>CM068544.1:19564655-22408902 GCA_035048495.1 Euptelea pleiosperma | reverse complement strand
AAATTGACACAGAATTGACGCTAAAGGACAAATCCGGTCTTGTTAATGTGAGATATTGTAAGGCGCCAACAATACTTCGATACTGAGTAGCATCAAAAAATGATGTACCTAGCTTAGTGAGCTTATGACCAGCCACCATGGGAGTGGAAAGAGGTTTAGCTCCATCCATTTGCACACGGCTAAGTAAGTCAATAGCATACTTGGATTGAGAGAGAAATAAACCTAAGGGAGTATGCACAACTTCAATGCCAAGAAAAAAATGTAATGGACCCAAGTCTTTCATGGAGAATTCACTGCTGAGATGAGCAATGAAGCGAGAGAGCCAATTCGAGTTACTCCCAGTGAGGGTAATGTCGTCAGCATACACTAGAAGGATCATGGTATCAAGTTCACTATGAAGAAAGAACATAGATGGATCGGCATGACTATGATGAAAACCAAGTTGGAATAGGAAGATGCTGAATTGCTCAAACCAAGCTCGAGGGGCTTGTTTAAGACCATATAGGGCTTTTTGTAGACGACAAACATGATGAGGAAGAGAAGGATCCTCATAATGTGGAGGTTGATCCATATAGACTTCTTCATGTAGGTGACCGTGCTAAAAAAACATTATTGAAGTCCAATTGACGTAACTCCCAACCATTCATAGTAGCCAGAGCAAGTACAAGTCGAATAGTTGCAGGCTTAACAACAGGGCTGAACGTCTCATCATTATCCAAACCGTGGAGCTGTGAATATCCTTTGGCCACAAGACGAGCCTTGTGTCGTTCTATGGTGCCGTCAGACTTGAGTTTGGCCTTAAATATCCAGCGGCAACCCACAATATTCATATTGGGAGTGCGAGGAACAAGAGTCCATGTCTTGTTCAGATGAAGTGCATGCATTTCATTGTCCATAGCAATGAGTCAATGAGGATGTCGAGCTGCAGACTTAAATCCTCGTGGTTCTTTCATGGAAAGAAGAGCATGAAAAAATGCAGTGGATCGAAGAGATGACGCCAGGCAAGTCGATAGAGGATGATTGGATAATGGATGAAACTTTGATCGAGTTACCATAGGATGCGAGTTCAAAGGGGGAGAATCGAGTGGCAAGTCAATGACGATTTGACCACCTGGTATATGTGTTGCACTGTTAATAATAGAATCAGTAGGTGGAAGGCATATATCTGGATGATCAGTCAAAGGTGCTGCAGATTGTATTGCCGGTGATTGCACAATGGTAACATCACCATGACTATGTGCCGAGGGTAAGAGTTCCAAGGTAGTGACTGAAGGAGAATTAGGGAGAGCATCATCAAGAACGTGTGGAGCCATTGTGTTGGCCGTTATGGGCGGTGCAACATTTAGATATAATGGAGATCCAACTGTTTGTGTAAAACAATCATCAAGGCGAACTGAGTTGATGTTAGGCAATGGGCCATTGTGATCGTTGTTCGTGACTGAGCCGGCAAGGAATCATTACTACCAGTAGCCTCCAAAGAGGATGGGCTATCAAGATCACAAAAAAACTAAGTTCTTCAATGCTAGTGGAGCTAGATTTACCAAGATAAGGTAAGTTAGTTTCATCAAACACAACGTGTCGGGAGATGTACACACGATTAGAGGATAGATCGAGACATCAGAAACCTTTGTGCATGTTGTTGTACCCTATAAAAACACATCTTGTACTTCTTGGAGCCAACTTATGAGGGGAATAATTGCGTAGATAGGAAAAACATAAGCAACCAAAAGTGCAAAACATGGAATAGTTGGGTGACTTACCGAAGAGAAGCAAGTAAGGAGATGCATGTTGGAGAACAGCGGTAGATTGAGTATGAAAACAGCCGTTGAAAAAGCTTCAACCCACAATCGAATAGGAACATGATTGTGAAAAAGAAGTGTGAGTCCCATCTCAGTAATGCTACGATGTTTACGTTCAACTCTACCATTCTGGGCTTGAGTGTGTGGACAAGACATACGTTTGATAATATCAGAGTTGGAGAGATGAGTAAGAAATATCGAACTTGCAAATTCTTGTCCGCCATCACATTGAATTATTTTGATTTTACAATCCAACTGATTCTCAACCTGTTTTTGAAAATGAAAAAAGATGGCAAAAAAATCTGATTTTCTTTTCATTGGAAAAAACCATGAGAACCTACTATAGTCATCAACAAAAACAACATAATAGCGAAATCCAGATGGTGAAGTGAGAGGAGAGGGTCCTCAAATATCAAAATGTACCAACTCTAAGGGTTTATTACAACGTTTGGTGTTGAGAGTGAAAGGTAATTTTTTACTTTTACCTATTTGACAACTAGAACAGATAGAATGCATACATTCATTAGAGTCCAACATGCATCTCCTTACCGCATATTAAAATTCACCATTATTATATAGCAAAACTTTGATGACAGACCACAGTGTGAGTCACATGGCACGTTATTAAAGGCCGCTGACCGTATGGAATTTTGGCCCATCCCTAGGTAGACTTATGCAACAAAAATCAGCATGATTAGTGATTTCTAACCTTTGGATCATAATGCTCGAAATCTATAGTTAAAATAAACCATGAAAAAGACTATATTCCAACGGATAGAAATTACTAATCATGATGAATTTTAATATGTAGGTCCACCTAGGGATGAGCCAGACATTCATATGGTCAGTGGTCTCTAAGAGTGTGTCACATGGCATCAACGCAGTACCAATTATTTGGTGTCAAAATTCAAAATTTACAAAAAAAAGTTAATTAATTAAAAGTAGTCATACATATCCCATTATTAAAAGAGTAATGATCACATGGTTCAAGGTCCATGGACGTGCACAGTGGTGTTATTTTTTCATTGGCTAAAAAAGTGCATTGAGTTGCGTGCAAATAGCAATGCTCAAATTTCACGGTTAAAAATCAACCCATGAAAACGACTCCAATCGAATGCTTAGAAATCACTAACCACGCTGATTTTTTGTATGTAGGTCCACCTAAGGATGGGCCAAACATCTATAGGACCAGTCAGTGGCGGAGCCAGGCGCGAGTTGCCCACCCTCAACTTTGAAATCTTAAGAGAAAAAAGAGTTTTTTTCCCAAACTGCCCTTTTGCCCACCCTGAAACAAAATTTATACAATGCCCCCTTTAAAACTTTGACATTTTTTATACAGTTGGTTTGTAGGTCCACTTAGGGATTGGTCAAACATCCATATGGTCAGAGTCCTCTAAGAGTGTGCCACGTGGCTCATATTCAGAGCCTGTCATTTTAGGGTGGTATCTGGAGCCTGAGCCTTTTTTATATATGGCCACCGTAGAACAAAATCCAGGCTACACCACTGGGGCCGGTGATCTCTTAGAGTGTGTCACGTGTAAGGTGCGGGCATGTGTTAGGTGCACCAATTCATGTTTCTCCATTCAGTTTTTGTTATCGTTTCTTAAATTAAGACATGTTTCTTAAAATCTCCTCTCAAAACCTCAATTCCATGCCAACGACACCACACGACGATGATGATGATAAGATTATTACATTATAAATGACATTTTTTGAATAATACTATGGCTAATGATGAGCTCCTGTAGATTCTTTCCTCTGATTAATATGAGGTGGGATCCACTAATCAGATTTCTAGCGTTACTTGCTCGAGTGCCACGTCGATGGATTGAGTATAGTATGAATGAAACATCAAGTTGGAAGATCCAAATAAGAGAAATGTTTTTTTGCTAAAGAAAAAGTAGCGAATTCAATGTTAACATCACCCAAAACATGCCATGTGGCACAAAAGTTAATCCAATTAACCTGAGGTTGTCTTCTTGGCTACATGGGGGTACTAGCAAAAAAATCCTCGCTGTATTGACTGTTGTCTCGGCATTATAGAACTTAAGCCCAAGCCCGGCCCAATCATGTCCAGCACTGTAGACCTTAAGCCCAAGCCCAGCTCAATTGCTTGTTTGGCATGTCTAGATTTAGCTTGAGTTGAGCCCATCTCAAATTCTTCCCAAAATCTTCGAGTTAATTCACGTGTCAAAGAATTCCATAGAAGCCCATCCCAATCATAGACAGACATCAGGCCAAAACTACCCGTGAGAGAGTAAAACTTCGGTCACATCCCACAATAGAGCCACGTGGCACACGCTTAGTGGATGCTTACCGTATGGATGTTTGGCCAATCACTAGGTGGACCTACACACCAAAAATAAACTTGATCAGTGATTTCTAAGCGTTGGATTGAAGTTATTTTCAAGGGTTGGAATGGCCAAACATCCATTGGTCAGTGCCCTCTAATAGTGTGCCACGTGTTGTGGGCTGTGACCGAAGTTTTACTCCCCGTGAGAAGTCTATAGAGTTTCGTCCCACCTGCGTAATGTACACGTGGCGTATAAGCAGGGTAGTCAGGATCCCACCGTTGATAGATCCACTGGAAGATCTTCTCAGTCCCATTTGATCCATGAGATATCATTACCAATCACTTTAGTCAACTGGCAGGAAAAAGGTCCACAGATCGTGTGGTTACAATCATCCAATCAGAGAGAGAGAGAGAGAGTTCTGAAAGTTCCAAGACAAAACGATGGTAAGGACAAATTGGGGAAAGTTTCAAAAAAAAAAGAAAAAAGAAAGACCTGGGGACCACAAGCAAATTCAAAGTTCAAACATAAACATCTAACGTCAAAAAAGGACAAATTAGGAAAAGAGATAAAAAGATATGGCCTGGGTCACACAAACCTATTCAAATCACACCACTGACAGGCTAAATCGTACCTTTTTAAGCTTTTGATCAAAGGTTCTTCGCAGGAGTGACCGGGTTTTCCTGATCCCTGGAGCCAGGATTTTGTTTTTTTTATTTTTTTGTGGGGGGGGAGGGCGTCAAAGTTGGCAGATGGGCCGACCCCACTGACCGTTTGGATGTTTATCACATCCTTTGGGGTACTAAAAATCAGTTTTTTGATGATTTTTAGCCGTTGGATTTAGCACCAATTTTTTTTAATCCAACAGCTAGAATCATACCTTAAAAAAGTACTAAAATCGAATGGCTAAAGATTGTCTACCAGGGTGATTTTTGGTTTGAATATCGACCAAGGTGTGGGCTAAAGATCCATACAGTCGGTGAGCCAAGATTAGCATACGTGAGTTGAGGAGGGCAACAAGGTCGGTAGTTGAAAAGTAGGAATAAGTATTTAGAATCTCACCCTAAATCCTACTCTAACTTTAGGGTAGGATTTGAGGTTACCCTAGAATAGGGTGAACTTTAAGGTAGGTTGGAAATGATTTTTTATGCTTTTTACCCTATCTTAAGGAAGGGAAGGGAAGAGAAGAGAGTTTAGGGTAAGGTTGGAGATGTTCTTAGTAGGGAAAATACAATACAAATGTAGATTATAGGCCTAATTGTTGCGAAAACGAGGATCACGAGGAAAAGCACAAGAATGAAAAACAACACATGTACAAGAAACACAAGATTCTATGTCAGTCTCACTACTACATAATACTATTTAGACTACACTCTTAAAAAATAGATAGACAATAGTTATCTCTACGAGCGACAAGCGAGAGAGATTTTTTTTTTAATTTTTTTCACCATATGCGAGTTGAAAAGTTACAAAATAAGCCTAAAACAATAGCTTATATATGGGTCTGAAACCCTAGTCCCAAATCAACAAGGAAACCCGCACAAAAAACATAAGATTTTACATGGTTCACAACTAAAGGCTACCTCTACAAACAACGGCAGTTGAGAGTTTTTTTATTCTTTCACTAATGCGAATTAAAGGATTACAAAATAAGCCTAAAACAAGAGGTTATATATGGGTCCGAAACCCTAATCCCAAATCAACAAGGAAACCCACACAAAATAGCAAAGCATATTTCCCAAAGAACTAGTCAAAAAAATTTCAGGCTCGGGGTGGAACTCCCGAAACCCTCGGAAGAGGCGCAATGTCCCCCGCACCCCCAATGAGCTCAACACAGAACTCAACCCGCGTCTTGATTTAACGGGCTCCACCCGTCGCCTTAACTTTGCACAAGCCCATATAGAATTCGAGACACCAATTCCACATACAACACTACATCGGAGAAGGGAACTATCCAATGTGGCCTATCAGATGGATGGTTTGGATTGGCCACATCATCCTTCCAAGTATAAAGATGATCCCATTTTGTAGAGAAGGGTTATGGAGTGTGAAACTCGAATATTTTTGATGTAGAGGGTACTTTGTCCAATCAGGAACCACCATTTGTTCAGAGACGATTCTAAACAGTGTTGTGAGCCTGACCTGCCAAATGGCAATCCTTGATTGGACACACATACTTACACCGATATGTCCCCTACATCAAACATTTTCTCGTGAAACTCTGTCCCCCTGGCCCCACCATACATCAAAAGACAACGCCAACTCAAGTAGGGAAGATCCAAAAGTAGAAAAAGTAAAAAAAGAAGACAAAATAATCACCCAAGACCCAAAAGTACCTAAAGGCTTAAAGTTTACAATATTTTCAAAATGCGAATCCTATTTCACTCCCCCTCACCACCTTCGTCCAAAAGAGATCCTACTCCCAATGCTCTCTCTCTCTCTCTCTCTCTCTCTAGATCTCTCTGTCTCTCTCTCTAGTCTGTGTTGTTTTAACTTCATATCCTCGTTTCAGTGGGGAGAGTTTTTACTAGGCAACCAACATTTTTTTCTTGTTCATGTTCATGGTCATCATGGTCCTGGTCATGGTCATGTCTATGTGGGATGTGGTAGCAAGGTTGGATGATGAACTACCACCAATGGCCGAGTCGCCGCCCGTTGCGGTGGTGTCGAGTCATTCGACGCATCGGTCGATCGAGACATTGGTGGTAGTTTTAGCAGTGATCACAATCGTCGGTGTTGTAGCAGGGATCATTGCTCGTATTTGCGGTGGACGGCATTTCGGTGGAAATGGGGAGCATGACATAGAAGGATGGGTGGAGAGGAAGTGCAGGAACTGTATCGACGGTGGAGTTCCGGCTGCGCCACCACCACCGGAAGAATCAAAACCGGCTACAGAAGAAGCAAAGAAATGAAGGGTATTGTAGATGTAGAGTGCTGAAATAGTCTTGACGTTAGGTGTGATTAGTATAGGACTAATGATCTGGTGTTGCACAGCTGCATGAGTGGGCTGAAGCTAATCTGAAGCATCTATCCTTTGATCTAGAGCAAAAGGTGGATGGGGTTGGGATTTATCATCTTACAGCCATAACACATAAGGTATATACAACAGGTAATGAGCAACAGACCACAAGATTTGACGGTGGAGATCACGGTGAGCAACACCCCTGGTGCTTTAGGGCAGCACTATATCATTATTGTTGTATGTCTCCGTATATGTATAACCTTTCTTTTCAAATAGATCAGACTTTTTTGTTTATGATGTTTTCATTTGGAATGGTAAATTTACAGAAGATATCTGATGAACATTTATCCACCGTTGATACGTCCCCATCTAGGAGATCTGCTAGTATAAAAACAAACTTGATGGGATAATCCCAACCATGTGATCTATAGATCTATGGGTCTACAAGCAATTGCGAATACAATGTGTTTGATTTCACTGCCCTTTTTTTTTTTTCATTGGCCAAATATTTGTTCGTCCTTCAAAAGGATCATGCTTTTGATTGGACGGTTAGGATTGTTTAGAATGGTGTAATTTTGATTTGTGGTCCATCCACCCGGTGGTTAATATTTGTATCATCCTGATGGATGTCATTATTGATCAGATGGTTAGATGTTATTTGAGAGAAGAAAAAAAGAGTTTGGGCTGAGATTAATCCAACGAATGGCATAATATTTGGACGGTCTGCACCAAAGACTAAATGTACAAAATGGGTCCCACTTATCAGAATCCAACACGTATTTAAAACGGATCTCGTTTTTAGGATCAACCCTGCTAAAATGGGTACGGATCAGGTTGGACCTCCGGTCAACATTTCATGTCCTATCAAACTTAATGGATTTTTCAGAATAAAACTTTGATGACAGGCCCCTGCCATCAAGGCCGATGACAGGGCACAATACGAGCCACGTGGAACACTCTTAGAGGATTCTGAACGTATGGATGTTTGGCCAATCATTAGGTGCACCTATAAACCAAAACTCAGCCCGATTAGTGATTTCTAGGCGTTGTATTGGAATTGTTTTCATGGGTTGATTTTAACCGTGGGAAGTTTGAGCATTATTGACCATTATTTGAGGTACAAAAATCCAAAGGTTTGATATCACAAATCAAGCTGATTTTTGGTTGTAGGTCCATATAGGGATTGGAAAAACATCCATACGGTCAGAGTCCTCTAAGAGTATGCCACGTGGCTCCTATTGCACCCTGTCATCGGCCTTGATGACAGGGCCCTGTCATCAAAGTCTTACTCGATTTTTCAGTGTTGTTTAATATCATATCATGCCACTGGTGGAGGGCATGTGCGATGCACATGCACCACCTACCAATAGGATATGGCACAGGTGCACTACATGTGCACTACAAGGATTGTAGACAATCCATAGGATATAGCAAACATGTACTTGATAATTGCTTTTACAAGTAGTTGAGTGCCTTTTTTTGGTAATAAATTAAATAATGGGTATTTTAGTAACACCCCCCTGAAATTTGAAAGTAATTTGTAATACCCCCTTATACTTTCAAACATTGGGATTACCTCCCTTGACCTAGTTTAACAAGTAGTTGTTGACTTGAGTTAAAACGGACTTGAATCACACAAGAGGATTGGTAAGATTATTAGGGAAATCATTAGATACCAAGGCCTTAACCCAAGTACCCAACCAATGTTAAGCCCTTAGTTAGTTGGTTAAGGGTGGTTAACAAGGGGCACGTGTCAGACATTTTGGGGGGAGGACTTTAAATAGTCTTAACAAGGGGCACGTGCCCCACTTTTCCCTTCCATTTGAACCATACATGAGCTGCTGTCCAGTCCATGCCAGAGCTGTTTTTCCACTTATAAAACCTACCACAATCAATCAAAACACCATCCGTAACCCTAAAATTTTACCCCAAAAAAAAACTCATCCAATCGTCACCCTAAACCTAATCTATGTGTTAAGTCACATAAAAAAGTGTTAGTCAATTTGGGTCAATACCATTCAACGTAGGGTGGACCGGATTATGGGTGTATGTCAGCTTTTTCGTGTGTGTGTGTGGGTGGAGGGTGGGGGGTATGTCAAAAATTTCCTAAATTCTTATGAAATAAAAGTAGTGAAAGAAAAGTTAGTGAAACGAAAGAAGCAGTCTTCAGCATTGGTCCTTGCATGTGTCCCGGGTCCGAATGGCCTAACGGGTCTTTTCTATCAAACTTATTGGGAATATATAAAGGAGGATATCTTCCCACTGATCTGTGAATTCTTTCAATCCACATGTCTCTTGGACCATCTCAACCACACCAACATTGCCCTCATCCCCAAAATCCCTGCCCCAGAATCAATCTCCCACTTTCGCCCTATAAGCTTCTGCAATGTTATGTATAAAATCATTTCCAAAATGCGGACGTCTAGACTTAGAGTTGTGATTGGGAAACTAGTGTCCCCTTGTCAAGCTTCTTTTGTCGTTGGCCATCAAATCTTGATAATACTTCCTTAGCCCAAGAAGTCCTCCACGTACTCAATGGGAAAAAGAAAGGGAAGCATGAGTTGATGGCCATAAAACTAGACATGGCAAGGCATATGACCATGTTGAATGGTCATTTATGTGTAACACCATGAAAGCTACAAACTTCTCTCCGAAATGGATTGGATATATGGATACATCAATGCATTCCCTCATCAACATTTTCTGTTCTCCTCAACGGATCCCCAATGGGTTCCTTTAGAGCTTCTAGAGGTTTGCGCTAAGGGGATCCCCTTTCTCCTTACCTTTTCATCCTCTACTTCGAAATCCTCACCCAACTTATCTTTTTACGAGGAAAGTGTGGGCTACATGCATGGGATTAAAATAATTAGATCTGCTCCACCCCTATCTCACATTGTCTTTGCTGATGATTGTTTCATTTTCTGTTGGGCCATGCAACCTAGTTGAAGCCAAAATATTGAAAGAGATCCTTGAAATGTATTGCTCCGCATCGGACCAAGAGGTAAATTTTGATGAATTAGGGATCATGTTCAGCAAAAACTTGCATAGGAGACAAAAAAAAAAAGGCCATCTCTTTCATCTTCAACATAAAAAACTGGTCATCGATCTCTAAAAATATATAGGAACTCCCTTGTTTATCGAGAAATGCAAGACCAAAGCCTTTGCTACCTCCCTTAATAGAATTGTTGTTGTTGTCTCGGGCTGAAAGGCTAAACGCATCTCCCAAGCTGGCCGAACCACCTTGATCAAAGTTGTAACGAACTCTTTCCCATGTTCTCCTTCCTATTTCCCAAAACTATGTACAAAAATGGACTCTTTGATTAACCATTTCTAGCAGGATGGAAGTAAATAGAAGAAAATCATCCATCCGGCTAACTAGGAATCATTATGTGCCCCCAAGACAAAGGAGGGCTGGGAATTAGGAAGTTTTATGATGCAAACTTTGTGTTGCTGACCAAGAAGCCTGGAAGATCCTCTTCAATCCAAACTCCCTTAATTCTACTATTCTTCGAGAGAAACACTTCCCCATATCCTCCCTTTTGGACACTAATATAAAATATGGGGATTCGTGGGTTTGGAAAAGCACCGTCAAGGCTAAGAATAAATTCTGAGATCATTTTTTGTGGATACCTCGAGATAGAAGTACTATCAACATCTGGAATGATCTGTGGCCAGTGGATATCGCCCAAGTCGTAGGGTTCACTCACTTAGGCCCCCAAACTGCCAGCTAAATTTTGTCAAAGACCTTCTCCTCCCGTATGGAGGATGGGACCAATAGAAAATTTCCCTTATGTTCTCGGCCCAAAAAACACATTCGATCCTTAACACCCCTCTCAGGAAAAACTCGGCCTTATAAGATCCGCTGGGATCTGGAAAATAAAGGTGTTCTCATTAAAGTTTGTCTACAATGCCCTTCAGCCCAGGGGTGTCGACGGGTCGGTTCCGGTTCGGTTCCTAAGGTGATCAGAACTGGAACAAACGGTTCTGGTTCTTATCGGTTCGGGTACTTATCGGTTCCGGTTCTCAAAGTGATGGTACCAGAACCGGAACCGATTATGTAGTTTTTGTCAGTTCCGGTTCCGGTTTCGGGTATAATGTGTCCAATCTTGGTAATATGAGAATTTTTACACTATATTTATATATTGGTTCCGGTTCTTATCGGTTTCGGTTCCATATTAGAGTACCGAAACCGTAACCATTAGTTTCCGGTTCGGTTCCGGTTCCGGTTCTTTTTAATCGGTTCCCAAAAATGTGGTACCGGAATTGGTGTTTTCGGTTCCGGTTCCGGTTCGGTTCCGGTTAAATCGGGTAAAATTGACACCCCTACTTCAACCCACTCACAACCTCTGGGCCAAGCTTCTAACCTAGCCAGCCTTTGTAAATCCATTTGGAGAATAAAAGTTCCATACAAAATCAAAATGTTCTTTTGGAAGCTTGTGCGTGGAATCCTCCCCATTAACAACCTCTTGCATGAATTGATTAGAGATGTAGACCCCAAATGCAATCGTTGTGGACATCCCTAGGAAGACAGTGATCACATGCTATTTCAATGCTTGGATTCAGCTCAGATTTGATTTGTATCACATCTTGCCCTTAAATGTTTCAACTCCACTTCTGATGAGCTAAGTGACTGGGTGATTCAAGCCTTGAGCAAGGAGATAAATAATTGTAGATAAATGTTGAATATGTTTGTATCTTTTTGTGGAGAATTTGGCTACTTCAAAATGAATACACCTTTGGCAAGAAGAAAAAGAACCACTTCACAGTTCTAGCTGAGGTTCGAAAATATTGTAGTCCTATCACTCAACCATCATTTGTGGAACCTATTAAACCCTTGCCCTACACCCACCCCCCATAGACTGGATCAAAATTAATTCATATGGGGCCTGGTGTCCCTCGTTTAAATGTGCGGGTATTAGTTTTGTGATTAGAAACTCTAAAAATCTTTGTTTGGCAGTAGGTGGACAAAGAGCAACTGCTAAGTCAGTTGAGGAGGCTGAAACGCAAGCCTCATGATGGAGTTTACAGGTGGCCATGGACCGTAACTACCATAGAATTATCATGGAATTTGATGCAAAAGACCTCATAGATCTACTCTTGAAAAACATTACGGATAACTCTAGTTTCTACTCAGCCTGTTGCACTGACATTTGGACTTGGCAGAAAACTTTTTGAACATTTCATTTGTTTTCTCCCCTAGGGAGACTAATATGGTTATTGACTGTATTGCCAATAAGGCAGAATTTTGGAGCAACCACCTTTTGTAGTGTGATCAAACTCCTGACTGGCTATCTGAGGCCTGCTTAATGGACTCAATGGCTGACTCTTCTGCTTCTCTATGTAACCAAAGTTCTTACTAATTAATGAGGAGCTTTCTTACAAAAAAAGTTAGTTTTTATGCTGATGTAAACACAATCACATATTTGGTTGACCAGAGTTCAAACACTAAATATGTGTTACATATATATTTCCTTTGTATGTACATGCTCATTTAGTAATTCTCTATAGATATATTAATTAGAAAGATTCTGTCAAGAACTACACCCATTTGTTACATTCAATTTTACACCTAGTGGTGTGGATCAATCTGACCACTTGGTGAGATGTCCATATTGTGGAGATCGTCCTTATGATCAATTCCGACATTTCTAACCTCATGAAAGGTGACTTGAATTTAGAAACTAGACCATCTAGATCTATTGTTATTTAAGTCAACTTTTCATAAAGTTAGTGATGTCAAAATTGACTGATTTTTGGTGATGATGATCAAAATGATGAGAATAACGTACTGAGCAATTGGATTGTCCGACATGATCTCCATGTGGGCTCCACTGCCGTTACTTATGTTGATACACTCTTTGCATTTTCATTTTGAGACTATGTTCTACTTTGGTTCACCATCCACTCCTACTTATGAGGTCGAATTTGTTTTGCTTCTTGGATATGGAATTATGAGGAAGCTACACTTATCAACAACTTTGGCAACCATGATTTTCTTGAAAAAGGAATTTCTAAGCTTTGCCTGGTGAACGAACCCCGTCGGATCGCCTTGAGATCCATGCACGTGCATCAATAACATGCAAAAAGAAGACGTTTGCATCAACGGTTATAAAATTATCATAAGAATAAAAAAGAAAATGAATAAAACGACAAAGAACACTGAAAATTTACATGGTTTGTCGTCAGTTGTTGGCGGCAACTACGTCTACAGGAGGGCCGATCGAACGATTGGAAATTCAATAAGAAAATGATCAACTACATGCACAAAGTACTTCTCTTCGAACTGACTCTCTCTACTTCCTCTCTCATCTTTCCCCTGATTTTCTCCAAAATATCTTCTCAGATCTCTCTTCTTCCGATCCCTTTAATTTTCCACAGTTGTCTCCAATAAATAGCCCCCTCTCCTTGTCACATGTCAAGATGAATGGGCTTATCTCCTCTTTGTTGTAATGGAAAAATAGGTGGAGTGGGGAGAAGCCAACATCGTAAATGGTACTATATGATTTGTTCTTGTACGAATAGGTCGATCAATGAGCTATTTGTGTGCTAGCAATTTTTATTGAAGGGTTGCTCTTGTGAGCCTAGTCAATCTAGAGGCATTCAATAACCATGTTGTCTGATTAGATTGTCGAGAGACAATGATGCATTATCAAGCCATGCATGCCACGCCCCAAGCCTAGGGATTTAGGACCCAACCCACGATCCCTGACTTGACATGTTATTCATGGGATGAATTGGCCCACAATCCAATGGTCGATCCATGACCCATGCATGAGTTTGGGAATGAGGAAATGCAAAAAAAATAAAATTTATCAAAAATTCATCTTAAGAAATTTAATAAATAATATAGATAAATTCGTGGCCAAGCCAAACAGTCTAGATCACATAGACATTAACGGTCTAACGTTGCATTTTTGAATGGATATGCTGAGGTCATTATCATAATTGGCTCCTAACATAATGGCGTGGCATATTAGTAACTAGTGTTATTGTCCCGTGCTCAGCACAGAAAACTATTAATGAATACAAAATATATTAAGAATAAAATGAAGACAATAAAAAAGAAATTAAAGTATAATAACTACAAAAATTGAAGAACAACCAATCGAGAAAGGTTAGGATATGAGCCGTTATATGATACCGAATTCTGCATTAAATTTTTGATACAGAAGTCCCCGCCTACTAATCCTGTGAATGTTTCTCCCATACTTTGATTGACCTACACACCAATTATCAACGCGAATAGTGATTTTTAGCCATTATATTTGAGCATATTTACTCATGCTCTTCATGAATAGGCCTATGGAAGGCCTATATTTTGCCTTGAACACTTACTATCATGCCTACTATACAATAACCCATCCTATCAAAAGTTTTATGGTGATCATATATCCACATTCATACATAAAAAGAGTATACGTGAGACATGGGATCCAATGTCGATGAAATGGTGGGCCCTACATTGGATAGATGTCAAGATATGCAACATATCCAAAGCGCCAGTGAAAATGGTGGGCTAACATAGGGCTGATGTCAGCATATAATAAGATGACAACATTTAATCGCAACCGAGGTCTCAGTATAAATATTTGATGACAACGTTGATAATGGACTACAGTACGAGCAATGTGGCACAATTTTTGAGACTGCTCATGACCACAATTGCCATGTGTATATAAGCCATGTTACTGTAGGGTTCAAATTCTCCAACAACAATCCAATTATCCATAAAACCGTGCTTTCCATCTACAATACCCATGAATCCGGTAGACAAACCAATATCCAACCAAGCATCAAATATCACATAATAGGGTGGTGGTGCCCATCAGTACAACTTCCGTTACTTTCCTCTTCTTCGTCAAAGAATTCAGAGGAATTCGATATTTTTTTGTCCACAAAATCAACCACTCTTCTTCATGTCATGGGTCTTGAGATTCTCGGACCCCCGTTGCAAGAGTTCGCACCACCCGTTGACATCACCAGCAAAAGTGCAAAACTTGACCAAAAAAGAAAAAAAGAAAAATGATAATCGCACAAAGAGATCGGAAGCTTCATTAATGGCGTTTGGAAAGAACAATCACTTCTCTTTGTGGGCTTCTTTGTTTGTTTTTTTCGCATTTTGGGGTTTCCTTTTCAAATACAGGCTCCGAACTATATGGCGAAGTGAGAGCTTTATTTGCTGTTGCATGTGATATGTGTTGTTTTGTCAATATTAAACACCATATTAGAACAAAAAAGACACAAATTCAACTCCAACAAGAATCTACCGTATAAATTGGAAGAGTAAGTTATTGCACAAAGTGAAACTCAAGCAGATAACAAGAGATCAAATTTGAAAGAAAAAAAAATACATTTTCTACTTAGCATGCATAGAGCCTTCAAGGCGCTGACAGAGGTCTTCTTCTGAAGGACTTCTCCAAGAAAATCAAAAGCAGATTCACATGAGATGAGAAAATTATAAATAGAAAAAAGCAAAGAAGAAAACCAGATGAAAACAAGAGAAAAATCGACCTACCACATGATCTAAAACCCAATACATGCAACTGATTGTTCGCATATTTGGACCCATGTCCATATCTATACTAAAGCAAAGACCTATTGAGGTGGCACGTACTCTCTACATCTTTTTTTAATCTATTCCAAAAAGACCCTAAACAATTATTAAATTCCCTACACATTTATTAATTCCAATTGGCACTACTTCTCTCTTAACATTAGTGTCATTGGCCACGGGCGAAGAAATAAAAAAAAAATAGTAATAGTATGTACAATAAATATAAGTGTGAGAAATAATAATAATATTATTTTTACTTTATAAAATACAATTTTTATATAGATGACAAATTAATGCCAAAGCCACATACATTAATATGGACGATGATTTTAATTACTAAGCAAAAATTTCATAAATGTTAACAATAATTTTGATTTTCGCACCAAGATAAAAAAAAAGAGTCCAATAACATTGTTAGACATTAGATAAAGATCGACCAAATAATAAGAATTGATGTTAAAATAATACATTCCAAAAAATAGGATAACTGTTATAATGTCTGTTATAACAAAGATAAAGGCTGTTATTTATTAGAAAGAAATGATTTTTTTTACTAAAAGCTTGTCTTGAAAAGTAATAAATTAATATTATTCTAACCATTATTTTACCCGAAGAATAGTAACATTAAAAAACTGTTGCACCCTTAAAATAGACTATTTATAATAGTCGTTTTAAGAGTGTCTACCCTTCTTCTTTTTTTCTTCTTCTAAGCCACGGGAAATGATGGGCCTCATGGCCCTCACCTTCATCATGGAAAAACACTATTTGATAGTTCGTAGCAAAAAGATCACCTACGGTAACTCCACCCATTGATGTTTGGTGTTTATACATGAAGGATCAAGGAATTGAAGATGTGGGTGTTTGATTATAGTTATAGACTTTAATTCAAATTTGCCCCATGTAATTAGATGTGTTGGCTGAAGAAATAAGATTTATATTCTTAATTTTTTAAGAATAAGAATACATGTAGTGTAATTAGCCCATATGGGCACCTATTAATAAATTAAAAAATATATACTAAAAATTAATAAAAAGAAAGAAGTTAAAGAAGAGTAACTACTTTATAGTTGTAGACTTTATGTATGAAGAAGTTAAAGCAGACTAACTCACAAATCCTTTTCATAATATTTTTTGTCCATTTTCCCACTCTCTAGAAAAAGGAAACCTCTTACTTACATCTTCGTCAACAAAAGAAAAAAAATTATATCTCGTCTACAAAAAAAGAAAGGGAAAAAAAAACCTCCAATGGAAAATAAATCATTCAAAGACGGAGACATCTCTACGCACAAAATAGGTCCAAGGGAAAAAAAAACTCCAATGGCAAATAAATCATTCAAAGATGAAGACATCCCTAAGCACAAAAATAGGTCCACTGCTCATTGTTGCTAATAGCAGCAGCAACAGCACCATTGTTATCATCCATGTTGCGATAATAATAGTTATCCACTGCTCAAACACTCACTTGTTTGTGCATGTCTACCATTAACAACAGTTCTCAAGCTCTTTCAACCGCTCGTATATGAGCCTTTGATCTTCTTCGTGTGCTTCTCTCCTTTCGACTCTGAAGATGACTATATATAACGTGCGTGGGCAATTTTGGTAGAGACGTTTTGGAAGATGGAGAGACGTGTTAAAACGTCTTTGGGCAACAGAGAGATGTTACCGGAAAGGGAAGAGACAATTTTAGGAGAATGAGAGACGTTTGGTGAAGGGAAAAGACATTTTGAAAATAGAAAGCTATAAAAGGTATTTAGTAAAGTGTATAGTTGGAATCTTTAGGGGTTAAATAACTTTTTATTTAATGTAGGATTTTTGGAAATTTGGAAATAGAAAGCAATATAAGGTATTTGGTAAAGTGTATAGTTAGAATCTTTACGGGTTGATTAACTTTTTAATTACTGTAAGATTTTTTATGCATTTATTTCTTTATTTAACGTAGGGATTTTGAAACGTCATTAAGTTTTTTTGTTAATGTAAGTATTGGAAGAGAGAGAATGGAGGAGAGAGAAAGTTAATTTGCTGACATGGCACTCTGCACGAGGAGAGTGCTACGTCAACTTGATGTGGAGGAGAGAGAGGGATGCTGCCCACTTCTCACTCTCCATGTACGTTTCTCCCTATCCCAACACGTTTCTCTCTCAGCATTTTTATTCTCTCCAAAAATCTCTCAACCCATAACGTCTCTTCATTTTCTCTCTTTCTCCAACAACACAACCCTAAAATCTCTTCACATACCCGACTGGAGATGACAAATAGGGATTTTATTTTTATTTTTTTGCTTTTAATCCTTAGAAAGTGCATGTGCTAAGCACATGCCAACAACACTAGTTTGCAATTGTAATTCGACATGTCTATTTTTATATTAAACAAATATATTAGAGAGGAAGAGATGTGTTGGGAGATGGAGGGACGTGCCTAAAATGTTTAGGCCATTTAGAAGTTGTAGGTAACTGTTGTAGATAATAAGACAACGGCGTAGCCCTCTGAGCCACGTCGACATGTTTAAAACATTTAGAGGTTTAAGTTGTTTAGAAGTCATAGTTAATGATTGTAGATAATAAGATAATGATTGGCCCTCTGAACGTAAAGAGTGCCATGTCAGCACTTCTCTACTTGATTATCGATACATAGATAGATTTCAATGTATATGCAATTTAACATGGATAACTGTGTTAGATGCAAAAGTCTCCAACACTAGGCATGTTTGGTAGGCCACCGTAGCGAAAAAATAAAATATTTGCGCGTGTTAATATTCGCCCAGGCGCGTTTGGCAGCCACTTGCCCACACCGAATATTTAGCCGGGCCCACAAATTTGGCTGCCACGACGGGAAAACATTTGCTCGCCTCCCCCCCTGAGTAAATATTTTCACACCAATTAAGCCTTGGTGGGAAAATATAATTTTCTCGCGGGAAAATCACTATTTTCAATAAAAAAGAGTTTTTTAATATATAAAAAAGATAAAAATGAGTTTTTTTATCCTTTGACCTATATGTGGGTCCCACACTGGCTTAACCCGTATTTGACTTACTTTAATATATGTGGGACCCACACACATTGAAAGAAAAGGAAGTAAGCTAACTAATACACGTACCAAACGTGGTTAAATATTAACTCTTTTTCTCACGTACCAAACAGGTCCTAAAGTTTTGACACGGGAGAGAATAACCTTTTGAATCGGTAAGGGGCATTTCGATAATTTAAAGTTGAACAAAGGTTTACAAAGTAAAATCCACCTCTCTGTGTCACCGTTTTCTTCAATTCCTTTTCCCCTCCTTTCATCTCTCTCTCTCTCCGATATCCACTAGAATCCAGTTGCTCCCGGTAACTAGTCAACGTGTCCAATATGATTGGTGCAGGATACTTTTTCGTGTCCAACAGTCGACGAGCCTATAACATCCCATTTAATATTTTTATCTCTTCCCGCATTTTTTCTCTCTTCTCAACCTTTCCCGCGGCGCTCTCTCTGTGTGCTGTATAACCCTAGTGTAAGATTCGTTTTTTAGTTTATTTGACTCTGGAATTCTCTTAGATTCATTCTACATATGTTTGGATTCATTTCTGCTGCTCAAATAAAATGTCGTTTCCCACAGATGGATTTTCTTCGGTATGCGTTTGTTTGGATATTAGTCAGCTCAAATAAATTTCTATTCCTATTATGAATTATGATAGGACTGTCAATAATTTGTCGGAACGTTAATCTTTGTATCAATATGTAGTTGTGAACTTGTGATTGACGTTATACATTTCTGTTGTTAATCATTTGGACTCATTTAGGATCACCTGAAATGTGATAAATTGGGTTTTTTTTCTTCTGCATAGTAGCCCATGAGTAATGCAGCTGATCAAACGGTTAGAGTCATTTGATTAGACTGATTTTTACCAGGTGGGGTCAATTGATTGGATGGTGTTGATGAATAAGTTTGTTAAGACTATTTGGTTACTCTTGATGGACAGATAAGAACATGCTATGATCTGCTTGGAGTGATGATGAAGTCTTCCGTACATACCCTGATTGCATCGTTGGCTCCTATTCATTCTAATACCCTAAAAAACCATCATAGAGTGTCGTTCAATTTATCGTATGGGCCTTCAACTCAATCTAGAAATATTTATTCACACACTCAGAAGAATCCGATATGCAAGAAAGATGTTATTGTTGCGGAACGTTATCTTCCTCCTTGGTTCAGGTGGGCATGCGTGGAATTGAGTTCTTTCTAAATCAGTAGGTCCCAGTTTCTTGATTCTGCCAACCTCTGTTAATCTTTGTCACTGAATATCCTGCAGTGTTGCTCCAATGATGGACTGGACGGACAACCATTACAGGACTCTTGCTCGGCTCATATCAAAGCACGCGTGGCTTTACACTGAGATGGTTGTTGCAGAAACTATTGTTCATCAAAAGGACAATTTGGTAATTTTTTTTGAGATTTCTCTGTTCTGGTTTATCTATTATTTAAGGAGCATAGATATTATTGGCTGGGGTATCATTTCCTTTTGTAATAATGCTGAATATAATACTTTTCGGGGTTCAATCTGCTACAATATGCTTTTGTATATATTCCTAATAGCACTGGCTACTGTAAATGAATAGAAATTGTATTTTGAGCCTTTGCCAAGAAATGTGTGAGCAAATTTCTGAGCTAGCCGTTGATCGCCTTGGAAATCATGCGCCACACCCAATATCAAATGAGAGAGTGGAAGAGAGAGAACAATGATTTTTATGTGGTTCATTGCATAATGGCGACTACGTTGATGGGTCATGATGACCATCCACTAGTAGTTCATGGTTACATATCTTCCTCCCTCATGTACATTTTCTTTCCTCCATAGTACAATTTCTTCCTCTCTTTTTCCCCTCAGATTTAACTCCTCTTTCCTGTAGAAAATGATATGTTTTTAATGGGCATTACATCAGAACCACCCCCTTAATTTAAGGGGACGTGGGCTGATCCTAACTAATTGCCTTCATAACTGATAAATATGGGATAAGATAGAATTTAATGTAGATTAACTATCTTCTCCCATTCCAGAAGTGACATGTGGTCCATGGTCCTCATTGAACGGGTGTGTACCTATGTTGCATTGATACGGGTACATGCTCAGAGTCCAACATGGGTGCGAAGTCTTTGATGGACCTTGAAAAATAGGATTCGTGGACTTGGAAATATACTTTTAATAATGTGAAACATGGTAATTGTCGTTTATAACAAAACGAGGATAATAGTGGATAATGTATTAGGATATCTAAAAACGAGGCCTGAACCCAAGCCCGAGTACTGTAGAAGCCATCCCAACCTGACTTTGCCCAAAGTCAGGTTGAGCCCGCCCAAATTGCAGCCCTAATCAAGATGATATAAAAATTCATACTCTCTTAGAGGTTAGCAAACAAAGGGTCTTTGTAAAAGCAGTTTAGAAAAGCACTTTTGGTATTTAAAATTGGGTATGGAGATGCTATATAAGAGTATTAAATTATGAATTTCTTGGGACCATGTAGCTTTTGAGAAATAAATAATTAGATAACGAACGGGGGGCATAACAAAACTGCCTGAAAAGAGAGGGGGAGCGGCCTTAGACTCATTACGTTGTTCGACTGAACTTGTTGGTCCCTTCCACTCATATCTCCCCCATCGGGCCTGCCAAAATTAGATATCTAAGTTATTAATTTAGCTCCAACGTCAGGGCCAGAACCTTACGCTAATTAAACCAGGTT
Source organism: Euptelea pleiosperma (assembly GCA_035048495.1). NCBI lineage: Eukaryota > Viridiplantae > Streptophyta > Magnoliopsida > Ranunculales > Eupteleaceae > Euptelea > Euptelea pleiosperma. Next base: position 22,387,584 of record CM068544.1, on the reverse strand, counting down.
ATTAGCTTATACAAGACTACGTGCACTGGTTCCACTGTAACATTTTCTTCAATTTGATTCTATTCCCCAGAATAATGTGTCGCCAAATTAACTGCCGAGATGTTGCAGAGTTGAGAATGTAAACAAAAGTTCCTCTAGGTTTACTCTTAGTGAGATTATGTTAACAATCCTGATATTTGTCTAGTTTTCTTGTTGCCACCAACACTGGGTTCATTTCCTGGTATTTCTCGATCACTTTTGTGGAGATATGTTAGAATTTGAACAATCGTTGATTCTCCAATTCTTTTCGGCATTGTTCAGGACAGATTCTTGGCATTTCCTCCAGAGCAACACCCTATCGTCCTTCAAATTGGTGGGAGTAATTTGGAAAACCTGGCAAAAGCAGCCGAACTTGCGAATGCCTACAATTATGACGAGATCAATCTTAAGTTCGTATCAAGTTTTATCTTTCACCTATTTCTTTTGTTTGCTTTTCTTTTTCATCCATGATTTGAGACCCTGTGTTTGGTATGCCAGCTGCGGATGCCCTAGTGGAAAAGTGGCTGGACATGGGTGTTTTGGTGTTCGTCTTATGCTTAATCCAAAGGTCTGAAATCAATGCATGATTGGACTGCTAATTAGTTTCAATGTTCCACAATGTTTTTTTTCTGATATAGATATTTTGGTGTTCACAAGGGAAGTTTGTTGGGGAAGCTATGTCAGCTATTGCTGCCAATAGCGATGTACCTGTCAGTGTGAAATGCAGAATAGGTGTTGATGATCATGATTCATACAATGAACTTTGTAAGTTTTTTTTTATCAACTTTCCTGCTGTTTTCAGAGAATAGGCATGACATATTCACTTTACTGTGTGCTTAGAAATTTTAAATTACATAATTGGTGGGTTTAAATTTGAAGCAAAATTATTTCCTCTACATTGTTCTTTAATAAGATTTTCACTATTTGTTTCCTGTTGGGTAAAGTAACAGACTCATGATCATTTCATGCATCTCTAGATGGTTACATATATTTCCTGCCTATCATACATAACCAAAGCTTTCACATGGTGCTCAGAAAGTATGGCTCCGTAAGGTTAAAAACAGCATGCAATAGTGATTCTGCCTTATCATGTTGATGATTGTGAAACTGGAAAGTTTACTCTGTTTCTGAACCATGTGGCAAGCATACAGAACTGAAGAGCCATGTTTCTGGAGTGATCCTTGTTGAGATTGTGCTTTAATTTTCAAAATCAGGGGTTGTTGATTACAAGACAGGATCATCTATATGTATGTGTGTGTCATGTGTTGCATAATAATTTGACAGACAAAATTGTTGATGCAAGTAGACAGTTTTGGAATGCAGATGGGATAGTTGGGTACTGGGTGCCAATTTTAACAGACTTGGCTGTATACCAGGTTATATGCTGTAGGATTAGTTTAGTTATTTAATCTTATTTTATTATTTATGATCTTATTCCATTCATCAATGGTGGTCATATAATTATGTAACTTGAGCTTAAATTAACTGAGAGGAAGGGTAGAGTTGACCTATGCTCTCATCTTAATTTTCTCGTTACACTTTTTCCTTTATCTTTATCTTCCTCTTCTCTCTTCTCTCCATCTTCTACACTTCATCTTGAGTTTCATTGAGGAGAACATGAGTTTTTTTGGGCTATATTTGTCACCACTTTACACATGATGATATGTAGTTATTTTGACTGCTTTACGCCTGAATTAGGTTAATTAGTGGCTGAACTCCTATTTGTCTTGTCTTGTGGTGGACTCATCTTTTTCCCAAGATAGTCCTCGATGAGAAAACAGAAGTAGTTTTGAATATAGGGTAGCCTGACAATCCAAGCCTTCCAATCACTATGGTAAAGTTAAGCATAAAATTCTACTTCGAGTGTTCTCAATCAGTCCATATGTTTACAGGAGGAAGATATAAGCTGATTAATATAAATTTAAGATCAAGCCGCCTCTAGTTTTGAATATAGGGTAATCCAGTGCAATACATCCGCAACCCCAAGAAATATGGAAGATATTACATTGCTGACCGAATCCATTAGAAAGAGAAATTATATCTCATCTTTTGACATCAAAACTAAAAGTCTCTTAAATCCTCAAAACATGCCCAGGATTGTGCTCTTGTGCAATATATATATATGGTCTACTGTGTGCATTTGTGACTCCCCAGATGTTTCATATTGATCCCCATGCTATGTAGTGTATATCTTCATATATTATAATCTTAAAAATGTCTTTCAACTTCTGAAGAAATCCACTTTGTGTTTTATGTATGAAAAACGATAGTTTTTATGATGCTATTATTAGAAATTCGTAGTCTATGATGTGCTCTTCTAGGATCTTCAAATCGCTCGAGCCTCCCACTACAGGTCCACTCCCTATTCCCTCAGCTCTAAACCAATGGCACTTGCTCACAATAGCTTTCTTTAGGGCTAGGGAGTGGGACTCTCACATAAAGACTCAGTGGAAACCCTCAGTTTCCAATTCCCTAAACTGTTCCATTTTCTGAGAGTGGCAAAAGAGCAATTTCACAGCTACCCTTGAAATTCGCATTCTAACGATCATCCTATGAGAAATAACGGACTGCGCCATTTTGTGCACTTTTCCTCCACAAATTAATCTCCCTAATTATTAATTAGCCACTAAACTCATATTTTTGCCCGAAATTATTGGTATTAACTGTGGTAAAATTGTAACATGATAATTTGGTAAAATAATTATTTATTATAATATATAATTTGAACATCATGTTACAAATTTTCCAAAAAACTCTTTCCAATTAATTAATTAATTTCATTTCTGTATAAAATAATTGATTCCAGAATGAGTAATTATATTTGGTCAATGTGTTTACTGTTAAGATCTCATAACACATTAATCAAATATATTTGGTTAATCAATAATTAGGATTCCAAAAAAATAATCCTCGATATTAATTCTTCAAATAATACCCAATGTGGACAACATCACTACGAATGTTTAGTGCTCCACGTTCTACATCAAAGTATTTATCATTATATGCAAATTAAATCAAGTTTGATGCAATAAGATTAACATAAAATTTGTGCATGTGAATTAGTGTAATTTTGGAAAACCAAACAACCAATAATTGCTAATCGAATTAGCTTCCACCAATTTAAAAAAAAATCAGTCACAAGCACACGTTTATGAGTCACGTGCTATGAATGTATCAAATGGTGTGACACATAAATTTCATGCATTTCCTCATTCATGTAGGGTTCTCAGTCTTTAGGAGCCGATCCCATCAGACATCACCTAGCATAAGTTCCAATCACATGTATTGGGCTAGATGAAATTCCATCAGTGGATTTCATGGTCTTATCACCACCGCTTGATGTCTTCCATATGATTGTTTCCAGCACTTTGTCAGTTCAATAATCCTGATACCTCAGTCATAGAGGGAAATATGGGTCCCATCCAGTTAGAGGATATTTGCCGTATGTGTATGGAATAGTGTGTGAAAATGGTTTGTTAGGCCACACAAAATTCCAACATCTCCCACTTCACCTTAAAGACCATTTCCCGTCACCCCTATTTCTACTAAATTCCTTGTTTGCAAAACTATGATTATAGTTAATTCCTTCCCATTATATTCCTCGAGTATTATGAGTGTTAGTACTTGTTCCCCATTGCATGTTTACCTTTTCCACTATTTCAGTTAATAGTGTCCACTTCTAATCAAAGTTTGATTGTCACAAAGAGTGCCAAGTTTCTTGGTAATTTCCATGACATTCAAATCAAGGATGAAGTTCTAACACCATTAACTTCCTCTGTACTTTCCGAGTAAGTTGTTCCCCGTTAATATAATGGTTCCTTTTTTATTTTTTATAGTAAATAAGCATGAGTCAATTCCTCATTGAATTATGTCATATTACCAGTTCAACTACTAAAAAGAAAATATTACCAGTTCAACCAAATACAACTTTGTATATATACCTGTGAAGTTCAGTGTCAAGTCCATTAGAATATAATATACTTGAGTGTTGTTCCCATAACTAACCAGTGTTGCATTCCAAGGCTATCAAATTACTTCATGTCTATTATCGTTAATGAATTCCTCTTCTTATAGCTTATCATGTGTTCTATCTTGGTCTTTTTCCTCACGAGTTCTATAGTGTAATTTCTCCATGAGTTCTTCCTTTATCAAGGTATCTCCATAGTAAACTTATCCCAGAGTTGATTATGTTGCATAGATCAGCTTCCTATGTCATCCAACAAACCGTTAGGGATATTCACATAGTCCTTATTCCAAAGATGTTTTAGTTTCCACATTCAAAGCTTATAAATTCCTGTTTGAATATAAACTTTCTTTTGTCAACAACAGTTATAATTTCCCATTTCTTGTACTATAAAAGTCCACGAGTTAATTATTCTCATGTCCGCAAAGTATGTTTCCTTTTAAATTTCTATTCCTTCCCACTATAGTATAGTTGTCCCACATGTACAATGTAACCCCCAATTTTCTAGACTTTCACAATTCCTCGGTCGCATATTCCTGTAGTATTAAATGATGAAGTGTATGGTATTCCACACAATTGTACTGTCTAAAATCAAATAATAGTATGCAAAGGATTTCATTAGCCACTCAATCAAATAGTGTCAAAATGTTTAGTAATGATTAGCCGCATTTCAGTTCTCATACATCCTCATGCCAATAATTCTTATATACTTTTGCTGTTCAAACCTCAATCCCCCACCACAGAAATCTGTCCAATATTGTTTTTAACAACATTTCTAATTTTTCACACGAAGTGTAGTGTATATCCCATAAATTTTGTGAAGGTTAACTAACCTCCCATGTATGGGTCATATTTCCACAATATTTAAGTGAAACATTTCCATGACAACTGTGTTTTGTATCACTTCCAAAACACTAATACTCAGCCCCATAAAAATTCAATTTTATCTTTTAAAATATGGCCATAGTTTTTGGTTTTTTTGATAACTTATAAAACTCATATTGCCCCCAAAGTTCCACATTTAGATTTTGTCCTTAAAAGGATTTAATCCAAGTGTGTAAAAGTCCCCAATAACGAGTTCCAGTTCCTCTGCTTAGGATACTTTTCCAACTGGAAACATATTTGTTCAGTCATTCCAAAGTTTAGAATATTCACTCCCAATATATCAAATTTCATATAAGATTCCCCTTACGAAGTGCAGTTCCTTCGGATTTTCGAACTTATCCTATGTAACAAGGACACTGACACGGGTGTCCGACACGGATACGAGGTGTCCGACCAGCAACTAAAAAAATGATACGGACACACGTCCGTACATATATTAATTAAAATATATGAATGCTTACAATTATTAATAAAATAATAAAAAATAGAAAATAAAGCAGAAAATATTTATTAGTTTATTATTGTATGGAGGATGGAACACACCAACCCGCTTATAGGAATCAATTTTATATTAAAATTTATTAAAACAAGGGGTTACACAGCCATAAGTGTCCAGATGTGTGTCAGGAAGTGTCGACACGCGTGTTCAGGTGTCGAGGTGTCCGACACTTCTAAAACCCTAAAAGTGCAGTGTCCTTTTTACATAGAACTTATCCCTCACTGTTCATGTACTTACTTGAATCAATGTGTGATGTAAGGTATATATCAATCAGATTTGTGTTACTAACATGTACAGTTCTAGGTCAAACACACACACTTCCACCGTCCTTTACTTCCGGTGTTTCCTCAAGTAATAGTACCAAAACAATGTTCTCTTCTCCAAGTCCTTGGTGATAACTGATAAAAGTGAATAATAATTTTAGGATTTCGGTTTCCCATTTGTCAAGTGGTCTCTTCCTTTTTAAGGTACAATGTTTTCCTCGCTAAGTGACGCAGACAAGTACACAATTCCTCATCAAGAAAATTTCTATCGAGTCTCTCAAGTTGAATGTCTTCGCTGCTTCCTCCAACAAGTTTGAAATATTATAAATCCCAATGTCCAGAGTCCCACTACTAAATTTAATGCAATTGCTAACATGTGGATAATTTTGAAAGTATTCCTTGTAGGTTTCCTAGGCTTCCAATCTAGTGTAATTTCTAAGTTTAGGAAGTCTAGTTAACTTGTTCCATGTTTGCTTAGGTTCAGCTAGTGTGTACTGGTGGTTTTATCTTCCGGCTCAAATTCGAAGCATAAAATTACAATTGGTAAGCATCGTATGCAAAGCTAATTAGTACCCATAGTTTGAGAAAACATACACCAAGAAATGCAGTAATAACAGTAACAAGAAAAGAAATGAGAACTATAGGTGATACCCAGTCAATCCCACTTAAAAAAGGGCTTTCGAGATTCATGTTGACTGAAGGCATACACATGCTTCATATTCCGTCATATTGACGTGCATTCTAGCGGAGTGTTGGACAGACATGTAAGCCACATTGTTAATCACTTGTCCTGATCTATAATTCCCCTCACTTAAGTTGAACTTGTCCAATTTGTATAGATTGAAGGGATTCCCATATTCAACTCTCCTTGATAGGAGGCTTCCAAAGTGTTGGATCATTGTGTCCATGAACTAGCAAAGGAGTCTTTAAGGCACAGTGGAGCAAATGATCAACTTTGGTGTGTACAAAGTCTACACATTGTGAACACTTCCTTGTGTATTTCCAAGTATGTATAATGAGAAAACTATTCAACAAGGGAGTTGGCATGATCGATTAGAGATCAATAGTGGGGTAAAGGTGCTTGTACATTTCCAAGCAAAGGGGCAACTGGGTAAGAACATTGCTTGGAACAACACGAGTTCCAAGCACATAATGACACATGCTTGTATAGTTCAAAGCTTGTGGGGCACAAAGATCATCATCATCATAAGCCTTTGCTCAATGGTATGGGGTCGGCTGCACGGCCTCCATTCAATCTTGTCTAAAGCCATCTCTTCCATTAAGGCAAGTTTTGCCCTTCGACTTGCACATTCCTCCTCACTGGTGCTGTCATTGATCTTCGTGGGGTCCAAAGATTGAAGACAAAATATATGCGTTAAATTTCCAACTCAATTTGCTTCATCTAATTATAGATTTTTAAGCATGCCAAGCGATGCGTGCTCAGTTCGAATTCATTGCGTTTAAAGAAAGCAAATATTTAGATTTTTGCAATGTAAAATAGTAAAAGATAGGAACGAGGGTACTCAATTCAGAGTTTCCAGCTATTTAGTAGAAGTCGGTGCTAGTTCCTGAATTATGCTTTATCTTGATGTATCACGATGCATGGACTCGTTCTGTCCCCCAAAGAATCAGCATCGTTTGAATAGTCCTAGGTGCAAATAAAATCTACTATTGGTCTTTGAATTCCACCAAACATGTAGTGTGCAGGTTAGGGTACAAGGGGTGTGTGGCATAGGTGCACAGGGTCCCATTTTTACATGCCATCAAACACCTATGCATGTGAAGCACGTCCGTGCCCACTTCTAATGCAAGGGAATCGAAGCAAAAAGAAATATGATTGCTAGCAGGTTCAATCCACATATTAGGTTGTAGGGGTGGTAGGCAATGTCGTATGGGAATTGTTTTTGGCTTTGTTGGTGGTGGCTATGGGAGTGGAGCAAACTCCGGAATGGCAGTGGTCGATGTAGTTAACGGCAGTAGAAAGGGGTGCATTCACTGGTGTTTGCATATGTGTATAATCACCAATAAATGGGCCAATTGTTGTTGAGTTTAGGAAGATTTGTTCCCGGTGTCTGATCAAACACTCATGCTATGGTGGCACACCAACAAGGGGACAGTTGTGATGGATCCCAAAAGAGCTCAACAAAAGGGTTGGCTGATATGGGGTTTGTTTAGGTACAAACCGTGCTGGCAAGTTGCGTTGGCAAAGCAACATGGGTGAAATTCGGCAACGGCTAGGCAAAAGTGAGTGATGGTGATGGGGAAAAGAACACAACATGGCAACAGTCGTGCTGGCTGTTGAGTAGCTCGTAAGCACCAAATTGCCCTAGCAAGATTTAGCAGCTGGCGGCAATGCTATCTCAAGGTCTGGCTACGGTAGGGTGGGCTTGTTTGTTAATGTTTTGGTCTATAAAAGCAGGTGAATGGCTAATCCGACATTGATTTCAGTGTTCCAATGATGTTGGAGTGAAATGAACACCTGGAGACGCGAGCTCTGGCGACGGTTAAGTGGTGGAGGGCAGCTATTATGGGTCGTTTCCACTTAGGGTTTGAGAACAAAACCCTTGCCAAAGGCAGAAGATGAACAGTAACAATAGAAATAAAAGAGAGAATAGAAACTCACACGACTTTCCCTTTAATAGAAGCCTTGGTGGATTGATTCAACTCAGTCAAAAATAGACAATGCAAGAGAAATAATAAGAAAACCAACCGAGTTTAATTTGATTTTGTGAGCCAAGTTGCATAAGAATTTGGAGACTTAGACCGATATGAACTTCCTCGATGCTCTGATACCAGTGTTGGAAATTCGTAGTTGATGATGTGATCTTCAAGATGTCCTAAAGCTCTTCGAACCGATTGAGTCTCCCACTACAAGTCCACTCTCTATTCCCTCGGCTGTGATCCAATGTTGCTTGCTTAAATTAGCTTTCTATAAGTGTAGGGTGTAAGACTTTCATGGCTATTTAAAGACTTAGTGGAAACCTTCAGTTTCTAATTCCCAAAATTGTTTCCTCTTCTAGGAGTGGTAGAAGAGAAATTTCACAGGCCCTGAATTCCCATGCTAACCATCATCGGAAATAACGGCCTGCAACTTAGTTGCACTTTTCTTCCACAAATTAATCCCCATAACTATTAATTAACCATTAAACACATATTTTTGAATCAAGTAAATTCCATTTAAATGATAAATTTGTTTTTTTTTTTTGTAAAATTAGCATCCGTTTATTTCGGACTATCTTAATTCAGAGATTGACACCCTCAGCATTTATGCCCTAAATTATTCCCATTAAATGTGATGAAATTGTAACATGATAACTTGATAAAATAATTATTTATAATTTGAAAGTCATTATGTTAGAAATTTTCCAAAAAACTCTTTCCAATTAATTAATTCCATTTCAGTATAAAATGTCTCAGTCTAGCTGAGTACTAATATTTGATCAATGTATTTTACTGTCGAGATCTCATAACACATTAATCAAATATAATCGGTTAATCAATTATCAGGATTCAGAGAAATATTCCTCGATGTTAATCCACTCTTCATACAATACCCAACGTCGACATTGTCACTATTAATGTCTAGTGCCCCACGATCCACATCAAAGTACTTCTCATTCCATGCGAACTAAATCAAGTTTGCTAATAAGTTTAACATAAAATATTGTGCACGTGAATTGGTGTAATTCTGGAAAATAAAAAGCCCATAATTGCTAACCAAATTAGCTTCTTCCAATTTAAAAAAAAATCAGTCCCAAGCACATGTGTATGAGTGACGTGCCATGAATGAGTACCGAATGGTGTGGGACACGCACAAATATCATGCATATCCTCATTCACGTAGGGTGCCTAGTCTTCTGGAGTCGATCCCATCAAACATCCCCTAGCATAAGTTCCCAGCACTACCTGCCAAAAAGAAAGTTACAATCACATGTATTGGGCTAGATCAAATTCCATCAGCGGGTCTCATGGTCATATGACCACCTCTCGATGTATTCTATGTGAGCGTTTCCAGCACTTTGTCAGTTCAATATTCCTGATACCTTTAGGTCCCGTCCAGTTAGAGGATATTCGATATATGTGCATGGGTTAGTGTGTAAGGATGTTGTCTGAAAATGTCTTGTTAGGCCACACAAAATTCCAACAGCTATGATCACGTAGACCCCATTCAATTGGTTAGAGGATCTCATCTACAATTATGTCTGGTTCAACTGTAGCTTACCTAATTAAAGAAAAGGATCATGCCCAATGCCCATGACTGTATTAGACAGATACTTATATCTTCTCTATTATTGTTTATGCAATGATTTGTTGACCTTATCTCTTTTTTTTTCAGGTGATTTTATTTACACAGTTGCTTCTCGATCACCAACTAGACATTTTATAATACATGCACGGAAGGCATTGCTCAATGGCATCAGCCCTGCTGACAATCGAAAAGTTCCCCCCTTAAAGTATGTATCTGCTTGGTAACCCAGCTGTTTTACTAAGCCTATGTGCACATAAGTAAATAGAATAAAAATGAATCCGTGAATGTAAATAATTAATCGTCTCTTCTGCATCTAGACTGTAGATTTGTTTTAATCAAGGTATACTATTCGTTCTTCATTGAGGACATGTCACTTTAAGTGGATGCCTAAATTCCTTAATTCTAAATTTTTATTGTTCAGAATTCCTCCGTTTAATGTTTTGTGGGATTCTCTTTTTACATATTTCATGCTGGGTTCAGCGGCATATTGACTACATTGTATTCGAATATCCAGATATGAGTACTACTTTGGCCTTTTGCGCGACTTTCCAGACTTGCAATTCACAATAAATGGAGGCATAACGTGCATTGATGAGGTAATTCTGTGCCAAACTAAATGTTAATTTGGTTTTCCATGCCTGGGATAGAAAACATGAGAGTATTGAAACCAATCTCAATATTTTCAACTACATAAAAGGTCATCACACTGAAGCATTTACTATTAATCTAATCCACTATAATGAATTACTATTTTTATTTGTGTATCAACTCTTGTGGTTTTTCAATGACCATATGTTTGTCTGTCGGTCTACGCTGTTGTTGAAGTTAGATTTTTATAGGGTCTAGGTAATCGCTCTGCGTTCAACAACATTCTCCGGTTGGATTTAGCTGTATATTGATGACTTCTCATTACTAGTGATGACTGTCTCGTTTCTTGAAGAACATAATTCTCATTCAAAGAATTAGCCGATGAAAGTTATCAGAGATATTATACATTTGCTTATGTTGAAGATACTTGTCTAGGCGATGCATTCGCAGTTAATAGAAGCATGTCGTTAATCTTAATCAGGCTAACATCACTAATGCCAGCACAATTGACATTCTATTGGAATGCAATGTAAATATCTACCCATTCTGGAGATATTGTTCATGATAGTACCATGGATCAACTGATTGTTGACGATTTAATCTGTAGATCAAGGACTAAACATTTCTTATATGATTGGCCACTTTGCTGGTGATCTCCCAAAGCCTCAGCTGTTTAAAACTCATTGTATTCTCCAATATGTTATCCAAACTGCTACTTGGTGATGCTGGTTTTGATGTTGTACTTGATGAATGATGATTGCGAATCCAAAAGTGGCTCTTGTTTCATCCTCGATTTGTCTCTCATCTCATGGAAGCCGAAGAAGTACGAAACTGTTGCGAAATTCAGTACAAAAGCTGAACTGATATTCACTCCTATGTTCAGTTGTAAGTTGTGACCATCTTAGAAAGTCGCCGGCACCACCGCCAGCTTTCCCACCTCACTTCGACGAACTATTGGGAGGTTATGAGTATAGATGTAGTGCAAAACACCCCATATCGCAGCAGGTTATTGACAGAGATGATTACAATATCTATTTGGTTTCTGAGAGTATGAAACAAAAGTAGGCACAAGCAAAGCAACTCCCGCAAGTTAATGCACCACTGGAATCCTTAAAACCTAGGATTGTTCGCAACGAAGATCAGATGAAAGCCAAAACTGGGTAATTATCCAGTGATGAAGCTCCTGTAGATGAATCAGACTAAAAGACGGAGGATAAGCAGATTGATCTGCCTACAGTTGTGGAGAATAAAAAGGCTGAAAAAGATGATGATTTAGTAGAAGTTCTTCAGTTCTGCACGGAGAGGAGAGAGAAGAGACAAGAGAGAAGATGGAGAAGATGGGTTATGTGTGTTAACCCTACACACACCCCAATACATCTTACTTATATTAATAAGTGTGGGCCCTTACATAAGTGAGAAAATAAGTACATAGAGACACCAAACAATAGCTAATAACAGAGACGTCCTTCAACACTCCCCCTCAACTTGGGACATAGATATCAATCATGCCCAACTTGTCCAAGGACTCAGTAAACGGAGCCGATGCAACACTTTTCATGAGAATGTCTGCTAGCTGATTATATGTAGGAATGAAAGGAGTGCAAATTACTCCCGATGTCACCTTTTCATGAGTAAAGTGACGATCCACCTCGATGTGTTTGGTCCTGTCATGTTGAACTGGGTTGTGGGCAATACTTATCGCCGCAGTAACTCACAGACACCATGGGCCATTGATCAAAACTCAGCTTCTGCACTCGACCGTGCAACGACTTGTTTTTTACTTCGCCATGTAACTAGATTTCCTCCTACAAAAGTACAATACCCTGATGTTGATCGCCTATCATCTTGGGCTCCTGCCCAATCTGCATCTATGAAACCCTCCACACGCATGTGGCCCTGATGACTGAATAGTAGGCCACGACCTGGGGAAGATTAAGTCCTCAAAATCCTGTAGGCAGCTTCCAAATGTAGAGTCCGAGGAGAATGCATATACTGACTAACTACACTCACAACATATGCAATGTCAGGGGGAGTATGTGCCAGGTATATAAGTCTCCCTACCAATCGCTGGAAGTTACTCACATCCTCCAAAGGCTCTTTGGACTGACCATCGAGTCTATGATTTGCCTCAATGGGTGTGTCGACAGGCCTAGCCCCTAGCATACCAGTATCCTGCAGCAGGTCCAGCACATATTTCTTCTGGGAGATGAAGATTCCTTTGCTAGATCTCGCAACTTCTATCCCTAGAAAGTACTTCAACTTACCCAGATCCTTGATTTCAAATTCCAATGCCAAGAACTCCTTCAACTTGGTAATTTCTGCAGCACAAATTACCCGTAACAATGATATCATCGACATATACAATCAAAATCGTCACATCCTCCTTATCACGTCTGATGAACAGACTATGATCAGCTTGGCTCTGACTATACTCCATTCGCTTGACTGCTTGACTAAAGCGTTCGAACCACACTCTTGGAGACTGCTTCAAACCATACAAAGTTTTCTGAAGCTTGCATACTTTCTGTCTATTCCCAGAAAGTTGAAAGCCAGGAGGGGGCAACATATAGACTTCTTCCTTCAAATCCCCATGAAGAAAAACATTCTTGACATCAAGTTGAAATAGTGGCCAAGACGGGTTCGCGGCAAGAGAAAGAATAACCCTGATAGAGTTGAGCTTAGCTGTAGGAGAGAATGTCTCCTTGTAGTCTATTCCATAAGTCTGAGAGTAACCTTTCGCCACCAATCTTGTTTTGTATCGATCCACTGAACCATCAGGCTTGCATTTCACAGTGTAAACCCATTTGCATCCAACGGGTTTCTTGCCTCTTGGCAAGTCTACCAACTCCCAAGTGCTGTTTTTTTTCAATGCATCCATCTCTTCATATTGCTTCTTTCCACCTGGGATGCTTCAGAGCTTCTGTAACAGATGAAGGAAGAGCAATTGAGGACGAGGTAACAAAGGATTTGTATGACGGGGATAGATTATCATACAAAACAAAGTTAGCAATTAGATGTTGGGTACAATATCTTTTTCCCTTCCTAAGGGCAATAGGAAGGTCAGAGCCATATCATAAGAAGAGGGAGGAACAGAGTTAGAGGTGAGGTTACCTGGATCCGACGAGGATGACTGTTGGTCCTGGAGTTCAGTGGTGATCTGTGTTCCGGGTCGACGCTTTTAGTACACCTGCAACTCCCCCTGCTTGCCAGTACCTCTGTCAATAGTATCAATCACAGTCGGACTGGGACCACTGTCAGGAGCATCCATAGCCAATGGCAAAGAAACAGAATCAGATGCGACGTGCCTTTCTTCACTACTAAGAAGCTCCCCTTGAGGAAAGGCAGGAGTGAGACCTGAAAAATAAGAAGCCGACTCCAAAAAAGTGACATCCATGCTGATGAACCACTTACGGGAGGGGGGATGGAAACATTTATAGCCTTTATATGTCGAGGAGTTCCAAAAAAAAAACACACTTCAAAGCTTTCGGATCCAGCTTAGTGTGATGCAAACCAAGGATGTGGACATAACACACGCAACCAAAGATCTTCGGGGGAACCAGAAAAGGAGGACTCGTGACGCAACAAGTGGTATGGAGTACGGAATTGGAGAAATCGAAACGGCATACGATTGATGAGGTAAGCGGCAAGAAGAACTGCATCAGACTAATAGGTTTTAGGAACATGGTGCCACATCAGAAGTGCACGAGCCACTTCCAACATGTGTCTATTTTTGTGTTCAACAACTCCATTCTGTTGTGGAGTGAAGGCACAAGAATTTTGATGTTCAATGCCATGTTCAGCTAAGTACGACTGCAGACCCCCATACATGTATTCTCCCTTGATCAGATCAGAGGATTTTAATGCATGTCCCAGACTGAGTAAGAACCATTTTGTGAAACTGTTTGAAGATAGAGTAAATTTCATCTTTTGACTTTATGACAAATATCCATGTGCAGCGAGAAAAATCATCCACAAAAGAAACAAAATATTGATAGCCAAATAAAGAAGTAACAGGGGATGGCCCCCAAACATTAGTATGAACAATGTCAAAAATTGATAAACTTTTACTACCACGAGGGGGAAAAGTAGTGCAACAATGTTTGGACAACGCACAAATCTCACAATGAAGATCAGACATGGACATTGACTTAAACAACTCAGGGAATAACACCCGTAAATAAGGAAATGAGTCAAATGACACATGACCTAAACGAGCATGCCAAGACATACGATGCTCTTTATTGACACTATTGTTAAGACTACTAAACTGAAGGGCTGTAGAGGCTGTAGGAGTCGCATCCAGGAGATAGAGACCACCCACTTCACGTCCAGTGCCAATCGTCCTCTTCGTGGCCAAGTCCCGAAAGACATAGTAAGAAGGAAAAAGGTTGCAGAGCAATTAAGGTTCTTTGTAAGAGAACTGATAGATATCAAGTTAGTGGCAAATTTGGGAACATGAAGTACTAAAGGTAAAGATAGGCCAGAAGAGAGAGTGACACGCCCTTTCCCCGAGACAGAAGAAAGGGTGCCATCGGCAATGCAGACTTTATCCGCACCAGAACACAGAATATGAGGAAAAAGAAGATGACAGACCGGTCATATGCTCTGAAGCCCCCGAATCAATGATCCAGGGTGTACCAGTAGGAGAAGCGGAAGTAGAGACAAGGTTGGCAGAGTTGATGATACCTGATTGTGCGAACGTAGAAGCGGCAGCGGGACCATCCAGTTGGGCCATAAAACGACGCAAGTTCTCTATCTCATCTCTAGAGAAGGGTGCTGGAGACGTAGCAGAAGGCTGAGGAGCAGCAGTATAGGTGGGTGGCGACCCTAGTGTAGAATCCATAGTCGCACTGTGAGCAGTAGTGGGAGTCCTGGGCAGTTGTGGTCGGCTATGAATTTGGTAGCACCGATCCTTGCTGTGGCCTTTACGACCACATCCCTCACAAACATGTAAGTTCCAACATCGATCTCTGGTGTGGCCTTTCTTGCCACAATGAGCACAACTAGGTGGAGGACCCCCCTTGGGGCCACTGGTGGCGACCGAGATTTTAGACTTAGGGGCCTTGGAAGTAGATGGGAAGGCAGCCAAGGCGGACTTTTCATGGCTGGGAGAAGGAGACATTATCTCTCTGCGGCTGTCATTACTCTGAACATACGCATATACCTGATTGAGGGATGGCAATGTGTCTTTACTGAGCAACTGGACACGGGCTAACTCAAAATTAGCATTCAAACCGGCAAGAAACTCGTAACTCCGGTTCTACTGATGGAGTTAGCAAAATCCATGTTGCTACTGATTCCTCCCTTGCCGTAGATATCATCAAAGGGCGGGTTGCCCCCTGTGGCAAACTCGCATTTTAACTAGCTTAATAGCTCGCAACTGGACGAAATTTGAAGCTATCGAGATTAGCCATGTGTTTAGAGAAACGAATAGAGTAGCTGACCATCTAGCTTCTTTTAATGATTCTTTGGGATGTATTATTTTATACCCTCAAATGTTTCATGCTGAACTACTTGAATTTGTTCTTAAGGATGCCTCTAGGCATGTGTACTACAGATTGTAATTTTCGCTATTAAGGTCAGGTAGGGGTCCGCCTAACCCCACGCTTAACTCCCCCCCCAAAAAAAAAACTCCGGTTCTGTTCAACCAACTTTCGATATTGCAAGCCATCCTCTGGGCACTTAGGCGTAAAGATCTGATAAAAGTCCACATACCACGGAGCTTTGCGAAATAATCAGCCAAATCCCCTTGACAGAGGGAGGCAATACTCTAGTATAACTGATACACACAGGTGATATTCTGCTGTTGCGAATAAGTCTGGGCTGCTGCATCCTAGATCTCCTTGGCCGTGGAAAAAACATGAATCCTCTGCTAATATGGGACTCCATAGAGTTAAGGAGCCATGACATAACAGCTAAATTACCTGTCTCCTATTGTTCAAACTTAGCATCTGTCTCAATAGGTGCTGGTAATCGACCAGTGATGTACCCTTGTTTCCCTCGACCACCAATAAACATCTTGGCAGCCCTAGACCACTCAAAGTAATTTTTTTCAGCCAACTTGGTGATGGTGATCTGCAAACTCGGATTCTCGAACGACATTGGGACTGAAACGGTAGTCTCGGTGGAGCCGGAGGACACATCGGATGCCCTAGTCTCATTCAAAGTCAACATCCCCACTCCAAAAAAGAAAATAAGAGTACCATAAAGAGTAACAATCCACAAAGAAATCAAGAAAAATCCCTCAAGAACAGATCTGAAGGTATATAGAGGAGAGAACGAGTCCCTCGATGTAAATCACACCTGTTAAGCAACCACGGAGCAAGGTGTACGCCATGCAACACTCACATAGCACCCAAACATGATCAAAGATGTTGTAGGAAGCATTTCTTGAGAAAGCGTGAGATAAAGGAGTGTGTTGGCAGCATCCTCTTGCCAAAAAAAGTCGCTGGCGGTAAGTTGGGAGTGGAGAAATCGATCCACGGTGCTCAAATCTCCACGGATCTAAGAGAGATGAGTATGAATTTGTAGAGGGGAAAGGAGAGGACCAAAACGAAGTAATAATCCCCTGAAAAAGTCGCTGGAAGCTTCCACAATCGTCGGTGAAGGAAAAACGATTTTTTTTTTGTTTTTATGAAAATCAGCCCAAAACCATCGAACTAGGACTCAAAAAATCCGCCAAAAATCATGAAAAATCGAGATCTATTGGGGGGAGGAGTTTTAAGTCACCATGAGAGCCCTGTCCGTACGGCTGATGACGTCAACGAGGACGTCTACAGTAAGGGCAACCCTAGTGTTCCTCCAAGGTTTCCACGATCCCTTACGGAGGTCCCGACATAGATTGGATGATGATTGCTCTGATACCAAGTAGAAGTTCTTTAGTTCTGCACGGAAAGGAGAGAGAAGAGAGAAGATGGAGAAGATGGGTTATGTGTGTTAACCCTACACACACCCCAATAAATCTTATTTATATTAATAAGTGTGTGCCCTTACATAAGTGAGAAAATAAGTATATAGAGACACCAAACAATAGCTAATAACAGAGACGACCTTCAACAGATTCCCCTGGTTCGGATGCTCCAGCTGAAGATGGCCCCAAAATGATAGAAGTTCTCAGTCCGAAACTAGATGTTTCTATTGTTTCAGAACTGATAATTGAAAATAAACTAGATGGAATAAGCAAAGATTTCTTATCAAAGAAGGCCAGAGTTGAGGACATAAACTATGTTTCAGAAAATATACACATGTCGAAGATGCAGAAGAAGAAACTAAAGGGAAAGTATTCCAAATATCTCTTCCACTAGATAAGCCAATCTTAATATCTCAACTTGAATTCGAGGTCGAATTCTTTTCAACCAGGAGGGTTTGATGCGGGACCGTTCTACTACGATCGTTTGCGCTACACCGAATCAATGCCGATCAAGTGGATCCTATTTACTATTTATAGTAATTCACGTTTTTACTATTTATAGTAAATCTCGTCTTACTATTTATAGTAAATTCTTGAAATTGCTATTTATAGTAAATCACGTTTTACTATTTATAGTAAAGTCTGATTGGACTATTTTTAGATAAGTCGACCCCATGAAGATTTCTTTTAGTTTGATTATGATTCTCAGTTGAAATTATATTTTATTTCCAATTAGGATTTAATTATTGATTGCATTAGTAGACTTTTATTAGGAGTTTCTAATTTCAATTAGATTAGAATTTGGAAAGTTCAACTAGGGAGTCTTATAAAAGGTGATGTATCCTTTGATTTAAAAAAAAAAAGATGAAAAATTATGAATGAAGAAATATAAATCTCTTTGAGAAATCTCTCTTATGGTGTAAAACCATCATCTCGTGGTGCGAAGCCAAGCTAATTCGGTGCGAAGCCGAAGGTATTTTTCTATCCCTATCCCTATCCCTATCCCTATCTCTTTCTCGATCTCTTCTCTCTTATTCTCTTCCCTTTCTCCATCTCTATTTTCTTTTTAGTTAATTTCTTACCTAAGAAAATCCAAATCATACCACAACACTGTGAATCAATAGTGCAGCGTGAATAGTGTCATGTGAATAATAAGCTTCTCTCTTCATTCATTCTCAAATCGTGGAACAGTACTCCCATCCTGCGTAAGAGTATTAACTACGAAGTAATTTTTCAGGTGTTGAATAAGTCACTAAGGAAATAAATTTCGCGAAATTATCAATTTATTTTGCGAAATATTTCCATTTTCTAGGTTATTGATAGGAAAGAATACATACAAGAAAAAAATGTTAGATTTCACAAAATGTTTCTATACATGTTCAAATATTTTGCGTGAACAGTAAATTTCGATCAATTGACAGTGTAAATATGTATTATTTTGGTTGGAATATTTCGACATATATGGAAACATCCCATTTGAGCTCAAAACCACCACAAATCCCATATTTGATCCATTTAATTTGGGATTAATCGTGAGGACGAATTGAATCCCGTTTTGTAGTTTTTTCAAATTCTAAATGTACGTAAGTATAAATTTTTTTGCTATCGTTTCTTGCTACAAATAGATAGATTTGGTATAAATGTATCAAATCTATGAATCTATGATTTGTCTACACTAGATTTGTGCATGGATTGAAGATTATTTAGGGCAAAAATGTGAAATTTGGGGAAAACCCCAATTTCATTGGTTTTTACCCTAAACATCCATGATTTTGCATAAATTGATTATATGTTGCATAACTTTGCTGTTCTACAAGTTGGTTGGCTTAAATTGTTTTCCCAAAAAAATATTTAAATATTCAAAAAATTAAGTTTATACTTTATAGTAAATAGGTTTTCCATCATTTCCATGAAAAATGTATTATTTCCATACTGGTTGAAATATTCCATTTCCGAGCTGGTTGAAATAAACCTCGAAATCGAAATTTATTTCCTTTCAAGCCACAATACTTTGTTTATGTTTCGTTAAGTTGAGTTAACATTCTGATGTGCTATTTTGAATTTTGATATCATTTTTGGTTTTTTCCCCCTTTAAATAAGTTTTGTGGATATCCATGCTAAGGGTTGACTACATTTGTTAAATTTTCTGTTGTGATATAAAATCGAAATGATTTGTATTTAATTTGCACCATTTTTTACAATTTTGTTTAATAGGTCAACGCAGCACAAAGGCAAGGAGCTCACGGGGTGATGGTTGGACGAGCTGCCTACAATAAGTATGTACAATGCACAGCATAAAAGCAGCATAGCTTGCTCATTACATATTATTGTTTAATAGTTGGCTTTCTTTATAATTATTTTGTTGTGCTTGCAACACTTTAGATATGAAGAAGATTTACCTAATTTAACTTTATATGATACAGATCTTTTCTGTAACTAAAAACTAATTTTTAACATCATAAATTTAGTTTTAAAACTTTTTTCCATTAGTTTTTTGCCATTGCTATTCTCGTTAAATTTAAATGAGGTTTAAATAATCTTCAAGTTCTAATTTTTGGGTTGTTGATGGAATTTGAAAACTAGGCTGTGGTGCTTTGACACCCAAACTTACAGCATGAGAGACACTAGTCATTGTCTCCTTGGCACTTAAAACATTGATTTGTAACCACAGTTTCACACCAACTCAACAAATTATTTAAGCACTTGAAAATGAGTAGAATTATTTACATTTAATAAAATCATGGTTGTTTGAGATGTATGTCTTTTCTGACTATGCGAGACAGTTTATTCTAATTAGTATTATGTATGTCATGTTGAATATTGCTTGTATAATAGAGTATGGAAATAAATCTTCAGTCTAATTGGGACTTAAGTTATCCTCTGTGTTTGAGTTGTGAGGAGATTATTGTGAGAATAATGTCATCGAAGATGGAACATCGTTTGTTGTGATAAGACTATGAAACATGAATCCTAATGTTATATATTTATTCATTTAATATTTTTAGTGCTTAGAAAAAATTGCTTATATTATTAGTAATTCTATTCATTACAATTAATAGGATAATTTTGGGCATAAAGCTGTGGTCCAATATTCTAAATTTAGGAATTTTGGAGTTAAATTGATTTAGTATTTTGTGGAAAAGATGAATTTCCATATTTTCGGAGTGATATGTAACTCAGGATATGAGTTTTGTGATAAATAACTTCGGAAAGATCAATGCTGAGGAAATACAGAAATGTCGGTCCATGTAATTTTCCAATTGGTTTGGGTAGAGCATGAAGTCATGGAATAACTCAATTGGAACATGAAATTGACCAAGGAATCACAAGGCTTTGTGGTTTCTCTAGTCTTTAAATAGACATGAAGGTTCCACTCCTAGTACTGCAAAGGCGCTTATATGAGGTAGCGCTATCTAGTGCCTAGGGAACAGACAGAGGCTAAAACTATCCAGTGTCTAGGGAGAGAGGGGCTTGTCTCAGAGATTGAAGACCTTCTGAAGACCACGGAGCACCTAGGAACTATGATGCCCAGATATGGACATGGATATGGGAAACGGGATACGACTTGATATTTTCCAAAATCAGGGACACATATACATATACTGGTAACTTATCAATTTCCTAAAATCTATGGCATGGATACTTTCACATGCAATGTTATAAAGGGTACACAGATACACAAAGTGTGTGTGTGTTTTTTTTAGCAAAAAAAAGTGTGTAAACAACAATAAAAAAAGTGTATGACAATCAAATAAGTGCTATAAAATAAATTATTTTATATTATATATAGAATAATAGTGCTGGAATATTAATTGAAAATGTTAATAGTAATGTAATATATTTTTTGTGATATCCATTTGTTATAAATAAATCCCTGAAGTATCCTACCCTTATCCATGTCATAGCCTATTGATATTGTTACTTTGGTCATATACAAGTATCCGAGTATCCTAGTATCCTAGCCCAGGAGAGGAATAGAAGCTTTACTATGGTGACAGAAACTGAAGTTTCGCCCAGAAAATCATGTGTCAGAGAAATATGTAGCGCACCTGTTGTGATAAGTATATACCTATACCCCAGTTACAAAACAGGTCAATATTTGAAATTCTGCAACTCCCACTCCTTCACAAAGGTTGAGGGTATTGTTTTCAAAATAAAATTAGCTCGGGGACACTTAGGTCCTCACTTTTTATCTTCTGGGAGTTTTTACTTGTCCTTTTTTGTCACGTTCTCTTTCTTTTTCATTTTTTTTCTCTCTGTTTTTGTTATACGATGTTGGTTGGTACTTGATGAAATAACTGACAAGCCAAGAACATCTGTTGCAGCCCTTGGTCTACTTTGGGACATGTTGATACTACAGTATATGGTGTAACTGGTGGTGGTGTTTCACGTCGTCAGGTTCTCTATTTGATACAGTGTTCTAACAGATACATCTATTTAAATTTTATTCACTATTGGCTCCTTACTGTCTGCCATATATTCAGGTCCTTGAAAAGTTCCAGGTGTATGGTGATTCTGTTCTGGGAAAATATGGACCTAATAAGCCAAATGTTCGGCAAGTGATTAAGGTTGGTAAGGAATGTTACAAGCTTTTCATTTCATCTCTTGTGGTATGCCAGTCCTGTTCACGCGTGTAAGAAAAAGCATCCTACTCGCCCTCTTTGTTGGATACTGCGTCCATATAAGGGTGTTCTGATAATTACAAAGAGCATGGACAAGTGTCCAACAAAGATGGGAGCAATCATAAGTAGTACTAACATTCTTCTTCTTCTCTTTTGCTGAAATTCTTCCTCTTTTATTGAAGTATCTGGGTATCATAGCTCACAATTATGTGGAATGTCCAACGATTTTACCAATTCCAGAGATGCTTCGATCATTTTGGAAAAAATTAAGTAGTGCATGCTTGTCTTACAAAATTATCCTTATTTTCCTTACCTTCGTCATCTTATTTATGCTGTTAAAGACGTGTCAACAGTCGTAATGTTCTGGTGATTGCTTTTACAAGTTTAACGCATTTAGTATTTAAATTTAAAGCAGTTTAATCTAATTTTGTCCCTCTTCTCATTTGAGTAAATGGTTTTACCATGCTGTTCTCCTGGTATGCTACAGCCTTTACTTAACATATTCCATTCAGAACCCGGAAATGGTCTTTGGAAGCGCAAGGCTGATACTGCGCTACGCCAGTGCACGGTATGTCAATAATTGAGAACCTTAGAAAATGTTTGGTACAATTAGAAGAATAGGTTCCTGGTATTTTTTTGATTCAGTCTTCCATGAATGCCTTCAGTTGTTTGTTGTACACTGCTTAAAACTATTCGTGTTGTCGACCTCTGTAGACCATCAAGTCCTTTCTTGAGGAAACCCTTGAAGCCATTCCAGACTCTGTATTGGATTCAATCCCTGCCAAGACCTCGTCTTGTGGTAAAGATGCTTTTGCTGATCTACATGGTTTGCTGCCTCCTCCATATAAATCTAGAGAACCAGAGGTACTATATGCTTAGTATGTTTATGTATATTCACAATTGTGCATAACTGGTAAGTCTTGAGCTTATCTCCATTTATTAAAATTCTTTTAGATTAGACCAGATTGTCCTTGCATGAAAATAGATGCATTTTGGTGCATAGATATGCAATGCAAGGTAAAATCAGAATGCCATCTTGCATAGCCACCATCAGCGGCTACAATCCAGCTGCCCAAGTCAATGAATACAGAAATCAATCAATTAATCAATGAAGACTTATCCGAAGCATTTGGGGTCGGCTCCACGAATCCTATTCCACCATTCTTCTCTATCCAGGGCTATATCTTCTAAACGTCCTAGAATGAGCTTGAAACAACGCAGGAAGTTAATGTTCCTATAATCAATTACCAATGATTTGATCATAAGCAAGCTTCGAGCCTCTTGGAACTTACTATCATTGTAGGATGCTGGTTGATGTACTGAACCAAAGAATGGAAGAAGATTTTAAGCGTGAAGAGTTTGAATGGTGGCTACTTTCTTCGGCTATTTAGCGTAGATAATGAAATGCTACTAATTTTCTATAGGTGGTGAAATCTTGATCCTAATCTGTAACAGGTTGGACTTCTTAGGGTTTGTATGGGTGACATTGTTCAGGTAATAGGTTCCAAAGCAGTTTACCCCAGCAACAAGAAAAGGATTAAACAGGGACTAAGGAGAAAGGCTCCAAATATCATTAATTTAGCACCAACGCCGACTAATAAATGGCGATAACTCTATTAGTTAAAGATTTTGGCCCCAGTGATGGTTGGGGCTGAATCTGAAAGTCAATGCTCCAACTACACAACAATATTTTCGTTGGATTTAAGCTCCGACTCGACGTTCATCAGAGCCAAAATGGAAACAAATCAGGAAAAAAAAGACATCTTAACTCGAAAGAGTGAAAATATGAACTTCAAATTTATTGTTGCAATGTATAAATCGTTTTAAATGGTCCGTTATAATGAGGTCACATCAGTCACATCGAACGTATCCCTCGACGGCTTTGTAGTGTCTTCCTTTCATATTGAACGAATTCTTGATTGTTTCTTCGAGCCTCGAGTCCAAACTATACTCAAGCTTTTTCCATTTCGAATGGCTAATGTTGGGTTGGGACCTGTATCTGCATAAATTTTTGACTTGATACATTGTTTTCACCCATGGCCTGTTCATGAAAAATACGAAAATCCAACAACTAAGAATCCACCTAAGCTGATTTTTATGTGTGGGTTTCACCAAGTAGTGAGCCAACATTCATGGGTCAGTGACTCAGTGAGCCTGAAAAAGTGCCACCTAGTACTGATCAATCTTTGAATTTGGCTCAGGAGGCTGATCACTCTTGAAGGGGATCAGTGCTAACATTTGCATGTATGGGGTGATAGGAGAAAACTGATTAGTCCTTTCCTTTTACTGAAGGCATTATTATATATTTTTTTTCTTTGCTTCCGAAAAAAGAAGTAAGAAAGACTCATGGTAACCATTCGAGCCGAGGAAATTAGGAACGTTACCCTCCTACCCCCTCGAACGTTACCCTCCTACCCCCTCGGGGGATATAAAAGGATACTAGTCCATTACTCTATGTCTTCCCTTTGGTCAGTCATTATTATCATCCATTAAAATATTGAGCAGTATACTAGACTCTGGCTCAGGAGGCCGATATGGAATCGTTTGTTCAGGCCTTAGTATCATAACATAGATACATGACAATGATAATCGGCTGCTTCCTGCGGGTATAACCCGCATATTTCTCCCCCCTCCAAAAAATGCCAAGTGGAGCTCAATTTAGGTCCCACTGACATTTATGGATGTTTGGTCTACCTCTTGGGGGATCTACATACCAAAAATCAGATTTGATGATTTCTACATACCAATCTCTGTGCTTTTTGAGTAAGGAATTATTGTTTTCCCATGGCAGCAATGGGCTTTGATTTGATTATTGCTTTGCAGCACGCCGCATGAAATTTCATGTTTCTTTCTCCCCCCACCTTAGTTAATTTGATGTACAATCAGGATGGCTAGACTTTTCTGTTCAAGGGCCCCACCTCGAATATCTTTAGTTCTAGCCAAAAAAATCAGGCTGATTGAATTATCCTGACCATCCGATTAATGCACATTATTTATATGATATAGAAAAAAAAAACACCATTTATCGGATGCTTTGGATCATCTGACTGTTTTTTTGTTCAGTTGCCAATAAAAAAGTTGCCCCACAATTTGAACGGTCAAATGTATCTATATAACAACCGTCCTCTTATCCAGCTTCATAAAGGATGGCCGAGATCTTATCACACCAAATGGACGGTGGATCTCAGCCACTCACACTCAATTTTGACAAACGCTTTGTCGATGAGTGCCGTGGGCATGGTTCACCAACTATTTACCGATATATAAGGAATGAAATGGGTTGGATTTATGTATAGCCCAAAGGTCAGGCTCAGGAGCCCCACTTTTTATACCTCGAGAGGGGTGTTACCGTTAAAACAGATTGAAACGGCCAGGGGCAAAAATGGAAAAAAATAAATTTTAATGGATTTTAATGAAAAAAGTAGTGCTGAAATTCAAAATTTAAAATTTGAAAAAAAAAAAATAGAATTTAACAGAAATTTAATGGTTTTCTTATACTCCTCTTATCTTATATGGCTTCAATAATGAGTGGCTGAGATCCACTATGCTTCATATCGATGGCTGAGATTAACTCCCACCCGACTTTGACAAACACTTTGTCGGAAAGTGCCGCAGGCATAGGCCACCCACGCATATATCAAGACAACTCAGTTGTATTCTCTTATCTTATCCATCCATCTAATGTGTACGGTTAGATTTCAGCCACTCAATCCGCCTCATTTGACCTCAATTTATTCAAAATTTAAATTTCAACACCGTTATTTTTTGTTATTGCTGTTATTTTTCCATTTCTCCCTCTGTGCGTTACAATCCGTTATAATGGAAAAAACGGTAATGCCCAGTCCGTTGTATCGTTTGAGTGCTAAAGGCACCCAATTTTTGCAAACACTTTTGTCGGAGAGTGCCGTGGGCATGGGCCATTTTACTATCCTATATAACAAAACACATTGGCTGTCTCCCTACTTATACCTCCTCTTATAAGCATCAACAAAGAAGGGCTGAGATCTAATCCTCCCCCAAATGGACCGTGGATCTCTGCCACTCACCTGAATTTGGCAAATTCTTTGTCGAGGAGTGCCGATGGCACGGGGCACCCCCTAGTTTTATTACATGACTGGAAATTGTTGAAAATGTGATCCCATTCATGCAAAAAATGTACATTTTGTTTCAAAACAGTGTCGAGCACCTCCAATAGCCGTTCGGTCATGGATCGAACTGTGAACATTATTTCTTGATTTTACTCTTTGATATTATATAATTAAATGAGGAAATGCTTAAACAAGTAGTTCATAAATCGTGAAGTGGCAAAAATTTGTCCACTGATCAACAAGAGAGGACTTCCGATTAAATACTTTTCTAGTCCAAAACTACGCACTCAAAAAAAAAATGAATACATATATGTGCATATGCCCATAATGCATGTAGATTGGATAGTAATATAATCCGTCAAGAATGATCTTATTTAAGAGATTTTTTGAAAAATTTAAAATTATGGAGTTGTTTCAGAATTTTGAATATTCCGTGTTTTTTTCGCGATGTTTTGAAAACACCGTGATTTGAAACGCTTTTTCAAAAGATTAGGTTTTTTTTTTTCTCAAAAAGTCGGGTTTTAAACAGAGATTTGCTAACTTTTTTTTTTTTTTTTAGGAAATTCCTAATATCCTAATATATTATAGTATATAGATGAAATTACCAAAAAGAAAGTGAGTATAAAAATGAAGGGCACTTTGGTCATTTTATAAAACCCACATGAAACTAGTATAAGAGTCAAAATTTAAAAAAAATAATAAGAGAATAATTTTTTTTCAACCTGAGATCAATCAGGAGGATTCAAGACCACTAGTTCCCACAAAGATAAACCAACACATGGCCAACATCCATTGGTCAGAACATGTCTTGGGATAAGATAAGGAATGTCCTGTGACCACATCTCTTTCTGTTATTTTTCACTCCTTGTGCTTAACTACCAATTCAGTCCATCCTTGTGCTCCCAAAAAAACAACTCTGTGACATACAAGAATTCAATCAGATTACAGAGATCATGGCTTCAATCACTATGACAACCTCATTCCTCGGCGGCGTAAACGCCTCCGCCTCCTCCGAACGGTCTTCGACGACTAGCCGCCGTAGACTCGTCGTCGCCAAAGCTTCAGGTGCAACTGAAGGAGAGGAAGTTAAGTTGAATTGCAACAATGACATCAAGAAAGAGAGCAACAATGGGAGGAGGGACTTGATGTTTGCAGCTGCAGCTGCTGCCGCTTGTTCGATTGCAGGTGTTGCATTCGCAGACCCGCCGAAGCGGGGGACTCCAGCAGCTAAGAAGTTCTACGGTCCGATCTGCGTCACCATGCCCACGGCTAGTGTCTGTAACAGATGAGGAAGTATAGTATGTCGATCGTTGCTGATGGGTTTAAGTATTAGTTTGTTATTCATATATGAATCTGTATCCTTCTATTGGAAACCTCTGTTAATCTGATTTCTACTTTCCTCTGTTGAATTTAGATAAGATCACGATGATTCCATTTTAATTATTCAGATTAGTAGGAGATAAGGATTTCTTTGAAATGCAGGAGAACTTAAAACTACTATCTCTGTATGTATTTTTGTAGGGTTGTGCTCTCCCACACTTAGGCTCTGCTTGGTATCCTGTCTGTGGTTTGCAGGAAAATGTTTGTAGGCAGATATTTGATAATCAAATGTTTGCATTGGGAAAATATTCTGAATTGTTGGGGGAGGGGATAGCTGTTGGGTAGGGCTGCAACATGGGCAGTTGGGTAGGCTCTACCTGACTTTGGGTTAGGGTTGGATTGGCCCCCTCAGTACTCGGTTTGGGCTCGGGCCTGGATTTTGACAATCTGATCAAATAGGGTTGGGCTAGGGTTTAGGCTTCAACCCAATCCGAGCCTGACATTCACACAATTTTATGTGAGAAGGTGAGGAGCAGTTGAAAAGCTCTTTGCAATGTTGTTGATAATGAAGGTACTTTTTAGTCTTGGCTGAAGCGTGAGTTTCACCAATGTGCAGGTCTTGTTTTGGTATCTGAAGGCAAATTATTTGGCATTTATAGGAGCAAGATATATAGATAATTTTGAACTGCCCGAGTTCTAGCCCTACTGTTGGGGGAGACCGAGGGGATGAGAGAGTCAATGTGTTTTTTTTTTTTTTTAATAGAGTCTGTCTAGAGCCACACCCATTTCTTACATCCAATTCTTACGCTCGATGGTTGGGCCCACATGGAGATTATGTTGGATAATCCAACTATACATCGAGTTTTCCTTGTCATAATAATCATCATCGCCGAAAATTAGTTCATTTTGACATTGTTAACTATATAAAAAATGCCCTAAAGTAATGGTTTAATTTGGATGTATGGATCATGGTTAAAAAAAAACGGCTGTTATAACGAAAATAATGGCCGTTATAATGGATTCGGACCTCCCCCGTTATGTTATGTACCTTTTTATCGCTCAGAAAATAATGGCCGCTAATTTTGTTATAGCATCTATTATTTTCCGTTAAAATAACGACCATTATTTTCTAAGAAAATTTGTGGAAAAAAAGCCTGTTATTTCCGTTACTTTTATTGAAAAATTGAATTTTAGCCCCCTTTTTTATTTTCCATTTTTGCCCCTGAGCGTTACAATTTGTTATAACGGGAAAAATGGTAACGCCCCAGTCGTTATACCATTATAACGGCCCCTTTTAAACCTTGGTATGGATCTTTCAAATTTAAGTTAATTTTTTATGAGGTTAGGAATGTAAAAAAAACACTGATTTTTTTTTTGTGAGGATAGCCTCTGGAATGTGTTGGATTGTCCAACATGATCTTTATGTGGATCCCACTACCAGGTGTAAGAATTGGATGTAGGAAATGGGTGTAACTCTAGATGGAATAGAGCTACAACCGAAAAAAATAATTGAAAAGCAAAATGGGCTTTGTGTAATAAGTACTCAAAACGGGAATTAAAAGTAATAATTTGAAAAGCAAACTGTTATTACATATAATTAGGGGAATGCCACGTGCGTCGTGCACCTTACGCGTGGCACACATTTAGAGACCACTGACTGTATAGATGTTTTTCCGTCTCTAGATGGACCTACCTAAGAAAATTCATCTTGATTAGGAATTTCTGTCAATTGGATTAGAGTCTTTTTCATGGTTTGTTTTCAACTATAGATTTTTAGCATTACTATTTAGCACTTAGTTTGAGTTGTATTTTTGGCCAATGACACCACCATGCACGTGCAACTGGCCGTATAGATGTTTCGACCATCTGTAGGTGGACCTACCTACGAAAATTTATACTAATTAGCAATAAGTTTTTGACACCATTAATGATGGGCCATATTATGAGCCACATGACACAATCTTAAAGATCACTAACCGTATGGATGTTTCGCCCATCCCTAGTTGAACTTCCATATCAAAATTCATCCTAATCAGTAATTTATAACAGTTTTTTTCTTAATTTATTTGTAACTGTGAATTTTGATCATTATGATCCAAAGGTTAGAAATCACTAATCAGGTATATTTTATTTATACAAGTTCATATGGGGATGGACCAAACATCCATATGGTCAGTATCCTCTGATAAGGTGACATGTGTCTCACATTGTGTGTTCATCATCTAAAATTTTCTAGCCATAGAGTTTAGGTGTCACATCTAGATGTAATAATTGTTTGTACAGTTGAGTTAAAATGTGAAAGTATTGAATGACCAAAATACCTTTATAAATTAAAAAAAAATCTAAACCAAAATAAACAAAATTTATCAATTTATGAAACTTGAGGGCATATTAGGAATAAGAATTTACTTTACTTTTTTAACATTGAATAAGCTGTAGGGTGACGTGTGCTTTGGCACCAAAAAAATGGAAAAGTCTCTATCAAGTAAATAAAATGAAGAAAAGAAAAGACAAAAATTAGGGCATTTGTGGGATATTGGGGTTTAGCGTGAGGCGCGCAAGAAGGCCCTCCGTCCATTAATAACTAGAATAGATATGATTATGGTTACTATCTATATAACAAAACAGGTAAATTGTCTCCCCACTTATACCCCTTCTTATTGGCTTCACAAAGGATGGCCAAGAACTTATCATCCCAAATGGACGGTGGATCTTAGCTACTCACACCCGATTTTGACAAATGCTTTGTCGGAGAGTGCTGAGGGCACGGGCCACCCACTAGTTTGATACGAAACTACTTTTATGTACCATATTTTATTTTTGAAAATTATTTAAACATTAAAAGGCAAAAAAATGTATTAAAAGTAGGATATGAGAGATAGAAAGGTTTAAATACGTCCGTTATAACTTTATAAAGGACATATAACGTTACCGTTATGTTAAAAAAATGGCAAAATGGGTTTTAAAAGTAGGATTTGAAAGAAAAAGACTCAAATGCAATTATTTAAGAAAAGATAATTCTTAATTGCCATATTTTCAGTCCACTATCTTAGGTGGATATTTCTTTCAATAAGCTCTTTTTTTTTTAGCAATTTTCCCTTGTATTTTTAGACTCGAGGACCTTGGATGCAGAGGATTCTCGTGGCCCTACATAGACCATTTGTTGGGCTCACTAACCGCATGGATATTTAGCCCACCCCTTGGTAGATATATATGAATACCAAAAATCAGCCTAATTGGTTCTCTCGCCACCAATGGCTGGGCTCAACATTCATGTAGTCAGGGGGCCCAAAAAATGAATTATGTAGGGAGACAAGAGTCCTCTGCATTGAGTCCGGAGATCTTTGCATCTAATTTTTTATTTTTTTCACATTTTAGAGATTGGAGTAATTTTTTTTGGCGTGGAACCGCGAAGTGAGTAGGTATCAATGGATAGTCAAAAATTTGATCCAAATTTGAATTTGTATTAGAATAATCGAATATTATCCAAAAAATTTGGATATCGGATTCGGATATTGATATATCTGATTTGATAATATCTGATCCGATGAAGTATATAAAATATAAATAATAAATATAATTATAGAATAAATAATTAAATAAAAATATATAGCAGATTAGTATAAATATAATAATTTACTATATATAATTTTGACAACAAAATAATTGGAGCGGGCCAATATATGACTTAGAAGTTTTGGAATGGGGTGATTTTTGGTGATGATGGTCTCTATGGTGAGGAGATCATCCTCACAAAAATTCAAACCATTCCGAAATTCATACACTGGTTTAGAAGTTGAAGAATTATGGACTGTCTATTTTTTCCGTTACCTTGAAAACTACATTTGATTGGGTACGAAATTTCAGAATGGACTGATTTTTTGTAGGAGTGATCTATATGGTGAGGAGATCACCCTCACCAAAAAAATCAGCCATTAATTCATCTTCTATGTGGGTATGCAAAAGTTGTTGCCCGCCATCCTGACCCATATTGTCTGATTTACTTATCGAATCGAATATTATTGGATAACCTATAAGTTAATCGGATTTGAATAATTCTGAAATTTGCCGGATATCAAATCAAATTCGAATATTGGGTCTTTTTGGATTTGGATATCCTTACAGTCGATTAAAAAAAATCATTGAAAGCCTAGGCGAAGTGATGTACATGCTCCAATCTCTGTGAAAATCCGTAGAGTGGAATTGCAATTGAAGGGGTTGGCCAAAAGAGAGACGGAGTTCTAGTGGGTTTCACCGTCGAAGGGTTTAGGGCTCGGCCACACAACTCTCTACGCTCATGAGTTCCTTACAACACTGACGGTACAAAAATCATCTCACAGGTCGAGTGATCGTAACGGGTCCTAAGGGGCTATGGTCCCAACGTCCATAGAGTTGCCCTATAAATCCTTACA
Organism: Euptelea pleiosperma; assembly: GCA_035048495.1. NCBI lineage: Eukaryota > Viridiplantae > Streptophyta > Magnoliopsida > Ranunculales > Eupteleaceae > Euptelea > Euptelea pleiosperma. The sequence goes on along the minus strand of CM068544.1, from coordinate 22,355,766 downwards.
AAATGAACATGTCCTGGATTTATAAAACATCATTTTTTTTATTTCGACTAGGGCACGGGCACCTTACACGTGGCAGTGCCTTAGAGATCACTGACCGTATAGATGTTTAGCCGGTCACTTGGTGGAGATACATACGAAAATTCATCCTGATTACTAATTGCTATCCGTTGTATTAGAGTTTTTTCATGGTTTATTTTTAACCGTAGATTTTGAACAATCTTTGGCCAACGGCGAAATCACACCACCATGCACCATGATAATGTCCATGGTCCTTGGACTATGTGATCATTACTCTTTTAATAATGGAGTTGTTGGGTACATTTAATTAGCTTTTTATTTTCAAACATCTGTGTCGATGATGGACCATATTATGAGCCACGTGGCACATTGTTAGAGACCACTGACTGTAGGGATGTTTGACCCATCCTTAGATGGACCTACATACCAAAATTCATCTAGTAATTTCTATCCATTGTATTAGAGTATTTTTTATAGTTTATTTTTAAGTGTGGATTTCAAGCATTATTTGGTGTAGTCGGATCCAAAGCTTCGAAATCACTAATCATGCTGATTTTTTTTATGTACGTCTACCTAGGAATGGTTCAGAGTTCAAACATCCTTGCGGTCAGTGGCCAATAATAGAGTGACATGTGGCTAACACTGTGGTCTGTCATCAACATTGATGATGGACATTCATCACCAAATTTCTTTTTAGGTGAATGAGTTTTTTTATTTTATTTTTTGAGAAATGGCATAAGAGTTCATGCCCCATTAAATAAGGAAAAAAGAAAAGTTGCCTAAAGACTAAAATATCCTTAAAAATATAAAATAAAATTACAAAAAACACATGGACATTTCGGGGAGACGAAAAGTTCAATGTCACAACCGAGGCTCATTCGTTAAACGCATTAAATGAGGGTGCAGAAAGACTAAAATACCTTTAAAAAAGTTAAAAAAATAAAGAAACACAAAATAGGCATTTCAAGAACAAAATGGACAAAAATTTCGTCGTTACGAACACTGCTAGTTCGTTATAAAGTAGTATAGATGATCGATCAAGCACATCGTCAATTGAATGGTCACTAAATTATCATGTTTTCTTTTGATGTCCATATTCCTTCTATTGATAAAATCCAAAACCTGCACAATAGAACTGTATGGTTTTTATGTATTATACTGTGATTACCCCGCACTAAAGAACGGGCGGAGAAAAAATTATAAAACATATTTATCGTAGGTAAGTAAAAAATTAAAAATTGTGGATTCGTCTTTTTAAATATTTTCATTTGAATTGACATTATAACGTGTAATAAAACTTGTCAACGGCTCATCAACTTTTAAAACATTTTCAAAAAATAGAATCTGAGTGCTCCAAAAAATATCGAATCTCTTGTATGAATGAACCCACAAAAAAAAAACTCGAATTCAATAGTTAGTGTAAAAAATTTCTAATTTCTAATTAATAAATGTAGAAATTTATTTTTCATTTTGCAAATAAAATGATCATTATCAGTGCACCCTACCTCCAACTTGATCTATGAAGGGTAATGAATTTTCATGAATCCGATGCGTGGTTCAGTCAGAATACAATTGCATACCGGTATATGTGGCACACATAGAGTGGGGTGGGATCTACCAATTTTACTGGTCTCACCCAATTCCTACTCCTATCACATTATGGTGACTACAATTGGATGTATCAAACTCCTCAGATGTATGCAATGACTACAGCTGTAATGCTGGTCTACTTTCATCGTTCTTACAGCCACTTGAGAGGTACTTTATTGTTATATGTTTTACTTTTCAATGTCTCAATGAACGATGTTGAGGTCTTTGCCAAGGAGAGAGGAAGGATGATGACTCTTCCACAGGCATCTTTGCCAAAAAAGAGAGAGGAAGGAGGAGTTTGAGGGAGCAAATAATACTTAGAACTTGGATTGATTTTGAAATGGGAATGTGTTCTTTAATGTAATCATGAGAAAATGTTATGTGAGATCTTAGGTTTTATCTCAGTTAGCCAAAAACGATGTCCCGAGCTTCTAAATTTCTTGCCTTGCAACACTCGTGTCAATGCTCTAATGTTGCTTGGGCCAATCTTCTCCAAATGCGCTATGAAGTCTTTCAAAATTTTCTAAAATACATTCACGCTTAAAAACAAAATTCTGAACATGACGAAAGATAAAAATATATTACTTTTTAATATTTTTGGGTAGTTATAATGAGGAGATCTCCTCTAATTCATATAGACTTCAAGATGATGAATGTATGGTTAGGATCATGTCAAATGGCAATGATCTAATAGTTGTAGGGTACTCTAGAACCCTCTCTACATTCTACATCTTTCCTTGAATATATACTAGACTTTTCATGTTCACACCATGTACACTTATTCTACTTATTATTGGATGAAGGCCCTTCTAGTTTGCCTAACGCTATTTTTTCTGTTCTCAAAAATACTTTTATTTTTGTTTCTTTTCTTTTATTTAATTTATTCACTTAAGAGGGGTTCTTCGGTCTTTTGTTGTCAAAGTACACATCACCATGCAACTCATTCAATGCTTTCTCCTATTAAAAAAACATAAAAAAATCCTTATTCTTAATATGACTCTCAAATTTTTTAAATGTACAAAAATTGGTTCTTTCATTTTTTTTGAAATTTTCACTTTATAGGGGTGCTTTGGTCATTCGATATTTGCACATTTCAATTTAAATGTGAAAGTATTTATTGAACCCCCACGGGACACCTAAACGTTGTCCCTAGAAAAAAAATTTGATGATAGTGTCCGTCATCAAAGTTGATGACATGCCCACAGTGTGAGCCACATGGCATAGTACTATTAGAGGTTATTGACCGTATGCATGTTTGGCCAATCCCTAGATGGACTTATGTAACAAAAATAGGCATGATTAGTTATTTCTAACCTTTGAATCTGAGTACCCTAAATATTGTTAGAAATACACGATTAAAAATAAACCATGAAAAAAAGACTAATCCAATGGATAAAAATTACTAATGAGGTTGAGTTTTGGTATGTAGGTCAAACTGGGGATGGGCCAAACATCTATATGATCAGTGGTCTCTAAGAATGTGCCACACGTAAGGTGCATGTGCATCACATGTGGCGTCACCCAAGTATATATTCTAGAAGATTACACGATAAGTTTTTTATGTGGTTGTAAGATTGAGTTACAACTTAATTAAGTTGCGACTAGCAAATGGAGTACTTTTTTGCTGAGTTACGCTAATGAGCAATACTGTTGACATAACACCTTTGTCCAATGAGAAAGCGACACAAGTGGGCACTAGGGCTGAGAATTTTCATGGTACCACCACCATGAGAAAACAAAGGTTCTCAGCTTCTATCTCCATTACCACGTGGCAGCAAGCCATGTGGGATAGGTCCACTTTTTAAATCTTCCCTCTTTTTATTTGTTTTGAATTGTTTTTCTTCTTTTCCCTTTTTTTTCTTGCTTAAGTTAATACTGAATTATTTTTCACCTTAAATATGTAGTCACAAGAACTTTGCGCTTCTCCTAATATTCTATTTTTTTTTACCTTACATATATGTTTACATAATAGGTTTTATTTACTTTCTTTTTTTTAACGCTAATCTTACCTTCTTTTTTTTTCTACGCTTTTTTTCCTATATTTTTCTATTTTTTATGATTTTTTTAATGAAATGTTCATCTCTCTTCCAATCGTAAAAGGATCAATTATCTGTCTTTCCAACAATTTTCTTTGTTCCTAACGCTTCTGTCTCTATTTTAACCCCACATGCAGCTACAGTCATCCTCTTTCTCATCCCTTCAACGACTATTTCTGCAAACCAAACTCCATTCATCCTCATTTTTTTTCATGAAGCTTGAATGATATGTCTAAAGGACGATCCATCATCGAAGTCGGAAGCAGATCGATGGAGTTGTGAAGCGGTTAAATGACCATAAGGGTTTCGGATCCATCGCTCAGGATGACGGAGGCGAATTTATTTTTGTCCATCAGTCGTAGGTTACTTCTTTGTCAGAAGTATCTTGCAATTTACTTAATTCTTTAAGCATCCTCTCATTTGTTTCTTTAAATGTTTTTGATAGTTGGTAGTCTATTGTGCATAAAGCATTTGATTTGTAATTTTATTGTTCGGATTCTACAGATGCTTTGAGAATGGAGATTTCTTGTTCCAGTCTTTGGATGTCATACGAGAAGATATTTGTCTCCTCCACGTTACGCTACAGGTCATATCTCTCTCTAAAATAACCCTTGAAGTTAAACATCAACCCATAAAAAACACACAAATCCAATGGTTCGAAATCATCAATCAAGATGATTTTTTGTCTATAGGTCCACCATCAATGGTTAGAAACAGTCCACCGATATTCACCATTAAAGAAAAACTTGATTACGAAAAAGAAGTAACCGATTGAGATGAAAACACGTACCTGTGAGAAAAAAGTTGGATTCGACTTCAATTAACGGAGAAACAATTCCAGCAATTTCATTGTTGTATTTTAGCGTGTTTTTTTTCGTAGTCTGCAAAACAGAAATACTTTATTGTGTTAGCTTCGGATTATATGTTAGGAAAAATGGTATAGAGAGAGAGATGACCTGTAGCGTAACGTGGAGGAGACAAATATATTCTCGTATGACATCCAAAGACTGGAACTGGAAATCGCCATTCTCAAAGCATCTGTAGAATCCGAACAATAAAATTACAAATCAAATGCTTTATGCACAATAGACTACCAACTATCAAAAACATTTAAAGAAACAAATGAGAGGATGCTTAAAGAATTAAGTAAATTGCAAGATACTTCTGACAAAGAAGTAACCTACGACTGATGGACAAAAATAAATTCGCCTCCGTCATCCTGAGCGATGGATTCGAAACCCTTATGGTCATTTAACCACTTCACAACTCCGTCGATCTGCTTACTTGCGACATCGATGATGGATCGTCCTTTAGACGTATCTATCAAGCTTCAAGAAAAAAAATAAATGAGGAGGAATAGAGTTAGGTTTGCAGAAATGGTCGTTGAAGGGATGAGAAAGAGGATTACTGTAAATGTGGGGTTAAAATGGAGACAGAAGTGTTAGGAGCAAAGAAAATTGTTGGGAAGACAGATAATTGATCCTTTTACAATGGTTGGAAAAAGAGAATGATTGGAAGAGAGATGAACAATTCATTCAAAAAATCATAAAAAATTGAAAAATGTAGGAAAAAAAGGGTAGAAAAAAAAGAAGGTAAGATTAGCGTTTAAAAAAAGAAAGTAAAAAAAAAACTAAAATGTAAACATTCCTATAAGGTTAAAAATTTGAACATTAGGAGAAACGCAAAGTTCTTATGACTATATTTAAGGTAAAAAAATTCAGTATTAACTTAAGTGAGAAAAAAGGGAAAAGAAGAAAAATAATTCAAAGGAAATAAAAAAGAGAGAGAAGATTTAAAAGTGGACCTATCTCACGTTGTATGGGGAATAGAAGTTGAGAACCTTGGTTTTCTCATGGTGGTGGTACCATGAATTCTCAGCCAGGTGCCCACTTGTGTCCCTTTCTCATTGGACAATGGTGCTACTGCTATGTCAATAGTATTGCTCATTAGCACTACTCAACAAAAATGTACTCCCTTCGCTAGTCGTAACTAAAGTTGTAACTCACCGTTACAACCACATAAAAATCTCCTCTTATAGATGTTTCTTATGGTGTGTAATCGTCTAGAGTACTCAAATGAACTATGTATATTCCAAAAAATTATATACAACTCTAAGATAAATATATACTTGGGTGACGCCACGTGTGATTGATGTTAAGTGCACCTTATGCGTGGTAGCACCTTACACGTGGCACATTCTTAGAGACCACTGACCATATAGATGTTTGGCCCATCCCTAGTTAGACCTACATACCAAAACCCATCCTGATTAGTAATTTCTATCCGTTGTATTAGAGTCTTTTTCATGGTTTATTTTTAATCGCGAATTTCTAGTAGTATTTGGGGAACTCAGATTCGAAGTTTAGAAATCACTAATCAGGCCTATTTTTGTTAAGTCCATCTAGGGATTGGCCAAACATCCATAGGGTCAATAGCCTCTAATAGTGTGCCATGTGGCTCACACTGTGGGTCTGTCATCAACTTGATGATAGACACCATCATTAGATTTTTTTTCTTCTAGGGACAGAGTTATGTGCCACGTAGGGGTTTAATAAATGCTTTCACAGTTGAATTGAAATGTGAAAATATTGAATGACTAAAGCACCCTCATAAAGTAAAAAGATTCAAAACAATGAAAGGGGCAATTTTTGCACATCTAAGGAATTTGAGGGTCATATTAGGAATAATTATTTTTTTTAATTTTTCAATAAGAGAAAGCATTGAATGAGCTGTAGAGGCGACTGTGTGCTTATAGGGTGATGTGTACTTTGACAACAAAAGACCGAAGAACCCTTCTTAAGTGAATAAATTAAATAAAAGAAAAAAAGCAAAAATAAGGGCATTTCAGAGAATATAAAAAATAGCATTAGGCATGCAAGAAGGGCCTTCGTCCATTAATAAGCAGATTGATGTACATGGTGTGTGAACATGAAGAGTCCAGAACATATTCGAGAAAAGATGTAGAATGTAGAGAGAGTTCTAGAGTACTCTACAACGATTAGATCATTGCCATTTGGCATGATCATAACCATCCATTCATAATCTTCAAGTCTATATGAAGAGGAGATCTCTTCATTGTGATTTCATTCAGATGGTTTATTTCTTTAGGACTTGTGGCCTCTATAAGCACCATTTGGCATAGGCGGAACATCTACATGTTTAGGTACTTTTTACTGTCTTATATTTGTATGTATGTACTCTTTTAAATTAATTTGATGATATGCGAATTATTACCTAATTTTAGCGATTTCAAAGGTTTTTACATTAGGTTCGATTAATTATTCACGTTTTTGGATTTATCTCCCTCAAAGAAATCTTAGATCACAACAAAGTTCAATTTTTTTATCTTTTGAAGAAATTGATTTTATTTTTTTCCAGACTTTTAGTTTTGAATTTCCAGATCACACATTCCATTAATATATATATTAGCATTATGATATAGTTGATATTGGGTTTGTGTTCTTTCTTTTATGAAACCAGTCGAAAGCCCCAATTTTGTGTAAGATTTCTTCGAGAAACTTCATGTTGAATTTTTGTATGTATTTGATAAAATGCCTTAATGATATTCTTCGCTAAGGAACAACACATGTGCATACCGACTATATTATGTAAGTTCATCTGATAGACTGAAAGGATATTCTAATTCATGAATTTGCATAAGTTGTTGTGTATTAGTACGTAAGTTCATTTAGCACCACACCATCTTCTTGCTTTTGCCATTATCTCACATCTTCTTCTTGCTTTCGCAGATGTTTTTCTTGCTTTCATCTCCCTTGCTTCTCCATATTCTTCTTGATTTTGCAAACTTAACTTTATAGGTGGAGGGAGTGACATTTCGAATATGCTAGAAGGGGAAATTTGACAAATGCTGCAAATTTCGGACATAACGATGATGATGGTCGGTCGAAAACAAATTCAGTGTTATTGGTTTTTTTTTTCATCGCAAAAACTTTAAAATAACAATTTTCAGGGTCTTAATTATTTTTGCCTCAAAAAACCATGAAATATTTCAGATTTACATTAGATTAATTTTAATTTTTTTGGTTCAATTTTTTTTAATTTGTCCTTGATTTTTTCTCCTTCCTTGGTTTGCAGATGAACTATTTAGCATGTGATCAATCAACCCACATAATTAAAAGGTATAAATGACAGAATTTTCTTTGCTATATTAGTAGTTGTCATTTACAATGTAAGGAATATTTTTTGTGATGCTAATGTAGTGATACGAGGTTTCGTTGGTCAGATACAATTAAAAGAAAGTAAAGAATTGTTTTGGTTGCAAAGAGCCAACGCATTGGTTAAAAAAATGTTGTTGGATAGATTATTAATGTTCGAAGTCTATAAGTTATCAAAAATTATGTACATCCAAACTACTACACAGTTTAAGCCTGAAGTTTTTGAAAAGTAATGGCGGATGTGGTGATTTTCAATAGCTAGATGTTGCTATTAATCAAACTAAGAACATTGTGGGATCAAGTTTATTAAACTAAGAACATTGTGGGATCAAGTTTATCGGCATCCGATGGAGAGGGTAATACTATAAGGTCTAGAAATGATTCGGAGATTTAAAGTAGTGATTGTAGTTGATTTGGATGAGTTTTGTGCAACCTTTATTAATATAATGGATATTAACGCCACTTAAGGTCAAAAAATAAAATAAAATGTAATGTATTCAACTTTTAATTCAAATGTGCTTTGGTAAATTTTGAATACCTCCGTCTTTATCAATGTATTTGTTTAGTGACCGTGATAATAGAAAAGCTTCACATACATACATGTGTATTGTGTACCCATCGAACATTATTAGGCATTTCACATTTCATTCTATGCTTGTAAATTTATGTTCAAATATTTATGGCATACTACAACTTAGTCGCACAATACAATACAAGTACGAATCACTTGGAGCATCCCGAAATATAAGATGTGTTTTCATGGCCGGGCATCTTAAGTGCATTGAATTCGGTACACCAGCGTTGAATGCACTCCTACTCTTTTGGGAGGTACCTGTCGAATGGACTCCTAGGAGCTCTTCTTAATACGATCTTGTCTGAACGGTCAGACAGAATCGAATGTGGTTCAAAGAATTTGGTAGGTAGCTATCAAATTCCTCTCAAGTAATTAAATCGATACCTTCTTATTGATTGACAGAAAAATGACAGGTCTTTTGGCTCTATTGGTCTATTCATTCTGTCTGACCGTTTGGACATGGCCGTATAAAGAAGTGCTTCTGGGAGTTCATTCGACAAGTACCACCCAAAGGCCCCAGAGAGCGTTCAATGCTGGTGCACTGATTGCTACTTTACGCACTCGGTGCTGGTATACCCAATGTATAGATTTTTGGTATACCGAATGTATAGATTTTGTCCAACCGTTCCAACAGGGCCGTATTAAGAAGTGCTTCTGGGAGTCCATTCGACAGGTACCTACCGAATGCACTCTGATCTCAAATTTTTTTCTGTCCAACATTTCAATTCTGTTTTCTTTTTAGCTCATAAAGCAATGTTGTGGGCCATCTCCCGGAACATTTCAATTCTCCATTTTTTAGAACATAAAACTATCCCCTTTTATCACATTGAACCTCATTTCCCATCAATGCATGGGCAACCAACTCCCAAATCATATTTCCAAAATTACAAGGGGTGATCAGTTTGAACAAAGCAAATGGTTAAAGTGAATGAACAGAATGAACTATGTTATGGGTTCAAGAGAAGCTTGGAATAGTATATGATTATATTTGAGTTAATTTGGAATGCAAGCCTAAAAAAGGTGGGTACCCATGCCAAAAAAGGGTTGTTACTTGTGGATTCAACATCATCCCTAGTTGATTCTTAAAATGGAAAAGATTTGTTCAATATACTTGAGACAAAAATTTTGCATCTTTATAGGTTCCAACCGATTACATTACCAGTCCAAAGATTACATTCAACATTAGCAAAATCAACTGAAAACATTACCAGTCAAAAGATTACATGTTGAAAATCGACTGATTACATTACCAATCGAAAGATTACATTCAACATTACTAGTTGAAAGATTGCATTCAACATCACGCCTAGTTATCACTACCCTATTCTGATTGGTCCTTATCTTTTTCTCCTGAATAAATGCTTTGAAATGATATACCACAAAACTAGTTTTTCTTTCTTTCTTTTTTACTGTGAGCAGTAATGGTAAGACATGCCATTAGCGGAGACACTTGTAAACCTTATTAAACCAAAAACTTGAAGCAGCACTAAATGATGTACCATGATGAAAAATTGTAAATTCTTGTCTTTGTAATGAGAAATGGTAACAGTTGCATATGGAATATCAACACAGAAGAAAACAAAATCATGTAACTTGTGATACTAAGGTGAAAGCAAAATCAACTTAACAACCTCCCAAGCCAGTGTCTTTGCTTTCGACTGTATGTTCTTGTGTCCGAAGATTCACGCCAAAAAAAGAACATAACAATAAACAATTGATCTTCTCACTAATAAGCTTGATACCTACCTACCAAGATCTCTCCCCCACTAAGCATCTAGCTTGTCAGCGTCTTCAAGAGTGATTGCCTTTGTAGGCTTCGCCAACAGATCTGTGTATTCCTGGAAGGGGGATTTCGTGAAGCGAGTCTCCCTCCAGAAATCAGGTGTCAGAAATCCATATGTTTTTAAGAGGCAATCGAAAGTTGCCTGCACACACAAGCATATGCACATCAAATTATCAGATTTACTGCTTAACATCATTTCTCTCTACACACAATTACGTAACACTGCACCAATTAGTTGAACCATCTCATAAAAACACATTAGCATCCATGAAATATAAGACCTATGATTATATTATGTTCTTCATGTGACAGTATATACAACACAACAGATTAAGTACCTTTCTTAACATCAGAAAATGGGGCTTCATATATATATAAATTAAAGCACACTATGGAATGGCATTATACCACAAAAAGACCAAACACAACCCCCCAATTAAATCAAACCACCAGCCATGTTCAGCCAACCTACAAAAGGGTGACATTTTAGTAACAGCAAGGGCATTGCCTTGCTGATATCCCATTAAATATTGAAACGAGAGCAAATGGGGATAGGCATTAGGGGATGCATTTTCGCTTGGATATATGAATGATTCACAACTAGTACCCATCCTGACCTTCACATGCAAATTGGAATAGCAATTAATATTGCCCCTCAACAGCTAAATCTTAAAGACCCGCTTTTCCTTATTCTCTCAATGGCTAAATTTTAACTGACTTGCTAATGCACTATTCACCTGGAGAGAAAAAATATAGATGCTTTCAGACATTGTCAATGTGGCTAGTCCAGGAGTGTCATCGATCATAAGCATTCTAGATTGGCCCTTGTCATCCCTCCACTTGGCAAGAAGAGTTGGATGTCCAATGGAGAATGTTTGACGGCCCTTTTCGCTTTTGGCAGAGAAAAAAATAGCCATATGATCCAACTTTTTGTGGTGGTCGAAAGATGAATGCAGTGTACATCAATTGTAACACATGTTAAGAGATCTCCATATGAGCAGGGAATGGGAATTCAAGCTTCAATTTAACTAAAATAACTCTGGTTATAATAGCTTACGCTAAGCCAAAAAGGTGACCGAAATGATGATAGAAAAGGACCAAAATTTTCATTACCTAATTTTTAAAATTAGTCCTAGACATGACTGCAAGTCGTTTCTGCTCCAAAAACTGAATTTTCTTATCATGGATTTGTGGAAAAAACCCTGAAGTCTTGCATAAGAAGAATTTCATAACTCATAAGGGCATAAAAAATACCATTGAGTGGAAGCTATCCTCTTAATATGTGAAGCTGTTGTTTTAATACCATAGCTTAGCCAAACAGAAGACCAAATTGTTCTTACCAAATTTTTAAAATTACAATGGAAACGTCATGTTCTCTGAAGTCTGACATGTGAAAACTTCATAATATTATTATCTTCACACACACACACACACACACACATATATATAAATTATTATCTTATTGTCAAAATTATAAAACTAAAACAGAAAAGCGATAGCAATAGTGATCTCTGTTCAGAAAATGAATTTTCTTCTCATCGATTTGTGGAAAATCTCTGAAGTCTGACATGTGAAGAATTTCATGATTCATCACCACAGAAAAACTAAGTTGACTTTATTATTATTATTATTATTGATACCATAAGTTGACTTTATTATTAGTAGCAGCAGCTCCCATATCCATCCCAGGTTCTCATCCGATTGATAATACACTTCTCAGAATAGCGTATATTGCCTGAATTGGGCAAGTAATCATCGAGTCACTAACATAAAGAGGGCCCCACAGAGGCACTCTGTTGCAATATCACAAACCTACCATGTTTTTGCATTATACAGCAGCTCGAGTAGTGGTACCAGACCATGAAAGATAACAACAAAGAGTGACAAACATGCGCCGGGAGTATCCAGCAGACGTTAGCAAACCCATTCAAGCCACTCTGCTACAATGAAACGAGGAGAGCAAGTAAACCTGATTGAAGGACTCAAGACATCATGAGGATTTTTCTCTGATCTACAGATACTAAAGAACAGGGAGCATGCCACTGACTCTAAAATAAGCCTATGGGGAACAAACAGATCTGATCTAACATCTCAGAACCTGGTATTTTGTTCTCATAGAGATTAAAAGAGGGACCATGTCACAAGATAGGGAAGTTATTAGGTCTGAAGGAGATCAGAGACTGGTAGTGGTAATATAGTGTAAAGGATGGCCGCATTGTATACCAATTGTACATGTTACGAAATCCATGATGAACATGGAATGGGAAGCCTCTTTCTAACTAAAAGAAGTTCGAGATTTTAATAGCCTAGCTTAGCATAACAGATGACCAAAATACCGGGAAAAAAAAGCCCAAGATATTATTACCTAATTTTCAAAATTAGGGATAGAGCCATAATAGACTTGACTGCAAGTTGTCTCATCTCAGAAAAAGATTTTTTTCAAGCCTGACGTGAAGAATTTCATAATTCATCAACGCAGAAAAGTAAATTCAAGTAAACACTTATTTTTTTGGTAAGTGAAGCAGTGGTTTTAAGACCTTAGCTTAGCCAGACAAGACCAAATTTTTATAACCTAATTTTTTAAAATTACACAAGAAACATCACTTTAACTCATCTCTGCTCAGATAAATGAATTTTCTTCTCATGGATTTGTAAACAAATCTCTGAAGTCTGACATGTGAAGAACTTCATAATTCATCAGCACAGAAAAAATACTTTCAAGTAGAAACTGTGGTCTTAATTGCTTTGCCAAACAGAAGACCAAAACATCACCTAATTACTAAAATTACAAGAAAACAATACTATAACTATGCGGCTTAGTAAAATGAAAATTTCTTCTCATGGAAAATTCTCTCAATTCTATGTGAAAATTTTCATAATTCATCACTACAGAATACCCAATAAGTAGACTTCATTATAAGTAGTAGCAGCCCATTTTTTTTATTAGTAGTAGTATCAGCCCATTAAAAATGTACTACTCAGAATACCGTATATTGCGTGAATTAGGCATTTATTCATCGAGCCACTAACATAAATAGGAAGGACACACATGGGTACTCAATTGCAATATCACCAACCTACCATGTTTTGGCACTTTATAGCAACTGGAGATCGCCACATAAACCCCCATAAGTAGACTTTGTTACAGGTAGTAGCAGCTCTCATTCATTTTAGGTTCTCAGCCCATTAGTAATATACTTCTCAGAATAGCGTATATTGCCTGAATTAGGCATGTAATCATCGAGCCACTAACATAAAGAAGAAGAGGGACATGCAGAGGTACTCCATTGAGATATCACCAAACTACCATGTTTTGCCACTTTATAGCAACCGGTGCAGTGAAGTACTAGACCATGACAGACAAAGAGAAAAGTGTCATGACTCTCAAAAGGTACACGTGCCAGGAGTATCCAGCAGACATCAGCAAAACCATACAAGCCACTGCTACAATGAACTGGAGGAAAGCAAGTAATTCTGATTGAAAGACTCAAGACTTGAGGATTTATCTCTAATCATATACACAGACTAAAGAATGAGGAGCATCCCACAGACTATCAAAATCAAATCATCTGATTTTATAACAGCCGATGGAGACAAAATAGATCTTATTAACAGCTCAGAACTGAGGATTTTGTTCTCATAAGGATGAACCGAGGGAAGATATCCCAAGATAGTATTTGGTCCGAAGGAGATCAGAGATTGGTAATGGTGTATCAGTCAAAATGATTCAGAAACACGGACCAAAAAGATTACTCATCATCTCCCCCACAGATCCATTGCTTTCTCAGAGAACAAAATCAACGAAAACAAACTGCAAAGTTTGAAAAATAATACACAGGAAATAAGAAGAAAAGATCATCGGATACTTGAATACAAAAATCATAAAATAAACATATTGTTGCATTTTTAATTATAAAATATAAACAAAAAAATAAAAGATGAATCATAAAATTATTAGAGAGCAAGAGAGAAGTGGCAGCAGTGCTTGGTGGTGAAGATGAGAGAGAGAGGAAGCAAATCTTCATTGCTTGTATTATAGTCCTAAAATGTAAGAAACACTTTTAAAAAACACTCTCACCATCTTTGGAAAGAACAGAACTATGATTTTGTCTTCAAAACCTTTTTCTTATGTTGCAAGTGAACATGATTTTTTCGCTGAATAACATTTTGGTGCGTGAAAATTATTTTCGGACCAGTAATTTGCTGAAGAACGGAATGAAAAAGGCACTAAACTAGAGATGTCAAAACTTTAACCAAGACATCAGTAATCCTCTTTGCAAGCAAGAGTCAGTACCAAGAAAGCCATTTTGGGAATATAATCAATTCAATTGTTTAAGTTCAATAGAATCACCAAGAGCCTTGTGACGATCTAGTGCAACAATTGTCCCACGCGTCGATTTTTGAAAGAATGGGTATTCCATTTCACAACGAAAGGATCAAATCTTATTCCAGTGGATTACCTTTATAATATATCATACCCAGGATCTATTCAAGCACCCAAAATTCTACTTGATTTTCTTTTTATATTTTATTTCTCAAGTCAAAGAAATACAAAATAAATATATCATAATTGTATCTCAAATTTCCTCCTGAACATGCTTCACCTAGGTCACCCTCTTCAGCCCACGTTAATCTAGAACCTAGAGGATACAAATGACCATTTCTACCAAGGATTTCCAACATTCTACCTTCTCTTCCATCTCCACCAAATGATCTTCTCAACTTCACGATACATTGCAAATGGAGTCACTTCTAAGTTAGCAAATATCTTCTCATCCCTAAATTTGATGCAACAGAAAATGCAAATAAAAACATTGACAATCTAAACCCAAATAATATGATCCCATGGAGTTGCACTTAAGTTGCTCGAAAACATGCACATTGTGTATGCCATTTATAAATAAACAGAAGGTCACTAATTAAAACTCCAAAAAAGAAATCCAGTAAACCACAACATCGCAAGAAAATATCAAAACTATAAAACTACATAGAATTACAATCTTTCCTGTAAGGATCAGGATCCTAATTCAACAACAAAATAATATTTCAACCCAACAAAATTTAAAGCTAAAGGCACTTTGTCTAATAATATATGCATTTACACTCTAAGAGATCATCAAGACCACCTACTCGTTCAGAGACATGCTAGCAAATGACATATCAAATCGTATTAACAATGAAAATGACATAATATGCGGTTCATGGATCCATAAAATAGACATAGTTTGCAATCAACCACATTTTTTTGGAATTAAGGGGATTTTTTTATAAGTAATTAAGAGGAAAATAGACTGACTTAACCAGTTAATTTGCTAATGTAACTTGACATTTGTGAGAATCTCAAGCAAAATTAGTAAAACTGAGATAAGGCATCTCATGATCATCCAATTTATCAATAATTCATCAATAACACATACAATCAGATAAAAAAAACGCACCTTGACAAAGTTCCCTAGAGTTTTTGTGGACCCTCGAGAGGAGGTGAATACATCCTCAATCCCAGCGAACTGCAGCACCTTCTTCGGAACCCTAGCAGCAACAATCCCAGCTCCACGGGGAGCAGGCACCATGCGTACCGTAACAGACCCACACTTACCGGTAACCTTACACGGCACTGTGTGAGGCTTCCCGATCTTGTTACCCCAGTAACCCCTTCGCACCGGAATCACCGACAATTTCGCCAGAATTATAGAACCTCGAATCGCAGTTGCAACCTCTTTGCTGCACTTCACGCCTAACCCAACATGCCCGTTACCGTCACCAACGACGACGAAGGCCTTGAACCGGGTTCGCTGGCCAGCTCGGGTCTGCTTCTGAACCGGCATGATCTTCATGACCTCGTCTTTGAGCTGAGGGCCAAGTAGGGTATCTACGATCTGGTGTTCTTTGACGGGTAGCGAGTGGAGATATATCTGTTCCAAGCTTTTGATCTTTCCTTCCTTAACCAGGCGTCCGAGCTTCGTTACGGGCACCCATTTCTCTTCTTCCTCTCGGCGGCCACCACCGCGCCGCCCCCCACGGCGATCGCCACGGCCACGGTCGCCTCGGCCCCCGCGTCCGAAGCCACGTCCAAAGCCGCCTCTCTCTCCGCCTCTATCTCCGCCTCTTTCCGCCATGTTTGCCCTGGTTGCGGTGGCCCGACGGTGACTTCAAAAGAGTGTGAGAGCGTAAGGCATACCCTAGCCTCTAGATAGCATTTATATACAGAAACGCTAGGGTTTTTTAACTTATGGGTACCTCTACGAGCGCCCACCTCTTTAAGCTAGGCACCCACATCCAATTTTTTTTTTTGGAAGAAAATTACCACCACGGCCATGAGCTTAAACTTATGGCCCAAAGCAACCACCTCTTCGTGATTGGATCCAAAAAGAGCTGCCTTTTCAGAAATATGGACTTAAAATCACAATTAACATATTTTAAGCAACTTCTAAAAATTTATTCCTACTTTACCCTCATAGATCGAGATGTGGCTTTATCCCCTTTTTTATTAGGGTAATTTAGTACTACCAATTACTTTTCCAGAAGGAGGAGACTGTTAGCAAAACCGATCACAGCCCACAATATGAGCCACATGTTACACTCTTAATGGACATTGACCATATGGATGTTTGGACAATGGTGGACCTACAAACCAAAAATAAGTATGATCAGTAATTTCTAAGCGTTGGATTGAAGTTATTTTCTTGGGTTGATTTTAACCGTAGGAATTTGAGCATAATTGAGCGTTATGTGGGTACAAAGATCCAAAGGTTGTAAATCACTAATCAGTCTGAGTTTCGGTTTCAGTCCCTCCTTGTTTAATTTCCTTAGTTACTTTCCTTTTCCTTTTTTTTTTTTATTTTTTTTTTATTAAAACCTACTAAGTTTACGTCTCTGCTTATGAGGGTAAAGTATTAATACATTTTTTAAAGTTGCTCAAAATAGGTTGATTGGGGTTTTAAGTCCAGATTTCTAAAAAAGCAGCCTTTTTTGGCCCAATAATGAAGAGGTATGTGTATGCCATGGTGGGCCCAATAATGAAGAGGTATGTGTACGTAAGTTTACATATACCTTGGGCTTGGGCGCTATGTGTAAACTTACGGCCCTGGAGGTAATTTTTCCTTATTTTTTTACCAAAAAAGTGCCCCCTCCCATTTGGTCACCCAGCCCACCTCTCTCTCTCTCTTCATTTAGCCCCAAGGTGTTGAACTACCGCGGAGCTAATTAGTGATTTCTAAGCATTCGATTGGAGTCATTTTCATGGGTTGATTTTTAACTAAGCATTATTTTGGGTACAAAAAGGTTTAAAATCACTAATCAAGCTAATTTTTGGTATGTAGGTCCACCTAGGGATAGGCCAAACATTCCTACGGTCAGTGTTCTCTAAGAGTGTACCACATGATTCATATTGGTCAAGTGTGCTGGACTTACTTAAATAATTTATTAACTAAAATTTAAAATTATTTGCATGCAAGTCAAGGTACAATTTTGGCCGGTGACAAAACGACACCACCATGCTGATGATAAGGTCCATGGACATATAATGAATTTAATGTTTTTTTTTTTTTGGAATTTTTTACATCCCCACCCCCTCTCACACACACACTTTGAAAAAGCTAACATACCCCCCATGACCTGGTCCACCATTTGTGACCGTAGTTGACTCAAATTGACTAACAACATTTTTTGAAAGGATAAAAATGCCATTTTCTTCAACTTTAGAACGAACGGGTGGGTTTGGGCTGAAACCCTCATCCCAAATTAGACAGCTATGGTGGTCGGCTAACCACGAGACTTTGTTTAGTTGGCCGACTATCAGCGGTGATCAATTTACCGGAGTCTCATGGCCGACCAACAACTACTTCGACGAATAATTTTAAGATTTTCTTGAAGAATAGTCCTTATAGGTTCTATGTTTCGATCGGTGAAGATTTGAAGGGGTAATTGCCAAAAGGAGCATCTATTAATTGCCAAAAAGAGCCTTGGAAACTCTCATTTGATGTACTAGTAATCTTTAGAGTGCCATTTCTCAAGTAAACCCAAGAGAATACATTCTCCTTGAATATCATAGGTGTGGGTACCATATTTTTTGGCTTATGAGATGACAACACGTGTCCTTGACATAGCACAGGGTGTGCGTCAAAAATTGACATAGGGCACCTTGATGCTTGCGTGAATAAATGAATTGATGGGATCCAAGAGAGACAGACATCAATGTTTTAGAAATATGTCAGATGCATCAGAGAACGACACGTGTTAGACAAGACATCTATGGAAATACGTCTTGGGAAAGGTTAATATCAAAATACAATAAGTTCATCAATAAATTTGTCAATCGAGGCATTCAACCTTTCCCGGCAAGTCTTTCATCAGCACACTTGTAGGTTAAGGCATTCAACCCTTCCCGGCAAGTCTTTCATTAGTACACTTGTCGGTCAAGGAATTCAACCCTCCTCGGCAAGTCCTTCATCAGTACACTATAATACCCTGAACTTTCGTTCTAGGGTATTATGGTAAATTCACCTAATAATGAAAACCTGAAACTTTTTCAGACTCTTATTATTGTTTTTATTGTTTAATATTATGTATGAGTATGTTTATTTAATTTGGTTTCGTTCTGACAACTTTGAAAAACCTGCTATTTTTGAAACTCGCTCTTTAGGGCTAAATTCCTACTAAAAATAATGAATTATAACTTGCAGGAGACTTTTTCTTTCCCCAGCTAACATTAAAGAACTTTTATAAAAAAAATTATTTTGTGGGTCTGATACACCAAAAATATTCATATTTTATCATTACTAACTTACCTGTGAAATTTGGAACCTTTCCTGATACATGAAAACCCTAGCGGGAGATTTCAAGAGATTTTGACAAAAATAGTATTTTCGTAATTTTTAAACTTTTCTACCATTCTTATATTTTTAAAAATAATATTTAATTATATTTTATTTATTTAATAGGAGCGTGGGACCTGCAAATCACTTTCGGGTCATTCCAATGTCATTTGACACTTTTCTAGAATTTTGAACGTTTTTATGATTTGTGTGTGTGACATGTGTCAATACCTTATTGTATGGACTTTTAAATTATATAATATAATTTGATTAAATTAATTTATAATTATTTGTATTATGATTGTTGGGTGGGGCCGTATGGCCGATCTAGAAGTCTTTTAGGCTTAATAATATTCTTAAATGAAGCCTATTGATGTATATAGGCCTTGGGCCCATTCCTAACCCATTAATAGTGTAAAATATAAGTTTTTGAGGGTTGAAAAAGTCATCCCTTTGCTAGTTACGAATTTCAACAAAATAGAAACCCTAATCCTTCCCTAAACCTATTTATTAAAAACCCTAAAGCTTTAGAAGCTTTTACAAACCCAACTCCATTGAAGAATAGAGAAAGCTCAATTAAATCTTTATTCGGGCACCGATCGCACTCGAGCAAGAAGAGAGAATTGACGGGGACTCCAATTTGAAGAACATATTTTGAGGAGAGGACGATCCGACGACTTTTAAATTTGAAGAAACTTTTGATTTTCATTAAAGTTCAAGAAACCTTGAGCTAAGTGTGTTTGATCCATCATATACTTATTTTTCTTCAAGATTTTGTTTCTCTTTCATTAGATAATGGTTGATACTCATTATAAATTAATTTCAATAATATTTACTTTATTCTTATTGGGTTGATCTTTATTTTGGGCCACCATAATGGGTTTGGCCATGGTCTATTTTGTGCCTATAACGGATGACTATGTTCTTTCTCATTTTCGTTGTATTTTCATAATTTAAATATTTTTATAATTATTTTTTCTAAATACTCTGTGAATCTATTTTTTAAAACCGTTTAGTTTATATTTTTCTGATTTTTATTGATTAAGTTATGATTTTTCAAAGTTGTATGTCTTTACCAAAAAACCCAGAATTTTAGATTTTACACCGTCTGATTCACTTGAGATTTCGATCTATATTTTTAACATAAATATTTTTTTAATTATTTTTTATGGATACCTCTATCAATCTAGTTTCTAGAACCTTTCAGTTTATATTTTTCTGATTTGTATTGATTAAGTTATGATTTTTCAAACATGCTGGACTTTTCTGTAAAACCCAGAATTCCAGATTTTACACGGTCCAATTCACTTGAGATTTCAATCTATATTTTTAACCTAAATATTTTTTTAATTATTTTTCACAGACACCTCTATCAATCTAGTTTCTAGAACCTTTGAGTTTGTATTTTTCTGATTTGTATTGATTTAGTTATGATTTTTTAAATGTGCTAGACTTTTCTATAAAACCCAGAATCCCAGATTCTGTCCGACCCACTTCATTAAGGGTTTCGACCCATATTTTGAATCTAAATATTTTTCTATTTCTTTTTCATAAATACCTCCTTAAATTTAGTTTCTATAACATTTGAGTTTGTATTTTTTTGATTTGTATTAATTAAGTTATAATTTTACAATGTGCGGGACTTTTCTGTATCTTAGATTCTGTCCGGCCCAATTAATTAAGAGTTTTGACCTATATTTTGAATCTGAATATTTTTCTATTTATTTTTTCTAAAAACCTCTGTGAATCTAGATTTTAAATCCATTGAGTTTATATTTTTCTAATTCATATTTATTTAGTTATAATTTTTATGATGCAGTACATTTTTTGTAAAAATCCTATTAATTGTTCGTGGTTCGGTCATGATTATTAACTATTAAGGTTTTAACCTTGTTGTTTGACTAAACCCTAAATGGTTTGACCTATACCTGTATGCATGGGGATCCCACCCATGTGTCTTGGATCTCTCATAGGGTTCGGCCAAGTGTCTTGGATCCCTCTTTAGGGTTCGACCTTGTGTCATGGATCCCTAATAGAGTTCGGCCATGGCGTGTTGGATTCTCTTGCGATTTTCACTTATATTATTCATCGATGTTGATTGTGATATTTGGTCATATCTTATTAACTATTATACCTAGATGGTTCGACCTATACTTGTATGCATGGGGATCTCACCCATGTGTCTTGGATCCCTCATAGGGTTCGGCCAAGTATCTTGGATCCCTCTTTAGGATTCGACCTTGTGTCATGGATCCCTCATAGGGTTCGGCCATGGTGTGTTGGATTGTCTTGTGATTTCCACTTATATTATTCATCCGTGTTGATCGTGACCTTCGGTGATTGTTACATGTTATTCATGGTTAACCCTAATTCATTTCCATATTATTACTCTTAATGATCATTGGTTCATTTTATATTTTTATTTAAATGTTAAATACATGTGTGCTTATGTCATGTAACCCTAATACATCTTGTTGTCATACCATGATCATCACGTCATTTCATATAAGGGGTGCATAAGGGAACGGGGTTGAAGTATATTATATACGTTTATATTAGTTTTATCAATTAATCAGGGTTCGGTACCCTAGGGTGAAAGGCCCCAGACGTTATTATATCCTGCAGATGGGTCGATGAGACCGCTCCCAGTACGGGAAGGAGATGGAGACCCTATGTGGTTATGGGTACTAGTTGCATTGGCATCCTGTACTTACTTGCATTCATCCTCATATTCATGTCATCCTTATTATATGATTGAGATGCATACCTTGGTTAAAAACTTTTATAGTATGATATCATACCATGCACACAGTTGTTATTACTGGGCCTCGGCTCACGGTGCTAAACCGATACCATTTTCAGATTTTGAGGAGCCGGGTACGTGAGATGATTTTGAGACGAAAGACTTCGGTGCATTCGAGGAGATCGGCGAGGATTTGAGAGTCGATCCCACACTTTAGAAAGTTGTATTTGATTATTTTATAACATTATTTATTTATTTTCACGGGCATGTAAGCCTTTGATTGAGAGCATGTTCTCACTTCCATCTCTCCACATTTAGTTGATTGATTGAATTCTTTGAATTATAAATTATTTGAATTATTTGTTTCCTACATCTAGACTCTTGTTTTTACTTAGTCGATTTTCGAATGAACCTTAGTAGTATAATTGACCTAATTGGACCACTAGGGGACATTCATGGATCACCTCTGGGTTCGGGTACGGGTCGATCCATGGATTTTCGGGTCGTATCTGGGTATCCGGATTCGGGGCGTGACACTTATCGGTCAATGCATTCAACCTTTCCCGACAAGTCCTTCATCAGCGCTTTTGTCGATCAAGGCATTCGACCCTTCTTGGCAAGTCCTTCATCATTACAGTTGTCAATCAAGGCATTCAATTCTTCCCGACAAGTCATTCATCATTACACTTATCGATCAAAGCATTCAATCCTTCTTGACAAGTGTCGATATCTACTTTATGGCAGATAAGTACCCTAACTAATAAACACATCGGCATCCATACACAAGGTGCCACATGGCATCAAATCTAGCCATTAGTTAAAACTCCCGCCATATTTATATACAAATATCTGCCACACAAATAATTCAGATCTAACTGAATAAAAAAGGTTCAAATCTAACTAAAAGAGGTGCCAGATAAGATTCCTCTGAGATGGGATTTGGCCAATGAAGAATAGACAAGTGGAACAAAAGATAAGCCACTGGTAAACTATAAACACACAACAACCAAAACAGAGAAAGGGATCTTGATCCCTCGATCCAGAACTGAAACCCTGCACTTACAGATCTAATATTCCAAAATGAAGAACTTCACTTCATCTGAAACTTCGTCATCTCAAACTTGAGTGTCCACCCTGTCATTATATACACATTCACTAACTTGCGCATAAGAGTGTTTTTGACAGGTACACCACCGCCATAATTGGAGAAGTTATCCGATCATTCGCAGCAAGGAGGAAGACCGAATCCAGAAGCTCCAGATTCAATCAACTCGTCTAAATCCACCTTGTGATATGAATTATACGTTCGTTGAAGATTGTGTGGGATTGATCAAATATTTTTCCCCACAACAATTACGTGGCAGATGCAACCAGGATCATGCGAATCACGACTGGATCTAAAAAATAAAAATAAGATTTTTTTATATATTTTGTAAAGGCTACGTAAATAGTTTTTCGAAAAAGAGCCGAAAGGGTTATATGTTTATTTCTCACATCTTTACTAAGTATTGCATATATTTTTTGCAATCTCAATTCAAGTAGAGATGAAATTTTATTTTATTTTTGAACAATTTCAGATTATTTTGTCTTTTGATCGTTAGTAATTTCTTAAGTTTATGTGAAAAGTGTCTCAATTCAAGTAGAGAAATAAACAAGAAACTTCCTTAAGATTGGGCATTATAAAACAATATTTCATTCAGGAAGACCTAGATTCTACTAAAACATCAGCACAGCATAATTGGTCATTTTGTGAATCAAAAATCTTATTAACAAGAAATCTCAAAGACAAAAACTTTCTTCTTAGATCTGATCATAGAAAAAGAGGTCACCTCAATTATCCAACTTGATTCAATTGGGTCAATTAACATAGGCTCTAATCATGATCCGGTAAGTTATTTGATCGATTTAAGATCTACATTGATCCAATCGGTAATGACCCAATCAGATAACTCTAAATTATCTTTATAAAAATTCAGTGGTTTATGCCATCTGGAATATTGATATTTTTTTTAAAATATTTTTTTAGAAAATCGAATGCCCGTGCTTAGCACGAGCACAAACATAGTCTATTACTATTATGAAAGGGTGGTACGTGCTTCGCACGTGAGTGATTGTAGGGGTGTCTTTGGAAGAAGTGACACACTATCATAGAATATTGACTGTATAGATGTTTGGCCGATCCTCAAGCCACATGGCCAATCCCGAGGTAATTTTCTCTCTCGTTTCTTTCTAACCCTAGGGCGTCTAGGGTTTGGAAAATCTCTTTTATCCATCTTCTCTCTCCTTCTCTCTAAATTCCCTTCCCTCACTTTCTCTCTCCTACTTGATAACCCTAAGGCATCTAGGGTTTGAAAGGTGACTTTCTCTCTCTCTTCATTTCATGTAAGATTTCAATTGTCTAGAGTTTTCTTGATTGAGAGAGATTGGGTGACAACGATCTCTCTTCATGATTAGAAAATCCTAGCTGATTGGATCTCATGATTCCCACGATTGGGAGTATTCCATTTCTATCTTGGATGATCCCGTTCTTGATCGGTATCGCCTTGTTCCAAAAATCATGGAGTGTTTTTCTGTCAAAACCCCCTATACTTCTCTACCCTTCTTCTCTCTAACCCTTTATCTTTAATCACTTTCTAGAATAAATTTACATGCTTTCTTTATTTCTGTAATTTCATTTTCATGTAAGGTACTTTCTTTGAAGTAAATGCAATTTGATTTTGATATTTTAATGTTCTTGGATCTCATAAAAAGTTTGTTTAAAATTGACTCACCCTTTTCATCTATCCATCATTCACAATTTTGCAGCATCTCTGTGATTTTTTAGTTCCATGTTTGCGTTAATCCCTAACATCGAGTGCGGATTCGACATTCGATCTACCGCTATGCAAGTTTCAATTTTGCACGTTAAAACTAAATAATTATAAAAGTGTTGATCTCTCAACGACGGAAAAACCCAAGTTTCAGATGTCTTTGGAAGAAGAGGAATAATAAAAAAGTTTCAACCTATAGGGTAGTTCTGGGAGATTAGTTTGGAGGGACAAATCTATAAATTGTAACAACTCAAGGCACAATTAAATAATCAAAATTTTGAAGTTGTCCGTGTACTCCGATGGGTAATTATTAAAGAATGTTTTTGAAAATATAGAAGAAATGACAAGTTTTTATTAAGGTATTGTTTTGGAAACATAGAAAATGGTATGGTGGTGAAGGCTTTTAATGAACTAATGAGTGCACATGTTGATGAAGGCATACCCCAACCCAAGTTTTGGTTTAAAAAGAGAGGCACACTTTCTACAATTAGTTGCCCTATATAAAAAAAATATAGGCACATATTCCGTATTTTTTGTTTTACGGAAAATTTTTAAAAAGAAAAACAATTTTAATCTATTTACAAAAATAAAAATAAATTGTGGGAATCCCAGAAAAAGTAACTAAACGCCCTTTGAAAGGGTGTTTCTCCCTGACAGAAATAAAGGTGAAAAGATTGACTGAAAAAGCTGAAAAGCTGACAAACGCCCTTTTAAAGGACGTCTGTACTTGGCAGACGCCCTTTAAAATGGCGTTTCCCATAGAGAGTAAAACTTTTGTCCCAATATGAGCCACGTGGCACACTCTTAGTAGATGTTGACCGTATAGATGTTTGATCAGTCCCTTGATGGACCTGCAGTCCAAAAATCAGCCCGATTAGTAATTACAACCTTTGGATCTTTGCACTCAAATAATGCTCAAATTCTTACGATTAAAATCAACCCATGAAAATAACTTCAATCCAACGCTTATAAACCACTAATCAAAGGGCGTTTAGTTACTTTTCTTGGGAATGTTAGAAACTTATTTTTATTTTTGTAAATAAATTAAAGTTTGTTTTATTTATAAAAATTTTCCG
The DNA here is from genome assembly GCA_035048495.1 of Euptelea pleiosperma. NCBI lineage: Eukaryota > Viridiplantae > Streptophyta > Magnoliopsida > Ranunculales > Eupteleaceae > Euptelea > Euptelea pleiosperma. Next base: position 22,330,148 of record CM068544.1, on the reverse strand, counting down.
TTTGTTTTATGGCCCAAACACAATTTAATACAACCACTAAAATATTTTGCAGTAGCTATGGAGGAGAATATACATCAAATTCACTTAATGATTTCCATTCACAAATGGCATCATCCATCAATCTTCATGTACGAACACTCCGCATCAAAATGGTGTCAGTGAAAGAAATCATCATCACCTTTTGGAAGTGACACTTGCTCTTCTCATTCACTCCAAAGCACTTATTTTTTTTTTTCAGGAGATAAGAGAGCGGCCCAAGAATACACAATAACCAGATCTAAATCGACGATTATCAGGATCATTGGTCCAATTTCATCACTATTGGCAGTGATGGCGTCCGAGGTATGAGTGGGAAAGAACAATCTTTTTCTAGGAACTCGATTGTTTTAGATAGTTGAGAATTCTATGGACTAGTAAATGGATTTACTGAGGTTGTTGAAGAAATTGACTAACCACGTTTTGTTTTTTCACGGTGATCTTAAAGAAGAGGTCTACCTAAAGGTCCATGTCTTGTGTGCAAACTACCAAAATCTCTCTATGGTCTTAAGCAAGCCCCTAGAGTCCATTTCAACATTCTTAACCTCATAAAAATTGATTTTAATATGAAAGTCCAGACCATTCAATTACATCGTAACTTTATGTCAATTTTTAATATGGTTAGCAAAGTCGACATGGACTGAATTTTTGTGATGTTAATCATCATGGCAATGGCAAGTCAATGTATGGTTGGATTGTCCATGTGGGTCCCACCACTGAGTGTAAGAATTGCGTGTAAGGAATAGGTGTATCTTTAGACGATAAGTTAATTAGATTCGGATTCGAATATTGATTCTGAATATTCGTCAAATATCAAATCGCGAATTCAGAAATCGGATATTTTTTTTGATTGGAATTCGGATATGCTTATACTTGATTCAAATAACATCGGTTGACAACCCTACAGTTTGCTAAGCTTATAATGTTGTTCGACAAAAATAGACAAATGATGGCAAACCTTATAAGATTGTTCTATGAAATATATCACTTGGGGGTGTTTGGCAACACAAAAATAAGTTACTTATTGACAAAAAAAAAAAAAGTAACTTACTGACTATTATAAGCCAAAAAGTTAAAAAGTTATTTTGGATGTGTTTCATATTTTAACTTTGAAAAGTTAAAAAGTAATTTAAAACTGAAGCTAATTTTTTTAGCTTTTAACTTCTAAGAGAAAATACTTTAAAAAAATTAGAAGCCCCCCGACGCTTTTAATTTCTCTGACGTTTTTGGAGGTAAGAAATCAACTAGTAACTTCTACCATGGTTTAAAAAACGGCCGTTTTAACAGATTCAGACCTCCCATGTTACGTTACGTACTGTTAAAACACCCAGAAAAAAAATAGCTGTTATTTTTCTATTATAACGACTGTTATTTTGTGGAAAAATTTGAGGAAAAACAGTCTTTCTTTCTGTTATTTTTCGTTTTTTGAAAATCTGAAATTCAAAATTCAAAATTTGAACTCCGGCGCCATTTTTTCCTTTTCTTTTTTTCATTTTTCCCCAGAGCGTTGTTTTTATTATAACGGAAAAAAAGTAACGCCCCCAATTCGTTATACCGTTATAATGGCCCCTTTTAAACCTTGACTTCTTCTACAAGTAGAAGTGCTCTTACTTCTCGTTCCCAAACGCCCTCTTAGTCTCCCGAGCCCTGACTCGCCTAGTTTGTCTTTAGTTTTCTTGTTTGTATACTTTGGCCAATCAGGAGACTTGAGAGACTGTTTGATGAACAATTCTTGAATCAAAAGTTGATGCAAGGACTACCAAAAGTCACCATGTGGACAAAAAGACAAGTGTACGTAGATGATCATTTTTTAGTCCCAGTCCAAGCTGTGTCGGCTTAAATCCCACCGAGACACAGAGAGGTAACGAGCAAATGTTGTTGTCATCCCGTGGAGGACGTTTCTATCAAAGAAAAGTGAGGATGACGTCCTCCCTAGGATCAGATCATATCTAGAAAAAGACCGTTGGATAGTCTCCAGATAGCAAAGCCAAGGTTTAAAGGGGACCGTTATAACGGTATAACGGACTGGGGGCGTTACCATTTTTTCCGTTATAACGAAAAAGAGCTCAGGGGCAAAAATGGAAAAAAAAAAGAGAAAATAACGGAAAAAATTGGAAAAAATGGTGCTGAAATTCAAAATTTCAAAAATAGAAAATAACAAAAATAACGGCCATTTTTTTTTTCACAAAATTTTCCAGAAAATAACGGTCGTTATAACAGACGTTATTTTCTTGGCGTTTTAACGGTCCATAACGTAACGGGGTAGGTCCGAATCCGTTATAACGGCCGTTATTTTCGTTATAACGGCCGTTTTTTAAATCAAAACTAAAATTTTTCATATTTTAATAGTTGCAGAACCCAGCAGCTAAACTGGTGGGTGTTTGGTTACAAAGTCAACTCTATTCCATATTACTAGCATAGATACACTTTTCCCACAAAAAAAAGCAGAAAAATGGTATTCAGTTGCACTCTAGAGTCTAGACGAGGAACAGGGTCAGAGGACTCAAATTTTTGGACTATAATTTTCGCCCAAAATCTCCCGCGTGGATTCTGAGAATCCAACGGTGGTTTTGCTTTGGCAAAAGGGAATTCAACCACCATTGGATTCTGGGGATCCATAGACAAGCTTTTGGGTGAAAATTTAAAGGATCAGACTCAGGGGACCCCATTTTGTAACCCCTCTTGGTGTTCGTGTGCTCGGCCGTGTATTTCAAGAATCCAACGGTTGTTGAAGTACCTAGTTGGCATCACTTTTGGGGGAGCTAACAACCACAGTTGGATTCGTGAAATCCACGGCCGAGCGTGCGAACACCAAGAGGGGTCGGAAAAAGGGTGTCCTCGGAGCCTGAGCCAAATTTAAATTCCAAAATTTGAGTCGCCGATCTGAACCCATAATTCGAATCCAAAAGTACAACGGATATTTGGGCTGGACTTGATTTTAGGGAATGCAGGGCACGCTGAATGTTATTTTGAACTCTCTTGCATGTGACACCCTTTAAAAAAATCCGTTGTTAATGGACATATAATATTACCATTATGTCCATTATAACGGGTTTAAGGGTCACATTATGATTAAAAAATATTATAGTTTTATTTTATTTTTTGAAAATAACATTGGTAACAGTAAAATAACGGGTAACGGACAAAATAATGACGATTTTTACATTATAACTTTAAGTCTGTTTTTCAGGTTCAGGCCTTTTCTTTTTACGAATAATGTAACGGCCACTTACAAATTTTTTTGGGACCATGATCCAATGTCGTGATAATACAATGTGGACTGTTGGATGCAGGAATAATGATGTCATAAAAAATTAATTGGTGTCATTATTGGTGGCTGCGTTACCGTTACCATGACACCGAAGCTATGACATCATTGTCCAAATTATGGTTCGAAATCTCGGGATCGGAGGGCTCCAATCCCGAACTGGATCGGTCAGATCCAGAAGGGGATTGGCACATCTCACCTAAGACAAAGTGACTTTTTTGGAAAACAATGATCTTGGGGTACAATCGGATCCGAGGGCTCTGATCCGGATCCAGATTGCCTGATCCAGAATGGGATTAGCCGAGACTTTGAACTATGTGTCCAATACACCCTATAGGATTAAAAAAAAAAAAAGACAGTTATTATTCTGAAAATAACGACCGCTAGAATGGCCGGTATCTGTTATTTAACCATTATTTATGTTTATTTGAAAAATGAAATTTAAAAAATAAAAAAATCTTGACTGTTTTTTGACCTGTCACAAGCGTTAGTTAGCCGTTGTGTCGGACCCTTTTTGTGTATGTTCTTATTTTTAGTGTGCATTCGAGTGTTAAGGAATACGGACGCATTGCCCATTTTTGGTTACATGATTTAGTGACCCATCTCGGTGACTAACGCCTGCAGGCTTGACACTTACTGATGACAACCTTGTTTTAAATTTTTAAAATTTAAACCTTTTAGAAAAACAGTCCTGTCAGGGTTTGTTGTGGGTACTGGTCTGTGTACACGCTTTAGTGACTGAGATGGGTCTCTAAAGCAAGTGACCAAAAATGGACCAGCATCTCCATATTGGTTAGCCATTTTAAAATAAAATGAAAAACCATCTCTCCAGATGAGGAGTGATTTGTTAGCCAAATGGATAGTTGTTGGAGATGCTCTAAGACCCCCCCCCTCCCTTCGTGTAGTTTTTCAAATTAAGGTCGCTTCCTTGACTTTCAGTCAATGCTGTTGGTTAACACCAAATTAATGAATGTATCAACCCCTCTATAAATGATTGATTTCGAATAAATATCTAAATTTCAAGCGATTGAAATGAAAAACCCTGTAAAAATTGCAGATAAAACGTAAATATCAAATAGGGTCGGGTTCCGCAGACCAACTTTTTCACACTAATAATTTCACTAATGCTCTCAGGCGTTGGGGGAAACCCAATTTTAAAGAAGTACAAGAGGATCTTACTACTTAGAGAAAAATTCCAAAGGATGGTGGTAAAGTGCCCTTAGAAATTTGTTGGGCAAATATCTAATTTTTCTAAACAGAGTTGAATGGCGAAATAAAATTCATATTGCCGCCTCTAAAAATTTGAGAACAGCATAGATGATTATGCTGTAAATATGCGATTTCCATAAAATGGGGAAAAAAGATTAAGGTGGAAGATAAATTATTAGAAGAGATTAAAGTGAGTCATCCAATAATTTATTGTTCACATTACTGTTGCTTTTAACTTCTTTTTGGTGTCACTTAGCCAGAAATAAAGTGAGTTTCAGACATACACAAAAAGTGAGCTTGGGGTAACTTATTGCAGTAACTGGTTTCGGTGAAAAGCATCTCCAAAACAGATTCTATTATTCTCTCTTAAATACCCATAATGCCCTTTTCTTAAAGCTTTCTTTTTTAAAAACTTACGAAAATGTCCTAATAAATATTTCAAAATACCCACAATGCCCTCGACTTAATTTTAAGACTTAAGATCCTTACCAGACATAAAGTCATTAAGCTATCAGATCTTAAGCACTTTAAGCTTCTAGATCTGAAAACTTAATTTACCAAACACCACCTAAGTATCCTTTCATTAGTTTAGGTCAATAAAAGGGGATCCTTTGAGCATGGGTTGGAACTTGGAACGTCTTCATCACTTTTTACGAATTCTTTGTTAACACATGAAGAAGAGTAATTACAACTGTTTCAAGTCAATACCATTTTATTAACCTTGGGGTGTGTTTGGGAGTAGGGCCAACTATAAATTGCACCAGCACCTTATTTCTTCGTTGGTCAGCACTGGACACGTTTTTTTCCATTAAACAAACACACATTTAGATTATCGCTATATGGTTCATGCATTATGTCCATTTTATTTTAAGATGCGGCAAACGAGCGAATCAAGAGGCAGTGTCTCCTCCTTGATTACCTAGGTGAACAGGATGGATTTTCCATAGAACTTAACATGAATCTCTTTGTACTGGTAAACTACATGTCATGTTTATTTCGGCCAAATAAGGACATCAAAGATGACCAAATCAACTGAAACTGTTACCTCAAAGTATGTTAAGAATCCCAGTTCGCCGCTCCAACATGTAGACCATGGTCGACATTTGAGATATTAAGCATGGGGGATGATGAATGGGTATTGTCGTTACTCGTTACCTGAGTCACTGGTGTGATTAATATATGCCGCCTTGCTCGACCAAACTACCCCAAGAGGGTCCAAATCTGCAGATCATCAACTGGGTAAGGAGATTCAAATCACTCATATACTAATTTGGAACCAGTAAGAATCACAAAACAATAATAAAAAAATGGATCAAGTCCAAACCATTGAATGGATAAACCACAACACAAATTGGACTAGCCATAACCCTTATACAACCATCTCTCTGCTCTCTGCTCTCTGCTCTCCCAAGCCAGGACTAACAAAGTAAAAAAACAATTAAGGCAAATAAGATTTCTAAGATTTGAAATTCAATTCCTTATTTCTAAATATAGCCAATGGGAAGAAGAAAGCTTGAGCACCAGCAGCCCACTCTATTCTGACGCAAAACCGAGCTTGAAATTTCATTGGTTTAACAAGTAAAATAATAATAACTTGTGGAACAACAAATTGCATACTGTCCTATCTACATAGATATACTTCACAATATATATATATAATTAAACCCCCCAACCTTAACAGATACAGCTCAAGCATTTGACTAAAATAAAGGCCCCTGACCTCATGCCTAGTTGATGAGGATATCCGAATTATATCTTCACATTTTTCTGTTGCGTTACTGTTCTTCTTCTGTTGCCTTCATCTTCCCTCTAGCAGTTGATTCCACACAGTTGAGTATCTGGGCCAGTCACCCGGGTTGTAAAGGGATCGATACGGACCCATAACAAGGAGAAGATGGAGGCGAGGAGGATCGACCACACGACCACGATGGTAGGTGTCCGGTTCTGGCGTCCCATCAGACCCTTCAAGAAGGGATAAAGGTGAACAATCACCCAGAAGGCAAAGAATAGCTTCCCAAAGAGAGGACCCCATGACTGGTATCCGCTGTTAATGGCGTAGGAGATCCCAGCAACCACTCCCACCAGGTTGATTATGAGGAGAGTGGTCGGCGGGATAAGCAGGGTCGTCCATTTGAACATGTACAGCTCGGTGAAATCCCCATCCTCATCAGATGCCTTGGAGGTGACAGTGAAATTGGTGTCAATCCCGGCAAGGACTTTGAGCAGCCCCTGGAAGACGGCAAAGAGATGGGCTGAAACACCTCCAATGACCCAGAACTGTTCGTTTCTCCACCACTCATCAATCCCGACACCACTCCATCTCATCTCCAATATACCAGTGGCAAAGATGGAAAGGAAGAGCAATATAAACCAGATACTAGCAAAGTTACTAATCTGCAATCAAAACAAACCAAGCCACCAGGTAACGTGATTCAGTAACATTCAACCAAAATTGGCCAAATAGCTTGTCATTGGGCAGACAACCCCAAGGGTGAGTCGCAAAGTGGGTGCCATCCAAATGCATGGAATCCCAAGATGCAGTTGGTGCACTTTCCAAAAATAGCACCATCTATGTTAAGGGGACAGTCCAAACGGCCCTACGGTTTTCAGGATGAGGATAGTTGTAATTACCTGTGGAATAATGAACTTTCCGGTGAGAAGACAAACAGCTGGCAATGTACAATATGCAAGAAGAGGAATGGCGGTGATTGGGTAAATGGTAGTGTTGATGTATGCAAATCTCTCAAGCCATTTCAGCCTTCCACTATAACCATACCATATGGGGCAATGCCGACTGAGAAGAATTTCGACAGAACCCAGAGCCCACCGAAGCACTTGGTTTAGACGATCTGAAAGGTTAATAGGAGCAGATCCTTTGAAGGCTGGGGGTTGGGGCATGCAGTAAATTGATCGCCAACCACGGGCATGCATCTTGAATCCCGTAAGAATATCTTCTGTGACAGACCCATAGATCCATCCAATCTGCAGAGGCCCTCATGCTTTGTTAGAACTTCAAGGAGAGAAATGACTTGGAAAAAGAGAACTAAAAATGCGTTAGACTTTTTGAAGATACCAAAATCATGATGTACCAATTCTTGATAAGATTACATTTTGGTCTGGTACCCATAACTATTAAGGAAGCAATGCAATAATGAAACTCCATTTTCTAAGAACTTGCCATGTCAGACACATGCTGACACACTTTTTCAAACAAACCATAAGTTATTCAAATATTTTGTTTTCAGTTGATATATCTTATTTATATGATTTTGATGTATATAAGCTCATGTAACCGCCTGGAGCCTGGTCTGAGCGCCTTACTAAACGCAACTCGCCTTGACCTTTCTAAGGCGCTTTGTGCCTTAGTGCGCCTTGACTACAGAGATTGTAGGGGTGTTTGATACTTTGTATCAGTGTTGGACACTAACATAAGTGTCCATGTCTTTGGACTAGATTACTTTTTAAGTAAATAACCACAAACCAAGAGACTGATGAAACAATGTTTAAGTTTCAATTAGTGTACAAAAATAACGGAATCTCAATCATTTTTATTTTCGGTGACAATCACACACTTAGAAATGGATATCTTGTTTTATTTTCCAGTCCTTTACAGGTACAACCATTTTCATTGAGAAAATAATACACTTCAAAATGTCAAAAAAATCCATACAAAACTTTCATGCTGGCCTAATTTTACCAAGAAAAAAGTTTGTATGTGGCAGCAACTTAGCAAATTTATGAAGGCTAAGATATTTAGATAATTCTGTGTTTGCTATTGAAAGGCAAAATTTTGATTTGTTTATGGGTTGATGCTATGTTTGTAATAATAAATTCAGTTGTATGTGAATAGCTTATAACTCCCTCAATTCATAGCACCAGGTAGCTTCTTGTATTTCCAAGAGAAATAAGGAGTTTGGTGGTCGGTCCTTCCATAGAGGAACTACGTATACAAAATACAAAGCAAAGAAAGAAACCGAAGCATCAAACAAGAGAAACTAGCATATACCTCATTTCCCCAGTCTGTCTTGTCCTCATATCCACAGCTGATAACATGGATAGCTTCTTTGAGGAGAGCCTCAGGAGTTGCAGAGTGAGGAACACCACCATGTTCCATTAGTGTAGATGCAACAAAGACCGCCGACTGACCAAACCTTTTCTCGAGGCTCATCTGTGACATGAGCAGTGACTTCTCATCATCAAATCCAGCACCTGATTTTAGAAACACAGACAAAGGCGGTGAGTGCCACATCCCAATTTTTGTGATGGACAAAGGATATGCAGTAAAACCAGGTCAACAGAATCCACTGAATCAGTCAAATAAAACTAAACCAGGTGTAGAAGTCAGAGCCAATGCATAATACTTTTTCCATAGATGATGATGGTGGGATGTGCAGCAAAACAATGGATATGAAGAAAGACAAGGGGTATGTGACCATTCTGGGTACTAATAAAATTAAAATGAACAAGAAATACAATAAAAATACTAAAGCAAAAAACAGACAGTAAGGCGAGCCAAAGAAACCAAACATACAATAGAGAACCCAACATAAGAAACTGAAATTTCACACTTTTTAGTGTGCAGAAGGCATTCCAATCTCTCACTATTACATAGCAAGTCAAAAGGCTGAACAAAAATATAGAGAAGGTCAAAATATAATGGAAGTAGCACGATAAGTTTTTTAATGTGTTAGAAAACTAAGAAATTGGCATAATCCTGTCAGTACATCCAATATAACAAACTGCATGCTGTGTTTGACTGATAGAGCCGTGAGGAGAAAATAACAAAATATCAAAAGCCATACCTTCGACTCCCTCTTCAATATCTTCTAGATTGAATATTGGCACAGTTGAATCCATATGCTTGCTCGATTTCTTCTTGTCTGAGCTCTTTTTACTCAATTTTGAACTTTTCTTTCGTGATCCACCACAAAAAGTAGATAAAAAACTTGTTTTCTTATGTTTAGGCTTGAGAGGAGGCTCGTAACCATACAAAGCTGTTCTGTTGAAGACACATCCTGTACCCACATAAACAGGGCCTTGGATCCCATCTAAGCCTCTTAAATTGATCTAAAATCCACAAGCAAAAGAAGAACACAATCAGAAAAACTGACAACCAAAAGATAGGTGTAGCCAATTTAGCACAACAGTTCCGCAATAAGGCATTCTTGGAGTTGAGACTGTTCAAAATAAGCAGCATATTGTTCAACAACCCTCATACACATCATGGGCATAGACACTGACTCACAAAAATCATTTAATAACTTCATAAGAGAAGAACACAAAATATAAAGAATTCTGAGTAACTACAACAGGACTTACATCAAAGAAAACAGTATTACGGTTGGCATATCGATCATTCCTATCAATTCCATCAAATCTCTGAGGAAATTGAACATAACAGACTGATTTCCCAAGGTTTGGATCCATCATAAAACACATAGCTTCCCGCAATGCCTTGCTGTTGTTTATGTAGTGGTCACAATCAAGATTCAACAAGTAGGGTCCATTGGTAAGGACAGCTGATACACGAACCTGTTGGAAGTGTATATTGACTATTAGAGGAGAGGGGTGCCTAAACATGGATAAGCTTCAATTTTTGACTCTTTAACTACTTACAAGTGCATTCATTGCACCGGCCTTTTTGTGATGTTGGAAGCCAGGACGCTTCTCACGAGACACATAGACTAACCGTGGCAGCTCATTACCCTCACTATCAAGTCCTCCACTATGGCCCAAGAAAACCTGCACATAATGAAGGCATTCAACTTGAGTACAAAACAATGCTAATGGAAGTGAGTCACACATATCAGTCTTTGCTTTGGCATCAACAATCACAATCAGCGCATACAGTAGAAAAAAAAAAAATTAAAGTAACAAATAGAGACAGACTATACATAGATAAGAGGAAAACATTTTCTGAAACATTAATACTGAAGATTAAGGAACCATTGATCAGTCATGTCCAGCTCCGAGTCAGATCTAACATAGTCAAACTAGAAATAGACCAACCTGGATCATTCCTGGATGATCTCTGGTGTTATTTCCCGGCCATGGTGTACCATCTTGCATGACCCATCCCTCATCAGGGATTTTTTGAGCTTTTGCGACGAGCCCATTGACACGAATTTTGAACTCCTCATATTCTCTCTGCAAGGTAAGCCATGACAATAACATTATACAGATCCATGAAAACAAAGATGGAAAGAAACAACTGACATGAAAATACCAAATACCCTACCTTCATTGCTCTGCGATCTTTGACAAATGATGGTTGAACTTTATCTTTCAAGTAGTCGATCTTCTTTGCAAAGTACCATTCTGGCGCCCGGGGCTCAATGCTATATTTCTTGCAGAACGGAACCCATTTCCTAGCAAATTCTGAAGTTTCAGACAGAGCTTCAAATGTCAACATGGCAGCTCCATCATCAGAGACATAGCAAGAGACCTTGTCGACTGGGTAGTCAACTGCAAGAATAGATAGCACAGTATTGGCTGTGACAAGAGGAGGCTCCTTTAACGGGTCAACAGTACTGACAAAAATGTCAACAGCAGCCAGCTGAGATGGCTCTCCTTCTCGGTCATATCTGTTATCCATGTTAACCTTGAATTAGAACTCTGCAAATGAGTGAAAAGAAACACATCCTACACATTGTTGGCACTTTAATGATGTACATGATTACTATAAAAAGAATTCAGTAAATATAAGTGAGGTTAGATGAAAAAAAGTTTTACCTCAGGGCGAGCCTGTCAAGATATGTCTCACGGTTTACAGGAAGCCATTTAGGGAACTGATCCAATATCCACGATATTGCAAACCATATCTCACATATCACAGATATCAACCACAGAGCATATGCATTGGGCACAGGATTTGTTATACGGTAGTGCAAGAAAATTGAGAGAATAATTAGCCGCAGAACAATGACCATCCTATACGGGTTTATCCTAGATGAAGGAACAGAAACCTTTCTTGAAAGAGGCTGCCGAGCTTCATCATTCCTGCAAAGAAAGAAAATTTTGAGAATAAAAATAGCCCCATGTTGCTCTAAAATTAAGAAAACACGTAAATGACTATAACCTTAGAAATTCTCAGCATGTCAATGGAACTATTTGTACAGCAGAGTTCGTTCACCCATACATGGACAAGTAGCCCGGTTAAATTATCCTAAAGCAGTTGAGCTAATTTTGTCAACTATCCAAAGAATTGATAGCAAATTTGAGAATTGATAGCTGACGACCACGAAAACCCGAAAGTTGCTACTTTCTGGGAGAAGGTAAATTATCCTAACGCAGTTGAGCTAATTTTGTCAACTATCCAAAGAATTGATAGCAAACTTGAGAATTGATTCAGACCAGTAATGAAAACCCCAGAGTACAAAGTACAAAATAGAACTCAAAACTCAGGGTATTGGGAACTCACAGTAAAGCATCGTCCATAAGCACATCAGTGCTGGCATCAATATCTCCTCCTCCCCTGCCCTCGGACGTGGCATGACCAGTGCTAATCGGAACCATGTGCTTCTCCTGCTTTACTTTCCAGCCGTCAACCCTCTCTTTCCAGGCTACATTGCCAAATCCTTGTGAACCAAACTCCCTCGCTGGATCTGCAACCCTAATATTAGCTGCAAAAAGAATATTTCCCAAAAACTACAATTAGTATCAAACGACAACACACAAACACATAATCAAAATACATTTCAGACGTGAGAGATATATACGTGATTGATTGACATCTGCTGCATAAGGGATTGGATGAATGCGCTTCCCTCCACCACCTCCAGGAGACGCCATCGAAAAACGGTCAGGAGATGCCGATGACAGCTCTCCTGAAACCTGATTAAACAAATCAAGGAAAAAAGATTCATTCATGATTCCATTCAAAACATACATTATAAAGGGGAAAATGATAAAGATAAACAATGTATTGAACACACACCTGACCGTTGGTGAGCAAAGGAAGATGGTTGTGAGAAACCTCTTTATCGACATCCTCCCCTCGCCCATAGGTCATATGCCAGCTCAGCATCCGTTCGGCTATCTTCTGCTTCTGGCCATGATTCTCAGAAGAATAGTTGAAATCACTGGCCACATCATCGGCATCAACATCCTCCACTTCGTCGTCACGAATAGGAGGGCTTCCTGAAATTAAGCAAAAGAACCATGTATCATATTTCTCCCATATTTCATTGTGTTCCAGCAAACAGCAAAAGTATAAAATGTTGACTCATTTAACAAACCTTTATGCCTCTTGTATCTAGTCTTGCATTGAGGGCAAGACTGCTTCCCGTCTTTCCTCTCATACTCATAACATGGTCTGCAAACGGGAAACGCACAAACATCACAGGCAATGAAGAGTTCCCCATCTACAGTTCTACCAACACCATCGCCGCAGATCTGGCAGACCTGACCGCCCAAGTGTTTCAAAGGCTTTGGCTGAATTAACAATGAATCAACACATTTCAGAAAACTTCTTAAAGGTAAAATATACGTACTTAAGAACCAAATGTGAACAGATTGATTCGATTTCCGAATTAGAGACTAATCTAACTATCTAAACCAAGTGAAGAAGAAAAAAGAACAGATTTCCAGCGCAAGTACGATGATATTCAGCTAAACACAAACAAATAACTGGTACACTACAATGCTGAATTGTCCATCAAAATAGAAATTTCGAACCGCCAACATCAAAAGTATGCATTTTGGGGTAAAAATTATACTAACCACTGCATCTCCGTCCGCCTCCATTTTGCTATCCAGAACTCCAACAAACAGCCGCTATGTTTTTAACACAGATGTGGACTAATTTTTTTTAGTATCGGCGAGATTTGTCGCCAAACGACATACCGAAAAGCTTCGATTCTTTTCTCTCTCTCAACGCATACAAAAGAGCCTCAGAATCTGCTTTGCTTTTACTTCGATTTGAAAACAAATTTCTCCTTGAAATGCTTCAAATGATAGTCTAGATCTACCTTGAAACACCTGAAAAGGGACTGCGAATTAGCTTTTCCACCTATAGGCGAACCTTCTTTCACACACACAGGTTTCTTCGCCCGAAAAATGCTCGATCATCAACTAGATCCACTCCGAAACAACACAATTACTACCTCAAAAACCACATTTATCTCTACCTCTAACAGAAACAATTATCTGACATTAATTTCACCAAATCTCCACCAAATTCCAGTCAAAAACGACCAGAAGAACAACGATGGATCGAATTCCACCGTGTTTAATGAACAGCAATGAATCGATCGATTGAGCACCACCGCAGACGAAGAACTCGAACCGCGGTTGGCTTCAGATCCCCAAACCTCTCTCTCTCTCTCCCTCTTAAAGGAAATTAAAAAATGCCCTCAAAAAATAAAAAGAAAAATCGCGAAAGTGACACAAGAACTGTAAGCTGTGTCGGCTTAAATCCCACCGACACTCAGAGAGGAGGAGAGAGGAGAGGAGAGGTGTGGCTGTCATTGTGAGGAGGACGTTTCTACGAAAAATGAAATAGAAAAAAGGTAAGGATGACGTTCTCCCTAGAACAAGACCGTTGGATGATCTCAAGGTTCACAAAACACGAATGGAAATTATTGGATGACCAGAACCAAAATTCCTTATTTTAATAGTCCAAGGCTCCAAGCTGAACTGGCATCTGCTCTGTTATCAGAATTAAGCGCTGATTGGTAATAAACCTAACACTGGTGGGTGTTTGGTTACAACGCCAACTCTATTCCATACAGTTACTAGCCTAGATACACTTTTCCCACAAAAATGCTGATTACGAGCCCGCCTCCCATATGGATGTTGGGATAGGCCTCAACAAAGAGCTGTTTGTTGTTTGGCTTACCCGTTTTACATTTTAAAAGTTCATTGAAAATAGAATTATTCGCAAAATAATGTATTCTTTTGTCTATGCAAAATAGAATTAAAGACATAATCACTCTTTAGGTCATAGTTAGTAAATTTTCAAATTATTCGCAAATAATTCACAAAAACCTCGAGGGGTTGGTGAGATGGTCAGGACCACGCCTCAGGAAGCGGAGGTCCTGAGCTCGAATCCCACCCTTGGGGCCACCCCCAGGGATTTATCCCGGTAATTAAATGGGGCGTGTGGGATGGGGGGACCTGCACATGCCCCAAGGGACTAGTCGGGTGCTCTAAGAGACCCGGAAACCCTTGGTACCAAAAAAAAATTCACAAACCATAGAGTTATTTCAAAAATAAAAATAAAAAAATACAACCGAACACGGTCCTATTCAAAGGTTTGGATTTAGAAAAATTAACGAATTTTTGAACATGATAGAATTATTCTCGAATATCTCGGGAACTTTTCAGAATTATTCCCGGATTATTCAGTTTTGAACATGAAAAATCATTTTATAAGACAAAAAATTGTCAGGATTTTGCTTATTTTATTTATAATTCATTTTTGCTGAATTTTTGAATGCGTTTTTTAATGACAACCTCGAATTTTACTCGAACATTTCCCATACCATATTTTTGCGGCACTCCAAATTGCTAACTATGCTTTAGGTATGATTTGAGGCAGAAATTGATCTGGGTATTGGATTTAATTCGTGAAATTGCATATTAAATCCAAAATCTCAAGAATTCCAAGTTCAACTCTGTAAAAAATTGGGAATTACACGTTTCATCTCGGGGATAAAACGTGTAATTTCACAATCCAATTTCCCAAGTAGATCTAGACTTGACTGACCCGAATACAGATCCGACTCGGATCCATATCATGTGATTAAGGATTTTCAATTTTGAGAATTAAAGTTTGAAAAAATCACAATTTTCATATTTGCAATTGCCTCCTTAGTTCTCAAACGGACCCTTAAGGTAAATCCTATCCTTAATGGTCCCCATTCATGGTTTAAAAAATGGCCATTATAACCGATTCGGACCCCCCGTTACGTTGTGAACTGTTAAAACGCTGAAAAAATAACGGCCATTATTTTCGTTACAACGGCCGTTGATTTTTCCATTATAACGAAAATAACAACCATTATTTTCTGAAAAGTTTTGTGAAAAAAAAAAACGGCCATCATTTCCCTTTATATTCCTTTTTTTATGTTTCTTGAAAATTTGAATTTCAGGGTCATATTTTCCGTTATTTTTCATTTTTGCCCTTGAGCCTTACAATTCGTTATAACGGAAAAATAGTAACACCGTTATAACGGCCCCCTTTTAAACCTTGGCCCCAATGACAACTATTGGATGTGGGAATAATGATGTCATAAAAAAAGTAAGTGATGTCATTTTTGTCATATCTAACAGTTGGCTTTGAGTGGCTGTATTAAAATGACACCAAGGCTATGACCTCATTGACCTAACACAAATTAAGGAATAGTGAATCCCATAAGGTGTTTTTCCATTGGACTTCATTCTGAAAATAATTAGCTTGCAAGGAGCTGAGTCAATCATGGTTTAAAAAGCGACCTTTGTAAAAAAAATAATGGCCGTTATAACGGATTCGGACCCCGCCCATTACTTTATTTTCCGTTATAACTTGTATTGAAAATTTGGAATTCAAAATTTGAATTTTAGCAATGTTATTCCGTTATTTTTTTCCATTTTTTGCCTTGTGTGTTACAATCCGTTATAACGGCTGTTATAAAGGAAAAATGGTAACCCTCCAGTCCGTTGTACCGTTATAATGGTCCCTTTTAAACCTTGGAGGCAATTATTGCTTGCAAAGAGATAAAAAAAAAAAAAAAGAGCGGAGGCAATTACTATCCAATACACCTTATATGATCGCTACTGAATGGAAATATAGAGAGAAACGAATAGGAGACGGCGATGGAAACGTCAGGTATCCATTGATCGGTGTGTTCTACTCCCAATTCTCTTTAGACCTACATGCCATCATCGTTCCAGGAATTTATGAAATATTCTGTTCCAAAAACCTACTTAATGGACTGATCTTGACCATCCAACCTATGCAATATTTGTACATTTTCTTATACTAAAATAATATCTTGACGACCATCTAAAATAATGTGATAGAGAAACGATTTATTTATTTAATTTTTGGTTGGTTCATTTTTAGAGAGAGAGAGAGAGGGTTTGTTTGGTGCAGAACCAGAACCACCCTATAACATTTTCCATATGGATCAAACCATTATTTAAAAAAGCTGCCATCGTAATGTAATGCTCCAACCACATAACTTATTTAATGTTATAACGCCTAATAATTTGAAAATAACAGCCACTATAATAGCCGTTATGTATTATATGACCGTTTTTTTTTTTTTTTTTTTTTACTTTTAGGCTCTGTATGGTTGCCATGAATAAGTTTTCTAGAAATGATTTTTGCATATAAATGTCATAAAACTTTTTTTTTTCTTTCTATATCAACACTTATTGACATACAAATCTTTTTTTTTTTTTTTTGTAAACTTTTTACTGATTCTGCCACTACCCCTACCCATTCCTAGCCTATTCTCCATCCTTCTGGTCTGGAAAGCCATTTCTTTGCCCAGAGAAAAATCACTCCCCTTGACCCTTGGTCTCGACTATTCAAAGTTCTGTCCATTTCACCGATACGTAGGCCATACCATCGAAGAGTGTCATACTTTGAGCTAATTCGGAGACATAGGAGAAGGAGAGTTGATCGGTAGCTAGACCAGCATAGAAAGCTGACCGAGAAAAGAAGAGGCTAAAGACTGAGATTTGGTGGATAAGAGCAAGTATCGTTGTCGGGGAGATCATTGAATGAATCTCCGGATGTGACGATTCCCTTGATCTAATATCCACTAAATTGTAGTGCTGATCCTGGATCTACTACTGGCCCTGCTCGCTTTGTTTATGCTCCTGTGGGGACTGGCTTTCGAATTGACCCGACATCTGCAGAATAAATTCCTCCCGGGGTGAATCTGGATACCAGGCAAGTATATCCCTGACTAATGGGAAGACCCTTAGTTGAAAACTAAATTAAAAAAAATGTAATTTTTGACAGTTGTGTTTTCCCAAGGAAAATGCAATTTTCTTAGTTGGCAATCAAACACGCCCTAAGGTTTGCTAGACAACCAATACCCATGTTGCCTTCCCTATATGTAACAGTTGCATCTGCCATGGTTTTCCATTTTTGGGGGGAAAATAATATGCTGAGAAGGCCGTCCCATAGAGAATTCGACAACCCAACTCTAGTGCACCATGCCACCATGTAGCAAAGGGGAACAAGGCATGGTGCACCTGGGATCCAGGGACTCAGTTTTTTGCACTCATAATTTCACTCGTCTTCTTGGGCATGGATTCCAAGAATCCAACAGTGGGTTGCTTTGGCAGAAAGTGAATGCCAGCTCAGTGCTATCAACCACCCTTGGATTCTCGGTGTCCATGCCATGCCATGCCGGAGAGCATGAGTGAAATTATGAGTGCAAAAAGCTGAGTCCTTGGGAGTCCTGAATAAAATACCTTTAATTTATAGGCATTTCAGCACGGCTACCTGAAAGTTTGGTTGAATTAGTAAGACCCCCCTTATACCGATTTAAATTAAGATAACCCCCTTGACTTTTTCATCAATGTTGTTGACTAACACTCAAGTAATGAATGTATCAACATCTCTATAATCATTGATTTGAATAAAAATCTAAATTTCAAAGATTACAGATTAAGGCCTTGAAATTTCGTAAAAAGAAAAAAGACTTCCCAACTAACATGGTTTACGCCTTGACGGAGTGTTTGTCAACAACCGTTGATTGACACTTGACCCTATTTTAAAGAAGTACAGGGGGTCTTCCTAATTCAACTATTTTTTCCAGAGGACACTTGACTGTATGGATGTTTGGCCAATCCCTAGGTGAACCTACAAACCAAAAATCAACTTGATTAGTGATTTCTAAGCATTGAATTGGAGCCATTTTCATGGGTTGATTTTAACCTTGGAAATTTGAGCATCATCGACCATTATTTGGGGTACAAGATCGAAAGGTTTGAAATCACTAATCAGGTTAATTTTTGGTTTGTATGTCCACCTATGGATTGACCGAACATCCATACGGCCAGTGTCTTTTAAAAATGTGCTACGTGGCTCATCTGATTGGCGGTCAGGGTCAGCCAAGTTTCACTCGTCGTAGATAGAGAGATTTCTCTTTTTGGGATGTGCCCCGACCAGGAGTCTGCCCAGACAGGAAATGTGGTGTGCGAATAAGCACCTCCTTTCCAAAACTATTCCTATTTTGCCAATGTTTCCAAAAAATTGCCTTCTGGTTTGAACTGTCCTATTTTACCACTTCTTCCAAAAATGTTCCCACAATCACTCACGTGCAACACACGTGCCACCTACTAGTAAATTATTTGGTATTTTAGTAATACCCTCTGAAAGTTAAAAGTAATTTGTAATACCCCCTTATACTTTCAAACATTAGGATTATCCCCCTTGACCTAGTTTAACAGTGGTTAACTTGATATAAAACAGACTTGAATCACACATCGTTAGCATTGTACTTGCAATTTTATGATCTTTTCATATGTGCATTAACAGGCGCATGATGCATGTCACATTTTAATGTTAGTCAAATGATGGTTAAACCAAGGTTTAAAAGGGACCGTTATAACGGTATAATGGTCTGGGGGCGTTACCATTTTTTTCGTTATAACGAAAAAAAAAAAACACTCAGGAGCAAAAATGGAAAAAATTAGGAAAGGAATGAAAAATAACGGAAAAAAAGGGCGCTGAAATTCAAATTTTGAATTTCAAAATATCAAAAACGAAAAATAACAGTCGTTATTTTCGTTATAACGGAAAAATAACGGATTTGTTATTTTCTGTGAGTTTTAACGGTGCGTAACATAACGGGGTAGGTCAGAATCCGTTATAACGGCCGATTTTTAAACCTTGGGTTAAACTAGGTCAAGGGGGTGATCTTAAAGTCGGAAAGTATAAGGGGGTATTACTAAAATACCCTAAATTATTAGAAGAGAATAAAATAAGTCAATTACATAAAGGAAACATTCCTCTATGAATAATTTATTGCTCATATTGGTGTTGATTTTAACTCTTTTTGGTGCCAAACACACCCACTTTTGTCTTGTCTTATCCATTCATTGGTTAGGTTAACAAATTGAATACTTTGAGCATGTGGCCCCACAAACTATTATAAGGAGAGCCAATTATGCCACCATAACATGGGTTAGAACGTCTTCATCATTATATGTGAATTCTTTGGGACACATGGAGTGGACGTTGATAACGTGAAAGAGAAATGCTAACTAATTTTTTTCAAGTCAATTCCATTTTATTAATCTTAGGGTGTGTTTGGAAGCAGGGCTATCTATAAACTGCACCAGCACTTTATTTCTTGCGTTTATAAGGAAGGGGCAAGTGGGTTGGGCAGTGCTGGACGCATTTTTTATGATTTTTGTACTACTCATTTTGTTCAGAATTAGGTTGTAAGGAATAGAGAGTAGCACCATCCCAATTCAACTGTGCTAGAGCGGAAAATGAACTACTTCCAAACATAATTAGCAATTCGGCATACGGCAAAGATTTGGAATGGGAAAAGTTTGAGTTTTATTCAGTTTTAGGATATAAAAATTCGGTCATTCTTGAAATGTTATATTAGCTTAGCCCTTTTTTTTTTGTAGTTACCATCGTGGGCGTGGGCGGGCCCCGCGGATGAAGTCAGGTGAAACCTGAACCTGGTCAAGCCGGTGAGGGGATTTCTACTCCTGACACACTGCTCAAAGGAGGAAACCTGCCTGTGTGGGTTTGACCCCACGACCTCCCGAAAGAGGTGGATACACACCAACCATTTGAGCTGCCATGTTCGCTTAGCCTTAGAAAGCTTGAATTTTACCTATTTTTCATTTTATACTGTCGTTTAATACATTTTTATAGCAAAATTCATGTATTAAACACGAATTTACTAACTAGACTTCCAAACACCCCTTCAAGCGATGACCAGAAGATTCTCTACTAATGAGTGCTTACTTATTGACTTAAAATATGTGCTTATAAATTATGAACATATAAAGAGTATAATATGATGATGTAGATGGTACAAGTGTTTCTTAGCTTTTTTTATTTTATTTTGGTAGGTAAGATTAGATATTATATAATGATAATTATTCGTGTTTAAAGAGAAAAAGAAAACTTGAAGGCTTCACCCACCATTGTCACAAAGCTTCACTTAATCCTATATATTAAATTTCTTTATATCCCATTTATTTCATTTTCCAAAACTAATAACTACTTGAAATAATTAAAGAGAAAATTTGAAGCTTCCACCCACCAAGATTCACTTACCCAAAATTTTCAAAATAACTCTCCACATTGCGCTCCTTTTATGATGCTCTTGGCACTTCTCTATCGGCCCACCATTATCCTTGTTCTATCATTTGGAAGTCCAAAGTCCATTCGAAAGTCTAGTTCTTTGCTTGGGTTGCCTCATTGAACAAAATACTCACTGTTGAGAATTTGATCGCAAGAAGGTAGATATTGGTGAATTTTTGTGTGATGTGCAAGTCTGCAGGTGAGAATACTAACCATCTGCTTTTGCATTGTGAGTTTGCATATTTGTTTTGGTTATATTTCTTAGCACAAGTGGGTTTACATTGGGTCATGCCAGAGCACGTTGGTGGTGTATTGGGAGGATGGCCGCATGTTATCGTTTCGCAAAGGGGGAAAGCCCTCTAGAGGATGGTTTCCTTTGCGATTATTTGGGGATTGTGGATGGAGAGAAACAAGAGGACTTTTAGAAGTAAGGAAAACACTTTTAAAGATATACTTTTAAGCATTAAGGCATTGTTATACAACTGGGGGAGTATCCTGAGACTATGGGCACTTTCTTTGCTGATTTGGTTTTCCGGTTCGATAATATTGTGTGTGTGTGTGTGGGGGGGTGGGGTGGGGTGGGGTGGGGCGCATAGTTGGATGTAGTTTTGTAGTGTTCTTGGTGGGTGGGGTGCATAGTTAGATGTAGTTTTGTAGTGTTCTTGGTGGTCTACTGTCATTTGTTTGTACTCTTAAAGATCTTCTTGATTAGGCCTGTCAACGGATACCTACTGAAGCGAATATGGGTATATCCGAATTCGGATTCGAATCCGACGGATATTCTAAACTAGAAATCAAAATCGAATTCGATTTGCTTATCGGATATCGAATAATATCTGATCCGACCGAGAAGAAATGAATTCGAATGATATTCGATATCCGGCATCCGATATATGAATCGGAAAATCAAAATATTCGATAAATATCCAAAAATCCAGAAATTTGGGATAGATATCCGAATCCGAAATAGTTCTCTTATGCCCTGAAAGTTGAACACTTAGAGCATAATTTTCTCCGGTACGAGGAAGAAAAGCATAATCTCCTGGGTTTGAAGGTCTTTGTTGCAGGCCCTCCATCAATTCCAAATTCATTGAACTCTTGCCAAGCAAAGAGGATGAACACTAGCAAAGAGAACTCTCCCTAAATTAATCAAAATGCGCCTGAAAATTGGGGCAATAATGAAGAAAATTAAGGAAAAACACTCAGATTTCAATAATTGCCCGTACCTTCGTAGCCTACTTCGAAGAACACTTCTACATAAGCAATAGTGAGAAGAGAGAGGGTTATGAAACTGAGAAAACTAGGGTTTTCGATCGTCTCGAAACCTCCATTGCCGAAGAGAGAGAGAGAGAGGAGGGGGTTAGGGTTTCTACACGAGGAAGATGAGGGGGGAACGAAGACGTGTTTGACTGCGTGAAAGTGAGAGAGGAGAGTAAGGCGGTGAAAAAAAACCCCTAAAGCTAAAGACAAAAATGGGTTATATACTAAAGTTGTTATGGGATCGGGTATTATTGGGGAGGACATGCCTATATCCGTATTCGTATCCGAATTTATTTCGAATATCGTAAACATATCTGAATTCGAATCCGATATCCGAATTTTTGAAAACGGATTCGAATCGGATTCGAATTTTGGACTATCCATTGACAGGCCTATTCTCGATCTCTCACTTTTATTTATTAATATATTCCCTACATCATAAATACTCTATGTTCAAAAGGGTAACTTGAAACTCTGGTACGATTTAATATTTTCAAAATATTTTATAAAGGTTCTTTTTAAAATATTTTTTCCTTTAGTTATATTTTATTGTTTTATTTTTAGTCCCATTCGATTTTTGAAAAAGGAAAGTTTGGTTTTTATATTTCAAGAGAAAATGACTTAAGTGATAGATGATTGGATGATAGAACATATACTTATATGTACGTGTATGATACTTGGAGAGAATCTATTTTGATTGTCGATCAAAGAGTAGTTCTAAATCACAACCGTTGATAAAATACATTGATATCTTAATTGATCAAATTAGGTCATAACTAGTCATGATTAGATTACAACGGTTGATTAGTAGATAGGATGGTGATTCCTTAGATTGTAAAATTCATATTTCAAACAAGTGGTTTGGTTGAAAATCATAAACAAGTGGATGTTAGAACCCAAATCAATGATGTACAGTTGATTGGGTTGGGAAGCTTAATTTGTTGTCCTCAAAGCAAGATTGGTAGAACCTAAGTTATCAGAGCGTGGAGCTAGCGGGTGCGGGTGCGGGTGCGGGTGCGAGAGCACACAATTCAAAAAGTTTTTAATGTCCAGAGCATCTCAGAGCATGTGTGTGTATCTATACAATTTTAAAGCCAAAATGGGTGTTGATGTCCACATGGGCTTCAATTTAATGCCCATCTATAGTATTATAAAGCAACAACTGGGGTTGGCACGCATGTGACACAGTTAGAGGCGTTTCTACTTTCAAAGGTTAAACCTTCTTCATTAAATGTCTTCAGGTTGTTTGGCACGCCCACGTCTCTCATCAATGATGATGAGGGACAATAGTATAAGCCACGAGGCATACTCTTAGAGACCACTGACCTTATGGATGTTTGTCCCATTTCTTGGTGGACCTATATACCAAATATCATTCTGATTAGTGATTTCAAACCTTGGATCTGAGTAGTACCCCCAAATAATGCTTGAAATATATGGTTAATCATCAGCCCATGAAAACGACTCCAATCAAATCCTTAAAAACTACTAATCAGGCTGATATTTTGCATATAGGCCCACCTAGAGATGGGTCAAACATCGATATGATCAGTGATCTCTACGGATGTTCCACGTCTAAGGTCTTCCATGTGTAAGGTCCACGTGGCGTTCCCCCTAGTCTACTTTAAATCCAAAACCTTGCCTCATTAAAATGCCTCTCTATTTTAAAGCCAAAACTTGGGATGGGGTAGGCGGTAGGCCCTTCACACAGTCTTGGTTTAGGTTGTCTAGTACACCGACGTCCCTCGTCAATGATTACAACGAGGGACCATAGTATAAGCCACGTGGCACACTCTTAGAGACCACTGACCATATGGATGTGTGTCCCATCCCTAGGTGGACATGTATACCAAATATCAGCTTGCTTAGTGATTTCAAACCTTTGGATCCGAGTGCCCCAAATAATGCTCGAAATTTACGGTTAAAAAATAAACCCATGAAAATGACTCCAATCAAATCCATAAAAATCACTAATCAGGCTGATTTTTTGCATGTAGGTCCACCTAGGGATGGGCCTAGCATCAATACGGCTAGTGAACTCTAAGAGTGTGCCACATGTAAGGTGCACATGCATTGCACGTGCACCAAATTATGTTAGAAGAGACCAAACCACTGTTGCTCGACTTCTTCGCCTCACTCTCTGTAGCTTCTCTCGCCATAGCCCTAATTTCAACAATTTTCTCTTCAACTTGGGACTTATCCACATAAATAACACCACTAGGTCTAAAACAAAAAGAACGCCCCGAAACTTCGCTGCTTCTATTCAACAAAAACCCCACTTTTCTTCATTTTTCGCCACGTCAGACTCCGAAATCCCCAATTCAACTTCTCCCTCCTCATTTCCAGATTTCTTATCAAAAGCGACGGATCCAAAAATCCAAACAGCACATACAATAATCTGAAATACAAAAAAGGTTAATGATATACAACATGAGTTTGAGCACCTACCTAGTAGAAGCAACACCAAAAGCGTCAAAAACCTCGACACTTGCGGTCACGGAAACACTAAGTTCATCTGAATCTAACTCCTATTGTTTATCACTTTCATTTTCCCCAGCGAGATCACTAGAAAACTCGCCAAGAATTCAATCAGAAGAGATCTTGAACTCCCATTCTTGTGGAATTTTTTGGGTTTCGCTAAGATTGCTATTACTTTCTAAGGTTTGTTGAGGAAGGAAAGGGTTAAAAGATGGTTTAATAAGGATCTCTAAGAGCTTTGGGTGCAAAAAAAAATGGGAACATGGATTGGGGATTAGAGAGCACGAATTTTGTCATTCGGGAGCACGGATTGGGAGCGAATCCACCCTCAAACAGCAAGTTGAGTGCGGGAGTGGTGGGCCCGTAGGATGGCTCCGGTGACTAAGGTTAGAACTCATTTGCATATGCTCTAATCATCATTAGAGTGGGAGTAATTTTTTCTTTGCTACTTTGAAGAGATCGGTCATTCTGCACCTCAAATCTTGATTCCACATCTTTTCATTTCTTATTTAATTCCTGTATTTTTTCATTACTTTTTTGACAATTTCAAAACAACAATTCAATGGACCAACAATCGTTGAAGATCATAATTGGAACTAACCAAAATATGCCACCAAAAGACACAACAAAAATTCTATTAATAGGGGTGTATTCCTCGATTGTGTTCTCTCTTATGCTATAAAATTAGCAAGTGTTTAAGAAAATATATCCTACATCTTGTTAGGACCTTTAACCAGGCCTCCAGCTGCCATTCCTCCCGAAAAGATATCTTGTCACAATTGACATCAAACTACGATCGACATTACACCCTGCGGGCCCCGCGATTCGATCCCTTGAGCCTTTGGTTCTAAAGGGGATCAACCTTGCACCCGTGGACAATTCTGCAATTCATCATGAGCCTTCGGCTGTAACGGCGATTGACCACGCACCCACAGACCCCTACCACGCCTTTAGGGATTGACATTATTGATCCCCCAACAATTCCCCCTTCAAGAATGTGCTTCCCGTGACTCAATCCCGGGACCTTGGCTTTGATACCAATTGTTGGGACCTTACCGGGCCTCAAGCCTCCATTCCTCCCGAAAAGATATCTTGTCAGGAGAGGGCAAACTTTAGCCTTTATACCACGATTGACATCACACCCTACGGGCTCCTACTATTCGATCCCGTGACCTTTTGGCTCTAATGACGATCGACCTCACACCTGTGGACCCATTTTACGATTAATTCGATCCCGTGAGCCTTTGGCTCTAACGGCAATCGACCTTTAGGGAGTGACATTATTGACCTCCCAACACATCTTAGGTATACAATAATGTGTGTTAGAACCCAACTCAACGGTGTAAAGTCGATTAGGTTGGAAAGCTTTGTTATATATCCTTGAGTTAAGATTATTAGAATCCATTTACATGTTTTAATCAGCACTATAGTGGGGACAATTGTTGCTTTGAAGAAAACAATTGTTATGCATCTTAAAGCTTGATTCTACATCTTCTCATTTCTTCTTTAATTTCTATACTTATTTCATTATTTTTCCAATTGATCTTTACTTGATTAGCACTTGTGATCCTTTCACTAGGAGGTAATACAAAAGATATTATTTTTCTCCACTTCACATTTTCATGGACATCAGGTAGGGAGCAGTGGCAGAGCCATGAAAGGGTGAGGGTGGGCAGTTCCAACTTTAAAAGTTCAGTAATAATTTTTTTTTTCTTTCAAAGTACCCTTTTGCCTACCCTGGAACAAAATCTGTACAATATTGCTCACCCTTGAACAAAATCTTGGCTCCACCACTAGTAGGGAGGACTCCAACTGGTTCGACCAAAAGACATCGATTAATTAATCCATTATCAAAACAACAAAATACTACTCCAGCCATAACATATCCGTAAATATTTAGAGAAGATGAATAATGTGATAGTCTCCCTTGGACCTTTGCTATGCCATTTTGCCATCTTGATGATGTTTTGAGGCGTTAATGATAGACGGATCCAGTCTTCAACAAACCCCACAAAAGAAAGGCCTCATGAACGAGTCCCCCACAGGAATCGGTCTCCATAAACATCCAGCGCATCTCCTTCTTTCTCTAACTCCTGTAACAACCCACTCCTTAATTCTTGTAACCACTTCTGTAACGTCTCATTTGTTTTAGCATTGTAACAATATAAATATAAATGTAAAGTTTACACCACATGTGTGTGTGTGGTTTGAAACCAATTCACTGTGTTATACAATTTGTTTTCATGGTATCAGAGCCATCGTCCACCGACTCGATGGATACTGCTACATCCCAGTCCGATGCCGTTGTGTCCAACCTCACCGGTTTTCTGAAAATTAGTCTTGATCGGACTAACTACCCCTTGTGGTTAGCCCAAATTTCTCTTATCCTCAACATGAAGGGCCTCATGAGCATCCACGATGGTATTGTTAAGTGTCCATCCTAGTTCACGTTAGATGTCGACAGTGCGGAGACCACCGACCCCAATCCGTCATATGCAGATTGGCGACAAAAGGATCAGCTCGTGTTGAGCTGGATCAACAACTCTCTCACGCCTTCCGTCTTGGCCACCGTGCATGATCAAAGTCATCGCACGAGACATGGGTGTCTCTTGAGAAGCGCTATGCTTCTCAGTCTCACAATCGCATCATGCACTTGCGCAACGAGTTATTCACCACCAAGGGCGAGGGTCTCGATCACCGACTTTGTGGATAAAATTACCCAAATTGCCGACAACCTCACCTTGGCAGGGAAGCTGGTTGACGACGACGACCTCATATCCATCATCATGAACAACGTCGGCCCGACGTTCGAAGCCACTGTGAGCTCCGCGCAGGCCCGGGATACTCCAATTCCCTATGACAATCTCGTGGCTCTCCTTCTTGGCACGGAAATGTAGCTGAAGATACTCTTCACTCTTCACTGGCTCTTGATGCATCCCCAACAGCTCTGTATGCTCCTCGGGGCTCCAGTACTCAAGGCCGCCTCACCTTCTTTCGTGGCCGTGGCTGTGGCCGCACAAGTCATTACATGTCACCATCTGCCTTGCCTCCATCCACTGGCACCCCGATGTGCCAAATTTGCAACTGCCCTCGGTACACGGCGATCGATAGCTACCAATGAATGAACCAGGCCTATGAAGGCCGTGTACTAACCAAACAACTCTCGGCCATGATTGCAAACGGGCCAGCCACCACCAACAACCCATCCACTTGGGTCACAGATACCGGGGCATCAAATCACATCACCAATGATCTTGTGAACCTTACGATGCATGCTCCCTACCATGGGAATGACAAAGTTGATGTAGGCAATGGTGCAGGTTTACCCATATCCCATATTGGCTCCTTTACTTTTTCCCATACCGATTCTGTGTTTAGGCTTTCTAATATCCTACATTGTTCTGATGTTTCCACTAATCTTTTATCTGTTCATCAATTTACTCGTGATAATAACTGCTTCTTTGTTTTTCTTCCTGATTCTTTTTATGTCAAGGACCTAAAGACGGGGAAGACACTTTTTCGTGGGCCGAGTGACAACGGTCTTTATCCCGTGAACATTCACTACCAGTTTTCTACCGCCAAGGGACTTTGGTCTCCTTGGTGCTCGGGTTGCTGCTCAAGTTTGGCACTCTCGCCTTGGCCATCCTGCATCGGCTACCATTTCCAAGCTTTTATCAAATAAATGTTTACCTACTACGGGCTCCAATTTTCTTAAATTATGTCATTCATGCTCTATGGGCAAAAGCTCTAAATTACCTTTCTAGTTATCAAATTCAATCGCTAATAACCCACTTGAATTAATTCACTCCGATGTTTGGAGCTCTCCAATAGCTTCTGTGCGTGACTCTAAATATTATGTTTTGTTTACGGATGATTACTTTAGATATTCGTGGATTTTTCCTATGCATTCTAAGAGTGAAGTTTCTGCTATTTTTATCAAATTTAAATCGCTTGTTGAAAATATGTTTTCTTCGAAAATAAAGGCATTCTAATCTGATGGTGGTGGTGAATAGACCAAACATACCTTTCAACAATTCCTTGTCACCCATGGCATTCATTTTTGCTCTTCATGTCCCTCTCATCCCGAACAAAATGGTCTCGCCGAACGTAAACATCGTCACATTGTTGAAACTGGCCTCACCTTACTTGCCCACGCTCACATGCCGCTCTCATATTGGGTAGATGCATTCAATACCGCTATCTATCTAATCAATCGTCTCCCCACACACATTCTCCAGTACTACACCCCGTATACCAAGTTGTTTCATCAGATGCCTAAATATGATTTTCTTTGAATTTTTGGTTGTGCGTGCTTTCCTTATCTTCGCCCATATAATACCAATAAACTCCAATTCCGTTCTAAGAAATGTATCTTTCTTGGCTACTCTTTCAACTATCAGGGCTATCGTTGCCTTGATATTTCTACGGGTCGTGTTTATCTCTCTCGTCACATCGTATTTGATGAAGACTCTTATCCTTTCCAAGATATCCAATATACCCAATCCCCATCCACCATTAATCCGGACTCTTTTACTTTATTACTTGGCCCTGACCCACCATCTCACAACCTTATGCCGACTCATGTGCCCAACATTCCTCCCACTCTAGTGGCCCTACCTCCCCACTCCCCAATACAACTACCATCACCTGCACCCTCTCCCACCGATTAACTATTACCTCATCTTTCACCCCCTGCACCACATCCCCCTACAACGGTTTCGACTCACTCAATGGTTATCAGGGGATCTCAAGGAATTGTTAAACCTAATCCTAAATATGCCTTGCTTATGACTCATGCAACTGAAATTGAACCTTCATGTTTCAGTCAGGCCGTCACACAGGTACCTTGGAGAACTGTGATGGGAGACGAGTTCAATGCCCTACAGCTCAATAGGTAATGGTCGTTGGTACCCCGCGGCCACATATGAACATTTTGCCCAACAAATGGGTGTTTAAAATCAAGTGGCGAGTGGATGGCTCCATTGAACGGTACAAAGCCCGATTAGTCGCCAAAGGGTTTCATCAACAGGAGTGGGTCGATTTTACCGAAACATTCAGTCCCGTTGTCAAGCACACCACCATCCGAACGGTTATTGCCTTAGCCGTCCATCACCAATGGGCTGTTCGTCAACTCGATGTTCAAAATGCATTTTTACATGGGTTCCTAAACGAGGATGTCTACATGCAGCAGCCTGCGGAATTCACGGATCTCAACTTTCCTCATCATGTTTGTCGCCTCCACAAGTCTTTCTACGGTTTGAAACAAGCTCCACGAGCTTGGTTTCAATGGTTTTCCGACCACCTTGAAGATCTTGGACTTGAGGAGTCCAAAAGTGATTACTCTTTGTTTACCTATCATCACAAATGTATTATCATTTTCTTACTAATATATGTGGATGTCATTTTAATAATCGAAAATAAGTCTACTTATATTTCTTGGTTTATCGATAAGCTTGGTACACTTTTCGCAATGAAGGACCTGGGCGAACTCCATTACTTCCTTAGAGTGGAGGCCCACTACGCCAATGGTGGATTGTACCTTTCTCAGACCAAATACATCACCGACTTACTGCTTCGTACCAAATTTACGGATGTAAAACCCATGTCCTCTCCTATTCCTGCTAGGAAGAAGCTCAGTCGCTATGATGGTGATCCATTACCTGATGCTTCCAACTACCGCAGCATTGTCGGTGCACTTCAGTACCTCGCCATTACTCGTCTGGATCTCGGCTTTGCGGTGAACCAAGTGTGCCAGTTCATGCATCAGCCAACTAACTGCCACTGGATGGCCGTAAAGCGGATTTTAAGGTACTTGAAGAAAACTCCCTACCAGGCCCTTTTCTACAAACCGGCCAGGACCTATTCGCCTACAAGCCTATTCCGATCCTGATTACGGTGGTGATCCGGATGATAGGCATTCAACTGGTGGCTATTCTTCCTTGGAGGCTGTCCTATTTCTTGGAGTGCTAAGAAACATCGAACGATCTCTTGCTCTAGAACAGAAGCGGAGTATCGTCAATTAGCTTACACAGCGACAGAAATCTCATGGTTGCGATCTTTGTTCCGTGACTTGCATGTCACTCTCACCACCCCCCTAATTTGGTGTGATAACATTAGCTCCATCTCATTAGCTTCTAATACACTCTTCCATTCCAAGAAGAAGCATTTAGAAATTGACTACCACTATGTTCGTGACAAAGTTGTCCTTGAAGAGCTCAACATCTGTTACATCAACACCGCTGATCAAGTGGCAGATATTTTTACAAAGGGTTTGTCATTAGCTCGTTTTACATTGCTGACTGCCAAGCTCATGATGCGTACCTGCCCGATGAGCTTGCGGGGGTGTGATAGACAGATCCAGTCTTCAACAGACTCCACAAACGAAGGGCCTTAAGAACGAGTCTTCCATAGGAATCGGTCTCCATAAACATCCCACGCATCTCCTTCTTTCTCTAACTCCTATAACAACCCACTCCTTGATTCTTGTAACCACTTCTGTAACGTCTCATTTGTTTTAGCATTGTAACAATATAAATATAAGTGTAAAGTTTACACTACATGTGTGTGTGTGGTTTGAAACCAATTCACTGTGTTATATAATTTGTTTCAGTTAATGGAGGGAAATTTTAAAATTTCACGTGAAATGAAAAAATAATCCGTAGGGTTAAAAGATTTTAAACATTTTTGGTCCTTTTCACAAAAAAATTGCTCTTATTAAACGCCAAGACCGAATTCCTTTAAAATCTTATTGCAAAACAAGACCCTTACTAGTTAAATTCCAAAAATATCCTTGTAAAAGGGCATCTTATTACTATAATACCTCGCACACACGTGTGCACACACACATATATGGGGGGCTTTATCACATTTTTTGTTACAAACTCAATCATTGGAAACAAAAAATTGATTAAAGTTGTGATTGCAGTACGTGTGCAAAGAACTTAGAAAGAGTTTAGGTTTTCTTGTTATTTTGTTTTTCATTTTTTTAGAGTAAAGGATATGAATTCCTTTTCAAAACATTTTAAACTCCTATTACTAGGGGTGTAAATTGGCCAAGCCTGGGCTTGAATTTTGTTAAATTTTGATAGGCTCACCCCTCTTGATTTGATGCAGTTTAAATTTCGGTCCAAAACCTCTCATGGGCCGGCCCATTTACACCCTCGCATATTCCCCTTGGCATGTCTCTCTCTTCTTTTCTTTTCTTCCTTTCCTTTGCTCTCATCTTTTTCTTCTTCTTGCTATGTGCCTGACGAGACAACCTCTCTCTCTCTCTTATCTTTTTTCTACTATCTCTCTCACTTTCTTTCTCTTTCTCTCTCACTGTCCTCTTGATCAATCCTTCTTATCAAAGCTTAAATATTTCTCATTTAAACTTTGATAGTGAGCGATAAATCACATTTTATGCAATTTTACCCCATTTTCCTTAGTTGATTATTAGAATTATCTTACATAAATTCTCAAACTTACATTAAAAATAAGATATTCTTTTTTCACCAATTATATATTAGATTTCTCTTAATAATAGTCAATTACTTTATATTAATAATCTTATTTCATTAGGTACCCGAGCCCAAGATTAAAGCGAGCATAAGTCCAATCCCAAAAGCTTATGTACAAAAGCCCAAATTAGAGCAAAATGGTGGACTACGTTGATGGGCCAATGTAGTGGGCCAAGATGTAGGCCAAGATATGGGTCAAGATTCGGACCTAAAAAGATTGTAGACATTGGATTCATAAAAGGAAATGATCTTCATGGAATGGAGATGTGTAAATTTATAGAAATAAACAATACAAAAGATTGACAATTGTCAAAAGAAGAAAAATAAATACAAAGAAAGGAAAGAAGATTGCCTATTAATTAAAGAAAATATTTGTTTATAAAGTGTTTAGAAAGAAATAATATGTCTTTAATTACACATGGAAAGTTGTATTTCTAAATGAAGAAGATGAATCTACATATAAGACAAGTGCTGGACGTGATTGGAAACACTACATCTCCAACCTTGATGAACGGGTATGTGAAACTAGGTTTTTACCGCGTCGTTGGTTACGGAAACCCTAGAATCAACAAGATTTGTATCTTGTCCGAGATTTCCTGCAAAATTCAGAGATTCGAGCATAGGGATTCGTGTCGGATGTCGATCCGCACTCGGGATTAGGGAACGTGCGGTAAAGAACATAATTTAAAGGAACCATAAGTCAAGCAAACTTAAAATGAATACATAAAATTCTAACTTTCATTATTCATGATGAGACAATTCAGACATTAAGCAAATTCAAATTAAAACTAAAAATAAACTAAAAAGCAAACAAGAGAAAGATAGAGAGAGAAATTAGAGAGATAAAAAACTAAAGAAATCTAGAGAGATGAAATTATTGAGAGAGAAATCTAGAGGGAGAGAGTGATCTTACCCTAAGATTGGTTTGACCATGATGGCGGTGCAACCAATGGTCAAATGGTGCAGCAATGGATCGGTTGGCCAAGATGTGGAGCATGAACGGTGCATGAAGTGCAAGGGTTGCAAGCTCGTGGTGGTGCTAAAGATGAAGTTGCTGGGTTCTTAAATGTCGAGCATTGTGAATAGGGTGGCTTGATGAAGGGTGTTTGTGAGATATTTGCAGGCACGCCTGCGACCACAAGTAGAGAGGTGGGCTGCACCTCGTGGTGGTGCTCAAGGTGTGAACGCAGGCACAAAATGGACCTACCTGTATTGCAGCACGGTGGCTCTTGAGAGGCTGGAGAAGTTCACGGTTCCCAACCGTAGGAGGTGATAACTTGCTGGAGTTGCAGGCGAGCAACTCCAGCAAATAACCGTGGAAAGGCTTGCCGATTTTGAACCCGATTTAGTTGCTTGAAGATGCAACCACTTGAGAGGACGGTGTTGTGGATGGGAGGGAATCAGAGCTTCAGGTGTGCTCTACTCCAAGAAGAAGTAGATGGCTATGGAGAAGGCGAGGTAGAGGACAGATCTCCTTCACTTATTCTTTTTCTCTTCTTCTTCTTTTCTCTTCCTTTTTCCTTCGTTTTTCTAGTTCTGTTTTGATGAAGATCAAGGAGGAGAAAACGGTTTCAAGTGGGGGAGTGAATGGAAGGAGATCGTGGACGGGTAGGAGAGGGATTGCAACAAGGAGGGGCGCTGGTTTTTTGATGGATGGAATGGGCGAGATGGGAGTTGAAAGGAGCGGCAGTGGAGGAGGACGGTGGTGAATGGGATGGCTTGATTGCTTCTAATTTGGGTAAAAAACGTGGGAGAGAAGAGAAGGAATGGTTTTTCTCCTCCTCTTATATAGGAACCATGGGATTCCCTACTAGATACCCATGGTTTCTAATTAGGACTTCTCCCTTCTTTTTGTTTGAAAACTTAGGAAACTTCAATCCTCTTTCTAGAATGGTCTCTCTACTCTTTTTAGAAAATTTTCTTTTACAATCTTTCCTTCCTCCTTTTTCAAAATAAAAGCTTTTCAAAATATTTTCTTTAAATCAATTCTTATTAAAAAAAACTTTTGAAGAACAAGAAATCACATTTGAAATCTGGACCCTCCATTCTTGTGGTCCTTTGATGGACTCGCCACTTGTGCGTGCTAAGATCACCGTGTGTCAACATGGGCCCTATTGATCGGATAGGTGATTGGGTAGATCGTGCGTAGGGAGATGCGATGATGCGATAGATCACGATCAGATGATAAGTGGAGGATCGTACTAGAGATCAAATGGTGATGATCTAATGGATCATCGAAAGGTGGAGATCGGCCAAGGTAGGCCGTAAGATCGAGTAATTTCGGAATAAGAGAGGATCGGGTGGTTGATAATGAGAGTAGAGAAAGAATGAGGATTTAGAGAGAGGAGAGAGAAATTATTACAAAAATAAATAAAAAATGCTAGCAGAGGGTCTTGAACCCTGATCTTTGACTTGGTCTTCTGCATGCTTCACCAACTGAGCAAGTACTCGCCTTGTGTTAGTTTATAAGCTTTAATCTCCTTAGTCTCTTCTTTGAGGGCTTGTCTCTCCTTCTCTCTTGGTCGTCCCTTGATTTTGTCGACTCTCCGGTTCTTTCCGTTTTTGGCCTATATCTTCTCATCCCCAGCTCGTTGGCTCTTGAGCTTTGATCATAGATTCTGGAAGTTGATTGTGAACCCGCATCCCATCAAAATTGCCCAATTATTGCTCCTGCGATAAAAAAATCGCGTAATGAGAATGACTTCGCGTGTAGGTCAAATAAATGCATATGAATGCATGCGAATATACCATTTTAACCAGAAAAGTGTGTTCTACGAAATGAGAGAAACTCTGACGTAGAAATATTGATAAAAAATGCGGTTTTACGTAGAAGAGTGTGACAATGCTAGAAGGATAATTGCTTAAAATAAGCACTTATGAGCGAATATCAGTATGATTCTCTTCTAATTTAGGAATAGATGGATGCTCACCAGCATATAAAAAGACCACATCTTAGACGATGGAATGAGTTCTTCTCTTGACTACTCTTTGGTTGGACATTTTTGCATTTCCTATTCTTCGGATTTAGAATCAGACGGTAGTTCTCACTTACCTCGGCTCATTGTTCTCCACGGATCGGGAATCTTCTTATTCTCTTATATTTTATTATATTTGCTTTGTAATTGTGTTATCCTGCGGTAACATTTTGTGGATGGATTTTTATTAATAAGAATCTCTTCACTTCTATTCTCTCACTTTCTATTTATTTTAGTTTTTATTCTTCTTGCATTTTTTTAGTTTAATTTTGCTTTCTTTTGCAAGAAAATTTTGGTTGATCAAGCTATTCGATCATCATTCTCACTCCTCCTTGTGGTTCGACTCCTTATACCCATTGATATTCAAAAGTAATTCGTATGAGCCCCCTGAACTTTCATACTGCCGTGATACCCTCTTTGACCAAATCCAAGTGTTGTTAACGTACTGTACAACACGCATGTCCGTTAGAGTAAAGTTAAAAAGACTAAAATGCCCTTATCTCCCCTGCTTTTAGCTTCCTGTTTAATTTTTTCAACTTTTCGCCACCGTTGGTGGCCCCACACCGCCACCACCACATATCTTTGTAGAACGGCTATTGCCGCCATTACAGCTCAAGTTCGGCATTTCCAATAATAATGCACAACAATGTCGTTTTGATTCGACGAAAGCAAATCCCTCAAATCTTGAACAACTCTTGGCTATTTCTCTTTTAGGTTAGTAGACACAGATCAATAGGTTGACGTAGAGTTTAGATCTTCTCTCCACACAGAATCAGATCAAGAAAAATACAATTCTCTAAAATAAAAAATAATTCCAATTCTAATATCATAGAATTGGAATCAGTGATCCAATACAATATCTTATTCAATTAAAGAAAATAAAGTTGTCACGCCGCTGCTCGTAGTATGCGACAACAATGGCCACAACTCGTGCACCTACGCTGAGATTGGTAACGATGTTGGTGTGTTGCCGCCGGTGGGTTCTTGCTTTTCGACATTTAAGTTACAGTGTCAGTATGAACTATGCACAATCTCTGTAATTATGAGTAGTGCTGATTTTGCTATTGATTATGCCTCCAATGAAACCGTCCACACCTCCATCGGAAACGCGAGCGCAAGAGAGGTGTTGCACTATGTCTCAGATCTTTGATTTCCTCTTTCTCTCTTTAAGGAACAGTGACACACCACATAAGGAAGAAGAACACAGGATGCAAAAAGTAGATCTTCCGTCGATATTAGGATTTTCACAGGCTGCTGTGAATGTGATAGAAGTTTTACTCGGAGTTCCATAGACGAAAGAACATGCTTGCAAAAAGTAGAGAAAGCGGATTGCAAAGGAATCTAGAAACTTGGTGAAAGCTAGTACACAAACACAGATTGCAAGAAAGAAATCTTTGATGGTAGACGTCCCTGATCAACGTTTATGCATGACCATAGTAAGAGCTATGTGCTACACTCTTAGAGACCACTGACCGCATGGATGTTTGGCCCATTCCTATGCCGACCTACAAACCAAAAAATCAGCCTGATAAGTGATTTCAACTGTTGGATTGGAGTCTTTTTCATGGGTTTATGTTTAACCGTCAGATTCAAGCATTATTTGGAAATCAGATCAGAAAGTTAGAGATCACTAATCAGGCTAATTTTTGTACCTAGGTCCACCGAGGGATGGGCCAAACATCAATAGGTTTAGTAGTCTCTAACAGTATATCACGTTGTGGTCCTCATCAATGTTGTGACCGAAGGCTAACATGTAAACAATATGAGCCACCTGGCACACTATTAGAGGGCGTTGACCATATGGATGTTTGGCCAGTCCCTTGGTGGACATGCTAACCAAAAATCAGCCTGATTAGTGGTTTACAACATTTGGATCTTTGCACCCAAATAACGCTTAAGTTCCTACAGTTAAAATCAACCCATGAAAATAACATCAATCCAATGCTTAGAAATCACTAATCATGCTGATTTTTGGGTTTACAGGTCCATCGAGGTACTGGCCAAACATCCATACGGTCATCACCGAAAAAAATTTAGATGCAGAGGGTTTTGGATGCAGAAGATAAGTGGTAAATCTGGACCACTCATCTGGCCTTTTTCAAAATCAAAACTTAACCTGAGTTAACATTTTAAATTTCTTAAAACTAATATTATACTAGTCAATTTTCCTTTTTTAAAACAAATCACTAAAAATGTCTTTATTTTTGTTGATACTTGGTACTGAACACGATCTCTTTTCCTTCTCTTTAAATATCATTTACAGAAAAGAAGAAACAAAATTTCCTCTTGGACATCTCTAATCTATAGATGAACTAGATAAATAAACAATAGTTCATGGATTCGGGTCTGTTGCGTCAGAAAATTAATCCCCTTTTATAAGTATTTTTTTTTCTTTTAATAATTTTATATAAACTCTAATTTCTGCGAGAGAAGTTTGGGCTTCCTTGTGATGAACCTATCAGGGTGCAGGGTGGTAAAAATGGTGTTTTGAAGGTGATGCTCAACAAAAAGAACATGGTGGGCAGGTATGAGGGTTCTGGTTTTTAGATACTTCCAATTGGAATGCACGGCCCCGTCCTCCATTTTACTCAGGAAGAAGTTTCATGAAAAATCATGCTCATTCGTAATGATGGAGAAGAATCAAGTGAATTCGCGGAAAATTTCATGAACTGAAAGCATCAAAGCCTTTGATTGGGGAATAGAAGACCATGACCTATCCTTGTCGTTGGGGTCAAAAGTTTTGAGTACTTATAGTTCCAGGCAAGAGATAAGGAACAAAGGAGGAGGAACTTTGACATCCAAACTTGGATTGTCAACTAGACGCAAGGAAGGAGAAATTAGGCGTGGTAGTGGCACTGAAAAGCAATTACTACAGGAACAGATAAGGGGGGGTGCCTGTGAATGCAGGTTGGACAATTGATTTTATGCCTAGGAGGAACAGAAACTACCATGATGCGGTGTACATCACTCCCTCAGGAACAGAGCACTGGTCAATCATCAAAGCTTATAACTTTATATAATTTTGTCTATATACTCCAGCCAAAAATCACCTAATTAAAACCTCAAATCCTATAGCTGAAAATCACCCATTTTAATTCATTTTCTAGTATGTAGGTCTACCAAAAGGTGAACCATACATCCATTGTTCTGTTGATGATGGTTGTTGACTCCAATCAAATGATTTTACTAGTTTTTCGTCGAGATTCACATCACACAGATCCCAATGACGATGGAAGTCCAAAATCTATGAAGGTCGTGCACCGTTAGAAACCTTAATGCTGCAAGGGTCTCTAGTCCACGAAGAGATTGCGAAGAGGGCTTGATTTGCCCAACCTAGAAAGGAGATTGAGAAAAGTGCTTGATTTAGCCAGAGCGCTGAGCTCAACAACTTTTCCACCCAACCGCCTCCAACCTCTTGTGTCGTTATCTCCTCTTGTTTGCCTTTGCAAACACGATGTCAATGATCTCCTTTCCAAACCAGACATGCTCAATGACAATATGGGTATAATTATGGGCGGGTGATTGTGGTGGAGACATGTTTTTAGTGATTTGTTTTAAAAAAAGGAAAAATACTAATATAATATGGGTATAATATCTCAGTTTTAAAAAATATAAAATGTTAACTCGGGTTAAGTTTTGATTTTGAAAAAGGCAAGATGTGTGGTTTAGATTTACCACTCATCCTCTGCATCCAAAACCCTCTACATTTAAATTATTTTCGGTCATCACCCTCTACTAATGTGACATGTGGCTCATTGTGTGATGTGACCGGCTTCGATCACATCTTGTGACAGAAGTTGTACTCCTTCCTCATCATGCCCAGAAGGACATCGTCCAGAAAGGGAAAAACCTTAACCGGAGATGTCGCGGATCAATAAAAAACACAAAGACCATTTTCTTTTAATTGTTTGATTAATTTTGTTTATTTTCTTTTACCGTTCATGGGATTGCCAGTTGAAGAAGAAAGAATTCAACAAGTCCACACCTCAGCCACCTCCACATGTCAGTTGCAATTTAGAAATTCAGGTGCCACCGTTTCTGGTGATGCTTGGTCCTGTAGTGTTACCGGAGAAACCAATGGAGAATCTGATGCACATTCTAGCCAAGAGCATGTGTCTCGAACCTATAATTTCGGACCAACAGGCGTCAAGGATGGCAAATCTTAATTTGAATGAGAAATCAACTTTGGATCAATCCCCTTTGTCTCTGTAGCTCGCTACATCTTTACATAGAGAGTACGAGAGAGAGGAACATGACTCACATCTCTCGTTGGTGGGTTTCGGCAGTGAATGCTTAAAAGGATATATATTTTGTATTTCAAAAATATAATGGTAGTTTATTACTTTTAACTTTACTGTAACAGGCACTGTGCATCAACGACGCCAAAATTTGGTCAAATGGGGTATCACAGCAGTATGAAAGTTCAGGGGGCTCATACGAATTACTTTTTAAACTCAGGGGGTAATACTAAATTATCCTAAATTTTATAGTTTGGTGTTTGCAGGTTTGGGTTTGATTAGAGAGTAAAGTATGACTTATTAAAAAACAGTCCGTCAGTGAGAAAAAGTGTCCTAAGAAGCAACAAAAGTTGTTTAAGAAAGAAATTACCATAGATATTGACCTGAAAATCTGATCTATGTGATTCGATATACTAGGTCTGGAACCATAGATTGCTCTATCGGTTTGGTATCGGGTCTTTTTTTGCTAATCTGATAAGAAATCAATTTGATATCGAATTGGCCTTGTATATATACTAGTGGGTGCCCTATGCCATCGGCACTCCTCGACAAAGAATTTGCC
Source organism: Euptelea pleiosperma (assembly GCA_035048495.1). Lineage (NCBI taxonomy): Eukaryota > Viridiplantae > Streptophyta > Magnoliopsida > Ranunculales > Eupteleaceae > Euptelea > Euptelea pleiosperma. Next base: position 22,290,350 of record CM068544.1, on the reverse strand, counting down.
AAAATCAGGTGAGTGGCGGAGATCCACCATTTATCTGGGGGAGGATTAGATCTCGGCCCTTCTTTGTTGATGCTTATAAAAGGAGGTATAAGTAGGGAGACAACCAATGTGTTTTGTTATATAGAATAGTAAATGGCCCATGCCCACGGCACTCTTCGACATTTGCAAAAATGGGGTGCCTTCGGCACTCAAACGATATAACAGACTGGGGCGTTACCATTTTTTCCATTATAACGGCTGTTATAACGGATTGTAACGCACGGAGGGAGAAATGGGAAAATAACAGAAATGACAAAAAATAACGGTGTTGAAATTTAAATTTTGAATAAATTGAGATCAAATTAGGTGGATTGAGTGGCTGAAATCTAACCGTCCACATTAGATCGATGGATTTGATCTCAACCACTCTTTATCTAACCGTCCACATTAGATGGATGGATAAGATAAGAGAATACAACTGAGTTGTCCTGATATATGCGTGGGTGGCCCGTGCCCGCGGCACTTTCCGACAAAGTGTTTGTCAAAATCGGGTGGGAGTTAATCTCAGCGATCGATATGAAGTATAGTGGATCTCAGCCACTCATTATTGAAGCCATATAAGATAAGCTCATTATTGAAGCCATATAAGATAAGAGGGGTATAAGAAAACCATTAAATTTCCGTTAAATTTATTTTTTTTTAATTTTTAATTTTTAAATTTCAAATTTTAAAATTGGAATTTCCGCACCACTTTTTTCCGTTAAAATCTATTTTTTTCATTTTTGCCCCTATCTGTTTCAATCCGACACCCCTCCCGAGGCATAAAAGTGGGGCTCTTGAGCCTAACCCTTCGGCTATATGTAAATCCAATCCATTTCATTCCTTATATGTAGGTAAATAGTAGGTGACCTATGCCCACGGCACTCATCGACAAAGCGTTTGTCAAAATTGGGTGTGAGTGACTAAGATCCACTGTCCATTTGGTGTGATAAGATCTCAGCCATCCTTTATGAAGCCGGATAAGAGGGGGAGACAACCGTCCTGTTTTGTTATATACTAGTGGGTGTCCCGTGCCATTGGCACTCCTCAACAAAGGATTTGCCAAAATTAGGTGAGTGGCGGAGATCCACCATCCATTTGGGGGAGGATTAGATCTCGGCCCTTCTTTGTTGATGCATATAAGAGGAGGTATAAGTAGGGAGACAACCAATGTGTTTTGTTATTTAGAATAGTAAATGGCCCATGCCCACGGCACTCTCCGACAAAAGCGTTTGCAAAAATTGGGTGCCTTCGGCACTCAAACGGTATAACGGACTGGGGCGTTACCGTTTTTTCCGTTATAACGGCAGTTATAATGGATTGTAACGCGCAGAGGGAGAAATGGAAAAATAACAGAAATAACAAAAAATAACGGTGTTGAAATTTAAATTTTGAATAAATTGAGGTCAAATGAGGCGGATTGAGTGGCTGAAATCTAACCGTCCACATTAGATCGATGGATTTAATCTCAACCACTCTTTATCTAACAGTCCATATTAGATGGATGGATAAGATAAGAGAATACAACTGAGTTATCTTGTTATATGTGTGGGTGGCCCATGCCTACGGCACTTTCCGACAAAGTGTTTGTCAAAATCGGGTGGGAGTTGATCTCAGCCATCGATATGAAGTATAGTGGATCTCAGCCACTCATTATTGAAGCCATATAAGATAAGAGGGGGTATAAGAAAACCAGTCACTCGTTATATTGATAGTGGGTGGCCCGTGCCTTCGGCACTCCCCGTCAAAGCATTTGCCAAAATCAGGTGTGAGTGGCTGAGATCCACCGTCCATTTGGGGGATAAGATCTCGACCCTTCTTTGTTGAAATAGATAAGAGGGGGTATAAGTGGGGAGACAACTTCCCTGTTTTGTTATATAGACTAGTGGGTGCCCCGTGCCATCGGCACTCCTTGACAAAGAATTTGCCAAAATCAGGTGAATGGGGAAAATCCACTGTCCATTTATGGGAAGATTAGATCTCGGCCCTTCTTTGTTGATGCTTATAAGAGGAGGTATAAGTAGGGAGACAACTAATGTGTTTTGTTATATAGAATAGTAAATGGCCCATGCCCACGGCACTCTCCGACAAAAGCGTTTGCAAAACTTGGGTGCCTTCGGCACTCAAACGGTATAACGGACTGGGGCGTTATTGTTTTTCCATTATAACGGCTGTTATAACGGATTGTAACGCACAAGGGGAGAAATGAGAAAATAACAGAAATAACAAAAAGTAACGGTGTTATTGAAATTTAAATTTTGAATAAATTGAGGTTAAATGAGGCGGATTGAGTGGCTTAAATCTAACCGTCCACATTAGATCGATGGATTTGATCTCAACCACTCTTTATCTAACCGTCCACATTAGATGGATGGATAAGATAAGAGAATACAACTGAGTTGTCCTGATATATGCGTGGGTGGCCCGTGCCCGCGGCACTTTCCGACAAAGTGTTTGTCAAAATCGGGTGGGAGTTAATCTCAGCCATCGATATGAAGCATAGTGGATCTCAGCCACTCATTATTGAAGCCATATAAGATAAGAGGGGTATAAGAAAACCATTAAATTTCCATTAAATAATTGTATTTTCTTTTTTTAAAATTTTTAAATATCAAATTATAAAATTTGAATTTCAGCACCACTTTTTTCCGTTAAAATCATTAAAATCCATTTTTTTTCATTTTTTCCCATGGCTGTTTCAATCCGTTTTAACGGTAACACCCATCTCGAGGCATAAAAAGTGGGGCTCCTGAGCCTGACCCTTGGGCTATATATGTAAATCCAACCCATTTCATTCCTCATATGTAGGTAAATAGTAGGTGACCTATGCCCACGGCACTCATCGACAAAGCGTTTGTCAAAATTGGGTGTGAGTGGCTGAGATCCACTGTCCATTTGGTGTGATAAGATCTCGGCTATCCTTTATGAAGCCGGATAAGAAGGGGAGACAACCGTCCTGTTTTATTATATAGATTATATTTAAACCGAAAGAGAAATTTACCTTTTATAAATTTTAAGCCTTTAATAGATACAAATGTCAATTTTAAGAGAAGTTAAATCTATATAACAAAACAGGAAAATTGTCTCCCCACTTATACCCCCTCTTATAGGTTTCTACAAAGAAAGGCCGAGATCTTATCTCCAAAATGGACTGTGGATCTTAGCCTCGCTCTCACAGCCAATTATGGCAAATGCTTTGTCGGAGAGTGCCGAGGGCACGGGCCACCCACTAGTTTATAAATATAGGGAATTTTTGATATACCCCCCCCATGTTATCTTTAAAATTTGACATACCCCTCCATGATTTGAAAAAGCTGACATACCCCCTATGACTCAGCCCACTGTCATTTGACCAGTGTTGACCCGAGTTGACTACGAAATTTTGTACTAAAGGACGAAAGTGCCCTTCTCTTCAACTTTAGAACCAGGGTTTGGGTTTAGGCCAAAACCCAAACCCCTAAACCTAAACCCCAAATCAAACATGAAAAGGGGAGATTAAAAATAAAAATTAAAATCCATGTTGGTAAACTTGAGATTTTTTTTCCGATTTTTTGATGAATTAAGCGAATATTGAGAAGAAAAAACACCCCCAAACAAAATAGATGAAACTCATGAAAGAATATTTTAAAATTGAGAGAACCCATCTTTCCAAAATCCATGTCTCAAAAGCCTAAAATATAAATTGCTTTGTCCTGCTTTAATTTTCATTTATTTTAATGAAAATTTTAAAACTAAAATTTATGCTGTTTTTTTTTTTTTTTTTTTTTTTTTTTTTTTTTTTTTTTTTTTTTTAAACTTTGTGGTGGTCGGCTGACCATGAGACTCCGGTGAGATGGTCGCCGGTGATGGGCAGCCAACCCATTGAAGTCCCTTGGCTGGCCGTCCACCATAGCCGTTTGTGGGGTTTGGGTTTTTTCTCAAACCCTTGTGTCAAAGGTTGAAGACAAGGGCAGTTTTGCCATTTAGTAAACAATTTGGTAGTCAACTCGGGTCAACACTGGTCAAATGACAGTGGACCGAGTCATAGGGGGGTATGTCAAATTTTAAAGATAACATGAGGGGGTATGTCAAAAATTCCCATAAATATAATAAGCAAACTATAAAATTTTTCTTTAATTTTGTGGATTAGTACCGAATCAATGTATTTTTTCATCGATAAGTAATGGATTGACATTGAAACCAATCCATTGACAGCCCAATTTTAGGAACCTAGTGGCACCCTTACCATAGACCCATCTCTTTTAGGGATACACCACTGCTATCTCACATTAAGGGCCTACTTTCCCACATGAAACTTACTTCTCTTATCACGGATTAGGCTTTCCCCTAACCTTGCAATGGGAATCCCTGAACTAGTTAGCCCAAGAGTTGTTTGTTTCATGGTTTAAAATAATGCCGTTTTAATGAAAATAACGGCCATTAAAAACGTAACGCCCAAAGCCCGTTACGTTATGAACTGTTTTGACTCTTTATGAAAATTTGAAATTTCAAAATTCGAATTTCTTCACCATTTTTTCCGTTATTTTCCCATTTTTTTGCATTTACTCTGTCTGTTACAATTCGTTTTTAACAGCCGTTATAATGAAAAAAAAAATGGTTATGCGTTATACCGTTATAACGTCCTCTTTTAAACCTTGGTTTGTTTAGTCCCATTTTGTGAAGAAAAAGAAGGGTTTTATTTTGGAATGAGGGAAAAAAAATAGGGTATGAGGTGGGGAATTCGTTTCCCCATTTTGAGGAGCTTTTGAACCCTACTAAAGATCGACTGCCCTTTTTGTATTTACTATTCATATAGCATGAGGAAAAGACAAATTTTCAGTTTTTGCCTTTTCCAACCTAGGTCAGAAAGCATAACCAGGGGAGCAACACAGGCCCAGTTTGTGTTTAGGCCCAGTTTGTGTTTGGGAGAAGCCCAAGTTGTGTGTGGGAGTAATTTGTAGGAGTAAAGAGAGATTTTGATGCAATCATGTAAAGCAACTGCTTGTCTTTGAAGGACATAAAATACCTTCAAGAAAGGGTCGGACTCCAGGGACCCCTACAAGTTACTCCCACACAGAAGATGAATCAATGGCTGATTTTTGGTGAGGATGATCTCTATGGTGAGGAGATCATCCTCACAAAAATTCAAATCATTCCGATATTCATTGACTGGTTTAGAAGTTAAAGAATTATGAACCGTCGATTTTTTACCGTGATATTTGAAAACCACATTTGAAGGGGTTAGAAATTTCAGAATGGGCTGATTTTTTGTAAGGGTGATCTATATGGTGAGGATGATCTCCTCACCAAAAATCAGCCATTGATTCATCTTCTATGTGGGTACGCCAAAATGGGGGTCCCTCGAGTCCGACCCTTACTAAAAAGGTTGAAAAAGGAATGAAAGGATACTCTTCTTAGATAAAAGTGTATTCCTCATCTTCTACAGCCCGACAACCTAAGCTCTGCTAGATTCCATCCAAGCAAGACAGGACTACTCCTACAGCCAAAAACCCCTTTTAAAGAGAGAAATCACCAGTAATGTGAGCCACATGGCATACGTTAAGAGGACGCTGACCGTATGGATGTTTGGCCAATCCCTAAGTGGACCTGCAAACCAAAAATCAACCAGATAAGTGATTTCAAACGTTTCGATCTTGTACTCCAAATAATGGTCAATAATGCTCAAATTCCCACTGTTAAAATCAACCATTGAAAATGACTCCAATCCAACGCTTAGAACTCACTAATCAGGCTGAATTTTGGATTGTAGGACCACCTAAGATTGGCCAAACATCCGTACGGTCAGCGTCCCCTACAAATATGCCACGTGGCTTATATTGTGGGCTGCGCTGTCAACGAAGTTTTCCACCAAACTACCTAAAATTACCATATTACCCACCAACATTTCCTCTAGAAAAGGGGCGTTCATCCTCTAGTTTCAAGTTTCAACTTTTTCTCTCACAAAACAAACGCTACAGTGAGAAAAGCGAAGCAAAGCGATGGCGGAGGAGAGCAGCAGGTCTTGGAGTTCTGCAACAACCTGGATTGTCAACCATGGATCTCTCAACAATTCTGTCTCTTTCGAGACCCCAATTTCTGAGATCGACGAAGATTGCCTTGATATCGAGGATTCGAGGAGTCCCAAAGATCAAGTTCTGTTGATGAACCCTCCTTCCCCGGATTCAGGCCCTTGCGAAATCACGAGTAAGTTCCAAAATCCATTCAATCAATATCAATCAATAAATCTCTGAGCTTACCTTTTGGGGTTCTTATTATAGAAGATCAGGCCTCGTTGAAGCTTGGTGGGCTTTGATTTTTCTCATCTTGGACACTAGATTTTTGGTTAAATTTAACATCTCTGCCCCTCCAACTCAGATGTTGGATTGAATTGGTTAAAATCAAGAAACCCCATTAAAATTATTGTTCAAACAAAGGCTTAAACTCTAATAGGTGCTATAACACCTGAGTTTTGTTGGTCACCACACAATTTCCTTCATGTCGCTTTGAATGAATTCCCTTTCAACAGATTGGGATTTAAATGAAGCATAAGTTCTTCCTTCCTGGGGTTTCTCATAAGTGGTAGACACCACGGATTTCGCTTTCGATCCTGTAATAACATTCTATGACGACTGCTACTACATGGGTACAAACTTATATCCTTTGAAAAGCATTAGACAACTTTGAATCCTAGCCTCTTTCTCCTTGCCATTGTGTAGTTAATTCCCTTACTGACACTTTCGTAGACTCTTGTTATTCTACTCAGAATCTCTAAGCTTGATCCCTGATTTATGATTTTACTATTACAATTGTTTTTCCCACTGCAACTCTGTGAGTAACTCTTCCCCACATACCACAAGAGTCCATAGGATCATCAGTGTAACTTTATTTGAATCTCTAAGTTTTCTAATGCTTTTCCTCTTTGAGTAACATTCCAAAAGAAAATCCTTTCCATGACATAGTTTATTGAGTGGATGGAAATTACATGCAAATTGGTAAAGAAAATTTGCTTGGTAGGCCACTTGATTTACATGAGTTTAGATTTGGTTTATGTTGGCTTATAGCTGAGTCCACTTCATATCTATTCTTTTAGTATTCTTTTTCTTGCTGCATTTTGAGAAGTACTTCGAACCTTCTAAACTTGAAGAAGCATCACATAAAAGCTTTCGAGGAGGTTAGCCAGGTCCAAAAACATTTTAGTATTTTACAATTATTTCAACACAATTAAGAAAATGGTGTTTTGTGGAGTCCTATGTCACATTTGCACTTAAAGAAACCAATGTAGCTCTCCAAAAGCTATGAACTTAGTGATGGGCATGCGTATTGATGTTAGAAATGGATATGAAGTGTCAAACTACTGACATCAACAAATTTGATATGTCATCATGTTCTTTCCATTTATTGCGAGTTATATTTTTCGAATGATTGGATCCACTTAAGTATACAATACAAAAAGAACGTGTTAAGATAAACAGATATGTATGAAAATCTTTTTAACGGTACATAAATTGTAGTTGAATTCAAGATATTTGATAAATGAATTTGTTTGAATAGTAGTGTAGGCATGTGATTGGCACGTTACCATGGTATTGGTATCTGACATCATAACAAAATATTAGTAATTGGAGTCTTGTTATATGTGCCAAAGAGAATTCTAGACATGGTTTTCGAAATAAAAATAATATGTAGACCAAATTATTTCAATTTTTTGGTGATCAAATTGTAGTTTTAGTGTCATATAAAATTTAGGGTAATTTAGTAATACCCCCTTTCTCTCTAAAGTAATTCGCACTACCACCCTGTACGTTCCAGTTGTCGTAATACCCCCTTTTGACTAGGTCAGACTGTCTTTGACTCACAGTCCAAAGAAGCATGACCGTTAGAACAAGTGCAAAAGACTATTTTGCCATAATCTTTCCTTTATCTTCTTCTTTGTGCCACTGAAAGCTAACAACATCCGGATTTAGTAAGATCAAGAAACAAGCAAAAGCAAATACCTGGGTTTGCAAACTAGCTTGCACATCCGGTTTATTTTTTGAGACCACCTTTTTCTGCTTTGTTGTGTCCTCTACCGCTGGAAGCTCATCCCGGCTCTTCCTCATTGTCTTTGTATACCCAACCAAATCATTTGAAGCCTTCGAAACACTTACAACTATGGTTGCCATCTTCTTCTTACTAGCAGAATCTGCCACGGCAACAACAACTGGAGAAACCTTCAATACCCCCGAGAGCCTTCTCTCTCGAGAAAGAGAAGTACTCCTCGTGTTCGGCGAAGTCTGTTTCCGTCCGCAGGGTGATGGCTGCCGATATCTTGAAGGCACAAGAGGGCTCTCTGGATGCCTTGCAATTTTCTTCTCGAGCTAAAAGCAAGCTTGGGACCACACACTTGGACGGGACTGGACTGGAGATCTCGACCTTGAATTCGCCTTGCCTACTGGCGAAGGGTCTCTTTCCACAACGACTCCATTCTTCTTCCATGCTGAACTGGTTCTCTGCTGCTTTGCCGAGCTGGGGACGAGAAATGTTGAGGCTTCTTTGATTGCTTCGATTCATCTGAATTATTCCTCACATTGGCAGTAGGAATGTTCTCGCGTTCGGAGAGAACCCACCTCGTTGTGTCCTTATTGGTCCTCGGAAATAGCGGTATCCCCACTGAATCTAGATATTGCTAGCTTTCAGTGGCACGAAGAAGAAGATCTGGAAGAGTGAGAGATCAAGGCAAAAACGCAAAATAGTCTTTTGCACCTGTTCTGACGGTCACGTTTCTTTGGACTATGAGTCAAAGACGGTCTGACTTTGTCAAAGGGGGTATTATGGCAACTGGAACGTACAAGGGGGTAGTCGAATTACTTTTGAGAGGTAGGGGGGTATTACTAAATTACCCTAAAATTTACAAAACCTCGCCTATTTCATTCGCCGAATTAATTTAAAGTATTTGACAAAATTCATAAACTTCAGATAATTATGGTGAGTTTTGATATTTTCAATACATATAAAATATTAGGTTGAAGTTCAGAAATTTTGCAAAATTAAGTGTACGGAATTATTACGAAAATATATAGAACATGTTTAGAATTCAAGAATGCTAAAACAAGCATGGGAACACAATTATAGCTGTGGATGTTCAATATATATTGACACAGGAAAGGGTTATATCACCAAGATTCGGGTGGATGGTGAGATCGTCGAAGAAGAGAACATTGTTAGAGAAGCTACTGTTTCCTATTACTCCAACCTCTACACAGAGACAGCTAAGCTTAGACCTAAGCTGGATGGGCTTGAGTTTGACAAGCTCGGGGAGGATCAGAGCATTTAGTTGGAAAGACCCATTGAGGAGGAGGAAGTGTTAGAGGCCATCAAATCTTTGGGAGGTGAGAAGGCGCCAGGTTCGGATGGGTTTCCCCTGGCTTTCTTTTCTTGCTGCTGGGCGATAGTGGGTCAGGACTTTATGCGGGTCGTTGAGGATTTCTACCAAGAGTCATGGCTAGACTGGAGAGCCAACACCACCTTCATATCCTGGATTCCTAAAACTAATGGAGCCGAATCCCTAGCCGACTTCCGTCCTATTAGTTTGATTGGCAGCACCTATAAAATCATAACGAAGGTCTTGGCCTCTAGAGTGAGGATGGTGCTGGGTCGGGTTGTCTCATCACCCCAGGGAGCTTTTATTAGTGGGCGCCAGATTCTGGATGGGGTTCTGGTAGCGAATGAGATCATCGATCCCAGATTACGAGCAGGTCTCCCAGGGATCATCTGTAAAGTGGATTTGGAAAAGGCCTATGATCACGTCAACTGGTCTTTCCTCGATTATTTGATGGGTTGTACGGGCTTCGGCACAAGTTGGAGGAGATAGGTCCAAACTTGCATATCCACAGCTCGTTTCTCGATCTTAATCAACGGATCCTCTACAGGTTTTTTTAAGAGCTCTAGGGGTTTGCGTCAAGGGGATCCGTTATCTCCTTACCTGTTTCTTATCGTAGCCGAAGCATTGAGCCAGATGGCCTCTAAGGCAGTTGACGGGGGCCTCTTGGTAGGTTTCAAGAAAGGAGAGGACGGTCCCTCCATATCCCACCTGTAGTTTGCTGACGATACCATATTCTTTTTGGACGCTTCTAGGTGCAAGCCCAAGTTTTGAGAGGGATTCTTAGGTGTTTCGAAGTGGTTTTTGGACTTCGAGTTAACCTTGCTAAAAGTGAAGTTTTTGGGGTGGGCGAAGTGGGGTGTCTGGACATGGTGGCAGCCAGTCTGGCGTGCAGGATAGGGATGCTTCGCACGGCTTATCTTGGCCTCCCGCTTGGAGTTAAGTACAGACCCAAAAGAATTTGGGATCCGGTGATGGAGCGATTCCATAAGAGATTGGCCTCATGGAAAAGAGCGTACCTATCCAAAGGTGGCAGACTTACTCTGGTTAAGAGTACCCTCTCTAATTTGCCAATCTACTTTCTATCCCTTTTCTCCATACCCATGGGAGTGGCTAAGAGTATTGAAAGGATTATCAGGAACTTCCTGTGGGACGATAGAGAAGATAATCATAAGTTTCACCTTGTCAGCTGGTCAAGGATATGCAAGCCTAAAGAGGAAGGGGGCCTCGGTGTGCGTCTTCTTAAACTCATGAACAACGCCCTGTTGGGCAAGTGGTTATGGAGGTTTGGTGTCGAGAGGGAGAGTTTGTGGAGAAGGGTGATCTCAGCTAAGCAGGGAGTCGATTCGTTTGGCTGGGATAGCAGGGTTCCAACCACGTCATATGGGACAAGGGTGTGGAGAGGAATTTCCAGGATGCTGGGAGAGATCAGGAACGGTAGCACCTTCAAAGTGGGTAGAGGTAACTTGGTGAGATTTTGGGAAGATAGGTGGTGTGGGGATCTATCGCTTAAAGAGGAATTTCCTTCCATCTATGCCATATCCAACCGCAAAGGTGATTCAGTTCGTGAAGTATCTGTCGTTGAAGAGGGCATCCATTCTTGGGATCTGCTGTTAAGAAGGAGGATTAATGACTAGGAGGTGGAAACATTGGCTGCTTTGCTGAGTCGGCTTGAAGAGGTTAAGTTATTAGATAGCACTGAGGATACCAGATGGTGGATAGAGGACCCTAAGGGGACTTTCTCTGTTAGATCCCTTTATTCTAGACTTTTGGGCCACAGCCAGAGTAGTTTCCCAGCCAAGCGTCTATGGAGGACCCCTATTCCATCCAAAGTCACCTTCTTTTCTTGGTGTGCGATGTTGGATAAGATTCTGTCGGTGGAAAAGTTGAGGAAACGGGGTATCCAGATGCCCAACAGATGCATATTATGCAGGACTGTCGAGGAAAACTCCAACCATATGCTTATTCACTGCAGCGTTTCCAAGAGAATTTGGGATCACTTCCTCTGCCTATTCGGAGTTTCGTGGGTCCTTCCCCTATCAGTGCTAGACACTTTTAGAAGCTGGCATTCTTCAGCTTTCTCAGCTAGTGGTCAAATGCTGTGGAGGCTTATACCGCATGCCATTTGCTGGGAGCTGTGGAAAGAAAGAAACCGGAGGATTTTTGAAGATAAGGACGCCACTTTCGAGGAGATTGGGATGAACATTAAAGCCGTTTTGTTTCATTGGGGATCAGTTATCCCGGTAATCAAAGATTTTATATTTGAGGACTATGTTTTTCGGTGGGACCATATGATTTTGTAGTTGTTTGTTTTGGTCGCCCTGGTAGAGCGGGTCCCTGTTCTTGTTCTTGGTTAGTCTCTTGGTGTCGTTGTATAGCTTTCTTGGACCCTCTCAGCCCTTTTAATATATTTATCATTACCGATCAAAAAAAAAATATATTGACACAGGAATCTAAATATTGAGACTTTGAGAGCTAAAATTCTATAGTTAATTACTGAAAATAATTTCATGTGAGTACATAAAAGCCAAAATCAACTTATTTATGACCTAATGAGGTCATAACCACAATTTATAAAATATATTAAAATTATAAAAACAAATTATTGATAGAAATGACATCTTATGGACAATCCATATGTACTTTTAAATAATTAGTGAACAAAAACCTAATGGGTTAATTATATTTTTGAGATATCATTTTCATAATCAACAGATTATTTTTCAATTAAAATTTGATATTTAATATAATAAACATCAAATAATTTTAGAAGTAATTAGGAAACCTATAGACACTAAATGCAATGCACACCGACAATGTAAATGAAATCTATGGGTTGATTACCTATATATGATCTTATTTTTTTAACTCAAAATAATGTTTAATTTATGAAATACAAAAATTAAGTAAATAAAAAATAGAGCAGAAACTAGCAGAAACATGAATAAATGATACAGATGAATTCTAGGCTTATTAACAGTTATAAATAAATGTAAGTTATTAATGAAAATATAAAATTTTCGTTATAGTTTAGTAAAATATTTAGTAAAAAGATGATGCATAAAATACTACGGAACCCTAGATTGTATGCCAAGCTAAGGTGGAGGAGACGAAGGCTATCATAGAATCAGTAAGTTATTTTTTGCTTTTATTTACATAAAATAATTTTTTTTTTTTTGAGCTATTATTTGTAAATTTTGGCTCTCAGATTCTTGGTACTTTAGATACTTGCTTCAATACGTGTGATACAAGAGTTACATAGTATCTTAACATGCTGTGAATTTTTTCAAACTTTATGGCAAAATTCTCCAAACTTCCTAAGTTGGTGAGTTTTAAATGAAAATTCCGAACAGAATTGAACTTCTATGAATTAATTCCAGATTTTAATCGCAAATGTAGTGTGAAGTCAAAGTTTAGAACATTCGTTCGATAAGTAGCACTGATTCCAAAATGACAGTGTGATTAAGCAAGTTACTGTGATATGAAAAAGACGTGTTCATTCTTCAAAAAGAAGGTTCACAATAATGCAACTAGCAACGACCTTCAAAATTGTGGTGTTAACTGTCAACCACTTGATTTCTAGAGGGTTCATCATGGTGGATTATTGTTGGATGTGTAAGCATAGCGGGGAATTTGTGGACCATCTACTATTGCATTGTGATGTGGTTAAAAAGGTTTGGTCCTCCTCTTTTTTTTTTTTTTTTTTTTGGAATTTGGGATGAGTTGGGTTATGCCGGAGTCTCTTTTGAATCTCATCTCTAGTTGGAAGTCCAGTGCTTTCTCGTCTAGAGGTAATATTCTATGGAGGATGCTGCCTTTCGCGATTATTTGGGCTCTTTGGAAGGAGAGGAATTATAGAGTTTTTGAAAGCAAACATGCTGAGTTGTTTACTATCATTCTAAAATATCAAGGGGTTGATGTTCCTTTGGACTAAGGTGTTTCCGGATTGCAAGGGTCTACTTTTTGAAGACTTTGTCTTCCAGTGGGATATTCTATGTAATAGGGATGGAAGTTAACTGGGGGCTTGTTGTTGTCTGTTTTTGTTTCCTTAGTCCGAGCATAGTGTCGGTCATCTCGACCTCTCTAGCTTAGCCCTGTATTCTGTTCTTTCGGCTTTGGCCTTCAATAAAGATTTCACTAAAAAAGAAATTGTGGTGTTGCTTCTTGGCCAAAGCTAAGGGGAAGGTGTTGGTTGTTAATCCTGTTGATTGATTGCAAGCTAATCAAATTGGCCTTGGAGATATAATATGGAATAATCATGGTCTCCCTGTCATTGATGTTGCATCCTAATGGAGGAAATAGAACCCAATTTGATCTGATTGAGGTGAAATGATTAGAGGCTCTGGAACTTGCATTGCAAAATTACATGTAACAAAGTTAGTGGTTTTGGCTTCTCTAATGTAGTTAATTATATTGAAGGGATACAAATACACGATGAGGTAAGAGTGTGCATGCTTCTATTTTTTGTGTGACCTTTTAGCTGTTCAATTCTTGGGATATAGTTGATATGTGGAGAGAAGCCAACTGTGAAGCCCATTTGTCAGTTTCTTTGTCTGGCAAATGGTGAAATCATTCTGTCACCTTATTATTGTTGAAAGAAAACTTGAAATTTAGAGTATAACTGTTGAGTATTAAGCAAGTAAAGTGAATAAGGTTAAGCCACAAGGTTGATAAACATAAACAGAAGTTATGTGGAGTCAATGCTCTAAGAACCTTGAAAAACCCAAGAAGATTTGTGGAGTTTGAAGAAATCTAGGAGAAGACTTGCGGAAGAGGACTTTTCCAAGTCTTCAAATCTAAGAGTTCATACTGAATTGCTCACGTTGGGAGATTTAGGTACTCTTATTTCCAACCCTAGGGTGGAGAAAATATAATCAAAAAGTGGTTTTGGGCATTTGTTGTGCAAGTTGGGTCATTCTTCTCAATCCAGTTAATGTGCTATGCCTCATCGCCTAGTGCCTAGTGGAAGGCAATTGCCTAAGCAACATGAAGCAAGTGCTTTATCAGAAACCCTTGCCTCAGCACTATATGAAGCGTTAAGAGGGTCACTTTACCTGGATGTAGCGCTCAAACGATTTTGACTACAATAATCTGATTGTTAACTTCTTTAGACTCTGATACTGTATCTATCATGAGAAGCTTTGATTTCTTCGTTTCTTAATTTGATTGATGCTGTTCCTCGACTGCTCTATCCAGTCAGAATATTTCTAGCCGCTTTTTGGGCCTTATAAGTTATAACAAGTGCTGAATGTGACATTAAGTACAATAGTAAGTGGCTGATTCAATGAGCATGTGAATTGGCAACTGAGTTGTATTACTCATTAAGTGCTAAGTCAATTAGATCATAGTCCTTGACTTGTTTCCTGTCAATTTAGCTGGAAAACTGTTGTGATGGAAAATAAATGGATAGACTAGTATCAAAGGGACATCCTTAAGTTTTGACTTGTTAGAGATAGGTCAGATGTTCAGTATTTAACAATACTAACAATTCTTAGTCTTGATAAATAATCAAGTGATGTATACATTTTGGCAATGAAGCATTGGGATAGCTGGATTCTATTGAGCTCTATGATCTACATTTTATTTAGTCCCTTTCTGTATAAAGAGAAAGATGTATTCATTCTGTTTTCAATTGCTTTTCATCTTTGAACCCTGAAGGAATTCAAATCATGCCATGAATCCCTTTTTCTATTTCCTTGGATATGATAATTTTTTTTTGAAGTGCAGTTAGTTTCGGGCAAAGACATGAAATCCGGCAGGTCTATGTACGGAGTACTGCCCGAGTATATGAGATATACTATGCACCTGACCTGCAGAGCAGTAATGAGTATCTCTGCACAGTACGCTGTGGCATTGTTGCTAAAGAGGATGCAAGTGGTACTGAAGAAGCTATTTCTACACATCTGGAGAGGTCTATTGAACCTGTGGAACTCCCTGATGTCCAAGTTAAGAATGACAATAATAATGGTACCGATGAAGATGGCTGGGTAGAGGTGAAGGTCCCTGATTCTCCTTTGTTGGATAACAGAACCAATTCTCTGGTTCAAAAGATCGGTAGAAACACTGAAAGAAGCTTTCAGGTATTCTTGCTTGCTGCTCATCCTGTCTTATTCAAGTGAGAACTGTTTTTTTCTTCTCTTTTCATGTTTTTTCTTATTCAGTTGCTAACCAAAGAAACCATTTAGGACTTCTATGAGGCTACAGCAGAAATTACTGATGCGAGTCCTTGCATCTCCCTTACGCTTCGCTTGCTATCACTTCAGACTAAGGAATGTGTCCATCTAGAGGAGATTTACATATTTGCTGAGCCTGTTGAGTCCACTGATTTGGACCATCAGGTGCATCCTGTGGAAAATTCAGCTGGAAGTTCTTTCATGGCAATGCTTGTTCCCACTCTTCTGCAACTATCTAAAACAGGGATTAAACAAGACAGGCATGTTTCTGATATCAGGGAGAGGCTGAAGTATCAAGATGGTGAGTCAAAAGAAACTGAGTCAATAGACCCTAAGACGGGGAGAACAATGCAGCAGGAAGCGCAATCCAGCATGGTTGATGGCGGAGAACCTAACATGGAGGAAGTGGCCAAGGACAGTGCAGAATTGACACGGTTAGAATCTGGAAAACAGGTTCCAGGTACGGGACAAGGACCTGATTCTGTTACTAAAGAAAATGATGTCTCTTATGGTCGCGTAGAGAGAGTCTTAGATCAGTTGGTTTGCCGAGTAGGCAGAATAGAAGTTTTCTGTTTGAGGTTTGAAGAAAACATGCTGAAACCCCTCAGCAGCATAGAAACGAGGCTCCAGCAATTGGAGCGGCAACTGGAAGTACTTACCATGAGATCCCAATCTTCTGAATTGTTCCCATGTACAAGGATTACCACTCCTGAATTTGCATGCAATGAATCCAAATCGAACGCCCTTTATACTGATGGGAATGATGGTCGCTGTTGTGGGGGATTGGAATATGCAAGTACAGATATCCCATCTACAAGGATTACTGCTCCTGAGTTTTCATGTAATGAATCTGAATCTAACTCCATTTATAATGATGGAAATGATGATCACTGTAAGGATAGCCCTTTTCAGTTATACCCCAGCCTAGTCGTCACAGCCCCTGAATTTTCAAATGATGATGATGATGATGGTTGTGGTGGGGGTGGTGGTGATGATGATGATGATGATGATGATGATGATGATAAGAACTGCAATGATATTTCCGCGTCAGCCAATGAGGGTTATCACACAGATAAGCCATCTTTATCTATAGATGACGCATTAGCTTCGGCACTTGCTGGATTCTTATCTTCAAATTCTGTTTCCACCCAAACTTTGATATTTAAGGCCCCTGATTTTCCAAATGAAGAGCATGGTAGCAATGACAGATTGACTTCACCTTCTGTCAGAATTTCGTGTGAAAGAGCTGCATTTTCCGACTTCTGTTTTGGCGAAAACAATGGAACAGAGAGTATGAAAGATTCAGATTCAACTCTTTGCAGCAGTGAAATGCAAGTAATGGAGTTGCCCAATGATGGTCCTATTGAGTTAGCAGTCGAAGCAGTTTCCGGACGAGGTCAGCTTCAGGAGGACGAGATAAAAGGCAGTTGCAAGGACACTATTGCCAACCAAACCGTTACTCAAAACAGGCATGACAGAGAATGGGCAGCTGATGATACTAGCAGTACAGAGGACACCACCAGTAGACTTGCTACCCTGGACCAGCTTCACAAGGAATGGACTGAAGACAGCAGTCCTGATTTAACGTTGAATGGAAGAGTCATCCATGAACCGTGTACAGATACCGTGAACAGAACTTTCATTGAGAGCCAGCATTTTGTAGAACAGAATTATGGTAACAGCCCCGATGGCAGTCCAAAAGAAGTTATCACTAGCACTGATTTTACTTCAAATACTACGAAGTTGCAATATGCAGGGGATGCTACTCCAAAAGAAGTTGTCACTTGCACCGATTTTACTACTACCACTACAGAGGTCCAACATGCAGGGTCCAACAAAAACGGTTCAGAGAATGTGTTCAAGCAGACCTTTAGTTCTGTTGTGGATTTCAAACTTCCTGTCCTGGACGTAAAATTTGTTCCACAAGAAAATTGGAATGTCAAGTCTTCCCTTGAAGCTCTTCTTGGTGACATGCTGGAAACCAAGGTACAAGATTCCTGCTTCAGCGACAATGATGATGGGGTTTCATACGGTGAGCAAAGTCAGCTCTTTTTCATAGAGGATAAGGAGCTCAAAGTTCCTCTAGATGACCAGCTTCTTGTGGAAGTGGATGATCTAACTGTCAAAACTGTGCCTCCGCCTTCAAACATGCTAGGTGAACAGATACAGGATCCTTCTACATGCGAGGAACCATTTTCAAGCCTTATATGATAATTATAGTTGTTTGTTCAGATATGTTATGCTGTACTGTACATAATAATAGAATAGTAAAAAGGCTGCCTGTCGAATTTTCATGCTGAAAAAACATTTTCCCTCAGCATCAGAGCTGAAACCGTCCTGAATGGTTACAAATCAAAGGCAAAAAGCACTCTTCCATTACTTGGTTACAAAAAGGATAATAAAACCTAGTCTTCCACTTGTTTTACGAAGTAAAAAACATAGTAACAGCCGAGAGAGAGATTTCATAAACATAGTAACAGGCGAGAGAGAGATTTCATTCATTCGCCTTTGCCATTTTGCTGGGCAGCAACAAAATTACGAACGACTTCCATGGCCAACTGGTGTGCATTTTTGTTCTGTAGCCTTGCAAGCTCATCCATTGCTTCAAATGTGTCCCGATCAGTGAAAAGCTTCAGGTTGAACCTTGATGGAGCCTCTACTGGACCTTCCCACTTCTCAACTATCTCCTTTAGTTTCTCAAAGCCCTGATCAGAAAAATTGCAAAATCTTAGATTAATCTGTCTGCACTTTGCAGATAAAAGAGTCAACCAACAAGAAGAAAACCCAAAGAAAGCTTCATCCCAGTGGGAGTTGGTGTATAATTGTCTTGAACCCTGACCTTTTGTTTTATATCATTTCACTTACTGTGTCATAAATGTAATTAGAGATATATGCCAGAGGAGCTCAAAACATAAACACGTAGAAAGTAAATTGCTTTCTTACCATACGATTTGTGAAGTTGCCGAATGATTCCTTTGCTTGCCGTTTACGTTTCCAGTTATAAAACAATGGCTCTAAAACCTTCTCTAGGTCATGAACCTTCACCTTATTCATGAAAGTTTTTGCCAGCACTGTTTGATTTGGTGTTCCGCCAAGCCATATCTGTTTAACACAGGATCAGCACAGCTGATTCAGTTTCTTCACATTCAGGTGAAAATGAGGTTTCATAACTTTCTGATGAACCATCTAAATGGATTGCAATCTTTGACCTCTTAGCATGTCTGTTTTCCAGATTTCAATAATATGGTGCTTGAAATACCTGGTAGCTGTTGGGTCCGTCGCCGACAAGTCCAAGCTCCGCCATATAAGGCCTGGCACAACCGTTGGGGCATCCAGTTACCCGTATCACCACCGATTCATTGTACTTTAGGCCAACCTAAAACAACAAAATCTCTGATTCTGTTAAATGTCTGGATAACAAAGGGACTTGTGCCGGAACCAAAAAAATACTTAAATGTGATTTCCATGACATTTAATGCTTCAAACAGATTTGTACAATTAACTATAACTTACCTTATCAAACACAGCTCGAACCCGCTTGAGGATGTCAGGTATTCCCCGCTCAGCTTCAGTTATTGCCAGTGGGCACAGTGGTAATGCTGGGCATGCCATTGCAGTAACGTTGAGTGGATCTACGTACCTAGGTTGCTGTCCACAAGCAAAACTAGTTAATATCTGCTTTACCATGGCTTGTCATACTGTTTATAAACCATAAGAAACTAATTATGAAAGCAAAATCTATTCCTAAGACCTAAGTCTTGAAGAATATAATCTGAAACTGCATATCTAGAGCAGGGATGCAGAGTAAGATGAATTTCAATAAAAACAGTATCAACAAGTTAAAGAATTAATTGAAACGCTAAAATATATTAGCACCTCTAATTTTTCATAGTACATTGTGCATGCAAACTTCTTCCAAATCCCGTCATCACCAATGTTCGTAAGTCATTCTATTTATTGTGTTTCGTTTTTTTTTTTATTATTCCCAGTCCTATTGTTTACTTCGAGTTTTATCATAAATCATGTTGAACAATTGAGTCCCTAATCAGTTAGTTAATTAGATATCTAACTTAGCTGTTGAAGAACTTGACTTAGTTCTGATGATTAGTGATTGCATCCCTTCCACCAAATTGTTTTTAGATTGATTGGAGTCGGGATAATGACCAAGACAACTGTACTGTCAGATTAACCCACTCATGTGTACTGCAAAAGAATAAATAATCTTACCAGCAGTCCAGCCTGTGCAAGAGCGGTGGTGATGGGACGCTTCCATGCACGGCGAATATCACACAATATAATATTCTGGTTTGGTGTGAGACGCACATTCAAGTCATACTTCTCAATTATCTCCCTTAAAGTCTTCTTCATTTTTCCACCAATACGACCATTGTCAACATGGAGCCCACAAAACAAACCACCATTACCCTGCAAGACATTAATACATACCCGATTAAGAAACAAAATGAAAACAAAAACCCGGATGGAAAGCATATACTTTATACAGGCCTGGATTTGTGGTGAATAGGATCCTTAACAGAATATTTACTTGGACAAAAAAGTTTATGAAATAGAACATTACACGGGTAAATGCAGAAGATGGATAAAATTAGAAGCCCAACAAATTAATTAGTAATGAATCTAGACAGAAGCGACCAGACCTGCTCATGCCATCCCAAATGGCCCTTAAATTCCCACTCTGGTAACTCTCGGAAGGGTTCAAATTTCCTCCCATAGTATTGTTCAACAACACTCCTGAACTTCTCGATACCCCATGAGCTGATCAAATATTTCATTCTACTGTACCTCCGCTCATCTCTTCTCCCATTTTCTCGCTGTGTGACAACAATCGCTTTCACCGCATATAATATATCCTCTTTTGGCACGTAACCAAGTGGTTCTCCCAGACGAGGAAAAGTGGTCTCAATCCTATGTGTTCTTCCCATCCCACCTCCAACCTGCAATAACAGGAACTTATCAGTAAGTTATGGTAAAAGGCATCAACAAAAATAAGAAATGAAAATTAGAAAGTAATGCATAACAAGAAGTGTCTTCTCACATAAATGTTGAATCCCTGAGGTTCTCCATCAGCATCAGAAACTACAACAACACCAATATCATTTGTGAGAATATCCACTGAGTTGTCTGTTGGCACAGTCACTGCAACTTTGAACTTCCTTGGCAGGAACTGAGTGCCGTAAATGGGCTCTGGAGAATCAGGGAAGTTTGTTCCATGAGAGTTGTCATTACGGGCCTTCACTACTTCAGGAGGCTCTGCTGACATAATTTTCTCTCCATCTACCCACATATCATAGTAAAAACCTGACTGGGGGGTTAGAAGAGCAGCAATGTTATCTGCAGTCTCCTGTGCAAACACATAATCTTTTCTTGTAAATGGCGCTGCAGGAGCAAGAACGTTCCTGTTCAGGTCACCACATGCACCAAGAGTTGAGCCCATGCTTCTAATAATGGTACTCATCACAGTCTTGAGGTCCTTCTTCAGGATGCCATGTAGCTGAAATGTTTGTCTAGTGGTGAGACGAAGAGTTCCAATTCCAAACTCGTCTGCAAGATGATCCATGGCCAAGTACAGCTTGTTTGGGACTTTACCACAAGGGTTCTTTGTTCGAAGCATAAACTGGTAAGACTTTATACCACGTTCATCTCTATTAGTCTGCTGATAGCTTCCATGAAACTTGATCAATTGTGTGGCTGCCTCATTTATATTAGGGGCCTCTGACTGCAGCTCCTCGTTCAGAGGGTATCTCAAGAAATTACTTTGCTCTTTGAATATTTCAACCTTGCTACGCTTAGGCTCTGTAGAAGTGTCTGGCTTTACTGGCTGCAGAAGAAAGAAGGACAAGTATTAGACAATGAAGATATGTTTCTTCCTCACTCTTTTATCAGCTTAATCTGAGACCCAACACCGCTAGAATAAAAAAAGATGGGTCATCCATACTCTGTTATTGAAGAACAACAAAAATGAAAATGATAGACCAGGTTTTTACCAAATAAATAATACAGCAGACAGTCAAAGTCCAAAGGTACTAGTGCAATAAAGCCAAGAAAACCAGCAGGATAGCCAACTTCAACTAGTAGTTTGAAAAGCCTTAACAGAACAAATCAACAATAAAAGGGATCGTGAAAGAGTATCTTTCCATTGACATTTTTGATTGATCATGTGATTTGGTCAAGGTTCAGCATGACATAAAAATCTCTACAGTGGTTTCCCTCCCCCCAAAACTTTTTCTTCATTCATTGAAATATTTTGTCGTGTAAGCCTTGGTTATCTTGTATGATCAAACAACCACAATTAACTCCATAGACGACAGTTCTAGATAATCCCTTATGGTGTTGTTGGGAACCCAATACTAACATCATCCCTGACGATGAAACCCCTGAACCCTATGAGCAACTCCAGCCTATGATTATTTCATAGAAATTGAAATCGTTGGATTGCTCTAGTCATGTCCCATTGAATTATTCTTGGAGAGGAAAAGTATGTGGATACATCTATGGGTCCTTGCCTAATCCTCACCCAGTTATCCCAATTCTGTTCCAATTTTCCTAATGTGTCTATTTCTATTTCCACAACACGATTTTAAGACTACTGAGAAAGCAAGGATGATATAGTGCAGAACAACAAAGAGGTCATGTTTTTTATCCCAGCTAAAAATATTTCCAAGGTTTACATCATTAAAGTCAATAAAATAAATAGAGAAAAACAAGAACACCCAAGTGTCGGGTATCTTACACGTAGCAGCTGAGGTGGTAGCCCAAAAGGGTCCACATGCTTCAGTACCTCAACCTGTCTCCATGTCTCAAGTTTCATCCAATAGGGCTCCACCATGTGGCAAAACAAGCAGTTCGGTTTTAAATTTTTTTTCCTAACTAAAATATAGAACCCTGCCCCCTTTCCTACATGCGAGAAAACATGCTTCTTTTTGCCACATGCCACATTGGGTGAAATTTCCCACATGGGAAGGGGTGAGGTGGTGAAAGACATGGACCCCTTTGGGACCACCACCTCAGCTTCCATGTGTAAACAAACACAACAGTGAAGACTTCTTCTCTCATCTGTCTGAGCAAACAACCCGTCCTAGTTAGAGCATCTCCAACTGGTCTCTATATTCCAAAATCCAACTCCAATCGGTCTCTATATCCAACATCAAATTTGGTATTTCACTATTCTTGACATCAAATTTGGTGATTTTTATTCTTGACATCAAATATATTTCTAATTTTCACTATCTAAATTTTCATTTTTCTCCATTTCCTTCCATTGAACTTTTTCAAAATACCGTTTAAGTCCTTTTCCTTCCGCCTTTTTTTAAGAAGATGCTTTGTATGAAGGGGGGCTGATTGGAGTTCAACACTTTCTTTTTATGAAAGAGTTCAACATTTTTTACCAACATCAAATTTGATGTCGATGCTTTTTTGATAGAGTTTTTTGAAGAAACTGGTTGGAGATGCTCTTATGTTATTCCCCTGGTTTCAAACTTACATCACTACAATGGTACTCCAGAAAACACTGCATAAAATCAATAACCAATCTTCTAGATCAAACTGCTCTTTGGCCTGGTTTTAAAAACCTAAATTGCTCTTATAATTACTCAAACAGAAACAAAGTACATTCAGTAGCAACAACAACAAAACGATTATGAAAACTAATAAACAAAATTACCATTAGCTTCCTCATACATCCATGAATTCCGCAAACAGGAGTACTGAGTATATCAAAACAAAAGTGCCCGAAGCAAATATAAGTTCTTGCAGGCAAACGGGACTGTAATTTCCTCGACCAAGAAGAGATTACAGAGTTTCGTTTTGGAATCAAAATGGGTTATTTTTTTCTAAAGCAATTTGATGATCTAAACTAGCAGTGCGGATGGATCGATACTTAGTGCTAATCAGGTAAAAATTAATATATCAAATCAACTGAAATTTCCTAACATAAGCTAAAAAAATGGAGATCGAAGAATTCTCACCGTGGAGACAGCGCTTATGAGCGAAGAATTCGACGACGAAACCGGCAAGACACGAACGCATCTGTTCAAAGGAACCGAACCAGAAGATCTCAGACCATGAAACCTCTGAATCTGAAGCTTCGGATCCTTCAAGATGGTCGTGTTCGCAGCTCCAACTGATGTCCCCATTGCCGGAAAGTTAGGGTTTTTCGGAGCTTCTAAGCGAAGCAGAAGCAAAAACCCTAGGAAGATTAGGGTTTCAGTAGCTCAGGAGTGACGCGAAGAGTCGCCGGAATCTGACGACCAGTCGAGGGCGTCAGATATTTTATATTGGTGTGGTGGTGGTGGCGATGATGCGAACTGTGGCGAAAGAAAGCGAAACGAACGTTTAAAGGAGAATTTGGATTTGGATTTGGATTCGATTTTATTATTATGAAAAGAAAAGTGGTGGTTGCTACAATGCGCATATACGTGCCTGGCACACTTACAGAGCGGTAAAATGAGATCAGCCCGTGCGTATTATCCACCTTGCGTATTGTAAGAGTTTTCAGTTGGTGGTACAGTGGTACATTGAACCTGGACGGTATATTTTTATTTACAATGGTCAGATGGGCTGCCAAGTGCCGCCATCAAATATGTAAATATTCTTGATATCTCCAGGCCGGTCTTGTATATATTCAGGTTACTTTTTTTTTTTTTTAAAATACTGCACATGGACCGAATTGCCTAAATTAATCAATCCCTTTTATAGGGTGGTCGTGCATATGACACACTCAAAGGGGCATTTTCGGAAGAACAGGCAGAACAGGAAAGTGACAGTCCAAAGGGTCGTCTTGGAAGATTAATTTGGAGGCCATTTGCACCCCCACAAATTGTGAAAGCACCAGAGTAAAACCCCACATTAGGAGCCATGTGGCACACTCTTTAGAGGACGCTGACCGTATGGATGTTTGGCCAATCCGTAGATGGAGAAAATTTTTGAATCGGCAGAAATTTAGAAACGGGCACTAAGTAGACTAGAGTTAACATGGCGCAATATCATTGCCCCTACACTTAGGTGTAACTGGTGCAATATGATTGGCGCATGATCCCCGCTTCTAAATTTCTACCGCTTCAAAAATTATCTCCCCTAAATGGGCCTACAAACCCAAATCAGCCTGATTGGTGATTTCAATCCATTGGATCCTTATACCCCATTAATGGTCAGTAATACTCAAATTCCTCCGGTTAAAATCAACCCATGAAAATGACTCAATCCAATGCTTAGAAATCACGGATCAGGCTGAATTTTGGTTTATAGAGATTAGCCTAACATCAATATGGTCAACGTCCTTTAAAAGTGTGCTGCGTGGCTCCTATTGTGGGCAGTCATCGCGGCGATCAACAAAGTTTTACTCGGGGTGCTTTCACAATTTATGGGGTGCTGTCGAGCAGCCATCGTAAAATGACAGAGCTGCCCGTACTGCATAAAATAGATACAAAAAGAGAAAGAAACCCATGCAGGGGCATTTTGGTAATAAAAAAGTTCTACCAAGTCTCCTCTAATGATACCAAGAATCTGCCTTAAAATATCACTTGCAAATATTTTTGATTTTTTTACTAAAAGATAAATATTTTTCTGTTCACTTTCTACTTGTAGGTCATAGCTTTACATTGGACAAAAATACCCTTAGTTAGAAAAAAATTATATGTATAGAAAACCCAATTTACCCTTTGGTTCTTTGTCACCTTTTTCTCAATAAATTGGATAATTATATATAGAACTTTGGCAAGTGGTTGTTTTTTAAATTATGTAATTTAATTATAATAGGGAACTGTGGGAGTTCCTATTGTAATGCATGACTAGTTTATTAAGGGATTCGCAGAAAATACGAGTTTGACTCATTATTGCCGAGATAATGGTTATAAAAAACTGATCGATTCCGACACTCTTAGTCTAATGAAAATTTGACTTGAGTTTGAAAAATCTAGACCATCTAATCAAATTATTACTTAATGTTTATATTTTTATATAGTTTTCTTATAAGAATGGACTACTTTTTGCTGATAATGATCATCTATTCTACTATATAACGAGAGAATGCCCTTCTTGCGTTACGACCCAAACCACAATATTTTCAGAAATGCCCATGTTTTTTGCTTCTTTAAGTTATTCACTTTGAAGGGGCTCTTTGGTCTTTTTGATGTAAAGGGCATACATCACCCTGTTGCTCATTCAATATCCCTCTCTTATTAAAAAATAAAAAAATTATATGCTCTTAATGTGACCCTCAAATTTCTTAAATTTATATTGTTTCTTTCAATTTTTAAATTTTTTTTTTTTTTTACTTTTTCAAGGTGTTTTGGTCATTCATCATTTTCACATTTCAACTCAATTATGAAAGAATTTATTGAAGGTCGGTGTGACACCTAAACTCTATCCCTAGAAACAAAGTTGATGATGGACCCACAGTGTGAGCCACATGGCACACTATTAGAGACTACTGACCGTATGGATGATTGACCCATCTCTAGATGCACTTACATGACAAAAATAGGTCTGATTAGTGATTTCTAACCTTTGAATCTGAGTAACCCAAATAATGCTAGAAATCCACAGTTAAAAATAAGCCATAAAAAGGACTCTAATCCAATGGATATAAATTACTAATTAGGATGAATTTTGGTACGTAGGTCCAACTAGGGATGTGCAAAAAATCTATACGGTCAATGGTCTCTATGAATGTGCCAGGTGGCTCATAATATGGCCCATCATCAATGGTGTCAAAGCTTAATGTTTGAAAAAAATTTAAATATCCCCATACATGCCCCATTATGAAAGAATAATGATCACATGATCCAAGGTCCATAGACTTGCATATTGGTGTCATTTATTCATTGGCCAAATAATGCTCAAAATCCACGGTTAAAAACAAACCATGAAAAAGACTCTAATCCAATGAATAGAAAATTACTAATCAAGGATGAATTTCAGTATGTAGGTCCACCTAGGGATGGACCAGACATCTATTCGGTCAGTGGTCTTTAGGAGTGTGCCATATATATGGGGGTCCCCAAGATAACAACCATCCTTCTGAAGAAGCAAGCTTATGAGAGCAAGGACGAAACGATCTATCTCACAAGGAGTGCTTTCCGGCACACCATTCCCGACAAGGAATGGGATAAGGGCCGATTTCTTCTAACCCCCCTGAGGGGGTAGGGGGTAACGGTTCATCTCTCTTATCTCTGACAAACATGAATATTGTCATATCATACATTTCGCTGCTATGACAAATCTCTGGGGAACAAAATTCAAGTTAGAGACCTCTCACGATAGATCACTCAGGGGGGTATTTTAGGAGGCCTTGCATAGCCCCCGTGAGGCACATGTATGCATACACACAAGCGTGCACACACACACACACACACACACCTATACCATTTCTTATACCATATTTAATTGATATACAATTTTTCATTTTTTCATGAGCTGCCATTCCCAACTCTTTTTACTTTTAATAAATGAAGAAAAACATAAAAGGGCAAAAAGGTCATCCAGTATTTTGGTAGAGTTAAAACTCTCCATTCTTATCTTTTACTCTTCTTAAACTTCTCTCCCATTACCTAATTCCATATCCTCTCCTAAAATCGTTCATACCCTTTCAAATCCCCTTCTCTCTCACATGCCTCCCCCCAAATGTTAGGTTTTTCTTCTCAATTTTTGCCCTTATTTTCTTGGTTCCATTAAAATTATATGAGCAGATTGGTATTTTCTTACCCCTATAATACTAATAATCTAAATCTTCATTTACAACTAGTTAATTTTTCTTGCCTATAAAAGAAAAGAAATTAATTTTCCTAATCTTACTATATTTCTATGAAATTATTATTTAAAACTATTTAATTTTTTCTTATTCCATTATGTAAAATGATAAAATTAATTGATTTCTTCATTTATAACTAATTAATTTTTAGAAATGCTATCTTTAGAATTGTTTTGATTACATACAAATGCACATGCCACCCTCTACTAAACAATAAATGAATTATTATGCTGTAAAGTAGGTAGATACATGTTTAAAGTCTAACATACCAATACTTGTACTAAAATAAGTAGTAGAGATGTAATGGTATTTTATGAAAAATGAGTGTAAAAGGCAGTGGTTGTCACAAACATTTATTTTTCATTACATATGGAATAGATGTTAAAATTGAGGTTTTAAATGGTTTGTTATAATGGCCCCTTAACGTTACCGTTATAATATGGTCACATAAGTCATGTCTGAGTAAAAAATGTTAAAATATTATTTTTTTTAATTTTTTAAATAAAACCTCGATAACATTAAAAGTGATTTTTAATATAACAACCGTTATAACGGATATCCCATTTTTCGGTCTTAGTTGTTATAATGGGAAAAACATGATGGTTGGGGCGTTATTGTTACAATGACCATTACTTTTGTTACAACAACCATTTTGTTAAAAACTATAGTTTAAACCAAGGTTTAAAGGGGACCGTTATAACGGTATAATGGATTGGGGGCGTTACCATTTTTTCCGTTATAATGAAAAAAAACGCTTAGGGGCAAAAATGGAAAATAACGGAAAAATGGTGCTGAAATTCAAATTTTGAATTTTAAAATTTCAAAAATGGAAAAAACGGAATATAACGGAAAATAACGGAAAAAACAAAAATAACGGCCGTTATTTTCGTTATAACGGTCGTTATTTTCTGGGCGTTTTAACGGTCCATAACGTAACGGGGTAGGTTCGAATCCGTTATAACGGCCATTTTTTAAACCTTGGTTTAAACTATCAATCCCTATGAGATAATAATATTTAAATTGCCAAAATGCCTTTATAAAATCCAATACAATTTAAATGCATCCTATAAAAAGGTTACTTTGGCAAACACCAAAGCAATTAGAAATTTAGAACATATATAGTCACTTTTGAGAAAGTTATCAATAGATATGATTCAAAATAAAAGTGAAATAGCCAATACACTAAAAGGCAACAGTATTTTAAAGTTGAAATGCCTAAAATGCCATTGTAATGCATTTAATGTGCTTGACCATAAATAAAACACACCTGACCATATTACGTCTTGTTAGAAAAATGTGAAAAGTAAAATATAATGGTGTATTAAGAATTTATATAAAAAGAAGTAAATGAACTATACATTGAGCTATATGGGTTTTTTTGTAAGAAAGTTTCTCATTAATTAGCAAGAACTTTGGTTACATAGAGAAGCATGAGACTCACCATTGGGTCCATTAGGTAAGCCTTAGATAGCCAGTCAGGAGTTTGATCATACCACAAAAGGGGGGTTGTTCCAAAATTTTGCCTAAGTATTGTCAATACAATTTACAACCATATTAGTCACCCTAAGGGAGAAAACAAATGAAATGTTCAAAAAGTTTTTTGTCAAGTCCAAAATGTTAGCGCAACAAGCTGAGTAGAACTAGAGTTATCCGTAGCGTTCCTCCGGAGCAGATCCATGAGGCCTTTTGCATAAAATTCGACGATGATTCTGTGGTAGTTATGGTCCATGGCCACCTGTAAACTCCATCTCATGGCTTGCGCTGCAACCTCTTCAGCTAACTCAATGATTGTTCTTTGTCCACCTGATGTCGAACAAAGGTTGTTAAAGTTTTTGATCACAAAACCAATACCCGAACGTTTAGATGAGAGACACCGAGTCCCATCTGAGTTAATTTTGATTCAGTTGATGGGGGGTGGGGGGGGGGGGTGAGGTCCAACGCAATGGTTTAATAGGTTCCACAGATGAAGGTTGACAGACAACTACGGTAGTTTTGAACCTCAGCTAGAATCGTGAAGTGGTTATTTTTCTTCCTGCCAAAGTGCATTCATTTCAAAGTATTCATATTCTCCACATAAGGATACTATATGGTTGTAAGACCCTAGATAGACTCAAATATATATACAACCATCTCGTACACCCTTACATCTATTGGTAGAACACACATGGAGATTACCATGCCCCAAACTTGGGGTTTAGGACTTGACCCATAGCCTAAGACGCGACCCATGAATTCTAACTAAGTGATCTGTAGGTCGACCCAAAACCTAAGGTCAAGATATGATGAAAAGGATAAAAATGATCAAATCCACATAACTACCAAATATTTGATCTGTTCCAACCAGACATTAATATTCAAGTTTAATTATGATATATTATTTTCCCCCTAAGGATTAAGAGTTTGTATTAGGTCAATCTAATCAATAAGGTCCATTATTATTTTAAGTATGTTAATGGTATTTTATTACTAAATATTAATTATTAATGCTTGGTTGCATGTTGTTTGAGTTAAAAATTAGTAGGATAGGCCTTTAGAGCAAATTTAGAGAACTTTTGGGCTTAAAGTAATCTTAATTAAAGTATAATTGATACATGTAGGCTTTGGGCATATTTCTAGCCTATATCCAACTTAAAATAAGCTTTTTGGTGGATTATAAAATTTATCCATTTTAAAGTTATGAAAATTACTTTTAATTTGAGATAAAATAGAAAGTTGTTTATTTTCATAAAAGATAAAGAGAATCTTTCAACAAAAACCTTAAACTATATTATGAACCGAACTCTACTATTTTTGTATGTAGTATATTATGTTACAAGCGTATGTGTTATTCTCCATAAGATGTTGAATCATGGGTTAGAATGAAATATAGAATGTGGTCCCACTAGATGCTCTTACAAAATGGAGTATGTAGTCCTATTAAACGCCCTAAAACATAAAGTAGGGGCTTAGTGTCTTTCGATAAAAAATCGTAAACCCCTTAATACTATGTGGTGGATTTTTGATATTTTGGGATCTCTAAAATTACTTAGAATTTATTTTAAATAACTTTTGTGAAAACGCTTAAGCCAAAACAATAATTTGATAGTGTTCTGAAAAATATTTTCTGTGATTCGGTAGAGAACGATTACTTTTTGATCAAAATTCAAATAACATCGAAAATTATTTCTTTCAAGAGTTTTATTCTATAAATAAATAGAAACAACTTTAATAAATGAGTTTTTATCAACAAATGATGCTTTATAATTATTTTGATGATTTTACAAGTATCTTTAATTCTTTAAAAGTGACCTACAAGACTTAATTGATTAATTTTTACTTAATCGCATGATTCGGGAGTCAATTCAAAATGAAATCTAACATGTGATATGTGCATTTCATAGTACTCAATTTATAATTTTTATATCAAATAATATAGTATAGATTCTATTTACAAATGAAAGAAAAAGTTGAAATAAAATAAAAAATTATTAAAAATTTATAATTGACAATTAATTAGTAAAATGAGTCCACTAGCTAGTCCCGATTGTTCGGCAAAAAGATAGATTTCTATTTTAAGTGGGTCAAAAACTCAGTCTAAGTTGACTAATGTGTGTTGTTTGTATATGACAACAATTATGACGTTCACTTTGCAGAATTCCACATAATAGAAAAGAAAAATAAAATTTTAAAATAATTCTGTAAAATATTAAAACCAATTTTAAAACAAAACCATTTGGAATCGTATTATTTAAGTATCAAAAAATATTTGATGAATATTCTCATCTAGGATGTCGGGTAAATGCGAATAATTGCAAAATTTGCAAATGTACCAAAATGTGAATTAAAGTATTTTCTTAAATCTCAATAGAAATAATTAGTCTAAAACACTTTATTACAATCGTTAATCTTTAAAATAAACTAAATTATTTTTATTCAAGTTTTCACTGTCAGTTATCTCCACTTCCTCTAACATGTTCTTCTCAGTAGGATTAACAAAATCTGAAAGTAGTTTATGTAGGAGTGAGCCAAACGCTCACTAGGTTTTTCACCCCAAAACATGATTCAAACAATATAAGTTTACATTAATTAAATTGTCAAGCAACAATCTCATGATCATAATGAATGTATTAACATGGAAATTAAATATGCACAACCCATGCAGAAGGTCTCCTTTTTCACTCATACAGATGATCTTTCTGGAGTTTTTGAGTCTTTCATCCTATAGAACTTATTTCTAACTTGCTTGATCGCTTATAAATTTTAAATATAAATTTATGTCTTAACAATCAAATAACTATTCATTAAAAAGATAATATCGATACATGGGATCTCAAATATAGAACATGTAATACAAGATTTTAGTTTAACAATCAACACATGCTTATAAGTCTTTAACTAGTATTGAAAAAATCATGAGAATGGTACATACCTTAAACCTTTGTTGATTTTTTAGAAGTGTTCACCAAATCCAATAAGGATAAATGGAAGAAATGATAAAAAAGTGAGGTTAATGTAATCTTTAATATGAGATGTGACTAAGTTTTCGTATGAGAGCCTTCAAAGTTTCTTTTAAATAGATTATGTGAATAGATTTAAGTTTGGATTTATGTTTAAATTTTTGTGATGTCAAATCTTGGCCATTAGATTTAAAGTTAGTTATGGGTTGAGTTCAATTAGAGTGTTGGTTCATAATAGAATTTGGGTTTCGCTTGAAATATTCTCTATATCTTTTATGGAAATAAATAAAAACTTTCTATTTATCTCAAATTAAAATTAATTTTTGTAACTTTAAAATGGATAAATTTTATAACCCATTAAAAGACTTATTTTAAGTTGGATATGGGCTAGGAAGAGGCCCAAAGCTTATATGTATCAATTAGACTTTAATTAAGGTTATTTTTAGGCCAAAAAACTCTCTAAATTAGCCATACCTTACTAATTTTAACTCAAACAACATGCAACTAAGCATTAATACTTAACATTTATTAATAAAATACCATTAACATAATTAAAATAATAATTTAAAATATTTTGAAAAAGTTAAGGATATTACATAAACGTTCTTAGGATTGATAATAAAGATTTTTCAACCCCTTACAACAAGTTATTTATATTTAGAAGAGAATCTCTCTCCTTCTTACAAATCTTAATAAATTTTTTTAACATAATTTCACTTAAATGTCTAAGTATTTAATTTAATTCCCTTATTGTCTCATTAGAGTTACAACTTGAGAGACTTAAATGGATGCCTAATGTAATAATTCAATTTTTCTAAATACTGATTACTTTGAACCTTAATGTATGCATGTGCTTGTAGCACCTAAATTTTTTTTTTCTTTGAAGGACTGTTGCCTACTTTAATGTGCGTACTTAGAACACTAATGAATTACAAAAATATAATTCTTAAGTAACATGAAATAAAAATGCACCAAATCAAATCCTAGACATTAAAGTCTCTAATGCAACAAATAAGGTATTGTAACGAAGGTGTGAAGAGTAATAAATACAACAAGTTTAAGAACTTGAGGGAAGCTCAAAGGTCGAATCACAAGGATTGGGGTATAGTGTTCTAAAACTAGGTTACTACATGCAAGGTGGGGTGAAGAAATGGAATGAGAGTGGTGTGTGCTATAAAATAATAAGACAAGTAAAATATTTGAAGGAAAATCAAGAGATAAGAGTTTGGGCATTAAGATTTGGCCCATCCCATCATCTTGGTATTATGGAGACAACTCACAAAGGGAGAGAATCAACTACTAAGTTGTTCTCCCCGCTAAGATGTAACAATGAAGCTCATAAATAACATTCAAAAGTATGGTTTCCACCAAGAGGTATTTTCAAACTATAAAAGCATAATAGAACTAAGAAGTGTTCTATGAATAAAAAGAAAGCAAGTATGAGACTATAAGACTATGGATGCATGACATCCAAAGTTAAAAGCACTCATAAAAGATCTTACAAATTAAGACATAATAAAAATACTTCACTTCATTTATAAATGTAATCACAAACTACAAGGTGTACATGATACAACATGTGAAAGTGAAAACAATATAAAAAAATGTGGAGAAAGCCCTTTACAACAATAAGCTCATTCATTGGTGAGTTCCTCCATAAGTTTCAAGAGAGATGTGAAGTCATCATCTCTATGCCTAAGTAGAAAATTAGCCAAGCATAATGTGGTTGGCCATGAAAAATAAGTAAAAAGAGAAAGAGATAAGAAGAATGAGAATGGAGAAGAGACTTGTTTAGGATTTTTTAGCTCTCTCAAGAAAACTCACAAGAGAAACAAAGACCTTTTCCTAAGTTCAAAGTGAGCTTATATAGAAGATGAGAGGTGGTGAGGTGGAAGGTGATGTGGAAGAGTGATAAGTGGAGATGAAAGGTGGAGATGAGGTGGAAAGAGATCAATGGTTGGAAAACAGAACCAATGGGGGATGATTTGTACAAGGTTAGCCTTGCAAAAGGTGGTAGGTTTGATCTTCAAGGAGTTGGGTGTGTTGGCTTTTGGTTGGTTAGTCTTTCTAAGAGAAAAATGTGCAACTTTTCTATTGGTGGGTCTTCCCAAGAAGATTTGACTTTTTTTTTTTTAAATTTTGAAGTCTCCCATGTTGTGTCTCCATCACACATGTGAGGTCTAATATGTAGTTTGGAGGTGGCTTAGATGGCTTGAGATGGCTTCAATGACTTGGTAGTGGCTACATAAAGGTGTAATAGCTTCAATGGCTCTCATGGCTTTCATGTGACACACATTTAGAGATGGTTTATGGGGAGTTAGATCTTCCTCGATGATCCTACGCATTCATGATAATCTATTGGCGATCCACCATTGTCCTACAATTATCTAATGTATGCGTAATGAGGGTCTAAATCGGATATGATATGCATGAGACATATATGATGCATCTTAGGCATAAATGCAGAGTTATAAGCTAATGAAATTCGATAATGTCCTAAGGTTAACATGAATAATACGCACAAAGTTAACATTATCAAGGACGTTTTGATAATTATATAAAATAGAGTGAACTTAGTAATTTTACTTAAGTATATATACATGAAATATAATGGTTAGGTCAACTTAATACCCAAAAGATGCTATCTCTAAATTTAGATAGCGTTTAGATAAGTACTTCATTGGAAGGGTATTTTCATCATTAGGGGTAATTTAGACTTTTTGCAATTCATTTTCCCTTGTTTTGATTGTTATTATATAATGGTAAGTTATCTACAACTTTCAGGAGATTTTAGGAAAATCTCAGTATCCCTAATATATACCATCCTCTAGACAATAAACTTGGCTAACTAAGTCTCTATTTTGGATGTTTGATTAACACCCTACCCCTCAAATGTAGCATATAAAAATTAAATGTGACCAAATGAACATTTTCTTCAAGATCTAAAAATTGGATTGTTGAAGAGATAACTGATGACCTACCATGATTAGGATTCTTACTTTCATCCCAATTGTATTGTCATGCATAATTGTATAGGTAAAATAATCTAAATACTTTTAGTATTTTTCATGATCTAGTAATTTTTTAATTGCTACATTAATCCCTAAAACTCAACACCCAAAGAATTTCTTATAACATGAGTAGACCTGTATATATAAACAAAAAACAACATTTTTTGTATTTTCTTTTATGAAAAGTATATTAATGACACTCGAGATTAAAATATATTTTTTGATCACCTATTTTACTATGTACTTTAATAATAGATCATGTATGTAGTTATCTTTGTTTAATACATTAAGGGATTAGAACATGAACTCATACTAATATTAGTTTTTAGGTTGTAGTTGAACTTTTAAATTTTAGTTGTTTGAAATGCAATAAAAGGAGATAAAATTATATTTAAAATTATTAAATTTTTATTTATTTCAAGTAAAATATAAGGTCTTTTTGGTTTGAAATTCAAGAAACTAGCTTAAGTGATACTTAGGAAATAATATTCTTTCCTTTCTTATAGATAACTATAAACATTTGAAAAAAATCATATAGATCATACAAATGGATTTAGGTAGCACAATCGAATAATCAGATTAATTATCAAGAAAAAATGAATCAGATGGATATTTTATGACATTAACTATTAACATTATTTCTAGACAATCCAAGTTTTAGATTTGGAATAAAAAGTTCATTTGTACATTCTAGTTTTTGCATGCCCCATCCAAGAGCTAGGGTATCAATCAAATATCTAAAACAATGACATGGTTAGCGAAGTTTACTATTTAGAGGATGTGATACATTGAAGATACTAGAATTCAAGTCTATCATATATAATTAACCAAAACTCATGTCATAATCAAAACTATGCAAGAGAATGTTTAGCATTTAGCCAACAATAATATGAGTTTAAAGTTAATAATAATGATGCATGTAACAAAGGTGGTTGATTATAAAGTAGTCCAGGCCATTACAACAGTCTACCCGAGCTGAATTTTGAGACAGAACAAAGTTCTCTCGATCCCGACCTTCTAATGGAGAAATTAAATTTTGATAGTCAGAAAGTATCTTAATACAAAAGTTTTCACTAGAAACAAAGGATATTAGATGATGTAGATTAAATGTTTTCATAGATTCTTGTATACTCTAATTTTTAAAAGTTAGATAAATCTACCCAATATTTAGGTTATGTAGTTGGCTAATTATAATGAAAAATGTTAAAAATTGTCATCATGTATGATCACAAGCGTCTAGCCAATAACTATATTATTGAAACATAATTCCATATGGCTAAAATCATAGGCAATAATTAAAATTACTAAAATTATAAAAACAATCCAAATAGTCTTTAAAATACAACAACAATCCATTTTTATTTTCAAATTTAGAGATCACTATTGCATAAAAAACTATTACAAATAAAGTTTAATTAATTCCCACAAAAACCTGATCTTGGAAAAGAGTTGAGAAGAAAAGGCACGACCATGTCAATCAACAGAGAAACTTCGAACCATCAAAGATCAAATATAAAATTTCAAGACCATTGGAGATTTACACAAAATATGATCCTATACTCTATTAAAAGAAAACATATGAAATTTTCTTGATGTTAGCACCTAATTATAGCTCTTTTTAAGAAATAAAAACCCAAATACTTGTTAAGACCCCACGTGGGCCCCACAGTTGATGTGGTTTGCACGATTATTATTGTGATGCATTCTCTACTTTTTTCTTTAATTACCAAGTTGTTAATTCTTATTAGGAATCTTTATTAAAAAGTTAATTGATTTCTTAAGTTAGTAAGTTTTTTAGTTCAATAAGCAATGAGATCTTGAGTAGGTTACTTGTTAATTAGTAAGACCTTTAAATTAGTAAAAGCATTTCCAGTGATGTAAATGATATTTTCTTAGTAATGATAATAATAATTTTCTTTTGCGATATAATTGTATAACCCACTTTAAAGGTTCAAGTTAATATTAAGGATTCCAACATCTGGTATTAGAGTTAGCGATCACAATGTGACCAAAGAAAAATGATTCAGCAAGACTCAGGAGTTTCAAAATCAAAGGAATTAAAGTTAATTATAAGAGCTTCATTAGTATTAGTGGACAAATTTCTAGACTAAAGGAAAGCATCAATCTCTTCATCAATCAAATTTTTAAATTTATAAAGGGGAAATCACCATAGATCATTGTGTCCTTTTTGACACATGATACCTTGAGGATCAATTCAGCTAATTTAGACATGCACCATCAAACTTGATTTCCCAAAAATTGATGGTACTAATCCATTGGGTTGGGTACCATCAGAAGAGCAAATTTTCTGTTACAATTAGACTTTATATGGTAAAAAAGTAAAGAAGTTTTGATTTTATTGAATAAACTTCGGTAAATTACATTGACTAACAAAATGTTTTAATTAGAGATAAACACGATCTAAAGATGGAAACAGATCTAACAGATCTAATTTAAGATATATATATTAACCTAATCTTTCGAATCTTGAAACTGCGGAGAATATGTCATGATACACCAATAATGATATGGTGCTCCCACACAACTTATTACAATGTATTATCTAATATTTCCTCTCAAACTCTTGGGGATTAGAGATCAACAATCATGGTGAGTTTGCCAAAATTCAGTGCTTTGAAGATTGAGTGTCATTGAAGAATGCAATCATCATTTTGAGTCACTTTGATGATTAAATTGCCATGATCAGGCCTTGATGTCCGTGCTTGTCAGTGAAGGAAGATGGTTGCTTGTCAGAATGGTGATCTATGATGGTCACGTGGGATTTTATCCCAGAAAAATCTTTGGTTTAGCCTAAATCGGAACCCATGAGAATTTGATCCAAATAAAGGGACTCATTGAACCAAAATGTATGTGGCATCTGTTTGCCTCATAGGCTTGGGCTCTATGAGTCCTTAGAGGCCTATACATCGAGTAATAAAGTGTGTAGCTACTTTTGGACCTCACTAGGATAGGGCTTTAAAAATTCCACAAACAGATCTTTGTTTTTCTTTTTTTTTTTGCATTTTGTGCTTGAGCCAACAAAAGTTGGGCCTATCTTGGGCCAAGCAAGAGGTTGTAGCCATACAGGCTAGGGCTCTATGAGTCCCTAGAGGCCTATCAATTTTTTTTTTTGGTTTAGGTACATGAGTTAAGTGGACTTGGGGTCATGAGAGTGCTCATAACAAAAATAAACAAATTTTTTTTGGTTGGTAGGCTTTGTTTTAGCCGAGCCAAGAGAGGGCAAAAGGGTTTCATTTTGGTTGGATTTCCAAAACCAAAAGGGTGGCAACGGAGGAAATAACAACATAGGCTTTGTTGAAGGTCGGTAAAGAAGATGGCGCACGACGATGACGACGTTAGTGGCAGAGGAAATGAAAGTAGGAACAACACTATCAGAGGATGCAGCATTGATGGCAACAACGGTGATGGCACATAAGCGGCGTCGACGGTAGTGGTGCTCTTGAAAGATGGAAAAATTCACCATTTTGTTGTTGAAGATGGTGAAGTGGATGACTTTGGCAAAGATGCCATTGTCGATTTGGTTGGTGTTGCAAAGGTGGACAAAGGACGGTAAGTCCATTTTTTTTCTATTTTTTTTGTAGGTGGTGGCGACAGCCGAGATGGTGGCGACAACTCGTCTGGTTCTTTTTTCTAACTCACGATGGCAATGATGGTAGAAACTACAACAGTGCCAACTGCGATCTTTTTTCTTATAATGATCTAGATCAACTGGTTTGGCATGTTATCATTTAAGAAAAAAATTAGAGGAATTGAAAAATGGATGGGAGTTTGGGACAATCAGGGTCCACCATGAACAGTGAAGATGGAATGGTGGTTGTTGTTGGTGGAGGCACGACACTGTCTCACCTTGGTGATGGTGATGGCCTTGTCATACAACGGTGGTTTGGATGTTGAGGCAGCTATACTAATGAGCTCGGAGATGCATAGTGGTACCATGATGATGATGATAGACGACTGGTTGCATAGGTGAGAAGATTTAAGCGGAACAAGAGGTAGTGACCCCCGCTGAAGGACAGTGTACCAAGAGGGGAGATCAGTAGAGCACAGGTCGTTGGATGACCTGTTCTGATACCATGAAGAAATTTTGAATTTATTGAATAAACTTCGGTGAATTACATTGACAAACCAAAGGTTTAAATAGAGATAAACAAGATCTAAATATGGAAACAAATCTAACATATCTAATATATATAAGATATTATCCTAATCTTTCGAATCTTGACAACTACAGAGATGGTGCATCTCATACAACTTATTATAATGTATTCTCTAATAAAAAGTTACAATTTTGGTTCTTTCTATCTATAAAGGGAGGCACCACCACAGTTTGAGTGGACGAAGTAAAGCAAGAAGCTTGTTACATGAGAGAGTTTAGTAGCCCAATGGACTATGAGAATATCCACAGAATGTTTGCTAAACTTCACCAAACCACCATTATTCATGACTATAAGGCAAAGTTTGAATAGTTGGCTTGTAGGTCTGATGGTTGGACTGAAGAGCAATTGACATGGTGCTCCCTTAGCATCTCAAATTAGAAATCCAAGCCAACATTCTATCTTTTAGGTCCCCACACTCTCGGAAGCAATTGGGATTGCACGGCTTCAAGAAGGAAAATATGGCTTGCATAAGCTATGCCCACATTTACAACTGCACAAATCCATGCTTCCAGCACCAACGGTTCCAACAATGAATAGTAATGAAATAACAATTCCCACTCTTTTACTCATCAAACGGCTCACACCTACTAAAATAAAGGAGATGAGAGACCAAGGGCTATACTTCAACTATGAAGAAAGATTCAATACTTATCACAAATGTAAAAAATAAAAACTGTTCCTTATAGAAAGGTAGTGGCCAATTGATATTGAGATATTATGGATAGAATGGTAGGAAGGTTGTTTACTGAACTTTCAACCTTGTGGACAAGGTTGATCTCAAGGAGGTGAGAATGTCAAGACCCAACATGGGTCCCACAACTGACATGGCATGCATGAACCTTGTTGTGATATATTTTCTGCTCTCTTCTCTTTATTTAGCAACTTGTTATTTTTGTTAGAGTTAGGGGTTTCAACGGGTCAGTTCCGGTTCGGTTCCTAAGCTACTCAAAACCAGAATTTATATTGCCAATTCTTATCTGTTCCAATTTTGGTTCTTGTTGGTTTTGATTTCGATTCTGGGTATATTGGTACAAATCTTGATAATATTACAATTTTAACACTATTTATAAATCGGTTTCGGTTCCTATCAGTTTCAGGTCCAAATCTACTATGTAAAACCCATAACCAATATTTTTGATTTGGTTTCATTTCCGATTTGCTGATTCCCAAAAATCTATGTATCTATACTATAGCTAACGCATAGAACCAATGTTCTCTCTCATCCACATGGCTCTCTCTCCATCTTTTTTTGCTTTTTCCACGGAAACCCTTGAAACTTTCATACATTTTACTAATAAAAAATAAGGGGATTTTAGACTTTGCAAACTTTCAATTAATTCAATTAAATCTCTGCACCATTTTTCTCTCCATTAATTAAGGAAAATCAAATCTATGTCTCCATTCTCTTCCCTCTCTCCATGTCTCTTCCTCTCCCAATCAATCTACAACTTACCAGTTTCCTAAAATAATTAAAATTCAACTCTTAAATTCTCTACATTATTCAAAATGTTTTAACATAACAATATTAAATTTCCTTATCTTCTCTTTCTTTTCCAGACTTTTCTTCTCCCTAATGGAGACGTTTCAGGCTAAAAAATGCATCTTTTTTCCTCTAAGTTCGATATTTCCCTATCAAGGCTTCTTCACATTGTTGCCTATTATTTCAGCGGTGGAGCCTTAGCCGAAGGGTTCTAATAGTGGTAACAGTAATGTCGCTCAATGCGATTACAGGTCTGATTTTTAAATTTATATTGTTTAATTAAAATTTTCCTCTTTTGTATTAGTATTTTTTGGTTATTTACATCTACGCGCATTTTTTAAAAATATTTGTATATTTGTATTTTCTCCCCAAAAGCAAGTTTCTAATAATGGAAACACTAATTCGACTCCAATCCACGCTTTCCCATTCCGCCAAAAATCTATCAAGCATGGTGGTTGAGGAAACATTCATTCTTTCCATTCTGTCACAACTCTTAGAACCCAAATGACGTTGGAAATTTGTACGAGATTTCCAATTTATTTATTTGGGTAAAAGTAGGGTGGGGTGTTAGTTGTGAAATTATCCAAAGTGATCTTTTGACGTCACCAAAGTTATGAGATAGAAGTGACGTCACTGGGTTTGATCCTTACCTATGACAAAGGGGAGATCTCGACCACTGAAATGGAGATCACTAGATCAGAATTCCACTTGCAAGTTTTGGTCGATTAGGGTTAGGATCAGTGTTTTTTTTTTATCTGTTCTCCTTTTGTTTGGGTGAGAATCATTCTAGCATTTTCATGTAGCGCTTAATTGTAATAGTTGTGGTGTTTCAGTAGAGGGAAAGTGTGGATATATAGAAAAATACAAATTTCTGAGGATGATTGTTTGGTACATGGAAATATCATATTTTATGTTTTACCTGATTTTTACCGATTGATATGTAAGCTTTGTTGTGGATCCACAAATCGAAAATGGAAGACATTGATTGGAAGGTCGAGAAAATTAGTTTGTCGTGACTTTTGGGTTATAGCTCATCAAAGAGGTGGTCCATAAAATGGGTTTATGTAGTACCTCATTTTTTTCCACCATGATCTTGGATTGAAACATTTGCCACAGTGACATATCATTTGTATCAACTGACCCAGAAAAATGTCACACAGTATTTTGGTGCAGGACATGCACTCAAAACTCTTTTCAATGAAGAGCTTCATCTAGATCAATTGTCTTTTTGGTGAACCATCCTATGAAGATCTTAACCTGTGGATCTGTAGCGTCCATCAGCTCCTATGTATCTAAAAGTACCTACCCTCTTTTGGTCTATCCCATCAACGCTGTAGTTATGCCGATCCAATTCCTATTGGATTGGTACCGGATCGTGTCACACACGCAA
Source organism: Euptelea pleiosperma (assembly GCA_035048495.1). Classification (NCBI taxonomy): domain Eukaryota; kingdom Viridiplantae; phylum Streptophyta; class Magnoliopsida; order Ranunculales; family Eupteleaceae; genus Euptelea; species Euptelea pleiosperma. The sequence continues at coordinate 22,248,560 of CM068544.1, read as the reverse complement.
TGGGAGTAGATATTTGATGATGGACCATAGTTTGAGCCACGTGACACACTCTTAGAGACCACTAACTGTATGTATGTTTGGCAATCCCTAGTCAGCCTAATTAATGAATTCTAATCTTTGGATCTGAGTACCCCCAAATAATGCTAGAAATCTAATGCTTAAAAATAGATCATTAGAAATTACTAACGGAGCTTATTTTGGTTACCTAAAGTCCACCTAGGGATGGCCAAACATCCATACCAGCATTGGTCTCTATGAGTGTGACACGTGACTCATACAACATGTCATCAAAGATTTACTCACGCAATACATCAATTCACTGTTACCATTGCCAACGCTAAAAAATAACACTTGGCACAATCTTCATTCCCACTCACTAGATGTTTGACCCACCCTTTGGTTTACCTACGTAACAAAAAAAATAGTCTGTTTGGTAATTTCTACCCTGCCTGTTTGATTATGATTTCTAGCAGATGAATCAATAAATTTTTGATACTTGGAATCAATTGATAGAAATCACCATTCGGGTTAATTCTTGGTGTGTATGTCCAGCAAGGGGTGGACCAAATCATCATGAATTAGTGGGCTCAAATAAGTAATTCATGCGGCATTTTTGAAGGGGTGGATATCAGAATATGCTATCAATTTTGACATGAAAGCTTTCTAAAAAATCTTAGGCTTCACTTAATGTCGAATAAACACCCATACGATTTTTTTTAAGCGACACTTTTTGAAACTAGGATTTTTCCGCGTCGTTGGTTACGGAAACCCTAGAATCAACACATTTTTAATCTATCAGATCTTTTTATCCTGCAAAATATGAGATTCTAGCATAGGGATTCGTGTCGGATGTTGATCCGCACTCGAATTTATTCGGGTTAGCACAATAATGAACATAAAAAGCACAATAATGAACATAAAATGACAGTGGAAATGTTACTAAATAATGGTGGGAAGAAAATGATGGTAATGGGATTTAAAAATTGTTCATTTTTGAAGGAGAGATTCCGATAAAGCTATTACACTTAAAGAAAACAAAGAAAAATAAATAAATAAAACATTAACACAACTAAATTGAATTGCTCGCTAAGAAGGACACTAGACAATAACTCAATCAAAACTATTTTTATTGATTCAAAATCAAGTTCTTACATTCAACAGTTGCATAAGAGAATTAAAGCAAAAACAAAGAAAACAAAAGGTGGGAGGAGATGCCGGAGAGAGGAAATTACCTTCGAGAAAGGGGTGCAAGGCCTTGGGATAAGGTGAAGGTTTCAGCAAGGTCAGGTGGTATTCAAAACCGTGGAGATGGTGGCCAAGAGGAGGCGATCTGCGAGTGGTGGTGCAGCGAGAAGCGGTCCACAAGGGGCAATAGGCTATCGCATCAAAGCCTTGACGGTGGGAGGGGCTTGGACCATGGAGATGCAGCAACGGTGGTTCGTGGGGAGCACGATGGTGGAGATCTGCCCGGAGGGAGGCTAAGGCGGTGAAGTGCAGACCTGCAACTCAAAGTTGCAGGTCGATGGGTTGCTCCTCAAACCCTCTGGAGAAGCCAATGGCTTGGGGGCGATGAGGTGCAGCATGGTGAAGACGATGGATGGGTGGTTTGAAGTTGCAGGGATGCTGCACCTGCTTGTGATGACGGTGGAGTGCAGCGTTAAGATGGAGGAGATGATGGCAGCGTGGTGAGGACTGTGAAGGGCGCACCCCTTCTCTCATTCTCTTTTTCTTTCTTTCTTTCTTTTTTGTTTTCCTTTTGTTTGCTGGTTGGAATAAGAGAGAAGGGAAGAGAGTTGAGGACTGGTTGAGGGAAAAACGGTGGTGGTTGCCGTTGCAACAGTTCGCCGGAGTTGCAACCTGTAACTCCGACTTGGTTTGATGAAGAGGATGACCGGTGGTTTGGGTGGCGGTTGGAGAGGGCAGGTGACACACCAATCTGGTTACCGTCCAAGCTTGAGGGTGGCGGCTTGTGATTTGAAGAGAGTACAAGAGATGGTGGGGGCGGTGGAAGAGAGGAGATTCAATAAAGAGAGGGGCGTTAGGATTAGCGTGGAGTGAATGAAGAAGGGATGGATTGTGGAACATGGGAGAGAGACATCCTCCTCCCTTTCTTTTCTTTTTATATTGCTACCCTCTTAGGGTTTGGGGAGGAGGTTGGAACGTGTAAAAGTCTTCCCTCTTAGCTTGTGGCCCCACCTTTGCAACTTCAACAAGTGGTTTGCTGTCCACTCTTTGGCCCACCATATTATTTGTCCACTCTTTGATCTTGCTAGCCCATGACCTTGTTGGCCCATAACATTTTTGGTCCACTCTTTGGCCCATCATTCAGCAACCTTGCTCAAGCTCAAACAATTTCATCATACACCGTTTGATCTTTGTGGTCCAGCACATGGTCCCATAATTCCTTTATTGATCAACACGTTTATAGCAACTATGCCATAACCGAGCCTTTCAAATAGATCTTGTCCGTTGGAGTTTAGTTTTTCATCCCCATGCGAGATTTAACAATGGATCTGACACTTGCATTGATAATCTAGGCCGTCCATTGCTTAATATTCCTCCACTATTCGTAAACTCGTCGGTTCAACTTATATGCCGATCCACAAACTTGGCCTACATCTTTATCTTGTGAGATCAACCATCGTCCAATTATTCTTTTAACGTGCAACCACCAGTTCATTCCTTCATAGAGCCAAGCATCCAATGGGCCCCCACCTTGTTAGCATGCCTTCTAATGCACTTCCTCATCCTTGCTATGTATCTAAAATCTTCTTATTTATTGACACATCAGCCATTGTATTTTCTACACCGGTCAATCATGATCATTCAATGTTGATCCAACTGACCACATTATGAAATTCCACCGGTCCGTTCTCTTTAACTTAATATACCTAGAATGGGGGGTTGATTAGGTATTTAAATTAATTATACCTATACAGTTTTACTGGTCTATGGTATGGGGATAAAATCTCATGCCTTAGTTGTTTGAAAAGGATTATCACAACCGACTCAAATCAAATATACCCCCGTGGTATATTATCTTTTTGTCGTTTGATCTAATCAGGATAAAATGCGGAACACAAACAAACAATCACATAAGACAAGATATTTTTACGTGGAAACCTTAGCCAAGGAAAAACCATGGGACTACGTCTAGACGAAAAGTATCACTAACTGAAAAGTTAAACAAAACAAAGGTTACCTACGCAGCACCATTGCAAATACAGCATCTAACCTTAGCCAAGGCCCATTGCCGATGCATCCACGTCCTCTGAATCAACACCACGAATCCACGTGCGCCCTTCTAGCAAAGAAGCCTTATCCGCTTGTTCAGTTTGGTACACCCCAAACCTACCTTCGACCGGCTCCTCCGATCTTAATTCTCAACACTCCCGCCTTTGCAGAAGGTGAAGGATTCAGTACACCCTGAACCCTAAGATACTCGAAAGGTGTTTGAGTCACACTGGTACTCTCAGGCATACTAAGTTGAATATTGAAGTGGAAAACCTTGGCTGAGTAAAGATTAAGTTCTTGGCTTTGATTGAGAAGAGAACAAGCTCACAAGATGTGAATAAAAACAAGCTTCTTGCTCTTCGAAATTGACACTCTAGTAAATATAGCCTTTGCTTCTCTCTCTTGAAGATTCAGTCACTCTTTGTCTCTGTGTGTATTTAGAGAAGGCATAAAAGGGTTCTATTTATAGAATTCCAAGACCCTGAATCATTTGAAACGTGGGATAATGGAACCATGAATTTCGGATCTGAGAAAATCGATTCTGTTCAAGATCCAATCGATTATACACTTGGTCCAATCGATTGGGCCATGTCCAATCGATTGGGGACAAGTGTCCAATCGATTGGGCTCAAATAAGTTTTTTGTTCCGAAGGCAACAATCGATTGCACAGGGTTCTCCAATCGATTTGACATTTATAACTTTCTGTCCCGAAGGCTCCAATCGATTACTCAGAGTCTCCAATCGATTGTACTCAGAAAGATTTTTGTCCCGAAGGCTCTAATCAATTACATAGTGTTTCCAATCGATTGTACTCAAATATGTTTCTGCCTCGTAGTCTCCAATCGATTGGGCTATGTCTAATCGATTGGGGACACATGTCCAATCGATTGGACTTTCCAACTAGTCAATAAAATTGACTTTTACTCGGGTCTGTCCAATGACTAAGTCTGACCATTATATTTTGTTCATTTTAATCAACTCCTATGGCCACTAAGTCACTTACCTTTCTAATCGAGCGTACATGATCATTAACTGACAAATCGACAGTTATTCAGATGACTCCTGTCATCAACTGTCTGATTCTTGCTGTCTCTGTCTTTTAGTCTTTACGTAGTTGGCGAAGTATGCGTACCACGAAATCTTCACGCTACACTTGTACTCGTAGGAATGGTTACAAGAATATTTTTATGTCAAACAGAATCTTTGCCAAATTGAATATGAAAATATTCCTTACAATCTCCCCCTTTGGCAATTCCGTGATAAAAAATATTTAATCATAAAGAAGGTAAAAAATAAAAAATACAATCCCACCCTCTTACATGATTTACTCACTATCTCACACTCTCTTGGAGATAATCGAACAGATATATTGTAATGACTTTTGATCTATTCCCTGCACATTCTACCAACAATACATACCATGTAATATCATCAGCAATCAATAGATACTGGTTTATACCCTGTAACAAAATACATACTGGTTTATACCCTGTAACAAAATATAACACAAGCAGAGTATAACCATACAAACTCTTGAGTTTATCGATGTACAATAATAACAATAAACACACCCGATAACTCTCAAGATAACTCTCCAGGAGTCTATGTAAATGGTCCAGCACCATTATGCTGATCAGGGCCATGAGCTAGTGGATGCTGTCCAAAGCCATCATGGTGAACTTGTACTCCATGTAGCGCTGCATTATCTCCTGACCCTCCTCTAGACGGCGAAAGCACTATGCCGTCCACTCCTCATGCGTTGTGAGACGCTAATCGAATCCCACCATCTGATGATGAAGAGACTCAAAGGAGTAAGGAGCAGGCATCTCAGGAGGCTGGTCAAAAGATGGCTGTGTCTCTGTAGGAGGCATATCAGTATCTGGCTGCTGACCCCCTGTCCTCATCGAAAATATCATCGAAGTGTGGGGGTACATTTGTCACTCTCCGAACCTGAGACATGCTCTTTCTGATAGTCGAAGGCCTAATAGGCCCCATGGGAGCGCACACCTCCTCATTGGCTTGAATCACCACATCAAGACGAAGTAATATAGAGCTCACAAGTAGAGGGAATTGGAGACAAGGATGGTTAGCCAACTACCTAGCTTCTCTAACCATGGCTCTAAAAATAAACCTCGGAAGGTCAATGACAAATCCAGTGCCAAGATGATAAAGAAGCTGAAGACGATCTATGTTCACATGTGCCCCATGGTCAGGTGGATCAATGTTGTACTTACAGATGAGGTGCAACAAACGATACTCATGGAGAAGGGATGTAAGAAGTATGAAGGTACTCTAGTCAAAAATCTGCCCTGTGAGTGTCTCGGTCAACGTGACCCTAGAAGTCGTCATCTCACAAGTCCTAGGAATGTACTCATATGAGGTAGACGGACGAGGAATGTCCAACATGGTAGAAATAAGATCAGGTGTAATAGTCAAGTAAGCCCTAGAGACAATAGTCTGGAAGGACAACTCACTCAGGTCATCACACTGAAAGGCGTGCATGTTGGCATAAAACAATTTGACCAAGACAGGGTAAAATGGAATGGTCAAGTGAGTGATAGGAATCCACTCGCGAGATACGAACTGTGAATGGACCACAGTACCCAAAATGGTGCTAAGCTCAACTACTCTCTCAGTAGTGAATTTTCGACTAGAGAAATGCTCAAGGCGCTCTCTAGCGGAATAAAAAATAAACGGGGAGATATGAGCACTCACCAGAGGAGTATCGCTATGACGGGCATGACCCCAAGCTCTCCTAGGTGCTCTGGATTATTCACATCGCTCAGAGTGTCGTGACCCACTGAGTCGACCACCTCGTATGACTCGCGATTGAGTCTGTTGAATCAGCGGTTCTTCATCACCACTTTCCTCTCAAAAACCACAACAGCTCTTCTACGACGAGGATTCATCGCCATGAGCACCAAGAAAGGAAGAAAATACCAAAAAATCTCCATTTTTGCTCAGAAATTCTCAAAAAGCTCAACGAAGAGGGTGAAGTGGAAAGCAAGGAAATCGAGAGATTCGCTCCACAAAACCTTATGTGAATAGTAGATCTGGTACCTGCGATCGATTGGGGTTGAAAATGACCCTTGTTATAAAACCGAACGTCGCACTGTCCAATCGATTGGGCCATACTCTCCAATCGATTGGACTGGTCCGAGAAAATAAAAAAATATAAAATATATATATATTTTTAAAATTTTAAACCAATAGGCTCATTTTCCAAGACCCCCAAGAACATCTTTTTAGAGAAAATTATTTTTAAAACTGCTCAAGAAAAGATAAATTGTTAGAAAAATATAGAATTCACTTCATGACTACATTCTTGATAAACAATAAACACTGATTCTGATTTGAGAGAATTAACTAACACGTTAGTGTAATCTTTTGCTTCATAAAAAATATTAAATCTTTTAGACATTAGCGCAAGTCACAAATCATTACTAATCATAGATTCGAATATCAATAGTAATATTATAACGTGTAAATGATCTGAGTCTATCTGTGGTACTGGATAAGATTTCAGTAATAATTTCTCATAAGTATCAGAATCTGGAGGTATCCTGTATCTGATCATAAAATCCTCATTAGAGTTATTTAGGGATCTCACATACTCTCATGTATATGAGTATTTGCTGATGGATAAAATTTTTTCTAGCAAATTGGCTGTCTTTTACACCAATTTTATTTACTTTGAATATAGGTAGCTTTCACTCTCCATATAGGTAGCCTTTTTCTACAGCAATGAGAATCAGATTTAAATTTTAAGCAGGGCCATACAGATGGCATTCACTCTAACTTTTGTGGATGTAGTTTTTTCTCAATATAATAACTCTCATTGGGAAGCCAATAGTCGACTATAGTGCAGTTTCGAAATCAACTGAAGGTAGGAACACTACTAATTTGAAGTTATAATCAGTAGAGGTTTATTCTTAATTCTAATACTACAAAATTTTACACTTCTATCAATTCTCTTTCACAGAAATACTCAGTGTGCATGTGAATGTGAGATATACTATTTCAATAATCTTCAAATGCATACTAGTAAAAATTGACAAATCATAACAATTAAAAGATATAATACCTGGATTAACAAAATTTTTACTAACAGTTAAGTCAGTTTTTTTGGAATGTCTCAGAAATTACTGCTCATCAAAATTGTATAGAATAATAATTTTAACATTCTTCTGAACACTTGATCTTTTGATTTTTCTGAAATATTATCAATTTTTATTCTTCAAAATGAAGCAAAATAAAAAAGAAACAAAAATCCCTCAAAAAATAAGAATATGATAACAAGAGGGAATAAAGATCACATTGCTCAGAGATATGACATTGACGAACATTTCTCTTCAGAGAATCTTTCTTAACCCATACCGATGTGAGTTGGATAGAAGGATCAACTCTCTTAGGACCTTTCCTCTTTTGAGTTACATAACTCTGAGGTTGTTTAAATTTTTCAAGATACTCAATCTCCTTGATTAATTCTTTAGACCTTTCTAGAAGGTCTTTCATCTTTCTAGATAGCACATCCAAATAATTTATATCATAATGTGTCTTTATAGGAATTCTCTGACTTTTCACGTTCTGAGTGGTATTCACCATTTTTTCTAGAGGATTTTGGTGTCCTCTTCTCAACTTGTGACAGTCTTTAATCACATGACCCATGTTTTTGCAGTACTTGCACTGACGATTGCTTTTTACCATTTTGATTGGGTCACTGATTTGTGTGAGAATAGCTTGGGTTTTCACAAAAATTGTCTTTGATGAAGACCATTTTTCTTGATTGTTTTTGTAACCCAAACCCTGTTTGTCTCCATAGACTTTTTCACACGAAGAATCTCATCAAGCTTTGCAGAGCTAGATGAAAATCCTGACACATCCCTTTTTGATTTTAGAACCTTATTATCTAGGGATTCCTTGCGTGTCATGCAAGTTTGGAATTCACATTCGAGTGACTTATTTCTTTTTAGCAGAGACTCATTCTCTTGCTCTAACTCAGTAATCAACACTTTTAATTTTTCAGTGTCAATTACTAAGGTAGTATTTTTAGAGTCAAGATATTTAACCCTGTCAGATAAAACTTTGTTAGCCTTGATGAATTTTATTGATTCCTCGTACAGTTCTTTCACACCAACTGCCGAGTCATCTGAGTCCTCATTGTAAGAGTCTTCCGAACTCTCATCGTCACTTTTCTTGGACTCTCCATGAGATCCATAGGGACTATTGAAACGAGCAACAAAAGCTGTATACTTATCAGTCTTTTCATTGCTATCAGAATGATCTTCTGATTCTTCATCCCATGTGGCATTGAGTGCTTTTGCCTTGCCATTGTATTCTTCTTTATTTGGGCACACATTTGCAAAGTGACCAAAACCCTTACATTTGAAACATTGGGGATCGCTTGAGCGGCTTTCCCTAGGGTTCCTGTCACTTCTGCTACCTCTCTCATGAGGTCTGGCATGTTCCACAATTTTATCAAACTGTTTATTGTTCTTGAACCTATCATTTTTCGAACGAAAGAACTTTTTGAATTTTTTTACGAACAATGCCATTTCTACTTCAGAGTCCAGATCAATCTGACTCTGAATCTTGAGTTTCAGAAACCTTAAGGGCAATTCCTTTTGATTTCTTTGTTGTCTCAAATTCATCTCATAAGTTTGTAGAGACCCAACCAGCTCATCAACTTTAAGAGAGTCAACATCTTTGCTTTCTTCAATTGCAGTGACCTTAGCCTAAAATCTATCAGGTAAGGATCTCAAAATTTTTCAAACAACTTTTGATTCCAGAATGATCTCACCCAAGTTGTGAGCAGAGTTCACAATATCACTAAGTTTTGCATAAAACTCTGTGAATGTATCATGTTCCTCCATTCTCATAGATTCAAACTTGGATGTCAGCATTTGAAGCTTGAAAATTTTAACGGCTTACGTACCTTCATGTGTGACTTTAAGAATGTCCCATGCTTCTTTAGCTATGGAACAAGTAGAGATTCTTATAAATTCATTCTTATCAACGGCATTAAAAATGACATTTAAACCTTTGCCGTTAAGACAACAACAGTCTATATCATCTTTAGTCCAGTCCTTTTTTGGTTTAAGAATGATTTTATCTCCTACTTCCATTGTGGGTGGTGACCAACCATCCACTACTGACATCCAGACTCTTTCATCAATGGACTCTAGAAAAGCCCTCATCTTAGCCTTCCAATAGGCATAGTCTTCTCCATCAAACAATGGAGGTATGGATGTATTACCAAATTCTCTTTGCATTTTATCAAATTAATGAAAATGGACTGGTTTCTCAGGAATCTAAATTCAGGTGATTAAACCTTAAATGGACCTCAGCATATGTTCAAAAGAACAACTATGGTTAATCGTTCGACGTCTGTAGACATTTCAAAGATCCTTAAACTATCTAGAGACCGACGAACCGTACCGTCACGTTTATCGCCTCATCGAGGCACGCAATGTAAACCTCTATCAGATCTAAACTTCCAAGACCTACCATTACAAAGATGATAATCTAGAAAAGAGAATTGGAACTTCCTGGATATGAATAATGAGAATATTCTAAAAGATAGGCCCATTCTACCTAAGAGACTAAGATCATTATTCGTATCTTAGAGAAATCCATTGCCTTCGAAAAATAGCATCGAATCACTCCTACAATAGTTCAACTGTTCATTTTTCAGATCATCTAGTGATATATTATATAATATAAATAATAATTAATGAATTTTAATCAAAATAACTTTCTGTCTCTTTCTGAAAAACCTTTGCATACAAATATGTGTGCTGAATTCCCCAATCACATCTTATATGTTCCGTCGTTTTGGGACCAGCTTCCCTCATACGGATTATTACGCTTTAAAGCTCATGTGACACTCATCATCCAAAACATATTGGGCGGTCTATCACCATCACCCGATCTATCTATAATCAAGTTCTAAGTCCGGGCGGTCTATCACCATCACCCATTAACTAAGTTCTAAGTCTCGGGCGGTCTATCACCATCACCCGTTAAATTGAGGATTTCACGCACTACATACTTCAATCAACTGGGAACTCTTGTCTCATATTCACTCACAATCTATATCAAACCATGTACAATCACTCTTTTCTTTCATTAAATGAAATAAAGAGAGTTTATTTGTTAAAAATCTTCCAAAATATTTTTGATTTTCGAAAATTCCTCTTCCAAAAACTCGATAGTGAGAAATTCTAAGTTCTAAAAAATAATTAGGTTTTCTAACTTAATTCATAAATTCATAAATTCAGTCATACAAGAATATGCATAAATTTGCAAGATTTCAAAATAAATATAAGACGATTATTAAGAGGATAAGAAGCCACCTACCTTATAACGCTTAGTTTTCCAATGGCTAGATGTCCGGCTTACTCTTTCGCTAGTTCAACTATATCTTGGATGCTCTATATCTTAATTTACACTTCTCTCCTTATATAGTTCTATTTTCTTCACGATTGATGACAAAATACAAAGAGAAGAAGAAATTCAATTCATGAATTAGAAGATTATACCCTAAGTTCACTATAGATCTTTAAAATGAACAAAACTTAATACTTCAACTTAAATATAACCCTAAGACCAATCTAGATCGAACTTATTTAATCTTACCCAGTTTTAAGTATACTAATTTATGTCAAATAAGATTTATTTTGGTCAACTGATATATAACCATAAACACTGATCAAGTCTAGGTAACTAGTCAACATAGGTCAAATTTATTCAACTAGTCTGCTGGTTAACTAATCCGTTTAGTTCCATCCTAATTCGATCAGTCAACTAATCAACATAGTCAACCTTAGTTAAACTGGTTAACTAATCAGTCTGGTCCAACTCATATCAAATTAGTCAACTAAGAACTTGGTCAACTTAATAGACTGGTTGTTATAGTCAACTCAAGTCAAACTTGTCAACTAATATAGTCAAACTTAGCAAAACTGGTTAACTAATAAACCTAGTCCAACCTAGTCAAACTGGTCAACTAAGAACTTTTGTTAACTTGTTAGACTGGTCAAACTAGTCATTATAGTCATCCAGAGTCCAACTGATTAACTAATCAATAGAGTCAACCTAATCGAACTGGTAAAACTAGTCCATCTGTCACTCAATCATACTAGTTAAATTAGTCAACTCAAGTTAAATAGTTATTTAAACCTTGTTCTATTTTGTGTTTTATTAGAATTATAAAATTTAAGCTAAGTGACTCACTTATTAGTTGGTTGTAATTAACCCTAGTCAAAGTGGTCAAGCTAAGGCAAATCTAATCAAACCTACCTTATTTTGGTCAATCTAAGTCAAATATGGTCAACTTGTTGATTTTGGTCAAAACTAGTTCATTTTAGCCAGGTCTGCTCAAACTAGGTCCAATCTGGTTAATTCTAATCAACTCAGATCTTCACTAGTCAACTAAGGGTCAAAATTGTCAATTAATCAACCAAGTTAATTGAGGTTAGTTTGATCAACCTATTTTATTTTATTTTTCGTCAGGTAAGTCTTTTTCATGATTTACTATTAACTATGAGTTTTAAGCATTCTTTGGATGAAAGGTACATTATTGGAGACCACTAACATGATGATGTTCAAGCTAATTCTAGCTGAACCTACATATCAAAATTCACTCTGATTAAATGTTTCTATCTTTGGATTGGAGAAGAATAACGGTGTTGATGTTGGGCCCATATACCAAAAATCCAAATTTGTGGGTCCAATGACCTATGGAATTGTTGTTTTAATCTTACAAGCCCATCCACCAAATACTAGCCATAATGAAAAAAATCTAAGTGGTCCATCACTTGATGGACCCACTATAGTCTACTTTCATTTATTTATTTATATAATAATTTTAAATTTAAATATTTTTTTTATAAAACTTGAAAATGAGTCAATCTATAGGCTTTCCTTAAACATTCATGGGCTTTACTTTTAAAAGCCCATGCAAACTTTGTTTTGTCTCTCTTTTTATTTTATTTTATTTACTTCATCTTCTTTGTTAGGATTTTTGTTGAATCAAAACAGGTCATCCAAATCTCAGCCATGAAGGTCTATCAAAACCACTTAACTCATTCCTTATATTTCCTCCTTGTTTTGTTTTAATTTTTTTTTTTTAAATGGGCAAATTGCATTGTTTTTATTTGGCAAAAATGGACTGAACACTGCTGTGTTTCAGCACAAAAATGTCTCAACCTCCATCTAATTTGTAGCCTAAATTATTCTCTACTCTAGTGGGCACAATGCCCAGATCTATACACCCATAACCGACCCCAACATGGTTTGTTTTCATATGTGAAAATGGTAAAAGAAAATATATGTTTCTGTCTCAGAAAAATTTCCCAAACAAAGACTCCGTTTCAGACCCCAAAACAACTATTAATGGTCATCTGAAATCACCCAAAACCCTTATTCGAAATCCCATTTCATCTTCTTCGAAAATGTGGGCAATGATGCCCAGATTTTGTAGCATAAATCGTCCATCAATGGACTGGTTTTGCAAAGAAAAAACCAGAAAACTCAATGTTCTACCCATGAAAAATGCCCTTAAAAAAAATTGATTTTATAACAATGAAGTAAATCATGGATATGGATTTTCGTCCCAAGCAAAGTGCTTAGCCATGGCAGGCTGCCATACATCCCAATGGGGTTCACAAGGATCGGCCAAAAGCCATTAATCCAACCCACATAATAACGTTGAAGAAGTCATGGTGAAATCTGAAAATTTCCAGATTTGCACCAAGTTTTCCATTAACAAAAGAAAATAAAATAGGAAGTAAAACAGAAAAGTTTTCTGATTAAATCTACTCAAAACACATATTTTTAAACAAAAATTGACACACAAAATGCTGAATTTGAATCACAGCTTAGCATAATAAAAAAAACAAAGTGAAGATAGAAGACATGAAGAAGAAAATAAGAATTACTTAACTATTTTTCTTTAAATCCGACTAATTCCCGTGCCAAATCGAAGTTCCCGGAGTCGTCCTCAACATAGTTGAATCTTCGTCTTAAACATGCAAAGGAGTGCATCCATGCAAGCTCCATTGTTGGGCTGGTTTAGGTTTGAAAATGGAAAAATAGTGTTTTTGTTTTTCAAAATTTACTTTTAATAGAGAAAAGGGTAAAATTGTAAATTCATGCAAAGAGACATGTGTCTCTTGCGTGCAATGGCTAGGACATGTGTTAACAAGCAACACGATATGGTGTGATGCGCTGTATGATATAGTGATACACCATGATGGTTTACGTTTAATGAGTAGGTCTACAAAGTGTCAATTTTATATCCGATCGGACGAATGTAAAAGATTGGACTTTATGAACATGGTTATGTATTGAGTTGTGAGTCCGACATGTATCGCAAGGTGAATTAGAAATAATTAAAGTGTTTGTTTCTTTTTTTTATTTTATTTTTTTTATCTTTTGTATAAATCAAAAGTCCATAGAAGGTTCTACAAGTTGAATTCTGATAATCAGATAGGACGGATTCAAAGGGAATAAGTTAACAGAGTGTTAATCCAAAGATACAAAATTTGACGCGTGAATCAAAGTAGATCTGGGTTATAAAAGTAATGTCTCAAAGATCATTGGAAATTCTCCAAAAATTAAAAAAAAAATTCCAGAAGATACAAATGGACTATTTGCATTATTCCCAAATCTTAGCAAATGACAAGGAAAAGGCTTCTAATTGATGTTGAGCATCACGCTTCACTACTTCGGGTCGTTACACATGCACAACACAAGGCTAGAATGATTGTGTCACGGGTTGTAGGTAGTGAGGCACATCATTCTAACAATCAGTGGAGTACATGTACACAAAAATCACATCAATTATCATTCGATCTTAACCATGACTCAATCCATGAGGCCGGCCACTGATTGAACTGTTTCAGATTGTTGCATAAATATTGGCCATGTGTACCGTACTTCTGTACAATTCGAATGTGGTATTTCTCTGTTGTAATTTTCTTCTCTTCTTATTGGATATATGATTTTTTTTTTTTTTCTTAAAGATTATAGTTGATTTCTTCTATCAGTCCATTTTATGCTTTTGGTTGGTCATGATGATTAATGGGTTCCCATCCAGGATTTATGAAATGGAATATGTAAACTGCGAGAATAACTTTCCTTCTTTCTAAATCCTTGTAGCAGATCTTACACTCTTTTATTATTAGAAAACCTTGGGAAAGGTTGTGAATGTGACGATTTCAAAAATTATTTGTCTTGAAGCTATCCATCAGCTTTTGGAGTTGGAGACATGTGCAAAGCACAAGATCCAAAAGTTTGAAATTAGTAACCAGGCTCATTGTTTTGTATATAGGTCCACCTAGTGATGGCCAAACATCCATATGGTCAATAGTCTCTAAAATTATTTTGGGTACCCAAATTCAAAGGATAGAAATCAATAATAATTAGGCTGGTTATTGGTTATACTCAGATCCAAGGTTTAAAAAATGACCGTTATAACGGATTCGGACCTACCCCATTACGTTATGGACCGCTAAAACGCCCAAAAAATAACGGCCATTATAACGAAAATAACGGCTGTTATTTTCAGTTATTTTTCCGTTATAACGAAAATAACGACCGTTATTTTATGAAAAATTTTGTGAAAAAAAGGCCGTTATTTTCATTTTTTTCTGTTATTTTTCCGTTATATTCTGTTTTTGAAATTTTGAAATTCAAATTTTAAAATTCAAAATTTGAATTTCAGCGCCATTTTTTCCGTTATATTCTGTTTTTGAAATTTTGAAATTCAAATTTTAAAATTCAAAATTTGAATTTCAGC
Organism: Euptelea pleiosperma; assembly: GCA_035048495.1. Lineage (NCBI taxonomy): Eukaryota > Viridiplantae > Streptophyta > Magnoliopsida > Ranunculales > Eupteleaceae > Euptelea > Euptelea pleiosperma. The sequence goes on along the minus strand of CM068544.1, from coordinate 22,233,522 downwards.
GCCATTTTTTCCGTTATTTTCCGTTATATTCCTATTTTTTTCCGTTTTTACCCCTGAACGTTTTTTTTCGTTATAACGGAAAAAGCGGTAACGCCCCCAATCTGTTATAACGGTCCCCTTTAAACCTTGTTCAAATCCAAAGGTTAGAAATGAATAATAATTAGGCTATTTTTTGTGTGCAAGATACTTTTTTGAAAAAACCAAAAAGCTTATTTTATATAATAATTTATTTTTATTGTGCCCGTGCTTAGCACGGGCTTTTAATTACTAGTGTGGAACTAGAACTGGTGTTTTCGGTTAAATGGGTAAAATTGACACCCCTAGTTAGAGTCTCTATTAGAAAAGCTAATAGGTTTCTAAGATGAATATAAATTTAGCTAAGTCGGAGGTTTTTGGGGTGGGAGAGGTTGAGGGGCTTAGTGAGGCAGCCAAAATTTTAGGGTGTAAGATTGATAATCTTCCTACTAAATATCTTGAATTGCCATTGGGTGCGAGTTAGAGCAAAGCTATTTTTGATTAAGTGATAGAATATTTGGAGAGCTGCCTAGCTAGATGGAAAGCCAAATTTTTATCAAAAGGGGGTAGATTGGTGCTCATTATAAGTACCATTTCTAGCTGTCACTTTATTATATGTTACTTTTTTTGATGCATTTGAGTGTGGAGAAGAGAATTGTTAAGTTGATGAGAAATTTCTTATAGAGTGAAAAAGGTAAAGGGCGGAAGATAAACCTCGTTGGGTGGAAGATAGTAACGAGATCGAGAAAAAGAGGCATGATAGGAGTTAGAGATATTCGTAGTATGAATGAGGCATTGAAAGGGAAATGCATGGTTTTGGAGATTTGGGACTGAGAGGAACAATTTATGGCGTTAGAGTTATTGTAGGAAAGTATGGGGAAGGAGTTATGGGGTGGTGTAGTGGTAGGCCGAGAGGAGCGTATGGGTGTGGTGTGTGTAGGGGCATTACGAATGGACTAGATAGATTTGAAGAGAGATGATGTTTAAGGTGGGTAGGGGGAATAAGGTTTTATTTTGGGAGTATAGATGGTGCATGGAAGGGAACCTTAAATCCAAGTTTCATGATATTTTCCTCATTTCAGATAAAAAGTCTATTATATTGTAAGTGAGATGAAGATTGAGGTTGATGGTTTCCCAAGATGGGAACTAGGCTTCCATCGTCAGCTTTATGAATGGGAAGTGCCCCGATTAGCAGATCTTATGAGCAAAGTGGGAGTGACTCCTCTTCTTAGCTTAGGAAACGACTTTAGACAGTGGATCTATGACAATAATAAAAGTATTTTTTTTTTCCGTTCCTTCACTTTATGGAGCTTTAAAAATGGGAGAATCAGAGGATTTCCACGCAACAAGAGTATGGTGTAATAAAGCTCTGTCCAAAGTGCATTTTCTAGCTTGGTTGTGGCTCGAGGAAGATTGCAAAACAATGGACTTTCTTTGGAAGAGGGGGATCAGTGTGTTGGATCATTGTCCTCTTTGTTTATATAGTGGAAAATTAGTGGATTACTTGTTTCTACATTATAGAAGCGTGTGGTTGATATGGACAGGGTTTTTGAGAGAGTTTGGGGTGTTTAGACGGTTAAAGAGTTATTTCTTTCTTGGAAAGGAAAGGCTTTAGGTCATCTTGGGAAACATATGTGGGCATTGAATCCTTTGGCGCTTATTTGGGGAATATGGAGGGAGATGAATAATAGAGTATTTGAAAGCAAAAGTCTCAAGGAGGAGCAACTAGTGTTGGAAATTCAATCTTTGGTCTACTTTTGGGTAAAATTGTACAACGAAGGGAAATATATAGCTTTTGAAGATATTATTTGTAAATGGGCAGGGCTGATTAGTAGTGCGAGAGATTAGGGGTGGGATGTGGCGGGTGATTTTCTTGTTCTAGTTTGTTCATGTTTTCTTTTCTTGTTGATGTATATTCTTCTCTTTTGTAATCGTTTTAGCTTTGGTAGGCTTCCTTAGCCTCCAAGGCATTTATCTATAAAGCATTTATACTTATCAAAGAGAGAGAGAGAGAGAGAGAATTTTTTAAAAGAAGAGCTACAATGTCCATTATGCCCATGTTACTTTCATAAGAAAATATAATTCTAATGGGCCATTTTGTAAAATATATATATATATATATATTTTAAATTAATGTAATATCCTATAAGGTCAATATAATGGTTATACTGGTCATTAAAGCAATGTGGATTTCATAATTTTTTTTAGTCGTGATACCACACAAATAACCGGACAGAAATATGTGTGGTTGAGGCCATTGACTGTTGGATTCAAGAGATCCATGGTCCACGAGGCAACAACTATTTTATCCTTTGCAGTTCTTGTCCTGTAGAATGTGGATCAATGGACAAGAGACTATACCCATGCAATGGGCTATTACTCCCAAGCCTGGCCCATTGACAACCTTATTCTTCCTTTATCCCTCCTTGGTCTTTTTGATTGTGATGCTTATGCTTGGATTCCTATAGGGGGCAAAATTATCATCATGGCCATCTCTAGGTCTATATTGGCTGGTCTTCGAGATTTGTGTTGCCTGGATCCCAAGGACGATTAGCACTAGTTTAGATCTAGGGACTACAATAGAAATGGGAATGATGCGACATTGCCCTTTCTATAAAAAAAAAGAGCAAACAATCCAATATAGACCTAGGGTTAACTTCATTGCATATTCAACATACACAAAATCAGTTCAAAAAGATTCGAGAAAATCACCAATCAGGCTGATTTTTGGTTTGTAGGCCCATATAGGGATTTTCCAGACATTCATAAGGTCAGATTCCTCTATAGTATGCCACGTGGCTCATATTGTGGATGGTCATCCGGGGCCGTCATCGTGGGTGGTCAACGAAGTTCTGCTCGGGTGCTTTCAAAATTTGTGGGGTGCAAATAAAATTTCCCTTTGGAAAAAAAGTTATCAAGATATAAAGACATTTTTATCCTTCATAAGCTATATAACAAGACACATCAGTTATCCCCCCTCTTATCTTATAAGGCTTCATAAAGGTATAAAGGATGGATGAGATCTTCCAGTGAACGGTCAGATCTTCCCCTCTTATCCCCCAAGCCACTAAAATATATCTTCCTCAAGGGCGCCATAAAGAGTGGCTGAGATAAATGATCAGATCTGACCCGCTCAACCCACTTAGCCCTAATCATTTCATTTTAGCTTTATTTTCACGATCCAATACCATTTGACCTTTCCTTTCCACCCGAAGGCACCCAATTTTAGCAAACGCTTTATAGGGAGTGTCTAGGGCACGGGCAATTTCCTAAATATTAATAATCACGGAGACGTTTTTTTTTACAAGTATAGATTTTATTGAAGGAGGTCTTCAGAGGCTAAAGAAGGCTACCGAAAAGCCTAAAAATTACAATAGAGAATAGGAGCAATTACAACAAAAAGAGAAAAGCGACAACAGCCAACCCACCCGAACCCGAACCTGAACCTGAACCTGAAACCCGACACTAATATTCCGACCATCTACTAACCAAATCTACCCATTTATAGTAAAATAAAAATATCTGTTTGCTATAAGACCACAACGGTTAGAAGTCTCGGCCGATCCCGTTCTGCTCTGGATCGGGATTGGAGCCCACCGGATCCGATCCAAAACTGGATCGATCGTCTCACTCTGAGACATCACTGTTTCCCAAAGAAGTTTCACTTTGTCTCGGGTAAGATGCGCCGACCCTGAGATTTCGAACCATGCCACAACCAGTTCTTAGCAAGATAAAAGATGGTGAAAAAAAGCCCAAAAAATGAGGAGTAAGAAAAACTAAAAATTGATTTGAAGCCTGTCCGAGTGGAACCCTGTTGTTAAGACCATGGTTTTAAAAACGGCCATTTAAACGGTAACGCTCCAAGCCCGTTTCCGTTAATACAGTTTAAACACATTTTAAAGGTTTTGAAAAAAATTACCATTATTTTTGTTTTAACGGCCGTTAAAATCGTTTAAACAGCCGTTTAATTCTGAAAAATTTTGTGAAAAAACTGCCGTTAAATCCATTTAATTCCGTTAAAATCTGTTTAATTTCCTTTAAAATCAATTTTTTTTTTTAATTTTCAAATTTCAAAATTTGAATTTCAACGCCGTTTCAATCCGTTTTAATGGCAGTTTAAACGGTTTAAATGGTAACGCCCCCAGTCCGTTTAACCGTTAAAACGGCCTCCTTTAAACCTTGGTTAAGACTCAAAGGACCACATCACTACTCATGCTTGTAATAATGGAGGAGATGGGTCTGAAAACTCTGGACAAGGATTTGGTATAATTACTAAAGGGATGTGACACGTGCTAAACTGAGATGGTCCAGCCTAATAATAGACCCAAATGTACCCCCATTTGGAGAAGTGAAAGGGGCTTATGAAGAGAAAACAAACCTGCATGTTTTGTAGGACCTATCCCGGTCTTAGTCTCGAAGAACCAGTTTACTTTTGTAACTACTTTTAAAAAAAATCAACTCGGATCCCGTTCTAAAGGCTAAAAAGTGGCCCCAAACGGTTATAAAACACAGCCCAAAAGGACTAGATCTGGACTGACCACAGCTAGCCCCATCTTAGGGTCCCCTAAACAGCTGGAGGTGAACCAAAATTCTGTCACCATTCTTGTATTGACCCAAATCCCATATGGAACAGATTCCGTGGACCTAAATGTTTGGACATCAATTTTCACCTAAGCTCTCAGGCGTGGATTCCGAGAATCCAATGGTGGTTTTGCTTTGGCAAAAGTGAATGCCAGATTAGCATTGTCAACCACAGTTGGATTCTCTGGATCCACGGACGAGATTTTTGGTGAAAATTTGCGTCCGCAGATCCCGACCCTACCCTAATAGTCATATAAGATGTTCAGAGTCCCCTCAAATTTTAAGATCCACATATTTTTGTATACCTGACTTCTGTTGACCACACTTGGTTTTTTTTTGTCGAAGACCCAACAAGTGATTAGTGCACAATTAACACCTATAGAGGACAGACCTGACTTTATCCGGTCCCACAGAGGGGATCTCCTATCCCCTCGATCAATGCCCCCCACAGAATTATTGTAGCCATCTGATCTACCACATTCTTTCAGATAATCACAGAATCCACTTTTGCTCAACAACACCTCCGCACCGTTGGATACCCCTGACAATACTGTTTTCAACGGCATTGTTGAGCGAAAGACAAATACAGTCCGGGAGGACCGGAAGGCGAGCAACTACGGAGGTCAACCACAGTAGAAAATCGACCCTCGCAGGATTGGGACCCTTGGGCTCAGCCATAGAGGGGACGTGCCATTAACCACCCAACCAAGAGGGACAGTGTTTTAGGGTGAATGATATGAGGACCCATACAGTCCCATCCCATAATGTGGACTTGTATGTACTCCTGCGTCGTTTATAGACTGCAGTTATAGTCTATAATTTGTGTCAAATGGACCTCAAAAATTAGCCATGGAAGCCACGTATCGCTACCTTAACCGCAAGGTGGGGGATGCCGCCGAAGGCAGGGCTAGCTAGTTAGTGACTGTAGTGAAGTCGTAACAAGGTAGCCGTACTGGAAACTGTGGCTGGATCACCTCTTTTTCAGAAAGCTAATTAATGTTTGTTGGGTATATTGACACTGCTTCACACCCAAAAAGAAGCGAGCAATGTCTGAGCTAAGCTTAGAGATAGAAGTCTTCTTCCGTTTTCTCGACGGTGAAGTAAGACCAAACTCGTGAGCTTATTATTCTAAGTCTCAATTTTGAGATCTTTAGATTCGTAAGATGATGATAGAATCTCGATGCGTGGATAGAAGTGTCAAATGGGTACAAGATTACTCAACTACCTGCCAGACTTGGATCTAATTAGTTGGGTTTTGGGTCTTTCCTTTTGAACCCATTTAATAAGTGGGTCAAGTATGGTTACCCTGATTCATATGCAAGTTTTCTATTCATTCATTACACGGATCCAAAACCAGATTACCTGATAAACCTAATCAAATTAATACCCGACCCGATCCAATCCAACCCATTGGCACCCCCTTACATAGAAAGGCTTCATGAACCTAGCACACATCCAAAAAGAAGCGACCTATGTCCGAGTTAAGATTGGAGATGGAATTCTTCTCTCGTGTTTCTCGACAGTGAAGTAAGACCAAGTTCCTGAGCTTATTATCCTAGGTTGAAATCTTTAGAGTTTCCACGTGGGTAGTGCACGGATAGAAGCGTCAAATGGGTACAAGATTACTCAACAGCCTGGCAGATTTTGGATCTAATTAGTTGGGTTTGGGTCTTTCCTTAATAAGTGGGTCAAGTATGGTTACCCAGATCCAAAACCAGATTATCTGATAAACCTAATCAAATTAGTTGGTTCTAAGTCCACCTTTCAGGCCCAGCTAAGTATATTAATACCCGACCCGGACCCGACTCGACCCGTTGACACCCCATTACATAGAAAGGCTTCATGAACCTAGCACACACACACACATCCAAAAGAGCCACTAAATGTTAATTATCAAGATACTTGTAGCAAAATTAAGTCAAATTTACAGAAAACCCGAACTCCATCAATAGATCCATTTGCATCTTTAACTTTCTCTCTCTACACGTGAATCTTGCCTTGGCTAACTATTAAAATCCAGAGTTCCTTGCTTCTCAAAAAAAAAAAAAAATCCAGAGTTAGTATGTAGAGACGTATAGATGAAATCTTTTATATTTGCATTTTAATTAGAAAAAAGAGTTGAAAAAGCAGAAGCAACAAAACTGTCAATGTTCTTGTGGGGCCCAAATTACAGAGGTCTAGTGAACACACAAACAAAATCCAAAGGCTCCCATCCACACATCAGAATCTAAGAAACAAATGCCCCACACCATAAAAGAAAAACAAATGGACAACCCTTTTATCTCTCTACCCCCAAAAAGATAGGAAAATGAAAAAAAAAAAAAAGAACAGTCTCATCTCATCTCATCTCCTCAACCAACCTGCTAGATAAAGAGAGAGAGAGAGAGAGGGCTATTTTCTTCTGTCAATTTTTTTTTTTTTCTAAATTGGAAGGAAACAATATACAAATGGTTGAGTTGGATTTATAAAAGATCATAAGGGATGCCCACTTGTGTGAGAGACTGATAATTGGTCCACTTCCCAGCTTTGTCTGGGTGCAACTTTGTCATGGAGTGGTGCATACTCCTGCAAATAACAATCAAAAAAACAACAACAAATCATTCTCTACTTTTTCCTGCAACTTTGTTTTGTCATCGAATCCAATAATTCAACAACCAACCTTCATATACTTACATATATAATTGGGCTACACAATATAATAATATAACAGTATTAAAAAATGTTTCTCTTCCTTTCTTCTTCTTCTTCTTCTTCTTCTTCTGCTTCTTCATTTTTTATTTTTTTTTTAAATTTTTTTCTTGTCTTGTGTATTACCTCCATTTTCTTGATCAGTTCTTCTGCTGAATCTGCTGAGACTACAATTTGTCTTGCAGAACCCTCAATGAAACCTTCTTCAACTCCTTTGTCAAATAATGCAAGCAAGCTGTTATAATATCCATCAACATTTAATAATCCCACCTGTTCAAAAATTTCTAAAAAACATCAATACCCATTTACCAAATTTGGAAAAAAATAGCAAGAACCATGGATTGTCAGAACACCCATCTTACTGGTTTTTCATGAATTCCTAGTTGAGACCATGTTATCATCTCCAAAAGTTCTTCCATGGTTCCATAACCACCTAATTAAACAGATTGAAATTTGAAAAATATAGATATAAGGATATATATAAGTGCAAGAAGGATTAATTGTGAAAGTGGGTTGGGTTGGGTTTGATAACAAACCAGGAAGAGCAATGAAAGCGTCGGCATGTTTCGCCATTTCCGACTTCCTTTCGTGCATGTCTGCAACTGTTTTCACTTCTCCAATTGTTTCTCCTGATATCTGCAAGTGGGTTTTGAGTTTAATTTGCTGATAGAAAAGATGTGAAAATAAGAAAAACACACAAAAATGGGAACAAAAAACAGTACCTCATGTGGTAGGAGAGCCTTAGGAATTACTCTACAAGAAGTCATAAAGTCACAAACAAGTAAATCCTTTATAGAAACCATGAAATCTCTATGACATGAACATAGGATCAACAAAAACCAAAAACAAACCAGTAATGTTAAAAAAAAAATTAAATACCCAAGAACATGGCAACCACCATTAAAAACTGTCTGGGATATCAGACCCATCAGACCTACACTTCCTCCACCATAAACCAAATCAATTTTTTTCTCAACCTGGGAACAAAACAAGTTCATGAACTCAATAACAGATAAAAAAAAAGTCCAAAATAAAAGATAAGAAAAACATAAAATTGATCATATTTTCACTTTCTTTTAATTATTACCAGTTGTTTTCCAAGCTCAAGAGCTGCATCACTGAATGTAGACTTGTAACCAGCTCTACTCCCACAGAAGACACAAATCCTCTTAAACCTCCCTCTCTTTTCACTTATTACAGGATCTCCTTCCATTATCCCAACAAGATTAAGACAGAAAGAAAGAGAAGAAGTGATTGATACCCACAAAAAAATAAACTCAGAAAGAAAAGAAGGAATAAAGAGAGAAAAGTTAGAAAAGATAAAGCAAGATCATCAAAGGAAACTCGAAAAGAAGATTTTGTAATTTGTATAGAGAAGCTAAAGCCGACACTTGCTTTTGAATCTCTTCCCTTTATCCCAAACACCTCTTTTTGTCTGCTTAAACAACAAGTACTTGGTGTTGGAGGTGAGCCCAACAAGAGCCTATGCTCTCCTTTTATCCTCCTTGGTTCTTGCAGATCTCTCTATCTTCCTCACCCATAATATATTTCTATATTTTTGGTACCCATAATTAAGAGAAAACCCATACCCGTTGTCTTCCTTTTTGGTCCATTTAATCAGTGCTTTGCATTTATCACTTTGTTGTCTTTTTCACACTTTACTGGTATATATACACAAAAGTGACAGACACATATTCAGTTCGTTCGTCTGTATCTTGAGGTCCCTCATCGTTAATGGGCCTTACACCCCCATGCGGCAATGCGTGTGCATGTGGTCCCACCGAATCATCAGTCTAAGCTCTATCCGACATGAAATGGAGTGAGATTTGATCCAAGATATCCGACCCGATTCACATCTTTTTACTAGATTTGGATGTTTGAAATGAATCCGTTAAAAAATGGGTAGGATATGGAATTAGGGAATTCGACCCAAGTCATATCCAGATCATGTTATTGGAATCTTGTGTTTATTAGGCAATTGGATCTAGATCTGGATCTTGGGTCCAATCCCATCTTTACTATAAGTATAAGATGGCTTTTGTACTTATGTCCATCATATATATGAAACCTGTCACGCACATACATACACAATCAATCACACCGTTAAAAAGGGTTGGGTACCATATGCATATGGTGGATGCGTGCCACATCTGATGGACATGACCATTCTACAGCTTTCTTTGGACAATTAATTTGGGAATTATTTCCAAAATCTTGGTATAGAACCATTTTTAAAAAAAGGAAAGCTTGAATGAGGGATTCATGTTATTTGTCCATTGGGTGTCTTGAATTCTATTGGTGTTACTGCGACATGTATTTCAAATTCTTTTCGGCATTGTTTAGGGTTTTTCTCGGATTGGTAAAACTGGATTATTTCCTCTATATTTTTTGGGTTGTATTCCTTGTTGATTTGGGATTATGGGATTAGGTTTTAATTAGAATCTATATATCTCGATTTTTGGGAACATAGACGATTCAATTTGCATATAGTCGAAGTTCTCGATTTTTGGGAACATAGTCGACGTAGCCCTTAATGATGAACCATGTAAATCATTATGCCTTTTTGTACGATTTCATTTCCATTTTCCCTTATTTGCATTGCTAGCAAGCCTAGGCCATCTATGTTTGCACACAATAGTTAATTTAGTCTCCATCAAAGGAAGATTCTTTTGGCTATAGCTAGATGATGATAATGTATGCTACATGGCAAACATAGATCACTTTATATATGACTCATGCTATTCTTACTAATAGATTACTAATGGACGTGGGGCCCACATCTAGAGATGAGTTAATGGCTGATTTTCGGTGAAGATGATCTCCTCACCATCGAGATCATCCTCACCAAAAATCAGAAAATTTTAAAACTTTATTCTAACCTTATCAAATATGGACCTAAATTTAACGGTGAAAATGGGTGCATGGTCCAAAACATTTCAATTTACAATCCACTTTTCACAAGGCTGCAAATGTTGGAATGGGCTGATATTTTGTGCAGTTGATACCAAGTTGAGAAGACTATCTTCACCAAAACTCAGCTCTTAACTCATTTGCATGTGGGCCCCACACCCATTAGTCATTCTATTAGTAAGATAAAATTATGAGAAAATTTTTCCTTACTTCTATTAATTTGTTCCAAAATCATCAACATTGTAAGCCTTATCCCAACTACATAGAAAATTTTCGCTGGCCCCGGGGGACATCAAAATTAACTTTGAAGTCTCCCCACCCAAAATGTCTGACATGTACCCGAATCCCTTAACCCAACCCACATTATTAAGCCCTTGGTTAGTGGTTAACAAGGGGTACTTGTCAGACATTTTGGGATGGGGACTTCGAAGGGCTAGCTGAATTTTCCCCCAACGACATAGGGTCGGCTGCATGGATCTTTTTTCTCTATTCAATTCTATCTAAAGTCATGTCTTTTATTAAGGTAAATGTTTTCAAACTCGCACGTTCCTTTTCACTGGTACTGTCATCAATCTTCGTTGTACATTACAAAACCCTATTAATCTACTCTCCCTTGTTTTATTAGGTCCAAAATGAAAACCAAAAACCCCATCAAGGAAACAAATTCTCCAAGTAGGGCTGGCAGTGGGACCAGTTTTAACTTGAATCAGGTTGGGTTTATACTAGTTTAATCCAGCCATTATCAGTATTTTAATCATGAACTCAAATTGTCAAAACTAAATACCAACTCCTCAGACAATGTCAAGTCATGTAACATTAATTAAATAATAAACTCTAATAGTTTCAGACATGGTTTAAAATGACAGTTACAATGTCGGTTAACCCCGTTATAACCATAATACTCCAACCCCGTTAAATTTTGCCGGTTATAATGGCCGTCATAATGGGCGTTACGCCGTTAGAACTTGAATTTTTCAAATTTTAAAAAACTTGGAAGATATTCAACAACATAATTGAAAATAATGATGAGAAGTTGATGATACAGTGAATAATTGAGTGCTTTGAGTCAAAAACAAGATCATTGTTCCTTTACACTAATCAAACAAAAGAGTACTAATATTTGTTTTTCACTAGAAAGAAAAAAAAGTAAACATGATTCTATTGAATTGGGTACTTTTTTTTTCACTTTTTTTTTTTTTCTTTTTTGTAATTTAATGTTGATTTATTGTGGATGCTTGTTTTTACACAAAACAGGTAGCCTAGTTCTCAAAATTTCCTTGGTTTTGGAAGGAAACCTGAGGGTAGGTTGAAAAGGCTAGCTCTTCAACCAATAAGACCAACAGTGCCCATATCTGTTAAAGCATTTTTTATTTATTGAGCCATACTTAGACTTTTTTATTTGTCAGTTCTTCCCTTAGTTGCATGGATCTTCCTCCCCTCAGGTTACCCATACACAAACATATTGTCTATTGAATCCCAACATCTACATTTGACAAAATGGAGCATGAACCCTAATCTAATATTTTCTAACCTAGAGAGAGAGAGAGACAGAGAGAGAGAGAGAGAGAGAGAGAGAGAGAGAGAGAGAGAGAGAATTAATTAAGTGATTTCTAACACTAAAAGATCTGTAACTCCCATTGGAATATGCTGATTGTTGCTTGTGAGCAAGCATCCTGCAGGTGTGTATGTAAAGCAGCCATTAACTTGGTTAATTTATCGATAATTAAGAAAGAATTCGCCAATGTCGTCGACTGAAGTAATGACCTGGCGTGGCTTTGATTGGTTCGATATGCCAGCGTAGCTAGAGATCTTACTAGAGTCAGTGAACATGTGAATGTCGACATAGCGTCTGCGAGACAGATCGATTATCGATCATGTCATCCCTTTTTAGTGAAAGTAGGATGTGCTAGAACTGATGATTTTACATTACAGCTCTGTCAACGACATCGAGATCGCATAGTCAACAGATTGCGATTTTCTTTCCCTTCGAGTACTCCGGAAGATTATGTCGGAAAGGCATCATGGGTTGCATTAGTTATAGAGGTGTGAATCCATATTTTGTGTTTATGGGGGGTGTTTGGTTATACGTTTTAAGTTGTATGGGAAGTGATCATTCATCCCATTGTGGACTTTCTGGCCTTCACATCCAAACAGGTGCTTACACCACATGACTCCATAAATATAGCGACAATGAGCCGGGTCGGCCTACTCTAGGTTTACAAAAAAACCGGCCTAATTAGGATTTGGAATCTAGACTTCACTAATTATAAGCTAGAACCTAGATGGGTGACCATATATTGGCATAGGGGCTTCATTAAATCTTGTCTTTATTTCTTTATCTTTTGATTAAGAAAATAGATCCAAACCCTAATAATGATTGGATTAAGGTCTTGGTTGATGGCTAGGATTGTTTGGTTAATTTGTTTGATATGACCAATCCAAGTGAATGGTTTGAATTGATGATTAGGTATAGATCTTTTGATGGAATATTAGGTTTTCTCGATTAGTTTTGGTCAAAGTCAACAGTCAAGGGGGGCAAGTTTAATGTTTAAAAAAAACAAGAGGAAATGTCTGACACGTACGCCAAGGCCTTATCCTAACTCATGTTAAGCCCTAGGTTAGTTAGTTGGTAAAGGGTGGTTAACAAGCAGTACGTGTCGACATTTTGGGATGGGGTTTGAGGTCGTGAGACGACATCGAATTTTTTCTCATATCTCTAATATGCTTAATTTACAAGAAACCAGGTTAACCCTTTTGTTTGACTTTGGTGACTTTAGCACGGCTTCCAAAAAAGGAGCTCCAACACTATACTGAAAGGGGTGTCCAATATAGCATAGCTCAGGCGCTCTGAGGACCTCCGTTTTCTAACCCCTCTCGGGAGTTATGTACTCGGCCGTACATATTTCACGAATCCAATGGTGGTTGAGCTCTGGCAAAAAAGTGAATGTCAGCTCAGTGCTATCAACCACCGTTGGATTCTCAAAATCCACAACCGAGCACATGACTTCCAAGAGGGGTCAGAAAAAGGGGGTCCCTTGAACCAAACCCAAATAGCATATAATATAAAATTTAATGTCTCAAAGCATCTTAGGGGAGTTTCTTTCTTTTACTATTTTACCGTTCAAAAGCATTTAGCTGATCAATATTAAATGTGTTTTTTTTGAAACGCAACGTTGGAGCACCCATGTCAAACATAGTATCTTTCCATTTTATCGATCATTTTTTTGAGATTGAGATAGCATTGCCACTAGTGCTTTTACAAATATTGCAAATTAGGTCAAATTTAGGTCGCCTGATCCGATTCAATACATCCCTCGAATCAGATTTAGATTCTATCCATTAAAACCTAATTAGGTCTAGATTGAGTGGGTCAGCCACTGAATCAGTCCTGGATCATCGACAATCCGAGCCGAACCTGGTCCATTGACAGTCCTAACTATCTGGGGCATGTGTGTGCAGCCATCTGTTTAACATTACGGAGGTGTAAGGTACTATTTTTTGTGCATTTTTAATGGGGTAAACTGTAATATTTAAAGAAGATGGTTTACAATCGGACCCCACACTGACAAGGGATGGTATCTATGGGTACTCTCATCATGTCCTGATTATTTCGGGTCTGGGTCATCAGTTATTATAAATTTAGACTGAATATTATTCAGGTCGGGTGTGGATATACCGGTTCCGACCCAAATTCTGGTCGGCCGTAGCACACACACTTCCTCACATCTCCATTCACATGTGGAGATGAAGGAAGTTCAAACCATGGTTTTAAAAAAAGGCCGCCGTTGTAACGATTACACCCTGTCCCCATTATGTTGTTTCGAAAATAATGCTAATCCAAAAAAAAAAAGATCTAACATTGTAACGGAAATAATTAATGACCTAATATTGGATAAAAAAATGTTTTTAACTGTTATATATCCTAACCCCTTATTTTTACATGGACGTCACTGATGTGACCTGTTATTCGATCATAACCGTAGCATTACGGGACCAGTATAACGTTTTAGCGGATAATTTAAAACCTTCTCTCATGCTTAATATTGTCAACTAATTACATTAATTGTGCTCTTTGATTGTCTAAATCATATCGGTTGTTACATACAGAAGTGGTGACGTCATAAAAAGAATAATAAATCATAATGCAAAAAATATATAAAGTTTTATTGATGTATTATATTAAGATACTACTGGGGCCATGACATCAGTGTCCTTATCAAATAGGATCTCATTCTATATGTGAGAAAATAACAAAAAAATATTTTAAATACAAGTAATTAGAGGACGATCCAGTGTAAGCAATTGTATAAATACTTACATCACCATCTCATAATGGAATTATGATATGAGCACCAACTATCTTTCTCTGATTTAATTACTAGTTGGTGGGGTCCCATTAGTAGTTGGTGGGCCCCACTTTTTATATCAAAAGGATCAGATTGAAGTGATCATCTCTCTCTCTCTCTCTCTCTCTCTCTCTCTCTCTCTCTCTCTCTCTTCTATTTTTATTTTCTGGTAGAAGGGTGTTCATCTCTCTTTTGACTTGCTATTATTATTATTTCTTACACTTGTATATCACATAAAAATTGAAGATTGACTTTATATTGTATTTAACCGATCATCATCATCAGACGGCTCACATCTCTCCATCAAGAGCTGAAAACTTTTTTTTTAATCATTGTTAGATCCACAAATGTCAAAGCGTACCCACTTAGAACCAGAACCTATTATATATGATTGTCTCGGGCGATATGGGTCGATCCTGTTCTGGATCGGACTGATCCGGATTGGGATCGGAGCCCATCGATCCGGCCTCTGATCCTGAGATTTTGAACCATGATTGGTTCCAGTTCCAACACAAGTGGAACGACAGTAGCCAGTTTCCAATTCGGTATTATGGTATAAAAAATAAGAATAAAATAAATGGGTTCTTTAGTCAAATTTTTTTTTTTTTTTTTTAAATTGACATATTTAGCACCATTATATACATGGGTTTTGGTCCTATTGATTTAGGTTCGAGTACGGTTCGGTCTGGGTACCAGTATACATAAAACCATACTGTATTATAAATGTCGGTTCTGGGTCTTGTTAGTTCCAATTTTGTTACCGAAACGGGTAGTCTCAGAACCAGGATAATCAAAATCGGGTCCGGGTATCGGTTAATTGAATAATAATTGAAATCCCTGGTTATTTTAGGTGGTGGCAGAGATCATTCTTCTCCCCCTTAATATTTTCTGGTAATTAAAATAAATCATGTATAAAGTCAAATTAATTGATATAATACTAATAATTCAGTATAATAAAGAGGTGCGATTACCAAACATGGATTCTCGAATCCTTGAGTTGGTAGGTTTTCGCTTTTGCTTTTCCCTTTTAAATTCATGGTGGGTCTTCCCCAGCAAACAAACAGGTCACTGCTATAGACCCTTGACCCAATACTCTTTTGGGGTTGTTTGGTGACAAAGTCTAAGTTGCATGGTCCCACATTATACTAGAGCCAAATTAAATTGCATTTGGGTTGACCATGATTTCGGTCATGATTTAAAAAGCGGCCTTTATAACGGATTCGGACCTCCCCCGTTATGTTATGTAACATTTTAATGCTCTGTTGTAACGAAAATAATGACCATTATTTTCTGAATAAAAAATTGTTAAAAAACATCAGTTATTGTCTGTTATTAAATTTATTGAAAATTTGAATTTTAGCGTCATTTTTCTGTTATTTTTCCATTATTTTCCATTTTTGCCCCTGTGCATTACAATCAGTTATAACGACCGTTATAACAGAAAAACGGTAACGCCCAGGCCGTACATTATACCGTTATAATGGGCCCTTTTAAACCTTGATTTCAGTCAATTTTATTATTTATGACAAAAGCTTTAAACACATTTATCCATTTTTTTTTTCTACATTTTTTTGCCGATTTTGGATGGTTTTTAAGTGAAGAACGATCGCTCTATTACGAATTTGTGAGTCAAAAACAATTTGTAAGGGTTGAAATCAAGATCAAATATTCATAAAGTTGCGTATTTTCAAGTTGTTCATTAAAAATTATTTCTATTTTTAATTTCATGTTTCTTTCATGCATTTTAAGTTAAATTAATATTACAAATGTGTAATGCGTCGTATCACCAACCTTCTCTGTATTAGCCATTTTTTTACAAAATTTTTCCTTGGCAAATTGAACTTTGAATTAATTTTAAATTTTAGTAACTTGACGACAAGATATTTTAGAGATTATTGTCACAATGGATTAGGATAGGCCCAAGCCTAGAAGATTTATCAAGGCCCGGCTTTGGACCAGTGTGTAACATGCACGAATGTCACTTGGTTTCGATCAGTTTCGGATCAAAACCACCGAAACTATCGAAACGAAACCAGTCACTTTGAACCATGAGCCAAACCCGGCTTGCCATAAGAGAGCTTGGTCTGATGTGTGATCGGCTTTGCTCACACACAAGTGTGAGCGAAGGTTTTCTCATAAAATCCACATGCCAAGACTCTGTGACTGTCGTTGGAGTTTTACTCTTGGGCCAACAAGGGGTGGGTCATCATTCATAAGTCAGTGAGCCCAAAAGCATATGCCACATGGCTCATTTTGAGTCCCCGCAAGAGCAAAAAAGCAAAAAAAAAAAAAAATTGTTGTAAAGAGCAAGATTGAAAAGGGGTTGTTACAACGGTATAACAGATTGAGGGTTGCCGTTTCTTACATTATAACGGCTGTTATAATGAATTGTAACGCTCAGGGGCAAAAATGGAAAATAATGGAAAATTTGAAATTTGAAATTTGAAATATGAATTTCAAAATTTCAAAACGGAAAATAATGGGAAAAAATGGAAAAATGACAGAAAATAACAGAAATAACAGTTGTTATTTTGAAAGCGTTTTAACGGACATTATTTTCGTTGTAACGGAAAAATAACGGCCGTTATTTTGAAAGCATTTTAACGGTTCATAACATAACGGGAGAGGTCCGAATCTGTTATAACGGCCGTTATTTTTGAAATCCCTTTTAATTACCACGTTATGTCCTAGAGGGGGGGTGAATAGGATAATTTTTAATTTCTCTGCAGATTCTATATGGATTAAAAATTAATGACTACACAAGGCAGAAAATGATCAAACAATCAAAATACGAATCATCCACAGAACATAGATATAAGAAAATTTGAAATAAAATATGCAAACATTTACAATCACACGAGACTCAGATTTATAATAGTTCGGCAACTCCGCACCTACGTCCACTCTCTAATACTCACCACGAGTAGTATTATATAATTTCAATCATACATAACAACATTTTCAATCGAAATAAATAATCAAACAACTAAGATTACACTTAGTCTCAATCTAACGAGAATCGCTTCTCGCTCACCTAGAGAGTCAGCGTAGGCTAGTAGTCTATTTAGAGAAGCTATTTTCTTATGGATCTACAATCATCAACTCAATTTATACAAGAATCACTTCTCGATTCACCTAGCGAGTCACACTAGGCCTGTAATATTTTAGAGAAACAGATTTCTCAAAGATTCCACATTCTTCAACTCAATATGATGTGTACTCACTCATCCACCAATCACAAACAATTCAGATTTGATAATATTAAATTCACTCTAAAAGGTTTGTTCTAAGAGATACTTACCTTTTGTTGAATTCGATCGAATGGTGAATCCTCGTTTAAGAATTCGCCAAAGAGACACTGCCAATGATGATCCTCTTTTTGAAAGAAGATAATTGTAGGAAACAATACACTTCGTAGTCTCTTCAAACAATTAGAGTAGTATTCACAAAAGATGAACTAGATTTGCTCATATGAAGCTCTCTCAAACAATCTAGAGCCTTTACAAAGGATGTAAAGATTTGCATAGGTGAAGCTCTCTCAAATTCCAAATCTTTAGACTCAAGAGATGTTAATCAAAGAATGGGAGTCAGGAGATATCTTGATTGGTTCAATTCTTATGAGGAGAGAAGGCTCTATTTTATAAACCAAACCTTCACTCAATAGAAACGAACCAAAAATAGCCGTTTGAAGAGCCAAAGTGCACTTAAACTCGTAGAAAAGATTGAGTCAAAACGAGATCCGAAAAAGGGGGGGGGGGTTGACCTCATTTAGTCAGTCGCCCGCTCAAAACAGAAACTAAAAGTTTTGGAATAGAGAGGTTCAGTTGCCCGCACCTTTTGACCGGTCAACCGGTAAGAGTCAAAAGATTTCAGTCGGCTGCTCAAAATGGCCGGTCGGCCGACCCTCTTAGACCTTCTCCAAACAATACTTTTAATCCCAACTATACCAAACTAGCAATGAAACATCTAGAGTAAATTTTTATCTGCTGACAATGTGCGGTGTACCCTTAGATGTACGCAAGTAACAGCAACACAAAATTCTTGATAGTTGAACGTTCGTTGAGTGAGAACGTACTTTGATCATTCATATTTTCTTGCTTGATCTTGACTTTGTCTTCAGTTGAGCTTGAACACTTGGGTTGGTTTTCTTCAGCTTTAATTCTTCTTTGATTTGTTGATGAAATCCACTTGATCTTTGACACTTCAGTCTTCAGCGAACTCCTAACTCAATGATTTATTTTACAGAAGAACTAAGTATTCCTAGGATTGACAACCAAGACTTTTCAATTTTTATTATAACGGCCGTTTTTTATGCCATGGTAAGAGATCTTTTTAATGTTAGAGAAATTTTTTGAAGCAGCGATCATGCACCAATAATCGCATGCCACATATACTCATGGTTACTTTTTAGTCTAAACTATGGGCATATGTTGCGCATGATCATTGGGCTGATGATCACTGCTTCAAAAATCCAGCCACTTCAAAAAATTTCTCCTAATGCCGCATTTCAGGGCAAATAACAATGTACCACGTGGCCCACTCTTCCAGTCCCCTTTGACTCATGAATCATTTGTCTACCCTTTTATCGGCCTACACAGTACCTAAGGCCCGTTTGGCAAACCAATGGAAGCAAAAAGTTGATTCTAATTAAAAGTTTGGTAGGTTGAAGCAAAGTTTGTTTGGTAAAATACTAACTTATAAGTCAAAATATAAAAAAAAAATTAGTTTGGCAAGTATTAAGTCAAAAAGTCATTTTGGTAAAAATTGTATACATCATATTTTAATAAATTATTGATAACCATCATTCCTAACATGTGTTTTTATGTAAAACTTCAATGAATCATCAAATGCACAAATATTAACCCACTCATACAAAGCAGATGAACTTTGCTTGATTGGGGGAAAAATAGATGGTGGCGATTGCCAAACTGATCATTTGATGGTTCGATCCTCTATTGAATGGGGCCGTGGCTCAAGAAAACAGATTGAGATGTTGATCTAAATTATACGTAGTACTGGTCTGACCTACGTGCATGGTTCACAATTTTAGCCACATAAGTTGATATATCAGAGTTTTGATCATCTTTTGGCATCCAAGAGGTGGCTATATATATAGAGAAAACACTCCTAATCATGGAGTTGGTAGGGCATGATCTTGACCATTATTTCTCTCATCACTCATATCAAGTCCACATACGTGTATATGACGCATCAAATCATGATTGACTGGTACCATCTCAACTGAGGCATTTAATCAAACACATCGTCCCAATTCTGCAAATTTGACTATATATGAACTGAGTTTTCCATTGTCCAAAATAATTAAAACAACATTATTTTACCTCGATTTTCTGAAATTAAAATAAAACTGCCAATCTTGGATGGAATGCACCGATTGAATATGAGGTCATTCATTGAAGGACGTTACAGAAGCATCTACAAGGAATTCTTAGATAGTTTTGGTTGATTTGATCCAGAAATTTGAACGTAAAAAGAGAAAATTTCTAATAGGTTTCCTCGAAAAGTTGAAATTAATTTGTTTAGCTGAAACAGATTTTTTCGGATTAATCAGGCACCAAAACGAGCTTTTCAACTTTTTTTATTTTAAAAGCTAAAAAGCAACTTATTTTGGGTTTGCCATACGACCCCTAAAAGCATGGTTTAAAAAAACACCCTTTATAACGAAAATAACGGTCAATATAACAGATTCGGACCTCCTCCCCGTTACGTGTTATTTTCTGTTATTTTTTGGAAAATTTGAGGGAAAAACCAGCCGTTATTTCCGTTATCTTCCATTTTTTGAAAATCTGAAATTCAAAATTTAAAATTTAGAACCATTTTTCCCGTTATTCCATTATTTTCTGTTATTTACCATTATTTTCCATTTTTGCCCTTGAGCGTTATTTTCGTTATAACTGCCATTATAACGGAAAAATGGTATGCCCCAAACCTTGCCTAAAAGCAAGGTTTAAAATTGACCTGACTACCTAAAAGCAAGATTTAAAAGGGGCCGTTATAACAGTATAACAGACTGGGGGCGTTACCGTTCTTTGTTATAATGGCCGTTATGAGGTATGACAGATTGTAATCTAAAACCAAGTCTAAACCATGGGCATATGTGGCGCAAGATTATTGGGTGCATGATCACTGCTTCAAAAATCCCGCCACTTCAAAAAACTTCTCCTAATGCCGCATTTCAGGGCACATAGCAATGTACCATTTGTTTTTCTAATTTTCAGTAAAGTTTATAACGGAAAATAATGGAAAAATAACAAAAATAATGACATTTTAACAAATTTTTTCATAAAAAAGTTCGTTATAACGAAAATAACGGTCATGTTATAAATGTAATGGTTGTAACCGATGGCTGACCGCCGCTCATGTGGCGTCAGTTATACTATCGGCATTTACTTTGTAACGTATCGGCATTTACTTTGCAACGTCTGGATCAAAGCTATATATGTAAGTATTGATCAATGGAAATATCATCAGATTCACAACACGTTATCAGCACTACTCTACTGTGAGCGTTAATCGGTGATTAACGTGGACGTCAAGATGTCTGGTTATGCCCTCGCTTCTCTGATTGTGAGTGCCTATGCAACAAATCGGGAGTAGTCCCTTCCATAGCATTGTCTCAAATCTATCGAATAAGATGGCTAGTGATCTTTCATTGCCGTCAGGAATTTTACGAGAAATAGAACTTGCAACCCCTGTCAAATATGAAAATCAGTCGGAAGGAAAAAGCCTATAAAGGTATTTATCTGTTTTTAAAGAAGACTATAGATTATTACTAAATAGAGTGGAAAGCTTGAAAAGATTATTTTATGAAGTTACCTTAACCGTTAGAAGCTCTCCACTCAGATTTGTAGATCTAAAGGATCTCCAATCAATAGTTTCCTATTACATTATGCTTTCTAGGTGTCATAATATTAAGGGGGTGCATGTCTTTCCAAATTTGTTAAGATCTCTAGCTACTATGTAGGATTTTATAATTTCCTTCTCGAATCCCCTCATGTTACCACATTGAGGTTTATGGAGAAAGGGTCTCCATGATTTCCATTTTAGTTTATTGAATGGTATGGCAATAAATGTCAAAATTTGAATTCTCAAAAGATTGGCTAATCTAGGTCTGTCTAGATGTCCAAATGGGCACGTTTTCACTAGGGGAGAGGTGCCCATATTTGGATGGGACGCACCACTCAATAGATCTCTTGGGCCAAAGTTAACCGTGTTGGATGAGCTTTACCATTTGATATCATACTCTGGGAAGTAAGGCAAACGGTATAGAGAAGAAAGTTTGAGGAGAAGATGGTTAAGATCTTCTATATCGATCAGGTGTACTTTGATCTCCCTAGTCGGACCGATCGGTGGTTCCACACCACTGGTAGAACAATTCACAGTCAACCCCATAGGGAGTTAGGGAACTTGAATAATGTTAATTTTTTTTTACTAGCCAAGAGCCAAAGGGCATATAAATTCAATGGGAGATTCTCATAGCTTGCTACAATGCACTTTATAGTGTAAACCATCATATGGTCTGTAATGCATGGTTCATTACTCATTTACTATAGCCAATGTTTTAAAAGTTTGACTGGAGATCAAACCAGAAAAGTGGTCAATCTAGTCTTCTCCTGTTTGATAGCTTGATTTAAATTGGTCAAACTATTTTGGCATGTCTGTCCTAAATGAGCGGGATTCAATTCCTTTCCCGGTGATGCCATTTCTGGACTTGCCATGCTAGGATCTATCGTATCCTTTACACTTTGTGGGGTAATATTCGCTAAAAAGTGTTTATTTTAAGCAATTATCCTTTTAGCGTTATTGCACTCTTCTATGTACCTGAAGAGAGAATTTGAGATAAAAGCTCTTAGAAAATAAAATTTTGCCTCAGCCTATAGATCAAACACCTCTAAAGTAGGATCCTTGTTCATTCATGATCCACATACATCGAAAATGTCCTGAACACTTCAATATGAATAATACTGCTCGTTTGATGTAGATTAAAAGTAGGTATATCAAGGGTGAAATAATCAAGTATATTTCATCGAAGTTCTTTTACACTCACACGTTCTAGTAGAGCTGCAATATTGACATCCAACAGATACGTTCTAGTAATAATCTTGCGGATCTATTCATCAAAGCGTTACCAATGTCAACATTCAAGAAATTTGATTTTCAACATCGGTATGTATCAGCTCTAAGACTTTATCAGTTGACATGCTCAAATCAGGGGGAGCATCAATGAAAGATGATGATTATATTCTAGAATGACCTTTGCGCACTGTACTCTTTTTCCTTCGTTTTATTTTTTTCATAGGGTTTTTTTAGGCAAGGTTTTAATGAGGTAGTCTTAAGCGCGTCAATTACCATCACCTTGATTCGCCAATACACTGTACTCTAATGAGGTAGTTTCCATAAAGTGGCGGACATCCAAGGGGGAGTGTTAGAAATGTAACGGTTGTAACCGATGGCTGATCGCCGCTCATGTGGCGTCAGTTACACTATCAACATTTACTTTGTAACGTATCGGCATTGACTTTGTAATGTCTGGATCAAAGCTATATATGTAAGATTGATCAATGAAATATCATCAGATTCACAACAGGTCATTATTATTTGAACATTGTTAGATTCATCTAGGGGTTGCAATTTGGCACGTTGGGCTAGAACTATGGTACATCAGGCTAGGGCGAGCTTAGAACTGGCAGGTCAGGTCTGATTGGAAAAATAGGGGCCTGATCCTAGGATTGGCAGCCTCAGGCCTGGATGCCATGCTGAGTCGCGAGTCGGGCTTGATTTCAAAGGTGTTGAAAAAAAAACAATTCTTTTCAAATTTTAGGGGGAAGGGAGTTTGTTATAATTCAAATTTTAGGGAAGGGGTATTTTAAAATTCAAATTTTAGGGGGAGGAGATCCTTAAAATTCATATTTTGGGGATAAGCTGGCTAGCGGGCCGCAGGTTACGGGCTCAAATCCCAAGCCTAGGCCCGGCCCGGCCCGAAGCCTTAACGGGCTGGGCCATGCTTTGGGCCAAATTGTCACCCCTCTTGGCCCCCCGCCGGGGGTTGGGGGACTCCATTTCTCTTCCTTCCTGAAATTTTTTTCGATGCAGAGGGTTCTGATGCAGTTGATGCACACAACTCTCGTGGCCCTACATAGCTCATTTTTTTGGGCCCGTTAACCACACAGATGTTTAGACCACCCATTGGTGGATATACACATTAACAATCAACTTGATTGATTACATTTTACCAATGTGAATACACACTCATAGTACTAATTTATAGTTTTAAAATTTTGAATTTTAGCGCCTTTTTTTTGTGTTTTTTTCGTTAAATTCCATTAAAATCATTAAGATCCATTAGATTTTTTATTTTTTTTTTCATCTTTGCCCCTGGCCATTTTTTCCGTTTTAATGGTAACGCCCCAAGTCCGTCGTGCCGTTAAAACGGCCTCCTTTAAACCTTGGTACTAATCACCAACACCATCCCTTCCCCAACAATTAATCCCTTAAACTACACAAGAACTTAACATCACAACAGAAAATGGAATCCAAGTTTTTTATTTAAACTTAAATAAAAACCATAAATAAAATAAAAACCCATTTAATATTTAAATAATAATTTATGCAATACAACATAATTGAACAAAGGAAAAAAAAAAAAAACCCCATAATTATCTGTATTGTGTGAAGGCGGAATTCATAATTACACCATACATGATCAATATAAGAACCCTAGGTTTCCTCTTCTTCAATGGCAACTAGGGGAAACCTTCCCTATTTTAGTCCATTTAACATTCTTGCATGAAGCTTTGGCTGATTCTCCTCCTTCTCTCACTATATTAATATCTTGCAACACGATCCCGCGACATGGAAATCTCTTGCTGCAGTCAAATTTTACAGCTACATCTGATTCACTTGTTCCTTTGATGTTCTTGTAGATTACGTTACTAACTTGCACTGCCGAGTCCTGATAAAAAAATCGATTTAATTTCATATTAATGGAAATCAAGGGCTGTTATCGTGTTCGAGGGTGTTGGAATCGAAATTGTTACCTGTTCTTCACATGGGTCATTTTGATCACAGTAGTTTTGATCTACGATTATCGGATTGCTGACATTGTACATGACAACATTTTCAAAAATGATGTTGTTTGCATTGCCAGACCCCCCCTGCATATATTAAACAAGGATATAAACATGCTAGCTAGTTGAAAGAAAGAGGGGGTATGTTACATACATACATGCATGCATGCATGCATGTATGCATATATGGGTACTTGAAAAACTAGCTGTTACCTGCCAAGACTTGATCCTGACTCCATTGGTGGTCCCAGAAAGTCTGGCTCTATCTACTATTACATCTGAAACATGGGCTTCAGATTTGCCAGATCCTAAGCTTCCAATACTAAGGTCACCATAACAAAAAAAAAAGGAAAAAAGGAAAAGCATTAATTGCTTGAAAGTAGTTATGTTTCAGTTGAAATTGGCAAGTTAAAGAGTTGAGTTTGAGACCTGATCCCATGACCTGGTCCACAGGTTATGTCCATGGCTCGAACCTTTTGGGACCCACTTACTATAGAGATGCAATCATCACCTTCAATATTATCACAGAGAATTTACAAAATTAGAGTCACCATGATTTCAGGTTAATGGGTTAATTTACATTTGGATTTTTTTTTCTATTTTGGTTACAAATTCGATTTTAAAAATTAATGGAAGTTTAATTTCTTTCTTCAAATGAAATTAATTTCTTAGGGCGTGTTTGATTGAAGGAAAAATTTTCCCAAGAAAATACATCTGGGAAATGCCTTAAATGGCTGTTGGATTGCATCTGAGACAAGGATTTAAATTTCGGTGAGGTCAAAAACCGAAATATTTCAATCATGTGAGAAAATAAAGGTGTATTTTCAGCTGGAAATGAATTCTCGCCTATGTGGAAGGGAAATAGATTCCGGGTTTGGAGGGGTTTTGTAAAGGGAAAGATTTTTGGATCCTTCCTATTTTCACCTCAATTTTCACCTTTATCATCTGAGAAAATAAAAATGCATTTTCAGGTGAAAATTGTAATTTTTCAACTTGGCAATCAAACTCGCCCTTAGTTTCTCATTTTGGGTAAGTTTAAAAATCGCAATAAGTCAGCTTTTAGCAGTTTTTAAGCATATATAGGAAAAAATTATCCATTTGGTAAAATTTATAAGTACTTTTTTAAAGCCCAATGAGCTCCAAAATCGTCATAAGCAGAAGCCATTTTTCCTATTTGTTTTTGTGAGATACCGTTCTTAAAAAAAAACTTTACAAGTTAATCTTTGAAAAAGAATTGTAATAACATAACTAATAACTACCCTTTTGTAATGCCAAAATTTAAATTTTTTTTACTTTTGCCACCAAAAGAGCATATTTTTTAACAAATACCATAGAAGGGCTTTAAGAAAAGAAGCACTTTTCATGTATGGTTTCCAAACCAAAACAGCTTAACTCAAGCTCTTTATATATAAGTGCTATTGGGTAAGCACTTTACATAAGCTTTATGCTTACTGGTGTTCTTTCTCATTTTTTTTTCTTCTGTTAAATCCTCTAAAAGCTAAAAGCATGTTAACCAAAGGAAGATAACAGGGGGTGGGTGTGTGTTTATTTTTAATTTTAATGTTTTATAATTTTTGGCTATACCTGTTTTGATAACACAGCTCATTATTTGGATATTCTGTGTGTCTGTGACATGAATTCCATCTGTGTTGGGGCTTTTTTCTGGTGCAGTTACCATGAGATTGAGAGCTTGAACATTGACACATTTCTGAAAAGCAAGATGAATTTGCTGTGCATCTTTGATCTTGAGGTCTCTCACCCTCAAATTTTTGCTGTTATAGAAGGTTAAGGCCTGTTCAAGACAAAAAGTACAAAAAGAATGAACAACCTACTTTCCTTCTATCTATCATGTTAGGTAAGCCTTGCTTCAAGTTTTGACAGAGAAAAAAAAAATATTTCACACACAAAATGTACTTCCATAACACCACCTTCTCATCTGGAATCCAACAATCAAACCAAATTGGTGTAAAAAAAGACTGATAACGTACCGTTGGCGCATGCGTGCAGGGCTGCAAATTCACAGAGGAGAGAATTAAGTAGAATTAGTCGTCGATTACAGTGAAATTAATCAAAATTGAAAGATCAAAATTATCTAAGTACTTACAAGAGCTTTGTTGATTTTGCAGGAATTATCCCACCATATTTTCCCATTGCCATTAATGGTTCCACCACCTTCAACAATGAAATTTTGAATATTTTGGAAGACTAGCCAGTGTCTTTGATCTCGTTGGTAGTCGGATCGATCAGCAGAAGCTTCGATTGTTCCATAGATCTGATACATAGAAATTATGACATAGTTTTATCTAATAATATAAGTTCATTAACAGAAGAAAAATCCTATTTCTTTTTGTTAGATTTATCTCACCTTCATTGTAATATCAGAGTTGCAAGGACCTGAGAATGTAACTGGCTTAAGAAGATAGTTCTTGCTCTGGGGTACCACAAGAACAGCTGCTGAAGATGATGAACAAGCTTTCTTCCATGCCTTCTTAAATGCCTGAATGAACCCAACAAATTTTACACCAAAACTATCAGAATCCAAACAAAAAAAAATGAAAACTCAAATGGAATAGAACTATAACTGCATGATCATATGATTTTCTCTGAATGGGGTACCTCTGTGTCATCTGATCCATCACCTTTAGCTCCAAAATCATGAACATTAATCACATTTGGTGAAGTTGCTGGACTACCCACTTGATCAAACCTGTCTACACTGAACATTTCAGCTTCATAGTTAATCAGGCTTGTGAATTCGGGCTCGAATTCGCCGTCTCGATCATCTATGGTACCGAAATATGTAGGATAAGCCCTGGTATCATATCCAGAAGATTTATCAAGACAATTGGAGAGTGGGTCCTTTTGCAAACTGCCATGACAGGAGTTATAAGAAGAGAACAACAGCATGAAAAGTGGGAGTAAATGCCTTTGTAGACCCATTATATTCCTCAGTTGCAAGAGACAGAAAAAACTACCCAAGAGATACGGAATATTGCTTGAATATTAGAGGTATGGTGTTGAAACCATGTCATGATGAGCTTATTTATTTATAGAAAGGAGAGGTTGCTTAGTAACTATGTTCTAGAGAGAGAGAGAGAGAGAGAAAGAGAGAGCTTGGCTTCTACTCAATCTATGGGCGGCTTGGGTCTTGTTCCTCCATGACTCTTGAGGTATGGATTGAGATACAAGAGATTGAGACGGAAGGACTTCTTGACCAGTCGCCGACTTCTCCCCACATATCTCTATGATCTTCTCTGTCTATGGAACCAAAAAAAATATCATTTCTTTTCAGCTTTCTTCTATACCAAAATACATGTATATACATTGTTGTACACCGTACACACGTAACTTGCCTTCAAGAAGTTGTGATATACACACCAATATGGTGTTCAATTGCTTGCATGCAAGCATTATACATGTATGTACATGTAAACCCATGGCCGGTTCTACCCTAAGGCCATTAAGGTGGTCGCCCAGCCCAGGTCCCACTAACCACATGGATTTTTAGCCCACCCCTTATTGGAAATACAAACTAAAAATCAACTTGATTGATTATCTATAGCCATAGATTTTAGTACTTTTTAGGACATGATTCTAGCCGTTGGATTTAAGCATGTTTTTTGGGTAGTCAATCCAATGGCTTGAAATCATCAATCAAGATTTTGTTTATCTACCAATAGGTGAGCTGAACATCCACATAGTCATTGTGCCCAAAAAATGATCTATGTAGGGCTCACTAGAGTCCTCTGCATCGACTGCACCAGGAGTCCTCTGCATCTAATTTTTTTTCCGTAGTTTCTAATTATCATGAATAGTTTTTATATAAAGATTTTCAATAACATAGAGAGTTTAATTTTTAAATTAATATCATATATATATATATATATATCAATGTGTTAAATATAAAAAAACCTTAAATAGAGTTTTCGCCTTAGGCCTCAACTTATATCGATACGGCCTGTGTAAACCATATGCATGCATGCATCCACTAGCATATTTGTATTTTGGAGGGGTTTTTTTTCTTTTTTTTTAAAGATCGTACGTGTAGATATATAGGTAGATAGATAGATGTGTGAGTGTTGTATACGTACGTGTACGTGTACACAATATGTATACATGGCGTGCATTGTGCATCATCGATCGGCTAGCGCGTTCCTATTTTCCCACGTGGGGTTTTATATATATTATTTTATTTACTCTCGTATGATCATTTTAGGTCATGGATGACTAAATGGTTCACGGAAGATTGGTATTTATCCATATTTTACTTATCCAATCACATTCACAATTTCACATACCATGCATCATAAGACCATCATGAGCATGTGCATATGATGTCACAAGGGTGTGTGTTGGGTGGAACGCGTTGGGGATTTTCGCACTCTTTAGGAAATTACTGGTTGGAGTAAGAAGGGAGAAGGTGAGTTTGTGGTAAGAGAAGGGCATTTGCGTGTGATTTTGGGATGGAAAAATTCGCTAGGATCACCAAAGACTTGCCGTGGTGTGCTTGATCAGAAAGAGGGAGGGAGGGAAGGAGGGATGGGCTTGGTGTAGTGTCGTTTGTGACTTAGGTTTTGTTCCTTTAAGGGCTTGTCTTTATGACATATTGAGGGTAGGACTTTAGAGTATCTCTTGCATTTGTTTACTACAGACGCCCCCCGCCCCCCCCTTCTTTCTTCATTTTCTTTTAATTTCTTATGTAAACATGATTCTGAGTAGGCAGACTTAGGTCCAAGAATAACTGCTTATCAGGGCAACAAAGATCACCCATTTAGGGGTCTGCCATGTGTTTTCTGATGTCATCGAATCTGATTGTGACATGTGTCATTAAGTCGTCATCTCAGAGAGGTTGTCAGCGGTGGTCTGATAGAGCCTTGATGTTGCCGCGTATCAAGTTTTCGAGCTGACACGTGGCTATAGAGTGTGTTTTTTTATTTCCTAAAATTAGCGAGGGCGCGATACCTGCGTATGGAGTATGGAGTAGCGGCTGATTCGATTAAGATTTGTCAATCTCAATTACTGCTTTGATTTCATGTCAATCCTTTGTGATTGTAATCCGGTGCTAATGACCATTTTTGTTCACACTACTTGATGAGGTTAGTCCATACTCCAGGCCCATTGTGGCCCGTTAAGGACTACAGTAAATAGGTCTAAAATTAACTAAAAAAGTTTATAAGTCGCAATGTGACTACAAAAAGTTTGGGGCAATAATCAAGACAACATGTGGTATTGATTACTGCGACCTCGCCTTTGCAGTCGCAATGCGCCAGCCAGAGTTTTCTCTGTAAAACAAAATCTTCTACGAGCCCGGCCCAAGCCCTAGTCAGTTTGTGTGTTCATGATTATCAACATGTGAGATTTATTATTTTTCATTTTGCTGATAATAATAGATATTTCTTGAGTATTTAAGGCCCAAGCCTGGTCCATATTTTACCATTTTAGTAACTTTGGTCCAAGCCCATCTCATGGGCTATAAGCCTATCACTCACTGGGCCTTATAAAGGACATTGGGCTACAGCCCAATCCTGGTCCAATGTTGCTATTTAGTAACTTTGGCCCAACCTATATCGGGCTATAAAACTATCACTCGATGGGTCTTATAAAGGCCATTGGGCCACTAGCCCATTGATAACCCTAACTCTTAAGAATCGTTGATCAGAAAAAATAAGTGGCCTTTAGTTTGATCATCTGGGTCAACCAATTGGTGTGATTTTAGGTTTGTGGCTCATCTAAGAGTTATGAATTCAATTGAATGGCTTAGATTGGTCGCATGTGTACCCATGCGAGACATAATAGCTGATTATGGACTTAGGGGTTTATATAAGACTCTCAGGCAATTTTTCATCCATGCATGGCAGTCTCTAATGTGCACTTGAGTGCATATGGGACTTGTCTTACCTATTCTATCGTGTGAAGTAAATCAAGCGGTTGAAATTACGAAAAACGAAGCATCATAGAACCTTCAATGAAAGTCAGCAGCCTCAAGTCCTCAACCCATGATGAGTTTTTGGGGAGCTTTGATAAAAAAAATTTTAAAAGGAGATTAATTCTGAAATGACTTATTTTCAATAATTTCTAAAAATTCATTTTAAGTGCTGAATTTCCAAAATTCACTGAAAATATGTGATTTTTTTAAGTCATCCACACCTTGACCTTTTTTAGGGACGGGATATTGGCACCTGCATTTTCGCTCAGTAAACCCATCCCTCCCTTTTCACTCATCACACCCATAACCAAAAAACAAAAAAAATAGAGAAAAGAAAAGAAGAAGAAGACGAAGAAAGAGGAAGCCACTGCCACCACCACCACCACCACCACCGCAGGTACCTCTCTCTCTTGCTCTCTCTCCCTCTCCCTCTCAACCAAAAAAAAAAAAAAATCAGAAAAGATGAGAAGAAGAAGGAAGAGGAGGCTGCCGCTATCAAGACCGCAGGGATGGGATTTTTGGGTTTATTGAGCGAAAACGTGGGTGCCAATATCCCGACCCTTTTTTTATTAAGTGGCAAATCACTTAATTGTTCGTGGCAAGTAATGGCATGTTTAAAAGATTCTACGATTCTTTCCTAAAATACCTAATATAACCATATAAATATTTTATAATACCCATAATGCCCTTACCTTCAAATAATAAAAGAAAAATAAACTCCACTTTGTCTTCCTCAGTCCTCTCCTTAATCCCTCTCCCCACAAGAGACAGTCATGGACTATCGTCGCCAGTTGACGGATCATTGCCGTCAACTCACAGACCACCATCAGTGGTTCTATGTTTATTTTTTTATAATTATATTCCAAAAAATGCTTTAGTTGCATTTTTGTTTACCAACACACCTGGTCGTTTTTACTTGATGACACTTGTATCTAATTCACGGTTAAAAAGGCACAATTGTAATGAATTTAATCCGTTGCAATACTTTTCTACACAACAAATCATGCGAAGAATAAAATCCATCACAAAAGGCCTTTATGAGGGATAGATTTATTTCGTTAGCTAGGGAAGTCCTTTTTTTTATTTTGCAACTAAAAGATAATTACTTATCTTTTAATGCATAGACACGATATTATTCTAAAACAAAGTTGTTATAATTCTTCTACACGATTTATGATCTTTTACCAAAACTTCATGCTTTGTTTGTAAAAATTACTCTCATATTATTCTTTTGCTTGATGACAAATGATGCGGTAAATCTTAAAGAGGATGGCTCCTTATTCTTTCCAAACAAAAAAGAATCATTGCACGCATAGATCATCCTGGTTTATGTTTACTAAATAAACTTAACACACATTTGATAAGGGTAAATGTGACAAAATGCCAATTTTTAGACATATTAGGTTGTGTATAACAAACGAATTAACTTAACACTTATTTTCAGGTCTCAGTAATTTTTTCAGTTTATTTTACCAAACTATTTATTCAGACCTTATATTCAACACTTTAAGATGTTAGGTCTTATATTCAGCACTTTAAGATATTAGACCTTAAAATAAGTTTTACCAAATGCTACCTTAGGGATGTCAACGGGTCGGTTCTAGTTTGGGTACCAATGTGTTAGAAGAAATAACAATAAACAACAATTAAATATGCGAACACACTACACAGAGATTTACGTAGTTCTCTCAAGATTGAGGTACTTCCCCAAACACACATACTCCACTATCACTACTAGAAAAAGCACATACGGCGTCGGTTAAAAACCGACGCCATAGACATTTAACGTCGGTTTTTTTTTCATAAAAAATCGACGCGAATACCAGTGACGCGGAAGGTATGCGTCGGTTATATACCGACGTGGAAGCCTAAGATATGGCGTCTGTGTTTACAAAAATAGACGCCAAAGTCTATATATTCGCGTCGGTTTTTGTAAAAATCGACGCCAAATCCTAAATATTCGCGTCATCATCATATTCGCTAACGAGGTCTCTCGTGTACCTAATTACAAAAAATCCATAAGATTTCATGTCATTTTGCTTCGGGCACTATATAGAAAAATATAATTCAATGAATTTTTGACCAATTAAAAACTACAAGTACTAGTATCCCTTAACTACCCTCCATAATGGTTCTTTCTTCCTTAATTCGTGGTCGTAATGGATTTCAAATTGATTGAATGCACTGCAAGAAAGGAATAAAAAGCTTTCAATTAATCTTTGGATGCATGTATCAATATTACTTAATTTATTAATATTGTAAGATTAACTTACCGTTTGACATCGATTTTCAAAGTTGAGTAAATCGTACTATTTAAGGAGTCGAAACAATAGATTGTCATTGATAATAAGTCGATGACAATCAAAATCCAGTGTGCCTTATATGTGAACAACAATCAAGTTATTAGTAAAACATTCAATAAGTTATTAATTATCAAATTTAATGACAACAGAAAAGATAATTACCTAATGTTTAAGGGAATTAACAAAGTCTTTCCATCGAGGTATGTAGATACCAATATATTGAAAAGAAAATCTACAAATTGATCATCTAAAAATTGCCCATCCCTTATACATGAACTGATGGATTGAGCACTGACCATGCTAATTTTATTAACCAAATATCTTTCAATTAACATTTGGTTGACGTGGCTGATAAATTAAAAAAAAATAAACTTAAATTAGAATATATGTACCATCATCATATTTATAAAATTCAGATAGAGAAAAGAAACTTCAAAGTATCTTATCATTGATATAATGTCAAGCACTGTGACGACACATCTTGTACTTCACAAACCAAAAATACATCGAGAAAGTCAATTTAAATCATCTCTGATACGCTAAATACTTCCGACCCCGTAGTAATACTAATGGATATAGAAGATGGGTCGTGTGCATGCAAATGATTATAAAATTCAGAGATGAAAGTGAAATTGTCAACTTCACTTGGATCATGTACCTATAATCAAAATTATAATTATAATTAGTATATAAATATATTAAATCAAATAGATTGTAAAAATTGACAGATGTTTACATGATGAGCGTCTGTGGATACCACCCATACTGTAAACCATGCCACAATGTTGCCAACTGCATCTCCTACCGTAGTGAACACATCACGAACCGATATCAGGAGTTCAACTTCCGACACTATGGGTACTTTGATCGACACTCGTAAATTATCAAATCTCAATTGAGTAAAGTGCACCATTTGGTCAGGTACACTATTCAAAATAATCTATCGACAACAATGTTGCGAGGGGTATGTAGTGCCAGCCTGCATGATTTTTCTTATGACAAAAAAGATAAACTTAATAAGATAGTTAAAATGAATGTTCACAAAATGTATATTAAATTAAGGTTCGCAAAATGTATATTAAATTAAGGTTCACAAAATGTACCTTTTCACCTCCCGAGGTTGGACGACATGAGGCTACCTTCTGCATACCCGGGCTTGGACAGCTACATGAGGCTACCTTCTCAGATCCCTACGAAGACATATGTTGTGTTGGCATGTGTTGCGATTGTGTTAGCTGTTCGATTTGTGCCTGCATCGCCTTTATCATCTGGGCTTGACTCTAACCTTGTGACATCAAATTTACTTGATTCATTTCAGATGAGCTAAGTGCGCTTTATTTCCACGTTAAGGGATTTGGAAGTATTTTAAAGGGGTGACAAAATGCCCCATGCCCCCGACCCTACCGGGATGTTCCTAGGTCCCTAATGCCATTGTCAGTACATCATTACTTCCCTCAATTGATAGGGACCCATCTTCAACTTGTTTTCTTAAATTATCATATAAAAATATATGTAAATCAAATTAATAATCTTGAGATATAACTTATTATATGTAATTCACGCGGCAAATTATTATATGAGGCAAATTACAATTTTGACAACCGTTTCCCTGACGGCGTCGTCTACATACTGTCCATCATTAGTTTGACGAGCCATTTTTCATAGCTCGCTCCGATCCACCTCTTCAAAGTTACTTAATTTTTTCATAGCTCGCTCCGATCCACCTCTTCAGAGTTACTCAATTATTTCTATTATAAAATAAACAATTTACATCAGTGATTATATATTTACAATAATTCTATATTTACAACAATTCTACAATTATAACTACTAACTTACCAACTCCTCAGCTAGATTGGCATAAGACTTTCTGCCCAGGCAATGGTTGTATTTATTCATTGCTCGCCTTTCCTTTTGGGTTTCATGATATGCCCTCCCCCCTTCTGAGATTTTTAAAGGTGCAAAAGCTTCCCAATCTGCTTGGTCAATATAGTCGAACTTAAGTGGCTTCAAATTAAACAGCTCTGGCTCCGCTATATAAGGAACTACATGATCTACATTCAACTTGGTCTTGAAATCCCTCCATCTTGTACTAATGAGGGACAATGTGTGCCGCTTGCTTCTTGGGTCTAGCACAAAATGCTCCTACAAGTTAATTAAGAGTTAATAACATCAGATAATGACAAGTGAGATTTTGACAAGATACTTTCAAAGTAATTTTAATTTACCTGAACACATGTCCATAATTTTTCTTTCAATTCAATTGGCACGTCTTTCCAAACTGCATTCCTAATGGGAACCATTTGCCGCGCAATGAGACCAGCATATGTGGACAAGGTTGCTCCAGCGTCTCCTATTGGTACCCCGTCTTCATTGTATTTCATAATTAACTTCTCACTCTACTTTAACAATTATTGTAGCTTTGTAGCACCTCGACTTTTCTTCTTTGCAGATGCATCACCTATGTGCAGCTCCATACTAAAAAATACCCAGAATAATTAGTATAGTGATACATGAAATAACAAATATAAAGTCGGTAGGTAGTGATACATGAAAAAGAAGCTAGGTAATGATATATGAAAAAGAAAAAATATTAAGAACAAAGATTGAAAAAATAATATATATTCTATTAATAAAAATAATCCAATACATGAGGGGGGGACATCCAGCCTTACCCCTATCCCACAATTTACAAATAAAACTCAATTATGATTTTCTAATATCAATCCAAATTCCTTTAGAATGATCTTGTCGCACATAAGACTCATCAGACTCTTCAATGTCATTAATTTGTAATTCATTAGTAACAGGCTGATGTTCATTACAAACATCAATGAATTCATCATCATAGTTATTTTCAGGATACTCTCTCATAGGAGCAAAGAGAACAATTGACATTTTAGGATCAAGTTGATCTTCTACGTAAAAAACTTGCTTTGCTTGAGAAACCAAAATAAAAGAATCAGATTTGTGTCCTACTCTACCAAGCTCAACTAATGTGAAACCAAACTCATCTTTGAATATGACATTCTTGCTGTCAATCGAATCACATTTAAATACTAGAATCTTGAACATATGGTAATCAAGCAACCATATCTCGTTAATAACACCGTAAAAACACATTTATCCAATGATCGGATTCTTATCCTCTGCTCTTTCGATTTGTAGTGTTTCGGCCACTATGCTCACTCTGCTGTTCTGGTTCACTCGTGAATTATCCCAATTTGAAGTGTGATAACGACAACCATTAATGATGTAGCCAGGACATTTGATTACGTTATGAGTAGGTCCTTGTGCTATCCACCTCAATGTGTTCGAGATGTTATTTTGACCGTGTAATTCATCTTCAACCTATAAAGTTTTCAATAGTTAGGCATGTCTATTTATGACTTCAAAGAAATACAAACATGTATAAATTATTGTACAATTTGTCATATCTAGGATATAAAAGTGCGGTTGTGTTCTAGTTGTAACCACTTTTGATTTTTTGATTGATGCCGATAATTTGCCTTCAAGTAAGACATATGTTCGCTATTAAGATACGAATGACACAACACGGAGTTAAAATGTAGTCCTTAAGCAATGGAACGAAGATAAATTAATTGAAAATAGAGATAAAAATGTCTTTATATGATGTAAGGTTGAACATCATTCATGTTTTTCAACACATAACGATGCGCCTGCTCCCAAGACTCATTATCAACTTGGACGACATTGCCTCCTAGCAAAGACTTGCAATCAAAGAGCATATTCGCATATTCAGTACTACCAGTTGCCTTATTTCTATCACAAGAATCCCAATTCCTTCCAAATTAGATAAGTTTTCTGTGCAAAACTCAATCGCTTCCTCCGCAATATAACATTTAGCAATGCAACCTTCTGATCAGTTTCGATTGCGTACATGACCTTTTAAAACTTTCATAAACCTACAAGTATATATGAAAGAACTATTATATCAATAATGACACTAACTTACATGAAAAATGATAAAGTATGAGTGTATAGTTTTGTAATATACCTTTCAAAGGGGTACATCCATCGAAAGTGAACTGGGCTACATAATCGGACCTCTCTGACAAGATGCACCGTTAGATGAACTATTATGTCAAAGAATGATGGTGGAAAGTACTTTTCAAATAAACACAATGTAAGTACAAGATTATCTTGCACATCAATTAATCTTGACACATCCACTGCTTTGTTATATAGAGCAATAAAGAAGAAGTAGAATCTACCGATAGCTACCCTCGCTGGTTTTGGCAACAACGAACGTATTGCAACTGGCAGCAGTTGTTGCATCAATATATGATAGTTATGAGACTTAAGACCATACAACTTCAAATCTTCCATTTAGACACAGCTTCTGAAATTTGAAGAGTATCCTTCTGGGACCTTGAGTGTTTGCAATGTTTTACAGAATATCATCTTCTCGTCTTTAGATAATGTATAGCATGTTGGAGGTAAATATGTTTTACTTCCTCTGACTTGCGGTTCTAATTACTTCATGAAACCCATATCTACAAAGTCTAACTGAGAATTAATACCATCCTTTGTTTTTCCCGGTATATTCAGTAATGTTCCAACAATGCTCTCGCACACATTCTTCTCGATGTGCATAACATCCAAATTATGTCGCACATGCAAAAATTTTCAATATTCAAGCTCAAAGAATATAGACTTCTTCTTCTTCTAACAAGTTGAGGATTCAGTTGCCTCATCCACAATATTGTCTTCCTTTCACGGTCGCTTTGATTTTTTCGACTTCTTGAGAATGACCTTCTTTCCCTATGAGTATTTGATCCCTTCTATCTTATTTAGTATTTGCTCTCCACTTAACGATTTCGGAGCCAACCCCAACTCTTGTGTACCATCAAATGCCTTCTTGTGTTTTTGGTATGGATGATTCAATGGAAGAAATCTTCTGTAACCGGTATATATATTCTTCTTTCCATGTCTAGTCTATGAGAATGTGTTTCTTCACTGCATATTGGACAAGCATAATATCCTTTGACAGTGCAACCACACAAGATGTCATATCTAGGAAAATCATTGATTGTCCATAATAACACAGCGTATAATGTAAATGATTCATGTCGATATGTATCATACGCTTTAATGCCTTCCTCCCATAAAATTTTCAGATCCTCAATCAATGGTGCCAAGTAAACATCAATGTCGTTGTCAGGCTATTTTGGACCTGATATTAACATTGTCAACATCATAAATTTTCTCTTCATACACAACCATGGTGGAAGGTTGTAGATTACCATTAAGACTGGCCAACAACTATGCCTGCTAGATTGCATACTATGTGGATTTATTCCATCTGCTAAAATAGCTACTCGAAGGTTTCTTGGTTCTTCAGCAAACTTCGGATACCTGCCGCCGTCTCCTAACTTCCATGCTAGGGAGTCTGCTAGATGGCGCATTTGACCATCAACTTCTACTCTTTCATGATAATGCCATGTCAAGTCTTTCGCCATCTGTTTGGAATGAAATATCCTTTAGAACCTTGGGATAAGTGGAAAATACCACATTTATTTCGCAGGCACCCCTTTATTTTTCTTCGTCCCATTCTTGTTTACCTTCCACCTTGACGTTCCACAAATGGGACATGCCATTGCATCCTTGAACTCCTTCCTATAGAGTATGCAATCGTTAGGACATGCATAGATCTCCTCATATGACATTCCGAATACAAACAATGTCTTATTTGCCTGATGGATGGATAAAGGCAGTTCATTATTGTTTGGGAGCATGTCTCCCAACAATTGTAGTAGCTATAAAAAAACCTTTATCAGACCACCCATTCTTACCTTTTAAGTTCCACAGTCTGACCAATGCCGATAACTTTGTAAACTTTGAGCAACCTGAATATAAGGGCTTCTCGGCATCTTCAATCAATTTCTAAAATATTTTAGAATCACTCGTGACGTTGTCGTATGCGGCTTGAACCATTTTTACTGCATCGCCAGCATCATCTAGAGCGTTGTCCCTCTTATCTCTTGATAGATGAAATCTTGTACATTACCACTTGACTCTGCTTCAATATTCAGAACTTGTTTTCCATGTCAGACCCATGTTTTATAATTTTGATCGATACCATTAAAAAATAAATGTCCTTTTATATCTTTAAGAGTATGTTTAGCGAGATTCTCGCATTTTCTACATGGACATCTTATAGAATCGGGGTTACTCGCATTGTCTCCGACAAACTTCAGAAATCGATCAACCCCATAACTATATTTCCGTGATCTTCTATCCTTGATCATCCAAGATTTATCAATTATGTAAGTATTGCACGATTCCTGAAATATATCGTGCACATCGAAACAAATTGAGATAAAGAACAATATGCATGTGTTTGGACACTTATCCCTATTTTGTTTTCAGTCTCTATCTAAGTTTGCTAACTCTAAAGTTTCATAACCCATTCAAGAACTGATATTGCTTCTTATTGATCATATATATGTAGTGTCTGTATTAGTTTAAAATTTGACAGCATTTCTCCGCACTTCTCCCTATATACGTTTATTTTATATTGATTTTCATGTCAATCCAACTACCAAAATAGTCGAGACATGAAAATCAATAGAAAATAGTATATAAGAAGATTTGGAAAAATAGTACCGAATTTAAACTAACACGGAGACTACATATATATGATCAATAAGAAGCAATATCAGTTCTCAAACTATCCACACTGGACAATTCAAGGATCACAATTTGTATAAGAGCCACATTCATACAAATAATGATTTTGA
This sequence comes from Euptelea pleiosperma, assembly GCA_035048495.1. Taxonomy (NCBI): domain Eukaryota; kingdom Viridiplantae; phylum Streptophyta; class Magnoliopsida; order Ranunculales; family Eupteleaceae; genus Euptelea; species Euptelea pleiosperma. The sequence goes on along the minus strand of CM068544.1, from coordinate 22,193,901 downwards.
ATGAGCGCGCAATTCTATGTTAACCCATGTAAGAAATTAAAGACTAGATCTCAGATAAGATTATATGTGTGAAACCTCTTATCTTTGATGGAGTTTTAAGATCTCATGCTTATTATGGTAGTGTGCTTTGTGCAAATGTGAAATAATAACAAGCGACATTTTAACTTCATATAAGCTAGCTATAGCTAAAATTTGGATAGGTACAAATGCACATAATGTACTCATCCAACATCAATCATACAAATTCAATTCGCACAATTATATAGCTAAAAAAGAAAATTAAAATAAGAAAAATTGATTGAGAATATATACATGCATGTACAGTTCAATATAGGTAAGATATTAAATCCATACATAGGGTCGGGCTCCGTTGACAGATCTAAAATGACAGGTAAATGACAGGGACACAATACAAGCAAGGAAAATCTATGATACCGACTTCGGTATCAAAATTTTGATGCCGAAGTACATCAATTTTCCATGTAGTAGACTCTTTCGGGCCCACTGACTTCATGAATATTTGGCCCACATCTTGGCGGACCTACACACCAAAAATCAGCATGATTAGTGAGTTCTAGCCATTGAATTTGAGCACTTTTTCATCATGGGCTTGGAACCACTTCATAGGCATGTTCCTAAAGTCCATGATGAAAAGTGCTCAAATTCTACAGCTAGAAATCACCAATCACCCTGATTTTTGGTGTGTGGGTCCACCAAGATGTGGGCCAAATATTCATAGAGTCAGTGGGCCCGAAATAGTCTACTATGTGGCAAATTGAGGGACTTCGGCATCAAAATTTTGTCCGATCCCATGGTAGACCTACAAACCAAAAATCAGCCTGATTAGTGATTTATAAGGCTGTATTTGATTACCAAGTGGGAACATTACATTTTCCTTGGGAAAACACAACTGTCCATTGTTAGATAGCCATTATAAATCTGTATAATTTTCCCTAACAAGCCATTTAAATCTGGATAATTTTCCCTACTTAGCCCATAATCATTTCCCACCCAGATAGGTGAGAATTCATTTCCACCTGAAAATACACCTTTATTTTCTCACATTATTGAAATATGTGTTCTAAGTTGCAATCAATCAACCATTTAAGGCATATCCCAGATGTATTGAAATATGTGTTCTAAGTATTGCATCTTTATACCTCAAATACTGCTCAAATTCTCACAGTTGAGATCAACCCATGAAAATAAGTCCAATCCAAAGCCTATAAATCACTAATCAGACTGATTTTTGGTTTGTAGGTACACCATGGGATAGGACAAACATCCATATGGTCAGAGTCCTGTAACAGTATGCCACGTGGCTTATATTGTGTCCCTGTCATTTTATCTGTCATTTTAGATCTATCAACGGAGCCCTGACCTGTGAAACCCTTATTTTCTCCCACAGAAGATAAAAGAATGACTGATTTTTTGCGAGGATAATTTCCTCACCATATAGATCACCCCTACAAAAAATCAGCCCATTTTGAAATTTCTAACACCATCAAATGTGGGTTTCAAGTTAACGTTAAAAATGGACGGTCCATAATTCTTCAACTTGTAAAACATGCTATGAATATCAGAATGATTTGAAATGGATTCAAGCATGTGCAGCCAAAATGTGGTAATAAATCACAATGAAATGGGCGAGAGGAGACTTACTTGAGAAGTTGAGAGGGCGAGCTAGCGTTGGACGATGGCTTGGGCGACAGAGACGGCGACTTCAACAGCGACTACAATGGCAATGGGCATAAAGTAGTTAGGGCTCGAAGAGGGGAGAGTAATCTTCGGCTTGGAGGAGAGGAAACTAGGGTTTCCTTAAGAAACAAAAGCGTTTTTGGTGCGCAGGGGGTTTTAGCGCACGTTTGTCAGGTTATATATCTTAATACATTACCGACGCAAATTTTTTTTTTTTACATATCGTGTCGATTTTTCCAAAAACCGATGCGATCGCTCCGAAACGGGCCGACGCCGAAACCCATTCGTCTAGTAGTGTATGCTTTGAGGCAAAAGAAGCACTCATAATACAATAAATAATCATCTCTAATCAACCGAAGTATATATAACCCCAAGACAAAACTTAGGGTTTTCGTATCTTTATATAAAAGTACAAAAATGCCCTTAAGGGAAAAAAACTTCTCAAAAAAGTATGAAAATCATTGTACGAAGTATCATGAAACGAGCATCCAAATCTATAACCCAAGATTCACAACGAATATCACAAGACAGAATTAAGGCATCGAAAAAACTTTCATAAAAAATATTTACCTAATCTTTCCTTCCTTGATGGTTGTTCTCTGCCTGTCTCTTCGGAGCTTTACATTCCCTTCTTCATGTGTCCCTTTTTGCCATTGTTTCTCATCTCACTGTCCATATAGGAGTCTAGATTTGTTCTTTCTCGACTTTAATCAACCATGCTTTTGCTTCCTCTAATTGCCTTCCTTTTTCTTTCTTCAACATTCAGAGCACTCCCTTACCTTTTACCAGAAGAACTTGAGGATTTTCTATGAGTTTCTTCACTAAAGATGACACCCATGACATCATCGTACTACAATGTTCATATTATAGAAGAGTTGCTCACAACCATCACTAAATTGTTAGAATTATCTAGTAACACTGATAAAATCAGAAGAGCCCTGATTTCATATATAAATTGATGTCAATGGATTCCAACTGAGTTATAACCATGTTGAATTCATTTAGATGTGTAGACACACTTCCCTTACTAGCTATTTCATATTGAACAATTTGTTCATAAGAAAAACCTTGTTTGAAGTCGAAGGTTTTTCGTACATCCTTGGAAGGCGGTCACCAAATCTTCTATCTTCTCCTCAGAGATAATGAACACAACAGATGCAGCAAGAATCAATCGCACTGTACCTAGGGCTTTCCTGTTGAATATCTCCCACTCGGCATCTGTTGTCTTCTCTAGTTGCTTTAATTTTCTTCCGAGAGGAAGATAAAGATCCTTCTAATAGCAGTAGTCCTCTATCTGCTTCTTTTAGAATTTGAAGTTTACGTCATTGAACTTCTTGATCCTCACCTTTCCTTCTTTCGTCATTGTTCTTACTCGAATCCAATTTGATACCAATTATTGGAAAAAAGAGCAATAGACAACAAAGATGCAAACACATGACACATATTTATGTGGTTCCCTCAAGATTGAGAAATGTCCACAAACTCACATAGATTCCACTATGCTCTGAGGCAAAAGAAACAATCACAATACAATGAATAACAGTTTCTGATCAACTGTGGTATATATAACCCTATGACGAAACTAGGGTTTCCATATCTCTATGTAAAAGTACGAAAACACCTTTAAGGAAAATAAACCTCCTCGAAAAAAAATTAATTTCTTAGGCCCTCCTTTCAGACTGGCAAGGCGTTGCCCCTTGCAACCCCCAACCAACATCGCGTGAAGCTGGGCCACGGTGTCCTGCCTTCTCTAGCATCATCAGGCTCCACATAAGATAACACAATGTACTCAGAACAACATCTTAGTATGTAAGATGGTTCAAGTTCTTATCGGTTCTGATTTTGGTTCTGGTATCAAAACAAGTGGAACTAGAATCTATAAATATCTAGTTCTCCTATTGTGTACTGGGTACCTTTTGTAGCGTAAAAATTACGAAAAATGAATAAATAAATTTTATATTAAAAGTATAAAAAACTTAACATCTTTAGCACTATTATATATGTTGGTTTTTGCTCCTATCGATTCAGTTCCAATAGGATTCATGTACTAAGGACCAAAATTTATTATATACTTCAGTTTTGTGTCATTTCATATTCGGTTCTGAAATAGCTAAAATTGAGATATGTTCCTATCAAGTATAAGTTATTAGGATACCCATTGACATCCCCAACGAGACTAAATTGGACGTCGAACCAAAACTGAAACAGTTAAAATAAGACATATCACACATTAGTGTTTATATGCTTAAGTAACATTGATAGCATCAGAAGAATTAATTTTAAAAAGTGAACTTTTATAAGAAGTTATTGGTCATACTCTCATCTCGTGTTTCTATTGTTTTATAGCATTGTGGACACCTATTTGTTTTGATAGCTCAAAGAATTTAATGATGCAGATGTTGAATTTGTATTGTTTCTTATATAATTCCAGCTTCTTTGCAGGCTCTGTGAGCAAATCCTTAATTAGAGGACTAGGATTCAAAGATATATTCAAGAAAGTTAAAGTAAGTGTCGACTTTCAGTTATAGATATTATGTCTTTTAATTTTCCAACATCCAGAATTTATTTCTCTATTTGTACTCGAAAGTACTTTTTTTCATTTTTATGCATTCAAATTCAGTAGAATGAGGATATTAAGGCTATCTCGATATTTGAAGATGTGGTTCAGCTAAATGATGTTGCACGCACGAGGATGTGCATCAGTTTTTATCCCCCCTGTGCCACAAGTTTCACCCACGGGCTACGTGGACTTCTAGAGCATGCATGTGGTAATGACCCATCCAGGGTGATGGATACCATTAATTACATCATTCATTTATAAAAGGAACCTCCATTTGATTCCTACTTAGATTATCTTTAGGTTTAAGTAACCTCCTCACTTTAATACAAGTGCACTTAGGTTAGTCCAAGGTTCAAATAGCCTTCACTTGTCACGAGTGTACTTAACTAGTCGTCACTCAATCATGGATGATAGTGATTTTTTGTGGTAGGTGGATAATGTCTCTTCTTTAAGGCAGGTTGACCTTTTCAGGCCCTTATACCTGTAATCTTTCTTTAACAAAAGGCGTCTGAGGCTAGGACTTAGGTTAGAGAGACGTTTGATATGCATATCCTCCATTAAATAATAGTATAGTGGCTTTCCCATGATGAGTGGGTAATGCCTTCTATTAAGTAGGTTGACCTTTATGAGTTCGGATGCCTGTAATCATTTCTTTTTGAAAGGAGGTGTGAGGCCAATCCTTGGGTCAGGGGAAGTTTGATGGATGTTTTGCCCAATACTTCATTTAAAGTAGTTTATCTAGATGAGACAGAGCTATATGAAATGAGGGACTTCAGGTCCATAGACACGGCTCAAGTTGTTTAGATTGTCTTGACATGAAATCCATCATAGAAGAATATGGAATGGGCCTTTGGGCCAATGTATATTGTTTTGAAGCAAGGAACCTTATATGGTTCTTGGCCTATGTGGCTTTAACTTGAGTCCTTGGGGGGTGGGGGGTCTGTTTAGACATGAAATCCAACACTGGACTATAACGAGAGGGTCTTCAAGCTCACGAGTGTCATATTAAAGTTCATGGGATTGAACTGATGGTTTTGAAGTCCATTTGGACTGTTTGGTAGGCCAAGCCTACGAACATAATTTTGGCCATGAAAGTCGTGGATTTAGGTCCTTTTCTACTATCCTATATGAGGAGAGGCCCAAGGACATGATGTTGGCCTCAATAGCCATTATCTTGGATTCCGTTTGAACTGTTTGTGGGAGCAACAAGTCTAGCCCAAACGGCCATGATTGAAAGTCCTCATGGACTATTTTGTTGGCCAATAGGCCAGAAGATATGGTTCTGGCCTTAATGCCATTTGATGGAAGGCGTGTGCCTTTTACTTTATTACCCGCGCAACGGGGTAATGAGGTCATTAACCTTTTAAATGTATTAAGGGGTTGACGCCTTCAACGATTGGCATTTAAGGGGCGTTTGGGAATGAGAAGTAAAAGCACTTCTACTTATAGCAGAAGTTCTTGGTTGATTTTTTACCTCAAAAAAAATACTCAGAGAAATTAAAAGCGTCGGGATGCGTTCTAATTTTTTAGAAGTAATTTTTCTTAGAAGTTAAAAGCTAAAAAATTTAGCTTCAATTTTAAGTAAGTTTTTAACTTTTCAAAAGTTAAAATATAAAACACATCCAAACTAACTTCTTAACTTTTTGGCTTATATAAGTCAATAAGTTATTATTTTTCTGATGCCAAATGCCCCCTTAATGCCTATTGATGGAAGACATGCATGTGTCTTTTACTTTAGGCAAATTTTGGATACCCCATCCATTTCTCTTCTTATCCCCTACTTAAACTATAATTCAAATGACATCTATATCCCATGTGTTTTCTCTTATCTTCCCCTACAAAATATACAAAATACAAACTTTACTCCTTTGTTTATCTAATTAAACCCTTTCTATTTCTACCCATCCCCTCTAAAATTCAAAACTATTAAAGCACAGGAGCAGAAAGCATTAATGGAGACTATTTCAAAACTGTAAAAGCACAAGAGAAAGCAAGGGAGCTAGACTATTGAAAAAGCAAAGGGAGAATACCTAAAAGATTCTAGGGTTGTATTCTACATCTTCTACAACTCTCATTGGGAATTTTTGAGTAAAACAATCAATTGAGGAATCAATGGATGTATGTATTTGAATTCAAACTTTTTTTAGTAGACAAAATCATTCTAACAAGAATTTCTAGTAATCTCGCCGGAACGATACATTGGGAGTTTGTTTCTCATGCAGTCTCGGTCATGGTCTTTGAATTGATTGTTCGGACTGTTAAGTCTGAACAACGACGAGGCAGAACGAGAGGTGCCTCCACTCTCCGGCTTGTCGAAGCTTTTCTCCACCAGTGCCTTATTGCGAAGAACAACCTTTCTCGACAGAAGCTTCACTCCGCCTTGTCGAAGCTATTCTCAAGAATCTCAACAATGAAACCCCTGTTTTGGGAAATTTCTTTTCTAAGGGGGGTATTTAGATATTGGAGATAGCGATTGCACGTTAATGGCGATACCAAAGGAGGTAGAGGCGCACACGCTTGCTCAAGCTTGCTCTCTTCCTATTCTACGATGAAGGAACGTCGGGTTTTCACAATGGAAGAGTGAAGAGGGTAAAACCCCTCCAAATTACCCATACTTTCATTTTTAACATTTGGGGGGAAGGGGGTAATAAGAAATTTCGATGGGCCCACGGAGCAATTAGAAAATGTCAGCCATTGTTGAGGGGAATTAAGAGAAAGGGGGGAGATAAGAAAAAATGACGGGGTATCCAAAATTCACCTTTACTTTATTACCCATGTGTGGGGGTAAGTTAATAACTTTACCCCCTTGCTCAAGGGGCATTGAGGTCGTTGACCTTTTAAATGTATTAAAGAGTTGACACGCACAATGATTGGCATTTAATGCCTTTTAGTTGACACGCACACGCACAACATTTCTTGTAGTGTGCCTTTTTTAACTTTAACACCTTAAAGCCTATTTTGGAGGACTTACACAAAGAAATCAGCCCAGTTGGTGATGATAGTCGGTGATGATAGTCATTGCAACAAGCGCTCGAAACCAACAACTAGAAATCACCAATAAGGCTGATTTTTAGTGTGTAGATCTACCAAGTTGTGGGCCAAACATTCAATGGTCATTGGGCCTAAGAAAGTGTGTAGTGTGGCCTTTTAGTGGGGATTTGTCTATCAAATTTTTTATACAGCTTCAAAATGGTTATCTTAAGGCCTCGCTTAGTATCGCAAATATTTGTCTGCAAACATTTACAACATGTTTATTGCATTTCTAGGTGCTTGGTTGCACCCCACCATTATTTACCTAGGTAAATATTTACCATGAGTCCATATTTTTTACGATTTCAGCTGCAAATGTTTCCTGCCAAACATTCACTTTTTGGCTCGAGCTTACTTGAAATATATATAATATTTGACGCCTGGATGGAGAATAAAATTTCCCCTACCGCCCGTGAGGACTACCCACAATATGAGCCACGTGGTATACACTTTTAGAAGATGTTGACCGCATGGATGTTTGGTCAATCCCTAGAGGGGCCTACAAAACCAAAATCAGCCAAATTAGTGATTCAAATCTTTGGATCCTAGTACCCAAATAATGGCAAATAACGGTCAATAATGCTCAAATTCAATGGTTAAAATCAATCCACGAAAATGAGTACTCCAATCTAACACTGTGCAAATTCAACAGTTAAAATCAATCCATGAAAATCACTAATCAGGTTGATTTTTGAATTGTTCGTCCACTTGGGGATTGGCCAAACATCCATACAGTCAGCATCCTCCACGAATGTGTCACGTGGCTTATATTGTGGGTGGTTATCCGGTGCAATCATTGTGGAGGGTCAGCAATTAAAGTTTTACTCCTAGATAGACATCCAGACCCAAAAATAACATGATTAGTGATTTCTGAAAGTTGTATTGGAGTCATTTTCATGGGTTGATTTTTAACTGTAGAATTTGACATTATGTAGGGTACAAAGATCCAAAGGTTTGAAATCACTAATCATGCTGATTTTTAGTTTGTAGGTCTACTTAGGGATTGGCCAAACATCCATATGGCTAGTGTACCTATAAAGTATTCCACCTGACTCAAATTGTGGGCGGTCAACGAAGTTCTACTCGGACCAACCGATCATTGAGTCCCGCCCAAAATCAACTTGCCTGGATTATCTCATGATTCTCATCCATTTATTCCATTGTTTAATTGGTTGTGATCATCCAATTCCATTGACCTTGTCCACATGTGATCTCCATCTCTTATTTTGGATTCATCAAAGACTCCGCCGTGATAATGAAAATAACAGCCGTTATCTGTTATTTTTTGGGAGTAACGGGGGATGTCCGAATCCGTTGTAACGGCCATTATTTTCGTTATTACGGCCTGTTTTACACCAAACCATGGTGTAACGACTCATAAACAAAGAAAACACAAGGAAGCAAACCAAATCAAATTCAACAAAATCTCACAAAGGTGAATTTACTAACCTATCAGATCTACCACTCAATTCACCAAATCCAACACATCACAACCTAAACCTCTCAAATCTTCCAAGAAAATAACACAAAAACAGCCTAAATTGAAACGAGAAGAGTGATCTGGGGTCGTTTCCTGTGTTTTATATATGTACTTTTGCGCATCGTTTTTCGTCCCTTTTTGTGTAATGGCATTATCTTGTTTTTAGTTTTTTTCAAGGTTTAAAAGAGGCCGTTTTAACGGTATAACGGAATGGGTGTTACCGTTAAAATGGACGTTAAAACGAATTGTAAAGGACAGGGCACAAATGGAAAAAAATGAAAAAACAGAATTTAACGGAAAAAATTGTGCTGAAATAATTTGAAATTTCAATTTCAAAAACAGAAAAACAGGAAAAATCAACAATATCCGAAGGCCCAGGGGTTCTTCATCTGGATCTCCTCCTCTTCCTCCAGCGTGAAATCATTCGTGATGTTGAATGTCTTCCGAATCTCCTCCGGCATCTTCCCGTTTATCATTTCAGCCACCGTCTTGCACGTCAGATCAACCAAGCTCTTTATGTTCATGTAGTTTGCTGCCAACATGATATCGAACAGCGTGGCCTTATCAACCTTGACGAACTCGGCATCCCAGTTCGCAAGGTCGTTGTCGACTCCCCGATCCTCGCTCTTGCTAGTCTCAACGTGCTTCTTGCAGTACTCGATCACCTTCGCCAAGATCTTGCCCGTCACGTTGGGCAAGGGGATCCCGTTTTCGACGCAATTGTCCTCGATAATGTGCTTGATTGTCTGAGATTCAAGGGCGACGGCCTCATCGACGTCGAACGTCTCACCATCAGAGCTCGTCAAGGTGATCACCTTCTTCGACATTATCGCAGATGAGAGAGAGAGAGAGAGAGAGAGAGAGAGAGAGAGATTAGAAATTATAAAGGGAAGAAAAGACCTAGGCCCTTATTTATAGTTTTATACATCTCTATCTCCCTTATTGCTCGCCTTCTCCTTGGTTGGACTCAGAAACCGAGTCCAAGCAAGAGCGGGGAACTTGGACTTGCAGTTTAAATTGTGATACAGAATATTGTAACAAAATGCCACGTCGCTCTCTTTCTGGCCCACTGACTCCATGAATGTTTGGCCCACACCTTGGTTGAGTGGACTTGCCAGGTTGAGTAGGCTTTAGGGCCCACTGATATTTTAGATGTTTGGTTCACATCTTGAGGGGTTTAGACGTCAAAAATCAGTTCAAAATGAGCTCCATATATATGGCAATTTTGGGAGGGAGAGATTTCAAATCTTTGGATCCTAGTACCAAAATAATGGTCAATAATGCTCAAATTCAACGGTTAAAATCAATCTACAAAAATGACTCCAATCCAACACTGCACAAATTCAATGGTTAAAATCAATCCATGAAAATCATTAATCAGGTTGATTTTTGAATTGTTCGTCCACTTAGGGATTGGCCAAACATCTCAAAAATAACCTGATATTGACATGTGTCATTAAGTGGTCATCTCCGAGATGGTCAGCGTGGTCTGAGAGAGCCCTGATGTTGCCACGTATCGAGTTTTCATGTCAATCCTTTGTGATTGTAATCCGATGCTAAGGACCCATGTGGGGTATAGGCTGTGCTTTTATTGTAATTTTGAAAAATTAGTGAGCGCGATACCGGCGTATGGAGTAGCGGCTGATTCGATTAAGATTGTCAATCTCAATTACCTCAAATACTACTCAAATTCCACAGTTGAGATTTTAACCCATGAAAATAAGTCCAATCCAACGCCTAGAACTCACTAATCAGGTTGATTTTTGGTTTGTAGATCCACCTAGGGATTGCCCAAACATCCATACAGTCAGAGTCCTCTAATAGTGCTCATATTGTCACCTGTAACCGGAGCCTGAGCCATAAACAAAACAAAGCCCTAAGTTTGATACATAAGTCGCCATCAAAATGCCAAGTACCATCCTACCCTTGAATGTTAATTTGGCAGCGGTTTAGAACCGCTGGGAAAGGTTGTCTTAACCTACAAACCCACAGCATTCTGTACAGACTTCAAAATGGTTGTCTTAAGCTGCAAACCCAACCACCTAACTAGAACTTAGACTAATTGAGGCCACCAGTGCACAGTGTAGTAACTACCATTGTTTAAAAAAACGGTCGTTATTTTTGTTATAACGGCCGTTATAATGGATTCAGACTTCCCCCGTTATGTTATTTACCGCTAAATGCTCTAAAATTAACGGCCACTATTTTCCGTTATTTTTCGTTATATTTTCTGATTTTTTGTGAAAAAAATGCCAGTTATTTCTGTTAGTATTTTCCTTTTTTGAAAATTTGAATTTCAGCTCCATTTTTCGCCCTTTTCCGTTATTTTCCATTTTACGCCTGAGCGTTAAAATTCGTTATAACAGAAAAAACGGTAACACCCCCAGTTCATTATACCATTATAACTGCCCCTTTTAAACCTTGGTAACAACAATGGATGTCCATAAGCCCATCTTTCAGTTAAAAAAAAATGCTTAATTATAAAGAAAAACCCGTCTTCAGAGAACTAGATAATCACAGTATAACTAATAAACAAAGCACAGTATTACCATGGTTTAAAAAAACGGGCGTTAATTATAACGGATTCGGATCTCCCCCGTTATGTTATGTACCGTTAAAATGCTCTAAAATTAACGGCCATTATTTTCTGTTATTTTTCCATTATATAATGAAAGTAACGGACCGTTATTTTTTCCCCTTTTCCATTATTTTCCATTTTTACCCCTGATCAGCGTTAAAATTTCTTATAATAGAAAAAAAAACGGTAACACCAAGTAAACCCAAGTAAATCAAATTCAACAAAATCATATAAAGGATAAAAGAAAATATTTCCCATTAACAATCGACCCTTAAAGCATCCAAATCAAATTTAAGATCTTACATCCAATATTATGGACAGCTTGTTTTCACTCGAAGGCCCACTGGTTCGCCATCCGGACCTTCTGCTCTTCCTCCTGTGTGAAATCATTCTCGATGTTGAATAACTTCCGAATCTCATCCGGCATCTTCCCCTTTATCATGTCAGCCACCGTCTGGCACGTCAGATCCTGCAAGCTCTCTATGTTCATATAGTTCGCTGCCAACATGAGATCGAACAGCGTGGCTTCATCAACCTTGACGAACTCAGCATCCCAGTTCTTAAGTTCCTCGTCGACTCCCCGATCCTTACTAATCTTGGGTTTCTCAACGTGCTTCTTGCAGTACTCGATCACCATCGCCAAGATCTTGCTCGTCACGTTGGGTAAGAGGATCCCGTTGTCCGCGCATTCTGCATCGATCATGTTTTTGATGGTTTGAGATTCAAGGGCGACGACTTCATCGATGTTGAATATCTCCCCATCACAGCTCTTCAAGGTGATCACCTTCTTCGACATGATCGCAGATGAGAACGAAAGAACAAGAAATAGATCTGTCCAACTTTAGAGCGCGCGCGTGTGAATGTGAGACTGAGACTGAGACTGAGAGTGAGGGTGAGAGATTAGAAATTATAAAGGGAAGAAAAGACTAGGACCCTTATTTATAGATCTCTATCTGGCTTCTTGGTCGCCTTCTTCTTGAAAACGGACTGGAGGGCGTTACCAGTTTTTTTGTTATAACAACCGTTATAACAAATTATAACGCTGAGGGGAATAAACGGAAAATAACAGAAACAATGGCTCCGAATTCAAATTTTGAACTTTGAATTTCGGGCTTTTAGCCTATAAATACTGCATAGTGTTTCGTGGGCGTATATGGCTGGGAACCATTGACCATTTCAGCCGTTTTCACTGTTTTGAGACGATTTTGCCCTTGGGGTAGGTAAGCATCAAAACAAAGGGTTAAACCCTTTTTTCATCTCTCGCTCCCTCTCAACTCTCCCTCCCTCGTCTCTCTCTTTTCTCTCTCTCTTTTTTTCTGCCCACAAACTTCTTCCTTCCTCTCGGTCTTTCCCTTAAACCCTCCTCCATACCAGTCCCCCGCCTCTCTCTCTCTCCATCAAACTGTCTCTCTCTCGCCCTTAAACTGTTTCCATCAAACCATTTCGCCCTTAAACCGTTTCCATCAAACCATTTCTATCTCTCAAACTGTCTTTCACTCCTCCCTACTCTTTGTTACTGTAATTATTTGATGCATGAAAGCTTTAATTAAGATTAGAATGAAAGGCAAAAGCTGCATTACAGACTGCAGTTCCGACTGAAATTTGTTATGTAGTGGGTAAGTGTATTGAGAATTTTATCTAAGAGTAATTCAAGGACTGCAATTCAAGTTAGCATTGATAAGCTTGTTGGTGTTATACTCTTGGTCGTGGAGGTATTTTTAGTTTTGGAAGTTGAATTTGGATTTTGATCTCTGGTGTGATTAGCTTCTAGCTCTTTGGTTGCTGTTCGGGTATTTTATTGTGTTTTTTTATTCTTTGTTTTCAATGATTTTATGAGTACAAAAAGAGAAACTAAGGAACTGGCTCATTAATTAGAACATTATGATCAAGATAGATTCTTACTGGTTCAACTCTGTCCGTGATGAGATCAACGTAAGTTTCCCCGTCTCCGCCAAAATCTAAGGTTTTTTTTCCCATTTCATTTTCAACCCGGGTCTCATCTCCTCTCAATCAATCATAATCTTTTTTGCCAATTCTAATCTTCGACTGAGTTTGTTCAAAAAAAATTCCTTTTTGTTTGTTATTTAACAATTATTTTTATACCTTTGTTTGTGCCTTTTGATAAACGTATTCTGTAGTTAATAAACTTAATATCATCATCTACGGGTAAGGATATTTTATTTTATGGGTTAAGGTAACAGATGCCAACCCTATCTTCGATCGATTCCATGTAACCCAATCAACAATCTCCAAAATAGGAAATGAAGCATAAGTCGAACTACAATGATGCTTCATCCATGGTTGAGGGCCTCTGATTCTACAACGACGCACATGCACACATTCATAGAAACAGAGAGTTTGGAATGATGCATGAAGGATGTGTCTATAATCTGAGCCAGCATAATTGTATTCAGGTCTTCTAAGATCTGCATTTGTTGATATAATCAGAACTCGTGGCTTTTGAGGATTGCACGCTGGGTTGTCACCAACATTGGTTGACATCATTCCTTATGTTGGCCTGCATATTGGTGCATTGCATATAGCAGGGACCCATAATTTCATGGGACCCATCTAGGACATCTACTACACCAATAATGATCCTGATCAATAATCTATTCAACAAGTCTACAGAATTTTTTCTTGTAACATAATTTTTCTAGCAATGAAGATGACTTGATCCAGCCAATCCCATTTGTAGAACTTCCTAAATTAAGGACATTCTGAGTTACAGTTAACTATTTGCTTGTTATTTGCCGAATGATGTAGGCCCACCATGCCCATTCCAATCACATTTTTAACAAATTGATGTCTTTTCCTCAGGCATTTTCATTATTTGTTGGGTACCAGATTCAGGTAACTTTTTTTTCTCTGCTCTTATTATCTCTATTTTGTTTGCATAAAAATGTATTTTTTGTAGATTAGATAAAATGTTTAAATGTATTGTTGTTGGAAACTTTAGGAGACGAGGAGATTTTATTGGTTTTGAGTTTAATCTTTGCTGCTTGAATGATGGATAACATCGTAATGAAAGTTTAATTTATTGTATTCGCCTTTGGATTTAAGCATTCTTTTTGTAAGGTTTAATTTGATTGATTTTAGTTAGGTTTAATGAAACTCACACCAGAAGAAGAAATGAACTTGGGTTTATGATTCTAAATATGCTGGAGAGTGAGGCATATGCTGAAGTTCTCTAATCTTCTACCAATTGAACTATTAACTTTGGAGCTCTGGTTTGAGTTCTTGTCTTTTATCAGGTGAAATATAACCAAACAATTATTTATGTTCTGTAAAATCTAAGAGTTGGGGTTGCAGTCTCCAATGACAGTGCCCACACATGCACAGCATGGTTTCCTATTTATTTTGAGAAAATATTTGCCTTCACCCGAGGCCTTCAAAGTTTGAAATTTCGCCTCTCCCAAAGTGCCACGTGGAGTACTCTTTCTGGACCACTAACCTTATGGCTGTTTGGCCCACCTATTGGTGGAACCATACACCAAAAATCACATTTAGAGGTGATATCTAATAGTTATAATTTATCACCCAAAGAAATAAGCACAATTTCTTTCTTCCAAATCCAGAGTTCTTTAAACATAATGATGATCATTTAGAGGTTTATGGCCATAGAAAAGATTAACCTATTTTTATTAGTTAACGATGAGTTGGTAAATTAACCTGAAACATATTTATGAAGAACCGCCAAAAGGCAACCCAAGTAAATAATATATTTTAGTTCATTAACTGAAATGTAAGAGCATTAACTATCAATTATAAAAACAATAATCAATAAAACTGATTTCCATCACTATGACCATGGGTTACCCTATAGAGTCGAAGTTTTGGCTCGTTTGGTATACATCGATTCTTTTATCAACTAAAATTTTGGCTGGAACTGTAGATAAATAGTGGCATTGATTTAAATTCTTTTGTAGCTTTGATTTTATGGGCTGATGTCTGTTTCAGCTCTAATATTCCAATACAATGCTCTAGTTACATTTGGTGATGTTTATGATTCTCTACTATTTTCCAATGTGATTCTTGATGCCCGTGATGATATACAAAAAGGTCATATCGGGTCCTTAAAAATTGTTGGAGAAGGTTATTATGGATAAATGGTAAGTATGCTCTACGTTACTTATCTTGATCATTCTTAATAAGATAAATACTGGTGAGCATTCTTAACAGAATCTCGTTTTTGTAACTCATACAAAAAAATCAATGTTGTACGTGGATGGAAACACTGTTGTCCATGCAATTATATATATGTTGATATAGAGATATGACTCCAGTTGTTCCATTTCTATAATTATATAATAAACAGAACAATGAATTGCTCCGGTTGTCTATAATTATAGGATCATGGAAGGACTACAATTATATGCATATGCTGATATATGGTTTAGGACACATGCACAGGTTCAATCACTTTTACAAGAGCTGTCAGAGGAAGCTCATATTACCAGTTAAAAACAAAGCAATAAAATTGAATTGCAGCTAGCAAGTGACCTAGAAACATCATCTAAACAAGCAACTTACATTTGTTATTCATTCACCTTAAGAGGTTACAAATTTCCCTACCATGATATTTCATGCGGTAAAAAGTCATACCAAATCAAGCCCTTATCATTAACACCTATTTTTAGTTTTGTAGGGAAATACTTACTATGTTACATTCTGTTATTCATTAACTTTGTATGGGTCCATTTTGGTATGTTGCAAAAAGTATCGGCTGTTTGCTGACTGTCACAAACATGAGTTTTTAACATGATTCTTGTAGTATCCCTATACATGTCATGTTTGACACGTACCAGGCCATATGATATTAACTATTTTCAAGTATTTCAATGTGATTCCACTACGAAGCACTAATCCATGAGAAATTCCTAGAAGTGAAATGGTGTGTTTCGCTCAAAGTGAAATGGTTATCATTTTAACGGTAGCAAGATAGTAGGCTGATTTGCTTGGAGTTGTTAATTCATTTTTTGACTTTCTCAATGAGTACTTTCCGTATGACTAAGGGATTAATAATTTTTTATTACATATATATAATTTCTCTTTAGTTGAGTACAGGAGCACTTGATTTATTCTACTGGCTTTTTGTGTGCCAATAGTGAGAGGACCGCTGTTACAAAAAGCCTCTGAGAGTATCGAATGTGGCACATAATATAATCCCTGTAATTTCTACATTTTTCTCATCTGGGAGGAAAAAATTTACCTCATGCACGAGAGTCTCAACTCTTAAGCTAGTGTGAGAAGTAAAACATGACGACCTTCATATCATTATAACATGTAATTTTTGTTATCAATCTATCAATATATTTTTTTCACCCTTAATCTTGCAAATTAACGCAGGAATTAGATGGACACGTCTACATCTAGACGATTAGACTTGGGTCCGATTGACCAATCCCTTCTGCACGAGCAAGCAAATCACATGACAACCTTCATATGGGCTGAAATATACAATTCATTGTCACTATTTGATATTGTTATTTTGACTGTATCAAATGCATTGCCGTGAACATAGTTATAATCGTAACTCGTTAAATGGTATTGCAGCCAAGAATTGTTGTGAAATCCAATGATCACATGAGGATTGTTGCATCATGGAATCTAATTGATGAGCAAATTGATATAGTAAAAAGAGTTGGATTGGGATATCTTCGTGATATTGGGCAATTTGTTCAAGACTCTCATTTGTTAACCTGTGTTGTTGGATAGGTGGCGTCCCGAGACTAATAGCTTCCACATGCCTCACTTCGAGATGACCATTACATTAGAGGATGTGAGCATCATTCTTGGACTCAAAGTTGTTGGTAGACCTGTGACAGGATCCACAATATCATCTATTAATACTCGAGAGTGGTTGCAAAAATACTTGGGACATGCACCTGATGAATCTGATACTCAATCAATAAGTGGCCAATCTGTGAGCTTTGAATGGCTTAAGTCCAACTTCTCAAAGCTACCCGAAAATCCATCGAGGGAGTTACTTGAGTTTAGCACGCGGGCATACATTTTATTTTTGTTAGGCACCACTATTTTCTCACAGCCTGGGTCTTTAATGGTAAATATGATGTATTTGCCTTTGATTTCTGAGAATTGTGGAGAATATGCATGGGGTGCCGCAGCATTGGCCTACTTATATAGGTCAATGACACAACCTGTTATGAGGAAGAAGATGAACATCGGTGGCTCTATGACACTACTAACAATAAGTTCTGTTAAATTTGATGTTAAATGTTCTTAAAATCGTGTAAGTATTTAAGAGCATTACTAATTAGTTGATTCTTGTGATTGTGTTGGTCATTTGAGCGATTCTCAGTTAGTCGTCTAGAGATTCAAGACGGCGACAATGAAATCCCTTACAGTAAAATCCCTCTTGCATGTAAATGGAAGGAGCGAGTAAGAAACCATGAAGATCACCACCACTATAATTTCCTACGTAGGGAGTTTGACAGAATAGATGATGGGAACGTAAGTTTCAATTGCACATCGACCAAATGAGTTGTTGCAAACAGATGTTTAATATTGACCTATTTGTTTAACAGGTGGTGTGGCAGCCCTATAGACTTCTCAATCTACTGAACAATTCTAATATGGATAGATCAGTGGGATGTGGTCAGACATGGCTCATTCATTTTAATATTGTCGAGATGTAGCTTCCAGGTAGATGTCTACAACAATTTGGAATGGAACTGGGTGTCCCATCCAAGCCACCGCGTTATAAAAGATCCTTTCAACCTACAGGTGGGAAAAATTGGCAAGATCAATTTTCAAATGAAAACAACGCGTGGTTAGCGTTCTGTTCTAATCTATCGATTATTGACGGAGTGCTAGAGGTTGTGCCTGGAAGTACCTCAGTCGAGTATGCCCAATAGATTTTCACATTGAAGCATTGATCAACAGCAACACAATGTGTTAACCTGTAATAACAACATCTGATCGAGTTCTCTTTTATCCTAAATGGGAGTAGATCAATAAAGTTTATAGAAGCAATAACTAACTACAGTTGTAGTATGAACTAGATGAGGATTCGTCACATTCATGTTGCAAATCTAAAACAATGGTTGGGATCTCAGCCCCCACATTCAAGTATCAAGACTTGAATGGAACTTATCGCATAATCAGTCAGACTTGGATTACTTCTTTTGCAATCATCAAAGTTTAACTGAGTGTCAACCTTTGTGATCAACAGCACAACTCAAAATGGGTTAACATTCGCTAATACTCGCCTAGTCAAAATGCCTACACATCTACTATATGTACCCGTGCGTGCCAGAGTCCACCGTATATTGATGCAAAGCATCAAATATGAGATGCCAACCAACAAAATATTTAGCACACAAGGCTTCAGAACTAGTTCCCATTTACAATTTTCTTACCAATAGAATAATTACATGATAATTAAGATGTTTTAAGTAATGTATGACATCCAAGTTACTATTCTAAAATAACTTGCCACAAAATATAAGGGAAACATCCAATTGCTCTTGGGTCAAACATATTATGTTAGAACTATGTTAATTCAAACAACCAAAATATATATAATTTTCTAACACAAATCCTACACCATGAAATGTGGAGTTTCAATAACGAGTATTATAAGACCAATATTTTGTGATCTTGTACACCAAAAATAAATCAATTGCCAACATTTGACAGCATGCTTGAGAGTGAGATGACGCCACACAGGTTCTCCATTTCCCTAAAGAGATGAAAAGTGTTTGTGTGGAGTTAGATTCCACAATTAGTTTTACGAGTGCCGAAGTCCAAGATAAGCCATTACACATAGCCCAAAGCTCAGTTGTGGATCTTGAGCAAATTCCCAATTTTTTTGCAAATCTGCCATTAGCACCCAATCTCAAAGAATCCCACTGCTCCCCGCTTCAAAGATTCTTCAGTGTTCAATTTGGCCCTGTAATGAGGGCAATTCCGTGGAACCAATGATCAATTTGTGATTTGTTGAGTTGGGACCATCGTTGGCTTGGCCATATTCTGTGTCGTGTACATAGCCGTGAGAAAAACAATGTCAGGGTAATAGTATTGGTTGTCAAATCCTCCTATTATATCTCATAATGACATCACTATAACAAAATCTAATGAGAGAGTAGTTTTCCCATGACATAGCATTACATTAGTTACAGTTCTCCTTATAAATGTCTCCAAATTACCTTGTCACTATGAGCACAAACAAAATAAGTACCATCAATATTTCCTTCCACAATCATGCTTTCCAAGTTATCTCTTAATCTATTTCGTAAATCTCAAATAAGTCAATAACTGTGACCCACCTATTTTCACTATGATATGAAACCCAACAATGTACTTTAAGACAGTAATAATATAAACAAATTCTTTTGAGAATGCTAGTAAGCAATGTCGTAAAGGATGGGAATTACCACAAAAACCACATGATGGGTAAGTGAACTTGCTTATTGATGTTTGTATAGATGCACTATAAAATGCTTAACTTGATGGATACTCGACCGTTGTTCTTATACTGCTATTAAGTGAGAAGTTGTGTACTACCAATTGTCTTATCTTTCCATCTTTTCTAGTTTTCTTTATCAATCACACGATAGAGTCATGTATCCGATGGGCCCAAAATAGTTGCCAAGGCTTTTTGAGGGATTTCTATATCAATCTAAAAGTTTTTTTCCCAATACAGGAAAAATCAACAACTTTTTGCTGTAGTTATATCTTGTTGCAGCGTTGGAGGGAGCCATGAGTGGGTCAGGGGAGGGCAACTGCCCAATCTCAACTTTAAAATTTGATATAAAGATTTTTTAATAAAAAAAGAAAAATATGCAACAAGGTAGATCACGACCTTTCAAAAATACCCTTTTAACAAGTTGAAGGGAGAATGATTTGCAATCAACAACCACATTCTCCTCTCCAAACTTCATTCCCACTAGTCATAACCCAAGAAAACAAATCTGAGAAATGTTTTAACGAACACCCATTAAACACATATTAAAACATTTCTCAGATGTCCCTTATGCAGAGACCCAAAAGCAAACTGATTCGATTCGAGATCAGTGTTATGAACCAATGCAACCTTAAGCTCTGGGAGATGACACCAAAGTGAACAAACCGATTCTATTGGGTGCATTTGGATAGGACCCAAAACAAACCAAAGCTCAGTATTTAAACCCCTAATATGAAACCCTAAAACTTCAGAGGTTTAGAGAAGATGAAGAAGAAAAATATGAAAGAGAACATAAATACCTTTTAGAACAGGCGATAGAAGGTGGGAGAAGACAGTGGGGCATGGAGCGATATGTGCATGTTCGCAATCTACGGCAGGCAGAGAGAGAGAGAGTGCCTGAGAGAGACAAGAGGGTGAGAAAAGATGAGAGGGAGAGAGAGAGAGAATAAAAGGTTTTTAACCCTTTGTGTGAGGGCAAAATCATCTCAAAACAGTGAAAACGGCTGAAATGGCCAATGGTTCCCAACCATAGCCATATACGCCCACGAGACACCATGCAGTATTTATTGGGCTAAAAGCCCTTGAATTTCAAATTTTCAAAATATGGAAAATAATGCTAAATGATGGAAAAATGGTAAAATAATGGAAAATAACAGAACTAACGTCCATTTCTTTTCACAACAATTTCAAGTAAATTACGGTCATTATTTTTGTTATAATAGAAAAATAACGGCTGCTATTTTTTCAGCATTTTAACGGTTCATAATGTAACGGGGGAGTTCCGAATTTGTTATAACGGCCATTATTTTCGTCAAACTGACTCCATGAATGGTTGGCCCATAGCTTCACCTCACACCGTGGTGTGAGGTGAGGTGAGCCTATCACAGCCCACATATAAGCCACATGGCACACTCTCTGTGGACGCTGACAGTATGGATGTTTGGCCAATCACTAGGTGGACCTAAAACCAAAAATGAACCTGATCAGTGAAATCTAAACGTTGGATTGAAGTTATTTTCACAGATTGATATTAACCGTAGGAATTTGAGCATTATTGATCGTTATTTGGGTGTAAAGATCCAAAGGTTGTGATATTCGCTTAAAAGTGCGTATTTTCACTATTATCTTCTAAGCGTTTTCACACTCTCCTACGTTAAAATGCTCTATTTATCTACTTTTCTACGTAAGAGTCTCTTTTGTTGCGTAGAACACACTTTTCTGGACGAAATGGTATATTTGCATGCATTAAACACATTTTCGAAAGTCTAGACATGAAGTCATTCTGATAGAGTCTCATTACGCGCTTCTTCTGTCGCAGGAAACCCCGATGGGATAATTCTCGAGACTTGCGAGCCCACATCGATCAGGAAAGCCCATTATCAAAGCTTAAAGCCCACATGCTATGACTAGAAGATATGGGCCAAATATGGGCTGAATAAGAGGACCAAAAAGTCGGCCCAAAGAACGAAGAGAGTAGGAGAGTCAATGACCAAGAGACGGACCAAAGCGTTTAAAGCCACATGAGTCAGCAAGGAATGATAGTCTACTCTACTGGAGAAGCATGAGGATGGTCACAGTGAAGACCAGGGTTCCAGACCCTCTGCCAATACTTTTATCTCCATTTTCTGATATTTTCTCTCATCTCTCATTATTCTCTCTCTCTTCATCTCTCGGTCCTCGAATCTACTGACCTAACCCCAGAACTCCTGTCCATTGTCTCTGTCTCATCTCCCTTAGCTTTCTGACCGTTGGATCTTCCACCGGACCGTTGGATCTCTCTAGATACGTCGATCTACCAATCTGGGTCCCAATCAAGTCACCATCCATCCGATCGCCAACAAATTGTCTATCACATCATCTTGTGAGACGATGGACATCATCAATCCATGTGGGCCAGTAGCCGGACCATCATCATCGACCCGCTGACCCTGTGAATTTCAAAATAATTTCAATTAAATTTAAGAAAAAGGGGAGTCTACTAAATGGGGAAATTCCCCAAAGAAAAGTAGGATATTTTTTTATTTCCTAAAATTCTTAATTTCCATTAATAGAAATTAGGAGCTTATATAAAGGAGGAAGGAGGGGGACGAACCCTAATTTTCTAATCCCCCTCATTTCTTCTCCTTTCTCCCCCCAAAACCTTCCCCCACGTTCTACCCTTCCTCCTCTCCTTCTTTCCTCCTCTTCTTCTTCTTCTTCTTCATCTTCTTCTTCCTTCTTCTCCTTTTCTCCGGCCGGAGTTCTGCAACTCCGGCCACGCGCCTCACCCTTCTTCTTCTTCTTCTTCTTCTTCTTCTTCTCTCCTCTGTCTTCTTCTTCTTCTTCTTCTTCTTCTTCTCTCCTCTGTCTTCTTCTTCTTGTTTTTTTTTTCGTGTTCCTCTTCACGTCCTCACCGGAGTTGTAGGCTGCAACTCTGGTCACCATCGCATCAGCGCCTCTTGTAGCACCACATCAACACCAGCAGCACCGCCTGCGCACCACCGTCTTCTCCTAAGCTTACCTCCACGCTTCTTCCCTTGCTCCCCAAGCCGCCTCCTCGCTGGTTCAGCCTGAGGAGCCGTGAAGGACTGCAACTCCATTGCCGCCCTACCCATGACGTTGCTGCACTCCCTCATGCTTCACCGCCTAGCATCCAAAACGGTACTCTTTCTTGGATTGGTGCTTATTAACACCTAGCCCCCCTCCACGGACTACCATCACCGCTCCACATAGTGCTGCATTAACGCCTCCACGTTTTCTGGATTTTGGGCTGCACCTCATTCCACGCCCCTCACCATCAACAAGCGGCCTGCCTACTTGCAATTCCGTTTTCCTTCTTCATCGGCAACACATAGCAGCAAGAAGGTTGCT
Source organism: Euptelea pleiosperma (assembly GCA_035048495.1). NCBI lineage: Eukaryota > Viridiplantae > Streptophyta > Magnoliopsida > Ranunculales > Eupteleaceae > Euptelea > Euptelea pleiosperma. Next base: position 22,170,776 of record CM068544.1, on the reverse strand, counting down.
GCCATGTAACCTAGTCGAACCTGCAACCTACACCGCGATCTCCTCTCTCTCTCAAGGAATTCTTGTCCTCACCAAAAAAAAATAAAAAGAAAAATAAAAAAAGAGAGAAGAGAAGACGAGAAGAGGAGAGGATGTAGTACCTTCCACCATCGTTGTTGCGATTCCACCACCGCCTGAAGTGCCTCCCATCGCATGCTCCACCTGCGACCCAGCCTCCACATCTCACCACCAACAAGTACCATCACATGGTACACACCTCCACCACTACGGGGTTCTTCTTCCGGTCTCTCCATTAATGGTTGAATACCAGCTGCCCTCCATCTCCTCGGCCACACCATGTATTTCTGACAACCATGGCTGACCTTCTCCATCACATGGCCAATCTCACAGTCAAATTCTCGATAAGTCTTGGAAGGTGACTACTTTCTCTTTTCTTGCTTTCCCTCTCTAGAATCTTCACCTTCTCTCTCTAAAATCATTTTCTTTCTCTCTCACTAATCCATCTCTACTTTCTCTCTATCTCATCATTTTCTCTCTCTAGTTTTATTTCTCTCTTTCTAGGATCTCTCTAGTCCTCTTCTCTCTCTCTCTCTAGTTATATCTCTCTAAAAACTCTATTTCTCTCTCTAATGATCACCTTCTCTCTCTACCTCTCATTTTCTCTCTCTACCCTAATCTCTCTTAAAGCTTTTTAGTTTAGTTATTTTTATTTGATTTTCATTGTAAGAGACAAATTCAGTTAAATAAATATGATTTAATTATGATTGTGTTACATTATCTGCAATTTCCCCATCATTTTATGTCTCTCTTTGCGCTAACTAACCCCGAGTGCGGATCGACATCCGACACAAATCCCTATATAATATCCAATATTTTGCAGGATTAAAACTCGAATAAATTACAAAATGTATTGATTTTAGGGTTTCCGTAACCAACGACGCGGAAAACCCTACTTTCAGGTTGTAAATCAGTAATCAGGTTGATTTTTGGCTTGCAGGTCCACCTAGTGATTGGCCAACCATCCACACAGTCAGCACCCTCTAGTGGACTTGCCAGGTTGAGTAGGCTACTAGGCTTTAGGGCCCATTGATCTTTTGGATGTTTTGTTCACTTCTTGAGGGATCGATATATCAAAAATCAGTTTAATAGGTGATTTATAGCCATTAGATTCAGCATTTTAATAAAGTAATTTTTAGCCATTAGATTTGAGTATTGTTTTCAGATGTTAATATATAACTGTTAGAGATCATTGATCAAGCTGATATTTGGTAATTACGTAGGTCCGCCAAGAGGTGGACCGAACATCCATAAGGAAAGTGGGCCCTAAAATGAGCTCCATATGGCAATTTTGGGAGGGAGAGACTTCAAATTTTGAAGTCTCTGTGGCGAACATCAAATATTTTCTCAAAAATAATGTGATTGGTGATTTTTAACAGTTAGAATTGAAAGCTCTACTCTCATCCCTTGTCTCGACCCTTTGCATGTTTCTTTATCCTGCTCATCTACCCTTCTTGAGAAGCTCTTATCCCCATCTCGGAACTATCATTCCACCAGAGCCCTTTCTGGGTGCAGGCCCATGGCCTTCCTCTTGAAGCTTTCAGCATCGACATGGAATTATAATTGGGCATAGAGATGGGTCAACTTTTGTTGGGTATTACAAGGACAATGAGGTGGCTACGAAGAGCACATTTTTACGATTTAAAGTCCTTATTGATATTCGAAAAGCTTTGATTCTTGGAGTTTGGGTCCTCATTCATGAGAACCTCATTTAGGTTGATTTTAGATTTGAACGTCTTTACCGGATGTGCTTCAAGTGTGGGCATTTGGGTCATTTGAGTAAAGCTTGTTTGGAGGATATGTCTAATCCTCATGATCAAGATTTTTTAGACCACAAAAAGGTGGCACAATCCTCTCGCGAAGGGGTTTAGTCTCTATAAGGTTAGAGACTCCCTATAACGATGGTTTCATTCTGACCGTCGCTAAAAGCCTATTTTAGCAACGGTGGTAGGCTAGTCGTCGCTTAAAAGTTTTTTTCTTCGACTGTCAGGATTAGACTGTCGCTAAAAATCTGTTTTAGCGACAATCGGTTGGCCGTCGCTATAGAGTCTTATATATATAAACATTTATCTACCCTACGCTATCCTTCTCTCTATTTCTCTCTTCCCTACGCTCTCCTTTTCTTTCTCTCTATACTCTCCTGCCGTGTGCCGTGCCACTGCCGCCATGCTACTATCCATCGTGTGCCGTGCCGCCTACTCCCATCTTCTCTCTCGTTTCTCTCTACCCTCTCGCCCTCCATCGCCGGTGAATGCCTTCACCATTCCATCCTCGCTCCACCTTTCCCTCCCTTGGCCGTTCTCGCCAAGGGAGTTTGATTCATCAAAGATAAAACTCACCCCTCTTTTCTAGTACCAACAATCCCTTTTTGTTTGCACTTCTAGGGTTTAGGGTTTCTCTTTCTAGGGTTCTTCTTCCCAATCCACAAAGGTCTCACTCTAAAGTTAGATTGAACTGCTCTTTAATTTCTGGTTATTTTAATTTCATTCTCGTTTCAGATTTAATCAAACAGTGAGTTTTGGAGATTAGATACTCAAATTTGAGAAGTGTTTTTGTTGGTTCTCTTTGATGGTTTTATTAGTTTTTTGAACTCTTTATGGATTGAGCTACATCAATTTTTTTGCTTACGTTTGGGAATGGAATTTGGTTTTCCATATGTAATCTCAGGCTTTCCACAAAGGCAATTGTGTTGGAACAATTGCTTGCTTGCCGTGATCAAGCCTTATGCTTAGATGGGCAAGCATTGGAATATTTTACATTGCAATGCCTGTTGTGAATCTTGTGATCAAACCTTATAGAGGGAAAGGCATCGGTAAGCTTGTCGTGATCAATCCTTATTGTTGGGACCTTATGGTCTTAGGTTCATCATCGAGATCAACCTCAAAACCGAGAAGAGAAAACTGAAAAGGCCATGAATTCAATCACTCTAATCATTCACCATGTTCTATGTTTTTTGACAACCAGAAAATATCATTGATGGTTCCAAAAAGTATTCTCAATAGAAAAAAAAAGTTGGTCCATGGGACTTATTACTGTACTTGAATAGGCCAACCATCCATTCTACAGAGGGAACCAAATGATGTGAACTATCCAAGGCAAAACATTGAAATAGAAGTTGGTTTAGGGTTTCAAAACATTGAAATATACATTTAAATGTTCTGTTATTGTTTCTTATTTGAAATATACATATAGGGTTGAAATTCCACCGGTCCGTTCTCTTTAACTCAATATACCTAGAAGGGGGGGTTGATTAGGTATTTAAAATTAATTATACCTACACAATTTTACTGGTCGATGGTAAGGAGATAAAATCTCATGCCTTGGTTGTTTGATAAAGGATTATCACAACCGATTCAAATCAAATATACCTTCGTGGTATATTGTCTTTTTGTCGTTTGATTAAATCAAGTTAGATTGTGGAATACAAACAAACAATCAGACAAGACAAGATATTTTTACGTGGAAACCTTAGCCAAGGAAAAACCACGGGACCACGTCCAAACGGAAAGTATCAATAACTGAAAAGTTAAACGAAACAAAGGTTACCTACACTGCACCATTGCAAATACAGCTTCCAACCTTAGCCAAGGCCTACTGCCGATGCGTCTATGTCCTCTGAATCAACGCCACGAATCCACGCGCGCCCTTCCAGCCAAGGAGCCTTATCCACTTGTTCAGTTTGATACACCCCAAATCTACCTTCGACCGACTCCTCCGATCTTAATTCTCAACACTCCCACCTTTGCAGAAGGTGAAGGATTCAGTACACCCTGAACCCTAAGTTGCTCAAATGGTGTTGACTTACACTAGTACTCTCAGGCTTACTAGGTAGAATATAGAAGTGGAAAACCTAGGCTGAGTAAAGATCAAGCTCTTGGCTTTGATCGAGAAGAGAACAAGCTCACAAGATGTGAATGAAGACAAGCTTCTTGCTCTTCGAATGGACACTCTAATAAATATAGCCTTTGCTTCTTTCTCTTGAAGATTGAGTCACTTTGTGTCTCTATGTGTATCTAGAGAAGGCATAGAAGGGTTCTATTTATAGAATTCCAAGACCTTGAGTCGTGTGGAACGTGGGATGATGGAACCTAGAATTTTGGATCTGAGAAAACCGATTCTGTTCAAAGTCCAATCAATTGTACAATTTGTAAGTGTTCAATCGATTGGGCTCAATAAGTTTTTTGTTCCGAAGGCACCAATCGATTGCATAGGGTTCTTCAATCGATTTGACATATATAACTTTCTATCCCGAAGGCTCCAATCGATTACACAGAGTCTCAAATCGATTGTACTCAGAAAGCTTTCTGTCCCGAAGGGTCCAATTGATTTCACAGAGTCTCCAATCAATTATGCTCAAATATGTTTCTGCCTCGTAGTCTCCAATCGATTGGGGATACATGTCCAATCGATTGGACTATCCCACTAGTCAATAAAATTGACTTTGACTCAGGTTTGTCCAATGACTAAGTCTGACCATTATATTTTGTTCATTTTAATCAACTCCTATGGCCATTAAGTCACTTACCTTCCTAATCGAGTGTACACAATCATTAACCGACAAATCGACAGTTACTCAGATGACTCCTATCATCAATCCTCTGATTCTTGTTGTCTCTGTCTTTTAGTCTTTACGTAGTTAGCGAAGTATGCGTACCACGACATCTTCACACTACACTTGTGCTCGTAGAAATGGTTACAAGAATGCTTTTATGTCAAACGGAATCTTTGCCAAATTGAATATGAAAATATTCCTTATAAATTCCCCCTTTGGTAATTTCGTGACAAAAAATATTTAATCATATAGAAGGTAAAAAAAATAGAAAATACAATCCCACCCTCTTACATGATTCATTCACTATCTCACACTCTCTTGAAGATAATCGAACAGATGTAATGGCTTTTTTATCTATTCTCTGTACATTCTACCAAACAATGCATACCATGTAATATCATCGGCAATCAATAATTCATACAAAATGCAATGAGTTAAATTATGCACATCACAAGTAGAGAAATTAAAAAAATAATAAAATATTTTTTCCCCCTCTCATGCATCAGCTTATTTTTACCACTATGGTTTTCTCTCCCCCTTTTTGTCATAGATTGACAAATGTACAAAAAGATAAGCAAATAATAAGTATGCAATGAATATTTATCATGAAAAACAAGTGCAATATATACATCCATAACCAAATACATACTGATTTATACCCTGTAACAAAATATAACAAAGGCAAAGTATAACCATACATAGTCTGAGTTTATCGGTGTACAATAATAACAAAAGTAAAAAACACCCGATATCTCAAGATATCTCTCTCCAGGAGTCTATGTAGATGGTCCAGCACCATCATGCCGATCAGGGCCATGAGCTGGTGGATGATGTCCAAAGCCCATCATGGTGAACTGGTACTCCATGTAACACTGCATATCATACATAGAACCCGACATCCTCTCCTGACCCTCCTCTAATCGACGAAAGCTCTATATTGTCCGCTCCTCATGCGTTGTGAGACGCTGGTCGAACCCCACCATCTGATGATGAAGAGACTTAAATGAGTAAGGAGTAAGCATCTCAGGAGGCTAGTCAAAAGATGGCTGTGTCTCTGGAGGATGCATCTCAGTATATGGCTGCTGACCCCTGGCTCGATATCATCCCCCATGTCTTCATCGAAGTGTGAAGGTACATCTGTCACTCTCCGAACCTGAGACATGCTCTTCCTGATGGTCGAAGGCCCAATAGGCCTATGGGAGAGCACACCTCCTCATTGGCTCGAATCGCCACATCCAAATGAAGTAAGATAGAGCTCACAAGTAGAGGAAAAGGGAGACAAGGATGGTTAGCCAACTGGCTACCCGCTCTAACCATGGCTCTAAAAATGAACCTCGGAAGGTCAATGACAAATCCAGTGCCAAGATGGTAAAGAAGCTGAAGACGATCAATGTTCACTTGTGCCCTATGGCCAGGTGGATCAATGTTGTACCCAAAGATGAGGTGCAACAGACGATACTTAGAGAGAAAGGATGTAAGAGGTATGAAGGTACTATAGTTAAATTGCTGCCCTGTGAGAGTCTCGGTCAAGGTGACCCTAGAAGTCGTCATCTCACGAGTCCTAGGAATGTACTCATATGAGGTAGACGGACGAGGTATGTCCAACAGGGTAGAGATAAGATCAGGTGTAACAGTCAGGTAAGCCCCAGAGACAAAAGTCTAGAAGGATAACTTACTCGGGTCATCACACTGAATGGCGTCCATGTTGGCATAAAAAAGTTTAACCAAAATAGGATAAAATAGAATGGTCAAGCGAGTGATAGGAATCCACTAGCGAGATACGTACTGTGAATGGACCATAGTACCCAAAATAGTGCTAAACTCAACTACTCTCTCAGTAGTGAATTTTCGACCAGAGAAATGCTCAAAGCGATCTCTAGCGGAATCGGAAATGAACGGGGATATAGGAATACTCACCGAAGGAATATCGCTATGACGGGCACAACCCCGAGCTCTCCTAGAACCTCTGGATGATTCACCCCGCTCAGAGTGTCGCGACCCACTGAGTTGACCACCCCGTTTGACTCGTGATTGAATACGTTGAACCAGCGGTTCTTCATCACCACTTTCTTCTTCAGATACCACAATAGCTCTTCTACGACGAGGATTAGTCACCATGAGCACTAAGAAAGGAAGAAAATACCAAAAAATCTCCATTTTTGCTCAGAAATTCTCAAAAAGCTCGACGAAGAGGGTGAAGTGAAAAACAAGGAAATCGAGAGAATCGCTCTATAAAACCTTATGTGAACAGTAGATCAGGCACCTACGATCGATTGAGAGAAATCTTGGAGGCGATTGGATCGATTGGGGTTGAAAATGACCCATTTTGGGTTTTATAAAACCGAACGTCGCACTGTCCAATCGATTCGACTAAGTGGCCAATCGATTGGAGCTTGTCCAATCGATTGGAGCTTGTCCAATCGATTGGGCTGTACTCTCCAATCAATTGGAGATGTCCAATCGATTGGACTAATCAGGGAAGAAAAAAAATTTTAAACCAATCGGCTCATTTTCCAGGACCCCCAAGAAAATCTTTTCAAGTCAAAAATTCTTTTTAAACTGCTCAAGAAAAGATAAAGCGTCAGAAAAACATAGAATTCCTTCATGAAGACAGTCTTGATAAGCAATAAATACTGATTTTGATTTGAGAGAATTAACTAACACATTAGTGCAATCTTTTGCTTCATCAAAAATATTAATTCTTTTAGACATTAGTGCAAGTCACAGATCACTAATAATCATAGATTCAAATATCAACAATAATATCATCACGTGGTAGTGATCTGAGTTTATCTATGGTGCCGAATAAGATTTCAGTAATAATTTCTCATACGTATCGGAATCTTGAGGTATCCTATATCCAATCATAAAATCCTCATTAGAGTTATTTAGGGATCTCACATACTCTCATGTATATGGGTATTTACTGACGGATAAGAATTTTTCTAGCAAATTGGCTATCTTTTGCACCATTTTTATTCACTTTGAATATAGGTAGCTTTCACTCTCCATGTAAGTAGCCTTTTTCTGCAGCAATGAAAATCAGATTTTAATTTTAAACAAGGCCATATAGATGGTATTCACTCTAACTTTTGTGGAGGTAGCTTTTTCCTCAAAATAATAATTCTCATTGGGAGGCCAACAGTCGACTATAGTGCAGTTTCGAAATCAACTGAAGGCAGGAACACTACTAATTTGAAGTTATAATCAGTAGAAGTTTATTTCTAATTCCAATAATACAAGATTTTACACTTCTATCAAATCCATTCTCACAAAAATACTTAGTGTGCATGTGAATGTGAGATATACTATTTCAATAATCTTCTAATGCATACTAGTAAAAATTGACCAATTATAACAATTAAAAGATATAATACTTGGATTAGCAAAAAAAATTATAACAGTTAAGTCATTTCCCTTGGAATGTCTCAAAAATTACTGCTCATCAAAATTGTATAGAATAATAATTTTAACATTCTTCTAAACACTTGATCTTTTGATTTTTCTAAAATATTATCAATTTTTATTCTTCAAAATAAAGAAAAATAAAAAAGAAACAAAAATCCCTCAAAACATAAGAATATGAGAACAAGAGGGGATAGAGAGCACATTGCTCAGAAATATGACATTGACGAACATTTCTCCTTCAACGAATCTTTTCTAACCCACACCGATGTGAGTTTGGCAGATGGATTGACTCTCTTAGGACCTTTTCTCTTTTGAGTTACATAACTCTGAGGTTGTTTGAATTTTTCAAAAGACTCAATCTCCTTGATTAATTCTTTAGACCTTTCCAGAAGGACTTTCATCTTCCTAGATAGTACATCCAAATAATTTATCTCATAATGTATCTTCATAAAAAGTCTCTGACTTTTCACATTATGAGTGGTATTCACCATTTTTTCTAGAGGATTTTGATGTCCTCTTCTCAACTTGTGACAGTCTCTAATCACATGACCCATGTTTTTGCAGTACTCGCACTGACAACTGTTTTTTACCATTTTAATTTGGTCATTGATTTGTGTGGGAATAACTTGGGCTTTAACAAAACTCGTCTTGGATGAAGACCATTTTTATTATTATTTTTGTAACCCAAACCCTGTTTGTCTCCATAGACTTTTTCCACACGAAGAATCTCATCAAGCTTTACAAAGCTGGATGAGAATCCTGACACATCCCTTTTTTATTTGAGAACCTCATTCTCTAGGGATTCCTTTCGTGTCATGCAAGTTTGGAATTCACATTCCAGTGACTTGTTCTTCTTTAGCAGAGACTCATTCTCTTGCTCTAAATCAGTAATCAACATTTTTAATTTTTTAGTGTCAATTACTAAGGTTGCATTTTCAGAGTCTAGATATTTAACCCTGTCAGATAAAACTTTGTTAGCCTTGATGAATTTTATCGATTCCTCGTACAGTTCTTTCACACCAACTGCCGAGTCATCCAAGTCCCCATTGTAAGAGTCTTCCAAACTCTCATCGTCACTTTTCTTGGACTCTCCATGAGATCCATAGGGACTATTGAAACGAGCAACAAAAGCTGTATACTTATTAGTCTTTTCATTGCTATCTGAATTATCATAATGATCTTCTGATTCTTCATCCTATGTGGCATTGAATGCTTTTGCCTTGTCCTTGTATTCTTCTTTGTTCAGGCAACATTTACAAAGTGACCAAAATCTTTACATTTGAAATATTGAGGATCGCTTGAGCGGCTTTCCCTAGGGTTCTTGTCACTTCTGCTACCTCTCTCATGAGGTCTGGCATGTTCCACAGTTTTATCAAACTGTTTATTGTTCTTGAACCTATCATTTTTTGAACAAAAGAACTTTTTGAATTTTTTTACGAACAATGTCATTTCTACTTCAGAGTCAACATCTGACTCTGAATCTTGAGCTTCAGAAACCTTAAGGGCAATTCCTTTTAATTTCTTTGGTTGTCTCAAATTCATCTCATAAGTTTGTAGAGACCCAACCGGCTCATCAACTTTAAGAGAATCAACATATTTGTTCTCTTCAATCGCAGTGACCTTAGCCTGAAATCTATCAGGTAAGGATCTCAAAATTTTTTGAACAACTTTTGATTCAGGAATGATCTCACCCAAGTTGTGAGCAGAGTTCACAATATCACTAAGTTTTGCATAAAACTCAGTAAAGGTATCATTCTTCTCCATTCTCATGGATTCGAACTTGGATGTCAGCATTTGAAGCTTGAAAATCTTAACGGCTGACGTTCCTTCATGTGTGACTCTAAGTATGTCCTATGCTTCTTTAGCTAAGGAACAAGTAGAGATTCTTCTAAATTCATTCTTATCAACAGGATTAAAAATAGCATTTAGCCCTTTGCTATTAAGATAACAACAATCTATGTCATCTTTAGTCCAGTCATTTTTTGGTTTAAGAATGATTTTATCTCCTACTTCCATTGTTGGTGGTGACCAACCATCTACTACTGACATCCAGACTCTTTCATCAATGGACTTTAGAAAGGCCCTCATCTTAGCCTTCCAATAGGCGTAGTCTTCTCTATCAAACAATGGAAGTCTGGATGTATTTCCACATTCTCTTTGCATTTTGACAAATTAATGAAAATGGACTAGTTTCTCAGGAATCTAAATTCAGGTGATTTAACCTTAATTAGTAATACCCGCTCTGATACCAATTGAAATTCCATCGGTCCATTCTCTTTAACTCAATATACCTAAAAGGGGGGTTGATTAGGTATTTAAAATTAATTATACCTATACAGTTTTACTGGTCGATGATAAGGGGATAAAATCTCATGCCTTGGTTGTTTGATAAAGGATTATCACAACCGACTCAAATCAAATATACCTCCGTGGTATATTGTCTTTTTGTCGTTTGATTAAATCAAGATAGATTGCGGAATACAAACAAACAATCACACAAGATAAGATATTTTTACATGGAAACCTTAGCCAAAGAAAAACCACGAGACCACGTCCAGATGGAAAGTATCACTAACTGAAAAGTTAAATGAAACAAAGGTTACCTAAACAGCACCGTTGCAAATACAACTTCCAACCTTAGCTAAGGCCTACTGCCGATGCGTCCACGTCCTCTGAATCAACGTCATGAATCCACGCGCGCCCTTCTAGCCAAGAAGCCTTATTTGCTTATTCAGTTTAGTACAACCCAAACCTACCTTCGATCGGCTCCTCCGATCTTAATTCTCAACACTCTCGCCTTTGCAGAAGGTAAAGGATTCAGTACACCCTGAACCCTAAGTTGCTCAAATGGTGTTGAGTCAAACTGGTACTCTCAGGCTTACTAGGTTGAATATAGAAGTAGAAAACCTATGTTGAGTAAAGATCAAGCTCTTGGCTTTGATTGAGAAGAGAACAAGCTCACAAGATATGAATGAAAACAAGCTTCTTGCTCTTCGAATGGACACTATAATAAATATAGCATTTGCTTCTTTCTCTTGAAGATTGAGTCACTCTGTGTCTCTGAGTGTATCTAGAGAAGGCATAAAGGGTTTTATTCATAGAATTCTAAGACCTTGAGTTGTGTGGAACGTGGGATGATGGAACCTAGAATTTTGGATTTGAGAAAATCGATTCTGTTCAAAGTCCAATCGATTGTACAATTTGTCCAATCGATTAGGGATAAGCGTCCAAACGATTGGGCTCAATAAATTTTCCATTCCGAAGGCACCAATCGATTGCACTGGGTTCTACAATCAATTTGACATATATAACTTTTTATCCCGAAGGCTCCAATCGATTACACAGAGTCTCCAATCGATTGTGCTCAAATATGTTTCTGCCTCGTAGTCTCCAATCGATTACACAGTGTTTGGGGATACATGTCCAATCGATTGGACTATCCCACTAGTCAATAAAATTGACTTTGACTCGGGTCTGTCTAATGACTAAGTCTGACCATTATATTTTGTTCATTTTAATCAACACCTAGGGCCACTAAGTCACTTACCTTCCTAATCGAGCGTACAAGATCATTAACCGACAAATCGGCAGTTACTCAGATGACTCCTATCATCAACCGTCTGATTCTTACTGTCTCTGTCTTTTAGTCTTCATCACGTAGTTGGTGAAGTATGCGTACCACGACATCTTCACACTACACTTGTGCTTGTAGGAACGGTTACAAGAATGTTTTTATGTCAAACGGAATCTTTGCCAAATTGAATATGAAAATATTCCTTACAAAGGTTTCTTTATTTTTTCCAATATTTATTTTTTCAGTTTCCAAAATTTTGACATTTTTAATTATTGTATTTATTATCTTAGTTGAGCGCATTAGGCTGACTGATTCCATTGGGTTGACCCTATTGGCTCTTTGTTGGTTCGAGCTCAGTTGTCTGGGTTTCAAAAGATTGATCATATCCTTTAGTTATTCCAGAATCTAATCATGTTTTCTTAGCCACTTAAGTCATAAGCTTAAGGTGATCTTGCATTGACTTGTAGGATAAGCAAATCCCTGAAATTTTTTGAAGACTTTTTGAAACAAGAAAACATAAGACTTAAATATATTTGGAACCATGACCATAGGCTTGGAATGCTTTCTTCATCTAGTGAGAACTAAAAACGAGTTAGTATGAGATTGTTCAGATACACTTAAGATTTTGTCGGAGTTACACTTCTTGAAACAAGAAATATTTTTAGTGTTTTCTTTTTCTTTTTTTGAAGTTTATAATCTTTGTGTTTGTCCGTACCATAGGCTTGGAATGCTTTCTTCATCTAGTGAGAACTAAAAACGAGTTAGTATGAGATTGTTCAGATATACACTTAAGATTTTGTCGGAGTTACACTTCTTGAAACAAGAAATATTTTTAGTGTTTTCTTTTTCTTTTTTTGAAGTTTATAATCTTTGTGTTTGTCCGTACCACCGGCCAACAAGGTAATGCCACATTCTAATTTTTAATGCACATGGTGATTTTGTCTAATGATTGGTTTTTCTTACTTCCGGTTAATTGGTGCTCATTCTCCCCCTCCAAGTGTTAAAGGAAAGAGCCCTCACCTATCATAGTACTAGCTTATCATTCCCTTGTCTAGTAGTCAGTGTACTTGCTTAGGAGTTTCTGTGATCCAATTGAGAGTTGCTTCAGTGATTTGTGAAACAACACTTTGTTAAAAACCTGGAGTTTACTTTAGTGAGTAATTCTTGTATGAATGTTGGATAGGGAAATTTAGCAAAGCACTCTAGCAAAGATGAGAAAATAAATAAATTCATGTGTTTCTGGGAAAAAAACTAAATCAAGATAGAACAACACAAAAATTTCTCTTCTTTGGACAATCCAATTGCTTATTGTAAGTTGTAACCCCATCTTTGTTTTCAAAGCAACAGCAACATCGAAGTCATTTTCCTCCAAAAGGAATTCAATTAAACTCTATTGGGTGTCAAGCCTTCTTCTGTTTGGTGCCCTGTTTCTAACTCCTATATGTTTCAAAAATATACAGTTAAATTTGTGGATTAGGCTAAATACTAGGTATCATATTCAAGTTTGTAGGAAATTATCTTGCTTGAAGGAAAAGTAAGAGTGAGATTATTTTAGCTTGTCAATACATTAAATTTATGGGAGTGATTTGAATGCCCCTCTCACATTTAGAGGGAAAAATTTTTTTTGTAAAAAACTTCGCACTGAAAATGGGGTTCACTTTTGTAGTTTTCACTCTTTGAATTTATTTTTCTTGTTATTTCTGTTTAGGTTAAGTTATCTTTTTATTTGGTTAGTGTTTCAATTTTTTTTATTCATTGGTTATGATTTGAATGTTCTTGAATTGTTAAAAGGTTATTCTTCACATCTTGGAGTTCAAGTGGGGCGTCAAGCATGACCTTGGCCACTACCATTTTAGGTAACTTTTAGAATATTGGGTAATGGTTATAAATTCCTAAATGTTCAATGTACGTTAGCAAATGTCATCATGCTTTTATTTTTCATTTTCGGTTGTAGAATGCAGGTATTTTGTTCAAACCTATGCGGGTTTTGTTGTTTTGCTATGAGATCAAAGGGGGTCATACCATTAGTGAGCATTACTGATTTCTCCTTTAAAATTTTGAGTTCATCTTGATCTTTGATTGTATGGATGAATGGTTATATATAGACTCACTGTGCGGTTAGATTGTTCAAAACCACAATCTCCATGTGGGACTAGGTGTAGATGTGCATGAACCAAAAACCAACTAAAAGAAATAACATAAATCTATAATTTGGAGAAAATTAGGAGACTTACCATTAGGATTTGTGAATCAAACAACACCCATATGCCCATTCCACCACTACAACAAGTCCAATGACAAACAAAAATGATCAAAACAAAAAAAAAAATGCAATAAATTGTTAGAAAGATGAATTTCTTATCACTTCCAACCAACCCTAGTTAGCAATTTGGCATTATGACAAACATAACTTTTCTTTGCTTCATCGTATTTGAGCCAAGAATCAAATAAGATCTCATTTTCTTTAAGTAGAAAGAGAAATAGAGAGGAGAAAAGGAGACAGTTATAAGTATAATTTAGGCATTTCACAATTTTAGGTTTAGTCAAATTTAGGACATCGACATCCAAATTGGGCAAACGAGTTCTAAATCTCCTGAAACCTCTTCCAACACTTCTAATGTATGAAACAAATGTATTAGAAGAGACAGGGTAAAAAACACTTTGTTGGAAAATTACAGCTAGTTGTAGGTTTAGGCATTTCGAGGTTTTAACTTTAACTTTTCATTTCTATTTCGTTTACATTAAATCTTAACATTTTATATATTAATTTTTTTACTTTTATTTGTTTTGCATGACCTAGATGCTGATTGATCGTGTCTTCTTCTCTGGACTATTAGATTGATTTTTGTAACTTTTATAACATTGTGGAATAGTGAATATTGTAAAAACTTAAGTATATAAGATATTAATTTTTATATTTTCCTTGCACTTTGTTTTGATAAAATGGAATAGGGAAATGAGGTACTACAGGTTACTGCTACAACAAATTATATTAAAAAATTATAAAATTTTACACTAAACATTTAGCGACGGCCCTGACCGTCGGTATATGATTTCTACAGCTTACTACTTAGCGGGAAATGACTTTTTTGCGACGGCTGTATTTTTGGTGGTCGTCGCTAATACCTTTTAGCGACGTTTTTCTAGCGACGGCCGGGTTGGCCGTCGCTATAACTTTTAGTGATGATATTGAGCCTTATACTGACAACCTCCAGCCGTCGCTGAAAGTCTTTTTTAATTAAATAAGTTTTGAGCCCTCCCCCCAATCTTATGTCACTTCGACTTCCCATCACCTCGACATCGTCGTCGATCTTATCGGCTCAGCTCCTATCACATGTCATATATCTACTAGGGCCACCAATCATGTTTACCGCCCAACCCTACCTTTTTCCTAATACCACCGATGGAGCCCACCACCCCACCTCCCGTCACTTTGCCTTCCCATCACATCAACACTGCCGTCGATTTTAGCGGTCCCCCGCAAATGTCATTTGTCACACATCGGTACCCCCTCTCCAGTTTCCCACCTAAAGCAACATCACATCAGCAATCAGTACCCATCCCCATTCCTCACTACAAATGTCTCCAAGTCCCAAAAACCCTTCACTAGCTACCTCTTTCGCAAAACCCAACCATCTTCGATCACCTTGCACAACACCCACCTATGGATCTGCTCAAGCAACGTATCATGGCCCCTCCAAATAAGTATGTTCCAACTCCTTCCAACATGTCGGAGAGTGTTAGTTCTGGCCCTAACCCTATTGCATGGAGCTTCACGGTAGGGCATGAACGTACATCTCAAGGACACTATGTCCATTCCAATTCAGTTACGTGAAACAGCAAGAAGATATGACCTCATCCCGAAAGTTTGCACCTCGGTGACGCCTCCACCTCCACCACTAACGACTCTTCTTCCACCACACAACCTTATCATCCTATATATCCTCCGACTCAGATGGTTCCATCACCCCCAACATTGAAGAACCCCTGCCACTTAGTGACTCGAACACCTCTCCTCATCCAAATCAGCCATCAATTATCACTCCTCCGAGGATCAAGCTTGAAGAGGATCTTGCGGTCGCCAAGGAAAACATCTTGGTAATTGGGGATTAACCTGGCCCAGTACTCCAAAAAACATCTTCGTTCGGCGCACCCCCTCAGTTGGGCAACCCTAAGCACCACCAACGTCAGACATGAGAGGTAAGTACTCAATCTCTGCCAAATATCGCGCACACACACTCCAATTAGGTGCTGTAGTATCAAATATCGTGCACACACACATACACACACACTCTCTCTCTATCTCTCTCTGGAAACCTCGACATTTTGCAGCAACGAGATGGGGCTAATAATCGAGAGAATGACAATGTTCACACACTAGAGGTTCCGTCATCGGGACTGTTGGTATTCTAGGATTTGCTTATTCTTGATTAGGATATGATTATGTTGAAATTCATGTACGTTATTTAGAACAAGAGAATACTGGGTTTGGCTAACTAGGAATGTGAGAACACTAGGTCAGAGTATCTAAGAATATAAGAATATGTACTGGACCTGAATAACTGGGAGTATGAGAATATTTAAACCATAGGTATGGTCGTGCAATGCCCTTTATGTGATCTTTTCACTGAGAAAGCCGAGAGGATCTAGGAGAGTCATGAGCAAGAGAGAGAGAGAGAGAGAGAGATGTTTCAGGGTCTAAAGAGGAAAGAGCTCTTTTTTACTAGTTCTTTCTGAGTTTCTCATAATTGTATTAGACTAGTGGGTGGCCCATGCCCACAGCACTCCCCAACAAAACGCTTGCCAAAATCGGATGTGAGTGGCTGAGTTCCACCGTCCATTTGGGGGATAAGATCTTGGCGCCCTTCTTTGTTGAACTCGATAAGAGGGGGTATAAGTGGGGAGACAACCACTGTACATGTTTTGTTATATAGGCTCTGCTTGGTATGCTGTAAATGAATACATTTTGCAAACGATTGTATCCGCATTCATTTGCAACGCATTAGTTTACAGCGCATTAATTTACAGTTGCTTGGTAGCAATTCTGAAAAACTCCGTAAACTTATATTATGTACTTGGTTGGTCTATGCATTGCAAATAAATGCAAATTTTTTAAATTGTTAAATCCTTGATTCCTTATCATTCCAACACATTTTTATGATAGTATAAAATTGATTGGGTCCACATTTTTTTTTTGATCTTTGATTCTTATGAGTGCCCAAATAAGAAATGCGTAAAAATTTGAATGGGTCCCACTCAACTTACCATCTTACGTTTCAACAAAAAACAAAAAAAGATTCACTACAATCAAGTTCAACAAGGGTCATGACGTAACAAGATTCACTACTCACTGCTTCTATCTGGGCCAACTGACTACATGGATGTTTAGCCCACCCCTTGGTAGACATTCATTCCAAAAATCAGCTTGTTAGATGTTTTTAGCCGTTAGTTTTAGTACTCAAAAAGAATGGTTGAATTCAACGGCTAGAATCACGCCTTTAAAAGTACTAAAATCTAATGGCTAGGGATTACCAATCAGGGTGATGTTTTGTGTGTATATCCACGAAGGGGTGGTCTGAAGTCTGAACATCCATGCGGTTAGGGGGCCCAGATAGCAGTATTGAATGCCAAAAAGTTTCAGTATCCCTTGTTACATATTTTCTTCCACAAAATTTTCTCTATAAATTAATCAAAAGTATCGATTGTCCATGTCAGCCATCCACGTGTAAATAAAATTTACACTTTATTTTTAGAAAATTAAATAGATCTCAACCATTCAATCAATAGGTACATCATCTCCGGTATGCATACACATGAATTGATACGATTCTAACCATCTAATGTATATTGATCTATTTTAGATCAACCGTCTGTTTTTCATCTCTTGATATATAGAAACTGCCCATGGGTAGGTAAATTTACATTTTCAATTGATTCATGAGTCGTCTGATCAATGTAAGGAGTATAATCCTCAATACTTCAAGAGAGTTCTTGTAAAGCCTCAAACCAGAAAACAGAGGAACAAAGAAAGAATGGGAATGGTGGATTCTCCAGACACCCACAACGTCAAAACGAAGAACACAGAGATTCCGACCATGCCATTTCTGTGGAGAATCAAAAGTTCAATTATTTCTTTTAAGTTACAGATTTCACCGAGAAAATGGATTCTGGCCATGGCAGAACGGATTCAGCCCGGAGACTGGTCGTTCGGCGAATAGAACACTAGTAAGCCACAGGAAAATGTTTCAGTTTCGGTGAAACCGGCCCTTCCATAGCCGGAAAAACCCATTCCTCTACCGGGAACATGTGTAGTCCAGATCCCCCAAGATCAAATCTACAGCCTCCCACCAATGGAAAACACTCGCCACTACCATCGTCACAAAAACCACCAGAACAACTGTTGCTATCGCCTCTGGTGGATTCTCAATCTCCTCATCCTTCTCATCAACATCTCCGTTGGCGTCTTCTACCTTGTTTTCAAGCCGAAAGCCCTGCATTGTCGTAATTTTCGAGAGGAGGATGAGTGAGTTGATAGAGAAGAAGAGAGTTAACAAAAAAAAAGGAGAGAAATTGATTTCGGTTCAGCGGGAAAGCTCCTGCATTGTAATTCAGCTGATTTTTTTGTGCATTCCAATGCATAACTTTTACCTTAGCAATGCAGTGCCGCCGCATTTGTTTACAGTTATCCCACTTTGCCGTGGGTAACCAAGCAACGAAATCTGTGGAGCCTATTGTAAACAAATGCATTTGCATCCCTTTACGGCACGGCGTACCAAGCAGAGCCATAGATTCTCCTTGTCTCGGTTGGAATAGTGAGTGCATTGCATCTGAGTGCATTGCATCTGATTTGCATTGAACCAAGCAGGGCCTTAATGTCAATCATCTTATCAAAACCGCACCTAACATAAACCAAATAAAATCAAAGAACAAAAGCTATATATGGAGCTTTGGTAATTTAAAGGAACCTTAAATTAGAATTGATCCTGAATCTTAAATCGGGATCAGGGGACACAAAATTTCACACCAAAAAATTGGTGGGGCCAATATCTAAATTTAAATTTTTGGAATGGGATGACTTTTGGTGACAATGGTCTCTATGGTGAGATCACCTTCACAAAAATTCAAATCATTCTGATATTCGTAGCCTGGTTTACAAGTTGAAGAATTATGGACCGTCTATTTTTTTACCGTTAACTTGAAACCCCCATTTGATGGGGTTAGAAATTTCAGTTATGTGCTGATTTTTTGAAGGGTTGATCTATGGTGAGGAGACCATCCTCACCAAAAATCAGCAATCTTCCATGTGGGTACGCAAAAATTGAGGTGAAATTTTGTGTGAAAATTTTTTGTGTAAAAATTTGTGTCCCCTGATCCTGACCCTAATTCCTCAACTTGTTTGATACAAAAGTCCCCATCAAAATGCCATGTACCATGCCCTCCCTTGAATGTTTGGTCCACCCCCTGGTGCACTTTTTATCATGGGTTAGAACCCACTTTATCATCAAGTGCTCAAATCCAACAATTAAAAATCACCAATAAGACTGATTTTTTGTGTGTAGATCTACCAAGGTGTGGGCCAAACATTCATGGGTCAGTGGGCCCAAGAGAGTATGCAGTGTGGCATTTTAAAGGGGATTTCTGTATCAAATTTTTGAGACAGCATTCTCTGCAGACTTCAAAATGGTTGTCTTAAGCTGCAAATCCAACCACGTACCTACCTAGAACTTAGACTCATTCTGCACAGTAGTATCTACCATGCTTTAAAAAACGGCCTTATAACGAAAATAACGGCCGTTGTAATGGATTAGGACCTCCCCTGTTACGTTATGTACCGTTAAAACGCTCTAAAATTAACGGCCATTATTTTCCATTATAATGAAAATAACGACCATTATTTTCTGGACTTTTTTGTGAAAAAAAGGCAGTTATTTCTGTTTTTGAAAATTTGAATTTCAGCGCCATTTTGCCCCTGAGCGTTCTAACGGCCCTTTTTAAACCTTGGTAACAACAATGGAGGTCCATAAACCCATCTTTCAGTTAAAAAATATGCTTAATTATCAGAAAGAAAAGCCCACCTTCAAAAAACTAGATAATCACAGTAAAACTAATAAACAAAGCAAACCCAAGTAAGAAAACTGAATCAAATTCAACAAAATCTCACAAAAAGGATAAAAGAAAATTTTCCCATTAAAAGAAAGTGTCCATATCAAATTGAAGATCTCACATCCATATTATGGACAGCTTGTTTTCACTCGAAGGCCCACTGGTTCGCCCTCCGGACCTCCTTTTCTTCCTCCGGAGTGAAATCATTCTTGATGTTGAATGTCTTCCGAATCTCCTCCGGCATCTTCCCGCTTATCATTTCAGCCACCGTCTTGCACGTCAGATCCATCAAGCTCTCTATCTTCATATAGTTTGCTGCCACCATGATATCCAACAGCGTGGCCTTATCAACCTTGATGAACTCAGCATCCCAGTTCTTAAGTTCCTCGTCGATTCCCCGATCCTCGCTCATCTTGGGAATCTCAACGTGCTTCTTGCAGTACTCGATCACCTTCGCCAAGATCTTGCTCGTCACGTTGGGTAAGGGGATCCCGTTGGCCGCGCTTTCGTCATCGATAATGTTTTTGATGGTCTGAGATTCAAGGGCGACGACTTCATCGACGTTGAACATCTCCCCGTCACAGCTCTTCAAGGTGATCACCCTCTTCGACATGATCGCAGATGAGAACGAAAGAACAAGAAATATATCTGTCCAACTTTAGAGCGCGCGTGCGTGAAAGTGAGAGTGAGAGAGAGAGTTAGAAATTATAAATGGAAGAAAAGACCTAGGGGGGCCTTATTTATAGATCTCTATCTGGCTTCTTGGTCGCCTTCTTCTTGAAAACGGACTGGAGGGCGTTACCGGTTTTTCTGTTATAAACTAATAACAACCGTTATAACAAATCATAACGCTGAGGGGCAATAACGGAAAACAACGGAAACAATGGCGCTGAAATTCAAATTTTCAAAATATGGAAAATAACGCTAAATGAAGGAAAAATGGTAAAATAATGGAAAATAAAGCCAAGTAACGGGGGAGTTCCAAATCCGTTATAACGGTCGTTATTTTCGTCAAAATGCCATCCGTCAAAATACCATGTCGCTCTCTTTCTGGCCCACTGACTCCATGAAAGGTTGGCCCACACCTTCACATTTTTTTTTTCGAAAAAGTATAGCCCACACCTTCACCTCATACCACGATGTGAGCGAAGCCTATCACAGCCCACAGATGAGCAACATGGCACACTCTTAGTGGACGCTAACTGTATGGATGTTTGGCCTTAGGCCTCAACTTGTATCGAGATGGCTCTGGGAGGCTTTAGGGCCCACTGATCTTTTGGATGTTTTGTTCACTTCTTGAAGGATCGATATATCAAAAATCAGTTTGATAGGTGATTTATAGCCATTAGAGACAGCATTTTAATAAAGTAATTTTTAGCCATTAGATTTGAGTATTGCTTTTCAGATGTTAATATATAACTGTTAGAGATCATTGATCAAGCTGATATTTGGTATGTAGGTCCACCAAGAGGTGGACCGAACATCCATAAGGAAAGTGGGCCCTAAAATGAGCTCCATATGGAATTTTGGGAGGGAGAGACTTCAAATTTTGAAGTCCCCATGGGGGACAGCAAATATTTTCCCAAAAATAATCTGATTGGTGATTTTTAACAGTTGGAATTGAAAGCTTCTGCCCTCCCTCTTCTCGACCCTTTGCCTGTTTCTTTATCCTGCTCCTCTACCCTTCTCGAGAAGCTCTTATATATCCCCATATCGGTTTTATCATTCCACCATAGCCCTTTTCTGGGTGCAAGCCCATGGCCTTTCTCTTGAAGCTTTCAGCATCGACATGGAATTATAATTGGGGATAGAGATGGGTCAACTTTTGTTGGGGATTACAAGGACAATGAGGTGGCTACGAAGAGCACGTTTCTTACCATTTAAAGTCCTTATTGATATTCGAATAGCTTTGATTCTTGGAGTTTGGGTCCTCATTCATGAGAACCTCATCTAGGTTGATTTTAGATTTGAACGTCTTTCCCAGGTGTGCTTCAAGTGTGGGCGTTTGGGTCATTTGACTAGAGCTTGTTTGGAGGATATATGGCCCCGTGTCTAATTTATCCTCCTGATCAAGACTTTTTTAGACCACAAAGAGGTGGCACGATCCTCTCGCGAAGGGGTTTAGTCCCTGGATCAGAGCTGACTCGAAGAAAGTGGAGGAGGACCGTTTCAATCATTGTTTTCCGTGCCAATCATTCTTCGGGCGATCCAACATCGTTTTTTCAAAGAACTTCTCCGACCACACTCTGAAAGATTGGATCTTCCCACGAGGAGTCAGGTAACATGCGTCATTCCTAAGGATGGGTCCCAACCGATGACGTGCGATCCTACCTTTACCCCTCCTCTCATCAATACTCACATCAGATCAGATCTTGAGCCTGCCTACTCATGCAAAAGCTCACTACAAGAAAATTGAGATTTAGCGATGAGCTTTTAGCGACGGCCAGATACACCGTCGCTTTAGGTTGGTATTAGCGACGGCCACACCATGCCCGTCGCTGAAAGGCTTATAAAACATGGCGCCAAATTTTGGAGGGAAATCTCACCTTATAGCGACGCCCTATAATGACGGTCTCATTCTGATCGTCGCTAAAAGTCTATTTTAGTGACGGTGGTATGCTAGTCGTCGCTAATTTTTTTTTTCTTCGTCTGTCAGGATTAGACCGTCGCTATAGAGTCTTATATATATATAAAAAAACATTTCTTAATTTCTCTGCCCTACGCTCTCCTTCTCTTTGTTTCTCTCTTCCCTATGCCCTCCTTTTCTTTCTCTCTACACTCTTACGCCGTGTGCCGTGCCGCCTGCCGCCATGTTGCCCGTCAAGCTGTGTGTCGTGCTGCTGTCCATCGTGTGCCGTGCCACCTACTCCCGTCTTCTCTCTCGTTTATCTCTGCCCTCTCGCCCTCCATCGCCGGTGAATGCCTCCACCATTCCATCCTCGCTCCGCCTTTCCCTCCCTTGGCCGTTCTCACCAAGGGAGTTCGATGCATCAAAGATAAAGACGGATGAAGTATCTCTAGCCTCACCTCACTTTTCTGGTAACAACAATCCTTTTTTGTTTGCACTTCTAGAGTTTAGGGTTTCTCTTTCTTCGGTTCTTCTTCCCAATCCACAGATGTCTCACTCTAAAGTTAGATTGAACTGCTCTTTAATTTCTGGTTATTTTAATTTCATTCTCGTTTCAGATTTAATCAAACAGTGAGTTTTCACTACAAGAAATTTGACTTTTAGCCGCAAAAATTGTCGCAGCTAAATGTCTAAAAGTCGCCATTAAATCTTTTAGTGGCGACATTTTCATCGCCACTACGCTGCAGCTGAAAGTGCTGTGGCTAAAGGTTTTAGCTGCGACTTTATATAGTCGCCACTAAAAGTGAAACTTTTAGCTGCAACATTATAATCGTCGCTAAAATAAAACTTTTAGTCACACGATTTGTCGTTACTAATTAAACAAAATTATTGTCACTAAAGATATAAATCGCCACTAAAGTATAAAATAAAAGTAATTTTTAGTGACAACTTCTAGTCGTAGCTAAAAATTATACGATTAGCTGCAATTAAATGTTGCCACAAAAAGTGTTAGGTATCATAGTTTTAGTGGCGACTTCTAGTCGCGGCTAAAAATTATACATTTAACTGCAATTAAATGTCGCCATAAAAAGTGTTAAATCGCAGTTTTAGTGGCGACTTATTGTCGCGGCAAGAAGTTAAAATTTGATAAAAAAAATTTATTTTTAATAGATTTTTTTCCTTTAATATATATGTCTTTTCATTAGCATACTTATATATATAAAAAATTCAAATCACCACCAACTATTGAAACAAATTCAAATTTAATTAATTTAAGTAAACTCTTCATTCAAAATACAATTAAACTATATGTACATCGTCATATCCAAAAATATAAATAAAATATCACGATCTTCGGGCTTTTGAGAAGCTATGCATCACATGTCTCTAGCCTGCAAATAAAAAAATAAAAAATGATAAGATACTATTAAAAAAGACAACATATATGATATATGTGATCACTTGGCATTTCAGCTGTTTACCACTTGCATGACTATGTGTTGGACTTACTTTGGAGTCCATATGGACATGGGCTCCTGCATGCCATGAACAATACTGTTGTTAGAAACTAATTACTTCTAAGATAATTAAAGCCAGCAGAGTTCAATTATTACTAAATAAAGAGAGACCTCCACTGAACTGAGAAACCCAGCACGATAGTGTTGAGTAACATACAAACCTTTTAGTTCTACCTATATAGTTAAGATGAGAGTAAACCATTCCGGTTTTCTTCATAGTTTTCAACAAAAACCCACCAACACGAGAAAGAACAAGAGTACCTTCATTTTTTTAGAGAAGTTTCTTCACTTTCTGCTCACACCCATCACATTGGATCTTAAGGAGTTTAAAGTCTTCGTCTCTAGTCATTTCTTCAGTGCTGTTTGCAATGAAATCTACAAAAAAAAAGAGAAAGAAAAGAAGAGAAAAAACTAAGAAAGAGATAAAAAGGTTTGCATAGGTAGCTACTTCAGTCGGTTCTTCCTCAGCTATTCTTCTTACTAGCAAAATCGAACCAAACCCACATGGGTGTCAAGGATTAAGAACAAGACAACCAACACCCAAAACAGAGCATGTCAATGGAATTGACATTGAATCATTCTAAAAAACAACTTAAAAAGAACCTAAAATAGTTATAACTATATTATAAAAGGCAATATAGTCAAGCAAGGACTTAGTGGCATCAACACATTGAACAATAGCATGCACCCTTCAAAGCCTCAAAATATGAAGAATCCCTGTTATTAAATCCATCAAAGATGAGAACCCCTACATTCAGTCACGTGCAATGCACTGTGTGCCACTCATCACCCGCTCATGACATTAATTTGGACCTCTCAATAGTTGTTTGGTAATGTTCCAAAATTGTTTGAAAAAAAATTACAAAATAATCTAGGTAATTTTGTATGCTTCTAAGAAAACAAGACCTGTATATTTTGGAAAGAATTAATATCCACTAGATTTTAATACTGTCATATCTTAGGTTGAGAAAGGAAGTAAAATGGTAAATATAGAGGAGTAACAGTAAGTGGAGGATCTTCCAGCATGCAAGTGGTGTTGGTTTTACTTGAGAGCAAGGAAAATGATGTTTTTCTTATAACGTTCAGAACAACAACTATACCGCTAGAAGGAAACACCACTAAGCTTTTAGTTATAAATAGACAACAAATTCAAGGGAGCACTGTGAACACTTCAACATCCTCCATACCTGGGCTTATCACGTAGTATTGAAATGTCCATCCGTGGCAGGCACCTGCGTGTACACCGTTTTATCAACGGCAAAAACTGCTCCAACAAAATCCGGATACTTCTTTGCAAACATTTAGTAATTTGTGGCTTATCTTGTGCTTATGGATCCTTAATTGCAAAGATAAATAGAAGTGGAGCAGATGTATATATGTCAAATGTGAAAAAAGAGATAATTCAACAAAACTAAATTTCTGATGAACTTTTCTTAACAATACTAACATGATAGAAAAAAAATTCTGATTAACATTCATGTATGTTACTATGAGATCTGAGGCTCGAGCCTAATATTACAGATTCCAATAAAACTACTTAACATATTTTCTCTCCTTTTTTCTTCACAGGTTGCTACGTGTATGACTTATCAATTCAATTTTTTTTTTTTTTTTGTTAAATATCAATTCAAATTTCAAATCAAACTGCAATTGAAGTTCGGTTCAATTCTAATACTTAACTTTCAGTCCCCTATTCCCCTATTTCTGTAAGGGTTGGGCTCCGTTGACAGGCGAAAAATGACAGGATTCTGTACAGGGACGCAATATAAGCCACGTGGCACACTCTTAGAGGAATCTGACCGTATGGATGTTTGTCCAATCCCCTGGAGGACCTACAAACCAAAAATCAGCCTGATTAATGATCTATAGGCGTTGGATCTCTGTACCTCAAATACTGCTCAAATTCCCACAGTTGAGATCAGCCCATGAAAATAAGTCCAAATCAAAGCCAATAAATCACTAATCAGGCTGATTTTTGGTTTGTAGGTCCACCATGGGATTAGACAAACATCCATACGGGAAGATTCTCTAAGACTGTGCCACGTGGCCTATATTGTGTCCCTGTACAGAATCCTGTCATTTTTCACCTGTCAACGGAGCCCGACCCTATCTGTAAACACAAAGAGTGAAGAATAGATTGTAAAACGGATAAATGAATCACAATAAAATACAGTCGAGTCCCAAAATATCCATACGATCAGCGTCCTCTAAGAGTATGCCACGTGGCTCATATTTGTGGGTCATTGTTGTCATCAAAGTTTTACTCATAGAGATGTAAAGAAGATCGGTCTGATCTGTCAATTTTTTTGGAGAGTTTAGGGAAGTTTTTGGATCTCTATCTACATCCCCACCATCATGATGATTTTGATTTTGAGCCCGGAAAAAAATGAGAAAAATAGAGAAGAAGACGGGGAGAGAACTTACCGGAGGTCTCCAAATTCTCTTTTTCGGACGGAGGATGCCAATGTTCGCCGGAATGTTCGTCGGAGGAAGATGCCGTAGGATCTTGGGTTTTGGAGAGGTAGAAGAGTTGCATAGGGTTGAAGGATTTAGGGAAATGACAGAACTAGAAATGGGGGAAATGAAGGGTCGTAAGGGAAGGGTAATTAGTAAGGTAAACCAGAAAGTGTTCAGCGCCCAAAGTATGTATGATCGCCCCTAGACCGCTCACAAAATAAGCCACGTGGCACACTTTTTTAGGGCTCTGACCGTATGGATGTTTGGCCAATCCCTATATGGGCTTACAAACCAAAACTCATTCTGATTAGTGATTTCAAAGTTGTTGGATTTGAGTTATTTTCATGGGTTGATTTTAATCATGTGAATTTGAGCATTAGTGGCCCTTATTTGGGTACAAGGATCCAAAGGTTTTAAATCACTAATTAGGCTAATATTTGGTATGTAGGCCCATATAGAAATTAGCGAAACATCCATATGGTCAGTCCTATAAAAGTGTGCAATGTAGCTCATATTAAGGGCCGTCATCTAGCTTGGTCATATGGGCGATCATAAGGGATGTTTAGTCCAAAAATCAGCATGTTTGAGGATTTTTAGCCGTTGGTTTTAGTACCCAAGTATAATTGTTGAATCCAACGGCTAGATTCACAACATACTAAAATATAATGGCTAGAGATTACCAATCAAGGTGTTTTTTGCTATCTATCATGGGTTAAAATAACGCCATTTATACATCAATGCCCCAAGCCCGTTACGTTAAACCTGTTTTGATACTTAGAAATTAACTGCCATTTTTTCGTTTTAACAGCCATTAAAATCTGAAAAATTTTGTTGAAAATTCTATTCTATTTTTCAAAATTTTGAATTTCAACGCCATTTTTTCCGTTAAATTCCATTTTTGCCCATGTTTGTTCAAATCCATTTTTATGGTTTTAATGGTAACGCCCCCCAGCCTGTTGTACTATTAAAAAGGCCTCATTTAAACCTTGGGGTCTATATCCATGAAGGGGTAGGCGGAACATCTACGCGGTCAGTGGACCTAGGTTGTAGCATTGAGCACACACACACAATTTCAAAAAGCAGACTTATCCCCCTATGACCCGATCCTTCTTAATAGGACAATAATGCCCCTTTCTTTAACCTTAAAACATGTGGGTTTGGACCAAATCCCTAACCCTAAATTAGACGGATGTGATGCATGGTCGGGGCACGAGATTCTAGTATGTTGGCCACCCATCACCAGTGACCACTCATTGTATTTGGTATTATTATTTTTGGATTTTGCTATGGATGAGCATTTACAAGCTCAATTTGGATTAAATCAGTTCCATGATGTGGCCAACTATCACGGTTTGACTCAGGGCTAGTGTTTTGGCCAAAACCCACATATTCTAAGGCTGAAATTAATTCTTACCCTTTCACAATTTTTTATTAGTCAATGGTAGGTCAATGACGGTCATGGATGGAAGACCAGGTTATAGGGGGGCAAGTCAAGTTTTTCAAATTGTTGGGGGGGGGGGGGGGGGGGGGGGGGGGGGGTGAATGTGAATTCTCTACATATGTTTCGAAAAAGAAATTAATAAGAAAAAAAAATCAAAGGAAAAAGTATTAGTGGCGAAATCAGTTGCCACAAAAATGTTCACATTTAGCTGCAACGAAAAAATTGCTGCTAAAACTAGCAATTAGCGACGAAATGTGAAGTTGCCACTAAAACCTTAATTTTTAGCCGCGAAAAATTAAACCTCGCCACTAATTGTATTTCCCTCCAAATAAAATTCGGGCCAAAACTTCGTGCCATTAATTTAGTGGTGACTTTTTGTTGCGACATTTGGGTTGTCGCTAAATATGGCTACTGCAACACCTTTAGTGGCGACATCTTATTTTCGCCACTAAAGCTAAGTTTTTAGTGGCAAGATATGAACTGCAGTTAAAAATGTCGCCACTAAAAATCACATTTCTTGTAGTGTTTGGAGATTAAAAAGTCGGATTTGAGAATTGTTTTTGTTGGTTCTCTTTGATGGCTTTATTAGTTTCTTTGAACTCTTTATGGATTGAGCTGCAAAATTTTTTTTGCTTACGTTGGGAATGGAATTTGGTTTTCCGTATGTAATCTCAGGCTTTCCACAAAGGCAATTGTATTGGAACAATTGCTTGCTTGTCGTGATCAAGCCTTATGCTTAGATGGGCGAGCATTGGAATATTTTACATTGCAATGCCTGTTGTAATCAAGCCTTATAGAGGTAAAGGCATCGATAAGCTTGTTGTGGGTGTCGTATTTTCCAGCAAGTCAAATATGGACACGTGTTTCTGGCTTAGCACGTGCGGTTTCAAATAAACGACGCGTGTTAGTAGACAGCATGCGAGAATAAATGCGTCGGAGTCATCATCAGGAGCTATTAAAACTGCTCATCGTGTCACATACTTTCCATTAATTGGAAATGCCATGTGTCATGATGGAATAATCGACACATAGAGGTGAGGCTAACAGAATGCATTAACGTCTCAGCTTTTAATATGTCGGGAAGCATTCAATCTTGCCCGGCATAGTTATTATTGACAATTCGCTTGCCATCCCGACAAGGTCACCAGACTTACTTGACGGGATCTTCACAATCTTATCCCGGCAAGATCAACAGACTGGCTTTACGGGATCTTTACAATCTCATCCCGCCAAGGTATACTGGCTAGGCGGGATCTTTATAATCTTATCCCGCCAAGGTCACCAGACTTACTTGACGGGATCTTTTACAATCTCATCCCAACACGACCAACAGGCTTGACAGGATCATTTACAATCTTATCCCGACAAGGTCACTAGACTTACTTGACGGAATCTATTTCAATCCCATCCCGGCAAAGCCAGATAAGGTCAAATAACTTACGTGGCAGAATCTCTTACGTACGAGGTAAGTATTCTGAACATAATCGATTCCTTAACTAATGAATATTGGCCACGTGGCAGCTAGTTGAACTATCACAAATTTAACATTCCCTTATCCGAACACCTGACACGAAGGATGCCACCTCAGTGTCACTACAGTTATTTCAGGTATGATCGATTCAAGGAAGTCAAGATATAACCATAAGATTCTGTTTTATAACAGAATCCATCTGAGTCATCATTGACTGATAAATGACTAAACACGTGGAAGGTGAGTCACGCCAGTTCTAAGGTTATAAATATGAGACCCTCAGAACTGAGAAGAGGATCTTGCTCTCCAGATCCAGATAGCCTAAACTCTGAAACCTTTTACTTGAAACCTGTTACATTTCCTAAATTGACTTGAGCGTCGGAGCCTTGTCAACAGGTACAACCAAATCTCATTTGGAGATCATCCAATCCTTCGCAAAGAAGAAAGCAGTTTCGTCCTGGAGCCTCAGAATCGTCCGATCATCACCAAAATCTGAATCGTTTGACCTCGAAGATTGTGTGGGTTAGATCAGATATTTTTCTCCCACACTTGTCATGATCAATCCTTATTTCAGGACCTTGTGGTCATAGGTTCATCATCGAGATCAAACTCAGAACTGAGAAGAGAAAACTGAAAAGCCCATGAATTCAATCACTCTAATCATTCACTATGTTCTATGTTTCTTGACAATCCGAATCCGTTACAATGGCCGTTATTTTTGTCAAAATGCCATCTGCATGTCAAAATACCACGTCGCTCTCTTTTTGGCCCACTGACTCCATGAATGGTTGGCCCACACCTTCACCTCACACCACGCTGTGAGCGAAGCCTATCACAGCCCACAGATGAGCCACATGGCACACTCTTAGTGGACGCTGACCGTATGGATGTTTGGCCAATCACTAGGTGGACCTACAAGCCAAAAATGAACCTGATCAATGATTTCTAAGCATTGGATTGAAGTTATTTTCATGGATTGATTTTAACCGTAGGAATTTGAGCATTATTGATTGTTATTTGGGTGCAAAGATCCAAAGGTTGTAAATCAGTAATCAGGCTGATTTTTGGTTTGCACGTCCACCTAGTGATTGGCCAACCATCCATACGGTCAGCACCCTCTGGTGGACTTGCTAGGTTGAGTAGGCTACTAGGCCCACTGATCTTTTGGATGTTTTGTCCACTTCTTGAAGGAAGATATGCATGGTGCGGCTAAAGACTCATACAAACATCTACCATGGTTTTGCGAACAGATAATGGAGTCTGACCCTGGAAGTTTTGTGACATACACGGAGAAAGATGAATCACGATTTAATCAATTATTTGTTGCATTTCATGTTTTGTCGACCGATCTTATTTATCGATGGTACATTTTTGAAGGCTGAGTTTAAGGGAACACTACTTGCCGCAACTGCTGCAGACACTGACAATGGGATATTTTCCGTAGCATTTGCAGTTGTTGGATCAGAAAAATATGAAGATTGGAAGTGGTTTCTATTAAACTTAAAGACAACTCTGAATGAGAGTAGAGATATCATTTTTGTATC
Organism: Euptelea pleiosperma; assembly: GCA_035048495.1. Classification (NCBI taxonomy): domain Eukaryota; kingdom Viridiplantae; phylum Streptophyta; class Magnoliopsida; order Ranunculales; family Eupteleaceae; genus Euptelea; species Euptelea pleiosperma. The sequence continues at coordinate 22,140,083 of CM068544.1, read as the reverse complement.
TGATAGACATCCGAACATCCTTAGTTCAGTAAGTGAGGTATTCGGCTCAACCCTCCTAATTATAACGCTGACATGAATTTTCACAGTAGAATCCAAAGACTAGTCGTCCAACAGGCCGCCTTAGACTAGCCGATGTTTTGAAGATGGACACAATCGGCTCACATGCAGGAATCCAATATAATCACATATTCACATTAGTACTATACCTATGAATTTTTAGAGTAACCAACTAATAATAGATTATCAATCCTTTATGCTATTTCATTGATTTTGTTAGGTTGTATTGATCAACGTACGGGATATTGTGGACTTTGTTAAAAATAACAAGTTTTTAGATAATTGTTAAATTATTCCATCTTCACTGATTTTGTTGGACCTTATTTTGTAGCATAATAATAACTTATCTGGCGGCTAGAGAAAACAGGCCTTGGTCTAGTCCCTCTTTTTTTCGTTTTTTTTTTTCTTATCTAGAAGCTAATTATAAGGTGAAACCATGTGTTGTTTGTCAACGTGATCACTTAATTTTGGTGCATAGTTACTAAAAGGGTTCAGCAGATTCTATGTGCCATTAGTGTACGGTGCTAGGGTGGTCCATGTGACTCGGGAGTCCATTGGGTCAAGTCACCTCGAAGACTCGGGAGTCGACTCGGCAAGTTTTAAAACATAAGTTTTTTTTTTCGATTTATGTGTTGGTTGGTCTTTCCTTCAAGGTTTAAAAGACGCCGTTTTAATGGTATAACTGAATGGGGCGTTACCACCGTTAAAATGGACGTTAAAACGAATTGTAAAGGACAGGAGCAAAAATGGAAAAACATAACTTAACAGAAAAATTGTAATGAAATTCAAAATTTCAATTTCAAAAACGAAAAAAAAAAAAAAAAAAATCGTAAAATAACAAAAAAATTTCAACAATATCCGAAGGCCCACGGGTTCTTCATCTGGATCTCCTCCTCTTCCTCCAGCGTGAAATCATTGGTGATATTGAATGTCTTCCGAATCTCCTCCGGCATCTTCCCGTTTATCATTTCAGCCACCGTCTTGCACGTCAGATCCACCAAGCTCTTTATGTTCATGTAGTTTGCTGCCAACATGATATCGAACAGCGTGGCTTTATCAACCTTGACGAACTCGGCATCCCAGTTCGCAAGGTCGTTGTCGACTACCCGATTCTCACTCTTGCTAGTCTCAACGTGCTTCTTGCAGTACTCGATCACCTTCGCCAATATCTTGCCCATCACGTTGGGCAAGGGGATCCCGTTCTCCACGCAATTGTCCTCGATAATGTGTTTGATTGTCTGAGATTCAAGGGCGACGGCCTCATCGACGTCGAACATCTCACCATCAGAGCTCTTCAAGGTGATCACCTTCTTCGACATGATCGCAGATGAGAGAGAGTGAGAAAGAGAGAGTGAGAGATTAGAAATTATAAACGGAGAGAGAGAGAGAGAGAGAGAGAGAGAGATTAGAAATTATAAACGGAAGAAAAGACCTAAGCCCTTATTTATAGTTTTATACATCTCTATCTCCCTTCTTGCTCGCCTTCTCCTTGCTTGGACTCCGAGACCGAGTCCGAGTCCAAGCAAGAGCGGGGAACTTGCACTTGCAGTTTAAACTATGATACACGTCTCTCTAGTCTTTCTGGCCCACTGACTCCATGAATGTTTGGCCCACACCTTGGTGGAGTGGACTTGCCACGTTGAGTAGGCTTTAGGGGGGGCCCACTGATATTTTGGATGTTTGGTTCACTTCTTGAGGGGTCGTTACGTTAAAAATCAGTTCAATTGGTCGTTTATAGCCACTGGATTCAGCATTTTAATAAAGTAATATTTTATAGCCTTTTGATTATTGTTTTTTGGATGTTAATATATAACTGTTATAGATCATCGATCAAGCTGATATTTGGTACGTAGGTCCACCATCTTGGCCCGTAGTCGGTAAATAGGTCTAATTAACTGAAAAAATTATGTCGCAAATGAGATATTCCAAAGTGATTTGGGCCCCACCTCAAAATGTAGTATATATTGATTACTGCGACCTCACTCCCGCCCGGCCTTGTAAAGGCCATTGGACCACTAGCCCATTGACAACTAAATGAGGCCTTTACTTTGATCATCTGGATCAACCAATTGGTGTGATTTTGGGGTTGTGGCTCATCTAAGAGTTATCAAATCAATTGAACGGCTTAGATTGGTCGCGTGTACCCATGCGAGTCCTAATAGCTGATTATAGACTTACGGGTTTACATAAGACTTTCAGGCAATTTTACATTCATGACGGTTTCTATACATCGTGTGAAGTAAATCAAGCAGTTGATGCGTTTAAGGAGCTTTTACAAAAATATTTAAAAGGAGACCTGAACTCTAAAATCGCTTATTTTCTATTATTTCAAAAAAAAAATCAATCTGTCTGCTACAACTTTTTTTAAGTGCTAAATTTCTCTAGTCACTGAAAATAAGTGATTTTTTTAAGTCATCCCCCTTGACTTTTTTTATTATAAGTGGCAAATCACTTATTGTTGTAAGTAATGGCATCTTTATAACCATATAAATATTTAATACTATCCATTATGCTCTTATCTTCAAATAATAAGACGCACCATTATCCTTAGCGATAGAGAGATCGTGAGTATGGTTTCATTTGTTTCGACCTTTTTTCAAAAGGGTAGTCTTGACATTACGAAAGATTATGAGGAACACGATAGTAAACGCAATTTCGGTAAAATGGCTTCCCGCAAAAGTAAAAGTGCTTTTGGCAAGTTAAGGGCTTCTGTGAATTTTTCAAAGTGCTTTTTTCAATTCACCCAAATGTCTTTCTTTTTTTATAAGTGCTTAAAAATCGCGAAAGCTGGCTTATTGCAGTTTTTAAGCTTACCCAAATGCAGCTAGTGTGTTTGGATGGTCAAATTCCTAAGAATTCCAAGTTCAATTCCTTAAAAAATTTGAAATTATGATCTAATTTTCTCATTATTGGGGTTCAGATCTAGATTTGACACGGATTATCAATATTCCTCAACCCATGATCTTAACCAGACCTACTAACACATATGGGCTAGATCTCGTATTTTAGAGTTCTCATACAGCAGTTGTGGTATTTTGATCAGAGAAAATAACACAATCCATGCTCGGTTTCTCATCACTAAGCATAGAATCCAAACACGAAATTTTCAATTTCAGGAATTAGTCTCTTAAAGAATTACAATTTTCGAATTTGCAATTCCAATTACATGTCGAGTTCCCTATCAGACCCGATGCTAATAAAGAATAAATAAAAATCAAAAAAGGTGGTTTAAAAATATGGCAACTAAGGAGTGCCTTTTGCATGTTTGTAGTTGTAAATGTTTGCAGCTTCAAACATTTTCTGGCTGCAAACAGTAGCAGCTCAAATCGTAAAAAAATATGGAGTTACGGTAAATATTTACCCATGTAAATAATGGTGGGGGTGCAACCAAGCACTTAGAAATGTAAAAAATATATTGCAAATGTTTGCAAACAAATATTTGTGGCGATACCAAGCAGGGCCATAGTTGCACGTAGGTCGTAAATTTCTAACTGTTAAGTGAATTATTCTAAAGAGGAAGGCAAACGAAAACACACCTAAAGGGAGTTGCATGTTTGCTACCCCACTAGGCGACAATTCTTCACATGTTAGATCTCTCTCTCTCTCTCTCTCTCTCTCTCTTGATGGAAACCCTCAACAATTTGCAGCAATGAGACGGGGCTAGTAATCGAGAGAATGACAATGTTCACACACCATAGGTTCTGTCGGGATTGCTGGTATTCTAGGATTCGCTTATTCTTGATTAGGATAGGATTATGTTGAAATCCATGTACGTTATTTAGAACAAAAGAATACTGGGTTTGGATAACTGGGAATTTGAGAACACTAAGTCTGAGTAACTAAGAATATAAGAATATGTACTGGACCTGAATAACTGGGAGTATGGTCGTGCAATACCCTTTATGTGATCTTTTCAATGAGGAGAGAGTTCAAGGCCATCTTCCATGTTGGTACGCCAAAATTATTGTAAAATATGTTGTATGAAATTGTTGTCCCCCCGATCCTGTGTATATATAAGTTTCAGGGTGTAAAGAGGAGAGAGTTCTCCTTTTTTACTAGTTCCTTCTAAGTTTCTCATAATTGTATTAGACTAGCTAGTGGGTGGGCACTCTCCAACAAAGCATTTGCCAAAATTGGGTATGAGTGGCTGAGATCCGTCATCTATTTTGGAGGTAAGATCTTGGCCCTTCTTTGTTGAAACATATAACAGGGGGTATAAGTGGGGAGACAACTTCACTGTTTTGTAATGAAGATTCACCTTGTCTCGGTTGGAATAGTGAGTGCATTGCATCTGAGTGCATTGCATCTGATTTGCATTGAACCAAGCAGGGCCTTAATGTCAATCATCTTATCAAAACCTAACATAAACCAAAGAAAATCAAATAACGAAAGCTATATATGGAGCTTTGGTCATTTAAAGGAACCTTAAATTAGAATTGATCCTGAACCTTAAATCGGATTCAGGGGACACAACATTTCACACCAAAAAATTGGTGGGGCCAATATTTAGAAGTTTTGGAATGGGATGAATTTTGGTGAGGATGGTCTCTATGGTGAGGAGATCACCCTCACAAAAATTCAAATCATTCTGATATTCATAGCCTGGTTTATAAGTTGAAGAATTATGGACCGTCTATTTTTTTACCGTTAACTTGAAACCCACATTTGATGGGGCTAGAAATTTCAGAATGTGCTGATTTTTTGTAGGGTTGATCTATATGGTGAGGAGATCATCCTGATCAAGAATTTTATCATGGGTTAGAACCCACTTTATCATTAAGTGCTCAAATCCAACAATTATAAATCACCAATAAGACTGATTTTTGTGTGTAGATCTACCAAGGTGTGGGCCAAACATTCATGGGTCAGTGGGCCCAAGAGAGTGTGCCGTGTGGCATTTTAAAGGGGATTTCTGTATAAAATTTTTGGGACAGCATTCTCTATACAGACTTCAAAATGGTTGTCTTAAGCTGCAAATCCAACCACCTAACTAGAACTTAGACTCATTGTACACAGTAGTAACTACCATGGTTTAAAAAACGGCTGTATAACGAAAATAACGGTCGTTATAACGGATTCGGACGTTCCCCGTTACATTATGCACCGTTAAAACACTCTAAAATTAATAATGAAAATAACGACCGTTATTTTATGAATTTTTTTGGTGAAAAGACGGCAGTTATTTCTGTTATTTTCCATTTTTTTAAATTCGAATTTCAGCGCCATTTTCCCCTGTTTCCGTTTTTGCCCCTGAGCGTTAAAATTCATTATAACGGAAAAAATGGTAACGGCCCTTTTTAGACCTTGGTAACAACTATGGAGGTCCATAAGCCCATCTTTCAGTTAAAAAATGCTTAATTATCAAGAAAGAAAAACCCACCTTCAAAGAACTAGATAATCACAGTAAAACTAATAAACAAAGCAAACCCAAGTAAGAAAACTGAATCAAATTCAACAAAATCTCACAAAAAGGATAAAAGAAAATTTTCCCATTAAAAGAAAGTGTCCATATCAAATTTAAGATCTCACAACCATATTATGGACAGCTTGTTTTCACTCGAAGGCCCACTGGTTCGCCCTCCGGACCTCCTTTTCTTCCTCCGGAGTGAAATCATTCTTGATGTTGAATTCTTCCGAATCTCCTCCGGCATCTTCCCGCTTATATTTCAGCCACCGTCTTGCACGTCAGAATCATCAAGCTCTCTATCTTCATATAGTTTGCTGCCACCATGATATCGAACAGCGTGGCCCTATCAACCTTGACGAACTCAGCATCCCAATTCTTAAGTTCCTCGTCGCTTCCCCGTTCCTCGCCCATCTTGGGAATCTTAACGTGCTTCTTGCAGTACTCAATTACCTTCGCCAAGATCTTGCTCGTCACGTTGGGTAAGGGGATCCCGTTGGCCGGGCATTCGTCATCGATAATGTTTTTGATGGTCTGAGATTCAAGGGCGACGACTTCATCGACGTTGAACATCTCCCCGTCACAGCTCTTCAAGGTGATCACCCTCTTCGACATGATCGCAGATGAGAACGAAAGAACAAGAAATATATCTGTCCAACTTTAGAGCGCGCGCGTGTGAATGTGAGAGTGAGAGAGATTAGAAATTATGAATGGAAGAAAAGACCTAGGGCCCTTATTTATAGATCTCTATCTGGCTTCTTGGTCGCCTTCTTCTTGAAAAAGGACTCCGAGACCGAGTCCGAGTAAGAGAGCCGGAAACTTGGCCGTTATAACGGTATAACGGACTGGGGGCGTTACCGGTTTTTCGGTTATAACGAATTATATCGCTGAGGGCAAAAACGGAAAAATGGCGCTGAAATTCAGATTTTGACATTTGAAATATGAAATTTGAATTTCAACTTTTCAAAAAATGGAAAAGAACGCAAAAACGGGAAAATAATAAAAAATGACACATATAACTCCCGTTTCTTTTCACAAAAATTTCATGTAAATAATGGTCGTTATTTTTGTTATAATGGAAAATAATGGTCGTTATAACGAAAATAACGGCCTTTATTTATTCAGCGTTTTAACGGTTCCTAATGTAACGGGAGTTCCAAATGCGTTATAACAGCCGTTATTTTCGTCGAAATGCCATCTGTCAAAATACCACGTCGTTCTCTTTCTGGCCGGCCCACTGACTCCATGAATGTTTGGCCTGCACCTTAGCCTCACACCACAGTGTGAGCGAAGCCTATCACAGCCCACAGATGGGACACATGGCACACTCTTAGTGGACGCTGGCCGTATGGATGCCGGTGGACCTACAAATCAAAAATGAAGCTGATCAATGAACCTAAAAACCAATCACTAGTTGTTTTCATAGATTGATTTTAACCGTAGGAATTTGAGCATTATTGAGCTTTATTTGGGTGCAAAGATAAGAGGGGTATAATCTCAGCCATCGATATGAAGCATAGTGGATCTCAGCCATATAAGATAAGAGAGGTATAAGAAAACTATTAAATTTCTGTTAAATTCTTTTCTTTTCTTTTTTCAATTTTTAAATTTTGAATGTCAATTACACTTTTTTCCATTAAAATCAGTTAAAATCCATTTTTGCCCCTGGCCTTTCCAATCTGTTTTAACGGTAACACCCCTCTCGAGGCATAAAAAGTGGGGCTCCTGAGCCTGACCCTTGGGCTATATGTAAATCCAACCCATTTCATTCCTTATATGTAGGTAAATAGTAGGTGACCCGTGCCTATGGCACTCATCGACAAAGCGTTTGACAAAATTGGGTGTGAGTGGCTGAGATCCACCGTCCATTTGGTGTGATAAGATCTCAGCCATCCTTTATGAAGCCGGATAAGAGGGGGAGACAACCGTCCTGTTTTGTTATATAGACTAGTGGGTGCCCTGTGCCATCGGCACTCATCAACAAAGAATTTGCCAAAATCAGATGAGTGGCGGAGATCCACTGTCCATTTAGGGGAGGATTAGATCTCGCCCCTTCTTTGTTGATGCTTATTAGGAGGTATAAGTAGGGAGACAACCAATTTGTTTTGTTATATAGAATAGTAAATGGCCCATGCCCACGGCACTCTCCGACAAAAGCGTTTGCAAAAATTGGGTGCCTTCGGCACTCAAACAGTATAACGGACTGGGGCGTTACCGTTTTTCCATTATAACGGTTGTTATAACGGATTGTAACGCACATGGGGAGAAATGGGAAAATAACAGAAATAACAAAAAAGAACGGTATTGAAATTTAAATTTTGAATAAATTGAGGTCAAATGAGGCGGATTGAGTGGCTGAAACCTAACCGTCCACTTTAGATCGATGGATTTGATCTCAACCACTCTTTATTTAACCGTCCACATTAGATGGATGGATAAGATAAGAGAATACAACTGAGTTGTCTTGACATATGTGTGGGTGGCCCGTCCCCGCGGCACTTTCCGACAAAGTGTGTCAAAATCGGGTGGGAGTTAATCTCAGCCATCTATATGAAGCATAGTGGATCTCAGCCACTCATTATTGAAGCCATATAAGATAAGAAGGGTATAGAAAATCATTAAATTTCTGTTAAATTCTAGGTTTTTTTTAAATTTTGAATTTCAGCACCACTTTTTCCGTTAAAATCTATTTTTCCATTTTTGCCCTTGGCCGTTTCAATCCGTTTTAACGGTAACACCCCTCTTGAGGCATAAAAAGTGGGGCTCTTGAGCCTGATCCTTGGGCTATTTGTAAATCCAACCCATTTCATTCCTTATATGTAGGTAAATAGTAGGTGACCCGTGCCCACAGCACTCATCGACGAAGCATTTGTCAAAATTGGGTGTGAGTGGCTGAGATCCACTGTCCATTTGGTATGATAAGATCTCGGCCATCCTTTATGAAGCCGGATAAGAGGAGGAGACAACCGTCCTGTTTTGTTATATAGATTCTCCTTGTCTCGGTTGGAATGGTGAGTGCATTGCATCTGATTTGCATTGAACCAAGTAGGGCCTTATATTAATCATCTTATCAAAACCTAACATAAACCAAAGAAAATCAAAGAACGAAAGCTATATATGGAGCTTTGGTCATTTAAAGGAACCTTAAATTAGAATTGATCCTGAACCTTAAATCGGATTCAGGGGACACAACATTTCACACCAAAAAATTGGTGGGGCCAATATTTAGAAGTTTTGGAATGGGATGAATTTTGGTGAGGATGGTCTCTATGGTGAGGAGATCACCCTCACAAAAATTCAAATCATTCTGATATTCATAGCCTGGTTTATAAGTTGAAGAATTATGGACCGTCTATTTTTTTACCGTTAACTTGAAACCCACATTTGATGGGGTTAGAAATTTCGGAATGTGCTGATTTTTTGTAGGGTTGATCTATATGGTGAGGAGATCATCCTGATCAAGAATTTTATCATGGTTAGAACCCACTTTATCATTAAGTGCTCAAATCCAACAATTATAAATCACCAATAAGACTGATTTTTGTGTGTAGATCTACCAAGGTGTGGGCCAAACATTCATGGGTCAGTGGGCCCAAGAGAGTGCCGTGTGGCATTTTAAAGGGGATTTCTGTATCAAAATTTTGAGACAGCATTCTATACAGACTTCAAAATGGTTGTCTTAAGCTGCAAATCCAACCACGTACCTACCTAGAACTCATTGTGCACAGTAGTAATTACCATGCTTTAAAAAACGGCCCTATAACGAAAATAACGGCCGTTATTACTGATTCGGACCTCTCCCGTTATGTTATGTACCGTTAAAATGTTCTAAAATTAACAGCCATTTTTTTCCGTTATAATGAAAATAAGGACCGTAATTTTTTGGATTTTTGTGTGATAAAAACAGCAATTATTTCTGTTATTTCTGTTATTTTCTGTTTTTGAATATTTGAATTTCAGCGTCATTTTCACCTGTTTTCGATTTTTTCCCTGAGCGTTAAAATTCGTTATAACGGAAAAAACAGCAACACCCCCAGTTCATTATACCGTTATAACGGCCCTTTTTAAACCTTGGTAACAACAATGGAGGTCCATAAGCCCATCTTTCAGTTAAAAAATGCTTAATTATCAAGAAAGAAAAACCCACCTTCAAAGAACTAGATAATCACAGTAAGAAAACTGAATCAAATTCAACAAAATCTCACAAAAAGGATAAAAGAAAATTTTCCCATTAAAAGAAAGTGTCCATATCAAATTTAAGATCTCACAACCATATTATGGACAGCTTGTTTTCAATCGAAGGCCCACTGGTTCTCCCTTCGGACCTCCTTTTCTTCCTCCGGAGTGAAATCATTCTTGATGTTGAATGTCTTCCGAATCTCCTCCGGCATCTTCCCGCTTATCATTTCAGCCACCGTCTTGCACGTCAGATCCATCAAGCTCTCTATCTTCATATAGTTTGCTGCCACCATGATATCCAACAGCGTGGCCTTATCAACCTTGATGAACTCAGCATCCCAGTTCATAAGTTCCTCGTCGATTCCCCGATCCTCGCTCATCTTGCAGTACTCGATCACCTTCGCCAAGATCTTGCTCGTCACGTTGGGTAAGGGGATCCCGTTGGCCGCGCATTCGTCATCCAAAATGTTTTTGATGGTCTGAGATTCAAGGGCGACGACTTCATCGACGTTGAACATCTTCCCATCACAGCTCTTCAAGGTGATCCCTTCTTCGACATGATCGCAGATGAGAACTACGAAAGAACAAGAAATATATCTGTCCAACTTTAGAGCGCGCGCGTGTGAATGTGAGAGTGAGAGTGAGAGATTAGAAATTATAAATGGAAGAAAAGACTAGGACCCTTATTTATAGATCTCTATCTGGCTTCTTGGTCGCCTTCTTCTTGAAAAAGGACTCCGAGACCGAGTCCGAGTAAGAGAGCGGGGAACTTGGCAGTTATGACGGTATAACGGACTTGGGGGTTACCGGTTTTTCTGTTAACGAATTATATCGCTGAGGGCAAAAACGGAAAAATGGCGCTGAAATTCAGATTTTGAACTTGAAATTTGAGATTTGAATTTCAACTTTTCAAAAAATGGAAAATAACGCAAAACATGAGAAAATAATAAAAAAAATAACAGTTATAACGGCCGTTTCTTTTCACAAAATTTTCAAGTAAATAATGATAGTTATTTTTGTTATAACGGTCGTTATAACGAAAATAATGGCCGTTATTTATTCAGCATTTTAACAGTTCATAATGTAACAGGAGTTCCGAATGCGTTATAACGGGGGTTATTTTCGTCAAAATGCCATACGTCAAAATACCACGTCGCTCTCTTTCTGGCCAGCCCACTGACTCCATGAATGTTTGGCCCACACCTTAGCCTCACACCACGGTGTGAGCGAAGCCTATCACAGCCCACAGATGAGCCACATGGCACGCTCTTAATGGACGCTGGCCGTATGGATGTTTGGCCAATCACTAGGTGGACCTACAAACCAAAAATGAACCTGATCAGTGAGTTCTAAGCGTTGGATTGAAGTTGTTTTCATGGATTGATTTTAACCGTAGGAATTTGAGCATTATTGAGCGTTATTTGGGTGCAAAGATCCAAAGGCTGTAAATCACTAATCAGGCTGATTTTGGTTTGCAGGTCCACCTAGTGATTGGCCAAACATCCATACGGTCAGCAACCTCTAAGAGTGTGCCACGAGGCTCATACTATGGGTGTGATCGGCTTCGCTATGATGTGAGCGAAGGTTTACTCTGGTGGACTTGCCAGGTTGAGTAGGCTATAGGGCCCACTGATCTTTTGCATGTTTGCACTACTAGACGAATGGGTTTCGGTGTCAGCGCGTTTCGGAGCGATTGCGTTGGTTTTTACAAAAACCGACGCGATCTGTATAAAAAAAAAATTTCCTGCGCGCCAAAAAACGCTCTGTTACTTAAGGAAACCCTAGTTTCCTCTCCTCCAAGCCGAAGATAACTCTCCTATCCTCGAACCCGAACTGCTTTATGCCCATTGCCGTTGTAGTCGCCGTTGAAGTCACTGTCGCTGTCGCCCAAGCCGTCGTCCAACGCTAGCTCACCGTCTCAACTTCTCAAGTAAGTCTCCTCTCGCCCATTTCGTTGTGATTTATTACCACATTTTGAGCTGCACATGGTTGAATCCATTTCAAATCATTCTGATATTCATAGCATGTTTCACAAGTTGAAGAATTATGGACCGTCTATTTTTAACGTTAACTTGAAACCCACATTTGATGGTGTTAGAATTTTCAAAATGGGCTGATTTTTTGTAGGGGTGATCTATATGGTAAGGAAATCATCCTCGCAAAAAATCAGCCATTCTTTTATCTTCTATGGAAGAAAATAAGGGTTTCACGGTTCCGACTCTGTTGACAGATCTAAAATGAAAGATAAAATGGCAGGGACACAATATAAGCCACGTGGCATACTGTTACAGGACTGACCATATGGATGTTTGTCCTATCCCATGGTGTACCTACAAACCAAAAATCAGCCTGATTAGTGATTTATAGGCTTTGCATTGGACTTATTTTCATGGGATAATCTCAACTGTGGGAATTTGAGGGACAAAGATGCAACACATACTGTTACAGGACTCTGACCGTATGGATGTTTGTCCTATCCCATGGTGTACCTACAAACCAAAAATCAGCCTGATTAGTGATTTATAGGCTTTGGATTGGACTTATTTTCATGGGCTGATCTCGATCAACTGTGGGAATTTGAGCAATATTTGAGGTACAAAGATGCAACACTTAGAACACATATTTCAATACATCTGGGATATGCCTTAAATGGTTGATTGATTGCAACTTAGAACACATATTTCAATAATGTGAGAAAATAAAGGTGTATTTTTAGGTGAAAATTAATGAATTCTCACCTATCTGGGTGGGAAATGATTCTGGGCTAAGTAGGGAAAATTATCTAGATTTAAATGGCTTGTTAGGGAAAAGTATACATATTTATAATGGCTATCTAACAATGGACAGTTGTGTTTTCCCAAGGAAAATGTAATTTCCCCACTTGGTAATCAAACATAGCCTTCTAAATCACTAATCATGCTGATTTTTGGTTTGTAGGTCCACCATGGGATCAGACAAAATTTTGATGCCGAAGTCCCTAAATTTGCCACATAGTAGGCTATTTCGGGCCCACTGACTCCATGAATATTTGGCCCACATCTTGGTGGACCCACACACCAAAAATCAGCATGATTAATTAGTGATTTCTAGCCATTGAATTTGAGTACTTTTCTCCCTACTCCACTAGTACTTTTTCAGATCTTCTCTCTCCTCTCTCTTCTTTATTTTCTCTGCCCAAACCCTCCTTTGCTTCTTCGCCCGTCGCCCTTTTTCTCTTTTCTCCCTACTCCACTAGTACTTCGTCGTTGTCGTTGCCCTCTTCTTCTTTAATGCGTCTTTTCTGAAGAAGAAAAAAAGTCGGTGCTCCACTGCTACCTACTCTGTAATACCCTGAACTTTTATTCATGGGTATTAGTGTAAATTAACTATAAAATTATAAAAATTGGCATCCTGAAATTTTTTGAACTTTATTCTTTATCTACAACATGCTATAATGTCACGTAGAAATAAATTCGAGAACTTAGTCAGAATATTTATATCATAACACATAGAGAATTTTATTTTAATAACACTATAATCAATTTTCATATAACTGTACTTGTACTGTAGTAATGTAGAGACATTCTGTGTACTAGATAACCAACTTAATTAACTAAGATCATAATTTTAAATGACGAATTAATGACGAATGCCACCTTGCATTTTTAATCAACACGTTGTCACTATTGGAGTATTTGATATTCTTATCACATTTTGATATTTTACAAAAAAATATAATATTTTAAAAAAAACTTTAAATTAAAAATATTTTAAATAATTTTTATTGTCTTTTATAAATTTAATGAGTAATTGTTTGTAAGTTTTGTTATTATTTCTTGTTTGCATGTTGATTGAGTTTACTTATTTGAGCAGGCATTTCGGACCAATTTAGAGATCTTTTAGGCCTAAAAACAATCTTATTTAAAGCCTACTTGATAACCATAGGCCTTAGGCCCATTTTTAGCTCATACCCATCTTAAAATAAGTCATTTAATGGGTTATAAAAATCACCCCTTTTAATGTTACGAAAATTAATTAAAATAAAGTCTCTTTAAAGAATATTTTTAAAACAAAATAGAAAGTTTTAAATATACTTGCTAAAACTATAAAGCATATATTTGAGAGTTTTTCTCCATTAACTATTATAAATAGGACCCATCGCCCTCATATCAATTCACCAATTCTCTTGAGCTCTCTCTTGCTCTTTAAACTTTCTAGAGTTCTTCTTGTTCTTGGTGGTGGAGGTTCTAGTTCTAAGTTCTAGAACTAGATAGGTACGGATATTCTCTTCTAGTTTGTAATTCATTTATTTTAAATTCTTGTTATATGATTTTAAATCTTCGATGTCTGTGCTTTTCATTATCTTGTTAAATGATTATATTATTCATCATCATAATGAGGCATTACTCATTTAGGTTGAGTATTAGACGGGAGTGCGCATAGGCTCTGCGGCCCGAAGGTTTAACTTAGTCGGGAGTGTGCATAGGTTCTGTAGCCCGAAAGTTTAACTTAGTCGGGAGTGCGCATATGCTCTACGGCCCAAAGGTTTGACTTAGTCAGGAGTGCGCATAGGTTTTGCGGCCCGAAGAATTTAATTTAGTTGGGAGTGCGCATAGGCTCTACGGCCCAGAGGAACCCTAAAGAATTAACAAGGACTCGGTACCCTAGGGTGAAAGACCCCAAACCCCTGTAGAAGAACCTACGGGTTGGACTTGTGAAAAAAATAGAATGTATGAAATGAATTTTTTTGGTTCATTCAATCGGATCATCATCATCTTCATCATATTTTTATATATTTGATCATGTATCTCATGTGCTCTTATTCTATGCATGTGTTTAAATTAAATGAATTATAAACATGTGATTATCCTCTGGAATGTACTGGGCGAAAGTTCACGGTTTATACCGAACAAAATTTCAGATTTCATAAAAGAAGATAAAGATGAACCATTGACGGAGAAGACATCATGACGAGATGAAGTTTGAGGATTAAGTTTTTTTGTTTTATTTTTCTTAAGGTTTATGGATATTGTTCAAAAATGATTTGTTCATGTTGGGATTGATTAAAATATTTTAATTTACATTTTGAGCACTATTAAATGCATATATTACTTGTTGAATTCGTTTTAAATTGACCCTCGAATCATACGATTAAATTAGAAAAAATCAACCGACTGAGTTTTGTCGGCCACTTTTATAAAACTGCAAGTAATTGTAAAATCACTAAAAGAACTATAAAACGTCATTTTTTGCCAAAGTACATTTGTTAAAGTTGTCTCTTATGATTTTTAGAATAAAATCCTTGAAGAAAATAATTTTTCGACATTCTTTAAATTTTGACCAAAAGTTGACCGTTTTTCTTACAACCGCGAAAATTAATTTCAAAACTATCTTAAACTAGTATTTTAGCTTAAGTGCTTTCATAAAAGATGTTTGATATATAAATATTAGATAATTATAGAGACCCTTATTAGTAATTTTGATAAAAATTAAAAAGTTTGATTTTAATTTTGGTTATCCAACGTAATAACTTGTTTACGCTTCCGCATTATTTTGACTATTAGAATTGAGCTATTATTTATCAATCACGACGGTGATTCTTGTTGTTTTCTTTATTTTTTGGAGTATTTTATTTTTATCACACCCTGGATCTTGGGTAAATGGGCTGATCCATAGGCATTCGGATTCGATTTGGGTGCCTGGATTTGGGGCGTAACACACTCAATGATGAGTTTCAGAAGTTACTTTGTTCCTTCATTCCCGCCACCAAGTTTACGAGTGGTGTACTCTATATATCGTTGATCTCTTAGGCTTAATGTTTATCGGCGTCTAGATTCTCATAAGGGAATAGAAAAGATGGGTTCTAGATATCGTTGGTATCGAACAGGTTCCTGTCTCCAAATTCCTCCATGACATCCATGCAATCGGAGTCCGTCTAATCAATCTCTGGTTGATGGATGTATCTCCATTGAGTCTGTCAACAACAACGCGCCAATATCCAGTTGAAGGATCTCCATTGAATATGTCAACAACAACGCGCACTCTTATGCATCCATCTACCGACGCTAGTGGTGGTGATGGTCCACATCTCCAAACAAAAAGTATGTTTCCAAGAACCAAACAGCAACCCATGCACTTCCTAGAAGTGGTCTTCTAGGGAACCAAACGCATCCTAAAAGTATGCAACCATTAATTTGTATACTAGATTGTTTTACTATATTTGTATACTAGATTGTTTTACTATACTATATAAACTGACTTTTTTATCAAATCAATACTAAATTGACTTTTGGCTTTTTGAATTATAAGTCGGTGTTTTACCAAACTAACTTGACTTTTCTGAAAGTCAAAAGTCAACTAGCAACTTTTAGTATAAGGGGAAGTGTTTCTACTTCTCGTACCCTAACAGGCACTAAAATTTCTGGTATAATAGACATACTATTTTTTCGAATAAAAAGTAGTATATCAAAAAAACATAACGGATCAAGGCATTATCGTTCTAATAGTCATTATTTCTGCTCTAACGACCGTTTTTAAACCAGTCTTGGGACGACACCATTGAATGGTATTTGAGATACGTCACATGAATTTTCTAACTTGAAAAGTATGACTTTCACTCCACCACACATACACCGTTTTTAAACCATTCTTAGGATGATACAATTGAATGGTATTTGAGATACACATCACATGAATTTTCATACACTAAGGCTTGGTTGAGGGTTTGGTTGTTACGTGGCACCTTCTGACCACATTTGCATACTCTAAGGCTGCGTTTGGTTCGACGCTTTTCTGGGAAAGAAAATAAAAACCCAGAAAATTGCCATTTCTATGTGTTTGTTCAACGCTGAAAAGTGGACCCCACGAAAAATTCACTTCCTTGACTCCCAATTTAAAGGAAAACAACTGCCGCTCCTCAAAAGCGGAAATCAAATTTTCAAATCTTCTCTCTCCTATCTCTCCTTTGTTTTCTCTGCCCAAACCCTCCTTTGCTTCTTCCCCCGACGCCCTCTCTCTTTCTTTTCTCCTTACTCTACCGCTACTCCGTCGTTGTCACTGTTGCTCTCACCGGTGCCCCGTCACTACTCGCTGTTGACGTCGTCTATCGTGTGGCCCCTTCTTCTTTAATGCATCTTTTTCTGGAAAAAAAAAAAAAAAAAAGACTAGTGCTCCGTCGCTACCCACTCAAGGATGAGTTTCAGAAGGTGTTTCATTCCTTCCATTCTGCCACCAAGTCTACAAGCGATGCACTATATCGTTGATCTCTTAGGCTTAAGGCTTGTCAAGTCCTATACTGCGACCGATTCATTGTTTGATTTAAGTCGTTCGGAGAACACCATGGCAATATCCTCCGAGGGGGGCCTAAACTCATCGTTCCCTTGTATTAGTAATTGTTCTTACTATTGATGTTCTAGTTGATCGGCGTCTAGATTCTCATAAGGGAACAAAGAAGATGGGTCCTAGATGTCGTTGGTATCGAATGTCCATATTTCCAAATTCCTCCATGACATCCATGCAATTGGAGTTCAACCGATCAATCTCTGGTTGACGCATCTCCATTGAGTCTATCAACAACAATGCGCCATCTGATCAATCTCCAGTTGATGGATCTCCATTGAGTCTGTCAACAACAACGATGGCTCTGGTGCATCCATCAACTGATTCTGTCCATGACTCCAAATGCAGAAAGTATGTTTCCAGGAACCAAACAACAAAGGGACCAAACAGCAACCCATGCACTTTCTAGAAGTGGTCTTCTAGGGAACCAAACGCATCCTAAAAGTATGCAACCATTTGTATACTAGATTGTTTCATTATATTATATAAACTGACTTTTTTATCAAATCAATACTAAATTGACTTTTGACTTTTTGACTTATAAGTCTGTTTTGCTGAAATAACTCGACTTTTCTAGTTGTCCTCTAGTAACTTTTAGTGTAAGGAGAAGTGCTTCTACTTCTCATTCCCAAACAAGTCCTAAAACTTCTGGTATAATAGACATACTATTTTTTCGAATCAAAAGCAATATATCAAAATAACATAACGGATCAAGGCATTATTGTTCTAATAGTCATTATTTTCGCTCTAACGACCGTTTTTAAACCAGTCTGAGGACGACACCATTGAATAGTATTTGAGGTACACATCATTGAATAGTATTTGAGGTACACATCGCATGAATTTTCTAACTTGAAAAAGTTTGACTTTCACTCCACCACACATACACCGTTTTAAACCATTCTTAGGATGATACAATTGAAAATGTATTTGAGATACACATCACATGAATTTTCTAACTAAAAAAGTATGACTTTTACTTTGTTAGAGAATATATATTATAATAAATTGAGTGAGATACACCATATCATTACTGGTGTATCTTATCACAAGATTAAAATCAATTAGGATTAGATTTGATTGAGAGATTATAGGATCTCATTTCTATTGGACTCTTGTAATGCTCTATATAAGAGCTTCGAGTAGGTCAATGTAATTACTCAAGTTATTCAATAAACCCTAAATTTCTATACCACACGTACACCCTAAATTTTTACATTGACCTACTTTTTGAGTAGGTCAATGTAATTACTCAAAAAGTAAAAGGTGTAAGTGGTGGGGAAGTGAACGTCACGTAAAATCTATGACTTGATTTCATGTTACATACTCAATGAGAACGTCTTTTCGATGCTGATGTATGCAACTTACTGAGAACGATGCTGGCATCACTATCTCTCCTCTGCTTAGCGGAGAAAAATTCAAATCACAAAAATGTATGCAACTCATTGAGAACGTCTTTCCGATGCTGACATAGTAAAACTTTGATGACAGGGCCCTGTCACTGAGGCTGATGACAGGCCACATGTCACATTTTTAGAGGACTCTAACGGTATGGATGTTTGGCCAATCCCTAGGCGGACCTACAAACCAAAAGTCAGCTCGATTAGTGATTCCTAGGCTTTAGATTAGAATTATTTTCATGAGTTGATTTTAACCGTGTGAATTTGAGCATTATTGACCATTATTTGAAGTACAAAGATCCACAGGTTTGAAATCGCTAAGGGTTGTGATGTAACAACGTATACCTGAGATCTTTTCATTTCCGGAAGCGGCATTTTTGGTAGTCACCGCTGCCATCTGGGCCCACTGACCGCATGGATGTTTAGCCCACCCCTTAATAGATATTCATACCAAAAATCAGCTTGTTTAATGATTTGTAGCTGTTCATTTTAGTACTCAAAAAATGGTTGCATTCAACGGCTATAAGAACGTCTTAAAAAGTGCTAAAATCTAATGGTTATAGATTACCAATCAGGGTGATTTTTGGTCTGTATATCCACCAAGGGGTGAGATAAACCATCCAAACGGTCAGTGGGCCCAAATGACAGTGGTGACTACCAAACATTGTGCTTCGACATTTGAAACAGTTTCAGGCATACCCTGTTACATCTTTTTCCAATCGCTAATCAAGCTGACTTTTGGTTTGTAGGTCCACCTAGGGATTGGAAAAACAACCATACGGTCAGTCCTCTAAGAGCGTGCCACGTGGATCATATCGTACCCGGTCAGTCCTCTAAGAGTGTGCCACGTGGATCATATCGTACCCTGTCATTGGCCCCATGACAGGACCCTGTCATCAAGGTTTTATTCAAACCCCCATGGTTTTAAAAACGGCCATTTAAATGGTTTAAACAGTTTAAACGGTAACGCCCCAAGCCCATTTCTGTTAAAACCGTTTAAACACGTTTTATCAGTTTTGAAAAAAACGGTCGTTTTTTTTATTTAACAGCTGTTAAAATCGTTTAAACAGCCGTTTAATTCTGAAAATTTTGTGAAAAAAAACAGCCGTTAAATCCATTTAATTTCCGTTAAATCTGTTTTTTTTTTTTTTTCAAATTTCAAAATTTGAATTTCAGCGCCATTTTTTCCGTTAAATTCCGTTTTTTCCGTTTTTGCCCCTGGCCATTTCAATACGTTTTACCGTTTAAACAGTAACGCCCCCAGTCCGTTTAACCGTTAAAACGGTCTCCTTTAAACCTCGCAAACCCCAATAAAACTTAAAAGACACTTTTTGCGTCAGCTAGCACAATTTTGTTACCGCTGCCATTGGGCCCACTTACAGCATGGTTGTTTAGCCCTAGTAAAATTTTGATGACAGGGCCTGTCATCAAGGCGATGACAGGGGCACAATATGAGCCACGTGGCATATTTTAGAGGACTCTGACCGTATGTATGTTTGGAAAATCCCTAGGTGGACCCATAGGCCAAACATCAGTCCGATTAGTGATATCTAGGCTTAGATTGGAATTATTTTCATGGATTGATTTTAACCGCGCGAATTTTTTGAACGTTATTGGCCATTATTTGAGGTGCAAAGATCCAAAGGTTTAAAATCACTAATCAAGCTGATTTTTGGTTTGCAGGTCCACCTAGGGATTGGAAAAACATCCATACGGTCAGAGTCCTCTAAGAGTGTGTCACGGGGCTCATATACGCCCTGTCATCAAAGTTTTACTCGTTTAGCCCACCACTTATAATAGTTTTCTACATTGTCGTCCAAACCTCCTCACTACGTTACCACGGGAAGGGATGACATAAGCAATCCGGACCATCCATCTGCAGAAGACCCACTATGTTATCCACATAGCCAATGAACTTGTCCACGTCACCAAAAGGTCAAAGAAGCATCCGCACCTCTTTGCCACGTTGAAGTGCTAGTTGGATGCCATCTCATCTGCCACGTGTAACACCCATGGCTCTCTCGTGTTAAAAATGTGCCATGTTGCACACTCTTTTAGGGTCCACTGACCTATGAATGCGTTCGATCTAGGTACCCAAAATAAATGCTTGAATTCAACGGCTAAAAATCATACCAGGCAAATGCTCGAACCCAACTGAAGACATAAAGCAATTCATTCATTATCAATTGAGTAAAACTTTCGCTGACGGCGACGGTAAGCGAATCCTCTGACTGCCCACAATATAAGCCAAATGACACATTTTTAGAGGACACTGACCGTTTGGATGTTTGGCCAATCACCTAGTATCTAAAAACCAAAAATCAACATGATTAGTGATTTCTACGCGTTGGATTGAAGTCATTTTCATGGGTTGATTTTAACCTTGGGAATCTGAGCATTATTGACCATTATTTGGGGTACAACGATCCAAAGGTTTGAAATCACTAATCAGACTGATTTTTGGTTTGTAGTTCCACACATGGTTAACATAACGGTTCTAACGGCCATTAAAATGGTAATGCCCCAAGCCTTTTACGTTAAGCATGGTTTTAGAAACTGCCGTTTAAACGGTTTTAACGGCCGTTTAAATGGTTACACCCCAAGCCCGTTTCCGTTAAAATCGTTTAAACACGTTTTTGAATTTAACGGCCATTTTTTTGTTTTAACGGCCATTAAAATCGTTTAAACAACCGTTAAATTCGGAAAAAAAAAATTGTGAAAAAAACGGCCGTTAATCTATTTAATTCCGTTAAATTTCCGTTAAAATCCTTTTTTTTTTTAATTTTCAAATTTTAAAATTTGAATTTCTGCGCCATTTTTTCCTTTAAAATCCATTTTTTTTCATTTTTGCCCCTGGCCATTTCAATCCGTTTAAACGGTTTAACCGGTAATGCCCCTAGTCTGTTTAACCATTAAAACGGCCTCCTTTAAACCTTGACGTTAAGAACCGTTTTGCCGCTTAGAAAATAATGGCTGAATTTTTTGTTTTTTTGAAAAAAAAATGGCCTTATTGTTGTTATTTTCCGTTAAACTCTATTATTTTTCCATTTTTGAAAATTTGAAATTCATTTTTTCCGTTTTTCTATTAAATTCTATTTCTTCTATTTTTGCCGGTCCGTTGCATTTCGTTTTAACGGGCATTAAAACGGCCTCTTTTAAACCTTGTTTCTAACCTTGGCCAAACATCCATTTGGTCAGCGTCCTCTGAGAGTGTGCCACATATCTTATATTGTGGGTGATCAGCGTCTTCGCTGACTGCTGGCAGTTGGCAAAGTTTTACTCATGATGGGTGACGGTCAGCGAAGTTTTACTTATGATGT
Source organism: Euptelea pleiosperma (assembly GCA_035048495.1). NCBI lineage: Eukaryota > Viridiplantae > Streptophyta > Magnoliopsida > Ranunculales > Eupteleaceae > Euptelea > Euptelea pleiosperma. The sequence goes on along the minus strand of CM068544.1, from coordinate 22,118,406 downwards.
GTGCGACGGCCAGATGCTGACCCTCGCTAAAACTATATATAGCGATGGCCAAAAACCGTCGGTAAATGTGCCTTATAACGAGGGTCAGCGCGCCCCCCCAAAGAGTTACAATGTTTTCAAGGGCTCCAACCCAGCAACGACAGAGTTAGTAAACCTTCCCTCAATGCATGCTGTGAGCGAAGCCGATCACATCACAGAGTATGAGCCACGTGGTACATTCTTAGTGGACTTTCACCATATGGATGTTTGGCCAATCACTAGGTGGATCTGCTAACCCAAAATAAACCTGATAATTGATTTCTAAGCGTTGGATTGAAGTTATTTTCATGGCTTGATTTTAATCATATGAATTTAAACATTATTGAGCATTATTTGGGAGCAAAGATCCAAAGGTTGTAAATCACTAATCAGACTGATTTTTGGTTTGCAGATCCACTAAGGGACTGGCCAAACATCCATATGGTCAGCGCACTCTAAGAATGTACCACGTGGCTCATACTGATCGGTTGCGCTCACAACATGCAGTGAGCGAAGGTTTACTACTCATCATGCAGTGTGCGAAGGTTTACTCCAAGAGAGCCATGCATAAAAAATATTCCAATAAAGCCGAGCCCACTTTTCATTATCGCTCGTAGAAATATAGACTTAAGACCTCAATCAACCTATTTTGAGCAACTTCTAAAAGTTTATTCTTACTTCACCGTGAGAGACGTAACTTTATCCCTTTTTAGGATAATTTAGTTATACCCCTTGTTTCTTAAAAATAATTCGTACTACCCCCCCGTAGTGTCAAACTAAGGCAAAACCCTTTTTGACCGGTTAGGACTGTCGTTGACTCACGCAAGTTGGCCAGGTGAGCCACACAGCCATTACAAATGGTATAAAAAGTCCATTATACCAATTATCTTTTTCCTTTTAAATCGACGGGGTCACAAGAAAAGAACGCCGCTCGATGTCTATAATACCCTAAACTTTTATTTAGAGGTATTAGTGTAAATTAACTATAAAATGGTAACAAATTGACATCCTAAAATTTTTTTTAACTTCATTCTTTATTTACAACATTCTATCATGTCACATAGAAATAAATTCAAAAACTTAGTCAGAACATTATATCATGACACGTAGAAAATTTCATTATAATGACACTAGAATCGATTTTCATACATGTGTACATGTACTGTAGTAATGTAGAGACATTGTGTACTGATAACCAACTTAATTAACTAAGATCTTAATTTTTAAATGATAGTTTATTTCAAAAATAATAATATTTTAAAATGACGAATGTCACCTAAACATTTTTAATCAACACGTTGTCACCATTGGGGCATTTGGGATTCTTATCACATTTTGATATTTTACAAAAAAAATATAATATTTTAAAAAGAACTTTAAATTAAAAACATTCTAAATAATTTTTATTATCTTTTATAAATGTAATAAGTAATTGTTGATAAATTTTATTATCATTACTTGTTTGCATGTTAATTAAGTATATTTATTGGGGCAGGCCTTTCGGGCCAATTTAAAGACTTTTTGGCTAAAAAAAAATCTTATTTAAAACTTACTTGATACCTATAGGCCTTAGGCCCATTTTTAGCCTATATCAATCTTAAAATAAGCTTTTAATAGATTGTGAAAATCACTCATTTTAAACTGACGAAAATCAACTAAAAAAATCTTTTGAAAGATAATTATTTTAAAACAAAATAGAAAATTTTAAATATACTTGCTAAAATCAATAAAACTCATATTTGAAAGTTTTTCCCAATGAACTATTATAAATAGTACAATCCCCCGACCATCATATCAATTCATCAATTCTCTTGAACTCTCTATCTGTAAAATCCTACAAATTCTTAAAGGGGTATTTTGGTCTTAGACTCTTTTTCTTCATTAAATGTCTTAGGTTAACTTCTAGAACAACTGCATTTAATTTCGGCCATTTCCGAGAAAATTGAGTTTTAGAGTCCATGCGGGCCCACATGGGCATTGTTGGACGCATATAATTTCTGGGACCATTTTGGGTCCATTATGTATTAAATAATATTTAAATAAGATTAGAACAATTTTTAATAAAGTATATAATTTTTTAATAAAAAAAATAACTATATAAGTGTGTGTGTATGCATTAAAGTACGTATATATGTAGGTTGTGTGTAATTACATTATGATAATGCATGTACCTTACCATTAAGGCCCTGCTTGGTTCACAGCAAATTGAGTGCAATGCATTTACTTGCCACAATTTTGGGATTGAAAGTGATTGGTTGGAGGTGTGCAAATGAACTACTGTGCAAGTGGTTGACAAGCCCTTGCAAACACCTTAACAAAGTAGATGCGAGGAAATGCAGCCCAAAAACTGACGCAAGCAAGTGCATTGTGTTAGCTCAATATTATTTTTTTCTGAAAAACAACAACAATAATAATAATAATAATAATAATAACCATAATTATTTATTATTATCTTTTTATTTCTTTATTTTATAGTTTTCTATTTTTTTATAGGGTCGGGGGTACAACCATTTGACATACCCACATAGAAGATGAATCAATGGCTGATCTTGGTGTACATATAGCACTATTAATGGCCTACCCATATCTAAATAGTGCTATATGTATCTTTAAATGCTTAACTATTATGTAATATACATTTTTGCCTTTAAATATAGAACCCAAGTCATTGATAACAAATTATAAGATATATTTTGATTAAAGTAAGTCTAATACTTTTTTACATAACACTTGTCACCTTATCAAAACAACCTTTTTATAATTTTTTATTGTTTTCACTTAAAAATTGAGAATTAATATTCCAATTGTCACAACCCTCCAACCCAAACTCATCTTTTAGTGTATCAACAATACACCATAACAAACCCATTGATACACACCGTAACAAACCCAGCCCATAAATCCCATTCCCAACAAACAACTCACGTGGTTAGCTTTCCCAATAACACACGTGTTCCCTATTGTAGCCGTCAACTCTCGAGTCATCTTCGAGGAGCTCCTTCGTGCGATCAACATCAACGTATCCTCAACTTTTCATCAACTGTGCAAGCGTTCTTGTTCGGGTATGATCATTCTTGATTGTCTTTACTTTCTTCAAACCCTCGACAATAACTTAACTATTTTCATCATATTGGGTTCTTTTATTTTCTTATTTTATCTTTACTGCATACAACCACCATAATTCTTTTCAGTCCATTAGATTCTTGGACCACCCAACTCTTGGTGAGACCAACGATTGGATATGATTACCTTATCAGTTCCTTTGAGAGCTCTAACATCTCAAGATTTGTTCTTTCTTTTCCTAATTCTTTTATTTTTCTTTTTCATTCAAATATACAACACGTTTCACTTCTTTATATGTATTATTTTGAGCTGGGCTCCCGACTCCTTAAAACGTATGGTATTTCCCTTATGGAATCCTTTTGGATTAAGTGAAACTTCCCTAACCATATTAATTAGGTTATTTAAAACCAATTATATAAAATCCTTATTTGTGTATCTAAAGTCTTTTTATTCGTTTCTGACCATCCGATTCATGAGTTGCATGACTCGTGGGTGAAACCCATTGGTTGGGTGGTCTAAATTAACAACCCATTAGGTTACATCGACCTAATCTTATATACGAGCTTAGTGTTATCATTTTAAGTAAGATTTTGGAAAAGTAATAAAATAATAGGACAATGATACCCTGATTTTTACACAGACGAGCGTAGCGGTCTAATAACTTTGGGATCGGATCTAGGTGAAGAGGACCAACTAGAAGAACTAAGGTAAAATATTGGGAATCGATCGAAGGTAGGTACCCCCATGATTCTTACAATACTGATTAGAAGTATGCAGACGTGTATTGATTATTAAACGATAAACCTTGTATCATGATAATTTTGCTTGCCAGTATGATAGTATGTTAAAATTGAGATCATCTATATGGATATTTATATTTTCGTTAAATTTTTAGATAAATGAAGACATGTATTGTATTTCAATTCAGAAACGATAAAGCAAGTTGGGAGTGAGTTCTCCAGGGTGAAAGACCTGAAAATCCCGGGAAGACCCCCTGTGTGGTTGAAGAAGGAGACCCCCTGTGTGGGTTGTGCATTACTTTTGATTAATTGTCATGCATTCATTATGATCATAATATTACTGTTTGATAATTCAATCTGTGCTAGCATGATTATAAATTGTATTGTTTGAATTATGTTCAGGGTAAAAAACTTGAGTGAGCACTTGGCTCACTCCTACAACCAAAATTTTCAGATGTAGATGAGACCGAGACGTACGAGAAAGGATACGAGGAACTGCAACCCGTTGACGAATTAGAAGAGGAGACATACAAACCCGAGGAGCAGGAGCCGAACCTTGAAGATGAACATTATTAGTCTTTTATTATTTCTTTGCTTATGAATTCTTATAATAAAATTCATTACCTTATATTGTTTTGGATCGTAGAGCAGATGCAGCATTTTGATGAACCGTGACTCGTAGGTCATCGGTTCTTTGATATTATGTTTCTTTTGACCTTATGCGTTATAGACGACATTAGTTATTGGAGACTTTGATTGAAAATCTTAATATATTTTGATCTATTGATTTTCTTGTTTAAGTTATGTTTTTCTTAATTAGTTCGTCCTTAAATTCGGATAAATGGGTCAACTTATGGATATTCGGGTCGGGTCATGGATCACGAATTTGGGGCGTGACACTATTACTCTCAAAACTTTCTAGAGTTCTTCTTGTTCTTGGTGGTGAATGTTCTAATTTTAAGTTCTAGAACTAGATAGGTACGGATAGTCTCTTCTAGTTTGTGATTCATTTAGTTTAAATTATTGTTATATAATTTTATGAGTTTAGATCTTTGTGGCACATGCTTTTGATTATGTTGCTAAATGATTATGTTGTTCATCATCATAATGAGACATTCTCATTTGGGTTGAGTATTAGACGGGAGTGCGCATAGGCTATGTGGCCCGAAAGTATGGTATTAGACGGGAGTGCGCATAGGCTCTACTGCCCGAAGGTTTGACTTAGTCGAGAGTGCGTATAAGCTCTGCGGCCTGAAGGATTTGACTTAGTTGGGAGTGCGCATAGGCTCTGCAGCCCAGAGGAATACTAAAGAATTAACAAGGGCTCGGTGCCATGGGGTAAAAAACCCCAAACCCCTGCAAAAGAACCTATGGGTTGGACTTGTAAAAAAAAAAAAAAAAGAATGTGTGAAATGGGTTTTTGGGTTCATTCAATTGATCATCATCATCTTCATCATATTTTTTATCTTCAATCATGTACCCATGTACTCTTAATCTATTAATGTATTTAAATCAAATGAACTACAAGCATGCGATTATCCTGTGGAATGTACTGGACGAAAGCTCACGGTTTATACTGAACAAAATTTTCAGATTTCATAAAAGATGATGAAGACGAACTATTGACAGGGAAGACATCATGGACGAGACGGAATTTGAGAATTAAGATTACTTTGTTTTATTTTTTACGGTTTATAGATGTTCAAAGATGATTTGTTCATGTTGAGATTGATCAAAATATATTAATTTATGTTTTGACATTTTTCTAAATTTTTGGATTACTCGGATTTACCCGACGTCCTGGACGAGAATATTCGTCAAATATTCTCTTGAAAGTTGTTCACAACAGGTCTTCGTCTCGAGTCTCATTCTTTTAATGTCTGGATTTGTTGATCAAGCGTTAACCATGTCCTCAAACATGTCGAAGATAGTGATAAGAGGATTTAGATCCGAATCTGTTCCCATTTTTGCCTCCCTGGTTCTTGAATATACATCCAGAACACCCCACCAGTTTGTTCTACTAGAATATGAGAAAATTGAAGTATATTTTCAAGTTTCATCAGTTGATTGAAGCTTAAGAAGCATGCTAGAGAAGGGAAGTTGCCCGGCTTAATTGTTATTGAGCGATTCTCAAGGGAATTTCTTCAAACGACCATGACCCTTCTCACGATGTTGCTAATGGGCAGCAGCTCATGAAGGAGTGTATGATGCCTTGATGAAATGAGAAAGTTTGATGGGTTGGGAGTTCGTGTGCCAACAATTATGGTTCTTTCTTCTTTACTTTTCCTTTTTGAATGGTTATATTAGAGAGAGAGAGAGAGAGAAGGATGATGGCGGTGACGGTGGCGGTTCTTGAGGAATCGCTCCAGCAACATTCTGACTGAGCTTTTGCAACCTCTTTTGCATTAGCGGCGACTCCTACCATCTTCGACTGGGAAACCTTTTGATCAGTCTTGGGATTTCATGAAAATCCGCACCACCATATCATCGTTTGTGCTAACCTAATCCGACCAGCATTCAAGGGCTGCTGCCATGGATGAACTACCAAAACCAAAAATTAAGGGCTTTGAACAGTAAAAGAAGAAACTTAAAAGAGTTGCATGAGGGTTTTTACAGAGATTTTGGATAAGAAAGAAAGATTAATTTAATTTCTTTAATGGTGTGAGATAGAGTAAATCACTAAATTTATTATTAAATTTATTACATGTTACATTGTCCTCTTTCTGAAATATGAGAAAGTACATCTTATCTAAGACGAAAATAGAGATAATGCTTAAATTTGTTCTTGATGAGGGTAGGTAAACACCTAGATTTATCTAGCTTAATTAGAATGAAGCCCATGACAAACATGGACAAAGAAAACTAGAAAACTCAATAGAACATTAAATGAAATAGATGTGGCCCATGTTTAAGATGAAAGTTCTTGTTTCAATGGCTTTTTATATTTTTTAGTCATTTCCAGTTGGCCAGATTTGATATAGAAAGGAAAAGAAGGGGGTCTTGATTGCACATTGTTATTTTAGGAGCCCACATTTTTTTGGGGGGGAATTTTTGACATACCCCCCCATGTTATCTTTAAAATTTGACATACCCCCCTATGACTCGGTCCACTGTCATTTGACCAGTGTTGACCCGAGTTGACTACCTAATTTTGTATTAAATGACAAAAGTGCCCTTGTCTTCAACATTAGATCAAGGGTTTGGGTTTAGGCCAAAACCCATACCTCAAATCAAGCATGAAAAGAGGAGATTAAAAATAGAAATTAAAACCTATGTTGGTAAACTTGAGATTTTTTTTTGGTTTTTTGATGAATTAAACAAATATCGAGAAGAAAAAACCCCAAAAAATAAATAAAACTCATGAATGAATGGGGATTTTTATGGATTTTATTGTAGAATAAAATTTTAAAATTGGGAGAACCCATCTTTCCAAAATCCACATCTCAAAAGCTTAAAATATAAATTGCTTTGTCTTATTTTTCATTTTTGTTAATGAAAATTTAAAACTAAAATTGTATGTTTTGTGTTTTTTTTTTTCACCTTGGGTTTTAAATTATTGCTGAAGTGGTGGCCAGCCAGCCATGAGACTCCGGTGGGTTGGTCGCCGGTGATGGGCAGCCAACCCATTGGAATCTCTTGGCCGGCCGTCCACCACAGCCATTTGATTTGGGGTTTGGGTTTTAGCCCAAACCCTTATTCTAAGGTTGAAGACAATGGTATTTTTTGCCATTTAATACAAAATTTGGTAGTCAACTCGGGTCAACACTGGTCAAATGATAGTGGACTGAGTCATAGGGGGGTATGTCAAATTTTAAAGATAACATGGGGGGTATGTCAAAAATTCCCTTTTTTTTTCAAATTTGCAACGGTTTAGAATCATTGCAAATATTGTTAAAACCGCTTCAAGATTTGAACTAATTCAAAACCGTTGCAAAACAAAATTTAGCAATGGGTACTAACCGTTTCATAACTTAAGCAACCGTTGTGGAAAACAAAGTTGAAACGGTTCATAACTGTTTCTAATTTAGCAACGATTCCTAACCTTAGCAGAACATAATTTCAAAACGGTTTCAAAATTATTATCTGCAACGGTTAGAAACCATTGTTAAAGTATAAACAGTTTAAAACCGTTGTGAATAGTAATTTTACAACGGTTTAGAACTATTGCTACGTTCAGATTTGCAATGGTTTGAACCGTTTCTAGTTTAGCAACGGTTCATCCCGTTGCAAATCTATTATCCCCGCGTCAACTTCAACACAGAAAGGAACCGTTGCTAAGGTCAAAAACCATTGCAAATTGACTTTTTTGGTGTAGTGAACGCTTCAAAAATAGTAATGTAAATAATTTCTATATGAATATTGTGCAATGTAGTTGAGATCATAAAATATTATCTTTTATATTAATTAATTTTTGTCAATTTATAATTTAGAAAAAAATCAATGTCATTGTATTAAAATGAAACTAGTATCCAAACAGTTGCATAATTTAGAGTATGCAAATATGACCAAAAAGCGACACGTAACAACTAAACCCCTGTTTAACTCTGGTTAAGAAGATAAGTTAAGGGTTTGGTCGTTACGTGGCGCCTTCTGACCACATTTGCATACTCTAAGGCTATGTTTGCTTCGACGCTTTTTCGGGAAAAGAAAATAAAAGCCTAGAAAAGTGTCATTTCTGTGTGTTTTGTTCAGCGCTGAAAAAGTGGGCCCCATGAAAAATCCACTTCCTTGACCCCCATTTTAAAGGAAAATGACTTCCGCTCCTCACAAGTGGAAGTCAATTTTCCAAATCTTCTCTCTCCTTCATTTCCTCTGTCCAAACCCTCCTTTAGTTCTTCAGCCACTGCCTCTCTCTCTTTTCTCCCTACTCCACCACTACTCTGTCGTTGTCATTGTCGTTGTTGCTCTCGCCAGTGCTCCATCGCTACCACTGTTGATGTCGGCCGCCTTGTGGCCTCTTCTTCTTTAATGCGTCTTTTCTGAAGAAAAAAAAAAAGGCCAATGCTCCACCGCTACCTACTCAAGGATGAGTTTCAAAAGTTACTTCATTCTTTCCATCCCACCAAGTCTACAAGCGGTGCACTCTATCGTTGATCTCTTAGGCTTAATGCTTATCAAGTCCTCTGAGATCAATTCCTTGTTTGACTTAGGCCATTCGAAGAACACTATGGCGAGATCCTCTGAGGGGGGCTTATCCTCATCGTTCCCTTGTATCAGTAATTGTTCATACTGCTGATGTTCTTGTTGATTGGTATCTAGATTCTCATAAGGGAATAGAGATTGGTATCGAATAGGTCCGTGTCTCCAAATTCCTCCATGACGTTCATGCAATCGGAGTCCATCCGATCAATTTCTGGTTGATGGATATATCTCCATTAAGTTTGTCTACAACAACGCCCGCTCTAGTGCATCCATCTACCAATGCAAGTGGTGGTGATGGTCCATGTCTCCAAACACACAAAGTATGTTTCCAGGAACCAAACAGCAACCCACTTCCTAGAAGTGGTCTTCTAGGGTACCAAATGCAGCCTAAAAGTATGCAACCATTTGTATACTAGATTGTTTCATTATAGGGTAATTTAGTAAAAAAAACCCTGTCGCTCAAAAGTAATTCGTAATACGCCCTTGAAAATTTTAACTAAGGGAATACCTCCTTTGACCAGGCCCACTGTCTATGACTCAAACAACAAGCCACATGTCCGTTAGATTTTGTGTGAGGAGACTATTTTGGCCCTCTACATGTACACCACCGCCATTCCCCCTTTTCTTTCTCTCTCCTTCATTTTCAAGGTCTATTAATGGCGGTTCCACTCATACATTGAACGAGGAGTGATGCCTATTTCTTTATGACCCTCCTCATCTCGATTCCGATCTTGGGAGGAGGATTATGGTTGAGCACAAGAGCCAGCATCGACTTCGAGAGGTTCTTGGAGAAGCCCATCATCTTTCCTGGCGTATTTCTCTAGCTTGTTGGTCTCTCTTGCTGGTCTCATCTGGGCTATTGTCGTGTTTTGTGGCTCCTCCGGGTCGACTTCCTTATGATGCTCCTCCTCATAGTTGTAATACCCTGAACTTACATTCAGGGGTATTTTCATGAATTTCTTAAATTAGGATCATGGTTGATTTTTCAAAAATTCATTTCATACCTCATTTGTGAATAAGTGTTAATATATTGTGCATTTTGATAAATTCTTAAAGAGTAGCCAGAGCATAAATCGCTCGTCGTGTAAATTCCCACACTTCTCCTAACATTCGGACAACTCGAATAATGTACCAATAATGCCAGAGTAGAATCACCACCGTTTCATTACTAACGAACTTAATTTGATACAATCATAATGAATTTGAGATAGTGTCACCACTGAGAACCCCTAGTGAAACTGACTTGCCATATATAATCGGCTTAAGAGAATTGTAGGAGTAAATGACTCCAATGAACTATGCGCACATGTCGGACACACGGGATGTCTAAAGACACCTTACTTCAATTAATTATGATTATAACATGACTACTTGTGTAAGTTGTAGGTCCCATGCCACGAGGGACATTCAAACACTAGTGAATAAATTTTACCATCAATCGAAATCTCCTTGAAAGTTGTTGAATAACCAAAAATAATTTTATGGTACCGCACAAACCTCACCAACTATCAAACTAATTCACATGTATAAATTCTTGTGGTACACCCTAGGATACTAGAATCGAACGACAGCCATTGATATACACATAAGATCATGTACATTAATCTGTTACGTACCGGAAAAAGCATGCCAAAAGAATGGCCACCTTTCACAATCAACATTGGAAATAGCCATAAAAGTGAAAGGGGCATGGGCCCCACTAACCTATACGTCACACCATAAATATCCAGCACCTACAAAAGAAAAAGAAAATACTATAAGAAAGTTAATTGAGAACAAAAACTACTAAACTTGAGGAAGGTAGGATAGGAAACATGCTACGAAGATATCTTAACCTACTTAATTAATAGAATCACCCTTAAGAATGAAACTAGCATAAAGGTATAATACTTGGAAACATTTCGAATGTTGTAGAATAACTAAGGGAGGACTGACCATGGGATTTTATTCCCCAAGTGTTTCTATAACCCTACATGGAAAGTTAGTAAGAAACCCTCTAATAATATTTTCTAACTATCTCTAATTAGAAAACCTATAACCGTACCACCACATTGTCAAACGTGTGGAGTAATGGGACCCACTGTCCACACCCTAATCAAACCACCAGTGCCAATATATAAGAAGAACACATTGAAGATAGGGTGGAAGAAAAAACATTAGAAGAAAGAAAAAGCTCGGAAGCGGGAGACGAGCTGCACGCACACACTTCACCAAATACCAGGCACAAACACTCACCACATTACAAGTAAGTACCTCTATCGATGACTAAAATCTACCGTTGTTACTTTGCATGATTAAGTTAGGTGTTGTTGTGTATGTGGATTGAAGGTGAATGTTACCATGATTCTATGTACAACATGTGCCGTAAGTATACCATGACAGAATGTGTTAGGATATGATGTGAAGCATCTGAATGTATGAATTAAATGATTATGAATGTTAAATGCAAGAACAAGATGATGTTTGGTCCAGCAAGCATGACCCTCGGTGGGAAAACGGAGGTAACCCTCGGTGGGAAACATGGGCTCTAGGTGGGAACGACGATCAGACCACTCGCTTATGACGTGTGAAGTAGTAAGGATGGTTGGATCACTATCATTGTCCGAGGTGATGTGGACTATTGAGCTTTAGCTCATGGTTGTGAAATGATGTATATTTTGCCTTTTGTTAACTTCTGAAATTATTCTCACCCTGATATTATACTAGGACCGGTCATCACGGTCATTCTACTAACAGATACGTGAAGGTCATACAACAATTGAAATTAAAAAATATATTTTTGGGACTCTCGGGTTAGTCTTACCGATTCCTCTTGTGCATAAGTTGAATAATAGTGTGAACCTCGACGTTATCATTAGTGTACTTGCTACGATGTTGCATACTCATTCCTTTGATGATTATAATAGCTATCGCCTAGTACCTCATGTTGGGGTGTATAGACATTTGGGATTCTTAATAGAATCGAAATCTCAAGAACGCGTACCATTGAGAACAAGAAGGTCAAGAAAGTGATATGTGCGGAGGAGAAAGTCCACATGACATAACCACGGGTGGATTAAGAAGCAAGTTGATGACCCTGATCTACAGCCAGTTGCGAGGAATGATCCAATGATCCGACCCACAGAGCATGCGGAGGAATCGACACGGAATCTAGGACTGGAGAACATACTACGAGAATCTGACGGAGACTCAGATGAGAAATACATCCGATCGCTGTCATCAGAATGTTCACGAATTAGTGGTCTCGAACCACTATTTATTGATTGAAATGTTACTTAATTACCTTACAAAAAGAAAAGAGAAGACTTACACTTCTGCACTATGTTGAACTCGATTAATGGATGGTGTGAACTCTCAGTGTTGAATGATCAACACGTCACCTTGAACCTGACTTCTTTATCCTTGTAGAATGAGGGAATGTTCTTTGTTTTAATCATGGCTTGATTGTGGGTATGGGTCGACCCATGGGTTTCTAGGTCGGAATTGGGTCATCACAATAGTTCTCCTCTTCTACTTCACCGTCTTCGCTTTCGTTGTGAACCAACAAGGGGGTGGGAGAGGTCGTGTCCAATCACCCAGAAGAAAAAAAAATTCTTATCTTTTCAATCGAAGAAGATGAAATCAGATTTTTTGCAGTAAAGACATAATCAAACTAGAAAAAGAAAAGAAAAACTAGATTTAGTCTTAGCAGCGCGGATCGATCTGGCTCACCACCAGCTTATTCTAGTTTTCAGATCGTAAGAGTACTGACATTTAGGAAAATGATATTGTCTTTGGTCCTTATCAAGAGAGATGAACCTGTTAGTCTTCATAGCCAAGAATATGAGCCACGTGGCACATTATTAGAGGGCGTGGACCGTATGGATGTTTGGCCAGTCCCTTGTGGACCTGCAAACCAAAAATCAGCCTAATTAGTGATTTCTAAGCATTGGATTGAATTTATTTTCATAGGTTGATTTTAACCATAGGAATTTGAGCATTATTGAGCATAATTTGGGTGCAAAGATCCAAAGGTCGTAAATCATTAATCAGACTGATTTTTGGTTTGCATGTCCAATGAGGGACTAGCCAAACATCCATATGGTCAGCGCATGCCACATGGCTTGTATTCTGGGGCTGCGACCCGCTTCGGTCACAACCTGTTCTGATAAGTTTTACTCTTCGTTGAGTGGGTTTCGGAAATCGCGGTATTTAATAGAATTAGAGGGCCAATTTAGACATTCTAAAAGTTTAAGTAACGGACATGTGTCGAGTTCACTTTATCAACGCCGGTAGACTTGGTAAAGGGGGTATAACGCCCATTTCAAAGTGCCAGAGGTAGTGCAAAATAGGTTTGCATACGAGGGGGCTACTACTAAATTACCTTTCATTATTTAAATATAAACTGACTTTTTTTATTAAATCAATACTAAATTAACTTTTGACTTATAAGTCAGTGTTTCGCCAATTAACTTGACTTTTCTGAAAGTCAGAAGTCGACCGGTAACTTTTAGTATAAGGAGAAGTGCGTCTACTTCTTGTTCCCAAACAAGCCCTAAAAAAATCTAATCACAGCAAATGTACGCAACTCATTGAGAACGTCTTTCCGATGCTGACACCACTTTTGCTGCTTAGCCAAAATAAAAATTCAAATCACAGAAATACACGCAACTCATTGAGAACAATGGGGGGGTTCTTGATGTAACAAGCTATAGCTGCCAATTTTTGCGTCAGCTAACACATTTTGTTAGGAAAAAGATGTAACAATGTAAAACACAAGCCACGTGGTACACTATTAGTGAAGGCTGACCGTGTATGGATGTTTGGCCAGTCCGTCCGTGGACCTCTAAACCAAAAATCAGCCGGATTAATGATTTCTAAGCGATTCGATTGAGATTGAATTTATTTTCATGGGTTGATTTTAACAGTAGAAATTTGAGCATTATTAAGTGTTATTCGGGTCCAAAGATCCAAAGGCTGTAAATAACTAATCAAGCTAAATTTTGGTTTATAGGTCAACTGAGGGACTGGCCAAACATCCATATAGTCAGCGTCCACTAATAGGGTCCCACGTGGCTTCTGATTTACGTTGTGACAAAGCATCTGTCGTAACGCTGTGACAGAAGTTTTACTCTTTTCAAATGGGCAAGCACGATATTTGTTACTCACCGCTGTCATCTTGGCTACCACCCCTTGGTAGATATATATATACACACAAAAAATCACCCTGATTGGTAATCTCTAACCATTAGATTTTAGTACTTTATAAGGCATTCTTATAGCCGTTGAATTCAATCATTTTTTTTTAGTACAAAAACCAACGGCTAAACTAACAAATAAGATGATTATTTTTCGTATGAATGTCTACTAAAGGGTGGTCTAAAGTCTAAACATCCATGCGGTCAGTGGGCCGAGATGGCAGCGGTGAGTAAAAAAAATGCGCTTCCATACTTGAAAAGATCTCAGGTATACCTTGTTACATCACGACTCTGTTTGTCAATCACCGTTGCCATATGGGCCCACTGACTGCATGTATGTTTGGCCCACCCTTTCGTAGACATTCATACCAAAAATCATATTGAATGATGATTTTTAGCGATTGATTTTAGTACTAAATAAATGGGTGAATAATACAGCTAAATCCATTTTTTTCCCATTTAAGTACGTTAAGCTTTTCCGTTATAACGGCCATTGTTATAAAACTTTGATGACCTGCCCTGTCAACTCAGGGCAACAGATCTCGGCACATGGAATTTGTACGGACCTGACCACCTCGGTCTCACCACACGTGTACAGAGGTGAATACTCGAGTGCTTTTTTATTTTTTTTCGCCAAAACACTCACCCGTGTACGTGGGTGGAGAGGCCGAGGTGGTCCGCGGGTACAAAATCCACGTGCCTTGATCTGCTGCCCTGTCATCAAAGTTTTACTCCAAGTGATACTATTCAAAAGATTCCATTAGCCGATGCAATACGTCCCCCAAAAGTATATTTGTCGTGATTTCATACGTAAACAATGGTTTAGTTTTAGTGGCATTTCCAATGTCCACTTAACACAGTTTTCTGCATTGTCGTTCCATACCTCCTCACTACCTTACCTCCACGGGAAGGGATGACACAATGAGCAATCCAGACCATCCATCTTACAGAAGACCCCACTATACGGTCAGCGTCCTCTAAGACTGTGCCACGTGGCTCATTTTGTAGGCAATCGGCGGTCAGTTAATTTTACTCATGATCAGTGGGCCCCCAAAGAGTTGCAATGTTTCCAAGGGCTCGCAACGCGGCAACAACAGAGCCATGCATAAAAAAAAATTCCAACAAAGCCGGGCCCACTTTTCATTATCGCTCGTAGATAAATAATTTTTAATTCGTGGCCGTCTGGCAGTTACGTTGTCGAGGCCAAGAAGAGATTATTATTTGCTGAGAGCCTGAGAGAGCAGCGGAGAGAGGAGTATCAGCAGAGGTGCTTTAATGGCGGACGAGAAGGAGATGCAGAAGCAGAGTTATGGGGAAGGACGAGAGGGAGGGATAGTGATAGTGGATCCGAAGCCAAGTAAAGGAATTAAAGCGCGATTTGTGGACTTAGTGGAGAAACTGATGGTGAAGTTAATGTACGATTCTTCCAAACCTCAGCACTACTTGTCCGGGAATTTCGCTCCTGTCCCGGACGAGACTCCGCCTTGCTACAATCTCCCCGTCAAAGGATACCTCCCGGTGAGCAATTGAGCGATTAAGAGACAGAGAGATTGATAACATTTTTTTTTTCTTTTCATGTTTGAATGATTTAAATTTTCATGACTACATGAAATTTGTGAGCTTTCTTTCAGTTTATCAGTTTCTCTTTTGCTTATCTTAATTTTTAGGTATGAGTGTAAGTGCCTGTTTGGGTCACTAATTTTGCTCCAAAAAAAAATAATTTTTTTTAGTTTTTTTTCCTCTGGAAAAAGGGTCTTTTTTTTTTTCCTTTTTTGTTGCGGAAAAACGATTATTACACAGTCCCTAAGATTTCCTCTGAGGGAATCAGATAAAATTTATATAGTTCCTGTTAATGTAGCTCAAAATTTGATCATTTTTAATGGATTTGAGCTGTGTTTTTTCTTGCTTGCAATTCCATGACATGAAAGTGGGGGATTTTGCATAACAGGAGTGTTTGAATGGGGAGTTTGTCAGGGTAGGACCAAATCCAAAGTTTGCTCCTGTTGCTGGATATCACTGGTAAATCTGTTTTTGTTGTTTCAGACTTTTTTAATAAAGAAGTGAAATTTCATGAGAGTCTTGTTGGAATGTGTAAACCATAAAATTGGTTACTACCCATCAAAAAAATTACAGGTGCCACCCTTATGGACAGAACTTCAATCATTTGCATAACTCTTCGATGAGCGACAGCCCCCTAACCTTGCCAATTCATTGATCCATTTCATCCGAAAAATGAACTTTATATGGTCTTGTTTTTATGATTAAAATTCACTGTACTAAATCAAGCAATTAGAATGGATGGAAGCATCCAATCGGATATGATCACTAATCAAATGGTTGGAATCATTCAATCACTTTGATTTTTAAGATATGGTCCATCCAGAGGTGAAATTGGATTCATGTTGCCGACCCAAAACATTTGGGATAAGGCATAGATGATGATGTTGATGTCCGTTTACTTGGACTGTGTGGATCAAATGAACGAATAGCAGTTGCACAAAGAGTGGCTGATTTTATGATCTAGCCATTTCTACAAGACTCCCATTTGACCTTATGCCTTTAACAGGATGGCAGGGCTCTCTGTATAGAAGAGTATCCAAGAAGATAAGAAAGTTTTGATCTTAAAACTTGATCTTGGCTTCTAATTTTTGGAAAGGGACTTACGGGTCATTTCTGTGTGTGATATCTTTTATATTGTGTTTTGAAAACCATTGTTACTGACCCTGATGATGGTTATGATGATTTCTCTGTCATTTGTGCAGGTTTGATGGAGATGGGTACGTGCTTTTCTCTTCTTTCCTTGACAACTGAAATGCACTATTTGTTAAGTTCACTTTCGTTTGTTTTCAAGAAGAACAAAAATCAAACCAACCCCACCCCCCACCCCCCTCCCCATTCAAAAAATCTAAAAAAAAAAAAAGAAATGAAATTAGCTGCAAAGATATAAATGGTTATTATGCTATGTAGTAAAATATCATGTTTCATAATTGGTCAGCAGATCCGAAATAATTTTCAATGTTATAGTTTATATATTATGTGGGTTTGCTTCAATGCTTAAACATAAAATTTTTACTCCTGGCTCAGCAAGTTTTATGCTTATCAATTGACTTTACATGCAAGTGGTCCATTTCGGGGGGTCTTGTATTGACATTTGATATTGAACTGTCAAGCTGGGTTGAGTTTTCTCAATTAGGACTTTTTAAGAATGGCATCCTTGAAAAACTGTTGAATTCAGATTTCTGAAGCTGTCAAATGAGACTTCTACATTTGATTAGCATGGGATTCATGGAGGAAGGTTCTAATCATCTCCCTAATGAAACAGTTCTTTCCCTCACTACACATTCTGTTGAGTGTATATGGAGAGGACTGAGGTTCCCTTGAGAATTCCATTAGTATCATAATATTTTTAAAACTAATGTGAGGAGTATTCTTCATCATGTCGAGCAGGGAAATTTTATCTCACATTGTGTTTCTATTATGCTAGTAAATGAGTTGAAATTGTGAGAACCTTAACATTCAAGTTTAAGAATTACACCCAAGCAGATCTAGAAAAATCACAACTATAAGTAATATTGGCCAGAGATATAGATTTGTGCGATATTAGGGATGGCATTCGCTTTTTACATTGCGCAATATGAATGTAGCAACATATTTACTCGTATTATGAGAACAAAAAGAGCAAATAGTTTTTGCTGGTTTATAACTTCTTGCATTAAACTACAACATCTTTTTGGTGGGATTAAGAAGGATTAAACCAAAATTTATATTGTAAAGTTAGAGAAGGTGGATACAATTGATAAATTCTAAACACATTCCGGTCCTGTGGATGCATTTCCTCTACTAGTTCTCAAACCTGTTTAATAATGTCTAGGAACTTTGCATTCGTGCAAATGGACTGCTCTATACTATTCCATAGCGATGTCATCACTAGGTAATTTTCACTCAATGAATCATCATAGTCACTGTCACCTTAAGATGGAGGATCACAAGTAATATACTTCAGTTTCTTCTTCTCACAAAAAAAAAAAAAAAAATTAATCGATTGTGACCATAATAGATAATTTGTACCCAATTAATTTAGTAGTGGTTATCTGGCTTCGACCCATTGGTTCAAAATTCGTAATGTTTCGTATGTTTCGTTTCGTTTTGTAAGAAAACCGATATGTTTCGTATGTTTCGTTTCGTTTTGTTTCGGTTCGTAATGTTTCGTTTCCTTTCGTAATGTTCATAATGTTTCGCCGAGACAATCCGAAACAATCCAAAAAATAAAATATAAATAAAAAAATATGATTTAATGATTTTGGAAATATTTCGAAATGTTTCGTAATGATTCGGGAATGTTTCAAAATTTTCGTTTTTTCACCATTTTTTCAATGTTTCGTTTCGTTTCGGAGTTTGTCTCGATTTTTCACTTGACCAAGATATTACTCCGAAACGAAATTTTAAACCTTAATCAACCCCATTTGATATACCCCAAATAGAAATTTTAACATCTCTAAAAGTAACCATTAAAACCAAACAACTCAACCAACTACATTGAAGATGAATTGAACCAATATGAATGTCACTTGCGGAAGCATTAAAGCACCATTTTAGAGGCTGTAGTATCAAAAATCAGCCACAAACTGTCAATCCAGGGGCTGTGGCAGCATAATCTAGATACACAACACCTTACTCTAGGGCTTGCAGCTTCCTTAAAACACAAATCTTAGCTTTTGGCACCCCTAGAAACCAAAAGCTTAGTTGCCACAGGCCTTAGATCAAAACCCTCGCCCATGACACCTTTGGGGATCAAAAACCCTGGCTGAATTATCTCAACTTGATCTTCAAGAAAGAACAAAGGAAAAAGAAGAAAAGAAAAAGATATTAGCGCTACAATAGTGTTCACATATCAGAGTTGCTTTGATACCATGAAAAATTAGAGAAGATTGAGAAATAAAGAGAAGGAGAGAAAATAAAGGGAGTCGAACTTGGCTTGTTTGGCCTCCTCATCTATATATAATATATCACTTAAGTACATAACATAATGTAAAAAGACTATAATACCCCAAAGAACTAAACACACTTTAACGCATGCGATGCTTTGATCTCTATCTATCATTAACACCATGGTTTTAAATTTCAAATTTGGTTATCTCGTAAAAGAAATAATTTATTGAAAGATTTCAATCAGTAAGCTGTCAAATGAGAACTCTACATTTGATTAACATGAGATTCATGATTGTAATAATCATCTCCATTATGAAACAGTTCTTTCACTCACTACCCCATTTTGTTGGGTGTATATATGGAGAGGCTCCCTTGAGAATTGTTCCATTACTATCATAAAATTTTTGGAACTAATGTGAGGAGTATTCTTCATCATGTAAGAGTAGGCAAGTTTCTTCTCACATTGAGTTTCAATCATGCTAGTAAAAATGAGTTGAAAATACGAGAACCTTAACTTTCAAGTTTAAGAATTATAGCGAAGCGGATCTAGAAGAATCACTACTATAAGTAATTTAGGCCAAAGATATAGATTTGTGCAATATGGGGGATGGCACTCACTTGTTAGAATGCAATATATGAAGGGTAGCAATATATTTACTTTTGTTATGAGAACAAAGGAGCTAACTGTTTTGATGGTTTATTACTTCTCGCGTTAAACTACAACATCTTTTTAGTGGGATTAGGAAGGAATTAAACCAAAATTTGTAATAGAAACAGGCCATTTTCTGTTTTGATGATCAAGAATATGATGCTTTGATACCGATCAAAAAAAAATATGATGCTTTGATCTCCATCTGCCATTAGCATCAAGGTTTCAAATTTCAATTTCGATTATCTCGGAAAATGAATATTTTATGGAAATATTCCAATTAGTGTGGAAATAGTTTAATCCTTTTTAAGCTACAAATCATGCAAAACCATAGGAAATATGCCTTAAAATGTAGGAAATGATAAAATAAACTTGAAAACACATTAATAACTCATCATATTACAACAAACAACCATTTGGAGTAATTAAAGCTAGCATTTACTACATGCTAACTCAGATATCTGAGACTGGTGAGATACGCTGCTTTCCCATCAGAGGTTCGGAGCTTTTCAACAGACGGGCATAATCTTGGCCTATTGAATGAGCAATTCAATCAAAAATAGATCGTCATTTATATGCTAAATAAATTGATTTAGTTTCTATTTGTTGATACGAATCCGACGATCTGAGTTCAAGCCGTTGGAATAGGTTCGACAGTGGATCACGACTTTGAGTGTGAGACTTGCACATTTGAAAATTCATAATTATGTAATGTAAGTACATAAAGCCAAAAGATAGCTGCCTTACAAACTAAGCGACGGATTCCCTATTTTTTTTCACTACAAAAATCAGATTATGCCCATTAGAGTAAATGTGTACTAATTCTTGGAAATTATATGCAATGGGTTTCCTATTACATGTGTTATTAACAACTAATTTACTAATTATGATACATCGTAATTATTAATTTATGTTTTTAGATTAAAAAATGAATGAAAAGTGTTTGTGAAATGGAAATATTCCAGTAATGTTCCATTTGGTCCCTGTGGAAATGGAAATATGGCAACATTCCCGATTCCTTTCCATTTTAGTTAGATTGTTGACATACATTGAGTGGTGTTGTTCTTCTCAAACTTCAGAAATTCTTACAACCTGCCCAATTATTTTGGACTTTGGAGAGTTGGCGACGTCTTGAATCTGATAAGTTTGTAAGGCAACTTATAGCTTTTGATAATTTCCTATATGTTTCAGCATGGTTCATGGTATGCGTATCAAAGATGGAAAAGCAACCTATGTTTCACGGTATGTAAGAACATCGCGTCTTAAACAAGAAGAGTTCTTTGGGGGAGCAAAATTTATGAAGGTATACTGAAAAACTATGTTACCAAGACAATGTTACATTGTGTTTACTGCAGTTAGCATCTGATATTTGGTCTACATTTCTCATGGAATAATTTAGGTGGTTGCTTCCAGTGTTACTTCTTAGTTATGTGTTATCTATGTAAGCTTTAGCTACTGACTATAACAGAAAAGCACAGTTTAATTTGTGAAGTACTATTGGAAGTTGGAACTAGATGCATATAAAGTAACTGCAACTTGATGATCTAATTTGAAGATCACATGATCATTGTGTTCTGTTATGTCAATTGTAGATTGGAGACCTTAAGGGACTGTTTGGATTAATTATGGTTAACATGCAAATTCTTCGAGCAAAATTGAAAGTACTGGATGTTTCATATGGAAATGGGACAGGTAGGTTTGTTTAGTGTGCTACAAATTGCTGTTTTTAATCAATTTGTTTCCATTTCAGTGCCAAAATATCCTATGGGATTGTGTACCTTTTGGCAAATCCTCTCCACTAAATAGCTATAAGGACTTGTTAGAATTCCAAAAATCATAATTCCATCTATGACCCTGGTTTTGAGTTTAAGTGTGACTAGTGCTGGATGTAAACTAATTATTCATCTATTTATGAACCTCTGCCAGGTAATACAGCTCTCATATATCACCATGGTAAACTTTTGGCTCTCTCAGAAGCAGATAAACCTTGTAAGTTTTCATTATTTCATTTCTTTTTTTTCTCTTTTGTAAGTACCATACCTAACTTTCGAAGTAGAAAATTACTATCATTTTTATCTATTTTCTATATTATTATTTGATGATGGGGTATCCTCCTCCATTCAGAAGAAACTGTTCTACCCTGAGGCACAGTTAATATAAACAAATCTTTTGCTTTTACTGCTGCTTCTATCACTTGGTAGAGCTGGTAAAAATGAGCCACTGTGTTTGTCTTAATATTGATGAAAGCATCATTAAAAGTGTCAGTCTATTCAGGGTCATGCAAGAGATAACTGAGAAAAAGAAGTGATTTAATTCTGCCTACTTAAAGATTACATCAAACAGTTCATTCTAAGAATTTCATTTCTACTTCAAAAAAAGAAGCAATTTCTGTACTTCATGTAAAATAAAGTGTCATCTCTACTGCATTCTGCAGATGTCCTTAAAGTTTTGGAAGATGGAGATCTGCAAACCCTTGGGATGTTGGATTATGACAAGAGATTGGCACATTCTTTCACTGCTCATCCGAAGGTCGACCCATTTACTGGTAAAACCCATCCTCAAGAGACAAATTTAGTTCAGTAGTGTGATAGAATAACTCCATTTTAATTTGTGGCAACCTTGCATGCAGGGGAGATGTTTACCTTTGGTTATTCACACAGTCCTCCCTATTGCACTTACCGAGTCATTTCTAAGGATGGCTTCATGCATGATCCGGTGCCAATAACAATATCAGACCCTGTCATGATGCATGACTTTGCCATCACTGAGAACTATGCAATTTTCATGGATCTGCCTCTGTACTTTCGACCAAAGGTACCACAATTAGTTATTGCTTGTATTTTAAATTTTTCTTGAATTATCTTCAATACTAAATGATCAAAGTGTCACCGATGGTTTGTGAGAATATTGACTAAATGATCACTCCAAACCAAAGTCATCAAAATGCATACGCGAGCCAAGCATTGGACCTCGCTGGTTGCCTATGTGCTTACCTAGATATCAGACCACTTCCAGATTTCTTCTATGGACAGTCCCTTTCTTGCCTCGTGAAGAGTAAACATTGGGCAATCCAGACCGTTAATATGACCAAGTGCCATGTGGATTGGCCACGTGGACCATGCCCTTGTTCAGTCACACCCATGACCCATCATGTATTGCACTTTTCCCCAATGAATGACATCCCTTGAATGTTTTTAATTTAAATAGAAACATGCTCTTTTTCCATATGACAGAGGGCTATTGGTCTGACTCTTGCCACATGGGGAAGACTGTGAGGTGGTGAAAGACGTAGGGTCCTTTAGGCATCACCTCAGCCCCGGATGGAGGGCAGCTAGCATAAAACTTGTGGGAAATCAATTCACATGAATTTGTATCCATTGATTCCAACTCATGTTAAGGATTTAGATATATCTCTAGATAGAGTTGAATGGTGGAATAGGATTCATATTGCCAACCCCAAATAGTTGGGATAAGGCGTGGATGATGATGATTTCTTAATATAAAAGAAGTTCTATTTGCTTGTCCGTTTCGATATTACTTATTTGTGTAAACCATTTGATCTTAGGTTTTTTAGTGGAAACTTTTCTAGAGCTCCATTGGCTGTGTCATGGCATTAGAGCAGGCTTGATGCTCCACCTCCCAATAGCTATATGCCCCTTCATGTTATGCAATTCTTCTTGTTTCTCTTAATTCTTATCATATTTATTCTCTTTTATTGCATTTTCATCTTCAGCTTATTAGTATTATTCATTGGTTTCCAATTTGGGATGTGTTCCAATATCCAAGCAAAGGTGAGGCAATACATGCTTTATAACAATAAAAACATGTAGAGTCTCACAGTAGTACCATTTGAAGAATTGGACATGAGACTTCGAGGATTTGTAGGAACCTATTTAAATTACTGTGAATGTAACACTAGGGTATTTCTATACTTCACCTTTATTACAACATTAGTATATATAATAATTGTGAGGCTCAACTAGTATAAGTTGAAAACGCTAGTTCAACTTCTTCTCCCTCTATTCTTCTCCTTCCTCTTCCCATCTTAAAACCTTAATTTACTTTCCTTGTCTTCCGAACTAGTATATGATCCTTTAACTTGGGTTTTCTATTTTCTATTTTTTCTTTCCCTTTTTTGGTGGTTCCTGTTGTCAGGGACCTACTTGTAATATCTTATATTCTACAGGGGGGCCTTGTAATATTGTAAAACTTCACTTAATATATATTTTGGGTAAAATCGTGTAGGCTATTCTAAGCTCTACACGATTTCTCCTTTTCCCCCAATTCTCTTCTCCTCTCCTCTCTTCCATCTCTAATCCTAATCGCTTATCCTGGTTACGATCCAAGATTACAACATGGTATCAGAGCATGATTATGTAACCATGGCTCAATCCTAGAGGTCTGAACAACCTTAGGGATTGTGAAATTCGATGCGAAGGGCTTTCCAAAGAAGGAGATCATCTCCCATGGATAGCCACAGGCTTTAGAAGAGTCTGAAACCCTAGCCACCCACTCCAAAAGGTTGGAGAAGTTCTCTCAAGCCTAGCCACCCACTCCAAAAGCCTGGAGAAGAGCTATCAGGCATAGCCGCCCACTCCAGAAGGCTGGAGAAGAGCCACCAAGCCTAGCCGCCCCTTCCAAAAGGTCAGAGAAGACCCTCTGGACCTAGCCACAGGTCTTAGAGGAGCCCAGAATCTCTCCCTAGTGCTACCGCACCTATCCAGGAACCATTTTAGGTCTCCGGAACCATTCACAAGTTTCCCGCGGGTGGTTTTTTCTCCAATAGAAAATCTATAAAGGAGTTGTTCCAAAAAGGTCTGAATCCTGCGAGCAACGCGAGCAGGAGGCTTTAAAAATAAAAAATAAGGTGATTTGCACCTCCGCAGCAGCAGTTCGGGTGATTTTTTATCAGTCCAAGTTACTCTATTCCTCAGAAAAGTTTTCTCTACTATCATGAGTACATCTGAGGAGTCATCTTCTGCCAAGTCAGAGATCATTGTTGCCCCACCCAGTCTGGGCAGTCATGGTGATCACAGCCCGGGCCTACAGATCACTACGGTGAAACTCGACGGGACCAACTACCTCGCATGGTCTCAATCTACCAAGATGCACATCACCGGACGAGGCAAAGCCAGCTATATCACTAGACGCGACACTGCACCTGATTCCTCCGATGCCACGTTTGAGAAGTGAGAAGCAGAAAACTCGATGGTCATGTCATGACTGCTTCACTCCATGCATCCATCGATCAGCACAGGCTTCCTCTTTCTCCCGACTGCCAAGGATATATGGGACACTGCATCTCAGACCTACTCCCAAGATGGAAATTTTGCTAGGATGTATGAACTTCAGCAGGAGATAGCACTTCTGAAGCAAGGCGATCTTCCTTTGGGATCAACGCAGCAAGTGGGAAGAAGTAGATCACTACCAGACCTACACCCCTGCATGTACCAAGGATGCTACGGAGTTCCGGAAGATGATTGTGCGCGGTCGCATATTCGAGTTTCTTGGCGGCTTGAACCAGAGCTATGAGCAGGTTCGAGGCAATATCTTGGGCAGAGATCCACCGCCGTCGACCATTGCACAGGTCTATTCCTACATCCAGAGCGAGGACAGCAGGAAGAGAGCCATTAGCTCTAAGACAGATGCTGATGTTCCTTTATCTGAGAAGTCTGCCTTAGCCACTCAAAAGTTGAGCAAACCCACATTCAAAAAGGATAGGGATCTTGATGATTGTGATCGACTCAAATGTGATCACTGTGGCAAGCGTCGCCACACTCGGGAGACCTGCTGGAGCCTTCATGGTCGTCCTACACAGTTCTCTGGGGGAAGCAAGGCTCCTCAAAGAAACCCTCTGGTAGCAAACATGGAACCTCAGCCGCTCATTCCACCAGTCAAGATTCCTCTGATGTGACCCCTTCCTCTGGGTAGTCCAACACCTTCTCTAGCATGGACATTGACAGGCTTTGACAATTACATACTCAACTTGATGGCCCTTCCCCGCCTACATCATCCTTTGCTCAGACAGGTACATCCCATTCAGCCCACCATGTGTCTACGGCACCCATTGGTCCTTCCTGGATCATTGATTCTAGTGCCTCCGATCATATGACTGGTATGCCATCCCTTTTCTCTACCTATAATATCTGCTCGGGTAAGGACAAGGTCCACGTGGCCGATGGCACCTTCTCCTCTATCTCAGGGAAGGGCACTATCTCTGCCACACCTACTTTGTCTTTATCTACTATACTTCATGTTCCTAAATTCACCACTAACCTGCTTTCTGTTAGCCATCTTACTAAGAGCCTAAACTGCAGTGCTACCTTTTTTCCTACTCACTGTGTTTTTTCAGGACTTGGAGACGAGGCGGATGATTGGTAGTGGTCGTGAGGATGGTGGATTGTATTTGTTCGATAGCCAGCCGACTTCATATTCTGTTGCACATCAGTCTAGTGCCAATGTCAGTAGTTCTAGCGTTAATAAAGACCTATTAATGCGATGGCATAACAGGCTAGGTTATTTACCGCTTTCAGTCATGAAGAGTCTGTTACCTCAGTTTGCGTCTATTCTATTTTTTGAGTTCAACTGTGAAACTTGTGTACTTGCAAAACAATGTCGGGTGTCTTTTCCGACCAGTAATAAAAAAAGTATGTTTCCTTTACAGCTTGTGCACTCTGATGTTTGGGGACCCAATCCCACCACTTCTATCTTTGGTTTTCGCTACTTTGTGGTTTATGTGGATGACTACAGTCGTTATACTTGGATCTACCTTATAAAATCAAAAAATGAGGTGCATACTATCTTTCAGACCTTCCATAAAATGGTGTGCAATCAATTGGGCACCACCCTAAAAGTCCTACGCACTAACAATGGGGGGGAATACATGTACAATGGCCTTGCCTCCTACTCTGAGGAGCATGGAATTCTTCATCAGACTTCATGTGCCGATACACCTCAACAGAATGGGACCGCTGAGCGAATGCATCGCCATGTCCTAGAGGTTGCTAAGGCACTTCTTCTTGGTACTAGGGTACCCAAGAGTTATTGGGCTGACGCTGTGTTGACGGCATCCTACTTGATAAATCGGATGCCCTCTCGTGTCTTGGGGTCGAAGTCTCCCCTTTCACTCCTGTTTCCTTCTTGTCTTGTGTTCTTCATTCCACCTAAGGTCTTTGGTTGTGTTTGTTATGTTCACGCCCATCACAGGAAGGACAAGTTAGATCCGAAAGTCGTTCGATGTGTGTTCCTTGGCTATTCGTCCACTCAGAAGGGATATCGGTGTTTCCATCCCTCTACCCGTCGTCGGTTTGTTTCTTTAGATGTTACCTTCTTTGAGAGTCTTCCCTTCTTGTCAGTTGATCGGACTTCTCTTCAGGAGGAGCTTGGGAGTATTGACGAGAGTCCGATACCTCCACAGGGGGAGATTCCCAACCAGTACCCCTTGATTTGCCTGACGAGTCTCCTGTACCCTTGTCCTCATCTCCTACTGACACTGTGCCACAGGATCCGCAGGCGGAGACATATGCCAGACGACGTCAAAAAGAGAAATAGTCCACCATCCAAACTCACTGCCAGGAAATCCAACTCGATCCAGGTAATCATGTCCTCAGTGATCCTCATGACGATATTTCTGTTGCTCCTACTATCCTTCCCATAGATATTGATGTACCTATTGCTCATCAGAAGGGTGTTCGGAACTGTGTTACCAAGCACCCTATCTCTCACTTTGTTTCCTGTCAACAGCTCTCACCATCCTACAGGGCATTTGCTACTTCCCTATCTAGTGTCGCTCTGCCATCTGGTGTCTCAGATGCCCTCAGCCAGTCTCAGTGGAAAGCAGCCATGCTAGTGGAGATAATAGCTCTAGAAAAGAATGGTACTTGGGATTTGGTTCCATTGCCTAGAGGAAAGAAACCCGTGGGGTACAAGTGGGTATATACAGTGAAATACAAAGTAGATGGAAGCATCGACAGGTACAAGGCCCGTCTCATTGCAAAAGGGTACACACAGGTTTATGGGATTGACTACTAGGAGACGTTTGCTCCCGTGGCCAAGATGAACTCGGTTCGAGTTCCGTTATCTCTCGCGGCAAATTTTTCTTGGCCCCTCCACCAGTTGGATGTCAAGAATGCCTTCCTCCATGTTGATCTAGAGGAAGAGGTCTACATGACAGGTCCTCCGGGGTTCAGTCTGACTGGGAGTAAGGAACTTGTGTGCAAACTGAAGAAAGCCTTGTATGGGCTTAAACAGTCACCCAGGGCTTGGTTCGAGAGGTTCAGTTCCGCAGTCAAGAAGATTGGCTACTCGCAGAGTCAGGCGAACCACATTCTCTTCATTAAGAGAAGTCAAGGTCATCTTACTGCTCTTATTGTGTATGTGGATGATATCGTGGTCATGGGAGATGACCCAGATGAGGTTTGCAGATTGAAAAATACATCGGCACAGAGTTTGAAATCAAGGATCTGGGAACCTTGAGATACTTTCTGGGCATTGAGGTTGCTAGATCAAAGCAGGGTGTGTTCGTCTCACAGAGAAAGTATGTACTTGATCTCCTTCGAGAGTCAGGAAACTTAGGAGCTAAACCAGCCGATACGCCTATAGAGCAGCAACATCAGTTGAATCCTGTTGATGGGGATCCCATTGCTGATACAGGCCAGTTCTAGAGACTTGTTGGGCGTCTCATCTACCTTTCGCTAACAGGACCAGATATTGCATACGCAGTTCATCAGTCAGTTCATGCATGCCCCTCGCTCTCCACATCTCGAGGCAGCACACCGAGCGTTACGCTATCTTAAGGGAGCTCTAGGGAAGGATCTCCTATTTAGTAAGAATGGACACCTGCAAGTTGAAGCTTATATAGAAGCTGACTGGGCAGGTTCAGTCACTGACAGACGTTCCACATCAGGGTACTGCACGTATGTGGGAGGTAATCTGGTGTCTTGGCGCAGCAAGAAGCAACCAGTTGTCGCCCGCTCCAGTGCCGAAGCAGAGTACCGTTCTATGGCTCATGGTGTATGTGAGCTTCTATGATTGAAGAATATGCTCAGTGAGCTCGGATATCTTGTCAAAGGGTCTATGCAACTGTATTGTGACAATAAAGCAGCCATCAGCATTGCTCATAATCCAGTTCAACATGACAGGACTAAGCACATTGAAGTAGACCGTCACTTCATCAAAGAGAAGCTTGGTCAGGGACTTATTTGCACACCGTATGTCTATACTGTTGATCAAGTTGCAGATGTGTTAACTAAAGGTGTTACTAAAAGGATCTTAGAGCACCTGTTATCCAAGCTGGGCATGATAGATATCTTCGCACCAGCTTGAGGGGGAGTGTTGTCAGGGACCTACTTGTAATATCTTATATTCTACAGGGGGCCCTTGTAATATTGTAAACTTCACTTAATATATATATTGGGTGAAATTGTGTGGGCTATTCTAAGCTCTACACGATTTCTCCTCTTCCCCCAATTCTCTTCTCCTCTCCTCTCTTCCATCTCTAATCCTAATCTCTTATCCTGGTTACGATCCAAGATTACAATAGTTCCTACCACCTATACCGTGTGGATGTGCAAGAGGTCATTCATGCGAATTTGAAAGGATAACCTTGGCCTCTATGTGTGTATGTGCATGCCATAGATGAGAATTGAGAAGTTGCTACAGCATGATGTATTGTCTTGAAGGCAAATTGTAGGTTCTTGTAATTTGTCATGAAATATTTTTCAAGGTTGTCGTGACACGTTTCTCAATGGATGATATGACACATTTCTCAATATTGGTATGACACATTTCCTAAGGTTGTCGTTACACGTTTCCCAAAGTTTATTGCGAGTAAATCGTAGATATCAATTTCTCTCTCAGGATTCCTAAAGCAAATCACAAGTATTCAAATCTCTCTCCCAGGCTCTCCAAAAAAAACAAAGGTGTTCAGATTTTTGTCCCAGGTTCTCAATAGTACATTGTAGGTCTCTAACGAGAACTGTAAGCTTTCTAGACTAAGTATAGGTATTTGTGACCTAGTGATTGGTGATGGAATCTAAACTTAGTCTGTTGTCTTCTTTTGAGATACTTATGTCTCAAATGTCTTCCATTAAACTCGATAGGAGTAATTACATACCTTGGTCTAAATCTATACAAGTTTTCCTCATAGTTAGAGGAAAACTCAATTGTTTGACTACAAAATAGCCTCCAGAGAAGGCGAGTAATTATAAAAAATGGACTCTAGAAAATGCTTAGATCATGACCTGGTTGTGGAACAGTATGGATCTACAAATAAGTGGAAATCTTATGTTTTCGGATACAGCAAAAGAAATATGGGAGACAGTTCAGGATATGTATTTTAGTGAGAAGAATTTTACATGAGTGTATTAATTGTTTTAGGAATATTTTACTCTGCAACAAGGTGATAAGTCTTGGTGAATATATTATGCCTGCATACAAGGAATAATTGATGAGTTGAACATATATCAACCTATTACTACTGATCCGGAGATCCAACGAAAACAACGAGAGGAGTATCGAGTTACGAAGTTTCTTTCTGGCCTAAAGGTTGAATCGAGCTTCTGCGAGCTCAAATCCTTAGTTGCAAAAAGCCATCATCATTGACAGAAGTTTACTTTCGCCTTCAACTGGTCTCCCTCTCAGCCACTAGTGCAACAACAACTAATAGTTTTGCCTTTGCAACTTTGGTTAATTTTCTTGTCTTGAGGAGAAGCACCTTTATATTGTGATTGGATAAGTGGTAGAGGTCGTGGAGCTGGTTGAGACTTAGGAGTAGTCACAGTAGAGGACGTGGTACTTGTAAGTGTACTTATTGTGGTCGTGATGGTCACAACTCCAATACGTGCTAGAATCTTTATAGGAAATTGGCATGGGCCAATCAGGCTTCTGTTGTAACTATTGAGGTTAATACTCTGATTTGTAGGTCTATGTTTGATGGCATCATCCCACACATTTACCAGTTGTTTCCTTTGACCTGTCGACTATTCCTGTACCTCCATCTTCTTCCACGTCTGCAGATTCGTTTCCCTCACCAAAATTTTCCCGTTGCCTTTCCTTAAGGTAAACATGTGTGCACTTCGCACCTTATTTCTCATTTTGTTTCTATTACTCATTTGTCTCTTTCTTTTTATACGTTTGTCACATTACTTTCCTCTATGTTAGTTCCTCTTAATCTTTAAGATGTTGTCGCATTCTGGTTGGAGAAAAACAATTTCTTTTCATCAGAATGGTACTTGGGACCTTACCTCTCTCTCTCTTGGTAAGCAAGTTGTGGGTTGTTGCTGGGTGTATACCATCTAACATCTTCCTAATGAATTTGTAGACAAGCTTAAAGCTCATGTTCCCAAAGGTTATTCTCAAATAGATGGCATTGACTATGCTGAGACGTTTTCTACAGTGGTTAAGATATCCTCGATTCATGTCATCGTCTCTCTTGCCGCTAATGCGCAGTGATCCCTGTACCACCTATACATAAAAAAATACATTCCTTCATGGTACCTTGGATGATGAGGTTTATATGGAGCAACCACCATGATTTGTTGCTTAGGGAAAGTCTTCTAGGGTGTGTAGATTACAAAAAGCTATATATGGGTTGAAACAATCGCTTCGGGCTTGGTTTGGCAAGTTCAATGAAGTTGTACTTTAGTTTAGTTTGAGAAGATGTCAATCAGACCATGTATTCTGTCGGAGTTGACACTGGAAAGATTGTTTTGGTTGTCTATGTTGATAACATCGTGATTATTTGTAGTAAATCAAGGGTATAGAGAATTTGAAGCAGTTTCAGTTGGATTTGTGATTTAGGGTTAGGGTTTCAAAGAGAGGAAGAAGAGAGAAAAGAGAAGGATGTCATGTGTGTGGTCACATGACTCCAATAACATATATTATATATGTAAAACATTACAAAAGATAAGTATACCCCTCAAAGGAGGTATTTACAAAACTACTCCTTATACATGGAAATACATAAATACGTATATGGTAACTGTTTCTTCACATACACTTCCACACCAAGGACTTTGTACAACAAGTACTTTCTTGGTATTGAAGTTGCAAGGTCAAAGGCTGGAAATAATTTGTCTCAACAAAAGCATGTTCTGGATTTACTTGAGAAGACCAGTTTACTGGAACTAAACTAGTAGACACTCCAATGGATCCTAATGTGAAGCTTATTGTTGATCAGAGAGAATTACTTGATAATCTTGGAAGGTATCAAAGATTGGTCAGCAAGCTTAATTACCTCACCATCACTAGAACGAATATTTCTTTCGTTGGTAGTGTGATAAATCAATTTATACAAGAGCCTCGAATCCCAAATTGGGAGGCTGTGATTTGTGTTATGAGATATCCCAAGGTAGCTCTTAGCTGTGATATGTTATACTCGACGCATGGTCATGTACGTGTTTAGGACTATGCAGATGCTGATTGAGCTGGCTCATCATCTGATAGAAGATTTATCACAGGATATTGCACATTCCTTGGTGGGAGTATTGTGTTGTGGTGGAGTAAGAAATAGAATGTGGTGCGTAGAAGCTGAGTATCGGGCTATGACTCACACTACTTGTGAGTTGACATGGTTGAGGAATCTTCTCTGGAGATAAGATTTGCGGTTGATCTCCTTATTCCCCTGTTTTGTGATCATCAAGTGATTGTCCATATTACATTTAATCCTGTTTTTCATGGGAACACTAAATACATTGAAGTCGATTGCCACTTCATCAGAGAGAGAGTTGAAAATGGTGACATTTGTACTCCGTATCTAAAGTCAAAACATCAGTTAGCTGATGTATTGACCAACTCATTGAGTCGCACGTGATGTGATATCTTATGTTCTATGCTGGCTATTTATGCTATATATGCTCTAGCTTGAGGGGGAGTGTTAATGTAACACAAGGTATTTGTGTACTTTTGCCTTATTATAGCATTAGTATATATAATAATTGTGAGGGTCGTCTAGTGTTAGTTAAAGGACACTACATAAAACTTCCTCTTCTTTCTCTATTCATCTCTTTCCTCTTCCCATCTCAAAATCTTAATTTACTTTACAACTACATTAAAACAAATTTTGCTATAACAATAAATATTACAGTGTATGAAGGAAGGACATTTAGTTTTCAGTATATTCTTCTTATAATTATAGGTATCTTACTAGTGTTTGGAACAATTATTGGATCATGTTTCATCAATTTAGAGCTCTTCATTATGCTTGTATTTTCAGGAAATGGTAAAGGAAAACAAGCTGATCTTCACCTTTGATGCAACAAAGAAATCCCGCTTTGGTATTCTTCCACGATATGCGAAGGATGAGCTTCAAATCAGATGGTTCGAGCTTCCAAACTGCTTCATATTCCACAATGGTGAACCATCAATTCTTTGTTTCTTTCTTCTTTCTTTTTATAAAATTGCATGCGACAATATCCTAAATATTTATCTGGTTTACAAAGATTTCCCCAAGTACAAACCTATTCATCCAGGACACTAAGAGGTTTAGAGAAGTGTTTTCCGTCCTAGTTCTTTGTGGTGTCGCCTAAATCCTTGGTTGTGGGGACAGCTTGCTCTTTTATTGCAAAAATCCACTGGCTTTTTCAAGTTATCTGCATCTTTATGGTCTATGGCACAGACAAGATCTGTATGTAATCTCTAGGTGATTTGCAACATAGGCTTTCACTAATTTATGGCCAGCTCTTGCTAACCTGGACCAAGATGTTTTGGTTTTGGACATTGATACAATGTCAATAATTGGATGAATGAGAAAACTACCCTTCAATGAAAATAAGAGAAGCACATGTGACCGTAAATACGATGTAGAAGAAACGAAGGACAATATTGTCATTATATGGCTGGAACGCAACATATTAAGAAAAATAAAATGATTGCATCATATCTGTTTTCGAACTCTGCTTGAGGGATCAGTCGATAGAGATTACTGATTTTTGCTCGTTGCTTGTTTGATTGGGTAAAGTTCCGACTTACTTCTGTGTAACTCTGATTTGGTTCTTATTTTACGGTCAAGAAAGAGGTTAACTGGTTCCTGAAACCGAATCCTTGAGTTTCAAGATCATTCTAACAAGCAACGTCACTAGCTTTTTGCTGCAATGTGAGATCCTACTGAAAGGCTAATTTTATTATTGGATGAAGAAGGTATTAATAGCTCCTTTCCCATGATGTGAAGCCACATACTCCAAAGTTTGATTCACAATTATGTGAACAGATTTCAGATGTTGCATGAAGTTACTGATTATTTCCCAGCATGTCATGTCTGGTTTCACAGTTGCATATAACAGTCTTAATTTTCTTCGGATGTTATTTGACTTTCCAAAAGGTGAGAACTAATGCAGCTGATAATTTAACGTTTTAGTATGACTGTATGACAGTTGTTAAACTGATCAATTTAGCCTTTTAGAAAGATCCCAATGCCCTCTAGAATTTGGTTTGGATCAGTAGCTGATTTCTTGCCAACTCTACTCGAATGCCACTTGGCACTGAACATATTGCAATGTTACCAAGGGAAATGCTGATTTGTTGGGTTACAAATGGAATTTGGATAATTTAATTGAAAAGCTATAAGTTTGTGAAGTCATGAAAATGCTACATGCTCATGATTCTTTGGTTATCTATTCTGATACTTTCTGTGGCTTTATCTTACTAGCCAATGCTTGGGAGGAGGGTGATGAAATTGTTTTAATTACTTGCCGCCTTGAGAATCCAGATTTGGACATGGTCAATGGAACAGTGAAAGAGAAACTTGAAAATTTCACGAATGAGCTGTAGGAGATTCTGACCCATTGAAAAAATTATGTTCTACTCCATTGTTTCTCCAGGTCGTTTCTAACTTTTCTTGTTCCTTTCAGATATGAGATGAGATTCAATATGAAAACTGGTCTAGCTTCTCAAAAGAAACTGTCAGCGCCTGCTGTAGATTTTCCTCGGGTGAATGAGAGTTACACTGGGAGGTATGTCTCTACTCATTTGTATTTGTGATCTATGGGAATTTGGGATTTGAATCGTATGAAAGAAGATATATAAAGTCTCAGCGGACACCCTGCTTTTCAGCAATAGACCGGAAAAAGCTAGATAACCAGAAAAATCAAATATCTACTTTCTTTATCCATAGATACATGAATTCTATGCTTAGACTATCAAATAGTTTTTCAGTTACAATACAAAAATAATATTGTAATTATATATTGCAGTTTTTTTTAATTTAATGTTTGCAACTATACTTGTTGAAGGTATTATTTTGATGGGGAACTTCATTTATTTCTCATGTGTGTCCAACGCTTCAGATTGTGAATGGATTTTCCATATTTATGTCATCAAAATATCCTTGTATTTTCCTTTAAACTGATAACTGTGTTAAACTAGATTTTGGTCTCTAGAAGTGCTTAATATGCACTATCAATTACTACCATGACTTGCCAGGGATGTTCTTTTCTCCATGGAGAATATTTTGTCAATTACTGCATCCATGAGAGACTGGGTTGGTTAGCTATTTTGATTATTTTTTATAGATTAATCCTTTTAAATCAAGGATGTCATTCTTATTTTTCAAGATGTTTACTCACTTCTCTGAAGACCATATTATTTTCATCACCGTATGGTTTGTTAATTATCTGTACAAATTCAGGAAGCAAAGGTTTGTCTACGGAACCATACTGGACAGCATTGCAAAGGTGATGGGAATTATCAAGTTTGATCTGCATGCTGAACCAGAGCTGGGAAATACAAAGCTTGAAGTGGGGGGAAATATCCAAGGCATCTTTGACTTGGGAGCTGGAAGATTTGGTTCAGAGGCTATTTTTGTCCCTCGTGAGCCGGGTATCACTTCTGAAGAGGATGATGGCTACTTGATATTCTTTGTACATGATGAAAACACTGGGTAACTTTTCTCCCTTTCTCTTGTCATCATTCACAATTATCAGCATCGTTCAGAAAAGTTCAATTAACAGAGCTATAAGAGTATCTTCCTTTCAATAAAAAACTTCTTTCTAATCTATACATTGACCATATAACCCTCGTGGAAGCAGAAAATTGATTTACAGTGCTTTGGAACACTAGTCTCTCTTGTGTATGTATATATAAGCTATAAGAAAACTCTTAAGAGATGAAGAAATCTTTGAATCAATTAAAGAAATACAACTTGCATGCAAATGCATCTGAAAAGATAGAAATACCTGTGAAGAAAGTAAGAATGGCCGAACGACTACTCTACACATCTAAGAAAAAATACACATGAAAGACCACCACCACCACCCCCAGCCCCCCTTCTCCCTTCCTCCTCTCTCCCGCCCCACGTTTTCCTCTCTCTCACCAACAGTGAGTTGAGAAAACACTGGAAGAGGAGGTGATCTAGTAGAACCGCAGAACAAATTTGAAGGCTGAGGGATGATGCCTTTGAAGCATCAAAGAGTATGTTTAACCATGGGTGAGGTGAGTGGTAGTGGGATGATGCATATACCAAGTAAGAAACGAGATCACCAACAAAGTCTAAATCAGAACAAGTGAGTTTTAAATATTGTGAGCCCCTTACAAGTTACAAAACCAACGATGTGGCGAAGAACATTATTGATGTTTCAAAGTAAGTTGTCAATCGAAGTCATAGGAGAACTGGTTGGTTTCTTGCCAAGCATTTGAGCTTGATAAAGGTATATAGCATTACATAGTTAGGAAAACAAAGGCAGGTGCATCTTCAACATTGAGGAAATAGTGAAGTGGTCCAAGGTCTTTAATGCGAAGTCATAAGCAAGTTTACCTATAGGCAAGGTCAGGAGGCTACTATCCATCACCCGAAGAAAGAAAAGTTCAGGAGGCTACTATGATCTCCTATGATGTCATCAATGCTGAAAATAAGGATGGCTATGCCCATAGATCAACCGTGATTAGAACTGGATGGACTAACCTTTGCTAAAATGGAAATAAAATCGAAGAACTGGTGCAAAATCTTCGAACCATTCAATAGGAACTTTTTTAAGGCTACAAATGTTCTTGTGGAGTTCACAAATGTGATTGTTGAGAAGAATCGTCAATTTATCAAAGTTTCTTTTTGTTTTGTAAAGGCCACTAAGAAGGTTAGAGCATGTGTAGCAAGGGAAAGAAGGATGTGGGTGTGCCTTTCTCGACGGTAGGCCTGTAAGCCTTGTCAAAGCCAATGCTGTGTAGTTACATTTGGTAGAACCATATGAGCCATATTTTATTATGTAGTTACAATTTCCAGCCACATTCATTGGAACGGGATGTTAAAAACCTTGCAGAGAAAAGGATGGAGAGAATAGTTTGTTTATAAGCTAATCACCTCTCTCAAATTATTAACATGTTTTCTTGCTAGAATTAGTGTCTAATACAGTAAGGGAAAATCTAAGACACTTGACAGGGAGACCCTACCCTAAAGATCTACCTTCCTGGTTTCCTCATACCAGCATATGTGGCACATGTGCAGGGGGTGAGCCCACCATTTTATGTTTCCCAGATTAAGAGATCTCTAATGCTGTAATGCCCAAAACCCACTGGACTGGAGGAAAGCAATCATTCAATCTATCATATTCTTTTCCATCATCATTTTTCTGTTGAAAGAGTTCACTTGTTTCATCAGTTCAAATTTAAAGCTTAATTACCAAGGCAGAGAGAATATGAATTCGAGGTTCAACCTTTGATTTCTTTTGGTGCAGAAAATCTGCAATCAATGTAATCGATGCAAAAACAATGTCAGCTGATCCTGTTGCTGTTGTTGAGCTACCCAATAGAGTTCCATATGGATTCCATGCCTTCTTTGTGACGGAGGTCAGTATTACAGTCACTTTAGTTTACAATTTCAAGATTCACTCTTATTCTTTCATAAGATATGTATGTCATTTAATTTGTTATTTTAGGGGGAAAAGATTAGTTGCACAAAAACATATTCTGATGCAGTCAAAAATATTTGGTTTCTATACAATATAAATGCCCATTGGAAGTTAATATATGCCTTAGAGGATCATTTTTTACTGGTAACATGGTTTTGAACTCATCTAGATTGGCGATTTATCGAACTCGAATGTATTTTAGTGTCCAACGCACAAACTCATGTCAGATGTTATTTGATGCACCCCATGGGATATGTTACCAACACCCACTTAACATGCAGTTTGAAAAACTCGAACTTATCTCAATCAACTTAATCCTCTGGAGGAATTACAATTTTTATTTAATATATTAGGTAATTGTAAAACTAATATTTACTTTTTAGAAATATAAATAATAACATTTTCCATCGTCTTTCTTTCCATAAAAAAGCGCTAGGATTCCACTATTCTCATGTTAACTTTTGGCAAGTCACTAAGTTTGTGACAACTTGAGAGAACTGGACCACCTCATGTTTCAAAGGTGCAGTTTTTGCTTCTATGGTTTTGGTTTGATACCTGAGTGACCAAGGTAAAACGGATGGAACCATATTGAAAGACTCCATTAGGTTTTCTTGACTCTCGTTAGTTGTGTTGTATCTCTTTTCTTTCCTTTATAAAATTTCTCCTTATCAAAAAAGAAATTGAAAAGCTCCGAAAAAATATTAGAAAAAATCATAAAAAAATAAGAAACATATAAATACAACAATATATATAACTGATTTAGGGTAAAAAAAACAGTGATGTACAGTGTTATCGGGTTGAACCAAAAGTTTGTCTTGTAAACCTACATTCCAAGTACTCAATTACATACTCTATTTTGATATAAATATATGTTAGTTAACTTCTTCTACTTAAAACACACATTGGTAATCTACTTTTTCTACCTTGAACACCTGTGACCCAAATGGTTTAGGGTTCTGGCGTCTTGTCAAAAGATTGTGGGTTTGAATCCAACCAAGTGTTTACATTAGTTGTTCTAGTTAGAACAAGTTGGTTAACAATTTAACATAATGACTTATAACATAAAATAAGAATACCATAAAAATATAATAATAACATAATGTTTAGTCCAAGTTCTACCATGTGACCATGTTTACGATCCATTATCAACGACCATTAGCAAATGCCATATAATAAAAACTCATAAACTCTTAAATCCTAAAGTACTAGTAAAATAACTAGATAAGTAAAGACTCTTAATAATATCCCCAATAGTCGATGAAATCACGTCAGCGCAATTAGCCCCTGCCCATCAACTTGATCATTCTCTAATTTCGATGATGCTACAATTCGGAGAATGATTGAGTTGGTAAGGGCTAATGTTATGACAAAGTAGCAGTTGTACTACCAGCTTGACTTCATTGATTATTGGGGGGTATATCGGGGGTCTTTACTTATGCAGTTGTGCTAATAGTACTTTAGGACTTTCAATTTTAAGAGTTTTTATTATATGGCATTAGTCAATAGTCGTAGACATGGTCACATGATGGAACTTAGGTTAAACATTATGCTATTATAATTTTGTTATGATATTCTTAATTTATGTTGTCATTCTTTTAAATTATTAACCAACTTGTTATAACAAGAACACACTCAATGTATACACCTAGTGGGATTTGAACCCACAGTTTTTTGATTAAATGCTAAACCTATAAACCAATTGGACCGCAGGTGTTCAAGGTAGAAAAAGTTAATTATCAATGTGTATTCTATGTAGAAGAAGTCTAACATATGTTTATATCAAAATAGAGTGTTTATTGAGTACTTGGAATGGAAATTTACAAGACAGACTCTAGTTCAGCCCGATAGCACTATGTTCTTTTTCAGATTTCTTCAAAGCTTTCTAATATGATTTGGTCTGTTTCAGACCGAAACTCAAGGTTTCACAAAACACCTTTGTATTTGGTGTCATCCTCGGCCAAAACCGAAACGGTTCAGATTCAGCCAAAACAAACCATGTACCCAGCTACATTGTTCTTAAAGTTTGGTCAAGTCAACTGACTATTTAATGTAGTAGACCTAAGCATGGCCAATTCACAAGTCAAGTTGTTGAGTTTCCAACTGTGCTTAATAAACATTACTTGCTTTAATTGGTTTCCGCTCCTTTCCCTTTGGTGCAATGTTTGCTTAGTTGCGACTTCTTCTCTATTTCTTTTTGTTGTAGCGCTTCTCCTAAATTGGATTCCTGTATATTTTAACAGGAGCAACTTCGAGAACAAGCAAAGCTTTAATCATCAAAATGTCAAAGTTGTAGAAAATATTGGAATTAGAGAGAGAGTGCAGGCATTGGCAGGTGTATTCACTAGTATGTTGTTATACCACAAGCTAATTTGCCAAAACTGTATCTATATTTTATTCATGGAAAGAGCGTTTATCCTTGCTGAAATACCCTTATACTGGCAAAACAAGCCTTCGTAAGTTCTATATATGCATATATCATTTTGTAACAAAAATTGTTCTTTTACTTATGTTTCTAGCGTTTGATACTTGAATTGCATGAAGTTTTTTTGTTTAACCCTGGTGAAAGCAGTAGTCTAAGATTTAACTCAAACAGTGATTTCCAAGTTTGATTTGGTCATTGAGTTCCACCAAAAAGACAATAAGTCAGTCATTGAGATATAGTATTATAACTGGAGTTTGATGTTGTAGCAAAAGTTGAGTAAAACGAACATGAGGGCTCAGCTGGGTTCCTAGCAAAAGTGTATTGTACCACAGTTTTTGCTAATTTAGCATTTATACCAAGGTAACTGGTACCCTAATCTTGTCTATAGACTTTTTCTGTCTTCCAAGTAGGACTATCAACAGATATTATATATATATATATATATATGTGTGTGTGTGTGTGTGTGTGTGTGTGTGTCAGGATCGGGGGACAACATTTTCATGCAACATTTTTGACAGCAAAAACTTGGTGTGGCCCAATATATAAATTAGAGTTTTGGAATGGGATGATTTTTGGCGAGGATGGTCTCTATGGTGAGGAGATCATCCTCCCAAAAATTCAAATCATTCCGATATTCGGTGACCGATTTACAAGTTGAAGAATTATGGACCGTCTATTTTTATCATTAACTTGAACACCACATTTGAGGGTGTTAGAAATTTCAGAATGTGCTGATTTTTTGTAGGGGCGATCTATATGGTGAGGAGATCATCCTCACCAAAAATCAGCTATTGATTCATCTTCCATGTGGGTACGCCAAAAATGTTGTCAAAAATGTTGTATGAAAATGTTGTCCCCCGATCCTTATATATATATGGATCAGATATTATCGCAGTGGATATATCAATATCCGAATCCGTATTCAAATATGAAAAATTATCCAAATCACCGAATTTTTTCTGGTAGTATCCGATTATTCGGATTCGAATAATATTAGATAAGTGTATCCTTATGAGGGTATTCCATAAGGTGCTCTGTTGGCACAACCTTATTGGGCCGCAATTTAAAATCTGTCATATATATATCGGACAGATATTATCGAAGCGGAAATATATCAATATCCAAATTTGTATTCGAATATAAAAACATTATCCAAATCTGTTATTGGAAATTATTGAATACGGATTCGAATTTTTGACTATCCATTGACACCACCCCTACTTCCAAGTAGAAGTAGTAAGCCCATGTTATATCTAGGAAAGTTTAACAACGATAATTTTGTCCTGCAAGCCGATTAGCAAGCTGGTTTTTGCAAGGTTTTAAATCGACCGTTGTAACGGCCACATAATGTTTCTGTTATTTCCATCACATCTGAAGTCATAAAATGGTCAGAATATTATTTTATTAGTACGTTTTCAAATAAACTTGA
Source organism: Euptelea pleiosperma (assembly GCA_035048495.1). Classification (NCBI taxonomy): domain Eukaryota; kingdom Viridiplantae; phylum Streptophyta; class Magnoliopsida; order Ranunculales; family Eupteleaceae; genus Euptelea; species Euptelea pleiosperma. The sequence continues at coordinate 22,077,003 of CM068544.1, read as the reverse complement.
TAATTGTAAAAAAAAAATAATAATAATAATAACAACCGTTACTTCCATTATAAAGGCCATCATACCGCTAAGCCCCTTTTTTCAGATTTGAGCAATAGTTTCGAAATAATATATCAGAGAATCGACATTAGGGCCTCTTTTAAGCTGTCACGCCCCGAATCCGACACAGATCTCGAGTTGTGAGCGGTTCACCTAATGGTCTTCTTATCCATACAATCGATACACTCCAGAGTTATAATGATAACTCCAGACGCTGGTAAGCAGCGGAAATAGGGTCTCAAGTGTGTTGCCTATCATTTGATGATAAATTTTATGGCAAATTTTTTTTTTCTAGATTTTAAACATGTTATCCAAATATACATGAGATAAAATATAAGTTGAGGTATGAATATACACATATATTATGCTGTGGTTCTATTTTGCTTATACCATAATTCAAAGCAACAGAGTTAATTCCCATAGAAGAAATAAAGCTATACCTAATAAGAGCAAATTCTGTCAACATCGTTTCTCTGACCATATCCAATAGTCTTTTTAGTTGAAATACCCCAATCATTTTCTTTGTTTGTCAAACTCTCCTCGATCCTCTACAAAAAGGTCTGGGGGTGGGTGAACTTTTGGGAAAAAGCCCAGTAGTGGGGATGTGGTTTAAATTTCTCATGATTTCATCTCCAAGGAAAACATCCGATAAAAACATGAAAACAAAAATCATATGGTAGTAGTAACATGCATAGTCCATTGACATACAGTTACTGTATTCGGAAAGCAATAATATAAAAAAAAAAAAAAAAAAACTTGCATTTCAAACAATGATAATATACAGAGAATAAAATCAGATAAGCGACGTCAAAATCATGTAACTCAAATCTCAATATGCCAACATATAGCCACAATAACGTATAGATAATAATTTTGATGATGTAGAATTTAAAGAGATTTCACCTTAGGCTACGACGGGTATACCTGCCCCAGTCGGGGCTTATCCCAAAATTCACCGATGTGGGACACCATCATTAGCTCCTTAACACGGGCTGCGCGGTCATCACCTATCCTGATTTTTCGGCCTGGGAACTGCCGTTTTACACCCATCGAACTCATCTGGCACTGGTCCTGCGCTGCACCCCACGTTTCAGGCTCAAGTCGCCGTTGGCCTACATTATCACGTTGGCTAAACGTTCGACGACTGCAGAATTTCTATAGATCCAAAGAAAGTCCGGGCAGAGTTCAATCATGCCCTGCGTCTAAATGCCTATCAGGCGTGCAGTGAAACCCTCGGCTGATCCACCCATAAACAATGCATCATACTGAGTTCCTCAGAAGAACCAAGACTTTAGAATAGCTGCCAATATCCCATGGTTCTAATGATACCCCATCCTATCAAGAGAACACATAGGTACCGCCTCTATCTAAGAATTTACTAACCCTTCTAATTCACCCTGCTACATATAATATATATAACCCTAAGCTTGCTAAAGCTTTTATTTCTGTTTTAAAATTTGTTTAATAACTTTCAAAAACCTTCTTTTTCTATTTCATTAATTTATTTGATAACCTAGTACTCTGACATGTGTGTATGCTAGTAGGGCCCCAACCTCATAATCCATCGTCCAAATCTCATCTGAAATCAACTGAAAGAACTGGGTCCATAATGACACCCACGGGTCCACTCGGGCACTCAAACAATATCCAAATCATAAATCCACAATTCCACAATCTGGGGTATCCTAAGCATCCCACACCTTCAGACGTACTAGTGATCAGGCACACCAAATCAATCCCCAAAATCTGTAACACCCATCATTTTCTATTTTCTCAAAACTGAGTGAAAATCCACTCACCTTCTAATAAAACTCATCCTATAATTAGTTCATGAAAAATCCAACGCCTTAAAAATAGTTAATAACAATCAAAACAAGGTTCGATAAATCATTGGAAATCAATTAAAACTCAATAAATCCAGGAAATGACAAAACTTAGTGATTCGTCAAAGCAAAACAAAGTCAAAATCGACAATTCGCCTTTAGAATTATAAAATAGTCAGAATATAAAAATAAAATACGAATTTTGATAAATGCAGCCGAAAATCTTTGTAATAGGAATTTCATTCCGAGGTAGGTTTAAAGCATAACTTTTAAAATTAAGTTTGTTCCGACGAAATTAACATAAATCGGTATGGCCAATTTGGATGTTTAGCCCATACTCCAAGTGATTTACCTACCAAGTTTCAGCTTGATTATTATTTTATATCCGTTAGATTAGATTCTTTTCCATGTGTTGTGTTTTAGCCATATTATTTGGAGAAGTGGAATACTATGAGACCGTATAGATGTTGAATCAAATCCTTTGGTGGACCTACATGTCAAACTCATCCTATATAGAAATTTCTATTCATTAGATTAAAGTTGGGTTGTTTTGAATCAAGATGTTGAAGATTATTTGGAAGAAGTGGCCCATGATTTAACCCGTTGATCGTATGGGTGGTGATTCCACGTGGGCCCACTCACATTATAAATTTTTAGTTGTTTATTTGTCCATTCTTTGTGGGTCATGTCCAAAAGAGGCCTTTCTACACCTAAGTTCACACATGGGCCTTGTGAAAGGCCCATACCCTATTTTAGTTTAGAAGTGGTCCATGGTTTGGGACCATTGGCCATATGGATGTTGGGCCCACTCCTAGGATGTGCTACGCACTAAGTTTCAATTGGTTGGTGATTCTCCAACCGTTGGATTCAGGTCCTTCCCATGGCTTGTTCGGGACCGTAGATTTGGGGCACACTATTGAAGATCACTCACCATGCAGGCCTAATTCTAGGCGAGCCTACACACTAAATTCCAGCCTGCTTATGTTTTTCTAACCATTGGATTTGTGTCCATTTCATGACTTGTTATAAATCGGGGGTTTTAAACAGGGAGAAAGTGGCCCATAGTTTTACTATTGACCATATGTTGAATGGGCCCACTGATTGTGGCCATTGATTTGGTTGCTATCGGGCTCACTGATTGTGGTCTTTCATATCAAAATTCATCTTGATTAACCATTTCTAACCGTTTGATTAGAGTCTTTTTCATGGGTTGATTTTAAACATTATTTTTTTGTTCATCATTTAGGTACAAGGATCCAACGGTTTGAAATCCACCGTATTATTTTATTTGTTTTTATTGTCATATACCTGTATTCTATATATTTATTTATTTATCTTATCTTCATTTATAAATCATTCTTATCATTATATTTATTAATCTATGTTTGTTTCCTTTTTTTTTTTTTTTGTTCCCCTTTTTTTTTTTTTCATCGTCTTTGTTTCCAACGGCAACCTACTTTGGGTGTTATTGGACGTTCAAGAAAGGGGTCTTTGAGGTCGGGTATTGGGCCGGGTTTGGAGTGTAATTGGGTCGGGTCTGGGTTAGTCTTTTTTATAATGTATTTGGGTCGGGTATGGAGTAAATGGGTCGGTTCTTTGGGGCTTGCAACATGCGGGGTGCAGCCCCTGTTTTGGGTCCATTTTTTTTTTTGACTGGAAATGGTAGTTGGGGCTAGTTTGTTGACTGACGTTAGATGGGATCAAGATCTGTAAGATGGACAGGGTATGGGGTGCAAAATGGTGGCGAGATGGGTCAGTTTTAGGGCTGCAATTGGGTTGGGGCGCAGTCCCTATTTCAGATCTATTTTCGGATCTGTTTTGCCCGGTAAAACAGAGTGCATTTTGGGCTGCAGCCATGCACGTTTTTGGGTGTCAATTTGGACCAAGTTAGGGGTCGTTTTGAGTGTCAAATAGGGTGTAAATGGGGGCTGTTATGGGGATTGAAATCAAGTGTGAAACATGGACTGATTTGTGGACTATTTTAAGTGAAAAAAAGGTGCATCTTTGTAATGCAAACAGTCCAGTCTTGGGTTGGTAATAGGGTGTAAGTTTGGAGGTACAATAAAGATTGAAATTAATGGAAAATATGAACAAATTGGTGTAAAATATGGATTTAAAACAATGCAAAGTAGTGTTTAAACTTATGTACAGTGTGCATATTAAAAATAGAATTTCAGCAAACAAAATATAACAAATAGATGAACTATACGAGCAATAATTCAAAGAAAGAAATCAATCCAAAATGAAGTGAAATCATGTGAAAGATTTAAACCACCTACCTCCATCATAGCAAGGAATCCCTTCTTCCTTTCAATCTTCGACCGAAAAATCAGCCCTCTTTGCGCTCTTCGACATATCTGAGTTTGGCAGCGAAAATTTACAATTTCTCCTTCAATCAGTCATCTATTCTTCTCTATACTGGTTCTACTCTCTCTCTCCCTAGTTCTCTCCTTCATTTCTCCCACTAGCTTTCTTCTTCAGCAAGCTACCAAGGTAAGGTCTTTCTTAAATTCTATTCCTTAAGGGTGATGTATACATGATCTCATGGGGGTGACATCACCCATGTAATGTTCTATTTTTGGTGAACAACCAACGTGTCTACCTTTTGACAATTTTTTTTTCTTAGCCCTCAAGTTATAAAGGTAGTAATATGGTGAATCAACACCGTATGAAAATACGTCTGCCGTGGGTCAAAGTGTGGGGTACGGGCGCGGGTCAAATCGTGAAGGTGACCATTCCGAGGTAATTCGACGAGACGAAGCTCGTGGCGGCCTCATTTGGCCAAATTCCTGATGGATCTATCTGCATGAAAAATTCTCTTCTATTTTGGTCCTATCCGTAGATGAAAATCTACTATTGGGTTCGGGTTGATCGGGTCTGACCAACAACCTGGGCTAATATGTTTTAGGTGTCGATACTCATGGAGTCTGGTAATTGACACAAAATCCAAGAAATACTTGTATATTTTATTAATGATCATCATTACTTTTAATTAAAGTTTTAAATTTCTGTCGAATCTATTATTTCCATGCTGCCTAAGACTCAATCTTGAGAATCTAATTCCTAAGAACAAATCTGACGGTTGTGATTTTTTTAGGGTTTTACATAAGCCATGATTTTTTTAATTTTTTTTTATTGTAATAAAACACAATGCCCTGTCATGGGTCGGGCTCAAGGGACCCCTTTTTAGGCCCCCATCTTGGCGTACCCACGTAGAAGATGAATCAATGGCTGATTTTTGGTGGGGATGATAACCTCACCATATAGATCATTCTAACCCCATCAAATGTGGCTTTAAAGTTACACTGTAAAAATCGACGGACCATAATGCTTCAGCTTCTAAACCAGTCTATGAATATCAAAATGATTTGAATTTTTGTGAGGATGATCTCCTCACCATAGAGATCATCCTCACCATAAATCAGCCATTGATTCATCTTCTACATGGGTACACCAAGATGGAGGTCAGAAATGGGGGTCCCTTGAGCCCGACCCTTATAAATATACTAGTAATCAACACCCGTGTTATAGCACGAGCATAAATAACAATACCTTATTTTGTTAAGCAGGGAAATACAAAAATAAAAATAATATAAATTAAATCAATATAGAAAATTCTTGTGAGAATAGTTATATTGGGTAGCTTTTTGTGATGTAGGCATCTAGAGTGAATCATGTTTTATTCTAAAGACACATCGACGGCTTCCTCATTTAACGATTGCTCGCTCTCTAAATAAATTGAACAACTCCATGCAAACTCGGCCTTCGACTAAATCAATGGCTCCAATCATCCTCTTCATTTCCATTTGAAGATGGGGTAATCTCGTTCCTTCGAATAACTGTAGTACGCTCCCATCTTCTAAAATAGATCTTGAATACTGCGTATGCATGTAGCCAAAGCTTTGCATCATCACCTCCCCTATTCTTACAAACATTGTTTCCAAATGGGTGAGAACTGAGATGTACATGTACGAGCGAAGTGTTGAAAAAAAATGCCTAGAAGCATTTCAAAACAAATTAAAAGAAAAAAAAAAAAAAAAAAGCACGTAAGCATATGACGGGCATGCCTCAAGTGACGCATACACCATTTTCACGCCTTAGTCTAACCTCACTTCTCCTTGGGAAAAAAATATGAATAAAGAAAAGGAAAAAAAAAGAAGAAAAGTATGCATACCTGTTGCTAGCTGCTTCTTGTAGTGGGAGATCTCTCACCTTTTTTCATCAGGATTTCGAATGACTACCATAATATTTACCTTTTTGCAGTCGCGCTGAGCCACTGATAGGGGATCATTGCAGAGATTGATTATTTATGATTTCAACAAATCAAATGTTTAAGTCTCAAGAGCTTGAATAAACTTGAAAAAATAACACCATATCAGAATATATTTTTTTCTTAAAAAACTATATATAATCAATATATTTAATTGAAAAAAAATTTCTATATGTTTTTTAATGAAGAAGAGAAAGAAAAGATTGACGGAAACCATTTGAGTTGCCTAAAAAATGAAACTCAACTCTAATATTCCCCAATACAATCGATCAACCAAAACGGAAAGAAAGAGGGAGGGATTTTAATATTTTAAGATAGAAGGAGAGGGAAAGGCACGGAATTTTCATATGTAGATTACATTTACATATAAAAATCTTAATTATATTTCTTAATGATGCGGTTATGGAAAACAACCAAAATAGAATTCTAAAAATCAGAATACATTTGGGTATGGAAACGTTTAGATTTTGTAATTCATCGGTTATAGAAACAAACCACATTAGTTTGCTTAATGCATCGGTTAGGCAGAGAGAACAGTCGTAATTAATGCATTGGTTTTTGAAACAAACCAAAATGCATTTATTAATGGATAGGTAATGGAAATAAACCACATTAATTTTCTTAATGCATCGTTTAGGAAGAGAGAACGGTCGTAATTAATGCATTGGTTTTGGAAAGAAACCAAAATGAATTTCTTAATACATCGGTTGGAAATTTATGAATTAATGAATGAAATAAGGAGTTGGAGAGTCGTAGGATCGGAAAAAGAGAAGACGTTTTGGAATTAATTAGAGATAGGAGAGAATTTGAGAATTAATGAATAAATTAAAGAGATGGAGAGGGAAAGAGAGATGTTTTATGCAGGGGTGTTTTTGGGATAAACTAGAAAACTAGAGAAAGCACCACCTCAGCAAGGTCAAACTTTAGTATAGATAATATATAGATAGATATAAAAAAATTACATCCGAATCAAGAGAAGAAAAACTTAACCATGTTGTCTCATGCCCATTGTTAGCAAAATGTTTTGTTTTTCAGTCGAACTTGTTTTGACATTTAAAAGTTGTAAATTTATTCTAGAACCTTGTACATGCAAAGAACACATTTTTTTTTCTCATGTTCTAAACATATTCCTTAGTTTTTTTCCAATAAAACTTGGTGAAAGACCTCGAAATCCCCAATCGGCAATGTAAACAGAGTTTTATTGTACTTTCTTAATCTTTTCCCCTTGAGGAGGGCGTGGGGGACATGCCATAATCGTCTGTCACTTTTTCTCTCTCTTTCATTGATCACTGCGACTGCTACCACTCTTCTAAATCAGTGCTCCCAAAAGGGAGGGTTGGGGTTTTTTGATAATTTAAAAAAGGATTTTTTTCAGGATTCACAATAGGGTTCTCTTGTGGTAGATATTGGGTTGACGGGTTACAGGTGACCGAGTTCGATCTGGTGTATTTTGGTGTTATAAGGGATTTACTTTACTTTTCAAGCTAAATTCTTAGTATAGGGTAGGCTTCAGAGCAGGTTCAGGCCAGGAAATTTATTGTCCACTTCCATTACATTTGGGTGTTAGTCGGCACCATTGACTGACAATCAAGGTGAAAAACTAAGTTAAAGAAGTACCAGAGGGTAGGGTTAAAAATGCTCACCAAGATAGAAATCTAAAGAAATCGAACCCATTGAGCCATATATTTCACAGGGAATAAAGTAAGATCCAGCAAATATCATGCAGTGAAGAAATGCCCCTACTAGCTCTTCTAATCATAATTGTTGCATGTTGTCAAGCTGCTGTTTAAGCCTCTGACATAGAAACCATCGGATAGTCATCTCCTAACCTCATTAAAATTTGATAGTTAGGAAGAATATCAGGGGCCATGCGTGCTTTATGAAAGTTTTACAAACTGAATAGCTATAACCATCACATCAGGTCAATTTTAAATATAATTTTCATGTCTGCAATGGGGTGTTGATCATTACAGGAACCATGGATATTGAAGGAAGGCCATCTGATCAGCATGCTTTAGCCTCTTTTGAGGTGATATGGCCCTTCAATGATCATGGATCGCCTATTTCACTTGTAACAATTCACCAAGGAATTCAAAGAAGATGAATCACCAGATGGGCTTTTCTACAAACAATTCAAGTCATTGGGTTGCCAGATCATCCAGAAGGACCCACTACCACATCAATGGTGTCTGTTAGAAATACTACAATTTTTAAGTATGGTTAAGCTGATATCCTAGTTACTAGACTTACGAAGGCAAATGATGCGGATGTTGGAACAATTCTTTATTACCCAAAGATGTATGTAGGGAGGCAGCCGGTGTACGTCGTGCAAAAAGAGAAAAAGTTTTGCAAAAACATCAAATGATCATTGCATTAAAAGCTCAAGTCAGTAGGAAGACATCTTAAAGTTAAAAACTAGGGCAAGTATCACACCCAAAAAGTTACTATTCCTGTAGAGATGAACACTGTTCATAGCTGCTCTGGACAATGCACATCTGCTGTTTCCCCAAATAGGCCAAGGGTACAGGAACCACGATAGAACTGCCTGCAACAATAGACCCAGGAACAAGAAATTGGAATCAGATCAATTAGCCCAAAAGCCTGTCCAGGAATTGTTCAAAAAGAAATCTATGTTAAGCTACACTTAACTATTGTACAAATATTCTTAGTTAAAGCTTGGCAAGTTAACGAAGAGGGAAAATAATCATAGCAGAGATTCATCCTTTCATTCTATGGCTGTAATCTACAGTACTTTGACTATGAAGAAAGAAAATGTCATAATAAATTTTTGAGCAAAACATGTTGTGGAAGACCATAGCTGAACTCATTAAATAAAACAGCAACACTGATCTGATGATCATCTGTGGACAAACCTCTATTCCAGTCACTTCAATGAATATTTGGTGAATATTTGGGTTAAATCCACTCTAAGGTAATTGATAGTCTACCAGCAGAAGAGAACTTCAGAATATAATTAAAAAATAATGTCCGACTTCAAGTGGTCAGACAAGGCTGAGAAGATGCGATCTAGACAGCATGCAGTATCTCCCTTGGAAGTATGTACATCCATCAATCAGCATCTGTTGTCAATCCATATTTGTTTGTTTATGTTCAAAAATTATGGTTTCAACAATCATAATGTTTAATTTCTTTGGTCCTTCAGCATTACCCTAGGTCCGGATCAACAGGTCAAAATCCGAGTTTTAGGTCATCATTATTTGTAAAAATTAGGTTAGATCTTTGAGAAGAAAGAAAGAAAGAAAGAAAAAAAAGAGTTAAGAGAAGTTGAACTAGCTTAATGTACTAGTCAACTCCCCACAATATGTTTTATAATTGAATCTGTCAAAAAAAAGCAGCAATACCCCTACACATCTAGCACATTTCAAATAACACTTCTAACACCCCCCCTCAAGTTAGAGAGACATCGTGGAGGAACTCCAGCTTGGTATGAATGTAATCCTTTACTCTCCAACTTGAAACAAATGTGATCCATACGACTCTTAAAAAGGGCTTTAGTGAACAAAAATGTTAATGAATCTTTAGACTTCACGTACAGAGTACAAATATCGCCACACAACCTTATCTCTAATAAAATGACAATTCACCTCACTATCTTTTATTTGTTCATTAAAAAATACTTGGTTAGAATCTATATGGATAGATTCTTGATTATCTCAATGCAACTTCATGGGAGAATCCACATCAACAGCCAATTCCTGAAGGAGGTGTTGCAACCATATTAACTCGCAAGTGGTATGAGCCATTGCTCTATATTCAACTTCAGTAATCGAACAAATAACCAGACTGCTTTTTACTTTTCCAAGTCACTAGATTCCCGTCTACAGAAGTGCAATAGCCTGTAGTAAACCTTTTATCATCAAGAGAACCAGCCCAATCAACATCTATATAACCACTACACAGAGATGTCCATTAGACCTGTAAAATAGGTTGCAGCAGCCTTTTTTATCAAACCCTGGCTTGCAACACCTTTTTTGAACAAAACTCTAGCCCTATGGCAGCTTGTAGAGCAAACCCTTACACTTAAAAAAAAGTATTGTTCAAGGGTACTATGAATAGTACCCCTTCACAGGTACTGCTCACAGGTATTGTTCATTGGAGCACCATCAACACTAAACTTGATTCCCAAGAAAGAAAAAGAAACGAAGAGAAAGAAGAACTAGGAGAAGATGAGAAAATCGGGGTTTCTTCAAGGAATCAAAACCTTGCTCTAGTACCATGTAAGTTGGCTTTGATAAGAAAAAAAGAAAGAAGAGTTGAGAGAAGGTGAACAAAGCCGCTTAGTCATGAAAATTATTTCCTAGAAGAATTGGACAGAGGATCTTACTGTATCTAGATGAAGCAGCATAGACAGTCAAGAGGTACAAGCAAGAATGGTGCCAAAAGACTCCATAAAAGAACATCGGATTGACTTTTGAAGAAGCTTCAGATATCACAATGGAGGCCGTTCATGTTCAATTCATGGATTAAACTATCAACGTTTAAGTTTTGAATCAGGTGGGCAAAAAAATAAAGAATAGCAAACAAATTACCAACTAACAAATTCGAACTAATATGTAAAAAAATAATCTTAGAATTAGAAATGTAGTGGGGCTGTGCATAATTCTATACCTTTTTCTATTCTAGGCAAATGTATCTTATGATCTTGGGTGATGGGTCCCTTCTGATTCTAGCTTAGAGAACTCTACGAACACACATGCATAGGCAGGGGTCCCAATGATGGTATATCTATTACAATTTATCACATCTACTGGAGCTCTAATTTGATGCATTTGGACAATAGAAGACATGATTGCATGGTCAAGGATAAAGGCTAGGCAGAAAGCAATGGCAAGGGTATCAATGTAAAGAGACTGCCCGGTCCGACCTGTAATAAAAATTGGTATAGTAGGGAAATTCTAGTCATGCTGGGGCATTCACCTAAGGCTTGCATCTTTGATAACACTGACACCATTTATTGCTAAGGAATCTGCATCATTTGCACTCCTTAGAAGTGTAAGAAAAGATGAGGCTCCATCCTCTAGCTTGAGGAATGTTAAAGTGTTCATAACATGTACTGTAACATTTTTGTTCCTTTGTTCTTCATTGGACCAAAAATATCTGATTATAGGAGCTTGTCTTCCATGTAAAAAAAAAATATTTGCAAAATGAAACCTTGAAGAGAATACTTAACTGGTGACTACAACACTGGAAATAGTATTCAATAAGCAGCAAAATAATAATAATAATAAATAAATAAAAGGAAAAACCAGTAATTTCTAAGATTTAACATCCACAACATCCCTCAGAATGCCTGCTATCAACCTGGCATGAAATCACAGTTCCTCAACCTATGTAATAGCTTGCATGGGGAGCACCGATCTTTAACAATTTCATGCAAAGTTCAGATTACTAAATACTTCATCATTGGGAAATGTGTCCACCATTTATTGCACCTTTGATGACACTGACACATTATGGAATCTGCTACATCTTTTGTATTCCTTATAGTGTAAGAGAGGAGGGTCCATCCTCTAGCTAACTCCCTCATATGGTTCATCCTCTAGCTTGAGGAGTGTTACGTGTTCATAACATTTATTGTAGCCCTTTTGTTCTTTTGTGTGTCATTGGAGTGACAACCGATAATAGGGGCTTTTCTACCACACAAAGAAGTTTTATTCATCAAATGAACCCTATAAGAAATAATTAACTGGTGAATGCAGCATTGCAGTAATTTCTATTCAGCAGCCAGCAAAATTAAAAAAACAAAAAGTTAAAACCAGTAATTTCTCAGATCTAACATCCACAATATTCCTCAGAATGCCTGCTATCAACCTGGCAAGAATGAAATCACAGTTCCTCAACCTCTACAATAAGCTTGGGGAGGGAGCTCCGATATTTCACAATTTCATGCGAAGTTCAGATTACTAAATACTTCATCATTGGGAAATGTGGAAATCTGATAAAATATGCATTATAGTAATCACTAAGAAAGAAAATCGGCATCTTCAGAAATAAAAGATAAGCAAATAAGAGATTAATATCTGTAATCTTGTTTCGAATTTCAGCATAAACTGACAATAAATGAAGTCCTTCAGCAAATTAACACACAAGGACACACCACATGCAGGCACGTATACTGCTTTTACTCTCGAATATAAGATCAAATCCATACGTGATCCAGGAGGATCTACATGCGTATACATATCACTTGGGAAAAATTACAGGACATCGATAGTTTGTACGACAAGACATTCACACTAAAATGGGCGTAACTTTGTCATACAAACTCTGATTGGGACAATTCTTGAACCGTTGGAAAGAGAATGAGGAGACATACCCGCTCGCTTGCCTTGGACCCCTTTTGAGATCGTTTGCACCCTCAAAATCGGAGTCAAAGTTGAAAATTATATTTATAGAATCTTTGACCAAGAATATATCATGATCCATAAAGATTCTACTTCTACAGATGCTCCACTAGAGTTTTATGTACTTGTAGTTCTGAATCCGAATATGAAAGAAATTGAACTTTCTATTTCTGGACTTATTTATAGTACCACCCTAGTAGAACTAGAAAAACCCTACTATATATAAAGGGTTGTTAGCCTATATTGATGACAGATTAACATGAGGAAGAAGATTACTTCCATTATTTTATACTGTTCTTCGTTATTCTCAATTATTGTTTAGCATCTGAGTAAGGCGAATTAGGAGTGATTCATCTTCTCCTAATCAAATCAAGTTGGTATCAGAGTGTTAGTTTGGTTCTTTCTATAGGGAACCCTACTTTATGGTCCTAACACGTGATCAGTCCCAGTGGACCGACAAAGAACTCTCAAATGCTCTTTAGTCAAAGTGAAGAGAAAGATCAAGAAAGAAGATGTCAGGAAGTAACAACTTGATGGATTGGTTCTCTCATACAAAACAACGGATAACTTCTCTGACAGATCTAGTATCCCAGTCGGTGAAGGGAATGATCTCACAATCCGCCCAACCTTCAACTAGTTCAAGAAAAGATAATAAACAACAAAAGGAAATTGAATATGAGATGAGTGAGGAGGATAATTAAGCTCTCGAAGTTGCTTCATGAGGTAAGGATAAATATCAAATGCAACCGTTTAAGATTGAAGCAAAAATTGATATTCATGTATATGATGGATACCGAGTGAAAACGGCGTACCGCTTTCCATCCACAGATAGATGAGCAAACAAAGGTCGTGAACGGATCAATGGTAAATCTCTTCCAAGGCTATAATTACAAGCGTCCAAAAACTTGGGATGAAAGTTCGCATTTAAATAAGGCTATTCATAGTTTAACACAAAGATCACCATTTGAGACATGTTTGAGTTATCTACCTTAGAGTCCTTTCAATTTGGAATTCACTATTGGTGATCAACAGTTGACTAGGAAAGAAGATGATGGAAAGGTCTGGGCTCAACGTTTCTTGGAGCGGATAAGAAAAGTACACTGAAAGGTAGAATCACAATTACATAGATCAAAACAGATGTATAAGAACCGGCATGATCAACATGGAGTAAAGTGAGAATTCCAAGAGGGTGAACTTGTTTGGTTTCAGCTAAGCAAATAGTGGTCGAAAGGAGACGATATGAAGTTAAAACCTATTTGTCATGGACTGTTCAAAATTACAAAGAAGATTAGAAAAAATGCCCTCCAACTAGACTTGCCACCTTATCTACAGATTTATTGAGTAGTGAATGCTGAGAACTTGAAATTGCTCGAGCCTTTTATGCTAGATGAAGACCGAGTCTAGGGAACTCAATTTCCATCCAATGATGATCTTTGGGTGGAACAAAAATATCCATTGGTTGAGGACTACATTTTGGAAAGGAAGGTGACAGAAACGCAACGGGGAAAGTAAGACTCTTTTTGCATTAGCAAAAAAGGGCAGCTACCTAGCCAGTCAAAGTGGTACAACAAGGGTCGGAGCACAAGAGAGTTTCCCCAACTTAAATTCTGAATAGAGGAGCTATATCCTTGAAAATAGGGAAAGCCATGATCTAGGAAGATCTACATACTGACATCAATAGTTCGTACGATGGGACATTCACACTAAAATGGGTGTAACTTTGACATAGGAACTCTGATTTAGACGATTCTTGAACAGTTGGAAAGAGAACAAGGAGACATACGCGCTAGCATACCTGGAACCTTTCAAGATCGTTTGCCCCCTCAAAATCGCAGATCCGTAGAAATTCTACATATCCTCCAAAAGAGAGTTTTAATGTAATTGTAATTCTAAATCCAAATATGAAAGAAATTGTACTTTCTACTTCTAGACTTATGTATTGCCCTAGTAGAATTAGGAAAACCTTACTATTATATAAAGGGTTTTTAAGCTATATTTTTTTTATGTAACATTCATTAAAGAGGCAAAAACCAAGTCGAAACTAAAGCAACCAGCCCAAGAGGTTGAAATGGCCTACAAAAAGCTAGGCAACAACAACAAAGCTAAAGAAAGACATAAAACAGTCAACCTTCCCTAGAACATAATAAATCCTAGCAAATACAAAATCTTCGAAAAAAAAGACATCTACATTCCACAAACACTTAAGACCATAAAAAAAAACAACTCCTTTGGGGATCTAAAATCCTTTCCAAGGTTACATTCATTTTGTGGAAGGCCTCTCTAGAGAAGATCTTGACGATAGATCACTTATAATCTAGAGGGATCATCATTGTGGATTATTGTTCGATGTGCAAGCATTGCACATATTTAGTTATTTTCTATTGTTCTTGGTTATTTCTCAATTATTGTTTAACATCCGAGCAGGGAGCGATTCCTTTTCTTCTAATCAGATTAGTACCACACAAATTTCTCAGTATGGCAATCTTTTAAAAATTAAGGGTGTTTAATGGGGTAAAAAATAGATCCGAGAGCCCACAACCTAGTTTAAGACTGTTACAACTAAACAAATTAAGTAGAACCTGATTACTTCACATATAACTCAAGAAAAATAGTCTGAAATTCAATTTCAACTATTTCAGTTCTTTGTACTTCCAAAATTTAATGTGAAAATGTAACCATGACCATCAAATGTTCAACATGACATGTATAGTTTGACGATGAAGTAAAAAATAAAATTTGTACATCGTCAACTATTCATGACTATAAAACCGATACTAGTTGTATAATCACTTTCTAGAAATCCAGAAATACCAACAATAAAAGGCTCACATTGACTGTGGTGGCTAATGTTGGTAGTTGTAGTTGCATGTCTTTGCACTGTCCTCGTAAATTAAAAAAGAAACAAAAAAACTATTTCATGACATTATCTTTAGTTTCTTCCTCCTGGTTTGGTTGTTTATATAATGCACTCTGCAATTATTTTGCTACAACAAGATTCAACTTTTTTTTTTATATATCAGCCGGTTTCATCTAATATGCCTTTTCAGTGTTTTGGAAGTTTGGTATAGAAGTATATGGCAAAGTATATGGAGATGAGACTTTTATTGGTTTTGTATAGTCTAGATGTGTAACTATCAGTAGCAGCGTACACAGAACCTTGTAAAGTTGACAGTCTCTAGCAACCCCACAGAAATAGAATGCACATGTTAAGCATCTAAACAAGGTAAAGAAATATACCTATTTACGATGGTAAAAGCTCCCCTAACTTTACCAGTACTTTACTTCCTGCCCAATATGCATATGTAATCATAAGCAAGAGAAATTAAAAGCATGATTGAATGTTTCAGTTCCATATCAACTAAGCAGATTTTCAGACAAGCATACTCACCTTTTCTTAACCTTTGTTCGTCCCTTTTTGACAGGATTCTTTGGGACTTCCACATTAGCCATGCCTTCACTTTTCTTGATTTGGTCATCCAATAATGGCTCTGGTTCCATAGTGTTTGCATCTGACTCTCCATTGGAGACCATCTTGTGGCTTTCCAAACCCACCTGACCTCCATCATTCTCACTCTGCTTATCCTCTGGCGGCTGCAAACCCTGAGTATTCGTCACCGATCCTCCTACCAGGATATTCTTCTCTCCTGATTCCTTCTCCTCTACTTCATCTCCTGCAGCTTCACTGTTCTCAATTTTCTGTTTCTCCTCCTCCAAAGTTTCATGATTTTCTTCTTTAGCTAAAATTTCAGGTTTAGTCTCATGTGGTTCACCGGATGCTTCCTTGGTTATTTCACTTGTTTCCTTTGACATGGATTCAGATGTGTTATGGTCTTTCCCGCAATTAACATCCCCAGGATTTTCCACATTGATTTCATCATTCATTGCCTTTTCTTCAACTTTTTCAGGAGGCATATCCACCTCCACATCCGTAGCCAGGTTCTCTTCCTTCTCAGCCTCTGAATCTTTCCCAACTCGCAGCTTTGAGCCCCCCCTTTTAGCAGCTTTTGATGCCAATTTTTTGTTCATCTTTGTATAATTTTTCACTAGTTCAGCATCATCCACATCAACGGAATCCTCTTCGACAGCCTTAGCATTGACCTCACTGCCATCTGACCCCATTTCTTTCTTCCCGGGATTGGGTTCCAGTTCAGTAGCTTGTGCTTCATCAGATTTATCATTGATTTCACTAGCTACTTTCGAAAGTGATTCAGTCTCTTCATGATCTTTCCCACAAGGAACATCAGATTTTCCCGCATTATTGACATCATCACTTACTCCCTTCTCTTCAATGTTTTCAGGAAGTACATCCACCTCCATATCTGCCAAGTTTTCCGCCTCATGCTCAATATCTTTCCCGTCATGCAGCTTTGGCCTACTTCGTTTTGAAGCCTTTGATGTCATTTCTTTCTTTGTCTTTGCATGCTTTCTCCCTGGTTCAGCATCGCCCACCTTACAAGAATCCTCTTTTGTAGTCTCTCTACCAATACCGTCACCATCTGAACCCATCTCTTTCTTTTCAAGGTTGGGCCCAAGTTTGGAACATAGGGTGAAAGCCTCACTGGGAATAACTTCGAGCTCAAACCGCTCTCTCTTCAGATCAAGTTCCTCCTTGTCACCATCGTCATACAAAATCTTGTGGGACTTATTCTCGCTGTCAAATGATTTGATGCGTCCAACAAACCATTTCCTCGAACCAGACCAGAACACCCTTACTCTCTTCCCAACAATTCTGTCACAGTCGCTCTCACTCAACTCAACCATCCGAAAGGTAGGTACCTCCTTCCTTGGCCGGAGCCTAGATGAATCTTTCTCAGGTGATGACAAAAACGCCTCCGCTATCTCCCTGTCTACACCTCTTTTTCGTTTCATAGTTGGAGTTTTGGGCTTCTCTACATTCTCCTCCTCAGGCAAAACATCACTGTTTGGAGCAGTTTCACCCTTTCCAAACTCAACACCACCCATGGGTTTACTTTCATTAGCCATTGATTTTTTTCCCTTCACCTTTTTGGCTACCCTTTTCCCTTTCTTTATACCAACATTACTCTTATTCCTGTCTTCATCCCTGGCAAGCTCATCACTGCTGCGCTTTTGCTCGGGCTGCAATGTCTTCTCGTGTACTTTATCAGCTACAGTTTTAGTTTTGGGTTTACCGCCAACTAACTTCTCAGCCACGGTTTTCGCTTTCCTCTTGCTATTCTTATCAGATGAAACCTTATCATCCATCTTCAAAACCCCAGAATGCTCAAACTTCAAACCCTATCTTTCAACAATACTCGAGAATACTTCAACAATGAAAACCCTATCAAACCTCAATCCTGAAAAAAAAAAATCACAAGGTTCTGAGACCACTGAAAAGAGATAAAACCATCACCACTAAATGTTAAAAGCCCTAGAAAGCGCAAGGCCTAAACCATACCCAGTTCAGAATCCCAACATCAGAGCACATAAACAAGAAGACCTGGAAATAATAAAAAATGGAGCCCCTCACAAACTCTAGAAATATAGAAACCAAAATTTTTCAACTTTCCCAAACCACAAACCTCAAAACCCTAAACCATAACATCTCCAGATTTCCCAATACAAAAAAAAACCTAAACTTGTAAACCCCATTAAACCATTAGATCTCTGAAGCTTAACCAGCAAAGAGAACCTTCCAAAAACCCTATATTCATAAATTGCTAAGAGAAAGCCCATTAGAGAAAACCCAAGAAACCCTAACACTAAATGATCAATCTCAATCCACCAAACCCTAAAATGCTAAAACCATAAACCCCAACTTTCAAAAAAAAAAACTCAAACCCAGAATAAACCCTAATTTGCAAGCCCTTCAAACCCTGAAAACGCTTAAACCCTAAACCCTAGAAAATCACCTACCCATCAACAAAATCCCAATTGGTTTTCAAAGAAAAACGCAATTATTAACTACTTTTAGATTCAGAATAGATGGAAAAAAAGCTTGAGGTACAAAAGAGGAGAGAATAGGGGAAAAAAATTAGGGATTCCTACATACCTGTCTTTAGCTGCATTCTTCCTTCTTTGTGATGGGTTCTAATGTGAACATATATTATAGGCAACCCCAAGCACGCCATGTCAGCTCAAAAAGGGCGGGAACAACTGGAGATGTAACACGTGGCGATATCTGATTTGATTTGTGACAGTAAGCTGTAGTGGTTCTGGTTCCTTGCTTCTTTGGTTAAAAACTGGTAATTTGTAAGAAAATGAACCCCAAAAGGAAGGATGATTTTAATTTCCCACTCGGAAGCTTTAACGAGGGAAATGAAATGAGGACCACTCGGATGGCTACTTAGCCAAACCCTCAACTAGTTTGTGCCACGTGTTGACTAGAGAATTACAAACCAAATATAAGGATGAGAAATGTCAAGGAAGAAGTTGGGGGAAATGTAAAGGAAAGATTGGAACAATAAGAGAAACAAAAAGGGATATATACATGTGGGGTGAGGTTCAGGAGCCACTCTTTTTCTGACCCCTATTCGAGAGTCGTGTTCTCAGTCGTGGATTCTGAGAATCCAACGGTGGATGATAGCGTTGAGTTGGTATCACTTTTTACAGCATTATCAATCATCATTGGATTCTCAAAATCTATGGCCGAGAACACAACTCTCGAGAGGGAGCAGAAAAAAGGGGGGGGCTCCTGAGCCTAACTCATATATGTTATGAAACAGGTGAGAACGAAAATAAAAATATAAAAAAAAATTTGAGAAATATTGAATGACTTGCTAAGAAATAAATAGATGACTTAGATTTGAATAACTGATAAAAAAAATTATAGTAAGTTCATGATATAATAACAATAGTATTTCTTAAATTAGAGTCGTAAGCTAGTTAGTGTTTCTTCAATAATAACATGAAAAAATTAGAAGAACAATTGAAAAACATCATTATATACAAATTCATCCACTAACAAAAAAAATGACTAGATACTTGTTTTTTATTTTTTAAGTTCTCTAATATTTCTTAAAACAACTACATAGCTATACACACTTAAGAGATATAAAAGCACGAATCTTAAAGACTTCAAATAAATTATATAGAAATTATAATTTATGTTTTACTCGTGCTTCCTCTATCAGTTACACAAATTTCTCGTACATTTAAATATTATTTTTTTAAATATTTTCTTATTGAGTATTTATAGTTTTTTTTTTTTTTTTTACATTTCTATGTTTTCCAGTTTTGAAAAAAATAATACTATGCCTGCTTCCCAAATATGTTTATTACATAATGTATTTTCTAGTAGTTGTGATTTTGTTTCTTTCTCGTCCTAAAATTATAACAAGAGGAGATATAAAGCACAAAACCTTAAAGAATTCAAATAAATTATATAAAAATTACAATAAATATAAAAAAGTTATGTTTTACTCGTGCTTCTTCTAACAATTATGCATATTTTTTATTAATTTCAATATTATTTTTTCAAATATTTTCTTACTAAGTATTGATAGTTTTTTTTTTTGCATATCTATGTTTCTCAGTTTTGAAAAAATCATATTGTACCCACTTCCCAAACATATTTCTCGCAAAATGCATAGTTTCTTGGAAAATGTATTTTCTAGTAGTTGTGACTCTCTCTCTCTCTCTCTCTCCTATAATTATAACAAGAAGAATGCAAAACATCTTATACTAGTTCACGTGTTACAACTAATGTCTCAAGTGATTGAATAGCAATATCTAAAGGTATTTTAATAATTAAATCATCTCCATTGTCCATGTGTAAATTATTAGAAACATACAAAAATATTATCTAAAATAATTAAGATAAACATTAAAATCCATATTGATAATCTATAATTTATCAAAATCTAAAATATTAAAAATAATAATTCTCAATAACAACTATTTAACCAAAATCATAAAATGAGACATACTAAATTCACATGTAATCAAAAAGCATATCATAATATATTTTTTGAATTGAATATTTGATTATAATATTAAAAAAACTTATTGATTTGGATGATTGAGACAAATGAATATTATGTTTTTCTTAAAGTGAGTAACATCCTTCCAGGTTGTAACCCTCAATATTGTAAGGACATTAACATCAACCTCCCGAGATATAAATATTTTCAAAAAGCTAGTATTAATAAGTCTAACAAACAAAAATTAATATATTTTTACTCTTGAAAAATCAAATAAATAAACATAAATAAGTTATAAAATGAGTGCATGATGAAGAACTCATTCTCTATTCTTTCTCTCTGTTTTTTCCATTGAATAATATATTAAAATAACCTTATATATGAAAATAAAATCTAAAATGAAGCAAAGCTCATTTCTACAATGTGTTCCCTCATAATGCTTATAGGGAGCAATTTACATATATAAATTAATAAGCGAATAACATTTTACACTGATTACTTTCTTATTAAGGAAAAAATGATTTCACTCGTAAAGAATAATAAATAAAAAAGGTAAAGAAATTGAATACAAAATAGTTATAAACTTAGTGGATATTTTATATACTTAATTGTTTAAAAGTATGGACATATTGAAGAAAAATGTTACAAAGACTAGTGAATATCTTATACACTTGAAATTGCATAAAGATAGGCTCCACTAAAAAAAATTATCATTTAAATTTTATAACATAAATTATCGAAACACTTTTAGATGGTGACAACTCCCCAATTATATTATAGGCCTATATATTAAACTCTTGTTTCAAGTTTTTTAAGATAAAAAGCTAGTTTCACTCAACTTTTACAAATCTTCTTTCAGTTATAATGAATATACAATTTAGATCAATGCTATCGGCCATTTTGAATTATATATTTCTTATAGATTATAGTTTCTACTTGTATATAACATTATTATGGTTATTAGAACATTCACACCAATAATATTGAATTTGAATACATAACTAGAAATATATAAACACTATTATATCATGCATGACCTTTCAAACAATTATTTTAGGTCTTGATTGTTTTCTTATGATTGTGGAAGTTATTTTAGCTGAACCCCAAACTTAAATATGTTAGTATAAATATTTTCGACTACTTTTAACATTTTGTAAGAAATATTGTCTGAATATATTCTGCTAAAATGAATAATATAACCTTTTGTGATGTTTTTTTTTCTTTTTTATCTTTATATTTTTATTTTATTTTACTAGCTCTAGCTATTAATCAAGTCTAATAGATTCTACAATTATATGATAGTTAATTATTCAAAATTAATTAATTATTAATTAAATTCAACTATTAGTCAACTAATTCTATAATCTTAAAGTAAATTTCTTTTTTCATTGATAAATCTAAATATAAAAATCCTTAAATCGGGGACCATGAATAATTATTTTATTATCACCTGTGTGCAGAAATAATAATATACCATATGTTAATTTTTTTTTTATAAAAATATAAAGTTCATATGTAATCTCGCACATGTATATACTCAAACACATGTCTTAACCTTTTGCCTACGATAAGAGATTTTACATATTTAATCTAAACTCACATCTAAAGTTATATCTTTTTATGACAAGGATTTGTGAATTATCTCATCACACGAAGTATATATGATGAAACTAATTGATCAATTCAACATAAAGTGGGGTCACACACAATTGTATTCTAAAAATATACATTTCACCTATTTTAATAGTTAGAAGTCTCGATCTGAAAAATAATTATCTAAATATTATTTCATTAAAATTTGAGATTCTCAAATATTTTGTATTGATCAATTCCAAAGCAACATAAATAATACAACAACTCTATTACAATGTTTTAATTTTTTCAGATGAGAGAAACTACATAATTTCTACCATGATAAAATCATACAAGGATGATCAATATTTTCAAAACGAAGTATGTCTAACATATTTTATTTTTAATCAAACACATAAACATTATCAAATGTGTCAAAATGATATAAGTTATTCACCTTAAGATTGTTAAAAACATATAAGAATATTATTATGAATAATCAAGATAAATCGTTAAAAATCTATTGCAATAATATAATAATTTATCCACATATGAAATCATGAAATAATATTCTCTATTTAACAAAAATTACAAAAATAAAATATACTAAATTCATACATGGCTGAAAAGCATATAAAAATATATTTTTGAATTGAATGACTACAAATAAAATTGAGTGAGAAACTTATCTATTTGGATGATCAAGGCATGTGAATATCACACTACCCTTAAAATAAATAATGCCCTGCTAGGTCGTAAACCTTTAGTGTTGAAAGGATTTTGACATCTAGCCTCCCAAGATACAAACAATCTTTAGCAATCCAAATCGTCAACGGAGAACCAACACCATATATTTCTCTTGAAAAACTTAAATAAATAAATTTTAAAATTAAGAACACGAGAAATAACTCTTTCTCTTTGTTCATTTCCCCTCAAATAATACATAAAAATAACCTCTGATGAAAATAAAATTTGAAAAGAGAAAAACTCATTTCTACAATATGTTCTCTTATAGTACTTGTAGAGAATGACTCATATTTATATGAAGAAGAGATAGATGTTTTTGCCCTAATTACTCCCTCATTAAGGGTAAAATGGTCTCTAAAGAATAATGAATAAATGGTAAGCAAAGTAAATAAAAAATGTACAGTTACAAAAATTAGTAGATATCTAATCCACTTAAATACGTAACAAGGATGTGCCCCATTAAGATATAAAAAAATTACAAAGATTAATAGATATCTTATCCTATTAAAAGGCGTATAAAGATGGACCCCACTAAAATAAAATTTCATCCAAATTTATATTATAAATTACTGAAAACCTTCAAATGTATAACTCCCCAAGCATGTGAGAGCATGAGCAATAACGCGTTAGGTTGCATGTAATACTAACACTCCTCTTATAACAAAGTCTACAACAAAGAACCCAAAAAAGAAAACTTCGAAAAAATAAAAATAAATGAAAACCTCTTAAACATGCCTTAGACTCTACAAATTTTCATTAAAGACAATTTTTCAAAGACAAAAACTTTTCTAGAATTTCAAATTTAATAGAGCCAACCTTCAAAGAAATTAAAAAAAAAAAACAAGCTCTAAAATTCGAGAAAAAAGAAAAATAAAAATCCTATTGAGCCTCAAAAAGCGCATTAATGAATAATATCATATAAAAGTAGAAACACACCTTGAATATGACAGTACTTCAACTCTCTGGTTGTACAAAAATGAAGGTTTCGCTCGCTCGTTTGGTTTTCAACAAATACTACGATAAAATGTAAAAGAAAAAAACAATCATAATAGGACTATATTTTGGCTTTATTGTCCTCCAACGACCAAACCCCTATTTTATTTTGTACTTTTTTAACACGTACAAATGAGAGGAGAAACAATATTAATTAGTTGACGTTCGCCAAAAGTAAAACGGTAATGGAAAATAACGGCCATTATAATGAAAATAGCGGCCATTATTTTCTGAGCGTTAAAATGGTACATAGCATAACGGGGGAGGTTCGAATCCGTTATAACGGCCATTTTTTAAATCATTATGTACATGTCCCCAACACTTTATATGCTCAATGTACGGTCTAGATGGAACAAGATGCCAATTAATTAAATCCAATTTGAGAACCAGATGAAACAGGAAGCATTGGCGCGATCGAGAAGATGACCAGTACTTTTATTCAAAGAGCATCGTGCAGTTCTCTAGTTATTTCCCTGAAAAGACTTCCCCTACGTACCCCCCTACCCCCTACCCTCTACCCCACAACACACATCATACTCCGTCTCTTAAGAGAATACATACAGCATCACCATACATCACACAAGCTAGTCTAACAACCAGATACAGACTACACAAGCAAATCCCCCATCCCAACAATGGTGACACTTTTGAATTTATTTTAAACTTCTTAAACTACTACTTAAACTTCGATTTCTACAGGCCATCTGTACATCTCCTCCTCTGTGATTGGGAGGGTCAGGGTCAGTAGTCCAGTGGTGCTGTCGTAGTCGAAGTCAGTCTGGACGGCATCCACTCTGCATTTTAATGGCCGCTGGGATGAGTAGGCACCAAACCGACCACATCCTCTGACATTTAGTGCTAGTGTTGCAGTCGGTGATCGACTGTCGCTGAGGGAACTTGACAGCTCAGAGGAAACTTCGCCATCAAAGAGTTCCGGTTTCTTGTCCAAAGCCATCTTCACGTCGAATTGCTCCACCGCCCCACTGGAGTTGAACATGTCAAGTAGGCCAATCGGCGCAAAGGAGATGTTGGCAGTGATTTCCTGCATCACAAGGAAGAAAGAAAAATTAGCTTAAACTAACATGCATTACCCATTGCTTGTTCTTTTCTGAAGACTTTTGATCATCTTGAAAGAAAATATATGAACTTTGAGAGAGGGCTCACCTTGAGGGGACAGAAATGGAATAGTTCATACTCCAGAACTTTCAGGGTCACCGGCAGTGAAGCACCCTTCGGCAGCCGAACAACCTCCCCTGTAACAGTAAAATTGTGTGTAACTACTATTTGCTAACGTGATCATAAGGGTGTAACCTCGCAAAACTAATTTTTTTTTTTTTGAAAGGTGACTACAAGTTTAGTATCGGAAGGACTATCAATCCAAAGAGCTCACTCACCTGATCTATAGGCATAAACAACAACTTCACCATTCCACTCGGGACTGGCGACTTGAGCCATGAGGTCAACATCAGTGGCACGGACAGAACCGGAGAGGGTGCCAGGTGACTCATCATGGATACGTGTCTTCTTGACAACCTTGCACCACCCAGCACCTTGGCAGTTAAACACACCCACCACTCCAGAAAGTTTGTTCACATTCCATACTTTGAGCAAGCTGCACATGGAAAATTTCTGTGTTTTAGTTCTACTTTTTGGTAGTTAATTGTACGAAATGATTTAAGCAGTTAGTTAACAAATCCATTGGTGGAAGAGGGAAATAAGGTAGCAGACCTGGTTCCGTCTCTAGCTGGATCAGCGAAGAGGCAGTCACGAGTGGGCCTGCCGGGGAGTTGGGCACGTAGCACGGATCCGTCAGGAAGGACCAATTTCTTCAAGAGCTCAAAGTTGTGATTGCCTGGCTTGTCACTATTTAAGACAAAACAGTGGAATGCTCACTCGTTAGACTTGATTAGCTTCATGCCTAATCATAGTTGTTGAATAAGGGCACTTGGGCATAAATGGTGGCAATACCTGACATAGATTGCACATCCACCGATTGCACGAGCAGCACCGTGATACTCCGCAGCTGGGTGTAGGCTCTGCACAACAAATATTCCTCTATCAATGTCTCAATTTCTATGAATCAAAAGAGTTGTTTCTTCAGTCCAATTATAAGGGATAAAACAAATAGAATAAACCTTAGCAGAAGCGGGCAAGAGTTAAAAGATTTATGACTACTTACATGGAACATATCCCAGTCAGGTTGCATAAATTCGCCTAGGAAAAGGGTGTTGTACGCCACTGAAGAAATGTGGATGGTGTGAGAAGCAGGGTCACGAGGGTAGAAGTCATCTGACGCTCTCACCACAGCAGTCTGCTTAGCACTGTATATCCCATCTGTGTTGTGGCACATGCAGGCAATGCAACCGTTGTCTGGGAAGTTGTGAGAGATGGAGGCTTCAAGGGCCTGGACGTAGCTCCGGGTTAGGGCGACACGACCACCATGGCCTGCGCCAAGGGTCTCAATTATGTTCTGCACATCGACCTTAACTCCATCGACCCCGCAGGAGGCCAGGTAGGCATGGAGCTCGTTGTAGAAGTTGTAGACCTTCTTTGGGTGCACCAGCCCAAGGCCATGGACGGCGAGGCTGTCCATGACAATGTCTGGTTGGTTGCCCATCACACCAGGCGACTGAACTGGGTATGCCAACGCAGTGTCGTAATGCTCCATACCGGCAGCTGCAGGCTTCACCCCACCCCAATAACCAGCCAGGGCGTGCCATACGTAAACGAATCTGCACCACGTAAAATGGAGTAAGAATAAAATGTTTATCAACTGTTAGCAAATATTTTTTGGTAGAAGCTTACACATGCTAATACCCTTAAATCTTCTAATTTTCAAAACTTATTCGGAGTTGGGCCAAAACTAAGGTGCCGATTGGTACCCAATTAGCTGGTTACTTGGTTTTGGTTCCGCGTCCTTGGACTGATATACAAATTTTGTATTCACCATCGAACCCAGTACTTGAGTGCCCAATATGTAAGTCCCAATTAGGGGTGTCAAGGGGCACCTTATTAATTGGTAACCCGGCAACTCTGATTACCAATGTCTGGGTCTATGAAACATGGACAATGTGTCCGACAAAGATACAAGGTAGTGTGTGTATTTTTCAGAAGCAATCAACTAGGGTATAGCAATGTGACTTTTACCTTTGTGATTTATAAGCGCCCTTTGTCCATCACTGGGTATTTATCAAGTCAGTTCTGAAACTAAATGATTCAGAAATGGAACCAGAATTCATATGACCCGAATCTGATAAGTATAAGAGGGTTTTGTTACAAGGTATACTGCTATCCGAACAGAAACAGATCCACGACACCCCCGGTCCCATTAGACCTGATTAGGACTCGGGTCAGCTACCAGTTAACAGTGGCTATAGCACACCTAATGAAATTTAGAGGTTAATAATAAATCCAAGGGCCGTGATAGTCAATTTGAAATTTGAAATGGAGCACATCTGGAGGATTTAGTATCCACTGATGTGGCCTAAGGACCACTATTCTTTTTCATCGACAAATTACAGAGGGTGGTGAAAGAATGAGACAAAGGTTGGCAGCTTTGTTCAATTGTACGAGAAGATTCACGCTGCATAAGCAAAGCATAGGAATAAAAGAGATAAAGAACAAAAGAGTAGTTGAGACATGGGACCACCACCACTTACTTGACATTGTGATGTTGCTTGGCTTCATCCACAACGAGCTTTAGGCCCGGGACCTGGTCATTGCTCTTGTCGTTCTTTTGGAACTTTTCGTTCTCTTTTATTCCTGTGAGTCTGCTTGCGAATCTGCAAAAGATCAACCAGAATTGACCGCATTGTTCGGATTAAAAATATAGCAGGAAAGATGAATAATTGCATCCGAACAGAACCTACAACTGAATCATTCAATGATTCTAACGAGTTCATTTTTGCTCAACAGCGCCTCTAATTCCCACAAGTACCCGTGACGACACTGTTTTTCATTTCTAAAATTTAATCCTTTTAGAAACAGTGTCTTGGGATACTTGCTGGAAGCTAAGGCACTGTTAAGTAATGACTGCATTTGCTAACAGAGCTGTTGAGACAAAAACAGACTTAATTCTAACACACCCCAAGTGCTATGCCTATGCAACATAAATGGGCTCCAAGTGAGCTATCATTTCTTGGAGAGAGAGAGAAATCTTACTGAGCCCCTTCTTGAACGACGCAGTCCTTGGATTCCTTGGCTTCGTTACCGATTTGTTGCCACCCATCGTCGATGATTAGGAAACGTGGAGGGGTCCCTCCCTGTGACAAGCTGCACCCACCAACCCAATCAAAACTTACTACATAAACCTATCCTCTCTTCTTATTTGCTACTAGAAGTCCTATAGTCCTACTTAAGTAATTCTCAGTTCTCATCTTTTTTTTTTAGGGAGTTTTTGACATACCCCCCCATGTTATCTTTAAAATTTGACATACCCCCCCACAATTTGAAAAAGCTGACATACCCCCTATGACTCGGTCCACGGTCATTTGACCAGGGTTGACCTGAGTTGACTACCAATTTTTTTATTAAATGGCAAAAATGCCCTTGTCTTCAACCTCTGACACAAGGGTTTGAGAAAAAACCCAAACCCCACAAACGTCTATGGTGGACGGCCAGCCAAGGGACTCCAATGGGTTGGCCGCCCATCACCAGCGACCATCCCACCGGAGTCTCATGGTCAGCCGGCCACCACTCCGGCAATAATTTAAAACCCAAAGTTAAAAAATAAAGAAGAAAAAAAACAGCATAAAATTTTAGTTTTAAAATTTTCATTATCATAAATGAAAATTAAAGCAAGACAAAGCAATTTATCTTTTAAGCTTTTGAGACATGGATTTTGGAAAGATGGGTTCTCTCAATTTTAAAATGTTCCTTCATGAGTTTTATCTATTTTGTTTGGGGGTATTTTTTCTTCTCAATATTCGCTTAATTCATCAAAAAATCAGAAAAAAAAATCTCAAGTTTACCTACATGGGTTTTAATTTTTATTTTTAATCTCCTCTTTTCATGTTTGATTTGGGGTTTGGGTTTTGGCCTAAACCCAAACCCTGGTTCTAAAGTTGAAGAGAATGGCACTTTCGTCCTGTAGTACAAAATTTCGTAGTCAACTCGGGTCAACACTGGTCAAATGACAGTGGACCGAGTCAGAGGGGGTATGTCAGCTTTTTCAAATCGTGGGGGGTATGTCAAATTTTAAAGATAACATAGGGGGGTATGTCAAAAATTCCCTTTTTTTTACCGAAGAAAGTTCAGTTAATTTCAAAGAGGGGCATATTTTTGGTTGTGTACGCGCAATCATATTAAGTCAGTTTGTGGGTTCAACACGGCAGCCACGATGTTTGAATTCTGAGGACCCTGATTAAGACTCAGTCAGTACCTACCAAAGAAAAATGGGTCCACAGTTAAAACACCCGTGGGTTTTTCTTTGTTACCTTTTGAGGCCTTCGTCCACGCCCTCGGCTGTGACGTCGGTGTAGAAAGCATCCCAGGTGCACCAGCCAAACCAGTCAAGGAAAGACGGCAACTGCAATGTCACGAGAGAGACTCAGTGATCAGAGGTCCAACCACTTTGCCGTGATATAAGGGAAAGAAAATGAAAGAAAGAGATGTCTTACAGTTTTCTTCTCTCGGTGGTGGAAAGTTTGCATGTGTTTTTCGACAGCTCTGTTTCACGAGGAAAAAACCCATATGAGATTTCGAAAGAGAGTGTGAAAGAAAAGAAAACTTGCGTGGGCGGTGGGTTTTTACTCACTTAACAGCCTGGTTGATGACTTCAAAGGGATTAGTCCCAGCGTGCATGTAGACCCCGTAAAGCGCTTGGTTGGTTTGAACAGCATTGTCTCCTGCAAAATCAATCAGCACAAACAAAGTCGTTTCGGTTCATTCTGAACCCACCCTTCCATCTTATAAACTCCATAAATTTGATTGATTTCTCCAGACTGGAAGAAGAACGTAGTTTGCATTTACGACACAGCTCCACCCAATTTCGAACGGTTGGTCTTCGTTTCCGATGGATGGGAGTGGGACTGCATATTTGGTAGGTGGGGGATTTATTTACTCACCGCTCTCGAGGCAAATCTCTATTTCATTCTTGTCGTTGCCTTGGAGAACGGCTCGGAACGGGCCTTCAAGGAGAGGGAGGAAGACGGTGTAGATGGTGGGAGAGTCATCTTGGTCGATTGTACCGTCCTTGCTCTCTATGAGCATGAATTGGGTCTCCAGGGGAACATCATTCCCGCACGTTCCCATTCTCTGGGTCATCCACCATAACTTGAATCGGAAGCAGCATACGAACCGGAGATCCCTGCGAAGAGTTGACACATATTTTGAAATTTTAGTGATTTGAACTTTACATTGGCTGGAAGTGCCATTGGTATGAAATTAAGACATTCAGACCTTAATGGCACAATTTGTTTAACCTATGAAATTCAGTCCAATTTGAGTGACTTTTTTTTTTCCTTCCCTTCACTTAAATTAATGCCTTTGACTTAATTTTCAGACATAAGAAGGCTTTCAGCACTTAAAAAACCACTTTTGCGAGAAAAATATCTTCCACCAAAAATTTATTTTTGACTGTTTGGTTAAGAAAATTTTAGATTCAGAGGATTTCCGATGCAGAGGACTCTCGTGGCCCTACATAGCACATTTGTTTATGCCCACTAACTGGATGTTTAGTTCAATCCTTGTTGGGTATACACACTATAAATCAGCTTGATTGATGATTTGTAGCAGTTGGATTTACTACCCAAAAACATGCTCAAATCCAACGGCTAGAATCAATCTTAAAAGGTACTAAAATCTATGGCTAGAGATAACCAATCAGGTTGATTGTTGGTTGTATATCCAACAAGGTGTGGTCTAAACATCCATGAAGTTAGTGGGCCAAAAACAAATGTGCTATGTAGGCCGCGAGAGTCCTCTGTATCTAAAATTTTCCCATTTGTAGTGTAAAACACGTATCGAGTTCTAGTTTTGTGTCCAAAAGATTTCCTGGATGAAATAAGTAAAGAAAACATATTTATGGTTTCAAGTAAAAGAACAGAGAAGTGGGGATGGACTTACTCTAGAGTACCCATGGGAAAGACGTGGAGGCTCTTGCTAGCGGACGCCGTTGCACCAATGAACGCCCCTTCGATGAGCCCCCCTCCCGACCCTGAAGTCAGGACGATGTTATCCGGTACTCCCGTCAATATGGTCTTTCCATGAACCACCAGGTTCCCATCGTTGATCGAGATCTTTGGTGTCACCGTCATCTTCGTTCCCTATTAGAAAGCACACATTTCTGAGTAAAACCAGTAAAAAAAAGGGTTATTTCAGTAACTCCCTATTTAATTATGACCATTTATTTGGCAACAACCCCACAGCAACAGTCCACCAGATGCCCGGCTTGTTTGACCAAAGAAGACGCCAGTGATAAGCGAATGATATCATGGTCAACCAAACTGACGGCACAGCCAGGATTACACATCCTGTTACGATCCATATCGTCGATGGTCCTTGAAATTCGTGTGTTGTATTGGAAGGACAATCGACGGTTTGGACTTAGGAGGATGTCATCCTCACGATGACACCGTTAGTTTTTTTATTCGTTCTGAACCCTGAAGATTACAGCTGATGACAGTCGGATTTTCTCATCAGAAACTCCAGCACGCAGCACGTTACCTCTGCCCGAAGTAAGAAAATAGACTTTGGAGGGCCCACTAACCGCGTGGATGTTTAGCCCACCCTGGGTACTTAATCCAAGGGCAAGAAATTATCAATCAATCCGATTTTTAGGGGTGGGACTAAATATCCGTGCGGTTAGTGGGCCCCAAAAAAATTTAGCTATTTAGAGCCATGAGATCCCTCTGCATCGACGGCATCCAAAATCCTCCCCGTAAATTTTTTTTTTCCGAGTAATACAGGTTTTATTGAATATTTTACAAGTTCTAGACAGCTGATAGTATTCAAGATTTTGTTTGGTGCGGATCCCGAGGATCATTAGGAGTCTGGACCCAGGGATGATGATAAGGACGCTTGAGTGAAAAATAGAGAAAGATGAGTCGAAGAAGAGAATCAGATCTGAAACTGAAGTTTATTATATAAGTGGTTTCCGATCCGATCTGTTCTGTTTCATTACTGAACCAAATATCGCCCGTCGGCTTTGTCTATTTCGAATCCCCTTCCTCCCTTCCTCTACTAAAAAAAGGTAAAAAGAGCCGGAAAATAACAAGAAAAAAAAAAAAAAAACTCATAGTCTGTGGACCACACCACAGTGATCGGGAGAGAGAGAGAGAGTGAAAAACATAAATTTCAGCAAATATTCACAAGGATCCCATCGAAAAAAGGGGATAAAAAGCAACAAAACGGACGTATTCGTGAAAAGAACGTCAAAGGAAATCGCCTTTTTGAATTTAAAAAAGATTAACGTAGAAGCAAAGAAATTCCGATAAAATTACTTTTTTTTTTTGTTATTGAAGACGGAAGACCGTGGTGATCTGTAACTCTGTATGAGAAACAAGGTCAGTGCCTCAATGTTCACGGATCTGTTGAGATATAGTCCAATCAGTCGCATAAATTTTCAAATCAACCAAATCCTGCATATTCACTCCAAAATCTTCGCTATCAGAGAAACAGAGAGCTCAGAATCACAATTTCTCTTCTCAATCACTACTTGTTACTTCAAATTTCTCCAAAACACCACAAAAATTCAAAGACGGTCACAATCTTAGCTTTCATCACAACAATAACAAGAAGAAGATCTGAAATTTCACCAAATCTATTTAATTTACTCCCAAAACAACCAGACATAATTTCATCATTTCCAGGCGATATCACAACCGCCTGTAAATCTTGAATCTCGATCTTCCATTCCACCGACACCAATCACACAAATTTCCCAAAATTCCTCCAAAAACCACTCAAAAAGAACCGAATCGACAAAGCTACGAACAAGTAGAGAAATCTTCAACTAAACTCACCTGTAAATTTCTCTCCGGCCGAAGCAAAAAACCGTTCTTGAAGCTTCGATCAGACAACCAAACGCGAAGAAATCAAGAAAACAAAACCAGAAACAAAGATGGAAATTTTAAAAATAAAAAAACTGCTCAGTAGAAGCGCATTCCAAAGGGAATGCTTCTTCTTGAAGAGCGTTTCTAAATAACAGCAAAGAACACTCAATACACGGTCATAACAATGTGGTGAACCAATGGAAAAACCTGCCTTATATACTGTCTGAAGCGTTAAACATCTTGCAACTCTCTTCCCACATCTCATCAGATGTTTACGCGTGGCATTATAGATCCCGTCCTATTCCTCACCTTACGTCTTCGATTTTATTATTCTTAATTTAGATCTATAACAAAGTTGGGGCAGTCGGTAAATTCCAAAACAAGCAGCTTTGATTCCGTAATCTAATCTAACGGCAACTATAACGGAAAAGAAAACGCCGTTAGTTGCCGTTATAATCTAAGGTGTGCAACGTACATCACATTTTGTGACCCTCCGATGCATCAAATCGTCATCATCATGGAGATTTCAACATCCTAAGCTCATCAGATTGGGACAGGTCAATAAATGAGATAAAAGTGGGACCATTTAATGGTTGGACCAGAATTCTGATTTTTTGCTTACCAAGATCTATGAACGTGGTTTACGCGTTAGTAAAGCTGGGAAATGGCGGAACTATGATAAATTGGATGAGAAATTATTGCTTGTTTTTTGTCTTCTCGGCTACGGTCGTACACGTCTCTTCGTCGAAACCCAAAAAGCAATTTTTGGAGGGGTCGTGATGTAACAAGGTATACCTGAGATCTTTTCGAAGCGGCAATTTTGGTAGTCACCGCTGCCATCTGGACCCATTGACCGCATGGATGTTTAGCGTAGCGGAAAAAGATGTAACAAGGTATGCCTGAAACTGTTCATTTGCCGAAGCGGCATTTTTTGTAGTCACCGCTGCCATCTGGACCCACTGACCGCATGGATGTTTAGCCTACCGGAAAAAGATGTAACAAGTATGCCTGAAACTGTTCATTTGCGGAAGCGGCATTTTTGGTAGTCACCGCTGCCATCTGGGCCCACTGACCGCTTGGATGTTTATCCCACCCCTTGGTGGATATACATACCAAAAATAATCTTGATTGGTAATTTATAACCATTAGTTTTTAACACTTTTTAGCACCATTTAAGGCGTTCTTATAGCCGTTGAATACAACCATTTTTTGAATACTAAAACCAACGGCTAAAAATCATCGAACAAGCTGATTTTTTGTATGAATGTCTATTAAAGGGTGAGCTAAACATCCATGCGGTCAGTGGACCCAGATGGCAGTGGTGACTACCAAAAATGCCGCTTCCGCAAATGAAAAGATCTCAGGTATACCTTGTTACATCACGACCCTAGCCTACCCCTTAATAGACATTCGTACCAAAAATCATCTGTTTAATGATTTGTAGCCGTTGGTTTTAGTACTCAAAAAATGATTGCATTCAACGGCTATAAGAACGCCTTAAAAAGTTCTAAAAAATGCTAAAATCTAATGGTTATAGATTACCAATCGGGGTGATTTTTGGTGTGTATATCCACCAAGGGGTGGGATAAACATCCATGCGGTTAGTGGACCCAGATGACAGTGGTGAGTAACAAAAATCCTGCTTCCGCATTTGCTACAGTTTCAGGCATACCTTGTTACATCGTTATCATTTTTGGAGGGCCGAGTTAATACATATCCCGAGGCTTTGGGGAGCCAAGTTGATGCATATCACGAGACAATTGTTTGGGTTTTCCATGGGTCCCACCACTAATGGAGAAAATATACGCTGTCTAATAAGACATCAAAATTTGAAGTCTCCCCTCGTAAAAATGCGACGTGGAGTTCACTTTAGGGCCCACTGACCTTATCAATGTTTGGTTCACCTCTTAGTGGGCTTACAACTAAAAATCAGCTTGATCAATGATCTTTAACAGTCATAATTTAGCAAAAAAAAAAGCTCAAATCAAATGGTCAAATAGTGCCCTATTAAAATACTAAATCAAACGGCTATAAATCATTAATCAAAGTGATGTTTGATGTGTAAATCCATCCAGAGGTGGACCAAACATCCATAAGGTCAGTGGGCCATACAGAGTAATCCACGTGGCATTTTAGGAGGGAGATATCAAAATCTGGGGGATATCAACATCTATGGCCAGAATTTCGTTCCATGCTCCGGTTTTGACACGCTGGCACGTCTCCAGATCGGGTGCTAAGCCAGCAAGTCTAGGCCCACAGAGTAAAACTTCTGTCACAAAATATTGTGACCGAAGCCGGTCACAACTCACGATACGAGCCACGTGGCATACTATTAGAGGGCACTGACTCTATGGATGTTTAGCCAGTTCCTCGGTGGACCTTCAAACAAAAAATTGGCTCGATTAGTGATTTAAAACCTTTGGATCTTTGCATCCAAATAATGCTCAAATTCTTACAGTTAAAATCAACCCATGAAAATAACTTTAATCCAACACTTATAAATCATCAATCAGGCTGATTTTTGGTTTGCAGCTCCATCGAGCGGCTGGTTAAACATCCATCGATCAGCACCCTCAAATGATATGCCACGTGGCTCGTATTGTGGGTTATGACCGGCTTCACTCACAACATCTTGTGACAGAAGTTTTACACTAGGCCCATATGAACCCGGTTTGATGGAGTTGACAGCTTTCAAACCGTGTACGTACATTTTTGACTCAGTGACGACGACATGTGGGTCTTTGCACGTTGGCTACTTAGTACAAGATCTTTGGTATATTCGCGCACATGCCGTCACCCCGCAACTTCTCGTTCTTTCTCAGTTTCTCGTTCCTTAAACGAGAAGTACAAGAGGAATTATTCTGTGTGTTTACAGTATACCAAAAGTCCTATATTCAACTGTGGGATACGCCACAAAATAATCAATTTGGGTGGGCCCTCAATCCAAACCTCTTTGTCCAATTCAATTATTGGGGGCACAATTGAATGCATATCTAAACCCTAAACCTTAAACTCTAAAGTCTAAACCCTAGCAACTTAAAAAAAACATAACTAATGCATGAAGTAACAACTCTCCAAGCGTCATACAACAGGGCAAATGTGCATTAATTTCAATATCCATGAATCACATTGGTTCAGTAGGTGGTTCCATCTGTTAGTTGTTTGCATTTATGGGTTTATGCAACTGTTGCTTGCCCTAAAATCAATCCACATATGGTCCACCGATGGGGCACGAAATGGGTTCGGATCTAGGTTGGGTTTTGGGTAGATCCGGATTGGGATTTAGTTTTTGGATCTTGATCGGATTGGACACGATCCTAGCATCGATCCATGAACAAATACATGGGGTTGGATCCACATGTATTTCACTAAAAATGGTGCATTATAGTCAGGGTCCACTTGTTTTTAGTGAAATACATGTGGATCCAACCCCATGTATTTGTTCATGGGTCGATGCTAGGATTGTGTGATATGGATCGCAAAATTGGGTTTGATCCTGTGACGTGGGTCCAATCCGATCAAGATCCAAAAACTAAAGGGTCGTGATGTAACAAGGTATACCTGAGATCTTTTCATTTGCGGAAGCAGCATTTTTGGTAGTCACCACTGCCATCTGGGCCCACTGACCGCATGGATGTTTAGCCCACCCTTTAATAGACATTCGTACAAAAAAATTCAGGTTGTTTAATGATTTTTAGTCATTGGTTTTAGTACTCAAAAGATAGTTGTATTCAACGGCTATAAGAACGCCTTAAATGGTGCTAAAAAGTGTTAAAACTTTAATGGTTACAGATTACCAATCAAGGTGATTTTTGGTATGGATATCCACCGAGGGGTGAGATAAACATCCAAGCGGTCAGTGGGCCCAGATGACAGTGGTGACTACCAAAATGCCGCTTCGGCAAATGAACAGTTTCAGGCATACCTTGTTACATCTTTATCCCAATCCGGATCTACCCAAAACCCAACCTAGATCCGAACCCATTTCGGGCCCTATCGGTGGACCATATGTGGATTGATTTTAGGGCAAGCAACAGTTACATAAACCCATAAATGCAAACAACTACACGATTTGCAGTAGCGTGGGCCCGTTTGATGACCGCTAAAAATTTTAAAATTTCAATAAAATTCATAACAGAAAAGTAGAAATAATGGACTTTTTTTAACAATTAGTTTTAAGAAAATAACGGTCCTTAATTTTTTTAAGCGTTTTAACGGTACACACAATAATGGGGGAGGTCCGATTCCGTTATAACGGCCACTTTTTAAACCATAGTCCATAATCATAATCCATATAACTAAACATATGTGCGGATCTAGACCTGGATCCAACTCTGATCAAATTCCCTATAAATCCATATCCGACATTCAAGAATCTAAAAGGGAGAGAAAAAAAAAGGGTATGAATCGGGTTGGATCTTGGGTCATCCTTCAGACTCCATTGCATGAATCAATATGATCATCATAGCTCTCCGATTGATAGATTTTTGTCAACCAATCAACCCTAGGAAAACAGATAACCAATCCACAACTGATCTAAAGAATTTGGGGCCATTAGATTGGTGCAATCTCTATGATCAATGGTGGGGTGTGTAAACTAATAAGTTGTGATAGGATACATAGTAACCAATAATGGTATAGAGTCTATAGACTCAGTAATAAGCCACTTCAATTTCAATTTCACGTGAATAAGCGATAAGCTTAGTCAAAGGTATCTTTTTTGAAGAACCTAAAGGCTAAAAAACTGCATGGAGAGACAAAAGTAGCACTTCTTTCTATAAGGCTATATAAGGCTACAGTCGGTGGAGGACACAATGATTTGGAATATTTCGGCTTATTTTAATAAGTTGCTTAGACCGATAATATCTCCCACAAATCATTTTTTTAAGTGCTTTTATGTCCTCATCGTTCATTATTATTGGTTTGAAAAGGACCGGTCTAGGCGGTTTGAAACCAAGCCACGGCGCCCCAATGAGCGGTTCAGATTTACCTACTTTTGTCTTGATTCTGACGTTCTGTGTAAAAGTAAGGAGCATAAATTACAGGAGAAAAAACTGCAATCAAACGGGCCCACGCTAATGCAAATCCTAGTCAGCTATTGATAATGAAACCTATAAGATAGTGACACGTGGATCTTTGTTTGTACGGTTGTCAGCACCTTAAACATAAGTCTGAGAAGTTGAGGGACCGTTTGGACTTTTGCTTTTATATAATGACACGTGTATAGCCAGGTTCAGATGTACTGTGTCCTCGACCTGCCAATTTGTTTTTATCATCGTCGCTGTCATCAAAGTTTTACTCAAGAAAATGACACTGATTCACCCTACTTTTTTTGTCTGAGTAAATATTTGATCGCATACGACTACATTATCAGCCACGTGGCACACTCTTAGAGACCACTTTTGGCCTATGTCCGTCGAATTTGGGAAATTTGGTAATCATGTTCAAGGGATCGAAATCTTGGTTTTAAAAAACGGCCGTTATAACCAAAATAACAGACATTATAACGGATTCGGACCTCTCCCGTTACATTATGTACCGTTTCAACGCATGGTTGTTTTGTGATAAAATTTTGTAAAAAAGCCTGTTATTTCTGTTATTTTCCATTAAATATTTATTAAAAATTTGAAATTCAAATTTCAGTGCTATTTTTCCAATTTTTTCATTATTTCTTATTATTTTCCATTTTTGCCCCTGAACATTACAATTCGTCGTAACAGCCGTTGTAACAGAAAAAATAGTAACACCCCTAATCTGTTATACCATTATAACGGCCCTTTTAAACCTTGACTGAAATTACAAATCAGGATGATTTTTGGTACCTAGGTCTCCACCTAGGGATGAGCCAAACTTCTAGGGTTGTCAAATGTGTCGGTTCCTAAGATACCCAGAACTGGAATTAACGGTTTCCGGTTCTTATCCGTTCCGGGTTGATTTCGGTTCTTAAAATGATGGATCTGGAATCGATTATTTGATTTTGGTCAGTTCCGGGACTGTTTCCAATCTTGATAATATTGCAAAATTTATCACTATATTTATATATCGGTTCCGGTTCTTAACGGTTTTGGGTCCAATATCAAACTACCTAGAATGAAAACCATTATTTTCAGTTCGGTTCTGGTTCCAGTTCTTTTTAGTCAGTTCCCATAAATGTGAAACTGGAACCGATTTTTTGGTTACGGTCCCAATTCGGTTTCGGTTAAACGGTAAAATTGACACCCCCTGCAAACATCCATGTGGTCAGTGGTCCAAGAGGCGAGTGTTTCACGTGGCTTCTTTGTTAAGTGACGCACGTGGTCTGGAAACAAAGGAATGTTTGGCTCATAGATGTTTATAGGGGCACGAATAATGTGTTTTCCTGGGAAGTATGCACTTTTCTTGGGAATAATGCATTATTCAAACACCCCCCCACGGAGAGGTAGCTCTCCTCGGATAATTGGATTTCAAATTTCCAAACGTACATTATCCCTGGAAAGGTGTGTTAATAGATGAGTTTATTCTGTCAAAGTGTTGTCTTATTAGGAGAATCTATCCGAGCATACAAACACCCCAATAAAAAAAGGGTCGCGATCCGAGGACAACTATTTTTGACAACCATTTGGCGGAACCACATAGAAGATGAATCAGTGGCTAATGTTTAAAAACCAGACCAGTCATTGACTCGGTGGATTGGCTTTTCCACTAGATCAATGGTTGGGTGAGTTGGCAAAAAAGACGACCCTCTTGAAAATGACCCTGTTGATTGACCTACCACGAGCCAACAAAATAGAAATAACAAAAAATCAATCACATAAACACCATAGATTTTCTGTGGTTCGGCAGTGTGCTTACATCTACAGGTGAGAAAAACTCTTTTATTACCTGTAAAGAATTAGGGTTTCAAATAGTTTCCTCTCATTCATTTTCACAAAGTACAAAGTAAACCCTAACGCCGCTTTACTAAAATACTAGTGTTTTAGCTCGAGCACTCTACAAAACATAAAAAATTTAATAAAATGATTAAAAAGAACTAAGGGCATGTTTGACACATGAGAAAAAGAGTTCCAATGGCAAATATATATTTAGCCAGACGAATATTATCTTGGCTAAATTAATATTTGTGCATATCAATATTTAACTATGTTTGGTACGTGTATTAGATATCTTCAGTTTCTTTCAATTTGTATGGGTCCTGGCCCACATATTAAAGTAAGTCAAATATGGGCTAGACAAGTAGAGACGTGTAGCCATGTAAGGATGTTCATATTTAAAATTTCTAAGTAGAGAGTCATAGTGGTGTAAGGACGTTTATTTCTAAAATTTTTGTAGCCTTGTAAGGATGTTTATTTCTAAAATTTCGTAGTCTTTATAATTACATTAATGGTAGTGGGATTTTAGGGGAGAGAAGCGTGGGTTGATGGAAGAGTTTTCTCAAAGAGAAACATGGGTGTTTGATTTATAATAAACTTTGGAAAAAGGAGAGACGTTTTGGATAGAGATTTAAAGAACGCTTTGGACTTAGTTTAAAAGAAGGTTTATTGATAGGGCCCTTACTTGGTTCGTTGCACTAGGATGCATTTTGCGCTCCCGTGCAAATGCGGTGAATTGCATTACAGTCACTTACCATGATCTTTGGGCTGCATATGTTGGCATCCACTTTCTTAAAGAGTTTGCAGGGGCTTGGCAACTCATCTGCACGCCCCAACCAATTACGTGTAATTCCAAAACTGTGGCAAGTGGGTGCATTGCATCCGATTTGCATTGAACCAAGCAGAGCCAGTGTATTTAGTTGGTTGCTATTGGCACTAGTAATTAGATTTTGTTCAAGGGGGAGCCCACAATCAATTGAGTAGAACGGCTTACAATATAAGCCATGTGGCATATTCGTA
Source organism: Euptelea pleiosperma (assembly GCA_035048495.1). NCBI lineage: Eukaryota > Viridiplantae > Streptophyta > Magnoliopsida > Ranunculales > Eupteleaceae > Euptelea > Euptelea pleiosperma. The sequence goes on along the minus strand of CM068544.1, from coordinate 22,036,453 downwards.
GAGATTTCTGACTGTATGGATATTTGGCTCAACTCTAAATGGACATAGAGACCAAAGATCAGCCTGATTAGTGATTTCTAAGCATTAGATTGAAGTCTTTGATTTTTAACCGTAGAATTTGAGCATAATTTGGGGTACAAAGATCGAATGGCTTGAAACCATTAATCAGGCTGATTTTTGGTCCGTAGGACAACCTAGGGACTGCCCAAACATCCATTCGGTCAACGTCCTCTAATAGGGGCACTAAACTAAAACTGAAAAGGGGCACTACGTTCAAATACCCTGGCCCCTTCCTGGCGGAGGCTCCGCCGTTGCTAGTAATGTGAAATTAATTTGCTTAAATTCCAATTGTTGATTACTGAGTAGTGTATGCTGGACCCACGAAAGTTGTGGCTTAATGAGTAATAGAGTATATATTAGTCCTTGCAGAATACAAAACACCTATCACAACAGGCCCATATAAGTTTTTTTTTATAATTATTTGAAAATAATAGCTAAAAAATTGATTCTCAGCTCGATGTTGACCCGGGCTGGTTTGGGGTCCGTTGGATTCAAACACTTGGTTCATCATGGGCTTCATGAACAATCCTGTGGATGGGTTCCAAGCTCATAGTGAAAAAGTATTGGAATCACATGGCTAGAAATCGTTACCCAGGTTTATTTTTGGTGTGTAGTTCCGCAACAAGCGCTGGACCAAACATTCGTGGGTTCAGTGGGCCCAAAAAAGTTAGCCAGGTGGCATTAAACTTTTGATACAGAATTTTATACCATGGTTTGTATCATTTGGGGTACCACAAACCAAAAATTAACCAGATTAATAATTTCTAACCTTTGGATCTGAGTACCCCAAATGATGCTCGAAATCTACGGTTAAAAATAAACTATGGGAAGGACTCTAATCCAAGGAATAAAAGTTACTAATCAAGTTGAATTTTGATATGTAAGTCTAGCTATCGATGGGCCAAACATCCATACCATCATTGGTCTCTAAAAGTGTGCCACGTGGCTCATACGAAGGTTCTCAATTTTTTCAACAATCGTTCCTTCTACTTGTAAAAAAAATCAAAATAATGGTGGAAACGTATTTTAAACCTAAGTTTGTGGTGTCAACACTTGCAAGCTTCACCAACTTAGCAAGCTAACATCTTCTTTGGTAGGTAAGAGAAAAAAGAAGGTAAGACATGGTCATTGTACATCTCTTTCTCGGAGGGGACGGTCATTATGAGATTACGATTTGTGTTTTTGACACCCTTTCTAACTTTCTTGGATTATTGTTGCTCCTTTTGTAAAAGGAGTTTGAAGTTGCCTTTCTTTGGTTGGTTTTTGAGTAAAACTTCTATCACAAGAAATTGTAATAACACAATCACAAGCCAATGAGTTCTCGGCACGTACACAAGTTCTTTTGCAACGTACCCATGTGCTTTTGCTTTGAGGTGTACGTGCCGAGAACTCATTGGCTGTGATTGTGTGATTTGCAATCCGATTGTGACAGAAGTTTTACTCTTGGTTTTTCGTCCCTTGTGCTAAAGAGATCAATCACCATCAATCTTGATTGGTTGTTGGGGCTTGAACACTTTTATGTTTGTGTTAAAGCCCCCTTTTATTAGAGGTTGATGGTTGGATAACTGTTGTTTTGAGGTTAGTCGTCCTTCTGGTGCCTATCTATGTCAAGAATTGTGTAGTCGGTGTGTTTCTCCTCCTCATAGCGAATTTACTTTCTTGTTTATCATTATCAAGTACCAAAATGCCTCTATTTATATTCAACATGTATTAAATATTCGATGGTATTTTAAAAAAAGTAGCAAAATAAAAAAGTTTGACAACCAAGTGAAATTTTTGAAAAATTAATGTAGAGGAGAGTAGTTTTCCAAATTGGCAACCATAGGGCAATTTTGGAAGATGTGGTCTTTTTTAAATTTGGAGGGATATTTGAAATGGTTGGAATACAAGAAGTTCACATTTGTTCTCAGGCGTGGATTTCGAGAATCCAACGGTGGTTGTTCTTTGGCAAAAGTGAATGCTTGCTCAACACTTTTGCCAAAGAACAACCGCGTCCGTCCGAGCACAAACGCACAAACGTGAACTTGTTGGTTCACTTTTGTTGGTCCCCCCTAAGCCTGACCCTATTTGAAAATAGTAACAACTAAAAAGACAGTTCTAGAAACTTTCTAATGATTTATGTGACGAGATTTTTTTTGATAAATCCAACCACATATATTAAAAGGAGATCGAGAAGATTTCAAAACAAGAACAAGGAAATGGCATTAGCCAATAAAAACAAAGACAAAGGATTCGGGGTACTATCTCTCCAAAATCACCTCCAAACTAAAAATCATATCTCTAAAGAAAGTGCCTTCAACTAAGGGAAGATGCTGCTCCAACTAAATAGAAAAGCCTTAATATTAAGGATCACTTCTTGAATAGAGCATTCCTTACCTATAAAGATTCTCCTATTTCTCTTCAACTAAATACTCCAAATAATAACAAATAGTAGCATCTTCTATAGAATGATCCTCTTAGCTAATGCATCAATCCTGAGCTAGCCTCCCAATAATGCCCCAATAGATTCTGAAAAGACCCAAGACAAGCTCTTAAGTGCTATAAAGTATAACCATATATGTTTGGCAAAATTGTAGTGTAAAAGTAGACGGTTCGTATTCTACCCATTAGCCTTTCACATAGCACAAAAGTTCATCAATATCCATTTTCTAGCTATCAAATATTTATCAGTAGCGAGTAACTTGTTTAATGATGCAACCTAAGCAAAAAAAATGCACCCCCCCTATCGGTTTCAAATGGACGGTGGATCTCAGCTACTCACACCCGATTTTGGCAAATGTTTTGTTGGAGAGTGTCGTGGGCACGGGCCACCCACTAGTATACTAAAAAGAAGGGTCGACTAACATGCATATCCCATGTTGTATATCTTATATATAAAAGTAATAAAACTCAAAACTTAACAAACAATATAACTATTAAAACAAAATCCTTACATGGGACAGGCCTTCATACAACTATTTATATGTATGTGCACAACCCTACACTTTATTGGTAATTACAAATAGACCCCTCTAATTTTTTTACTTATTATTAGTGGAGAGGAACGCATTGTGCGTATGCGCACGTGCAATTAAAAAGAAAGAGAAAAAGAAAATACAATAATCTTTATAAGTAGCAAAAAATATTATTGTGACCAAAATGCTCTTATATTCAACATGATACATTAAAAAAAAAAAACGTAGCGAAAAATAATACTGACGGGTAAAGCGGTTATAAGCGTTAAATCATTTTTACGGTTAAATATCAAATAATGTAATTTGTGAATAATTTGGAAAAAAAATTGCGAGTTAATATGAATTATTGAAATAGACGGTCAACTAATGTTTTTGAATAATTCATAAACGTCGCTATAATTCTATAAATTACTAACTACAGTCAAGATCGACACTATCGCAACATAACATAATTATGTGTAAAAAACAAAAAACAAAAAAAAAATAAAAAATAATGGAATGCTATGGACATTTACAACCTTAATCACGTATCTTAAAATTGACTTCATTTTTAATTTCTATTTTTGATAGGCATGCCAAAAATTGACCTCATCACATGATTGTAGCCATCCAATTATTACAATCTCTCTGATGATCATAAAAGATAAGGTTAACGAGGGATGCTATCAAGCAACGCGGGCCTAAAGGTGTTGCACAGCGAGTCCTATTTTCTCATGAATGAGTAACGGCGTTCCTAGGCGCCGAGCGCCGTTGGATTTGAGTTTTCAAAATAATGCTAGAATGCTATTAAAAATCAAGATATGAAAAGACTCAAATCCAACGGATAGAAATCTCCAAGTGTTTATTTTTAGTCTGTAGGTCCATCCAAGTATTAGCCAAATATCCATATAGTTAGTGGTCTCGAACAACGTTCCATGTCGCTCAACGTCATTGAGATAAGTCGGAGTCATTGCGCATATGAGGCAACCCTAAAAAAAATAAGAAAAAATAAATTTTATTTCAAGATGGGGTTTTCAAGGCAGTTTTTCTTGTCGAGCACCCCTCAAACTCATTCATGATGATGTGTCGGGTCCAGCTCTTATTATGTCGGATGGGAGGCGCTCGATGGGTCGACCTCGCGGTATAGAGTTGGGATAATCCTTTGTTCCATGCATAACCGTGAGGCTATTTACAATTAGCAATGCATCAAAGGCCTTGTTTGGTAGCACTATAAATGTTTGTGACAAATATTTGTGTGTTTAGTGGCGCAACATCCAACAAATATTTGCGTTAGATCCAATCATTATTTTGCAAAAAAAAGTGATCTAATGTTTGCAACCAAAAATTAACTGCAAACAGCTGCAAACAATAGGCCAATGACTTCCTCATTCCCCTTAGTCTCTCCCAACAGCTCTCCCATCCCTAACTATACGAAAATTTTCTGAACAAGGCCATGCTTGGTTTGCTGCAACAGAATGCAAGTTGCAATGGAATACATTTGCATTAGATTGCCATGCATTTATTTGCAAACCGATTCCATTACAGCTGATTGGTTCACACTTGGATACGGTTTATCAATCCAACTTCTGACATTCGACACAACCTCCATCAGTTTGCAACCTGCCCAACCAAACATGCTGAAGTTTTCGGACTGAGGTAACCAAATGCATTTGCATTTTGTCGCAGCGAAACAAGCAGGGCCCAAATGTTTGTTATTGCATTTTCCCGCAAACTATAGACAGGCTACCAAGCAGGGCCAAAGATGCAATTGTTATCCGGCAAACCATTCAACGGTGGAATCTGACCTGCAATTAATGTGGGTATTTCCATGTCCAAAGTAGATCCAAAGGCTCCCAGGACACTTTTTTGCACTAATAATTTCATTAATGTTCTCGGGTGTGGATTCCGAGAATCCAACGGTGGTTGTGCTCTGGCAAAAAGTGAATGTCAGCTCAGCACTTACAACCACCGTTGGACTCTTGGAACCCTCGGCCGAGATCTTATTAGTTCACTTTTGCTTGTTCCCTGAGCCCGACGCATAAAACAAAGGGTTGGGCTTAGGGGTGTCAATTTTACCTGTTTAAATCAGAACCGAATCGGAACCGGAACGAAAACACCGGTTCTGGTTCCACATTTTTGGGAACTGATTAAAATGGAACCGAAACCGGAATTGAACTGAAAATAATGGTTCCAATTCTGGGTAGTCTAATATGGAACCGAAACCGAACTGATAAGAACCGGAATCAATATATAAATATAGTATAAAAATTCTCATATTATCAAGATTGGACCCGAATCGGAACCGGAACCGACGAAAATACATAACCGGTTCTAGTTCCGGATCCATCATTTTGAGAATCGGAACAGTTAAGAACCCGAACCGGAACACAGTTCCGATTTTGGCCACCTTAGGAACCGAAACCGGAATCGACCCGTTGACACCCCTAGTCGGGCTCCAGTAACCACCCTAAAATGACAGGCTCCGGTTACAGGGGCACAATATGAGCAACGTGGCGTACTCTTAGAGAATGACTCTGACCATATGGATGTTTGGCCCATCCTTAGATGGACCTAAAAACCAAAAATCATCCTGATTAGTGATTTATAGGCGTTGGATCTTTGTACCTCAAATTCTGCTCAAATTCCTACAGTTGAGATTAACCCATGAAATAAGTCCAATCCAACGCCTATAAATCACTAATGAGGCTGATTTTTGGTTTGTAGGTCCACTTAGGGATTGGCCAAACATCCATACCGGTCAGAGTGCTCTAAGAGTGTGTCACGTGGCTCATATTGTGTCCTGTAACCGGAGCCTGAGCCTAAAATAAATAGTAAGCAAATCAAAATTGGAAATGGCTCAAGAGTTAGAACCCTGTACGCAATTTGCTTCTGAGTTCTGACTGCATTCCTCGGGTCAACACACGTGGTACTCTAGCTGACGATCACGTTACAATCAGGTCAATTTTTGACGTCTCATTCATCAAATAGTGGGTCCCATCCCATAATGTGTATTCCATGTGTTTGGTTGTGCTATTTATATAGATCTCTTATAATTGAGAGATGATGACGTGATCAACCACACATACATGCAAGGGAACTCGGCCCATTTAATGGGTTCCCGCTGGGAGATCCTCTCTTGATCGAGTAGAACTTTGATGACGGACCAACACTTTTATAGATCGTTGACCGTTTGGATGTTTGACCCAACCCTATGTGGACCTACAGATCAATGATTTATAAGCGTTAGATTGGAGTCGTTTTCATGGGTTTATTTTTAACCGTGATATTCGAACATTATTCGGGGCACAATGCCCAAATGTTTGAAATCATTAATCATGCTGAAATCGGTACGTAGTCCACCTAGGGATAGGGATGGACTGGACATCCATATGATGAGTGGTCTCTAAGAGGACTCTTACCGTATGGATGTTTGGCCAATCCCGAGGTAGACCTATAAACCAAAAATCAGCCTTATTAGTGATTTATAGGCGTTGGATTGGACTTATTTTCATGGGCACCGGTTGATCTCAACTGTGGGAATTTGAGATCTTTGTACCTCAAATACTGCTCAAATTCCCACAGTTGAGATCAACCGGTACCCATGAAAATAAGTCCAATCCAACGCCTATAAATCACTAATAAGGCTGATTTTTGGTTTATAGGTTTACCTTGGGATTGGCCAAACATCCGTACGGTAAGAGTCCTCTAAAAGTGTGCCACGTGGCTCATATTATGTTCTGTAATGGGAGCCTGTCATTTTACAAATAAATCCAACAATTTGCAAATAATTTGGAAAAAATTGTGAACTAATCTGAATCATTTAAATAAACAGTCAAATAATGTTTTTTTTAATAATATTTACAGTGTAAAATTGGGCCCACAAGTACCCATCTTTGTTATAAAATTTGAACACATGTAAGCATCAGGATCATTTACGTAGAATACATTACAAGATGATGGGACCCACCATTTGATGAATCTTATCCAGTGATCACCCTTTTGACTCATTTTGTAATTTTTTTTTTTGATAAGCATGCTAAAAATTGTAGCCGTTCAATTATTGCAATTAATTTCTTAGATGATCACAATCTCTAGCTAGCTGATGATGATATTGATCCGGATCAGGTCAATTTTCGACATACGTGGTTCACCAAATGGTGGGTCCCATCTACTTACGTGGATGGATAATGGATATGCCGTTTATAGACTATATATTGGATCTATAATAATGGACATAGATCATATGTCTCTTATAATTGAGACATATTGACGTGATCCATGACATACGTGGCATATGCATGCTGAAAGGGGCTAACTATTTAATGGGGTCCCACTAGCAGATCCCCTTTATCATTGCTGGATGATTGTGACCATCCAACCTTTTATTTGATTGTGGTTACAACCAATCAGGTGAGATTTACGAGCCATGCAATCTTCTTAGATCAAACCATTACGCGCCGAGTATGTCTCTCCTGTTTCTAAATATATTCGTTTTAGATCTACGATCACATCAAATCATCCCTTATAATTGAGGGACGATGATGTAATCCTAGACATTGGTGTACTGTCTAATGGACCCCACACAATAGAATTATGGTGGGTGTCCATCGAATTATGTTTACACCCTTAGTAGCCATAATCAAGGTTTAAATTAAAGGGGCCGTTATAACTAAGGTTTAAAGGGGACCGTTAAACCGGTATAACGGACTGGGGGAGTTACCGTTTTTCCTTTATAACGAAAAAACCTGCTCAGGGGCAAAAACGAAAAAAAGGAAAAATAATGGAAAAAATGGCGCTGAAATTCAAATTTTGAATTTTAAAATTTGAATTTCAAAATTTCAAAAATAGAAAATAACGGAAAAAAAAGGAATATAACGGAAAATAATGGCCTTTTTTCACAAAATTTTCCAGAAAATAACGGTTGTTATTTTCATTATAACGAAAATAAAGATCACCGTTATGTTTGAGCATTTTAACAGTCCATAACGTAACGGGGTAGGTCCGAATCTGTTATAACGGCTGTTATTTTTGTTATAACGGCCATTTTTTAAACCTTGGTTACAACAGTACATATAATGGGATGGGCCGGGGCGTTACCTCTTTTTCCGTTAACGGCCATTATAACGGATTGTAATGCACAAGCAAAAACAAAAAAAATGAGAAAATAACTGAAATAACAGAAAATAACGGCGCTAAAATTAAAAATCCAAAATTTGAATTTCAATAAATGTATAACAGAAATAATGGACATTTTTTTAACAAACTTTTTTCAAAAAAATAAAGGTCGTTATTTTCCTAGCATTACAAGGTACATAAAGTAACTGGGGAGGTCTGAATCCGTTATAATGGCCATTATTTTCGCTATGACGGCCATTTTTTAAACCATGGGCATAATTTCGTAGAAGGGATACTTGTAGATAACTCTTTAACTCTCAAGGGCACTTTTTTTCCTGCGGGAGCGCATAAAAATGTGCCACATGGCACGCTCTTTTCAGGCCAACTGACCGATGAATGATTGGCCGGCGCCTTGATGGACCTACACTCCAACAATCAGCTTGATTGGTCATTACTAGCCATTATTAGATTCGTGCATTTTTCATGGGGTGATTTCTACTCCTTGGATTCAGGGTTTTATTTTTATTTTTTTTGAATGGCCATAGATCACCCATCATGCTGATTGTTGGTGTGGAGTCTATCAAATGGTGGGCAATCATTCATAGATTAGTGCACCCCTAAAAAAATGTGCCACATTGGTCGTTTCTTGCACCCCACAGCCTTAGGTCTTATGCAAATATTTGTTGGATGTTGCGCCACCAAGCACACGCAAATGCCGGAAACATTTGCGCGCAAACATTTGTAATGCTACCAAGATAGTCCTTTACATTGCTCTCTTTAAAAAAAAAAAAAAAAAAAATCCTTGAAGGGCACATTTAGACTTTAGTTAGGGCCAAAGTTACATGGAAGATTGAACTCTCACTTGAGAATCCAAATTCTCCTTTTGGGAATTTTTATTGGGTTCCTGCTTTTGCGCCACCACACCTCACTGGCGGCAAACCCCTCCCCCCCACGACGGTTGTCGGCGCGGCAACCATCACTTTCATTGATTCCAGCCAGCAACCAGCACCACTACTCAAAGTTGGTGGCAACCACCACCACCACCACCACAACTAATCGTTTTTGGCCCACATTGCTCCTTACCAACTAAAAGTTTTGCACGAAAAGAAGTAAAAAAGACACTAGTCACTAGTCACTAGTCAGTACTAAATATTCTGGGTAGTGTTAGAATTTATTTTTTACAAATTTCTCATAATTTTTAGTGTATAATAGCATGTACTGAAAATCGCTTTTGATACTGATAAAAGATTTTCCTAAATTTCATAGATTTCATCATCTACCATGGAAATTGAAAGATCATGATAATACATTTTTCCTAGATTTTCTTAGATTTCATCATCTACCATGGAAATTAAAGGATTATGGTAAACCTAGTCAACTTGCTAGTGAACAAAAACCTTGAAAAACCTACCATACCCATCCCTCATGCAAAGACTTAAACCTAATTAGTGTCACATCACAATAGGTTTAGAAAACCCATATCCTTCTTTGAAGTGTTAGGTATCCAAAATCAAATTGGAAAGCAATCAACATAATATACTCAAAGCTAATCCTTTTGCCTGAATATGGAAAACAGAAGAACAAACAAAATAGACACAATTTAGAAGGAATTTCTACAAATTTAGGCAACCCTAAAGATTCTAAGAAAAAAAATGGACAGCATAGAGCATGTTGTGGTAACCCTAAACCCCTATTTTATTTTGTTAGTTTACACTCTTCCCCTTCTGAATAAATGCACACGGGTGATAGAATCCAAGTTCTATCAGATGAACCAAGATCTAATTTAACTGGGATGCAACTAAATTATTTAAACTATTTGATAACTAAAAGATATTTTCTTGGTCATTCTCAATCCCACAGTTACATTATCTATGCTTCAAATCTTAGAAACCTTTCCTAATACCACTTCTCACTCAAATAGGAAACTATTCACAAAAGAGAAGTACTCGAAATAGAACTCTATTAAAATAAGAAATTAACCTGTCCTAATGGAGTTACAATCGTGAAATCTTATCATTGTCGCCGCCTTGAATTCGACTTGTCCACAAGTCGATGTCACCAGGATCCTAGATCTTATTCGATGCAAGCGCATCCACCAAATCCCAAGGTATTGATGTCAACGCGAATCGCAAGGTGGTGTTGGTAACACAAATTACAAGGTAGCTTGTCATAAGGTTGTCTGTTAACTGGATTAATGGATGTTGCTTCGTTGGGTTTCGTGCCTGCCTAAGCAGGGCGACATGCCACGGTAGAGGACTTCTTTTAGTGACAGGTGAAAGGAGTCTTCAGTCAGCGACAGGTTGAGCTAGGGGACTTGATGGACTTTGGTCTGTGATAGGCGGAACCAAAACACCTTGATTCTAAAGGTAATTGGGATCAGACTGGTGGAGCGGGCGGTTCTGAATGTCATTGGGATGAGGTCGTGGAGCGGGTGGTTCTGAAGGTGGTTGGGATGCAGCCAGTGGAACATGCGATTCTAAAGGTCATTGGGAAGCAATCAGTGGAGTTGTGGGACCGTAGGAGACTGATGGAGTAGGAGGCGAATGATGGACCAAAGTAACTAGGGGATTCATAGCTTCTTCCTGGTGCTTAACCATGCCGTAAGCCTGTGGAAGAGTTGTCAATTTTTGGATCTTAACGACATTTGTAATGTCATCTTGAAGGTCCTTGATGAGACAACAAAAGAGGAAATCCCCTGGTAAGACTGGAGCCCTATTGCCAGCCGCTCGAATTGGGCTTGATAATCGTAGACTAGTCCTATTTGGGGAAGTGTGGCCAAAGAATCATTTGGATCATGTGTTGCTAGTAGCCGCATAAGTGGGCACAATGGGGCAAGGGATGGTGGCATAAGAGACCAAGCAAACAATGACGCCTGAATCTGACGCAAGGTCTATGACAAATCATCGAATCTTGTATACATTGCATCGTTGAATTATTTGGCTTCATCAGAGATGGAAGTTGAGTGCCGTCAAAGGAACACATGGATGAAGATCGATTGCTTTGATACCAAAATGATAGAACCGCAGTACTATCGAATGAATCAAGATCTAAATTTAACTAGGAAGTGATTAAATTAAATAGAAAACAACTAAATTATTTAAACTAATTGATAACTAAAAGATATTTTCTTGCTTATTCATTCTCAATCCCGCGGTTACATTATATAGGCTTCAAACCCTATAAACGTTTCTTAATGCCACTTCTCACTTAAATAGGAAACTATTGAAAATAGTTCTCACTACAAAGGAAACTACTTAGATAAGAAACTACCCTATCCTAATGGTGCTACGATCGTGGGATTATATCAATGGGTGACATCCCTTTTCTGCCCCCAGGTGCCCAATGCTCATTTTGGCCTAGAATTGTCGTGGGAATGGAAAACCCATGTGAAAGCCCACATCTAAGAACATAAGCATGATATCTATATGTATTTGTCTTTGAAACTAGGAAAATGTCCGAATAACACAAAAGAATGGTTTAAATTGGATTTTTGCAAATGGTGTATTCAACCTTCTAATGGTTGGAGTGGTGGTCTTTGGGTAGGGTTGTCTTAACACAAGTTGAGGCCTTAGACGAAAACTATAAATAGAGCTTTTTATTTAAAATATTAATATAAATTAAAATTAGTTAAAATTTTTAAATTTATATGATAGAAAAATACTTATGTAAACTTCATTCTTCTTATTTTTTGAGATGCAAAATTACTAATTAAATTTATATATTCAAATTTTTTCACAATATCTTTTCAATAAATAATATTATTAATCCACTTAATCTTTCTTGCGACATAATTGATCAGAAGTAAGATTTTATCATTTTTATTTTTGAAAAGTTTCTTTCTACAGAATCAATTATTACATGTATTGTTAATAATATCTTATAAGTAATGTATGCATTTGAAAAATAGTCAATTTTTTTATATAATTCAATGTTTCTATCATAGTTTTTATATCTATTTGTAAGACTTTTCTTAAGACTTTTAATTCTGAAAATAATTCTAATCCATCTATATAAGATAATATTTTATATTTTGGATAATTTTTAAGATCAATACAATATTTTTATAAATTGTCGTCATCTAATGATTTTAATTTCTTTAAAATTTTTTATAATAATTTTAAATTGTTGAAACCTACTATGAATTGAAGAAATAGCTTGGTCAATTATAAATAAAAAATAATTAATTCTAAAAGATTCTTCAGCTGATTGAATTGTTTCATGATTAATGTTATTTTTATCAAAATGTTTCTTTTTACGAAATATGCGTATTTCACAAAAAATAGGTTCTGTTCCTATTTCAATTGCAATTTTCTAGCATAAAAGCATAGCTAATGTAAATCCATTTTCTCTATAGTTTTTAAAATACCTAATAAGACTTTTTAATTGATCTATATCAACATCAATATGGATATTTTTAGATTGTAAATTCTTATTCATTAAGCTAACATAAAATAATATATCATACTAAATTGTCACGTCTAATAAAAATTTAAAGTTTTGTATCTCATATGTTGCTAAACTTTCAATTCTACTTCTTGTTTTAGCATCTTCCTTAGTTTTTGTTAATTGAATTAAAGCATCTCTTATTTATTGAACTCGATATCTTATTGCTTTATCACTTTCAATACAACTTTCTCAATATTTGTGACATTGATTTAACAGTTAAATAAGAAGCATTATCTTGTAAAAATTTTCACTACTTTATAAAAGAAGAGAATAACGAAAATATACGTTACATACCACTCCAAAAAATGACATAACTTTAGTACAAAAATTTACAATTGCTATATCGCGAAGTACTAAATTAAGACTATGACAATCATATGGTGTGTAGAATGTTCTATGATTTACATCTAATATTCTTTTCTATACACCTTAATGTTTTTCTTTCATAGTAGATCCATTGTTATATCATTGTTCTCTTATATCATTAAAATTAAGATTAAGAATTTTCTAGTACTTTCGTAAGCTCGTTAAAAAGTCATTTACCAGAAACATCATCTATTTTTAAAAACTTTAAAAAATATTATTTTATTTTTACTGGACTTGTTGAAACATTCATACATCATACTATAAGAGTCATTTGTTCATGATGACTTGTATTTACAGTACAATCAAATATATCTGAAAAATATTTTACTTTTTAATTTTTTTAATAATTATATTTTCGATTTCATATGATAACATTTGTATTAATTCATTTTGTATATTGGGCCCAAGGTAATAATTATCTATTTCATCATGTTTAATACGTCGAAGATGTTCTTGCATTATATGATAAAACTCTGCAATCATTTCAATTAAGTCTAAAATATTTTCATTCTTATCTTGATAGATTTTATTATTATTTCTACGAAATATTTATAAAGATTCTTTACAACAACAATAATTTTTAATAATACATTTTTCTAATGTTCTTTGTTAATTTATTATTGAACATGTTTATCAATTGACCCATGCATTCATGTTAATAATATGCTCATTTGTTATTTCATGTTTCTAAGCCTAGAACTAAGATTCTTCCAATCTCTAGTTCCTTTATTAACTCATTGGCTTATATTATGTTTTGAGTTAAACAACTTACAACTGAAACAAAATATGAAAATCAGTATCTTTTGAATATACTAGCTATTTTTTACAATATTTTTTCCTATTTGATAATTTTTTAATCTAATGTGTTGTTAAAAAATGTTTAAAGTTTTTATTAATAGGAAATTTAAAATTTGTTACTTTCATGAGACCTTTTTCTACTAATAAATCTTTTAATTTTATATCAATATTCTCCCATTCTCTAGATTACAATATTTTTAAGAACATAATATGATATCTAATAAAGGTCATCATTATCTTTAAAGATATTTTTAGTAGATAGGTTTTCTATGCATTCATCACTTTCTTTTCTTATATTTTTTTCTTTTAATTTTTTTACATGTTCCTCATTGATACTAATTTCATCACACATTTGAGTATCATTCTGTTCATTGTCATCATTTTACGTTACTATCTTATTTTCTTCTAATTTTATTAAATAATTTAATTGCTCATTCACTATATTTTCATTTGAACTTTGTGTTAAATTTTATTTATTATTAATAACAAAGTTTTTAAAAGCTCTTTTTTGAGATTGAATTAATTTTTTCGTTTTTCTCTTTTTCTGAAATTTTTCATATCTAGACTTATATTTTTTAGTAGACATTTATGATTGCAAAGTTCTTGGAAAATAAGTATTCTTTACAATACATGACTTTAAATTAAACTATAAAGTTTAAGGAGCAATAGAACTTAACATCAAGAGAATAAGAGAATTGGTGAATAGTTACACTGTCCTATTTTTGTTAAATCGAAAGCTACTAATTCACCAAATACCTCTAGAAAATCACATCACCTAATATCTGTATAAAAGAAAAAAAATAGACCAACCCTTTAGAACAAAAAAAATTAAAAGAAAATTCAACCACATGGCTCTAATCAATAATCCAAGCTATGTTAAAAAAGTAACACTAAATTATTATCATTGTTAAAAAAATGGATATATATTTATATATGTATATAAATTTTGGTGAAGCTATCTTCTGTACATTCTTCTAACCATAGTTTTGATGGTTGCTACCTACCCAAATAGAAATAAGAGCATATAATATATTTTCTTAAAAATTCAAAAATATTGTTTATAATATACGAATTTACTAACTATGATCATAACCATCAAACTAATGGGCTATCTCTTGGACGACAATAGTCAGATTGCAAAGGAAAAAGAACACATGTATTTGCTGTGATATGAACAAGAACTCCCTCACTCATTGAACCATCTCCAACGATGTGTTTTTATTCATTTTTTTCTTTATTTACAGATCACACAAAACATAGCATGATTCACATGCATATAGATTTAGATAAGAAATAATGGACCCACTTAATTTGTACATAACCCGAGTATACTTTTGTTCTATAATGTCTCTACACCGTCGAATACCTCTGAAAACATTGTTATGACATTTTTCCCCAAAAGTTTAAATTTCAAAACTCTAAAAATAAATATTGTCAAGGGAATCCGACGACACATAGGGGTCATGAGCATTTTTTTTCTCAACAGCCTCATTGAACAAAAGTGAACTCATATAACCTAAAGAATTACACCAAGTTGATTAATCCAACATCCAATTGCTTCACCTCATTGAGACAAAATTAACTTATATTACCCAAAGAAGTACACCAATTTGATAAATCCAACATCTAATTGCTTCACTTTTGGCCATTTATATATCTTTAACTGTTGTATTTCCTTTTGTCATAGATCATTGGATGTTTAAGATCATTGAATCTATTTGATTTTGGACACTCAGTCCAAAATTTACTTCAACACATGTTAGCATGTAGCTAATAAGCAAAAGAAGCTAACATTAAGGAAATTAATTAAACATACATCAGTCCTAACTCCTAGCACCCACGCATGAACATGATCCTTTAATTTATAAATCCTAACAATTCCCTAGCTAATTGGAAGCATTATAGTAATCATTGTTCCCACGTAGTCCATTTCACCATGTACATCTTGCTTAACAAGGCTATGATAAAGTCTATAATATCAACACCATGCCTTATTCATCTCCACCACCGGGCTTTTTTCCTTATCTTCAAATTTCTTTTGCAAAAGCTCAAAAAGTGAGAGCGATTTTATTTTTTATTTAATTAATGAAACTTGTTTTTTTAATTTCATACAATGAGTTATAGATTCTGATCTAGAAAATCTGAAATCTTAACCCTAATCCTAGGTGCTTCTCAATATGGCCTTAATCTTTATTCAAAGCTAAAATCTTTGTTTATTTGTGCAAAAATTCAAGCATATAGAGAGATAAATCAATGAATAAGAGAAGAAAGGATAAATATTAGTACGTACCTGAAGATGTGAAGCAAAAATCTCGATTTTGAAGAGAGTTACTGTCGCATATATAAACGGTTTCGAATCCTTCGAAGCTTCAATGCTTACAATTTTTTGTGTTGAAAAACGAAGACAAGGAACAAACGATTTAGTCCCCCAATGCTTGAGGTTGAGCTTTTAGAGAACAAGAAGAAGAATGTGGAGAAAAGAATAGAGTTAAAACCTAGAAACTGTTTTTATTTTTTAGGTTTTTATCGTTGAATCTTTGTTTAAGTAAAGAATTTTTTTACAGAAATACCCCTAAACCTAAGTTAGAAGACGTTTCCCCCCTTCTTGGTAGGATGTAGCATAGAGTCTTGTGTGATTGGAGGGGCCTGACGCCAATGGACATGTGGGGGCCTCTCTATAAAAAAATATTAAAAACACTTAAAAAATTATGAAATTTGGATGCCTTACCTATCAGGGGCCTTAGGCAACCACTCATCTGCCTAATGGTCGAGCCGGGCCTATCTTTGAGTTGCCTAGCATGACGATATATGAATGAATATCATACATCATGATCCTAAAAACATCAGTAGAAGACATCTAGAATCGGTCTCGGTGGTATGGTGATTGTGGTGGTTAGATTCGTGAGACTAGATGGATAGACAAGGATGAGAGATGGAGAGGTTAGTAACTTCGTTAAGTTGGTGTTGACACTTGGGACATGGTTTGTCGATAGGAAGCGAAGATTGCGGGAAAAATTAATTAAGAAGAACAAAAATGAATGAAAGCCATTATGGGTATGCTTATGATAACTCAAGTCACTTCATAGCACACATCTATTGGCCATTTTATTTATATGGGTCATAACACGCATCTACATGCTTATTTGCCATCCCAAAAAATGGGGGTAACTAAAGTCAGTCTATGTCTAGTGATTTTGGTCTATGTTTGGTAACTATTTAGAACTTACTTATTACTTTCTACTTTTTAGATTATTCTTAAAATAGGACTAAAGCTAGTTTTCCGATAAGATGTTGCAACATCATAACCAATTCTTTTAGGCTAAGACTGGACTAGGCTCTAGAAAGAATTAAAATAAGCCCTAAGGTGTGCCAATTAAGCACACATCGAAAATAATTATCCTCCATCTAATGTGCTAAAGAACATAAACATGGCCCATACTACTCATCAATGTGAAGCCCTAATATCATATTGTTTGATGGATAATATGTACATGAATGTGATAAAATTGGTGCCTCTCACACATACGCCATAATAATTTCTTATATTTTATAATAGTATGCAGATGCACGTGTCACATGCTAGTTATATACAAAGGAATAAGGAAAAAATACAATAACAAAAATAATTTTTAATAGCATTATAGTTTAATAGCGTTCAAGAGGGAATGCTAGTAAAGAAAGAGAATTACTAGTGTTTCTTCTATAAATGCTATTAAAGATAGCATTCATAATAAAATGCTTATCGTTGATAACGTTCATTCGTGGGAATTCTATTAATGTCAATTTTTTGTAGTGTTCAAAAAACAATATCACAATTATTTCATGATGTTAGCTAATATCAAAGAGCTCGATAACAATTTTTGCATGAAAAAAGTTTAAAACCCCTTTTCTCCTTTCCATTCCCCTTCTCCTTCATCCTTTTTAATTGAGAACCCCAATCACTGTCGGCTTGTCGTCATTGTCGTGCCCGCCTTTGCCACAGTCTTCGTCTTTGCCACAAGTACGTCTCTCTCTTTCTCTATTTTAGTAGATTCTAACCCCTCTCTTTTCCTATATGTTCCCTTCTCCTTCTTTCTTCTTTCTCAACTGAGAATCCCCACCAAGCCCGTCGTGCCCGCCTTTGTTGCCATCTCCGTCTTTGCTATCATCTAGACCATCACAGCTGCATCTATCTTTTTCTCTATTTTAGAAGATTCTACCCCCTCTTATCCTTTTCGTTTCCCCTTCTTCCTTCATCTTTCTCAGTTGAGAACCCGAACTACCGCAGGCTCATCGTGACTCATACTTGCTTTCGTCCTTGTCTCATCTTTGCTGTCATCTCGCCCGGCACAGGTACATCTCTCTCTTTTTCTATTTTAGTATCGTGACTCATACTTGCTTTCGTCTTTGTCTCATCTTTGCTGTCATCCCGCCCGCCACAGGTACATCTCTCTCTTTCTCTATTTTAGTTCAGAGGTTCAATGAGTTCGAAAGAGGAATTAAATAAAGAAAATTTAAGATTAGGGTTTGCTTTATTGAGGATTTCTAAAGGAAAAATATTTGAGAAGATATGTAGTGGCTTATAGGGTTTTCTCTTCTTAATCTATTATTGTTTTCTAATTTTGCATTCTTTATTTGTTATTGTTTTCTCGTTTTCTCTTCTTAATCTATTATTGTTTTCTGATTTTCTCTTTATAATCTCTCTCTCACTTAATTTAATTCTTCATCTCTATTTTAGATCAAAGTTCTCCTTAGAATCAATTAATCATTGGATTTGATTAAGACTTTTGTGCGGTTTCTGAGTTTTTCTTGAATCGAGAGTTTGATTGTTGTTATTATCTGAGATCTGCCTTTGAATCTATTTAGTTTGGATTTAAAAGATAATATATGTTTTTTTTTCTTGTTTTAGGGTTTTTTTTTTTTTTTTTGTAATTATGGCTTTGTGATATTGTGATTTGTGTTTGGCTTCATGGTTTAGGATCTTGTATTCTTGTGTGAAAATAAAGGAGGATCTTATGTTTTAGGTTCCTTAGACAACATAGCTATCAGTTAACGAAATGTCATGTTTTTGTGAAACAATTGTGTTCACTGAATGCTATGATATTACGTGAACAATGAAAAAATTGCTCATCAATACATTATAATCAACCCTCAAAGAAAAAAGAAAGTATTGTAAGACCTTTTTCACAAAATATTTGCAAATAATTAAGTCCTTCTACCTTTCAGTATTCCATATAATGTATTGAAAATGGATATTAGTCATCGTCTAGTTCCTGACTGATTAACTATTAATTGAATATAATCTATCCATGTAGGAGTGATGGATTCTTTGTTAAAGCATCTACACTTCTTCATGCATCAATGAATGATAATATCAAAGTCAATATAGACAAAACATAAGAGAGTATAGACCTCTTAGGTCTAAGGATTATAAACTTTTTAAAATAAAACTACCATTTGATCTGATAATGATCAAATTGGAGCGTATTTCTATCGTTTGACCTGTGAATCATGGAAACCCAAATGGTGTAAGGTTGGAATCAGAAATAGGCTGCGATCTCATCAACATGGCCCAAAGCATAAGTAGCTTAGCCCAGGTGCACTTTTCCTTGGTTGTATTAATAGGCTCAAACCGGTCCTAGAATAGGTATAATGGGTTAGGGCTTTAGATTTGAGTTCGACATATTTTCTTTTTTTACTAAAATCCAAGCCCAAGCCCAGCCTAAGTATCTAATGGCGGGCGTTAAAAAAAGCCCAAACAAACCTGTAAGGCCTATCAATACAACCAAATCCCTTCCCTATTGTGGATTGGGCCTAAAAGTCCATAGGGTCTCGCAACCCATTAACATTCCTAAAAATAACATAAAAGTTGGGCATAGGAGTGAGTCAAATTTAAACTTTATGGCTCTAGTTTCAAATAAAATATTATAGAACAACTTAAGTGACTCAAACTCCCATGACTTTGCCTGGAGTGAATGTGCATCTCTCAGTCGCCAAAGAACATTAGCTACGATTTCTTGGAGCGTATATCTGTCGTCTGATCTGTTAATCATGGAAACCCAAATGTTGCAAGGTAGGAATGAGAAATAGACTGAGCTCTCACAAACATGGTCCAAAGCATAAGTATCTTAACCTAGGCGCAATTTTCCTTGGTTGTATCAATAGGCCCAAGCCTGGCCAAAGAATAGGTTTAATGGGTTAGGACTTTAGATTTGCGTTGGGCCTAAAATTATTTTATTAAATCCAAGCCCAAGCTTAGGCTAATTATTTAATAGTCGTTAAAAAGCAAGTTCAAACCCAACCTATTAGGCCTATTAATATAGTCAAAACCCATTCATATTGCGGGATGGGCCTAAGCCCATAGGGCCTCACAACCCATTAACACCCCTAGAAATAACACAAAAGCTGGGCGCATGAGGGAATCGAATTTAAGCTCTATGGTGCTATTTTCAAATAAAATATTATGGAACAACTGGAGTGACTCAAACTCCCATGACTTTGCCTGGAGTGAATGTGCATCTCTCAGTCGTCAAAGAACATTAGCTACGATTTCTTGGAGTGTATATCTATTGTCTGATCTGTTAATCATGGAAACCCAAATGTTGCAAGGTAGGAGTGAGAATTAGGCTGAGCTCTCACAAACATGGTCCAAGCATAAGTATCTTAACCTAGGCGCAATTTTCCTTGGTTGTATCAATAGGCCCAAGCCTGGCCAAAGAATAGGTTTAATGGGCTAGGACTTTAGATTTGCGTTGGGCCTAAAATTATTTTATTAAATCCAAGTCCAAGCCCAGGCTAATTATTTAATAATAGTTGTTAAAAAGCAAGTTCAAACCCAACCTATTAGGCCTATTAATATAGTCAAAATCCATTCCTACTGTGGGATGGGCCTAAAAGCCCATAGGGCCTCACAACCCATTAACACCCCTAGAAATAACACAAAAGCTGGGCGCAGGAGGGAATCGAATTTAAGCTCTATGGTGCTATTTTCAAATAAAATATTATGGAACAACTGGAGTGCCTCGAACTCCCATGAATTTGCCTGGAGTGAATGTGCATCTCTCAGTCGTCAAAGAACATTAGCTACGATTTCTTGGAGCGTATATCTGTCGTCTGATCTGTTAATCATGGAAACCCAAATGTTGCAAGGTAGGAATGAGAAATAGGCTGAGCTCTCACAAACATGGTCCAAAGCATAAGTATCTTAACCTGGGCGCAATTTTCCTTGGTTGTATCAACAGGCCCAAGCCTGGCCAAAGAATTGGTTTAATGGGTTAGGACTTTAGATTTGCGTTGGGCCTAAAATTATTTTATTAAATCCAAGCCCAAGCTCAGGCTAATTATTTAATAGTCGTTAAAAAGCAAGTTCAAACCCAACCTATTAGGCCTATTAATATAGTCAAAACCTATTCCTACTGTGGGATGGGCCTAAAAGCCCATAGGGCCTCACAACCCATTAACACCCCTAGAAATAACACAAAAGCTTGGCGCAGGAGGGAATCGATCGAATTTAAGCTCTATGGCACTAATTTCAAATAAAATATTATGGAACAACTAGAACGCCTCGAACTCCCATGACTTTTCCTGGTGTGAATGTGCATCTCTATGTCGTCCAAGAGCATTAGCTACGGTTCCTTGGAGCGTATTCCTATCGTCTGATCTGTGAATCATGGCCCAAATGTAGTAAGGTAGGAATGAGAAATAGGTTGAGCTCTCACAAACATGGCCCAAAGCATAAGTAGCTTAGCCTGGGCGCAATTTCCCTTGGCTCTATTAATAGGCCCAATCCTGGCCCAAGAATAGGTATAAAAGGTTAGGGCTTTAGATTTGAGCTGGACCTAAAATTATTCTACTAAAATCCAAGCCCAAGCCCAAGCCCAGGCTAATTACCTAACAGCGTTAAAAGCAATCCCAAACCCAACCTGTTAGGCCCATTAATAGAGCCAAAGGCCTATTGCAGGCTGGGTCTAAAAGGGAGTAATCTGAAGTTTCAGTGGACGAATTGTGCTTCATGTCATATGACCTCTCCTCGAGAATTGTTTTGAAGCGGCGTTGATCATGTGCCCAATGATTGTGCGCCACATGTACCTGGGGTTTAAGATAAAAAAAACTTTTTAAAAAGTAGCCCAGGTATATGTGGCGTGCGATCAATGGCTCATGATCACTACAAAAATCCTGCCGCTTCAAAAAAATGCTCACCTCTCCTTATAAGTTATTTGTGGATTCCAAAAGACAGCGAGACTTTGCTCTCTAGCATTGGAGAGCAAGTTGGCAAGTTTGATAATGCAGCATGCCACATTCTTTCGGGCCCACTGACAAAATAAATGTTTGGCTCACCTCATGGTGCAACTACACACCAAAAATCAGGATGCTTGGTGATTTCTAAGTCATTGGGTTAGACCTAGACCCAGCCCAAGGCCTATAGGATGGTGGAATTAGTTTGGCCCGGCCAATTTTAAAAGAAAAATGAAAAATTGAAAACAATGTAAAAATGTCGGGCATTTTCGGGTCAGGCCAATTCGGACTGGGCCGTGGGCCTCAAAGGGGTGGATTCGTATTCTGGGGTATGCTATTGTGGGGAAAGGGATTTGCGATGTGAGATTTTTCCAGAATTCATGAGCATGGTGAGTAAATAGTCTTGGTGTTGTAAGTCAGAAATTGTAGCCAGTGATCTTTTGATACAGAATTCCCTCAATATGCCACGTGGTACACTCTTTTTAGGCCCACTGACCGCATGAACCTTTGGCCCACACCTTGGTGACCTACATACAAAAAAATTAGTGTGTTTGGTGAAGTTGATCAATGATACAGATCAACCTAGATTGATCTGTATCATTGAACAGATCAATCTAGGTTCTAGGGCCCGTTTTGAGAGGTGTTGAAGAGTCCATCTAGTCTACAGATCTTCACCCCTCGCCATGTGGCATACTTTCAGCCCCACTGATCCCACGAATGTTTGGCCTATACCTTGGTGGACCTATACATCAGGAAACAGGTGATAATGATATCTAGCTGTTGCATTTGAGCATTTCTCATAATGGGCTTGGATCCCATTTAAGGGCCTCTTCTTAAAGCCGGTGATAAAGGAGCTCAAATCCGACAGCTAGAGATCATGGCTGATTTTTGGTATGTAGGTCCATCAAGGGATGTACCATTCATTATGGGCCACTGGGACCAAAGAGTACCATGTGGCATTTGGTATACTAGACGTAAATCCATATATGGAAGAAATATTGGTAGAGAAAAAAACCCGGCCCCCCTAATTTTGCAACCGTAATTTGGGCCCGTTTTACAAGTGAAATGAGTTTTCGAGACACGCCGGTGCATTCTCATCAATCTGGACCATGCTATTACTGGGCCCAACCAAAAGATTTCCAGGGTGAAAATGAGTAACTGGATGATCATAGCCATTCAATCAATCGCATTCTTTTGGACTACCAAAATAATAAAATAACAGAATCTAGGGGTGTTAATGTGTTAATATGGCCCAATGGGCTTGTTAGGGAGAAATTTGGGCTTCAATTAGATTTCAGAAAATATTAGGCCTGGCCCACATCTAATGGTTGAGCCCACTATATCTATTCATGGGCCTTTATGGACCCATGGTAGGCAGGACTAGGCCCAACCCATTAATACCCTTAAATTTAGGATATCCAAGTCAAAAGTCAAAAGAAATAGTCAAATAATTAGGGGCAGCTGCCAACCCATCTTATTCATGGTTTTGAAACATTGCTTCGAACTAAACCATTAAAAGAAAAGTAATTTTGGGACGGCAGGACTTCGTCTTTAGTTTTTGTCAATATCTGACAACCGAATTCTACCTATAAAATTAAAAGTACTAACTCCTAACTACAAACAACTTTGATCGAAAAATGATGAAGCTATGGCCCACCTTCCTCATTAACCTTTCCATTTAACGGTTGATCTTGGATTATGGAGTTAGCAATAAATATGTCTTGACATTAGATTCTGACAGTCTCAAACATCTTTGGACTACTGGACCTGACCCATCTTCCCGTTTTCCTCGTGGGGCCCTCACTTTACTTTCATCTGAAACGTGATTCAAGCTTGAGGTTCACCAACCCTTTTAAAAGCATTTGGTGTAAAAGAGAAATGACTATTTTACCCTCAAGGATTCCTAAGCCAAAGATTTTTCCCTCGCCTTTTTTTTTTGGGGGTGTGTAGGTCCCCTTGATGGACTATACACAAAAAATTGCCTGATTGATGATCTCTAGCCATTTGATCTGAGCACCCAAAAAGTAGTCGACGAAAAATGCTCGAATTCAATGGCTATAGATCACCAATCAGGATGATTCATGAATCATGAATCAATAGCCTGAAATTTGTACAAGAGTAAGAGACGATGAATTGTGAAAGGATAAATGAAGTATACATAAAAGCAAAATATTGATGATTTATGAGTAGTTTTTACTATGTAGGTGAAGTAGGAAAAGTACACAGCTAAATTTAGAGGTAGTACTATATTTGGAGGAACATTTTAACTAAATTCAACAAAAGGTGGGGCTTTTGAACCAAAAAACAAACTACTCACCAAACAATCCCATCCCAGGGCGTGTCAGCCGAATTGACATATTTACAACCACAATAACCTTCCCATCTTCACTCTTTTAACTCTCCTTCTCTGCTCTCTCCTACAAACTCTTTCAAAACAAACAGAGAGCTATATATAGCCATTCAGCAACAGTGACACCCTCAACCAAATCCTACTAATCTTTTAAGACTAAAAAAAAAAATTAAAAAGGTTCAGATGAGATTAAAAAAGGAATAAAAGAAAAAGGAACAGGAAAGGAATGAATATTGTAAACCAAACAAAAATAAAGGAATTTTTCAATTTTAATTTTTTTTTTTACATTTACTTCTCTTTCTTGTTTCATCTACCCTCGTTGCTTAATTGCAAAGACCCATCCTTCATCAAGTTCAAGCTAAGACTATTGAATCGTTCTCGTGAATACTGTCTTGATGCTTTCCTCCAATCTGTGCCGGCCTTCATCATCAAGGCAAATTCCTCGTAGCTTATACGTCCATCCTGCGAGTTATTTGGAATGGGACTCAGATGAGCAGAGAAATGAATGCTATATTATACATTCATATTTTATAGATTTGATGTGTACCCGTATAGAGATGTAAACATATAAGACACTGACCTTGTCCGTGTCCACATCACGAATAATGGCATTGATGACTTCCTCGTTGTTGGGATCCACCTCATCAGTCAATGCATCCCTTAGCTCTTCGATCTCTATGTACCCACTCTGGTTTTGATCGAAAAAGTTGAAGGCTTTGCGCAAGTGCTCATCATTGCCTATCTTTCTAAGATGAATCGCAACTGCAACAAACTCTCCATAGTCCAGAGTTCCATTCCCATCCACATCAGCCTGTAAAAAACAGCTCTCATTGTTTAAAAACGCGAAGATGTTAAAAACTGCAAGTGGCTTGTACATGATACACTGTCCTCAAACGTTGCATTGTAAATAATTTAATTATTGAAGATCAACAATAACTTATCAATATGGCTTAAAGGTCATAATATGATTTGAGAAATAGAATATGGTTCCAAACCCAAATATGGAGAAAAACTGTGATGGTGAAGTTTTCAAGCTTCTCAAATGAGATAAAGTCTATGAGGGAAAAATAAATGTTCGGGTGAGTGTAGGACGTTACTTACAGCTTCCATTAGCATCTGAACATCTGGGTCAGCGATCTGATGGCCAATTTTATGCAACCCAACTTTCAGCTCCTCGAGGGTGATCTTGCCATTGTTATTAATGTCCATCATTTGGAACGAATCCTTTATGCCAGCCACTTCCTCCACGGATAAATGCTCAGCAACCACCTGCGGAAGTGAAATTCCAAAGCCATGTCAGCGAACTCAATCCTAAAGGAAGGATTCTTAACATCTATACAAGGCACATTTGACAAAACCAATTTAGCCCCCAAAAGTTTTTTAATAGATAAGCATAAATAAATAGATTATCCAATTAAACTGCTTTGAATCCTTACCCTCAGAGCTCTCTTTTTGAACTTGTTCATCACCGAGAATTGTTTCAGCCTTGCTTTCACAGTTTCACCTAGAGAGACATTTGGAGCCTTCTTGGCATTTTGTAACCAAGTATGTTCTGCATTCAAAGAGTTGAAAATAGATCAGGTTTTTAGTTCTTACAAGCTTTATTTAGTTTTCTTTTTCTTTTTTATTTTTATTTTTAGTGGGTAAGCTGGATGGAACCTGCGACCTCATGGCTGCTATGCAGTGCGTCAACCAATTCAGCCCCAGGCTCGAGCCCAGTTTTGTTTAGGTTTGCTACGGAATTTATTCCCTATTTTTAGTTGAACAGTAACACTTTGTATGTTACATTGAGCTAAACAGGATGAAGAAACATAAAACAACACCAGTTATAAGGTAGAACTGAAAATTACCAAGCACTTCCTGAGCAGTTAGCCGTCGCTTCGGGTCTGGATCAAGCATTCTCTTCACCAGATCTTTTGCATTATCAGAAACTTTAGGCCAAGGGTCTCTCTTAAAATCTACAACAGAACGAATAATTGCCTGTGCAACTCCTTGTTCAGTTTCTGCATAGAAACAGAATGAATTATGAGGGAAGAAAGCATCCAAGAATAAAATATCATAAACAATGCACAAAATAGTTGGAAAGTAGCAACTTTAGAATAATATTGTTCTTTTTTAGTTTTTTTATGATTTTTATTTTTCCCATTTGCACTCAGTACGTGTTCTGAACTTCAAGCGACCTATTAAAATCCTAGGGATGGCCATTTATGGGTGCCAACCTGCATCTCCCCATGGAAGTTGAGTACACAAAATGGTAAGCAAGAAATAGTGGTCGTGTGAGAAATAGAGAAACCAACCTGCCCAGAAAGGTGGGACCCCACAAAGTAGGATGTACAGGATCACTCCAGCACTCCAGACATCAACCTCCGGGCCATAATTCCGTTTTAGGACCTCTGGAGCCATGTAGTAAGGACTTCCAACTATCTCAGTGAACCGCTCACCTAAAGAAAATGAGAAACTTCAGCTATGGTACAGGGAAAAAAACAGCACTCCAATGTTGACATGATAACGACTAGTATTGAAATTCCTAGTTAAATAAAAAGAAAGGCAACTTTGGTACAAGGCATTACCAGGTTTAAAGAACACTGACAACCCAAAATCAATCGCTTTGAGGGCTGATGTTTCCTTCTTGTTTGCGAACAAAAAGTTCTCAGGTTTGAGGTCCCGATGCATCACCCCATGCTTGTGACACATCTGCAATGCAATAAAATGAAGTAATTATTTAAACTTAGATCACCAAAGAACACGCTAAATCCAATATTTCCAGCAAGAAGTTAAATTAGAAAGAATAATATTTTCAA
This sequence comes from Euptelea pleiosperma, assembly GCA_035048495.1. Classification (NCBI taxonomy): domain Eukaryota; kingdom Viridiplantae; phylum Streptophyta; class Magnoliopsida; order Ranunculales; family Eupteleaceae; genus Euptelea; species Euptelea pleiosperma. The sequence continues at coordinate 22,009,370 of CM068544.1, read as the reverse complement.
ATCCAACTCAAATTTAAGAAAATAAAAGTAGAACTACAAGAGCATTAAATTAAGAGAGAGAGATAGAGAGAGAGTACGGGTTGCAACTTCGTGAGAATTACGGACATGGAATATTGGATATCCGAATAATCAAACCCATCTAACTATATAACATTCAAGTAGTGTTGCTCATAGAGTAGATAATTATGAATAACCGCATCTTGGAAGGAAAGAAAAATAAAAATTTGCATCCAATGGAACAGTTTGAGAAGGCATTGTATAAAAGGAATAAAGAAAAAGGCGCATAACTTAGAGGGAACTTCGGATATGGAATCAAGGATAACTCAGACAATATCTCAAATTGTTAAAAAAAGGCGTTCCACGGAAAAACTAAGACTTGTCGACATTCCATGTTCTTGGGTAACTAGCAGTGTAAAGCACTATCTTTCCTGACAAGAACCAGTGATGTGATCTAGAGAAAATAAAAATAAGTTCTGTAGACCAACTCAATATCGGCCAAAAAAGTGGGTTGCATAAAGAGAAAATCCAAAAGGGATTCCATTCAAAAGGTGACAATTCAAATAAACCGATTAAAGATTCGATCTTTGTTTGGGAGATGGGTCTAGCAGGATCCCCAGAGTGTCATGAGAATCAAAGATCAATAGGAATATAAAACAACAATTCCCCTAAAATCAAATCATGAAGAAGAACCCCAATTCACATTAAGACCCAAACAATCCTACCAAGCAACAAATTCGGCTAAATCAAATCAAGAACAACCTAAGTTAACATCAATCAACAATCGAATTAGGGAAAAAAGAGGAGAGGATTAAGATTCAACCTGAACAACTTCAACAATTGTGCGAGTAACAACTGCTGCCGCCCGTTCCGTGTAATGCCCCCTCGCGACGATCCGATCAAACAATTCCCCACCCTCGCACAACTCCATCACGAGATGGACGGCATTGTCGTCCTCGTACGTGTCCTTCAAGCTCACGATGTTCGGGTGTTTTGGCAAGTGTTTCATGATCTCCACCTCTCTCCTCACATCGTCGATATCCACCGCAGTTCTCAGCTTCTTCTTCGAGATTGATTTGCAGGCGTAGACTTCTCCTGAATCTTTATCGGTGCAGAGATATGTGATCCCGAATTCACCCCTGCCAAGCTCACGACCCAGCTCGTATCTGAGCCCGATTTCTCGACCCGTGGGATCTTTCAAGACCAAGAGCTTGTTTCCTCCACCGCCAGATCCGTGACTCACAGCGTAATCAATTGAGAACGGGTTCTGTTTCTTCTTCCCCTTTTTCTTCTCCGAGGAAACCGCCGGTGTAGCACAGCAATTCCCCATGGATCAAAGCTTCAAAATTTTCAACTTTTCCGATCTTTCAACCACAAAGGGTCTCAAAATAAATAAAAATCTGATCTTTTTGATACGTAGAAAAAAAAAATCCAAAAACCAAGAAAACCCAAATCGTATTTCAAGCTAGAAAATCGTAACGAAACCAAATCAACGAACAAAAACAAGGAAGATTTGACTATAGAGATGAAAACTGGGCAAAGATTTCGAGATCTCTGTGTAGGTAGATAAATCTGAAGAGAACCCAGATGGTTCTGAAGATGGAGAGATGATTTAAGGGAAGAAAGGACGGGTTTTGGAAGGAGAAGAGGATGAAAAGAGGAATTTAGGGTGTGAACCCACGACACAAGAGAGGGTCAAAGATCTCTTTCGCAGAGACTTCTCTCTTAACTCCCCTCTCTCTCTCTCTCTCTAATCTTTCTCTCTCTTACAAAAAAAATGTAGACAGAGAATGAAGAGAGAGAAACCTCTCATTTTTTCTCTCTTCTGTCTTCTCTTCTGTCCAAACAAAACTCGGAAGAATTCTCCCTTTACCTAAATATCCTTTTGTGAAATGACGGAAGTACCCTTTGGCAACTGGCAAATTTCGACTCCCCAGAGATAATTCGGTATTTCGCGAGCTACCTTAATAAGATAAATCAGAAATACCACATTCGAGACAATGTTTTTCTCATGTAAAAAGAAAAAAAAATGATCTTATAAAAAAAGGGTGATAGCAGATGTCGGGACACCAACTAGCCACCATTGGATCTTGATCAGAAATGGTCCCATCACTCGATCAATTAATACCAATCATAAGATGGGGGCATTGTGATCTTTCGAGGTTAATGGTTTGGATGATACTTGTCAATGTGCCGGTAAAACTTTGACTGACAGGGTGCAATATGAGCCACGTGGTACACTCTTAGAGGACTGACAGTATGGATGTTTTCCCAATCCCTCGGTGGACCTACAAAACAAAAATCAGCTTGATTAGTGATTTCAAACCTTTGGATCTTTGCACCTCAAATAATGGTCAATAATGCTCAAATTCCCACAGTTAAAATCAACCCATGAAAATAATTCTAATCCAACACCTAGAAATCACTAATCAAGCTGATTTTTTGTTTGTAGGTCCACTTAGGGATTGACCAAACATCTATACGGTCAGAGTTGTCTAATATGTGCCACTTGGTTCATATTGCGTCCAATCATCAATGTTTTACTCTCAATGTGCCTATGTTTGATTGAAGAGGAAGCCAGTGGGTACTCATGAGGATGCTTTTTAATGACCATCTAATGAATCAATTGTGTTTCTTTGGTGGGTGGGAGTAAAACTTGCATGACAGGCGGTCAGTGACCGTCGGTCACAATAAGAGCCACATGGCGCATTGGTAGATGACATTTTGACCAATCCCTAGGTGTACCTACAAACCAAAAATCAACCTGATTAGTGATTTCGAAGCGATGGATTATCATTTTCATGGGTTGATTATAACGTGGGAATTTGAGCATTATTTGGGTACAAGATCGAAAGGCTTGAAAATCACTTATCAGACTGACTTTTTGACTTATAGGTCTACCTAGGAATTTGCCAAACATCCATACAGCCAGCGTTCTCTAAAAATGTTCCACGTGGCTCATATTGTGGCTGTCAGGGCTTATATGACCGTCGCGGTCATGCAAGTTTTACTCTGATTGGTGGAACTAGAGCATGTAACGGGCCAGCCAGTTAGATCTAAGTAGATCCATATCATATGAACCATAACTAGATCCGACCCGATCCGAATGTATGTCAACAGAATACAATTCTAATTGACATTTGATGGTCAACATTGATTCAAAAGTCAAATCATTGAATCCACATGTCATGAACTGGATCATTCAATTAGTAGCTTGCTTTGATGGTCAATAAAAATAGAGAAATATAATAATATTCAAAAGAGTCTAGCTATCAGATGGTTAGGATCACAAGCATTTTTGACTGACTAATCATCCACCCATGGGGTAGTTCTGATTAGTTGTGAACCAATCGGACGGCGATCATGTTGTATACACCAACTTTACGTGTATCATTTTTTGAAATAAGATAAGGGTATTTTCGTCAAAATAAAAATTTTCGGGTGTTTTGGTAAATACACAAGCTCTGTTTTGGACAGGAGGTCAAAAATGAAAAGTCCAGGGGTAATCTGTAATTTCAGCTAGAACTGCGGTCGGTAGTCAACGATTTCGCCGACACGTTGATTCCTTCAGTTGGCCATTGCAGACCGAGTACTCAAGTTTAGATCGTGCGGTCATATATTAGTACATGTGGCAAATTTTCATTGGATATAATACCGTTGAGTTGGCAAACCATCTAGAAGCCCATCACTAAAGATCTTTTTAAACGGCTAGTTATTCAGTATTCGAATTATCCTTAAATTTAATCAAATTCTATAAATACCCCTACTAGAAGGTCAAATGAGAGAACAATTCAAAGGGTAGTTTCGTCATTTAAGCAAAAATATGCTTGCACGCTTGAGATGTCGTGAGCTGACTGGTTGAGAACCACTACATTTAGTTACTGTTTTTGGGAATATCAGAAATTTATTTTGTTTTTTGTAAATAGATTAAAATTTGTTTTCTTTTTAGAAAATTTTCGTTTATTTTATTTAGTGAACTTACCAAAGTACCCTTATGATTGCTTAAGTGCTTAATGTAGTAATTTGTTTATTACGAGGGGCTTTTGTGTCAATACAAATAAAAAATGATGGGACAGTAGAGCGAAAATGGGGGGTGTTTTTAGTCTTTTCGTAATAAACCTGCATCAAAAGCACCGCCTCCTTTTAGCTGAGTAAAACTTCCATCACACGAAATTGTAAATCACACAAAACACAGCCAATGAGTTCTCGGCACGTACACAAGTACTTTACAACGTACCATGTTTTTTTTTTTAGGTGTACGTGCCGAGAACTCATTGGCTGAGTTTTGTGTGATTTGCAATCCCATTGTGATGGAAGTTTTACTCCTTTTAGCTGGTTGGTCAAACTCGACAATTGGACTTCGAAAATAACGTTTTCCTCTTTATTCCCTACACTGTTTTCACTATTAACTGGTTGGGCGGCACGTGGTCCTTTTTTTTGTAAGAAGTGGCAAATGGTAACAGGTTTGCAAGATTAATTTTGACTTTTGAGGGGGTGAATCTGAAAATGTGAAAAAGACAAAAACTACAAGAAAGGAAGAATGGAAGCTGTCCTCAAATGCATTTAGGGGGCGTTTGGGAACGAGAAGTAAAAGTACTTCTATTTGTAGTAGAAATCAAGGTTTAAAGGAGGCTGTTTTAACGGTTAAACGGACTGAGCGCGTTACCGTTTAAACGGCCGTTAAACGGATTGAAATGGCCAGGGGCAAAAATGAAAAAAATAGAATTTAACCGAATTAAATAGTTTTTGACGGATTTTAACAATTTTAACGGAAAAAAGCAGAAAAAATGGCGCTGAAATTCAAATTTTGAAATTTGAAAATTAAAAAAAATAATAGAATTTAACGGATTTTAATAGATTTTAACAGATTTAACGGCCTTTTTTTACAATTTTTTTTAGAATTAAACGGCTGTTTAAACTATTTTAATGGCCTTTAAAATAAAAAAAAAACGACCGTTAAATTTAAAAATGATAAAACGTGTTTAAACGGAAACGGGCTTGGGGCGTTACCGTTTAAACGGCCGTTAAAACCGTTTAAATGGTCGTTTTTAAAACCATAGTAGAAGTTACTAGTTGATTTTTTACCTCCAAAAGAAGTAATAGAAATTAAAGGCGCCGGGAGGCCTTCTAATTTTTGGGAAGTAGTTTCTTTTAGAAGTTAAAAGCTAAAAATTTTAGCTTCAATTTTAAATTTATTTACTTTTCAAAAGTTAAAACATGAAACACAATCAAAACCAACTTTTTAACTTTTTGGCTTACAGAAGTCAATAAGTTACTTATTTTTGTGTTGCCAAACACCCCCCCCTTAGGGTTTTTTTTTGGCTTTTCCTCCATACTTTATTGATAAAATTTACATATCATCCAATGTTTTTTTTTATATATTTGTGTCTTACCCTTTGACCATGGTCAACATTAATGCAATTAATGTTTATAAAATGACCATAATAACCTCAGCAAACCACTCCCGTCATTTTTTTGGTTTGATGGTCGATTAGTTGACCCTGGTCAAAGGGTGAAACACTAATATATAAAACACATTGGGTGAGATGCAAATTACATCATCAAAGTGAGGAGGAAAATCCAAAAATCCCATGTAATTATAAAAGAGAAAAATGTAAGTGAGAATTACCATAAAGGCCGTAGTGTATACAACACATTGGACAAAAAAGTCGTAGAAAAATTTTATGCACCAAACGATTGTGCCTTTTTTAATTGGAAGATTAAAAAAAGTCTTTAAAAATGGACATTTATTCTCATGTGTGAAATTTTTTGCAAAGGCCAAAAATGTCTCTACTCAGTGCCAATGAAGATGACCTTGTTTTCGCTATGCTGAATGTAAAAAATTTCAAATCCATTTCAAAAACGTGAGAGAGGGTGAAGAAAAGAAAAGAAGAAGAGAGGATGTGAACAAAGATACGATATTTTGGTCTGGTTCTATGGGTGTGTCCAGATGAAGAAGTTTTGGTTCTGGTTCTATGAGTGTATTTCTCCATTTTGTAGCTTGGTTTGCTGTTCTAGTTCTATAAGTGTGTCTAGATCACGATTTTAAGAATTTGTCGACCAAGTCCCAAAAGGTTGTTGATTTCTCTTTCGCTAATCTCTCCATTCTTCTAAGCTTTATCATTGTCATTTTCGTTAAGTTAGAATCTTCTTTTTCATTTGAATATTGATTTTCATTAAATTGGTTGAACTAGTAACCATTTTTTCTAAACTAATTGAACCAGTACTATTTTCATTAAACTAATAGAACTAAAATTGATATTTATTTTTATTTTTTGTGGTAGATTTAGCATAGGTTCAGGAAGTTGATGATTGAGATGCAACAAGAGGCATTTTTTACCTGCAGTTACTGTGGTTGGTCACTATAGTAAAGGTTAGGACGCTGGGTGAAACCTTGTCTTTTTAGAATCTCTCTTGCCTTCAACACGAGCTCCTCGTTGGTAATTGCACCATCTGTCTCAACAATGATGGTCTTATTTACGTTTCTGAGAGCTCCATATGCTTCATCAACATTATCAAAAAGGTTTGTGTCTGTCAAATTTTGGTTGGTTTAGTATCCATTAATGAGGATTCCTTTATCAGGAAGTGCTCGCTTACTTAACCCATCGTATACCTCATGTTTGTTGCCTACGTTTGTTTTTACTGTAGGTTTAGCATAATCATTGTCGTTTTCGTCTAACTTTTGCTTGAGAAACTCTTAAGTCGGAATTCTAGTTCAACTAGTTTAGTGAAAATGATGCTGGTTTAACCAGTTTAATAAAAAATTGCATTGGTTCAACCAATTGAGTGAAAATGGTACTGATTCAACCATTTTAATGAAAATCAATACTCAAATGAAAAAAAAGATTTCAGCGTAACAAAAATAAAAGTGATAAACCTTAGAGGAATGGAGAGAGTAGTGGGAGATAAATGGACCTTCGTAAATGAAAAATGGAGTAGAAATATAAACAAATGATGGAACTTTGAACATGCCTTCTTCACCTTCTTCCTTATTCACCTACAAAAATAGGGTTAGATGCTTGAGAGAGAAATGGAGTATCATAATATGAAGAGCGATGGAACTTTACCTTGGATCTAGCTTTCTTCTTCTTAACCAATTCAAATAGTTGTTGAAGAAACCTTCTTCACCTTCTTCAGTGGAGAAATACACAGCTTACGTGGGGTGAAATGGAGGGAAACTAGAGATGGAGAGAAACGAGAGATGGTGGAAAATTAGATGGATTAGATTGAAGATGAGATGAGGCTAGTGCACAGGTACGTATAGTACTGGCACCAGTCTTATATTAGGTAGAAGGGTAATTATGGAATCTCATCATAATATTGACGGTAATAACAAAATGGGCATTTTTGTCCAACATTTCATCTAAACTGTCCACACTTTTGTACAGGAGACTTAACGGTCCGTATTTTTGTAAATACGAATTTAAAAGTAATTTTTTCAAAATGTAACGAGGTAGACCTTATGCCGAAGGGGTGAGCTTTAGCAATTTTGTTACTCACTGTGGTCTTCTGGGCCCACTGACCGAATGGATGTTTAGCCCACCACTTGGTTGATATACATACCAAAAATCATCCCTGATTAGTAATCTCTACCATTGGATTTTAGCACTTCCTAAGGCATGATTAGTATTACCTAGGGGTGCATCATACAGTGACATCAATCTGACAATCTCAACCATCCAACTTACATCCATTTTTTTCGATTGTGGGACCCACTAAATTTGACAAACTTGGATATATATTTGATCTATAGACTGTCGATTGAATCGATCACTATGTTTCTCAAACCGTCCACTTGGATATGAAAGATCAAGTAGTTGATGGGATCTTTCAAATTGAAGGTAAAAAATCGTATTGATAGAATGATCTTAATCATTCAATCTTTTGACCAATCAATAAGTCAATAAGTTTATTGATCAGATGGTTGAAATTGTAGAGTTTCTGATGAGAGGTGAGAGTTCATAATCCATGGTTGAAATTAGTGACGAGCCTAATATATTGTTGGTTGAACCGTTGAACTACTACATGTTGTGAATCTGATTATCTTTCCATTGATCAATACACACATATATATATATAGCCCTTGATCGGGACGTTACAAAGTAAATGAAGGGACGTTACAAGGTAAATGCTGAACCGTTACAAAGTAAATGTTGATAGTGTAACTGACGCCACATAAGCAGCGGTCAGCCATCGGTTACAACCGTTACGTTTACAACACTCCCCCTTGGATGTTCGCCGCTTTATGGAAATTGCTTCGTTAAAACCTTGTCAGAAAAACTCTGTGGGATAAAACCTGATCAAAGGAAAAAGAGTACAGTGTATCGGCGAATCAAGGTAGTGATGATGGACGAGCTTAATACTGTCTCATTAAAACCTTGTCAGGAAAACCCAGTGGGATAAAACCTGATCGAAGGAAAAAGAGTACAGTACACAAAAGATCCTTAATAATAATATCTCCTTATAAGTACGCTCCCCCTGATGTGAACTGGCATGGTCAAACGAGAGTGTCAACGAGAAAGTTCATGGAGCTGACGCATACCTATGCAGTATACCAGTTTCTTGAATGTAGACGTGGGTAATGCCTTGGTGAATAGATCTGCAAGATTGTCATTTGAATGTATCTGCTGGATGTCAATGTTGCCATTTTGTTGAAGCTCGTGAGTGAAAAAAAAACTTTGGTGAAATATGCTTCGTTCTATCACCCTTGATATATCCGCCTTTAATTTGTGCTATGCATGCGGCGTTATCCTCATATAACGTCGTCGGAGCGTCTATGATTGAATGAAAACTACATGTGTTCCGAATATGGTGGACTACAGATCTTAGCCATATGCACTCGCGGCTAGTTTCATGGAGTGCAAGTATCTCAGAGTGGTTCGAGGACGTTGCAACCATAGTCTGTTTGGTAGATCGCCATAAGATCACTGTGTTGCCGCAAGTGAATACGTACCCTGTTTGCGATCGAGCCTTATGAGGATCAGAAAGATATCCAGCGTCTGCATATCCAACCAATTTTGAAGTATTGGTTGATTCCCTTGAGTATAACAAGCCCATGTCTATTGTACCACGGAGGTAGCGGAAGATATGCTTGATGCCATTCCAATGTCGTAGAGTTGGTGCAGAACTGTATCTTGCCAATAAGTTGACAGAGAATGCGATGTCAGGTCGAGTGCAACTTGCTAGGTACATCAATGCACCAATCGCGCTAAGGTATGGTACTTCAGGACCGAGGAGTGCTTCGTCGTCTTCTCGAGGATGAAAATGGTCCATTTTAATGTCAAGTGATCGGACAACCATTGGAGAACTCAGTGGGTGAGCTTTATCCATGTAAAAGTGCTTCAGACTTTTTCGGTGTATGTGGATTGGTGTACAAGGATTCCACTTGAGAGATGTTCGATCTGCAGGCTGAGACAAAATTTTGTTTTTCCAAGGTCTTTTATCTTAAACTCTTTCTTTAAGAATGCAGCAGTTTTTGTAAGCTCTTCAGTAGTCCCGATGATATTCAGATCATCAACATACACTGCAATTATGGCAAATCTCATTTCTGATTTCTTAATAAAAACACATGGGCATATGGGATCGTTAATATATCATTCTTTTACTAAGTACTCACTTAGACGGTGATACCACATGCGTCCAGATTGCTTCAATCCATACAGGGATCGTTGAAGTTTGATAGAGTACATGCTACGTTGCTTTGAGGAATTTGCTTCAGGCAGTTTAAATCCTTCAGGGACTTTCATATAGATGTCAGTATCTAAGAGCCCATATAAATATGCGGTCACTACATCCATAAGGCGCATGTCAAGTCTTTCTGAGACCACTAGACTAATTAAGAACCGAAAAGTAATTGCATCCATTACTGGGGAATAAGTTTCCTCGTAATCTATACCCGGTCTCTGCGAGAAGCCTTGCGCTACGTGTCGTGCTTTATATCTAACGATCTCATCTTTTTCGTTACGTTTTCGTACGAACACCCACTTGGATCCTATTAGTTTTACAACTTCGGGTGTTAGGGTTACATGACCAAATACTTCGCGTTTTGCTAGTGAATCTAGCTCTGCTTGGATTGCTTCTTTCCACTTTAACCAGTCACTTCTATGTTGACATTCTTCGACAGTGTGTGGTTCAAGATCTTCATCACTTTTTATGATAGTGAGAGCCATAGTGAATGCAAATACATTATCGACAACTATTTTATCACGATTCTATTTTTTTCTGTACAGACATAATTTATTGAGAGCTCTTCATTTACAGGTACCTGAGCCTCTTCGGGGACTGTCTGTTTGGAAATTATGGATGTGGTCTCTTCAGGAGTATTAACTTCTACAGGAGTTGTATGCATTTTTTCTTTTCCCCTCCGCTTCCTAGGAGTCACATCTTTTGCACCGACGGGTCTGCCACACTTTAAGCATGCTGTTGATGATTCATTTGTTGCTATGTTGACTGATTGTCCTACAGGGACGTCAATTCTTGCTGGAGTATTTGCAGCTGGTATGTATAATTTTATTACTTTTGCCGCGTCGGTAAAAGAATCTGGTAATTGATTAGCAATCTTCTATAGATGAATGATTCGTTGCACTTCTGTTTCGCATTGAGTAGTGCATGGATCAAGATGAGATTGGGTTGATGCATCCCAAGTAAGTTCACGTCGTTCTACCAAGTATTTTTCTCCCCCTAACGGCGGAAAATTTGATTCATCAAAGTGACAATCTGCAAATCGTGCGGTAAATACATCACCAGTCAGGGGCTCAATATATTGAACGATTGATGGTGAGTCAAATCCAACGTAAATACCTAATCGACGTTGTGGGCCCATCTTTGTGCGTTGTGGGGGTGAAATTGGAACTTGTACAATACAACCAAATATACGTAGATGAAAAATATTCGGTTGATGTCCGAGTATAAGTTGATGCGGGGAGTAGTGGTGATACATAGTCGGTCGGATGCGAATCAATGTTGCCGCATGCAAAATCGCATGTCCTCATGCAGTGATAGGTAATTTCGTCCGCATGAGTAGTGCTCTCACTATCATCTGGAGCCGTTTAATGAGGGATTCTGCCAAACCATTCTGGGTATGGACATGAGCAACATGATGTTCTACATCGATCCCAACCGACATGCAATAGTCATTAAAAGCTTGTGATGTAAATTCCCCAGCACCGTCAAGGCGAATGGATTTGATTGGGTAATCTGGAAACTGAGCACGTAATCTGATGACTTGTGCTAAGAGTCTAGCAAATGCAACATTGTGAGTTGATAGAAAACAAACACGAAACCACCGTACAGAAGCATCGAGTATAATCATAAAGTACTTGAATGGTCCACGTGGTGGATGGATGGAGCCGCATATATCACCATGAATTCGTTGTAAGAAGACAGGGGATTCTACGGTGATTTTAGTTGGAGACGGCCTAATTATCAGTTTGCCTTGTGAACAAGTAGTACATGGATGATCATTAGGGAGGAGAATCTTCTGGTTCGTCAATGGATGTCCGTGTGAGTTTTCAATGATGCGGCGCATCATCGTAGACCTAGGATGACCAAGACGGTCATGCCAAAGCATAAAGATCTTTGGATCAGAGAACTTATGATTCATCACAGCATTCACCTCAACTGTCTGTATGGTCGTATGATATAACCCAGATGTTAGAGCAAGAAGTTGCTCTAATCTATGCTTCTGGCCTAATACAGTGGAAGTAATGCATAAATATTCTACATTATTTTCACTTATAGTCTCAATATGATATCCATTACTACGTATATCCTTAAAACTGAGTAGATTTCTTTTAGATCTAGCTGAGTATAAGGCATCTTTGATATGAAATCGTGTTCCACAAGGTAATACGATGTCAGCCCTTCCGGAGCCTTCAATCAAGTTAGCAGGACCTGATATGGTGTGGACATTAGCTTGAGTTAATGTCAAATTTGAGAAATACTTCCGATCTCGAAGTATTGTGTGTGTTGTTGCACAGTCGGCTAGACATACATCCTTACCATCTATCTGCAATTTAGCGAAGTCATCTTCACAGTGCGTCGGAATGTGCATGCTTTGCATATAGAGAGATAAAAGATAATATCAAACTTTAATTCAAATAAAGTTGTAACAAAATAAAGTACCAACAACGAACGATAAACTGGGAAAAAAAACTTAAGTAGCAAGTTCAAAATACTAATATGCCAAATAGTTTATTAATGTGCCATGTTAATTTGTCCATTATCATCAGCACTTTTGCCCGCTGATATCTGAATCTTCAAAAAAATCCGAGACATCCATGTGAGTCGTATCCGCCTTCAGGGTGGAGTGGTCAGTGTAATTCATTTCAACTGTCTTCCCCTTTGTCTTGATGGAAGCTTGATAGAGTTCAACTAGATATTTAGGTGTACGACAGGTACGCGACCAATGACCTTTAATGCCACATCTGTAACAAATGTCCTCATAGTCATGAGGGCGTTTGTTCTGCAGGTTTTTCCCTTTGGCAATTTTTCTTACCTCGGTCTTCCTGTGATCCATATAATAATGGTTGCGAGCATTATGACCACCACGACTACGGAAACTTCCTCGTCCTCGGTTTTGTCCGCGACCCCCACGACTATGACCACGTCCGCGACCACGGAATGAGACAATATTAGCTTCAGGTAAAGGTTTAGTTTCGGTTGGGCGTGATCCGTGGTTCTTCATCAATAGTTCATTATTTTGTTCAGCAACAAGGAGGCATGAGATTAATTCTGAGTACTTCTGGAATCTACGTTCTCGATATTGTTGCTGTAGGAGCATGTTTGAGACATAAAATGTGGAGTAAGTTTTCTCCAACATATCGGCATCGGTAATCTTTTCTCCGCACAATTTCAGCTGTGAGGTGATTTTGAACATTGTAGAGTTATATTCTGCAAGTGTTTTAAAATCTTGTAGACGCAAGTGCATCCAATCGTAACGAGCTTTTGGAAGTATTACGGTCTTCTGGTGATCGTATCTCTCCTTCAAGTCGTTCCAAAGGGTAAGTGGATCTTTTACAGTAAGGTATTCGGTCTTCAGGCCTTCATGTAGGTGATGACGGAGAAAAATCATCGCCTTTGCTTTGTCCTACAAGGACGCTTCATTTGCAATCTTGATCATTGACCCGAGGTTCTTAGCGTCAAGGTGGATCTCAGCATCGAGGGTCCACGAGAGATAATTATTTCCCGTGATGTCAAGAGCGGCAAAATCGAGTTTTGTAAGGGTTGACATGCTTATAATCTAAACCATAAAATGAAGTATGAGTAATGTCAACATAAGTCCCATTTAATTCATAATCCATTTGGAAAAAAATGCATCAAATCTGGCACTTTATGTAGCATAGGCATGATGCTCAGAAATGGAAATTGAATATGCAATGTATTGATCAAAATGAACTCATCCAATATCAAGAGCGGGAAAAACGTACACATACTAGGTAAGAACAACAGAAGTGACGATGTTCAACATATGAGACAATGATTCAACTTTTGTCCAAGCATTTCAATATTGCATTAGGCACATTATGAGTGAGGTTTCACAAAATAAAAAGGCTTTACTATGATGATCACCTAATACAAAGGAATTTCAATGTAGGAGAAAATATTAGCAACGAAATCTCCGCTATAGTACTAACGTGAATTTTCCTTCTCATCATGTAACCATTGTACGTATGATGACCATATATGCATGCTGATCTGTATACAATGATACGTACCTCACATCCCATGTGTGGTTGTGTACATAGTGGTACACCTTGTTACACACAAACCTTAACGTACATAATCTTAGGTGTTAACACAGAACAATATTATTTTAAGATAAAAAGTTAAGAAAAAGGTTCTCTTCCATATAAAATTACATTGGACATGTGTCACTAGAGCCCACATATGTGGAACCGTCCTTAAGTCTATACTTTTATACCCAAAAATTTGTAGGGTATCCCATCATAGCAACCAAAAAAAAAAACCGTTTGGTGTCCGGTGTCCCTCCATGTAGTGTCATTTGTGTTTGTCTAGTAGAAGTGGTAAAGTTGGATAGTAAATCCACATGACCAGACCACTAAGATGGGTTTCTGTACATGGACTCAAGGAAATTCTAAGAGGCTAAACATGTGGATCCCATATTGTCATATGTGAGGAGCAACCAATGCCTATGTAATTTGGTGGAAAAATAGTTCAAAACAGTAAATGCCTTTTAGCAAATCTGATGGATTGGATAGTTAGAATCATGCAATAGGGTCTACGTTTATAGTGTACCCTAGCATTTGAATGAAACACCATACCATGAACTATTCTAAATAACAACAGTATTTTTGTTTTTTGCAACGATGGTACACTTATGCCGTATGGATGGGTGGACCCCACTAATTTTAATTCATTAGTTATATAAGGGAAGATATAATCAAAGATCTGGGAGCAATTTTTGGGGAAAAACGTGAACCTCCCATAATAGAAAATGTTTGCATTCCTGAATTGTTGCTCAACGAATGTAAATCCTACCGTATTTAACCCAAACAGTTTTGACTTGAGAAAGCCATGCACAAGTCACATTATTAGTTGCCAAGGTGTCAACGTATGGGTATGGAAATATTTCAAATTTGTTTCCAAAATGGTGTTAAGGATATTTTACTAACTAGGAAAATTCAGAAATTTGGATTTAATATGCCAAATTGAGTGAATCCTAACAGTTCCCTATTGTCTCAAAATTTTAATGGACTTATATATATATATATATATATATATATTTTTTTTTTTTATAGTATACAATTATTTCTTCTTAATTGCTGTCTTCTGAACATGGAATGGTTTTCGAATGAGTTGCTGTATCATGTGATCTAAAAACAAAATGGTAATCTAGCAAGCATGCTTGTTAATCGTTGAATCCAAAAAAAAGATAAATACCTGGAATGGATAAATGATGTTGAGCACCACGGATTTTCGCCTACTGCTTAACACTTGATGGAATACGAGAGAAGAGAGCGTGCTGATAACGTGTTGTGAATCTGATTATCTTTCCATTGATCAATACACACACACATATATATATAGCCCTTGATCGGGACGTTACAAAGTAAATGCCAGGACGTTATAAGGTAAATGCTGAACCATTACGAAGTAAATGTTGATAGTGTAACTGACGCCACATAAGCGGCGGTCAGCCACCGGTTACAACCGTTACGTTTACAACACTATAAACATAGTTGCCAGAACGAGAAATGGGTGTAAGAAACCGAAATTAAAAAGGCTCAGGCTCCGAGGACCCTATTTTGTGACCCCTCTCTGGAGTCGTGTGCTCGGCTGTGGAATCCAACGGTGGTTGAGCACTGGCAAAAAGTAAATGCCAGCTCAGCACTATCAACCAGCGTTGGATTGGGCTTGTTTGACGTCGCATGATTTTCCCTTTACCATATCGTACCCATTTCGTAAATGCATTTATCCGAAAATACCTATCTCAATGGGAAAACACATTTCCTGGTAACTATGACTGCCGACGGTCGTATAAGCCCTGACAACTCACAATATGAGCCACATGGCACATTTTTAGAGAATGCTGACCCTGACCGTATCGATGTTTGGCCAATCCCTAGGTGGACCTACAGACCAAAAATCAGTCTGATTAGTGATTTCGATCTTGTACCCGAAATAATGCTCGAATTCCCACGGTAAAAATCAATCCATGAAAATGACTCTAATCCGAGAAATTTTTTGAAGCAGTTCATTTGTGAAGCAGCAAATGTACAGGAGATTGTGGCGCCATGTGATTGGCCACTGCTTCGCTGCTCAAAAATTTTCTCCCCATCTCTAGGACGAGTCCGAGTTTGAAATCCCCCTCCCAAAATGCCAGGTGGAGTACGCTTTTAATTATTGGATTTAGTATTTTAATAGCATAATTATTAGCCGTTGGATTGAAGCATTGTTTTTTAGATGTTAATATACAACTGTCAAAATCATCGAACAAGCTGATATTCGGTATGTAGGTCCACCAAGAGGTGGACGAAACATCCATAAGGTCAGTGGGCCCTAAAGTGAGCTCGCATGGCATTTTGAGAGGGGAAGACTTCAAATTTTGAAGTCGCCAGGGTGACAGCTAATATTTTCTCCATCTAGGACATGTAGAGGGGTGGGAGGAACCACCGCACATGTTTCCACCTAGGAGGTCTATTAGGCATAAGGGTCAACCGGTCAACCCAATCAACTTGAGTCTACCCATTCAAACTCTTGCATTTTTTTTGGAAGGTCAAACGATCGTGCATTGGATGAGATGATCCATCCATCTGATTCAATCAAACTTTAACCTAAAAAGTTGACTTTGATGGGCCCCATTAACTGGTGGGTCCCAATTTTGTTATCCATTTTCAATTTCTAAAACACAAAGTAAGGACTAGGGAGGATGACTTCTTCTCATTCACTCCGCCTTATTATATTGACTTTTGGTCAAAATCAAAGCACCCAACTTGGAATGACACGCTCACTCACTTGGACTGTATTCAATGTTTTATGGAATCTATTTTAAAAAGAAGATATGATGCTCCCTACATACCCATATCGTATCCATGGGCCCACGGCAGACTACTCATCAATCCAGACCGCTCTATCAGCCAGCATATGATCATATGATCATCTTATAGATCTTGTATATATATATATATGCCCCATCCAATAAATGGCCAACCAATTGAATGGTTTTTGATGTATAGAGATCATCATGTACCTCAAAATATCAGTGTTATGATGATTCTAACCATAAGATCAACCTGATATTTTCGAGTGGCCGACAGATTACCTGGGTGGAAACCATGCACATTATGATGCAATAGCATCAATAATGATTGTGAAGATTCTGTTGGGATTTTGGTTCGAATTCAGCAGCATAGAACTGGTCCACAAGAAGTACTTTTGTCGCATCAGCGCACACGTGGAACCAAATTTTTTCTGGGTTTTTCCTGAAGGTCTATATATATAGTGAAGAACACCAATCACCATCTCCCGTGGAGTAGACTGCTCCTGTTTTGATTTTCTCTCGTGTGTGTTTTTGAAGTAACTGTTTGCTATTCCATTGATCCTTGGGTGAAATCATCAACAGATTCATGGTGTTTGAATGAACAAGATCATTTCATATGGTGGCTTATGATCAACCAGATCAGGCCTATACTTCTGAAAACTGGTTACAAATTCTAATTCAAAATTAAACAGAAAGTTTTGCATTTGAGCTGTATTAACAAGATTTCACAATTTCACCGTTGGCTGGTCACTGGTGGTGCTGGTGACTGCTGCATCTTTGCTGTATTCGGAGCTTCTCTTCTTGTAGTAGCAGTAGTAGCAGTAGCTGGAGCTAGTTCTGGTTCTGGGCCATCCACAGATGGTTTAATAATGGTAATGAACAGTATGTTGTAAAAAATTGAGAAGAAGAGGAGAGCGACGGCTGAGTACGGAAGATAAGACCCAGATAATTCTGGCATTTCTTCCCTCGTTAGATCTCTCGTCACACGAACTGTCTCTGAAACTGCATTTGGTTCAAAACAGGTGGTATTAGAATCTGAAGTGATCACAGCAAATTCAAGTTCAGTTTAGACTGGTTCATAACATTCGCACTTAATTAGAAATTGAAAAGAGGACATGCGTGATGGACTCATTCATCTGGGTTGTTTAATGGTTGGATCGTCCACCAATTGAACAGTCCAAGATCGATGAGTAGGTGGGCCATACGTACGGAATGGTCTGAACTAACAGTTCAAATAAATTTTAATCTACAGCTGAAATAATTATTAAGGACATAAAGATGGATTCTTTCAGCAAGCAGTTCCATCTATATAACAAGTGACAGTGGTGTCTCGCCTCTTATACCCCCTCTTCTAGGCTTCAATAAAGAAGGGCCGAGATCTTATTCCCCAACTGGATGGTGTATTTCAGCTACTCACACCTGATTTTGGCAAATGCTTTTTCGGGGAGTGCTGTGGGCACGGGCCACCCACTAGTATAGTACAAGATAGATTGCTACAAACTCAACTTACAGGAGACAGACTTCCCATGAGAAATATGTAAAAAAAGATAAAAATAGTTGGCATCGACATGGCTGTTTGGTAGTATCTGTAATAAGCATTTAGTCACATTCATGCTTAATTGAGACACAAACTTCCCATGTGAGAAATATGTAAAAAAAATAAAAATGGTTGGCATTGACATGGCTGTTTGGTAGCTTCTGTAATAAGCATTTAGTCACATTCATGCTTAATTGTGGATACTGAACAATAGTTTTTTTTTGTGGGTGTAATTTTTGTTGTTGTCATGGTGTAAGCCTATTTTGAACGAGATCTGGGTCCATATTATCGGGCCCAATCGGGTTTACACCTCTACTAGTATTGAATCTGGCAGTCGAAGCGATCCGTTAGACACTAGTAACTAGGTTTTAATGAAAGCAAACTTGAACTCCAGTTATTGGATGGATCATTATGAACTTGTTCATGGGTAAAGCTGTAGGATATTTTAAGCGAAAAGTTGTTGAATTCATTAGAAACCAAAATCCTATCAAAATGAATCGTTTTGGTTTGTGGAAAACCCACGATTGTGATCCCTACTGTTGCGAATTCTCATGTATGAATTCAATATTCCTCGGACTAAATTTATCGTGTTGAACTCAAAAGCCCTCGCTGTAAACTGAAACCCGTCATCGATAACACAAACCTGGATTCCAACACTGTCTTCTACGATTCTGCTAACATAGTGGTTACCCCATCTAACAAAAAAGGTTGTGAACACTCCTCATCATACGTTTAACCCATAAACAATATGTGCCTGAATGGGAGAACCTACTGGGCTAATAATCGGCATCCAGCAACGATTTCTTTCTAGTTAAAGAATCTGTTTCTAGTAGCTCTGGAACGGTTTTATATAGCTCATTGTCATCATCATAAGCCTCATCTCCATCATATGGGGTTGGTTGCATGAATCACGTTCCTCCATTCAATTCTATCTAAAGCCAGAAAATTTCTTTATGTGATCTCCACACCTCAGTCAAAATTCAAATCACCGCACCGTACTACTAATTAAGGCTTTCTTTATGGGGATTTTTAAACATAGAGGGCATCTACTTCTAATCAATTCACTAAGTGAGCTACTTGCTCAGATTAACCATTGGGAGCTTGTAGTATCTCTCCCTCACAGGTTCATCTGCTACTTATAGCTTCATTTGGTTCTGGTTTCCCTTCCATCCCCACACGAATCTCACTTGGCACTCTATATTGATTAGTACATTTGATCATTCTTTTCTATCCAAGGCTTCGGATTTCTGTCTTTGATCATCTTAATAATATGAGGAAACCCAGCACTTCACAAAGACTGATTACTCAAAACCAGAGAGGGGCATCTCTGCTATGGATTTGGAGGTCTGCATTGATCATTTCTAGACCATACTTACATCCTATAAGTACTATAAATGCTTCGGCGTTTTTTTGGAGTTCTACTCTGGCATCTGGTATCATCGATGTGATGATGCTAATCTCATCTTTGCGCAACATTGTCCCAACCCCTCTTTTGTGACCTAACCATCATAAGCATGAAACAACTTACCTGGTTTTCTGGACATATGTTGCAAGAAGATGAGGGTCGCATCGATCCATCAAAGCTAACCAGTACCAGTGTAGAAAAATCCTCAAGTTTTCTAGGTTTTTCATGTGTGATAACATTATCCATATATGACTCCAACAAACCTGTCTATGTCTAAGTTACATAAACTCCTAGAATCATCAAGTAGTGATCTCTAGAGTCTAGAGGTGACTCTTAAAATCTCATACATGAACACAACACCAAACCCATGTTGGAAGAAAGAACAATAAACACAAAGATGCGCAAACACAAGACATAGAGATTTACATAGTCCCTCAAGATCGAGGTACGTCCACGGACTCACACCGATTCCACTATGTGCTAAGGCAAAAGAAACACTCACAATACAATAATGATTGTCTCATGAAAACCGAGGTACATATAACCCCAAGATTAAACTAGGGTTCCCATATCTCTGTGTAAAAGTACGAAAACACCCTTAGGGTCTGTTTGGCAACCAAACACGGATTTGGAATTGAAAATAGAATTCCAGGATTTGTGATTTCTAAGAATTTGAATTCAAAGAATTGAATTTGTTGTGTTTGGTTGCACCAGGGAAATTACTTGGAATTCCCAATGAATTCTAATTTTAGCTGTTTGGGCATCTAACAGAATTGAAATTTCTATCCATCTACATAAGAGAAATATCATCTCATGAACTTTATGTTATAATGCCTGCTATTTTTTTTGTCATCCGTCAAATAAATGTTATCGATGCTAATTTAAAGAAATTTTTTTAAAAATAATAATTAAAATTATTTTGATAATTTTTTGACTATGATTAAATTGTGTCGAAATATCAATGGCTAAAGCCTAAGTGGCACATGATGCAACAAATACAGATGTCCATCATCAACACTAATGTGTGGCACATTATTAGAGACAATAGACCATATTGATGTTTATCCCATCCCTAGGTAGACCTACATACTAAAAATCAGGTTGATTAGTTATTTCTAATCTTTAGATTTGGTACCCCAAATAATGCTAGATATCCCATAGTTAAAAATCAACCCATAAAAGACATGAATCCAATGGTTATAAATTACTAATACCGTATGGATATTTAAACCAACCCAAGGTGTACCTACATACTAAAAATAAGGTTGGTTGGTTATTTATAAGCTTTGGATCTTCGTACCCCAACAAATGCTAGAAATCCAACGGTTAAAAATCAACCCATAAAAGACACCAATCCAACAGTTAGATACATCCCTAGGTGGACTTACAAACTAAAATCAGGCTGATTAGTTCTCTCTCAACTTGGATCTTTGTACCCCAACTAATGTTATATATATCCCACGGTTAAAAATCAACCCATAAAAGACATCAATCAAATGGTTACAAATTTGTAATCCGTTGATGATGGACTACAGTATGAGCCACGGGGCACAGTAGAGACCACGGACCATATGGATGTTTGTCCAATCCGTAGGTGGACCCTACATGCTAAAAATCAAGTTGATTAAAAATTTCTCACCTTTGGATCTAGATGTCACACGGTTAAGAATCAACCAAAAAAAATACACCAATCCAACGGTTTCAAATAACTAATCTTGCTGATTTTTTATTTATAGGTCCACCTAGGGATGAGCGTGAGAGTTGGAGCCCGAAAAAAATTCTTTTGAATCTCTCCGCCCGGAAATAGAATTCCAAGAATTTGAAGTTTCTTCTCCCCCCTAAAACTTCAAATTCCGGGAAAAATCACGGAATTTGAAATATAATTCCTGGAATTCGGTCCTCCCAAACACAGAGATAATCACAAATCCAAATCCGGCTCAATCCCAGGTTACCAAACAGACCCTTACGGAAAAAAAAATGACCTCCCGAAAAAAATTCGGGCGATGCCCCAGAACCCCCCCTCTTGAGCAGGGGGCACCCTGCCCCCCTACAACCCCCCAGCGAGCTCATCGCAGAGCTCGACCTGCGGTGTTGTGGCTTGATTTACAGTACTCTAACACCATCAGGCTCCACAAAACATAACAACCCAATCTAAAATTATGGGATGAGATGGTTCCAATAAAACTAAGCACAACCAATCTGTCATTCAGAAAGGTACTAGTAAGGGTAACTAAATTGGTGATCATAATGCCCTTTAAGTTGTACTGAATGGTCGACAAAGCTTTGATCCCCCACAATCCTAAGCTTCCAATCCCCACCAAATTCAAGCTCTACTCTAAATACTTTGGAAATTATGAACTGGGTATTGTCTGAATTGATCATTCCATGATTCTTCACCCACCCAACAGTATTAACTTTGAACCATTTACAGAAATAACGCTGGAGAACGCCCATGGCGCACATCAGCAATCTAAGAAACCTCACGCCAACCATAACTGCCACCTTTTGTACAAATCATGCAAAAGAAAGAACTGGGGCTCATTATAGCAGAGGTATACCAATGACCTAGAATGTAAACAAACCCAACAAGCAGACAGAGAACCCAAAGAAATTATAAAAGAGAGAGTACCATAGTTGGAAGAAGAGACCCTTTTCTTGGGTGGTGTGATTTCTTTCTGGGAGAGGGCTTGGAGCTGCTGGTCGAGTTTTTGCAGAGCTTCACGGGCCCTTTCTTGATCCAACTCGAACTTTGGTTCTTTCTCCATAGCACGCAGAGGAGAGTTTGTGCCTCTTCTTCTCTTGAGATTGTTATCATGGAGTAATGGAGAGATGAATCCACGGTTAAGGAGAAAGGAAGAAGAGATTAATGGCTTCTGCAGCGAGAGAAATTGCAGAAGCATGACCACACAATCCAAGCTCGAAAACTGAACTAGTTTTCAAGATAAAGCCAGTCACCAACGGCTCACAACAGTATCGTGTTTTCATTCTTTGAGCGGTATTGAGAACACACTATCATATATGCATGGCCCACTTAACTAATTGGAGTAAAACTTCTGTCACAAAAACGCACAATAAGAGACACGTGGCACACTCTTAGTGGAATCTGACCGTATGGATGTTTGGCCAGTCTCTCGGTGGACCTGTAAACCAAAAATCAGCCTGATTAGTTATTTCTAAGGGATACGATTGAAGTTATTTTCATGGGTTGATTTTAACGGTAGGATTTGAGTATTATTTGGGTGCACAGATCCAAAGGTTTTAAATCACTAATCAGGTTGATTTTTGGTTTCAGGTCCACCGAGGGAATGGCAAAACATCCATACGGTCAGTGTCCAATAAGAGTGTGCCACGTGGCGCGTATTGTGGAAGTTTTACTCAATAACTGCATTCAGACGTGTGCTTACCCGCCCAAAATGACACGTGGCGAGATCTTTCTTGCTTACTAATCCAATGAATGTTTGGTCTATTCCGTCGTGGACCTACACTTAAAAATGCAACAATCATGGGCTTCTTGAACGGGCCTATGGATGAGTTCCAAGAAATCTATGATACAGACTTTGTATCAAAATTTTCATGCAGAACCCCTCAATTTGCCACGTAGTAGGCTATTTAGGGCCCACTGTACCCAGGAATGTTTGGCCCACATCTTGGTGGACCCACACAGCAAAAATCAGTGTGATTAGTGATTCCTACCCATTGGATTTGAGAACTGTTTCATCATGGGCTTGGAATCAACACATAGGCTTGTTCATAAAGCCCATGATGAAAAGTGCTCAAATCCTACACTTAGAAATCACCAATAACACTGATTTTTGGCGTTTAGGTTCATCATTGTGTGGACCAAACATTCAGGGGGCAAGTGGGCCCAAACGAGTCCACGATGTTGCAATTTGAGGGGCTTCTGCATCAAAATTTTGATACAGTAGTATGCATCGAAGAACAGCCCTAGGAATGTGTCGCTCATCTGGTGCAATGCGGTACAGATTCTCGAGGGCGCGGATCACACAGTACGATATATCTCTAATCCATCAATATATTTGATTAAGTGTAGCTTGTTTTCAAATAGGGGTGCAAATGGGCCAGCCCATGAGAGTTTTTGGGCCTGTATTTGAATTGTATCAGATGAGGGCTTGGACTCCGGCAAATTCAAAATTTATCAAAAGACAGACCCATTTACACACCTATGTACAACTTTTTAAGGTTGTGTTAATTCCCCATTATCAATCATCAGAAGATTCAGAACCGTATCCAACTTATTTGCAATCGTCTGCCAATATTCCCCCATTTTACTCATATCATATTCTTTGTCGGAGCATACTTTTTCCACTACTTCCACTAGGCGCGGCCATGTGCACCTTATATGTGGCACCACCTTACGCATGGCACACATTTAGAGACCACTGACCGTATAGATGTTTCGCCCGTCTCTAGATGGACCTACTTATGAAAATTCATCCTGATTAGTAATTTCTTTCCATTGGATTAGTCTTTTTCATGGTTTGTTTTTAACAGTAGATTTTAACATTACTATTTGGCACGCAGCTGCAGGTGCATTTATGGCCAGGGACAAAATGACACCACTTTTTTAATAGTCGGTATGTACCGTACTTTTAATAAACCTTTTTTTTTTTTTTGCCAACAATGAGTTTTGACACCAATGATGATGGCCATACTATGAGCCACGTGGCACTCTCTTAGACACCACTAACTGTATGAATGTTTTGCCCATCCCTAGTTGGACTTACATACAAAATTCATCATAATTAGCAATTTCTATCAATTGGATTAGAGTCTTTTTCTTGGTTTATTTTTAACTGTGGATTTCGATCATTATGATCCAAAGGGTAGAAATCACTAATCAAGCTTATTTTTGTTACATAAGTCCATCTAGAGATGGACCAAACATCCATATGGTTAGTAGCCTCTAATAATGTGGCATGTGGCTCACATTATGGGTCCGTCATCAAATTTGATGAAATCATCATCTAAATTTTCTAGGGATAGAATTTAAGTGCCACGTCAGATTGCAATAATTACTTGCGCAATTGAAATGAAATGTGAAAGTATTAAATGATCAAAATATCCTTATAAATTACAAAATAAAACACGGAAATAAATATTTTTGTCAATTTAAGGAACTTTAGGGCAGGGCTGCAACTTGGGCGGGCTCAACCAGAGCCCGACAAGCTCAACCTGACATTGGGCTCGGGTTGGGTTGGCCCCTTCAGCACTTGGGCTCGGGCTCGGGCTCGGGCCTAATTTTGAAAACCCGATAGAAATCGGGTTGGGCTCAGGTTGAAACTTGAGGAAGCCCGGCCCAACCTGAGCCTGACAATATATGTAATATGTTAATATAATATATAGATTATTAAAACCCAAGTATATATATTACTTAATAGGATTAGGGTTGTCGATCTCTTCTCTCCCCAGTTCCCTTTTTCTCTAAGGAGCCATAAGAGAGAACAACCAAAACCCTATCTTTTGTCATGAGTAAGCTCTTTGTTTGTTGATCCTTGGGTTTCTCTTTGTTTATCGATTTACAAGTAAGGTTCACTCATCTCTGACTTGGACAGGAAAAGTGAGAGGTAAAACCCCAAAGGTTGTGAAGCAGAACCAGAAGAAAAAGTCCAGAGGTAGGGCTCACAAGAGGATGCCGTATCGTCATCAGTATGCCCCCTCATTCCCCCCTCTTCCTTCTCAACATGCACATGTTACCACTTTTTCTCTTCTTACGAAACAAGAGCTAGATTTATGATGATAAGTTCCCTAAAATGAACAATTCTGATCTGAACCCTATTATGATGATTTACTTTTAACATGCGTCACTGGTTCTCCGTAAGAACCAACAAACCAAATTTTTTTTTCTTCCGAGAACTAGTGCTTCTTGATGAGAAGTGAGTACCATAAAAACAGATCTTTTTATTTTAGTAATTGATCAACCCGACCAACCCGATCAGGTTGGGCTCGGGCTGGAAAATCTAGGCCCGACCTCGGGTTGGGCTCGGGCTTGGGCTTACAACCTTGAAGCTTGGGTTGGGCTCGGGTTGATCACAAACCTGACCCAACCCGACCGAGTTGCAGCCCTATTTTAAGGTCATATTAGGAATATTGATTTTTTTTAACATTGAATGAGTTGCTGGGTGACGTGTTCCTTGACACAAAAAGGCCGAAAAGCCCATGCCAAGTGAATAAATCGTAGAGAAGAAAAGAAGCAAAAAATAAGGGCATTTGTGAGATTTTGGGGTTTAGCGTCAGGCACGCAAGAAGGGCCTTTGACCATTAATAAGTCAGTATACCTTTTATTTCCTCATTCCTCTTCCCCAAATCGATGTGTGAGAAAATGGATGTGATGGTTAACAAATATTGGTGGGGGCACCTCACCCACCAGGACTCAATATGTGCCCTAACAGCTACAGGTGGTTAGGGCCTTAGAAAATTCCATAAAACGAATCCTGCCCTCCTATCAAAGAATGCGTGAAAAATCCTTTTCTCCATGTATTCCCTTTGTTCTTCTTCCCTTAAACAAAAACACTTAACTCCCTTTCTAGACGCCAAGCATAAACTTTGACCATTTCAACTGGCATATACGCGACAGAAGTAAAATAAATAGCTAGAAGAACCCCTGGATCTTGGAAAATCCAAACCACAAAATTTCTTGTTCTAGACCTTCTGATTGCCACATAGAGAGTGTGGCTGATCTCATCCTCCCTAACAAATCCTAGAACCAAAATCTCATCCAAACCACCTTCCCCCCACTACATGCTAGATTCTTAATACCCACTTAGCCAAAGACCTATAACAGGATAGAATATGCTGGGACCTGGCCAAAAAAGGAAAGTTCTCTAAATCAGCCTATAATGCCTTATAAACCATTGACCACCTTGTGGGCCACCTGGATTATCCCGAAAAAATTTGGAAGACTAAGAAATTAGGATTCGATGAGGGCCTCTGAATTTTTTTGAAAGGCATCTTGCCAACAAAATATCCATTTCATTTTAGAATCAAGGACATCCACACGGGATGGCCTAGATGTGGTCATATTAAGGTAGATATCTTCCATGCCCTTTTCAAGTGCTCGGACAGTGCTAAGGTCTGGTTCACTTCCCATCTCTCTACCCATTGCCAAGATCTCCGAAATGAGGACATCTATAGATGGACCACCAATATGATCCTCAGCCACAAACAAGGGGAAGAGTTCAGCCAACACAGAACAACCTATACCTGCATTCTAACGTGGAGACTGTACTACTACATAAACGACCTCATTTTTCAGACTAGGTACAGAAACTCCC
Organism: Euptelea pleiosperma; assembly: GCA_035048495.1. NCBI lineage: Eukaryota > Viridiplantae > Streptophyta > Magnoliopsida > Ranunculales > Eupteleaceae > Euptelea > Euptelea pleiosperma. Next base: position 21,982,638 of record CM068544.1, on the reverse strand, counting down.
TTTCTGTCCTTCTAGAGGTGGATCCCTTCATTTTAGGGGAATTTAATGTCGGATCCCCTAGAAGCCTGAACTTTTGTCCCCCACCCCAACTTGGGAAAAAATTAATACGGACGCAGTCTGGGATCCTTCGACCAAGATAGTGGGTTTCGGCTTTATCATTAGAAGTGTTACAAGTTTTTGTAAGCAGGAGGATGTGTCTGCAGAAGCTAGCTGAGGCAATAAAATGGGGTCTCTAGGTCGCAATGGGTACCAAAAGCTTAAAAAATTAGTGGTGGAATCTGATGCGAAGGGTCTCATCGAGCAACTATCGAACTATGTCTTCGAGTTCAAGGTGGCGCACGACCGCTATTTGTGCAAAAATCCTTCATCTTGCTAGCTGTTTTGTGAATATATCCTTTCGTTTTTCCCGTTTGGAGAAGTCCATTCTGCTGGACGGGGGTGACCACCACAGTGGTTCTTTATTACCTTGCTTTAATGCAATTCGGATCTTGATTACACAAAAAAAAGTCTTATTTTAGGGTTTCCCTGAGTTCATTTTTGCTCAACCAATGATGTGTCGAGCAAATAATATGCTCAACAGTGTCTCTGCACCATCAAATACACCTTGATGCAAAAGGAGATCGAGAAGATCTCAGAGATATATGTAAAGAAACTTGGGTTGAAACTTGTAGTGCGGGGAGATGCTTAGGTAATGAAAAGGGCCCACCATCTCAGCTGCCAAATGTAAAGAAAAGTAAACCCTACCAGTCCAGAGAAGTATTATCCCAAGCATTCCAGTTCTAACATTTGGCAGTGGAAATTGATGCTAAACACTCCCAAAAAGTTGCTGCATTATATACGAAAGTGAGTCCATTTTTGCTGGGTGGCGTTATTTGCACACACCTTTTTTGAGTTACACCCACCTCTTGGTGTGTGCAAATAAGTTACCAAAAAAAAATAAAAACATAAAAACTCCACCACCGATAGAGAAGAAAAGGAAGAGGCGCCCGGCAGCCTCCCCTTCCTCTTCTTCTTCGTCTACTCCGAGCGGCTTCTTCTTCCTCTTCCTCCTCTTCTTCTTCTTCTTCTTCTTCTCCAAGCGGCCTCCTCTTCTTCTCTGAGAGGGAAGGAGGGAGAGAGAGAGAGAGAGGAAGAAGAAGAAGAAGAGGAGGAGAAAGAAAATAAGGGAGGGAGAGATCTCTTTCTCCCCCTCTCTGTAAAATAAAAAAATAAAAAATTCGCTCTGTATCGGTAACGCAGGGTGGACAAAGCTTTGGCCATATCGGTAGCCTAATGCTGACAGAGAGAGAGAGAGAGAGGCTGCCCGAAGAAGAAGAGGAGGAGGCTTGCCACCCACCACCAGGTAAGAGAGGGAGGGAAGGAGTGGTGGTGGTGGTGTAGTAGTGGTGAAGAAGAAGAGGACGGTGGTAGTGAGTTCCTCTTCGTTCGGTTTTTTTTTTTTCTTCACAACCTTTGGGTATGTGCAGATAAGATTTGGGTGTCACTCAAAAAAAGGTGTGTGCAAATAACACCACCCTTTTTGCTCAGAGACGTCTCTTCACCGAAATCTGGTAAACTCTTATCCTAGACAAGCACAGAGTACCCGTGCTGTCAAATACCACCAGATCAAGGAAACCCACTTTCACCATTTTATTTTATTTTTAAAATTTTCTATATCTTTAGATGTAGGCAGATCAGGGGATTTTGGTTAGCATATTGTTCCAGGTCCCTTATCTTTTTTCTGTTGAGAAAACAAAAAACAAAAGCTACCATAGCAATCAATAATTACTTGGAACCACATTCATAACAGCTAAAATAATGAAGTAATGATTTGAAATATGGGAAATGGGTAGCTATCAATTTGATGCATAATATAAAAAAAATTTACATGTAGGTTTGCCTCGTTTTAAAGCATTTGGTGCCCCCATTTTAAACCAATAACTATAATATAGAATGAGCACTGAGAACTACTTTTTCCGATTGTGGTACAAGAAATAATAGAAAATCTTCAGTTTCTCCAAATAACAGTGGAGATTCTGAGTCATACAATATTTAGGTTTCTATATCGTTATATGCAACCACTCAATGAAGCAGCAAAACTTATTCCCATACCTCTGAATCTTTATGGGGTTCAATTTCTAACTTTGTCGTATGGAGAATCCATCCGATACTGTCTTATAATCATCAAGAGAAAGATCCCACACAACCATTTGGATTGACTGGAGCAATCGTATTCAATTGCTGAAGGATGGCTCACAAAATGATTCAAGTTTTGCAGTAAGGTACAGTGGTAGATCTGTGTAGCTCCTCTACCATGAGTTTACCGTGTCTTCTTTGCAAGCTTTGGGTTTTTGCACATTCGAATGCTTGATGGAGTGACCTCCACCAGTTCATCTTCTTGAATGTACTCAATGCAATCATCCAGACTATAATCCAAGGAAGTATCAAGAATCACTGCATAAATAAAGAGGAAATCAGATAATTAAAAAATATAATTGAACACGAGTGAACCTAATTAACAAGAACACGGCACTTTTAGGGTCCTTTGCCGTGTTAGACACATTGACACATGAACACGTGTATCGATATGTCCCGGCACATATCCTGACACTAACAGTGGTCACCCATTATTTTAATATTTTTTTATTAAATAAATGATTTCTAAAAAACGGTTGGTGTGTTGCATCCTCTACATAATACTTTTTTAAGTTGTTAGACAGTCCTCTTCTTATAAATCTACTTATATTTATTTTGTTATTGTATGACTCCATGGCGTATAGATGTGTTTACTTTTTATTTTTTATATATTTCTTTTCATGGCAAACCTCAGTCCGGCTGACTGTCGTTATTTAATTAGTTTTGCTAACATGTACAGGTACTTATCTGGTGATTGGAGTTGAGCAATAATAACCTGTTGATGGAGATGGGTATTGGTGTCAGGCATTGATATGACCAGACACCAGCAACCCATACACAGTAAAATTTATTCCATAAAGTAAGAGACATAGTTTGATATAATTTAATTCATATTAGCATGCAATATAGAGAAAAAAAAAAAACAAAAAAAAACAGGAATATCAGTAATAGCTGAAAACAAGATATACGAAAAATTGAGTTGTCCAAATATGTGTCTTTGTTACCCGCTTAGGTGAGCGCTTCGCCTAGGGCTTAAAACAGGGCCTACGCAGGCAGTAGTATAGAGTGGTAGCTTAGGCTTAGGCTTAGGCTAGACACATAAAATCAATGTCACATGTGCTTTACACAAAAAATGGAAATATATATATATACACACACTTATTATTATTATTATTATTATTATTATCATCACCTATTATCTATCTATTTTTAGTAGACGTACTGGTTGTCATAAACATTGACACATCTTACAATTCGAGTGTCTTTTCAATGTACTAAACTTTTTTAATTTGAAAGTGGACTTCCAAATCCAACACTAAAATTTCAGAAAAAAAACAGTTTGATTTGTTCATCCAAATTAGTGTTTTTTGGAGTTATGCACAATTCAAATAAATAAATAAATATTTTTCTGGCAAATTAAAAGTTTGCTTTATTTTTTAAGAAACTAAAATAAGTAAAAAATCGTCCAAGTTTCACCTAGAAGTCATCTCATCTAAGGAACCCCTGTTTCCTAACGTTTTTTACTACACTGATTGTTAAAGGGATGCCAACCGAAGTTCAAAAACCAAAGTCCTAAGATCAAATCACGGTTCATTCAAAATGGAAATTGATTTCGAATGTGTAAGAATATTTCCACCAATAGGAGCTGAAGGTGGAACCCAGCAACATGTTTTCATATCAGTGACTGAATGGAGAGGCTGCACCGATTTCAAGGGGAAAAAAATTTGTTCAGGATTGACACTACCTTCCTAGTTCAAACATCAATAGTATGAGTTTTCAGTAGTTGCCAAAGGACAAGATGAACCATGACATAAAATCTCATTTAAATTAACTTCACTATCAATTGATTAAGTTTTTCAGAACTGAATACTGTACTAGAGCAATTTCTCACCTGTTTGATCCTTGTTGGAACGTATATTTGTTGCAGCCTTCTTCTTGCACACATTAAGAGACAGATCACCAGGACGCTGATGGATGCCTATTATTTGACCTTTATACACTTCCACACCAGGGCTGACAAACATCTGACCTCTATCTTGTGCACTAGAAAGTGCGTATGATGTAGTATCTCCACCCTCAAATGCAACCTGAACATCAATTTTCACTTGGCTCAATTTATACAGATGAGAAACGACTTCAGATGAGAAACATCAATCTTACGAAGAGCTGAGACCAATCTTGGGAGTTAGAATTTACCAATGAACCCTGATCTCTTGTGCTAATCTCTCCAGCCCACGGTCCATACTCATCAAATATTGTGTTAAGGATTGCTGTGCCTCGAGAAGCTGTTAAAATTGCATTTCGCAATCCAAGAAGGCCACGAGTCGGTATCTTATATTTAACTAGTGATGTTCCCTCCGACCTAGTAGCCAAATGGAGTTCAAATTATAATACCCAAGACATTACAGCCTCAGAGGTGCAAAGCTAAAGGAGAATTGCAATTATCCCAGAGACTCAGGTGATATGAAAAGATAAAAGAGCAAAGGGTATAAATGAAAAATCAGATTCTACTGTGCACTAAGTATGAATAAAACTAATAAAATATATATGAGACGAACATACGAGATCTTTGCTACAAACCTCAGAAAAACACCTCCTGTATTGACGAGGACCATTTTTAGTAACAATAAAAGAATTGGAAGCCAACTACAGCCCTTTACTTATTTTACCAGCGTGTATTTGGTGTTGACCAGTTTGTTCCAGAGGGTGTCCATGTCTTATTATTCTTTATCCCTTCCCATTTATACTCTTTAGAAATAAATATGTTAATTTCATCACTCAAGGACAATGCTAAAATATGTTTTGTCATCTTGTATAATTAATTAATAAAGTGGGCTCGACCCTGCTCAATTGGTTGATGTGATGCACAGCAATCATGACAATAATAATAATCATGGTTCTAAAAAAAGGTATAGCAGACGTTGTAAGACCCATTATAACAGCAACACTCCAAGATCATTACAGTATTTGCTAAAACAGCCAAAAACTGAAAAAACGGACTTAACATTATAATGGCCGTTATTTTCAGAATAAAGGCCATTATAATGTCCATTATCCATTAGTTTGCCGTTATCGATGTTATTTTCAAAAAAGAAATAAAATTCTTGGACCAACAGCAACAACAACAGCTGAAGTGTTGGTCACGAATATGTGTCCCCCATATTTGTGAAGCTAAATCTTGGCATGTGGCAAACTTTTTGGGCCCACTAACCCCATGAATATTTGGCCTGCTCCTTGTTGAAGCTACAGCCCAAAATCAGCCTGATCAATGATTCCTAGCTGTTGGATTTAAGCATTTTTTTCATCAAGGGCAAGTTCATGAAGCCCATAATGATATACTACTTAAATCCAAGGCCTAGGAATCATCAATCAGTTGAATTATAGGGTGTAGGTTCACCATGAGGTGGGCCAAATATTAATGTGTGAGTGGACTGAAAAGTGTCACATGGCAAGATACTAATTAATATGAAGCACAGATTCTTGTAAACATGTGAAGCACCCGACACAGATTTTGGTGCAATATACTAATTAATATTTGCCACAGGTTATGAGCAAAGTTAGCAAAACCCCGTTTAAAACACGCCTTTTTGAAAGAAAGAAAAAACTCCGCTGTATGAAAATATGCTTAAAACCAGTGTTTTCAATACGTCACCAAAAAACACGAAATACTCAACAATCCGTAACATCCCCATTATTTTAGAAATATCAAAAATTCTCATGAATAATACTCACTTGTTTTTAAAAATTAAAGTAATTTTTTATTTATTTATAGGGTCGGGCTCCGTTGACAGATATAAAATGACGGGGACACAATATAAGCCACGTGGCACACTCTTACAAGGACTCTGATCGTATGGATGTTTGTCCTATCCCATGGTGGACCTACAAACCAAAAATCAGCCTGATTAGTGATTTATAGGCTTTGGATTGGACTTATTTTCATGGGCTGATCTCAACTGTAGGAATTTGAGGTACAAAGATCCAACACTTATAAATCACTAATCAGGCTGATTTTTGGTTTTTAGGTCCACCATGGGATAGGACAAACATCCGTACGGTCAGAGTCCTGTAACAGTGTGCCACCTGGCTTATATTGTGTTCCTGTCATTTTACTTGTCATTTTATATCTGTCAACGGAGCCCGACCCTTATTTATAATACATGTCACCTATTTTCTGTTTAAAAAATATTTAAAAATAAATTAAAGTATTCCTACGCTTTTGGAAACCTTGATAAATAAGAAGTATGTCTTGTAAATTATGAATTCTACTTGCATTACTAGACTTAAAGAGAAGCCTTATATAGTTTAGGTACTATTAGACTTACATTACTCCCAGTCTATATCACATTGTGGGTGTATACCAATATGTATATGTTTTTTGAGTGCGTATTTTTGGACTAAAAAATATGAAATCCAAAGTCCTCAATTGTTGATCTTTTGTTGTTTTCGTCTTTTTGACCTTTTTTTTTTACTCCGATTTTTTGAACCTAAATCATTTTAAACTTGCATTTTTCAGTGGGCGAAGTTTTGTTGCTTCACGATTTGCTAACTATTGTTATGGGTTCTATAATATATCTTATCAGATTATCCACTATTGTGGTCGGACACTCTACACATGTTTCAGACTGTCAATCCAACATAGCTTCATAAATACGCATGAAGATTATTTTTTATTACACAGGATAATAATAATAATAATAAAGCATTAATCACTCTATTCAAGTGAGAAATTGAGAACATTTCTGCACAATTTTATATGGTCATTGAACTATGAGGGCTTTTTCAATATTTATCTCTCAAACTCTCTTCAGATCAACAGATATGTTTAGGGCTTGTTTAGATGTCCAAGATTTCTCTTATTTGACTTTGTCCAGAATAATGTTTTCCCATTTGCAAGAGTGAAGGTCTGACAAGTTCATCAATTGCCAGAGGGAAAAAACCTGATCAATTGGGGAGAATGAATGAAAGATTTATACGGATAACGTTGAAGTACTTCAAGTAAAAAATTGGATATTATAAATTATACTGAAGCAAAGAGACAAACCCAAGCCCTTGCATATCAAACATTTGCCCACGCCTTTTCCCTAGAAGTTCAACCACAGGTCCCATGAATTCTTCTGGTACCTCAACCGTAGCTATCTGCAAGAAAACCACATAACAGGGACACTCAAATTTAGAAGCCATGGATATATAGTTCTTGTGAGTTAAAATTGAGATCAAACTTCTTTCAATCTGTATTTTGTCCAAGAAAACATAAAAACCCTCATTAGAACACACACACACACACACACACACACAAAGGAAATTTCAAAGCATGTTAACACGTATATCACTTCTTTATTGATAAGTAAAACACGTAAACCATGTATCAAGCAATCTTTATCCATTATCTTTTTTGGCATAAGTAGCAAACAATCTTTCTTGAAAATGATCACCTCAAAAGGTTCGAGCAATTTGTCGTTCACTTTTTTGTTGATAACCTTGGGTGGCCCAACCATGAACTCATATCCTTCCCTTCTCCTGCAAAGCACGAGCATTACAGAAAATACATCCAGAAGATATCCAATATCAATGAAAGAGCTTAAATTCCAACTTACATGTTTTCTATAAGTATGGTGAGATGCAAAGTACCCCTACCACTAACAAGGAATGTATCTGCAGTTTCACCATCTTCCACTTTCATGGCTAAATTTCTCTCAAGCTCGCGGTAGAGTCGATCTCTCAGGTTTCTACTAGTTACATACTTTCCCTAAAAGGAAGATTGACAAAATAGGTCATCATGTAATGCCACAACCTATGTGATGAATGTGTATGTTGACTCCACATACAAGCATGCACTGTGAAATACAAGTGGTGTTTTGATCAGACACAATTGTATTATATAGAGGAGGTTTTCCTTCATAGATTTGAACAATACCTCGCGACCAGAAAAAGGTGAAGTGTTGATAGAGAAAGCCATTTTCACTGTTGGTTCTTCCACCTTAATGGCAGGTAAAGGTTGCCCAGAACTTTTATCAGCAATTGTCTCCCCAATCTGCATAAAGGAGTAAAAATAGTGACTCAACAGTTCTTAACATAGAAGGTCCAGAAGTCCCAAGTATAGAGCCCATGTCAAAGTCGATATAAGGATAGAAATAATGATTAATTGATATAACAATTATAAAGATACCTACCAGAATATCATTAATACCACAGACAGCACAAATATCACCAGCTTCCACAGTCTCCGCGGGAACCCTGCTGAACTTCTCATACACAAAAAGCTCACTAACTCTAGCATATCTACATGCTTCATCCGAGGTGCATACCTACAAAGTCTCAAATGACGTTAGCAAGAATAAAGACTTGTTCCTTTTTTTGTAGAAGACATCTCAAGCAATGACCAGAAAATGCTATGTAATACTCCAAAATGGTATTTCACAAAAAATGGAGAAGAGAATACAAGTGAAATTGACATCAATACCATGCAATAATTTATTTCTTGTGCCAGAGGAAGACATTTCAGGCCAATGATGAAACCCCGCCAATGGAAAGAAATTCCTCAAAAAACAGAGAACAGAAAATCCAAGGATGTATAAATATAGAAATTGAATTCTAAGAATTTACACAAAGCAGCAAAGAAGTTTTTTATTCCTCCATTTCTTGACTAGGGTAAAGACCCAGAAAAATCAATGTTCAAGGCCTTGGCAATTATAAACCACAGAAAACTACTTGCTGCACCTGCGTAAGAACCCACATGAACATGAGGATATGAGGGACTTGATGCAAAGAGGCACATCAGAAATTCAACGAAACATGAAAATGAACTCTAAAAAACGTTTTTTAAACAAAATAAACAGGGAGGACTTCAAAGAGTGTAGGAGAACCAGTATTCACCAAGTTCAGAAAGTGAATATAGAAGAGCATATGGATGAGGAAATAGCAAAGGTGTAATGGATAGCCAGGCCGACTAGAGGAAAGAACAAAAACAAAGATCATGAGTGGGTTGTAAGGATGTTGGATTAGGCATATCTTTTAAATAATCCAAAATATTTAACATTTTAGTATAGAAAGAAGCAACTTATATGATGATTTTTTTTACCAAGAAAAAGATATGTACCACATAGTGTAGCACTACCTATGTTGAGATATTAAAAGAATTATAACATTCATCAGAGTAGTCCAATAAACGCAACTCTGTAGTCAGAAAATAAGTTTTAACATACCAAAGTCCTACATCCTACTTGGTCCCTCATTCCTCACCTATTCCCTATTCTTGAGTGAGGAAAATCAAGATCTTGCTTCTATCTAAAAGGGGTCAGAGAATAAGTTTTAACATACAAAAGTTCTACATCCTACTTGGTCCCTCATTTCTTACCTATTCCCTGTTCTTGAATGAGGATTGCACTGTCTAGAGGGAGGGTGATTGCTCGTGGAACTTGGGTTTAAAAGGAACCTGAATAACTGGGAAGTGGATGATCTAACTTCACTTCTAGGTAGGGTTGGAGTCAATCCCTGCCTAGGAGATGAGTCCAATGAGAGAACATGGAGATGGGACCCCAGTGGTAAATTTTGTCTGCTCCTTTTATCTCAATTGCGAACAGAGAGGTATGGAGAACTTTCCTGCTCCTATAGTTTGGGGATATCCGATTCCCTCTAAAGTGAAGTTCTTCGCATGGACGGCATTTCACAACGAAGATTTTGATGGGGGACCATCTTATTAGTAGGGGTATGATAATCCCTAATAGATGTGTTTTGTGTAAATACAAGGGGGAGTTGGTGGATCATGTCCTTTTGCATTGTAGATTCTCCCTTGCAGTTTGGCACACGTTTTTCGCTTTGTTTGAGATCCCTTATGTTGTTCCACAACATGTGTGCGACCTCTTTCAAGGGTGTGCGGATGAATCGACATCAGGTAGAGGGCAACTTCTTTGGGGTTTCTTACCTTTTGCGATTATAAGGGCTATTCGCAGGATTTTTGAAGATAAGGAAAAAGGCTTGAAGGAAGTGATATTGGATGTGAAGTTCTTCCTCTATGTGTGGTCCTCGTGCTCCCCTCTTTTCCGCAGTTGTTTTTTTGAGGCCTTCGTTTTTCGTTGGTATGAGCTGATTAAGGATCCTACTCTTCCTGTTAAAAGTTAGGTCCTGGTCTTTGTAAAGTTTTGGGGTTTCCCCTATCTATAATATACACAGAATTATCAAAAAAAAAAAAAAAAAATCACGATCTTGCTTCTGTATAAAAGGGCCTGTGGAAGCAGATTCTTATACACATCTCCCCCACCCCACCCACCCAACTCAAAACATGGATCAAGAATCAAGATTTGTATTTCTCAAAGGAAAATATCGTAAGTGTATAATTGCATAGAGTAGAGATGCAGTATTAAAATAATTTGCATAGTCAATTCAGTCAACTAATAAACATCAACTTTCAAATGTCCGTGATGGTTGTTTTTGTTACTATTAAAATCCAATTAATTACTATGAGATACTCTTATTAAGTATAACATAAATATAGCACTGCCTAGATCAAACTGCACAATCAAAGCATCCTCACCTTCACATCCATTCCTCTTCGCAACTGCCCGGCATGCAAGCGTCCAATAGCAATTCGTCCTTTGTGTTCATCATACTCAGTATTGGTCACCTAAAAGATGGAAGCAATCATTAAGTAAAGCATATATATTATGGGGATAATATAAAAACAAGATAAAAAGAATCCATCATAGAAACAATGTAAAGAGTTCTATATTTCAAACTACATGGTCATGAACTTTAATGCTATAGGATATCATTCTAGCACGTAGCAGATAACAATCACGCTCAATTAGTTTTATTGAGTCCATGAGTGTTTTACTTAATTCTATTTGATCAGATGTACTATGGACGTAGAAATATGTTTTCTATTATTTATGTTATTGACATGTGTCAGTGAAAGGTAGAACAGTAGTCCATGGGGAAAGGGGATGCGTTTGATTGTCATTTGTCCCATATGAAATGACCCAACTTAAATTTTCCCTTGTATTTTCATCTTCTTCCTTGTTTCTTCGTTCTCCTCAAACTTTAAAACATGATATTAGACCACACTTGATCAGCCAAATGTTTTTTTCCTTCATCGAAAGAGCAAAAGATCAAGAGATTTGTGCATAATCATAGTCCTGGCTGGAATAAATTTAGTCCGAGATCCATTAAATGTGTCATGATGGAATACTTCAGTTCACAAAAGGTTTACAAATGTTATAATCCAAGTAATAAGAAATTGTTTGTATCCACCAATCAGGGAAAAGGAAAAAAAAAAGAAACTTCCTGTGTCCATGATTGTCTTATCTTTCTAAGGATGTTCGTTACGCTCTATGGTGTGAGTGGTTCTTTCTCCATTTTCTTTTTTGTGGTTCCTGTTGTTGCAGACTCCATTCTATATACTCCTGTTCCAGCTACTTTGATTGATCCATGGTTTAAAGTTTCGGCCGAAACCGAAACGTTTTGTCCATTTCATTTCGGTTTCGCTATAGGACGAAACTACATACATTTCGGTTGGTTTCATCCAAAACTGAATGATACTTCATCTTATGAGTAAATTTGCACGAACATTTCGTTTCGGTTTCACAAAGTTTCGTCCAAAACCGAACGATACTTCCAATACGTTTTGATATCGCCTATGAATGATACCGAAACGATACCGTGTACTTTGAACCGTGGATTGATCTAGATTCAGTTCAAAGTTGAAAAATAGAATAACGTGAGCCAAAAAACAGAAGGTACAAACCACTGAGCTTGTACGTTATCTACCAGTCATCATCTCTCATCCAAGCCGAAATATTCTTCTCCATTATCTTTGGCTCTTCTTTAAATTCATGATAATCGTATTTCATTGCATCAGGACAATTTTTGCATCCCACCCTAATTATCATATGACTCGCTAACATTTGTCAACTTCCTACAGTTCTGTCATTTCATTTGTTTCTTCATCACATATTTCTTGCAGTCTTTACGAGGTTACGGAAAAGGTCACAGTGAGACACTGAGGGTAGTAGAGAAAAAATGCATACATATGCCTAGTGGAAATAATATTATAGATTTGCATCTAAGATTAATTATGTTCATTGATGACTACGTATATTAGCTACATAAAGAACAACCACTAACAAGCATCTGCAATGCACCATCTTTGTTAATGCGTGGTCCTGGTATGCATCTGATGATAGCCTCAAAAAGTGGTCCCAAATCCTCTGCCAAATTTTCTGGAGATAGTCCAGCCTTTCCCTTGATACCACTTGCATATATTACTTGGAAATCACACTGCATACAACATAACATATTCTGGAAGTTAGACTCAAAATTCATATTATTAAGACCTCTGAATACATAGAAAGCTTCATCATAGGTCAATGCAAATCCCAAAAACATAAGGTGACAATATCTTATAAACGCACCTGTTCATCTGTTGCATTCAGTTCAATAAAGAGTTCAAAAGTGGAATTAACCACAAAATCTGGACGAGCTGAAGGTCTATCGATCTTATTCACAACAACAACAACGGCATGCCCAAATTCGAGAGCTTTCTTTAAAACAAATCTTGTTTGTGGCATTGGACCCTCTACAGAATCTACCTACAAAATCGGGTATAGTTAGTCAGTAAAATAAACCATAAAAATAAAAGATTATCTCAAAAGATGATAACAGCATCCCCAGTTTCTAGATCTTTCATTGAAACAAATCGTGTCTATGGCATTGGACCCTTCACAGAATCTACCAACAAAATAGGGTAGAGTCATGGTTCAAAATTTCGTTTTTATTTCGTTTCATCTCAGCAGAGACGTCTTGTTAATGTATCGTCCCGTGGCAAAGCCAAATGTTCATACTAAAACTAGTTTAAAGCTTATTTCATGATGTATCTATTTTTATAACACGTATAAATGCTAAAAGCCAAGTTTGTAACCTAAACTCGTGCGGTCCGTGCGTGTGCCGAGGATCCTTTGATATATATTGTTACGCATTCCTCTAACAACTTAAGCTTTTAGAGTAAAGTGGTTGTCAACAATGTGAAAAAGCAACATCAAGTGGTCCAAAATATTGGGACCCTCCAAAAAAGGGTAATTTGAGTAATGATACTAGTCGAAGAGACTTAAGAATCTACTATTCTAACCACATTCAAGGTAAGAATTCTAACCCCTCCAAGTTGTTTTTTTTACTAAAAAACCCTTAATGGAGTGGTGCGGGAGCACTCTACTACGATAGTCCATGTTACGCCGAATCTATGCCAGTCAAGCAAATGGACTTACTATTTATAGTAAATCTCGTTTTTACTATTTATAGTAAATCAGAAATTACTATTTATAGTCAATCCCATTTTTATTATTTATAGTAAATTCTGATTTTACTATTTTCAGATAAGTGGACCCAATGAAGATTTGTTTAAATTTAATTAGGATTTTAAATTGAAATTCGATTTTATTTCCTTTTTATTATTGATTGCAATAGTTGATTTGTATTAGGAGTTTCTAATTTCAATTAGATTAGAATTACGAAAGTTCAAGTAGGGAGTCTTATAAAAGGTGATGTACCATTTGATTTTGTGGATGGAAAAAAAATTATGAACGATTGAGATAATCTAATCATGTGCAATGAAGACCATTGACAGCATCAATGTGATGGAGTGCTCTTGTGCAAGTCGAAGGATCTAACAGGCGAGGGAAGGTGAAAGGACGTGTGTCAAGGTAGTGAGATAAAATTAACAAATGAGAGATGGATATGACCTTAAATAGAATGGGATGACAAGCAAGATTCAAGCCAATAGAATATTTTCTTTGGAATAAACCACAACTACAATAATAAAGGAATGATTAATTTTACAAGCACTTTTAATTATGAAAGTAGTATCATAAAAATGTGACTAACCCAATTATTTATTTTCACTAATTACAAAAAATTAACATTAATTGCCATTAGACATCAGTTTCACTAATAATTGTTATTTTTTAATAAAATGTGGTTATGCCCTCGTCAAGTTGTAAGTAGGTTTTTTTTTTTAATATATTTAGATGACTTGAGTAATTAACTTTGTAATTTTTGGCTCTCAATGTCTTAGTGTTTCAGATACTTGCATTCGTAAGTACCAAGCACTATTGATCTTGCATTGGTTATTTATCCCATGGTTTAAAGTCTTGGTCTCAAGTTACATCTCATTCATTTAAACATGAGACAACCTGATTGAGATTGTATGATGCAAACCGAGACAAGCCGAGACAGACCAAAATAAACTCCCATTGTTTCTTCTGGTTATCCCCAAGACCTCAATGCCTCAACCAAGACATTCTAAGGCAGAACGACGCCTAGAATAATACTCACTACAACCGATTGTTTATTGTATTATAATGAGTTATAAGTGTATTTCATTCTTTTTTTACCATTCATGAAATATTAGTGCGTGTTTCCTACATTCAGTCATAATTCTTTAAATTTCCTAATTTTACAAATTTCTGCAAAACTTCGATTGAATTTTGGTAAATTTGTATTGAAACATTAAAAATAACTATAATTCACCTTATCAAAATTTCAAATTAACTCACAAGAATTAACAAATGATTTTTTGTAATTTTTATATGACATTATGACTTCAATTCAAACACCCAAAAATTAAAACAATTCAGCCTAATTTCACAGAAATTTTGACTTTTAAAGCCATGATATTAAGTTTGGTAATAGGCATGGAAGAAGGGATAAATATGAGAATTGAAGTTATGGTCTAAGAGTGTGGAAAGGAGTTAAGAACGTCTCCAAGAAGTACGAGCTGCGAATAGGTATTAATCAGATAAAAGTGACAGGATTGGGTGTTAAGAAGATGTATGGTGTAGGGACGTTAAACTTTGAGTAGTTATCTAGAGTTGTATCAATTAGCTCCCAAAAGTGTACAACAAAGATTGTTGCGAGATGAGAGGAAGTACTTTGTTGCAACCAAGTGTTGCTACGTTAAAAATGTTATCAGATACGGATTTAGCGTAGTTTGGTTATTACGTAAATACCCCTTCGACATAAGGGGTATACTTGTCTTTTGTAATAGCTCCTTTATATAAATAAGATTAATGGAGTCATTGTGACCTACACATGATATACTTTTCTCCTCTCTCTCTCTTTTCTCTCTTCTTTGGGTGCCTAACCCTAACCATAACCCTAATCACCATTTCAACTTGGTAACAGTATCAGAGCATAGATTTAAAATCCACAATCGGAGAAGATCACCAGAGGAGTTCTGATGGTCCACTGTACCGTAGGGCTGATGTCGTAGGTAGTATGAACACGCTTTTTGAGGTCTAAATGGATTTCGAGGTCTGTCAGAAATTTCTAAACTCCTCCTCTTGGTAGTTCTCTATTTTATAGGATTTATGGTGATTTTTTGAGAATTTTTTGGAGCCTCTATCTTGGTGTTTTTGATGTTCTACCCGAATATTCAAAAAAATTGAGTTTTCTCTCTATCGCTTTGTCCGATCTGTTGGGGTTTTTTTTTCCTGGCCTTCTTGGTTGTTTTTGGTTCGCTAAAATTGTAGGAACCCATCGGATCCATCCTTGTGCTGTTCCATGGAGGATTGGAGTTTCGGTGAGGTGATCTTCACCCTATAGTTACCGTCGGCTTCTTCATTGGGGTTTTTCTTGTGGCTGCAATTTTCAGCAGCACTTGAAACCCATCTGTGGTTGTTTCTTTAATCTTGTTGATGTTTAATCAACACTCCTTGATGCATATTCTGCCTTTGCATCCCTCTTTGGACTTTGCATAGCTCTTTTTAAGGCCTTTTTGTTGCTTTTTGGGCCTTTGATTGCCTTGTTTTCGGTTCTCCAGCCTATGTGTGTGGTTTCTCTTGGTTCTTCATCCACCTAAATAGCTATGACTACTCCGGAATCTGGCGGGGACATTCCCTCAAGGTCCAATGTGAGCTCGGAAGCTACCTCCAGAGGCATAAGAGGGTCTATGGTGCATCAATTGGTGTATGAGAACCCTAGATTGCAGATCACTTTAGTCAAGCTTGATGGCAAGAACTATTTGGAATTGACACAGGCTGCCCGGTTATTTATTGGAGGCTGGGGGAAGTAGGGCCACCTTACTGGGGATACATTTGCACTTGCCAAGATTGATCCCACATATCGACAATGGGAGACCGATGACCTTACAGTTATGTCATGGCTCATCAACTCTATGCAGTAGGATATTAGCCGGAGCTTCTTATTCATGGTCATGGCTTAGGAGGTTTGGGAGACGACTAGAAGACCTATTCTTAAACACAAAACACTGGCCGGGCCTTCCAGTTGAAGCAAAGTATCTCTTGTTTCAGACAGGGGGAGAAGTTTCTTACTGAGCACTACACCTCTATCCGTAGCATGTGGCAGGAGCTTGATTACTTCCTATCAGCCCCCATGCTCTGAGGACATTCTCCCGTATCAGCGACATGTGGAGAAAGGTTGGATTTTTGAGTTCCTCTCTTGACTCAATCCCAAGTATGAGCTTGCTCGAGTTCAGATCCTTAGTAGCAGGGTAGATCTTCCCTCTCTCAATGAGGTCTATTCCTATTTTTAGAGTTAGCAGAGCCGCCGGATATCCCTCCTGGATGAGCATCCGGTTTCCGAGCGATCAGCGCTTGCCAGCTTCTTTGCTCCTCCTGCCTTCTAGCATCAACAGTCTCAGAAGGGTTGCTCTTCTTAGCTTCCTGCTACGGCCGTGTCTTATGTTCCTATTGGTACGACTTCTAGGAGGTCTCAGAGGGAAAGGCCCAAGTGTTATTGCGGTAAGCTGAGGCATGTGAAAGATAGATGCTGGAAGCTCCATGGCCGCCCTAGCCAGTTAACATCCTCTGGGGCTCATACTGCTAGTTTGGATGCTTTTGTGCTTTCTCAAGATTCATAGCCTAGTCCTTTGGTAACTACTACTAGTATTTCTACTGCCAAGATTACTACTCTCCGACGCTTGATCAGTCAGTTTGATGGTCCTTCTGCCACACCTTCGACCTCTTTTGCTCAGTCAGGTAACATTAGACCTACCCATCATGTGTCCATACCTTCCTCTGGTCCCTCTTGGATCATTGATTCAGGGCTTCGGAACACGACGGGTATGTCTTCCCTATTTTCCACCTACTCTATTTGTTCAGGTAGGGATAAGGTTAAAACTGTAGACAACACATTTTCTTTTATATCTGGGAAAAGGGAATATCCTTCCCTCTTCTTAGCTACCTTTCATCTTCTGTTTTGCATGTTCCCACTTTTACTTCTAACCTGTTGTCTGTGAGTGCCCTTACTTGCCAGCTAAACTATAGTGTGACCTTTTTTTCCATCCTCCTATGTCTTTCAGGATCTGAAAACAAGGAAGACGATTGACAATGGACGTGAAGCCGATGACTTCTATTTTCTGGATGGACATACCTCTGAGCCCACAGCACTGCAATCTCATAGTAGTATTAGTAGTAGTTTAGCTTCTGTTCTATGTTGGCATATCCGTCTGAGGCATGTTTCTTTTCAGTACTTGAAATACTTATTTCCTCCTTTGTTACTTTCGTTTCTTTTTCTGAGTTATATTGTGAGACGTGTGAGCTCTCCAAACATTGTAGATCCACTTATCCATCTAGAGGTAATAAAAGCGCCAGTTCTTTTGATATTGTGTATGCTGATGTGTGAGGTCCTTTCCCTGTTACCTCTATTTTTTGTTTCGGCTACTTTGTTACTTTCGTTGATGACTATACAAGGTGTACCTGAGTTTATCTCATGAATACCAAAGATGAAGTTCATTCCATCTTCAAGGATTTTCTTAAGATGATCCAAACACAGTATGGTGCCTCCATCAAGGTCCTTCGATCTGACCAAGGTGGAGAGTATATGTTTAGAGATCTCCAACAATATTTTTTTGATCATAGGGATTTGCCATCAGAATTCATGCAGCTACATCCCTCAACAGAATGGTGTGGCTGAAAGGAAAATGCGTCATCTGACAGAGGTAGCTCGATCTCTTTTGATCGGTGCCCATGTCCCGAGCTCTTATTGGTCCGATGCTATTTTGACCGCTGCTTACCTGACTAACCCGATGCCTTTGCATGCACTCAACTTCCAATCTTCGGTTCAGGTTCTTGCTCCTAGTTCGTCCTTGTTCCCTATCACACCTCGTATCTTTGGGTGTGTCTGCTTTATTCACATTCTAGGTCCACGTCGCAACAAGTTGGATCCTAAAGCTCTAAGTGTGTCTTCCTTGGTTACTCTTCTACTCACAAGGGGTCCAGGTGTTATCACCCCTCGACGGGCAAGAAGTTTGTTTCTATGGATTTCATATTTCTCGAGGAGACATTCTTTTTCTCCCCTACCTCTCTTCAAGGGGAGAGAAGTAGTGAAGAGAGGTCCGATCTTTGTCCTCTTCCTACTGTATCTCTGACTCCTCCCCTACTGTATCTCTGACTCCATTCCCGTTAGTTGTCGAGCGGCCTACTCAACTTACTATGGTGTCTGATAGTGCTCCTGGGGCATAGGGGGAGTTTCAAGTCTATCGCAGAAGAAGGAAAGCCACCGTTGATCCAGTTCCAGTGGTTTCATCCTCGAATCCAAGTAACATCTCTTCCACCTCTGTTCCTGTCATTTCTTCTTCCACTGATGTCTGTGCTCTTGATCTTCCCATTGCTTTAAGAAAGGGTACTCGTAGTTGTACTCGACATCCCTTAAGCAACTTTGTCTCCTATGATGCCTTGTCTCCTTCCTACAAGGCGTTCATTTATATCTGTGGCCACTATCCCAATTCCCTCTTCTGTGGCAGAAGGGTTGGCACATCCCAGATGGAAAACTGCTATGGTCGAGGAGATGTGTGCCTTAGATAAGAATAAAACATAGGAACTTGTTGATTTGCCAAGAGGCAAGAAGCCGGATGGGTGCAGATGGGTGTTCACAGTAAAGTATAAGGCAGATGGGTCAGTTGAGAAGTATAAGGTTAGATTGGTAGCCAAGGGGTACACTCAGACCTATGGGATTGACTATGTGGAAATCTTTGCACATGTCAGGGTATTGTTTTCCTTAGCAGCAAACCAAGCATGGCCTTTGCATCAGCTGGATGTGAAGAATGCTTTTCTTCATGGTGATTTGCATGAAGAACTTTATCTTGTACCTCCTCCGGGACTCACCCCCCCAGGAGATGGCAGCAAGGTATGTCGATTGAGAAAGCCCTCTATGGGAGCAATCTCCCAGAGCTTGGTTCGAAAGGTTCACTCTAGCAGTGAAGAAGTTAGGTTATACTCAAAGCCAAGCCGATCACACCCTATTTGTGAAGCATCTAGGGCATTGCACTACTGCCCTCATCGTCTATGTGAATGACATCATTCTAACAGGGAATGATGCACAAGAACCAAGTTAAAGAATCATCTAGCAGGGGAATTTGAGACCAATGATCTCAAGGACTTTCTCGGCATAGAAGTTGCAAGATCCAGCCAAGAGATCTTCATCTCACAAAGGAAATACGTCCTAGATCTATTGAAGGACTGACAAGTTGGGAGCTAAGCCAGTAGAGACTCATATAGAGCAGAACCACCAGTTGGCCGACTCTAGTATGCCTTTATAAGATGTGGGGGGTTTTCAGAGATTGATTGAGAGGTTGATCTACCTCTCATTAACTCGCCCAGACATTGCCTATGCAGTCAGCGTTGTCAGTCAGTATATGCATTCTCCTAATGAGATTCACTTAGAGGCGGCACACAGTATATTGAGATATCTCGAGTTTGCCCCTGGACGGGGCCTCCTCTTCAAGAAGAATGATCACATGAGAGTAGAGTCATACACTGATGCAGACTGGCCTGGTGCCAAGGATGACAGGAGATCTACCTCAGGCTATTGCACCTTTGTAGGAGGCAACCTGGTTACCTGGAGGAGCAAGAAACAACCTGTATTTGCTAGATCTAGTGCAGAAGCAGAGTTTAGGGCAATGGCCCATGGCTTGTGTGAGATGCTCTGGTTGAAGATGTTGGCTGCTGAGCTTGGCTTTCCAGTCTTGGGGTCCGTGAGCTTATATTGCAACAACAAGGCTGCTATCAGCATTTCTTACAATCCAGTACAACGTGACCGAGCCAAACACATTGAAGTGGATCGCCATTTCATTCGAGAGAAGATCATATCAGGAAAAGTTTGTACTCCCTTTGTGAAGACCGATGAGCAAGTAGCAGATACATTCTCCAAATGAGTTCCTAATTGGCAACTTCACAGATGTTTATGCAAGTTGGCCATGAGAGATATCTATGCACCAACTTGAGGGGGAGTGTTATCAGATACGTATTTAGCGTAGTTTGATTATTATGTAAATACCCCTTTGACATAAGGGGTATACTTGTCTTTTGTAATAGCTCATTTATATAAATAAGATTTATGGAGTCATTGTGACCTACGCATGACATCCTTTTCTCCTCTCTCTATTTTCTCTCTTTTCTCTCTCTTCTCTCTTTAACTGCCTAACCCTAACCCTACTCACCATTTCAACTAAAAACTCTATGGATGCAGAGTCTAACCCACCATTGGAAGGATTGAAGACATATCTTATTGAAGTTACATCTCATTTTGGTAGAAGGAGGATTCTTTTAGTGTGAGGCAGCTAGGAGTTTGGAGGACTATGGGGACTTGCCAACCATATAGATCATGTTATTGATTTCGCTCCAAAATTAGATTTTTGTATAGTCATACTCTAAATAGCCAATAGGCGATAGTTGTAAAAGGGACTGCTCTTCCCTAGTTCCTTTCCTTTTTTATTTATTGCTTACTTATCAAAAAGAGAAATGAAAATGAAGTATTAAAAGAATTGCAACACCATGCTGGTCATCAAAATCATATCACCGCTACTTGCAGGTTTGGACTGTATTAACTTCCATGAGAGGGTGCGAGTATCTTACCACTAGTAGAACCCCTTCCACCATATTTAGGACCCGTTCCACCTCACCACCAAAGTCAGAATGCCCTGGAGTATCAATTATATTTATCTTTGTATCCTTATAAGAGATTGATGTGTTTTTGCTAAGAATTGTAATTCCCCTTTCGCGCTCCAGATCATTTGAATCCATAATCCTTTCTTGTACAAGTTGGTTTTCACGAAACACCTGCACAAAAAGACAACTAATAGTTAATATTCCTCAGAGATTGTTGTACATATTTGGTGTTTCAAGGATTCATGTTTCCTATAGATGTTCGGGTGTTGGATAAAGCGACGGCAATATCCAAGCAATCCGTTAATGTTCTGGTCTGGGGACTTAAATTTCCAAATAGCCAATGAAGTCCCAGAGTTTCCAGAAATTAGTTCAGCATTTCAAGATACTGCAGAATTCAGTACGTAACAGTTATACATGTAAGGTAAAAGCACACCGTCTAGCCAAAAACAAATGTCTAAGCATACACAGTCTAGCAGTCATTGAAATATCAGCAAGCCATGCCAGTTGAAGCAAGAGTAATGTTTTTGAAATGGATGGTACAAGAAAATTCTGAAATTATTAGTCTTTTAACTCCTAAGAAGTTGGGACAAGCTAAGATGCCAAGTGGTCTAGTGATGAGTTATCAGTCACGAGCATTCATGTCCTAACACTGAAGCCAACTTAGTTCGAAAAGTTTCATAAAATTCTTGGGACAAGCCCTAGTTAGCAATTTCCTGTTTGATACACGTTTAATACGTGTATTTGACATATTATTGGATAAAATTCATGTATTTTATGACGAACTGTATTATATCTGTATTAAACACGTATTATTCACAGATGATTGGAAATCGGATTTTTTATGTGAAGAAATGCAAAAAAAGTACATTTATTATGCTTTTTATTTTATTCTTTGCCGAATTTTTAAACGTATTTTTGAATGCCAAATCCGAATTATACTCAAACTTTTCTGTTCTTTTCTGCCGTATGCCAAATTGCTAACTAGGGGGACAAG
The DNA here is from genome assembly GCA_035048495.1 of Euptelea pleiosperma. Classification (NCBI taxonomy): domain Eukaryota; kingdom Viridiplantae; phylum Streptophyta; class Magnoliopsida; order Ranunculales; family Eupteleaceae; genus Euptelea; species Euptelea pleiosperma. The sequence goes on along the minus strand of CM068544.1, from coordinate 21,960,633 downwards.
CAATCTTATCAGGAATTCTTTTAAGTGTCTGATAAAAATGTAGCGAACACCCATAGGTTTATACATTATGTAGTTTCTCATATTTTACTAATGAGCATCAACACAGATTAAGAATATTCCTATGGTGGGAGTTAAACCAATCACTCAACTGGACAGTGACTGTTGGAACCTTGATATTGTGAGTCTGATCCTACCTTACCAATCAAATAAGACAGGAAAAAAGAAAAGAAAAGAGATGTAGCTATAAGCTGCTACACCACACAACTGATGACCAAAAAGATTTTCAATTCAGTGGTAATTAGAACATCACTCACTCGAGCTCTCACCAATAGATGCGAATTTGTGGTAAATTTTGCTAGTCACCCCAGAGATCAATTATAAGTTGGTAAGATTGTAGACCTCCATGACAATTGGAGGTGACCTTCTAGAAGAAGTATCAAATGATAGATTTAGTGTTCTTTTGATATGTTAATATCTATTGTTCAGCATCTGTGAATTCTGAAACTCCTTGCTTCTATTACCAAACAACAGTAAAGTTCAACATGCAGTCATGATTTCTTTGAAAATTCTTTATACAATGAGAATCTTACGCCGGGGCCATCTCTTAGCTTCCTTTTCTGTTTCTTAATATAATTTCTTAGCTGCTATTTTTCAACACACACACACATGAGAACCCTCTAGGCATGAAATTCTATGACGCTACCTTTGCTTGTTTCAACATTGCATCAACCAAAGTGGTCTTCCCATGATCTACATGAGCAACAATCGCGATATTCCTTATGTCACTTCTCGTCATTAACTGATTCTTTTTTCCTACAGCAGCAGACAAGCATAGAAATCACATATGCTTGTTACAGAAAATTTGTCTAAATATTATATGCACCATGATATTATTTGAAATTTACATGCATATGAAAGGTCACGAGTTAAATAAGGCAACCATCAAAAAAGTTATATGTGACCAAAATGACAATGGTAAAACAGCAATAGATATCTTTTGTGAACAAGGGTTAAACAACAAAAAGCACAAAGCAGATGAATGCCAACTCTGCAGTATTTCATGCAAACGTATGCATAGAATGAACGGAAAACTCGTAGTGACTCAATGATCTAGGTGGTTGATATTGACAAATATATCTGTAAACTAAAAATAGAGGAAGGAGTATGGACCCTTGACTCAGCCAGCCTCAACCAGATATTTCGCTTCTTAGTTCTTAAAATTAGGGCTACAGGTCAAACTGGCACTGGCCAACACACCTATGGACATGGCACACTTTTCTAGTTCTTGTCGTTCATTGAATACATCATAATTATGGGGACTACTCAATATAAAACGATAGTAATCAGGATTGGAATAAAGTAATGCAATTGAATGTACAAGTAAAGATGGAATAAATAAACAAAGAGAAGAAATGTCACCAGGATTTTATGTAACTAAGCACAGTCATAGAAGAGGACAGATTCCAGCAGCAACCAAAAGTACAATAGATACGAAGATGCAAATCTTCCTTTTTCTTTCTTTCCTCCCCTTCCTATCGTTTATTTATTAATGACTTAATGTTCACAGTGCAAGACAATGAAAATCCTCATTTTTTTTTCTGATCATTATAGTAGACAGAAAAGACTAATTAAAACCACATGCTCTACACAGACTACACGCCTGTCCGTTAATCTGTCATCTCAGTAATCATCAAGAGGCTATAGAAGGAAATATTGCAGCTCCACTTTAAGGATTCAACTTCAGAACACATTATCCCTAATGAGAACACAGCACATATATGTACTTGTTGTGGAGCCCCAACAAAAGCGGTTGTACCAAGAAATCCCCCACCTTGGCAGGTCTTGTAGCCAAAGGCGGTGTGGGTTTGGGGAAGGTTGTTTTGTGGAGAGGAGATGCTGGTGAGCCTGGTGTAACTTCCTCTCTTTTCGTTCTTCTTTCCTTTTATCTTTCTTTCATCTACTCTTTTGTATCTTTCTCATTTTTCTATAAGTAAAATTAGTGTTACCAAGATGAGGTCCCCTGGTGTATATTACTTGCATATGATATCGTATTAGTTGATGAGACTAGGGATAAGGTAAATGCTGCTATGTTGTTATTTCGAGATCAGAGTTATATATCTTTAATGCACTTCATTGAAAGAGAATCAAACTGCTTATGTATGTCTGAATGGGGTTTTCTGTGGCTGCAATATTGAAGTTTCTATCTACATTGTGCTGTCATAAGAAACTTTCGACAAGTGTACTAAAATGCTCTCAATATTGCGTTTATGGGAGTCAAATTGCTGCCATAAGAAAACTGAATGCAGATTTCTACAAGAAGTTATATCTACTGATTTTCTAGGCTGCAATAGATATTTCATCTATTACCAAATTAAGAGAAAGAATGTTTTATGAGAAGGGGTTTTCTATTGCTGCAATATTAATAGTTATGATGTTATCATAGATAGCAAAAGTTTCAGCTCATTTCATGACAGCAGTTCGATTTATTGATCATGATATATCGTTGCTAAATGTGAAGACTTTGTAACTGAGTGCTCTGAACAGATGTTGACTAGAGTGTTCTGCATATGAAAGTGAGTAAGTCTCTTAATGACAGATATAAAGAGATGACTAATAGCTTCACAAAAATAACTCTTCTCCAACTAATGTAGTACAGTATACTACGTCTCTTTCTTCAGGGCAGACATAGAAAATCTTATCACTCTCTCTCAGGTGATTTCTCCCTCTGTCACCTTCTTCACTCCAGCAATTGTGTTTGTGGAAGTTCATTTCTTTTCATGTCTCTTTTATGCAGAGATTCAACACTGTCGGAGGAGAAAAGTCATTGCGAAAATTTATACTTTACATTTTTATATTAATAATGTGCACAATTATGCTGATGCTATTCTCATCATAGAACTAGTGAACAAAGTACTAGGGACTTCTTCAATAACGGAACCTGTAGAACTCAGCAGCTGTATGGAACATCCAATTGTAGAACTATTTGCATGAATGATGGGTTATCACTCTTTTGCAGGAGCTAAAGTTTCACCATTATATATGGATATTAGTTAGACAGGAAATTTCAATTTTTTTAGGTAGCAAAATAGCCAAATTGGAATTCAATATAAATTCCCCGAAAACTCTAGGGCACAACCAAACATAGGAAATTCCAATTTTCAGAAATCTGGAATTCAAATTTCAAATCCATTTCCATGCCTGTTTCCCAAACGTACCCTTACAGTAAACTTTAATTAAAAACGAAAGAACAGAAAAATATTTTGCATTAACTGAAAATATAAGGATAATTTTTTTTAGAAAAAACTCAACATAAACACACTTCAAAGCCAAAACGTAAATCAAAACTACAACTACAGAGACATACGACCAAACAAAGGTAGCATAGCTAAATTCAACTACAAAATATTGATCAGTAAAACTAAGACAATTCATGAAAACGAAGCAAAAGACGAGCATTTTCGAAGTAAGGATTTACCAGTAGCGGTTTCAGCTGCGGAAACAGAACATTTGATCGGAGATCGATTCGAAAACCTCGAACGATTGCTGCGACTCGAGATTCTTTTAGTGGTTAGAGAAGAAGAGAAGCTGTGGCCAAGGATTTGCTTTGTGAGGAGGAGAGAAGAGGAGCTCATCTTAGGATTAGGGTTAGGGTTTCTGAGAGATTGGTTGATAGAGAGAGAGGGTTTGAGATGGGTGTGGAAGCCAATCGCCATCTCCATTGCTCGCAAGTGAAGCTGAAGTGAGAAAGAGCGAGCAAATGGGGATTTGGCAAATGAGGCTGTTATTGAAACAACAAAAGGAAAGAGAGTCGGTATTTATAGGTTATGTTTGTTATCCCTTCTTCGTAGACGAATATAACGAAGTGTATGGCTCTCTGCTCTCCATGCATGGATGTGGCTCATGCTGGAGCTGTGGGACCATTTGGTGGGTCCTATTGAGAGCTCCTTTATATGGACCCAATCTGATTGCCTCAATCTTGACCATCAGATACCATAATATCACGTTCCTGTGACGGTTAAGAAAAAAAATAAAGTATGACCAATTGTGTAAAAAAATAAAGCTCTAATATCGGATTGACGATACGATGACACATGTCATCTATTAGGTTGGTTTGGCATAGAAGTTATATCTGGTACACCAGTCAATGGTGGGTCCTAAACCTGAATAGATATTATTGGGAAAAAATAGGGCTGGGATATTGCCACACACCAAATTTTGGAAGGCACCCACTTAAACAAAAAAAAAAAAAACCATTGTGTGATAAAAAGACATTTTTGTCCCTTTAATATCTAATGCCACCCAGCATAAACAAAGGAGTTGCAAACCCTAAAAAGGCACTAAGGAAGCTGAAGGAGTGCGTGTGCTCTCTCTTTCTTGCCGAAGGAGAACGTGAGTTCCCTATATATTCTGCCGAAGAAGAATGTCGGGTTCACACTCTATTCTGCCGAAAAAGAACGTAGGTTCTCTCAAGCTCTCACTCTAACGCCCTTTTGTGTGAGGAAATCGTGAGTTTGTCGCCAAAACGATTGTAGTTTGCAAAATTCAAGTGGAGAAACAAATGGAGGTACGTTCTCTCCCTAATGTGTGATTGTTGTTTGTGTTTTTTACAAATATACAACAATTGTAAGAGTTAAGTTTGAGTTCATTCTTTATTTTCATTCAAATGGAATTTCTGAAAATCCAAAGTTTCCTCAGAGTTCATTTTAATGAGTTATTTCATTTAAATTTCGTTCAAAAAAGTTAATTGTTTGTTCAAATAGATTAGGTTTTTGTGTTTTTTGCAATCTTACATTCATTTTACATTACTAATTGTAGGAATCGGATGTCGAAGATGTAAACCTCCTTATACAACTCAAATATTTTGAAGAAGTGCAACAAGCGGTATGAATGTCTTTAATGAATTTTTTTTTTGTTAAGTATAAAGAAGAAAATCTTAGTATTATATTTGTTCATTACCTATGTTGATATCCCTTTTAATATAGGAGCCGGTTTCTACTTCAAATGGGTTAGAAATATACGAAGAATTTGATTTAACAGATACGTGGCGATGGAAATTATGGTTATAGAGCCGTGGCGGGTTTGCTCGGGATGGATGAAGAAACTGGGTGGAGGCAAGTGAGACACGGCCTTCTTAATGAGCTGCAATTCCATGGCAATTGGATTTGTCAATGGTGATCATTTCGTAAAACTTTTTCTAGTAGATGGATGTCCAATACCGCCATGGAGAAGATATCGACTTGATGTAGCCGAAGAATGGGTCCAACCATACTTGCGACAAATGAAGAAATTCGAAGAATTTTTTACTACCAGCGTTCCATCACAGGAAGGACCAGTTGAGATCATCAGTGTTTGAGGATTCGAGTTAGGTTGGCCTGCGTGTCACTTTTTGATTGGTCTGCGCGCCATTTGTGGATATAAGGCCTGCGTGCCATGGTTTTTTTTGGGACTGCGAGCCATAGAATTTTTGGGCCTTGCGTGCCATGATTTTTTGGGACTACGTGCCATAATTTTTTTGGGCCTGCGAGCTGTAGTTTTTTTTCTACATTTGGAATACAACTTACTTGTACATTTGTTGAAATTGCCATACAATGAAATACAAGTTACCACCTTATACATAGATTGTATACAAGACAATTTATTTGGATATCATTTGCGACGGATAAAGAAAATCAGGCAAAAAAAATCAAAGGACTTGTTTAGTACCGCAAACGGTATTGAATTACCGAGCTTCTATACCGAATTTCGGTAAGCTCATACCGTTCCCCAATGCATTTCTTTCGACCCTGTCTTACCATTTGAAATTACATAGCCTGGTAGGTGCCAACGGTAGCCCCTTACCATTACTCTTGTAACAATTTCCGTAGGTACCTACCGTTTTAATGTGAACGGACATGACCCTGTCCTACCGTTTCTCGTATTCAAATATTGGTAGGTTCCTACCGTTTTAGTGAAAATGGAGATGACCATGTCCTACCATTTGAACCTACCTAGGTTGGTAGGTGCAAACGGTAGCCTATTACTGTTTCCCTTGTTCAAATATCGGTAGGTTCCTACCGTTTTAGTGAAAATGGACACGACCCTATCCTACCGTTTAAACCTACCCAGGGCTGGTAGGTGCAAACAGTAACCTCTTACGGAGTCCCTACTTCTAATTTTCGGTAGGTGGGTACCGTATTGCGTCAATACATATCGGTAGTTCATTACCTGTTTGAGGTCAAAAACACAATTTTATTTTTTCATTTGAGGTCACAGCCTCAACCCAACCAAAGATAGTAATTCAAGGGCCTTACATTGGTGGTAAACCAACCATGCCCACAAAATCCTGTTATCCTCACCAACCATGCCAACCACTACTAAACAAATCCATCAAACCTATGAACAAGAATAGGTTTAGATAGATGAAAAATACATGAAATGCACAAGAATAGGCTTATATAGAAAATAAACAATTTTACTAGAACTGTTATTACAATATTGAAATATGCTTTTACAGATCCAAGTCAAAGTATTTACAACCCGAACAAGTTTTTCTCAAAAACCAACAAACGTATCTGGGTACCACCTTTCTACAAATGCTGACACTAGAGCTTTGTTTACAACTTTGTATGAGTGGACCAATGAGAGCAAACCCGAACTCTCAACCTACACCTAAACCTGATGTCTTCATTATCTACATTCCATGATGCAATCTTCGTCCTATGATATAGACATCTGAGGACACCCCGATCCTACAAATAATATATCAAAATTAGATGAATGTCATATACAGTTTAAAAGAAAAGACTTCGATCATTATAAAAGAAATTTCATATATACCTGTCCCTACCAAATTTCAAAAGCAACTTGGTTTTTGAAACTAGGAAGTAATCTGATATCTTCAGGATCGCCTGGAAATCCAGTAGTAGATCCTGAGGCATCAGCAGCCTGTGTAGGCTGGATAGGCTTTACACCTGACAAGTCTTCTTCGACTACGCCGACAACCTTAGATTATACACCTCGATCTTGATCACCATCTTTTAAACTCCGATCGCACATCTCGATTGCCAAGTCTAGCTACATTCCATTGCTGCTTCACAAAATAAAATTAAATGATAATAAAAAGAGTGTTTTAATTTGTTCTTACAACCCAGGAGACAACAAAGGTAAAATAATGTTGGTTCTCAAGCCCCAAGAGTTGGAAAGTAAACATTTAGGCAATTTGATAATAATGACAAAGAATAATATATTCAAGATGCTAAAAAGACTCTAGGCTCCCCTATTCCACCCAAAACCCATTGCTCAAATACTGCAATGCAGCTCCATTAAGTCCCCTCCAAGTCTAATTTTTTTCTAGACACAATGGCAATCCAAAGAGGCCCTAAATATCAGCCTCTTTCTTAAAAGGATTTTAGTGACTTCATGAGTTCAAATCTCACCTCCCAGCGTTTCATAATATAGAATCAAACTACTGCATTGCTTGTCAGCTACTGATAACAGAAAATGCTGATAATTAAAATGCTTCACTTGTAAAGAAAATATTTGCCTTCGAAATTATTGAATTAATCAATCGTTTCCAAGAACATTCGAAACAATGAAGGAAAAACTACTAATTAAATACAGAAAAAATTTAAATTAAAGCTAAAAAACACACATTTTCCATATTAGAACAAGGCCAGTATGGTACACCAAATCTGTTAAGATCTAAACCACACCAAATAATTTACAGGATTCAATTCTCCAAATTATATGGCTACCCATGATTCGATTTGTGTAATTCACAAAACCCAGATCCAGAATTGAATCATATTACAGGAAAAATACAAACTAAATTGAAAAAAAAATATAGTTTACAAGAAGGATAAGAGATTTGGAAGCAGAGGCGGGGCAATTAGAGAATAGAGGAAATGAATGTGGGGAGATTTGAGATTGGGGGGAGATAAGAGAAACCGATGAGGCAATGAGAAATCACATTTCGCTAATGTAGCCAACTTATACATTTTAACAAACAAGGTAAAAAAGGCATACACTCAACATTTGTAAAACAATTGGTAAAAAAATGGAATAAATAATACAAAAATTACTTACCTTCCTCGTTCGATGCTTTTGGTATGATGATTCAAAGTCTTTTTGGTGAAATCCTTGACTTGGGTCTTCACGAACACGAAATGGGTATATGGAGAAGCGATTTCCGTCGAAGAAGGTGAACGATGTTTCCGTTTGACAAAGGAAAATAGTTCTTCAGTGCTTCGGTCCTTGGAAACAAAGAAGAAGACAGACTCACGGAGATGAAATCCAGATAAGAACTCTTGGTCTCCGTTGAAAGCCTCCAGCGATTTCTCGTTTTTCACAATAGGTGGGTGGCATTGTAAAAATATTAGAATATGGGTGTCTTTCATAAAAACCATTTACCATGATGGGTGGTTTTAAAAAGTGGGTGCCTTCCAATATTTGGTGTGTGACAATATCCCGTCCCAAAAAATATAGCCTGGGGGGGCATGGTTTGAAGTCTTGGCCGATGCCATTCTGGATTGAGTGATCTAGATTGGGATCGGAGCCCACTAATCCAATCCAAAAAATGGATTGTCTCGGGTCAAGATCACTGATTCCCTGGGAAGTCTCACTTCGTCTTGGGGCGAGATGCGCTGATCCCATTCTGGATCAGGCAATTAGGATCGAAGCCCACCAATCCCGCCTCCCATCCTAAGATTTGGAACCATGCTGAGGGGAGGGTTTTTTTTTGGTGTGCAGCACCAATCAAAATGTGCCAACATGGACCTGGGCCATATGATCACCACTCTTTCTCCCCATGTGGCACACTCCTTTGGGCCCACGGAAACATGAATGATTGGTCCACCACATGATGGACAAACACACCAGCAATCAGCCTGATTAGTGATCTCTATTAGTTGGCTTTTTTATGGCATGGTTTCTAGCCATTAGGTTCGATAATTTTTTGGGGTAATCAGATCAAATGACTAGAGATCACCAATCAGGTTGATTTTTGTGTGTAGGTCGATCAGGTTGGCTAATGGACCCTGAAGACTCGTATTTTGGGAGCCCACATGCCCCACAGCGAAGAAGTCCAAAATAAAAAAGTTTAGCACAGATATTGTATCAAATGCTTAAATTTCAGCACATGTTTAAGTAATAGACATGTAAAAATGGCTTCAAATGAAGATGACCCGCATCGAATTTCACCGGAATCAGCATGCAATTCATCTAAAAAATCTTATGCGAACAACTATGGGCTACAAGCAGAAGACTGAATTCTAGGCCCATCTAGTTGCACGCCTACTCAATCCTTCCCCAAGCCCAATAGCAATGATTTGGGCCAAATCCAAGACCACATTTTGATCAAGCACAAGCCCATAAGTCATTAAGTAAAATAAAATTATAATTATTTAAGATTGTTCTTTGATAATGTATTATAAACAATGGGAGATGATCCATTCTCTCCATTCACATGAGAGAAAAAGTAGCCACTATCGGGTTTTCTATTTTTTATTTATTTTTTATGAATCAAATATTCATTGATGAAAGGGAGATCAAGAAGATCTCAAAGTACAAAAAAACAGATGAGTGATTAGCACAAAATGTGTTCCAACCTAAAGACCAAATCACAAAAGAAAGTCCCTATCATGTCCTGATGTATGCTATCCCAACTAAAAAGAAGTGCTTTGATGCTCAAAATAACCTCTTGGAGAGAGCTCTCCTTCCTGTGAAAAGTTCTCTTATTCCATTCCAACCGTGCTCCCCACATAATTGCATATGGTAATCTTCCGTAGTAATTTCCCTCTATCCAATATGGGGAGATGAGGCCAACTTACCAAAACTGTACCCAAAGATTCCGAGAATACCCAACTCACGTTTGTAAGGGCTAGGAAGAGGCACCAAACCTGTCTGGCAAACTCACAGTGTACGAGAAGATGATTAGTATTCTCCCCACTAGCCTCATGCGAGTCCCGAAATGCTCCATTGTTTTGCAACCTCAATTGTCACATTTAAGAAACAGCTTACAGTATATAGTCTATAGACCATGGTTTAAAAAACAACCTTTACCTCCCCGTTACATTACATGCCGTTTCGGTTTTTTTAAATAACGGCTGTTATAACCAAAATAACGGTCGTTATTTTATAAAAAAATTTGTTTAAAGCCAAGGTTTGAAGCTAGCTACATTTAAAATAACGGCCATTATAACCAAAATAACGGAAAAAGTAGTAACGCCCCTAATCGATTATACCATTATAATGACCCCTTTTAAACTTTGGTATAGACTTCTCTATTTTGTTATATATTGAGCCAAAAACCTTTTCTTTGTAAGCAAGGTATTTTTTGTTGAAAGTAAAACAATCGATCTACAACCAGCCCAAAAGCAAGCAGGCTATTGGCTTATAGGGCCGTCCCATTTACATCATTCAAGGGCCCATTAGGCTGAGTTTAATAAGCCCATACCCAATAACTAATTTAAATAGTGAACCTTACACCCAATTCCACTCTATATGCCTAAGCCAATAGTTGAATCCCAACCTAAGGTGGGGTGTTAAATAACCGTTCGTTCTCTTTTACAAAAATACCTAAAAGGGGGGGGGGGGGGTTGATTAGGTCTTAAAAATTACTTTAACCTAAATAGCTTTACTGGTTTGGTAGGGGTAAATAAAATTACATACCAAAATAAAAACAGTTGATTGATAATGAAGATATTATCTCAACCGACTAGGATCAAATATATCTCTGTATCGTTTGAGTTAATCAAACAATAGTGCAGAAATCAAATAACTCATAACACATGTGATCTTTTTACGTGGAAACCTTAACCAAGGAAAAAACCATGGGACCACGTCTAGGCAGAAAGTATCACTAACTAGAAAGTTATGAGCTACAGAAATTATCTACACAGTACCGTTGCAAATATAACTAGCTTCAAACCTTAACCAAGGCCCACTATTGGTGCGTCCACGTCCTCTGGCTCCACATTATGAATCTACGCACGCGCTTCTAATCATGAAGCATTTGCCTTTTATTCAGTTTGGTACACCCCAAACCTACCTTCGATTAATACACTCCGATCTTAATTCTCACATGATAGTCTCTACTGAAGGTGAATGCTTCAGTACACCCTGAACCCCACAGTTGTTCAAGAGTGTTGAGTCTCACTGGTATTCTTTGACTACTAGGTTAAGATTTTAAATGAAAAATATAGGTATAGTATGGATCAAGCTCTCAGCTTTGATCTTCAGAAGAGAAAACCTCACAAGGTAAATATTCAAGGCTAGGGCTCTTTCTCTTCAATAACAAGACTAATCTTAGTATAGAAAGCTAACTCTTTTCTCTCTTGTTATGTCTTTTGTATAGCTTGAGAGTGCTCTATTTATAAGAACATAGAACCCCTAGGTCGTGCAAGTTGTAGGGATAAGAGACCACAAAAACTGGATCTAAAATTTGACACTTTTTATAAAGTTCAATAGATTGTACTCAGGGTCCAATCGATTGGGTACTTTGGAAGTTCTGTCTCATATAGTCCAATCGATTGGTTCTCATAGTCCAATCGATCGGACTTGGTCCAATCGATTGTAGAGAAGACTCCAATCGATTATACTCTAGGAAGTTTTTATCCCGTAGAGTCCAATCGATTAGACTTCCCTTAGTCAATATTTTTACTTCTCTTAGCACAAAATGAGTAGGGTTAGTCCTTTGATTTAGTTCAACTATTAATCAAATTTTAATATCATATTCTTATGGTCACTAAGTCTCTTACCTTCCTATGCGAGCGGACACGATCTTTGACAGGCGAGAAGCAGTTACTCAAATGACTCATGTCGTCAACCGTCTGATTTTTGCAATCTTCATCTTTTAGTCTTCATGTAGTCGACGAAGAATGCGTACCACGACATCTTCGAAACTACACTAGTGCTCGTAGGAACGGTTACAAGTATGTTTATGTCATATAGAATCTTTGCCAAAACTAGAATAAGAAGTTATTCTTTATAGGGTAGACCTCAAGGTCCGATGGGCCAGCCCGGTCCAATAGAACCCTTAGCAATTAAATAAATTACACGCTTGTGGAATACACCAACCTCCAAAAAGTGTAAAAAAAATCCCCACTAGTGACTATAAGCATAATTCCTATAAAACAAGGTTTTCAGTTGTTCGGGTGATAGACTAGCATATTAGATTTGAATAATGCAACCAAACACCCCCATAGCTATGTATAATTCCTTAGGATAATCACTTGTTCATGCCATCAGGAGGCGATGCGCACTCAATTCATCATAACTAGAGAAGAAGCACTTTCTTGAAGATTTGGGTACATCTATATCTAGCTATCTATACTATTAAAGCCAAAAAGTGGGTTTGGTGATGACATGGGCTTCAATGATATCCCAAACTCCAATATCCCAAAAATACCCCAATTTTGCTTCTTTTGGTCCTTCAAATTATTTATTCAACAGGGTTCTTGTATTTTCGTTTCCAAGATACGCACGTTACATATGCTTCCTCATTAAATGCAATCCAAAAAAAATAAAAAATAAAAACTTCTCTTATGTCAAGGATATTGATTGTATGGATGTTTGGTCATCTCTAAGTAAACCTACGTACAAAAATCAACCCAATTAATGATTTCTAACCTTTGGATCTGAGTATAAGGAATATTTTCATATTCAATTTGGCAAAGATTTCGTTTGACATAAAAATATTCTTGTAACCGTTCCTACGAGCATTAGTGTAGTGTGGAGATGTCGTGAAACGCATACTTCGCCAACTACGTGAAGACTAAAAGACAGAGACAACAAGAATCAGACAGTTGACGAGAGAGTCATCTGAGTAACTATCAATTTGTCAGTTAACGATTGTGTACGCTCGATTAGGAAGGTAAGTGACTTAGTGGCCATAGGAGTTGGTTAAAATGAACAAAAATATATTGGTCAAACTTAGTCATTGGACTGACCCGAGTCTAAGTCAATAAAATTGACTAATGGGATAGTCCAATCAATTGGACACGGTCCAATCGATTGGAGACTCTATGTAATTGATTGGAAACTACGAGACAAACTTATTTCAGCCCAATCGATTGGAGACTCTGAGAAATCGATTGGAGTCTTCGAAATAGAAACTTATTTGAGTCAAATTGATTGGAGACTCTGTGAAATCGATTGGAGCCTTCAGGATATAAACTTTTCTGAGTCAAATCGATTGGAGAACTTTGTGTAATCGATTGGTGCCTTCGGAACAGAAATCTTATCGAGCCCAATCGATTAGACACTTATCCTCAATCGATTAAACATGGCCAAATCGATTGGACCCAGTGTACAATCGATTGGACCATGCACAGAATTGATATTTCTCAGATCCGAAATTCATGGTTCCATCATCCCATGTCCTACACGACTCAGGGTCTTGGAATTCTATAAATACAACCCTTCTATGCCTTCTCTAAACACACACAGAGACACATAGTGACTCAATCTTTAAGAGAGAAGAAAATGTTATATTTATTAGAGCGTCCATTCGAAGAGTAAGAAGCTTATTTTCTATGCACATCTTATGAGCTTGTTCTCTTCTTGATCAAAGCCAAGAGCTTGATCCTTTCTTCAGCTTAGGTCTTCCACTTCTATATTCGACCTAGTAGCCTGAGTGTACCAGTGTGACTCAACACCATTTGAGCAACTTAGGGTTCAGGGTGTACTGAATCCTTCACCTTCTACAAAGGTGGGAGTGTTGAGAATTAAGATTGGAAGAGCCGATAGACGATAGGTTTGGGGTGTACCAAACTGAACAAGAGGACAAGGCTTCTTGGCTGGAAGGGCACGCGTGGATTCGTAGCGTTGATTCAGAGGATATGGACGCATCGGCAGTAAGTCTTGGCTAAGGTTGGAAGCTGTATTTGCAACGGTGCTGTATAGGTAACCTTTGTTTCGTTTAACTTTTTAATTAGTGATACTTTCCATCTAGACGTGGTCCCGTAGTTTTTCCTTGGCTAAGGTTTCCACGTAAAAATCTATTGTCTTGTGCGATCGTTTGTTTGTATTCCGCACTCTATTTTGATTAGATCAAACGACGAAAAAAAAAATACTACGGATGAATATTCGATTTGAGTCGGTTGTGATAATCTTTTATCAAACAACTAAGGCATGCGATTTTATTCCCTTACCATCGTCTAGTAAAACTGTGTAGGTATAAATAATTTTAAATACCTAATCAACCCCCCCTTCTAGGTATATTGAGTTAAAGAGAACGGACCGGTGAAATTTCACTGAGAACCGCAACTATGCCATTCAGTGATTTAAAACCTTAGGATCTTTGTTACCAAAATAATGCTCAATATCTACAGTGAAAAATCAACCCATGAAAATGACTCTAATAGAATGCTTAAGAATCACTAATCAGGCTGACTTTTTGCATATAGGTTTACCTAGGGATGGGCCAAACATCTGTACGGCCAGTGATCTCTAAGAGTGTGCCACGTATAAGGTGCACGTGCAACACAAGTGGTGTCCCCCTAGTATATGTAAGGCTGAGATACGTTGACTCATGCTTTTGTGATTCATCAAATGACTCATGGACATGGGGCCCACATGCAGATGAGTTAAGAGCTGATTTTTGGTGATGATATTCTTCTCACAAAAAATTAGCCTATTCCAACATTTGTGCCTTTATGAGAAGTGGATTAAAAGGTGAAAATTTTTGGACCGTACATTTTCACCATTAAAGTTAGGTCCATATTTGATGAGGTCATAAGTTTAAGAAATTGCTGATTTTTGGTAAGGATGATCTCCTCAATCAGTCCTTAACTCACCTACATGTGGTCCCATGACCTGCGTGCCATATGTATATTTATTTATTTTATTTTTTGTTGCTGAACTTGTGACATGTCATGATATGGCAAGAGTGCATAACACATAGGAAAAGGTTGGCTTGTATAGGTTGACCATGCGATGCAATATTCTCATAGACAAAATTCAAACCAATATATCAACAGTAGTAGTCTTCGCATTGGGCTTGGGTAGTTGGGTTGGGTTGGGCTTGAACTCATATATAACAATCCATTCAAAACTCGGGTTTGGCTCAAGCTAAAACCTTGTCCAGTACTTGACATGGACAGACCGCCAAAAAGATGGACGAACTTTACATCCTTGAATACTAGGATAGACAGGATCCTCAAACGTTTCAAGAATGAGCCATACCTTAAGTGGTTAGCCCCGTTGAAAACTTAAGAATGAGCAGTGTGTGATAAAGGTAAATTTTTTCTTTCCATAATTAGCATGGCGGCATACTACTCTAAATTGTAAGACTCTCCAACATCATGTCCAAAATTTGATAGAGCTAGAAATGGAACTTGAAGCAATTCATTGCCAATTACAGGGATCAACTCCCCGTTTGGAAAGAGGCCTCACCTCAACCTACCATTGTGCCAAGGTAGAACGAAGAGAGGGATCCTCATGTGCAAGTTATCATAATCATACATGGACGACCTCAGGATGTGTTGAAAAAGGCGAAGAGAAGTTCCAGTATCGTAACAATGTACAAAAGATTGAGCATCTATGACGTGTTTACCAAATTTATCCTTGATTGATGATGAAGGTCTATGAATCTGACTCAAATGAAGAGCTCTATGACCATTTGACCACTTTCACAGAAAAGATTTGTAGGGTGTCCAGTATCCCCATATTGATGCATTAGTCATCACCCTCAAGATTGGGATGTGGAACATCCAACGTATATTGGTAGTACTAAGAGCTCAATTGATATTCTATTTAGCTTGACCTTTAAGAAAATGGACTTATGAGTCAATGGATAACCCATAACAGTCTTAGGAGAGATCACATTCTTGGTGGCACTGAACCTATGATGAAGCTCTTCCACTTTATGGTGGTTGATGCCCCATATTCATATATAATGTTATCCTCAGCAAGTTGTGGATACACAAGATAAAAGCAGTCCCATTCTCCACAAATGAGGGATTCATTTAGATAAGAGGTGAACAAATAGCCTCCAAAAGTTATTATGCCTTTGTCATCTGGTTGGTGCCAAAAGCTCAACCCACCACTCAGTCGACTAATAAGAAAGTAGTGGTGATCCCTTAGATCTCAGAGGACATCATGGCAGAGCAATAACAATTATAGAGCACTCCATACCCTCACCATGTCAACTTGGAGGGTAGGGGAGAACCTCCATCAATCAAACAAATATTACCAGTCAATCTCAAAGAGGAGTCCAACCCAAGAAAAACTTATGTTGGTGTGTACATTTATTTGCGAAAGAGAAGTCACTTTCCTTAAACGGCACCACGATGTCTTGCTTGGTCCCTTGACGATAAGTCAGGTATAGAACCCAATGTTTTATGCATGAACTGAAAATGGACCCACGCTATTCCCTTATACACTAGAAGTGGAGAAGAATAGTGTTGGAGAGTTAACTAGCAGTCCAAGATGATGTCAATAAGTTGTTAAAAGTCGGATTCATAATAGAAGTGCAATACCCACGAGTGGGTTGATAATATTGTAACAATGCCAAAGAAAAATGGCAAGAAAAAAGTTTGTATTTATTTTATGAACCTTAACAAGGCTTTCCCTAAGGATAGCTTTCCAATGAGAAAGATTGATAAGCTCATTGAAGACACTGTCAATCATGAGTTGTACGTCCTTCATGGATGCATACTTTGGATATAATCAAATTCATCTTTATGAAGCCAACCATCACACCCCAAATTTTGGGTTCTATGACCCGACTCGAATACCTGTAGGTCGACCCATTTACCCAAGATCTAGGGTGTGGTAAAGATAAAATTTAATCCGATGTCTCACAGTCTAGTCACATTTAATATTCAATGCCATCAAAAGTGACCAAAGTGTCCAATTAATTTCTTTAATTGGTTTGATTACATTATTAATAACTAAATTAAAAAAGATTTAACTAGATCTGTTTATCCGCCTATTCTATCTCATGATGCCCGTTGTCCCACTGAGGGTCATCCTCTAAGTAATCATCGTCATTCTATTGGAGATTGTTCTTTAAGTGGTCTTGATTCGCTACATCTAGAATTTCATAGCATAAAAGGCCATGAGCAATGACGCTTAGTAATAAAGTACCATACTGCTTACAAGTTAAACATACAATTATGTATAGAGAATAACACTAGAATTTTATTAAATCAGACATACATCAAATATCAATGAGGAATTAAATATAGATTTAACAAGACAATTAATTCCTAAATCGCAGATATAAATCAATGATAAGTGCGTTATGACGTGCTAACCCTAACGCTTAACCCATGAGGGTCTCCTTCTCCCCTCCGGAGCGTAGCTTCCCTCCAAAGCTCTTCCAGGGGAAAAACTAGTCGACTTCAACTTCGGCCCTCCGCAAATCAAGTGAAAATGAGTCTAGTTTGATTCAACTTGGGCCCTCCGCAAACTAAGTGAAAATAAGTCTAGTTCCATTCAACTTGGACCCTCCGCAAGCCAAGTGAAAAGGAGTTTAGTTCAATTCAACTTTGTCCCTCTGCAAACCAAGTGAAGAACATTGACTAACAATACTTCATATTCGTACTATGCGTGAGACTCTTCAAAATGTAGCAAAATAAATCAATTCTCAAATTTCGGATTGGTATAATTTTCTATTTCGAATACTAAATCAAGATTCATTTCTCAAGATGTAAACATCAGATCAATCTAATATTTCAGTATGCGAATCGAGAGATATAGAGTAATCTGTCTAAAATTTTCAGATCGATCGAACTTCAGAAAGAGTCCTAATGAATTAATATCTCAAGATATGGTTATCTGATCAATCTAAAATTTTAGTATGTTCTATCAGAGACATAAATAATTTTACTACGAAATTTTTAAGTCGATCAGACTTCGATAAGGGCCCAAACAATTTTGTAACTCGATATCTGACCGTCCGATCAATTTGAACTTTTAGTATGTCAGATCAGACACATAGAGCCATATGCTCAAAAATTTTTAGGTTGATCAAATTTTTGAAAGATCCTAAAAAAATTTGTATCTTCCGATTTGGTCGTCGGATTGATTTGAAATTTTTGTATGTTAGATCACATGCATAGATTCATTTGGTAGATAAATTTCAAGTCGATCAGACTTCTAAATGAGTTGGATCAAATTCGTATCTCAAGATCCGGATGTCGGATCGATCTGAAATTTGTATATGGTTAATCACATGAATAGATCCATCTGATCACAAACTTTTATGTCAATCGGACCTCGAAAATAATCTAAAAGAATGTATATATTTATCTAATCATGCATCGTTACTTCATAACAACATAGGCTAATAGAATAATGTAATAACATGATTCTTACAAGATCACTTTCATCAAAATTTATGGATCAACTTCATCATATTATCTCAATCATCATAAGAATTAACAAATTTTTTTACAATCATCAATATGAAAAAGAACATGTAAATCAAATAAATATGACCTATTATTTTTCAAAATATAATATAAACTTAAATTATAAAAAGAATATATAACAATCATCCAATAGGTTGTGTACCTATCTTTGAATTTTTTTTTTTTTTGAGATTTCGCCTTTATTGGAATTTGGATATGCTTTTTCTTCGTAGCTCAAAATTAAAATTTTTAACCAACTTTAATGCCTATGGTTTGGACTTGAAAATATATTGGAGGACTAATTAAAGATTAACAAGGGTTAATAAAAAAGATGGGATTTTACAGATGACATTACAGAAGACTAAGAGTGTAGACTTATAATATGGAGATGTATGTTGCTTCTCTTCAATGGTGAATAATGGGTGAAAACATTTCATAGATTTGCTATTCAGAGTTGGTTCAGTTATAAGTTTAATGTAAATAAGTTAAAAGAAAATAATAAAAAAAATATTAAGGTGAAGTGGGCTGTACGATAGTGGCATGAAGAGGTTTTGATTTAAGAAAAACAAACATTTAAAATATATATGGAGAAGTTTTGGTTCAAAGGGATTATGTAGTATTCAATGAGGAAAATAAAGATTTTCTTATGTGAAAATGTAACTTACTAATTGTTAAAGCAATGTAATTTACGTGTTTGTATGTGAAAATGAGATAAGTTAATTTCTTAGGCATTAAGATATTTACTTTATTGATTAATTAAGGCTTATGGACATGCATCATGTATAATGCACACATACATTTGTAATGCAAGAACTTTGGTTGAAACACGAAAGATGATCAAATTAACTCCATTGGTGATACTTAAATGATAATAAATACCTATGGGACTTAAAATAATCAAAGAATGCATTGGTCGATTGAGTCATGTGGGCCAGCATAAAATGATCCTAAAAACTTTGAAAATTTATTTTCTTGGAATTTGCCAAAATTTTGAGTGAATTTTTCTAACAATTAAACTATGTCATTTGATAAAGAGAAATACTAAAACTTCAAATTAAACAGGACCAAAATATAATTTTATTCTTTATTTTTCAGGGTTTTACATCACTAGCCGATGTTTACTGCTACAGGGTATAAGGTCATCAACAAAGGTATAATCGGATCTCTAGTCAATTCACTTGCAACCTTATCTTCGTCCTCTTATTTGAGCGTCGAAGTGCCTTTGCAAGTACCACATGACGTCCAACTAGTAAAAGCAACAAGATTCTGACTCTTCTCATCTGAGCTAACTTTAAGGATAATTAGATGAAGAAAATTCCCCACAAAGGGGTGTTGCAAGTACGGGACCACTTGGTCGGCATTCTTCTTCTTAAGTGAGAGGACAAAATCATTACTGGCCTTAGTTAAGTTCGGTTGGTCCTCCAACGGAGTGCCAAGTTCAGGGGATCACCATATTTGTGTCATTGGGAAAGATAGGGGGTTCAGTTTAGTAGAAGCCACCGTTATTGTTGAGTTTAGAGCCAGGTTGGGTACAATTGATCGAGGTATGGTAGGGCTTCCGAACTAGCCACAGAGGTGGGCACATAATGAGGATGAACCCAATATGAGAAAGGGGTATGAGTTTGGGGGTTGGTGTAATGCCCTAAACTTGTGTCAGGGGTATTTTCGTGAATTTATTTAATTAGGGGTTTTTTTTTTTTTGACATTTTAAAATTTCCGAACAAAACATTCAATCGTCTGTGAACATTGATAAAATTATGATAAAATTCTGAGAACATAGGTAGAACCTGAATGCCATGTCATGTAGGACCACTACACGGCTTCTAACACTTTGAAGAACACATGTACCTTGAATGATAGAATGTCGGACAACTGAGCTCAATCTCATAAACTCATATAATTGACACATATTGCATAATTCACGTTTATTATTGAATTATAGGTTTAATGGTACACGTAGGGAATAAATGTAGAAATACCGTTTATCTTGCTTACCACGTAGGTGTGTACAATTTAGTTGATAAACTTTTGGAGTGGTATATAATAACATTTCGAAGTTTTTGGACTCTTAATATATAAAATTAATGAATATAATTATAATAAGTAGGAAAGTGATAATTCCTATTAACTAGTATGTATGAGTTATGTGGTGACATGTGTCCACCATCATAGAGGATAATGTCCACGTTGGAGCATGAGGGAAAAGCCCATATTTAAACCAAAACACAAACCTTGTTTCCAAATTAGTATAATAAAGATTTGAAAAATCTAAATCCAAACTTGTATGAGGTAAACTTTTGAATGGGAAATCTTGTGATGACACAAAAAAAAAAGAAAAAAAAAACCTTTAGAAATAAATAATAATTTATTAAAATGTTTTTGAAATGAAATATCAAACACCTTAGAAATTTACTCCCTTTGGAAATCATGTGGGACACTAAAAGGAGACTATCCACTTTTATAAATCTTGGATTCCTAAGTGATACATAGAATTATATATTAAAATAAGAAATTTTGTAACTTCCAAAATGATGGCCCAATGTGACAACAGTAGGAGATTCAATTCATTTTAACTTTCTAACATACAAGGAGTAGGGCCCACCTTATACAAATACTACAATAGCCTACATGCAACAATAGTACATAACATACCACCTAGGAAGTGTCAATATAATAAGAAACTTGCAGCACTTATCAAAGCATGCCAAAAATCTTGATAGGGCATAACCGTAGGTACCTTACACACACACACACACACACACCGTAAGATTCAATTTCATAGTGAGATGGGTAGATAGGTGGTACCCACTGACCCCAAAACCCTAGAAGATCCCATCACTTTATAAACCTTATAAAAACATTAGTGGAAGACATTCATGGGGCCGGGGGGTTGTGCAACCATAACTAGCCGTCACCTCCAACAACACTCAGAGAAATCATCCACCAAGACCGACACTTCACTGGTGCACTGTGATAGCGTGGAACCACTTACACTCGCGCATCACCACCTCTACGTCGATACAACAAGTAAGTACACCTTGACACTATTTGTGTAGTACATTAAATTCTTGGGTAAGTTAATGCATGTGTGAAATATTGTTTGTCGATACGTAGAAATCTGCTATAATATCAATGATGCACTGCATGTGGTCGATCGTTATGTAGTAAACTTATCATGATATTGATAACTTGCTGAACGGATTGTAGATCGTATTTTGTCATTGCATTCATGATTATCGATGTATGGTCGGTTCAACATCGTGGGACCCTGCAGGGATTACCCTTGGTGGGATTATTACCTTTGGTGGGCTTATTACCCTTGGTGGGAATGAAGGAGGAGGGCGTCATATCATGCATCTTTTGATTTCGGTTGTACCCTTACATTTTGATCGATATTATCATTTGTGTTAACATGCTTAAGAATGGATCATGCCACTCCTATTGTCATGGTTTACATGTGGTTGTTACTGGGCTCGTTGGCTCATGGTGTTATACCGAACTTACAAATTTCAGATCTAAATGGACCCTTGGAGGAATGTATAGCGGGCAAGGATGAACCCATGGGCAGTGGCGGAGCCAAGATTTTGTTCCAGGGGGGGCAAGACATGCAGTCGACGCCTTTGACTACAGTCAATATGAGCCACGTGGCATGTTCTTAAGAGGAAACTAACCGAATGGATGTTTGGCCAACCACTAGGTGGACCTACAAGCCAAAAATAAACTTGATCACTGATTTCTAAGTGTTGGATTGAAGTTATTTTCATGGGTTAATTTTAACCATAGGAATTTGAGCATTATTTGGTAAGAAATCCAAAGGTTTTAAATCACTAATTAGGCTGATTTCTGGTTTGTAGGTCCGCCTAGTGATTGGCCAAGCATCCATATGGTCAGTGTCCTCTTAAGAATGTGCCAAGTGGCTCATATTGGCTGCAATCAGCAGCATCGCTCACTCTAAACATGTGTCATCGAAGGTTCACTCATCAAAGTGGGGCAGATGGGCCCACTGACCACATGGATGTTTAGCCCTTCCTTTGCAATGTATTTATTTCTACCATAGTTGATAGTTAGACCTTATTAAGACATTATATGAATGATTGAATTTATATGAGAACTCGGTGTGTTGCACGTTCAATAGCACGTCATCTATCATGATTTTATGCTTTAATAATTACTGGGCATGAGGACGATACGGATCCAATGAGGCTGGATTCGTAGTGGATGAGGAATTTGTACGATATTTTGATCATGAGCCCACGCCTATTTATCGGGATGGAGCCCCAAAGTCAGACTTACTGACCCTGTCCGTTACGGACAGAACGTAACCCTCAACTTGCCGATAACCGTTGACCAGGTAAACGATGGAATTTGACTTTCTAATGAACACAAGAAATCTTGCATTTCGAATAAGCTTTCCGAAAATGTATAGTGCGTTATCAGATTATTTCAGATATGATGGCTAAGTTCGTTTTACTGATCATAGGTCAGATTTGGCAGAATCGACGGACATAATGTGGACTCCCACTTGTCACAACTTTTGACCGGGAAATTGAGAAAGTCTGACTTTCTGACAAACGGAAAAATTATTGCATTTTGAATCAGTTTTCTAGAAATATATATTGAAATTCCAGATTGTGTCAGATCCGACGGCTTGAGTCATTTTACTGACCATAGGTCGGATCTGGCAGAATCGACCACATAACAAGTTGGTCTAACATATCAGGCTTTCCCTCAATAATCTTATCCAGAAACTCACCTCTTTTATCAAATGTTAAATTGGTATGATTCGTACAGATATCATATGCCATCCTCGTTACTTCATGTAGTTGTCAAAGCATAAATTGAGAAATGTATTCATCTTTGAATTGTAGCCGTTGAGTACACTATGCGGCATATATATATACCTGGATGGTTTAATATAGGCTTCTTAACTCCCCTGAGAATGTGCTGGACTGTTAGTTCTGACTCATGGACATTTATTAAAGAGGATCATTAAGACCCTTGCTAAAGGTGGGGAATGAACACGACATGAATATGCTTTCAATCAATCTTCTTTCCCCTAATTACGGTTCATTTCTCAGATTTTATTGATTGAATTATTTGTGAGGTAACTTCAAAATATCCTAATATACTAATGAGGGTTATTGACAATAGTAAATAAATGTTTTAAAATAAGAAGGAAGGGAGGGAATTTAGTTGCTAACCGAGTACCCAATTTAGGGGTGTAAGTTTTGTAGTTCGGTTGGCCTACCTTGGGCCTACCTTGATATTCTTATATAGACGTCGATGCAAACCTCTAGTTCACTCGAGGAGTTTGATAGCTTCCACTTAGTCCCACATGAGAGTGTGAGTGGATACCTAGGATTTCTAACAGAGTAGGACTCTCACAAGTTCATGCTATTACGAGGTGAATGAGTCAAGACGAGACGAGTACACAGGAGGAAATTGACGAGGCACAATCAAGGGAGGTTGAAGAAACCAGTAACTGATTTGGAACTACTGTCTACTACGAGTAATAATCCAGAGAGCCAATTTGTAAGTCACAAGGAGGAGCCAGTGCCAGAAATCGAGCCAAAGCGTACACTCCAAGACTCAGACGATGATGTAGATGCTAGATTCATCCGAAGCACCACCATCTAATTGCTCACGAATCATCGTCCTAATAAATTATTAGAGTTTTGATAGGGATATTATCTAATTACTGTAAAAATTAGGATTTCACTTCTACACTTACTTCGAGACTTGATGGGATTGATATCACGAATGCTTTAGAAATTATGAATTAGAAGTTGTTTTGGATATTAGTTCTAATTTTACAATTTAAATGCGATGTGCCCTCCTTGTCTTATCACGTTTTGGATACGGGTACGGGTTGACCCACACTATGTTGAGTAGGCTTAGGTACCCGGATTTGGGGCGTGACAGTTGGAGTGGGAACATGATCAGCTATATGTTTGTTAAGTTGCTGGATGTGGTACACGGGCCTATTGGTTGAGAGTTATGATTCCTCGATTCAAAAAATTCACAATTCACATGTATATCCTTTCTCATATCGACTTCTGCATTGCTCAACATTTCTCACGTCGTGTGGATCAAGATTGATCGCACTAATTATGTTTATTGGCATGCATAGTTCATTCCACTTCTCAGAAGTTATGACTTAATTGGCTATGTTGATGGAACCAAGCCGTGTCCTCTGAAATTTTTGAATAGTTAAGATGGGAAACCCCTTTCCATGATCAATGGTGCATATCTTGGGTGGTAGAAACAATATAAACTCTTAAAGCTGGATCAATTCCACACTTACTCCAAGTGTAATGTCCACTATAGCTTGCCTATCGACCCCCGGCTATGTTTGGTGTTCTCTAGAGAAGCGGTATGCATCCCAAATCTCGTCCTCGTATTCTAGAGTTGCAAACTCAACTTCATACTACAAAATGGGGTAATATGTTTATCTCTAATTATGTCGACAAAGTCAATAGCATTGCCAATAACTTGGTGCTCGTAGGTAAACCTATTGATGATGACTCTCTCATCAACGTTTTGTTAATTGGCGTTGGTCCCACTTTCGAAGAAATGGTTAACTCTGTTCAAGCAAGGGATACTTCCATCTCGTTGGACGATCTCCTTGGCTTACTTCTAAGTGCTGAAATGCACCATGAAGAACAAAGTTCTCCCTGTTGATTAGTCAGTTATTGCATTCTATACCCCAAAATCAAACTGGTACTCGAGGATGGGGTGGTTCCCATTGAAATCATACTTCCATTGGTCGTAACAATTCTAAGGGTTAGTCGAATCTCTCTATTATTTCTACTACGCCATCTCCCACACACAAGAACTCAACTAGATCCCCTTGCCAGATTTGTGGTCAACTAGGACACTCCGCCATCAACTGTTTTTTCGTATGGACCATGCTTACAAAAGGCGTGTTCCAACTAAGCTAGTTTTGGCGATGGTTGGCTCCTTTAGAGCCTCGTTGGACAATCACTTGGTATAATGATAGTGGAGCTTCTTCCCATGTGACATCTAATCTAGCCAATCTCATGACATGATAAAGTCGTTATTGGCAATGGCATAGATTTGTTGATCTTTCACATTGGTTTTACCTCTTTACATCATGACTTTTGATTTTCGTTTGCATATATAATGTATCACAGTGTCCTTCCGTCTCTGCTAATTTACTCTCAAATAATCGCTTCATTCGTGATAATAATCGTTGTTTTTATTTTCATATGATGGTTTTTGTGTTAAGGACAATACAACGAGAAAGACGCTTTTCTACGGCAAGAGTGAAAATAGGCTTTATCCCTTCTATCTCCACCATAGCGTTCATGTGACCTCCGAGGTGTGGCATCAATGCCTCAGACATCGGACATTTCCAATTTTGCGTCAATTAACAAATAAACAATGTCTCCCTCTTCCTGGAATGCTTACAAATAAGGAGTTTTGTGTTTCTTGTCCCTTAAGAAAGAGTACTTGTTTACCTTTTTAATTATCTTTGTCCATTGATACTATGTCTTTGGAGTTAGTACATTCGAATATTTGAATCTCTCTTGATTATTCAGTTAAATGATTGAACAATTTATTCTTTTCTTGGGTGATTATTCTAAATATTCTTGGATTTTTCTATGCGTTACAAACATGAAGCATTTGATATTTTATAAAATTTAAGGCTTCGAAAATCTACTTTTGTTTAAAATTTAGACTTTCCATTTATTCAGAATTAAATCACTCCAATCTGATGGTGGGGAATAATATGTTAGTAAACAGCTTCAAGAATTCCTCTCACCATTGGATTTTTCATCGCATGTACTGCCTCCACACTCTTGAGCAGAATTGAGCAATTAAACACAAGTTGAGAAACATATTGTCGGCACTAGCCTTACTCTTTTGGCTCAAATGGGAATGCCTCCTACCTATTGGGTTGATGCATTCAAAATGTTTAGATATTTAATTAATCGCCTTTCGACTAAGGCTTTACACTATGTTTCCCCATATGAAAAGTTGTTTCATCGATCTCCGAATTATACCACTCTTCGTGTTTACAATTGTGCGCCTGTTTTCCTTATTTACGTTCATAGAATAAAAATAAAGAGTCCGTGTAGAGCATCCATTTCTTACATCCAGTTCTTACACCCATTGGTGGGGCCCACATGAAGATCATGTTGGATAATCTAACCGCACAGTGGGTTTTTCATACTATGGTTAATCTCCTTACAAAAAATTAGGGCATTTCGACATTCCCAACCTCATGAAAATTTGACTTTAATTTGAAAAATCTGGACCATCAAATTAAACCATTATTCTGGGTCAATTATTTATATGGTAAGTGATTTCGAAATGAACTGATTTTTGGTCATCATGGCAAGGAAAATTCAATGTATGGTTGGATTGTCCAACGTGATCTCCATGTGGGCCCACCACTGGCTGTAAGAAATGGGTGTAGCTCTAGACGGACTCAAAAATAAATTGCATTTTCACTCTAAAAAATGTGTTTTTTGCTATTCATTTCATCTTCAAGGGTATTGTTGCATGGACATGGGCACCCGTCGAGTGCACCTATCTTGCCCTATTATATATCTTCAACAAATTTGGGTTCCCCTTCAACGCATGGTCGGATTCACCTATTTTCACTCAACTAACAAAACCATCTTCCTTAGGTATTGTTTTCCCATTCTGTTGTACTCCCTAGTGCACCACCTACTGATCTTATATGCCTCAATCCTCCCTCCATTTCTGCATCTTCCCTTACTCACCCTTCATCGCCGAATTCACCACTTACCACTACCCCCTTGCCTAGCTATTTCTCTTACATCACCCACATCTCGTCTATAAACCCACACCACTAATTTAGTTTCATTACCCTCACATGTTGGCCCCAAGTCCAAACTTTATCATCACCATGCTCCACCCATGCCCACCATGCATCCCTCACTCACCCGCTCTAGTACTTCATCCAAGGTTCTGCCAAGTATAGCGTCCACCCATCCGATGGTGACAAACTAAATTCAAGACTCGTAAGGTAAATAATAAGTATGTCTCTCTACAACATTACTACTACTCCTATTGAGCCATCATGTTTTACCTAAGCACAAAAATCTTATGAATGACGGGTTGTTATGTGCTCCGAGAATTTGATGTTCTTCAGTGAAGTGGCACTTGGTCTTTTGTTCGGCAATTGAGCAACTTGAATGTTCTCTCCGGTGAGTGGGTTTACAAAATTAAAAAGACTTCTGATGGTTAAATCGAACGTTATAAAGCAAGGTTGGTTGCTAACGGTTTTCATCAACAACAAGGGATCAATTACATAAAAATGTTTAGTCCAATTGTTAAACACAACCATTTGGTTCATTTTTTAGCTTACTTTGTATAATCATTGGCTCGAGAAACAACTTGACGTATAAAATGTGTTCCTTCAAGAAGTCTACATGAAACAACATCGAGGGTTTGAAGATCCCAAATTTCCAACTCATATGTGTAGCTCACATAAATCGTCATATGGCTTGAAACTAGCTCCACATGCACGGTTTCAACAATTTTTTATTATATGGAAGATCTTGGCTTTGTTGGCTCTAAAGTAGATTTCTTGATCTTCACCTTTCATCGTCGTGGTATTTCGATTCTTTTGTTGGTCTATGTTGATGATATTCTCGTTACTAGCAACAATGTTCCTTATCTTCATTAGTTAATTGGTGTGTTGGGCTTGTTATTTACTATGAAAGATATTAACTCTTTACAATATTTTCTAGGTCTTGAAGCTATGCTCTCTGGAGATCATCTGTATTTAACTCAAACGAATTATGCACTCAATCTTCTAAGTGTAATCCTATGGAAGACGCTAAGCCATACTCTTCTCAAGCTACTAGTAGCAAGATGCTAGATCTTTTGATGGTGAACCAATTGCGGATCCCACTAAATACTGTAGTGTGGTTGGTGTACTACAATATCTCACTTTAACATAGCCAGATCTTCCTTATCTGGTTAACCAAATATGCCAATTCATGAATCAATTAACCTACCACAACCCATTGGACTGTCATGAAACAAATATTGCGCTATGTTAAAGGGACAATTGATCATGGTCCCATCTTTCAGCCCCGTGTACTGAGATTTACGTTTATTCTGATGCAGACTTGTTGGAAGAATATTATTATTTTATTATTATTATTCATTATGGCATTTTCACATGTATGATTTTATGTCAAACCAATTGGATTGATGTTGTTCAATTATAAAGATGATATGCATTGGGACCCACATGTGTGGTCTATGTGGGCCCAATAACTTATGATGGGTTGGTGATATACCCAATCTTTTCTTAGGTAGTGGTATCCATCTAGGAGACTGGTTCTCCTTGATGGGAGGAGAACCAATTTCCACTCTTTTCCTATAAATAGGTGGTAGTCCTCTACTCTCTAAACACATATCATTACTACAGAACTAAAGGGTCTCATCACCAAAAGTGTAAGAGAGTGAGGGTAGAGCTACTTATCCTCAGACGATCAACCATTGCAGATTGGATTAAGCAAATTTGGATATGTGTTTTCATTTACAGATCATTTATCATTTTGTTCGATTCAAATCCGAATATCCGAATTGGTATTATTGTTTATTGATAATGTTTTCAGCTAATAATACCAACAATTGGTATCAGAGCACCAGTTATGGATTTGTTTCGTGCAAAATAGAGATTAGAATATATTTTCATTGAAGGATTCATTTTCATTTTGTTTTGGATTTGAACATGTCAAACCGTGATCAAAGGTAATGTAGACGGACTGATTCACCATATGAATTAAAGATTTATAGTATGATTTTTATTCATGTCATTATAATTTTTCCTTAAAGTTTGATGTTGAAAATCGATATTGAAACCTTTAAGATCTAAAACTAATAGATATCTGTTAGTACCCTTTCCCGGCCTCATGATTGACTTTGTTAGGAACTATTTAAATAGAGTTTCTTCGTAATGAGACATTAGATGCGTCCTTAACCGAATGGCACCGCGTAACAATGAGATTGGCCATGTTTTTGATGAGTAGGCAGTGAAGCCTATGATGAAGAGCATGAAGCACATTTTGAACACCTTCTCTCCGATGTTCTTAGCATGTAGATCTCCATAGCCGACAATAGATGAGGGATCTAGACTTACTCAATAACATGTAAAAGCTTTCAGCCATCCTTCAAATTATGGAGTTTCATTTGATAAGTGGTTTTGCTTTGATCAAAACTACGTTTGAAGGGGCTCAAAACGGACTGATTGTGTTTGATGTTTCAAACGATAATAACATTTAGATCATTAAAATCTATTTATTCTTTCACATGAACATTGGATCATTAGATTCATCATTTAGTGCAAACCATTAAAAGAAATATGTTTTGTCTCTTATGGAAGAATAGAAGAAAAGGGTTTGATTGGTTTTACAAAAAAACAAAAGAAATAGTTTGAGGGATTTTTCAGATCTCAAAATGTTAAAGGGGTTTGGTTAGGCTGGGATTTTTCAGCGATATTTGGTGCAACCAGCAAAGATTTAAAGGGGTTTGTTAAAGGGGTTGTGTTTTGATCCAAACACAATCAAGTTTGAAAACCATTAAAACCAATTTTTTGGGGTTTATTTGTAGAAAAAGGGTTTTATGAAGTTTTGAAATTAAGAAAAGAAAATTTTTTTCTTACCTTTATGGTCACTGGCGGTCTAACCGGCCATTGCCAGAGTTAATTCGGTCGCCGGCGATGTCGTCTAGTAATGTCGGTGTTGTCGTTGGTGGGCCATGACAGTTGTGGGTTGAGGTTGCAGCGGCTAAGGTTGCTTCATGTTGCATGTTTTGCACTTGCTGAGAACGTGGAGAAGATTTAAGAGAACTAGTCGTGTGGAAGAACTAGTCGTGTTGGGCCATGGGCCAAAAGGGTCATATGGGCCACCCAATGGACGATCTAATGTTTGGCTTATGTGCTATGGACCAAGCCCAAATGACAGGCCCGTGAACATTAACAAAAGGGGTAAGTTGTGTTACTCTTAGTGGCTTTGGGATCACATTTGCCAACCCACTTTAACCTGATTCATCGACCCATATTATTGGCACATTCGGGTTGGACCGACCCAGTTTGACAGGGTCATGAATTGTTGACTAAGTCAACTCAAAAATTGACTTGACTTGTTGACCAATCTTAGTCAAAATTGAAATACTTTTGACCAAAACTTTGACCGATCATAAAATGCTCATTTTATGTCCAAATTGGGCAAATAAATAGTCTATTTTTGGTATTTTTTGAGATCTACATAATGGAATATATATTGAGATTGTTTGAATACAATACGTGATGATTATTTGCAGTTTATTGAAGATATCTTATTTAAAGAATACATTAATACTGTCTTCTAAAATTAATTATGTTGGCGAATAACGTGCGTGTATGTGCACACACCAATGAACAATAACATAGAAGACAATATTTAATGTATTAAGGTATAGGTCTTTCCTATAGGGGTATAGGTAGACCGTATAAGTGATCGTTTAGGAAAACCTGATGAAAATTAAATTTTAGTCTATCCAAAATTGACGGTTCTCTTGAAGTCATGCGTTCTTGAATCTTAGGATTTAAGATCCCATTAAGATCATTTCTTTGCACTCATTTGCATGAAATCTCTAGTTCCTACCCAAAGGTAATGTAGGATGTTCATGTGAACGGAGTGAGTAGAATAGCCATGATTGTGAAAGGGAGAGATAGATAACCCTCTTTCCTAAAGGTGTGGATAGCGTCTAGATCAAACTAAACATGAATGCAACTTGTTTGACTTGCAGAGTGAGAAGTTTCTCATAAGTAAAACACTCTGAATCAATTCGACCAATACCCCTGGTACGATTTGAATATTAAATCCTAGAACATCTTAGTAACATTTGACCACATCTTATTGCAGCTATGGACAGGTTAATGATTTAGAAGAGTTTAGCAGGGATAGAGCCTTTGACTAGCTCCAACTATTCATCTTGTTGGATGAATGTTGATATCATGCAGGGATGCATGGACTTCGATTTTGTCCTATTTGAGGACAAACCTCCTACTCCAACTGCAGATAGTACTGAATTGGTTAAGGCCAAATTCGTCAAATGGGAGAAAGTAGATATATTGGTTAAGATGATCATACGTGCTTCCATTAGCTAAGGAATTACTTCTTCTGATAAAGAAGCAGTTTGTAGGATCCAAGAAATCATTGCAATATGATTGTCTAGGTCAACTGATGGGCAAGAGGCATGACGGTCAGAGCAGTGTGCGAGAGCACATTTTAAAGATGTCGAAGTTGGTGATCAGACTTCGCGAGCATGGCAATACCTTTGAGGATGACATGTTGGTCCACATGGTGGTATTATCTCTGCCCAGTTCATATGACACGTTCAAGGTGACTTATAATGCACAAGATACAAAGTGAGATCTACATCAGTTGATCACTATGTGTGTGACTGAGGAGGACAGATTACGAGGAAATAAGGTGGAATCAGCACACTTTGTTGCTCATCCTAGTAGCAAGAAGAGCTTCAAGATGGGAGGCTTCAAAAAGAGTGACAACACAAAGGCTTCAAGCCTCAGAATGTCCACAAGGGGAAAGCAATGACAGTAATGACCAGTACCACGAAACCAAATGATGCAGAATGCTGATTTTGCAAGAAGAAGTGACACGTAAAGAAATACTGCTTCTTATTTAAGAATTGATTACAGAAGAACCAATGAGGGGTTCATCAATAGGAGGGGAATCAGACCGAAGAATCGTTTTCTCGTTAGAAATGCAGAAGACATTAGTAGTCTATTTTCTTTATTCTAACGTTTGGATGCAACATTATTTCTATTTTAGATTGGATATATTTTTTATTTTAGTAGATGACCTTTATTAGTTATTTTGGATTAGATAATTCATTTGCTTTAGCATTATTATTTTGTTTGTCTGTTGATTATCGTCTTTACTGATGTTAGCATTCTAGTTTTTCAGAATTTTACATGATTATGACATTTGAGATTATGTCATTAGTTTGAAAATTACATTTAGGCCCTCTAGATTTTATTACGATTTTAGCACTGGTATATATAGTATTAAGACGATAATGAAGGAGTAAAGAGGTTGAAAAGACAATATTTTATTGTTCATCGAGGCACATGCAGATTGTTGAAATTAGTAATCTCAAATTCCTAGAACATGGTCAGATCAGTGGGAGTGAGAAAGATAAGACAGTGGTACCTGAAATTTGACCAAATGGTAATTAAATATGATGAAAGTGTTGTTGACAAGTGAATATATCTCAAGATGAGTAGGAGTCATTTTATCATTATTGTTATCTATGTTATGACATCCCTTATTGGAGAATTGGATATTATGGATTCTATTTCCAGATCCATTGTCGTTTATTGTGACAATAAGGCCGTGATCGATTACATGAAGAATGAGAGGGTAACTAGTGGAAACAAACACATTGAAGTAAAGTACTTTCTCATGTATGAAAAGGTTTGTAAGGGATTGATAGCCTACTAAAGGACTTTCGTCAAAAGCCTTTAAGGAGCACGTGACTAGTATGAGACTCATTGAGTCATTCGATTCTGTTGTTTGAGCATTGCTATTTGCTTTATCTTGTTTCTATTTTATTTATGCTGCTATTTGACATTTTATTGCTGCTTGAATTTATTTGACCATTGTTTATGGTCAATTATGAATTCATAATATTGTTGTAGTTGCCTGTGAGTAAATGTGCTCGTTAAGTTTAAAAACTTGGCCTAGATGTGACTTGGCATCACGTTATTAAAGTCTTCATTTTGAATAGAAAGGTGATGGGACATCACATAATGGGTTGCCAATAAAATATGATTAGAATAACATATGATGAGTATGAAGCATGACACTGTGGGAATGTATATACACACTACATTGAGAGATGTACATTACCCTAATGCCACAAAAGCAAATACATAAAGGAAAATCCCGAGTTCGTTAGTGGTGCTAATTTTGAGATCATGGAACTATCTTATGGCTAATTGATGATCACTCTGTTATATCCATGATTAATTATTAGCGGTATCTCTGATCAAGGGTGACAGTTGAAGTTTATGTGAATTATGTTGAACAATTATTTCAAAAGAGTGCACTAGTCTATTTAAAATGTAACAATCCAATGAGTCAGTTTTTTAAAACTTGTCGTTGCATGTGAAGGCCAAGTGAGAGATTGTTGGAAAAATATTATTATTTTCTTCTTATTATTAATTATGACATTTTCACATGTATGGTTTTATGTTTAATCAATTGGATTTATATTGTTCAATTATAAGGATGATATGCACTCGGACCCACATGTGTAGTCTATGTGGGCCCAATAGCTTATGACGGATTGGTGATGCACCCAATCTTTTTTCAGGTAGTGGTATCCATCTAGGAGATTTATTTTCCTTGATGGGAGGAGAACCAGTTTCCTCTCTTTTCCTATAAATAGGTGGCAGTCCCCCACTCTCTACACTCACATCGTTAATGCAGATCTAAAGGCTCCCATCACCAAAAGTGTAGGAGAGTGAGGGTAGAGCTATCTATCCACAGACGATCAACAGTTGTAGATTGGATTAAGCGAATCTGGGCATGTGTTTCCATTTACAGACCATTTATCATTTTATTTGATTAAAATCTAAAGATCCGAATTGGTATTATTGTTTATTGATGTTTTCCGCTAATAATACTAACAAGACTATGCTGACAGTCTGATGGATCATTGTTCTACCGGTGGGTTTTATGTCTTCCTTGGCTGACTCCTATTTCTAGGAGTGCCAAAAAGCAATCCACGATCTCGCGCTCTAGCACCGAATTTGAGTATCGTCAATTATCTCACACTGTCGCTGTAATTTCTTAGTTGCAAAATCTTGTTTAGAGACTTGAAGATCTTTCTCTCCAACACTCTCATCATCTAGTATGATAATATCAGCTCCATCTCCTTGGCATCAAACCTTGTTTTTCACTATGGGATAAAACATCTTGAAGTTGACTATCATTACGTTCATGAAAAGGTAAGGTAGTGTTTGGGAATGCTTTTTTGGAAGTGTTTCTCCAGTTTTTGGCGCTAAGAAGCGCTTCTTTAGCGGAAATGTCTATTTGGCTAGCAAAATCATTCCAGCTTCGATTGTTTGGGGGTGTTTCTTAAAAGAGCACTTCCACGCTTTTGCAGGAAGCAAATTACTGTGAAAACGGTTCATATGTTTTGACCCTTTTAACCCCACTCTATCTCTCTCTGGGTTTCTTCGTGCTCCTACACTTCCTCTTCCACATGCCTTTGTACGGAGACCCACTGATTCAAGCCATTTACATGGGTGTTCAGCAAAGCAAGGGTACATGAAGATCTTCATGTTAAGCGAAATAGGGTTGGGGTTTTAGGAGGCAAATTGTAGTTCTCATTGTTTTAGCATAAATCTTTCCATCTCTCATTTTATCCCTCAAATTCTTTTCTGAGTTCCATCAGTTTGCGCCCGCGCCCAAACAACCCTCAATTTTACACCATTCGAAGCTCTGATTTTGTCTATTTCATGCATCGATTCAGGTTTTAGGGTTTATTAAATCTAATTTGGCCGAATACTGATCTTAGATCGAAGGAATTAGGGTTTCGATTTATTTCATGCCTCAGAAAATCTTTAAATCTTGTGGTCTAGCTTGTTCGATCTTCTCACGTTAGCATCGTGAAAAGAGGTTTCTAAATTTATCTTGAAACGGCTTGATCACAATAGCCCAATTATCAAACAAAAGTTACATGAGAGCTGGGGATGGAGCTGGTTAGAACGTTGGATGGCAGCCAAGCCATGGGAGAACAGGTTGATGGAACGTCCATGTTGATCCCTCGAAGATGAGCCCATCACCACTAGGATTTCTGCAAAATCTCACCTAATTGGGCACCTTACCCACTTATCTTCAGGCCCAAGTTCTGAAGGTCTGTATGACGTGAGCCCTGGGTCGTCTTCTTCAATCTGTAAAGTAAAACTTTGGTCACAACGGGTTGTGACCGAAGCCGGTCACATCCCTCAATACGAGCCACGTGGCATATTATTAGATGGCGCTAACAGTATGGATGTTTGGCCAGTTCCTCAGTGGACCTGCAAACCAAAAATCAGCTGGATTAATGATTTACAACCTTTGGATCTTTGCACCCAAATAACGCTCTATAATTCTTAAATTCCTACCGTTAACATCAACCCATGAAAATAACTTCAATTCAACGCTTAGAAATCACTGATCACTGAGGGACTGATTAAACATCCATACAGTCAGCACCCTCTAATAGTGTGCCACGTGGCCCATATTGTGGGTTGGCTCCGGTTGTGATAGAAGTTTTACTACAATTTGTACAACTATTACTCCAGTATCTCTGGCAACAAAGCAAACGAAGGAGAGTAATAACAAGAAGTCCACCTAGTCTTATGTGATCTGGTGGGGCATTTGGAAGGAACGGAACAGCAGGGTCTTTGAAGGTAAGGAGTCGACCTCGAACGACATCATCTTGTCTATCGAGGCTCTTCTTTTCTTCTGGTCTAAGCTTTTCAAGGAATGTAAAGGGCTTGCCTTCAAGGACCTAGTCTTTAAATGGGAGTCGGTTATGTACTGGGCAGTTAGGTTCGTGCTGCTTTCTTTCTTGTCTTAAGAGGCCCTCTCATCCTCCGCTGTAAGCTCTTGTTCCTTCTTTTCAATAAAATTTCACCTTATAAAAAAAAAAAATAACAATAAGTCCACCTACATGAACCTCACTGAGTCTGTAAAGTCTAAACAGAAAACTTGCAACTATTCTTCTCATAAAATGTAAGGGAGTCGATGAATGATGTTTAGTCTTATAAGAAGACATGAGTATTTTAAAATGGGGATAAGAACAGTGTTGGTTTTGTAAGATTGAGAACTGTTGACACTACAAGGAGGGATGTGCATCAAGTCTCAGATGTGGTTGTGGGTCCTTATCCCTTTTGTAATATGAGCAATGTGCATCAGGTCTCAGATGTGGTTGTTGGTCCTTCTCCCTATTGTAATATGAGGAATGTGCATTAGGTCTTAGATGCGGTTGTGGGTATTAGAGAGAAATTATTGTCATTAAAAAAAAAAAATCTCTATCATGGATTTGTAA
The DNA here is from genome assembly GCA_035048495.1 of Euptelea pleiosperma. Classification (NCBI taxonomy): domain Eukaryota; kingdom Viridiplantae; phylum Streptophyta; class Magnoliopsida; order Ranunculales; family Eupteleaceae; genus Euptelea; species Euptelea pleiosperma. The sequence goes on along the minus strand of CM068544.1, from coordinate 21,924,181 downwards.
TTCATATCGTCGCTAAACAAATCTTTGTAGCTGAGAACAGAGCTCTTTGAAATCAGCTTGGTCTCTTTCGAAGCTTTCAATCAAAATCATAAATTCTCTTGGCACATTAGTTTGTATTAGCAAGTGAGAAAGAAAATGTACTACTTGTAGACAATAAAAACTACATTTTCATCCTGAAATCTTACTCTTTAACATAACCTTTTTCTTAGAAGGTTATTAGTATTTTAATCCTGAATTATAAGAAATGTCGACCCTTTTCATTTAAAAGGAAAACAAACTTTTCTTGTGAAGTTGTTAGCATTTTCAGCCTGAGTTTTAAGATAATTGACACCCTTTTCATTTTTTATTTGTGTAGGCATTGAAGCTTATCAAATATACAGTGCTAAGGTGTGGAATTCAGAAGGGAAATGCAACATTGTTTGGCAACAGTTACGCTGGTTGTTTCATTACAATGTAAGCTCAAATGGGGAGATCTTTTCTGTTAAAGATATGAGGAGTAATATTTTCGCAATTGTTACGACATTGGATATAGTTTACAATTTGGATTGGTTCAATAGTGCTTCCAAGAATGAGTGATTTGCAGCAGTTGGCTTCAAATGGATGATTAATCAGGTATTAAATGTGCAAGATTTTTTTTTTTTCTTTTAACTGAGACATACATTGGCAACCATCTTGAGTTAAGGGCATTCTTGACATTTTGACAGAATCCAGAAGCTCACAGTTGGTTTTGCCAAACAACAATACCAACTTCTACACACAGAATATCACTTCTCTAGTATATTTTGCCAAACGTTATTCTAGAAAAAAAACGCTTCTCAACAACTGCTTCCAGGGTTTTTGCAGAAGTGTTTTTCCACAGTACTTCTACAGAAGCATTCCCAAACAAGACCAATTTGCAAGGAGATTGATGTTATATCAACACTATGGACCAAATTGCTGACATATTTACAAAAGGTCTTCCAAGTGCACGGTTTCAACTATTGAAAGACAAGCTCATCGCTCATCACTCATCGCTCATCAACGCCCATTAGCTTGTGGGTGTGTAATAGACATGATCCTCTTAAATACCTTTCAAAGACCACTTGCCATAGTCAACCAAACTATTCACAATTCACGTGTATGTCCTTTTTCATATCTAAAACTTTATTTCTTTGAAATCCCTTGTTATACGGGAATAACTATAATCCCTTGATCAAAGGGTATCAAATGTAATCCCTTAATTAAAGGGACTCAAGTTGTAATTTAATTATTTAACCCAAGTAAATGGAAAGAGAATGGTGCGTCACAATAATATCTTTTAGGTGGAAGGTAGGAAAGGGATGGGGTACACAGGTTATTGGTTGGAAGGTAGGAAGGAAGGTTATATGCAAACCAATTCTGTTGGGGTAGGAAGTTTCCATATTCAGAATGTGGGTTATGAATCAGATTCGGGTATGGGTTTTGCATGCGGGTAGGTGGGTTGGGTCACCTACCTCCTAGTTGGTGATTACAACCCCAACGAAAAAATCATACCATGAAAAACGCTAGAGACAACCAATCAGGACGATTGCTAGTATGTATGTCCATCAAGGGCTGGGGCCTCATGGGTCACTGGGCCCAAAAGAGTGCGTCATAAGAGAGGAGTTTCTGGAGGTCTTATTGCATACACTTTTATATGATGGGTCGGGCTCGGGGGACCCCTATTTTTTACCCTCATTTTTTACACCCATTTTGGCCGACCCACATAGAAGATGAATCGATGGCTGATTTTTGTTGGGTATGATCTCTATGGTGAGGAGATCATCGTCACAAAAATTCAAATCATTCTGATATTCATAGACTGGTTTAGAAGCTGAAGAATTATGGACCGTCGATTTTTATCGTGTAACTTGAAAACCAGATTTGATGGGGTTAGAAATTTCAGAATGGGCTGATTTTTTGTTGGGGTGATCTATATGGTGAGGAGATCATCCCCACCAAAAATCAGCCATTGATTTATCTTCTATGTGGGTCTGCCAAAAATGGGGGTCCCCCGAGCCCGACCCAGGATGATACTCTTTGACAAACAAACATAAAACCATCACTAGAAGATTTCAGCCTAATTTAGAAGACAAGAACAAGGTTCTAAATGGTCCGTTATAACGGTCCCATAATGTTACCATTATGATCCTGATCCTTCTAACAGGCCACACGATTCATGTCTCAGTAAAAAAAAAAAAATCAGAATATTTATAAAATATTATATTTATTATTTTTCGAGAAAAACCTCAATAACGCTGTTTTAGCGGCAAACAACGGCAGTTAAAACGGTGACGCTGAAATCCCATCACGTTAGAAAATATTCATAAAAATTTCTTCATAATTTGTTGAAGGTTCAAAGACAAAAATTCCATTTACTTAGGGCGTGTTTGATTGCACAGAAAATTTTTCCAAGAAAATACATATGGAAAATGCCTTAAATGGCTGATTAAGTGCAACTGAGAACACATATTTCAATCATGTGAGAAAATAAAGACATATTTTCTGGTGAAATGAGTTCTCACCTATCAAGATGGGAAATCAATTCCGGTCTTAGTAGGGAAAATTATCCAGATTTAAATAGCTTGGTAGGAAAAATTATACAGATTTAAAATGGCTATCTAACAATGGACAGTTGTGTTTTCCCAAGGAAAATGTAATTTTCCCACTTGGCAATCAAACACCCACTTAGGGCCTGTTTGGTACGTGAGAAAAAGAGTTCCAATGGCGAATATTTAGGCAGACGAATATTATCTTAGCTAAATATTTGAGCATGTCAATATTTAACAATGTTTGGTACGTTTGTTAGCTAGCTTACTTCATTTTCTTTCAATTTGTGTGGGTCCCACATATTAAAGTAAGGCAAATATGGGTTAAGCGAGTACGGGACCCACTATTAGGTTAAAGGATAAAAAACTTATTTTTATCTTTTTTATATATTAAAAAACTCATTTTTATTGAAAATAGTGATTTTCCCTCCAAGGCTTAATTGGTGTGAAAATATTTACTCGAGAGGGAGGTGATCAAATGTTTTTCTACCGCGGCGGGCAAATTTGTGGGCCCGGCTAAATATTCAACGCGGGCAAGTCGCTATCAAATGCGCCCGGGCGAATATTAGCACGCGCAAATATTTTATTTTTCCGCCGTGGTGGCCTACCAAACATGCTCTTAGTTAAAATTGCTGTCAATGATGTGAAGTAGAATCTTAGTGGCTGGTAGAATTGTGTGCTTTATAACTTCTAATCTGTAATAAGACCGCCGAAACTCACTCTCGTAGCTTATAGAAGAACACTTTATCCTTCTTTCAATAAAGTCGTCATATTTTATATTAAGTGCTAGATACCATGGTTTAAAAGAGGCCGAATTAAGTGCTAGATACCATGGTTTAAAAGAGGCCGTTTTAATGGTATAACAGACTGGGGGCGTTACCGTTAAAACGAATTGTAACGGACAGGATCAAAAAATGGAAAAAAAATGGAATTTAATTGATTTTAATGGGAAAACAATTCTTAACATAAAGGGCTAGGGGCGTTACCGTTTTAACGGCCGTTAAAGCCGTTTAAACAGCGTTATTTTAAACCATGCTAGATACTACTTTTAATATGTTTTTTCTTTATTCTTTTTTTTTTTTTTGCCCTTTTAGGAAATTGAAGGGTGGGGATGTAATAAGTTGTAGCTTAATCCAAAAGCGTAAGCTAGCATCATTTATGCTACTCACCTCTCCCATCTGGGCCGACTGATCGCATGGATGTTTAGCTCACCCTTTGATGGGTATACACACCAAAAATCACCATGATTCGTAATCTCTAGCAATTAGATTATAGTACTTTTAAGACGTGATTTTAGCCGTTCAATTCAACAATTTTTTTTTTTGAGTACTAAAACCAACGGCTAAAAATTATCAAACAAGTTGATTTTTTGTATGAATGTCTACCAAGGCATGGACTGAACATCCATATGGTCAGCGGGTCCCACACGTTAGTGATGAGTAACAAAAATGGTGCTAGCTTAGGCTTTTGGATTAAACTAGAGCTTGTTACATCGCGACCCATAATTGAATGGAGGAACAAGATTTGTGTAGTCGACCTCATATAGAGTAGGGATCATAAGGCTGATGATGATGATAATGATGTTTATTTCAAGTTCAATGGTCTTGATACTAGACTATGAAGGTTTTTTGACTTTTAGGCCTATAAACTAGCCGTTTGAAATCAAAACAAGCTATATGATAAGCCAGAACTACAAGTTTGAAAAGGAGAGTAGGACCCATGTGTCTGCAAAATCCTGTTTAACAACACTAATCACCACTGTAATCGATCATCATCATCAAAATTAAATAGCGTCTTCACAATGGTCGTCCAATCATACACGTGGTACACATTCTTATCAATCAGAATTTTGCAATGAATTGGGCCCCATTTTAGAAGATTTATTGAAACAACAATCAGTCCAGTAGAGGGAAATATCTATGATACTTACTTTTGTATCAAAATTTTGATGCAGAAGTCCCTCAATTTGCGTAGACTCTTTCAGGCCTACTTCCTCTATGGATGTTTGGCCCTCATATATCTTCGTGGACCCACACACCAAAAATCAGTATGATTAATATTTCAAGCCATTGGATTTGAGCACTTTTTCGTCATGGGCTTGGAACCAACTCAAATGCCTGTTCATAAAGCCCATGATGAAAAGTGCTCAAATCCTATGGCTAGAAATCACCAATCATGCTGATTTTTGGTGTGTAGGTCTATCATAGTGTGGGCCAGACATTCAAGTGGCAAGTGGGCCCGAACGAGTCTATTACATTGCAATTTGATGGACTTCTGCATCAAAATTTTGATAGAGAAGGCTGCATCAAAGAACAGCCCCCAGTAGATATGGGAAAAACTGTTTGGTTATTAATGGAAAATACTACAATACAAAGTGAGGGACAAAAAGTAAACTCAAAACTCTTTAAAACTGGTTCAAAGCAAAAAAGGGAAATGAGAATCCAACGGTTGTTTTGCTTTGGCAAAAGTGAATGCCAGATCAGCACTGTCAACCACTGTTGGATTCTTAGGATCCATGGACCAGATTTTTGGTGAAAATTTATGTCCACGGATCCCAACCCTGGCCTTTTGGAAATGCTACCATGGGAATCGCTCAAAATCAAGTTCTCTAACTTTAACACCGATTGTTGTTCTAAGGTAGGAGCAAATCTTCATAGTGGTTTGAGTCAGTGGAGGGATAGACGACGGCCTTTCCTTAAGGTGGTCGAGGACCCAAGGGGATCCACTCCCCTTTTTTTCTTCTTTCATTTCCCCTTGGTATTTCCTGTACACCAAAAATTAGCCTTATTGGTGATTTCTAACCATAGGATTTGGGTACCCAAAAAATGGTAGAATCAACGGTTAGAAATCACCTAAAGAAGTTTAAAATCATTTTTTTCCAATAATTCGTGTATAATAAGCGAATTTCACCGAATCTTTGAATAGACCGACGGAGACTACATTTTATAAAAAAATACGTTAAATATGCATATTAGATGAGAAATTGTTAACTAGGACTTGGACTACATAGAGTCTGAGTTTGCTGTTTGAAATCTCCTCAAAAAAATGCCACATGGCACAATCTTTCGAGTCTATGGAACCGTGGATGTATGGTTCATCTCTTGGTAGACCTATACACCAAAAAATTATCTTAATTGATGATTTCTAGCCATTGGATTTGAGCATTTTAATGGGGTGCTTTCTCGCTGTTGGATTTGAGCTTGTTTTTTAATGTTTAAATCTAACTGCTAGATATCACCAATCAAGCTTCTTTTGGTGCAGGTCTACCAAGTAGTAATGAACCAAACGTCCATAAGGTCCGTGGCCCAGAAAGAGTACTCCACGGGTCATTTTAGAAGGTGGAGACTTCAATCTTTGAAGTAACCTCGGAACAACAAATTTTTTTCTCAGCTACATCCTAGCACTCTCTCAAGCCCCCAACATGGAGTAGAACTGTAGAACTTTGCTGACGGACGTCCCTCAGCAACATTGAAGACGGACCACAGTATGATCCACATGGCACATCCTTATAGATCTCGGACTTAGGGATGTATGGCTAACCCTAAGTGGACTATGGACCTACAGACTGAAAATTAGCTTGATTAGTGATTTCTAATCCGAAGGTTTGAAATCACTAATGAGGCCGATTTTTGGTGTGTACGTACGTACGTTGGTCCACTCCACCTAGAGATGGACCAAGTCACCAAACATCCATACGGTCAGTGGTCTCCAAAAGTCTTCCACGTAACTCAACAAAAGACAAACAAATCCACTATCTAGGGGTATAGTGCCCCCAATTAGATTTTAATGTTTTCAAAAAAAAGAATTTAATTTTATAAATTAAAAATACGATTTTCAAGGAGCATTCAACGGTAGATACAATGTTTCCAGACTTTTTAAGTCTGCTAACATATGTAGACTAGATTTCTCCCAAACGCGTCACAGAGTCTCTCCACATCTCTCTATTCATGGAGTGAGCTCAACGCGGTGTGTTGTTCTCACAGGAGAAATAAATTTGCTGTTCATTACACTTCGAAGTTTAAATTGCACCCTCTCAAAATGCCAAGTGGCACATTCTTTCCTCAGCTGACTTCAATGAAAGTGTGGGCCACCTATTGATAAATCCACACAGGAAAAAAAAAAGCGTAATTGATGATTTCTAACCATAGAATTCAAATACCCCCCAAAAATTGCCCTGATCAATGGCTAGATAACATCCCATGGAAAATGCTAAAATCCAATGACTAGAAATCCCCAATCGGTCTTTTCTGGGTAGGCCCACCAAGGGTGGGCCAAACATGCATCCTTCGAACTTTTAACTAGACCTAAACAGGGAAGTTTTTCTCTTCTCCTCTTTTATAAAAAAAGACATCAGTGTCCAGCAAAACTGTAAACACGTGTACCTAACTTTGATGACACGTGTCATAATCCTACAGCGCCAACGTACAGTTCCATTACATCACAAATAAGTCCAAATAGGTTGTTATCCAGATGTTGATTCTTCATTGGATCTCTAAAGATTTCCAAGCATCTTTCCTTTATATCGTGGACGAAAGATAAATTATTATTTAGGTTCAGATAATATAATTATCATGTGCGACGTGGACATATTAATAGCTTAAGATCAAAATCCAATAGCCGCCGTACAAGTGCCCTATTTGACACGGATGAGATCACTTCCTTGGTGGGACCTGTGTGACAAGACCACAGATGTTGGACTCACCACCAAACATAATTTTAACACGTGTCGTACATCAACAAGACATGTATCACTCTTACCGAACACGTGTCGAGGTGCTATTCTTGACCTTTACCTTATGCCAGCGCGATTGACTGGAATTCTCCAATACAATTGTGGCCGACAATGACGAGATTAAAATCTACAACTCTAAATTAAGACCCTCCTCCTTTTAACTCAATCACTCACTCCGTCGGGCTGTCGGTGGGTCGGGTTTGTTTTGGATCAGGGTCAATCCGATAAAGTTAAGAAAATACAATGATCCAATAAGAAATCGGATCACCTGAATGGATCCGATCCAATCAGATAGAAAGAGTAAAATTCCGGATCCAATAACGGTATAATGGACTGGGGGTGTTACCATTTTTCCGTTATAACAGCTGTTATAACGGATTGTATCACATGGGCAAAAACGGAAAAAATTGAAAATAAAGGAAAAATGGTGCTACCATTCAAAATTCAAATATTGAATTTTCAATAAATTTTACAACAGAAAATAATGGATGTTTTTTTAACATTTTTTTCAGAAAATAACGGTTGTTATTTTTGTTATAATGGAAAATAACAGAAAATAACGGCCATTATTTTCTGAGCTTTAAAACGGTACATAACATAATGGAGGAGGTCCGAATCCTTTATACGTTATAACGGCCGTTTTTAAAACCATGGTTGCATCTATCAAGGTTTTTAAATGATCCCATATTACTGTTATAACGGCTGTTAACGGGTCACATCAGTAACGTCTTAGTTAAAAAAAAAGGGTCAAAAAACTCAATAATGGAAAAAAAAAAGTTTTTTCTTCAAAAAACATCTGTTATAACACATATCTCATTTTTCAGTAAAAAGCGGTATAACAGGATATAACGTAATGGAGTCGTGGTGTTATCATTAAAACGGCTTTTTTATTTTTTATTTTTATATAAAGGTATCTAAAAAGAAGTAAACCTAAAAATAAAAGAATAAATTTGTTTTTTATATTCAAATACAATATATATTATCTCATAATTTATATATATATATATATATACTCGGAACCAATATTATGGGATCGGAACGTACTTGTATTCCGGGTTGATCCGATCCATTAACAACCCTAATAAGACACCCACATATTTTAGTTGTTTTATTTAACTTATAGGTGCTGCCACGTCATCCTCCTTTAATCTAGCTTTAGTTTTTTTTTTTTTTTTAGCTTTTTAGGTTTTACGTGCATTGAATGGGGACGTGTATGTTTGTGGTTCAAAATCAAATTGTCCCAACTCCTTAATAAGAACAAATGGAACATATTTGGTCCCTAAAATTGACTATGCTTTTTGTATACAGGACTCTTTCTTCCTCTCATATCCTCTCCTTCTTAGACTGCACACAAATACTAAGAGCTTGACATGTTGAATGATCAGAGGGTTACTAACAATGGAGCAGAAGATCATGATGATGATCATGATGATGAAGTTAGGGACATCCATGCATTAACCCCACCTCATCCAACGGCAACGACGAATCGTGCTCGACGACGAGAAGCCTGGGAGACTAGTAGCCATAGATCTTCTTCCCTATCTACAAGTAGTGAAGGTGCTTTGAGTGATAATTTCACAACCATGAGTAGAGAATTCAGTGCTTTGGTGATTGCAGGTTCTACAATGGGGAGCAACGGCAGCGATAACGATAACAATAACATTAATCTTGCTCGAATTGGGGAGGAGGAGATACCAGAGGACATGAACCGGTTAGCTATCGTCCCCGATCACAACCCCTTGGACCCTGTTCCTTCTCCTAGACGCGGCGTAGTCGGTGGATCTTCCTCTATGAATAACTTCGTCGAGGATGTGACGATGCAGAGGGTGAAGCGAGAGGAGATCGATTCGAAGATATCGGCATGGCAGACGGCTAAGATCGCAAAGATTAACAACCGATTCAAGAGAGATGATGCAGTCATCAATGGATGGGAGGGTGAACAGGTCCAGAAAGCCACTTCTTGGATGAAGAAAATTGAGGTACAACCATCTTAGCATGTAAATTCAATACATAATTATCTGATTCATTTTTATATAATAGTCCTTAATTTGGATAATTGACCTATGTGTGCACACATGCATACCCCACCTGCTCATCCATCTAGATAATTTTTCGATTAGTCGTCGGCCGCACCTCTTGCATGGGCTATAGCAAAAAGAATTAAACCAATCAGGCACATATGTCCGGTTTTTTTTTGGAGTTATATATACTCCACCAAAGCCGATAAGGCGTAAATGATGATGATCATGATGATGGCGATGATTATCTCTAGCCAGAGATTTTAGTACTTTTTAGGACATGATTCTAGCTGTTGGATTCAAGCATGTTTTTTGGATACTAAATCCGATGGCTAGAAATCATCAATCAAGCTGATTTGTGGGTCCATGCAGTCATTGGACCCACAAAATGATCTATGTAGGACCACAAGAGTCCTCTGCATCGACTGCGCCAGGAGTCCTAAGATCTAAATTTTTTCCTTAGTTTTTGATTATCAAGAATAATTTTTATGTAAAGATTTCCAATAATATAGAGAGTTTAAATGTTTAATAATACCATCTATATTAATAGATTAAAAATAAAAAAGGCCTTATATAGAGTTTTTGCCTTAGGCCTCAAATTATATCGAGACGGTCCTTCTCTAACGCCAAGGCATGGCCGAATGATTGAACAGTCTAGATCGATGAGTCGGTGGGCCATGTATAGGAAGCACTATATACTGATCAGTGATTATGCATATTATAACATAATTTTTTTTTTGTTTTCTTTTGTTTTTGTAGAGGAAGCTAGAAGAGAAAAGAGCAAGAGCCCTAGAGAAAATGCAAAACGATGTGGCAAAAGCACATAGAAAAGCAGAGGAGAAGAGAGCATCAGCTGAGGCTAAAAGGGGAACAAAAGTAGCTAGGGTTTTAGAACTAGCCAACTTGATGAAAGCACTTGGAAGAGCACCCACCAAACGCTCCTTCTTCTAAGACCTCCAAAAGTATTAAAATTTTTACATATATACACCCTTATTGTCCCACTACATACACCCACCCTTCTTACCTTTTGATCCTTGAAGAGTGGCATATGTGAAGTAGTTAGTAAAGAGTTGCACCAAACCCCTATAGACTTGTGTGCTATAAGTGAAAATGTTTTTTTTCCAAGTGTGTGTTGTTAGTGATTAGGTTGAACATTGAAGATCGATCAGATTTGTTAAATTGATCTTCTTGTGTGTCATGTACAGTTTCTTGTTGAGCATAATTGTTTGAAGTAGATCAATTAAAGTTAGTAATACTGTCCACAATTTGATTACCATGTTACTTATAATGGCTTTATGGTCCCCTTACCATTACCGTTATTTGACCAGATGCTATAGTGCTTTAATGGTAGATAGCGATTTTTTCTAAACCCTGGTTTGTATTACTTGATATGGATCCAAAATTTCTTGAACCCCCTAAGGGAATCTTGGTCGTAGCAACACCTTTGCTTGGATGCAGGGTTAGGTCTGGCTGGAACTAACCCATAAGACGCCAAAGATCTCGGTTAAAAATCGAGATAAAAAGTCTTCTATCTTGGGTTTTCGGAGATCTTTCCTAGCGAGGTCTATATTTTCAATCTCGGTTCATTGAAAACCAAGATCTTGGTCGACGATGGATGCCCTTTTCGGCTTGTTTTCTTGTGTTCAACTTCAGCGCCTGTAAAACACGGTTTGCATCCTAACACGCCTTAACTTGTTCCAGACCCACCAGTAAAGGTTGGTTCTCATGTGACCTAGCTTGGAGAGCTATACAAACCCGATCATATCGAACTAAGATGGGTGTAAAGGTTGGTTCTCATGTGACCTAGCTTGGGGAGCTATACAAACCCGATCATATCCAACTAAGATGTGGGTAAAGGTTGGTTCTCATGTGACCTAGCTTGGGGAGCTATACAAACCCGATCATATCCAACTAAGATGGGGGTAAGGTGTGGATTAAGGATTGAAACAGAAGGAAGTAATTAGGGGCGCACATGGCCAAGCCCATCCCTAAACTTAAGGAGCCAAGCCCGGTTCCTGAGGTTCGTCCAGGGGACATCGATCAAGCAGAGAGAGGGACTCTACAACGTCATCATGCCCTAGTGAAAAGATCAATGATGTCATAACTCCAGTGCTACTTACAATTCCATGCATGTTTCCTCAATGTCAACCTTTTGATACGAGGAACAATGATGTCACTATTCCCAAATCCAAAAGCTACATTGAGGAGTAAAACTTCAACGACAGGGCAAGGAGATGACAGGGCAGCAGATCACGGCATGTAGCTTTTGTACCGGGGGACTACCTCGGCCTCACCACACACGTACACAGGTGAGTGTTTTAGCAAAAAGCACTCGAGTACTCACCTGGGTACGTGTGTTGTGATGACGAGGTGGTCAGTCCGTACAAATTCCTTGCTGCCCTGTCATCTCCTTCGATGATATGGCCTCAAAGTTTTATCCTACGTTGAGAGTAAAACTTGTGTCACAAGATGTTGCGACCGAACACGGTCACAGCACTCAATATGAGCCACATGGTATACTAATAGAGGACAATGACTGTATGGATGTTTGGGCTGTCCCTCGATAGACCGGTACACAAAAAATCAGCTTGATTAGTGATTTCTAACTGATTCTATTGAAGTTATTTTCATGGGTTGATTTTAACGGTAGGAATTTGAGCATTATTGAGCGTATTTGGGTGCATAAAACCAAAGGTTGTAAATCACTAATCAGACTGAGTTTTGGTTTGTAGGTCCACGGAGGGACTGGTCAAACATCCATACGGTCAAAGACCTCTGATAATGTGCCACATAGCTCGTATTGAGTGCTGTGACCGTGTTCCATTACAACATCTTGTGATACAAGTTTTACTCTTACATTGAGGTAGTATTGTACTTAAAACTATGCTTGACGTGAAGGATGCCACCCAAATTAAAGGGCCGTCAATCAATACATGGGGAGTAGTGCCAATAGCACTTTGTTTAATACTCTCCTCTCAAATCATGTGGGCTCCACCTCTCTATACAGTGATGGACTTACTTGTTCAAGGCAAATATTTTCCAAAAAGTACCAACATGACTTTAGCATCAGGTTCTTTGTTTGGTCGATGGAAACGATTACACTGGCTGCAACCAACAGGCCAAAGACCTGCAAGAAATATCTCGCATCAGAATTTGATCTATAGCTTGAGGAAATGGCCATAACCAAACATTTATAGCCGGAAAGTTATGACCCATGTTGGCTAGCAGCTAGCTAGCTTGTCCGCTAGTAGGTTTCTCCCTCTGAATCCGTGGAGGGCCTTCTATTTAAACCCGCATCAATCATGGCTTTTGTATCTTGTTGTTTAGGCTGTTGATCACTGTTTGAGTCTCCTTGGATAATCAGCTTTTTAATTTTAGCTGTTTTGCTAGCCGAACACCTTCTCTAAGGGCTAACCCTTTTGCTACTGTGATCGTGGCTCTCCCTGCTATATTTGCAGCGTAAGCGGCTATGCACTGACCCATTTTATTTCTTAACACTCCACCTATGGCTGCTTGGTCCGACTCTAGAAGGACTGAACCATCAAAGTTGAGCTTTATCCATGGCTCTTGGGGAGGTTTACATTTAATGAATTTCTCCATCTTCTTCTTCATCTGCATGCTTTTGCAGAGACCTCCTTCCAATAATACGACGACCTTGTTCGCTTCCATGAATGAATTCTTGTAGTTCCTAGCCTCCTTAACTAGCGTCTCGCTAGCAGATCTGAGATTCCTGAAGGTTTGCTTGTTCCTTGCCATCTAGATGCTCCATAGCACGAACGACACCACCTCCTCGATCTCTTGTCCCTCATGTAGTTGCGCTTCCCTGCTAACAATAAATTTAACCCATTCTTTTAAGATTCGAATAGGTTTTTCTTCTCTGAAAAACTCTAGGGAATATCCTATTCCAAGTGTGCATTGCCATCGGGCACTCCATGAAAATTTGATCAACCATTTCAAGAGTGTGACGACATAATTGGCAGGCTTCATTGTAGATAATGTGTTGGTGGAAAAGCATTGTTCTAGTTGGCAGTCTGTCCATAAGGGCTAACCAACACGTCACCTTAATTTTAGGGGCATTTCCATTTCCAGGCATTTGAGAAGCTTATATGGCATGTTAGCTTTCCTTGAAATCGATACCAGAGGTAATCATTAATGTAGCCGATTGGATTGAAAATTTGCCAGATGTAGTTGGACCCCCAGCACATCTCATCCGGCGGCACCGTACATGGGATAGGGATTATCCCTTTGACAGCTTCCAAGGTCTGTTCTGGGACCATATTTTTAATTGGTTCGAGATTCTAAGTGTGCTTCGTTTGGTTGATGCGTTTATCCACTGCGAGGTCATGTTCAGGGACTCTCTCAAACCCTCTGAAACATGATCTATGAGGGGTCTATCTTCATCCCAATTGTGAGGTCAGACATTAATATCCTTTCCAATACCAATACACCATCTAGCTCCTTTATTGAAGATTTCTCTACCTTTAAGAATTCCCTTCCCATGAAGGATGGATTGGATGAGTTTTGCACTGGAGGAAGGATTGTGTGTTTTGAGGTATTTTTCCTCTATTACTCTAGTCCATAGACTTTGTTCATTTTGAACTAAGCACCAACCAAGTTTCACCATACATGCCAAATTGACATGCTTGGCGGCTCTAATCCCCAACCCTCCAAGTCTCTTAGGTTTGGTAATTCTTTTCCAAGCAATGAGAGGGAGGGCCTTTGAGGAGTCATCATTCCTCCATGCATAAAATGTCTCATTGACTTTTGTCAATATCATCTCTGATAACTTTGGGGACGACTTGAGGATTGCTCATAGCCCTAGAAAGGGCTCTCCTTATCTTGGTGGGGATGTTGTTGGAAAAGGTCATTGAGCATTTATGGAGGTTTAGTAATTGACCAGAAGCTTTGCAATATTTGTCAAGGATTTCTTGCACAGTTCTGATAGAAGGCAAAGAGGCTTTGGAGAGAATAGCATACAGTCATCTGCAAATAGAATATGAGTGATGCGGTGGACACTCCTTGAGGTTTTTACCCCAATCCTTTTATTGTTGAGGGCTTTCGCTTGCATCACTCTAGAGAGAGCCTCGGCACAAAGGATAAATTGGTACAGGGCTCTAGAGGGGTTAAAGAATCTAGTTGGGGACCCATTGACTAAGATAGCGAAGGAGGTCGAAGTCACACATTCCATGATGAGCTTGATCCATCTATCAGTTAATCCCATTTTTGTTAGGACTACTGGAATGAAGGGCCATTCTAGGCAGTCATACGCTTTTTCCATGTCCATAACTTGATCCCCATCCATTCGGACGACCCTTTCTTGTGAGAGAAGGAATTCATGATCTTGTGCGCAATAAGACCATTATCTATAATCTGCCATTTTGGGACAAAATCCACCTGCAAGGGTGAGATAATTTCATTTCATATGGGTCTCACCCTATTCACCATGATTTTTGTGATGATTTTATAGTTTGTACTATACAGGCTGATTGAGCGGAAATGATTGACATGCAGATTCGAAGGCGAGGATTTTTTGGATCAGGGCAATAAAGGTTTTATTGATTTCCTTCAACATATGGCCTGAATTGAAGAAAGCATGAACCATTTCACAGATTATATTTTCCACATTGTCCTAGTAAGTTTGGAAGAAGATACCTTGAACAGGGCCTAGAGCTTTCAAAGGACGAATCTGGAAAATGGCTGGTTAAATTTCATCCTTAGTGATGGGGGCTTCAAGAACCTATTCTGATACTCATTCACTACCGTGGGCAAATTCCACAAGAGTTGGTCAACACCTGCTACTCCTTGGGAAGAGAATCTTTGAGAGAAGTGATATAGAAGAATTTGTGAGATATCCTCTTGTTCAATTCGTGGCGCCAGTTGTCGATGTCAATTGAAAAACCTTGATTTTTTTTTGTCAAAATTCCATGACACATCTTGAGTTGTCGGTGAGTTTGCCACCCTGTTGCTGCAAAGAGATTAGTTGAAGAACTGGTGTATGCAGCTGCTGGATTGAAAATAACAAGTACACATGTAGGTATCTCTAACTTAAGTCAAGGTAAGGACTTGAGTTATTTGGAGTTTTCTTGTCATATCTTTGTGTGGAGCATGATATCACTTTGGTTGATCAGATAGATTGACAGGCAAATAGGGATTGTATCAGAGGACCGGGCGATCACGTTTACGTAGCCTTTTGCAGATTATCAGACAGAAGATTACCTTACTTCGGGCGACCGAACTTGTCTCTTTAAGATTTGATAATAGTCTTCTGTGGTTGATCGTAGGTTTCCAGTTCACGAGTCGTCCAATCGGGGTTCTTGCGACAGTAAAAACACGTAATGAAAGTTTATCAAAACAATTTTGTATCTCGACTTCCGGAAATATGTTTAATTTATACAAATATACCATTTTGTCTAAAAAAATTTGTTATATGCAATGGAGGAAACTCTTACATAGAAAAATTTTAAAAATAGAAATTTTATGTAGGAGAGTTTGATATTGCTTAAAGGATAATAGTAAAAATAATGCACTTTTAAGCGAATATAATGAACCAAGGGCCTCCTGGCTAGACTTGGTTAAGGTCCTCCTCGTTCTAAACGGAAGAGGAAAAAAAGTCTCCCCCAAAGTCTATAACTTGAAGGCTGCCCTTGATCCTCCAGATGGCTTTGGCTCTTCCTTTAATTATTTCTAGGTTGACCGGATCATGCACATAGGAGTTTGCCGATCAGGCTGGATTTCCATTGGTCAACACTTTGGTTAATGGTTTCATCATCAAAGATGATGATCTTATAATTTTTCTTAGTGTGTTCCTCCACCTTATCGGATATCACTAGAATTTCTTCCACGGTTTCAGGCTACCGTTGGTTTGTCTACCCATGAAGGTGACGAGAGGTTTGTCTTCGTCAGCTAATCTCGGTAGCTTTTCCTTCCTTCCTATTGGCTATTGTTGCTTTTCTCCATTGCACTTTTAGTTTGAGTTTCAATTGACTCTAGTATGTTCCTGCTATTTTCTCTTTTTCTTTTATGCCTCTTCATATCTTCATTGATGTGGTTCTCTTTAATGGCTCACCAGTATACCATCACATCGCCTCCATTTTCCACTCCATCATTGTTGGATGGGTCATTTGTAATACCCTTGAATTTCGGATGGGACTTAGGCCCATTTAGAATCGGTTGGGCCTAATTAGTTTCAGGCCTAGTGTAACTTTATAAGGTTGTTTTCTTTGGGTTTGGGCCCATTTGGATATGTTTAGACCCACGGGAAACTTAAGGCCGAGTGTTATACTTATGGGCATCCATTGAGACTAGTTTAACACGAAATGCCTATCATGTCCCTCATTTTATTATATTACCATTTTGCCCTAAAACCCTAATCCTATTTGCTATATATTACCATGGAAGGAGAGGAAGCCTCCAACCATTCCACACTCAAGCAAACCCTAAACCCTCATCTATCCATTCTCTCTCCCTCTATATATCATTCTAGCGCTCCATTTGAATTATGTGGATTTCCTCACTCTCTTCTCTCTTTTGAAACCTCACCTGTTGACATTGGAGCTCTTGGAGCTCTTGGATGATCTTGAAGCTGAATCAACTTGCTAGTGAAGGAGAAAGCTCTAAAGGTAAGTGGACGTCCTACTTTCCCTTGATGCTCCTCACTCCCTTGATCATTGTAGGCTTAATTTCTAGTCCATAGTGGTAGAGGGTCGTAGTCTGTATTGATGACGATACTCACGAGGCCAGTAACCTACAACAACACAGCAGCTTATATCGGCCATTGATCGTCAACAAGTTGGCCAACCAACACTCCAACCACAAGATCCCTATCGGATCTCTCTGGTCTGATCGGACGACGCATGTAGCGCGATCATCCTCCTAACATCAGGGATCAGCTCACCATTGATCTGCTTGTGATCAGCGGGCAACATGTGCTTTCTTCATTCATTCCTAGCCTTTCGAAACGTTCGTATACCTATCTTTTAATCGTCGGAGATGCTCCCGTTCCTTGGGATACTTGCATGCATCAGGTGGCCACGTGGTTACCTTCAGTTAGCAGGAATCTGTTAGTTTGTTCCTTCCACAGGAACGTGTCACTCAACCGATCTCACAAACCGTTAGATAATTAATACTCCATCGTTCACGTACTCCATGCTTTAGCCCCGACCCCTGACCAACTATTTCAACACTAATGCTATCGTGGTGATCATCCAGTTAATCTCATTATTAGATCACCAACCGTCCAAACTCCTTAGCATATCAATCATCTAGTAGACCAGACCAACTCGTTATCTTAGGATTGTCCACCACCATAAATAGCCTACCATTTTGCAACCGTTAGATATGCACTCCCAAGTGAAACAGCTGCCAGCATGTTTTTTTGATACAATGATACTCATTGATCAGCATCATAGTGGAGATCCTTCCACGTGTCAAGATCAGCCAGTATGTTCTTTTAATTTTGCCAGTCCCTCTGTTGACCTGCAAACCAAAAATCAGCCTGATTAGTGAACTACATCCTTTGGATTTTTGCACCCAAATAACACTCAATATAATGCTCAAATTCCTATACGGTTAAAATCAGCCCATGAAAATAACTTCAATCCAATGCTTAGAAATCACTGATCAGGTTTATTTTTTTGGTTTGCAGGTTCTCTAATGATTGGCCAAACGTCCATACGGTCAGCTCCACTAAGAGTGTGCTACGTGGCTCGTATTGTGGCTGTGATCGAAGTTTTACTCGTGGAAGAATGTGCTACGTGTCATATCG
Organism: Euptelea pleiosperma; assembly: GCA_035048495.1. NCBI lineage: Eukaryota > Viridiplantae > Streptophyta > Magnoliopsida > Ranunculales > Eupteleaceae > Euptelea > Euptelea pleiosperma. The sequence goes on along the minus strand of CM068544.1, from coordinate 21,906,121 downwards.
TAAAAAATGGAGGGAAAATCAACTGTTGATGGCAACCCAGCAGCAGCAGATGGAGTGTGGATGGATCAGAAGATGAGTTTTTAAAAATGGAAACTAGAGGGAAAAATGTTGTAGTTGATAACGACAACCCAGCAGCAGCAGATGGAGTTGATGGATCAGAAGATGAGTTTTTCAAAATGTTCCCGCCTGGTTATAGATTCTGCCCCACCGATGAAGAACTCATCAATCATTATCTCATCAACAAAGTCCTAAATCTCCCCTTACCCTATAATAGATTCGTACAAGTAAACCTCTACGACTTCAATCCCCGAGAACTGATCGAAAGTATCCTAACGGATCCTGTACTTCCAAACCGTGGAGCCGGTGTCCGCAACTGGAAGGCCAATGGATCGGAGGATCCTATCGAGGACAAGGTCGCGGTTCAAAAACTAATTGGCTGGAAGCCTGGAAGAGGTTATTGACTAAAACCAACTGGTCGTCAATGATATGAGGTACTACTTTTTTCTTCTTTAATTTCTAATAGAAGATACAAATTCTTTCCTTCTATGAATTACTACATGCATGGTTTAAAAAAAAACGGCGTTTAAACGGTTTTAATGGCCGTTAAAACGGTACCGCCCCAAGCCCGTTATGTTAAAAGCCATTTTTACACTTTGAAAAAATGGCCTTTTTTTGTTTCAACAACCGTTAAATTCTGGAAAATTTTAAAAAAAAATAACGGCCGTTAAATCCCTTAAAATCTGTTAATTTTCCATTTAATTCTGTTTTTTTTTTTTATTTCTTGAAATTTTCAATTTCAAAATTGAAAATCTACATGAACTTAACAAGAAATCTAGACTACGAATAACTTAACAAGAAATCTAGACATGAAATCTGTACTTCTATCTGTATCTAATCTAGTCTTTTTTTGGAAAAAATAAAGGATGTTGTTTTTGTATTTTGCTCTCTCGTACGAAAAGTCATGTTTAAAAACGGCCATAAAATAATGGTCGTTAGTTGTTATAACCGAAATGGACATCCCCCGTTACGTTACACATTTTAACGCCCAGAAAATAATGGCCGTTTTTTATTTTTAATATAAGGGCATTTATAACTTCGTGATATTTTTGTTATTTTCCGTTATTTTTGTTATAAATTTACTGAAAATTTGAAATTCAAATTTTGAATTTTAATTACATCCGTTATTTCTGGGTTTTTTTTTTTTTTTTTTCCTTTTTTGGTCATGTGCGTTACAATCCGTTATGACGGAAAAAATGATAACACCCCCATCTGTTATACCGTCATAATGGCCCCGTTTAAACCTTGCTTATAGTAACTTAACATGAAATCTGTACTTCTTTATCTATCTAATCTAGTCTTAATTTTAAGAAAATAGATAATATATCCTCAAGAATACCATTCGAGGAGGATGAATTGATGCCAATCCCAAATTCTACGGTGGTGATTATTGATGAAGATTCCATGATTGATGTTCCTAAACCTGCTCAGGTCTCAAATCTTGCGCATGATGGCACGCACAATAAATAAGATTCCATGATGACGTTCCCTCACTTCGTTCGGTCAGATATAGCTATTATACCTTCAGCTAAGTGAAGTGACTCCTGATAGGAGTCACTTCACTTAGCTTCCGGTGCTGTAAGTCTTTCGATAAAGCAAGTTAATAAACTCTGGCTCCTCTATTTCTTCCCTCACTACGTTCGGTAAGAAATAGTATCTAAGCGATAGCGATTCGCTCCGTAAAGTGACTCCTGACAGGAGTCGCTTTACTTCGCTGCTTACTAAGAAAGTCTTAAAGTAAACTATTATAGTAATATTTAACTTCTCCTTCGTTCGGTCAGATATAGCTTAACATTAAGTAACGAACGAAGAGAGCTACGAAGTATACATAGTAGCGAACGTAGTGAGTATTCAACGACACACCCGGAGGGGCGCGCACACGGTAAACAATCTCCGGGTAAACGAGGAGCCCTTCCGGCCGGGTAGCTCCTTTCCGGCCGGCCGAGCAAACTGTCGCAGCTATAGGCCGGGTAAACTGCGTAGCTCCTTGCCGGGTAGCTCCTGTCTGGCCCGCCGAGCAAACAGGGAGCTCTTCTAGCCGGCCGGGCTAACTGTCTTAACTTCGCTGCATATGGGAACGGACGGATGGCACTTACCCGACCCCGAGAACTGGGAATCACAGGGGCCAGAAGCAGCAGGCTAATTGCTTGGAAGAGACAGAGAAACAAATAGCAACTAATAGCTACAGTCAGTCAGTCCCTGTCAGAGCAAGGCATGAGAAAATGACCGAAGGAGCTAGCTCTCTGGGAGTGCTTATCTGGCCGGCCGGCTTATACTCCCCCCGAAGGGGTAGGGGGGTAACGTCCATATGAGCTACTGAGCTAACTACTACGTCATGCTATTCTTGACCATCGAGAAGGAATAGAGTAAGGGACTAGTATCCATATTGTATAGGTTATTATTTATAGATTGTCTTAGTCACTCCTTTGGAGCGACTGAGCTACTGAGCTAAAGACTACGTCCCGCTATGACTGACCAAAGGGAAGCCATAGAGTAAGGGACTAGTATCCATATGAGCTACATGAGCTACTGAGCTCCCTACTTTGACATCAGACATGTGAAATGTGATGTTTTAAAAATCACATATTTCATAGCTACGATGGCATCTTAGGGCATGTGAACCTAGTTCCATGACCCTCACGATAGATTGTTCACATGGGGCAGCTAAAGGGGCCTTCAGCAACCCCCGTGAGGTGCGTACGCCCGCTTGCGCGCCCGCGCAAAATGATTCGCCCGCGTTCGTGACAATGCTCTGATTGGTTACTTTAAGCACTTCGTAGAAGTGCTTAAAGTAACTTTCAAGTGTGCCTGAGCTCCTGCTTAAAATGCTGCAAGCTGCAGGTACCGAAAGCTGAAAGCTGTAAGCAAGAGAAGTTAAAAATTACTATAATAGTTTACTTTAAGACTTTCTTAGTAAGCAGCGAAGTAAAGTGACTTGGAGTCACTTTACAGAGCGAATCGCTATCGCTTAGATTACACACAACGGAAAAAATGGAAAATAATGGGAAATAACGAAAAAAATGGCTCTAGGTATATGTGGCGTGCGATTATTGGCGCATGATCGCTGCAAAAAATTTCTCCCCCATTAGCAAGATCTCCTACCGTGGTATAAAAAATGGCCGTTATAACGAAAATAACGGCCGTTAGACCTCCCCCCATTACGTTATGAACCATTAAAACACTTTCAAAATAACGGCTGTTATTTTCGTTATAACGGATGTTTATTTTTCCATTATAACGACCGTTATTTTTTAGAAAATTGTGTGAAAAAGAGCCGTTATTTCCATTATTTTCTGTTTTTTCCCATTATTTTCGATTTTTGAAAATTTGAAATTCATATTTGAAATTTGAAAATTTCCGTTCTTTTCCGTTTCTGTGCCTGAGCGTTACAATTAATTATAACGGTTGCTATAACCGAAAAAACAATAAGGCCTTTGTTATAGCGTTATAACGGCCCCTAAAACAGGTAAGTAAAGAGATTAGGAACCCAAGAGATTAAATAGGAGAGATCTTCGTCTTTAAGCGGCAAAACCTCAATTTTTTTTATTGAATTTTAAGAATATATTTTTCGATGAGTACAAGTTTTTCCGATAATTATCAGGGTTTTACGTAACACTCTCTAATCAGGATTCTAGAACACAAAACTAAAATACCCCTGAAATATATTTTTTTTCTACTGTTGTATTGTTGCCACGTTGTGTCCCGGGACACGCTTGAAAATGCACCACGTATCAATTCTTTTGGGCCCACTTACTCATGTATGATTGGCACCCCTTATGTCGGAAAAAAATATATAAGAGCCAGCTGATTGGTGATTTCTAGCCATTCGATCGCAAAAAATGCTCGATTTAAGTGGCTAAAAATTATCCCATAGAAAACGCTCGAATTAGGGATCAGCAATCAGGATTGTTTTTTGGTGTGTTGGTTCATCAGGGGTGGGTCATCATTCATGGGTCAGTGTGCCCCAAAGCGTATGCCACGTGGTGCATTTTAAGTCTTCGACAAGAGGGCCATGTGTTATTTTTCCATTGGTTAAAAGGCAAAAAAAAAAAAAACATGTAGAGAGCTCTCGCTGCAGCATTGTTAGGCACATAGCAACAATGTGCCACCCACTGGCCTAGAAAATCAGGGAATTGAGGATTCCGTTTCTATTTCATCGCTGAGGAGGACTCTCGCTTTTTACCTAAATAACTCATTTTTTGGGCCCACTAACCAAAAATCACTAATCATGTTTAAGTTTTTTGTTACAATCAGCTAAATGGGTGTCTTTTCTTGATTATTGTAGATGTAGATAATTTCTCATCATATGGTGAGAAAGAGTGGTACGTTTTCAGTCCGAGGGATCCAAAGTATCCTAACGAAACCCGTCCCAAACGTACAACCGGTGACGGCTACTGGAAGGCGAATGGAACGGAGGATACTATATATCACTGGCAAGGTCACCAATGAAAAACTTGGCTGCAGGGTTATTGGTCTTCTTCCGATAATTATCAGTATCAGGGTTATGTACGAGTACAGTGTTCATGGTGACTACCCTCGAACTAGAGTGTGGGGCAATGCTGAGGGTACTACTTTTTTCTTCTTTTCTAACTTGTTTTTTGTATTTTACTCTCTCTCTCAATGCCTACACTCCTACTAACTTGTATTAATTTGTTCTTACTTTGGCTTTTCTCTATTTGGCAGTTGGATGATTGGGTGTTATGTAGGATTTACGATCAACCAGTTAGATCCTCAAAAAGATAAAACTCAGTTGGCGACTAATGCAGATCCTTCCACGAGTGTTACTGGTCAACCTGCTATCCCACACATTTTCTATGATCAATATGAGTCGATTGATCTGATGAACATGATGGGTATTGATCGGTTCCAATTGGCTGATTATTCTCTGGACCCCATGTTCACTCATAATCCTCTATGTGGCCCGACATGGGATTGGGATTCAATGCACAAGGAATTGGAGGAAATTACGATGGGTGGTTCAACGTCGACAATGGAAACCAAGTTAACTCCCATGGTTTTTTGCATGCTGACATTAAGTGGATCCTTCGCTTACCTACCTACATGGTGCATCGTCGGGCAATAATCCTTCCCTAACTTATTTGAGCCACCCACCTGCTCACCCTCCTAATCAATGTTTTCATACCCGGACCGGTTCAACCGCTGGGTCAACTGGGTCAACCCGTGACCAATATATATGTAGGGGTAATATATTTGGTGAGGAGTTCATCCTCACCAAAAATCAGCCATTGATCCTAGCCCTTACAAAATATGATTTTTTTTAAAAATTAGAAAAACAGAAAAAGCATGTTGTTTTTTACTTTTCTAGTTTTTTCCTAAGTAGATGGGTTAGTTGGGTTTTAGCAAAAACCCGGGGTGGGTCAGCTGGGTCACAGGTTCAACCGGACGGGTTCAGCGGGTCACGTCATAATTAATGGACGGTTTTTTAACAAATTACTGAGTCGGGGTTGACCCAACCCAGTTTTATGACCGGGTCACCGGGTCAACCCACAGGGCCGGGTTTAAAAACACTGCTCCTAACTACTCGGGTCCCACCATTCACTTATGCTCACCCCCACCTACTTACCCTTACCAACACCCCGGTGCATGGTCACGCACTACTCGGTTCCCACCATCCTAGTTGACCCTGGTCTTTGTAAACTTAGGGTGTGGTTTGAGACCATTGACTTTGACCATTAGATTATAAAATATGTACAGTTGTCTTAAGCATTCAATTTCAATTAAGGAATAAAATTCATTAATAAAGGAAAAAAAGAAGCAAGGCCCAATAGAGGTCTCAGGCTGAAAAAACAAGGCCTAGACTCGGCCCATTTATGGGTGTGTAATGTGTGACACGTTAAAATTAATTGTAAGCATCTAATGCTGATATGGACTTGGGGTGTTTAATTACTAATTTTTCTTGTGAAATGTTCAAATTTATCTCCACAAGGACCAGTACTCTTTGAAGTGACATAATATTTTCGTCTGGAATTAACTTGCATCAGTTACCAAACACCCTACGGATGTTTGAAATGCCGTAGACGACCCTACGACCAAAAAATCAGCTGGATTCGTTGTTTCTAACCGTTGGAATTTAATGTTTTAGATGGGTTGAATTGCAACCGTGAATTAAAAAATTATTTTGGGTACTGAGATTCAATGCCTAAAAAATACCAATCATTCAGATCCTTGATCTGTAGGTCTACCTAGGGATGTTTCAAACATCTATATGATAAAAAATCACTAAGAGTGTGCCACTTGATGGTTTTTGGTGCAGCCTGGTGTATAAAGTATTGCTGAACATCCAAAATTTCATTCCACTCAGCCGTCACTTTGAGAATTATTACACGGGGCAAAACTTTGATGACGAACGTCCATCATCAATGGACCACATTGTGAGCAACGTGGCACATTATTAGAGGATACTGAACCTATGGATGTTTGTACCATCCCTAGGTATACGTACGTATATCAATATCAGCCTGATTAGTGATTACTAACCATTGGATCTGAGTACCATGCTGAAAATCCATGGTTTAAAACAGTATATGAAAAAAACTCTAATCTAACAAATAGAAACTACTAATCAAGATAAATTTTGGCATGCATGTAGGTTCATCTAGGGATGAGTCAACCATCCATCCGCTCAGTGATCTCTAAGAGCGTACCACGTGTAAGGTGCACATCATCACATGTGGTTCCTGAGCTATTGGAGATAACCATGCCCATATCTTCAATAGATAAATAAGGTCGCTTGGTCGGCTGAATAGGACCAAGGTAGCAGCGTATGCTCCCAATCTATAATTGGGCCTACCGTGAGAGTCATGAAATAGATAGTGACAAGGCCGGTAGGAGGGCTACTGGGGGCAAAGATATGGCATATGAGGACGAGATATGATTTGTCCTGCTAAGAAACCCATTATGTAGACAAGAACAAGGCACGTAGGTCGACTGCTAGGAGGCCAAGATATGGTGAACGTAGCCGAGATATGATTTGGCCTTCCAAGATACCCGTTATGTGGATGAAAACAAGGCATGTAGGTCTGTTACTATGAGGCTGCAATATGGTGTATGTAGGCGAGATACGATTTGACCTACTGAGATACCCAATATGTGGATGAGAACAAACCCTGCATGTCATTTGTTAGGAGACAAGTTATGGCGTAAGTAGTTGAGTTGTTGAGATCCATGTGGGGGTCGGGGCTTCAACGAGGATGACGAAATTCTAGGACATCTGGAGGTTTGAATTGGGCTTTAAGCTAGGGATCTTGAAGTCCCATGACATTTTGGCTTCCATCTTGTGGAACTTGAAGAGGCTCGAGAGGTTGTGGACTTTGATCAATGACAACCTTAGTACCAATATTCTAGGACTGGGTTTTGAGTCGAGCATCAGGCAATGCCATGATATCCTAGCCTTAAGATTGTAGAGCTCTAGGGGCTCGAGAGATTTTTTGTGATCGTGAGAGAAACATTGCAGAGGTGGAGACCGAAGATCCTTGCAGGATGGTAGGTCTTACTACTCTGGCCGAAGATCCTTGCACGACGAGTTGGGAACTATTGTCTTCTTCTAAGGACATACTATTCCATTAGAGATGAGGGATGAGGGGTTGAGTTTGTGGTGCAAGCCAACTCGAGTCCCTCCTTTCCTTTTTTTCTTTCGACTCGTGCATATTAGTAAGTCCCACTACCAGGGTTTGCGGGGGAGAACTTATGTCAGAGAATTAGGATAAATTTGCTTACATCTTGGTCCCCAGGTTTCTGCATCCTATGTGTTGAACAAATGCTTTTTGTTGGCTCTTCAGCTTGTCCCTCATTCGTTTAGACTGGTGAACCGCTTCCTAGATGATTTCTGATCACCATCTATCTCCCTATTCTTTATAAGTTTTGGACTGGTGGACGTCTGTAAAGAAATTGACGCCTCCAACGCTTTATAAGCATTTGTAATGGGATTGACACCCCATGTGTTATGATAATAAGATAACACTTGTACTTCTGATTTGTGTTGTGTAACTGTTATGGCGTGTTATCTGCCATATATCGAATTTGGATAGACCCTAGCATGTCTATTCTCAACAGAACATTTAAGGAAGTCAAAACTTTGTGTCAAAGTCCAATAGTATGTCGACGACGGTTACTAAAAATTTTGGCGAACTACTGGAGAACCATATCCTAATTTTTGATAGATAAAATACTTGGCCGACTAACTAGGGGACGAGGTAGAAGCATAGGCTTTTAAGCTTTTGGAGATAACCAAGCCCATGTCTTTGATAGATAAATAAGACCACTTGGTTGGCTGACTAAGGGCTAAGGTAGCGGCACATGCAACCAAGCTATTGTAGATAACCGCCCATGTCTTCAATAAATAGATAAGGCCAATTAGTCAGCTTACTAGCGGCCGAGATATGACATATGTAGCCGAGATAAGATTTGGTTTGGCGAGAGAGTTGTTATGTGGATGAAAATCGAAATATGGCGTTTGTAGCCGAGATGAGATTTGGTATACCGAGATACCCGTTATGTGGATGACAAGGCCTATAGGTCGGCCGCAAGGAGACCATGATATGGCATATATAGATGACATGTGATTAAGGTTATCTTCAGAGCATGGGTAAATTACATGACTCCCTACTCTTTATTATATATAAGAAAAACACAATGGAGAAGAATACCCTTACAATATGTACAGGGTCCCTAATAACATAAAGGGTACACCCTGACAACATGAGTTCTACTTGGGCTTCCTACGATTGGCAATAAGAACTATGCATCTTACAAAGTGCAAGGTTTTGGCCTAGGTTGCGGGTCTACGTCCGCTTATATGATTTCTGATATCCATCTCTCCCTCTTCTTTATAAGTTTTGGACCGGTAAGCATCTGTAAATGGGATTGATGCCCCCAGTGTTTTGCATGGGTTTGTAATGGGATGAACACCCCCAATGTTCTGCAAGCTTTTGTAATGGAATTAACGCTCCCAATGTTATGATTACAAGAAATCATTTGTATTTCGGATTTGTGTTGTATGACTGCTATGGTATGTTATTTGTCATATATCGAATTTGGATAGTCTATAGCATGTGTATTCTCAACCAAACTTTTAGGAAAGTCAAGACTTCGTGTGAAAGTCCAAGAGTATATCGGTGATGGTCACCAAAAATTTTGCCGAGCTATAGGAGAGCTATATGCTGATTTTTGATAGATAGATAAGGTTATTTGGTCGATTGACTTGGGGCAAAGGTAGCGGCGTAGGCTGCCAAGCTATTGGAGATAACCATGTCCATGTCTTAGAAAGACAGATAAGGCCACTTGGTAGGCTGACTAGGGGTTGAAGTAGTAGCGTAGTGTCACAGACTTAGTTTTTGACCCATTGCTAAAGACCGTGCGACACTTGAGTTAATCGCTCCTTTGCTAGCTCAAGTCAGCCTTTCCCCAAAGTGACTTAGGACTTGGCCTTGCCTAAGCACTACTCTCACTCAAGAAGCATACAAGAACAAGAAAGCTTAGAGAATGAGGAAGCTTGTATTGCTCAACTCTGGATTTACAAGATTTCCCAGGATTTCAAGATGATCACAAATGAGGGGGCTTGCCCCTTTATATAGGCTTCAAGCCTTATTCTAGAACTTTCCCTACAATTCTACAAAAGAATCTCTAGATATTTCTCCTAGGAACTATCTAAAATATCTACATATAATACATGGGTAGAGATTCTCTAGAACTCTCATGAGTATTCTAGACTCTTCCATCTTCTAAGGCTCTCTACCATACTCTAAGGTCTTCTAGAAGCTTCCAGAGCACTCTAGACTCCTTGAGCCATAACCGGGCTTGGTTATGGGCTTGGAACGGGCTTCGTTGGTGGGCTTGGAACGGGCTTCGCTGGCGGGCTTGGATCGGGGCCAACTAGTGACCCCATGACACTAGGCTACTGAGCTATTGAAAATTACCATGTCCATGCCATCGATGGATAATAAGACAACATGGTCAACTGGCTTGGGAACAAGATAGCGGCGGCGTATGCTACCGAGCAATTGGAATTAACCATGCCCACATCTTTGATATATAAGGCCACTTGGTCGACAAGCTAGGGGCCAAGGTAGCGATGTAGGCTGCCAAGCTATAAACGTCGGTAAATGACTGGAAATAAATTGACGCCTCTAGCACTCTATAACCGTTTGTAATGGGATTGACACCCCTTGTGTTATGATAAGAAAAAGAACACTTGTATTTTTTATTTGTGTTGTATAACTGTTATGGCATGTTATCTGTCCTATATTGAATTTGAAGTCCGTAGATAGCTATTCTCAACAGAACTTTTAGGGAAGTCAAGACTTCGTGTCAAAGTCTAATAGTGTGTCAAAAACGGCTACCAAAATTCTGCCAAACTACTAAAGAGCCATGTCCTGATTTTTTATAATAAATAAGGTTACTCGGCCGACTTACTAGTGGCCGAGTTAACGGCGTAGGCTTCCAAGCTATTGGAGATAACCATGCACACGTCTTCGATAGATAGATAAGACCACTTGGTCGGTCGACTAAGGGCTGAGGTAGTTGCACAAGCAGCCGAGGTAGCGCCATACGTTGTTGAACTATACTTGGGCCTTTAAAGATAGTCGCAAAATAGATAGTGACAAGGCCTGTAGGTAAGCCGTTAAGGGCCGAGATATGGCATATGTGGCCGAGATAAGATTTGGTTTAACGAGAGAGTTGTTATGTGGATGAAAACCGAAATATAGCGTTTGTAGACGAGATGTGATTTGGGAGTTTTTGATATAGGGAGTCTTTGAGCATGGGCTTTCTAGTGATGATGATGATGAATGATGAATGATGATGACGATATGATGACAATGATGATAAGATGATGATGACGATAGGGTCTCATACATCACGTAAGACTTCATTCGCCTCCCATGAAGGTCTCTTGCCTTTTGAATAAGGTCATGTCAAGGGCCCTTGAGCTAAGGACATTTAACCAATAGCTCGCGGGCATGCTGACCCACTCGAGGGATTTCATTGTCAATGTCGCTTCCTAGCTCGTACGGTTGCCTTGGCCCATTGAGAGGGCTCATGCTTTGTACTAAAACAAGGTTCTTTGAACTAAGGCCATGATAGTAGTTAGCTCGTGTTGGCCTGCAGTGAGTACTCAGTTGTCAAGGTCACCCAAGAGCTCTTGGGGGGTAGGGAGTTTGTGAGCATGGGTTTTCTAGTGATGATGATGGTGATATGATGATGATGATATGATGATGATGATGATACGACGATGATGATATGATGATGATGATAGGCTCTCTTGCTTTTTGAATAAGGTCATGTCAAGGTCCTTGGAGCTAAGGCCATTTAATCAATAGCTTTCAGACATGCTGGCCCACTGGAGGGACTTTAGAGAGTGATTGTACATGAAGCCCCTAGTTTGAGAATTGTGATTTGTCAAGCTGGTGAGAGGTTAACTAATCCGTCTAAGAGCTTTGATGGCTGCTCAAGAGCTTTACTTGGTTTAGAAGTTGGCTTGTGAGTAATGATCTGGCCGAGAAGTTATCGTGCCAACTACTTGATCTGTTAGGGTGCTAGCTGACTTGAAGATGCTCCAAAGAGCTTTTGTTCAAGAGGTACGTAGATATACCTGAGATTTTGGCATGTTGGCAATATGTTAGCGTGCTAGCTGACTTGAGAGATGCTCCAAAGAGCTTTTGTTTGAGGTAGATATACCTAAGATGTTGGAATGTTGGCAGTAAGTTGGCCATGAGGTGAGCTACCAGCTGGTAGAACTTGATAGTTGAACTTGGGCATGAAGTGAGGTGCTAGTTGGTGGAACTTCCTGGCTGAAATTAGCCATGAAGTAAGTTGCCAGTTGGAGATGGCTGATGATCTGGTTGAAATGTTGTGCAAACCGGCCGATGACTTGCTGGCCGAGAGGTGGTGCAAGTCAGCTAATAGAGGTAGCTAGCTTATAGTTGAAGCTTCCGACTAATGGTATATTGGCTTTGAAGTAGGCTACCTATTGTATTATGCTGACCATGAGGAGGCATTGTTCACGGAGCTTTTGGCTGGTTGTTTGTCGCGAGATGATGTTGTCGACTGGTGAGTTGACGGTTAGATGATTGTTAAGTTGCACTATTCTGAACACGTTGAGATAGCTCACGGACAATACATGCAAGAGTATTAGATGCAAAGCATCATGGATGCAAGCTAGTTGCATGCAGATCACGGAGGCAACGCATGTTGAGCTAGTAGCTAGATCTACCGGACACCATTGTAGAGGCGCAAACACGAACTAGGTCCATCGATCGAATGTTGCTAGCATGGTTCAAAGGTTCGATTGAAACCAGAACGTTTCATCCGTATCGTTTTTCTTTCATTTTTGGATGAAAATACATACATTTCAGTTGGTTTTGTTCGAAACCAAATGATACTTCGTTTTATGTATAAATTTGCACTAACATTTTGTTTCCATTTCACAAAGTTTCATTCGAAAACGGACAATACTTCCGATACGCTTCGGTATCGCCTATGAACGATACTATGTACTTTGAACCATGGAAGTTGGCGGACGAAAAGGAGTTGCATCAGTTAGCATATCATGCATCACTTTGGTTCTTGCGAAGGATGGCAAGTTGGAGTTAGTTAAGACTTGCCCGCAAGGTGTGGTGACTAGCAAGTATGCAGGCATAGTAGGATGAATGGTGTGGTTGGTGCTGTGCATCCACCAGATTAGCGTTGGAATGGTTGGCCGGCTGGTGGAGTTGCTGGCCGCAAGCTTATGTGCCGACTGGCCAAGACGGTGAGCAGTCAGATGATGACTTGCTGGTTGAAGATGGACATTGATGTGAATTACCAAAGTGTTGTTTGTTGCTTGACAGTTGGCCTAGAAGTGAGCTGCCAACTAATGGAGTCAACTGGCTGCTAGTTCACCGTGAGGGGATGATGTCCGTTGATGGAGTTAGCTGAAAGTTGGATCATGAAAGGGATGATAGCTACATGCGAAACCATGGAAAAATAAGATTCAACTTGTGCCTCCTTGAATTGACAACAGGACCTATGCATCATACGAGGTCCAAAGTTTTGGACTAGCTTGCAAGTTTATGTCCGCTTCCTAAAGGATTTATGATCTCCATCTCTCTCCCTCTTTTTTTATAAGTTTTGGACCGGTAAGCTAATGGGATTGACACATCCAGTGTTCTATAAGCATTTGTAATGGGATTGATGCCCCCAATGTTATGATAATAAGAAATCACTTGTATTATGGATTTGTGTTGTGAGATTGTTATGGCCTGTTATCGGCCATATATCAAATTTGGATAGTCCGTAGCATGTGTATTCTCAACCGAACATTTAGGGAAGTGAAGACTTCATGTGAAAGTCCAATAGTCCGCTTCCAAGATGATTTCCGATATCCATTTCTCTTCCCCTTCTTTATGGATCGATAAGCATCGATAATGGGATCAATGCCTCTACTGCTCAGTAAGTGTCTGTAATGGAATTGACGCTCCCAGTGTTTTGTTTGGATTTGTAATGGGATTGACGCCCCTAGTGTTCTGCAAGCGTTTGTAATGGAATTAACGCTCCCAATGTTATGATTACAAGAAATCACTTGTATTTCGGATTTGTGTTGTGTGACTGTTATGGCATGTTATTTGCCATATATCGAATTTGGATAGTCTATAGTGTGTGTATTCTCAACCAAACTTTTAGGAAAGTAAAGACTTCGTGTGAAAGTCCAAGAGTATATCGGCGATGGTTACCAGAAATTTTGTTGAGCTATAGGAGAGCTATATGCTGATTTTTGATAGCTAGATAAGGCTATTCGGTCGAATGACTTGGGGCAAAGGTAGCGACGTAGGCTACCAAGCTATTAGAGATAACCATGCTCACGTCTTAGAAATATAGATAAGGCCTCTTGATAGGCTAACTAGGGGTTGAAGTAGTGGCGTAAGCTACCGAGCTATTGGAGATAACCATGTCCATGCCATCTGAAAGTAGGATTTTTCTGCGTCGTCAGATCAGAAACCCTAATTCCAACAAAATTTGTATATTTTCCGATTCACTTATCCTGTAAAATGTAGAGATTTGTATAGAGATTCGTGTCGGATGTCGATCCGCACTCGGGGTTAGTTAGTGCAAACAAGAACATTCATAACGGAAATTGCTACGAAAATTTTACGGAGAGGTGAGAATGGTGGATTTTGCAATTTAAACATGATTTGGTATTTGTAGAGAGAGAAAATGCTGCAAGTATGAAATCGAAAACAAAAATGAACTAAGAGATATAATGAAATGCATAAACTGTTAAATCAACTCAACTTTATTTAACTTCAATGTACTCATACAAATTCTTGATCACATAAACATGCTAATTAATTAAACAACTAACTAGAAAGCATAAAAAAAGAACTTAGAGAGAGAAGAAATAGAGTTTAGAGAGAGAAAGAAGAAAGGAGTTAATAATACCCGTTCGGCTAAGAAATGGGTTTAACCCATGATAGGGAATGGAGTGGACGGTGTAGTGGATGGGTGGTGGCGCAAGATGAGAAGCTTCACGACTGCACCTTCTTCTTCTTCTCTCTCCCCTTTCTTTTCTTTTCCTTTTTTTTATTACGAAAATTGCAGAAACGAAAATAAAATTTAAATAATTTACAAAAAAGAATACAACTTTTCTCAAATCCCAAAAAAGAAAACGAAACGGCGTTTCGTCAGCTGTCAATCGAATCAGTCGCCGATTGACTAACGAATGACTGATGGCTGACACGCCTGACAGATGCCCTTTTAAAGGGCGTGTTTATTCCTGAGAAATGGTTTTTAAAAAAATGTTTTTATGAAAAAACACCCTTTCGAAGGGCGTCTGCCAGGCGACGACTTAAATTCCGCTTAAGTCGCTTTCATCTATTCTCCCGCCTCTCCTCTCTCTCTGTGTTCTCCTCCAGCGAACTCTCCCCTCTCTCTCTCCGGCGGTCTCCTTGCGGCCTCCTTGCTCCGATCGAAGCAGCCTCCTATGATTAAAACTCAGGTATGTTTATTTATTTTTATTTTTTTAGTTTTTTTTTATTTTTGGTGGGGCTTGGGGGACCCCCATTTTGGCCTACACAGTAAAAATCGACAGCCCATAATTCCTCAACTTCTAAACAAGTCTACGAATATCGGAATGATTTGAATTTTTGTGGGGATGATCTCCTCACCGTAGCGATCATCCTCACCAAAAATCAGCCATTGATTCATCTTCTGGGTACGCCAAAATGGGCGTAAAAATTGGGGTTCCCTATTTTTTTGGGCTCAGGCTCCGATGTTACAGGACACAATATTAGCCACGTGGCACATTCTGAGAGGACTCTGACCGTACGGATGTTTGGCCAATCCCTAAGTGGACCTACAAATCAAAACTCAGCCTGATTAGTGATTTATAGGCATTGGATTAGACTTATTTTCATGGGTTGATCTCAACTGTGAGAATTTGAGAGGTTTTAGTACCTGAGATCTTTTCATTTGCTGAAGCGGCATTTTTGGTAGTCACCACTGTCATCTAGGCTCACAGACCACATGGATGTTTAGCCGACTCCTTAATAAACATTAATACAAAAAATCAACTTGTTTAATGATTTTTAGCCGTTGATTTTAGTTCTCAAAAAATGGTTGCATTCAACGGCCGAACGCCCTTTTAAAGGGCATTTTTCAGTAATAAACGCCCTTTAAAATAACGTCTATCAATTGTCAGACATCACTCAGTACCTGACAGACGTCCTGACAAACGTTTTTTAAAAAGGCGTTTATTACTGAAAAACGCCCTTTTAAAAGGTGTTTTTTACTGACAAACGCCCTTTAAAAGGGCGTTTTTTTGATAAACATGTGACACGTAATGAAACGCCCTTTGTAATTTATTTAAATTTTCTTTTCTTTTCTATAATTTTCCATTTTTATTATTCCCTTTTATTGAGACGAGAAGGGAAGGTGGTTGGGACGGCTTCCCAGCTTGATGGCATGAGGTGGTGGTGTTTTTGACGAAGTTGCAGGCCATTGTGCTGATGGTGCAGGGAAGAGCAAGAAGCGTGGTGAAGTGTGGCGACTTGAGGGAGGAGAACTTCCACGGTGGCAGCAAGGGGAGGAGAGTTGCAACTCTCCACCGGTGACAAAGGAAGGAGGCTAGGCGATCTGCTGATTTGAAACTTGCAACTCCGGTGTTAATGGAGTTGCAGACCGTGGTGATCTGACGGTTCAAAACCGTGACAGATGGTGAAAGTGCTCCCACTCAGCTGCAATGGTGAGGGCGATCGTTTGGTGGGTTCAAGGAGAGAGACGGCTAGAGATTGAAGGAAGACCTTGTTGCAGGCGTTCTTTAAGACAGGTAACAGGTGCTGGTTAAGGTGGAGGTCGAGGACAGCAACAGCTTGCCGTTTGGAGGAGGTTGCAGGCAGCAACAACCAGCGAGAAGACGAGGCTGTAGCAGATGGTGGCGTGGAGGGTAGCCAGCCCAGGGAGCTCATAGCTCCCTCTCTCCTTCTAGAAGATGGCTCGAGATCAAGAGAGGAGACCTTCCGATTTTGCTGTTAGAGAGGGGGTGGTCAAAAAAGATGAAGAGAGGGGCGCTGCTTTCGAAGATCTGGAAGAGAGGAGGGCTTTTTTTAGAAAACGTGAAGAAGAATGTGGGATAGTGATGGGGGCGTGCTAGGGTTTGATGGGGGAATGAGGACCACCTCACATGGAGAGAAAGAGATAATATATATCTCTTATTTTTTGGGTTTCGATTCTCCTCCCTTTCTATTATAAGATCCTCAGTCACGCCCTCTTCATTTCCTCTTTCCTTTTCTTTCAAAGCTTCTATTTTTAAATCTTTTCTTTTTCAAATCCTTTTTCAATTAAAAAGAATCCTCTATTTCAGCCATCGATCTCCTCCTTCTAATTCAGCCAAATCCATGTTTTCTAATATTTCTAGGAAAGTCTAGCATTATTATTCCTTGTATGGCCATGTCCTTGATGAAATCAAACCTCAGCTTTTGGAAAAAATGATTTGTTTATTTTGTGAAATAATTTTTACTTTTAACAAACCACCTTTTATACATCAAAAATTATTTTCCCATGTGGTCCATGCAACGGATCGAACAAAGGCCGTGAGCTTTGAGGGCCATAGGCCATTGGATGGGTTGGCCAGGGGGTCACGGAATGATGCCAAAAATTGTGGGCCCAGGGTGCATAGGCCATTAGCCCGATAGTGGGCCAGCTAAATCGTGAGCCAATGGGCCCGATGATAAGCGATCTAATGGGCTAGGGGGTTGGAAAGGAGGAGATCCACAAGATCGAGACACAGGGGAATGGAGATCGGATGGTTCATTGAAAAGATGATTGGTGGATGATTAGATTGATGATCTATTGGCGATCAGACAATAGACTATGACGGAGAGAGAGTAAAAAGATGAGAGAGAAAATATTACAAAATATAGAGAAAATGCTAGTAGAGGGTCTTGAACCCTGATCTCTGACTTGGTCTTTTGCATGCTTCACCAACTGAACAATTTTTTAACTTGTGTTAGTTGGTCAAGCTTTAATGCTTTTATTCTTCTCTCGGTGCTCGATTCTTCCTCTCTCTCTTTGGTCTTCTCTCAGGCTCTTCCGATTCTCTGGCCCTCCCCGTTCTTGGCCTACATCTTCTTATCCTTAGCCTACATGCTCTTGAGCTTTGATTATAGATTCTAGAGGTTGATTGTGGGCCCACATTCCATAAAATTCTCCAATCAGGTTTCCTGCAACAAAAGAAACGCGTAATGAGACTTAATCAGAATGGCTTTACATCTAGACTTCTGAAAATGTGTTTAATGCATGCAAATATACCATTTCGTCTAGAAAAATGTGTTCTACACAACAGAAAAGACTCTTAAGTAGAAAAGTGGATAAATAGAGCAGTTTTATGTAGGAGAGTGCGATAACGCTAGAAGAATAGTTGTTTTAAATAGCACTTTTGAGCGAATATCACCATCGATGGATAATAAGATATGGTCAGCCGACTTGGGGCCAAGGTAGCGACGTATGCTACCGAGCAATTGGACTTAACCATACCCACGTCTTTGATATATATATATTTTTTTATAAGTACGTCTTTGATATATATAGCCACTTGATCGACAAACAAGGGGCCGAGGTAGCGGCGTAGGCTGCCATGCTATAAGCATCAGTAAATGATTTGAAAGAAATTGATGCCTCCAGCGCTCTATAAGTGTTTGTAATGGGATTGGCACCCATTGTGTTATGATAATAAGATTACACTTGTATTTTGATTTGTGTGGTGTACTTATTACGGCTTGTTGTCTATCCTATATTGAATTTGGATAGTCCGTAGAAAGCTATTCTCAATAGAACTTTTAGGGAAGTCAAGACTTCGTGTCAAAATCCAATAGTATGTGAAACTTGGGTTTTCCGCATCGTTGGTTACGGAAACCCTAATCTCAACACATTTGTAAATTTTATCCGATTATCCTGCAAAAGTATGCAATTTTTTATAGGGATTCGTGTCGGATGTCAATTCGCACTCGGGATTAGTCGGATTAGCGCGAATAAGAACATAAAATAATCAGAAAATTGCCAGAATTCATGAGGAGGTGAGAGTGGTGGAGTAGCTTTAAAACCTCCATTTGAGAGAGAAACTAATCAACATTAACACACTAAATTAAAGCTTCATTAATTCAAAGTAAGGGAATCACATCAATTATTTGCTTAACAAAAGTAGAATAGCATCTAACTAGAAAGCAGTAAATGAGAGAGATAGAGAGAGAAAGAAGAGAGAGAAAATAGGGAAACAAGAGATTTTTGAAATCTAGAGAGAGAAGTGGTTTTTAGAGAGTGAAAATGATAAAGAGAGAAGGCAATGTAGAGAGAGAAAGTGGAGAGAATCTAAGAGTTTTTAGAGAGAGAAAGAGGTATAATGAGAGAAGATTAGAGAGATGGGTCCGGCCAATGGATGGGAATGGATTTGTGCAAGTTGCACGGATGATGATAGTGGATTCACCAAGGAATAGTGGTAGGCTAGTGGTGCATTCAAGGAAGAGCCAACCCGCGGATGTGCAAGTGGTGAATTGCCTGTGGGTACGATTGCACTACGTGGTGGTGCATTGCAACCCATAAAGGAAAGGAGAAGACTTGGCCTTGAAAGTGGATGTGCAAGGCCTGATGTTGCACCAGCAGGTGAGATGGATGGTGTAGATTTGCAAGGAGGGGTGCTGACTGTGGTGGATGTAGTTCAACAGGTGGAAAGCAGGTAGGAGGGGAGGTGGTGAAGACACACCCTAGTTGTAACCGTTTGGCAACACAAGAGGGGTTGGAGTTTCTGGTTTTACAACTCCAGAGATCGTTGAAGAGCCAAGTGAGAACGAGATTGAGAGGGGGTTTTGTTGCTGATGTTGCAGGTGTGCAACATGCAGCAAGTGGGAAAGTTCACCGGAATAGAAGGCAGTGACTTGCTGGGATGGTGAAGGGAGACTCTCCCTTGCTGGTACAACCAAGGCGCTGGACGTGAAGAAAGTGAAGAGAAAGAAGAAGAAGAAGAAAAAGAAGAAGAAGAAAAGGAGGGGAAGAAGAAGAAGATGGAGGAAACGGGGGAAGGAGATCCTCACAGATGTTCGTCGGCGTTAATGGAGTTCGCCGGTGATTCTAATTTTTTTTTTCTTTCTTTTGAAACTTAAAGCCGAATAAGAAGGGAAGAAGAATAAGAAGAATAAGAAGGGAAAGATGAGGAGAGGAAGGAGTAGGGAGCAGCAGCAATGTCCTGCCCATGTGCAGAGTCGGCCGGAGTTGCAGCCTGCAACTCCGATCGGTGAAAAAGAAGAGGAAGACAGATGTTAGAAGAAGAAAAAGAAGAAGAAGAAGAAGAAGAAGAAGAAGAAGAAGAAGAAGAAGAAGAAGAAGAAGGATCCAAACTCACCGGTGATGCAGGTTGGATTCGCCAGAGATGGCAGCTCGTTAAGGAGAGGCGTGGTGGCTACGAGGAAGAAGACGTTGCTGGTCTGGTTGGGAGAAGCACATGGTGCAGCAGCCAAGGCAGCAATCGTGTTGCAGGCCAAGCCTGTGGTGGAGGACGGCCAGCCCACAAAGAAGAAGAAGACGGTGGTGAAGAAGGGAAGAAGAAGAAGAAGAAAGAGAAGAAGAGAAGGGGGGAGGGAACCATCGAAACTAACGTGAATGGGGTTCTTATATCTAGGGTTAGAGGGTGTGGATTTTAATGACCGTTGGATGGAGGGGAAGAAGAGATGGATGTGGAAGAGGGGGGAGAGTTAACGTGGGAGAGAAAACCCATGGTTTTTCTCTTATGTGTTTCTATTTTATTTTTTATTAATTTTTTTTTTCTTTTTCTTTTCTTTATTTCCTTTTCTATTTTATTTTGTTTTTAATTTCTCGGGTTAGCGTGGGGATGTGGGCCTTGGTGTAGTGGGCCAAAGGTCGTTCTCTACATGGAGGGTTGTGGTCCTATTTTTAGGAGAGGATGAGAGAGAAATGTGTTGGTTTTTAGAGAGAGAAAATATGGGGTCGAGGAGAGAGAAATGGTATATGTGGGTTGTTGGATCAATCGAGGGTGAATGTGAGTGTTTGATCGAGGAAGGTAGGATGGGTCTAACGGCTATGGATGGTGTTAGGGTCAAGTCAGGATTGAGGGTATGCGATTGGTGATCGTGTGGTATAGAAGTAAGCAATCAGATCAAGGGAAGAGAAAATGTAGGGGAGAGGAATGTGATTGGGGATGATCGCGTGGTATGATGGGGAAGCTAGGAGGATCTAATGGCAAGGATTAGATGATGAGCTAGAGTGATGATTGGAGGGTTTGATTGGGAAGGGTTAGATCGATGGTTAAGAGGTTCTAAGGTGGTGCGATGGGAGAGTTAGGAGAGAGGAGAGAGGAGAGAGAAAATAACAGAAAATACAGGGAAAAGAGCTGGCAGAGGGTCTAGAGCCCTGGTCTTCACTGTGTCCCTTCTCACGCTTCACCAATAGAACAGACTATCATTTCTTGTTGATCATGCAGCTTTAAACGCTTTGGTCCGTCTCTTGGTCATTGGCTCTCCCGCTCTCTTCGTTCTTTGGGCCGGCTCTTTGGTCCTCTTGTTCAGCCCGCATTTGGCCTATATCTTCTAGTCATAGCCTGTAGGCTCTTTAAACTTTGATAATGGGCTTTCATAATCGATGTGGGCCCACAAGTCTTGAGACTCATCCACTCAGGGTTTCCTACGACAGAAGAAGCGCGTAATGAGACTTAATCAGAACGGCTTTATATCTAGACTTCCGAAAATGTGTTTAATGCATGCAAATATACCATTTCGTCCAGAAAAGTGTGTTTTACGCAATAGAAGACGTAGAAAAGTAGATAAATAGAGCATTCTACGTAGGAGTGTACGATAATGTTAAAAGATAATTGCTTAAAATAAGCACTTTTGAGCGAATATCACAACCCCCAATCAACATATTCCCAATCCTTGGCAATTAGTGTGAAATAAATGAGCTTAAAAGGGCTCTGCACATGCTGTACACTTTTTCATATTAGCTCAGGGAAAACACCGTTCGTTAAATCATTGAATGGATGCAAAAAATAGTTACATGCTAGCAAAGAGTTGGATAGTTTTGACAAGACTACAGACTGATAATCATGACCCAGAATAGTCAGACTCTGCGTGTGTGTGTGCTCAACATTCTTATCATCTTGCAGTAAAGAATTCTCGATCACCTATAAGTTTGTATGCCTCGACCTCAATTCTCACTTGTAAACTACTCAGAAATGAATCACATAAGAAGGGTCTTCTTTTTTTCTCTCAATTTATATGTAAGGAGATGTGTTGATATATGAAAGCAAAGATCTCACATATGTATTATTTGAAGGAAGGACATCTTTAACAGAAGAAGATCTCATGATTGGAATACCACTTCACTCGGGAACGTCAGATCAAACTCTATAGCTTCTCCTTTTCCAATCTCCACATTTTATGATCGTGCTATCCTAGAATCAAATAGAACTTTCCTAGGTTATAATGAGGCTTAGGTCCGGCATAGAAAAATAAAAGGATACAGGATTTCAAAGATCTTGAGAGGATATCTCTATTTTCTTGTATTTTTTCTGCGATGTAGCACCATTATCTAGTTCTTTTTCCTTTTTTCATATTTTTCTCTTTTTCTAGATATTTCTGAGACTGCTCAATTTCTTTTTAGCTCTTTTTATACTTTCTTTCCATATTTTGTTTTCAGCTTGAACCACTTTCTTTTCCTTTTGATTTTTCTTCTTTACTTTTCTTTTCACGGTACACCCATATCAGTTATTCTTTTGTCCATCTCAAAATAAGGGTAGCCAGTCATGCTTCGTAGTTGGACTGGATTTTAGGTTGATGGGTTTACAAAGAAAATACTTTTATAGAAGGGCTCAAGGAGTTTCTAGTGAAGTATAATTCAGGTTAGTAAAAAGGTTGAACGATTCAGAAAAATGGCCTAAATCATTTTCTAGGGTTTGCACTATCATGTATACTGTCTTGACTGGATACAGAGAAGGTTCTGTTGTAGTAATCCAATTTTGATGTCGTTCCGAGTTCCATGATCAAATAAAAGTTTAATGAGATCTCTCAACGAATATCGCGGGCAAGAAGAATAGTGACTCATCTTGTGACTCAGAATTATTGTATAACCCTCTGAATTGATTAAAGGCTCGAAAGCTCACTGGTTAGGTCTCCACAATTATTCTCACAAGATCTCTAGAGTTTCCAAACTTAGGATGACTCTGATGTTGATAGTGTACAATTGTGCCGAATCTGAGTTTTTCTAAGTTTTCAAACCTACTGTAGCCACGTTTGACTTGACTCAAAGCTAACCTT
This sequence comes from Euptelea pleiosperma, assembly GCA_035048495.1. Taxonomy (NCBI): domain Eukaryota; kingdom Viridiplantae; phylum Streptophyta; class Magnoliopsida; order Ranunculales; family Eupteleaceae; genus Euptelea; species Euptelea pleiosperma. The sequence continues at coordinate 21,883,259 of CM068544.1, read as the reverse complement.
TAACAAAAATTGACATCCTCAATACTGACGTAACGGAGGTTTTCAGCTAATCAAAGTCAGGGTATTTGACACATTTTTGAAATTCTAGAAAACTTCGAAAAACATCGAAAACCACCCCGAAAACAAGATTTTTTTTTTTTTCAAAATGAAGACATAAGTTTTGGTAAATACCCACCCTCAGCCAAAATACAGCACCATCCTCGGTGCTCATGACCAGGACATAAAATGATGAAAAATCGGTGATGATGATGCAAAGGTTCAGGGAAGATGTTACCAAGTCGGTAGAAACTCGACAGTGTGTGGTACCTGATGATCGAAAGAATGAATATACCTGCATTTCCAATGATATACTAGTTATTAACAAATGCATGAGACTCATGTACTCTAGGAATACTGGAATTGCCTTTCCGAAAACGCTAAGTTTTACGTCTTCAGCCAGACATGACGGGGGTGACAGGCACCCCCAACCAAGTTAAAACTCATGGAGACTGAGTAAATCTTCAGTCTTCTTGACACCTAAGGTGGAACGGAGACAACTATCATATCCCTTGTCTAGGTATACCTGTATAGAACAGGTCTTTCTCAGTATAGACTAAGAGAAAGACAGTAAGTTCTCTGAGTATTCCCGAAAAAATATTTAGTTCAGCGGGGAGACATAGAAGCTTCTCAGTAAAGACTGAGAGGAGAGTAGTAGTGGGTTCTCTGACCGTGGTTAGCAGAGCCTCAAACTCATTGAGTTTTGAGGGAATGTATCTGAATGGAGCCGACTCTTGTAGATCAGTAATACCAGAATTGTTTGACTCCGAGATGAAGTCAGACTCAAAGTATTCTTGACACTTGGATAATTTAGCTTCGGGAGAGTCCTGAATTAGACTCTCCACGGCACATGGGTCATCGATAATATCGACGTAGGGTAGTGGGTGAAAATTGCTATCCTCTCCCTCGAAGTTTCCTAATTTGATAGGGATGTTCCAATCCTTACACTCAATATGTTCATCCTTGGTGGGGAACGGTAGGTCCAGGACAACATGAATCCCATGTTCTAGACACGGCTCATCAGTAGGAATCTCTGCATCCAGGGTAGAGAAAGAATTATCAGAGTTAGAGATGGAACTGAGTTCTTCTGTGCTTGGTCCAGAAGTTGGTGCTGTTAAGGGCACCAAAGATTGAGACACGGGTTCATCACTGTTGTTGCACAATCCCAGGGAGGTGAGGAAGAACGGTAGTGCTAGGATAGTTGGGATCCTACGATCGAGACACAGCTCAGTGTCATGGAGATCGACATCAGGGTCAGCAGAGGTAGAGTGAGAAATAGGTTGCTCTGAGGTAGGTTCAAGATTGGGTGCTGTTAAAGGCACCGAATAATGATTCACTGGCTCCTCAATAATCGGGCTTGATCTAGGGGTGGTAACAACTTCTATTTCATCCTGGCAATTCTGGTACTTGGTCCAATTGTGCGACTCCTCATTATAGACAGTGGCCATGTCACTCTCCTCAGGATAGGCTATTGGTGGGCTAGTGAAGTTGACTTCCTCTCTTTCATTTTCTAATTGAACTAGACGTTGCTCCAAGCTCTCCATAGATTACTGTTGTTGGTGCTCTAGACCTTGGAAATACTGTTGTTGCTGGGCAATGTACTGAGAGAGAAGGTCCTCTAGACAGGGTTTAGTAGCCAATGGAGGCGGTTCAGCCAAGGGGAGCTGAGGTGCCAACTCTTGATTGTAGTTCGACTGGTGAAAGTAGGGTTTTTCTGTGTCATTGGTTACGGAAACCCTAGAATCAACACATTTGTAATAATCTGATTCTTGTTCACTCAAATTCTGCAAAAATCACAGGGTTGTACAGTGGCTCATGTCAGATGTCGATATCCGCACTCGGGATTAGTCGGGTTAAAGCAACAAAAGACATAGAATCATAAGAATTTGCCAGAAATGCATCACATAATACAGAGAAAACATGTTGAAATTTAAAATTCAAAAATTTCATTCAAATTGAATCAAGGTCTTTTACATAGATCTAATGAAAAATTGCTTAAAGAAATAGAACCTACAAAAGAAAATAAAAGCAACTAACACATAAATCCTAGGGAGAGAGATGGGTATAGATAGAAAAGTGAGGAAATAGAGCGATAAAGAAATAGAGCGAGAAAGAAGAGGAAAGATAGAGAAAATGATTTCTAGAGAGAGTGAGAGGTATTTAGCCTAGAGAGAGAAAATAAAAAGTAAGAATGGAGAAGAGACTAGAGAGAGAAAAGGGAAGAGAAGGAGATCTAGAGAGATAAAGAGAGAAAAAAGAAAGGAAGAGAGAGAAAGTAAAGAGAAGAAGGATACCTTGTGCGTACTTACCTATATCAGATCAGCCGGAGAAGATGGTGTGCTGTCCAAAGTTTGTAGGATCGGCCAAAGGGATGGCCGAACCCTTGTGGAAATGGAGGGGGCGTCAAAGAGCACTATGAAGGGCAACAACCCTCTCCAATGGAGAACCAAAATAAGGTTCTTGCTAAAGAGATGTTACTGGCTGTGATGGGGATCAGTCCAGACGTGTTGGTGATCTCGTGGCTGGTGTGTTCTACCTGGAGCTTTGCGGACTGGTGATGGGAAGGCAGGTGAGAAATCCCAAGATGTGCAGCAACGTGGAGATGTTAGGGAAGGGAAGCGATGAACCGTGGAGGAGCACCAACAAGTTACCGCTGTTGGACTCTTTTCACGGTGGTTGTTGTGGAGAACCGGTGGTGCATCGGATGAGTTGCAGGTGAAGGAGATGAGTGGAGAGCTAGCGGTGAAGATGCTGGCCAAGAGCCGTTTGGATCCGATGTTGATGGAAGAGGAGAAGGTGCAAACACCTGGAAGAAGAAGATGCCCTGTTGAGGAAAAGAGGCAGCACTCACGGCGTTATAGCTTTCTGGCCGGAGTTGTAGGTGCTTCTCCGGCTACAAATCTTGGGAGATGACAGTGGTTGGTGGAGGATAACCAGTTGGGCTATAGGCCGTGGGGCTGTGAGGGTGACCAGTGGTTTGTTGTGGGTTGAGGGGGTCTACAACACGGGAGTGGAGAGTTGCAGGGGTAGCACGGTGGAGACGCAGGACTGAGGTGCTGTTACAGGTGGAGCAAGGATGAGGGCGGAGTAGCAACACAAGGAGAAGAAGAGGAGGCTGGGCGGTGCTAGCAAAGGTTGCAGGCGGACCTGCAACTCAAGAGTTGCAAGTCGTGGTGGAGGCGGTAGAGCATGTAGAGAGGGGTGGCAGCAAGGAGGCATGGCAGCAAGGAGATGGTGGAGAAGCCGCTCAAAGTAGCAAGAAGTGGTGGTGGTGGAGCTCTTGATCGGGCCGGAGTTGCAGCCTGCAACTCTGGCAATAACTTGGTGAAGAAGATGAAGAAGAAGGTGGAGAAAAGGAGGAAAATGGCCTAAAGAGAGGGGAAAAAGGGGCAAGAGGTCTTGGAGGAAAGAAATGAGAAGATGGGAGAGGGATTAGGGTTCCAAAGAACCCTTCTCTTCCTCTTTAAAAAGCTCCCACTTTCCTTTAATGGAAAATGGGATTTTTTTGAAATAAAAAATAATTTTAATTTTTTTTTTTAAAACCTTTTCTTTGGGGGATTTTCCCATTTAGTGGACCCCCTGGCATTTTTTAAAAATTTAATTTGAATTATTTTGAAATTCACGGGGTCCACTAAATGGCTGGGTCACGGGTCGATGATGATGGGCCCGTCTACTGACCCACATGGATTGATGATGTCCATCGTCTCACAAGATGATGTGACAGATAATTTGATGACGATCGGATGGATGGTGATTGGATCAGGATCCAGATTGGCAGGCCGACGGATTTAGAGAGATCCGATGGTCTGATGGACGATCCAACGGTTCGATGGAAGATCCAACGGTCCGATAGCTTAGGGAGATGGGCCAGAGCCAATGGACAGGAGTTCTGGGGTTAAGTCAGTAGATCCGAGGACCAAGAGATGAAGAGAGAGAGAAAATAAGGAAAGATGAGAAAGAAAATTATGGGGAGGAGAGAGAAAATATTAGAAAATTGAGATAAAAGTATTGGCAGAGGGTCTGGAACCCTGGTCTTCACTGTGATCATCCTCACGCTTCTCCAGTAGAGCAGACCATCATTCCTTGCTGATTCATGTGGCTTTAAATGCTTTGGTCCGTCTCTTAGTCATTGGCTCTCCTACTCTCTTCGTTCTCTAGGCCGGTTCTTTGATCCTCTTATTCAGCCCATATTTGGCACATATCTTCTAGTCATGGCCTGTGAGCTCTTTAAGCTTTGATAATGGGCTTTCATGATTAATTTTGGCCCGCCAGTCTCGAGAATCATCCAATCAGGGTTTTTTGCGATAGAAAAAGTGCGTAATTAGACTTAATCAGAACGACTTTATATCTAGACTTCCGAAAATATTTTTAATGCATGTAAATATACCATTTCGTCCAGAAAAGTGTGTTCCACGCAACAGAAGAGACTCTTACGTAGAAAAGTAGATAAATAAAGCATTTTACGTAGGAGAGTACGATAACACTAAAATGATAATTGCTTAAAATAAGCACTTTTGAGCGAATATTAACTGGGTATGGAAGTTGTAAGACAAAGTGGAGTCTGGGACTAGTTGCTGACTCTGGAAATCCTGAGGGGCCCACTGTTGATCAGAATAGTCATTCTGTGGATATGACGGGTACTGGGATTGCGAGTATTGCCAATCATACTGTCCATTGGGTTGATGGAACCCGGAAGGATAATTATCCTGCGGTAGTTGTTGTGGGATAGCAGACTGTTCCCAACCAAAGTTATGGTGACTCCTATTATCCGGATAATAAGTGTTGTCATAGGAGGTCTACATTGGAGATGGAAAGGTACAGACATCTTGCTGGATAGGAGGGTAATGTCCGGCAGACTAGGAATTGTGCACAGGTTGCTGGACAGCGGCACGAAGGGCAGAGACAAAATTTTTAAGGTCTTGGAGTACAGATTTGTACTCCAGATCTCGGTGATTATCATACCCTATAGAAGTGTGTGAGATTGGAGTGTCATGATGATATGCAGAATTGTCATACCATTGTTGAGAGTGATCACCTAGATTCTCATAGAAACTGTAGTAGGTCTCATACAGAGGCCGTTCATCTGCCATTAGAGGCGATAGAGGGGTTTGGTAGACTGACTCTCAGATCAAGTCAGTCAAAGGTTAAGACAAGTCCAACTAGGCTTCTACTTGAAAAAGTAAGCCCAAGATTTTAACAAAAAGTTGTCAAAAGGAGACACTAGAGTAGTGATCCTAAATGATGCGCACCAAGCATAGATAATCCTATTCTAAACAGTCAGGATATATTGTAGGAATTATCTTGTTAGTTTTGGGGCTAAGGTAGATTATGACAGTGGGCGGACCACTGGTTTATCTTTTAACTGTCGGACTAACTGTTTTCTCTCATGGGTTCTCACCAGGCTACACTCTTCAGAGCGATTCCTTTAGTACTAGCTCTAGTTAACAACAAGGCAATCCGAAGCCTAAACAGACGTGCGGCACAATGGTTGTCTTAAGTACGTCCCAGACTAACCGGATTGGTCAAGTGTTTAAGAAGAGTGTTCCCTCGGGTTAAGCTAGGATTGGTGTGTGTTCCTAGTCCACACGCAACTAACCGCTGAATAGTCCAAGATGCCACATCGAGCTCAGTGTACTTGAGTAGCAGGGACCTATGGGTGTGTTAGATGAAAGTAGGGTTTTTCCGCGTCGTTGGTTACGAAAACCCTAATTCCAACAAGATTTGTAATTTCGATCTGAGATTTCCTGCAAAATTAAGCTATGCTTTGCATGGTGGAAGTATGTCGGATGTCGATCCGCACTCGGGATTAGTCGGATTAGCGCTAATTCAGAACATGAACTGACGGAATTTATCAGAAATTGCTAAAATTAAAAGGATGGAAGGGTGATGATGGTGGGATGGATTAAAACTTGATTGATTTTATTTCTTTTCTTTTAAAGCTATTGATATCCTAGAAATTATGAATTAAACTAATACAAATAAAGAGAACGAAGAGCACTAAAGAAAATCCATTATAGTGAAGCAATAAAATTTATTGAATCCAAACAAGTCCTTACAATGCTCAAACAAAATATCAAACAAATACTGACAATTCGAAAGAACTAACAATTATCCTAGAGAGAGAGAGAGAGGGTTATAGAGAGAGAAAGTTAGAGAGAAGAAAAGAACTAGAGATAGAAAGAAGGGACATTTCTAGAGAGAGAAAATAGGGTGAGATTTGAAGAAAAGACTTACCTTGAGAGGAGAGATTCTCACCTTACCTTGGAAAATGGAGAAGATGTTGTAACTCATGAGTAGCATGAATTGCAGCAAGTGATGGAGATCACCGTGAAATGATGCCGGCGTGCATAGTAGGCCGTTCGGCTTAGTGCTAATAGGGAGGGGCAGATCACACGGTGGGTTGTAGAGGGAGGAAGTTGTTGTGCTCCGATTGGAGTTTCAGCTATGGTGAAAGGAGGCAATGCAACCTTGCTGGTTTGGCCAGCAAGGGAGGACATAGCAGTAGTTGGTGGTGTTCCGGGCGGTTGTAGCAACGGTGGTGGAGGAACCAGGTGGTGATGATGACGGTGTATTGGTGGTTGCTGCGTGCATAGTAGATGGGAGGCTCTAGAAGGTGCTGACGTGGAGGAGACGACCTGAGAAATCGGTCGGAGTTGCAGCAGTGAAGGATGCATAGGCTGTGGGTGCTACTCACTGTGGGCGGAGCAGGCAGGTGGTGTGCAGAAGGGGCACCGTAGTGAAGAGAGGAGGTACTGCAAGTGGAGTTGCAGACGGTGGCGAGGTGAGGTGGTGGTAGCAGTGTTGTGCTTGGAGTTGCAGGCGGTGGAGCTGCAAGAAAACGGTGCAGACGATCGGATAGAGCTGCTGTTGTGCAACGTGGAGGAAGAGTGGAGCAGGTACAGGAGCTCACAGAGGCGGAGAGATAGTGCAAGCGGCCGGAGTTGCAGGCTACAACTCCGGCGAAGATGGAGGAGGAAGAAGAAGAAGAAGATGGAAGAAGAAGAGGAGAAAGAAAGAGCCGAAGACGACGAAAACGTCGGGGGAGTTTTGGGGGAAGGAGAGGAAGAGATTGGAGGGGGATTAGGGTTCGAACGAACCCCTCTCCTTCTCCTTTTAAAGCTCCCTATTTCCTTTAATGGAAATAGGATATTTTTGAAATAAAATATATATATATATATATATATTATTTTTTTTTAAGTAAAAATCTACTTTTCTATGGGGAATCTCCCCAATTAGTGGACCCCCCGTTTTTTTGAAATTTAATTAAAATTCTTTGGAAATTCACGGGGTCCACTAACTGGTCGGACAGCGGGTCGATGATGATGGGCCCGACTACTGGCCCACATGGATTTGTGATGTCCATTGTCTCACAAGATGATGTGACAGACGGTCTGATGGCGATCGGATGGATGGTGACTTGATTGGGACTCAGATTGGTAGATCGACGGATCTAGAGAGATCCAACAGTCCGATTGAAGATCCAACGGTCCGATGGAAGATCCAACGGTCAGAAAGCTAAGGGAGACGAGATAGAGCCGATGGGCAAGAGTTCTGGGGTTAGGTCAGTAGATTCGAGGACCGAGAGATGAAGAGAGAGAGAGAATAAGGAGAGATGAGAGAGAAAGTATCAGAAAATAGAGAGAAAAGCACTGGCGGAGGGTCTGGAACCCTGGTCTTCACTGTGACCATCCTCACGCTTCTCCAGTAGAGTCGACTATCATTCTTTGCTGACTCATGTGGCTTTAAACGCTTTGGTCCGTCTCTTGGTCATTGGCTCTCCTACTATCTTCGTTCTTTGGGCTGGCTTTTTGGTCCTCTTATTCAACCCATATTTAGCCCATATCTTCTAGTCATAGCATGTGGGCTCTTTAAGCTTTGATAATGGGCTTTCCTGATCGATGTGGGCTTGCAAGTCTCGAGAATTGTCCCATCGGGGTTTCCTGCGACAGAAGAAGCGCGTAATGAGACTCTATCAGAATGACTTCATGTCTAGACTTTCGAAAATGTGTTTAATGCATGCAAATATACCATTTCGTCTAGAAAAGTGTGTTCTACGCAACAAAAGAGACTCTTACGTAGAAAAGTAGATAAATAGAGTATTTTAACGTGGGAGAATGCAATAACGCTAAAAGGATAATTGCTTAAAATAAGCACTTTTGAGCGAATATCATTAGACAACAGGAACTCGCGCTTGTGGTCTTATTTCGATTGGATGTTAAGCGGGTTCACTTTGTGTGGACTTTTCCTCGAACACCGGGCTAATTGGCTCTACTTCTTAATTCTTTTTAATTAAATAGAGCCTTGGGATCAAATCAGTCGGAATGATGAGGTGGATGATGAAATCCCACCAGTTTCAATTTGGAGCTGGGTCTGCTCTCTTAGAGTTGATTGATTAACGGCCATGCCACGCAAGTCGAATAATATGTATGCGAAAGCAAATAGACAAGTGGCAATGATTCACCCAATAACACCGTATCGCACTCAAGGTGAGGATAGGGACTTACCTCCCGTGGGCCACGCCATGGGGTCTCCTCCGTGGGTTAGGGAGGGGTATCCTAATGGGCTTGGGCCCGACTCCACCTCTTTGAGCTTTCGCTCCCTACCCACACTGGAATCGTATGCTGCAGAAAGGTTAGATAGCACGGTCTAGGTATTCGGGATTCTATTTGGAAGATCCTTACCTTTTTTAGGGTTCACAGAGCACGCATTAGATTTAGGCAAGTTTTTGAATTACTTTCCAAGTTCGAGATGGGTTAAAATTTAGGAATTCCCAGATGGAAAATACCTAGATTGGAAAGTTTTCCGAACTGTGAAGATCTTCCAAAAAAGATTTGATTGCGAGATCCGTTATAATTTTGGAAAATTTCTCAAAATTGAAATTCTGCTAGATTTAGGGTGTTTCCTTTTGCAGACTTTTCCAAATTCGGAAGATTTCTAAAGATAAAAATTCTTCTAAAGAGGAAACTTCTAAGAGGGGAAACCCTAATTTAGCAGAGTTTCAAGATTTTAGAATCTTTCCAAAAATCGCAAATCCTTGATTGGTGATTTTTAAAAATCTGCAGAATATAAAACCCTAATTTTTTTGAATTTTGATTTTTTATTTTTTTGGTATTTTCCACTTAATCTAGGGTTTCTAAAAAACCCTAGAACAAGATCTAGCAGTTATATGGAAAGCAGTAAAACTCCTAAATTATTATAAATTGCACTCGGCCTTCCGAGGCATTAAAAATAATAATTTAAAAACTGCTAAAAATCACTAAAAACCAAAAATAGAAAGTTTCCTTAAAAGGTCAGGCTGTCCAAATTGAGCAGCTTTTCGCTTCAGCAACTTTCCAATTCCATCTTTACGTCCTTTTTCGCACTCCCGTACACCCGAGTGGCAACGGCGCCATTTGAAACTCGGGTTTTCCGCGTCGTTGGTTACGGAAACCCTAATCTCAACACATTTGTAAATTTTATCAGATTATCCTGCAAAAGTATGCAATTTTGTATAAGGATTATTGTCGGATGTCGATCCACACTCGGGATTAGTCGGATTAGTGCGAATAAGAACATAAAATAATTAGAAAATTGCCAGAATTCATGAGGATGTGAGAGTGGTGGAATAGCTTTAAAACCTCCATTTGAGAGAGAAACTAATCAACATTAACACACTAAATTAAAGCTTCATTAATTCAAAGTAAGAGAATCACATCAACTATTTGATTAACAAAAGTAGAATAGCATCTAACTACAAAGTAGTAAATGAGAAAGATAGAGAGAGAAAGAAGAGAGAGAAATTAGGAAAACAAGAGATTTTTGAAATCTAGAGAGAGAGGTGGTTTTTAGAGAGTGAAAATGATAGAGAGAGAAGGCAATGTAGAGAGAGAAAGTGGAGAGAATCTAAGAGTTTTTAGAGAGAGAAAGAGGTATAATGAGAGAAGATTAGAGAGATGGGTCCGGCCAATGGATGGGAATGGATTTGTGCAAGTTGCACGGATAATGACAGTGGATTCACCAAGGAATAGTGGCAGGCTGGTGGTGCATTGAAGGAAGTGCCAACCCGTGGATGTGCAAGTGGTGAATTGCTTGTGGGTATGATTGCACTATGTGGTGGTACATTGCAACCCATGAAGGAAAGGAGAAGACTTGGCCTTGAAAGTGGATGTGCAAGGCAGATGTTGCACCAGCAGGTGAGATAGATGGTGTAGATCTGCAAGGAGGGGTGCTGACTGTGGTGGATGTAGTTCAACAAGTGGAAAGCAGGTAGGAGGGGAGGTGGTGAAGACGCACCCTAGTTGTAACCGTCTGGCAACACAAGAGGGGTTGGAGTTGTAGGTTTTACAACTCCAGAGATCATTGAAGAGCCAGGTGAGAATGAGATTGAGATGGGGTTTTGTTGCTGATGTTGCAGGTGTGCAACATGCAGCAAGTGGGAAAGTTCACCGGAATAGAGGGCAGCAACTTGCTGGGATGGTGAAGGGAGACGCTCCCTTGCTGGTACAACCAAGGCGCTGGACGTGAAGAAAGTGAAGAGAAAGAAGAAGAAGAAAAAGAAGAAGAAGAAGAAGAAGAAGAAGAAAAGGAGGGGAAGAAGAACAAGATGGAGGAGATGGGGGAAGGAGATCCTCACAGATGTTCGCCGGCGTTAATGGAGTTCGTCGGCGATTCTATTTTTTTTTTTTCTTTTGAAACTTAAAGCCGAATAAAAAGGGAAGAAGAATAAGAAGAATAAGAAGGGAAGGATGAGGAAAGGAAGGAGTAGGGAGCAGCAGCAACGTCCTGCCCGTGTGCAGAGTCGGCCGGAGTTGCATCCTGCAACTCTGGTCGGTGAAAAAGAAGAGGAAGACAGATGTTAGAAGAAGAAGAAGAAGAAGAAGAAGAAGAAGAAGAAGAAGGATCCAAACTCACCAGTGATGCAGGTTGGATTCGCCAGAGATGGCAGCTTGTTAAGGAGAGGCGTGGTGGCTACGAGGAAGAATACACTGCTGGTCTGGTTAGGAGAAGCGCATGGTGCAGCAGCCAAGGCAGCAATCGTGTTGCAGGCCAAGCCTGTGGTGGAGGATGGCCAGCCCACAAAGAAGAAGAAGACGGTGGTGAAGAAGGGAAGAAGAAGAAGAAGACAGAGAAGAAGAGAAGGGGGGAGGGAACCATCGAAACTAACGTGAATGGGGTTCTTATATCTAGGGTTAGAGGATGTGGATTTTAATGACCGTTGGATGGAGGGGAAGAAGAGATGGATGTGGAAGAGGGGGGAGAGTTAACGTGGGAGAGAAAACCCACAGTTTTTCTTTCATGTGTTTCTATTTTATTTTTTATTAATTTTTTTTTTCTTTTCTTTATTTCCTTTTCTATTTTATTTTGTTTTTAATTTCTCGGGTTAGCGTGGGGATGTGGGCTTTGGTGTAGCGGGCCAAAGGTCGTTCTCTACATGGAGGGTTGTGGTCCTATTTTTAGGAGAGGATGAGAGAGAAATGTGTTGGTTTTTAGAGAGGGAAAATGTGGGGTCGAGGAGAGAGAAATGGTATATGTGGGCTGTTGGATCAATCGAGGGTGAATGTGAGTGTTTGATCGAGGAAGGTAGGATGGGTCTAACGGCTATGGATGGTGTTAGGATCAAGTCAGGATTGAGGGTATGCGATTGGTGATCGTGTGGTATAGAAGTGAGCAATCAGATCAAGGGAAGAGAAAATGTAGGGGAGAGGAATGTGATTGGGGATGATCGCGTGGTATGATGGGGAAGCTAGGAGGATCTAATGGCGAGGATTAGATGATGAGCTAGAGTGATGATTGGAGGGTTTGATTGGGAAGGGTTAGATCGATGGTTAGGAGGTTCTAAGGTGGTGTGATGGGAGAGTTAGGAGAGAAGAGAGAGAAAATAACAGAAAATACAGGGAAAAGAGCTGGCAGAGGGTCTAGAACCCTGGTCTTCATTGTGTCCCTTCTCACGCTTCACCAATAGAGCAGACCATCATTTCTTGTTGATCATGCAGCTTTAAACGCTTTGGTCCGTCTCTTGGTCATTGGCTCTCCCGCTCTCTTCGTTCTTTGGGCCGGCTCTTCGGTCCTCTTGTTCAGCCCGCATTTGACCTATATCTTCTAGTCATAGCCTATAGGCTCTTTAAATTTTGATAATGGGCTTTCATGATCGATGTGGGCCCACAAGTCTTGAGACTCATCCACTCAGGGTTTCCTGCGATAGAAGAAGCGCGTAATTAGATTTAATCAGAACGGCTTTATATCTAGACTTCCAAAAATGTGTTTAATGCATGTAAATATACCATTTCATCTAGAAAAGTGTGTTTTACGCAACAGAAGAGACTCTTACCTAGAAAAGTAGATAAATAGAGCATTTTACGTAGGAGAGTGCGATAACGCTAAAAGGATAATTGCTTAAAATAAGCACTTTTGAACAAATATCAGTATGTCAATGATGGTTACGAAAATCCTGCCAAACTACTTGAGACCCATATCGCGCCAACTGCTTTATCTGTTAGGGTGCTAGCTGACTTGATAGATGCTCCAGAGAACTTTTGTCCGAGCAGTAGATCTACTTGAGATGTTGGTGAAAGTAGGGTTTTTCCGCGTCGTTGGTTACGGAAACCCTAACTTCAACACAATTTGTAATTTTTATCTGCGATTTCCTATAAAATTCAGAGATTCTAGCATAGGGATTCGTGTCGGATGTCGATCCGCACTCGGGATTAGTCGGATTAGTGCACGTAAAGAACATAAAATGACTAATTTTTGTTACCAAAAATATAGAGAATATGGAGAGGTGAGAATGGTGGATCGAGGTGATTTCAAAACATGCTTTGGTGATTTTTAGAGAGAGAAATTGCCAATGGAAGCATTAAACAAACCTAACTAAACACAATAAAGCATTATTATAATTTATTGAAATATTAACTCCTTTACAATAATCTCTATCAAAATTGCGAAAGAAAAATTACAAGAACTAAAAGATTAAACTAAAAAGCTATAAAAATTTAGAGAGAGAAGGAAAGAGATGAAGAGAGAGAAAAGGTTAGAATTACCTAGAGAGAGTTTGGAGAGACAAGACTAAGTGGAAAGATTTAGAGAGAGAAAGAAGAAGGTTTAGAGGGAGAGAAGAACGATTGAGATTTTACCCGGGATACTTACCTGGCCGGATCTAGAGAAGTGCTAGCAGCAAGGAGAGGAACGTGACTGGTGGAGGAGCACACCCTGTTGGTGCACAGCAAGATGGAGAAACTCACGGCCTACACATGGGGTGTGATGCCGTGAAGATGGTGGCTAATGGCTGATCCGTTGGGAGAAACACCGGTGGAGGAAGCTTTGGTGTTGCCGGACTGCTAGATGCAGCAACGGCGTTGAGCGCCTGAGTTGCGTGGATGCGGGTTGCAGACGTGCAACTCACAACCGTTAATGGAGATGAGAAGATGGGGAGGATGGGGTTGAAGCCGTTGAGGAGTGTTGGTTTTGATGGTGGAGTAGAGGGTTAAACCGACCGGAGTTGCAGACCTGCAACTCCGGCAAAAGAACTTACCGTTGCAGGTGGGGATGCGGAAGAGAGGTGGAGCAGCTACCTTTGGTGATGAGGACGGTGGTGCTATGTGCTGGGCGGTGGTGAAGCTTCAACCGAAAATGATTATTGTGGAATTGGCACGGCCTGAGTTGCAGGCGTTGTTTGATGATTAACAGTGGTGGCAGCAGGCGGTCGTGGTGGAAGAAGAAAAGAAGAAGGTGAAGAAGGAGACGGAGAGGGCGGTTCGTGACGTGGTGACCGGAGTTGCAGGCTGCAACTCCGGTAAGCAAACGTGAACAAGAAGCGGTGCTGCCCGTGGCAGCAAGCTCTGTTGCGCACAGGCGGAGGGGGGAAGCTTTAGATGAAGGAGAAGTAGGACGAGACAGCACAAGAAGAAAAGAAGAAGGAGGCGGCTGGAGTTCTGCAACTCCGGCCGGGATGAAGAAGAAGAAGAAGAAGAAGAAGAAGAAGAAGAAGAGGAGGAGGAAAGAAGGAGAGAACGAAGGGGAGAAAGTGGGGAAGGATTTTGGGGAAGGAGAGGAGGAGAGGGGAGAGGGATTAGGGTTCGAACGAACCCCTCTCCTTCTCCTTTTAAAGCTCCCTATTTCCTTTAATGGAAATAGGGTATTTTTTGAAAATAAAAAAATATGAAAAATATATATATATATTTTTTTTGAAGTAAAACATTACTTTTCTATGGGGAATCTCCCCATTTAGTGGACCCCCCATTTTTTAAAATTTAATTAAAATTATTTTGAAATTCACGGGGTCCACTAACTGATCGGACAGCGGGTCGATGATGATGGGCCCGGCTACTGGCCCACATGGATTGAAGATGTCCATCGTCTCACAAGATGATGTGACAGACAGTCTGATGGCAATTGGATAGATGGTGACTTGATTGGGACCCAAATTGTTAGATCGACGGATCTAGAGAGATCCAACGGTCCAATTGAAGATCCAACGGTCCGATGGAAGATCCAACGGTCAGAAAGCTAAGGGAGATGAGATAGAGCCGATGGGCAGGAGTTCTGGGGTTAGGTCAGTAGATTCAAGGACCGAGAGATGAAGAGAGAGAGAGAATAAGGAGAGATGAGAAAGAAAGTATCAGAAAATAGAGAGAAAAGCACTGGCGGAGGGTCTGGAACCCTGGTCTTCACTGTGACCATCCTCACGCTTCTCCAGTAGAGTAGACTATCATTCCTTGCTGACTCATGTGGCTTTAAATGCTTTGGTCCGTCTTTTGGTCATTGGCTCTCCTACTCTTTTCGTTCTTTGGGCCGACCTTTTGGTCCTCTTATTCAGCCCATATTCGGCCCATATCTTCTAGTCACAGCATGTGGGCTCTTTAAGCTTTGATAATGGGCTTTCCTGATCGATGTGGGCTCGCAAGTCTCGAGAATTGTCCCATCGGGGTTTCCTGCGACAGAAGAAGCGCGTAATGAGACTCTATCAGAATGATTACATGTCTAGACTTCCGAAAATGTGTTTAATGCATGCAAATATACCATTTCGTCCAGAAAAGTGTGTTCTACGCAATACAAGAGACTCTTACGTAGAAAAGTAGATAAATAGAGCATTTTAACGTAGGAGAGTGTGAAAACGCTTAGAAGATAACAGTGGAAAATACGCACTTTTAAGCGAATATCAGTTGGCATGTTGGTGGATCGAGTTGACCATGAAGTGAGTTACCAGATCAAGTTGCGGGAGTCAAAACTGCAGTTTAAGATACCACTCTAAATCCTGAGCCACATACTATGCGTCCACCAAAGTATGGATAAATGGGGAATGAGCTATCTCTAAAGCTTAGATCAAAAACCCATACAGAACTTGGATATGGTTATGAGGGTCATCACTGATCGATGATACAACGCATCATGTATTCATCGAATTTTGCGACATAGTCAACGACAGACATAGATCATTGGCAAAGAGATTGCCATTGATCTAAAAGTCTCTCGTGATAGATCAGAGATAGATAGTTCTGAAATAATGTGTATCCCAATATCACTGGATACTTCTTTCTCAATGGCACGAAAAAGCTCCAACACCTCCTCTTCATGGCCATGGTACAACAAACCTAGGAAAGTTCCAAATCCCATCACCTTGTCTAGCACCCACCCTGAAACCCCATCCCTCTGAACATCGACTTCCTATGGCTGAACTTGGCTTAGCTCAGACAGAGGGTCATTAAAGCAAATCATTGCTCTTGACGATACATCAATCAGCTCGGAACACGGACCCTCAATCATGTCGTCTCTTCTCTAAATCTGTTCCTCCTCCACAGAAATAGCCCAAGAAACTTTTTTCCTATCCTCTTTCGCTTTTCTCAAATAAGCTAGCTTCATTAAAGGACTAATCGACATGTATCTACCCTCACAACCTTCCATCTCATTGTTATTCAAACTACCACCTAAAAGGGGGGAGGGAAGGGAGAAATCAAGATCGCGGCAAGAGGGGATCTCAGGACAGGGCAGATCTCTCACCTGATTCTCGACTGCCACTGGTGGTGCGACTTGAGGGGGTAGCTGCAGAGAAGAATCAAATTGTTCGTCACATCTGCTCTCCCTAGCACCTGAAACTGCACAATCCTCAGCTGGCTGCTCCTCCATAATTTCTTCAGGTCCCTCCACTATCTCCTCCACCAAATCAGAGTTTTGTAGCTCTAAAACCCTATTGGTTACTTCCCCCGAACATTCACCTAAAGAGAAAATGGTTTTGTGCCTTGGAACATAACATGTGGAGTCGGTTGAGCTGCTACACCCTCAAGCATCGACTTTAAATACTCATTTTGCATTTACCCATATAACCGTCAGATTGAACTTTTTTAACCCCATCCATTGGACGATCCACCTCATCCTTAATAAGGATACCCTTCTCTGCCATGATACGGGCCTTCTTACCGTACAAAACTTTAGGTGGCCGATGAGAATGTGACATGCCAATCTCCCGAAAGTTCCCTCGCTTATTTAAGTAACATGCCGCGTTAGCACTCTGATGTCTGTCACCAGTATCACAATTAGTACACCCTACCTCTTCATAACCCGACCATCCCTTCTGATAAACATGATCCACCCGTCTCCCCCCCTGACATTGATCATAATCCGTAGCCCATCTCGACCTACCCTCCCATCGTCCTTTGCGATACATCATACCAACTCTGCCATCCCGCCTCTTTCCACCCCGTACATATGGCCGTTGCTCGAAGCGATCAAGAGACATGTGTCTATGTCCAGTGCTTTGACTCAACCTGTCCGTCTGCTTGATGTAATCGGCCCGACGTGGATATTCGAAATCCTTCCACATCCTCCCCTTCTCTACCATTCTACCCTTCTCCCAGAGGTCCACCTCAGCAACATTAATACAATCGTGATGTTAAGGAAAGTTTCCTCCCTCCACGTTAGCTTCATCCTTGTATTGCCTTTGAAAGCTTGGTCTTCCATTGGAGATGCTCTCCGGTTAGCAACTATCCTTTGATTACCGACCTGCTGGGAATCATAAGGAGCCCCCCTACCTCCACTGTGGTCTTAGTGTCTATTGGGGCGTTCGACATCTCCGGCATAGTCTCCGACCAAATTTTCACTGTATAAACACACCCAGCAAAGAGAAAGTCGTACTCTGACGGAATCTCCCCCCCCCCCCCCAGATTTTTCACCAGAATACGCACCCATTCAATGTTCAACAGCGCGTTAGTACCTTTGTCGATTGTGGCAAAGCCACCACAAAGATCCCCCACTGCTTGGAAAGCTGATTGTCCCCAGAGATGCAGCGACAAGCCATATAGCCGCAACCATCATTCACCTTGCTTAGTGGTAAACAAAGAGCAACCAGCTTTTCTACTCTAGACATCAAGAAACAGATATGCGTCTGCCTTCGATCTGTTTCCCTCTCGGAGAACTCTCTCTGCTTCCTTCTCCGAAGGGAAGATGAAGAGTCAAAGGTCCCCTGCCATCTTATGAACCTTGACTTCCGTCGACACTATCCATGACTTCCCCACCCATCGCTGAACAGCGGTAGGGTCTCCAGGATCTTCATCCCATCTGCCTACTAAGCAAGATTTAAGGAACTCTTTTCTAGTTGCTACCCCATAACCATTAGGAACAATGTAGTTACCAGACTTTCTCTTAAGCATTGTACATCCCCCGCCACCAGGTAGTTTGTTCAAACCAGCCACCTCTTTGTACTATCTATCTGTCCCCTGATAGTACTGAGGATTCTAGAGGAGCCATAAACTTTCTACGAACAGAAACTACCCATTTCCCTCCATTAGCATTCCAATAGAAATCTGGCCGAAACCCTCATCTCTGATACCAAGCTCGTCGTCGATCCATTACCAAACTTTAGCTTGGCTGATCTTAATTTTCTTGTTTTCCTTCATCTCTTATCCCATTCAACAGTTCAAATCACATATTTATTGGTTCAAATCGTATTCTTTCTTCCATCATGCTATCGATTATAAAGGCAAGGCCTCTCCAATAAAATAGGACATACCTTCGTTGGGATGACATCATACCAAACAAAGTCTTTATAAAAAAAATGCTAGGGAAGAAAATTTCTGGATGGGATCCTAATCGCTAATAAGTTCAAAAATCCATTAACAACACTCATCAAGAGATTTAGAAAATTTTAAGTTATAACTTCTAACTTTAAACAAGTTCCTTAGTTTCTACAATAGTTTATCCAAGCACCCAACACAAATCATATTGTTTCTAAAACAACAATGTTGGAAAGAAAAATAATTCTTTCAAAAATGCTTTGTTTCTTCATCTGACAAAAATTAAGTTGGATTTGTATAGGGCATGCATTCTGAACAATCAGATTAGGAGTATATAACATCATTTATTTGAGATTTATAAAATTATGAGATCAATAAAGGACCTCAGTTGCATGGGTTTTTTCTTTTTTTATTCCAAATTGGTCTTGCCGACATGGTTTGATCTCAAGATATTTAATCCTGGCCTAAAAGCAAGGGTTTTTGGGACAGGTGTAGAAACCACGTCTGATTTTTCAATTTCCAACTAGAAGTTCACAATCAGTACAAGTGTACAACTTTTACGCAAATCTGATCAGGTCAAAATTGATAACCTGCTTGCTTATCCAAAAAAACAAAATGATAACCAGATATATCCTGTGCAAAATTCAAGTACGACATAAACATCAGGTCCCTACTATTGGTTCCCATACCCTGCACCCTCCAATCAGGATCACATAGTAATAGATGCTTGTGTACCACAACTTTGGGCAAATAATTGATGTTCACTATAGAAAAGGAATTCTTTTACAAAATAAACTATGGCCAAATAATTGATGATGATATGATGTTAGAGAGATCTTACTTTAGTCTCTTTTAACTTTATTTGGGTCTTAAACGATAATCATTAAAACTTGCATTCTCTATTTTGTCATTAAAATTTATTGATTTCACACATAACTCCTCTATCTGAATATTTAAGTAAATAGTACATAAATAAAGATATTAAATATTTGTTCCTTGAAGTACGGTCAAATTTATCATACACATGAAGCTGCATTAGGTGTATAATCAACCAAACTAGTGATCAGCTGGCCAGAATTATAGCTAAACTAAGCACTGGAATTATTTGGTATGACACTTTTGCACTACTCCTCTGAGGAAGATAAGCAAGAGATTGTCTATTTCTTTATTTCTTTCTCCAATGACAAAATCATGGAGAGACGACAACTAACAAGATATATCCAGATTTTACAAAATCAGAAACTTTACTAAATATATGGCCTTGAATATCCTCTTACTCAGGGCAGAGTCAGTCCTAAAATGCATTGTGATGTTTTGAGGTATTCTAAGCATAGAGAGTTCCTCATGTGCTTGAAATTTCACCTAAAATATACTATCAGAAATTATCAAATCCTATTAAGATTACCAACTTTTATGTGTAGTGGAGAAGAACCTGTGAATAAGTTAACATAAGTTAATTGGAAATGTAAGGGAAAAAACTTGTTCCATTGTGCTCCTATTTGTTTATTTGAAGAAAGTCTAAATATCTATGGATAGTCACAGTTACAAGCTTAGAGGTCTGCTCTCTCATAACACATTTCTTGTAAGCCTATACTTTCTAGGCATGTAAATCTCGGCAACTCTTGAAGCTTTGCAATTCAACAGGAGAATATTACTTTTGAAGGGTATGTGGTCCAAATTGAATATTTGTACATGTGATGAGGTTAGGAACCCCATCCGCATCAAGATAATTGGTTGCTTCCAGCTAATAATCCCGAGTAGTGGGATGCCTATTATGAATTGTAGCAACATAATTGTTTGCTAAATGAAGTTGTATGAAATAGCTCAAGTTTACCAAAGTCGGTCAAGGAAATAAGGAAGTTCATTCCACAATTAGAATAATATCAAGAGCACTACAAATGAAATTATGCAAAATTATTTTGGAAATGTCAAGATTCACGAGTTTAGATCCATCAAATGTCAACCAATAAAACCATGAGATTGTCAGTAAGAAGCTTTGGACAATGAAATCATAAGGATCATTGACTATACCCGAGAAAAACCAAGCAGATAAGGATGAGTGATGCCCTGTTTGGAGGAAAGCTCCTAAGAGTAGCTATTCTAAAAAGATGATGTAATCATTGAGAAAGACTAGAGATAAGGTCTTAAGTAGCTCATGTTCGAAAATCTCATCATGAAGTAATATATTACCACAAACAGTGTGCCCAGAACAAAATAGGTAATCAATGAGCCTGTCCAACAGAAGTCAGGGTAGGTGCTTGTAAAGTTGTTAATTTAGCAATTGAACTGAGATTTTCAGCAATGGGTAAAAATCAAAAGGGAGCTCTTCAAAGAGCATGTTATGATTGGAGGAAATCACAAATACAAGTTCCAAAAACCATCTTTAGATTGAATCTAAGGCTTTGTATGGTTGCCCTGAATAAGTCTTCTTATAAATAATTTTTGCATATAAATGCCATCACTTTCTAACATAAAATTCCTTTTTCTCCAACAAAACTATTTGTTGATCACCATACAATGCCTAAAGAAACAACCTGACTCTTTTGGAATCTCAATGAAATTTGTTGTTTCACAGCCCATTTCTCTGTGAAAAATCAAAGGTTAACCATAGGAGATAGCTATGTTGCCCACAAAGCTAAGAGCTTCAAGGTTCAAGTCATGAAACTTTAGTACATGTGGTTGCATCTAATTCCGTGACAAACACAAATGGGTGGTCACATTCCTTTTCCATTCAATTTTACAACAAATTTTTGCTCATTTAACATAACTGAAAATAGACCAGCAAAATGATTTAAGAAAATGAGACCTAGATTAGAAAGAATCTAGCAAGAACCAAACCCCATTCCATATGGCCCGTACGAGTTATTTGAAAATTTAGTGCTAAGCATCTAGTAAGCAACCAAACTGCAAATTCTATGTTATCCATCCGAAAATCTAAAGCGAAACAAACCTGAAGAGCAGCAATCCAAGCAAAATTAAGTTGAATGAAGGCATGCAATCAGAAAATGGGTTGCGAAAATGTTCAAACTGGATAGCAAAGAGGATTAAGATACACAAACAACAAAAATTGTGTGTAATACTTACACCCTTTTCCCCCTTTAATGTATTTTTTGAGATTTACTAATAAAAGACCAAGAAAATTAAAGAAAAAATATTCCTTATAACTTGTAATTAAGTCATATTAATCACTCAAACCATGGGCATTTCCCGAAGAGGATTTTAAAATACACAACTGGTAGACTGTAAAGATAGACAACCAATAGCATAGTCATACATGTTGGGCACACACAAGGGCTACCATTTCAGAGAACTACTACTTTTCAACTTAATTCGATCTTAACAATCCAGTCTATAGACTCTTTTTTTATGGACCATATGCCATTCTTTTAGACCATGGAAGACTATGTATGCATAGTGCCCTGTGCCAACATGAGCTAGGCCAATGATAATCATCTTTTCAGTCTACCAAAATAGAACCTCAAATTCCCCATGTCCAAAATGAAATTTATACTCTCATACTTTAGAAGTTCGCCTAAAATGAGCATGAAGTTAGAAATGAAATGGCAAGAAGTAACCCTCACCTCATAATTGTGGATCTTTTGCATGTACTTCCTGATAAATAATCAATTGCTGCCCCCAACCCATAGCCTCCCTTATTGCAGGGATTCCAACCTCAAATCTAGTCCAGTTAAGGAGTGAATGAACATAAATAAAAAAAAATTAAAAACAAGCATGTAAAATCAACATTCTTTTTACAAGACTTAAAACGTAATGATAGTGTACCATAATAGAAATGACCAGAATACATGATGACTAATCCGTGCAAGCTGAGAAAACAGCTTTTCGACGAAAAGAAGATGAAGATGATGAAGGAGCATAAATTTGTTCTTCTCAAATCTCAACAGTTCAGGATGAAATTTCACCGGTCCGTTCTCTTGAACTCAATATACTTAAAAGGGGGAGTTGATTAGGTATTTAAAATTATTTATACCTATACAGTTTTACTGGTCTATGGTAAGGGAATAAAATCGTATGTCTTATTTGTTTGATAAAAGATTATCACAACTAACTCAAATCGAATATACCTCCGTGGTATATTTTCTTTTCATCGTTTGATCTAATCAAAATAGATTGCGGAATACAAACAAACAATCACACAAGACAAGAGATTTTTACGTAGAAACCTTAGCCAAGAAAAAATCACAGGACCACGTCCAGACAGAAAGTATCACTAACTGAAAAGTTAAACGAAACAAAGGTTACCTACGCAGCACCGTTGCAAATACAGCTTCCAACCTTAGCCAAGGTCTATTGTCGATACATCCACGTCCTCTGAATCAACGCTACGAATCCATGTACGCCCTTCCAGCCAAGAAGCCTTGTCCACTTGTTTAGATTGGAACATCCCAAACCTACCATCGATCGGCTCCTCCGATCTTAATTCTCAACACTTCCGCCTTTGTAGAAGGTGAAGGATTCAGTACACCCTGAACCCTAGGTTGCTCAAATGGTGTTGAGTCACACTGTAACACTCAGGCTACTAGGTCAAATATAGAAGTGGAAGACCTAAGCTGAGGAAAAGATCAAGCACTTGGCTTTGATCAAGAAGAGAACAAACTCACAAGATGTGAATGGAAAACAAGCTTCTTGCTCTTCGAATGGACACTCTAATAAATAAAACATTTACTTCTCTCTCTTGAAGATTGAGTCACTCTGTGTCTTTGTATGTGTTTAGAGAAGGCATAGAAGGGTTGTACTTATATAATTCCAAGACCCTGAATCGTGCAGAACGTGAGATAATGGAACCAAGAATTTCAGATCTGATAAGGACCAATTATGTGCATGGTCCAATCGATTGTACACTAGGTCCAATCGATTGGGTCATGTCCAATCGATTGGGGATAAGTGTCCAATCGATTGGGTTGAATAAGATTTCTATTCCGAAGGCTCTAATCGATTATACAGGGGTCTCCAATCGATTTGACTCAAATAAGTTTCTGTCCCGAAGGCTCCAATCGATTTTACAGAGTCTCCAATCGATTTACTCAAATAAGATTCTGTCTCGAAGACTCCAATCAATTTCACAGAGTCTCCAATCGATTGGGCTGAAATAAGTTTCTGCCTCGTAGCTTCCAATCGATTACACAGAGTCTCCAATCGATTGGGCTATGTCTAATCAATTGGGGATAAGTGTCCAATCGATTGGACTATCCCATTAGTCAATTTTATTGACTTAGACTCGGGTTAGTCAAATGACTAAGTTTGACAATTATATTTTATTCATTTTAACCAATTCCTATGGCCACTAAGTTGCTTACCTTCTTAATCGAGCGTACACGATCATTAACTAACAAATCGACAGTTACTCAGATGACTCCTGTCATCAACCATCTGATTCTTGCTGTCTCTGTCTTTTAGTCTTCACGTAGTTAGCGAAGTATACATACTATGACATCTTCACACTACACTAGTGCTCGTAGGAACGGTTACAAGAATGTTTTTATGTCAAACAGAATCTTTGCCAAATTGAATATTAAAAATATTCCTTACACAGGACAGTGATCCTAATGACAACAAGTTTGTCTAAAGAATTTTAGCAACTCACTTGGATGCTCATGAACCCATTGTACAGAATAATGTGTCCCTAAACTTACATCTAAATAATATGCATTTCCAATGAAACTATTGCCAGTTTTCACCATCAACAATCTTCTATAATGACAGAGAATCTAGCTCAATAAACAGCTTAAAAAGCCATGACCCCACCTTTTTCTAGGTAAACTCATGAGTATTAATCTTTTCTAGTACAGCAAAATTATCTTTAATAACATTTATGGCATATAATATAGCCTTGCAAAAGTAAACCTAGATGTAAAAGGACAACAAAAACTCTTTCTCTTCTGCTTTAGAAGAGCTTCTCTTCTTATCCTCAGATGCCACATCAGAGGCCTTACTTTGACATTTTAAGGTAATTCCCTGCCTTGTGTGCCTTCTCTCAGCTGAGGGGTAGATTGAATTAGAGTTTCCTTAGGTCGTAAGACGAATCAAAAAATGCATGCAGGTTGTTGGTAAAGGAAAAAAAGGATAGAAAATTGGCACTAGTGTTCTTGGTAGTAACCTATAAATCAATTGCAAATAATTTATGTGCTTTTGTGAAGAGAGCATTGAATATATTTTCTCTTTGTCTTCCTTTTATCACTTCTAAAAGTCTTGCTCCTCACCTCATCCTAATAAATGAATATCTCAACTGATCATCAAACTTCACATGTCAACCAAACCATCATTCTTTATATACATGACCTTGTTTATGGGGTTGTTTTACACTTCTGATGCCCTCCATCTACATGTCATTCCCAATCTTAGAAAATCACAACCAAAGAAAATATAACAATAACTAATAAAAAATTATCCAAATTAGATCAAAAATTCAGATGTTATTTTATGGTTCTCTCCTTGCTCCCAGAAACACTTACAAAAGCAGAACAAAATACTGTGCATTTTTCACCAATGTTTGGTTCTAGTACTCAGAAGTAGTTTGTAATTTGTCTCATGTTTTGTTGTTCTACTCACAAGTGACTGCATGCATGTGAGTTTTTCATTCTAGCTAATTAAAGTTGCTTATTCTGTCATATCCGAGAAATGTATTAGCTTGGTCTGTGCCTCTTTTAGATTATTCTTGATCAATTTGGCTGGGTCTAGGTCCATATTTCAGACTACTAATAATCAAGTAGGGGTCTTATCCTTGAACTAAACCCCATTCACTAATGATGATTGAAACACTTATCATTTACTACAAACCACTAATTCGACTTCAGAAGCACGATAAGAACCCTATATGCAAGAAAAGGCTAGTACATGCGAGCATCAACATCTTATAATATTACGAATGAAAGAGGAGCATCAGCCGAAAGCATCAATGGAAAAACAAGCTACACGAAATCAATCATAATATCCTGACATCCAATTTTTAAAGTTATTCATCATGTTTGTTTCACAATATCTTATTCCTGAAAGAGATACTTTTGAAAAAACAAATCATGCAAAAATTTTCTTTTTTTGGCAAAAAAATGGTGATCCAAACTTCCCTAGTCTTATCCAAACCATCCACATCCTAAAAATGTCTTTCCTTAATCTCTAAGGCAACTCTATGAATGAGAGTCGTAGATTCTACGAAGGTAACTCATGAAGTCCTACTTAATCTCTCAAGCCCTACAAGATTTCTTCACCATTACAAGCACTACAAGTAAGAATCTTGGACCACATACCAAGCATTGAGAATGAGAAGTTATAAGAGTGGACAAAAAATAGATCCACACGACACCAAAAGATCTTGTAATAAAAAAAGGCAAAATCAACAAAATAATCCATAAAACTAGGGTTTCAGTAAGATGGAATAATTAACTTGTGTGGTGAAAATAAAAATAAAAAAGTAAACCAAAAAAGAAAAGTTTTCATTAGAAAGTTTTATGAGCAAGAAAGATGGGTTCGCATTACTCACATGGTCAAATCCCATAGTCACATCCTATCCAAGGTAGCTGGACATATGGGAATCACACCAACCGGGGAGACGAGGGCATCCATAGGAACATCATTCGGGGTGACATAAGGATGACTGCTTTATCCATTATCTGCAGAGTACAACAGTGCAACTGCAACCAAACTAGGGAAATCAACCATCTTAATACAAGGTAAACGATAAAATAACTGGTCCGTTCTCTCTTGCTCAATAATACTTAGAAGGGGGATGATTAGGTATTTAAAAATTAATCTAGCCTAACACAAGTTTATTGGTCAAGGTAAGGTGATAAACTCACATGTCTTAGTTGATTGATAAATGAATTATCTCAACCGACTCAAATCAAATATACATCCGTGGTATATTGTCTTTTTGTTGTTTGATTTAATTAATACAATTAGCGGAACAACAATCAAACATCCTATTGATAGTGAAATAGGGATCGTTACAAAAATCACGACCAAGGGACGCGAAGATTGACCGCCGACGCTTAACCACACATGTCATTTCTTCAAGATAATGACATTTTTCAATGCAGAGGACTTTAAGATGATATTTTACTGGGGAGATGAGCCCATACGGTTGTGTGAGAGAAGAGAATATACAACCGTATTTAGTCAGAAAGGAGACAACTGGCACAGATTTCAAGAAAATGAAGATGGTCAGTTTTGAGTAGAACCAGCCCAATTCCCTAAGATGTAACTACATACGGTTGTGTAACACATGGGGATACACAACCGTAGGCCCTCAGATTAGGCAGAACAGGGTTAGATTTCTACATAAAGGGCATGCCTCAATTTTTGAGCCAACCACCCACAAATCAGAGAAACTAATTGGATACGATTATGTAGGAATGGAAGCTACACAACTGTATGGAGTTAGATCTGGAAGATCCATAGTAAAAAAGGAGAAAAAGCACATGTGCCCTTTTTCTCGAGATCCGCGCAGTGGGATGAAAAACTAGTCACATACGGTTGTGTAGGACCTCCTCCTACACAACCGTATGCATTTACATTTCCATTAATACCCCTCAAATCTCCAGAAAAGCATCCATGCCATTTTCCTCTAGATGTGTGTAGGAGATTCAAAAAGTGATGCTATACGATTGTGTAGGACCTCCTCCTACACAACTGTATGTAGTTAAAATTTCAAGGAGATCTCTCATTTGTCCAGAAAAGCACATAGGCCATTTTCCTCTAAAAACATACAGAATCTACCAGAGTTAGTGCCATACGATTGTATATCTCTAGGAACCCTACAACCGGATGTAATTATTTTGTTAAGATTGTTTGTAATTTTTCATTATTTTAAGCATTTTTTCCTTATAAAGGTGAATCTGCAACATGTGCAGACCCCTCCCCAAAACTCTATAAAAAGAGGACTCTGGGGATAGAAAAAAAGGATCTTTCCTTGTTTTATTATGATAAGGCTATACTCTGTCGAAATTCATCTAGAATTTGACTTAGTGTTTTTCTTTAGTGTATGTGAGATTTATCGAAGAAAACACTAGTAAAAAGGTGATCCCTAATGAACTATACCGGATAAATGTTCTTCTTCTAAGGACTCTATACCGGGTTATACACGATTAATACTTGAGTAACATACTCCCCATCTTGAGGGGAATGGACTGAAGCAAGAGAATAAGCCTATCCTTTGTGGGTCCAGGGGATTCCACTTAGGATCGAAAAACTGTTAAGAATCCGACACCTAGAATGTTATGGAGTTGTCCTGTCATATAGATGTTTCTGTCACATCGTTTTAATGAACCTATTAATGTTATTGAGACCCAAAGATCTTCTCCTTCTTAATGAACCTATTAACGTTATTGATATATGGAGATTTTCCCTCTGTTGTTTAAAAATAGGACGCTTAAAAGATAATCATGGACTAATCAATGAATTAATCGAACCATACCCCTTTGGAGACTATCTAACCAAAGGGCGACTCCATTTAACAATGTTTGAAACCGTTGGATGCATTTTCGATATTCCCCAGTCCCTCAGTGTGACAGGCTGAGGGACCCATTCAGCATGACTAGATTAAAATCACCTTCATGGGGAATGATGAGCTGGAAGCAACATTAATCAATCAACCGCTTTTTACGTTTATGGTTGTTTGGAATGACGTGAATGACAGTTCAGTCAAGTTCTACTATATGAAATAGATGATGTTATCTCTGTATTTGTCATGAGGGAACAACACACACTACATTACCACTCATACCCTGGAAACGACAAAAGCACACATTCCACGCTCCGCCCACTTCCAGTATCATGTGTTGCCAAATTGCGACCGACACATCTACAAGACAAAGAGTTTTTACGTGGGAATCTTAACCAAGGAAAACTACGTCCAGAAGGAAAGTATTACTAACTGGAAAGTTAAACGAAACAGATGTCACCTACGCAGCAGCATTGCAAATGCAGCTTCCAACCTTAGTCAAGGCCCACTACCGATGCGTCCACGTCCTCTGAATCAATGCCTACACGTGCGCCCTCCCAATCAAGAAGCCTTGTCCTCTTATTCAGTTTGGTACTCTCCAAACCTACTTTCGATAAGTACATCCTGATCTTAATTCTCAACACTCTAGTCTCTACTAAAGGTGAAGGATTCAGTACACCCTGAACCCCAAGTCGCTCAAATAGTGTTGAGCCACACTGGTACTCTCAGACTTGCTAGGTTTAAGATTCTAAGTAGAAAACCTAAGCTGAGTAAGGATCAAGCACTAAGCTATGATCAAAGAGAAGAGAAAAACTCTCAAGGAATAATAATGAAGCTTTGGACTTTTCTTCTTCGAATGGACAAATCTTGATAGATAAAACTCTCTCTTCTGTATGTCAAAGTGTATTTTGTAAGTCCTGAGAAGGGTTATATTTATAGAGATTCATAGCCCTGAGTCATAAGAGAAGTTGGGAAGGTGGAACCTAGAAATTCAGATTTGAAAAGACCTATTCGCGCACAGTCAAATCGATTGTACCTTTGGTCCAATCGATTGGGCTAAGTCCAATCAATTGGGCCAGTACAGATGGGTTCTTCCTTCGTCAATTCAATCGATTCTACCAAAGGTCCAATCGATCGGACTCATGTAAGTTTCTGTTCTGTAGTATAATCGATTTGACAGGGAGTCCAATCGATCGGACTTCAGACAGTGTTCTGTCTCATAGACTCTAATCGATTTTACAGGGACTCCAATCGATTGGCCTGAATAGTCCAATCGATTGGACTTTTCTCCATAGTCAAAATCTTGACTAGACTCGGGTCTATCCTTTGACTCAGTTTGATAATTATCTTTTATTCATTTTAAAACCTATTTCTATGGCCACTAAGTCACTTACATTCCTAGGCGAGTGCACACGATCTTTAACTGATAAATGAGTAGTTACTCAGATGACTCCTGTCGTCAACCATTTGATTTTTGCTATCTTCGTCTTTTAGTCTTCATGTAGTCGGTGAAGTATGCATACTACGACATCTCCAACGCGACACTGGTGCTCGTAGGAACGATTACAAGATATTGACTTCTAGGAGAGTCTGATCAATTGGAGGACTCTGTAAAATCGATTGGAAGCTACGAGGCAGAACATGATCAAAGCCCAATCAATTGGACACATCTGTAAAATCAATTGGAGTCTATGAGACAGAACATGATCATAGCCCAATCGATTGGAGCCTTTGGGACAAAAACTTATTTAAGACCAATCGATTGGACCCAGAGTACAATCGATTGGACTTAGCACGATTAGAGTCTTTCTCAGATCCAAAATTCTAGGTTCCACTCTCCCACGTTCTACAAGACTAAGGGTCATGAATTCTATAAATACAATCCTTCTATATCTTCTCTTAACACACACAGAGTGACACAATACTTTAAGAGAGAGAAAGAAAGGTTTATTTTAGAGTGTCCATTCGAAAAGCAAGAAGCTTGTTTCTCATTCACATTTTGTGAGCTTATTCATTTTCTTAATCAAAGCCAAGTGCTTGATCCATTCCTCAGCTTAAGTCTTCTACTTAGATATTCGACCTAGTAGCTTGAGTGTATCAGTGTGACTCAACACCTTTGAGCAACCTAGGGTTCAAGGTGTACTGAATCCTTCACCTTCGACAAAGACAGGAGTGTTGAGAATTAAGATCGGAGCAACCGATCGACGGTAGGTTTGGGGTGTACCAAACTGAACAAGCGGACAATGCTTCTTGGCTGGAAGGGCGTGCATAGATTTGTAGTGTTGATTCAGAGGACGTGGATGCATCGGCAGTAGGCCTTGGCTAAGGTTGGAAGCTATATTTGCAACGGTGCTGCGTAGGTAACCTTTGTTTTGTTTAACTTTTCAGTTAGCGATACTTTCCATCTGGACGTGGTCCCGTGGTTTTTCCTTGGCTAAGGTTTCTACGTAAAAATCTTGTCTTGTGTGATTGTTTGTTTATATTCCGCTATCTATCTTGATTAGACCAAACGACGAAAAGAAAATATACCACAGAGGTATATTCAATTTAAGTCAGTTGTGATAATTTTTTATCAAACAACTAAGGCATGCGATTTTGTTCCCCTACCATAAACCAGTAAAACTATGTAGATATAATTAATTTTAAATACCTAATCAACCCCCCCTTCTAGATATATTAAATAAATGTTTCGTTAGAATTGGCGAATATTGAACTCACTAATGAAAGGAGACAGTGGGAAGAAGATAAGAAATTGATTATAATGAAAAATAAGGTGTTGAAGGATGAGTTTCAAAAGTGTTTGAAGAATAAAAATTCTTTAGAGAATCAATTGATACAAAATTCTGATATTGTCAAATCCAAGAATTTTGATTCTCAACTTAGTAAACATAAGAATCATGTAAAATTCACTCATTCTACAGGAAGATGTATGACCACAAAGTTCAAACAAACTGAATTTGTTGGTCATCAGAATTCCAGACTAAGTGAGTTATACATGAAATCTAATGAACTAAAGAAATAAATTTCCAAAATTTCTGAATTGAGAAAAACTTTGTATGATAATCATGTTGCTAAACATCATTGGTCCAGAAATGTCAAAATAAGTGAAAATCCATTTTTTCCAAACAAATGGCAAGAATTGTTAAACCACTTTCTAAGTATAAGACCATTTGTGTCACACCCTGAATCCGGATACCTAGATACGACCCAAAAATCTATGGATCGACCCGTACCCGAATACATAGGTGATCCATGAATGTTCCCTAGTGGTCCAATTATGTCAATTAGACTACTAAGGTTCATTCGAAAACCCATTAAATATAAAAAAAAGTCTAGATGTAGAAAATAAATATTTAAAATAATTCATAACTCAAACAATTCAATCAATCAACTAAGTATGGAGAAATGGAGGTGAGATCATGCTCTCAATCAAAAAACAACATGCTCGTAAAAATAAATAAGTAATATTTTAAAATAATCAAAATAAAGTCTGCTAAAGTGTGGGATCAACTCCCAATCCTCACCGATCTCCTCGAGTGCACCGGAGTCTTCCGTCTCAAAATCATCCCACGTATTCGATTCCTCAAAATCTGAAAATGGTATCGGTGTAGCACCGTAAGCTGATGCCCAGTAATGCAACAGTGTGCATGGCATGATGTCATATTATACAAGTTTTTAACCAAGGTATGCATCTCAATCATATAATAAGGTTGACATGAATATGATGGTGAATGCAAGTGAGTATGGGATGCACATGCAATTAATACCAATAACCACATAAGGTCTCCATCTCCTTCCCGCACTGGGAGTGGTCTGACCTATCTGTAAGATATAATAATGTCTGGGGCCTTTCACCCTAGGGTACCAAACCCTGATTAATTGATAAAATCAATATAAACGTATATAATATACTTCAACCACGTTCCCTTATGCACCCCTTATATGAAATGACGTGATGATCATGATATGACAAAAAGATGGTACTAGGGTTACATGACATAAGCACACATGTATTTAACATTTAAATAAGAATATAAAATAAACACATGATCATCAAAAGTGATAACATGGGAACGAATTAAGGTTAAACATGAGTAACATGTAACAATCACCGAAGGTCACGATCAACACAGATGAACAATGTAAGTAAAAATCGTAAGAGAATCCAACACACCATGGCCAAACCCTATGAGAGATCCATGACACAAGGTCGAACCCTAAAGAGGGACCCAAGACACATGGCCGAACCCTATGAAAATCCATGACACATGGGTGGGATCCCCATGCCTACAAGTATAGGTCAAACCATCTACGGTTTAGTCAAACAACAAGGGCTAAGCCCCTTAATATTCAATAATTTATGACTGAACCTCTAAGGGTCCCCAAGGCCATTAATCGTCCAAAATTCAAAAAATATGTGGTTCACAGAAAACATGTTTCCTTGTAAAAATCATAACTAAATAAATATAAATTAGAAAGATACAAACTCAATGGCTTTGAAGACTATATTCATTGAGGTTTCTATGAAAAATAAATTCAAAAATATTGATTTCTAAAATCAAAGTCGAAATTCTTAAAGAAGGGGACAACACAGAATCTAAAATTATGGGTTTTGTAGAAAAGGTCAACACATTAGAAAAATTATAAGTAAATAAATACATATCCTAAAAATACAAAATTAATGGATCTAGAAAATAAATTCACATAGGTTTATAGAAAAAATAAATAAAAAAATATTTAGTTTCAAATTGTATGTATAAATCCTTAGTAAAGTGGACTGCACAGCATTTGGAATTCTGGGTTTTACAGAAAAGTTCAGCACATTAGAAAATGCATAACTAAATAAATAAATATCAAAAAATACAAACTTAATGAATTTTAAAACTAGATTCATAAAGGTATTTATGAAAAATAATTAAAAAAATATTCTGGTTTAAAATATAGATTAAAATCTTTAATGAACTGGACCGCACAGAATCTAAAATTCTGGGTTTTATAGAAAAGTCTATTACATTTGAAAAATCATAACTTAATAAATAAGGATCCAAAATATACAAACTCAACGGATTTGGAATACAGATTCATATAGGTATATATGAAAATTAATTATAAAAATATTCAGATTTAAAATATAGATCAAAATCTTTAATGAAGTGGACCATATATAATCTAAAATTCTGAGTATTGAAAAAAAGTCCAGCATATTAGAAAAATCATAACTAAATAAATACAACTTAAAAAAATACAAATTCAATGGCTGTAGAAAATATATTCAAAGAATTTTCTAAAAAAAATAATTAAAAAATATTTAAGTCTTAAACCTTACATGAAAATTATAAAGAACATGATCATCTATTGTGGGTGCCAAATAAGTCATGGCCAAATTCATTATTGTAGCACAAAATAAACTAAATCATGTCCAAATTAATGTTTAGTGAAGATGTACCATTATATAATGAAAAAAAGTACTAACTTGAAGAAAAACAAGCATAGGATGGATCAAGCACACCTACCTTAAGGTTTCTTGAACTTTAATGGAAATTAAAAATTTCTTCAAATTTGAAAGTCGTCGGATCGTCCTCTGATCAGAGTATGTTCTTCTATTCAGAGTCTCCGCCAATTCTCCCTTCTTGCTCGAGTGCGATCGGTGCCCGGATGAAGGTTTAATGGAGATTTCTCTATTCTTTAATAAAGTTTGGGTTTGTGAAAGCTTTCAAAGCTTTAAAGTTTTAATAAATAGGTTTAGGGAAGGATTAGGGTTTCTATTTTAGTGGAATTCGTAACTATCAATGGGATGACTTTTTCAACTCTCAAAAACTCATATTTTACATTGCTTATGGTTTATAAATGGGCACAGAGCCCATATATATCAACTAGGTTTCATTGAAGATTATTATTAAGCCCAAAAGACTTCTAGATTGGCTATACAGGCCCACCCAACAATCATAACACAAATAATCATTCATTGATTCAATTAAACTATATTATATAATTTAAAAGTTCACACAATAAGGAATTGACACATGTCATACACATAAATCACAAAAAGTTCAAAGCCCTGAAAAAGTGTGAAATGACATCGGAATGACCCAAAAGTGATTCGCAGGTCCCACACTCCTATAAATAAATAAAATATAATTAAATATTATTTTTTAAAATATAAGAATGGTAGCAAAATTCAAAAATTATGAAAATACTATTTTTGTCATAATCTCCCGAAATCTCCCACTAAGGTTTTATGTCTCAAAAAAGGTTTTAAATTTATCGGGTAAGTTAGGAAAGGTAAAATATGAATATTTCTGGTGTCTCGGGCCCACAAAATAATTTTTTATAAAAGTTCTAGAATGTTAGCTAGGAAAAGAAAAAGTCCCCTATAAGTTATGGTTCATTATTTTTAGTACGAAATTTAGCCCTAAAGAGCGAGTTTCAAAAATAACAAGTTTTTCAAAATTGTCAATATGAAACCAAATTAAATATAAATACTAAAGCATGATATTAAACCATAAAACAATAATAAAAGTCTGAAAAAGGTTTAGGTTTTCATTATTTGGTGAATTTACCATAATACCCTAGAACAAAAGTTTAGGGTATTATAATTTGGGTGAGAAAGGATGATCAAAAATGCCTTATGATTCATTGTGCTTTCAATACTTTAGAAAACAACAAATGGTATCTGGACAGTGGTTGTTCCAAACACATGACTGGAGACAAGTCTATGTTTTGTCATATTGAAGATCATAAAGATGGGAGTGTAACTTTTGGAGATGGGAGTATGGCTAAGGTCATTGGCCGGGGAAGTATTCAAGCTCCAGGCATCCTTAAGCTTGATAATGTTCTCTGTGTTGAAGGGCTCAAAGCCAATTTTCTAAGCATAAGTCAAATATGTGATAATAATCACATAGTTAAATTCACTAGCCAAGGATGTGATGTTATTAATGAATCTAGCAAATGTATTATGAGATATTCAAGAACCTCTGAAAACTGTTATATTATTGGTAAAAATCCTAAGATTATCTGTAATTTTGCCAAATTGAATGCTTTTGACT
This sequence comes from Euptelea pleiosperma, assembly GCA_035048495.1. Taxonomy (NCBI): domain Eukaryota; kingdom Viridiplantae; phylum Streptophyta; class Magnoliopsida; order Ranunculales; family Eupteleaceae; genus Euptelea; species Euptelea pleiosperma. Next base: position 21,848,739 of record CM068544.1, on the reverse strand, counting down.
TATGGCATGAAAGATTAGGTCACATGGACCAAAAGGACCTAGTTAAAATCACTAATAATGAATTAATGAGAGGTGTAACCAAATTGGAAAAACCTACTAGCACTATTTGTGGGGCTTGCCAAATCAGTAAACAAATCAAAAGTTTTCACAAAAAGGGAAATTATTGTGTTACCTCCAAAGTGCTTAATTTGATTCACATGGCTCTTACGAGTCCCATGAGGATTGAAAGTTTGGGAGGAAAAAAATATATTATGGTCATGGTAGATGATTACTCCAGACTTATCTGGATTGCTTTTCTTAGAGAAAAATTAGATGCTTTTGAAGAATGTAAAAAGATTTGTCAAAAATTCAAAATAAAAAGGGCTATAGTATAGCCAAGGTCCGAACTGACCATGGAGGAGAATTTGAAGATTCTCGTTTCACTGAGTACTGTGATGCCATTGGCATTAAGCATGAATTTTCTGCACCACAATAGAATGGTGTGGTAGAAAGAAATAATAGGGTGATTCAGAAAATGGCCCGGATGATGCTTCACAACAAAAATTTACCCCAGAACTTATGGGCTGAAGTAGTGAATAATGCTTGTTATACTCTCAATAGAGTTTATCTGAGACTAGGAACTTTAAACACTCTTTATGAAATCTGATCGAGTAAAAAACTAAATGTCAAATATTTCAAGGTTTTTGAGAGCAAATGCTATATTCTTAGAGATAGAAAATCTCTAGGAAAATTTGACAAAAGAGGTGATAAAAGAATTTTTCTGGGTTATTCCACAAATAGTAGAGCTTATCGGGTTCTTAATCAAAGAAACAAAACTATCATAGAGTCTATTAGTGTGGTTATTGATGATTTAAATATTAAAAAAAATTCCTCACAGGATGACAATTGTGATGATATTTGTCATAGTATTGAAGACATTCATATTACTCCTCCTTCTAGTGATTCTCATGCTGATAAATCTCTTCCCTTATGGGTTAAGAAAAATCATCTTAGTGTTGATATCATTGGTGAGGTAGGAAGTAGAGTTCAAACTAGTAGACAGATTGAAAATGTTGTTAACTTTGTGTGCTATACTTCTCAGATTGAACCAAAAAATATTTCTGAAACTCTTACTGATGAAAATTGGATTAGTACCATATAGGAGGAACTAAGTTAATTTACTAGAAATAATGTTTGATATTTAGTGCCTAGACCTAAAGATACTAATGTTATTGGCACTAAATGGATATTCAAAAATAAATCTAATGAGAATGGAACTGCTGTCAGAAACAAAGCCAGACTTGTAGCCCAATGCTACACTCAAATTGAAGGCATTGATTTTGATAAAACTTTTGCCCCTGTTGCTAGATTGGAATCCATTCGTATCTTGCTTGATGTTGCATGTCATCTTAAATTTGAACTTTTTCAGATAGATGTCAAGAGTGCCTTCTTGAATGGTGTTCTTCAAGAAGAAGTTTATGTGGAACAACCCAAAGGGTTTGAAGATCCAAAATTCTCTGATCAAGTTTATCGCCTCAATTAGGCCTTGTATAGCCTAAAATAAGCTCACAGGGCTTGGTATGAGAGATTGACCACTTTTCTTCTTCATCAAGGATTCATCAGGGGAGAAGTGGACAAAACCTTACTTGTTAAAACTATTCAAAGAATTTATGAGATCGCTCAAATTTATATTGATGATATTGTATTTGGGTCCACATCCGTTGATCATGCTCACATGTTTTCAGAACAAATAAAAAAGGAATTTAAAATGAGTATAGTGGGTGAACTGAGTTGTTTTCTGGGTCTTCAAGTTAAACAGTTGGATGATGGAATTTTTATTTCTCAATCCAAATATAACAAAGACCTAGTTAAGAAATTTGGTATGGAATCAGCTAAACATCATCATACTCCTATGAGTACTACTACAAAGTTGAGTAGAGATCCTGAAGGAAAGGATGTTGAGCAAACTCTATATAGAAGCATGATTGGAAGCTTACTATATCTCACTGTTAGTCGTCCTGATATTTCCATCAATGTGTGGTGCATGTGCTAGATTTCAAGCTAATCTCAAAGAATCCCATATACTAGTAGTCAAATGTATCATAGATATGTCAGTGGAACTGTAGAATATGGTCTCTGGTATTCATTTGATACAACTGCAGAGTTGGCAGGTTATTCGGATGCTAATTGGGCTGGAAATGTTGATGATAGAAAAAGTACCAGTGGAGGGTGTTTTTATGTTGGTAACAGCTTTGTTAGTTGGCAAAGCAAGAAATAGAATTGTATTTCTTTATCTACTGTCGAAGCCGAATATATTGCAGCGGATAGCTATTGTACTCAACTGCTTTAGATGAAATAGATATTAACATATTATGGGATCAATCAAGGATTAATGACTATCTATTATGATAATACAAGTGCCTCAACATTCTAGAACTAAACATATTGACATTCGTCATCATTTTATTAGAGATCTTGTTGAAGAAAAAATTATCACCTTGGAGTATTTTGCTACCAAAAATCAATTAGCTGATATTTTTACAAAACCTCTTGATGTCGTTAGATTCGAGTTTCTTCGTAAATCTATCGGTAGTAGTTTGATTGATTGATCTTGTACTTTGTGTTTATTATTTTTATTTTTTTTACATTCATGGTAGTCTGGTTGATTAGAACTGATTTTGAATGATCTAAATTTAGACTTGATATAGGTACTATCAAGATCATATCATGATGATATATAATTTTCAATGTTTATAATGATTAGTCTATTATACCTTGTCTTTGTCAGTGGATAAAATTATTTCTTGTAAACGTATGCTTCACACACTACACACTGACTGACTTTTCTTCAAGAATAGATATGATTTCAGTATTATTTCTAGTACTTATTTCAGGAATAAGGAATAAACCTCTACTAGATATGACTTCAAATTAGTAGTGTTCCTGCCTTCAGTTGATTTCGAAATTGCACTATAATCGACTGTGGGCCTCCCAATGTGAGTTATTATTCTAAGGAAACAGCTACCTCCAAAAATTAGTGTGAAAGCCATCTGTATGGCCAGAGAGGAACACTATCCTAAATGATGCACACCAAGCACAGATAATCCTATTCTAAGCAATGAGGATATATTTTAGGAATTATCTTTGTTAGTTTTGGGGCTAGAGTAGATTATGACAGTGGGCGGACCACTGGTTTATCTTTTAACCGCCGGACTAACTGTTTTGCACTCAGAGGTTCTCACCAGGCTACACTCTTCAGAGCGAATCCTTTAGTACTAACTCTAGTTAACAACAAGGCAATCCGAAGCCTAGACAGACGTGCGGCACAATGGCTGACTTAAGTACGTCCCAGACTAACCGGATTGGTCAAGTGTATAAGAAGAGTGTTCCCTCGGGTTAAGCTAGGGTTGATGCGTGTTCCTAGTCCACACGCAACTAACCGCCGAATAGTCCGAGATGCCACGTCGAGCTCAGTGTACTTGAGTAGCAGGGACTTATGGGTGTGTTAGACAACAGGGACCCGCGCTCGTGGTCTTATTTCGATTGGATGTTAAGCGGGTTCGCTTTGTATGGATTTTTCCTCGAACACCGGGCTAATTGGCTCTACTTCTTGATTCTTTTTATTATAGATGGATCCTGGGGATCAATATCAGCTGGAGTGATGAGGTGGGTGATGAAATCCCACCAGTTTCAATTTTGGAGCTGGGTTTGCTCTCTTAGAGTTGATTGATTAACGGCCACACCACGCAAGTCGAATAAGTTGTTGCTAGAAACAAATAGACAAGCGGCAATGATGCACCCAATATGCTCTGTATCGCACTCAAGGCGAGGATAGAGACTTACCTCCCGTGGGCCACGCCACGGGGTCGCCTCCGTGGGTTAGAGAGGGGTATCCTAATGGGCTTGGGCCCGACTCCACCTCTTTGAGCTTTCGCTCTCTACCCACACTGGATCGTGTTCCTGCAGAAAAGTTAGATCGCACGGTCTAGGTAGTCGGGATTCTATTTGGAAGATCTTTGCCTTTTTAGGGTTCACAGAACAAGCACTGGATTTAGGCAAGTTTTTGAATTAATTCCTAAGTTCGAGATGGGTTAAAATTTAGGAATTTCCAGATTGGAAAATACCTAGATTGGAAAGTTTCCCGAACTGTGGAGATCTTCCAAGAAAGATTTGATTGCGAGATCCCTTATAATTTTGGGAAATTTCCCAAAATGGAAATTCTGCTAGATTTGGGGTGTTTCCTTTTGCAGACTTTTCCAAATTCGGAAGATTTCTAAAGATAGAAATTCTTCTAAAGAGGAAACTTCTAAGAGGGGAAACCCTAATTAAGCAGAGTTTCAAGATTTTGGAATCTTTCCAAAAATCGCAAATCCTTGATTGGTGATTTCTAAAAATCTGCAGAATATAAAACCCTAATTTTTTGAATTTTTAATTTATTATTTTTTTGGTATTTTCCACTTAATCTAGGGTTTCTAAAAAACCCTAGAACAAGATCTAGCAGTTATATGGAAAGCAGGAAAATTCCTAAATTATTACAAATTGCACTCGGCCTTCCGAGGCATTAAAAATAGTAATTTAAAAACTGCTAAAAATCAACAAAAACAAAAAATAGAAAGTTTCCCGAAAAGGTCGGGCTGGCCAAATTGAGCAGCTTTTCGCTTCAGCAACTTTCCAATTCCGTCTTTACGTCCTTTTTCGCATTCCCGAACACCCGAGCGGCAGCGGCGCCATTTGAAAATAGGGTTTTTTTCCGCGTCGTTGGTTACGGAAACCCTAATCTCAATAATATTTGTAATTTGATCCGATTATCCTGCAAAATTTAGAATTCTTGCACAGTGGGAAGTTTCGGATGTCGATCCGCACTCAGGGTTAGTTTGCGCAGCTCAAGAACATAAAATGATGAATTTTTCTCAGAAAAGCATGGAGGGGTGAGAATGGTGAAATGGATTTTTAAAACGGGATTTTGTGATTTTTAGAGAGAGGAATTACCGCAATGAATAAAAGCATAAAAGAAATTAAAGAAACAAACTGCTAATTAAATTCATTAACCTGAAAAATTCTTACAAGGCTTGAATTAAATTGTGCAATAAATCAAAACTACACTAGAAAGCGAATAGAGAGACTAGTAAGGGAGAGAAGCTAGTGAGAGAAACAAGAAAAATTCTAGAGAGAGGGAGACTGATTTAGAGAGAGAAAGTTGAGATCCTACCGGGGGTGATTGAAGCGTATGGTGGTAGCACTTGCTGATGTTTGCAAGTTGCAACACCAGCTCAAGGGAGAGAGACTGTACCTCCTCTCTCTTCTTCCTCTTTTTTTTTTTTTTTTTTTTTTTTTTTTTTTTTTTGAATTTGCAGGCGTTGGAGGCTTTGGCTGCTTGCTAGTGAGAGATGACGGTGGGTTGCTGAACAGCCAACCCAGATGAAGAAGACGTGAGGTGGTTGCCGGATTGAATGGTGTTCGCCGGAGTTGCAGGTTGCAACTCCGGTAATCTTCTTTTTTTTTTCTTTTTTTTTTTCTGTTTTTTTTTTTTTTTTTCCTTTGAAGGAAAGAAGATGAGAGGGAACACAGGCGATGAGGACGGCTGGTGAAGGTGCCGACTAAGGGAAGTATTGCTGTGGGAGTTGCAGGCGGACCTGCAACTCTTGGTGGAGGCGGTAAAGCCTATAGAGAGGGGCGTCAACGAAGAGGGGTGGCAGCAAAGAGGGGCGCTGGTTTTTGTTATTTATGGAATGGGCGAGATGGGAGATGGGGGCGTGGTTGCTCAAGAGAGGAAACTTGGGGGAGAAGGTGATGATGGTGCAGGTGGTAATGGAGGTTGCCGGAGTTGCAACCTGCAACTCCGGTGATCTTAAAATTTTTTTTTTTTTTTTTCTTTTCAACAGCTTGGGGCGTTCAGAGGAATGGAAGAGGGCGGCTTAGAGTGGGAAGAGATGAGAGAAGAGGAGAGAGAGGGACGGCCAGCAAGAGAGAGATCGTGGAGATCAAGAGATGTCGCAGGCTGCCGGCGCTAATGGAGCTCGTCGGAGTTGCAGGTTGCAACTCCGGCGAACTCTAAAAAAAATTTTTTTTTTTTTTTTTGCAGACCTGCAACTCAGTGTTGCAGGTCGTGGTGAGGTAGTGGATGATTAGAGAGAGAGGGAGAGGAAGTAAAGGGGAGAAGGACGTTGCTGCCCAAGAGAAGAGGCAGCCCCTCTTTTTCTTTTTTTTTTTTTTTTTTTTTTGAAGGAGATGAAAGAATCAGATGGGATGAGAAAGAGAGTCTTCTGAACGTGGAAGATCGGAGAGGATATGGGAGGGTCCAGCCAGCCGGAGTTCCAGGGTTTGATCTTCTTTTATAAGAGGACGGTTGGGTCCCTCCTCCTTTGAAAGTGCAGGACGTCTCCTCCTTTCCTCCTTAGAATCCCCCCCCAAAATATCCTTACTTATTTTGTTTCTTTAAAAACAAATCCAGCACTTTGTTGCCTTTCAAAACCTTTCCCTATTGGCCATATTTCCCAAAAAAAAACTGATTGTATTTTAAAGATAATTTCCACCCTTTTAATGTTTTCAAAACTTCATATTTTTCAGTTATTCGCTCCCATAAACTTAGGCCATCCATGCACGCCTAGTCATTTGAAAAAAATTTTTGTTTCCGGAAAAGCATTTTCGAAAGTTAGTGATAAAATTCAAATAATCCTTCCAAAATATTTTCTAGATAGAGAAAATCGGCATCTTGTAATTTGGACCGTCCATCTCGGTGGCCCTTCGATGGACATACTGTTCTTACAGCTAAGATCACCTTCTCGTATATAACCGGATCTTGTAGATGATCTCATAGGAATTGGATGTGATGATGGGGATAGATGATCGGATGGGAAATTGGATGGATGATAGAGAGTGATGGTGATGATCAGATGGATTGGGTGATTCAATGGTGATGGGATGGTATGGAGGATGATCTGATGATGATCAAACGGTCGAGATGGATGGTGATGACCAGATGGAGATCGGCTAAGGTATAAACTGGCTGTAGGATCGAGTGATGGTGAAAGAAGAGATAATCGGATGATTTAGATTTGTGAATAGAGAGAGAATGAGGATCTAGAGAGGAGAGAGAAAAATATTACAAAATAAAGAGAAAATGCTAGGAGAGGGTCTTGAACCCTGATCTCTAACTTAGTCTTCTGCATGCTTCACCAACTGAGCAAGCTTTCGTCTTGTGTTGGTTGATTAGCTTTAATCTCCTTGGTCTCTTCCTAGGTGCTTTGGCTCTCCTTCTCTTATGATCTTCTCTCAATTCTTTCGATCTCTCTGGCTCTTCTTTTCTTCTTTGGCATACATCTTCTTGTCCAAGTCCACTGGCTCTCTATACTTTGATTAAAGGTTCTGGAAGTTGATTGTGGGCCCGCATTCTCGAGAATTGTCCCATCGGGGTTTCCTGCGATAGAAGAAGCGCGTAATGAGACTCTATCAGAATAACTTCATGTCTAGACTTTCGAAAATGTGTTTAGTGCATGCAAATATACCATTTTGTCCAGAAAAGTGTGTTCTACGCAACAAAAGAGACTCTTACGTAGAAAAGTAGGTAAATAGAGTATTTTACGTAGGAGAGTGCGATAACGCTAAAAGGATAATTGCTTAAAATAAGCACTTTTGAGCGAATATCAGCTACTTATATTCAAAGTGAATAAAAATGGTGTAAAAGATAGCCAATTTGCTAGAAAAAATTCTTATCCATTAAAAAATACTTGTATACAAGAGTGTATGTAAGAACCCTTAATAGCTCTAATTAGGATTTCATATCTAGATACAGGATAGCCCCAAGATTTCAAGATTTTAATTTCTGGAGTTTTACTGAAATTACTTATCTTATCTTGTTTTGATTATGATGTCAGCACATTATTCACTACTGGTTCCCAAGAGCAATAATTTTATTACCTTCAATGACTTAGTATTTTTTGGGTTAACTGACAAATACAAAATTCTATCTATCTCATGATCAAGTTGGAATTATATCTTACTTGAGTTCTGAATTTTGAGTTACTCTAAGTTAGTACTAATCAACCAAGTTTCAAAAAACATTCATATTTTTTTGTTTATCATCTTCTATAAATATTTTCATCTTAATTCACGACTCTCCAAGGTTCCATCTATTGACAATATCTTTCATAATTTAATGATTATTGTTGTTAATTTTCTAATGGTTTGATATATATCTATGCACGTGTTTTTCATGATGATATCCATTGTATGCTTATTATCTGCTTATATTTCTGTACCTCTGTCAATCTGTGACAAAAAGAGGGAGAGAAAATCATAGAGGTAAAAATGAGTAGATGCATGAGATAGGGGGAGAAAAATTAAGGAGGAGAAAAATTATTTACATTATTTTTCCAATTTCTCTACTTGTGATATGCATAATTAACTCACTGCATTTTAATGATTTTTATTGATTGTCAATGATATTATATGGTATGTGTTGTTGGTAGAATATGCAGGGAACAGATCAAAAGCTATTCCATTATCTGTTCGATTATCTCCAAGAAAGTATGAGATAGTGAATGAATCATGTAAGAGGGTGGGATTGTAATTAATTTTCATTTACCTTCTATATGATTAAATATTTTTTGTCATAGAATTGCCAAAGGGGGAGATTGTACAAAATATTTTCATATTCAATTTGGCAAAGATTCTGTTTGACATAAAAACATTCTTGTAACCGTTTCCTATGAGCACCAATGTAGTGTGAAGATGTCGTGGTATAGATACTTTGCCGCCTACGTAAAGATTAGAAAACAAAAATAGCAAGAATCAGATGGTTGACGACTGGAGTCATCTGAGTAACTGACCATTTGTCGGTTATAGATCGTGTACGCTCGCTTAGGAAGGTAAGTGACTTAGTGGCCATAGGAATAGGTTTAAAATGAATAAAATATAATGGTCAAACCTAGTTATTGGACAGACCTGAGTCTTAGTCAAAGATATTGACTTCTGGGAGAGTCCGATCGATTGGACATAGCCCAATCGATTGGAGGACTCTGTAAAATCGATTAAAAGCTACGAGACAGAACATGATCAAAGCCCAATTGATTGGACACATCTGTAAAATCGATTGGAGTCTACGAGACAGAACATGATCATAGCCAAATCGATTGGAGACCTCTGTAAAATCGATTAGAGCCTTTGGAACAGAAACTTATTTGAGGCCAATCGATTGGACACTAAACCCAATCGATTGGACCTAGAGTACAATCGATTGGACTTAGCACGATTAGAGTCTTTCTCAGATCCAAAACTCTAGGTTCCACTCTCTCACGTTCTACAAGACTAAGGGTCACGAATTCTATAAATACAACCCTTCTATACCTTCTCTTAACACACAGAGTGACACAATACTTCAAGAGAGAGAAGAAAAGGTTTATTTTAAGGTGTCCATTCGAAGAACAAGAAGCTTGTTTTTCATTCACATCTTGTGAGCTTGTTCCTCTTCTTAATCAAAGCCAAGTGCTTGATCCATTCCTCAGCTTAGGTCTTCTACTTAGATATTCGACCTAGTAGCCTGAGTGTACCAGTGTGACTCAACACCTTTGAGCAACCTAGGGTTCAAGGTGTACTGAATCATTTACCTTCGGCAAAGGCGGGAGTATTGAAAATTAAGATCGGAGCAACCGATCGACGGTAGGTTTGGGGTGTACCAAACTGAACAAGCGGACAAGGCTTCTTAGCTGAAAGGGCGTGCATGGATTCGTAGCGTTGATTCAAAGGACGTGGACACATCGGTAGTAGGCCTTGGCTAAGGTTGGAAGCTATATTTGCAACGGTGCTACGTAGGTAACCTTTTTTTCGTTTAACTTTTCAGTTAGCGATACTTTCCATCTGGACGTAGTCTAGTGGTTTTTCCTTGGCTAAGGTTTCCACGTAAAAATCTTTTGTCTTTCGTGATTGTTTGTTTGTATTCTGCTATCTATCTTGATTAGACCAAATGATGAAAAGAAAATATACCACAAAGGTATATTCGATTTAAGTTAGTTGTGATAATCTTTGATCAAACAATTAAGGCATGCGATTTTGTTCTCCTACCATAGACCAGTAAAATTGTGTAGGTATAATTAATTTTAAATACCTAATCAACCCCCCTTCTAGGTATATTGGATTAAAAAGAACGAACCAGTTGTTATTTCACTTGCAACATCAGTCAAGCCCCAACCTCGTCTATCCCTGGCTGTTCTTCACTAGCAGGTCATTCTCCACTGCTTGAAGACCAGGTTGCCACCATTCCACAACCGAAACCAGCTCATATCCTTGCTGGACTGTGCACTCCTCCACCAAGCACCTCATGGCCAGCACTACACCTTCTTCCTCTCTTGAGGACCATCAACCCCTTCATCTTCAAAGCTTGCTGCCATAGTGGTTAGAATTTACACCACCTCTTTCTTCATTTGGTTCCTCCAAGGTAAGCTTTATTCACCTTTCTTTCTCTTTCTAAAAATCTCAAACTTTCTCTCTCTAGAAAGTTTAAACTTCTTTTTTTCTCTCCCCTCTTTACTTGTCTCTCTCTCTAGACTCTAGTGGATTTCTTCTTTAGATCTCTTATTTCTCTCTCTAAAAAACTACTTTCTCTCTAGGTTGTGTTATTTTCTCTCTCTACTCTCATTGCTTTCTAGATTAATTTTCCTTTCGCTTATTCAAATTTTGTAAACACTTGATGAATTATTAAATTTAGTTGAAATTTCTTTATTCATTGTGTTATAATTCTATCTGATTTATGCTAATTAGTTGATAAAAATCTTGCTAAAAAGCTTGTTTTAAAAATTGATTCATCATTCTCATCCCTTCACAATCATCTCAAGTAAATTTATGTTATTATTGTTCTTTATTTGCCCTAACCCCGAGTGTAGATGATACTTGATACGAGCCACTGTGCAAATCTGTATTTTTGTAGATTAAGTGAACCAAATAGGAGAAATCTCATAAATATTGTTGAGATCTAGGGTTTCCGATCTGACGACACGGAAAAACCCTAATTTCACCTTGTCCGCTTGTTCAGTTTGGTACACCCTAAACCTACCGTTTATCAGCCACTCCGATCTTAATTCTCAATACTCCAGCCTTTATTGAAGGTGAAGGATTCAGTACACCTTGAACCTTAAGTTGCTCAATAGGTGTTGAGTCACACTAGTACACTCAGGCTACTAGATTAAATATCTACGTGGAAGACCTAAGCTGAGTAATGGATCAAGCTCTTAGCTTTTATCTAGAAGAGGAACAAGCTCACAAGATATTTATGAGAACTAAAAAAGCTTCTTTCTCTTCGAATTGACACTCTAATAAATAAACTTTCCTTCTCTCTATTCAATGTGTATAGAAGTGTATCTAGAGAAGGCATAGAAGGGTTATATTTATAGAATTCGTAACCCTGAGCCTTTTAAAACGTAGGAGAGTGGAAACTAGAATTTTGGATCTGAGAAAGACTCAATCCGTGTGAAGTCCAATTGATTGTACTCTTGGTCCAATCGATTGGTCTTGTATGGATGGGTTTTTCCTTCGCAAAACCAATCGATTATTCATAGTCCAATCGATCGAACTTCAATAAGTTTCTGTCCCGTAAGCTTCAATCGATTTTACAGAGGTCTCCAATCGATTGGGCTTTGTCCAATCAATTGGACTTTCCTAAAAGTCAATAATATTGACTTAGACTCGGGTCTGTCCAATGACTATGTTTGACCATTATATTTTATTCATTTAAACATATTCCTATGGCCACTGAGTCACTTACCTTCCTAAGCGAGCGTACACGATTTATAACCGACAAATGGCCAGTTACTCAATGACTCATGTCGTCAACCGTCTGATTCTTGATGTCTGTCTTCTAGTCTTCACGTAATCAATGAAGTATGCGCACTACGACATCTTCACACTACACTGGTGCTCGTAGGAATGGTTACATGAATGTTTTTATGTCATACGGAATCCATGCCAAACTAGAATATGAAAATATTCCTTACAATGATGGTATTCATTCCCAGTATGTACGTCTCCATTCGTAATCCAATTTCAAAAAATGTAATTTTTTAACAGAACTCTATATCTAAACACGCCTTCATTTGTCAGAACCTTAAAACTTCATCTCCATAGAATCATTGGCGCCAAAGGCTGGAAAAAAAATCAATTATCGTAAAGCACGTAGTGTCTGAAGGTTTCTTATCCCATATTTTTGGTGGTTGTCTGAGCGATTTCTTCTTACAGACGGGGAAGTTGTTCCATAGGAAAAACAGCAAGTTGCCGCCTATTAAGAAAGAATGCAGGTGAGTTCTGCCATTTCTATATTTGGAGGTGAGGTCTTACTTCAAAGGTCTATATACAGACAAAATCGGTTTGATTGGTGACTTCATCCATTTGACCTGAGTATGTCAAATACTGCTTGAATCCAAAAGGCTAGAACTCACCATTCAGGTTACGTAATTTTAATAGATTAGGGCCTTGTATGGTTGCCTTCAGTAATGCTTTCTTGCTCCGCTCCCATTGGTGACTAAGTAATTCTCTGCTGTTGCTAAAAGTTATTTAGGGGTTGTAAATGAACCATGCTTGGGCTTGACTTTTGTAATTTGCACAGGTCCAAGGCCAAGCCGATATATATCTATGGTTGCAATTTTGGGACTACAGCCCATTGAAGGAGTGCCATAAACAATTGGAACGCATGTTGCATGTATCTCATCATGCCTCATGCATTTCAAACAAGTTCAGGAGTGATTTGCTAATTGTTTCATTATTAATCACAAATTAAAATTTTCTAAGATTTACCTCGGCCAAATCAAATCGACTTGCATGGAATAATTCACCTTCCGAGAGAAATCATATTGAATTGGTTTTAGGGGTCAACAAATTTGAATTTGTTTCTGGACTACTTGAACACTATCTAATCACGTAATTTCTTTTAGATGTCAGTAAAAACGCATGTAAGTCAACCTGAGTCCACAAAAAGGTTCATCTCAGATCATAGGAATTCTGACAAAATGGGTTTCCTGAATTAGAATGTTCACAAATTGAGCAAATCAAGTATATAATTAAATTGTAAATAAAAGTCATTAACCATGGTTATAAAGGCATATGAATTCCCAAAACGGTATCATGCATTTTAACGGTTATAAGGGTCGTTAACCATTATTTACATTTAGTTGAAAAATGAACTTGGAGAAAAAAAAAAAACAATAAAATTTTATCCGTTCTTTGATCCATTATAACGGTCATAACAGTAACCATCCCAAATAATCGTATGTTCCCATAACACACCCACAATGAGCTATGTGAAACAACTCAAATACTTATCATTCATCGCTTAGGATACAAAATAAAGCCAAGGCAAATGGCATTTGCCCAAAATTGACATGCCAAGAGTTAAGCTAATTACAGAGCTCTATAGTTAGGTTCATATATGGGAGGTTGTTCAACCCATTTGATCACATGTTGGGCTGCGTAACATTGCAACCCACCCATGGAGTTCACTACACATAGGTCCAATATATATATACCAATTTGTTGCATCATGGAGACATTACAAGAGATGCTATAGGGCTAAAGTTGTAGATCGGTTGGATGGAACTCAGTCCCATAACTATATGGTCGTAGATTGGATCATATGGCATCGAACCGATTAGTTAGTTTCTTATATAATTTGAAAGGGATATGAATCTCTCTCCCACCATGATTCTCCTTGCGTCTAGTCTCTCTACCCAATTGTTCTATTCAAATTTGTAACGAATTAATAATAATTGAAAATGTAAAGATTTACTATTTTTTAAGCTTATAATTATTTTGCATTTCTATTAATATATTTTTTTTCTTCGCGCTTTAGTACGGGCCAAAAGCACTAGTTGGAAATTACCAAGGAGTGTTCCATACTTCCATCACAGTAATGTCCTCATTAGTCTTTGTGTCGGACGTGTACATCTCATTTCTGTGTTTTCCTTCCTTCAATGCCATCTTTATTGGCAGGTAGTTTTCATCCAATTCCTTGGCTCTTCCCTAGTTGGTTTGATCTTCCCAGACCATCACATTACTGTCCATACCAGGAGGCCTCAACTGCTGGGCTACAAATCAAAAATCAACATGATTAGTGATTTTTGGTTAGTGGGCCCAAAAAATGAGTTATTTTATGTAAAAAGCGAGAGTCCTCAGCAATGAAAAAGAAACGGAATCCCCAATTCCCGGCGGGGGCCAACCTAACAACTATATTTGTTTTTGATAACTGTTAATAAAATATAAGTCTACTCTGGCCAATTTTCTAGGCTAGTGGATGAGTGTGCCACGTGGCACATTGTTGTTATGTGCCCAACAATTCTGCCGCGAGAGTTCTCTACAACTTTTTTTTTTTTTTTTTGCTTTTTAACAAATGGAAAAATAACACATGGCCCTCTTGCCGAAGACTTAAAATGCGTCACGTGACATACGCTTTGAGGCACACTGACCCATGAATGATTACCCACCCCTGACAAACCAACACACCAAAAAACAATCCTGATTGGCGATCTCTAATTAGTGCATTTTGTTTTTACTAAAATTAATCTTCAAGCCCGAGCAAACTTCGAAACAGCAAAGCAAACCATTCAAAAATTCACTTGCTCTAATGTCCCTACAGTGAACAAAATGGTATCGTCCGCAAACTGAAGGTGAGAAATAGACACCCCCCTAGGACCCGCTTGAAAACTTGAGAGTTCTCCTAGTCCTACCCCTTTCATGATCATTCTGCCTAAAGCTTCAGTCACCATGATAAATAAGAAGGGGGAGAGGGGGTCTCCCTGTCGCAAGCCCCTTGAACTATTGAAGTATCCTAAAGGTGACCCATTAACTAAGACCAAGAACCGAGGCGATCTAGTACACTTCTTCATCTACTCTCGCCACTTACTCCCAAAACTCATTCGACCTAATAAATAATCTAGGAACTCCCAACTGGTATGGTCATAGGCCTTCTCCATATCAATCTTGCAAACCAAACCTGACGACCCGTGGCGACGTCTAGAATCTATACACTCGTTAGCAATCAACACCCCATCTAGAATTTGCTTACCTTTCACAAAGACTCCTTGTTCCCCTGAAATGATCTCGCCCATCACCTCTTTAAGCCTAGTTGCTAGAATTTTAGCAACAATCTTATAAACACTCCTAAGAAGGCTAATAGGTCTGAAATCTGATATATATTCCGCCCCTTGGACCTTAGGAATTAGAATGATGAAAGTTTGATTACTACCATAATCCAAAAAATTCCTCGAATAGAGCTCCGTAAAGACTTTCATCAAATTTGCCTTGATGATATCCCGACAAGCCTAGAAGAAAGCTATCGTAAATCCGTCAAGTCCTGGGGCTTTGTCCCCTAACATCTCGAAAATGACCCTCCTGACTTCCTCCTCACTGAAATCTTTCTCCAGACCCGCTCTCGATTCCTCACAAATGGTATCAAACACCAACCCATCCAACTTAGGTCTATCCCAAAAATTCTCCTTGTACGACCTTAATCCTAATCTCTGCTTCATCCACAACAATATCATTTCTAATCCTGATGGAAGAAATAAAATTATTCCTCCTTCTAGAATCAGCTATCTGGTGAAAGAATTTAGTATTGTTTTTACCCAAGCCTAGCCCATTTACACAATAGATGGGTATGGATGTGTGACTTGCCACATGATCATGAGTTAAGATTAATCATAACCATCTAATGTTGATCTTGACTTAGGCTGTTTACTAACGATTCTATCAACCACTAGTGACTAATAGGATTGTGGAGCCTGTGTTTGATGGCCCCCTCCAAAACGTAGACCACGTGGAGTGCTCTCTATAGGGCCCACTCACCATATGGATATTTGGTCCACCTCTCGATGAACCTATATATTGATCAAAAATTAAAATACTTAGTGATTTATAACCGTTGGATTTAGTCTTTTAATAACATGATTTTTGACCGTTGAATTTCAGCCTTTTTATGTTAAAATCTTATTGTTATAAATCAGCGATCAAGTTGATCTTTGGCATGTAGGTCCACCAAGAGGTGTTACAAACATCCATAAGGTCAGTAGACCATAAATTAAACTAATGACATTTTTTGGGATGGGGAGACTTCAAATTTTGAAGTCCACCGGGGCTACTAAATATTTTATCTAGGATTGTGGTCCTATGCCCATTGGTTGAGAAACCTGTTAAGGGCCTATGTCAGATGCCTCTAACAATACTATCATCACTCATGCATTTTACAAACGGATTTATTTTTCAAATTCACCGTGGTGACTTCACTAGTCATGGCAGTTTTCGTGGGCCAGTTCCAGCCCACTTCAATGGTCTCCCAAACTTTTCCATCAGGGGATTTTAAGATGTCCATTCTAGCCTTCCAGTAGGCATAGTTTAATCCATCGAACCTGGGTGGTCGAGAAACAAAGTTGTCATCTTCTCTTCTAGCCATATTAAGGAAATGATCTTACTTAGGTAATTAAACATTTGCACAAGTGTTAGGCTCTGATACCAATTGAAGTTCCCTTGATATATATATACAAGAGACCTAGATGGGGGGGTGTGAATAAGTCTATTAATTTTAGCCTAAGTTGATTACTAATATGCTTGAACAATTTAATCAACTAAAGCGATAAGTAAATAAACAATAATCCACAACACAAGTATTTATAGTAGTTCGGTGTATCCACATATACGTCTACTCTCCAAATAGCTATACCGAACTTAGCACATTTTTAATTCAATATTTAAGCACGGTAGAATATTGAATAGGGTAAAGAACCCGGTCTCAATCGCAATCGATATTAACGGAGTACGGCCGCAATCGAAACTCCCGCTTAGTCGAGAACTTACTTGACTCGAGTAGCACAATAATATAAAGGATGATTTATCAATCACTAGAGTTTTTCTAAGAAAAACTCTCTTGCTAACAACCAAGTTATCTTTCAACCAAGATTTACGAGGAACAGAGTTTTGATGTTGCTAAAGTTTTATCAAAGGTACTGCGCAGAACCGCTGCCTGGACCAATCATTGAATTGCTCTCACACGAAGAGCACTAAGCGCCGAAGTTTATCTCCCACAAGTCGAGCAAAGCTAGATCACCGAAGTAAGAACACCGAAGTAAGCACAGAAGCAAGGGAGCAAAGATCAAATATCTTAGGATGATGAACTCAAGAGATATAAGACTGAATTGATAAGTAGTGATGAAGGGGGGAGGGGAATGCGCACTCGAGAATCGGGGTTCTACCGAGGCCGGTTGACTAGCCTGTCCAGTCGCTCGATCTGTCAGGCTAGTCAACCGGGGGTCAATTTGACCTCGGTCACCCCGTATACTTAGCCCAGTCGATTCCTTTAAGTATTTCTTATACTTAAGCTATTTCAAAGGGGTTTTTATATAATATGCTGTGGGGGTTCTAATTCTCTCCAAATAGATTTTCTAAGGATTTCTTCGAGTCTATTATCCTTTGTTCCTTACTGTGTATAAAGGAATGTCTTATGACATATATCTAAATCTTGTGGCGCGATTTCCAATCTTCCATAATAGTCGATCAATGGCAGTTACGTAAATGCCCAAGGTTGTTCTGGAATTAACAACACAAAGTCTACTTATCAGGCCTAACATTGAGCATATTTGATCGATACATATTAGATCAGATCAAGTTCGATCCGATAGCTTATTGGATCACAATTCCTATTGGACCCAATTCCTTGATCCAAACCTACTGTTGACAGATCGGATCAACCTATGATCGAGGCAACCCGATCCATTGACATCACTAGACCAAACCTCCTAACGCGGTCGGGCCTGTTGGGTAACAAGCCAATTGACACCCGTAAATAATACGGGACGAAGTTTAAAGGAGCCGTTAGGGAAGGGTTTTCAAACTTTCCAGTTTCAAGCTGGGAAGAGACGGAACCTAAGGCCCTGTTTGTTAAATTGGAATTTCAGCACTTATGTCTGAATTTCTGATTTTTCATACATTTGTGATATTAAGATGTGTTTGGTAATGAAAAAAATAAGTGCTGAATGGCTAAAATAAATGAAATTTCCGGTGATTTGTTCAGCCTCCCTAAGCGAGCTTATCACTTATTAAGCGATTAATGACTGAACGCGCTAAGTGATTTGCGTTTATGTAATATTTCGCTTCAACCGAAAATGTCCCTCGGTACTTTTGAAAATGACAACATTGCCATTAAAGATATATAAAATGTCTTCTACGAATCTTTTCCACGGTCTCCTCCTCTTCAACTTCAATGAAGAAACAGAAACAGAGCTTCCCGACTTCGATCACGACGATCACAGGTACGTGATCCAGCTTAGCTCTTCCTCTCCTCTTTTCCCTTCTTCTCCTTCTTTGGGAAAACCCTAACGTTAGGGTTTAGGGAAACCCCTAGATCAAGGTTTTGCAGATCTCCACCAAACCCTAACCGTACTGAAACTGATTTGCATAATCAATGTGGCATTTTCTGAAGTAGGAGTTTGAATTCATTCTCCATCTCTAATAGGACTTCGATATCCATGTCAACTAATGATGGAACCATCCCTCTATCTTTGGCGAACTTATCATTGTTTTGATACTTGATTGTCATCAATGGTGAATGTCTGGATAATTTTTGTTAGATGGTACTTGGAAAGGTTGCTTCATTTCCACAACAGATATCTGTAAAATAGCTGGTTTTATGGTGTATTTCTTATCTCCATGTTGACAAAGACAAACTACTCAGTTTCATATTCCAATTTTTTTTCTAACCTTTAATTTTAATTCAAAACTCAATACCCATCTTGAATGCCATATTTTTTTTGTTGTGTTGTTGTTAGTCGAATGACAACGTGGGATTTATGTTGCTGACCTTAGTTGGAATAAGGTGTAGATGGTAGATGATGATGATGTTTCTCTTATCTTCTTCAGTAAAGATTTGAGGCACTCGTGATTCAGAAACAGGGTTGGATTCATCTACTTTTGAGGCAACTTTCTTTTGAGATCTTTTGGATTACACCCAACATGGTTGCATTCATTTACTTGGACAAACCATCTTCAAGAGAAATGGTAAAATATTCTTAGACAAATCAGTATGTGTAAAGTGGGGTTAATGAAAGATTATGTGTAAAGCATCCTTACACAAATCAGTTCACTATTAGAGGACTGGTTTCATCATGTTATGTTACCAACTCACAATGAGTTGTTGCTGCACTCTGACATACAGTTTGCATTTCTGCTGAAGGTGATGTGTATACATTTGGAGGCAATCAGTTTGGGCAGTTAGGAACTAGTGCAGATCAGGCTGAGGTACCCCTATTAATGAACTCTATATTCATAGAGAAAGGAAATAACAAGAGGAAAGTGAGGTACCTGTTGGAGAGCCGTATGTGTAGCATTTGCATGATGTACACATGACACATGTAGCGAGAGGAACTACAAATAGCCACCTAGCGTGATTAGTGATTTCTAAACGTTGGAATGAAGTCATTTTCATGGGTTAATTTTAACCGTGGAATTTAGCAATACTGAGCATTATTTGTGGTACAAATCAAGGTTTAAAGGAGGCTGCTTTAATGGTGTAACGGACTGGGGGCATTACTGTTAAAACGGATTGAAACGGCCAGGGGCAAAAATGAAAAAAAAATGGAATTTAACGGAAAAAATTGCGCTCAAATTCATCCACAAAATTAAACGGAAGTTTTTCACAAAATTTTCCAGAATTTAATGGCTGTTAAAACGATTTTAACAGCCATTAAGACGGAGAAAATGGCCGTTTTTTCTAAGTATAAAAAAGGTTTTTAACGTAATGGGCTTGGGGCGTTACCATTTTAACGGCCGTGAAAATGGTTTAAACGCCGTTTTTTTAAACCATGGTACAAATATCCAAAGGTTTGAAATCGCTAATCAGGCTTTTTTTGGTATGTAGGTCAACCTTGAATGGGCCAAACATCCAAATGGTCAGTGTCCTTTAAGAGTGTGCCACATGGTTCGTATTGTGGCATTTCACTCGTAATCTAAAGGCCTTGCCAAGCAACGGTTTAGTAAGGAAGGGTGGAAGGATTAATTGCCTATTGGTTCCATGGTTTGGTAAGGAAGGGTGGAAGGATTAATTGCCTATTGGTTCCATGTCATGACACAGAATGAGCAAAAAGAGAGGAAAGTAAGTTGGTTCTACTGTTTTTCCTTTCAGTTCCATGCCATGACGCAGAATGCCTATTGGTTCCATGTCATGACACAGAATGAGCAAAAAGAGAGGAAAGTAAGTTGGTTCTACTGTTTTTCCTTTCAGTTCCATGCCATGACGCAGAATGAGCAAAAAGAGAGGAAAGTATGTTGGTTCTACTTTTTTTCCTTTCATCAAAGTATTAGTATTTGACCATTGATCATGATTACTTGGGTGGGTTTGGCTCTTAGGAGGATGGCGCAAACTAGGATGCTAGTAGGGCAAGTTGGGGTAATCCAGCAGATAAAACACTCTTTATAGATTTTTGTCTCTAAGAAGCAAGTAATGAAGGAAGAGCGGGAGGTACATTGAAGCCCACCTCTTGGACTAGAATCAAAGAAGAATAGAAGAAGCAACTTGGAAAAAAATTTTATCCAGGAACAACTGAAGAATACTCGGGACTACATGAAGAAACAATATACCATGAAGAATCATACTTGGGACAAGCTCAACAAATGCTTATGTCAAATTTGCGAGATTAAATTACAAACCAACTTGTTTGAGGAGACTTTAGATGTTTTGTTTATTTACTATTGTTTGAGATCATGTATTTTAAGTCCATTAGAGGGTCAACAAAAAGGTTATAAGGGCAAATATGTCAAATGGCCAATTTTTAGACATTCCGGTTTATATTTACCAAATAGACTTAACACTTAATTTTCAGATATCATGCCTTTTTTAGCCAGTTTACCAAACAGACTTAACACTTAAACTTCAGTACTTTATATTCAACACTTTAAGCTTTCAATACTTAATTCAGATTTCAGTGATAAGTTTTCTGTTTAACAAACGTAGCCTTAGGCTTTTAAGACAAGGAGGCAAAGAGAGACAGAGAGAAATGACGAAATCTGGGGTAGAGAAAAAGAGGGTCCGACGAGCAGCAGCGGTTCAGAATGGTAGCAGAGATCTCAACAGCGATACCCCACCTAAGGTTTGTTCTCTCTCTTGTTCTCTGTTGCCATTTAGGGTTTATGCCTTATGCGTGTTCCGAGATCCTCTTCAATTGTTGTGTTGGAGCACATATTCTCTTACAATTTTGATTGCAGATGAAACGAATTCTGTTTATGAACCGATTGTCTTATGCCGCACTGTTTTTTGGTTGGTTATGGAGTTTCGATTTTTGAGGAATTACAGGATTTCATTCAATAGCAGATTTTTGTTTTGTTTAGTTTTTCCCATCTAGGTTCTCGATTTTGTTGTTTTTGGTATTCGTTGATCCGGGTTGATATGATTTTATCACCAACTGTTTCTAGGGAACATGATACTGAATTGGGGTACGAACTACCGAGTAATTAATTAGGCTTTCTCAAAGTTCTTTTATTTGACCTGAGCTGTTGGTTTTTGTAATTCAGTTTCTCATATTGGTAGTTCTGCATTGGTATTTGTGATTTTTGATGTTTTTAAGAACTTATTGCAACTTTAATTCATGAATTAGGCAATATATGAAAAAAAGGTGACATCTTTTCCCTTTTCATTGAGAGAATAATGTGATTGAAATTAGAACAGTGGGAAATAAAATGAAACAGAAGAATGGGTTTTTTTGAACAAAAATTGTTACCGAAGAGTGAACTTTGAAAGGTAAGGACTGGATGTTGGTGGATACATGGAGAAGAATAGTCAACATAGAATGTCTGTAAGAGATAGAGCTTGGGGTTTTGGAAAAGACTACAATTTTTGTAAAAAAGAGATCAAAATGCTAGAATGGGGTAGGTATAATTGTAGATAAAAATAATGATGGTATAGTAAGTGTTAAGAGAGTAAAAGATAGGCTTTTGTCAATTAGACTAGTCATGAAAGAAGAGATAGTTAATGTTATTTGCACTTATGCACTTTCAGTAGGACTAGATTAGAGAATTAAGAGACAGTTTCGGAAAAATATGGATGTGTTATTACTTATTACTTATTACTTATTACAGGAAATTCCAGATGAAGAGAAGATATGTATCAAAGAGGAATTAAATGGGCATATTGAAAAAGATAGCAGAGGATATATGAGGGATGATGGAGGAGAGGGATTTGTAAAAAGATATGAGATGGGGGTTACGATTCTTGAGTTTTTCATGGCATAATGGCATAAAAGTACGTTATTCTAGAAGAGAGATGAGCATCTGGTGACCTTTAAGAGTGAGTTGAGTTGAACCCAAATAGACCTTTTTATTCTTAGAAGAAAACTCTACATGCAAAAATTGTAAGGTTATCTAGAAGAGAGTTTGACTATGCCATATAAGTTAGTGGTTATGGATGTTTGCATCAAGTAATGAAAGAGAAGGATTGAAAATCGAAGGTACCGAAAAATAAGTTGGTGGATGTAAAGGATAAAAAATAATTTTTTATAGACAAATTGAGAGAGGAAGGGAAATGCAATTTGGATGTAGGAACTATGGTGATGTGGGATGAACTTGCTAGCTTTATTAGGAGTGTGGTGTAAGAAGTTCTACGGAAATCTAAATGGAAAATTCACTCACAAAGAAATTTTGTGGGGAATTGATGAAAGTTCAAAGGGCCATTAGAGAAAAGAGATATTGGAACTAGATTTGGCGATGAACTAGAAGCTAGGGAACTTCAAAAACTATAGAAGTGCTACGAAGGAAGCAAAGAAAGTAGTGACAAAAAATACAGGGTTTATGATGACATACAATAGGTTGGGTACAAGAGAAGGTGGGAAATATATTTGGCCACTTGGAATGTAGGAAATTTGAAAGGGAAGGACTAGGAGTTGGTTGATACAAATTAGGGATGACTATAAGAAAAATGAGACAAAAATGCAAGAAATAGGGTAGGTATAACTATGGATAAAGATTTGATGGAAAGTGCAGTAAGTGTTGAGAGAGTAAGAGATAGGCTTTTATAAATTAAAATAGTCTGAGGAGATGAGATAGTTGATGTTATTAGTGCACTCATTACGAGACAATCTAGATGGAGAGAGGAACTCCAAAGAGCTGATGTGGTGAAAGGGTTATTGATCAACTGTAATTATTTGCATCGAATTTCCATGGGAAGTGTGTATTTAGGATCATTCGATCTTGATCAAATGATTGTTAGATTTGGTGCCCACATGACGCTCATCGTTTAGTCACAAGCTAATTGTTTTTAAGGTAGCATTCTTAACCACATTTATTTCCATATAATCCATAATATAATAAACTCCAAATTAACCAATTTTCATTCACCTGTCTCTTTTTATGAGAGTATGTCCATGCATTAATCTACTTCTACATTTATATTTATTAAAGTGACAATTCGAGAGGTTGCCCTTCGAGCTTTCTTTTTCCAAGCTAAAACCATCTAATAATTCACAATAATAATGAGATAAAAGCATCACTATCTCAAGTGTTAGCATGGTTTTAATATTCGGCTAAATTAACCGAATTAAAGTGTACAATTATTAAAAAAATTACAAAAATTTGCCGAAGTAATTTGTTTAATTCAAAGTAAACAATAAAAATTCCGCTAAGTTCTCGAAGTTTAGCCTTTTTAAGTACAAAAATTGCAAAAATTCGTCAAATTAATTCGTTTAATTCAAAGTAAACAGTAAACTTATAGAAGTTTGAAGAATTTTTGCCAAAACATTGGTAAAACACACTGATTTTTACGGATATGTATGATAAAACAAGCATGATAAAACACTTATAACTCATTATATCCTAAAAACATTTAGAGCAACCTAACCAAGATTAATATTGTTTCACTCATTTTGGCAAAAATTCTCCAAACTTACCTAAGTTAGCAAATTGTTACATGTATACTCTAAATCGAATTGAACTTTCCCGAATTAATTCCAAAATTTAATTGACCAAATTTCAAGGCGAAGTCGAAATAGAGAACCTTGAGTGTTAGTAGCTTCGAAGTAAGTTCTAAACCCCTACATGGCTACATGAATCATGAATGAAGTTTATCATAAACATTTATGAATGCGTAAATACCTCTTGACTTGACTCTTGAGTCATTTTCACACATCCACGCGTGTTTTCTGTTTGGTTGTATGGAAGTTGTATATGTACGTGTGTATGTATTCCTAATGCATGGCTAAGTTACTCATAGAACTAATAAGGGCTGAATGCAGTAAGAACCTATGTAACAAAGACACATACACGTGTGTCGGTGTCCGACATGGATACAGCGTGTCAAACACGTGACCCCCACAAACCAATATGTCAACAATCGTGCAATTCATTCTTTTTGCTGAAAGATATATCTTTTAAATACTTTAGTCCATATTAAGTATGCAATTTAGAAAGAAAGCATTTAGATTAAGCTGTAAACATTAAAATCACATAAACCATATACAAATAAGGGTCGGGCTCAAGGGACCCCCATTTATGACCCCCTTTTTTGACCCCCATCTTGGCGTACCCACGTAGAAGATGAATCAATGGCTGATTTTTGGTGAGGAGGTCATCCTCACAGAAATTCAAATCATTCTTATATTCATAGACTGGTTTAGAAGCTGAAGCATTATGGACCGTTGATTTTTACCGTGTAACTTTAAAACCACATTTGATGGGGTTAGAAATTTCAGAATGGGCTGACTTTTTGTTGGGGTGATCTATATGGTGAGGTTATCATCCCCACCAAAAATCAGCCATTGATTCATCTTCAACGTGGGTACACCAAGATGGGGGTCAAAAAAGGGGGTCAGAAATGGGGGTCTGACACGTGAATACAAGTTGCAACAAGGTGTGTCTGACACGTGAATACAAGTTACAACAAGGTGTCCGACATGGCAAATTCTTTCTAACGGAGTGTCCTTGTTACATAGGTATGAACTGAGTGCAACAGATCCATCTGGCCCTAGAATCTTAGGATATCTGCTGTGGATCGTGATCAAGCTTTGCAAATTTCAAGCCCACTTCGACCATGGGAAAGAGAAACAGAAAGACCAAAAAAAGTCTCGACGCTTCAAAACTTGTCTCTACTTCCCAAGGACAACAACAACAGTAAGTCGTCTTCATTGTTATTCGATTTGTCTTGAATTTCTATTTTTTTAAGTTCTAATCTTGTATTGGGCATTTCTGGGTTGAGGTCTAATTGCTATGAAGGAGAATGTCTCGCTCGTTTGCTCAAATCACTGGAGAGGTAATCAATCAAAAGCACCGGTGTATAAGTTCCGTTTTTCTTATTTTGACAACCTGATTCACTTAATGTCAT
Organism: Euptelea pleiosperma; assembly: GCA_035048495.1. NCBI lineage: Eukaryota > Viridiplantae > Streptophyta > Magnoliopsida > Ranunculales > Eupteleaceae > Euptelea > Euptelea pleiosperma. The sequence continues at coordinate 21,823,433 of CM068544.1, read as the reverse complement.
TCAAATGTTTTTCTTAATCTCATCAACTGGGTGTCACTTTGATTTGTTATTAGTATTTTGATTTTCATCAAAGATTCCGCAAGCCCTATTGAAATTACTCTTGGTTCCACCTACTCGAATAAGAACCACAATCCTTTGATCGGAAGATTTTTATTTTCTTTTCGTGTTTTCATATTTTCTGGGTATCACAAAATAGGATTCAGGTTGCTGAGCCAATCATTTGGGAATTGGGATAAGGCATAGATGATGACTTTTCGGGTATCTCAGATTAGATAATCTTTGCAAGATATGTGTGTTATGGTGAAATAATAGAATTTATGTAGCAATATTGGACAATTTTGGATGGACCATCATTTGTAGATTGTTAAAAATGCAATTGGACTAACTGGTTCGCTGTTGATGTTAGTGAAGTGGGGTTGTCATAGAATTCGGCCCTCTTCAGGATTGTTTGGCTCTCTGGACTTCACATAGCCACTGATTTTTGTGTTTGAACCCTTAGTGTTTGTAGCGCGTTCTTAGGACAGCGATTTCATAACCCTGGTAGTATGTTAATATACTACCAACTCGATGACAGTTTTCGGAGAGAAAAAGAACAATGGCGTCATGCATCTTTTGATAATGTCATTACTTTGATATCCAACAGTTGATATTGAGGTTGGTATAACATTTACATATCACCAGGTATGAAGGGTCTTCCATGTTCTTATATGCATTGTTTTGTTTTTTATTTTGTTTAATAGGGAAATAGAGTCAGCTAAGCTTTCAAAGGGAGCCTTGCCTGAAAAGATACGGATCAAGGTGTTTAGCGCTGAAATGTAGCAATCTTTCTTGGTTTTCAGGAAAATCGTTCTTTGGGTATTATTCATTATGATTAAAGTACTTTGTATCTGTTGTTTGTTGTCTTGTGCAGCAACAATTTTCAATTGGGGTCAATGATGTCACCCGCGTGTTGGAGCGGATGACGCCGAGTGCTGAGTTGGGAAGTTATGCTCAAGAGCCTGCCGTTGACTGTGGTGGTCGTAAAGCTTCTTCAGTTAAGCTTCAGGTTAATTTACTCTTTGCTCTCTTTTGGACTTATATTTGCCATTGATCAGCTTAAACCTTTTTCTCCTTTGATTCCAATTATAGACAATATAAATTTCGATAATTTTTAAATATTTTATTTTTGAACTATAGTTAAAGTCAGGTGCCTTAGAAAATCATTTGTCTTCTGTAATGATCCAATGTTTTCTGGACCATGTGTCCTCCATAATGCCCACCGCAATGAGTACCATTATTGGTGATTGTAGCTCATATTTTGACTATATTTCAGATTCATTTTCTACACGATGGTATAAGTGCAATCATTTGCACTGCAGCATTATTTTTGGGTGTAAATGAGTATTCACTACAGATGGTGTGAATTCCCGATATAATTTCAATCACTTGCAAGAAATGTCTCTGTCACGCCGTATGGGGTATTCTTTGCCACCTTAGCTTGTGGATGACTAGCAGATGACTAGGGTCAGGGAAGCCTAGGAAGTCATAACCCAGGTATTGGAAGAATCGGAATCCCATGTAACACTCCAAGTGATCACCTTTCACAATGCTGGTTGTAATTCCTAATTTGGCATGGACTAGAAACATAATCAATCCAAGCATTTCTTGGACATGTTGCTTTGGAGTGTTGCAGATGTACACCAGGGAATGCTCATAAATTACCCGACTTCTCATTAATACTTAAAGACTTTCGTCTTTCTGAATTTGTAACAATTAGGAACGATTTAAACAGTTCCTATATTATTGGACCATATCCCGTATTTTGTACATATAAATCCCCTCCCTTAAACAAAAAAATGATGACCAAGAGAAGATTGTTTGATGATGTATTCTTGTCATGGATGTAGGCTGTGCTCTTAGCTTTCGATTGCAACCCACGATGGCTAACAAAACATCTTCCAAGCTTGGCCTCTTCAAGGAGGGTACCGTTGATCTTTGTCAGAGATAAGAAAGGTGGTTCCTTAAGATTAGGTGAACTTGTGAAGCTAAAGACAGCTATAGCCATTGGGGTGAAGGTGAGGATGTTATCACTTGGAAAATTGCATCTCTCAGATTATGCATGGTGATCCTGCACATTGTATTGTTATATTCAGTTGAAATAAATTCTCATTTTCATGTAGGCTACAGGAAGTGGGATCAATAGACTTATCGAGGAAATTCTTCGCAATGACAAAAGTGTTGGTGCACTGGATTCTCAGAAATTGGCCAAGATGGAACTACAGATCGACTCTATATAAAACAACTCACATGGCTGCTCTAAAGCATCTTCTTGAGAAGTTCAATCCAGCAAAATTTTGATTTCAGAATCGGCTGAACAAACTGCAATTTATATTTTCGGACAACTATGGTGTTTGTACATAATTTCAAGCATTGTCCTTTTACAACCAAATGGTGAAGTCTCCTCAAAAGCATTCTTTATGGTTCTTTGTCAAACAACTAGTGTCCCACTTCGGGATGAAACAAAAATATTCTTCCCCTTTACATCTACTGAGACATTAAAAAGAATAAAGGAAATATGAAACAAACAGAGATGTTGCACTCCATTTTCACATGCAAGGTGTAACATACTAAACCTAATATAGTCTTACATCAGATTCAATAGGCTACTAAAGATGGAGTGTGGGATTTGGTATTGCCCTCTTAGATTTTTTTTTTCTAAATCAAAAAGATATCTTTAATAATCAATGTTTTATTTTTTTTAAATGCGTTCAAAAATTAAAAAATAAAATAAAACATAAAGTAAAATATTGACAATTTTTTATCTTATAAAATAAATTTTCATGTTCAAAACTAAATAATGCGGAAACAATTCAGAAAAGTTCATGAACTATTCGAGAATAATTCGATTATGTTCGAAGATGCGAGAATTTTTCCAAACCTTTGAATTGGACGTTCAGTTTCAATTTTTTTTTGGATAATTTGTAGGGTTCGTGGATAATTCGCGAGAGATTACTAAATATGCCCTTGAAAAAGACAAATCATTAATGTGGATTGATTAGAAGTGCACGTGAATCTATACCTTGATATTTAGGGCATGTTTATCCATTAATACTATTATTTTTCAAATAATAGAAAAAAATAAGTTTATTTATTGCAGCTTGCAGCATTATGTAGGTTACATGATCTCAAAACGCTGACTCTACATGGTAACATGGATCTTGATTATGAGAGTCTTCCCAAATGTCTCCTACACTCATTGGAAACATTGTACTTACTAATCCGTATCAGCTATTAACAAGTACGAGATAGGACAGTTCCTCTCATCATGGATTCTTTATTGTTCATCTCATCTATGCTTACTCTGCTTTTAATCATGTCTTGCAGTGATCTAGGAGTTCAGCATTTGAGTCTTAGGCCATGTCTCTTTTTATGAACGCGCGTGCTTTGGCGCCGATATGCGTACCTAGGCCAAAAAATATGTGTTTGGTTGCACCAATAGGCGCAACTCACAATGCACACCAGGGTCCTTAATGTGCGTCAAGGCGCATGTTGCAATACAACCCTTGAGAATCGGAACACGCACCAAATCGGGTGTTACAACACGCACTAATGTACCATAAGGCACACTTATGGTGCATCGCATGATGCATCACACTATTTAAAATAAAAAATTGTTATTATATATTATAAAAATAATATATATTATGTATTATTATATAATAATATACTTTAATATTTATATTATTATTATATAATAATATATTATATTATATTTATATGACATATCTCATATATATATATATATATATATATATTATAGCGAAAAGTACAAAAAAGTCCGTAGTGTACGCACGACTCGACCATTCAAGCCGTAGAAAATTTTTTTGTTCTATTTAATATTGTTTTATTAAAAGACTGACCAATAAGTCTTCTTTGGTTACTTTTACTATTAAATATATTTTAAATCAGAATAAAAAGACAACAATGCCCTTATCCTTATCTTGACTGACACTGGTACAATTCCTCGTTTACGACGCTTGAAGAATTAATTCCTTTGAAAAACTTTTGACATTCATTTCACCATCGTTATTGGTTCAACTAATTCACTGAAACTAAAATGGTGTTGGTTCAATCAGTTTGAGCTCAATACTCAAACTTGAAATAAAATATCAGCTTAACAAAATGGTTAAAGAAATAGATAAGGTATTGAGAGTGAAACGGAGTTTTAAACATGTCTTATAAAATAGAAACAGTCAGGGAGATGAAGCTTTGCTTGTAGATTTTAAGGTTTAGTATTCAAACTGAAAACAAAATCGTGAAAATGGTACTCGTTCGATCAAGTTGAACGATTCATTTGACAGAATTTTGTCTGATTTACTATTGTTACAGGGGTTCTTCTTCATTGTGCATTTTCCCATCTTCTCTTAATTATTATCTAATTTTGTTAGTGATTCAACTAAGTTGTGCTCGATACTCAAATTGAAAACGAATACAGGTTTCATGAAAATGGTACTGGTTCAACCGATTTAGAAACAAAAATTTATTCGGTTTCCAACATTGTTATATGGGTTCTTCTTCGTTGAGATGCATTTTCTCATTATCTTTTCATTATAGTCAAACTGTGTTAGTGTTTCAACTAAGTTGAGCTCAATACTCAAACTGTAAACAGATACATACATCATGAAAATGGTACTGGTTCAACTAGTTTTGTATGGTACTGATTCAACCGGTTTGGGGAAAATGGTCTTGGTTCAACCAGTTTCGTGAATATCATTACTAAAGCTTGAGAGACGATTCTTGCTTAACGAAAATGAAAGTGCATAACCATCTTCTTCAGCTTCTTCCTTGAAGATTCTTGCTTAATGAAAATCAAAGTAGTAACCATCTTCTTCAGCTTCTTCCTTGTTCCATCTTTACATTCTTCTTTCTTAACCAACCTTGAAACCAGCGTCGCCTTCTTTATTCACCTTCAATGGCAGTTAGATAAGTTGCTAAGAACAGTAGAGGATAACTGGGATGCAATAAAATAGATAACTGGAAAGAAATTTTTTAAACTTGCATCATCTTCATCTTTCGTCACCTTGAATGGAGTATAAATGAGTTGCAAAGAGTTATAAAGGAAGAAAATGGAGGGAAAGAGTTGTGAAGCAAGAAAATGGAGGAAAAAGGCTGTGGAAGAAGGAAATGGAGGGAGGGAGCTGAAAAAAACTGACGTACAATACTGTGTCGTCAGTCAAACCTCAAATCAAATAATACTATCAATTCAAACTGATATTAGCTGGAGGGTAGTATGGGCATTTCAAAAGAAATGCCTTAATGGGCAGACAATTAAACCAAAGTGTCATAATTTTGTAAAGGGGACTAAATGATCAGTATTTTTGTAAATATGGACTTAAAAGTAATTTTTTCTATATTATATGTATATCTAAACTATATAAAATATTCGAGTACACGTGGCAATCTAAAACTTGTATGTATAGTTTTATACAATGCAACGTTATGCTTAAATTGATAGTCAAGAATTTCTCAACTTTGAGCGATGCTTAAGCAACCCTAAGTTAAAGTGATGACCTACTTTAGCTTTAGGCAAAGTGATGCATCTTTTCAAACTACTAAATACTCAACATTGTTCGTATGTGCTTATTATCCTGTCGTGGGAGTGTGCACGCATTTACCCAACTTCAAAAAAAAATATCTCTTTTTTTGTTTTTGTGAGTGGGTGATGAAATCCCAACAACACGTCTTAGGTTCTAGCGAATCCTAACTACTTGAGGAAGTAAATAAATAAATAAAATGTACTAAAGTAAATAAATAAATAAATGTACTGAAGTAAATAAATAAATAACAAGGTACTGAAATAAATAAATAAAACGTACAAAAGTAATTAAGTAAATAAAAATGAAAAAAAATTAGAAGTTGGATGTTAATTAGAATTTGTAGAATGTCGTAACCCATGTTCTCGCCACACGTTGCAATCCTCGGCAACGGCGCCAAAAACTTGTTATGCCTGGACTTTTGATCCAAAAGATTGAACCAACCATCTAGGGTAAAATTTACTTGCAAGTATCAAGTTGTACATTGTAGAACTTAACAAGGTCAAATCCACAAGGATTGACTTGCGTGCAAGAACTACGGACACGAAACTACAACAGAAAAGAAAAGAGAGAGACTAAAGAGAATGACTTGTAAGAATGGTATCACTCATCAAGAATGGAGCAAGATTATCGGAGTTTGTAAAGTCGAAGAGAGAATGAAAATAACAGATAATGTGAGGCAAAAAAAAGAAATCTAAGGTTTCAGGGAGATCTAGATTTTCTTTTCTATGCTTCGATTTGATAAACACACATCCGAAATTAAAATGGAACTTTAATCTGAACGGAAAATATAATACTAAAACTCTACCACTAACTTGACCGAATCAGCAAACAGAAATTAAGTACGCTTGTCCTTCACTCACAAGGGATTCAAGCATCTGATATATCCGAATATTATAACAGATCAAGAAACATATAGAGCAGACAAATATTCCAATAAAATAAACCAATTCATGAAATAACAGTTCAAAATATCAAATCATCCACATAGATTAACAAAAAAACTTCAAAGCCTTAGCCTTAGAGAAGATGTTTAGCCGGTCATCATCAAAAGTTGTAAAACTCTCTAATAACCTATCAAACTTTACAATAAAATAAAGAAATAACTAAACAAGAAGTAGAACTAAAGAAAAAGAACTAGGAGGGAAGAATAGAGATCGACCAAGAGACAAACACCCAAGGTTAGATGAAATCTTTTTCAAAGAGCGAGAGGTCAACCCTCCTCCGTATTCAAAAGTTGAAATCGTGCACACTATGGAGAATAGTGAAGAGCTAGAGCTAGAAAATGAAGAAGAAGCCGTGGTCTTCATCTTAAGGCAAGGTGAGATGGTGATGGTGAGATGTCGGTTGATGAAGGAGAAGTCGTGGTCTTCATCATGAGGTAAGGTGAAATGGTGATGAAAGATGGTGAGTGCAACAGTATGGGTTATGATGGTGGGTATATGGAATGGAAAATAGAAGTGGGAAGGTGTTATGTATTGGAATGGTGAAGTGCAACCATGGAGAGGTAAGTGGATGGTGGTAAAGTGGTGAAAGAGTTCCTTTTGTTTGAGGGAGAGATGTGGGATAAATAGTGGAATGGAAGGCGTCTCCCTCTTTGGATGGTGTAACCGTCCACCTTAACAGGGAGGGTTATGGGATGGAGGAAGAAATGGTCAGGTGCTCCGTGGGATGAGATGGTAGTGTGTGTAATAATGGAGAGGTGTGCAATGGTGTGAGATATTAGGTGGAAGGAGAGAAAGGTGGAATAGATAGAGAGGATTGAAGAGGAGAGGTCGGTGGTCAAAGGTCCAGATGTGAGATGGGCTAGTGAGAGATATGAAGTTCTATCCATGTGAGATAAGATAACCTATTGATGATAGGGGGTGGCTTATATGGTGGGATACTGAAGATCGAAAAACCCATATTTATAATTGTCAGATTCCATGACAAAAAGGGACATTTAATTGTATGTTGATAACATTAGGTCGAGAAGCTCCACTCAACCCATCATGAAGAATGTCGATCGATCTAATGAAGAGACTCTAGCTTCACAACACTCAGACTACTGCAACAATCTTCGAGAAACACGATTACTCCTCTTTCACGATCCCACGTTACAGGTGTTTGGAAGGTTCTTGGGTATGATAACTCCTCTGGGTTTGTATTTGGATTGTTTATGCCCGTGTTAGTGGTTTGGTAGATTTTTTGTGAGCTAGGGCGCCCCCAACACTTAGGGCAACCGAGGTGACCTCGGTCGACTGCTCTTTCATGGGTCGCCCACTATTTTCAACACTTTGTCTGAGAATAGCTAGGGCGCCCCATCTTTCTTGGGTCGCCCCGCTCTTTCCATTTTGGGAAAATATGCCCGTTGAAGGACTTCATTTTTGCTTTATTTAGGCTCAAATTTTGACCTTTTAGGGTACGTATTTTGAGAGTATTATTGAGTTACTTTGAGACAAAAACCTATACTTGAGAGCTTACTTGTTTGAGATCAAATCTCCATGCATCATCACGCTTGAGAAGATTCATTGAAGGTAATTTAGTAGGTGAGGTTACTTGTGATTCCTACACGTTTGATGAACGTACGTGCTTAACAAAAATCGATCATCACTCGGATTTGCACTACTTTGTGAGGAGCTTTACTCTAAGCTTCTCGGATTTTCTTCTAGGCATCTCGAGAGGTAAGTCCCTTTGTTTTGAACCTCAAGAAGGTAATTGAATATCTAAACCCTGATTAAGTTCTAGTGAGTCTTCACTCACTTGGAACCATGTGGGAAAGTTTCCACAAGAGTTGAGACCCAGTCTTGACTTGGCTTGATCTACAGCAGAACTAGGCGGTAGATTGCTCGCCTATAGCATAAATAGGTATGTAAGAGATTTTGAACTCTTGCGTCTAGGTTAGTGATATTGCTAGCCGTTGGTTATTCAATTGTTAAAGTGTATTGCTTGATTGAATAGTGGATTGAGCTCGATTGAGTGTGTGACAGTGGATGTAGGTGTGTGAACACCGAACCACTTTAACTCTCTGTGTTGTGTTGTGTTCTCATTGTCTCTAATCTCTATTTATTCTGTTCATCTGATTATCTGTTTATGATTGAATGCTTGTGTGATTGGATATTGAGTTATTGAACCTAACCTTAATCTGCATAATTTTTAAAGGATTCAATATTGTCCTATTCACCCCCCCCCCCCCCCCCCCCCTACAAAACATTTATAGTAATACCAAGGGAATTTCAAAGAAGTGGTCAAGCCATGGGATATAGTGGTATGGGTTTTGCATGTGAGATAGTGATAGATGTGGGGTGGAGATGTGAGTTGGAATGTGAGAGTTGTTGTGGTGTGTTGGATGACAACAAGGTGCCTTTTTCTTTTGAGAAATGAGAGATGGAGGAAAAGGTCAAGTGATTGATAGCCATTGATGTGGGTAATGAAAGATTTTGTAGATAAGTTTGGGATTGATGTTCTCCATCAATGTGGACTACCCCATTTGCTATCAACGTGTAACAATCTTGCTCTTTTCTCTTTTAGTCGACACCACCATCTTGCATGCATCAATCACATGTGTGATTCTGACTCACCATCCAATCTTCAATCCAATGGCTGAATCAACTCACTGTGGACCCCACTTGCTATCAACATGTGTCAATTTTCAGCCTGCCACCTAGCATATGGGCCTCACCTTAGCAGCTTTAGTACTTACTGCCACCTTTGCACATGCAGCTCCTCTTTGCACAACAAAATTGCTTTCATCTTAGTGATTGCCAAAACTATCCTTGACCCATCATCAAGGCTACCATCTTGCTGGTCCACACTTTGGCCCACCATTCAACAACCTTGCTCAAGCCAAACAACTTCATCATACACCCGTTTGATCCTTGTGGTCCAACAGCCCTTCAATCCTATACTGCCACGTAGGGTAGTGTGATTGTTAGGCCGCTAACAATATTAGTCACATGGGTTCGTGTTGCGCAACTTCTTGAATCAGGTTCCACCCTAGGTTGTATCCACCTTGTGATCTAATTGAAAATCCACCCACCTAGAGCCCACCATCGACAACGTGATCTCTAACGTGTTAAATTAACTTGACTCACATCGTGGCTTAATGTCTGGGTACTATATCTTTACCCATAATCTTGGTGGCATGGCCCACTAACTTGGCATGTGTCTTGGTCTCTTATCGTGGTTCCACTGATATATCAACATGGCACACCTCGTCTTTCTAACTCCATGGTCTACTTGTTGCATATCCATACACGATCTTCCATGTAACATGTCATAGCATCAATCGCAGTTGTTGATCATGTTACAAATATCGCTCTGAGCTTTTGTGATTGATTATGAGATGATCAACATTAACACATCTTGGTCATCATCTTGGATTTCGAGAATGATGTAGTTAGGATTCCTAAAAATAAGATACACGTAATGTCACGCCCCAAATCTAGGTATCTAGATTCGACCCGAAAATTCATGGGTCAACCTCATACCCAAACCCATAGGTGATCTATGAATGTATCCTAATGGTTCATGTATAACTCTAAACCACTAAGATCCATCCTCAAACAAGTCAATTTATACCACAATTCATTAATTGATTAAACAGATTTTGGTATTTAGACCCTAAAATAAATTATAAAATTAATTATAGAAAAAATACTAACTTAATTATTTTTTATTTTTAAATTAGATAGCATTAACCCACTATATATAAGGAAGTCTTAGACCAAAAATTAGGTCAAACGGAGAAAATAAATTTTTCTCCCATTTTTCCCGTCCTTATAGTGCACCCGGACAATGTGGTAGTAAAATGGCCGCCATTTTTTCGTCGGATCTCCAATTTGTCTGTTCCAAAGCCCATTAGATAGTCCTCTGAGTTGGCTACAACTCTTGTATTGAGGTTAGAGCTCAAAGATGTCATCTAAAGGGTCAAAACTAGGTCTGTTTGGCTCAGATTCAGAATAGACTAGTTCATACTACAGTCAGTGTTTTGACCATAACTTTCTATACAAAAAGAATCTGTGAAAACCATTTATATTACGAAAATTGACATATCTTCGAAAAGTCCTTCTACAACAATCGCAAATTCTGTCAGTTACCTTATCGAAAATACATTATAAATTGAAAATTATAGTTCTATGTCATATGGTATTTCTAGTGACTTTAGTCTCTCGAGTCCAAAACTTAGTCTAGGTCCATTAAAGGGTCAATTTTCCATTATTAACAACTAATCTATTATCATCTTATAAATAATATAATGTCAAATCATTATGTTTATCGAATAAAATAACCAAGTATCTTCCATAAGATAAAAGGGACAAGTTATCAAAAATAGGCCAGAACAAGTCCGAAATCAAAATCAAAGATAACTAGTTTTTATCAATAAAGAGTTTAAAGGACTAGAACTCCTCCGATGCCTCCAAAGGCTCACCATGATTACCTTCCTCATACTCCTCGTTGTTAGGTACTTCTCACGAAGAGTCATCCGTCGAGTTAAAGCCCAACTCATCTGTGCGGTGTCACAAAATACCGTGAGTCCAATGGACTCAGTAGTGCAACGGGTAACCCCGTGCCACTCTTAATCCACATATAAAGTTAACTAAGCATAATCATTAGAAATCAATGATAGAATAGAGCATGTGATAAGCAAGACATAATAATCAATATATAACCAATGATTTACAAGGTATGCAAATGCCAGGATGTCCCACCCCAATAACTCAACCACTAACGGGTCTCCATCTCCTTCCCTCGCTGGGAGTAGCCGTATGGCTCATCTGTATGATTGTTTGGGTCTTTCACCATAGGGTTTTCTAGCCCTTCTTGCTTAACGACAAAATTAATAAACTTCATCTCACATGAACCCCCAATGACCATGATAAGCATAATGTAAATCAAATGTCAAAATTACTAATACGAGAAGAGGTTAAGGGCAAAAATGTTTCCACTTAGAGGTGTTCTCATGGCCGATCCACTAATGAGAACTATCTGTAGTTTTCATTAGTGCATGGTCATAGCACATTTTTCATCCTAGTCCTTCTCTCCAAATCAAAAATAATATACAAGAAGGGGGTTACAAGGAAAGAACGATATAATATTAAAATAAAAAGAAATAGAGGCACATGTAAGTAATTCAAATAATAATTCAACCATTTTTTTAACCGTAATGAACATGCTTAAAGAAAATGAAATATGTAAATGGAGATATGCACTGTAGGGGTTACCTACGTCTTAAATAGACAATAGATTTGTAGTGTGAAGCTTGAAATACTTGTAGAAGGGGAGCTCCATGTTTTCTTTGAGTTCTTCGATGCCATTGATTTCCAACTATGTTGAAGAGGTTGATGAGAGGGTTTGAATGCTAGGTTTTGATCTCTTTTGTATAATAGGATGATGGTGTTCTAAGGCTTAAAAAGGTTCTTTAATGGACGTTTAATGGAGGTGCTTCAATGGAGGAAGAGGGAGAGAAAGATGAAAGAGAATGAGAGATTTTTTATGAAGAAATATGGGAGTGATGGTAACTCTCAAAAGGGTGACTTTCTCAACCCTCAAAAGCTCATATTTTAAGTTACTTATGGGTTAAAAATGAGCCAAAGACCCATATGTATTCATTGGGCCTCATTTAAGGTTATTCTTAAGTCCAAAAGGCCTCTAAATTAGCTATACGAGCCCACCCCACAATTATAGGTCAATCATTTATGCAATTACTTATATTAATAATTTAAATACTTATTAATTATAATTATGCCATATTCCCTAGAAAGGTGATGATTTAATATATATAATACATGCGGGTCCAATACTATATAATAATATACAACAATCATGTATTAATTCAAATAAACTATATTATAAAATTTAAAAGTTCATATAACAAGGTATTGACACATGTCACACACACATAAATCACATGAAATAATTTAAGTACAAAAAATTCACAAAAATGTTCAAGATGACATCGGAATGACCCGAAATTCAAGAGATGGGTTTTCAACCCTAAGATAAGACATGTAAGTTATTTTTAAAAAGTTTTCGGGGCCCGGGGTCAAAATATTTTTATTATCTTATTAGATCAAATATATCTTCTAGTGTCCAAAAAAATTTCCTGTGAGTTATTGTTCATTATTTTTAGCAGGAAATTAACCCTAAAAGTGAGTTCCAAAAATAGCAAGTTTTTCAAAGTTGTCTGAATCCTACCAAACTTGACACATGACTTAATATAGGATATCTAAGGATGAAAGTAAGTTCAAACTATCAAAATTATCCCATGAGGGCCAATTTATCATAATACCCCTAACTGAAAGTTTGGGGTATTACAACCTTCCCCCTTCAAATAATTTCGTCCTCGAAATTAAAAGAAAACTTACTACTGTTCAGGGAATAGGTCTGGGTACTTCTCTTGCATCTCGGATTCCAACTCCCAAGTGGCCTCCTCCTGACTGTGATATTGCCACAGTACCTTGACGAGTCGGATGGTCTTGGTGCGTAGCACCTGGTCCTTGGTATCCAAAATACGTATAGGTCGCTCCTCGTATGCCGTGTCCTCTCGTAGGTGTAGTTCCTGCCAGTCGACAATATGCGTGGGGTCTGGTTCATATCTTTGAGCATCGATACATGAAAGACATCGTGAATGCCTGCAAGCTGGGGTGGAAGTGCCAACTGATAGGCAACCTGTCCTGCTCTCCTTAGAATCTCGAACGGTCCGATGAAGCGCGGTGCTAGTTTTCCATTCTTTCCAAAACGTATAGCTCCTCTCCATGGAGTTACTCTCAGAAAGACTTTGTCACCCACTTGAAACTCAAGTGGCCTCCGATGTTTGTCTGCATAGTTCTTCTGTCTACTCTGTGCTGCTAACAGTCGATCTCTAATAATCTTCACTTTCTCTATAGTTTCCTAGATGATCTTTGGTCCTGATAAGGAACGTTCTCCAACTTTTGCCTAACATAAGGGCGATCTGCAAGGTCTGCCATAGAAGGCCTCAAATGGTGCCAGGCCAGCTCGCCTTGAAACTATTATTGTAAGCAAACTCTGCTAGCGGCAGATGTTCACTCCAACTACCTCCGAAGTCTAAAACGCATGCTCTGAGCATGTCCTCCAAGATCTGAATGGTCCTCTCTGACTGTCCATCTGTTTAGGGGTGATATGCCGTGCTAAGTTGGAGCTGTGTCCCCAGAGCTACCTGAAGTTCATGCCAGAATCGAGAGGTGAAACGAGGGTCTCGATCTGACACTATCGAAAGAGGAATCCCATGAAGTTTGACGATCTCGTCAATATAGAGTTTGCTAATGTTGGCACCTTGTTGGTTGTCTTCATAACTAGAAAATGTGTAGACTTGGTTAGTCTGTCCACAATCACCCAACTGCGTCACATCCCCGATGAGTTTTCGATAATTCTTAACAAAGTCCATCGTGATATGTTCCCATTTTCATTCCGCCACTGGTAATGGTTGTAAGAGTCCTGCTGGTCGCTGGTGCTCTGTCTTCACTTGCTGGCAAGTGAGACATCTAGAAACGAAAGACGCGATGTCTCTCTTCATCCCTCTCCACCAAAATTGGCATCTCAAATCCTTGTTATCTTCATCGCACCGGGATGAATGGTGAGTCTAGAGCAGTGCGCCTCTAACATGATGTCCTCCTGAAGGTTAGCATCGTTCGGCACGCATAATCATCCGTTAAACCGGATGTTGCCGTCTAGCTAGATAGTAAAGCCTCTGGAAATCTCTGTTCGTGTAGCCTCGATGTCTGAGTCGCTGGTCTGAGCCTCAATGATCCTTGGAATAATGGTTGGCTAAGTGGCAATACTGAAAATAATCACTCTATCACCTCTTCGATCAATATGGAAGTCATCTTCTTCAAGGATCTCTGTTTGTCTATGCTGTTGTAAGGCTATACTTGCTAATGTCCCTCGAGTCTTTCTACTCAATGCGCCTGCAACTACGTTAGCCTTGCCCGGATGATAGTGCAATGCGAAGTCGTAATCCTTCAAGAACTCCATCCATTGTCTCTGTCGCAAGTTGAGCTCCTTCTAGGTGAAAATATACTTCAGACTTTTATGGTCCGAGTATACCTCAAACTGTACGCCGTATAAGTAATGTCTCCAAATCTTTAGGGCAAAAATAATTGTTGCAAGTTCCAAGTCGAGCGTCGGGTAATTCTGCTCGTGAATCTTCAACTGTCTCGAAACGTAGGCCACAACTCTCCCGTTCTGCATAAGCACACAACCAAGTCCGCTCCTCGAAGCGTCACTGTAGATCACATAGTAGGCTCTACTGTCTGGTATAGTCAAGACTAGGGCCATCGTAAGCCGAGTCTTCAGCTCCTAAAATGATGCTTCACACTGGTCGGTCCATCCAAACCTTTAACCTTTCCTGGTCAACTTCGTCATTGATGCTGCCAAGCTCGAGAATCCCTCAACAAAACGTCTGTAGTAGCCTGCGAGCCCAAGAAAACCAAGTATCTCTAAAATGGTCTTCGGTCGCTCCCAATTGGAAACTGCCTCTACTTTTGCTGGGTCTATTGAATTGCCTGCTGCTGTGATCACATGTCCAAGGAACTAAACTTCTTCAATCCAAAATGAACACTTTCTCTATTGGCATACAATTGTTGTTCCTTCAAGGTCTGAAGTGTAATCTGGAGATGCTCTGTGTGCTCCTCTGGTGTCTTTGAATAAATCAGAATGTCGTCGATGAAGACAACTACAAACTGGTCAAAGTAAGGTCAAAAAATGCGGTTCATCAAGTCCATGAAGGTTGTTGGTGCGTTCGTCAATCCAAATGGCATAACGAGAAACTCGTAGTGTCCATATCTGGTCCTGAAGGCTGTCTTTTGCACATCTTCATCCTTCACTCGAAGTTGATGATATCCTGATCGTAAGTCAATCTTCGAAAAGTATCGTGCTCCCCGAAGCTGGTCAAATAAGTCGTCGATACGAGGTAATGGATATTGGTTCTTTACTGTAACTCGGTTGAGCTGTCTATAGTCGATGCAGAGTCAAAGCGATCCATCCTTCTTCTTTACGAATAACACTGGTGCTCCCCATAGTGAAATACTCAGTCTGATAAACCCCCTTTCCTGAAGATCCTTTATCTCTAATGGTGCCATCCGATATGGTGCAATCGATATTAGTGATGTCCCTGGATAGACCTCAATCCCAAACTCCACATCTCTCTTCCGCGGTAAACCCGGTAGTTCATCTGGAAACACATCAAAGAAGTCTTGAACAACTTCCTCTGACCCGAGTGATGATGCGATGAACTCTTCAAAGAGCACATGCGCAAAATAACTCGCACTGTCATCAACACATCTATTACCATAGAAGTGGAAAACAGAACCATCTGACATCTGGAATGATATCTTCTTCTTAAAGCAATCCACTGTGACATGGTACGATGCTAGCCAATCCAATGCCCAGGATAACATCGAAATTAGATAACTCTAGCAAAGTCAGATCACCGACCAATTCCTAGCTTGAAATTCGAAGTATACAATCTTTACAGATCCTGTTCACTTCAACCCTCCTCCCCACAGGAGTACACACAGATAAGGGGCGAGTCATAAGCTCAGAACCCAAGCCCAAGGCAGATGCAAAGGATGTAGCAATAAAAGAATAAGTAGCACCAAAATCGAAAAGAACTCTAACCCAAGAATTGAACAATAGAAAATTACCTTCAACCACGTTGTTGGTCGCGTCCTCGTCCGGGGTGACTAAAGCGAACACTTTGCCTTGTGCTCGCTGAGGTTGCTGTTGACGGGGTTGCTGCTGAGTCTACCTCTGATAGGCCTGCTGCTGGGTCGGCAATGGTGGTGCTCTAGTAGTTTGAGTCTACTGCAGTGGTGGTGCCGATCGTGGCTGAGCATATGGAAGGCAGGGCTGTTGCTGCTCTCATGGCAATGGGCAGTTAGGTCTGATATGGCCTGGCTGACCACACCCAAAGCATGTCGGCTGAGTCTGCTGACCAACCTGGTGTCCTCCCACTGGCATGTGTACTGGCGGCTGTCCCATTGATCGAAAATGTGCTGGCTGCTGGCCAGGCAAGCGAAGCTGTCCGCCTGGGGTCCTATCGGACGAAACTAGCTCAGAACAGGTCCATTCTGCTGATGAAACTGTCTCGTCGGTCCTAAGGTCTCAGCGGTCCAGTATGATAAGCTTTCTATCTAAAATGTTGTGACCCATCTGCTCTCTGGCACTTCTGATCGTGATGTTGCTCTATAGATCTCTCTCGACCCCTGGCATTCAGAATACGCTGAGCCTCCTCAAGGTCCTGCTCTACAATAGTGGCCCTCTCGACCAAACTACGATACTATTTGATCAGTAGTACTGACAATCTCCCTCGTATCTGGATCCGAAGCCCCCTATCAAAACGTTTGCACTTAGTTGCCTCAGTAGTGACTAAGGTAGATGCAAAATGCGACAATTCAGTGAACCTGGCCTCATATTGTGCCACGGTCATCCCTCTCTATTGCAGTCGCAAAAATTCTCCATCTTTGCATCCTTTGAGGTTTCTGGAAAATGTTTTTCTAAGAAAAGCTCTTCAAACTGCTCCCATAACATAGTCGCAATGGTCCTAATGGGTCTGACAGATTCCCACCAATGGTCTGCCTCTCCTACCAACTGATATGCTATAAGTGTTACCCATTGATCTGTTGGTGCCCGTAAAGCTATTTACATCTTCTTAATCTCCCTAAGCCATCCCTCAGCTATTGTAGGGTCGGGAGTCCCCTCAAACTTCAATTGTCGAGGCCTCTGGAACTTCTCCAGCCACACTATCATATCAACCACTTGTGCATGGCGCACAAGTCCAAGTGGCTCTGCCTGCGCTTGGGCCTGGGCCTACCGATGCTGCAAGATAACAGTCATATCCCTCAAGGCCTGAAATATAGCGGTCATGTCGGGTTGCCCCGCGGCATCACCTTGACCTCCGGCGTGTCCTCCTTTGGCCATGTTCCTTCACAACAAAAGGATTGTAAGAGAACTATGGTTTAGAAGAAGAATAAAATACACACGACATGTTGTCTACCCACCAAATCAGAATGGAAGGAAAAGATGCACGAATAACAAAATAGGGAAAATGGACATCTAAAGGTCCAAAGAGTCTAGTTCATTAATCAATTTAAGAGTTCTACAGAGTGAAAGTAAAAGCGAAAAGAAATCTAAAGCCTAACAGGAAACTAGTCTATGATGATGATCTCAGGGGAGATTTCTCTAATGGGGCTGTTTGTGCAGGATTCTTCTGACGAAAGCATCAAGGCGTGGTATGCACCCCATCTAGCTCTCAAAGCTGCGTGTTCTGGGGATCCCGGTGGTGGTTCGGGTATAGTCTCCTCTTCAAAGGACTCTCCATCGTGCACTAGTATAGAGTTGGCAGTTGATAGTAAATCTGGGTCCACCAATTTCTTCGCTCGTCTGTGAGTGCCTCTTGAAACTTGTCGCCTTACTGCTACCTGTCCTCTCCTCCAATCTGGTCCGGTTATGACTAGCTGTGGTTTCGATTCTATTACTTCTGCCCCCGGCTGGTGTCTCTATATATTGGTCCTTTTACGGGTAGTCTGAATAAGCCTAGCTATCTAATTCAAATTCCCAACAGCTTAAGTTAAGTTCTAAGGGTTTAGATAAGCAGTAATACACACAAGTCTAGATTAGGAAGTCCTGAGTATGTTATAGTACATTATGGATTTCGGTATTTTATGCTTTAGTGTCAACTTATGTTAAGATGTTTCTATTATGTGTACAACGTGTCTCTAGTATGTCCTAAACGTGAACCTCATTATTGTCAATCTCAAGGAAATCATATAACTAGAGCTCTGATACCACCCTCCAAATCCGGGTATCCAGATCCGATCCGAAAATTCATGGGTCAACCTCATAACCGAACCCAGAGGTGATCTATGAATGCATCCTAATGGTTCAAGTGTAACTCTAAACCACTAAGATTCATCCTCAAACAAGTCAATCTATATCACAATTATTAAGTGATTGAACAGATTTCGGTAATTAGTGCCTAGAATAAATTACAGAATTAATTATGAGAAAAATACTAACTTAATTAATTTTTATTTTTAAACTATATGGCATTAACCCACTATATATAAAGAAGTTTCAGACCAAAAATTACGTCAAACGAGAAAATAAATTTTCCTCCCATTTTTCCTGTCTTTATAGTGCACCCGGATAGTGTTGTAGTAAAATTGCCGTCATTTTTTCATCCGATGTCCGATTTGGCTGTTCCAAATCCCATTGGATAGCCCTCTGAGTTGGATACAACTCTTATATTGAGGTCAGAGCTCAAAGATGTCATCTAAAGGGTCAAAACTAGGTCTGTTTGGCTTGGGTTCAGAATAGACTAGTTCATACTATAGTCGGTGTTTTGGCAATAACTTTCTGTACAAAAAGAATATGTGAAAACCGTTTATATCACTAGAAATCAAACTGACATACCTTCGAAAAGTCCTTCTGTAATAATCGTAAATTATGTTAGTTACCTTACTAAAAATACATTATAGGTCAGAAATTATAGTTCTATCTCATATGGTATTTCTAGTGCTTTTAGTCTCTTGAGTCCAAAACTCGGTCCAGGTCGGAAATTATAGTTCTATCTCATATGGTATTTCTAGTGCTTTTAGTCTCTCTAGTCCAAAATTCGGTCTAGGTCCATTAAGGGTCGATTTTTCATTATTAACCACTAATCTATTATCATCATATAAATAATATAATGTCAAATCATTATATTTATCAAATAAAATAATCAAGTATCTTTCATAAGATAAAATAGACAAGTTCTCAAAGATAGGCCAGAATAAGTCCAAAATCAAAATCAAAGATAACTAATTTTTATCAATAAAGAGTTTAAAGGATTAGAACTCCTCCGATGCCTCCAAAGGCTCGTCGTGATCACCATCATCATACTCCTCGTCGTTGGGTACTTCCCACGAAGCGTCATTCGTCGGGTTAAAGCCCAACTAGTCTGTGCAGTGTCACAAAGGATTCAGTAGTGCAACGAGTAACCCCGTGGCACTCTTAATCCACATATAAAGTTAAATAAGCATAATCATTGGAAATCAATGATAGAATAGAGTATGTGATAAGCAAGACATAACAACCAATGATCTATAAGGTATACAAAAATATGAAGATGTCCCAACCAATAACTCAACCACTAACGAGTCTCCATCTCTTTCCCTTGCTACGAGTAGCCGTATGGCTTATCTGCAGGATTGTTTGGGGTCTTTCACCCTTGGGTTTTCTAGCCCTTTTTGCTTAACGACAAAAATAATAAACTTCTTCTCACATGAACCCCCAATGACCATGATAAGCATAGTGTAAATCAAATGTCAAAATAACTAACACTAGAAGAGGGCTAAGGGTAAAAATGTTTCCACCTAGATGTGTCATCATGGCCGATCCACTAATGAGAACTATCCGTAGTTTCCATTAGTGCATGGTCATGGCACATTTTTCATCATTATCCTTCTCTGCAAATCAAAGATAATATACAAAAAGGGGGTTGCAAGGAAAGAACGATATAGTATTAAGATAAAAGAAATAGAGGCACATGTGAGTAATTTAAGTAATAATTCAACCATTTTTTTTAACCGTAATGAACATGCTCAGAGAAAATAAAATATGTAAATGAAGATATGCACGGTAGTGGTTACCTATCTCTTAAATAGACAATAGATTCATATTGTGTAGCTTAAAATAATGGTGGAATGGGAGCTCCACATTTTCTTTGAGTTCTCCGATGCCGTTGATTTCCAACTATGTTAAAGAGGTTGATGGGAGGGTTTGAATGCTAGGTTTTGATCTCTTTTTTTATGATGGGATGTGGGTGTTCTAAGGCTTGAAAAGGTTCTTTAATGAAAGTGCTTCAATGGATGAAGATGGAGAGAAAGATGAAAGAGAATGAGAGATTTTTGATGGAGAAATATGGGAGTGATGGTTTAGGGTTTGTAAAAGCTCCTAAGCCTTAAGGCTTTCTTAAATAGGTTTAGGAAGTAATCTTTAAGGTTTCTATTCTAAGTAAAATTCGTAACTCTCAAAGGAGTGACTTTCTCAACCCTCAAAAGTTCATATTTTAAGTTACTTATGGGTTAAAAATGAGCCCAAGACCCATATGTATTCATTGGGCCTCATTTAAGGTTATTCTTAAGTCTAAAAGGCCTCTAAATTAGCTCTACGGGCCCACCCCACAATTATAGGTCAATAATTTATGCAATTATTTATATTAATAATTTAAATACTTATTAATTATAATTATGCCATATTCCATAAAAAATGTGGTGATTTAATATATTTAATACATGTGGATCTAATACTATATAATAATATACAACAATCATGTATTAATTCAAATAAATTATATTATAAAATTTAAAAGTTCATACAACAAGGTATTGGCAGATGTCACATACACATAAATCACTTGAAATAATTTAAGTACACAAAATTTACAAAACATGTTCAAAGTCCCGAAAAGTGTCAAGATGACATCGGAATGACTCAAAATTCGAGAGATGGGTTTTCAACCCTAAGATAAGACATGTAAGTTATTTTTAGAAAGTTTTCGGGGCCTGGGGTCAAAATATTTTTATTATCTTATTAAATCAAGTATATCGTCTAGTGTCCAAAAAAATTCCTTGTGAGTTATTATTTATTATTTTTAGCAAGAAATTAGCTCTAAAAGTGAGTTAAAAAAATAACAAGTTTTTCAAAGTTGTTTGAATCCTACCAAACTTGACACATGACTTAATATTAGATACCTAAGATGAAAGTAAGTTCAAACTACCAAAATTATCCAATGAGGGTCAAATTACCATAATATCCCTAGCTGAAAGTTCGAGGTATTACACGTAATGAGTGTTGCTTCGTGAAAATGACTTGCATGCTGGCCTTCTAAATATGTATGAACAACTGCAAATATACCATTGAAATCTGATAAACGAGTATTGTGTGAGGATGAAGAGAAAACACATGCATTTGTATATAAACATGAACATTTACGTAGAGAATCTTGATAAAGCCTATTGAAATTAGGATAATTATAGTAAAATGTAGCCTTTATCACGCGCATTTACCTTGCACGCATGTCCAGAAACACGCTTGAAAAAAAAAAAAACACAGCCTTAAGTATTCTCAATTTTGATGATGAAAGTGTACCCCAGTGTCTATCCCTTACTCTCCCTTCATTGCAAGAACTTTGCCTTTGCCATGAGTATTTGGCAAATGCTAGTCTCCATTTATAATTAGTGCAGGTTACGAAAATCATCATGGTTTCACTAATACTGTCTGTAAATGTTGTAGTTGTGTAGATATTTAGCAAATCTCCATTTAAAACCCAACTTTTTGAAGAAAAAACCATCATCTTTTGAAAAAACATTTCAAATCACAGTGTCGTGAAAAAACATGAAATATTCAATAATCTAAACACAACCCTTTAATTATAATTATAATTTTTATTTTTAATCTCCTCTTTTCATGCTTGATTTGAGGTGTGGGTTTTGGCCTAAACCCAAACCCTCGATCTAATGTTGAAGACAAGGGCACTTTCATCCTTTAATACAAAACTAGGTAGTCAACTCGGGTCAACACTGGTCAAATGACAGTGGACCGAGTCATAGGGGGTATGTCAGCTTTTTCAAATTTTGGGGGTATGTCTAATTTTAAAGATAACATGGGGTGGTAGGTCAAAAATTCCCTATTTTTTTTTTGTAATCGGCTCTTCCTATTCACTCCCCTCTCTTAACCCTACGTCTCTTCCTCTTCTATCCACACCTGGTTTTCATTCAAACACCAAAGGATTCCTATTTTATTCAGGGTTGTCCGTCTGTCTCTCCAATTTTTCTTTTCTCAACGAAGCCCTAAAACTCATCCATGTCAAACAGGTATTTTTTATTCCCTTATACATTTTTAATTTGGATGATGCATTGTCTCTCTTTCTTGCCATGTTTCTGTCTTTTTAGATTTTTTTTCTATTCTTTTGTATTCGTTTGTAATTTCTTTTCTATAATATTTTTTTTCGATTGGTTATCGTTACATTGAAAAGCATAAGGTCTTCCCCTCTGTTTTTGAAACTCCCATTCTTAACGAATCCCTAAAAGCATATTAATTTGTTGAAATACCCTCAAAGTGCTCGAAGCCGATATTCAACTCACGAATACTCTAAATATTCAACATTTCCTTTCTCTATATAAATCTGACCCTCTTAGTTTTTCTTTTTTAAGCTTGATTAATTGATTATAATACATGATCTTTAGCATACTTGGTTTCGTTTCTAAATTTAGCTGAATTTTTGAGTTTTTTGGGGGGAAAATTGTTGATCTTTACTTGGTGGTTTCGTTTCTAAATCTTCTGTTATTTACACGCATTCCTCTCTTCTCAATGTTCTCATCGGTTGTATACTTGTATGTGTTATATGTTATTTTAGGCCAACAACACCAAATCAGTTGTGTAGACCAAAATCCAACGCTTCTAACTTAGTTTGCTAAAGTAGGATACTACTGAAGGCGGGGCTAAGAAAAGGTATGCATCTATTCTTTATTATGAATGATTTTTTTTCTCTGACCAACTCCTTGATCTATTGTGTCTTCTAGTTTGACTTGCTTGCTCTTCAACAATTAGTTACATTTTTCTAACATTGATAATGATTTGCACTGGTCACTTTTTATGCCAAATGGACTTCCTGATGGAGCTGAATTGGCTTATTATTCAAAATGATAGGTTTTTGATTGATATACTTTGACATTGTTGAGTGTTTTTACTGTTCTTGGCATCTATCTTTTGAATTATAATAACTGGATGTCCATATGTTTTCTGTAGAGATTACTTGAGTGCTATAAGCAGGGAAATGGTATAGTATGTAGTTGTTGTCCAACCAGGTAAATTTTTTATACCATTTTTTTCTCATTTCCAACGATGCAATGACTCTGTTTCTTTGCTATGAAATTGAATTGGAGACTGTTATTACTTCTAAAGATGGAAAGGAACACAAACCTGCTATAAAAAGGGCTCAACTTTGATGACAGCCGCCTACTGGATCTCAAGCATTATGTCCAACAATTGTATGCTAAAGTTATAGATGTGAGAAAAATTAGTTCAAAGTACACGGTATCGTTCACTGGCGATAACGAAACGTATCGGAAGTATCGTTCGGTATCGGACGAAACTTCGTGAAACCGAAATGAAATGAACAAAACCAATTCTAGAGGCTTCAAAAAAATTTGAAAAAATGCTAGAAAATTAGAAAAAATAAGAAACTTGTAAATGCAAGAAAATTTTAAATAAATTATATTAAACAACTAATTTATGATCAAAATAACATAATTAAATAATCATAACATAATGTTTAATTTGAGTGTCACCATGTCTACGATGCATTATCTACAAATCAAGGCCATTGGCTAAGCCATACAATCGCACACTTAAATAGTTGAACTAAGCAATCATCATTCAAAGTTGAAAAGCAAGTTTACAATCACACAAACACAATCCTAAGTCTCATGGCATACAATCTACAACCCATATTGGTAATGGTATGGGTAGAATAAGCCATATTGCTCTGCAGATGAGTCATAGTCATTTGTACGAGTCTGACTCTGATTGGAACTGGACTCTCCCCCTTGATCATAAGAAAAAGGCTGAGGTTGATCGTAATATCCGTATGGTGGAGGTTGAGCATATCCATAAGGAATCTGACTCTGATTGGAACTGGACTCTCCCCCTTGATCATAAGAAAAAGGCTGAGGCTGATCGTCATATCCGTATGGTGGAGGCTGAGCATATCCATAAGGTGGTTGATCATATCCATGAGAAACGTGACTCGGATAATCTTCAAAACCTCGCCTGTGAGTATTCCAACTTGGATGATCATCAAATGACATCTGTTGCACCTGCTCACCCAAGTTGACATCTCCATGTCCATGTCGATATTGGGTATTTGGCTCATCATCATTCGGATATGTAGTTAACATCGCCAATCTCCTATGCCGTTCTCTAGTGCCGTGATTAGAGTCTTGCATGGTAATGAAATCATCGGCAAGGTGTGTATCCCCAAGCCGACCCTCCTCCTGAGTCCCTCCAACGCCTCCATCACCACCTCCAGCACCCCCACTCCCACTAACACTCCCACTAGCACTCCCACCAACACTCCCGCCATAAGCAATACTAGCACCAGCACCAACACCATCATCACTACCACCATGATCGGGATCATCTCCTCTATTAAGCGGTTCATCTAACCACGATAAATCTTTAGTGTCCAGTGTAGGCATGTCCTTCTCGCGCATCCAAGGGTCTAAGACGTCTTCCGCTTCAAAGATATAATCCAAATCAATGGGATTATAATAATCATCATCTTCCCTCTTATCCATTAAATTACGAACTCGCAGCCTCATATTGTAGTACACATACACTAATTGCTCTAATCGCTTCATCGATAAACGATTACGAGCCCTCGTATGGATAAGAGCAAATGTGCTCCAATTCCTCTCACAACCTGATGAAGAGCACGTTTGACTCAAAATCTTGACTGCGATTGATTTTAAATGTGGTGCAGACGACCCATAATTTGACCACCACTCGCCTACAAAATTAAGAGTAAGCTGCATTAGTTTTTAATAATAAGATGATACTATTGCATAATTACATTGTGCACATACCAGGCATATTGGATTTGCGCTGATGCTTTGTAAGGGCTTCGCCAAATTTTCCTCTTGCCTCTGCAAATAATTTTATCTACATTCAAGTGTATAAAAAAAGTTAAAAGCATATTATCACCATATATCTTTTAACATTATACAAAACATGGATACATACTTCATTTATTGCTTGCCCTTGTTTATC
This sequence comes from Euptelea pleiosperma, assembly GCA_035048495.1. Taxonomy (NCBI): domain Eukaryota; kingdom Viridiplantae; phylum Streptophyta; class Magnoliopsida; order Ranunculales; family Eupteleaceae; genus Euptelea; species Euptelea pleiosperma. The sequence goes on along the minus strand of CM068544.1, from coordinate 21,798,048 downwards.
CATTAATGGCTCTAATCTCTTAATCACTTCATGTAGACCTTCTTTTATTTCTTCGTGATTTGAAATATTGTTGTATTGAAAGGTAGGGTTCAAGAAGTATGTTATTTTCAAATAAAAGGTGAAGAATTAAAATATACACTATCAAGTAATAAAATAATAATTTAATAACGTATAATCTACATAAGAAATAATTTACCTGCTGCATGCAGAGGATGATGTAGCTGGCCTTCCCATCTCTTATCAATGATGTCCCAAATACTTCTTGTAATGGCGACATCCAGCTTGGATTGCCAACTTTGCTCTATCCATTGCCACGTATATAAAGCCTAAAGTTGGTTTTTTATCTTGATCTACCAACTTTAACACTTTGACAAGAGGCTCAAATGCTTTACATGTTTCTTCCGCCTTCGACCAAAACTCTGACTTCAATACATAATTTGACACTGTACCTGCTATAAAAGCCTTCCATTCCTCCGATAAGAACAGATTATGTAGTGGAACCTGATGACGCATGAGACTCCGTAATGTGATAAACTCAATTGCAAATCGTGTAATGCCGGGTCTCAATAAGTCCTTATCTTGAGTATATTGCCTCATCAAATTGACAGCCTTTGCACTATTATAGATGAAGCCTGTGATCTTCTTTGCTTTTTTGCTCACCAACCTCCTCTACCACAGCATCCATTAACTCAAACAAATATTCGGAAGTCTTGTCCTTAATAGACGTGTCGACCGATGTATGAAAAATTATATCTCGATCACAGTACACCATAAAATTTATAATCGATTTTCTGGTCTTCGAAGACCATCCATCGCACATAATGGTCCAACCATGTACGCCCCACTTCACCTTCAATGTATTGATGTAGTCTTGCAGCTCAGATACCTCTTCATTTAAATATTTTCCACTAATTTGAAAATTCCAGGCCCTGCCTCTGTAATAGTGTCAATCATTGTCTGATAATATGGGCTCTTTGCCGCATTGATGGGAGTGGAATTAAATACAAACCATTTTGTGATGACTCTTCCTACCTTACCCATAAGCTTCTTCCCACCCCAAACCTCCTTCAGTTTTTTTCTGTGTAGCAGACTTTGATCTATATAAAAATGAATCTAGTCCCCTGCTATGAGCAGCTGCACTCTCCTTCTCCTTATGTGCCCTGCTTATATCCTCTTCAGCTTCTCGAACACTAAAAGTGCGGCGGAATCCTCCTTTAGCAGATGAGGTTCCAGCCCCAGCAAGGAAAGAAGACCCTCCCATACCTTGACTCGGAGGCCTAGACACTTCCTCTGTTCTTCAAACAAATGTGTTTTTCTGTTGCTATGTTGTGCTAGTATGAATTCTTGCTTCTCACGCCGAGACATATTTTCATCAGATTGAGTATCATCATCTGATTCTCTCCCACTGCCTCCTACATCTGGGTCGTTTAAACTTGCACATATCTCCTCATTCCTTCTCTTCTGACAAACCTTTGCCTTTTGTGCTGCTAACACGTACTTCTTCACTGTCTCGGCTACCGTTCTAGGTACCGAGGGACATGAAGTAACTTCATCGGGTTTTCCAGTCAAATGTTCCTTCATCCTTGTGACTCAACCGTGCACTTTCTTTTGACAATATATGCATTTTACATGTCGTTTATTTGTTCCAATTGGTGTGCAATGATCCCAAGCGATATCTCGTGTCCTAGGCATATCTCATGCCCCTAGCTATTTAACCATGTTAATTCAAAAACTTATTATTATATATTTTAAATTAATATTATTTTTTCAAAACGACCTATTACATGTTACATTTAGATAGCACACAAAATAACAACATGCCACAACAATGTCAACAAATGCATAACATATTTATAGGCAGCACGTATGCACGTATCATCAAACAGGTGGCATTGATTCCTAATAAATCTTGGAGCAGGTAGTAATGTAGCATTGATTCCTAATTATGTACCAAGGTGCATGCTTGCATCGAATAATGTTTTAATGAATTTAATTCTAGCTAGTTGATCAAAATCAAGTAAAATAAATAATAGAGTGTTAAATCTAACGGCTAAAAATCACCATTCATACAAAAAATCAGCTTGTTTAATGATTTTTAGCCGTTGGTTTTTGTACTCAAAAAATGGTTGCATTCAACGGCTATAAGAACGTATTAATAAGTGCTAAAAAGTGTTAAAATCTAATGGTCACAGCGGACAAATCTATTTAAGTCTGCAAACAGTGTCAAGGAGCATTCAAAGATGGATACACTGTTTGCATGCAGTTGCATACTAGATGGACTCGGTCACAGCACTCATTACGAGCCATAAAGACGAGTAAAACTTGTGTCACAAGATGTTGTGATGAAAGCCGGTCACAGCACTCAATAAGAGCTACGTGGAACACGATCAGAGGCTAATGACCGTATTGATGTTTGGCCAGTCCCTTGGTGGCCGTACAAACCAAAAATCAGTCTGATTCGTGGTTTAAAACCTTTAGATTTTGCATCCAAATAATGCTCAAATTCTACCGTTAAAATTAATCCATGAAAATAACTTCAATCAAATAGGTTAGAAATTACTAATCGGGCTGATTGTTTGTGTGCCGGTATACCAAGGGACTGGCCAAACATCCATACGGTCATCATCCTCTGATCATGTGTCACGTGGCTCGTATTGAGTGCTGTGACCCGCTTCCGTCAAAATATCTTTTGACACAAGTTTTACTCCATAAAGAGTACTTAGACGTGGCATTGTCGGATAAATCTAGCATGCTACTGTTTACAGACTCAAAAGTATGTAAACATTGTCAGTACGGTTGGATTTCCCTTGAAAAATGTGTTATTTCAATGTTATTTTAAAAATATTTTTTAAATTAAAAACATGTTTTTCAAGGAGCATTTAATGGTGGATACAATGTTTGCATACTTTTAAGTATGTAAACAGTTGAATACTAGATGTGTCCGGCATTGTGGAGGGGGACTTCAAAGAGAAACTTTGATGACAGGGTCATATCATGAAGGCCAATGACAGGGCATAATATAAGCCACATGGCACACTTTTAGAGGACTCCGACCATATGGATGTTTGTCCAATCCCTAGGTGGAACTACAAACCAAAAATCAGCCCTATTAGTGATTTCTAGACGTTGGATTGGAGTTATCTTCATGGGTTGATTTTAACCGTGGAAAATTTTGCATTATTGACCATTATTTGAGGTACAAAGATTCAAAGGTTTGAAATCACTAATCAAGCTGTTTTTTGGTTTGTAGGCCCACCTAGGGATTGGAAAAGCATCCATATAGTCAGAGTCGTCTAAGAGTGCAACATGACTCATATTATATCCTGTCATAAAAGTTTTACTCAAACTTTGAAGTTTGAAATTTGGGCTCATACAAAAATCAGTATATTTTGTCTCTGGTGCCTTCAAATTTTGAAGTTTCTCCTAAAAATGTCATTTGGAGTTTAGTTTAGGGCCTACTGACCTTATGGATGTTTGGACCACCTCTTGATAGACCTACATGCCAAAGATCAGCTTGATCGGTGATTTACAATAGTTATAGTTTAGCATTGTAAAAAATTCTCAAAATCAACGGTAAAAAACCACGTTATTAGAATGCTAATTCCAACTGATCAAAGGATTTTTAGCCGTTGGATTAAACATGCATTTTTAGTACTAAAACAAACAGCTAAACATCTATGTGGCCAGTGGGCCCAGATGGCAGCGGTGAGTGGCAAATATAGACTCACTCACGCAACTTAGGTACATCATATTACATCATAACCCTTCTCACAACCCTTGGGGTTTTAAGTGAAAAGGGCAAGACAGAAAGAGGCCGCCTCTCTCAGACTCTTTAACACAACGGAAAAAAAAAAAAAACCCCACTCACCGGCGAGTCAAGACGGCGAGGCGGCGCAGCGAGGCGGGGTGGCGAGAGGCACCTTGGAGGCACAAGCCGCACAACAGGGTACCCTCTCTCTCTCTCTCAGTCAGTCTCTCTCTCTCTCAGTCGGTCTTTCTCTCTCTCATCCTCCCCCTATGCCTCTCATCCTCCCCCTATGCCCTATTTATGTTTTTTTTCTTTGATTTGGGTGAATTATTGCCCGTGAATTATGGCCGTGCATTATTGGTTTTCTGCAGACAACCATTCTGAAAAGCACTGAGATGGGATCGTTTATTCCCATTTCATACCGTTGCGTTTCGGCCGATACTTCCGGTACGGGCGAAACTACGCCCGAAACCAACGATAAGTACCGAAACCTTGTGATTCGTGATACGTAATAGTATTTTGCCCCGTCCTTGACCGAAACCGATACGTTTCGGGTGATACGTATCGGTTTCGTCCGATACTTTGAACCATTCCACCTCTTGGATGGATTGAATATGCTCATCAAGTATTTGTGAAAAATCCTCAATGGAGTGTAGTTTCTTTGCAATATATGCATCTCAAGCATTACGTGTGACAATTGTATGATAAAGTTCTGATGCATAAAAAATTAGTTCCACCTCTTGGTTATATTTGAATCTGCTCATCAAGTATATGTGAAAACTCCTCAATCGAGTGTAGTTTCTTTGGATCATTTGTGTACTGTCCTTGCAGATATCCCTCGAAGAAGAATTCGAATTGTTTTGAGAAACCAAGATGGTCGTGGTGATGGTTTCACTACTAGCTCAAAGAAGAAATTGGACACCAAGCATTTGGAGGTGAGTTCTTTTATTTTTTGATTTTTGAATAAGACGAGAAGAAATTGGACACCAAACATGTAAAATTTAATGTGGGTGTTTCAGTTATGTAGAAAATTAAACCTCACATGCCAAGCAAAAAAAAATAAAAGAAAAGAAAATTATACCTTACATATCGGTGTTTTGAAGATTAACTATTCATTCTTTTCTTTTCTGGGTGGCTTTTATTTTTTTTATTTGGTGAGATATTGGCTTGATTTAAGTTTATTAAGTTTTGTTGTAATGGTTTTTCGTTGGAAATTTTATATAATTACTTTGTTCTGGATTTGAAGATAAGTTTGTTAATTTTAGTGGGTATTGTAATAAAGACAAAACTCAAAAGAATAATAAAGGATTTAAACTTTTAGATTTAGTTGTTGAAGGAAAGAGGTACTGTTTTGTGACTTAGTTTCACTGATATTTGGTTGATTAGTAACAATTATAAATTTACAAGAGTTGTTTATACACAAACAAAATGAATGAAAATACTCCTTAATGCATTCGACGTGTGCTCAAGTGAACTTTTCCTTTTATTGTATTTCAATCCAGTTGTTTCATCCTTGATAGCTAATATAAAGTTCATAATCCAGCTCAAATAGCACTGACTACGGGACCCACAGAATTAAAAAATTAGAATCTTATTACTAACTAAATGATAGTTATCATTATTACAATTCTAATAATTTTAATTCTAATTATATATTATATTAGTTCAATACGATGCCCATGCCGAGCATGAGATGAGAAGACTAGTAGGTATCTATAACGGACTGAAATTCTTTCGTTCATTTGATCTCATGGCAAAGATTCTTCATTAATTTTCTCCTTGAAATCCAGGTTTAGGCAGAGAAGATAGAAATATACAGTAGATCTTCAAAGCATCTCTTCCAACCCTAGTCACAAAAATCTCCGATTTTTTTAAAAAATCTCCAAAAATCTCTGATTTTTCGAATTCACGAATCAATTGCCGATTAATCGGCAAAATCTCCGATTAATCAAAAAACTTGGCGATTAATCAGCGATTTTGCCGAATTTTGCCGATTAATTGACTGAGACCCATTTTTTTCCCTTTTGATTTTTATTTTGTCAATTTTTGGAACTATGAATGATATATCATGCTTATGAGTTATGACTTATTATTATGGAATTATAGATGTGCTTTTCATCATATAAATATGTTTTATTAAAAACAACTTTTTTAACTTGAAAAATGTCATAGTATTTTTTTTATTTTTTTATTGTTGCCGATTTTTATTGATTTTTACCGAATTTATCCGAATTTTCCCGACTTGATCCCCCCTTGCCGATTTATTGCTGAATCCCAACTTTGTGACTAAGCATCTAACACGTTGAGGATCGACATGAACAAGGAGTATGAGGTCTCTTCAAGGGTTTGTGATGAATATGAAGAGGGTAGAGCAAGAAAGAAACTTAGACTTACCAAGGAACAACCTGCCTTTTTAGAGAACATTTTCAAATAGCTCAGTACTCTTAATCCGATATTCTCTCTGTCTATTGTTTTTTCTTTTCTGGGCTTTTAATTTTGCTGCTTTTTAATTAGTGGGTTATAAAGTTTTCTAATGGTGGTGATATTTCTTGAATGATCAAGTCTTTGTCTCCTGTTTTTTCTTTTTTGGGTTTTCAATTTTGAGGTTTTTAAATTAGTGGGTTATAAAGTTTTCTAATGGCTGTGATGCTTCTTGAATGATCACAAACAAAACCAAGCCTTAACGAAGCAGTCTTTGGCCTCGACAAGTTGAAGTGTGGTTCCAAAACAGAATAGCCATGTTAGTTAGCCTCTTCATCATAACAATCCATCAAAAACACTAATATCTTCTATATATTCGATGTGTGCTCAAGTGAACTTTTCCTTTTATTGTATTTCAATCCAGTTGTTTCATCCTTGAAAGCTAATATAAAGTTCATAATCAGTTGATTGCGGGATCCACGGATTAAAAAATTGGAATCTTAGTACTAACTAAATAATATATATCATTATTGCAATTGTCATAATTCTAATTCTAATTATATATTATATTAGTTCAATACGATGCCCATGCCGAGCATGGTATGAGAAGACGGACTGAAATTTTTTCATTAATTTGATCTCACGGGAAAGATACTTCATTAATTTTCTCCTTAAAATTTGGCTTTAGGCAGAGAAGATAGAAATATACAGTAGATGAGGTGATACATTGTGCTGGCGGATACATTCACCCCGAAGAGATATCGTCACTCTTACGGGAAAAAGAGCAAGAGCAGCTAATTGAAGTTCGTGATGTTGACATGAGTCTGATGTTTTAATGCCCCCTTCAGATCTGAAAAGAGAGTTTCCTCTACAAAAGGGAAGAAAACCCAAAAGGGGTTATTTATATATAAAAAAAAAAAAACCTGAAAGGTGTTGACGTCCTTAAATGGTGTAACAATACAAGTCATGACAGCTTTGGTCAGCTTAGAAGGGAAATGTATCGAGTTAAATTCAAAGACGCACCTTTAAGTAAAAAGCTTTTGAGAATTCCCACTGAAAAGGAAGAGTTATCTGCAGACCCATTGTAAGGATCTAAATACCACGAGTATAGCTTCCTTTAAGAAATCAGTTTCTTATGATCAAATCCATGAAACACAATAAATTTCAAGCTCTGTTTATCTATATAGTTCATTTTTCAAAATTGTTGTTCCATGTATTCATTATTTTAGAGTAAGCAGTCATCTCTTTCTATATTGTCCATCTTATAATCACGTGTGGGACCACTTTATTCATTTTATGGGGTCCCTACCATAAAGGCAAAAACTGGCATATCTAATCCTTATTACTATAGCTGGACGGTTAAAGTTTCTATAGTTTTCTGACAGAATGTTGGATGTTGCTAATACGCTCGACAACCTGCTGGACAAAGATCCACTTCCATTGGAATGAGATGCACCAATATCTGATTTGAGAAATTTGATTGGAAATTTGATGAAATGGTTTTCTTGCTGGAAGATCTGAATGCGTTTTTGGTGCTGCCATCCTTTTCCTCTGTTGATCAGCTTCTCACAGATCATAACTCCTTCATTGAGATTAATGTCAGGGAACCGATTCTCCCATGGACGAACAACCATGCATCTCTCCAACCAGTTCCACACCCAATTGCTTTTATAAATTGCAAGTCCGTTTGCTAAGCCAAAGGACAATTTCAAAAGAATATATATTTTTAAAACTTTATTCAATGTTGCAACGAATCAACCGTGGGATTCTAACATTGTTTTTTATGTTAATATATTATTGTCATAAGCAACATCATATAGGCTATATCAAAACACAATATCTCTGGGCCACATTCTTCTTACTGGACCCTTTGCTTCGTGGCACTCTTTATGTACTTGAGTTTCTTCTAGGTTTGAAAATTCTCTTCGGAATTATAGGTAGCGCAGTATGCATTAGACATGACAAGAGTAAAGCTGCTTTTAACTATGTTGAACAATGCCTCTGGTAGATATAAAATGAGTAAATTAATAATTCACATTTAATATAATTAGGTAAACACAAACACCTCATCAACAAATGCGAACGTGATTTTAACTTAAGAGAAGCATAACTAATTTTAATCCTCCATTATATAAGAATGATAACCAATGTAAGTCTAATGTATGGATTTGTCACCAAGTTAAAAACATATATAAGTAACATAAATATTTCGCATTTGTAATAAAAAAAGGCCGAAGTTAGGTGAATTGAAGAATTGATCAATTAATAATTAACAACATATTGATTAACTAACCAAACTAATAATATAAAGATCATAACAATATCTTTTACTTTAACGTATCATTTTAGATGGCCCGTGCTTTTGCACGTGTATAAATCACTAGTTTATAACTATGATGATTATATTTAATTGGACGATTTTGATTTTGTAGTGTTAACTTCAGTTATCGCAAATAAAATAGTGGATTCATAAATTGGTAAGACTCTTCTTCTTGTTATTCCTCCCCCCTTCTCTCTCTCTAGTATGCAATATGGCAAAGTAGTGTACAGATTATGAATGGTAACTGTCAGCCAAACATCTTGCAAACCAGACCAGAATTCAAGACAGTGTCAACCAAACAACATGGAAATCAGAACCAGTTCTAGGCTGAGAGCTACCCAGTAAAAAACTAGCCCTGAACTGGACTAAGGTTGGGCTAGATCCTAAAAGTAGGATGTTCCCAAACATGCCTAAGTGAGGCATAAAGGCCCAGAAGAACCCCTGATTTCCCTCCATCCCCATCCATGTTGATAACATGAGGGGGATATTGTGTTCTGCCCTCAAGCTCCACCAACCTACGTTTCAAACCGGTAAAATTCTCTCTCGTGCTTTTGCTCTTTATCTATGTTTCCAATGAAACATAAGGCTGATACAATTTTCCTGTTATTCGGGATTGAACCCTTATCAACTTCAGTCAAAATTTGAATTCTTGATTCACGTTGTTGGTTGGTTTTCCTGAGTTACACCAGCTGTTCAATGATAATTCTCTCAAATGAGTGAAGTTAGTGTGAAGTGTTTCTTTCGGTTTTCTTTATTGGATAATCATATTGATATTGAGAAAGGATTTTATTTTATGATTGATGTTCTCTAAAACATATTGTTTTAGGTTTCTCTGGTTCATGATTGGTTTAAATCTCGTTTGGATGGTTGCGAGATTTGAATATTGCAAATTGAGATAGCCGGAAAACCGGCCCCCAACCTAAATTCGTGCCAACATTGATTTGGGCCTTTTTGTAGGAATGGTGAACTTTAGGGTGCAACAGGAGTGGCGTTCAAACGCTTGAGCTCATAAAACACAGATGTCACACATTCAAAAATAGCGTCAGCTATGTTTTGGTATCTGTTCCAATGCAGATTTGAGCTTATGTTTTGAGAACAACTTTGTGGTATTTGTCTTGTAAATATTACGTTTGTTAGTTAATAGGATGGTTTTGTGTTCTTAAGATCTTTTATTTTATTTTTTCTGTATACCTCTCTTGCTTCTTCGCATAAGATGACTTGTTGCTTGTCTTTTTGAAAACCCGATATTTGAATGGCTGTTCTCTCTATATAATTGTTGTGATGAGTATGATGATAAAGTATTCAAGTCTATAGGGTATTTTTTTGACTATTAAATAAATGTTCTTAATAGGTAATTGGAGCTGTTACACTTTCGCTTTTATATATATAGAGAAGCTCTCATCAAATGAATGGGACAATCCTGATCGATGAGCTAATAAAAACTGCACCGAGAGCTCCATCTCTTCTCAACCTGAGAGACACCATTAAAGCACTTGAGATAATGCTTCTCAAGCGTCTGGTTTCGAACTTCGTTTCCTCAAGCTTCTCTTCTTCTTCCTCCTCTTCATCTCGTGTCCTAAAAATTGGAGATGTTTTGAAGAAATCAAGGAAATTCTCAGACCTAGACGTTCTCAACTACTCTAAACTGAGCTACGACTTGAATCCTCTGCATTTGGATTTCGAATGTGCCCGAAATGCTGGTTTCGAAGATCGACTCGTTCATGGGATGCTCGTAGCAGCCCTCTTCCCTCGAATCATTGCTTCTCATTTTGTAAGTCTCTTTAGGGTTTTACCGATAAAAAAGTCTCTTTAGGGGTTTCATTGCATCCCCAATTGTTTCTCTTTTTACCATGTTATTGTTTACAGCAACATATTCATATTTTAATTAATCCAAAAACTATTCTCTATAAATGTTGTGGCAGCCTGGAGCTGTATATGTTTCGCAAGGCTTGCAGTTTAAATTGCCAGTCTACATTGGTGAAGAAGTTGTGGCTGAAGTACAGGTTCTTAATCTTAGAGAGAACAAGAAGAGATACATGTGTGTGTCCCTCTCGTAATAAAAAATCTTATTTTGTTTTTCTTCAGTCTTGTTTGTGGTGAATTTCGGAACCGATATGTTTTTTCATTTGTGTAGAACAAAATTCTCGACGAAATGCTTTAAAAATGGGGAGCTCCTCGTCCTCGATGGTGAGGCTGTCACGTTATTGCCAACTCTAGCTATCGACGAAGAAGAAGAGCAATCTCTCTGAGCTGATCTGACATAGTTCTTGACGAAGAATATGCACGTATTGCTCTATTTATGAGTAAAGTGGAGTGGCTACTAATTTACTTGACCAGAGCTGATCTATGCAGTTTGATAGTTTGAGCATCTTACAAGGGAGATGTATAGTATTTATAAAATGTTGTAGGCCTTCTCTTTATTATTTTGGCCTCTCAAACAGAAGAAAGTTATACATTTCTAACTGAGAATTAAGGCCAATCAGCTTTGTAGTGTATGAGTTCTAATGATTCTTGTTTCTATTATTATTATTATTTTTCAAAATTTAAGACTTTGGGAGAATGACAGCTTGTTCATTGATGCAATCAGTGAATCTTTTCTATTTCTATGTACCGGCACCAGATTGGTTAATTTGATTACTTATTAATGATACATACGCGTAGAAGGGCATCTCTGTATATCCTTTCAATGAAAAATTTCATTAAATAGTGACATTTATGTATTAATCGGGCACTTCTTCTTTTTAATATCTGCCAATATTTTTCGGAGATTCTTGTAATCATCATTAGTTTGGAGCTGAAATTACCAAATAATCTAGACCCTTTAGAAGACCATAAACCTACTGAAATACTCAATAAATATGTTCACATACGCTTGCATCCTCCTTAGTCTTTGCTTATCTAACCAACTCTAATATGTTTTCCATTAATAAAGTGGTAGCTATGGCTCAGATATCATAAATTACTAGGTTAAGATTTCCATCTCCTCACCTGCTATGAACCTTCATTGAGAACCTTGACCAATACTTCCCCACTTCCAATCTTTTGGAGAACTTGTTACATAATTAATTCCTTATAGTTAAATTGTGGGATAGTAGAACTTAATAATATGCCTTTGGCAGGTTCTTATAGAACTATGGCCTATAAGCACAATCTCAAGGCACATCATACACAAACTGGAGTTAGGCAAGCTCTTTGTCCACTAAGCATAGAGATCCTCACCTAGATACACATGGTTGTAGCGATCACGTAACTCCATATTGGAAAGATCTGGCAAACAGTTTAGGAAGTCCACAAATCAAATGATGGTTATCTACCCATTAGGTTGGTTATAACAATGGTTCAAAATCTCATTCAGTTTTGGCTGCGATATCTTGTTCCGGTAGTGTACCGAGACGATACATAGTGGAATGTATCTCTTGTGCTAAGAGCCAATTTAAGCACCAAAACTAGATTAGAAGCTTATTTTCATGGTGTATTGTCTTTTATAACATATAGAAAGGCTAAAAAAAATTGTAGCCTAATTAAGTATTAAAAATGGTTTAATCATAGCGAAGCATATACTGTTTTTTGCCATTGTCTCGTTTCGTCTCGGTCGAGACGTCTCTTTCCGTCAGGCTACTGAGACAACGAGACGAAATGATATTTTAAACATTGATTATAACTTAACAAATCTCCGAGTTCACAAAATGCTACCACTTCTATATACTAGGAGAACGTGTATGTTCCGTATATCCTCATAAGCCTGTTTGTATATGCTAGCTTGATTTACTAAGACAAACTGCTACAATCTTCCTGCTACAGGTTCTAGAATTGCATAACAATTTTGTCTAGATACCCTGAACTCTATTTTATGGGTAAGGCCAATCGGCGTAGTTCAGTGTAGTCCTTATAACTACCAAATGAACAGGGAGATCAAGCAAATAATTATATGTAGGTACCCTGATGAATGTAAAACATGAAGGGATCCTTGTGGATATTAATGAAGTTCTTTGCAAATTCTTCATAGACAGGAGAGTATTTCACTTGTAAGATTTCATTGGTTTTGCCAAATTTAGGATTGCTATTGGTTTCAAAATATTTGAAATTTTGGCAAATGAAACCACGAATCCTCTTGCAAAGAGTAGTGTGCATAGATCTTTTTTGTATTTCAGAAACTCCCTTCCAAAATCTGTGTATTTTCTTCTCCTTTCAATAAAAGTTGTACTTGTCAAAAGCATTTAAATATAATAAAGGCAAGTGACTGAATCCTTGGTGTTTCCAATATGACCTGAGAATTTAACTTTTTCATAGCAATCAAGGGCTTTTTTTGATAAATTTATTAAGTTCTATACTCATCATCATGATGTGCAGTTTAGTCCTTGGTTATGTATATATTCTGCTTCTCTGTTCACCTCCATTTGAATATGAGAACCTGTGCTCACAAATCTGGGAAGAAATGATTTTGTAAAATATAGTGCCAAAAGAATGTCCAGCTAAGGAATTTCACATTTGATTTGTTGTTGTCCAGCTGTTAGCTTGTCATGTTTCTGTGTGTATTGAGGTTTTTAACTTTCAATCTTATTGAATGTTTTTTTCTTCACCTAATTAGAAATTTGTCTCACGCCGAATAAAATTTTCAGCTCTAGCTGTAAAAGGAGGGGCCTTCTGTGGGAAGGTCATTGTTTTGGATGATGCTTCTTTTGCCTCCCAAGATTGCTGCATCAAGCTTGCATGATTTCCATATGAATTCATAGTTTCAGAGTTCTGCTTGGATTTTCTTAAGAAATAATGGAATATAATTTGGCCACTTTGAACTGTATCGTGGACTAGAGATGTTTAGGACTTAATTACTTTAATTTGCTAAAAATTGAGAATAATTAGATGATGCACAGATAAGCTTACATGTGTTTAGATTATCGATAAAAATAATCAGCAACTATGTAACAAAGATTCTCAATTTTCTGAAAATTTCCCTTGTTGGACAAGAGTCACGACGTTCAGACACACACAGACACTCTTCTTTAGACAATATTAATTCGTTCAAAATTTTTGTCCCAGCTATTATGTATTGTTTATCTGATTTCAATATTTATCAGTTTATCTAAATATAATTTTTTATATCGTATTCTTAACATGAAACTGAAGTATTGTATAAAATAAAGCTCTCTATATATGGAATGAACTCTATGGACATGTCAGCGTATCGGGTTTTTGGGGATCAGTTTGACACTTCGTATCAATGTCTAACACCAAGACATGTACGTGTCTATGTTACACAGATCAGCAACATTCTTGACAAACTTTCGCTTCCATCAAAGTCATAAATGTGCATCTATTTCCACCAATAGAAATGAATCATTAGTAGGCTCAAAGTACAATATATAGGTGAACTTTGATACTACCCATATAAATCGTATATTTTATAAGCCCTTTATGAATCATATCAGTAGGCTCAAATTATGACATATATTGTTTGATATATCATGGTATAGAGCTGTACATATTACTATGGTGTTATGAGCCACACTATGAAACTGTGGAAAAGAGTGATTGAGCAAAGATTAAGGCAAAAAGGCAAGGATATCTGAAAACCAATTTGGATTTATGTCAGGAAGGTCAACCATCTAGGCAATCTTCTTACTTAGACAAATGATGGAAAATATTAGAGAAAAGAGGAAGAATCTTCACGTGGTATTTATTGACTTAGAAAAAACATATGATATAGTTGTTAGAGAATTAATTTTGGTGGGCATTGGAAGCAATGGGAGCTCTAAATGGATATATTGACATCATTACAGATATGTATGAGGGAGCAATAACTAGTGTTAGAATAATTGGTGGTGAGGCAAGTGAGTTTCGAATCACAGTGGGATTATACTAATGATCAATCCTAAGTCAATACTTTTTTGCTTTAGTTATAGATAAAGTAACTGCTCATATCCAAGATGAGGTCCATTGATGTGTGTTATTTGCAGATGACATAGTATCATTCGACAATACTAGGGATAAGTTAAATGCAAAACTAGAACTTTGGAGGAATGCTTTGGATTAAAATAAGTCAAACCAAGATAGAGTATATGGAATGCAATTTTAGTAACGATGCACATAAAGATGACTTGCCAATTAAAATTGACAGTCAGGAGATATCTCGAAGTGACCAATTTCGTTACCTTGGTTCTATCATTTATAAGGAGGGAGAGATTGAGGAGGATGTTGAGCTCCTTGGACAAGATAGGCAAGTCCTCTCTTTGGTTGACAATAGTAGTTGCTAATTGCATATCGTCTGTGTATCCTGTAACATAAGAAGGGTTATCTATTTTGCTAATCTCCCCATTAAGCTTCTCGTGCCCTCATTTTTGACAACATCAAAGAAATTGCACTCAAGACCATCCCTTCAGCTTCAAAGGTATTTTACTCTCAAATTCTCTCCAATCTTCTATAACTATTGAATTTGATCTTAAATTTACACTTTTGTTTCTTTGATTGTTCTCTCTTTTATAAATGGTAGGATTGAAATCAGGAGGTTTCTTGAATAACTATATGGCTTTGAAGTTGAAGAGGTTCGAACCCAGAACATGGGATACAATACAAGAAGGCTTATGTAACCCTAAAGCACCCTTTATCCATTTCTCAAGACCTCTACCCTAGCCTTATAATCGGAGAAGAGAGGAAAAGAATGAACAAACAATCAAACTCGAGCATTGTTACAAACCCAACTGACGTGGCAAAAGCAACTGGTGTGGCAATTAAGACAAATGTGGTAGGCTAGGGGCGTGAAGAGAATCCCAGATTAGTAGTAGTATCGGTTGTAGTTATCTAATTAAATAAGGCAGCATAATTAGATGACTGGTTGACGTAATGGGTTAGGTAATTGTTGCTATTTATCATCCTTACTTGTTATTTTGTCCTTAGTTGCTATTTTGGTGGAAGACCACAATATATCTTTGTAGTTGGTCGTGCTTGAGAGGAACGAAGAATTAGTTCCCCAAAATAGCAACCAAGGACAAAATAGCAACTAAGGATGAAATAACAACTACCTAACCCATTACATCAACTAGTCTTTTAATTATGGTATTTTATTTAATTAGATAGCTACAACCGATACTACTACTAATTTGGGATTCTCTCACGCCCCTAGCCTACCACGTCTGTCCTAGCTACCACTTCAGCTGCTCTTGCACGTCACCTGCCACATCAGCTGGGTTTGTAACAAGCATCATCGAGGAACAAGAGGTCGTTACATTGGCTTGATGGCAAGGAAGATTGCAGATTTCAGCCTGAGAAGCAGTCCAACATGAGAGGTGGCCATGGTAGTTGTGGTGATCGTGACGCTGGGACAACTAGGTTTCCGTGGAGCAGCATGCGTTCTTCAAGGTAGCTTTTTTTTGCATCTTGAAAACAAATCATAATAAGATTTTATAGCTTAGATTTCTTTGGAGGAAAAATTCATAGGATGTCGTTGCTAGTCAATTGATGTTGTTGAGAGAGTATGCTTATGAATTTTTTTTTGGATATTTTAGTTTCTGTGGGAACATTTTTATAACCATTTGGTTCCGTGTTGAAAACATACAAAATTAGAAGGTGCTTATTGACAGGTGTGATCCATTTGGCCACCTAAAACATCCATCACAGGCTGGAATTGCTGCTCGTGGTTCCATGACTCCCACTTAGGAGATCTCCGATGCCCAAAAATGAGTTGATCAGATAATCAGAATCATCCAGTCTGCTACATTTGTAAGGAGATGAGAGTTCAAAAATTGAGCTTTAATATTTATGTGTCTTTAGAGCCTCTAGAGAATCAGTAGCATCTCCTTAATTAGGCTGATGCTATTAGTTCTTATCTTACTTCTCTAGTAAGGTGGTCACCGATTTACATGTTATCCCTTCATTTGATGTATAGCAGTTGAAGTCTGTGACCTCTTAGGCTTCCATCATATTCACTGGTTCATCTTGCTGTTTGTTACTGTCCGTGCAATGCTCCTTCCTCTGTTTAAGTGGGGCAATGATTGACCTGATTTGGAAAATTAGATTGATTCACCTGTAAAATGGGCGTTGATGATTCTATTGAAGTTAAATTGTATGATTTATTCTGACAGAGGTTGATGAGGCTAGTGAGGAAACCACAAAGGGAAGAAGACTGATCAGGAAACTTTTATGTACTTATAAGGTCAAGACAATCTAAGATGGAGGTTATGGTTTCTGTATTGTCAGTAAATTACAATAGAAAGGGCATTTTGTCCTCATTTGAGGGTTATTCATTTCCACTGAATATCATCTAATGGCAGGTTGTGGGCTTTAATTTGCAATCTGTCAGTCTGATTGTTGATGTAAAATTGAAACTGTACATCTCTCAAGTCTATGATTTTGCTGTTTTTGCTGTGTCTGTTAAGCAATGGCTTAGGAGGATTAAGGTCATCTGGATGGAGGTATGGAGAAGATCATGGATAGTGATTATACCTTGGTCGCTACTTTGTCTCATGTTGCTAATGGATGGAAATTTCTGGTAGCAACTTACTTTATATGGTTCTTGCAAATTAAAGACAGTGTGCTTTTGGTATGTTGCAAATTGAAGGCAGAATGCTTTTAGGTATCCCCTAGTCTTGGGAAGCTATTACAAGGACCATGGACTATTTGGAGATTCAGTACTTCTAGATTACATGAAAGTAGATGTTTGATGATGATCCACAAATGGTAGGGATGCAAGTTTCTTTTGGGAAATGAAATCAATCTTGGACTTCAAATAGGAATTGGTCCATTGAACCAACCATAGAAATACTACAGATTCTGCCTCAACTTCTGATTTTCTGAAGGAGAAAGTTTCTGCAGACGATCAACAACCACATGGATTCTTAGCAGCCTCTGATTGTAGTTGGACAAGTTGATGGTCGAAAGAGCTGCACGTTTACGAATTTGACGGAGGCAAAGGTTTAAAGAATGTTGCATATCTATGTTAACATAGACACAGACACGTGTCTTGGTGTTAGACACTATACGAAGTGTATCACTGATCCCCCAAAACCTGATACTGTCCATTCAGTTCATTCCAAATATTGAGAGATTTTTTTTAATACATTAGTTTGTGTCAAGTATACAATATAGAAAAATGTACTTAGATAAACAGATATACATTAAAATCATATAAATAATACGTAATAGCGGGAGAAATATTTGAATGAATTAAGATTTTGTCTGAAGAAGAGTGTCAGTGTGTGTCTGAATGTGAATATGGCACTGTTGTCGGACCAGGCAAATTTTCGGAAAATGGGGAGTCCTTGTTACATGGTTGGTGAGTTATTTCTATTTGTACCAGCTTTGAGAAAAATATTAGAAGTCCATCCCCTAGATACGGTTGAGTGAGCATGAAGGGAAAATGTAGCATTGCACAGGCAAACACTATTACAAATATGGGTACATTGGTGTCTGTGCCTAGATCTATTTAGGGTTTTGATGTTCTATGCCACCAATTACAAAGCAATTTAATTTATTTTCTTTCTGCAGATGAGATGCTTCATCCGCAAAGCACAGCAAATGGGAACTGGAGCTTGATTGGTCATTGATGAGAGTTCAAGGACCGCATATCTAGAGTATTGAGGTATAGAATGCTTTTGCCAGGTGTTTCTCTATCTCTACGGCCAAGGGCCACTAGCTATGTTGCATTTATACAGTACAGGTGTTATAATCTGCACGGTTACAGAGTGTTTGATTCTGCAAACCTTGAAAAACAGGATTCTTGATTTTGACCATGCATCTTAAATGATATAAAATATAATTATTTATACATATAATAATAGTGATAATAAATTAATAATTGATTATATAATGGGATGCCTTATGATTTGTATAATATACAATGTTATATTTGCTACATAGAAACTTTCAATCGGAAAACTCTACTCATAATCTATGGTAAAAACCAATTAACATCTTGCAAGTGCAGCAAAAACAAGATAAAAAGGAAAACTCAAGTGTCACACCAGAATCTGTTTTGGTGTCAGAATTCGATACATGTCAGACATGGGTGCTTGACCCATTTAGAAGAAAGAATCCATGCTACATAGATGCAAGACATCATGGATTTCCATCATTATTGCTAGCAGGGATCTGGCCTTAGGATGCCACACTGTAGTTTTTATTTATTTTTATTAATTTTTTATTCTTTTTTTGCTCTGATAAGAAGGGGGAACAGGTCCCACAGAGAGATGAGAAGTGGGGGAAAGCTTGACAGAAGATATCTCTTAATAGAGTCAAATGGCGAAATAGGATTTGTGTTGCCGACCCTGGATAGTTGGGATAGGTGTAGATGATGATGTGATTATTAATTTTTCTTATTTTTGTCTTTGGGGTGGGCGGGCTTGGGAGAAACAGGTTAGTGGTCAATGGTGAAGACGGGTCTGAATCTAGGTCTGTGGTACCAGCACTCAGAGACTACCAACTTAGCAAGCTGGCGTCATTACTCGCCGTAGCCATTTCTTGGTTTTGAAGCAGCATTCAGCTACCTTTACCGTGAGTGTTTACAGTGACCTCTCTTCTGTAAGTTGTCGACCTGAGTTGACACATCCTGATCCACGCCAACATTTGGTTTTGTGTTACATGTTATCTATGCAGAAGACTACAACACGAAAGAAACTGGAGGTCGAGATAACCTCCACTCCAAGACAAAACCCCTAGCTACCCCTATGCATGATCGATTCCCATTTGAAGACCAAGTCCTCAAAGGCCAGCCCGGACTCCGGAAGGATGGACTTTCTTAGATGTGGAAGCTGAAGTGACAGACCCAAAGGGCTCCGTGTATTTAACCACCTCACACCATTCTCTTCACAGTTGAAAAAATGTGTCTGTGGAAGGGGTATGAGAATGATGTGGACAAGGGCGTCCATGTGGCGCCCAATCTAGAGGGTTGTTTATCAGATTAGTTCTTTTGGATCGGTAATGTTAGCCTTCCACTTTGCAAGAAAAGGGATGCCCATTCAGAAAAGTCTGAATCGTCCATCCACAGTCCAGTGGTATAAATTTGACTGAATAAATTCGCTCAGGTCTGGATCAACCCGAAAATCCGAACCAATCTGATAATTTCAGGTCTGGAATTACTAATATTCTCATCGGATTGGTATCAGGTCTCTTATCGAATTGGGTACCTGATTGGGCATGTACTGATTCAATATTTATATATATTAATAAAATGTGATAAATATTTGTTGTATATAATTATAAAGTTAACTTAACCCTTTTATATGTATTTTCATACCATTATTGTTCAATTCTATGGTTTAAAATAACTCTGTTTTAACTGTTTTAATGGCTGCTAAAATGGTAACGCCCAAAGCCCAATACATTTTGAACTGTTTTGACGCTTAGTGAAAAAAATGTTATTTTCTGTTTTTTTTTTTCAATTTTTCCGTTTTTGAATTTCAGTGCCCTTTTTTCTGTTATTTTCCTTTTTTTTTTTTGCCCGTCTGTTATTTAACGGAAAAAAACGGTTACGCCTCTAGTCCATTATAACGGTCTTTTTTATACATTGGTCAATACTTAAATTTAATTTTGAGTGGATAAAATATATAATTTAAATTGTGAAATTCTTTTTTATTTAGTGGATTGGATCAGGATTGAGTCAACTCTATTCTTCCTATCAGATCAGTTCCGGATCACGATTATGTGATCGGATCTTGTATTGGATTGAATCCACATATTTTCTTATTCGATGCAGTCTGGATCAGCATTGATCCGACTCTGACCCGATCCATTGACAGTCTGTGCTAGCCTCATGGTCAATAGGTAGAGTGAGGCGAGTTAGGCCAGCATTTATCTTGACTGGAGAAGGCTTCTCCTTTTCTTGGAGAAACAATTCTAGTCGGAAGAGATGTGTTCCACACTATGGGAGAAGTAAGTGTTTTTGCCTTAGAGGCAATTACATCTGCAACCCGATTACCACCACGCGGTACAAAACAAAAAGTGACGGAAGTGAACTTTGTATAAGAAAACAAACTGTCTGCCAAGAATGCTGATGATGACGAACCAGATGCAGTAGATCCTATCTGCAGATGTTGGATCACCTACGAGGCATCTGATTCCACCACAAAATCACCCATATTAAGAGTAGCGGCCTGATCCAGTCCCAATTTTACACATGAATGCTGAGGTTTGCGAAGTATGAAACATAAAATAATTTGTGATTTCAAGTGTTTGGTAACATGTTTGAAGTTGTGACAAAGGGGACCCTCCTACCATCCTCTTGGAAAAAAAGTGATCATCACGCTAATGGGAAATAGACATGTAGTTGGTATCAAATGTTGCCACAATATGGCGTTTGGGAACGAGAAGTAAAAGCACTTATACTTGTAGTAGAAGTTACTAGTTGATTTTTTACCTCCAAAAAAGTAGAAATTAAAAGCATCCCTAGGCCTTCTAATTTTTGAGAAGTAATTTCTCTAAGAAGTTAACAGCTAAAAAAATTTAGCTTCAGTTTTAAGTTAGTTTTTAACTTTTCAAAAATTAAAATAGGAAACACATCCAAACTAACTGTTTTACTACTTATCAGAAAAAAAAAAAAAAAAAACTATACTTTTTGGCTTATAAAGTCAATAAGTTACTTATTTTTGTGTTGCCAAATGCCCCCTTAATCGTTGCAGAGAAGTTGGAACCCACAGCCAAACACACCCTTGTTGTATTTTTTATTCTTTGAAAGGTGTACCCTTGTTGTATTTACTCACTAGACACAAGCGCTTCATCTCTCCTTCGTACATGTGCTGCGTAGGTGGCTTACAACACACAATAATGCTCAAATTCCTACCGTTAAAATCAACCCATGAAAATAACTTCAATCGAATCGCTTAGAAATCACTAATCATGTTGATTTTTTGTTTAGAGGTCCACTGAAGGACTGGCCAACATCCATACGGTCAGCGTCCACTAAGAGAGTGCCACGTGGCTCGTATTGTGCGCTGTGACAGAAGTTTTACTCCATAAAACGTGTTGCGAAATCCGGATGCCAGTAGATATAAGGGAATAGAACTTTGATGACGGACCACATTATGAGCCACGTGGTATATTTTTAGAGACCACTGATTGTATAGATGATTGGCCCATCCCTAGTGGACCTATATAGCAAAAATCATCCTGAATAATGATTTTGAAACCTTTGGATCTTTGTACCCAAAGCGACTCCACTTCAACGCTTAGAAATCGGCTATTTTTTTTTTATTTTCTGTGGGTCTTCCCAGGACTGGGCCCAACATCCGTACGGTCAGCAATCTCTAAGGCCCTGCTTGGTTCGCTGCACTTGGGTGCATTTTGCACTTTAGTGCGAATACAATGAATTGTGTTTCAATCACTTGCGATGTAAGTCACTTACAATTGTTTGGTTCACGCCATGTAAATAGATGCAAATGAAGTTTAGCTGATTGGTTGGTAGTGCATTGCAAATACTACCATTGCAAATGAATACAATGGATTATTTAATTTCTTGATTTTACAAAAAAAGTGCAAAATAAAATTAGTATTGTAATATTATTGTTATCATTGTTGATTTCATTATTATTATTATTATTATTATTATTATTATTATTATTATTATTATTATTAATTATAATTATTGTCATTGTTATAATGGATTCGGACCTCCCCCGTTACGTTATGTACTGTTAAAACACTTAAAAATAACGGCTTTTATTTTCGTTATAACTGACGTTATTTTCATTTTTTCCCGTTATAACGACCGTTATTTTCGGAAAAATTTTGTAAAAAAAAAAGACCGTTATTTCAGTTATTTTCATTTATTCAAATTTGAATTTCAGCGCCATTTTTTTCTGTTTTCCCCGCTATTTTGCCTTTTTGCCCCTGAGCGTTAAAATTCGTTACAACGACTTATAACGGAGAAAATGATAACGCCCCAAGTCCGTTATACCGTTACAACGGTCCCTTTTAAACCTTGATTATAATTATTATTGTTATTATTTTATTATCATTGTTATTATTATTATTGTTTTGGAGGGAAAAGCTTGGGGTTGGTTCCGGTTCGGTTCCTAAGGCGACCAGAACCGATTGTTCCGGTTCTTATCGGTTCGGTTCCTTAACGGTTCCGGTTCTCAAAGTGATGGATCTGGAACCGGAACCGATTATGTATTTATGTCGGTTCCGGTTCCGGGTATATTGGGCCAAATCTTAAGAATATCGGAATATTTACACTATATTTATTTATTGGTACCGGTTCTTATCCATTCGGTTCCGGTTCTTATCGGTTTCGGTTCCATATTTAGCTACCCAGAACTGGAACCGTTATTGTCGGTTCGGTTCCGGTTCCGGTTACTTTTTAATCGGTTCTCAAAAATGTGGAACCGGAACTGGTATATTCGGTTCCTGTTCCGATTCGGTTCCGGTTAAACGGGTAAAATTGACACCCCTAGGGTTAGGGGACCCCAACCAGCTATGATCATCCTCACCAAAAATCAGCACCAAAAATCAGCCATTGATTCATCTTCTATGTGAAAAATAGAAACAATAAAAAATAAAAAGATAATAATAATAAAAATAATCTCGGCAGTTGTTGTTGTTATTATTATTATTTTGATTTTGAGCTAACACAATGCACTTGCTTGCAGCAGTTTTTGGGCTGCACTTCCTTGCATCTATTTTGCTAAGGCCTCTGCAAAGGCTTGTCAACCACTTGCACGGCAGTTCATTGCACACCTCCAACCAATCACTTTCAATCCCAAAATTGTGGTAAGTGAGTGCATTGCACTCAATTTGCTGTGAACCAAGCATGGCCTAAGAGTGTGCCATGTGGCTCATAATGTGGTTCATCATCTAAGTTCTAGTTGATGTAATGAAGCCCTCCCACTCCCCTCCCAAGGGGGATCCACGTTGCATTTTGGGAGCGAGAGACTTCAAATTTGGAAGTCATCAGGTGACGGCAAATAATTTCTCCCTCCCGCCCCTTCTACTCTACCTCAGATAGAATAAAAATTGAGGAAGGTTGATGCAAATCTTTCAAGAAGAGTTGTCCCTACGTCTAAATCGTTAGATGTACCTTGGGATATACTACTCACGACTCTTGATGATCATCAACTGTCTTTACCCTAAGGAACACGTTCTCCTGATGCTGACAATTTTATTGGGCTATGCGAAGGAGTGGGATTTTGTTAGGAACCTAACCAGTACTCCAAAAGCACCTAGGTGACAGTGAAGCGAAAAGCTAAGTCCTTATGGTCCTATT
The DNA here is from genome assembly GCA_035048495.1 of Euptelea pleiosperma. NCBI lineage: Eukaryota > Viridiplantae > Streptophyta > Magnoliopsida > Ranunculales > Eupteleaceae > Euptelea > Euptelea pleiosperma. The sequence goes on along the minus strand of CM068544.1, from coordinate 21,774,372 downwards.
TGGGAATGCTTCTGCAGAAGCAATGTGGAAAAATGCTTCTGCAGAAGCCTTGGAAACAACAATTGAGAAGCGTTTTTTCTAGAATAGTGTTTGGCAAACGATGCTGGAGAAATGTTGTTCTGTGTGTAGAAGTTGATATTTCTGTTTGACAAAGCTAGCTATGAGCTTCTGGATTTTGTCAAAATATCAAGAATACCCTTATATTCAAAGTGCAAAGAAGAATAAACATACTTTTTTGATGAAAATCTTGCTGGATTTAGTCAGAATTGGTGGGATTCACTGGTGAGAGAGAGCAACAAACACAAATACAGACGGCCATAGAAAATTGGAACAACATCGGAGTATCCTCACGTTTTGGAGGACAACAGAATTGATAAAAATAGAGGAGTTGAAGGCTTTTAAAAGTTATTTTGTAATATGGAAGAAAGAGTATAGACAAAAAGGTCAAAATATGAGATTCGTTTTGACGGTGTACACTTCCCACATAAATGTGGAAGCGCTTTTGCAAACCAAACAGAGATTTATGCTAAGGAAGCGTTTCTCAACACCAAAAGTTAGAGAAGCACTTCCTAAGAAGCGTTCCCAAACCTTGCCTATATAGTTTGAGTCATAACATTCCACCACCGGTAACCCTATTTTCTCTTTTTGAGAAAGCCCCTAGGTAGCCCTTTCCCTACGTTGTCCTCATATGACTTGTGACTTGAACCTGTGATGTGGGGTTGGCTCTGTTACCAAATATTAGGAACCTAATCAATACTCCAAAAGTACCTAGGTGACAGTGGAGTGGAAAGCTAAGCCCTTAGAGGAACTCTAACCGGGCTCTATATCTTCAAATTTGATGATGCTTTTGCAAAATTCAACTCCAATCGGGTTCTCTATCCAACACCAAATTTTAAGTTTGGCTCTATATCTCTATTCTTGACATCAAATATAGAGATCTACTTTTTATTTGCTTAATTTCTATTTTTATTTTTTGTCATTTTGAAAGTTTTAAGTACTTTTTGAAAAATATTTACATTTTACCAACAAATTTTTAATATCTTTTGTGTCATTTTCGAAAAATTTCGATATTTACCTTTTGTGTCCTTTTAAATACCTTCGTGTCCTTCTAAAACCCTTTTAGAAGGCGCCTCTATCTTTAAACTTGAAGGGGCTGGTTGCAGATGCTCTTATACAGTTTGGGTAATAATAGATTTGGGATAATTGTAGTCGGAAAAGGTAAAATTAAGTCATAAAAAATTGGGATACTTGCAGTCGGAAAAGAAACAAATTGAAGTTAACAATACGGAGATGGGATAGAGGGAAAGAGAAACGATAAGGGTGCCTCTACAGGCACCCACGTCTTTAAGCTGGGCACCCACGTGGGCAAGAATGCCCCTTTTAAGCTGGGCATCCACCCCTTCTCCTTTGTCTTCTCTCCCCTTCTGTCTCTCTTCATCTCTCTCTCACTCTCTCCTTACAGGGCCGTCTCTACTATAGGGCCAATAAGGCGGTTGCCTTAGGCCCCCGATGAGAGAAGGCCCCCAGCCCATTAACCACATGGATGTTTAGCCCACCCTTGTTGGATATACAAACCAAAAATTAACTAGCCATAGATTTTATTACTTTTTAGGATTTGATTCTAGCCATTGGATTCAAGCATGTTTTTTGAGTATCAAAGACAATGGCTAGAAATCATCTATCAAGCTGATTTATAACGTGTTTATCCACCAATAGGTAAACATCCACATAGTCATTAGGCCCAAAACATGATCTATGTAGGGTTGTGAAAGTCTTCTGCATGGACTGCAACGAGACTACGGGAGTCCTCTTCATCTAAATTTTTTTTGTAGCTTTTGATTATCATGAATATTTTTTAAATAAGAATATTTTACTTATAGAGTTCAATTTTTTAATTAATACCATATATATTAATATAGTAAATATTAAAAAGGCTTCATATTTTTTTTTTGGAAAGAAAATGGTTTTGAAAACTTCCTAAAATGAATGAAGTGAAGAGATATGTATAGACGTTTTTACAAGGGATTCTTGTTTTAAGGAAAGAAAATTATTTCTTTAGAAATCTATATATCTATACTATAGCAGAGAAGCGAGCAGCGTCGTTCTCTCTCCTCCACATCAAGTTGATGTGGCACTCTCCTCATGCAGAGTGCCACGTTAACAACCTAAAATTCTCTTTCCTCTCTCATGCACTTGACTCTACCCTATATTTTGTCTTTTCCAAAAACACCCCTTGACACTTTAAGTAATGCACCTCAAACATTAAGGACTTTTTAGACTTTCTAACCAACTCAATTTTTTTTTTTTTAAATCTCAATTATTTATTCCTTAATCTCTTTTTCATTCTTAAATTATTTATTCCTTCGTTCTTAAATTCGTCTTTCTTAACGTCTCTTAACACCCTATTATTTTTCAAAACATAACATTCACAACCTTCTATTTATGTTTCAATCAAAACGTTTATCCCATTACCACCGCCTTCCATTATGGCTTTCCATCTCCTTCCTTCAATTTTCACAACATTCTATTTTTGTTTAAATTGAAACGTTTTTCCCATTAACATCACTTCCATTATTGACACCTAATGTCTCTCTATATTTCATTAATAAATAAATGTCCATTTAATTAGCCATTAATTCGGTCATATATAAATAGGGAATTTTTGACATACCCCCCCATGTTATCTTTAAAGTTTGACATAACCCCCCCACAATTTGAAAAAGCTGACATACCCCCTTATGACTCGGTCCACTATCATTTGACCAGTGTTGACCCGAGTTGACTACCAAATTTTGTATTAAATGGCAAAAATGCCCTTGTCTTCAACCTTAGAACAAGGGTTTGGGTAAATCAACAGGCCGTGGTGGACGGCTGGCCAAGAGATTCCAATGGGTTGGCCGCCCATCACCGGCGACCAACCCACCGGAGTCTCATGGTCGGCTGGCCACCACTTCAGCAATAATTTAAAACCCAAGGTTAAAAAAAAAAACAAAACACAAAGCATACAATTTTAGTTTTAAATTTTTCATTAACAAAAATGAAAAATAAGACAAAGCAATTTATATTTTAAGCTTTTGAGATGTGGATTTTGGAAAGATGGGCTCTCCCAATTTTAAAATTTTATTCTACAATAAAATCCATAAAAAAAATGCCATTCATTCATGAGTTTTATTTATTTTTTGGGGTTTTTTCTTCTCAATATTTGTTTAATTCATCAAAAAACAAATCTCAAGTTTACCAACATGGGTTTTAATTTTTATTTTTAATCTCCTCTTTTCATGCTTGATTTGGGGTATGGGTTTTGGCCTAAACCCAAACCCTAGATCTAAAGTTGAAGACAAGGGCACTTTCGTCGTAGTCAACTCAGGTCAACACTGGTCAAATGATAGTGGATTAAGTCATAGGGAGGTATGTCAGCTTTTTCAAACTGTGGGGGGGGGGGGGGGGGGTATGTCAAAAATTCCCATATAAATATTAGGGTTTAGGCAGGGTTCTCACATTTCCTCTCAGCTTCTTCGAATGACGAAGGCACGAAAGTAGGAGAAAAGCCAATATGGTTCGATATCTTTACCATCTCTTCTAAAACTTTTTTTTCCTTCAATGAGTCGTCTCTGCTGAATACTTAATTTGGGCCTCTAAAAGAATTGTTATTCAATTATTTACATTCATGTTTATGTTTAGACTTTAGAATGATTGTTTGTTTATTTGTAGGGTTTCAATTTTTTAGGATTGTATAAATCTTTGAAGGTAAAAACGAAGATTATGAATTTTTTTTATTTTCTTCCATTGTTAGCCCTTTTTTTTTTTTTTATCATGTTTTACAGGCTAAGGGGATGTTGTTGAAGATAACGAAGAGAGGATTGTGAATAAAAATAATATGAAGATGGGGAGAACTGATGAAAGGGTCGTCATTATTATGGACATAGTGGATGTGCTGTTGTGCGATGCTTGAATGTAAAAATAAATATTATAAAAACTTATTTTTTTATTTTCTTTTGGTGTTAGCAATTTTTTTTCATTTTCTTATCATGTTTAGAGAGGATGAAGGGAAAGGGAATAGTTAAGCAATTTTTTCGTATTATTTCCTACTACAATTAGATGTAGATATAAAAATTAATCATTATTAGTTTGTATTTTCTATTTCCACCCGTGCTTTAGCACGGGCTTTCATTACTAGTATGCTTAAAAAGTTTGAAATGTAGGCTGATGTGGCAAGGGATAATTAGTGCCAAGACTTCTTAGCATAAGGCATAGACGTTAGAGAATTTTTGAGGAATAATGATCAAATAATAAAGGGGTGAGGTGGCAACAGCTCATAATAGGAAGCGTAGTCTTCTATTCCAAAAAAAAAAAAAAAAAACGTGGACATCATTAAGGGAGAGAGATTTAAAAACATCGGCCAACCCTAATTCATTGGGCTTCTATCTTCATCCTCTCTCTAACCCTAGCCATCACTCCCAAAAGGAGAAAATCTCTCCACGTTCTCATCTTTCTCACACATGCTGTTTTCCCCCTTCACCAATGATCTCTCACTCCTCCTCTCTTTTCTCTCCCTCACGGTGGTCCACCTTGCCGTGGCAGCAACTAGCGCCTCCATCATCATCGGCACCTACTTGCAACACCCCATAGTGCTGCTCTGCTCATTCCAGCAGGTTGTTTATCTCTCCATGCTATTATTGTTTGCTACTCCAGCAGGCTCCTCATGCACCACCTCTCTCAGCCTCACTGTTTTCGGTCATACCAGCAAGCTACCTCCTATCTACAACGGTTTTCTAACCGTGCTCACCATCAAGAAGCACCACTACCTGCTACTCATCCACTCCACCGTCTCCATTAGAGCACTGGCTTGCCGTCTTTCTCCTTAAAAGGTGCATACCAGTTCTCCATGGCAATGGACACTCCAACGCCATCTTGCACCGCCTGCGCCTTGTCAAAGACGAACTGCAACCTAAGGCTGCCAACCACCTTCAAGCTTCTCTCACGGCTTGCCCAATTTTGTAGCTGCTAGACACGATCTTCATTAAGGTCACCGGTAATATCCTCTTCATTTTTTTTGGCCTGCAACATCACATAGCATAGCCTCCTCTCCATTCTCTTCCATGGATTATAGTTAGGCCATCCTCCCCTCCACCGTTGGAACCATGGAAACCACAGGCACACCTCTCTTCAACCACCTGCAATGTGGCCATCAAAACCCTCACGGGTTACTCCCTACTGCAACCAAATGTCAATAGTGCACATCCCCCTCCCCGGTGAGTGATATCCTATGGCAAAGATTTGTCTCCCCCTTGGTAAGCCTTTCTATCTATCTTCTTTCTCTAGTTTCTTTCTCTATTACTTTTTCTTTCTCTCTCTATCTTAATCTCATTTTTTTATGCTTTCTAACAAGTTGGTTTTATTGCTTTCTCATGTAGTTTGTTTATTCAAAAGCATTGTAGTTCCAAGATTTTTAATAAAAGTTAGTCATTTATGTTGATTACTTATCTTGATGATTGAGTTATTAGCTCATTTTATTAATTTTCATGGTTCTCAAGAAAAACCAAAAATCAAGTTTTAATCCAAATCCATCATTCTCATCCCACCATAATTTCTTTAGAGATTCTGTGATTTTATATTCATCATTGCGCTAACCCGATTAATTCCGAGTGCGGATCGACATCCGACACGAAGCCACTATGCAAACTTGTTATTTTGCATGATCAAAGTTTCGGATCTTTACAAATGTGTTGATTCAAAGGTTTCTGTCTAACGACCGAAAAAACCCTAAAATCAAATGGCGCCATTGCCGCTCGGGTGTACGGGAGTGCGAATAGGAATGAAAGTGACGGAATCGAAAAGCTGCTAAAGCGAAAAGCTCCACACTTTAAACTTTCCATTCTAACTTTTTAGTTATTTTTAGCAACTTTAATTACTATTTTTAATGCCTCGGACGGCCGAGTGCAACTTGTAATAACTTAGGACACTTTCTATTTTTTGAATATCTCATGTTAGATCTTGTTCTAGGGTTCGCTTCTCTTTTTTTTTATTTAAGGGAGATAAAGAGAGGTGAAGACGACCTTTAGAGATGAGTTGTAGGTGGAGAGAGAGCTTGAGAGAGGAGAAGAAAGAGAGAAGAGAGATTGTTGCAGGTTTTGCAATTTTTTCTGAAGTGAAGGGCAGCAAGTTGGACCGTTTTGAAGAGGAACGACTTCGAGAGAGAGGTGTGAGGGCTTAGGATTCTCAAGAGAGGATAACAACTAGGGTTTTTATTTCCTCAAGAGATGTGACGTGGATGAGATGTAGTGTATCTCACATCTAGCAACTTTATTAATGTTTACTTGTTTTCCCCAACTACCCCTACAACTTCATATATATGCTACATCCTCCATAAACTCCTCTTTCTCTGCCATACATGTCCTTTAATGTCCCATGTCATGACTAAATGGCTCGATGATAAAGATCTGAGCATCGCCTCATGCTTTGGAGCCATTTAGTGATCCCCATATGACAACCACTCCACCTTCTATTTGATCCCCATTCAAATTCTTGGATTCACAATCCCGCCGTTCATCTTGATGATTTATCAAGCCACCTCCCATTACATAGCGCACATTAAGCATCTCTTGGCTTATCAGTCTATGTCTTGAATTATGGGGTGAGAGCCCCATGTGATCCACCATCTTGTTTTATAATGGGTCAAACCCTACTTGCAAACATCATGGCCTATATCCATGCCTACAACTTGGTCTACCACATTGGTCCGCTTGTGATCCATTGGCTTAATCCACCCAGGCTTTCATCATCCGTTCGATTCGCAGTTGTAAATGTTGGTTCTTTCTGCATTCAGGGTGTAGCCCAATTTTCCTCTTCCTTCTCATCATTCCACAGATCTTTGTTAGATTAGTTGAGCATCTTGATTGATTAGCACTTGAGATTAGTGGATCTATTCATCGAGTCTAGATTCATCTACTTTTTAGCATCTAGGTTTAATTGCGGTTGGTCATTGATCCACTAGTCGTGCTCGCTCAACCTGTACTTGGCCCAGATCTTCTTGTCATAGCTTGTTAGATCTTGAAGCTTTGATAGTGGCTTTGGTGGTCGATTGTGGGCCCGTATTCCATCAAAATCGTCCGGTTCAATTTTTTGCGAGAGAAAAAGTGTGTAATGAGACTTAATCAAAACAACTTAATATCTACACTTCCGAGAATGTGTTTAATTCATTCAAATAACTCACTTTGTCAAGAAAAGTGTGTTCTCTACAATAGAGAAAACTCTGACGTAGAAAAGTTGATAAAAATAAAAATTTTACGTAGGAGAGTGACAACACTAGAAAGATAATTGCTTAAAGTAAGCACTTTTGAGCGAATATCAAGTAATGAAGGGAGGATGATGTATTTATAGGGACTGCGCGCTCGAGAATCGGGGTTCTACTGAGGCCGGTTGACTGGTCTGCCAGGTCGCCCAATCTGTCAAGCCGGTCGACCAGGGGTCATTTGACCTCGGTCGCCCTGTATACTTACCCAGTCGACCCCTATAAGTATTTCCCATACTTAGGCTCTTTCAAAGCGGTTTTCATACAATAGGTTGTGGGGGTTCTGATTCTGTCCAAATGGACTTTCCAAGGATTTCTTTGAGTCTATGATCCTTTATTCCTTGCTGTGTATAAAGGATTGCCTTAAGGCATATCTGCGAATCTTGTGGCACACTTTCCAATCTTCCATGGTAGTCTATCAATGGCGGTTACATAAATACCCATGGTTATTCTAGAATTGATAACACAAGGTATACTTATCAATCTCTCACGTTGTCAATTTCATGACAAAATACAATTACAATGGTTCTCCTCCTAACAATGAGCCTACCCAACCCAACATAAATTGTAACAAGCTGCAATGAGAGACACCAATATTTCGTTGTTTAAGTCCTACATATCATAGACAAAGACAACAGTTAAATATAGCTTTTTTACTCCCCCTTTGTATGTGGTTAGTTAATTTATAGAGTCCAATGACTCCCAATAATGATCGATGTTTTAGATCATTCAAATTCTCCCCCTCAATAGAGTAACCATTTCAAAGATTCTTACAAGTTTTTGTAAGAGCAGTTTTACCTTTAAGAACCATTGCAGTTTTACCTTTAAGAACCATTGTTTCCCAATTCCCCCTCCTTTTTGTCAGAAGTTGACAAAGGAGAGCAATATCATATATGCAACCAGAATGTAGTAAGTATGACAAAAATAGCAAGTGTAGACCATAGTGAAATCAAATATGAGCAGTTGTTGACAGTGAAATGTGGAACGCTTTGAAAATCACGACCAAGGGATGCGAGAATCGTCAGTCAAAGCCTACTATAGTGAATGGTCAAAGGAGAACCTAGAGCATGTTTAAGAGCTTCAACATATGACCTAATCACATATGGTTGTGTAAAAGACAGGAGTACACAACCGTATACTGTCAGAACAGTCATAATTGGTATGGATTTCAAGAAAATCAAGATTGTCATTCAAAACAAGCCCATATCTTCCAAAACTAATCACATACAGATGTGTAGGACATTGAGCTGCACAACCGTATGGCCTCAGATCTACAATATCAGCTATCAATTTTGTTAAGAAGGGCATGCCTCAATTTCTGAGCCAAGCATTGCAAGATCAGATAAAGTAATCTCATACGGTTGTGTAAAATGGGGAACTACACAACTGTATGGTGTCAGATTTGTAAGATCCACCGTCGATTTTGAGATAAAGGGCACATGCCCTTTTAAAGGTTGAGATGGGCCCCAGATGAAAAAAAATATTGTCTAGGCCTAGGAGCTACACAACAGTATAGGGTTAGATCTGGAAGATTTGCCCTATATCTTGAGATATCAGAGTATGTTCATTTTGACGGCCCAGATCAACTTGATTAGAAAAGTAATCTCACACGGTTGTATAAGAGGTTATTTGGAGTAGATCTAGGCACATGAGCAGATTTTCAAGATCAAAGCGAGAAATCATTCCGGCCATCTGATAGAGCTTGATGAAGACCAGCCCACTTTTGATCGACCATTTTAACCACATACAGTTGTGTACGACATCGTACTACACAGTCATATCCCTTTACTTTTCCAGAACTACCCCCCATTTGGCCAGAAAACCACTCATGCCCTTTTCCTCGGAATGTGCGCATGATCTGCCAAAACTAATGCATACTATCTCTTTACTTTTCCAGAACTGCCCCCATTTGGCCAAAAAACTACCCGTGCCCTTTTCCTCGAGATGCGCGCATGATCTGCCAAATTAATTGCATACGATTGTATAGGACATCCTACTACACAACCGTATCCCTTTACTTTTCCGAAACTACCCCCATTTGACCAGAAAACCAACTATGCTCTTTTCTTCGAGATGAGTACAGAATGTGTCAGATCTCGTGACATACGGTTGTGTAGAACCTCTAACTACACAACTGTATATGCTCACTTTATAAAGATTATTTGTGATTCTTGATGTATTTCACCATTTTTTTCCTCAAAAAGATGAGTCGATCTGCAACATGTGCAGACCCCTCCCAGAACTCTATAAATAAAGAAAAGGGGGATTTTTTCTAAGTTAAGAACATGCATATACTCTGTCGAAATTCATATAGAATTTGACTTAGTGTTTTTCTTTAGATTTCTGATCAATCCAAGAAGAAATATAGAATTATTTCTAGATCTACTTCGTTATTTTCTTCAAATAAGGTAAGAAATACAATCTTCACATCAGCTAGATGATCCTCTTCTAAGGACTTCTATGTTAGACACATTATACATAACGACTTGAATGTTCACCACTTGATGCTAAGATGATGTACTAAAGCAATTGAACAAGTCTATCCTTTGTGGGTTTTCTGATTCCACTTAGATAGGTAAACAGGCAAGAATCTGGGATTAAAACATCATCAAGATCGAAGAATCAGCCTAATTAATTGAAGAATAATTATAAAGAGAGATTTAACCCTCATGATGACTGGACTTAATGGACCATTAGTACACTTAAAGAACCCCCAATAAGGATTCGGCTGGTTGACATCGAACCGAGACTGTTGGACAACATTTTGGACATTCCCTAATCCCTTAGTGTGACAGCCTAAGGGAACAATCTAGCATGCCTTAACTCAACCTCCATTGAATAATTTGGAGCCATTAATTCGCCCAAGTAACATCAACTCCCATTCACCCCTGATATGCAAACCCGATCACCAATCGACACCAATTCAAATCCTTAATTCATCAATCCAACCTTATTTCAGCAAGAGGGAATAGAATCCAAAATGACCACAACAATATGGCACCATTGCACGACCCCTGTATTCCTTGTTGATTGCTTCAGCATATCCTCCCAAGGGACATGTGTTTAAATCATAATCTGTATTACAATCATCATTTGTGAATATATTTCCTTACATCTAATGTATTCTTAATTTCATTTAATCCAACGAAATATTGCATTCATTTTCCTTTTTACCATTATAAAGAAGCATTTTGAACAATTTGACACATTGTGTTGCATACCTCATAATTGGCTATACAAGAAGCATGTTCAACGAAGTTTGCTGATTTTTTTTTATTAATACAACATTAAATTAATACTTTGAAGGTAAGAAAGCGTAAATTTACCTTAAAATCTAGTATTCGTATGATTTACGTTTCTTTACTTTTCAAAACTCATTTGCTCATAACATTGACCCTAAAATTCCAAATGGTTAACATTGGACAATAGGGTTAATACTATGAACAGATGGTTCATTAAATTTTACATTAGTCATTTTTGTCATTTTTTAAATAGAATTTCATGTTTGATTTGTTTTATCATTTTTTGTGAAATAATGCAATCCCATGTGTGAACACTCTAAAAAGTCTATTTTTTATTCTAAAATAAATGGTTTTAGTTTCTGAAGGTCCATGAAAGTAGAGTTTTTTCCGCGTTGTTGGTTACGGAAATCCAAATCTCAACACATTTGTAATTTTATCCGATTTTATCCTGCAAAATTCAGAGAAATTTGTATAGGGATTCGTGTCGGATGTTGATCCACACTCGAGGTTAGTTCGCGCGACTCAAGAACATAAAATGATAGATTTTTGCTAGAGATTGTAGAAAATATGGAGAGATGAGAATGTTGGTGGGTTAAAACATGCTCGATTGATTCTTTTTTAGAGAGAAATTGACACAAAAAGCATTAAAATAAAAATAAACTAAATACAAAATGCAATAACATTAATCAAATTGAATGTTCTACATTTGTTTAATGCTAACATTTAATAAAACTAGCTAGGAAACCTAAAAAATGGAGAGAGAAAGTACCATGCTTTAGAGAGAGAAAGTGGGAAAGGTTAGAGAGAGAGAAGAGCTAGAGAGAGAGATATTGAGTGTGAGGGCTTACCCCTTGCAGAACACGGCTATGCCGGTGTAAAGAGGATGAACACCACTCATGGTGGCTAACAGCCAAGCAGTGGTGGCTGAGCCGTGGGCTGTTTGGCCAAGGCGTGAAGGTGAGAGGGGTGCCACATGGTGGATGCTCGTGGTATGGAGAAGTTGCACAAGTGGTTCACGTGATGGAGGATGTGCACACGATCTGGATTGAGTTGCAGGTTGCAACTTTTTTGGTTGAAGAGGGCAGTAAGTAGAGGAGACAGACTGTGATGGATTTGGCTTTTGAAGCCGTGGGTGACTGTAGCACAAGGAGAGGGCGGTGTGTAGCAGGTGGCGTTGTTTGATGGAGGCGAACCTGTTGTTGTTGAAGTGGCTGGGGAGGAAACGGAGCAGCAAGTGGACGGTCTGCAAGTGGATGCAGGTTGCAAGCCTCCTACCAACGGCTTCCTCCTTCTCTCTTCCTCTTTTTTTTTTCTTTTTTTTTTTCTCTTTCTTTTTTTGGGGAGAATAGAAGTTGAGAGAGGGCTGCTATGGAGAGGACTGTTGCAGGTGCGTACTGTGGTGAAGCAGCGGTGCTGTTGAGAGGAGAAGATGGAGGGGGCGGTACATGCAGCAATGATGTGAAGGTAGTAGGCGGTGCTGCTAAGGGCAGCAAGGTGAGAAGGTGGCTCGTGGAGGAGGTTGCAACAGTCTGGTGCAGCAGCGTGGTAGACAGTGGTGGAGCAGGTACCGACTTCCCACTCTCTCTTCTTCTTCTTCTTCTTCTTCTTATCTTTTCTCTTTTCTTTTTTTGTTTGGGAGTTGAAGCAATGGAAAAGAAGAGCAGTGGAGCTGCTGATGTGAAGACGGTGGCGCTATGGTTGAGTTTCAGGGCAGAGACGAGGAACCAAACCAGGCTGCATGGTTGGAGAGGAGATGGCGTGTAGGTGTGCAGTTGTAGAGGTGCTGCCCAGAGATGAAGTAGAAGGTGTTGACTGGAGATGTGCAGGCACTAGGCAGCAACAGGTGGCAGTGAAGGAGATGGAGGAAGGCGGCAACAGTTTGGATAGGTGAAGGCGTCCTTCCATCTTCCTTCTTCTCTTCTCTTCTTCTTTTCCCTCTTTTTTTTTTATTTTTCTTTTCTTGCCTGCAGAGAGAGAGGACGGTGATGTGAGGGAGAGGGGTGTTGACGGCTTGGAGGGGGAAAAGTGGAGAGGAGAGAGAACGTGATAAGAGAATGGGGCTTGGAAGGGCAGACAGTCTGCAACCAGTTGCAGACGGTGGTTGTGGCTTTTATGGTGGTCGGCTGCAACCCAGCAAGTGGAGAAAGTGAAGACGGTGGAGGTGGTGGTGCAGCACACGGTTCTTGCTGCAGCAGCACTGTGAATGGAGGCTGAGGTAAGGAGGAGGTGCAGATCACCTCCTCTCTTCTTCTTGTTCTTCTTCTTCCCCTTTTTTTCTCTTTTTTTTTCTTTTCTTTAGAGGAAACGGTGAAAAAGACGAGAAGGATGAGGGTGGCTGAGATCTGGATTGAGACGGGTGAGAGTTGAATGGAATGAGGGAGAGAGAAGAGAAGAGAGAGAGGCGCGAATGGGAATGGCAGCAGGCGGTGATGGAGAGGAGGGGGCGGTAGGGCTGTTCTCCAAGAGTGGAGGGATGTGGTGGAAAATGGGGGAAAAATGAAGAGAGTCTCTCTTCCCCTATTCTTTTCCTTTTATACCCCCTCTCTTAGTTTAGGGTTTTTGTGAGGAAGAGGAGACCGTGAGATGAGTTCTCCTCATTCCATGTAAAGCATGTGGGCCCCCCTTCTCTCTAAGAAATAAAATTTTTTTCCAAGAGAGTCTTCATTCTCTTATATATATATTTCCTTTTTTTTTTTACTTTTCTCTCCTTTCCTATGTATGCCCCCCGCATCTTGTGTACTCATCGTGTGTGTCGTTTTGACGACCACACACTCTTAAGCATTTTAAGCGGCCCCACCTCGGTTAACATCTCACCCTACCATAGTGGTCCATCAATGCGGAAAATTCTCGTGCCAACTAACATGTTGCTCCCTAGGTTTTGCCCTGCTTTGCTAACTTGATCCTTTCCGTGGTTTTTGATTATCCATCGGCTTGTTCTATCATAAAAAAAACTTGGATAGTGTCTAGTTTTAAACTTCCCTTGATCTCTGCTTTCGGGTTTAATGGTCCACCCACTTGATTCATTGGGCTGGTTCACTAGTCCGATTCTTTGGGCTTACTCTGTGATTGTCTGGCCTGGCCCGTACTTTGCTTATATCTTCTTGTATTAGCTTGCTGGCTCTTTAAGTACTGATATTAAGCTTTTGTGGTTGATCGTGGGTCCACAAGTCTCGAGAATCACCTGATCGAGTTTCCTGTAAGAGAAAAGTACGTAATGAGACTTGATCAAATATACAATTTCGTCCAGAAAAGAGTGTTCTACATAATGAAAGAGACTCATATGTAGAAAAGTCGATAAATAGAGTAGTTTTACATAGGAGAGTGAGATAACGCTTAGAGGATAATAGTGGAAAATATACACTTTTAAGCGAATATCACAACCCCGAACCAGCATATTGCCAATCCTTGGCAATTAGTGTGAAATAAATGAGCTTAAAAGGACTTTGCATATGCTGCACACTTTTTCATATTAGCTTAGGAAAAACACCGTTCGTCAAATCATCGAATGGACGCAAAAACAGTTATAGGCTAGCAAAGAGTTGGGAAGTTTTGGCGAGACTACAGACTGATAATCTAGACCCAGAATAGTCAGACTCTGCGTGTGTGTGTGCTCAACATTCTCATCATCCGACAATAAAGATTTCCAGATCACCTATAAGTTCTTATGCCTCGACCTCAAATCTCACTGGCAAAAACTCTCAGAAATGAATCACTAATCAGCGGTTTATCTCTTTTTCTCTCAATTTATGTGAGGAGACGTGATGATGTATGAAAGCAAAGATCTCACATATGTATTATTAAAAGGAAGGACATTTTTAATAGAAGATCTCATGATTGGATATCACTCACTCGGGAACGTCAGATCAAACTCTATAGCTTCTCTTTCTCCAATCTCCACATTTTATGATCATGCTATCCTAGAATCAAGTAGGACTTTCTTGGGTTGTAATAAGGCTTAGTTCGGGTGTAGAAAAATAAATGATACAGGATTTCAAAGATCTTGAGAGGATATCTCTATTTTCTTACATTTTTCCTGCAGTGTAGAACCATTATCCGGTTTTTTTTTTTTTCATATTTTTCTCGATATTTCTGAGACTGCTCAATTTCTTTTTCAGCTCTTTTTCATATTTTCTTTCTATATTTTGTTTTCAGCTTGAACCACTTTCTTTTCCTTTTGATTTTTCTTCTTCACTTTTCTTTTCATGGTACACCCACATCAGTTATTCTTTTGTCCTTCTCAAAATAAGGGTAGCCAGTCATGCTTCATTGCTAGACTGGGTTTTAGGTTGATGGGTTTACAAAGAAAAGGCTTTTATAGAAGGGCTCAAGGGATTTCTAGTGAAGTATAATTTAGGTGAGTAAAAAGACTGAACAGTTCAGAAAAATGGCCTAAATCATTTTCTAGGGTTTGCACTATCATGTATACTGTCTTGACTGGATACAGAGAGGGTTCTGTCGTAGTAATCTAATGTTGATGTCGTTCCGAGTTTTATGATCGAAGCAAAAGATAATGAGATCTCTCAACGAATAGTGCGGGCATGAAGAATAGTGAGTCATCTTGTGACTCAGAATTATTGTATAACCCTCTGAAATGATTAAAGGCTTGAAAGCTCACTGGGTTAGGTCTCCATAATTATTCTCACAGGATCTCTAGAGTTTCTAAACTTAGGATAACTCTGATGTTGATAGTGTACAATTGTGCCGAGTCTGAGTTTTTCTAAGTTTTCAAACCTGCTGTAGTCACGCTTGACTTTACTCAAAGCTAACCTTAAACAAAAATTGTCATCCTCAATACTGACTTAACGAAAGTTTTTAGCTAATCAAAGTCAGGGTATTTGACATATTTTTAAAATTCTAGAAAACTTTTGAAGAACATCGGAAACCACCCAAAAACAAGATTATTATTTTTTTTTATCAAAATGAATACATGAGTTTTGGTAAAAACCCACCCCCAACCAAAATATAGCACCGTCATCGGTGCTCATGACCAAGACATAAAATGGTAAAAATCCAGAAATGATGATGCAAAGGTTCAGGGAGGATGTTACCATGTCGACAGAAACTCAATAGTGTGTGGTACCTGATGATCGAAAAAATGAATGTACCTGCATTTCCAGAGATATAACAATAATAACAAATGCATGTGACTCATGTACGCTAGGAATACCGAAATTGTCTTTCTGAAAGCGCTAAGTTTTACGTCTTCAGCCAGACATGACGGGGGTGTATCAAGTACCTCCAACCAGGTTGAAACTCATGGATACTGAGTGAATCTGCAGTCTTCCTGACACCTAAGGTAGAACGGAGACAACTATCATATCCCTTGTCTAGGTGTACCTATGTAGAACAAGTCTTTCTCAGTGTAAACAAAGAGAAGGACAGTAAGTTCTCTGAGTAGCCCTACAAAAGTGTGTAGTTGAGTAGGGAGAGATTGAAGCTTCTCAGTAAAAACTGAGAGGATAGGAGTAGGGGATTCTCTGACCATGGTTAATAGAGCCGAAAACTCATTGAGTTTAGCGGGAACATATCGGAATGGAACAGACTCCTGCAGATCAGTAATACCAGAATTGTCGGACTCCGAAATGAAGTCAGACTCAAAGTATTCTTGACACTTGGATAATTTATCTTCGGGAGGGTCCTGAATTAGACTCTCTATGGCACACGGGTCATCGATAATATCGACATAGGGTGGCGGGTGAAAACTATTGACCTCTCCCTCGAGGTTTCCTAATTTGATAGGGATGTTCAAATCCCTACACTCAATATGTTCATCCTTGGTGGGGAGCGGTAGGTCCAGGACAACAAGAATCCCATGTTCTAGATATGGCTCATCAGTAGGAATATCTGCATCCAGGGCAGATAAAGAATTATCAGAGATAGAGATGGAACTGAGTTCCTCTGTGCTCGGTCCAGAAGTTGGTGCTGTTAAGGGCACCAAAGATTGAGACTCGGGTTCATCAGTATTGTTGCACACTCCAAGGGAGGTGGGGAGGAACGGTCGATCTAGGACTGAGATCCTACGATCGAGATACAGTTCAGTGTCATGGAGATCGACATCAGGGTCAGTAGAGGTAGAGTGAGAAATAGGTTGCTCTGAGGTAGGTTCAAGATTTGGTGCTGTTAAAGGCACCGAAGATGGATACACTGGCTCCTCAATAATCGGGCTAGATCTAGGGGTGGCAACAACTTCTATTTCATCCTGGCAATTCTGGTACTTGGTCCAATTGTGCGATTCCTCATTATAGACAGTGGCCATGTCAGTCTGCTCAGGATAGGCTATTGGTGGGCTAGTGAAGTTGACTTCCTCTTTCTTATTTTCTAATTGCACTAGACGTTGCTCCAAGCTCTCCAAAGATTATTGTTGTTGGTGCTCTAGACCTTGGAAATACTATTGTTACTGGGCAATGTACTGAGAGAGAAGGTCCTCTAGACTGGGTTTAGTAGCCAATGGAGACGGTTCAGCCAAGGGGAGCTGAGATGCCAACTCTTGATGGTAGTCCGACTGGGTAGGAAAGTTGTAAGGCAGAGTAGAGTCTGGGACTAGCTGTTGACTCTGAAAATCCTGAGGGGCCCATTGTTGATCAGAATAGTCATTCTGTGGATATGACGAGTACTGGGATTGCGAGTATGGCCAGTCATACTCTCCATTGGGTTGATGGAACCCGAAAGGATAATTATCCTACAGTAGTTGCTGTGGGATAGCAAACTGTTCTCAACCAAAGTTATGGTGACTCCTATTATCCGAATAATAAGTGTTGTCATAGGAGGTCTGCATTGGAGATGGAAAAGTATTACAGACATCTTGCGGGATAGGAGGGTAATATCCTACAGACTGAGAATTGTGCACAAGTTGCTGGACCGCAGCACGAAGGGCAGAGACTGAATTTTTAAGCTCTTGGAGTACAGAGTTGTACTCTGGATCTTTATAATTGTCATACCCCATAGAAGTGTGCGAGACTGGAGTGTCATGATAGTACGCAGAATTGTTATACCCTTGTTGAGAGTGATCACCTAGATTCTCACAGAAACTATAGTAGGTCTCATACAGAGGCCGTTCATCTGCCATTAGAAGTGATAGAGGGTTGTGATGGACTAACTCTCAGATCGAGTCAGTCAAAGGTTAGGACAAGTCCAACCGGGCTTCTACTTGAAAAAGCAAGCCCAAGATTTGGCAAAAAGTTGCCAAAAGGAGATACTAGGGTAGTGATCCTAAATGATGCATATCAAGCACAGATAATCCTATTCTAAACAATCAGGATATATTTTAGGCATTATCTTGTTAGTTTTGGGGCTAGAGTAGATTACGACAATGGGCGGACCACTGGTTTATCTTTTAGCTGCCGGACTAACTGTTTGCACTCAGAGGTTCTCACTAGACTACACTCTTCAGAGCGAATCCTTTAGTACTAACTCTAGCCAATAACGAGGCAAGCCGAAGCCTAGACAGACGTGCAGCACAATGGCTATCTTAAGTACGTCCCAGACTAACCGGCTTGGCCAAGTGGATAAGAAGAGTGTTCCCTCAGGTTAAGCTAGGGTTGGTGCGTGTTCCTAGTCCACACACAACTAACTGCTGAATAGTCCAAGATGTCACGTCGAGCTCAGTGTACTTGAGTAGCAGGGACTTATGGGTGTGTTAGACAATAGGGACCCGCGCTCGTGGTCTTATTTCGATTGGATGTTAAGTGGGTTTGCTTTGTGTGGATTTTTCCTCGAACACCGGGCTAATTGGCTCTATTTCTTGATTCTTTTTAATTAAATGGAGCCTAGGGATCAAATCAGTTGGAATGATGAGGTGGGTGATGAAATCCCACCAGTTTCAATTTGGAGCTGGGTTTGCTCGCTTAGAGTTGATTGATTAACGGCCACGCCACGCAAGTCGAGTAAATTGTTGCTAGAAAACAAATAGACATGCGGCAATGATTCACCCAATAACACCGTATCGCACTCAAGGAGAGGATAGGGACTTACCTCCTGTGGGCTACGCCATGGGGTCGCCTCCGTGGGTTAGGGAGGGGTATCCTAATGGGCTTGGGCCCGACTCCACCTCTTTGAGCTTTCGCTCCCTACCCACACTGGATCGTGTTCCTGTAGAAAAGTTAGATCGCACGGTCTAGGTATTTGGGATTCTATTTGGAAGATCCTTATCTTTTTAGGGTTCACGGAGCACGTATTGGATTTAGGCAAGTTTTTAATTAATTTCCAAGTTCGAGATGGGTTAAAATTTAGGAATTCTCAGATTGGAAAATACCTAGATTGGAAAGTTTTCCGAACTGTGGAGATCTTCCAAGAAAGATTTGAGTGCAAAATCCCTTATAATTTTGAGAAATTTCTCAAAATTAAAATTCTGCTAGATTTGGGGTGTTTCCTTTTGCAGACTTTTCCAAATTCGGAGGATTTCTAAAGATAGAAATTCCTCTAAAGAGGAAACTTCTAAGAGGGGAAACCCTAATTTAGCAAAGTTTCAAGATTTTGGAATCTTTCCAAAAATCACAAATCTTGATTGGTGATTTCTAAAAATCTGCAGAATATAAAACCCTAATTCTTTTTTAATTTTAATTTTTTTTATGTTTTTGGTATTTTGCACTTAATCTAGGGTTTCTAAAAAACCCTAGAACAAGATCTAGCAGTTATTTGGAAAGCAGTAAAATTCCTAAATTATTAAAACTTTCCACCCGGCCTTCCGAGTCATTAAAAATAGTAATTTAAAAGACTGCTAAAAATCAATAAAAATAAAAAAATAGAAAGTTTCCGAAAAGGGTCAGGCAGTCCAAATTGAGCAGCTTTCCGCTTCAACAACTTTTCAATTCTGTCTTTACGTCCTTTTTCGCACTCCCGTGCACCCGAGCGGCAGCGGCACCATTTGACAGTAGAGTTTTTTCTGCGTCGTTGGTTACGAAAATCCTAATCTCAACACATTTGTAATTTTATCTAATTTATCCTGCAAAATTCAGAAATATTTGTATAGGGATTCGTGTCGGATGTCGATCCGCACTTAGGGTTAGTTCGCGCGACTCGAGAACATAAAATGATGGATTTTTGCTGGAGATTGTAGAAAATATGGAGAGATGAGAATGTTGGTGGGTTAAAACATGCTCGATTGATTTTTTTTAGAGAGAAATTGACACAAAAGCATTAAAATAAAAAAACTAAATACAAAATGCAATAACATGAATCAAATTGAACTTTATTAAATTGAATGTTCTACATTTGTTTAATGCTAACATTTAATAAAACTAGCTAGGAAACCTAAAAAATGGAGAGAGAAAGTACCATGCTTTAGAGAGGGAAAGTGGGAAAGGTTAGAGAGAGAAGAGCTAGAGAGAGAGAAATTGAGTGTGAGGGCTTACCCCTTGCAGAACACGGCTATGCCGGTGTAAAGAGGATGAACACCACTCGTGGTGGCTAACAGCCAAGCAGTGGTGGCTGAGCCGTGGGCTGTTTGGCCAAGGCGTGAAGGTGAGAGGGGTGCCACATGGTGGATGCTCGTGGTATGGAGAAGTTGCACAAGTGGTTTACGTGATGGAGGATGTGCACACGATATGGATTGAGTTGCAGGTTGCAACTTTTTTGGCTGAAGAGGGCAGTAAGTAGAGGAGACAGACTGTGATGGATTTGGCTTTTGAAGCCATGGGTGACTGTAGCACAAGGAGAGGGCGGTGTGCAGCAGGTGGCGCTGTTTGATGGAGGCGAACCTATTGTTGTTGAAGTGGCTGGGGAGGAAACGGAGTAGCAAGTGGATGGTCTGCAAGTGGATGCAGGTTGCAAGCCTCCTACCAACGGCTTCCTCCTTCTCTCTTCCTCTACGACAGAAGAAGTGCGTAATGAGACTTAATCAGAACGGCTTTATGTCTAGACTTCTGAAAATGTGATTAATACATGCAAATATATCATTTTGTCCAAAAAAGTGTGTTCTACACAACAGAAGAGACTCTTACGTAGAAAAGTAGATAAATAGAGCAGTTTTACGTAGAAGAGTACGATATCGCTAAAAGAAAATTGCTTAAAATAAGCACTTTTGAGCGAATATCACTAGCCACTTGTTAAAATCTTTTTCCATGACATCTTGGCTATGCAAACATGTGATCTACTATCCATTTTAAGCTTTGTTGTCCACTCTTTGGCCCATCTTCTTGCTGGCCCATTCTTTGGCCTATTCTTTGGCCTACTATTTTGTCAATGTCGTGGCCCGCCATTGTGGTCCAACATTTTGATTTCATAGCTCATGTTATGCATACATCTAACACCCTTGATTATAGTCATCCATCATGTGGGTTGATATTTGCTTAAAAGTGCGTATTTTCCACTGTTATCTGCTAAGCGTTATCACACTCTTCTACGTTAAACTGGTCTAATTATCTACTTTTCTACGTAAGAGTCTCTTTCTTTGCGTAGAACACACTTTCTAGACGAAATGGTATATTTGCATGCATTAAACGCATTTCTGGAAGTCTAGATATGAAGACGTTTTGATCAAGTCTCATTACGTGCTTTTCTCTTGTAGGAAACCCGATCGGGCTATTCTCGAGACTTGCGGGCCCACATCGATCATGAAAGCCCATTATCAAAGCTTAAAGAGCCAACATGCTATGTTTAGAAGATATGGGCCAAGTACAGGTCGAACCAAATAATCAAAGCGCCAGATCGAGAACAAAGAGAGAGAATGAGCTAGTGGACCTTGTCACTAGGATCCACCAATAAGAAGAGGAAATTCTATCAAAAGAAAGAATTTAAAGCATGGTGGAAGAGGACAGATACTTCGTACATCAAGCGCATGATGAAGCTGAGAAATCCTATCTGGAGAAATTTTAAGACCCAGAACGCAATAACCAAAGCACGATCACAAGCCCTATAGAGCCAGTGGACACACAAATTGCTACACATGATTCCATGGATTGGCCGAGGTAACGAGCCAAAGATATAAGCAGGCCAAGGTTATACAAATTGGAGGATGAGTGGTGACAGCATAGCATGAGGCAGCATGAAATTCAAAAGATCTTGACGATTTTCGTGGAGAACAACTTCTTATTAGCTTCAATGGGCCCAAGCCCATGTACTAGAACTTAAAATCAAACTCCAATGGACAAGAAGCTAAGGATGCATGGGATAATATCATGCCTAATGAAGAAGAGGGCAGAAGCATGTATAATCAACTACACAAAGAAATATCCTCTTTTTGGAGGTATTGATAGGGTGCATCTCACCTTATTAGAGTGGACACAATAGACCAAAGGGAGAAAAGTCAAAAAGAGACCAACCCTAATTCTCCTTGACGTAGAGAGATAAAAGGGAAGAGAAGAAAACCCTACGGCATTCTTTCCTAGCCATTCTTCTCTCTCCCCTCTCTTCCCACGATCTCATCTCTCTCCAGCCCCATTAACGCCTCCAACCACCATCCAAAGGCTATTGCAGCATTAACCTCCCTTTACGGGATCTCCACGGGCATGACCTGCTCCATTTTTGCCGATTCAACAAGGTAGCAAGCCTGCAACACCATCAACAGCAGCAGGGATCTCCCAAAAGCCACCACCATTGGAGAACGGGTGAGCACCACCAACACGATGCTGCAACTCCGCCTCCTTCCATGGCCAGAGCACTACCAGTCACCACCTCCACGCTGCTACGAACACCACCATTAACAGCACCTGCAACTCCAACGAGTTGCAAGTCTACTCTTCATCAATGGCCAGCTGCTATGCCCGTTTCCAAACCCGCAAACGCTGCAACCACTTCGCACCTCCTGGCCTGCACGTCCGCCTATGCTGCTGCTACTCGTGCAGCATGGTTGGAACTCCACCATCCCCTTCATCTTCTTCTTCAAAACCAGAAGAAGAAAAACAAAAACAAAAACAAAAAAAAAAAAAAAAAAAAAGAAGAAAAGATAAAAGAAGAGAGAAGAAGAAGAAAGGGAGGGGAGGATCGTCCCTTACCTGGTTCTCCATGTCTGCAATCCCTACAGTTCTTCCTCGCCAGCCACCACCTTCAACGGTGATGCATCTCTCTGCAACTCCGACAAAAAACCAGTTTAGACGGTGGCTGCAAGCCACCGCTTCTTCAAAACTCTTCCTGGACTGGTGCACCTTGCCTCCCACCATCTAGCTGGGATGTCCAACGAGTTGCTGGCCTACAACTTGCTCCCTTCATCACCACCAGATTCGTCCCTACTACACCGCCTGCACCACCCCCCTTTCAAGTTCCATCATCGTCTCCACTACTGCATGGAACTCCACTTGATGACCGGCCAACCAGCAACTCTCCTCCACAGTCTCCTCCTTGCAGGTCCGAAGCTTCCCTATCAACTTTACTTTTGAGCTACAAAGAGGAGCCGTGGGCTTCTCCATGATCGGCAACCACTAGATCCATCATTGCCTCTATCATGGCAGATCCAGTCTTATCGCTTGCTAGTCGGGCTCCTCCCAAGCCAGTCGTGACCGAACTCTCCATCAATGGTCGATCACCCGGGCCAAACCAATCACTAGGCTATTCTCATGGCCAAATTCGATCCGACCATTGATCTCCATTCTTGCTCATGGTAAGTGTTTTGAGGTTAGTCTCCCTTAATTTTCTTTCTTCTTCCTCACTACCATAAGTTTCTCTCTCTAAAAATATGTTCTCTCTCTAGGGTTAGTAACTTTCTCTCTCTAGAGTATTCCCCAGGCTGATCGCCTTTTTGCACCACTGACTCCATTCGATGAATGCAAGAGGGTGAGTTTTTCTCTCACCTCTACCTTGTCGGCCGGTAAACGACCGAGGTGTGAAAATCTCTCTCTACCTTCCTCCTTTCTCTCTAAAATCTCTTTTTACTTGCTTTCTTACATGCTTTCTAGAATAGATTTATCGCTTTATTTATTTCTGTCATTTATTTCATGTAAGCAACAGTTTAATTAATGCAATTTGAGTTTGATGATTTTAGTCTTCTCTGGATCTCTTGGATGTGTTTTTAATCTCGACTCGCCATTCTCATCTTTCCACGTTTCTTTTGTATATTATCTGTCATTTTATATTCTTATTTGCGCTAATCCAACTAATCCCGAGTGCGGATCGACATCCGACACGAATCCCTATACAAATCTATCAATTTTGCAGAATAATCAGATAAAAATTATAAATGTGTTGAAGTTAGGGTTTTCGTAACCAACGACGCGGAAAAACCCTACTTTCAAAACCCTAACTTCATGGGTCCACTGTTGCTCCCCTGTCTTTGGCCACATACTTTGTCCCAATTTTATTCCCTGTAGCTTCATCGTGTAAGTCTATCAGGTTGTAACCGTTGGATGCTCTCATGTGTTACATCTTGTCCCAGGGCCTTGGCCCAACATTTTTAGTTCAACATCTTTGGTCCAACAACCACCCCATACGGTCCATCGACTTGTGTCTTAAAATCTGCAGTCGTGCTCATCGTTGGTTCAATGTCATGGTCCACTGGCCTACTAACTCATCATCGTGGCCCACATGTTAGTCAACCAACATGGTCCACACTTTTGGTCAACTCTTGGTCATCGATTCTTCTCCGTGAGCTTCTTACTCAGCTCATGCTTAGATTGTCTCCTGCGAGCATAGCCTGTGGGTTCTTTAAGCTTTTATAATGGGCTTCTGTGGTTGATCGTGGGCCCGCAAGTCTCAAGAATAGCCCGATCGAGTTTTCTGTAAGAGAAAAGCACGTAATGAGATTCGATCAAAACGGTTTCATATCTAGACTTCTAGAAATGTGTTTAATACATGCAAATATATCATTTCATCCAAAAAAGTGTATTCTACGCAATGAAAGAGACTCTTACGTAGAAAATTTGATAAATAGGAAAGTTTTACGTAGGAGAGTGCGATAACGCTAAAGGATAATGGCTTAAAAATAAGCACTTTTAAGCGAATATCAGAGGCTTACTTATAAATAAGACCCTTCTCCCCTCATAAGAATGAACCCAATCAAGAGATCTCTAATTTTTCATTCTTTGAGTTTAGAGATTT
This sequence comes from Euptelea pleiosperma, assembly GCA_035048495.1. Taxonomy (NCBI): domain Eukaryota; kingdom Viridiplantae; phylum Streptophyta; class Magnoliopsida; order Ranunculales; family Eupteleaceae; genus Euptelea; species Euptelea pleiosperma. The sequence continues at coordinate 21,749,874 of CM068544.1, read as the reverse complement.
GGAATTTGATAGAGCTTCACTTGTGCAAATCTGTACATCCTTTGTGAAGGCTCTAGATTGTTTGAGAGAGCTTCACATGAGCAAATCTGGTTCATCTATTGTGAAGGCCGCTCTAATTGTTCGAAGAGACTACGGAGGGTATTGTTTCTTACAATCATCTTCTTCCAAGAAGAGGATCCATATTGGCAGAGTGTATTGATATTCACTCAAAAGTGTTTATTTTAAGCCATTATCCTTATAACGATGTCGCATTATGTCGCATTCTCCTATGTAAAACTTATCTTTTCATCGACTTTTCCACTTAATAGTTTCTTCCATTGCGTAGAACGCATTCTTCAGACGAAAATCAACTATTTGCATGAAGTATATGCATTTCGGAAGTCCAGTATCAAGCCGTTTTAGTTGAATCTCATTACACGTTTTTTCACTTGCAAGAGACCCTGTCGGGCGATTCTCGAGGACTGGTGGGCCCACGATCAATCATAGAAGACTTCTATCAAAGCTTAAAGAGCCAACATGCTAGGATAAAAAGATATAAGACATGTACGGGCAAAGCTAGAGGATCGTAGAGCCGAAACAATGACTAAGAGAGAGAAGAATAGTTGGAGACCAAGAGAATGACATAGGTGTTAAAGGCCACACCAATTGACATCAAATGATAAGTTTGACTAATTGGTGGAGCGGACAAGAGATAATAAAGAAGACCAGGGTTCAAGACCCTTCAATGCTTTTATTTTTGTATTTTTCTCTCACCTCTCTCCTATTTCTCTCTCTATTTATCTATCTTGGCCCATGACCTAAGCCCATGACCCATGCCCATGACCCATGAGCCATGACCCATGACCCATGACCCATGCCCATGCCCATTTGCAACATTAAGAGATAATTGGTCTCACTTGACCGATTCTTCTCTTCCACATCTCTCTCTATCCTAGTCACTCTCTCTCATCTAACTAACACATTCCCAACCGTTGGATCTCTCTAGATCCAACGGTCATCATTTTTACAACAAGCAAAAAAAAAAGTATATAAGAGATCTACGATCTCTCCTTCTTGGGTTGGTTCTCTCCCCCTTTACTTCTCTCATCTTTTCTTTTCTTCTCTCTCTCTCACTCACAAGCATACCTTGGACGGTTGCTCTTCAACTCCTACTCTTTGCAACACTGGAACCACCTGCTACCATCTCATTCACAAGGCTACAATCCTCAATCCTATTGAGGTTGATCCAATCGGAGTTGCACCATCTACCTCTTTAATGGTAAGCTTCTCCTTAATTCATCTCTCTAACCTTCCTACCTTCTTTCTCTCTCTTCTTTCCCTTTTTACCTTTACATGCTTTCTAGGGTAATATTTTAATGACTTTCTAAATTAATTTGGTTTAATGTTATTTCTGTTGTAAAGTATTTGGACAAGCATTGTAAGCATTTGTTTTTAGTTTAATGAATAAGTTTTAAATTCAAGTTTAAGTTGTTTTCATTTATTGTGTTCTTCATTCTCGTTTCTCTTATGTTTTTCTCATTCTAATAGTTTTAACAACAATCTCAAGTATATTTTAAATCAACCTCCACCTTTCTCACCCTTCCATTTATTTTGAGCATTTTTTTATTATTCTTGTTTCTTATTGTGCTAACCAATCCTGAGCGCGACGACTCCCGACACAAGCCACTGTGCAAGTCTACTTATTTGCAAATTAGGTGAACTAATTCGGAGAAATTATAAATATTATTGAACTTTAGGGTTTTCGTAACCAACGACGCGGAAAAACCTTACTTTCAAATGGCGTCGTTGCCGCTCGGTTGATGGGATTACAAAGAGACAAATAGGAAATCGGAAAGCTGCTTAATCTTGAAGATCCGATCTAAATCGAAAACTTTCCATTTTATTTTTTACATTATTCACTTATTATTTTAATGCCTCGGACGGCCGAATGCAAAGTTGTAATAACTTAGGGATTTATTTTCTCTCCTTTTACAATAACTCCTAGATTAATTAATTAATTAAAAATATAAAAAATTAGGGTTAGATTTTAATTTTGCTATTTTTAGTTAGATCACCATTGGTTATTTGATTCATTTTGGAAGGTTTCCAACTCCGGGTAATTCAAAAGTAGATATTTCTGAAACCTAATTCGGGAATAGCTAAAGTTGAATTTTAAACCCTAATTGGAACTAATTCACAATACCTACCCTAAATCATTGTGTGTTTCTTGAAACCCCAAAGGCGGTATACCTTCCAAATCTATACCATAGACCATTATGGACTAACGTGATTGTGGATTGCGATTACCAAGTGAGTAGAGAGCGAAAGCTCAAAGAGGTGGAGTCGGGCCCATTTGTCTCGGTCATGAGCACCGAGGACGGTGCTATATTTTGGTTGGGGTGGGTTTTTACCAAAACTCATGTTTTCATTTTGATAAAAAAAAAAAAAAAACCTTGTGTTTTTGGGTGTGATTTCATATGATTTTCGAAAATGCCCTAACTTGATGAGTAAAAAGTTTTTGGAAAGTCTATTTATTGAATAGGATGTCTGTTTTAAAAAATCACTTATTAGCTATTCATTCAGTTTGAAAGCAAACATTACTACAATGGATTGAACAATCTTTGAAAACTCAAATCCAGCAAAAATGTTCACATATCAACGTCAGAATTATCCGAAGTTTAGATTATCGAGAGATCCAATAAGAACAATTGTGGAGACCTAACCTAGTGAGCTTTTGAGCTTTTCATCATTTATGAGGGTTATAAAATTATTGAATGACAAGATGACTCACAATTCTTCTAATCTCCAAATGTTTCTATTGAGTGATCTTATTAACCTTTGCTTTGGTCAAGGAACTCAGAACGACATCAAATTTGGATCATTACATAAAAAACCTTCTCTATATCCATTCGAGACATCGAAGATGAAAGTACAAATCCTAGAAAATGATATAGGCCATCTTTCTAACCAAACAGACTTTTTAGCTTCCCTAACATCTATACCGTTAAAAACCATTTTTGATCCTTTTAATGAAAACATTTTCTTGTTAACCCATCAACCAAAAACCCAATCCCAAAAAAGAGTTCAACACGATAACCTACTTCTGAGAGGGATCAAAGAATATTTGGTATGATTACTCCATGGAAAGATAGAAATCAAGAAAGAAAAATAAAATAAAATAAAATAAATGGTTCAGGCTAAAAAGAAACATGATCAGAAAGAAAGAATGAAAGGAAAAAGAATCTAAAAAAGGTTGAAGAATATCCTAAAAGAAAAAATTGGAAAAAGAAAAAAAGAAAAGTCAAGAAAATGCTATACTTGGAAAAAGTTGCAAAGAATAGTGATATATTCTCTCAGAATTTTTGAATTCCAAAACACCCTTCTTTTCTGAACCTATCATAAGCCTCAATACAACCTATACAAGTCTTATTTGATTTTAGATTAGGACTATCATCAAGTGTGGAGAATGGAGAAAAGAGAAATTATAGAGTTTGATCCGACGTTCTTAAGAGATATGACATTCTAATCATGAGATCTTAAATATTTTTATACCCTCTATTCAAGAACTATATATGTGAGACATTTGTCAGTTTCTATATTCATCTTCTCACATATAGTTTAAGAGAAAAGTATAAAACCATTTCTGAGTGGTATACAAGTGAGGATTGAGGTCGAGGCATAGAGTCTCTAAGGAGATCCAGATATCTCTACTGCCAGATAAGGATGATGTTGAACACACACACACACTAAGTCTGAGTAATCTTTTATTTGAAGGTCCATTTGTAGAAGTGTTGCATTTTGCTGATTAATTCTAATTTGTGAATGTTTATTGCATCATTGAAATAATCTGACAAAATAGAGTTTTTTTTGAGTAATGCAAATAAGTTTTCTAGCATATTATACCAAGCCCTTTTTCGCTCACTTATTTCGCAGTAATTGCCAAGGATTGGCAATATGCTAGTTGGAGGTTGTGATATTCACTCAAAAGTACTTATTTTAAGCCATTATCCTTATAGCGATGTTGCATTCTCCTACGTAAAACTAGTCTTTTCGTCGACTTTTTCACGTAAGAGTTTCTTCCATTGCGTTGAACGCATTCTTTAGACGAAAATCAACTATTTGTATGAAATATACACATTTCGAATAGTCCAGTATCAAGCCATTTTAGTTAAATCTCATTACACACTTTTTCACTTGTAGGAGACCTAATCGGGGCGATTCTCGAGGATTGGCGGGCCCACGATCAACCACAAAAGACTTCTATCAAAGCTTAAAAAGCCAACAGGCTAAGATAAAAATATAGAAGACATGTACGGGCAAAGCTAGAGGATCGTAGAGCCGAAACAAGGACTAAGAGAGAGAAGAATAGCTAGAGACCAAGAGAATGACTTAGGTGTTAAAGGCCACACCAATTGACATCAAATGATAAGTTTGACTAATTGGTGGAGTGGATGAGAGAGAATAAAGAAGACCAGGGTTCAAGACCCTCCAATGCTTTTATTTTTATATTTTTCTCTCACATCTCTCCTATTTCTCTCTTTATCTATCTATCTTGGCCCATGACCTAAGCCCATGACCCATGACCCATGACCCATGCCCATGCCCATTTACAACAACAAGAGAGAATTGGTCTCACTTGACCAATTCTTCTCTTCCCATCTCTCTCTATCCTAGTCACTCTATCTCTCATCTAACTAACCCATTCCCAACCGTTGGATCTCTCTAGATCCAACGGTCATTATTTTTATAACAAGCAAAAAAAAAAAATCTATAAGAGATCTACGATCTCTCCTTCTTGGGTTGGTTCTCTCCCCCCTCACTTCTCTCATCTTTTCTTTTCTTCTCTCTCTCTCACTCACAAGCATACCTTGGACGGTTGCTCCTCAACCCCTACTCATTTGCAACATCGGAACCACCTGCTACCATCTCATTCACAAGGCTACAATCCTCAATCCTATTGAAGTCGATCCAATCGGAGTTGCACCATCTACCTCTTCAATGGTAAGCTTCTCTCTAATTCATCTCTCTAACCTTCCTACCTTCTTTCTCTTTCTTCTTCCCCTTCTACCTTTATATGCTTTCTAGGATAATCTTTTAATGGCTTTCTAGATTAATTCAGTTTAATGTTATTTTCATTGTAAAGCATTTGGACAAGCATTGTAAGCATTTGTTTTTAGTTTAATGAACAAGTTTTAAATTCAAGTTTAAGTTGTTTTTATTTATTGTATTTTTCATTATCGTTTCTCTTATGTTTTTTTCATTCTAATAGTTTTAACAACAATCTCAAACATATTTTAAATCAACCTCCACCACTCTCACCCTTCCATTTATTCCAAGCATTTTCTAATTATTCTTGTTTCTTATTGTGCTAGCTAATCCCAAGTGTTGACGATATCCGACACGAGCCACTGTGCAAGTCTGCTTATTTGCAGATTAAGTGAACCAATTCGGAGAAATTACAAATATTGTTGAACTTTAGAGTTTTCGTAACCAACGACATAAAAAAACCTTACTTTCAAGTCTCTATAGTGAATTCTTCTACAAGGATTCACCACTCTATCAAATTCATCAAAAGGTAAGTATCTCCTAGAACAAACCTTTTAGAGTGAATTCAATATTATCAAACCTGAATTATTTGTGATTAGTGGATGAGGAATGTGGAATCCTTGAGAAATCTATTTCTCTAAAATACTACGGGCCTAATGTGACTCTCTAGGTGAATCGATAAGTGATTCCCGTATAGATCGAGTTAAGGATTATAGATCCATGAGAAGAGGGCTTCTTTAAAAAAACTACAGGCCTAGGCTAACTCTCTAGGTGAGCGAGAAGCGATTCTCGTTAGATTGAGACTAAGTGAATCTTAGTTGATTGATATTTATTTTGATTGGAAATGTTGTAATGCATGATTGAAATAATATAATACTACTCGTGGTGAATATTGGAGAGTGGATGTAGGTGCGGAGTCACCGAACCACTATAAATCTAAGTCTCGTGTGATTGTGAATGTTTGCATATTTTTATCTCAAATTTTCTCATATTTATGTTCTTTGGATAATTGTATTTTGATTGATTGATCATTTTTCGCCTTGTGTGATCATTAATTTTTAAATCCATATCGAATTTGCAGATGAATTAAAAATTGTCATATTCACCCCCTCTAGGACATAACGTGGTAATCAAAAGGAATTTTAATTCAAAATACCAAGTGATATAAGACAACAACGGTGTCAAAAAACCAGCAAGATATGACACTTCTCGTCATCATTATCTAAAATCTCCATTCTGTTATAGGCCTCGTCTGCAGCAGCATCAGCATCGCTTCTAATATTTGTAAAAGAGGGGTGCATGAATTCAAGAACCAATAATATAAGCCAAAAAGGGCTGGCCAGTTAAAGGTTAGACCAAAGTGCCAAACAACCAAAGTTGTATTCGCCAAAGTACCTGATAGTAGGGTTTTTCTATGTCGTCAATTCGAAAACCTTAATTCAACAAAATTTGTAGAATCCGATTCTAAGCCTGCATAATATAGACTTGTATAGCAGATCGTGTCAGATGTCAGTTCGCACTCAGTGTGAGTTAGTGTAATAAGGAATTAAAATGGACAAATAATATACAGAGAAAATATTAGAATGGTGGGAGAGAAGAGAAGGGCGAGTCTATTTAAAAATATCATTCATTTGAGATTTAGAAAATACTAAACTAACCAAAATCAAACTGCATTAATCAAAGCATTGTTTACATTAACCCTAGAGAGAGAACATGTTTCTAGAGAGAGAGAAAGTAAGGAAGAGAGAGAAAGTTACCTTTACAAACTTACCGGAATTTGGCCAATGGTTTGATCGGCCAAGAGAACATGAAGAGGTGTGGCTTTCGGCCATGGTTGACCAAAGAAAGAATGCATGCAATGGTCACGGCTAGCAAGTCGGTGGCTCGGCCATGAAAGAATGCATGGTGGGGGAGTTGCTTTGGCTTGCTGTCCAGTTGCTAGAGAGGGAGATGCATAGCCAACTTAGAAGAAGCTGGATTACAGCACGTGCATAGTCTGGGCATAGAGAAGAAGAAGAGGACATACCAGAGAAGTTTACTGTTGATGGTTCTCTTTGAGAGCAAGTACCAACAGCAAAGAGAGGAGGATGGCAGATCAGCACGTAGAGCTCACAGATCAGCAAAGGTCCTGCAACAGGTGGTGAGAAAGGCAGCAACATGATAGTTGCTGTCCTTGAGAGGGTTGCGGCAACTATGGTGTTGCCACGGCAAGGAGATCAAAGTGGAGAAGATGTCCAGCCCAAGGATAGAGCAGACTGTGGATGCACTTACAGGTTCGACATAAAAAAAAGAGATAGGATGGACTGCTGGTGAAGAGGAGAAGATTAGTGCTCAGGCTGTTGTGATGGAGATCGGCTCTCCAAGGTGATCAGAGAGAAGACTGTGCATGTGGGTGGCTACAGTTGCTGGTTCGTGGAAGGTTGGTTGCATCCCTGCAACTCAAATGGCATGGATGCTGGTGTGCTTCAAGGATCGTGGGAGAAGACGGTTGGCTTGAGGGAGGTTGAGAAGAAGACACCGACAGGTTTGAGAAGCCACAACGGAGGTGATGCATAACGTGGTGGTGGAGATGCACGTAGTGCATGTGGAGCATCACCAGAGGAGGAGGTGACTTGGCACGGCCAATAAGGAGAGAGAGTTGCAGGTTCAATGAGTACGGCCAGAAATTTATTGCCATTGTAGTAGGTCGTAGCAGTAGTTGTACGGTGTTGCTGACTTGCTGGCCTTTCTGGTGGGTGAAGAAGACAATGGCAGACATGGTGAAGCTTGGAGAAGATTGGTGCTTAGAAGAGAAGGAGGCACCACCTGAGTTGTAGATTTTGTGATGTTTGAGCGGCCAGTAAGGAGAAGAGACAGCAAGGTGCATGGAGAGAACCAAGCTATGGTAGTGGTAATTGAAGGAGAAGGTGGGAATCACATGTGTTCTCCTGAGTTGCTGCTAGTGCAAAAAGAGAGATCGTTACTGGTCTGTGAAGGTGCAGGAGATCTGGCCGGAGTTGCAAGTCCGCAACTCCAGCGTTAAAGCTTGCAGGTGGACGCTTTAGAGGGCAACAGCACATTGTGAGCAGGGCAATCCAGGGAAAGGTGTTGCTGGAGAAGAGGAAGGACACTGCTGCAATGCGGAAAGGAGGGATGCTTGTTAATTCAGCGAATCGGAAGTTGCAGGTGTGCAACTTTTCGGCCATTGTTGCAGAAGATGGCGACTAGTGGTAGAGGAAAAAGAAGATGATAGGGAAGAACTCACGGCTCCTCCCTAGTTGTGCCCTCCGGAAGAGTGCTTAAGGGAGAGTGAGATCCCGTGGGGAGATTATGAGAGATTAAGAGATGGTCATGGGAGAGATAAAGGTTGGGGTAAAGAGAGAGAATCGGTCAAATAAGAATGATCCTCTCATGGGTTGGTTGTAAGAGGGTGAAACGGAGAGATGTGAGTGTGATACGGGAGAATTAGTCAAAGGAGACTGATTCTCCCTTTAAGAATGGGTTTTTGTGTTCTTATTCTCTTGGCCAAAGAGGCCATGGGCTGAAGGCCGTGGGCCTTATGTTTTGTGAAGGTCGTTGGATTGATGAAAGAGGTTGTGGGCTACTTGATAATGATATTTGTGGGCCACTTGGCCCATGCGAGTTGTGGTGATCGAAAGACATGGTAGAGAACCATTGGATCTAAAAAGATCCATTGGTCTGAGATTGAAAGGGAAAGTGGAGGGATGTCCATTGGATCAAGTAAGATCCAACGGCTAGGATTGATGGTGTAGGGTAGGATGGATAAGGGTTGAGGGGTGTTGACTAGGTCGAGCCTGAGATTGGCAAACCGTCGTATCTAGAGAAATTAAACGGTCTGATGGATAATCTAACGGTGAAAAAGCTATGGAAGATGGGATGGAGCTAGAGAAAGGAGATCAGAGGTTAGATGATGGAGATCGGAGGGTTAGGATGATCGATTTGAGGATCAGGGTGGTCGATTGGGGGATCAGATGGTGGGATGTAATGATCTAATGATTAAATATTAGGGTTTAGAGAGATAGAGGAGAAAGGAGAAAGAAAAAGACAGAGAAGAGAGAGAATGCCGGCGAATGGTCGTGAACCCTTGTCTTCAACATAGTCTTCACTCGACTTTAGCAAATCCATCATTTTATGTCATTTGGTGCAGCTTTAAATCACTTTGGTCCATCTCTTATTCTTCAGCTTTTGCCTCTTTCTCAGTTCTTAGTCTGGCTCCACAATCCTCTGACTTGACCCTTACTTGGCCTGTATCTTCTTGTCATGCCTGTTGTATCTTTAAGCTTTGATTTTGGCTTCTATGGTTGATCGTGGGCCCACAAGTCTCGAGAATCGCCCGATCAGGTGTCCTGCGAGAAAAGCGCGTATGGGACTTAATCAAAATGGCTTCATATCTAGACTTTCGAAAATGTGTTTAATGCATGCAAATATACCATTTCGTCCAGAAAAGTGTGTTCTACATAATGAAAAAGACTCTTACTTAGAAAAGTAAATAAATAGAGAAGTTTTACGTAAGAGAGTGCGATAATGCTAAAAAGGATAATGACTTAAAATAAGCACTTTTAAGCGAATATCACAACTCCCCAACCAGCATATTGCCAATCCTTGGCAATTAGTACAAAATAAATAAGCTTGAAAGGGCAAAGCACATGCTACACACTTTTTCTTATTAGCTTAGGGAAAATACCATTCATCAAATTATCGGATGGATGCAAAAACAGTTACAAGCTAACAAAGAGTTGGTAAGTTTTAGCAGGACTACAGACTGATAATCATGACCCAGAATAATTAGGCTCCACATGTGTGTGTTGTCAACATTCTCATCATCCAACAGTAAAGATTTCAGATTACCTCTAAGTTTTTATACCTTGACCTCAAATCTCGCTTGTTTAGCACTCAGAAATGAATCACTCGTCAGCAGTTTATTTCTTTTTCTCTCAGATTATATGTGAGGAGACATATTGATAAAAATAAATATCTCACATATGTATTGTTTGAAGGAATGACATTTTTAACAGAAAAAGATATCATGACAGGAATATCACTAAACTCGAGGACGTTAGATCATACTCTATAACTTCTCTTTCTCCACTCTCCACATTTTATAATTGTGCTATCCTAGAATCAAGTAGGACTTTCATGAGTTGTAATGAGCTTAGGTCGGGTGTAGAAAAATAAGGGGACACAGGATTTCAAAGCTCTAAGAGGATATCTCGATTTTCTTGTAATTTTCCTACAGGTGTAAAACTATTATCTATTTTTTTTTCTTCTTTCATATTTTTTTATTTTTCTCAATATTTCTGAGACTGCTCAATTTCTTTTTCAGCTCTTTTTCATACTTTCTTTTCATATATTCTTTTCAGTTTGAACCACTTGTCATTTTCTTTACTTTTCTTTTCATGGTACACCCATATCAATTATTTCTTTATCCTTCTCATAAGTAAGGCCGCAAGTCATACTTCGTAACTGGATTGGGTTATTGGTTAATGGGTTTAACAAGAAAGACTTTTATAAATGGTTCAAAGGGTTTCTATGGTAGGGATTTCAGGTAAAGCTAAAAAGGCTAAAAGGTTTAGAAAAATGACCGAAATCATTTTTTAGGGTTTGCACTCTCATGTAACATGTTTTGAATGGATATAGAAAAAGGTTCTGTCGTAATAATCCAATTTTGATGTCGTTCCGAGTTCCTCGATCTAAACAAAGGATAATGAGATCTCTCAATGAATATTGTGGACATGAAGAAATAGTGAGTCAGCTTGTGACTCAAAATTGTTGTATAACCCTCAGAATTGATCGAAGGCTCGAAAGCGCACTGGGTTTGGTCTCCATAAATATTCTTTTAGCATCTCTAGAGATTCTAAACTTAGGATGACTCTAATGATGAATGTGTATAATTTGTGCCGAGTTTAAGTTTTTCTAAGTTTTCAAATCTGTTGTAGTCACGCTTGACTTGACTCAAAGCTAACATGTAACACAAAATTTTATCCTTTATAAAAAGATTTCATGGATATTTCCAACTAATCACAGTCAGAGTATTTGACACATTTTTTGAGAGTTCTAAAAAACTTGAAAAACATCGGAAACCACCCAAGAACATAAGATTTTCTCTTTTTTTATCAAAATGAAGACATGAGTTTTGGTAAATACCCACCCCCAACCAAAATATAGTACATTCCTCGGTGCTCATGACCAGGACCAAAAATGATGAAATATCGGTAATGATGCAAGGGTTTAGGGAGGATGTTACCAATGGGGCATGAAATGAATACTGTCTGGTACCAGATAATTTTCTATATTGATGGTACCTGCATGACAGATAGATATAGCAATAAAATATGCATGCGACTCGTGTAACTCGAGGAATACCAAAATTGCATTTCTGAAAGCGCTAAGTTTTACTTCTTCAACCAGACATAACGGGGGTAATAAGCACCCCCAAAAAGTTGAAGCATAGGTAGACTGAGTGAGTCATCAATCATCTAGATCATCAGTTGGAGCGAGAACGCTTCCATTCGAGCTAACCAAACCCAGCAGTAGTATGGGTAGGTTCTTTCTCATTAGAGACTAAGAGGCTTCTTTGACTATGGTTAGTAGAGCTACAAACTCATAAAAAAGAGCGGCATGGGATATTAGTAGCGGGTCTCTCATCAGTAAGAGACCTAGCAATGGGATTCTCTGACCATGGTTAGTAGAGCCGAAGACACCATGTGTGTATCAGGGATGGATTTAGTGGAGTAGACTCTAGTGGGGTTTACAGTCTAACCAATATAAAATGCAATGAGACTGAGAGAATCATCAATCTTTAGAGACTGGATTGGTGAGATCCGTCTGCCTGGTCTCTCATCAGTAAGAGACCTATGAGGATGTAAAGGTAAGAGTGTTGATGATCGAAAGACTCCCAGATCGAGTCAAACAATGTGGCAGTAGAACTTATAGAAATAAGCCTAGAATCAGTTGCAAGGAGACATTAACTCGTGAACTAACTTATATGATGCGCAGAGAACACACGGATAGTCCTAAGCCAGTTCTAAACAAACAATATTTTCCTGGAATTTTATCTTTATAGTTTTGGAAATCCGATTATGGCAGTAGGCGGAACCACTAATTTATTCTTTTAAGAATCCGCCGGACTACTACACTATTGGGTTCTCACAGGCTGTCTCTTCATAGCAAATCCTTTAGTACTAACTCTAGTCATCTGCAAGATAATCCGAAGCCTAGACTGACGTGCGGCACATCAACTATCTTAAGCACGCGCCAGATTAACCAGATTTGTCAAGCGATTAAGATGAGTTTTCCCAAAGGATAAGCTAGGGTTTGGTTTGTGTTCTTATTTCAACCACTAGATAGCCAACGAAGGACCAAGGAGGCCACTAATGAGCTCGGTATACTTGATGTAGTAGGGACCTATGGGTATGTTTGAAAATAAGGACCCGTGCTCGTGGACTTATTCGACTTGGACTTGTCGGAGTCACTAAACGGTGAATTGTCCTAGAACATCGATCTAGAAATTGGCTATAATTAGTTGGTTCATTTTATTAGTTGGGCTTGGGTGTCAACCGAGCTGGAATGATGAGGTGGGTGATGAAATCCCCCCAGTTTCAATGTAGAGCTGGGTTTGCTCTTTAGAGTAGATTTCGGCCATCCACGCAGTTCGATGATGTTGTTACAAAACTAAATAACCAAGCATCAAAGCATTCAATTAGCACCCGGGATCGCACTCAAGGCGAGGTTAGGATTCTTACCTACCCGTGGGCCACGCCACAAGGTCTCCTCTTTGGGGTAGGGAGGGGTATCCTTCATGGGCTTGGGCCCGATTCCTCCTTAGTGAGCTTTCGCTCCCTACCCGCATTTAGATTCGCAATCCTGCATAAGAATTAATATACGATATGGGTCTAGGGTGTGGGAATATTTTTGGAATATCCCTACCTTGGGTGGGTAAGCAATCAATCAATCAATTAAGCATGGTAAATTGGAAAGTTACTATTTATGAGAGTTGACTAAACAACTATCAACACCCTAATAGACCTTTTTAATTTAAGAGTTTCTCCAAGTTAGAAAAATTCTCTAAAAGTAGAAGTTTCATATATCTGAAAACTTGCTAAATTTAGGGTTTCTTCCCGTGTTGAAAACCTTCCAAAAAAGGGAACCTTCCACATTTAGAAATTCTCTAAAAGTAAGAATTTTTAATTATGGAAGATCTCCCAATGTGAAACTTTCTAAATAAGCTTAATTCCAATTTGAAATTTCCCAGGATTTGAAACCTTGCAAATATGGAAACTTCCCGATTTGGAAAGGATCCAAAAATGCAATCTTCCCATATGCAAATATCCTAAAATATGCAAAAATAAAAACTAGCATTTTTTTTATTTTTTGTAAGTTAGGCACTCAATCGAGGGTTTTTAAAACCCTCGAACACACATCTAGATATGGTAATAATCAAGGTGTTCAATTACAACTTTGCACCCGGCCGTCCAAGGCATTAAAAATAGAAAGTAAATAAAATATAAAAATCTTCAAATATGAAAAGTTTCCCAAATTGTATGGAGTTTTCCATTTCCGTCGTCTTCATTCCTTTTCGCACTCCCGCCAACCCAGTGGCAATGACGCCATTTGAAAGTAGAGTTTTTCCGTGTCGTCAATTCGGAAACCCTAATTCAAGAAATTTGTAGAATCTGATTCTAAGCCTGCAAAATATAGACTTGTATAACAGTTCGTGTTGGATATGGATCCACACTCGGTACAAGTTAGTGTAATAAGGAATTAAAACTGACAAATAATATACAGAGAAAAAATGAGAATGGTAAGAGAGATGAGAAGGGCGAGTCGATTTTAAAATATTATTCATTAGAGATTCAGAAAACACTAAACTAACCGAAATCAAATTGCATTAATTAAAGTGTTGCTTACATTAACTGAAATAACAGAAATAAAGTAGATAAATCTATTCTAGAAAACATGTAAAGGGTTGAGAGAAGAAGGGGTAAGGGAAAGAAACATCCATGGAGATCTCGGAGCTAAGGGCGCCATTGATCAAGAAGACGATCGTCTAAGATTTCGAGGAGTGTTTTCAATCAAGAGAAGGAAATCGACAGAGAAGCATCCCATGATCTTTGGAGCAAAGGCGCTATCGATCAAGAAGTGGATCGTCCAAATTTCATGGAATGCCGCTAAATCGTGAGGACAACAGAAAGAAAGTAGAGAGAAAGAAAAAATTCACATCGGAGCTTACCGACCGACAAGGTAGATGTGAATTGGCCTATGATGAAATGATGATGTGCCCTGATAAACTCACCTTTTGCACTTATAGAGAAGAGTCGGCCAAGTGAAGAGGCGATCGGCCTGAGGAGTCTAGAGGGAGAAAGTTACTAACCCTGGAGAGAGAACATGTTTCTAGGGAGAAAGTAAGGGAAGAAAGTGAAAGTAGATTCTAGAGAGAGAAAGTTACTTTTGCAAACTTACCGGAATTTGGCCAGTGGTTTGATCGGCCAAGAGAGCATGAAGAGGTGTGGCTTTCGTGCATGGTTGACCAAAGAAAGAATGCATGCAATGGTCATGGCCAGCAAGTTTGTGGCTCGGCCATGAAAGAATGCATGGTGGGGGAGTTGTTTTGGTTTGTTGTCCAGTTGCTAGAGAGGGAGATGCACGGCCAACTTAAGCGAAGCTGGATTGAAGCATGTGCACAGTCTGGGCATGGAGAAGAAGAGGAGGACGTACCAGGGAAGTTTACTGTTGCTAGTTCTCTTTGAGGAGCATGTACCAACAACAAAGAGAAGAGGATGGTAGATCAGCACGTGGAGCACACGGATAAGCAAAGGTCATGCAACAGGTGGTGAGAAGGGCAACAACATGATAGTTGTTGTCCTTGAAAGGGTTGTAGTAGCTAGGGTTAAGAAGAAGACACCGACAGGTTTGAGAAGCTGCAACGGAGGTGATGCATAGCGTGGTGGAGGAGATGCAGGTGGTGCATGTGGAGCATCACTAGAGGAGGAGGTGACTTGGCACGACCAGTAAGGAGAGAGAGTTGCAAGGTTCAATGAGCACGGCCAGAAATTTATGGCCGTTGTAGCAACAACTGTGTGGTGTTGCTGGCTTGCTGGCCGTTCAGGTAGGTGAAGAAGACGGTGGCAAACATGGTGATGCTTGGAGAAGATCGGTGCTTGGAAGAGAAGAAGGAGACACCACTTGAGTTGCAGATTTAGTGATGAGCGGCCAGCAAGGAGAAGAGACAGTGAGGTGCATGGAGGGAACCAAGCTGTGGTAGTGGTAATTGAAGGAGAAGGTGGGAACCACAGGTGTTCTCCTGAGTTGCTGCTAGTGCAAGAAGAGATATTGTTACAAGTCTGTGTAGGTGCAGGAAATCTGGCCGGAGTTGCAAGTCTGCAACTCCAGCGTTGAAGCTTGCAGGTGGAAGCTTTGGAGGGCAGCAACACATCGTGAGTAGGGCAATCTAGGGAAAGGTGTTGCTGGAGAAGACGAAGGACATTGCTGCAACGCGGAAAGAAGGGATGCTTGCTGATTCCACGAGTCGGAAGTTGCAAGTGTGAAACTTTTTCAGCTGTTGTTGCAGAAGATGGCGACCAATGGTGGAGGAGAAAGAAGATTATAGGGAAGAGCTCACGGCTCCTCCCCTGGTTGTGCCCTCGGAAGAGTGCTCAAGGAAGAGTGAGATCCCATGGGGAGATTATGAGAGATTAAGAGATGGTCATGGGAGAGATAGAGGTTGGGGTGAGAGAGAGAGAATAGGTCAAATAAGACTGATTCTCTCGTGGGTTTGGTTGTGAGAGGGTGAGATGGAGAGATGTGAGTGTGATAAGGGAGAATCAGTCAAAGGAGACTGATTCTCCCTTTAAGAATGGGTTTTTGTGTTCTTATTCTCTTGGCCAAAGAGGCCATGGGCCTTATGATTGTGAAGGCCATTGGATTGATGAAAGAGGCTGTGGGCTGCTTGATAATGATATTTGTGGCCACTTGGCCCATGCAAATTGTGGTGATCGAAAGACATGGTAGAGAACCATTGGATCTAGAAAGATCCATTGGTCTGAGATTGAAAGGGAAAGTGGAGAGATGTCCATTGGATCAAGTAAGATCCAACGGCTAGGATTGATGGTGTAGGGTAGGATGGATAAGGGTTGAGGGGTGATGACTAGGTCGAGCCCAAGATTGGTGAATCGTCGTATCTGGAGAGATTAAACGGTCCGATGGATGATCTAAAGGTGAAAAAGCTATGGGAGATGGGATAAAGCTAGAAGAAAGGGGATCAGAGGTTAAATAATGGAGATCGGAGGGTTAAGATGATCGATCTGAGGATCAGGGTGGTCGATCTGGGGATCAGATGGTGGGATATGATGATCTAATGATTAAACGTTAGGTTTAGAGAGATGGAGGAGAAATGAGAGAAAAAGACAGAGAAGAGAGAGAATGTCGGCAAAGGTTTTACATAGTCTTCACTCGACTTTAGCATTTGGTGCGGCTTTGAATCACTTTGGTCTGTCTCTTGTTCTTCAGCTTTTGCTTCTCTCTCGGTTCTTGGTCTGGTTCTACAATCCTCTAACTTGACCCGCATTTGGCCTATATCTTCTTGTCATAGTCTGCTAGCTCTTTAAACTTTGATATTTGGCTTCTATAGTTGATCGTAGACCCACAAGTCTTGAGAATTGCCCAATCGGTTTCCTATGAGAAAAACGCGTAATGAGACTTAATGAAAAAGGTTTCATATCTAGACTTTTGATAAGTGTGTTCTACGCAATGAAAGAGACTCTTACGTAAAAAAGTGAATAAACAAGGAAGTTTTACGTAGGAGAGTGCAATAACGTTAAAAAGATAATAGCTTAAAATAAGCACTTTTAAGCGAATATCAGTACCCATGTATAAATTTTAAATATCCTCACAAAAGTCCAAATATGTCAACCAATATTACCAATGCCAAATATGCTAAATATTCCAAACATTCTCCTATTTTATTTTGAATATATAGGGTAGGTCAAAACACTCAATAATAAGGTTGGACATAAATAATTATCATCATGATATAACCATATATTGAAGGCTCAATAAAATACCAAAAAGTAAGCACATCAAAGTAAGTCAGATACATAAAAAAAAAGATGTATGATAGGTACATGTATCAAAATATGATGTACTATGGGAAGAACCCATTCAAAGAAGTCAAACATCAATAGAGTTTGAGGATATGCTTATATATATGAAAATTTTAACCAAATAATTTTTCAAACGATATATCCCAAATTTAACCAAATATCTAACTTATCATATAACATTATGCAAGATAGATATCATAACGCATTATCTCTCTCAAAAATGTAATCTCTCTCTTTCTATCATGATAGACAAGGAAGGCTAAAATAAGTAACCTTTTAGGAGAGATATATGAAGATCTATCAGTAAAAAGTAGAATTAGCGTATAATACTAATGACCCAAGTAAGGCAAACTATCAAAAAGTCAAACATTCAATATCAAAGCACAAGCACAATTGATCAAAGATATTTTAGAAGTAATGGTTTTACCAAACCAAATTATCAAGTCTACAACTTCCAATGACTGCCTGAGTCCAGTGACCGAAAGCTTACCAATTAAATTCTGTCAAACCAACAATAAATAGTTCTCCCAGAAAAAAATGAGGTACTATACCTGCTTAATGATGGTGCGTCCCCTTTTCCTTACACAGAGATTGTCCTTAATGTCAATTGGAATGAACTCACTAGAGTAACTAACAATTCACTAGAGTGGCTAACTCAATAATGATCGATGTTTGATAATTCAAGTTTTCTCCTTTGAAGAATAATCATATGAGTACAGTAACTCTCAATAATGATTTTCAAAAATGATTTATCAAAGATATTAACCACAATTTTAATATATCAAAAATGCATTATGACATAAATTATATAAAATGTCTCATGCAATCAATCAATCAATCAAAACATATATCAAATATTGAAATACTAATAATTTTCCAATTCTTGCAAAATAGGCCAATTTTTCGAAGTGATGTTTTAATCAAAAAGTAGATTTACAAAAGGTTTCCAAATAAGGTTTATTAATTAATTATTTTAAAGTTTTAAAACTAGATTTTTAAAGATATTATGATTAACAGAGAATATTCTTAACTGTGAGTTGAACTAAGATCAGAATCAGTTTTTCTATTAATAGTTTCATTAAACGAAGCATTTCTATTATTAAAGTTTTTAAAGTGAAATTTATCTTGACAATTATAGATGTTTTCTTTTTCAATCCATCTAAATTTATAAAAGTTTTTAGTTTTAGTCTTTGTGGAAAATTTTATACTCTCAATTTATTTGTGTAAAAGTTTAGTTTTGACATTCAAGATATTAATTTGTTCAAACAGATTCTTTTCTTTGTTAATTAATTCATTATTCTTTTGTTGTTGAATTTCCTTTTCAAATTATTATTTTCCTTGTTTTTCAATTTTTCCTTTTAGAATTTTACAGTCAAATTTCATTTAACCGATCTTTTTACAGCAATGACAAGTTATATTAGTTTGTGTATTTAAACTAATTTTATTTGAAAGTTTAAAATGTTGTTTGTTGTGGGTGAAATTCTTTTTAGCATTTGTGAAATATTGTTTATTATGATATTTGTTATGGACACATATTTCTTGAGCCTTTTTTAAAAAAAAATTTGAAGTAGAGTTTTTAGGCTGCATTTGGCATTGCAGTTAACTGAAAAAAGGTGCTTCTCAAAAAGAACTTTTTTATGAACAACTTAATTTAAGTTATTTTTGGTGTTTGGCTCATCCCGTTACAACAATGCTTATTTTGAGAAAAAAAACATTTATACAATGTTTGGCTAATATAATAAGAAAATGTGCTTTTTATAGAATAACTTGTCAAAATGGCCTATTTACCCCTAAATAGTAAACTTGACATAAATGGCACCTTAGAGGTTGTTATTGCAAGATTCCAATGAGGAAGTGACTTATGCAACTATAGTTTAATCCCCATCAATCTTCAACTATAATTTAGTGAGAATTTCGCATCCTCGGAGATGGGAAAGCAAAATTTGCACATACCACCATAAAGGTTGTTATTGCAAGATTCCAATGAGGAAGTGACTTATGCAACTATAGTTTAATCCCCATCAATCTTCAACTATAATTTAGTGAGAATTTCGCATCCTCGGAGATGGGAAAGCAAAATTTGCACATACCACCATAGCGTGGGATTTTCTTCTGAGAAATTCTTTAATTGTGTGGGGTTTTCTCCTGAGAAATTCTTTAATTGTGTGGGGAGTCTCTTCTCCTACATAGTTTCATTCTTTTCATATGAAAATTGCTTTTCCTTGGTATAAAACAAGGGTCGGGCTCCAGGGACCTTTGTGATCGGCTCCCGTTACATGACACAATATGAGCCACATGGCACACTCTTAGAGGACTCTAACCATATGGATGTTTGGCCTATCTCTAGGTGGACCTACAAACCAAAAATCAGCTTGCTTAATGATTTTAAACCTTTGGATCTTTGTACCTCAAATATTGTTCAAATTCCCACAGTTGAGATCAACCCATGAAAATAAGTCCAATCCAACGCCTAGAAATCACTAATCATGCTGCTTTTTGGTTTGTAGGTCCACCCAAGGATTGTCAAACATCCATACGATTAGAGTCCTCCAAGAGTGTGCCACGTGGCTCAATTGTGTCTTGTAACTGGAGCCCGACCCATAAAACAATCGATTAATAGAAAAAAAAAATGGTCAGATTGACACACAGCATGGATCATAAGTCACACTAGAGGCAGTTTATGCATGGATTAAAATATAAAACAATAGATGCACATCTGATACTTATAAAAAAATAGATGCGCGCCTGATTTTCAAAAGGTGGCAAGAAAGTTTCCCCTTGATGGATCTACACACCAAAAATCAGATTGCTGATTTCTAGCCCTTGGATTTGTGAACTTTGATCTCTTGCCCCACCACCGATATCTCTCCGCCTCCCAACTACCACCCCATCCGTTCTCCCGCTATCAACCTGGCCTCCTTATCTCTTCCAACTCCCTACCAAAAAATCCTCTCCCAAGACAACATCCGCCTCTTCCACAACTCTGATTCCACTAATAATTTCCTCGGCTTCCTCAGTGAATCCATCCACGGCCACAATATCTCCAACCAATGCCACTAATCCCTAACAAATAAAGCCCCGACAAATGAAGAAACCTATTCAACTTGTAAAAGCCCCTACACCTAAGAAGAACAAGGAGAACATGAAAGGCTTAACCCCCAAACTCCATTGATGAATATAGAAAAAGAGAGAAAGAGGGTTTTGAAACAGGTCTTTTAAAAGCCCAAGGAGAATCAATGGATTGCAAAAACAACACAAAATGACGATGGTTTCTTTTCTATTTTTGTAGAGCTCGCCATTTTTGAGTTTTGCTCAAAAGGATAAGGAATTAGGGGTAGATTTGGTCATTTCAAAATATTTTTAAGGATAAAAATGCAATACCCTGAACTTTTGTTCTAAGGTATTATGGTAAATTCACCAAATAATGAACCCTTGAAACTTTTTCAGACTCTTATTATTATTTTTATTGTTTAATATTATGTATGAGTATGTGTAATTAATTTGGTTTTATTCTGACAACCTCGAAAACCCTGTTATTTTTGAAACTCGCTCTTTAGGGCTAAATTCTTGCTAAAAATAATTAACCATAACTTGCATGGGACTTTTTCTTTCCCCAGCTAACATTTCAGAACTTTTATAAAAAAATTATTTTGTGGGCCGAGACTTCAAAAATATTTATATTTTTTCTTTACCAACTTACCTGTAAAATTTGAATATTTCTTGAGACATGAAAAACTCTAGTTGAAGATTTTGGGAGATTTTGACAAAAATAGTATTTTTGTAATTTTTGAACTTCCTACCATTCACATATTTTTCAAAAATAATATTTAATTATATTTTATTTATTTAATAGGAGCGTGGGACCCGCGAATCACTTTTGGGTCATTCTGATGTCATTTGACATTTTTCGAAGTTTTGAACTTTTTTGTAATTTTTGTGTATTTAGACTATTTTATGTGATTTATGTATGTAACATGTGTCAATACATTATTGTATGGACTATTAAATTATATAATATAATTTGATTGAATTAATTTATAATTATTTGTGTTATGATTGTTGGGTGGGCTCGTATGGCCAATCTAGAGGCTTTTGGGGCTTAATAATAATCTTAATTGAGCATAGTTGTTATATATGGGCCTTGGGCCCATTTTTAACCCATTAATAATGTAAAATATAGGTTTTTGAGGGTTAAAAAAGTCATCCCTTTGATAGTTACGAATTTCACTAATATAAAAACCATAATCCTTCCCTACACCTATTTATGAAAACCCTAAAGCTTTAGAAGCTTTCACAAACCCAACTCCATTGAAGAATAGAAAAAGCTCCATTAAACCTTCATCCGGGCATCAATCGCACTCGAGCAAGAAGAGAGAATTGACGAGGACTCCGATTAGAAGAACATAGTCCGAGGAGAGGACGATCCGACGACTTTCAAATTTGAAAAAACTTTTGATTTTCATTAAAGTTCAAGAAACCTTGAGGTAAGTGTGTTTGATCCATCCTATACTTATTTTTCTTCAAGATTTTATTTTTCTTTCATTAGGTAATGGTTGATACTCATTATAAATGAATTTCAACAATATTTATTTTATTCTTATTGGGTTGATCTTTATTTTTGGCCACCATGATGGGTTTGGCCATGGTCTATTTTGTACCTATAACGGATGACTACGTTCTTTATCATTTTTGTTATATTTTTATGATTTGAATATTTTTATAATTATTTTTTCTCAATACCTCTATGAATCTATTTTCCAAAATCGTTTAGTTTGTATTTTTCTGATTTGTATTGATTAAGTTATGATTTTTCTAAGTTGTTGGCCTTTACAAAATAACTCAGAATTCCAGATTTTACACGGTCCATTTCACTTGAGATTTTGATCTATATGTTTAATCTAAATATTTTTATAATTATTTTTTGTAGATATCTATATGAATCTAGTTTCTAAATTAGTTAAGTTTGTATTTTTTCGATATTTATCTATTTAGTTATAATTTTTACAATGTGCTGGACTTTTCTAAAAAACCAAGAATTTGAAATTCTGTCCGACCCACTTCATTAAAGGTTTCGACTCATATTTTAAATATGAATATTTTTCTATTTATTTTTTCTAAATACCTCTTTAAATCTAGTTTCTATAATATGTAAGTTTATATTTTTCTAATTTGTATTGATTAAGTTATGATTTTTTAAATATGCAAGACTTTTCTATAAAACCCAGAATTCTAGATTCTGTCCGGTTCACTTAATTAAGGGTTTCGACCTATATTTTGAATCTGAATATTTTTCTATTTATTTTTCATAAAACCTCTATGAATTTAATTTTTAAATCCATTGAGTTTATATTTTTTTAATTAATATTTATTTAGTTATGATTTTTACAAGAAACTATATTTTCTGTGAACTACCTATTTCTTGGATTTTGGACGACTAATGGCCTTGTGAACCTTTAGTGGTTTAGTCATGACTTATTGACTATTAAACCTAGATGGTTTGACCTATACTTGTATGCATGGGAATCCCATCCATGTGTCTTGAATCTCTCATAGGGTTCGGCCAAGTGTCTTGGATCTCTCTTTAGGGTTCGACCTTGTGTAATGGATCCCTCATAGGGCTCGGTCATGGTGTGTTGGATTCTCTTGCGATTTTCACTTATATTGTTCATCCGTGTTGATCGTGACCTTCAATGATTATTACATGTTATTCATGTTTAACCCTAATTCGTTTCCATATTATCACTTTTGATGATCATGTGTTTATTTTATATTCTTATTTAAATGTTAAATACATGTGTACTTATGCCATATAACCCTAGTACCATCTTGTTGTCATATCATGATCATCATGTCATTTCATATAAGAGGTGCATAAGGGAGCGAGGTTGAAGTATATTATATACGTTTATATTGGTTTTATCAATTAATCAGGGTTCGGTACCCTAGGGTGAAAGGCCCCAGACGTTATTATATCTTGCAGATGGGTCGATGAGACCGCTCCCAGTGCGGGAAGGAGATGGAGACCCTATGTGGTTATAGGTACTAGTTGCATTGGCATCCCATACTCACTTGCATTCACCCTCATATTTATGTCATCTTTATTATATGATTAAGATGCATACCTTGGTTAAAAACTTGTATAGTATGATATCATACCATGCACACTATTGTATTACTGGGCCTCGGCTCACGGTGCTACACCGATACCATTTTTAGATTTTGAGAACCGGGTACGTGAGATGATTTTGAGGCGAAAGACTCCAGTGCATTTGAGGAGATCGGCGAGGATTTGGGAGTCGATTCCCACACTTTAGAAGACTTTATTTTGATTGTTTTAAAACATTACTTATTTATTTTCACGGGCATGTAGTCCTTTGATTGAGAGCATGTTCTCACCTCCATCTCTCTATACTTAATTGATTGATTGAATTGTTTGAGTTATGAATTATTTTAATTATTTGTTTTCTACATCTAGACTTTTTGTTTAGTTAGTGGATTTACGAGTGAACCTTAGTAGTCTAATTGACCTAATTGGACCACTAGGGGACATTCATGGATCACCTCTGGGTTCGGGTACAGGTCGATCCACTGATTTTTGGGTCGTATCTGGGTATCCGGATTCGGAGCGTGACAAAAAAGGTAAAACAACCTTTAAGTAACTTGATATCCATAAACGCAAAATGCAAAAGCCGTTTTGAAATGGCTTATACATTTTGCAATCTTTTGGCTTATCACTGTTATAAAACGTAGCTTTTTATTTTTGCCAAATACCACAAAATAGCTTTTTGAGGTCCGAAATCGCAAAAAGCCCACTTATTGCTTATTTTTCGCAATGCCAAATGCAAACTTTGATGGATTATTAATGTATCATAATCCTCTTTTGTTATTATAAGTTCCTCCCATAATTATTATATTTTCAAGTTTAGTGTTACCCTGAGTATAATTTTTATTAAGTTTGTGTTTTTTATCTCAAGATCATTATTTAGAAGTTTTAGTTAAGAGATTTCATTTTTATTCTCTATTTTCTTTCTATTTTGATTTTCAGTGATTTCACAGATTTTTATGGTGAGTGAAGAATTTTCATTATTAAGTTTACATATTTTACAAATTTGAGCTAGTTTTAGACTTTTTTTATATAAGTTATTATAAACTTCTTGTAGATCTTTATTATCTTAATTACTAGATTCTATATCAGTTTCACTTTCTTCTTTATTTAAGTGAGAAATTTTATTATAGTTAGATTTAGGGAGTGTTTGGATTGCCATTTTTAGACTTGGAAAAGTCTTTTTTTTTCCACAAAAGACTTTTTCCAAAATAATCGATTGTTTGGATTGCCATTTTTTAAAAAGTATTTATCCAATAAAAATATATTTTTCAATCGAAAAAATATTTTTATAAAAAATAGCTAAAAGCTGTTTTCAAGTAAAATTTTTTTTTTTTTTTGACATTTGCTAGCTCAACGAACATGATAAACAAAGAAACAGTTTTTGGTAGAAGTTCCCTTCCGAAAAAATAAAGACATTATAGCGGTGTGGCCCACTAAGAGAAGATAAATACATTCTGCATTAATGATGATCCAAACGAACTTTTTAAGAAAAACGCATTTTCAAAAATATACTTTCAGAAAAGTAATTTTTTTAAATAAATATTTTTTCAAAAATGGCGATCCAAACACCCCCTTAATCATTAAAGCTTTCATTTGATTATTTTTTACAGGATGAGTTTGATTCATTATCAGATTTGTTATCCCAAGTGACTTTCATTGTTTTAGTTTTACTCTTTTTATTGTTTGCACATTCACTTGCAATGTGACCAAAACCTCTACATTTGTAGCATTAGATTTATTCGTTAATTTATTTTCCAAGTTTATTTTATTTCTAAATAAGTTTTTAAATCTTTTGGCCATTAAGGCAACTTCGTCATCTAAATCATTATCAGATTCTTTTAGATTACTATATTCTCTTTTCGATGTTATTAAAGCAATATTCTTCCTGGGTAGTTTAAGTTTAAGTTCAAAGGTTTGGATGGAACCTATTAGTTCTTCTAACTTAATGATATATATAGCTTTGCTTTCTTATATAGCAGTGACTTTAGGGTGAAATCCTTTAGGTTAGGATCTTCGAATTTTTTTAATAATTTTTTATTCAGGGATAGCCTCACTTAGACCCCACATTGAGTTTACTATGTCACTAAGATCAGTATAAAAGTTTACAAACAATTCATTTTCATTCATCCTAATGGTTTCAAATTGAGTTGTTAACATTTGTAATTTTGAAAGTTTAATAGAATTAGTTCCTTAATGAATAATTTCTAAAATATCACAAGCTTGTTTAGTTGTTTTACAGGTAATAATTCTTTTAAACTCATTAGAAGATAAAGAGCAGTAAATGGCATTTAAAGTACTATTGTTAAAATTATATGCAATCTAAAACAAATCAAACAGATTTATTTTTCAAATTCACCGTGGTGACTTCACTAGTCGTGACAGTTTTTGTGGGCCAGTTCAGCCCACTTCAATGGTCTCCCAAACTTTCTCATCGAGGGATTTTAAGAAAATGTTCATTCTAGCCTTCCAGTAGGCATAGTTTGATCCATCGAACAATGGTGGTCGAGAAACAGAGTTGCCATCTTCTCTTATAGCCATATCAAGTAAATGATCTCGCTTAGATGATTAAACCTTTGCACAAGTGTTAGGCTCTGATACCGATTGAAGTTCCCTTAATATATATACAAGAGACCTAGAAGGAGAGTGAATAGGTCTATTAATTTTAGCCTAAGTTGATTATTATTATGCTTGAACAATTTAATCAACTAAAGTAATAAGTAAATAAACAACAATCTACAACATAAGTATTTATTGTAGTTCAGTGTATCCACACATACGTCCACTCTCCAAATAGCTCAACTGAGCTTAACACATTTTTAATTCAATATTTAAGTACAATTACATTATTGAATAGGGTAAAGAACCCGGTCTCAGTCGCAATCGATATTGACGGAGTATGGCCGCAACCGAAACTCTCGCTTAGTCAAGAACTTACCTGACTCGAGTAGCATAACAGTATAAAAAGGATGATTTATCAATCACTAGAGTTTTCTAGGAAAAACTCTCTTGCTAACAACCAAGTTATCTTTCAACCGAGATTGAAGAGGAACATAGCTTTGATGTTGCTGAAGCTTTATCAAAGGCACTGCGCAGAATAGCTGCTTGGACCAATCACTGAATTACTCTCACACGAAGAGCACCAAACGCCGAAGTTTATCTCCCACAAGTCGAGCAAAGATAGATCACTGAAGTAAGAACACTGAAGCAAGCACGGAAGTAAGGGAGCAAAGATCAAATATCTTGGATAAAGAACTCAAGAGATATAAGAGTGAAGTGGTAAGTAGTAGTTAAGGGGGAGAGGGTATTTATAGTGAATGGGGAGGGGAATGCGTGCTCGAGAATCGGGTCTTCCGAGGATGAGGCTGGTTGACTAGCCTGCCCGGTCGCTTGATCTGTCAGGCCGGTCGATCGGGGGTCAATTTGACCTCGGTCGCCCTGTATACTAAGCCCGGTTGACCCCTATAAGTATTTATCATACTTAGACTCTTTTAAATGGGTTTTCACACAGTAAGCTGTTGTGTATAAATGATTGCCTTATGACATATCTCTGAATCTTGTGTCGCAGTTTCCAATCTTTCATGATAGTCGATCAATGACCGATTACATAAATATCTAAGATTATTCTGGAATTGACAACACAAGGTCTAGATCACAATTCCTATTGGACCCAATTCCTTGATCTACTGTTGATGGCTCGGATCAACCTATGATCCAGGCAACCCGACCCATTGACATCACTAGACCAAACCTCCTAATGCGGTCGGGCCTATCGGGTAACGGGCCAATCGACACCCGTAAATAATACGGGACGAAGTTTAAAGAGCCGTTAGGGAAGGGTTTTCTAACTTTCCAGTTTCAAGCTGGGAAGAGGCGGAACCTATTCGGTTTTACTTATTTAGGTTTTTAAGACAAGGAGGCAAAGAGAGACGGAGAGAAATGACGAAATCTGGGGCAGAGAAAAAGAGGGTCCGACGAGCAGCAGCGGTTCAGAATGGTAGCAGAGATCTCAACAGCGATGCCCCACCTAAGGTTTGTTCTTTCTCTCTTTCTCTCTCTCTTTCTCTGTTGCCATTTAGGGTTTATGCCTTATGCGTGTTCCGAGATCCTCTTCAATTGTTGTGTTGGAGGCTTGGAGCACATATTATCTTACAATTTTGATTGCAGATGAAACGATTTCTGTTTATGAACCGATTGTCTTATGCCGCACTGTTTTTTGGTTGGTTATGGAGTTTCGATTTTTGAGGAATTACAGGTTTTCGTTGTATTTTTTTTTTTCAATAGCAGATTTTTGTCATGTTTAGTTTTTCCCTTCTAGGTTCTGGATTTTGTTGTTTTTGGTATTCGTTGATCCGGGTTGATATGATCTTATCACCAACTGTTTCTAGGGAACACGATACCGAATTGGGGTACGCCCTACCGAGTAATTAATTAGGCTTTTTCAAAGTTCTTTTATTTGACCTGAGCTGTTGGTTTTTGTAATTCAATTTCTCATATTGGTAGTTCTGCATTGGTATTTGTGATTTTTGACGTTTTTAAGCACTTATTGTAACTTTAATTCATGAATTAGGCAATATATGAAAAAAAGGTGACATCTTTTCCCTTTTCCTTGTAATGATGACATAAGTGATTTCATTGAGAGAATAATGTGATTGAAATCAGAATGGTGGGAAATAAAATGAAACAGAACAGAGGAATGGGTTTTTTTGAACAAAAACTGTTGCTAAAGAGGGAATGGAGTTGATGCAATGAAAGGGTTATTGTTGTTGTAGGGAAACAATTTATGAGGAAATAATGCAACATTTTTGCTGGGAGTTTTATATCTTATTTTTCTGATCTATGGTAAGAATACCAATTCATAGCAGCGCCCCCCGCCCCCCCCCTCTTGGAATCGCACAAAAGGCCTAGGGCTTGGGTGTTGGTCGCGAGAACAAAAACAAAATCAAAAGTACCAATATATATATGTGTGTGTGATCTATATGTATATTCTTTTTTTTTCTTCTTAAGTCTAAAAGATATTATCGCGTTGGTTGCGTTAAATCTCGCCACATGGCACTTTTTCGGGTCCATCGACCGATGCATGTTTGGCCTACCTCTTGATAAACAAAAACTCAGCCTGATGGGTGATTCCTAGACATTGGATTTGAGCATTTTTGGACCCAATGCTTTTCACACATGGGCCTGTTCAAGAAGCCCATTATGAAAAAACCTCAAATCCAAAGAATCGTGTATCGGGTTGATTTTATGGGTGTAGGGTCATCAAAGGGTGGGCCTAAAATTCGGGTGAATAAGCCAAAGAGTGTGCCACATGGAAATATTTATCATGACCAGAATGCGGGTCAAGTATTTGTAGCCAACACCTCAGGTTTCCTCATGAAAACACAAATGAGTGTTTTTTCATTTGGGTTTCATGAACAGGCCTATGGGTGAAAAGAACTGAGTCTAGGACCATGATGAAAAATGCTGAATCCAATGGCTAGGAACACCGGTGAGACTAATTTTTGGGGTGTAGGTTTGCCAATTGGTGGGCCAAACATTCATGTGGTTAGTGAGCCCCAAATTCGTTCATGTCGCAAGATTTGGCTTCACACGCAGGACGCTTGTTTGTGACCAAAACCTTAGATTTCTCTAGGAATAATTATTAAGTTATAAAGAACATAAAAGGTATAGTTTTATAAACATGTGTACAGAATATTAGTATAGTCAAATAATGAAACTTGTATACACAAATGCACACACCAATGGATATTGTAGGCTTATTAAGAAGTATAAATGATCTTTCGGGATGTAGATTACTAACATAAATATTTTTATTTTAAAATATGACTGCAAATCTCACACATGACTGCAAACTAAATTGTAGATTTAGGTTCTTAGAATGGCCACCTTTATTTGATTGATTAGTGTACAGCGTTGCATTGTTTTTGTAGGGTAGTGTCTGTCAGAATGGTTTAGGAGTGCATTTTATATATGCAGTCCCTTTAATAGTTGATTTGCTCATCAGATTTTGGATCCTTTACACCCTCCCACCTACAATTAAGAAGTTTTGGAGGATTACACCTGCGTTCACCAGTCTTCTCAGTCTATGTAACTCTTGCTATTAATTTTGACGCATTTCCATGAAATATACCACGGGGACCAAAAGGATACATTACTTGGGATATTTTCGTTGCAATAAAGTATATTTTTTTAATTTTTGTGTTTGAAATATATACAAATAATTCATAAATATGAATAATGTATGGAAATTGATAAATTAGTAAATAGGGCAACTAATGGGAAACCACTTGCATATAATTTTTAATAATTAGTATTTGTGAACTCCAATGTGTTAATTGTTTTCTAGAAACGATGTAATCCTAGTGTTATGTTAAGTATAGGCAAGGATTGCTAGGATGCCCTATAGAAGTGATGTGCTATAATAGCCTCGAATCTGGTGAAGTGTAGGCAAGCACATCAGGTTGCACGATGTGGGTAGAGAAGCTGGTCCAAGAAAAGAGGATTCTTTTGGCCACTTGGAATGTTGAACTTTGAAAGGTAAGGACTTGAAGTTGGTGGATACATGGAGCAGTCAACATAGCATGTCTGTAAGATATAGAGCTTGGGGTTTTGGGAAGGACTACGAGTTTTTGTAAAAAGAGATCAAAATGCTAGAATGGGTAGGTATAGTTGTAGATAAAAAAAAGGATGGTATAGTAAATGGTAAGGGAGTAAGAGATAGGCTTTTGTCAATTAGACTAGTCTTGAAAGAAGAGATAGTTAATATTATTTGCACTTGTGCACTTTCAGTAGGACTAGATTAGAGCTTTGTGAGACCGTTTTGGAAAAATATGGATGTGTTATTACAGGACATTCCAGATGAAGAGAAGATATGTATCAGAGAGGACTTAAATGGGCATATTGAAAAAGATAGCAGAGCATGTATGAGGGTGGATGGAGGAGAGGGGTTTGTAAAAGGATATGAGATGGGGGTTACAATTCATGAGTTTGTCATGGCATAAAAATACGTTATTCTAGAAGAGAGATGAGCATATGGTGACCATTAAGAGTGGGTTGAGTTGAACCCGGATAGACCTTTTTATTCTTAGAAGAAAATTCTACATGCAAAAATTGTAAGGTTATCTAGAAGAGAGTTTGACAATGCCATATAAGTTAGTGGTTATGGATGTTTGCATCAAGTAATGGAAGAGAAGGATTGAAAATTGAAGGTACCCAAAAATAAGGTGGTGGATGTAAAGGAGAAATTGTTTTTTTTTATAGACAAATTGAGAGAGGAAGGAAAATGCAATTTGGATGTAGGAACTGTGGTGATGGTGGATGAAATTGCTAGCTTTATTAGGAGTGTGGCGTAAGAAGTTCTATGGAAATCTAAATGGAAAATTCACTCACAGAGAAATTTTGTGGTGAACTGATGTAAGTTCAGAGGGCCATTAGAGAAAAGAGAGATTGGAACAAGATTTGGCAACGAACTAGAAGCTAGGGAACTTCGAAAACTATAGAAGTGCTAAGAAGGAAGCAGAGAAAGTAGTGACACAAAATATAAGGTTTATGATGACATACAATAGGTTGGGTACAAGAGAAGGTGGGAAATATTTTTAGGCTTGCAAATATGAGAGTAAGGAGAGCTGGAGACTGAGATGAAGTTATATGCATTTAGATTAACGACTAAAGAGTCTTGGAAAGGGACAAGGAGATTAAGGAAGGTGGAGGGGATTTTTTTTATAGAAATTACTAAATAAAGACTATATGTGGAGCTTAGAACTTGAAGGAGACGTGAATCCTAAATAGACCAGAGGGCATATAAACTTCCTTAGGATTAGGGTAATGGAAGTGAAAGAAGCTTTGACTATGTTGAAGACAAGAAACCTTTGGGCTTAAATGGTATTCCAATTGAGTATGGAAGTACGTTGGAGATATTGGATTGTCCTATTTAATTAAGTTGTTCAACAAGATTTTAGAGGCTAAGAAAATGTCGAATTAATGGAGAAGCAGTGTAGTCAAAGCTTCAACTAGCTGGAACTCATGGCACCTAAAACTTAGTCTAGGTAGGCACTAGCACAAAAGTGGTTTCCTAGATGCTAAAGTGCTAGGTGCTTAAGCATTCGCTTAGGCTAGACATATAAAATCAATGTTATACGTGCTTTACACGTTAAAAAATCAAATAAATATATCTACGTACAAAATTTATTTCTTATTTTTCTTCTCTTAGTCTTACCCCCTCCCCCTTCTCCTTCCCCATCCCCTCTCACTGTTATTATTATTATTATTATTATTATTATTATCCTCTGCTTCTCTCTCCATTTTTAATAGATTTACTATGTTTGTGATGACTACAAACACGCATTTTATGATTTGAGTGCCTTCGATTTGCTAAACTTTTTTAACTTGGAAGTAAACTGCTAGATCTACCACTCTAAAATTTTATCAAAATCCACTTTAATTCAGCCATCCGTATAGGTGTCTAAAGTCATTACCTCATTTTCCAAGCTTTATGGTGAGCTTGAGAGGAATGTGCCCACAAACCTAGACTACACATTCATTTTCACAATCATGTTTTGAAGTGCTTACCTTGCTAACCAGCCCTTTCGTACTCTCATGTTATGCTCAAATATCTATACGGATGTGTACATTGTTATGGGAAATAGGGATACAACTCTTCATTTTCTGATATACAAGACACATGGATATCGGGCTATGTAATAAGGACATTTGGAAACGTCAACACAGACACACAGTCTTGACATGTATACAACTGTCTCCCTTTATTTTAATATTTTTTATTAAAAAATGATTTTTAAAAGAGGGTTGGTGTCTGTGTGTTCCATCCTCAGTACAATACTTTGTTAAGTTGTTAAACACATCTATAGTTGTTTGATAGTCTTTCCCCTTATGAATCTACTTTTGGATAGCTCCATGGCGTATGGACATATGTCTTTTTTTTTTTTACTTTCTTATACTTCTTTCCTTATTTTTATTGAAAATCACTTTTGATTAAAAAATATATAACCAAATGTGTACGGACATGTCTGCGTGTTGGACTTCTTAAAGTTGTCGTGTAAGACACGTCGTATCTGTGTCGGACATTGACACACGTGTCCGTGTCATTGTTACATAGATACCATCATGGTTCAAAGTTTCTGCAGAAACTGAAACGTTTTGTCCGTTTCGTTTCGGTTTCACTATAGGACGAAACTACATACCTTTCAGTTGGTTTTGTCTGAAACCGAACGATACTTCATCTTATGTGTAATTTTGCACTAACATTTCTTTTCGGTTTCACGAAGTTTCATCCGAAGTAGAAAGATACTTTGGATATGTTTCGGTATCTCACCCATGAACGATACCGAAACTATACCATGTACTTTGAACCATGGATACCATTGTTACATTGATACCAGGGTATTGAGCTTCAACATCTCCCTGAACTTTGCTCATTTAAAATTCAGAATTAATTTGACGTGGGGAAGTTTTATAAAAGTCCGTCAACTTGAAGAAGTTTGGAGATCTGATGCATTTGTACATTTTTACTACTACTGCACCTTAAATATATTAAAGAAATATGAAATTACAGAGAAATATGTTTTTTACCAAAGAAACATTTCAAAATACACAACTTGAGGATTATTATTATTATTAATTTTTTACTCAAAAACCCTTAATGGAGTGGTGGTTTTTCACCTAGCCTCTTAAACTAAGAAAATGTGGAAAATGGAAATAGAAGTGTTTTTAAACACTGTATTTTTTGTTCTAACATTAAGATTCATTGAAACATTGCAGTTGAATTTCTTTGCCTGGTCATAGTCATAAATCAACAAAATTCAGAGATCATCCCCCCCCCTGGTCCCCCAACCTGTCTTTGGGTACAACCCCCTAATACTATGACGGATCACATTATCCCATCCAATATGTTGATACCATGCTTTAATTTTTAGTATATTCAAGCTAAGTATCATTCTTTAGCGAAATGTGAAACTTGTAAAACTTGCAAAGTTTCTTGGAGTAAAAATTGTTTCAATACACTATTTACGTTTTACTATTGACAAGAAAAAAGGTAATTGTTAGGAGTTGAGTAAAATAAATAATAGTACAATAGGAAATGAGAAAATGGTGTCTTAGAAGTATCTATGCAGTATCCCATACTACTATCAGTATCATATGGTGTCTTAGAAGTATCTTGCTTGATTCTTCTTTGTTTAGCTCTTTTTCTTTCACTGGAAACCCTATCTGTTATTCAGGGAACTTTTAAGCTTATGACTGTTGGAGAAGATGTATTATAGTCTGGTGTTTTCTGATTTATACATAGCATTTTTGTTGCAGAAGCAAGCTGCAGGAAAGGATGTATTTCAGTTGTTTGCTGATAAAGTGAGGGACCATAAAGAATTTGAATCCAGATGGGCAGTTTTACAGGAAACGAGGGTGGAGTATTTCAGAGGGAAGGATTTTGTTAGCTTTTTGAGAAATCATCTGGAGCTTAAGGAAGTACTGGAATCAGATAGAAGTTTAGGAGCAGAAGATATTGCTAATATTCTACTAAGGAAGAATCTTTTAGTGCGATGTGATCGTGTGGTTAAAACTGTTCGGCCCGGGAAGAAGAAGTTGTCTACCTGGCCAGCACATTTGGAGATCTTTCCTGTAAGTTCTCTTTTCCCCTTCGGGGGCATGTTAACATTTCGATTTCAAAGGTTCCTATATTTAAGTTTTTCTTCCTCCAATTAGCATCTGAAAGCTACCTGGAGAGTCTGATTTACTGCCTCAACTTTGCGCTGATGTTAGTTTAGAGTCTGAAGACCATTTAGGTCAAGTGCTTGATAAGGAGCTAATGTATTTATCAGCATAGTGATATTACTATTGATTGTAATGGCCAAGATCATCGCTTGGTTCAATACCTCGAGCATTTGGTTTTGTTCTGTCTTAATAGCAGCTTACAACTTAAAAGAGTGGTGTAATATGTCTCAGACCCTTTTAACATATTTATATGTGGTGCGCTTGTGCTTTATTTTAACCAATTCTACTTCTGCAATATTTGCACCTCTGCTCAACCAAGTGATGATGTTAAAAATGATTCATAATCTTATGACTGTTTTTGTCAATGTATCAACTATCAGGTTGTGCATGGTTATATTCAGCTCATTGTTCATGTTTTCAGTTCTAATGTTTCATATGGGGGGTTGTAGTGCATCTTCGGAATAAATTTAGGTACTAGGTAACATTTAAATGTATTCTAAATATCATTTGTTATCATGATTGTGTTTTGACATACTGTATGACTTGATTCAATCCATAACTTCCAAACCTCACAAAGCAGTTGACTTTCTGTCACATGATTTGTGCTTCTAATTGATTGAAAGTGGGCCTACTCGGTCTCTTAGTTGTTGAACTGTTTAAGGTTTCTCTGTTAGAATTTCATCTCTCAACTTTCATGGTTTCACCCTTTTTATAGTGTACTATATAGATTGCAAACTTTTGAATTATCAAGGATGATGGTGGTAATTTTAACTTCTACATGATATTGATGCCTTAAAAGATTTCTAGTTTGAGTAAATTTCTTAAGGGACACATTGCGAGTCTACTTCAACTGCAGAAAACATATGCCTAGGTTTTAAATTCAGTTGTACAAGTGTAATCAACCATGTAACCTATATTCTGTATCTGATTTTAAATTTTTGTAGCAAATAAAAAAATGTGCCCTCATTGTTTCTCGTGCATCAATCATTAATTTTAACTCCTTTTTCTTTGTGTTGTACAGGATCAAGTGTTTTCTGAAAATGATGCTTTTTTTGCATGGACATTTGTAAAACGACGACCACTATGGCAGACAGTTCTCTCATTCGTTTGGCCCGTGGTGACCCTAGCTATTTGCTTGTTTCCTGTGTTTCCCCATCAGTGCAAGCTGCTAGTACTCTACTCATGTGCAGGGCTTCTTCTGCTTATATTCAGCCTTCTTTTAAGTAAGTTGAAGAGTATTCTGAAATTTCTTTAGTTTTATTCACAATTTTGTTTATTCCATCTCATAATCTTCTGAAACCACTTTTAGAGTTAATGCATATGTTGTAGTTAGTGCACATGAGCTACACCAAATCATTATCAGTGTATCTTATCTCAATATTCTCACTATTGTGATGATTTAGATTGCTACAATTAGGATTATATCAGATCATAATGGATAGGATTAATTAGCTTTCTATCTATGTACAATTGTTATTCTCTATATAAACTCTTCATTAGGGTTAATATAATCGTTCCATTATCAACGAACTCTCATTTTCCTTTCATGGTATCATAGCAGGTCATCCAACCTGTGTTCTGATTGTTGTTCTTGATTGTGCTGCTCCTTCGGCAGCAGTGATGGACCTAAACCTTACCACCATTTTTTTATTTACATTTTCTCCACAAATCAAGATTATTTTTCTGTTGGGCTAGATTCTTGATGCGAAGATGAGTTAACTTGGCCCATTTATCTGTTCTTCTCTTGTTATCACCTGCCCTCTGAATGAGTCTACTCGTCCACATTCGTCTCATTGAAGAACACTCATTAAAACCTTCCCTTCTTCCCTCCATCTCTCTTAGACCGTTGGGGGTTTCTAGTGCCTTTGCGGCCATCGTTGGAGCTCACTACGAGACTTTGTTGCCGTTGCCAGAAGCACCATTTTGCGAGTCATTGCCATTCATGTTCCTCTATCCATCTGTGCTAAACATCACCATGATATGATCCCTCAGTCAGATCTGACACTAAGCATTGTTCCTCATAACAATGTCGCCCATAAACCATCGCCATGCCATCCCAATCAAATGATCAAACGGTTCTACACTCGATCAGATCTGATTTGTTATCCTTGCAGCTCATCATCCACTACACTAATGTTCAACTTCCTAGGCACCTGCCATCATCTTGTTGTTGCCTTCATCTCTGTGGACACCTATCTTACTGGAAATTAATGGCCAGATCACATCAGTCACTCCACGACAGTTCTCCATCCACCTCTTCTAGTCATCTTTAGATTCACTGCCTCACGTTCACCTTCATCATTTTATTCCCTGATGAGTATATGCATTGCCGTCCTACCATGCGACTGCTCTCTGTGCCATCTCTGATTTATGGGTTTCAAATAAGGAAATCATCTCTCCTTTTTTGGGTTTAGGTGGAAGAAGAAAGAATTAAAAACGGTGGAAGCTTAAGGATACGCATAAGTAAAGAAAACAAAAGAAAAAAGAGCGAGTTAGTTGATAAGAAGTAAAAAAAATGTGAAAAAGAAGAATAAGAATAATTCGCTGCCATGATTCCTTGCTACTTCTATAATTTGTAAGAATGCCTCTTCAACAGAAATTAAAATCGTATAAGGTGTCCAAATGGAGTAGATGGAGAAAGGAGAGGCTTTTTTCTGTTATTTTGGTCGCTCAAAGGTGACTAAGATAACTCATTATAGAAAGGAGTTTCTGTGCTGCTGTTTGTAAGGATCCAAAACAGATCTCGTTTTTGGGGTAAGAAGGATTGAGTATGCCTAATCGCATCGGAGCAAAAAGACTTGGTGGAACCCTTATCTTGTTCATTCATTCGTCGGAAAGTGAAGTTCTACACATCCTACACGGAGGGAGAAGAGTGTTTAGGGGCCTGGAATTCTCTCTTGATATTTGGAGTCATAGGGTGGGCTATACTGTCTCCGTCTACATGTTCGGAATGAAGAGGTTCTTAGGGTCGTAGGTGAAATGCGTGAGGTTTTTGTTAAGGTCGACGCTAGAACAACAAAATGGTCGAGGATCGATGTCACTACAATATTGTTTAAAAGCTAATGTCCAAAGGACTTTCGTGGGGAGGTGTCAATGGAAGCCAATGTAAACCTGATTTGTGATCAGAATTATGGTAGAGAGAGGAACTTCTGTTGGAGGAGGATGTCTTGAAGTTCCCTAGAAGAGGTAATTGTTGGAGAGACTCGACATTTTCCTTTTCCAATACTCTCGTTTGGTGGGAAATAATTGTGAGGATGCGTGATCGGAGAAATTACAGAAGATGAGAATAGAGAAGGGGAAGGAGTTAATCATGAGGTGGCAGCTTGTAGGAGGTTTATAGGTCTTGTGGTAACTATAGATATTGTAGTGCGCCCATTTCTCAAAGGTTGTGTTGAAGTGAGGAGGGATAATTCATGGGCAGCAATTCTGGTTCTATTAGAAATTTAGAAGAGGTCAAGACGAGGAAATTGACTCTTTATGGCAAGGGTATATCGCAGAAAATGAGAAGATTTGTGAAGAAAGATGTTATAAGCGACATGCTATTTCAGTTGTATGTTCCAGACCAGATTTGTGGGGATGGTGAAGGAAGTCAAACCTCTTAGATACATACATGCTTTAGGAGGATAGGAATTAGTTGGGATTCGTTCCTCTCTCTTTGCAAGGTGTACCTAAAGCGCCTTAGAAGGGTCAAGGCGAGGCGCGTACGCCTTATGCTCAAGGCGCACACCTCATTAAAATACATGTTTTTTTGTAAAAATTCTATACTTTGGCCTATTATATTAAGCATCGGTATGATAGGAGAGATACAATTGAACTGATCTCATTGAAAGACATTGATGAAAGCAATGAATGGCTATGTTACTATCCTAGGTTAAGACTTTAGCTTTCCGCTCCACTATCACCAAGGTGCTTTTGGAATATTGATTTGGGTCTTAACATTTGGTATCAGAGCCAACCCCACCTCCAGGGTTCGAGTAACGGGAGAGGCAACTATGGTATTAAAAATAAAAAAGGAGTTCACTGTAGTATGGGATATGGAGGGCCCTCCATAGTGGTCCACTGTGATCAGTCTCGGAAGGGGCGACTTCGGGAAATGACTACCGGGGGGCTCGCTCAAAGAATGAGAAAATAAGGGTACTAGAAAAAATACTGGGGGCCCGCTCACAAAAAAAAGGTGAGAAAATAGGGGTACCGGAGTGAAAGCCACCTTAGATTGGCCACCGTGGACGTCGATCTTGATGGGTGGTGGAATGTTACGATCCTAGGTTAAGACTGTAGCTCTCCACTCCACTATCACCAAGGTGCTTTTGGAGTATGTTAAGACCCAAACCAATATATCAAAAGCACCTAGGTCACTTCCTCTTGCTATGCAAAAAATCAGTGTGGGTTTATAGAAGAAGAAAGAAAAGCTTTCTTGGGATTTTTGAGAGGGCGTTAGACATAAAAGATGTGGTCGAAGATGTTTTTTATAATTCAGTGGGGGAGGTAGGGGCAAGAGGGAGATTTTGAATCTCCTGATGATGAGAGAATTTCTGACAGGGACGTGAATTTGGTGGAGGTGGAAGTCGAATCCTTCAACTCAGAGAAAATCAAACATACAAGGTATGTTAGTCATCAAATTGGTTTATCCTTCATTGGAAGAGAAGAACATGTGACAACATTTTTTTTGGAGATTGGAGGAGAAGGATAGGGCAAATGGAGGGAATGCATCAGTTAGTAGGGGTAAGAGGGAAATGTTGAGTCTCCCTCTGATGAGAGAATTTCGGACAAGGACATGAATTTGGTGGAGGTGGAAGTCGAATCCTTCAACTTGGAGAAAAGCAAACATACAAGGCATGTTAGACTATATGGAGTCAGCAACATGAACCCTGTTCTTCCATTCAATTCTATCTAGAGCCATGTCTCTTTTAATGCCATAGCGTGAGTTTTAAGTAGCATATTAGCACAATACCTCCATTCAATTTTATCTAGTCATGTCTCTTTTAATGCCTAGCGTGAGCTTTAAGCAACGGACCGGGATGGGATTGGAGGCAGTGTTCTAAAAAGCATGAGGTGTATATGAGGTGTTTGCCTTCACGAGGCGATGTCTAAGCCTTAAGGCAGATATTTTTAAGGAAAAGCTTTAAAAATCATCAAAAAAATCAACTACAATAATAAGGAATGGAAGTTAGGAGCTCTTTTATCATGATTTACCATAAAGATTACCCCAAGGTGGGATTTCTAAAACATTGGATAATTATTATGTGATGTCCATGTGTGTTGACTTATTTGCTATGTAACAAGGACGCTAGAGGGTGTCGGTGTCCGACATGGTAACCTAAAAAAATTCGATACGGAGACACCTCCGTACATACATTTATTAAAATATATTAACATATATGAATGCTTAAAATTATTAATAAAATAACAAAAAATAGAAAATAAAGCAGAAAATATTTGTTAGTTTATAATTGTATAGAGGATGGAACACACCAACCCGCTTTTAAAAATCAATTTTATATTAAAAATTACTAAAACAAGGGGTGACACTGCCATAAGTGTCCAAATGTGTGTTGGGAAGTGTCGACACGTGTCTGGGTGTCGAGGTGTCTGACACGGCAAACTAAAAGTGCAGTGTCCTTGTTACATAGCTTATTTGAGTCTTTATTTTTTTTGATAAGTTATTTGAGAGTCCGTTGATTTCAATCTCAAGAATTCTTATCCTTCTCACATTAAACTCAAGTTGTTAAGAGTTTGTTGCTCTAGCATTTTTGGTTTCTCTACTAAAGAATGTAGTTACTTGGACCAACTTCCACCTAAATTGCCCAACTTCCACCTAAATTGCCCAAAATGTGTATGTCATATTTACTTGTATAAATGAGAGGAAGATGATTTAAATCATCTTTATTAGGTTGTTTTCAGCATAGAAGATCGAAGGGTGGGATATTTTGGGGAAAGAAAATGCAAAAAAATCAATTTTTTTTTAAGATGTTTGGCCTGTTTATGTGCTCGTATAGTCAAGGGCTTAAGCCTCAACTACCCCCCACTCTTCGACCTCAACTGAGCGAGGCGTAAACATCTATGAAACTTGTCGATGCTTAAGCCTCAAGGCCAGAACCTGACACTTATTGGAGGTGTATCTGGAAACAACAAAGAATGGAAAGATAAACTTATATTTTGGTAGAAGTTCTTTAGGTGCCTTCATTCTTAGAATTGGAGCTATTTTGAGGGATGAATGAGGTTTGACTTGGGGTGTTTTCTAGTTCCGTAGGCTTGAATGATTTCAAAAGAAGCAGAGACATGGCTCCCTTGGAAGTCGTGACTTTCCTTCCATTTTATTTTGTTGTTAAGAGGTGGAAGAAGATCATTTACAGCAAGGATAACAGGCCCAAAAAACATAATAAATCTAGTATCCAGATACTGTAATACAAATAGAAGTTAGTTTTGGCCTTGGCTCACTTGTGGTAAACTCATACACAAAGTTAAGTTTTAATTTTACATTGGACCCTACAACGCTGCTTTCTTCTCTCTCTCATCATATCCACTGCTCCCACCTAGTTCTAAAAATCAAATCTGAAAAGACTAAAAAATGATTTGAGAGGTTTATAAATTTATATGTGCGTTTTGGTCATCCCTTCTTGTCAGTTGAAGTTTGTGTTATATATATATATAGTCAGGATCGGGGGACAATAATTTCATACAACGTTTTTGACGACAAAAATTGCCACGGGCCAATTTATAAATTAGAAGTATTGGAATGGGATGATTTCAAATCATTCTGATATTCGTAGACTAGTTTACAAGTTGAATTATGGACCGTTTATTTTTATCTTTAACTTGAAAACCACATTTGAAGGGGTTAGAAATTTTAGAATAGGCTCATTTTTTGTAGGGGTGATCTATATGGTGAGGAGATCATCCTCATGAAAAATCAACCATTGATTCATCTTCCATGTGGATACGCCAAAATTGTTGTAAAAAATGTTGTCCCCGATCATGACCTATATATATATATATATATAGATATATAAAGGTTCGAACCGGTCTTCTCCTCTAGAAGCAGGTGGGACGAGAAGGAAGATGAAGCCCTGTTGAATAACAAAGGCCCACAAGGAAATGGAACTGAACAAGATTTGGCGAACGGTGCGTTTCGGGCTTTTATGGGAGATCTACGATTTGGCTGGAATTCCATTATATTCCATTTTACTTGTTTGGTCATGGTGGTACCGAGATGATGGACAAATGCAATTCTGCCGCCTCTACTTCTGATTATGACTCAGGAGAAAATAGATCATAAATTGAAAAATAAAAAAGCTTTCTCCTGGATCAAAGCAGATTAGCACGCCTTTAGCGAAGATTTCAACGTACTCCTACGTGCCGGGAAGTTCCTTCCTTAGGCTAGAAAGCCAGTCTCGAGTTTCTGCGTTTAGACAGGTTAAATAATCCCCCTCCCCAGTTGGGCAGCCACTC
Source organism: Euptelea pleiosperma (assembly GCA_035048495.1). Taxonomy (NCBI): domain Eukaryota; kingdom Viridiplantae; phylum Streptophyta; class Magnoliopsida; order Ranunculales; family Eupteleaceae; genus Euptelea; species Euptelea pleiosperma. The sequence continues at coordinate 21,708,474 of CM068544.1, read as the reverse complement.
CTGCTCGGTTGGAGCGAGCTGCTGACACCCACCCTACAAACTACGGCTTTCAAGCCAATCCTGGGATTCGAAAGCATTACTTGAGGGAGCTTCTCGTCGCTTATCTATCGAGAGGTCTTTATCGAGCTGTACTCTTAGAGATGGAATCTGAATTTTGTATGGGAGGATGGTCGAAGAAGTGCCTCTACACGGCGCAGCCACTACTTTGACTCCTTTTATGCAATTATGAACTCCACGAGAGAGAGAGAGGTGCTTCATTGAGCTTTTTAACGTGTTGTTTAAAGGTCCTAAGCCCCCATGTAAAGGTGTGTATTTTGGCTGCCTTGGTGAGACACATGATAATTACATTTTCGCAATGTTTAGGCAAAGTGATGCTTTGTATGAGCCTTGAGGTGTCGCTTGGTGCTTTATAAGTGTGCATGCTTCATAAGATCAAGGCGCGTTGAGGGTATTTGCTTTGGCATTTATGTAAAAAATTTCTTTCAGGTGTGAGTTGTGTGACGAGTTTATTGTGGCATTGCTTTATGATGATGGTTCCTATGACGGTAAGATTAGGTGTTGCAAGGGAGACTTCACTTTCTCTTTTCAGTTATGGCTGGGATATTCATTCGTTCTGAACAACACTATCTTTTCGCTATGTCTTAAGTTTATTATGGCAGTATACACGTGTTCGTCCCTTGTTTAGGTTCGCTATGTTAGTATATGCGAATGGAGTTAGGAAATGACAAGGCGAGAGGGCAGATCCTAGGAAAAGATTCCATGCGATCTTCCCTTGAGGTCCCAATCAAAGGCATTTTTTATTGTTCATTGCTTTCAGGGCTTGTGCTACAAACAGAATTTGTATCGTACAAATAATATTTTCCTTTTTTGCCTCTACCATTTCCCAAAAATGCAATGTTTATAATTATCATAAGGTCACGCTGGAAGACTTCCATGATAACTTTGAAATGATAGTTTCCTTGGAAAACGGATAAGTGTCCTTTCATGATTGCATGCCGCCGGGCCTGTAGTCGTATCAATTGCTTCTCGTATCGTCTCTTGTATGCAGAGCCAACGAATTTAATTCGCGTACATGTAGTCATAAGGGTTTCTCTTTGTTTCCCAAGGTTCTTTATGCAAAGATTTCAATTCGTCTTCCTTTACTCCCAATCGTTCTTTGGTCTCTTTCCTCTCTCCGTTCTTTGTTTAGGTCATTCTTGTTGTAAATAAGGTTGTAACCAGTATATGGAGATTGTAGAGAGAAGAGGGAAAAGGTGTAATGGAGGCGGAAGGTGAAGGAGATTAGGGTTAGAGAGAGTTGTGGGTAGAGGAGATTCATTCTCTCTCACACGCTGTGTATATTTATATGGGGAGAAACCCTACAAAAGAGTAACACTATTCACGCAACACTATTCATGTGAATAGTGAAAACCCAAAAAGAGCCCCACGTGGGAAGTGGGACGCAGCCCACTTGAGACACCCACGTGAGTGTATTACATAAACTCCAACACTCCCCCTCAAGCTGGTGTGAAGATATCCATCAGGCCTAGCTTGCTAGTCAAGGTATGAAGAATAGACTTGTTCATCTCCTTTGTGAGTATGTCGGCAACCTGCTCCTGTGTTCTCACATACAAAGTACAAATCAATCCTTGTTGAAGTTTATCTTTGATGAAGTTACGATCAACTTCAATATGCTTTGTCCTATCATGCTGGACTGGGTTGTGAGCAATACTGATGGCAGCTTTATTGTACAGTAGAGGCTTATCGGCTCTGTCACCTGAACCTGCCCAATCTGCATCAGTATATGCTTCCACTCTAAAGTGTCCATATAGTATTCCACGACCTGAAGAGCCCTCGAGGTACCGAAGAACTCGGTGAACTGCCTCAAGATGTGATGACTGTGGTGCATGCATAAAATGACCGATAACACTAACAGCATAAGCAATATCCGGACAGGTGTGTGCCAAATAGATCGGCCTGCCTACCAATTGCTGAAACATAGCGACATCCTCATGGGTGTCCCCCTCAGAATTTAGCCAATGATTCTGATCAATTGGAGTCTCTGTTGGTCGAGCTCCCAAATACCCAGTCTCATCCAGAAGGTCCAATACATACTTCCGTTGAGAGATGAAGATGCCCTTTTGAGATCGAGCAACTTCAATTCTCAAGAAATATTTCAGTGGCCCCAAATCTGTCTCAAACTCCGAGGACAAGGTCTTCAACTGCTTTATCTCCTTAGGATCATTCCCAGTGATGACAATGTCATCAACATAGACGATCAGTGCTGTGGTATTAGTCTGCTGGTGCTTCATAAACGTCTGATCGGCCCGACTCTGCTTGTAGCCCACTTGTCTGATCGCGCTGCTAAACCACTCGAACCATGCCCTTGGAGACTGCTTTAGCCCATACAGGGCTTTCCTTAACTTGCACACCTTGTTGTCACTTTCAGCAAGTGTCAACCCAGGTGGTAGTTTCATGTACACCTCTTCTGTCAGATTTCTATGCAGAAAGGCATTTTTCACATCTAGTTGATGCAATGGCCAGGACAGGTTGGCAACTAAGGATAAAAGAACTTTGACTGAGTTCATCGTGGCCACAGGTACAAAAGTCTCCTGATAGTTTATCTCATATGTCTGAGTGAATCCCTTGGCTACGAGTCGTGCCTTGTATTGTTCGACTGACCCGTCAGCTTTATGTTTCACTGTAAAGACCCATTTGCACCCTACAGGCTTCTTTCTTTGGGTAGTTGAACAAGTTCCCATGTTTTGTTCTTCTCAAGAGCCTGCATTTCATCCATCATAGCTTCTTTTAACTTTGGGTGACTAAGTGCATTTGCAACACTGGAAGGCAAAAAAACAGAGGAGGCAATACTAACAAAATTCTGATATGACGGAGACAGAGACTGATACGAGACAAAATGTGAGATAGGGTGTTCTGTACAAGTACGTACACCCTTCCGAAGTGCAATAAGGACGTCAATATCAGTGCTCATATGATCATCAGAAGTAGAAGATACATGTGGCTTAAGAACAGAAATAGGAACTGAGGCAGGGACAGAAGCAATACTTGGAACTGGATCCGAGGGGAGACTTGCAGATGTAGGTTCAGGGATAGTGGCTTGTCCTTTCTTCTTGGTTCTGACATATACACGCACATCAGCTGCAGTAGTGGAAGTGTCCTTGTCCCTAGACTGAGGTCCTGGCATAGGAATAGAGACATGTAGAGGACTAGGGACTCTCTTCTGCGACATTATGCTCTCCCTGAAGAGAGGTTTGCTCACCAAAGAAAGGGATGTACTCTGCGAAGGTGACATCTATAGAGATGAAGCGACGACGGGTAGCAGGATGATAACATTTGTACCCTTTTTTATTAGAGGGGTACTCCAAGAAGATGCACTTCAAGGCCCGCGGATCTAACTTGTCCCCCTCGAAGAACGATGAATATGGACATAACAAACACACCCAAAGACCTTTGGAGGAACAACGAAAGTCGGGCGGTTAGGAACCAGGAGAGCTAGGGGAGTCTGAAATCCGAGAAGCCGAAAGGGCATACGATTGAGATGAGGTAAGCAGCAAGACAGACTCAGATTAATAGTGTTTAGGAACCTGCATGCTTAACTGGAGAGCACGCTCAACTTCAAGAAGGTGACGATTTTTTCTCTCAGCAGTCTCATTCTGTTGAGGTGTTGAATGGCACAAGGTCTGATGAACAATGCCATGAGATGCAAAGTATGATTTTAGACCCCATCGAGGTTTCACCTCCATTGTCAGAGTGAAGAATCTTAAGAGTGGTATGGAATTGAGTGGTAACCATCTTATGGAACTCTTGGAAAATGGAGAATACTGCATCTTTGGTTCACATAAGGTACACCCAGGTACAACCACTAAAATTATCTACAAAGGTAACAAAGTACCGATATCCAAACAAAGAAGTCACGGGCGCGGGGCCCCACACATTAGAATGCACAATAGAAAAAAGAGTAGTACTTTTATTCTCACTAATGGGAAAAACATAACGACAATGTTTGGCCAGCTCACATCACATGTTCCACAATGAAAGGAAACTGCAGAAATAGAAGAGAAAGCAAGAAAGACACGCTTTAAGACTGACACGGGTACATGACCTAGCCGATTATGCCAAAGCATTAACTGGTCTTTATTGACTCTACTACTATTACTGATGCTAGACTGGTGTGTAGATGCAGAAACCGAAGAATCTAAGATGTATAAGCCACCGTCCTCACGTCCACTGCCAATCGTCCGCTTCGACTCCAGATCCTGAAACACACAGTGAGAAGGAAAAAACGTTACACTGCAGTTAAGACTTTTGGTAAGACTACTGACGGATAGTAAATTAGCGGTGAATTGCGGAACATGCAAAACAGAAGATAGAGAGAGCTGGTGTGGCATGAACAACCCCTTTTCTAGAGATAGAGAATAGGTGCCATCAGCTATCCGAACTTTGTTACGACCAGAGCAAATACCATAACTAGAGAAAACGGAGGACATACCAATCATGTAATCAGATGCCCCTGAATCAATGATCCAAGAAGGGCTGGAAGGTACAGTAGAGGCGGAAAAGCAGTCCTAGTACCTGTGTGAGCGAATGCAGATGCGGAAGTAGAGGCTTGGCCATTGAGTTGGGCCATTGTGTGGTGAAGTCGCTCAAGATCTGCAGGAGAGAACGAGTCTGTGTCCCCAGAGGAGGTAGACACTGGTGGTGCGATGTCCTGTGTGACTGGGTGCGCTGAGTGAGGTCCCTGTTTTGCTGACTGAGGCTGACGGGAAGTCGGGGCCTGTCCTGGGGGACGTCCATGGAGCTTCCAGCAACTGGCCTAGATATGGCCCATGCAACCGCCGTGATCACACTTGGGTTTGGGTCGGTCCCCAGACTCCTTCGGACTGGATGTCTGGCCCTTTTGATTGGTAGCAGCCAGGGCAGAGCAGTCCTAAGTATCACTCCCACTGCGGAGTTTCATGGCAGAGCGGCGACTGTCCTCCCCCTGAATGTAACCATAGACCTGTGCTAGAGGTAGGAGCAGGATCCTTGCCAAGGATTTGAACACAAGCTCTCTCAAAGCTCGGATGAAGGCCGGAGAGAAACTGGAAGATCCGGGAATGTTCAACCATCGCCTTGAAGGACTTGACGTCATCTGCGCACTTGGGGGAGTAACAATGATAGTGATCGATCTCCTCCCATTTGCTTCGAAGGGAAGCATAATATGTACTAAGCTTCATCTCCCCTTGACGAAGACAAGATATCTCTTGTTCTAGTTCATAGAGCTTGGCGAAATTTCCCACCTGGGAGTATGTATGAGATACGGCATCCCAAACATCTTTGGCCATTGGTAAGAACATAAACCCTTTGCTCATCTGGGTTTGCATCGAGTGAAGAAGTCAGGACATGGCAGTCAGGTTCTCCATAACCCAAATCCGGTGAGATTTGTCCTTCGGATCTGGTTCTTTAGTAGCACATGATAGATACTCACTGTAGCCACGGCCCCTAATGTACATGAGTGCGAAAGTCTTCCATTCTAGGAAGTTGGTGCCATCAAGCTTCACAGCGGTGATGCAGAGCTGAGGGTTATGATCTCCATGAGAGCCATGAGTCACAGGACGATCTTCAAAGGAAGAGCCAGAGGCCTCAGGGGAACTCATCAGAGCAGGACCACCAAAAATAATTGGTAGTGTACCGGAGGCTCCCAGAGAATCAAAGTGAGGTCTAGAGGATCCCTAAAAGCCCAATGAGTGGTGTGCCTAGGACAGGAGGGCCTAGAGGTCTGATTTTGGAAGAAAATCAAAAACCAAAAAATAGCAGGGGATTCGGGTGATTTTTGGAAACTAGGGTTCCGACGGTCAGCATTCGTCGAACTAAGTTTTGAACTGTTCCACGAGCAAGACTGAAGAGGGAGGCAAGGTCAGAGGGGCTGTTGTTGAGCGAATCTCACAAAAATCCAAAACCCAAATATCTAAAAATCGGGCCGAGTTTTGGAAATTGATGATCCGGCAATCGAAAAAAATGCGATGCGACTTTCTGACAGTCCCTGGGTGAATACTGGAGGGGGCGGCTAGGGTAGAAAACCCTACCATGGTGCGGATCTCAAGAAAATAAAAAATCCTAAAATCTTCGAAAAACATGTTGGTCGGAAAAACGCTAAAGAAGCTTGAGAAGAGGACAAATTAGATCTCTAATGCGGCTGAGGGAAAAAAAACTAACAAGGAAATAAGAGACTCTAGTGTTTTGTCTCAGGATTAATCCCGGATAGCGCAGGAATGATCTTTGCGATTTCCTCCAAAGTTCTCCTCGGCTCCGGATGCTCACATAACCGTCTTAGATCGGAATGGAGTCTCTAGGGGACAAAGACATATGCCCTAGAGCTACCATGCTCTGATACCATGTTGTAAATAAGGTTGTAACTAGTAGATGGAGATTGTAGAGAGAAGAGGGAAAAAGTGTAATGGAGGCGGAAGGTGGAGAAGGAGATTAGGGTTAGAGAGAGTTATGGTTAATTCATTCTCTCTCACACACTGTATATATATGGTGGGGAGAAACCCTACAAAAGAGTAACACTATTCACGCGATACCATTCATGTGAATAGTGAAAACCCAAAAAGAGCCCCACGTGGGAAGTAGGACGCAGCCCACTTGAGACGGGTATGTAGGTGTATTACATAAACTCCAAAAATTCTGTCCGATGACACTCCCGTCTATTGTTGATGGTTTCTTTGAGGCCAACGAAAAGCGTGGCTATCTTGTATCTCTGTCTTCACATAGGTGAGAGTTCTGTACCTCCTAAGATGTGGAACATCTGGGATTTCTTCACCCAATTTCTTGTATGTAATTTCCTTTGGAAATGGATGATTTTATCCCCTCTCTAATTCTTTTCGGCGATGTCAGGCCTGATTTGTTTTGATTAGTTCAAAAGTGTTGTTTCAATTTAGGTTTTGTACAAAGTCCAAGGAATGCTAGTTGTTAACGTGTCTTTTTCTAGTTGTGTAAGTATCGACGTAGATAGTCGTGGTCTGGGGAGCGTATTTGCTTGTTGGAATTTTGTTCTCATCATTGCTGCATGGGAGGAGATTTCGATTTTGCTGGAAGGCGTGGTGGTACTACCTCGCCTTTCACTAATAGGCGATATTGATATTAGAGCCCTTGAACTGTCTAGGGTAGACCTCCAAGTATGTAGTGGCTTTGAAAATAATTTAGAGGGCTTGCAGTTTGAGGTGGGAATGAGGGGGTCATAGGGTACAATTTTGATAGGTTGATCCAATATTTTTTGGAGTAGACGAGATGAAGCAAGCTGCTTTCATCCGGGTCCTGGTCGAACTTCCTATCATCTCTTGGAGGCAATTCATTTGCTTTGGCTTTTGAGGTATGTTTTACTAGCAAGACCTCATGCTAATGCTTTTCTTATTGCCATCAAGATGGCCTAGGGTAGAGTGGTCCCTCTCACCCCAATCTTCTTGGGTTCATTTATATCATCAGTTGGACGTATTGATTAGAGGTATGCAAAATGTCAAATGGTACCTTTTCAGTCGATTTATTTTTGCAGATGTGGCTTTTCCTCAGTCGTATTTTTGCAGATATGCTTCGCTTCGTTGTTTCCTTGTTGTTTTTGCTGAACCTCTCTTTGATAGTTCATCTAGGTGAGAGGGAGGAATGCATCGTTTTTGTCCTTACTGCTTGGTTCCCAATGGAGTTGATCAGTCCAAGTTGGGCTGATTCTCTGAACAACGCGATGGAATTGACTCTGAAGGCGGCTCTATCGGTGGGAGAGACCATAGTGCTGCTTGCATCCCTGATTCCATAGTTGGGTTTTGTGATGCTAATGGATTGCTACGCGGTATCATCTTGATTGGTTTGCTCTGTCAGCTGGGTTTCGATCAAGGGGTCTGTTGCTCTCTCTTGAAGTTTGTCGTCCATTGCTTGAATTGCTGTATTTATGATAGAATGGATATCATGGTACGTCTTGGGGAAGTGTCACTCTTCTTCCCTTTAAGATCTTGCGAGTGCGTTGTCAATTGCTTTGGATGTTTGGATCAAACCTTGAGGTTGCTTCGTGATTTTGTCGTGTTGGCAGTGGATCTTCCAATGCCCCATCGTTTCCTAGGGCTATGTCCGCTTGGGGATCGAGAGTGTTGGAAGGGATTCTGCGGTCCCAAGGAGTGGGAGTGGGGAGACAGGTGAGACTTTGCGAAGGAAAACTGAGGGGAATTCTTTGTCATGAGAGGTGGATTTCTGAGGGTTGATAGGAAGTTCGTCTGCCTTCCGTATTTCAGAGAAGTTCATTTGGTGGTCCTTCAAGGACCAGGCAGCAAATAGATCCCAGGAAGGCGAAGGAAACTCCGCATAGGGAGTCATTACAGTGTCGCACGAACACCCATTGTATCTTTGCGTATTTCGGATTCAAACAAGAGCTCCTCATCTTCGTTTTCATCTTCCTCTCGATCTCAGGATCTAATGCCTCCAAGTTTTTCTCACCCTTTTATGTCAGGAAATGTTAGTGAAGCCCCCGATGGCGTCAGAATTCGCATCTCAGCTATGATGAGCCTGGACTTATGGGAGACCATCAGTTTCCCATGCCAAGGTTTCGTCAATCGAGACAAATAAGGGCAGCTATCAGCAAGCAGGTGTCATCCTACTGCTAAAGACACCGTTTCCCGCAGAAGGAGAGCCCGAGCTCGTTCCCTTGGTGGGGGTTGTTTCTATTGAGGCGCTAATCTATTTTTCGTCATGGACAATGTTAGGATTCTCAATTCCCAATGAGAACTCCATGAGAGGATTTGTTGCTAGCATGGCCCCCTTGGTCTCTCGTACCCTCTTATCCATACACATTAATGATGCTTTTGAACAACATCCTGTTGATGGTAAGAGAAATAGAGCGGGTTTGACTACCTGGACTGACTCTGGACGGTGGGAAGACCGTTTGATGGAAATGGACGAAGTGTTCAGCTTAAGCATCAAGTGGTTGCGGGGATGTGCGAGATTCACATTCAGTGGGAATGGTTCCATTGCGACAAAGTTGATCGTACCGAGGCAAGAGGTGGAAGGGAGGCAAAGTGTGCGACTGAGCTGCGAAACAAGATGGAGGCGATAAGGAAGGAAATTCCTGAGATAGAGGAAGAGCTGGGAGAAATGGAGGCACACTTTGTGCTGGTATGAAATGATCTCGTCGAATATTTCTCTGGTGCTTGAAATGTGACTCTTTTGGGGGGTTTATTTTAACTCCTCTCTGCCATACTTTCTTTTTGGAAATGTATGAATCTACATGTCCGTTGAGTCTCAGGGACACCTTGCCATGCAACAAACAGAAAAAGCTGGTGCTTGAAATGTGACTCTTTTGGGGGGTTTATTTTAACTCCTCTCTGCCATACTTTCTTTTTGGAAATGTATGAATCTACATGTCCGTTGAGTCTCAGGGACACCTTGCCATGCAACAAACAGAAAAAGCCCTTCGATGAGTCACCCTACAAGGGAATGTTTACAAATATTGAAATTCTGTGATGCAGCTAGGTGCTAGAGATATGGTAAAGCTGTTCCTCAATATTGTTAAAGAGGTCTTTCCAACAGGATCTTCTGATAGTAACTCCTTGTAAAGTAGTGGTTCCCTGTAGGAAATACAGTCTGATGCCATGCAGCTCCCTGGTTCTGATTGATTTTTTTCGGTCATGGAAATTTCGATTCTTGTGGTCATTTGTGAAACATGTTCCCAACGGTGACAAACGACAATTGTTCCCAACTGACCAAAACTTTTAAGTAAAATTTATAAATAAAAACCAGAAGTGTGTTGAAATTGCTCAGTATCACATATTTGGTTGCATATTATCATGTACAGTGACTTATTTATTCAAAATGTGTCTATGTCCCTTCTTGTTAGTTCTCTTAAGACAAAAAGAAACCAGTTCAATTTAAGTGTAATTGAATTCATCTTTCTTTATGATATTTCTTCATGCTTTACCTTTCATTTTGAAACTGCCATAATTAGATCCTCAACAAGGAGCAAGAACCAGTACTTTCAATTATTTTCTGTACTTGAGAATCATTCTTTGATTTGCAGCGAGAGGTGTAATCTTCAGTGCTACGTGGATCCTTCTCGGGAAGCGTGTTTGGTTTTTCCCTAATATCCTTGCGGAGGAAGCAACATTGTCAGAGTTATTCCGGTTTTGGCCCATCAAAGATGAAGGGGAACGCCCTAAGTGGACAGCAAGGCTTTTCTATGCGATAGTGGCTGTGCTGTTCATATTGCTGCTTAGGCACCATGCACCGGATGAGGCTGCTAGAGCCAGGTCAGCTACAACTCCAACTTCATTCTTGGCCTTTATTGGTAAATGACACAGGCTAGGTCACATATAGTGACAGCGGTTGCGATGTTCCACACATCTTGCTTCAATCCTGTCTTACATGGAGTCCCATGTGGCATCCATAATTTAATGGAGTACCTGTGACCATACTATAGTATGTGCCTTGACCACACCAGTCAGGCATATTCTTATCAATCCAAAGTCACCAACTTGTGGGCCCCATCTAGAAGATTTGCTAATCTTAGATCTACTTATTGTGGCTTAAATCATTGGATAGTCCAGGTTTTGTTTTTCTTTATTTTTTTTTGTAGGCAACTGAAAATAAATGGATCTTTTACATGGGGCCTACTGATTGGATTGTCCAGGTTTCTAAAATTATGCACCTTTTTTTTATTTTACTATCCTACTTCCACATTCGGTTTGTTTGTGTTTTATTTTAATCTTTCTCCTGTGTTTTATGCATTTTGTCTTAGGCCCAGGCTCCGAGGACCCCCTTTTTCTGACCCCTCTCAGTGTTCTCGTGCTCGGCCGTTGATTTCACGAATCCAACGGTGGTTGTCATTGCCCCAAAAAGTGAAAAAGTGATGCCAGCTCAGCACTGACATCCACCGTTGGATTCCAAGAATCCAACGGCTGAGCACAAGAACATGAGAGGGGTTAGAAAAAAGGGGGTCCCCTGAGCCCGACCCTTTTGTTCTTAATGGTAGTTTAATCAATCACACTGAATTTTTCTTAGGGAACCATCATAAACCACATTAGCCATGTAAGAGGTGGGTTTAGATTGGAAAGAGACCACCACTGCCACAAGGAAACACCTTTTTTTTTTTTGCAAGTTAATATAAGGAAACTCCTTTTACTGTTAATATGATTTCTTAGTGCTATTTTGTGGGACATAATGGCTCTCTGTTGCTTGTGCAGGTACCAGAAGCGGGTTTCTAACATTATTGATGATGTTCTCGAGTGGTCCCCGAGATTGGCTTTGTCAGGAATGATGGAGAAGCAGCAAACTGTGGTTAATGCAACAGAAACAAATTCCCCTGATGAGAATCCCGACACTGTAGAAGAAGAGGTGGCTCAACCTGATGGCTTCGATGGAGAGATCATCCCAGACCAACATGAGGGCGAAGAAGCTTTTGGAAATGAAGGGGATGCTGATCATCATCATTCACAATCATCATCGTAAATGAGACGCAGATCATACAACACCAAGTGGAAAAACAGAGAATGTTTACAGTTTTTTCTTCCCCCTCACAGTGTAGAATTGTGTAAACGAGCTATGAGCATTTGGAGTTCAAAAATTATGTTTTTTTACCCTTAAAGCATTTGAGCTCAATTTGCTGACAATGCTGAGGAGACTGATGGCGTCCAGCTAAATGATTTACATCCCATGACTGTCCTGGATTATGGTTTCATAGTACCTCTTTTTTAATATCATATCCATTTCATTTTGAATTATCACATTAAAGAGACTGGTGTCCGATATGGCCTGAAAACTGTGGCTTTGCTGCAAAAGCCTTTCCCTGCTGTTCGGCTAATTCAGGCGTTTAGTGTGAACCCGTCTTTGTAACATTTGAGTCTAGGGAGGGTCTCTGAGACATATGGAGGTGCTGATCAATTTGTCACGTGGATAAATTTTAACGGAAATGGTAAGTTTTAAAGTTTTAAATCTATTCCACATCCCAGGTGGGATCACATCCAAATTTCATCTGCCCCCTCAATTCATCCAATTGTTTATAGATCTCACTGCTTGCTGGATGATCTTTCCCACTTGCCACGAACTGATGAACATGGTTCTCTATCTCAATCCAGCTGCAACCTGCTTCTTTGTTCATCCTCCAGTCGTTGATCATTGTTCTCACCTTCGCTGCCTCATCTAGCATTCCACCTCCCGCGTACATGTTGGAAACAAGAATGTAAGAGCCTGCATCTTCTGGCATTAGATCAAGCAAGTGTTTTGAAGCACGCCGGCCAAAATTCAAATCTCCACATAGCTTGCTTGCATTGACCAGAGTTCTCCATAGCAACGGTGAGGCTGCGAATGGGCTGTCCTTGATAAAATCCATAGCTTTTGCTAAATGCCCAGCTCTACCCAAAAGATCCACCATGCAAGAGTGGTGTTCCATAACAGGTTTGATCCCGAATCTTTGCTCCATGGCTTTGAATAAGCGGAACCCGTCTTCAAATAAGCCTGAATAACAGCAAGCTTGAAGAACAGCTAGTATTGTGAACCCATCGGGTGCAAATCTCTCTCTCCCCATTTCTTCAAAGAGCAACAAAGCTTCTTTTCCTTGCCCATGAAGGGCATACCCAGAAATCATAGCATTCCAAGTGATCAAATCATGGTCAACCAAGCCACAAAACATCCGACGAGCATCTTCGATGCTTCCACATTTGGCATACATGGTAATTCCAGCATTACACACTGTAATCTCAGCTTCAAGTCCAACTTTGATGGTGTAAGCATGTAGGCTCTTCCCTTTAACAATAGAAGCTTGATCGGCAGCTACGCTAAGGAGCCGTGCAAAAGTAACTGAATCTGGTTTCATTCCAGCTGATCTCAGCTGACTAAACAACGCCATGGTGTCTTCTTCCTCATCTTCATCTGTCTTCATATATCCAGCTAGAATTGCATTAAAAGAAGCGGTATTTTGATCCTGGAGACTGTTAAAAAGAACTCTTGCAGACCTAAGATTTCCACATTTGGCATATGTATCAATTAAAGCAGTCCCCACAAAAACATCTGAGTGATAACCAAGCTTTATCACCAAGCCATGTATCTGAAGTCCCAATTTCACATTCTTGCACTCTGAACAACCATCAATCACAGTAGCCAAACAGCTAGAATCAAAGCAAATGTCCAATTTGAGCATCTCTACGAACCCATTAATGGCTTTCTCGCCATTACCGTTCTTCACGTATCCTGATAGAAGTGCAGTCCAAGAAACCAAATTCCTTTCATCCATTCCACAAAGCATCTTCTCTGCTTCTTCCACCAATCCATGCTTCCCATACATTGTAATTACTGCATTTCCAACAGAGATCTCACTCACAGAACCATATTTAACGGCGAGTCCATGTAACTGCCTGCCTTCCCCAACACCTATATCCTCATTGCAAGAACTAATGACATTTGTGAACGTATAATCATTTGGTTCCAAACCAGATGCTAGCAAATCACAGAAAATCCCAATCGCTTTTTTCCCCTCTCCCTCCTTCCCATATCCTAAAATCATAGAATTTAAACACTGGATATCAATGTCAACAAGATCCTTGAAGACTCTCTCTGCATCGTCTAACGAGCCACATCTCGAATACATGGAAACAAACGACGTACCAATGAAAACATTATTCTCAAACCCACTTTTAATAACCAAACCATGAATCTGTTCCCCTCGAATTCGATCTCCCAAAGACCCACATGTCTGTAAAACCACCGTGTACGTGTGCTCACTGAAATCCTCTCCCAATCGATACATATCACGCGTGATTCGAAAAACAGATTCAACGTCATTCACTTGAGAATACCCACTTATCAAAGAAGTCCATGTGATTGTGTTTCTTATCTGCATTTCATCGAAAACCTGTTGTGCATCATTCAATCTGTCGAATTTCGCATACATGTTTATGAGATTATTGCCTTGAAAGGCATCATTTTGAGGACCCAATTTCACTAGAAATGCATGAATGGCCAAACCCAACATAAGATCTCTAGACCCAATTGAGATTTTGAGGAGCTGAGGCCAGTCATTCAAGAGAAGGGGTTGTTGTTCACTAGCCGAGACGATCGAACGGAGGAGATGCGATTGGGTTGTCTTGGGATGTGGGTCTTGTGGAAGTAAGAGTTTACAAGAGGAGCGGAAACTGTTGGGGGGTGGTTTTGTTTTCAATCGTGTGAAAGGTTTTGATGAATAAGGGGGAAGGTTGGAGGGAGAAAGGATAGACATGGCATTCCCTAAAATGTTTGAAATGTTGGGTTTTGGAAGGGCAACTAACTAACCAACTAACTAACTAACTAACCAACGGTCTAAAAGTAGGGGATGGGTAGCATAGGTTACACAACCCCGTGGTGCATGTTAGAAGGGACCATAAACTTTGTAATTCTTAAAACTCCTCATTCAATGAATGACTTCTCCTTTACTTGTAGTTCAAGTTGAGGTCACACTTTAATCGAAATCACATCTCCAGATGGGATTCGATCCCTAGACAGTGAGCAAGCGGGGTGGCGTTATTTATTTATTTATTTTTTTGGTAGTCAAGTGAGTGGCGTTACTGCTACGCTAAGAAATAATGGGTAATCGGGAGTAAACTAAAGAGTCCTCTAAGAGTGTGCCACGTGGCTCATAAGCCTCATATTACGCAATGTCAATGACAGGACCTTGTCATCAAAGTTTTACTCGGTCATTGGTTGAAAGTTGGAAGTATGGAACATATCCCTAAAAAATTTATTAAGGGGGCATTAAATAAGTGTTGACTTTCTTGTTTGGGTTTGAACGTAAAGAAATGCCTTAGAATCAAGCATGGTTGAGAAAAACGGTTATAAGAAACGGCCATAATAATAACGGCTAATATTTATTAAATTTTTTTTTTAATAATTGGCTGCTATTTGTTATAATGATATTAACTGTTTTTAGCCGTTATTTATTATTTAGTTAAAAAAAAAAAAAATTCTAATCGTTATAATAACGATAATGCTAGCTAACCGTTATGCGGTTATAGCGGTCTCCGTCAACCATTGGAATCAAGAACAATGACTCTCTCTCTATATGGTAGAGGGGGTATCTATGCAAATCCTTTGCGTTTTTTGGAATTTTGCAAATATCCCTCTGATGGTCTAATTGGACGGTCCCTCTCCTCTTAGTTGTTCTTAGTAATTTTGTACTTCTCTCATGTGAAATATTTGCACTACCTCCAGTGGTTTCACTTTGTTGTGTTTCCCCTTGGTTGACCTTAAACAGTTTGTCTAATTTTTGCTCTCACGACCAAACTGCCATGTCTTTTTAAAATTATGAAGAGACTTGTTGCTTGCCTTTTCAAAATTACCTTGACCCGCATTAATGTGGGCGCACTTCTATTCTAACCCTTTATCATCGACACGTGGTCTCACGACTTAGATCATTTATTATAGGCAGATGGTTCATATTTTTTTACAGAAAAAAAAAAATCTAAACCGTCTATCAAAAAATTTCGCCACATCTAAATTGGTAGACGTATCTTTTTGGTGGTTTTCTAACCATTGGATTTAAGTTGTTTTCATGAAAACCCACCCATGTACGTGGCACACTCTTAGATACCACTTACCATCTGGATGTTCGGCCCATCCCCAAGTGGACCCACATACCAAAAGTAAGTATGATTAGTGATTTTTAAGCGTTGGATTCCAATCGTATTCATGGGTTGATATTTAACCGTGCAACTCTAACATTATTTGAAGTACAATGATCCAAAGGTTTGAAATCACTATAATCAGGCTGATTTTGGATATGTAGGCCCACCTAAGGGTGGGCTAAACATCCATAAGGTCAGTGGTCTCTAGATGTCTGCCACGTGGTTTCATATCGAAGGCGGGAACATCGATCACCATTGCAACATGATCTACGCATTGTTTCTTCTTCGGCATACCCATTAGTTTAAAGGAGATGGGGAATATCATAATGGCCATGAAATAGATGATCTACTCTCAGACGATCAGCGATGACAGATGTCCCTCATCAACGTTGATGAGGGGCCACTGTATGAGCCACGTGGAGAGTAAAACTTGCCATGACCACTGACGGTCAGGAAGACCCTTAATATGAGCCATGTGGCACACACTTAGAGGATGCTGACCGTATGGATGTTTGGCCAATTCCTAAGTGGACCTACAAACCAAAAATCAGCCTGATTAGTGATTTCTAACGTTTGGATCTTTTGCCCAAATAATGGTACATAATGCTCAAATTAATACGGTTAAAATCAACCCATGAAAACGACTTCATCTAATGCTTAAAGATCACTGATCATGTTGATTTTGGGTTTATAGGTCCACCTAGGGATTGACCAAACATCTGTATGGTCTGTGTCCACTAAGAAATTGCCACTTGGCGGGCAATGAAAATTTACCTTTTTTCTCCCAACTAAATCTGAAGCATCTGCCAATCATAGGGACAAATCTAGTCTACAAAGTATGCAAACATTGTATCCACCATTGAATACTCATTGAAAAATGTGTTTTTAATTTTGAAAACATTGAAATAACACATTTTTCAAGGGACATCCAACAGTTTTAACAATGTTTGCATACTTTAAGTCTGCACACCGTTGCAGACTCTATTTGTCCGAATTATAGGTGGTCAACCACGTGGCAAGAGAGAGTGCTTTAAATTGAAGAGATGGTGTACCACATAATAATGATGGGACTGTAAGCACGGGTGACATTTTCGTAATTGTAAAAAGGAAATGGCATTTTGGTCTTGAAAACAAAAGTTAGATTGACCATTTAAGGTCAACAAAGAAAAGTTGTGGTCAAAGGAGGAAACACAACAAAATGAAACCAACAGGGGGTAGTGCAAATATTGACGATTTCACAGGGGTAGTACAAAATTTCTCTTTTTTATATGGGTCGGGCTCCAGCTACCGCCCTAATATGATAGGCTTCGGTTACTGGACACAATATTAGCCACGTTGCACACTGCACACTCTTAGAGGACTCTTACCGTATGGATGTTTTGTCAATCCCTAGGTTGACCTACAAACCAAAAATCAGCCTGATTAGTGAATTCTAGGCGTTGGATCTTTGTACCTCAAATACTCAAGTTCCCACAATTGAGAACAACCCATGAAATTAAGTCCAATCCAACGCCTAGAAATCACTATCAGGCCGATTTTTGGTTTATAGGTCCACTTAGGGATTGGCCATACATCCATATGGTAAGAGTCCTCTAAGAGTGTGCCACGTGGCTCATATTGTGTCTTGTAACCGGAGCCTGTCATTTTAGGGCGGTAACTGGAGCCCGATTGAAGGTGCCAGCTTGCTCAGCTGGTAAAGTTTGTGGGTGATGATACCATAAACCTGGTTCAAAACCCGCCTTCACCGAGTTACTGATCTCCTTAAAAACAGTCTTACATCGAGAAAAAAAAAATACTAGAGCCTGACCCTCTTTATATATACACCGTTGATTTCAAAAAATATAAAAAAGACTGATGATAGCAAACTGAAAATCTGATGGGAGGGAATAGGGGCAATTTATAAATTCTGTCCCTTTATAGTAAGGGGGGTGTCAACAGAGTTTTACCCTCAACCGAGTTAGAAGATTCTGCCATTATGGGGGGGGATTTACAATGGTCATGATGTAACAAGGTAGTGCTATTTTTTTTCTCACCACCGCCATCTGAGCCCACTGACTGCATGGATGTTTAGCACACTCCTTGGTAGACATTCATTCCAAAAATCAGCTTGTTAGATGATTTTTAGCCGTTGGATTTAGTACCCAAAAAATAGTGGAATCCAATGGTTAGAATCACGCCTTAAAAAGTACTAAAATCTAATAGCTATAGATTACAAATCGGGGTATTTTTGGTGTGTATATCCATCAAGGGGTGGGCTAAACATCCATGCGGTCAATTAGTCCATACGGCAGTGGTGAGTACAAAAATCATGCTACCTGACACCAAATAACTTGTTACATCTTCTCTAACAATTTATAATAGGAAAATGATCGGGATATTCTCACCCACCTTTTTACACTGTCCACTCACTTTAAAATATAATGACAAATGTATCCCTAGTTATTTTAACATGTACACCTACCCTTCAAAAACGAAGAAGAGGAACCCTTCACCACCCCCTTCTTCACCACCACCACCGCACCACTACCACTACTGCCTCCTTCTTCTTCTTCTCCTCTTCCTCTATGTCTCTCTCTGCCAGTGCAACTGAGGCTTCCATAATGTGTACCTTGGCTGGGCTGGCCGAGGGTTGCATAGGCCCCACGAGAGAGAGAGTAGTGGTGCAGCAATAATGGACAGCTAGCCCAACTCCTCATCCTTATAATCCTTGGAAGCCAAACAAGCTAGCTCATACCACGAATTCAGTCTATCTAGGTAGGAAAAAGTTATGTCAACAACCGATCGAACACAACGTACTGCTATACTACTATAGATATATATGTACTACTAGACCCTGGTGTACATGTACAAGCCATTCAGTAGGTAGGGGCTCTAGACCATATAAGTTGATGCACGTGGTTAAGGGTATCAGATACCTCCGAGAGAGTGACCTCCCCCATTAATTAATTTGTGACTTTCACACAAGAAACCAAAAACTAGCTCCCTTGGAAGCATTTGGTCATTTTGGTTGACAAGAGATCGAGGTCCTCATTCATAGTACGTAGCTCCAAATTAATTATAATCCTAAAGATGGAATATATTTTTGTTCTTGTTGGAATATATATAAGCTTAAGTTCCACGAGACAATGATGGAATAGTAGTGGAAAATTGGCAAATTGGCAAATTGGTTGAATGCTAAAGAGGGGCGCATCTTTGATTTTTTTTGTGGAAATTGGCAGCAAATTGCTTGATGCTAAAGATCGGGAAACTCCAATGGTATATGGGAAATGAGAAACCATGCATGAGAAACGTCATGGGAAACCGATAGAAAACGTCAAGAGAAAGGAGTGAGAATGACAAAAGGGAAACGTACACCAAAATGCAAGTTTCACTGGCAACACATTGAAATCGATCGGGTTATACCTATTTCGAAATGTGTTTCGCATGAAACGAGTGTCCTTGTTATTGCTAAATGATCAGTTGGACTTGATCTAGGAAGCTTGGTTAAACATTTTAAACTAAATGTAGAGAGTCTTAGTTTCATCTATTAAGGTGGATGTCTAGAATTTCAAAGCATGACACAAATCAAATTCATACTTGTATAAGAGCCCAAAAAAGTGAAGGAAAAAAAGAGTACATCAAAGAAATATATGAAAGTGTCCGACAAATTTCTACATTAATTTCTAGAACTATTAAGTAGTTTGATGAATCTCTATGAAGTCTACGTTGGTTCAATTCAGCTGAAATCGATTGATTTTCAAAGTCATGAAACTTTAGTTTATATTGTTAAAATTTCGTATCAAATGGAGTAACAAGTTAGCTTTGGTGTTGGTCAAACCTAATCAAAAGTTAAAACTTAACCATTTGACTCATTATATATGTATACCCAATGTAGTGAGTTCAATTTTGATTAAGAAATAAGTAGGATTATTAGAAATGGAGTTCATTTTTTTATCACTAGTGCTAGTGACCAAAAGTGAATAGTAACGCCTATCTAGTTAACAGGTACCCTTGACAACCCTTAACAGTACTGTTTAAAAAAAAAAAAATTTAATTTCAAAACTAAAAATAGCTAGGGTTATCATGTGTACTTTCAAGTAGAGAAAGCTTAGATGGTCAAGCTTGTCATAGAGGTTTGCGCATAGAAAAATTAGTTGATGGGGTGTTTTAGCTAACAAAGTCAATTAAGGGAGTTATTAAATCAAAGAGTCTTTTATTATAGTTAAATTATTTTATGCCTTAAGCTAAAGCTCAAGGGAGTTTATAAATACATTTATATGGAATCAATTACCTAAGGCAATGTATAGATTTTCTCTCAGCTTCTATTGCATGTAACTCTATTGAGGGTTTTAAATAGTCTTTTATATATTGTTATTTTGTTGGATTTTTGCTATATCTCATTATTATAAATTAGGATATGGGTGTAGTTGTTTAAAAAATGGCCGTTATAACGGATTCAGATCTCCCACATTACGTTATGTACCGTTAAAATGCCCTATTTTTGTTATAACGACCGTTATTTTCTAAAAAAATTTGTGAAAAAAATGGCCGTTATATTCCATTATTTTCTATTTTTTTCATTTTTTTGTTTTTGAAATTTTAGTGCCATTTTTTCTGTTATTTTCCGGCTATTTTTCATTTTTGCCCATGAGTGTTACAATTCATCATAACAGTCGTTATAATGGAAAAAACAGTAATGCCCCAGTCCATTATAATGGCCCCTTTTAAACCTTGGTTTAATCATCTAGAGCTTCAACAATTACATCTTAGAGCTACTTGAAGTTCTGTTAGTGTGTTTTGATGATCAAAGATACCTCATGTTAGGATTCAAAATTAAGTTTCAAAGAGACCTCATGTGCCAAATGATGAAATAATAAGTTAACCTAAAAAAAAGGCAAGTGTAAAGGTATCCTTTTTGTTTTAAATCAACACCCTCTTGGTAAGATGGTTAGAGACATCCTTTTCCTTGAGGGAAGTCATGAGTCCGATCACATGTATCATAGACTTCCCCACTATTACAATAGTGCCATGAGTCAAGCTCCTTGTTCACTATTCTTACTGTCCAAGTATAAATTATTTAATCACTCCCCACTCCTCCCCCCCCCCCCCCCCCCCCCCCCCCCCCAGTGCACGCGAACACACACACACTAGAAATTAAAGGAATAGAAAACTAAGCATTCTATTAAGTAAACCCTAAAGATACTTTTGCATCCTTATTTTAGCTAAAATGCAGATGTGCAGGGGATGATGCCCATTGTTCATGTAATAACCTAAATAATTTTAGACCCGGATTGATATGGACCTTAATGTAGGCCTTGCTTAAAACTCCCTAAAATGCATTGGGAACAAACATACACACACACACACGAATTTTAAAGGAAGAGAAAACTAAGGATCCTATTGAGTACCTAAAGATAGTCTTGTATCATTGTGTTATCTTAAATGCAAATGTGCAGGGGATGGTACCCATTATTCATATAATAACCTAATTTTTTAGACTTAGATTGGTATGGACCTTAGTGTATGTCGTGTTTAAAATCTCCTAAATTTTTCGTTAAATGATATTTCGGTTACTTTACAAACTTTTCATTAAAGGTTCAAATTAAATGATTATTTTAATTGATATAATAAACTTTAGATATGCATTATTAAATTTTGGATTGACTAGATTTCAAATCTAAAATTTTTAAATTTGTCAGTAGCACATTTGTTATTTCAGTACTTTGAGTAATTAGATTATTTTTACAAAACCTTTTAAGGTAGATTTTTAGAATATATTTGAATTTTTAAAAATAATAATAATTATTTTTATTAAGATTCCTTCACAAAAGTTGATTATTTAGAAGTTTAGAATAAAACTGTAAAATAAAATAATTTTTTGACCAACTTTGAAAATTGACCAAAAGTTTACCGTTTACTATTAATCGTGAAAAATAAATTTCAAATACCTATCATATTAATGATTTAGCTTAGATATCTTTACAAAAGCTATTTAAAATAATTTCTAAGTAATTATAGAGATCCTAACCAATAGTTTTTGTGAAAAATAAATTTAACTCTTATTTTGGCTATCGTACCGTTAAATTGTAAAAATTTAAATCTGAAAATATATCAAACGGTTGAATTAACAAAAATGCATTTACAAAAGTTTTTTTGTCTTGATTTATGAGGAATTATGATAATATTAAAAAATATTTTAGAATAAAAAAATAAATATAATTTTTATCACTTTGGATTTCGAGTAAACGGGCTAATCCACGGGCATTCAAGTCGAATTCGAGTGCCCGAATTTAAGTTGTGACATCTTTGCTTATGTTCTTGGGCTATATTCCTCAATATTTTTTTGTTATGTTTTATGTATGCAACACATATTTTTAAACTTTTTTATGTATGCCATCTACGAAAAATCAATCAGCATGTTTATATTATAGTTAGACTTTTTATCAAATCGAAGCATGTTGTTGTATTGTTTCTACCTATCATATGCATGTTTACATGATTTTGTTAATGGCTAAATTTTTTATTGTTTATCACCATATATGTTACTCCATGAATGAGCTTGTGAAGTTGTTGGAATCGTTAGATAGCTTAGTTGCATGGGCACATGATTAAGATTTGGTTCATGTTATGTAGCCGCGAATCCTTGGGTTAAACTCTAAAGAGCAAGGTAGAGTCTAATGCTCTTCAATGTAAGACCGTAAATCCCTTTGGTACCATGTGTTGGTTAGAGCTCGACCCATTGTTGTATAAAATAAGCGACTGAAGTGTTTGGTTACATGTATCAAGTTCATTCATTGAATCGTTTTCTTTTATACTATTTTCATCACATGTATTTTGGTTGTTATTTTCGATATATTGTTTTTTTTTTTTATAGGTAAATAGAATTTATTGAAAAAAGAGCCTAAGAGGACAAGAAGGCCTCTACAGCCCACAAAAAAATAGAATAAGTGCATCAGAACGAGAAAAAAACATACAAAAACCACCCTAATCTTTCCCTCCAATACCAAAGAAACCTCTCCTACTCATGATAGATCAAGGCCTCCCAGTTAAAGACCACATCCTCAAAGAAAATCCCTCTCCCCTCATTGTACAACTTAACCCAAAGAAAGATGAGCCATTTAATCTCTAGAACCAACGCTTCCGACAACATACTCATCCCTACTTGTATAAGTGTTGTAGGTGTCAACTAACTTTTTCTTAAATTAACTAGTACTATTTTCATTCTAAAGGGAATTAATGTGCCTCTAAGAAGCAGATGAATATGTAATTACACAGTTTTTAAACATGACAAGTCGACTCATAACCGCTGTTGAAAATCTTATTTCGTCTTGATCGAGACGTCTTCCGGTAAGGTAACGAGATGATACGTAGGGAAATGTATTGTCCCGTGTCGAAAACTTAATTTAAAAATTGGTTTAGAATTTTATGTTCATAGTGTATATACTTTTATAAAACATATAAATGCTAACAAATAAATTTAAAATTAAATGAAATATTAAAAATAGTTTAATCTTATCGAGACATATACTATATGTTTTAATCTCTCAGCTTTCCTTGAACGATATTTTAAACCTTGCATAGGATTTTAGGTAGACCTATGCCACTAACTCAATTTGTAGCTACTCAATCGACTTGAAACTCTGCAAGTCAACTCGTTTCATGAGTCAAAAGAATAGTTTTTCTTTTAAGCTTTTGAAGATATTCTTATAAAAAAATAACAATTTAAATCATATTTTAGTTTTTATATACAATTTTTTCTAATCTAAATTTTATTAAATTAGTTAACTTGCAAGTCATCGAGTTCACTCGACCCAATGGGCTTTGCAGTCGAGTCAAGTCTAAGGGGGGGTTTTGGATCGTCATTTTTAGACTTGAAAAAGTCTTTTTTTCCACAAAAAGACTTTTTCCAAAAGAATACATTGTTTGGATGACCATTTTTAAAAAAGTATTTATTCTATAAAAATATATTTTTGAAGCCAAAAAGTCTTTTTATAAAAAATAGCTGAAAGTTGTTTTTCAAATAAAAAAAGACTTTCTAAAATTTTGCTAGCTCAATGAACATAATAAACAAAGAAACAGTTTATGATAGAAGTCCCCTTCCAAAAAAATGAAGACATTATATTGGTGGGGCCAACTAAAAGAAGATAATGACATTTTGCATTAATGATAATCAAAACAACCTTTTTAAGAAAAACATATTTTCAAAAATATATTTTCAGAAAAGTTATTTTTCTAAAATAAATATTTTTTGAAAAATGGCGATCCAAACACCCCCTAATTTTCGTGTTTTAAAACATTGATTACACATTATCCGCATTCCTTAAGATGCAAATCGATATAAAAATATATTAATATTTGGTTCTTGTTAATCAAACCCATATGGTCTACTATGTGGGACCCTAATTTTTTTTTTTTTTTTTAACATGCAGGCTTATTCTAATTAATTTTCTCTAATGCAAAATTAAAATACTTAATTAGCTCTTAAAAGCTAAAAGAATCAAGGGAGAATAGCCAAAAAGGAATTTAAAAATAAATAAATAAGTGGGCCCAAAAATATGACAACTTAATATTGCTTTTACATAAACAATTGTGGATAAGTCTTTTTTCTCTCTATCCTACTTTTCTCTTTTACTAATTAATTTTTTTAAATAAAATACTATTTAAAAAATACTTTTTTATATAATAAATACCTAATAACAAATGGGTCCTGTTTAAAAAAATATAAAATTTCTTTTAACAAAACATGGTTGTGGTTGCTATTTGGATAAAACTATTTGTTTGGACTTTGGAGTTCAGATCTTGATTTAATAAAAAAAATAATTGAAATTTGTTATAACGGTAATGCTACAAGACCGTTATGTTATTACTTAAAAAAAGTCAAAAACTGAAAAAATATACGGTTTTTTCAAAAATTACATAACGGTAACTGTACCAGTGTACCTGTTCGTTATAATGTTACAACCATGGTTTAAAAAACGGCCGTTATAACGGATTCAGACCTCCCCCGTTATGTTACATACCGTTAAAACGCCCAGAAAATAACGGCCGTTATGTTCGTTATAACGGTAATGCTACAAGACCGTTATGTTATTTGTTAAAAAAAGTCTAAAACTGAAAAAATAAACAAGGTTTTTTCAAAAATTACATAACGGTAACGGCACCTGTTCGTTATAATGTTACAACCATGGTTTAAAAACGGCTGTTATAACGGATTCAGACCTCCCCCATCACGTTACGTACAGTTAAAACATCCAGAAAATAACAACCATTATTTTCTAGAAAATTTTGAGGAAAAAAAATGGCTGTTATTTTCCATTATTTTATTTTGAATTTCAAAATTCAAAATTTGAATTCTGGCGTCATTTTTCCGTTATTTTCCATTTTTGCCCCTGAGCTTTATTTTTGTTATAACGGAAAAAATGGTAACGCCCCCAGTCCATTATACCGTTATAACGGCCCTTTTAAACCTTGGTCACAACAGAAAAAGGACTTACCCACAATTATTTGTGCAAACACATCCTGACTTGCTATTCTTTAAACCTACTATCCTTAATAGTTATATCGTTAAAAAATTTATCCTTTTTAGCAATTTTCTTAAGAAACAAAGGAAAAGAAAAAGGGTAGAAACCTAAACCTAAACCTAAACTGGCGGACTCCAAGGGCGGTTTTCAAAAGATGGTTTTCTCAATTTTCTTGGTTTTTTAAGACCGACGAAAGAAGCTTCCCTAAAACCGGCTTCTTTCGCCACAAAGAAGCCGGTTTTCTGGTTTTGCCGCTTTTGCGAGACCAGTGAAGTGTTGTTGTAGTCCTGAGGAGGACGTTTTCCACAGGTTAGATTGGTGATGGTCCTTGAGACGCACTCCACGAATCTGGAAGATCATCTGACGGTCTGGACTTAAGGGATGTTGTCTACCTCAGGATGACAACATCATTATGAATTCGACTCGAAGGCAACTTCTTGAGGAGTTTGTTTCTCTCTCTCTCTCTCTCTCTCTCTCTCGAGTCTCTGCCAATATATTTATATATATATGCTCGTGATGCTCTCTTTATTCTTCGCCAAAGTTCTTCGATTCGTCGTTTTTTTCTCATTTAATTCTTGTTTTCAAATTCATTCAAACCCAAATAATATCAGACAGATTGGAAAAGAAAGAGGGAAATCCGAATTTTGAGTGAGTCAACTCACTTCGAGAGAGAAAAAAAAATAGTAATATTAGCAAAATTCCTGAATACCAGGTATTTACACCTCGAGTCTCTCATTCTCATCATGTTTTTGTTGCTTTTTTTTGGGGGGGAAACTATACCCATTGATTTTTTTAGCTCTGAAAACTCATTGGATCCAAAGATCTCAACGAGATTAAGGTGGGTTTTAATTTTTTTTTTTCTTCCTCTCTTTCATGGGTAGATTTTCTTAGCTTTTCATCCTTTTCTCCTTTATTTTCGGGTTTTTTTTGTGGATTTTATTAATGGGTTTTCTCTGTTTATCAATCCCTTGTTGATTTTTAGATATGGTTTTGAGCAACTTCAGGAGAAAAATGTAGAGTTTCATGATGGGTTCCTCTGTTTTCATTAAAATTCTTTTTTTTTTGTACCGTTTTTGTTGATTTTAATTTTATATTTTTAATTTTTAATACAAAAATGGGTTTCTGGGTTTTTTTTTTCAATCTCTTTGTAGTCTGTATGTTGTTGGGGTGGGATTGTTTCTGTTTCTTGGTGTATTTTTTATGGGTTTTATCTTTCTGATCCGTGTTGAGAATATTGGGTATTTGTTTTCTGATCTTGTGTTATTTCTCTATGTTACCTAGTTTTCAGGGTAAAAGATTGAATTAGAGGGGATTTCTCCATGGTGAGATGTTTTATTCTATCTGATTACTACTGGTTTCTGTTACTACTTTGGAAAAAATAGATAAAAGGAGTAATCTTGCTACAACATTGGTACTTAGGGAATACTGATTATATTGAGTTTCTCTGGTGTTGGAATGGAATAATATCTGTGTGGTAGGTGTTGATGTGTTTGGATTTTGGATAATCAGGGTGAAGCTCAGGAGGTCTTTCTAGATGGGCTAGAAGAAATTTTCCCAGTTAGGCTCGATGGCTACCAGACGGCTACCATCCTCGGCGAAAAGATTGTAAGCAAATCCAATGGACTAATTCAATGTTTCGATCTGCTCCTTGCATGTTTTTTTATCTGTTCTTTTAGAATCTCCATGCCAATCATCTTTGTAATGGAAAGCACCTGTGTTTTCATTAAGTATGTAATCGGGGGATCGGATGATGGAGCAACCTTGTCGATCACTGTCCAGATTTTTGACAAGTCGACAGGCAAATGGTGAGTTCTAGGTCTTGCATTGCTGCATTTGGATTGCAGTGTAGAGTTTAGATCATTGATTTATGGTAGAATTGGCAGGGGGGTTCCTACTGTATTGGGTACGAAACCGACCCCTTGCAAGGGCCACTCTGCAGTGCTTCTAAATAAAGATCGAATATTGATTCTAAAGAGGGACTCTACCCCGGATGATTGCACCTGGTTTCTTGAGGTCTGTATCCGGAGCCTGTGGAAAATCTTTTGATTGAAAAGTTGTATATGTGCTAGAAATCTGTTGCCTGATCACCATCTTGTAATTTCCTTTGCCTTAACATTGGTAAAAAGAAAATCGTTAAAAAAAAAATCTTTATGCCTTAGTTGGTAAGGTGATATAATTTTTGCAACTCACCATGCTAAACTGTTAGATCTCTTTGTTTTATTACTGGTAGGTGGACACCCCATTTGTTAGGGAGCAGAAGAAGATCTTGGAAAGTGAGGTGGTTGCTTGGAGCAAGGGGGTTAAAGGCGATGGTCCAAAGCCAGTAGTTATTAGTGGTCCCTCTGGAGTAGGCAAGGGCACATTAATATCTAAACTCATGAAGGAATTTCCTTCCATGTTTGGGTTCTCAGTGAGCCACACAACCCGACTTCCTAGGGACAAGGAGAAGAATGGAGTCCATTACCACTTCACTGAGCGGAGTGTAATGGAGAAAGAGATACGAGATGGGAAGTTCCTCGAATCTGCGTCTGTTCATGGAAATCTCTATGGAACAAGTATTGAAGCTGTAGAGGCGGTAACAGATGCAGGAAAGGTAAAAAAATCTGTGTACATGTATGTCTATCATCAATTTGTGAAAAATAGAGAACTACTGTCATAAATGAGTGCCTTTCTATCGTATGTGAATTGAAATGGTTTCTATCTTCGAAAGTTTGATATAATTGATTTGGTTTCCTTGTAGAGATGCATTCTTGACATCGATGTTCAAGGTGCCAGGTCTGTGAGGGCTACTTCTCTTGAAGCGATTTTCATCTTTATCTGCCCACCTTCATTTGAGGAGCTTGAGAAACGCCTTCGTGCACGGTGAGTTAGAACTTGATAGCCTGACATTTGTCCTTTGGAATTTTGAACTCTTAAGAGTCCCACATTTTGGTACCAACATAGTTGAAAATCTTGATTGTTTTGTGTAGGGGGACTGAAACAGAGGAACAGGTCCAAAAGAGACTGCGAAATGCCAAAGCAGAACTTGAGCAAGGAAAATCGCCGGGTCTCTTTGATCATATCTTAATAAACGATGACCTCGAAACATGCTATGAGAATCTTAAGGTACTTGCTTCTTCACTTGACATCCATCCGTTTATGCCTCTAAATTCTTTTTGCCAGACCATTCAGAGACGTTTTAACTTCTCAATACCTTTTCTGATACAACAACTCTCTCTGATGTAGACACTCCTGGGTCTAGATGGGAGCATGGACGGCATCGATCAATTATGTAAGTAGTCTCTCCTATGCTTCAGGTCCCATGAGATTGTTGTTCCCTTGGTTTCTATTTTTGTTCTCTTTACATGCTACCTTCAAAATTTAAAATTACTGAGACCTTAAAATATCATCCAGCTGTGAAGGATGTTGAACTCCCTGTGTACCGATCAGTATCGGAAATGGATCAAAAGGTCATGATACACTGTGGAACCGCTGAACCAGGAAAAGCATCAAAGAACTTGTAAGTCTTTACAGACATAAATTGTCCGAAAAAATACTCAGTAACAAGATGTTTATAAGTTCTCATCCTTCATATTTGGGCTGGGCAGGTTCATGCTTGATGTATCTTCACTAAAAGGAGGTGCGCCGAGTCGGACAAGAGGACTAAACATGTATTCCATCGATTCATTTGCTGATGGTCTACATGGGATCAAACAGATTCAGAATCCGGCTTATTGAACGAATCGAGTCTACTAATTAATACTAACTCTGGTGTCTCAGTTTTGGGTTTAACTTAAAAGAGGGGAATGGTGATAAAGCTTTAGTTACAAATCACCAATATTACTACAGGATTGTCCTATTGCTTCTCCTATTATAGTGTTGATTGCTGGTGAAGGATAGATCTGTGTAACCCCACATTGTTTATTATTTCTTGCTGGGAACAGAAATAAACTAGTTCTTTTTTCTATCTTTGGAAGAGTATCATTTTGAGTGTTTGTTTTTTTCCTACGGCGGAGTACTGCGATAAGCTTAATTTGTATTGATGGCCTAGTGAGTCCTGAAGTAAATTATATGGTTTAATTACCTGATTTGCAGTCAGTTAGATGTCAAATTTGCTACCATTTTTGTTGAATTAAGAAAGAACTAGTTTATTTTTGGATCAGTTTAATTTGCTGTTCATAGTTTTTCATCAGTTCTTGAGCATCCTGCAATTGAACTCTAGGAAATTGTATTGCTGAGACATCTGAGAGAGACCCTAAAGGTTCAACTTCTAGAGTTCCATCCAAGAAGATTCTTCTTCACACAAGACAAAGAAAAATAGCCTAAAGGTTATTCTAGAGACCCCATCAAAGAAGATTCAATGGAACTCATTGGAAGCCAACTAGACAGGGAATCCTCTTAAAAGGCCAAGTCAAAAAGAGGAGACCCACTACAACCCCCCCCTTTTTTTCTCTAGTTTCCAATGCTTTTTGTGTTGTGTTCACACATCACTTTTTTTTCTCTTATATACCTGTCTTAAAACTCATTTTTCTTTAACTGTTTGGGTTGTCAGTTTTTTTTTGCTAGAAAAGGTATTTTTTGCATGAAAAACCTTTGAATAAATATCTTCTTGTGTCACAAAAAAAAAAAAAAAAAGGCGATCCAAACAGTGGATAAGATTGCTTCTCCAGTATTACTTTTGATCCATGTCAATTTTTTATTTTTAGATTTAGATATGATATTGAATTGAGGGAAAGAAGAAAAAAAGATAGTTTGAATAAGAAAAGTATGGGCATTGCTTTTCTCTAATAAGGGAGACCTAGCAATCAACTTACTATTTCGGATTCTAGCAAATAAAATAGAAAAAGTAGGGGTATTGATAGAGACATTTCTCCTAGGGAAGAAATGAGAACAGGTCAAAGTAGGTGGGAAATTTTATTAAAATTACAATTAAACTGCTGCTTCACCTTAAGCATTCAAAATTATCCCCAAAAAGTGTTTCAGATCTTGAAAATACGAAGGGTCCCACCGGTCAAAGTGGTATGTGATGAAAACCACCACAGCCATCAGATCCAGTTTTCACATGTGGACCCTACCCCCATTCCCTTAATGGTGATGGTGGGGCTTTGATTGGGTGTCATGTAGCTGTTGTTTGTTGGAAAGTCGGTGATGTCAACTAAACATTAAATTTTGTGTGTGGACCTGTGGAGTCATCTCAAGTGCTGCTGCCATCTGTACATGGTAGAGTGGGACCACATGATTTGACAGGGGAATATTCTATTAGGACATGTACAGATGGCAGCACTTGATATGGATTCCGAACTCTCCCGTCCTAAACATTGCTGATATTAGCTGGGGTGGTGGCTGGTTGGGGGGTTGTGTGGGCTGTTCTTTGATGCAGACTTCTGTATCAAAGTTTTAATGCAGAAGTCCCTCAAATTGCAACGTAATATACTCGTTCGGGCCCACTTGGCCCTTGAACGTCTGGCCCACACTATGATAGACCTACACACCAAAAATCAGCATGATTGGTGATTTCTAGCCGTAGGATTTGAACACGTTTTTTTATCATGGGCTTTATTAACAGGCCTATGAATTGATTCCAAGCCCATGATGAAAAAGTGCTCAAATCCAATGGCTAGGAATCATTAATCACACTGATTTTGGTGTGTGGGTCCACCAAGATGTGGGCCAAACATTCAGGGGGCAGTGGGCCCGAAGAGTACTACGTGGCAAATTGAGGGACTTCTGCATCAAAATTTTGATACAGTAGTAGATATCATATATTTTTCCGGGTTTGTTGTGTTAAAAGAGTGTGGGGACTTCACGCGGTCAGTATTTTTCCACGGATACCAAACTTGTTTGCCCACTACTTTTGTCGGCACCACTTCCGTGTGAAATTGAAGAGAGAATCAGAGGACCTGACCACTAACACATGAGTGCAAGTTGAACACTCTTTTTCGGGTTCAGTTGGGACCCACATGAGTGCAAGTTGGTTAGG
Organism: Euptelea pleiosperma; assembly: GCA_035048495.1. Lineage (NCBI taxonomy): Eukaryota > Viridiplantae > Streptophyta > Magnoliopsida > Ranunculales > Eupteleaceae > Euptelea > Euptelea pleiosperma. Next base: position 21,677,410 of record CM068544.1, on the reverse strand, counting down.
GAACTCCTTTTGTGCTTCAGTGGACCCCTATTATGAACATGGCCGGTCAGCTTTAGCAGGTGGATCTGTCTTACTTCAGCTTTTAACCTGTACAGGTTTCACATTTTTGTAGTACAAGCGATTCCAAGATAAGACTGCAACCATGCAACCCAAATGAGAATATAAAAATGCTGACCACACAAAAGAATGTGATATGAAGATTTAGAAAGGACAATTATAACGGTCATATAACAGGTCTAAGAACGGTCCTTTAACATTATAACGGGGATAGATCGAACCCGGCTAGCATCATTCAAAAGGGTATCTCATGTGGGACACATGAAACAATGGGGGCATGTACCCTAGAAAACTTGATCAGTAATTACAACATCGCTTGTACCATCATATTCCCCAGCATCAGAGGTAGCAAATGTTGGCACTGTGAAGATAGTATATTATTATAAAGCAAGTGAGCAACTAGAAACCACACAATTATCCCCGTTACAAAATAAAACACAAGAGGGATGAAGCCTTCTTTTAAACGAAAAGGTCTTTACATGATGTTTGATTGTTTGATATCTCCAAAACCCAAGTTCAAAGCAAAGAAAAGGACCTTGTTTGTTACTTGTCATCCTTCACATTAACTAAATTCTACTCCATCCATTCATCACTTTCTTTGTACAGAAATAAAGAAAAAAGATGAAAAAAAAAAAAAAGTGGGGTGCGGGGGGAAGGGTGGCGGCATAGAGATTTAGGTTGGACCAGAGAAGCAAGCAACGGGCCCGCTGCATCACCCTCTCCCTTTTCTCCCCACCCCGAACAAACACAAAAACCAAGCCAAGAATGAATTGCCTGAGAAACACCAGAAAACCAGCTGTTCCCCTTTCTGGTTGGATGGGGCCCATGCCTCCAGCATCACTGCCTACCAATTTGCTCTGATGGCGGTTGCCAGGTGCCACAAATGAGAGAAATCTCAATAGTTACACCTACAAAATAATGTATGTGAGATAACCGCTAAAGGATTAAAAAGAGCAGTACCAGATCTTGTAGAGCGATGCTGGAGAGGCCTCTTTCGCCCTCACACGGGGTTCATTGGATGGTGAGGGCCCTGTGTGGGGCCCGGTTCACTGCGATGCTTCCCCGCTGCTGGCCTGAGCACACTCCTTCCTCCCCTCTCTCACCCGAGAGGGAATGAAATGTTGACACAGGGAAGCCCTGGTGATGTTGGTAGCAGCCATTGCCATTGCCATTGCCATTGGAATATGCATGTGGTTCTTGCCGACCACTAGAGGAATCCACATTTCCATGACAGTCGGAGGGCAATGGTTCAGAACCAGATGAGCTGGCTGAGTGTGTAGAGGCGGCTGCACCAGAAGCCATGCCCTTCTCAGATGTGGGGTTAGCTGCATCACAGTCATTCTTCTTCGTGTTGAGAAAACGGCCTCCACAACCCCTTGCCCTTCTCATAGCATGCTGATGCCGAGATTCATGAAGATATGGCTGTACAAAAGGGATGACAATCCACAAATCACATAATTAAAGCTTCTCCAGAGTACCAAATCTGTTTCTTAAAAATAGGCATCTCAGAAACCTACTCATAAATACGAGTTGGCAATACCATTTGAAGAAATATAGCTCAGGTGATAGTATTGGAAGATAAAAGGAGACGAATCCCAAAAGAAAACAAAAACAAGGCAGATCTCACTCACTATACCGATCCGAGTGGAATCCCCTAGCAAATCATCCCATCTAAAAACAAACGAATAAAAAAAACAGCCTGCAAACTCATGGGACACGAAAGACCAAAGGAATATAAAAAAGCTTTGATATTCAGAATCAGCTTGAGAACAGAAACTTCTTTCCCCTCAAAAATCCTTCGAGCTCCTTTCCTTCCAATCCACCCGCCACAAAGTGAATGGGAGAATATGCCAAAGAAACCGCCCTCGCCATAAGAGAAAGATCATCGAACTACCAAGCAAAAGTTCTCCCACATGCTCTGGAACCACGAATTCAACTCCAAACATAGAGGAGGTGGTCTGCCACACCTCGAAGGTATACCGACAATGAATCAAAACATGATCAACGGACTCAGTGTCGGACTTGCAAAGCTCACACCTATTTGGCAGTAAGTGGTCTACTGTCAAAATTTTACTAGCTGTCCACACAAAAGAACTTCACCTTGGACAGAATAGGAGCCCCCCAAATAATAGGATTTGGAGGGGATATAGTACATATGTATTCGTCTTTTACAAAATTGCCAAGTACCAAGGCATGTCAGTTATTAACTTATTACAGTATTGGGTGAGAATAACCGCACAATCCCATGTCTTGCTTGATAAGCGTGACTGATATGCTGCATGTTGGTTTTTTGTTCCAATTCATGCACCAAAACGTGCAAAAAGGCTTACGAATGCCAATATGGGGTAACACATCATTCGTAATGTAGATGCAGTCCCTCACGAACAACAGAGTGAATGTGCCACAAAGGTTATTCTTCAAAGTTTTGATTGAAGAACCAAAACAACAAAGAAACCTGTGGCACCAAGGATTTAAACCAACCCTAGAAGAAAGAAAAGAACTCCCAATCCATTTAAGCAACCTAGCCCTAACCCTAGCAACTTTCGGATAGGTACCTACCAAATAACTCAACATATGGAGAATCCAAAAGAAGAGTACCTGCCAACCTAATATACTGAGAGAATTAGCGATGCCCACCAACATATCTTTTAAAGTTTGATCTAAGAATCAAAACCAAGAAGAAACCCTAGGCAAACTGAATCTAAACCACCCCTAGAAGAAATACTAATCATACAAAGAACTCTCCCATTAAGCACCCTGACCCTAATCCAGCAACCTCCAAAAAGAATACCTACCAATATGGAAAATCCAGAAAGAAGACTACCTACCAATACTTCTTCTCATTATATTTAAAATTGGCTATTCTCCTCGACATTTTTTGGTACGAATATGACAAGAAACTCCAGATGTGAAAACCATTGGATGCCCTCACACGGGAGGATTCTGCATTTGAACAATATATATATATATATATATATAGATAGATATATTGTCAACTTAGAAAGTCATGAAACATTCCCACCTATACAGTAGTCATCCAAACCAAGGGGGAATAGGATTAGGTCTTCTGGTCGAAGATCAAAACTCTGTATCATTCCCATGGTTCCTGTTCAAAATGTGTAGAGCTCAATGGGACCACATTTGGATCCCCATTCCATGATAGTTTTTTACTAAAATCTCACCCAGTCTTCCATTCCATTCATACCTTTTTCATTCTCTGAAACAGTTGGTAGAAACTCCAATTCATATTAAAGTTTGATTATAATCCAAATCTATGATTACTTTCAAGCGTCCCTAGTATCAGCATATTATGTTGTAACACCCCATGCCTTATGCAGCATGAAGTCTAGTGCCCCTTGTATCAGCATAGCATATTCTGTTGTAACATCCCATGCCTCATGCATAAAAGCCTGAAGTCCAGCATGAATGATCAACTCTTCGATGCATAGAAAAATGTGGAGTTTTGAACCAAAATAGAGACCTTCCAGAAATACATCACAGCTGTTAGATGTGGATGTGACATTTGGGTGCCCAAAGTTGTTTTACAAGAACTCGTCATTAAAATTAGGCTGCCTTGTGTGCATATATGCCTTTATTCCCTGGTACAACAGAGACACTTCAAAATCCATATAATGGAGGGTAGGATACCCTGAGAGATAAACTATCATTCTCCTCTACATCTCCGACCGATGGTTGCAATCTTTGCGTGTGCCTTCAATATGTGAATTTCAACAAGATCTACAGAATTTTTGTTGCATAAGCATACCATTCCTCTTGTTTAGGGTCCATTTGCTCCAATGGTAACTCATTGCTTGTTAAGTAAAGCACATGGTGAATTTTAGAAGGTAAAGACTGATGTTGAACAGTTCAATAAGTACCAAAATCATCCAAGAACTGATGACAGTTAATAGTGGAGATGCCGGTTCCAACTTCCAGCTTCACATGGGCCAATGTGGAAACGCAGAAAATCAGAGCCAGCTAAGACTATGTTTTTCTTTTAAAGGTGAAGGCTTCTACGCTTGAATAAACTTCAGAACGAAATTAAACTCGAAATCTATATAGCACAATAATCAAACATATAAAAGCACTTCAGTATTTTATGGAAAAAGGAAGGTTCATGTCTTATTGGCCATCCCCAAAGAACTCTGGTTTTGACATCTATACTTGTCTAATATTTAGCTTTACCTTTCTATCCCCAGAGAAATTCATTTATGTTACTATATTTTCATTACACAAGATTGTGATTTAATTACTCCACACCCCGGACGTGAGGGCAACCCCACTCTCCCCAGACTTGGGTGGCAAATTAAATACTCAAACTTTTGAACTGAACCCCTAATTCCTTCACGTCTCATATCCATAGGCCACTTTACCCAATGTAACACAGTTATGTGGTTAGGAGAACCATTTACTCCATTCTTTAATACATGTTTAAGTTAGCAGTTTACATCTACTACTGTTGGGGCTCTTAGCAAAAATCCAATCCAACCTGATCTTCCCTTTTTGTGAAACTGAATTCCAAGCTAACATATTCTTAACTATACTTTATTTTCTCAACATAGGCCACTCCATGTCCAATCTTTTCCCTTCAAACAAAAAAAAGAAACAAAAGAAGAAATGAATGAGAGCCAGACTTCTTTTTTAAGCTAACTTGGTTTCAATAACGCAACTTCAATTCAATTTTTCTCTTTCAGCAAATTCAATTTCAATCTAATACTTCCCCTTTTAGCACCACATAATGGTTCCTTCCTCAGGAAAACCCAAATCCCAAATCCAACTTTCCCTTCCATCATAGCTCGACAAACTCAAACTCTGTCCTGTGTGCACCAGTCTTCCCCCTATTCTCGCCATCCATCACCCTAAAAAATAAACAAAAAGAGGGGCAATGGACTCTCACTTGCCTCCCTCGTCCCTCACAAAGAACAAAAGACTTTCTTCCTCTCTTTTAGTTTATCTCCATGGACCAAAACTCGCTTAACCACTTATCAAAAAACAAAACCCACTTAACCTTTTCTGTGTACTTGCCTTCTCAGCCTACTAGTTCCTACATTCTTTCCCTAGTTACCTAATCTCATTTCAATCAAGTTCACTAATTCAATCAAGCTCTCCCAATGTAACCAAAGGTCCCAAACTCAAAATAGACACAACACAAACAATCTAAGAACTTGACTCATAACACAAATTTCAAAACTAATTAATATAGGCCTTTTCAAATTACTAATGCTACTACAACTCAGAAACTAACCCCAAATTACCTTGTGTCCGTTCTTCATTGAATAATATAGAAACTAAACTCCTAACACATAGCGACTCAAAATAGGAACTCGCTGACACTAACACTTGCTGGAATTCTAACACTCGGTGTTCTGTGATTGTCAGTTGCATATTTTTTTATTATAGTCAAATCTGTTGATGTTATGTAAGGCAAAATATAGTCAACCATCCAGGTGTCGAGTTATATTTATTCCATGGTTTCTGTAGCAGCCAAGCTCACTTGGCATCCACTCTTTTTCTTGAAATTGATATTTTTTCTTTATCGTCTTACTTAACATGGCTGCTGTCACTCTCATTGCTTCTGCAAAGAAACTTTGGCAGGATTGTGCAACTCTCATTGCTTCCACAGAGAAACTTTGGCAGGATTATTATGACAATCTTCCATATCCCATGTTATATCCCAATGCTTTGGTAGCTCACAGCACTCAACTTTCAATCATCTTACCATTGCATTTGTTGCCAAATTTTGTAAACAAGAACATGCATCATTCAACCACTGCATATACTGTAGCTGTTAAGTGCATTCTTTAGTTCATCAAAGGCTCCTCCCCCCCAACCATGGTTTGTAATGATGGTGTTCTGTGGTTGTTTGTCGCGTATTTCTTGATTATAATCAAACCTTATGTTATAAGGCAACATATTGTCAAGTTTCCAGGTGTCGAGTTCTATTATTATTCCATGGTTTCTGTAGCAGCCAAGCTTGCTTGGCTTCCACTCTTCTTGAAATTGATATTTTTCTTTATCGTCCTACCTAACATGGCTGCCAAGACCAAGTTGTCTAAAGAATGTCATTAGTGATTATACTACAAGTTAAGGGTTTGATGAGCTCAAACGTTATCGGAGTAATAAGGAACTTCCAAGTCAAATGTCCGATGAGACTTGTTTAATGTATAGACCTTTTTTATTTACTTCTTTCGCTTTGTTGCCTTTGAGAGATTGATAAAGGTAGTTATTTAAAGGCATTTCCTCATGAAACTACTAATTATGAATACAAATATTAATTCAATTCCCTCACATATGAATGTAAGGGGATTCTCATATCATTGGAAACCTGCAATCTAGTTCATAGGGTTCAGGTTACCTATCGCACTTTTTTCTTCTGGTCGTGCCTATAATGCCATAATTATATACAATTGGATAAAAACTGAAATATCTTGGTGCAGTCTAGAGTTAATTCTACCAACGCTAATAGTTACCTCAATATCATTATTTTAACTATTGCTTGAGCTGCATCACAAAACTATCAATGCATATTAACTCCTAGCTCGGTGGCATGGCACATTCCTACAATACTCATGCTGCGTGTGGTAAACTCAATGTTGTCGATGTCGCATTGGATCAAAAAATTGCAAAGCAGCAAGATTCAAATTGAAAACATAAGATTCATACAGATTTTTCTTCATGATCTAAGAAAAATCCAAAATTAGAAAAAGAATAATGTGTAAATCCTCCATAATTTATCATACATTGACACAATATTCTACAAACCCTAACATATAATAACAAAGAGTTTACCTAGCAATCCCTATATGTACTGTAGAGACACTATTCTAAATTCAAAGAAGTACAAACCAAAGAAAAATTAAATCATGTATCATCAAATCATCACCTAAAATTAAACAAATTGCTCTCCCATCAATAAAGTCTCAACTCTCAATCATTCAAATTGCATGCATAGGCATGTACTTCATCCGTGTTATGTGCTGTTTCGTGAGAAGCACACCACCATAAAAGGTTTCTCCTCTATTCGAAGAATGGAAGGGGGTTTATTTTTGACACTCACATACGTCCAACGATTCTTCTGGTTTTGAACCAAATTTTTAAGGTCCAGCATCACCCTTTGTTTAAAGGTTAGAGTTCTAAACAGAGCTTTGTGCAACAACAGTTAGATGTGGGATAGATTTCTTTTTTGGAAATGCTTCAGAACCTGGGGTTAGAAGTTGATCATTAAAAAAGGTTATTCTCCAAGGGTAGGGTTGGTGAGACGTTTAGTGATGTCAATAGCACACTACCAAGCATGCAACTGGCCAGTTACGCAATTGATGGTTTTGACGTTGAGCAGAATCATAATGAGATTTCCCATGTTCTGGGAGTTAGGGAGCATCAGACAAATCAGAACCCCTTCTCTTCCCCTTGTTTTGCGTCTCTTTCTTTGGCCTTCTCCAGGTAGGAGGCCTTAGTGATGAGATGAGTAAGGAAAATAGGAGAGCCCTGGTGCCTCTCTCAGAAGATATTTCCCCACATGGGCTGTTATCAATGACGGTAAATTAGCCACTCATGACTCAAGAAAACAGGGAAGCAGATTATCTATTACAAGGAACCTTGTAGTACATAGCTGCAGGGAAGTTTGGACCACGTTCGGGTAAGGAGAATGGAACTGATAGAGTGGACAACCAGGAATCTGTTCAATCAGAGTGGGTGTTGAAATAAGGGATGGAATTTGGTGGCTTTCTTGGCTTGTCAAATGAAGGTCATGAGAAGGAAATTAGGGAAATGTTCATTGCTATCACACATAACCATTGAAGATGCAACAAAAGATGTAGTTACTGAGGAGCTGGGACATGGTGTGAAGGAAATACCAAAGATGGTGGGAAAGTCTTGAGGAATGGGGAAAGCACATCTATGGAATAGTACCCGAAGGGTGAGTCATGGAATTAAGAATTTTCTTCTCCCACCAGTGAATAGATGTCACGTAGGAGGTCAAAGTTGTCCAAAGAGGTTTTGAACTTACCTCTTGCCATATGAATCTCAATGGGAAATCAAGGGAGAGGAGCCAACAGAGGAAGGAGAGACGTGGGGAAAACACTATTGCAATGAGTGTTAGAATCCTTTCGTGGAATACAAGGGGGCTGGACAATAAGGATTGAAGAATCATTTTCAAAAACCTCATTAAGAAATGGAGAATAGACATTGTTGTCATCGGGGAACTAAATTAGAGCTTTTGGATGATAAGGTGGTGGAAATATGGGTAGGAAGGAATGTGGTTGGAGAGCAATAACAACAAAGGGAACAACCGGTGGTATTGTAGTGGTTTGGGATCATGTGGCAATTAATGTGGTAGACGTCTTCATTGCTGAGTTCCCTGTATCTATTTTATGCAGTAGTGTTGAAGATCAATCCTTAGGTCTTCTCTGGAGTTTATGGCCCGACTGATCATTAGATAAGGTCTAACTTTTGGAAGGAACTGGATTGCACTCTAAGTCGATGGGATCTTGTGCATTGGTGGTGATTTTAACATTATTCAGTTTTCTTATAAGAAAATAGGCGGAAGTAGAGTTACTTGAAGAATGAAGGAATTTGTAGCTTTTATTGATAGACATTACTAAGTGGAGCCCATTATATGTGGTTGAATATTCAAGGGAGGCGTACCATGTGCAGATATGACTAATTTCTAATGTCAGGTAGTTGGAAAGCTCAATTCTTCAATGTATCTCAGTAAGCGGTCCTGAAACCAGCTTCAAACCATACTCCATTGCCACTTGTTTGTGGAGGGCTTCAACATTAGATAGTTGGAAAGCTCACTTCTCTAATGTATGTCCATAAACGATCCTGGAATCAACTTCAGACCATACTACATTGCCGCTTGTTTGTGGAGGTCTTCAAAGATGAGCCTCTCCTTTCAAGTTCAAGAATATGTGATTGCAAGAGCCGAATTTTCTTGTGCTTACAGCATCTTTGTGGGATTTGTTCCGATTTTCTCAGGCAAGGCAGCATATGTATTCTGTATGAAGTTGAAGCCATAAAGGGACAACTCAAGGAGTGGAATAAGGACGTATTTGGTCAGCTGGATCATAAGATGGGTGTGCTTCTTGACGAGATTGCTTCTTATAATAGGATGGAAGAGTGTGGGGCTCTAACAATGGAAGAGTGGAGGAAAGTGGATGATAATAATAAAATTCTTAAATGGTCCATGAACCAAAGAATTAATTCACAACAGAGGTCTAAACTAAAATGGCTTGAGGGGGACGAAACACTATACGCTTTCATCATATATCCAATGCTAGAAGAAGTAAATATACTAGGCTTTGGAAGGCTAAGTCTCTGGTAGATGAGGAAGATAAGATTAGGGAATGCATTGTGGAGTTTTACTATTAGTCTATTCCGAGTCAGGTCATGTAAGGTCAACTCTGGATAGGTTGAGTTTTGACTGCACCGGTCTAGAGCAATGTGATTGGTTGGAAAGACCGTCTAAGGAAGAACAGATAATGGACTCTATAAGGGAGTTGAGTCGTGATCAGGTTTACACTTGCTTTCTATAAGAGATGTTGGGATATTATCAAAGAGGACTTCATGAATGTGATTAAGAAATTTGAAAAGGAAGCTCACCTCCATTGGAGTTCTAATAGTACCTTCATTACTATTAAGCCTAAGACGTAAGGGGCCGACTCCTTGAGAGATTCCGTCCTAGTAGTTTTTTTTTTATTCCGTCCTTGTAGTTTGGTAGGAAGTGCTTACAAAAAGCACTGTCTCCTAGATTTAAGGAGGTGTTAAGTGCGCTATTATTTCTCCTTTCCAAGGTATTTTTGTTAAAAGTAGACATAACCTTAATAGCGTTCTAATTGCTAATGGATGCATTCCTTATAGAGTCAGAAAAGGGGACTAAAGTATCTTGTGTAAAGTTGATATGTAGAAGGATTATGACCATGTTAGTTGGAGTTATTTGAATTATATGCTTTGTAGGATGGGTTTGGGTGTTAGATGGAGGAGAGATATCAAATCATGGTTTGTGATACGCCGAGGTTTGAGATACGTCAAGGTCTGAGATAGGCCGACCCATTATCCTATTATTCCTTTTTATTGTCGTAGTGGAGGCTCTTAACACCGGTCAGAATGTTGAAAGACGAAAGTGTTGGAGGGGTTTTGGGTGGGAGATAATGGTCTTACCATGTCTCACTTATAGTTTGCGGACGGCACGATTTTCACCTCTAAGGCTTCTCTCAATCAGTTAAGATAATTGAGATGTATACTCATGTGTTTTAAGATTGTATATGAGCTGCAAATCAACTTATCCATGAATGAGGTATTTGGAGTGGGTGACATCCCAAATTTGGGGGAGCTGGCTGGTACTCTAGGTTGCAAGCTATGGCGTCTTCCTATTATGTATCTTAATCTTCCTCTAGGAGCTAGTTACAAAGCTAAAGACATTTGGGACCCGATGGTTGAGCGATTTAAGATGAGATTTGCATCCTGAAAGTAGGGCTACCTCTCAAAAGTAGGAAGCTCACTTTCATCAAAAGTCCTCTCTCCAGCCTTCATATTCACTCTCCATCCATGCTTTTCTATCCTAGCGAGCATTGCCGATAGATTGGAAAAGTTGGTTAGGGAAAGGTGATACCCACAGGTACCACCTTGTTGATAGGGAGAAAATTCGTAACAAAAGAAGGGAATCGGTTTTGGTATTCGACATTTTAGGGACATGAACAAAGCCTTACTAGGCTAGTGGCTGTAGAGATTTGGAGGAGCCGGATAGTGTGTTGCGTAAGTTGTGGTTTGTAAATATGGCAGCAGAAACAATGGATGGGATTGTAATTCTAATCTCTCCTCCTATGGGGTTAGTGTATGGAAAGGAATTCGTGATCTTTTCGATACTTCTAAGAAGGGCCTTCAATTCAAGGTTGGGTGTGGAGATTGGGTGAGGTTTTGAGAAGACTCGTCATGTGGGAACAACCCTCTCCATGCAAAATCCTTCTCTGTATTCTATGTCAAATCTTAAAGGGATTCTTGTGAAGGATTACGTCGTTAGCTTAAATGAAAATGCTTCTTGGTTCTTGGACTTCAGAAAAACTTAAACGACTGGGAACTAGAAGATCTCGTTTCTCCCTTGATTGGAGGATGTCGCGATGGGACCTGAGGGGCATCTTTTCAACAAGGTTTTTTTTCTAAATTTAACTTTAGCAGTATCCTCCTTATTTTTGCCTCTTTATATGGACTTCTTGGTTCTATCCAAGGTAGTTTTATTTATTTTGATGCCAATCCACGACAAAACTTACGATGGACCACTTGATTAATAGAGAGAAGATTATGCCTAATATATGCTTCATGTGCAAGTCTAGTGCCAAGTCAATGGACCATTGCCTCATTCATTGGGAATTTACCAATGAACTATGGCGTATTTTCTTCCCCCTCTTGGGATTTAGTTAGGTTCTCCCGATACAAGAACGTGATCTTTTCTTTGGATGGTCTATTAATGTTGTTGACACTTGTGCTAGTATCCTTTAACAAATACTCTCGTTCACTCTTACATGAACCATCCGGAAAGAGAAGAACACGTACATCTTTGAGGGCAAAGAAGAGGATATCGTCTTAGTGGTTTTGATGTATTTTTGTTCATTAGATCTTACAGAGTTTAAAGGCCGCTTTTCCAAGAAAAATAGTATTAGACGAGAGGAGATTATTGGTGATTCTTAAAGCTCCTAGTCTACTTTGTTTTATTTTTTTTGGTCCTCTATTGGGAACCACCTGCTGCTCATAAATAGTAGGAGTTTTCTACTTTTCTCCCATTTTTCAATCTATACACCCATACTTATCAAAAAAATGTTTAAGAGTATGACTCTCAATTGGGAGTAGAATCAACCTTACCCTTAAAATAGAGCAAAGCTGAGAAAATGAACTAGGGATGATCCTCTTATTCATAGAATGCTTCTACAAACAAATTCCGTCATCCATGCCCCTAACTCGTTAAACTTTGGAGTTCCCTATTAAGGGCCCTATAAACATTATTTGTAATTGTTAAGTGCTATGTTAACTTAAATACAAAAACTAACAAAAAAAAAAACTAAAAAACAACCCACGGTTGAGTAGCATATAGCAGCAAACATTTAAAATTCGTTTAATTAGTAAAATCATGCACTGATTTTCTTAAAGTGTTTAAGGTCTAAGAAAACCAAAAGCACAAAAATAAGTCATTGTTTTCACTTGAAGATGTGTCCCACGTTTTATTCAAATTGTAAGATTCAACCGTGAATCTTACCTACATCGTAAGATTCACATAAGAATCATAGCATTTTTTATACAAATGAATTCAAACCTAAGATTCCATTCATTTGGGTTAAAATTAATTTGAATAGAAATTGTAGGATTTAGGGACACTGTGTGTACCAAACAAAACATAGATTGCGAGGGCATTAGGATATCTAACTTCTACTGGCTCCTCTTTAGGAAAAGGGTATGCTAGGCTATACTCTTAAGTACGGGCCTACATCATGCTTCAAAGATCATTATGACCATTCCCTTGAATAATACGACTTCAGCCATAAAAACAATGAGACAATGGGAAGTCATCTTCTAAGTAGATATTTTGTTTACAATTAAATTGACAACATAGCAAATATGTTGTTCCCATGCATTATATTTGTTCACAAAGATGCAAACAACCTGCAGACCACAAATATGAATGACCTATTGAAGTGAGATCAATATTTAGGATAGACAAACCAAAGCAAGTATGTATATCTACCTTTCTAACTTTTATCAGTTTCTTTTCCAGTTCAGCCTTGGCACGTGACTGTCTTCGCCTCAGAATTCCGTGGTACTGCTTGGCATTCACATAAACAGGCTCCTCTGCCATTTCAAGGGGCAAAGGCATTCTAGTGTGACGCATTCCAAGTAAATGAGGATGTACCTGACGAAATTGCCAAGAATCATTAGGCAGAGCATTCGTGTCTTTAAACAACTCCAGTGATATTTTTTCCTAAATCCTAATATGTGGCCTTCAGTGGTCTCATTAGTGTAGAGGATATCCCTTAGACAAATACTTAGACCAACTATAACGAGGAATCTATATGGTATACTATCATTCACAATATAGCTTTCCCTAAATACATCTACAAGGCCCCACGTCCCACTGTCCCAGTCCATATTTACAATAATGAAGTAATTACTCTTGTAACTACTAATAGATTTTATGCAATGGGCAAAAAATGGTGTGCTCCAAAAATGAGAAAAATTGAATCTCAATCAGAGATCAAAGTTGGCATAACAAAACTGAATAAATGAAAGCAATTTCTAGAGAAAACACAAAGAAAGGGTGACCTTCGCATCTACAACCAGTGCTTGAAGAGATAACAGATCATGCACAAATTGGAAGACCAAATTTCATAAATCAACCCAATCAGAAAGGCATCATCATGTTAATCATATATGTGCACAGAAGACTACAGGTTGCATACCAGCGCCTGAGTTCCATAAGCAGTCATTATTCCCCCGTAATATGGATCAGAATATGGATACGGTGCACAAGCCTGTAACAATTACAAAAACACTTAGAATCCCTCAAGTGTCTTATCCCCAAAAGCATGTAAGGTACATAACCTTGATTTCATAGAATAAAAACGGATGCCTTCACAAACTATCAGCATTCACAATTCTAAATGTGAAAGCAAGAGAGGAGGTGGGGTTGGTGATGAACTCTTACTATTGAGTGACCAACAAGTTCAAGCTGGGCATGCGGTATGATGTATTCGCCACACGTTTGTGGTATTGTAGATGCAACATGCTGCAGATGCTGGTGTTCATGTCCATAATTTCCATCTGATCCTGAAAGGAAGATCCTTGTTACTATTATAACAAAGTAATTATCCACCCCATTGGATAAAAGACATCGACATTCCACTAAACCATTTAGAGCACATAAAACATATCAAATGAACAATCTAGAATTTTCCTTTTTAGGTCGATAATAGCAAAGGCCGACTCCCAGACTCAGACAGGAGACCATCAATGTGTTAGACGAGTAGATGGGAATATATCAATATATGCTACATTTAAAAATATAATGGTACTAAACGTTTGAAGAAAAAGATTGAAGGCATTGCAAGTGAAAGGGGGGCAATGAGAGCCATACTGATACTGGTATTCAATGGTGGAAGTGAGACAGTCCAAAAGGAAAAGCTGTGCAAGTTATCAAAAAGCATAGCAGCCCGAGATACGATACTGTAAATGAAAAGCATGTACAAATGAGGAGATACCTGACTTGGTCTTCTGGTTCACTGTTACGTGTCTTAGACATGGATTTGAATGTTGTGGTCAGATAGAAATAAAAAGCTATGTAACCAAGGCACTCGTTTTCTAAGAATTTGTCACGTTGGCCACTCTATCGTACTCGCATTCCGGACACTCGCCCACACACTTTCCCAAAGAATCTTAAATTTATTTATATATTTGTTTTCAGATATTATTTATATAATGTTTATATGGTTTTAGTGAAAAACTATCAAGGTACGGGAAAAACATACAGATGTGTAAAAAAAGTGAAAACTGCAACATCGCTACAGTGTATCCTATATATTATGATACTTTAAAAATAATATATTCACAAAAGTATACAATATTAAAGAACGTTGAAAACAAGAAACACATTTGAGTTGTATAAATAAACGTGTTGCCATGTCTCCAAAACGTAGTACAGCTGAATGTTTGATGCGGCCAAGATTTAGAAATGAAGTTTCCTTGTTATATAGGTTCTTTGTAAACTAATCTGGGAAAAAATTTCACTGAAATTAGGGTGCGCACAAGATTAAACTACAATTTTTGGACCTTAGCTTTTCAAAATAAGTATAATCAATTGATAAGATACGAAAAATGTATACGCACCGAGTAGATCCCTGTCCCATCAGACAAGAAAGATCAACTAAGCTATTTTAGATATCAAATTATCACCTCATAATGGCAATGAACTCGTCCAACATTTTAATCTTTTAATTTTTTTTTCCACTAATAAATTGGAAAATGAATATTGATACAAACATGAAGAACATGCATGTCATTTTTTTTCACTTTTCCATTATTCTTTCCAACTCTGGCATACTGAGCAACAAGATAACAAAGATGCCTACTTCGTTCCAGAGTGACGTGAAGCTGGCAAGAAATTGGTGACCAATATTGAAGGCTGGTTTTTCTGATCCAGAGGATCATAAATTTCCTGTTTTAACACCTATAATAAAAGAATATTTTCAGAGCACGTCTTGCAAGAAAACATAAACAGCACATAATTTCAAGTACCGGATTGTGAGGTTACAGTAGTCTGCATTTCTTTATTAACACCATCTCCATCATCCGGGGCACCGTCAGCTTGTGATTGGCCAGCTTTGGTCCCCATGCCACCGTCTGGGAGTTCCAGTGAAGAAGATTTTGATGCGCTCTCCCCTAACACGGCCGGAGGAACAGCATTATACGCAATACCACGCCACCAA
Source organism: Euptelea pleiosperma (assembly GCA_035048495.1). Taxonomy (NCBI): domain Eukaryota; kingdom Viridiplantae; phylum Streptophyta; class Magnoliopsida; order Ranunculales; family Eupteleaceae; genus Euptelea; species Euptelea pleiosperma. The sequence goes on along the minus strand of CM068544.1, from coordinate 21,661,889 downwards.
GGTTGAGAACAGATAGTTGACGGTGGAATGTTGTGCGCATTAGGTCCTAGTGGATTTGAAGTTTCAGGTTTCGATTGCATGCTTCCAACTTCCTTTGGTAAATTATCAATCCCCAATGCAACTATACCAGCAAAGAATTCCCAAGTCAAACAACACATCAGAGCAAAGCCATCAGAAGACTAAAAAGTAGAAAATGGTGAAAGCATATCACAGATTACTCTATAACTGAAACCCTGAAAACCAACAGAGACAAAAGGAAGCTACGCCAGCCTAACCAAATGAAGAAAATTATTTGAACCAACAACAATATATGAAAATGACCAAAAACAGAACGACAAAAAAGGGTTTAAAAGTAGCCAGATTGATAGAAAATTCTATCCAAGAAAGCCCTTAAATTTCCCACCAAGGGAGTAAATCCTATCTTACCGAAACTAAGGCAACAACGGAGACAAAAACATCAGAAATTTGGATAAGATACCCAAAAGGGAGACAACTAAAAACAACCCCCCAATTTTTTTCATGTAAATAGAATATCCTAAACGAGTAATTCTCTTCGGAGAACAGTTTCAAGCTCCAACCGAACCAAATCAAAAAGAATTTCGTAACCACCCGTCACAGAGAAATCATCAGTGGTAAGGCTAAATACACACAAAAAGAGAGTAAAGCCACCCAAACCAACGGCAAAGTGCAAACCCATGAACACTACAAAACCCTCAAAAAGCTACCACCTTTCTCATTCCTCTAAGCCAAAAACCCTGCTCAATTCAACGCAACCACTGAAATCTTCATCGGGAAGATCAAAATCCAACTTCTGTAAATCACCAGAAAATAAAATAAAATAAACTGCTAAATTCAACGCCGATTTAATCCAACTTCAACAAATCACCAGAAAATCAAAAACCGCTCAATTCAACGCCGATTTTCCAAACAAACGGCATCTGTTTCCAAATTCTACATAGACGAACTCAAAGTCTATATCCTATTAAAAAAAACACTCCAAAAACTACATAAATCGACAAATCAAAGATCAAGAAACCAAACATTCCAAAAAAAAAAAAAAATAGACTAACGAACTAATCTTACACCAAACTTCTCCCAAGTAACAAGCATCAAAGCAACACCAGAAAAAATCACCAAGGAAACAAGATTCCACCAATACCCTAAGAACACAAAACCCTAATCCTCAAAACCCCCCCTTGAATCACTCGACTAAGACAGTGACAAAGAAACAAAAAACATAAAAAAAAAACGGCGAATTTTCCTAGAAGAAGAAGAAGAAGAAGATGAAGAAGAAGACAACGACTTACTTACAGGCTATCAAGGACAGTAGCGAAGGAAGGAAACCCTAGAATTCTCTCTTGCAAAATTCAAGGCCATCGATTTCTCAATAAATCCATTTTTTTTCTGCAATTCTGAAAGAGAGAAACAGTAGAAGTGAAAGAGAAAAACAGAATAAAATAATAAACAGATTTTTATTTTTTTAATTTATAGTCACGCAAAGGTCGCTCTCTCTCTTTCTCTCTCCCTCCTCTTTAAATAACTCTTTTTTCTAAAAAATTCGTTTTTTTGGATCAAATTATTTTCCCCACTTACAGCTTTAATTAAAAGAAGACATCCAAACACTTCCTCAGAGAAAAGGTGATAAACTCGGATAAAGACAAAAGTAATGACGTCGACATCCCTTGCCTTTTGCTAATGACGAAGTTGTCCCTTAAAAGGAGATTCGAATTTAGGGAACTTTTATATATTTTTTGAGGTTTTAGAGTTTTAAAAAAAGGACTATTATAAGGTGTTTCTGTACAATATAGATTAATGGTTTATACGTACCATATCTGACCGTTCAATCTTGATCAAATGATCCTAACCCTCCAATTAATAGCTTCCTCTTCTATCCCAAATCCAGCCAGGTTCTATAACAGCCGTTATAACGGATTTGGGTTATGTACCGTTTTAACGCTCAGAAAATAACAGCTGTTATTTTCCATTATAACGAAGATAACGACGACTGCTATTTTCTGAAAAAAATTCTTAAAATAACGTCTGTAATTTCCGTTACTTTTCATTATAAATTTTATTGAAATTCAAATTTTGAATTCTAGTGCTGTTTTTTTTCCGTTATTTCCCCATTTTTTCATTTTTCCCCATGTGTGTTACAGTCAGTTATAACGGCAATGCCTCCAGTCTGTTATAACGGCCCCTTTTAAACCTTGGATGTAACTTATCTTTAAAAAAAGCCAACTCTAAGTCCTGAGTGAGAAGGCCAGGACCATGCATCAGGAAGCGCAAGTCCTGAGTTCAAATCCCCCTTCGGCCACCCTTAAGGCTTCAGCCCAGCATACCTGGTGCGTGTGGATGAGGGGGTTTGCACATGCCCGAGGGATTTAGTTGGGTGATCTAAGAGGCCTGGATATCCTCATACCAAAAAATAGAAAAAAATGGGTAAGCTGGTTCATATCGGGCATTGGTTAATCCAGTAGCCATTGACACCCCCAGTCGTGAGTCACGACCTATCCAAGTACGGGTCAACCTAATGTATGTTCGGAGCATTACGTTACATACCATTTTATTGTTCAGAAAATAACGGCCGTTATGACAAAAATAACGACCGTTATTTTATACAAAAAAATTTGTTAAAAAAATCCATTATTTCCGTTATTCCCATTATAAATTTTAAATTTTAGATCCATTTTTTTCCTTTTTTTAACCCTGTGCGTTACAATCCGTTATAATGGAAAAAAAAAAAAAAAAAAGTGTAACGCCCCCAATCCGTTATACCGTTATAACGGCCCTTTTTAAACCTTGGTTCAGAGTGGACCACTTTTATGGTTTATGATGCCCCACACATCACTAGAAAAGGGAGATTGTTTGCACTTCACTATGCTCTACAGCAGTACAGCCTACGATCAATTGATTTTATTTTTCTTTTCTTCTTGGTGTAATCATAGATAAAAACAGAGTTAAATAAGCACACTTTTATTCTTCTAACGGGAAAACATAGCATTTCGGTGACTTTGTGCTATAATTAAAGAAAATTAACATCTACAAGTTCATTACAAAGGAAAAAAGAAATAAAATGATAATTTCAGGGTCATTTTTTATATTTCCAGGCCCCTTTTTATTACTTAGACAAAAGTATCCTGTTTTTTTTTGCTTTCTTGACTTGAGGAGGGTTGTGGCATCAGTAGTTAATAACAAGGAGTTGTGTATGAGTCAAATGCACGTTATTCTCCAATATGAAAATGGGCAATAAGAGGCATCTACAAGAACCCAATTTTTTTTTATTTTTTTTTGCAATTGGCAACATGGTTAGACTGGACCACAAGACTAGTGTAACGGCTTGGTCCGCACTAGACAAGTCGAGCTTTACCCGTTTGCAGGGTATGGGGAAGGTTTCAAAGTCTGGATAAACAAAGACTAAGAAAAGAAAATGAGAGAGAAAAAGAGAAAGAGAAAGATCAGGATTAAATGTGGTTTGTGCGAAAGTTGAGAACTACGTCCACTGAGAGCCAATGTTGTACAATTTTTTCCTCCCGTTCTACAAGTTATAGGATCTACTTTACAAATGTTACAAAGCAAAGTCCTCTAAGGATAGAATTCTAAAAATATAAAGTTTCCTCAGGTAAGGAGTCTCTAAAGGTGAAAGATAGGATTAAGATCCTTTCTAGAGATGGAGACTTGTAGATAGATTCTAATGTAATGTTATAATGTAAGGTGGTTAAACTTTACTTGTCCCCATCAGAAGGTCAGTTCAGATTCCGAGTCCAAACTTAGTTCTAGCTAAGTCAAATTTGGCCCGAGATGCGTATCATAAGGGTACGTCTCAAACCATGCAATTTTTGGCACTCACAGAGACCTTAAGATTTTTGGTTTTAAAATTTTCTCCATGCGACTATAAAAGAAAGAGATATTTTCAAGGGCAATAGTACCCTCAATCTTAATGGTTATCATCGGCATCTCTAAGTCTAGAACATTGACTGAACTCGAGATTCACAAAACAAAAATCTAGAAAACCATCCAACATCTCGACCTAGAGAAGACGATACAATATCATCTTCTACACAAATGCTATCATTTTCCTATTCTCAAAATCAATTTTTATCTTTATAGGCAACTTTAAACATTAAACTAGCTTGAGAACATAAAAATATTGCTTTCCTTAATAAATACTTTATTGTTTTATTTACTTGGTAAATTCGTCGATTTTAAAACTATCAATGTGAATTTTCTCGATATGACTATGGATATCGTCCTCTATTATGAATTTTCTTTGTTTCTTAGGTATCCCTGGCCCCCATTTAGAAACACATCCCATATCCTATTTTTTGTGGAAAACAAATTTTATTCAAACAAAGGCTGCCTTTACCAAAAGTTTGGGCTAAATTAGCAACCTTCCCAATCCAACAACAACAATGGTAAAACACCTGACCTCAGACATAACCAACAAAATGAAAACAACTTAAACAACATGTAAAGAGTTCTTCATTCATGTGTTTTGAAATGCTAATAAGATTTACTATGATAGTTGAAACTTTTCTAACACAGAAAGTAAATTGGTATAGTGATTATATCACCTCTCTCTAAATTGAAGTAATTTTGGAGTTCTTCGGTTCAAAGTAACCTCCCTAATCACGCAACACCATCTGATCTTGTGGTAGCTCGAGGAACGCAAGAGTGCGATGGTTCATATTATGTACAAAATGTATTAGAATATTCTAGACGCATTTTCATCCAGGTACATAGCAAAATACAAATGGAATTGAGTTTAGGAAAAGAAAGATCCATGAGTACAAAGAGAAAACAGTACCCAAAAGAACTATTTCAGGAATGGGTTGGAATGGAGTTTTGTTGAAAACTTCATTAACTTTAATCATATATCTTCTTTTTCCCTTGTTCTTTCTACTTTTTCTTTGGATAGAGCCACTACACAGTCGTAGGATTGTGTATGATTTTCTAACTCAGTCTTTTTCGGGGTTTGTGATTTGATAATAATGACTTTTTCTAATCAAAATTCTATCAAATTGTTTTATAAATAAAAAATTGATTTATTTTCTAAAAGAGAAAACTTTGTCCCAAAATTGGGTAATCAAACAGATGTTCATACATTGTCTCGTATGAGGAGTGCACATCTTTGAGACGGCTTGTTTTATCTTAAAGATAGTGTTGCCAAAAATAATCATTGTTGCATGTGAGGGAGGTTCTAACTATCTTCAAGATAGAGATTTCTTGCTTCAAGTTTAAAAATGGGTTATTTTAATTTTAATAAATGTGTTAACTTGAATTTTCAAGAAAATTAAAATTTCTTCACGTTAAATTCTAACAATCTTAAGTTTGGAGGCCCATCTCTTATCCTTGTCTTGGGGATTGTTCTTAGGGGCTCCCCATTCCAAATCTCTAGTATGTAATTGGGTACTTGGCATTCAATTTTCTAATTCAATATATGTCTAGGAATGAGACTTGCCATTGTAGTTCCTATCAACCTTGCTGACACCACAAGATGATGTAGTAATATTTGATTGCTAATGTCTCATCTGCCCACATGACATGAACATGGATCTAGCTTGTTGGCTCTTTGTCAAATTTATCATTTTCATTGTTCCTTATTGGAATACTGCTTCCTCTTAGGCATGCCACTAGTTTTTTAATTTGCTGTTTATAATGGAGTCTACACTCCTCATTTTCTCTTCAATAAGGACTATTTGGTTTCTTGGTATTGCATTCCTCACGCACGATGCTGCTTGCACAACCTTGTTGGTGTTAGGATTGTTTGGAATTCTTTGTCAACTTTCATATATGTTTTGCATGTCATGCCATCATTTTGATACGTGCACAAGGGGAGTTACCAAAAATTGGTTGGGCAAATCTAGTAAAAAAGAGTTGTGGGCTAGTGCTTCAATCCATGCAGCTATGGGGAAGGGGAGGGAGGAGGACTTACTATGCAAGTCCAAGTGCCTTTGCAAGACCTGACAATGTTTCCTACTCATAAGCCATTGATGCAGCTATTGATTCATGCAACTTGTTATCAAAATTAGGGGTGAGGTCAAAGCCTACTTTTGGAACCAATTCCTAGTGGTTGGAGTTACCCATTCTCTCACCTAAATTAACCTAATTTTATTACCCTACTTGTATGGGTCCTAGTGTTGTTGTCTGGCAATTGTTAACCCACTGAGGTTCCTAGTCCAGCCATACTATTATCTACCCTAATTATTAGTGATATGATCCCCCAATATTGTAGGGATCTGTAATGCTAGATCACCCCAATATTATAGGGATCTGTTACAACATCAATATTATAGGATTGTAGGTTCTGTTGTATGATTATTTCCTCAATTAGTTGTCATTCTGTGTATACCCATATCTTGTGCATCTTTCTACTGTATATATATTGATACACGATCAATGAAATAATCATTTTTTCCCACCACCAAAATTATTATGGTATCAGAGAAATTCTATTGTTGTCACTAACCTCGCTAGGGATCAATTCATCTTCAGCATTTTTCTTTTAATTATAAGTTTGGACCCTCTTTTGATCTTCTCTGACATGACTTGGAGCCAAGCTATAATCAAGGCTTTGAGTGCTAAAAACAAACCCAATTTTGTGGATGGGAACATATCTAAACCCTTGATGCACCGATCCAACCTATGATCAATGGAAATAGTATGATGACATGGTATCGTTTTAGATCATGAATGCCATCTCCAAAGAGCTCGCTGGTAGTGCAATTTATGCTGAAACCACAAAAGAACTTTGGATTGATTTGAAGGATTATTTTTCTCAAATCAATGGGCCTCACATCTATCGAAAGCAAGACATTAGCTCCATTTCTCAAGGCCAAGATTCGATATCAACCTATTATATGAAGCTAGAGGTACTATGGGATGGATTAAATCTCTATAACCCTATCCTCACCTGTTTTTATGGAGCATCCAATTTTTTATGGGCCTCAATGATAGCTATGCTCATGTTTGAGGCCAGATCCTTCTTATGGATCGGATCACGTTCCCGATGCTAGCAAGGACTTAAATCTCATCTTACAAGATGAAAGGCAATGATCCATTATAGCTAGCTCCACCACCATTATCAAATGTCGTTGCCCTCATGGTGAGATTAGCAAACTCAAGCAAGAACAACCAATCTAGGAAGCCCTAAAGCTCCAAGAAGGAGCAACCCACCAGCGAGCACTATGGCTAGGTTGGACACACCAAAGAAAAATGCTATAAATTACATGACTATCCACCAAGCCATCGGCTTCACAAGGATGGCTCAAACCAATCATCTTTTGCCACTACCAATCAAGCCTCTTCCACTGTTCAACTGGGTGCTCTTCCAATATTTACACTAGAACAATGTCATCAGCTTTTCGCAATACTCAACAAGTACTCTCAGTCTATGGCAAATTTTATAAGTAACCCTTCATCGAACTACAATCTCTTAGATATTGTACTTCATCCAACATTATTTGTTCATTTTATCTCGTGGATTATAGATACATGGGTTACTGACCATATGGTTAGTTTTGTTTCATTTCTCACTCATATCACTTCATTGGGATCTACTAGTGTCAAGCTTCCAAATGGAAATGACACACTAGTTTCTCATTCGGGACTGTAGTGCTTTCTCTTACTTGACATTGCATAATGTGTTATGCGTTTCAACCTTTCATTTTCACATCATTTCTGCTAGCAAATTAACTTGTGACTCCTATTGCAAAATCATTTTCTTTTTTTACTCTTGTATCATTCAGGGCTAGTCCTTGAAAATGATGATTGGAATGAATAGAGTTTGTGATGGGCGTCGTGGTTGTGATCGTCTATGAGCTATGGCATCGAATGCTTGGGCGTCATGGTTGTGATCGTCTTAAGTTATTGTCAAGTTATGTTTTTGGTATTACCATTCCTATCTCTGAACATTGTTCGCTATGTCCACTCGCTAAACAAAATCATTTTTTTTTCCTTTAAGTACCAAGAGTTTTGTTGCCCATTTTGATTTAATTCACTATGATATTTGGGGAAGCTATCGTTATGCTTCACTCATAGGGGCGTGTTACTTTTTATGATTTCTTGATGCACCTAGGTATTTCTCATGCAAACTAAAGTTGAAACTTACACTCCTTCTATGCCTTTGTTGAATCTCAATTTAACCAAAAAATTAAAATTATTCAATCTAATAATGACTTAAAATTCAATATGTATAATTTCTATCATGAAAAAAGGGATCATACACTAGCGAAGTTGTGTCGAAACTCCAACACAAAATGGCATTGTGAAGCATAAACATAGGCATCTACTCAATGTCGCTCGTGCATTGTGTTTCCAAGTTAGCCTATATTTGATTTTGGGGGAGTGTGTTTTAACTGTTGCTTATCTCATAAATCGGACTTCTACACCACTCCTTTTAGGGAAGATGCCTTATGAAATGTTGTTTCACTTACACCTTGATTTTCCAATTTGAGGAATTTTGGTTGTTCATGTTATGCTCTCAATACCAGTGCTTGCAAGGGCCATTCATTGTGTTTTTCTCGACTATCCTTACGGTTATAAACTATGATTTAGATACCAAACAACTTTTTGTTTCAAGAGATGTGCAATTTTATGAGGATATCCTTTTGTCGATTCCACAAGTTATTCTTTAGACTCTGTGTGATACCCAAACCCATTGTCGATAAATCATTTTCTACTGCTCACGTGGACTTCACCCCAACTCACACGATCTTCAATGCCTCAATGTCGGATTCCACACCACTGTCTTCATCTCAACCATCACTGACACCACCTCCACCAGTAGCACCCACACAACCTACAATGCTACACCGCTCTTCACGTTCATCACGTACACTACCCTATCTCACAGATTATCACTACAAAATAGTCGTTCACACTCTGCCATCTCCAACATCATCTTTTTCCCATTTGTCTTCAGTAAGCACTTCTCACCCTCTTAGTCATTATTTATCATATGCTACGTTGTATGCCTCACATTATATTTTCTAGTCTTCCTCTCTTTTATTTCAGATCCAAAATCTTTCAAATAAGTTATTTTGTATCCAAATTGGAGACATGCCATGGCTGAGGAGATTAAAACCTTAGAAGCCAATCACACATGGACCCTCACCACCCTTCTTGCTAACAAAAGGCCATTGGATGTAAATGGGTCAAATACAAGGCTGATGGTAGTCTTAAACGATACAAAGCCTGACTGGTTGCTAAAGGATATGATCAAAAAGGACTTGACTATTAGGAGACCTTTGCGCCGATTGCCAAGCTTGTCACCATCTATTGTCTCCTCGTCATTACCGTAGTTCAAAATTGATATCTCCATCAACTTGATATCACTAATTCATTCATCCATTGATTTAGATGAAGAAGTATATTGCAATTTCCACCGGGTTTCTCTTGGCTTGGGGAGAAGAATCTTGTTTATAAGCTTCACAAATCTCTCGCAAATGGTTTACCAAGCTTTCTTTACCCTTAATTATTGCTCACTACTCTCAATATTAGGCTGACTATTCATTGTTTACCAATTCCACAGCCTGTATCTTTATTATTGTTATCATTGTCTACGTCGATGACATCATCATAGTTAGAAATGATCTTGGTGTAGTTATGGACATCAAGGAATTTCTTCATAGCCATTTCAACATCAACGACCTTCGTCTCCACAAATATTTCCTTCACATTGAAGTGGAACACTCAAGGCAAGGCAATTTTCTATGTCAACACAAATATGTCGTTGAAATTCTTGATGAATTCGATCTTCTTGGATCCCCACCTTCTTCATTTCCCATTGAAGAATGTTTAAAATTAAATAAATCTGATGGTAAGCACTTCCTTCCATGCCATCACGTTGTCAGTGCTTAGTTGGAATTTTAATATATCTCACCATCACCCATCTAGATCTAGATTATTCTGTCCATGTGCTTAGCCAGTTTCTTGACAAGCCTCGTCAGCCTCATCACGATGATGTTATTTGCATCCTTTGATATCACAAGAAAACTCTAGGCCTAGGAATCTTTCTTTCTTCTTCAAGTACTCTCCAATTACATGTTTTTTTTACTTTGATTGGGTCAGCTGCACTGACTGATCACATCGATCCATTACTGACTATTGTATTCTTCTTGGTGCTTCCCCAGTTCTTGGAAATCCAAGAAACAAATTATGGTTTCCTACTCTCCAGCTAAAGTGGAATACCATACTATGGCTAGTACTTGCTGTGAGATCACTTGGTTATCTTACCTACGTAAAGAATCTGTATTTATCAAAATCATCCTACTATCCTTTATTAAGATAATAAGGCAGCCCTTCATATTGTTGCTAATACATTTTTTTTGCGAACGTACAAAACACATTGAGCTTGATTGCCACCTTGTTCGTGAGGAACTTTAGACTAGTCTCATTTGCACTATTTTTTGCCATCGCAACAATAATTAGCTGATATTTTTTCAAAACCGCTTGTATTTTCTCCATTTCATACTTTTATTTTTAAGTTGGGCATTCATAACATTCACTTGCCACCTTGATATGATCCCCCAATATATTAGGTATATGTTACAATGCCTGATCACCCAATATTGTGGGGATCTATTACCATGTCAATATTGTAGGATCTGTCGAATATGTTGTATTATTCTTTCCTCAATTACCTCTCATTTTATATATATCTTGGGGATCCTTTCTATTGTGTAGATATTGATACATGGTCAATGAAATAATCATCTTTTTCTCACCACCAAAACTATTACTAATGATTTTGATACTTGGTTCTCTATTTTTATGCCCATGTCTAAAGAAATTTTAGTACTCAAGATTTGAATAGATCTAGATTCATGATCAATTGTCTTTGGCTATGGTAAATTTGAGCTTTTGTGGGGTGAACGAGTCTTCATGGTCTCATTGTTGATATTAGGTGTTGGTTCCTCTCCAATAAGGATGCGATTGTTGGACATTGTTCTTGTAAGTGTCCAATCTTGCTGTACTCAAAATGGATCTTCTGGTTTGCTTCATACACGCATCTTATGCATTAATGGTTTTCTCTTTTTTGAGGACTATTTCCCGAATTAGCTGTTGAGTGATGTTAACTTCCAAACATAGGCACACATAGGGACCCAAGGTAGGCGAACATAAGTTCAAGAGGGGGTGTCACCATCACAAGAAAATGTATTGTCTAAAGGTGGACTAAGGCTCCTTTTCAAGTTTTTTGAGATGCTTCCTCAAATTTTGCTCTATTGATATGATGGGATGGCAATTAAGTCACCAAAGTATTTACTAATGAGCAAAATGCATTACACTTGGAAGGTGGTAGAAGCTAGTGTATCATCCCCATGTGAAAGGTGTGAGTTTAATCCCACATGCGGTGGCCGTGCCATGGGTGGCCCATCAGTATCCCTTTAGATATAAACCATAGTCCATTTTGGCCATATCCTGCCTCAACTTTAGCCAACCTATAAGGCTAAAGGCTCATGCAGCTCCTAAAAATATCTCTTTGTTACTCAAATGTTAGAGTTGATCCATTTAATTTTTTAGGGAAGAAAAGTGGTTTTAAATTGCCATAAACAAGAGAGGTCTTTCTAAAATGCCCCAATTTATTTAAAATGCTTCTAAACAATACAATAAACATGCTTGGTAATATTACTTCCCTTGTTGAAGTTTTAAAATTATAGATGTGTTGACCAATTGCTCGAGAAAATATAAATGTTTCTAAATAATCTCTTTTAGATCATCTTAATTTTGATGACTTATGTTGACATAGATTCTTACACGGCTCTGTGGGGCCACATAAAGATGAGTCAAACTTTCTTTTTGGTGAAGCTGATATCCTCATGGTAAAGATTATATATCCAAAGAAAAAATCTACCAATTCCAACATATCTTGCTCAATGAAAAGTGGATCATAAATTGAATAATTATGGACCAATAGTAGGGTTAGAAAGTTTCGAATTGGCTAATTTTTTTATAAGGATGATCACCATGGTTCAGGAGATCATCTTCACCAAAACTCAACCCTCAACTCAACTCTATGTGAGCTCTATGGAATCAGTTACAGTAGAGCCAAATGCATCTATTGTAAGAATATCCTGAACTATATACATGGATTGTGATAAAATGACTCATGCTTTTGTGACTTATTAAATAACACAAGGTCGTGGGGCTTGCATGGAGAAGAGTTAAAGGCTTATTTTTGGTGAGCATGATCTCCTTGAAAGTACTTGGGTCTACGTATCCATAGGACCTAGAGAGGGATGAATAGGTTCAATTCAAATTTTAAAAATTATTTAAACCTGTTCTATTTGGTCAGCATACTGGGATCCTATCGTATGCGATTGCTGAAGCAAAAATGATACAAATCGACTAATTTTACTCATAATATATTAAGGATATATTATTCATAAAATTGTTCAATCTGATTTCAAAATAAACAAATAATCAATCACATATAACATGCAATATTTAACGAGGAAACTCCACCGGGAAAAACCTTGGGACCACGTCCAGATGGTAAAGCGCACTAACAAAAGTTCAAGAACTATAAACTATTACCCCCACAATCGACTTGATCATAAATTAAACCACAACCAGATCGTACACGAGCCTCCAATTGTCACTTTATTGCATCATCTTGTAACTTCACATATCGAACCGCTTGAAATGCCTTTAAAACACGATCATTGTAATTAATCTAGAACCACACTGAACCTATGTTTATTCCCACCATGAGTACACACTCAACATTATGAGCGGAGCATATATATTATAAAGGTTTGGAAATCACTCAAAGAGTTGTTTAGCACTTCATGAAAGACAAGATTTTACCATGAAGAGTTTACCGCACTCCAAACTTAAAAATCAAATGGTTTAGCACCTAAGAGCATGGAACTCGAGTTACAAGAGGTACATCTAAAATAGACTGAGAAATCTAAACAAAATCTTAAGTTTTCTCACAAAATATCTCATGTAATTTTCTTTTCCTTGAAGTTATTAAGGATTGATGATTCTTTTATAGAAACTTATGATTTTATAGCTTAGAAGCTCGTAAGAAGAACCTTAGACTGATTAAGAAACATGATAGGCTCATTAGAATCCAAAATAGGAAGGTTTCATAACAAATCTATGAGATCTAGTTATTGGCTCGTTCGAACCAGTTTAGATTCATTCGAACCAACCAATGTTGTTGACAACATTCTACTGTCTTGGCTCGTTTGAACCACCCTTAAATTTTTTTTATTTTTATCCTATAAGTTCAAATTAAAAATTATTTTCTAAGAAGCTAAGTCAAAGTAAAAGTCAACTAACACCATCGAATAGTCAATATAGACATCTACGTCACTTACCAACCTAAAGAATCATTGTGGTGTAAGCAAATGGCCGATTGTGCACGTATTGGATTTTCATTGAGCTATTAAATCTTTAATCTTCACTATGATTATTCATTTTCAGATCGAACTGACTCGACTGAAGACTAGAACCATTTTTAAGCCTTGACTCACTAACCAATGACATATGACTCATGTTTGACATGAAATTTGCCAACATTTAAATATGGACTTTATGTTCCTCTCCATGGAGATCACTCTCACCAAAACTCAGTCCATTTTGAAATTTATAGTCTTTATGAAAAGTGAATTACATTTGAGAATTTAAACAAGATCCATTTTTATCGTTAACTTTAATTCTGCATTTAATAGGGTTAAAAGTTTTAGATTGGGTTGATTTTTTATCATGATCTCCTCTATTCTCACCAAAAGTCAATCCTTACTTATCTCCATATGTGATATTTTATGACTAAAACACGAGTCTACCTATATATATATTTAAATCATTATTTTGCTTATTGAAAGAAAAATATTTCTTAGTTTATGATTTTTTTATAAGCACTCGGATTATCCTACTCAATGAATCCCGATTCATGAAAAAACATCTTAAACCACTCTATTTTCAAAACATCAGAAAAAAAAAACACATACAAAATATTCAACAATCTGAAATAATTCTGTAATTTGAGAAATTTCAAAAAATTTCTTGAATAAAATTCATTCTTATTTTTAAAAATTAAATAATACTTTTTTATTTGTAATATATGTCACCTATTTTGTATTTATAAAATATTTTTAAAAAAGATTAAAAAAAATTCTATACTTTTGGAGACCTTGATATATAGATGAGAAATATATTTTGAAAACTATAAGTGTTGCTTATATTAATAGACTTAAGATGAGCATCATATAGTTTCGGTACTAATATACTTATATTAGTACCCAATTTATATGGCATTATGGGTCTATTTACATATTTATGCAAGAAAATAAATTTTGATTTCGATGTGTATTTTGATCAGTTCAAAAATGGAAATATTTCGACTAGTGTGGAAATAATACATTTTTCATGAAAATGATAGAAATAATAAAAATATTATGAAAATTTTGTGAAAAGTTAGTAAATGATAAAACAAGCATGAAAACACACTCGTAAGCTATCAAACTATAATATACAACCATATGTAATATGGAAATAAAACTGATCAGAACGGTCTGTAATATAATATGTTAAGGCATATATCTGATAGCTAGTCAATGTATTATTTAATTAGAAACTATTAATTGTTAATTATAAAAAAAGTCATAAATCAAATTATTAACAAATTCACATTCACTTACATTAATGTCTTGATATTATGTATAAGTTTAAAAAACTTATTTACTATTCTTATAATATTTACTTAGTTTTTTGAATGATTAAGTTTTTTTTTAAATATTGAACCCAACCAACTACTATCTATTTACTATTCTTATAATATTTACTTAATTTTTTAGATTTTTTTTTTTAAATTGAACCCAACCAACTTGTAGACCATGTTAAATTATGCACAATCATGGATGTTTATGGTATAAACAACCCCTAAATTTTAAATTTTTTACTCTAAATGATATTCAAGTCGTGCACAAATCCACTGTAAATGCATCATATATTTATAAATTTGATGCATTTATACCTAATTTATCTATTTGTAATAATAAATGATAGCAAAAATTTTTTACTTACGTACATTTTAAATTTGAAAAATCTCCAAAACGGAATTCAATTGGTCCTCACGATCAATCCGCGAACTAAGAAATCTACAATGAGCTGATCTTTTTTTCTTATATAAAAAATATGAGAATGAGTTAAATAGATAAAATATGATATTTGTGGTGGTTTTGAGCTCAAATTGGATGTTTCCTACTTTCGATTGAAATGTTTTCATACATGTCAAAATATGTCTACTAAAATAATATATATTTACACGGTCAATTGATTGAAATTTACTGTTTAATCGAAATATTTTGTGAAAATTAATATTTTTTCTTGTATGTAATTTTTTTTTATCGTTAACCTAGAAAATAAAAATATTTCACAAAATATTTTAATAATTTTATAAAATTTATTTGCTTGCATATATCTATAGAGTTTCTTTGACTGCGTAGTTTTGAACAAAAGGTATTAACCTCGAAGTCCTCACTTATCGATCTTATTACGCTCTTGTCTTTTTTAACCTAAATCGTTTAAAACCTACATATTTTGGTGGGCGAAGTTTTACCGCTTCGCGATTTGCTAACTATGGTTATAACCCACTCAGATAATTTTTGGTTCTTTTTATAGAAATATAACTAAAATTTAAAGTTTTGGGTCAATGCTAACTCGAACAATGGTTGAGAGCCGTTTGATCAAAATATTGATATGGATTTCTCCATTTATCAGTCTCTCATTTTGTTGTAAATATTTATTATTTCACTTCAAAAAAAGAGAAAAGAAAAAGGAAATCATTGAGGGTAAAAAAGGTATTTCGAATTTTAAATATAATAAAGCATTTTATAACTGAGAATTCTACCTAGTCATTAAAATAAAAAGAGGGGTAAATTCGTCATTAATCCTTTTTGTCGTTTTGCCCTATTCCCGGAACCCCTCCTTAACCAATAACCCTAGTTAGCCTCGTGTTAAGTAACTGAAACGTCGGTAACGCTTTGATTTAAAAATATAATAATTTTAAATTAAAACCCATACAGTTGCATGCGCTGACACTCGATTTGACGCCATAACGTGGCTGCACTGAACAAGGTCTTGTGGGCCCCACAAGGGTATGGTACGCCACGTGGCATTAGGGCCTGCGGTAGTTGGTGAATTAACGACGAGATGACGGTGATACGCCGTTAGCGACGGAAGTTCTGTCGTGGCATTGGGTAGCAGCCAAGACTCCTTTTGACACGCACGGACCTCGTGACGGAGACCATCAACTACTACGCGTCCCAAGGAGACCATTAAATCTGGCCGACTCTGTAACCCACAAATTATTCGACACGTGGCGCTCCATAGTCGCTTCGGGAAGCTAAGGACAGCTCACGGTGGGAAGGACTGAGGGGTCACAAAAGTACAAAACCAACAGTTTCTTTCTACTAGTCTATTTTGTCGTTTTCTCGTTACCCTCTCTTTTGGATTTTCTGCTGGGGATTTTTATATGGGTCGGTCTCCGAGTACCCCATTTTTTACACCCATTTTGGCTTACCCACATAGATGATGAATCAATGGCCGATTTTTGGTGGGGATGATCACTATGGTGAGGAGATCATCGTCACAAAAATTCAAATCATTCTGATATTCATAGCTGGTTTAGAAGCCGAAGAATTATGGACCGTCAATTTTTATTGGGTAACTTGAAAAGGATTAGAAATTTCAGAATGGGCTGATTTTTTTGTCGGGGGGTGATCTACACGGTGAGGAGATCATCCCCACCAAAAATCAGCTATTGATTCATCTTCTATGTGGGTTCGCCAAAATGGGGGTCCCCCGAGCCTGACCCTTTTTATATATGCACAGGATCTATTGGTCATTATAATTCATTAAAGCAAAAATGGTAATGGTTCGGATTTAACCGATAGCCGGACCCAAATGAACCCGTTTTCATTGAATAGAACTTTGCTGACCTCTCATAATATGCGCCGCGTGGCATATTCTTAGAGATTTCTGCCCATATGGATGTTTTCCCCAATCCTAGATGATGGACATTGGACATATAGACCAAAAATTAGCCTGCTTAGTGATTTCTAAGCGTTGGATTGGAGTCGTTGCCATGGGTTGATTTTTAACTCTGGAATTTGAGCATTATTGACCATTATTTGAGGGTACAAAAATCCAAAGATTTGAAATCACTAATCAGGCTGACTTTTGGTTTGTAGGTCTACCTAGGGATTGGCCCAACATCCACATTGGCAGCATCCACTAAGAGTGTGCCATGTTGCTCATAATGTGGGCGATGGGTGGCAAAGTTCTATGGGTCCGTGGTGGTTTTAGGCATGGTTTAAAATAGCGGCGTTTAAACAGTTTTAACGGCCGTTTAAACGGTAATGCCCCAAGCCCGTTACGTTAAATACCTTTTTGACGTTTAGAAATTAACTACCGTTAAAATCAATTTTTAACGGGCGGTAGAATCATTTTAACAGCAGTTAAAATCAGGAAAATTGTGGAAAAAAAGACTGTTATTTCCGTTAAAATCCATTAATTTCAGTTAAATTCTATTTTTTTCATTTTTTATTTTTCGCAATTTGAATTTCAAATATTTAATTTTGAATTTCAGCGCCATTTTTTTTTTTTGTTTTTGTTTTCCCCCTTAAATTCTATTTTTTCCATTTTTGCCCCGTCCGTTACAATCCATTTTAACGGTTTTATTGGTAACGCCCCCAGTCTGTTATACTGTTAAAACGGCTTCCTTTAAACCTTGGTTTTAGGTTTGTTTCGAGTTGGTCCAGTAGAACCTGATATGGTTCAAGGTTGGTTTCGTTTAGACCCAGGCTACATCTGGTCTAGCCCCAACTTATGCCGAACCCAAACCCATTGCCACCCCTAAAGCAAGATGGCTTGATCGGATGCAAGAGAAATTTTTCGAAGCGGCGATCATGAGCCCAATGATCACCTCCCACATATACCTGGCGTTAGGATTTGGTTAAAAAAAGAAAATTTTAATAAAGATTACCCATGGGTATATGTGGCGCATGATCATGGACGCTTGATCGACTAAAAATCCTACCGCTTCAAAAATTTCTCGGGATGCAAGGACCCTAATTTTTCGACAACAACACGCGGACTTGCACTTTAACATGAGGTCACCATAGGTCCATGACTATATGGCAAGTCAATTGCTGTTTGTCCTCGTATGCAAGGACAAAAATTTTGATGTTGAGAATTGTTCTATGTTTGATGTTTGGGAATTTTTGACATATCACACATATTATCTTTGAAATTTGACATACCCCCTATAATTTGAAAAAGTTGACATAACCCCCCATAACTCGGTCCACTGTCATTTGACCAATGTTGACCCAAATTGACTACCAAGTTTTTGTATTAAAAGACAAAAATGCCCTTGTCTTCTACCTTGCCACTGGGCCAAAACCCAAACTCCAAATCAAACAGTTGTGGTGGACAGCCGGCCAAGAGATTCCAATGGGTTGGTCACCCATCACTGGTGACCAATCCACCGGAATATCATGGTTGGCCGACCAACACTCCTACAACAATTTTAAAATTTTCTACAATAAAATTCATAAAAAGAAATCTCATTCTTTCACGAGTTTTATCTATTTTTATGGGGTTTTTTTCTTAATATTTGCTTATTCAACCAAAAAGTTCAAGTTTACCAACATGATATTTTTTTGTATTTTTAATCTCATCCTCCTTTCATGTTTGATTTGGGGTTAGGGTTTTTAGGTTTTGGTCCAAACATTGTTCCAAGGTTGAAGACAATGGCATTTTTGTCTTTTAATATAAAATTTGGTAGTCAACTCAGATCAACATTGGTCATATGTCAGCTTTTTCAAATTTTGGGGATATATCAATTTTAAAGATAACATGGGGGTATGTCAAAAATTCCCTTGATGTTTTCCCTCCCAAAATGCCACATGGCACACTTGTTAGGGCCCACTAACTAAAAAGATGTTTGGGCCACCCCTTGGTGGATCTACACATTTTCATGGGGTGATTCTAGCCATTGGATTCGAGCGTTTTTTGGGGGTTTCAAATCAGATGAAGCTGATTTTGGTGTGTAGATCCACCAAGGAGTGGGCCAGCGCAAAAGAGAGTGCAACATGGGCAGCATGTTGGGAATGAATTTTCATGGAACCCAATTCAACCAAACACCGAAAAGGACCTGTTGATATGGCCATGTTAAATTCACACTAAAGATTGGTGGGACCTGCATGTCGCCATATGAGGTAGTTGGTGGTACATGCGTTTCACGTGATCACAAAATTTTCTAAGGGAGTATTATTATCAGCTTGATATATTCCATTTAGTTATTTGACGACTAAATTACCTTTCACCTAGAAAACGAAATTTCTATATATGTATGAAAGTCTAATTGTGATCGGCTAGCGTCAAGTCACAATGAGTACTAACTTTTTCTTATGGGTCGGGCTGAGGGGACTCGTCTTTTCTGACTCACCTTTCTACTCTTGTTCTCAGGTGTGGATTCCGAGAATCCAACAATGCTTGATAGTGATGAGCTGGCATTCACTTTTTTCTAAAGCAAAACCACTGTTGGATTCGTGAAATCCACAGCCGAGGACACCAGTGAAAAGACTAGTCCTCCAAGCCTGAGGTTGAAATCAGGTGGTGCTGTCAACTTGTAGGAGGTTGTGGGTTCAATCAACTAGAAAAGATTTCCCCATTTGGTAGCCTGTCATGAGGTTGAAATCTTTGTTAAGAGGATGGTGTATTTCCACACACGTCTTGTGTTGGCCCGACGGCTCGGTGGTAGGCATAGTTGTTTCACCTTTCACTGTAAAGTCAATCTTTCGGAGGTAAATAGTTCTTTAACATGGTAGCAGAGCCTTAAGTCCTGGGAGATCGCGGGTTCAAGTCTCTAGCGGAGTGTACTGCCGTTGAGGAGGCATGTTAGCAGATAGTGTATTCCCATATACATCTTGTGTTGGCCTGACGACCCCCTTGGAATGCATAGTTGTTTCATCTTTCCCCAAAAGGTCAATCTTTTGGGGTAAATGGTTCTTTAACAAACCATTGTCGTAAGGTATAGCTAGGACGTCAACAGGTTAGTTCTGGTTTGGTTCCTACGGACTAGAACCAATAATGCCGGTGTTTATTGGTTCAGGTTCTCAAAATGATGGATTCGGAACTGCAATCGAATGGTTGGTTCAAGTCGGTTCCACTTCCGGGAATATTAGTTTCAATCTTGACAATATGATGATTTAACACTATATTTATATATCGGTTTTGGTTCTTTCGGTTTGGTTACAATATCAAACTACTAAGAACCAGAACCATTAGAATCGGAACCATTAATATCCTGGTACGATTCCTAAGTCCAGTTGGACAGGCCCATGCCCAAGCCCAAACCACAGCATGTCGGGATCATATGCCCGCTAGCCGGACCATCCCACTCATTAACAGTCTTACCATTAAAAGTTCTAACCAATGGTTCAAAGACCAAGATAGTGGTTGAACGACGAGGTCAATGGTTAGATTTGACTGGCACAAAGTTGGTCCCACTTAGCATGTTCAGCAAATGTTGTTGGGTAGTAGAAAATAGTTTAGGAGCAAATCAGCCGTTGACTCATCTCCATGTGGGCCCTATGGATACGTGTAAAAATTCGTGTAAGAATATAGTGATCGATACCGATAATATTGGCGAATTAAATCTTCAGCTAAAAGTCTTCCCAGCAGCACCGAGCCTTGTATATATTGGTTCTTGAATTTGGACTTATGGGGTCAAGATATTTTATATGCACCTTATCTTGACGTTGATTTTTACATGGATTGATGGAGCCCACATGGAGATGAGTCAATGGCTGATTCGCAAAATAGCCGTCACGGTAGTCGTCACATAGTCATCGTGTCGTTCCGTAAGCGCTCTCTATTTCTATTGATTTTCTTTTTTCTCACGTGGGGTGTCGCAACCCTGACAAAGAAGGACTAATCCCTATGGATGCGCGCAATCACCGGCAAATTAAACCTATGGTCTAAAACTCGGAACTCGGACTCGGCTCGGAAGTCCATTGGGCCGAGTCACCTCGATGACTCGGGAGTTGACTCGGCGAGTCATTAAATTGATTATTGTTTATTTAAATATATAAAAAATAAAATTTATTAAGAAAAACTTTGAAAATAGCAAACAAATACAAAAAAATATTTAGAAAATCAGAAAAAAAATTTGAGTTTTGATTGGACTCGGCCTTTAAACGGGTGACTCGGTTGAATTGTGAGTCAACTCGGACGATTGTCTGAGTCAACTCGCTGGACTGTGCAAATCCGAGTTTGTATGCCGAGTCGACTCGAAATACGATCGAGTCGAGTCGACTCGGCGAGTTTTAAAACATAGAATTAAACTATTGAATGCTAGGTCATAAGCTTGACAAATCTACATGTTTAAAATAGATTAATTACTGCTTGGTGGCGCAACATCCAACAAAAATTTGCATTAGACCCAATCAGTTTTGGGAATTTTTGACATACCCCCCTATGACTCGGTCCACTGTCATATGACTAGTGTTGACCCGAGTAGACTACAAATTTTTAATAAATGGCAAAAATGCCCTTGTCTTCAACTTGGGAACAAAGGTTTGGGCAAAAACCCAAACCCCAAATCAAACAGCTGTGGTGGACGGTCAGCCAAGAGATTCCAATGGGTGGCCGCCCATCACCGGCGACCAACCCACCAAAGTCTCATGGCCAGCTAGCCACCACTCTGGCAATAATTTAAAACCTAAGGTTTAAAAATAAAAAATAAAAAACATAAAATTTTAGTTTTAAAATTTTCATTAACATAAATGAAAACAAGACAAAGCAATTTATGTTTTAAGCTTTTGAGATGTGGATTTTGGAAAGATGGGTTCTCTCAATTTTAAAATATTCTTGCATGAATTTTATCTATTTTTTGAGGGTTTTTTCTTCTCAATATTTGTTTAATTCATCAAAAAATTGAAAAAAAAAAGAATCTCAAGTTTACGAGCATGGGTTTTAACTTTTATTTTTAATCTCCTCTTTTCATGTTTGATTTGGGGTTTTTGGAGGGGGGGGGGGGGGGGGGGGGGGGGGGTGTTAGCCAAAGGCTGCAAATATAGGCAAATGACTTTCTCATCCCCCTTGATCTCCCCCAACAACTCTCCCCTCCCCAACCAAACGAATATTTTCCCTACAAATGTTTGTAATTGCAAATATTTGCCTACAAACATTTTCTTGCAAACTATTGACAGGATAACAAGCAGGGCCTTATTCATGGTTTAATCGAAGATCTCTGGTGCATTTGTTTTTTATCTATACTATTATAAAGCAACAACCGGTAGTGCATGCCACTCACAGTTGTCACAATTAAAAGCCTCTCTACTTTCAAAAGCAAAACATTCATCCATTAAATGTCTCTAATCTAAAGACAAAGCTTGAGTTGGAGTACGCCTTACACAGTTCAAGATGTCAAGCACATCCCCATCCCTGATGAGGGACAATAGTATAAGCCACATGGCACACTCTTAGGGACCATTGACCGCATGGATGTTTGTTCCATCCCTAGGTGGACCTATATACCAAATATCAGCATGTATAGTGATTTCAAACCTTTGGATATGAACACCCATATAATGCTCAAAATCTACGGTTAAAAATCAACCCGTAAAAACGACTCCAATCAAATCCTTAAAAATCATTAATAGGCTGATTTTTTGCATGTAGGTCCATCTAGAAATGGGCCAAATATCGATACATGAGTGATCTCTACGAGTGTGCGTAAGGTGCTAAGTCGTTCCCCTAATTTTATTAATGAGTTTAAGGGTGAGGGGTGTTGAATAGCCATTTTCGAAAAATATTTATTTTAAAACAATTACTTTTCTGAAACTATATGTTTGAAAATGTGTTTTTCTTAGAAAGGCCGTGTTTGGATCATAATTAATACAAAATGTCTTTATCTTCCCACCGCTATAATTGATGAGAGTAATAGATGGGTAGTCCGAGTAGGATTTTTTTTGTTTATTATGTTCATTGAGCTAGTAGTTTTTTTTACTTGAAAAACAGCTTTTAGCTATATATATATATTTTTTATAAAAAACAAAAACAATTGGCTTAAACAATACATTTTTATGGAATAAATACTTTTTAAAAAATGGTCATCCAAACAATCTTTTATTTTGGAAAAAAGTCTTTTTGAAGAAAAAAGACTTTTCCAAGTCTAAAAATGGCAATACTAACATCCACATAAACATATCAAGATTTGAGAAATTCTTTGCATGTGTAGTTGGGAAAATGCATGATAGAATGATGATTGTATTGTTACAAGCATGGTTTAGAAACCGGTCATTTAAACAGTTTTAACGGCCGTTAATGATCCATGGGGTTCCAAGATCAATGGGCGTCTTTAATAGAACGATGCATAACTTCCCCATCCTTTTCGATCAAACTGAACGGATCTCCTTTTGATTTTTTCAAACCCGGTCGAGGCCTGCGACAAGGAGATTCTCTCTCCTTTGTGGGTCGTACTCGTTCCCAAGCCTTCGCTAGCTGTGTAGAAAGAATAAAAAATCTTAACCAATGATGGCGTATGAAATGCCTTTCCCAAGCTGGGAAATCTACTCTGATTAAAACTGTGGTAATGGCCGTTCCCACTTACCTTACGCAAACCTTTTTATTCTCCAAAAAAATCTGTGAAGAGATGGACAAAATCACAAGTCAATTTTGGTGGGGAGATTCGGACCAAAAAAGAAAGATGCATTTGACAAATTAGAAATTAATTTGTAAAGTCGGGCTGCGGGGGGCCTTGGGTTTCATAGATTTCATGAGATCAACCTCTTGTTGCTGTTTAAAAATGTCTAGAAAATACAACATGAGCCCACATCCCTCTTATCCACTCACTTGCTCAACAAATATTGTCATAAAACTCCCTTCAATCGGGTGGGAAACACCCAAAATGCATCCTGGAGTTGGCAAGGGATTATTGCAGCAAATGACATCTTTAAAGATTCAGTGAAATGGACAATTAGTGACGGAAAAGATATTGACATTTGGCTGGATAATTGGGTCCCTTCCTCTACTTAACAATAGAATTACATCCCAAAACCGCCAAATTGTTAACTCAAAATGGTCAGCGAGATCTCATATTGCCTAATCGAAAGTGGAATGCAGTCTTGATCAAAGATCTGATACCGGAGGCCTTCGTGCAAGACATTCTCTCAATTCCTCTCAGTCGAAACTCTTTCCCAAATCGATGGTTCTGGATCCCACATTCGAGAGGTATTTTCTCACTCAAAACAGCCTACAAAATCCTAAATCAAAGGGATGAGGTGATATCTAGCGACTCATCAAATGGTATTCTCAAATTGGACTCTGAAACTTCGCTTCAGGATTCAATTGTTCCTATGGAAAATGTGCCGCAACATCCTTCCCATGGGTGCACTCTTACACTCTAGAATTCCATCGATCCTAGCAGCTTGCCCCAGATGTAAACATCACGTGGAAACCATAATTCACGCCCTCTTTACATGCCCCCTATCAGCCAAAATATGGTTTGCGAGCCCTCTTAGCATCCAATGTGCAAACCGAACGGAGATGGAGCAATTCACTTTATTTGTGTCCTCATGTGGCGGCTGTGGATGGTTAGAAATGATACTATACATTCCAATCATCATCAGGACCTTTTTAAGATCTTGCAGACCATTCCTTCCTATATTGTTTGGTTGCCTCCTATGACTCAAATGACTAAACCTATTCCTTTATGGGGCGACCCTCGATAGGGTACTCTTAAACTCAATACTGATGCCTCTTGATATCCTAGAACAAACATGACGGGCCTGTGTTTTATTCTGCGTAACAACAAGGGTGAATGTCTTTTGGCAGGTGGCCTCAACTCTTCTTCAAAATCAGCAGAAGAAGCTGAGGTTCGAGCAATGCAACGGGGACTCCAATTAACAACTCAATTCTATACGGGACATCTCCTTTTGGAAGCTGATGCTCAAATGGTGACTGAAACACTATCGAAGGAATCCACGGCTCTGGGCTTCTTTTCAATTGCGTGGGCTTCAGATATTTTGGACCTTAAACTTTCTTTTGAATCTGTTTCTTTTATTTATACTCCCCGTACTCCAAACAGGGCAGCCCATACTATCCCTGCCAAAGCTGCCACTTTTTTGGGTCCTTCTGGTTTACAAAAAAAAAAAAAAAATCCAGCCGTTAAAATGTAAATAACGGTTGTTATTTTTCGAAAAAAATTGTGAAAAGAAATAGACGTTATTTCCGTTATTCAAATTTTGAAATTTGAATTTCAGCGCACATTAAATTCTGTTAAATTCCATTTTTTGCCCTTGCCCGTTACAATTCGTTTTAATGGTAACACCCCCAGTCCGTTATACCGTTAAAACGGCCTCTTTTAAACCTTGGTTAGAAGCATCTGACATAGGCCATTAACAGACTTCCTCTGGGCATAAGCCCACAATCTAGAAAATTAAATATTTGCTGGCCCTGGGGGACTTTAAAGTTTGAAGTCAATCCCCCCTCCCAAAAATGCCATTTGGAGCTTAGTTTAAGGACTACTGACCTTATGGATGTTTGAACCACCTCTTGGTGGACCTACATACCAAAGATCAGCTTGATCGCTGATTTATAACAGTACTATTTTAACATAAAAAAAGGCTCAAATTCAACGGTCAAAAACCATGTTATTAAAATACTAAATCTAACAGTTATAAATCACTAATTATACTGATTTTTTATCTATAGGTTCATCAAGAGGTGGACCAAATATCCATAAGGTAAGTGGGCCCTATAGAGTACTCACGTGGGATTTTGGGACATGGGCGATCCACAATCCTATCAGTCACTAGTAGTTGATAGAATCGTCCATTGTACGAAGACCAGTGTTTGGTAACTGATGTAAGATTAATCTAGATTAAAATAATATCTCGCTTCAAAGAGTGGTCCTTGTGGAGATAAAATTTCAACAGTTCATAAAGAGTCAAGATCAATATTAACTCATGATCACGTGGCAAGTCACACATCCATACCCATCTACTGTATAAATGGGCCAGACCTGGGCCTTTCTTTTGTCAAATTCGGATAAGCCTGTCTAAATCAAGTTAAATGCAGACCCGAGACCTCTAATGGGCCGGCTCATTTACACCCCCCCTTACGCACGCATATTTGATGAATAATTCGGTAATCAGGTGTACCCAAGGGCCCAGCCCATTATATAATTTAAGGTATTTTAGCAACACCCTCCTGGAATTTGAAAGTAATTTGTAATACCCCCTTATACTTTCAAACATTAGGATTACCCCCTTGACCTAGTTTAACAGTGGTTGACTTGAGTTAAAACGGACATGAATCACAGTTGTTAGCATTGCAATTGCAATATTATGGTCCTTTCCTAGGTGCATTAACGGCACATGATGCATGTCACATTTTAATGTTAGTCAAATGATGGTTAAACTAGGTCAAGGGGAGTAATCCTAACTAAGTTTGAAAGTATAAGGGTGTATTACAAATTACTTTCAAATTTCAGGGGGGCGTTAGTAAAATACCCTATAATTTAACATATTCTTTTCTTTACTTTTATAGTCTGGTTCTAACCGCTGGGCCAATCAACTCTTAATTAGGTGGGCTAAGCCCACAAGGCAATACGGGGAAATCTAATTAGGAATGGTGGCATTAGGGGTGTCAACGGGTCGGTTCCGGTTCGGTTCCTAAGGTGACCAGAACCGTAACAAACGGTTCCGGTTCTTATTGGTTCGGGTACTTATCGGTTCCGGTTCTCAAAGTGATGGTACCAGAACCGGAACCGATTATGTAGTTTTTGTCGGTTCCAGTTCCAGTTTCGGGTATAACGGGTCCAATCTTGGTAATATGAGAATTTTTACACTATATTTATATATCAGTTCCGGTTCTTATCGGTTCGGTTCTGGTTCTTATCGGTTTCGGTTCCATATTAGAGTACCGGAACCGTAACCATTAGTTTCCGGTTCGGTTCCGGTTCCGGTTCTTTTTAATCGGTTCCCAAAAATGTGGTACCGGAACCGAACACCGGTTCCGGTTCCTATTCGGTTCCGGTTAAATCGGGTAAAATTGACACCCCTAGGTGGCATGCAACGCACTACCTGAATTGCACAGATGCAACCCATTGAAAGACAAGAAAAATAAATAAGACATTTTCAATACAAAGTGTAGTTTTCAAGGTGTTTTTCTTGTCTTTGTGCTGCATCTGTTCAATAAGCTAAAATTAGAAGAAAAATATTTTGATGTTCTAATCATTGTTTAAAAAATGGCCGTTATAACGAAAATAATAGCCGTTATAATGGATTTGGACCTTCCCCATTACGTTATATACTGTTAAAATGCTCAAAAATAACGGCCGTTAATTTTCTGTTATAACGAAAATAATGACCGTTATTTTATGGAAAAATTTGTGAAAAAATGGCCATTATTTTCTGTTATTTTTCTGTTTTTCATTTTTGAAAATTTGAAATTGTGAATTTCAGCGCCATTTTTTCTGTTATTTCAGTTATTTTGGTTATTTCCTTATTTTCCCATTTTTGCTTCTGAGCACAAGGTTTAAATAAGGAGGCCGTTTTAACGGTATAACAAACTGGGGGCGTTACAGTTAAAAAGGATTGTAACGGTCAGGGGCTAAAATGGAAAAAGCAATTTAACGATTTTAACGAAAATTAACGGAAAAAATGGCGCTGAAATTCAAAATTGAAAATTTCAAAAATGGAAAAAACAGAATTTAACGGAAAAATAGGATTTAACTGCATTTTTTTCCAAAAAAATTTCCAGAATTTAATGGCTGTTAAAACGATTTTAACGGCCATTAAAATGAAAGAACGGCCATTAAATTCAAAGCATCAAAACGGGTTTGAACGATTTTTACGGTAACGGGCTTGGGGCATAACCGTTTAAACTGCCGTTTTTAAAACCATGCCTGAGCATTATAATTCATTATAACAGCCACTATAATGGAAAAAAACCTTGGTTCAAATTGCAAGTCACCCTGAGTGCCACGTGGTACATTCTTTTGGGTCCACGTGGTACATTCTTTTTATGTTAGAAAGGCCTAGTATTCAAATAAGAAAATACTTAATCTAAGAACCCTACAAACCCTAAATTTATCGTACAATACCACCACCTTCTTCCATTGCTTCCTCTTCACAAAGACCAGCGTCAACTAAAATGCCACGGGAATACTGGCACCGGCGGAATAGAACTCGTCGACGTGCCGGGTTTTCCATAAGGAGCGACATCAGTGTTGGGTGTCTCATGCCACGGGAATACTGGCACTGGCGGAAGAGCACTCGTCGATGCATCGGGGTGTCCGTGAGGAGCGACTTCACAGCAGGTTGGTGGCTCATGCACGTAAGTGAAGGATCCCCGTTGGGCCAGCTTATTGAACTTTGGCCATTAACGTAACCAGACAAAATACCATGCTGGTTTCCATATTATGAACGTCGAACAACCCATTTTGATTTTCCCATTGAAAGGAAATCATCTGCTGGTTTCCATACGATTATCAGTGCACATGCTCATCAGATCAATCGGATAATCATCAGTGCTGATCATCTGCTCCATCGAATCAGTACTTATTGTGCCATCAGATGCAAGGTCTGAGACCTGAGCAGGTTCAGGAACGTCAATCATTGGCATCAATACATCCTCCTCGAATTGTATTCTTGAGGTTATATTATCTATTTTCTTACCTGCACAGGACCCAGTCGTCCAACTTCCAAAGAGAAGTTAGAAAAAAGAAGAACAAACAGATGTTAGTGGATGGACAATAGTAGTTTAGAATCTTCACTAAACCCCCATTGAAGATCAAACCTAGAAAAAGAAGAATCCGTGCATAATTAACAAGAAAAAAGTAGTACCCTCATAGCATTGACGATCAGTCGTACTCGAGGGCAGTCACCATGAAGTGTATACTCATGCATTACCCAGTTGGTTTTCGTCCCATTGGTAGCCTTCCCTATATAGAAGATCAGTGCCCCAATTTTTATGTAGGTGACGTTGTCCATGATATGATCTTCGGATCCTGATGCTTTCCAATAGCTGTCATCGGCCGAACGTTTCGGGCAAGATCCATTTGGATATTTGCGATCCCTAGGAGTGAAGTACCACTCTTTCTCCTCATCATCCGATTGGAATTGTTCTACATCAACAAAATAATCAATACAAGACAACCCATTTAGATGATTAATTGTAACAAAAAGCTGATAATAAGAAACACAATTAATTTACAAAGATCACCTATGAGGATCATCATGATTGAAGTCGTAGACGTTTACGTCTACAAATCTGTTATAGGGTAAGGGTTGATTTAAGACTTTCTTCATCACATAGTATTTGATGAGATTGGGCTTTCGATTGGACAAAGCCCAATCGATTGGAGACCTCTGTAAAATCGATTGGAACTTACGAGATAGAAACTTATATAAGTTCAATCGATTGGACTATGTATAATCGATTGGATTTACGAAGGAAAAATCCATCCGTACAAGACCAATCAATTGGACTAAGAGTACAATCGATTGGACCCAAAGTACAATTGATTGGACTTCACACGGATTGAGTCTTTTCAAATCCGAAATTCTAGTTTCTACTTACCCCACTTTTTAAAAGATTTTGGGTTACGAATTCTATAAATATAACCCATCTCTGGCTTTACAATATACACTTCTATACATTAAAATACAGAGAATAAAGTTTTATTTATCAAGAATATTTATTGGAAGACCAAAAAGCCTTTAGTTCTCATAAATATCTTGTGAGCTTTTTTTCTTCTAGATCAAAGTCAAAAGCTTGATCTCTTACTCAGCTTAGGTCTTCCACATAGATACTTGACCTAGCAGCCTGAGAGTACCAGTGCATCTCAACACTATTTAAGCAACTTAAGGTTCAGGGTGTACTGAATTCTTCACCTTCAGCAAAGGCTAGAGAGTTGAGAATTAAGCTCAAAGTGGCTGATCAAATGTAGGTTTGGGGAGTACCAAACTGAACAAGCGAACAAGACTTATTGGCTAGGAGGGCGCACATGGATTTGTAGCATTAATTCAGAGGACGTGGACGCATCGGCAGTAGGCCTTGGCTAAGGTTGGAAGCTGCATTTGCAACGGTGCTGCGTAGGTAACCTTTGTTTCATTTAAATTTCCAATTAATTATACTTGAAGGACAATATTTTTCTCGATCGTTGTACTTTACTGTCTAATCAAACCCAAATCTGCAAAAGCCAAATCAACGATTTATGTATAGTGCAAATATGGGGTCAAACCACAAGAATGGGTGAGAATAGTGAAATTAACTTGATCAACCAAAAATAATTTATAACTTATATTTAAGAGAACAAGTTTTATCGGTCATCAACAGAGGTTGTCAATCTCTCTAATGACCGAAAAACATTACACTTTATAATCAAAACTAAACTATAAAAAGAACAAATTACAAGAAGAACAAAAGAAAGACTAAAAGAAAAAAAAATAAGAGATCCGATGCTAATTGAAGACTGTAGCCGAAAAATGTGTGTAGTGGAGAGATATGTCCAGCCGGAGAGCAACCAAGAGAAGAACTCATTCCATCGTCCATTGAATATCCTTTTATAGGTTGGGATGTGTAACATTCTTTTCATCTTTAGTGAATTAAGATTTTCTTTTCTTAGAAAAAATATTTTCAAAGATATAAATAATTATATAAAATATATTTTTCTTTTCTCAATAGAATCTCTAACCAAATTATTATTTTGAAACTTCATAAAATATTATTTTATTTTTCAATATAGAATCAATCACTAATTTATTATTTTAAAACTTTATTTTGAAAACCAGTGAAATATTATTCTATTTTCAAAAGAAAATTTTCTTATGATGAGATATTTATTCCTCAAACATTCTATCATTTTTAAATTTCAAAACCAAAACCATCATTTTATTTTTGAAAAGACATCCTCATGCCTTTTGTAATCTGGACCGTTCATTTTATTGTAATCTCAACCACCTTGGTCCATACTTAGTCCACCAACTTAGTCCACTACATAGGTCCACTGCATTGGCCCACTTCTTAGCCCAACTTCTTGACCTACTTTTTGGCCCATCAACGTAGTCCACTCTTTTGCTTAGATTTGGGCTTTTGTACATTAGCTTTTGAGCTTGGACTTATGTTCGCTTCAGTCTTAGGCTCGGGTACCTAATGAAATAAGATTATTAATATAAAGTAATTAACTTTTATTAAGAGAAATTTAATATACAATTGGTGAACAAAGAATATCTTATTTTTTATGTAGGCTTGAGGATTTATGTAGAAGAATTCTAATAATCAACTAAGGAAAATAGGGTAAAAATACATAAAATGATGACTTATCACACTCCCCAACCAGCATATTGCTAGTCCCTAGCAATTCATGCGATCCACCAAATAAAACAAAAAGAAAAATAAATAAACTGCCACTTTCACAGACCATCGCGACTGCATTTAGCGTATGCAGCAAGCCCTTAAACCTCTAAGTTACCCCTAGTGGACGAGTTTGACTCGTGAGGGTTTGCAGTAAATATACCCACAAAATTTAAATCATTCAACTTTTTTTTTTTTTAAATCCCTCATTACACCCTTCAAATGTGATAATAATATCCAATTAGATTAGAAAGGTGAAGTACAAAATTTGGGATAATAACTATAAAGCAAGACCTACAATCCTCAATTTTCTTTATTTTTTTTTAAATGATAAAATAAAAAGAACTGAGCTAGAAAAATAAATAAATAAAAATTTACTACATAAAGCATTAAATTCAAGATTAATCAGGCATTGGTTATTTATGATTTTCAACCATTTATTCCAAAAATTCAAGATAGAGTCCGAATCATTAATTCTCCTTTAGAGAAATTCTAGAACAATGTGACTTTGAGTGCATGTGAAATCTGACAGATAACTAGAGGGTCAGTTTCCTAAAGCAGAAGTGAACTTCTAATCACCAAAGAAATGGTCGGATTAACCTAAGGACCCAATTTAAAACTAAGCTACCTGTTCAGGTTAACAAACAATTTGGATGTTCACCTTAATACCTCATGGGCTTTATCTGTGATATTCCAGCTTACTTGTAATTTTACAACAACGGCTTTCACCCTATTTTTCAGAAACAAGAATTATTGAAACTTTCAACAAATTTTCCTTTTGACTCCACCTCGTCTCATTGACACCTCTTCATCATATTCAACATTTTTTTTATACTAGAGAATTTTTTTTTCAATACAATACAAAGGGAATAGGTAGCCCTTTTCGATGTACCCGATCTAATTCATTGGTTGCTTTCCAAAGTGTATTTATACCTAGTTCTACTTTTCTTCTTTCCCAGCCAACCAAATAAACCAGTTAAACAATGTTCAATGGACTTGGTCTTTCCTAATACTCCTAGGCAATCATTAGGTCACAACCACTAAAGTTAACCTAAACTCTAGCAATTTGTCAGATGTGTATTGGACTTTTCAAATGTCAAAAAGTTTCTAAAATTCACTGCTTGAGAGTTAATAATAAGGACTCAGTATTAAAACATCAAAATTTAGCTGTTTAAAGTTTTCACCATATGCCTTCATAATCCATAATTTAATATCTCAATAGAAAAAATGCAAATAAGAAAAAAATCACAAGTACTTTTTTTTTTTTTAGTTTTTCATTTTTTTTTTTTTAAAAAAAAGGAATGAGGAATGCATTAGTCGATACTATTAACATAAATTATCCTTAAAATGAAACACGAATCCACACCCCCCAACTTAAATCAAACATTGTCCACAATGTTTCAACAATGGAGCATCATAAACACCGAGAAATCACAAAGAGATAGAGGGTGTAAGATAACATCATAGGGATAGAACAAAGAAATAAACCAGTGTACTAAAATACAATAATGTACAAGAAAGTCCTTCTCAAGTGAGAGAAAGGATCAATCCTGATATACAGGATCTTCTAGAAGTATTTCCTCAACTTCTGGGTTCATGTGCTCAAGGTATGGTTTCAAACGATGTCCGTTCACTTGGAAAGTACTACCATCCTTGATATTTTGGACCTCTATTGCACCATGCGGATGCACAGTTTGCACAATGTAAGGTCCGGTCCAACGTGACTTCAACTTACCAAAAAATAGATGCAATCTAGAATTGTATAATAGGACCTTCTGACCGAGATAGAAATCCTTACGAATGATAACTTTGTCATGCATGGCCTTCATGCGGTCCTTGTACCTTTTTGCACAGTCATAGGCATCATTTCTGATCTCTTCAATTTCTTATTCTCTCCTGCCTTGTCAAGATCAAAATTAAGGCGCTTAATAGCCCAGTACGCCTTGTGCTCGAGTTCGACAGGTAGATGGCAAGCCTTGCCAAAGACTAACCGATATGGAGACATCCCAATAGGAATTTTAAAAACAGTACGGTATGCCCACAATGCATCAGTTAACCGAAGTGACCAATCTTTTCGGGTGGGGTTAACCATTTTCTCAAGCATGGATTTAATCTCCCTATTGGAAATCTCCACCTGTCCACTCGTTTGTGGGTGATCAGGTGTACTGACCTTGTGAGTGATGACATACTTCCTCATTAAGGCTTCAAAGACACGGTTGCAAAAATGTTTACCCCCATCACTAACGATTGCACGGGGGTTGCCAAAACGAGCAAATACATTCTCTTTTAGGAACTGAACCACCACTTTGTGGTCATTGGTCCTACATGCTATCGCCTCTATCCGCTTGGATACGTAATCGACTGCGACAAGAATATACTGGTATCCATATGACATAGGAAAGGGTCCCATAAAATCGATGCCCCAAACATAAAAAATTTCATCGATAAAGATTGGGTTCAAAGGCATCTCGTTTCATCTCGAGATTTTTCCTAGTCTTTGGCATCAAGCACATGATTTGCAATAATTGTGAGAATCTCGGAATAAGGTAGGCCAATAAAAACCACACTGCAAGACTTTTGCAGCAGTCTTTTTCCCACTGAAATGACCACCACATGCTTGATCATGGCAAAATGAGAAAATCTTACTTTGAAAATAATTGGGGATGCATCTTCTGATGGTCTGATCAGGGCAGTATTTGAATAGATAAGGGTCATCCCAAAAATACCATTTTACCCTAGCTAGAAAACGGGACTGCTCTTGCTTGATCCAATGATCGGGCATTTGTTCCGTGACAAGGTAATTAACAATATCAGCGTACCACGGAACATCAACATTGGAAATTGACATTAGTTGTTCATCAAGGAAACTCTCTGACACGGGTAACAACTCTACGAATGGGTCGACTATAATTCTAGACAAGTGGTCAGCAACCACGTTTTCATAACCTTTTTTATCTCGAATCTCAAGATCAAACTCTTGCAGCAATAAGATCCATCGGATCAAATGGGCCTTAGCATCCTTCTTTGTGAGAGGGTATTTTAGGGCGGCATGATCAGTAAAAATGATGTCCATGGATCCTATCAAGTAGGGATGAAACTTGTCTAGAGCGAAGATGACAGCCAACAACTCTTTTTCCGTTGTTGAATAATTGAGTTGTGCGTCGTTGAGAGTCTTGCTCGCGTATTTAATGACATGGGGGAGTTTCTTCACTCGCTGCCCCCAAAACTGCACCCATGGCATGTTCCGATGCATCACACATTACCTCGAATGGGACACTCCAATCAGGAGGTTGAATAATGGGTGCCGAGGTTAATTCAGTTTTTAGCCTTTCAAATGCCTTCAAACAAGCGTGAGTAAACTCAAAGGAAGCATCCTTGGCAAGAAGATCGCATATGGGTTTCGAGATCTTGCTAAAATCATTGATAAAGCGGTGGTAGAAACCAGCATGGCCTAAGAATGATCTCACCTCTCTGACAGGTTTCGGAGGTGGTAAGTTCACAATTAAGTCTACCTTGGCTTTATCGACATCTATTCCTCTCTCAGACACGATGTGGCCTAAGACTATGCCAGATTTGACCATAAAATGACACTTTTCCCAATTAAGCACCAAGTTTTTCTCCTTACAACGTTCAAGAACAAGTGTCAAGTGATGTAGACATTCCTCAGAGCTAGACCCAAAAATAGAAAAATCATCCATGAAGACTTCTAAAAATCTTTCCACCATGTCCGAGAAAATACTCGACATACACCGCTGAAATGTAGCTGGTGCATTGCATAAGCCAAAGGGCATGCGACGATAGGCAAATGTACCAAACGGACAGGTAAACGTTGTTTTCTCTTGATCCTCACGGGCAATCGGGATTTGGTTATATCCAGATAACCATCCAAGAAACAGTAGTACAGATGACCAGCAAGACGTTCTAACATTTGGTCGATGAAAGACAGAGGAAAATGATCTTTCCTAGTCATGGCGTTCAATTTTCGGTAGTCGATGCACACTTGCCAACCATTCTAGACTCAAGTTGGGACCAACTCATTATTTTTATTTACGACGACTGTAACACCAGATTTTTTAGGAACGACTTGAACAGGGTTGACCCACTGACTATCAGAGATGGGGTATATGATACCCGCATCGAGTAACTTTATGACCTCTGCACGCACTACCTCTTTCATAACAGGGTTCAATCTCCTTTGTGGTTCTCTCAAGGTTTTAGCATTTTCTTCCAAATGAATTTGCTGCATCACCACAGAGGGACTAATGCCCTTGATATTGGTTATGGTCCACCCAATAGCTTCATGATGTTCTTGAAGAACGTTTATGAGTTTTCCTTCATGTTCCTTCTCTAGACCTGAGGCAACTATGACAGGTAAGGTCTCTGCATTACCAAGGAAGACATACTTCAACGTTTCAGGTAAAGGTTTGAGCTCCAACTTGAGTGGTTCAACAATGGATGGGATGGGCATAGATGTGGAAACTAGTAAGGGTTCTACCCTTGATTTCCACCCACCAATGTCCATGAGAGGAACTGCGTCTAACAAGGCATTGACCTCTCTAATGGACTCCTCAACATTGACATCAAGGCCAAACTGGGCCAAGCACTTCTCCAGGGGATCGGTATAACAAGACTCCTCAAAAGAATTACTGATCAAGGTCTCTATCATGTGGATCTCCTCGTGGTCATCCATTTCATGGGACTGGTTATTATTGTGGAACAAGTTGAGTTGGACCGTCATATTACCAAATGCCAAAGTCATTACTCCATTTCGACATCGGATAACTGCATCGGATGTGGCAAGGAATGGTCGGCCTAAAATCACAGGAATGTGACTGCTAGGATTCATGACTGGCTCAGTTTCTAGAACAACAAAGTCTGCAGGGAAGTAAAACTCATTGACCTTGATGATCACATCTTCTATAATTCCCTTGGGAATCTTTACAGACCTATCTACAAGGCTCAAAGTAATGTCAGTGGGTTTCAACGCCCTCAAACCTAATTGTTGGTACACATAGTAGGGTAAAAGGTTCACACTAGCTCCCAAGTCCAGAAGGCATTTCTCAACCACAGTGTCTCCAATTCTTATGGAAATGGTGGGACATCCAGGATCTTTATATTTTTGAGCAATTGTTTGTTGGATGAGACACGAGGCTTGAGCAGCCATAACAGCTTCACGAGGAATACTGGTTTTCCTCTTGATGGTGGTGAGGTCCTTTAAAAACTTTGAATAGGAAGGGATCTACTTGATGGCATCTAAAAAGGGTATGTTGATTTGAACATTCTTAAAAATACTTCTAAAATCCCATCAAAGTGAGCATTCTTCCTATTTCCTTGTAACCTTTGTGGAAATGGAGCTTTTGGTTCATATTGTTTGACTGGAGGTTCAATTGAAGGACTTTGATCTTTTTTCTTCTTTTCTTGGGCCAGATGCCCCTTACCCTTATTCTGAATAGTTTCATCATCATGGGTTTCCTCAAGAAGTTGGACTTTGTTGTCCACTTGCTGATATTTGCTTAAAAGTGCGTATTTTTCACTGTTATCTTCTAAGCGTTATCACACTCTCCTACGTAAAATTACTCTAATTATCCACTTTTCTACGTAAGAGTCTATTTCATTGCGCAGAACACACTTTTATGGACGAAATGGTATATTTGCATGCATTAAACGCATTTCTGGAAGTTTAGGTATAAAGACGTTATGATCAAGTCTCATTACGTGCTCTTCTCTTGCAGAAAACTCGATCGGGCTATTCTCGAGACTTGCGGGCCCACAATCAACCACAGAAGCCTAATATCAAAGCTTAAAGAGCCAACATGCTATAACTAGAAGATACAGGCCAAGTACGGGTCAAGTCAGAGGATCACGGAGCCAGTCCAAAGAACCAAGAGAGATGGAGAGTCGATGACCAAGAGACGGACCAAAGCAGTCGAAGCCACATGAAATGAGAAGAAAATGAT
Source organism: Euptelea pleiosperma (assembly GCA_035048495.1). Classification (NCBI taxonomy): domain Eukaryota; kingdom Viridiplantae; phylum Streptophyta; class Magnoliopsida; order Ranunculales; family Eupteleaceae; genus Euptelea; species Euptelea pleiosperma. Next base: position 21,624,549 of record CM068544.1, on the reverse strand, counting down.
AATCTGCTCTACTGGCGAAGCCCGAGAAGAGAACATATTGAAAACTAGGGTTCCAGACCCTCCGCCAGTAGTTATCTCTATAGTCTATAGAGTTTTCTCTCTTATCTCTCCTATTTCTCTCTCGTCTCACTTCATCTCCCTATACATCACCACCTGACCCTCAGATCTACTGACCTAACCTCAGAACTCTTGCCCGTTGGCTCTGTCTCATCTCCCTTAGCTTTCTGACCTTTGGATCTTCAATCGGACCGTTGGATCTTCCACCGGACCGTTGGATCTTCCACCGGACCGTTGGATCTCTCTAGAACCGTCGATCTACCAATCTGGATCCCAATCAAGTCACCATCCATCCGATCGTCATCAAATTATCTGTCACATCATCTTGTGAGACGATGGACATCATCAATCCATGTGGGCCAGTAGCCGGGCCTATCATCATCGACTTGTGGCCCGGCTACTGGCCCACATGGATTGAAGATGTCCATCGTCTCACAAGATGATGTGACAGACAATTTGATGACGATCGGATGGATGGTGACAGAATTGAAAAGTTGCCAAATCGGAAAGCTGCTCAATTTGGACAGCCCGACCTTTTTGGGAAATTTTCTATTTCTTACTTTTTAGTGATTTTTAGCAGTCTTTCAAATTACTATTTTTAATGCCTCGGAAGGCTGAGTGCAAAGTTGTAATAATTTAGGAATTTTACTGCTTTCCATATAAACTACTAGATCTTGTTCTAGGGTTTTTTCGAAACCCTAGATTAAGTGAAAAATACCAAAAAAATAAAAAAAAAATCAAAATTCAAAAAAAAATTAGGGTTTTATATTCTGCAGATTTTTAGAAATCACCAATCAAGGATTTGCAATTTTTGAAAAGATTCCAAAATCTTGAAACTTTGCTAAATTAGGGTTTCCCCTCTTAGAAGTTTCCACTTTAGAGAAATTTCTATCTTTAGAAATCCTCCGAATTTGGAAACGTCTACAAAAGGAAATACCCAAAATCTAGCAGAATTTCAATTTTGAAAAATTTCTCAAAATTGTAAGTGATCTCGCAATCACATCTTTCTTAGAAGATCTTCACAGTTCGGGAAACTTTCCAATCTAGGTATTTTTCAATCTGGGAATTCCTAAAATTTACCCCATCTCGACTTTGGAAAATAATTCAAAAACTTGCCTAAATCCAGTGCTTGTTCTGTGAACCCTAAAAAGGCAAGGATCTTCCAAATAGAATCCCGAATACCTAGACCGTGCGATTTAACTTTTCTGCAGGAACACGATCCAGTGTGGGTAGGGAGCGAAAGCTCAAAGAGGTGAAGTCGGGCCCAAGCCCATTAGGATACCCCTCCCTAACCCACGGAGGCGACCCTGTGGCATGGCCCACGGGAGGTAAGTCTCTATCCTCGCCTTGAGTGCGATACAGAGCAATTTGGGTGAATCATTGCCGCATGTCTATTTGTTTTCTAGCAACAACTTACTCGACTTGCGTGGCGTGGCCATTAATCAATCAACTCTAAGCGAGCAGACCCAGCTCCAAATTGAAACTGGTGGGATTTCATCACCCACCTCATCATTCCAACTGATTTGATCCCAAGGCTCCATTTAATTAAAAAGAATCAAGAAGTAGAGCCAATTAGCCCGGTGTTCGAGGATAAATCCACACAAAGCGAACCCGCTTAACATCCAATCGAAATAAGACCACGAGCGCGGGTCCCTATTGTCTAACACACCCATAAGTCCATGTTACTCAAGTACACTGAGCTCGACGTGGCATCTTGGACTATTCGGCGGTTAGTTGCGTGTGGACTAGGAACACACACCAACCCTAGCTTAACCCGAGGGAACACTCTTCTTATACACTTAACCAATCCGGTTAGTCTGAAATGTACTTAAGACAGTCATTGTGCCGCACGTCTGTCTAGGCTTCGGATTGCCTTGTTGTTGACTAGAGTTAGTACTAAAGGATTCGCTCTGAAGAGTGTAGCCTGGTGAGAACCCATGAGTGCAAACAGTTAGTCCAGCGGCTAAAAAATAAACTATTGTTCCACCCACTGTCATAATCTACTCTAGCCCCAAAACTAACAAGATAATGCCTAAAATATATCCTGATTGTTTGGAATAGGATTATCTGTGCTTGGTGTGCATCATTTAGGATCACCACTCCAGTGTCTCCTTTTGGCAACTTTTTGCCAAATCTTGGACTTGCTTTTTCAAGCAGAAGCCCGGTTGGACCTGTCCTCACCTTTTACTGACTCGATTTGAGAGTTAGTCCATCGCACCCCTCTATCGCCTCTAATGGCAGATGAATGGCCTCTGTATGAGACCTACTACAGTTTCTGTGAGAATCTTGGTGATCACTCTCAATAATGGTATGATAATTTTGCGTATCATCATGATACTCCAGTCTCGCAGCCTTCTATGGGGTATGACAATTACAGAGATCCAGAGTAAAACTCTGTACTCCCAGAGCTTAAAAACTCAGTCGCTGCCTTTAGTGCCGCAGTCCAGCAACCTGTGCACAATTCTCATTCTGTAGGATATTACCCTCCTATCCAGCAAGATGTCTATACCTTTTCATCTTCAATACAGACCTCCTATGACAACACTTATTATCCGGACACTAGGAGTCACCCTAATTTTGGATGGGAACAGTTTGCTATCCCGCAGCAACGTCCGCAGGATAATTATTCTTCCGGGTTCCATAAACCCAATGGAGAGTATGATTGGCAATACTCACAGTCGCAGTACCCATCATATCCACAGAATGACTATTCTGATCAACGGTGGACCCCTCAGGATTTCCAGAGTCAGCAGCTAGTCCCAGACTCCACTCTGCCTTACAACTTTCATACCCAGTCGGACTACAATCAAGAGTTGTCACCTCAGCTCCCCTTGGCTGAACCGCTTCCGTTGGCTACTACACCTTGTCTAGAGGACCTTCTCTCTCAGTACATTACCCAACAACAACAGTATTTCCAAGGTCTCGAGCACCAACAACAGCAATCTATGGAGAGCTTGGAGCAACGTCTAGTTCAATTAGAAAATAAAAGAGAGGAAGTCAACTTCACTAGCCCCCCAATAGCCTATCCTGAGGAGAGTGACATGGCCACTGTCTATAATGAGGAATCGCACAATTGGACCAAGTACCAGAATTGCCAGGATGAAATAGAAGTTGTTACCACCCCTAAATCGAGCCAGACTATTGAGGAGCCAGTGTATCCATCTTCGGTGCTTTTAATAGCTCCAAATCTTGAAACTACCTCAGAGCAACCTATTTCTCACTCTACCTCTGCTGAACCTGATATCGATCTTCATGACACTGAGCTGTGTCTTGATCGTAGGATCCCAACTGTCCTAGATCTACCGTTCCTCCCCACCTCCCTTGGATTGTGCAACCATAGCGATGAACCCGAGTCTCAATCTTTGGTGCCCTTAACAGCACCAACTTCTGGACCGAGCATAGAGGAACCCAGTTCCATCTCTATCTCTGATAATTCTTTCTCTACCTTAGATGCAGACATTCCTACTGATGAGCCGTGTCTAGAACATGGGATTCCTGTTGTCTTAGACCTACCGTTCCCCCCCAAGGATGAACATATTGCATGTAGGGATTGGAACATCCCTATCAAATTAGGAAACCTCGAGGGAGAGGTCAACAATTTTCACCCGCTACCCTACGTCGATATTATCGATGACCCGTGTGCCGTAGAGAGTCTAATTCAAGACTCTCCCGAAGATAAATTATCCAAGTGTCAAAACACTTTAAGTTTGACTTCATCTCGGAGTCAGACAATTCTGGTATTACTGATCTGCAGGAGTCTACTCCATTCCGATACATTCCCACAAAACTCAATGAGGTTGCAGCTCTGCTAACCACGGTCGGAGAGCCCACTACTACTCTCCTCTCAGTCTTTACTGAGAAGCTTCTATCCCTACCCGCTGAACTAAATGTTTTTGCGGGTCTGCTCAGAGAACTTACTATCCTTCTCTCAGTTTACACTAAGAAAGACCTGTTAGACACAGGTATACCTAGACAAGGGATAGGATAACTATCTCCGTTTCACCTTAGGTGTCAGGAAGACTGTAGATTCACTCAGTCTCCATGAGTTTCACCCTGGTTGGGGGTACTTGATATACCCCCATCATGTCTGGCTGAAGACGTAAAACTTAGCGCTTTCAGAAAGGCAATTCCGGTATTCCTAAAGTACATGAGTCTCATGCATTTGTTATTATTGTTATATCTCTGAAAATGTAGGTACATTTATTCTTTCGATCATCAGGTATCACACACTGTCGAGTTTCTGCCGACTTGGTAACATCCTCCCTGAACCTTTGCATCATCATTATCGATTTTTTATCATTTGATGTCCCGGTCATGAGCACCGAGGACGGTGCTGTATTTTGGTTGGGGGTAGGTATTTACCAAAACTCATGTCTTCATTTTGATTAAAAAAAAAATTCTTTTTTTTTGTGGTTTCCGATGTTTTTCGAAGTTTTCTAGAATTTTAAAAATGTGTCAAATACCCTGACTTTGATTAGCTGAAAACCTCCGTTAAGTCAGTATTGAGGATGACAACTTTTGTTAAAGGTTAACTTTGAGTCAAGTCAAGCGTGGCTACAGCAGGTTTGAAAACTTAGAAAAACTTAGATTCGGCACAATTGTACACTATCAACATCAGAGTCATCCTAAGTTTGGAAACTCTAGAGATCCTGTGAGAAGAATTGTGGAGACCTAACCCAGTGAGCTTTCGAGCCTTTATTCATTTCAGAGGGTTATACAATAATTCTGAGTCACAAGATGACTCACTATTCTTCATGCCTGCAATATTCGTTGAGAGATCTCATTATCTTTTGCTTCGATCATAAAACTCGGAACGACATCAATATTGGATTACTATGACAGAACCTTCTCTATATCTAGTCAAGACAGTATACATGATAGTGCAAATCCTAAAAAATAATTTAGGCCATTTTTCTGAATCATTCAGCCTTTTTACTTACCTGAATTATACTTCACTAGAAACCCCTTGAACCTTTCTAGAAAAGTCTTTTCTTGTTAAACCCGTTAACCAAAATCCCAAACCAGCTACGAAGGATGACTAAGCTCTCTTGAGATGGATAGAAGAATAACTGATATGGGTGTACCGTGAAAAGAAGAAAAATTAAAAGAAAAAGAAAGTGGTTCAAGTTGAAAAGAAAACATGAACAGAAAGTATGAAAAAGAGCTGAAAAATAAAATGAGCAATCTCAGAAATATCAGAAAAAGAGAAAAATACAAAAGGAAGAAAAGAAACAGAAACTTGTTTTACACTAGTAGGAAAAATACAAGAAAATAGAGATATCCTCTCAAGATCTTTGAAATCCTGTATCCCTTTATTTTTCTACACCTGACCTAAGCCTAATTATAACCCAGAAAGTCCTATTTGATTCTAGGATAGCACGATCATAAAATGTGGAGATTGAAGAAAGAGAAGCTATAGAGTTTGATCTAACATTCCCGAGTGAAGTGGTATTCCAATCATGAGATATTCTTCTGTTAAAAATATTCTTATTTCAAATAAAACCTATGTGAGATCTTTTGCCTCTTTATATCAAATACATCTCCTCACATATAAATTGAGAGAAAAGAAGAAAACCCTTCTTGAGTGATTCCATTCTGAGTAGTTTACAAGTGAGAATTGAGGTCGAGGCATATAAACTTATAGGTGATCTGGAATTCTTTACTGCAAGATGATAAGAATGTTGAGCACACACACACGCAGAGTCTGACTATTCTGAGTCATGATTATCAGTCTGTAGTCTTGCCAAAACTTTCCAACTCTTCGCTAACATGTAACTGTTTTTGCATCCATTCAATGGTTTGACGAACGGTGTTTTCCCTGAGCTAATATGAAAAAGTGTGCAGCATGTGCAGAGCCCTTTTAAGCTCATTTATTTTGCACTAATTGCCAAGGATTAGCAATATGCTGGTTGGGGGTTGTGATATTTGCTTAAAAGTGTGTATTTTCCACTGTTATCTTCTAAGTGTTATCACACTCTCCTACGTAAAATTGTTCTAATTATCCACTTTTCTACGTAAGAGTCTATTTCATTGCGCATAACACATTTTTCTGGACGAAATGGTATATTTGCATGCATTAAACGCATTTCTGAAAGTCTAGGTATAAAGACGTTATGATCAAGTCTCATTACGTGCTCTTCTCTTGTAGAAAACTCGATCGGGCTGTTCTCGAGACTTGCGGGCCCACGATCAACTATAGAAGCCTAATATCAAAGCTTAAAGAGCCAACATGCTATAACTAGAAGATACAGGCCAAGTACGGGTCAAATCAGAGGATCACGGAGCCAGTTCAAAGAACCAAGAGAGATAGAGAGTCGATGACCAAGAGACGGACCAAAGCAGTCGAAGCCACATGAAATGAGAAGAAAATGATAATCTGCTCTGCTGGCGAAGCCCGAGAAGAGAACATATTGAAAACTAGGATTTCAGACCCTCCGCCAGTAGTTATCTCTATAGTCTATAGAGTTTTCTCTCTCATCTCTCTTATTTCTCTCTCGTCTCTCTTCATCTCCCTATACATCACGACCTGATCCTCAGATCTACTGACCTAACCTTAGAACTCCTGCCCGTTGGCTCTGTCTCATCTCCCTTAGCTTTCTGACATTTGGATCTTCAATCGGACCGTTGGATCTTCCACCGGACCGTTGGATCTCTCTAGATCTATCGATCTATCAATCTGGGTCCCAATCAAGTCACCATCCATCCGATCGTCATCAAATTATCTGTCACATCATCTTGTGAGACGATGGACATCATCAATCCATGTGGGCCAGTAGCCGGGCCCATCATCATCGACTTGTGGCCCGACCATTTAGTGGGCCTCGCGATTTTCAAATACTTTCAATTAATTATTTTTAAATAAAAAAGGGGGGTCCACTAAATGGGGAAATTCCCCAAAGAAAAATAAGGTTTATATATATATATATATATATATATATGTATATATATATTTTTTATTTTTAAAAAAACCCCATTTTCCATTAAAGGAAAGTGGGAGGTTTATTAAGGAGAGGAGAAGGGTTCGTTTGAACCCTAATCCCCCTCCCATCTCTTCCCCTCCTTCCCCAAAACCCTTCCCAATGTTTTCCTCTCCTTTCTCTCCTTCTTTTTCTTCTTTTTCTTCCTCCTCTTCTTCATCTTCTTCATCTTTTCCTTCGCCGGAGTTGCAGGCAGCAACTCCGGCCGCCTCCTCCTTGTTCTCTGTCTTTTCGTTATCTCCTTTCGGCCCTTGCTCCTCTACCTGCTGCTCCGCCCGCCAGCAACCCGTCCGCGCTTCACGTTGCTGACCCATGTGCAGGTGGCTCTGCCAGACCACCTCCTCTACCGCCTCCACCACGAGTTGCAGGTCCGCCTGCACTTCCTCCGCCTCTTCTTCTTCTTCTTCTTCTTCTTCTTCTCTTGGGTTTTCTTTTTCTTCTTTTTCTTCTTCTTCTTCGTAGTGTATCTCGCCGGAGTTGCAGGTCTGCAACTTCGGCCATCTTCCTTTCTTCTTCTTCTTTTCTCCCACCTGCACGACCGCTTCTTCCCTCCGCCTACACGCTGTGCATCCCACGGGCAGCAACACAGATCCTTGCTGGTTGCAAGATCTGCAACCCACTATTGTTGCCACTGCTCCTCTGTCGCCTGCGTCCGTCTGCCTCGCCTCTACCAAGCTGTCTCTCTCTCACACTTCTCCCTGGCCATTTCCCCCGCCTGTGCGCCTCCTCCTTGCTTGCTGAACCAGCAAGGTTCATCCTCCCGCACCACTCTTCACAGCCTTCATCTCTCCCAGCGCCTCTCACGGTTGCACACCCTACAAGCCGCTCCACCCTAGCAGCCACGATCTCCAAACGCGCCACCTGTTAGCGCCTCCCCTTGCTGGCCAGACTGGAGGTTCTCCTGTTTGCTCCCTCAGCAGCAAACCCGTGCTCCTCCCTCACTAAATCGCCGATCTGCACTCTCCTAAAGTGCAGATCTGCAACTGGTTTCTTCTTCACAACTTCACCATTGAGGCCAGTGGATTTGGTGCTCTCCACATGCTCGGGCTCTCCACGGATAGTCTTCACCTTCTCGTTCGTCTTCAAGCATCAAGTCGTGCGCCTCAACTAGCGTAAAACACCTACACCAGCAAACTCCTAGCTGTACAATGTGTTGCTCCACCTGCTCCTCCCAAAAGTTCCTACAACCCCTCAAGTAGGAGCACCCCGAGGCAGCAAGCTTGCCTCTTCCAAGCCGTGACTGCCCAAGCACCACCAAGGAATAAGAGAATTTCAAAGGTTAGGAAATTTCTCTCTAGCTTTCTCCATCTAGTTCTCTTTTCTCTCTCTAACATTCTCTATCTCTAGATCTCTTCACTTTCTCTCTCTCCTTATTTTCTCTCTCTATCTTAATCTCTCTTTCACATGCTTTCTAGTTACGTTTTGTTTCTCGTCTCATGTTTGTAAGCACTTTTCGTTAATTAATAAAGTTATTTTAGTTCATTTCTCAATTTATTTTTGTATCAATGCTCTTATTTCTGTGAAAAATTCTCTCTCTAGAATAAAAAAATAATGTTTTAATCCCAATTTCCATCTCTCTCATCTCTCCTCCAATTTCAAGCCAAGAAATCCTCCATTTTATGTTTTCTCTTTGCGCTAACTAACCCCGAGTGCGGATCGACATCCGACACGAGCCACTATGCAAAATTGCTCATTTTACAGGTTAAATGTCTCGGATAAATTACAAATGTGTTGAAGTTAGGGTTTCCATAACCAACGACGTGGAAAAAAACCCTACTTTTACTTGCCTGCCAGGCCGTAGAGTGTGAATGGCCTAGACTTCATTATGGGGTGGGTGCTCCTGCACTACTACCAATTTCAAATTGGCCCTTTGGGGTATTCTGAGCAAAGAGTTATCCCTTGGGGGCTTGGGAACTGTTTGACTGGGAAATTGCCCTCTCTCTCTTCCTCCTACTGATGCAGCAATTTGACCAAGTTGGACCTCAATTTAATTTGGCTATAGCCTGAGTATTAGCCTGAATGATTTGGGCTTGGGCCTAATAGGTCTGTTGCTGACTCTGCATGAATTGATGTAACGCGTCCTCTAAAGATGGTTTCCTCTGATTGGGAGGTACATAAGGAGGGACTGGTGGTGGAGCAGCAACATGGTTACCTTGAGTAAACTGGTTACTCGGATGGTACTATTGAGTATGGGAGGGATACTGACTGGGTCCTGAGAAGGATGATGATCCCCAAGTTCCTTGTGGTTGCTTCCATGAGAAATTTGGATGGTGACGCCAACCAGGATTGTAGGTATCACTATATGGGTTATTGTTCGGATTGGGTTTCCGAAATGCATTAAGTGCATTCACTTGCTCAGCTTTGACTATAGGTAACCCATCGCAATTTTCGACCAGATGGTCAGAACTGTCACAAATTAAGGACACAGATGGAAGATTCCACAAATTTAGAAGGCTGAGGTGCAGGAGGTTTCCCTCCTTTGTTCATTTCTAGGGCTTCAATCCTTCTAACCAATGCGGCCGTTGTGGCACCGCTCTCAAAATTTGACTCGACCCTATGGATGCCACCCCTATTGATGTTTGTGGATTTCCTAGGTTCAGTCCTAATTGGTTCCCATTGTAGCGTGTTTTCAACTACATCCTCTAAATACTCCTACGGATCGTCCACGGTCTTTTCAATAAAACTGCCATTACAGAATGACTCAACCATGGTCTTGGTAGGGTAGTCTATACCTTCGTAAAGGATTTGGATAAGTCTGATTTTCTCGAAGCCGCGGTGAGGACATTCAAGTAAGAGATCCTTAAATCTTTCAAAATACGCGTACAGTGTCTCCCCTTCATTTTGATGGAATGTGTTAAGGGTTTGACGAACTGTTCACGGTTTTCTGTTTAGAGTAGAATTTCTTATAAAAGGTTTCAACTAACCCTACCCAAGTGGTGATGGTTTTTGGCTGTAAGGCTTGTAGCATAGCCTTGCCTTTTTTCCTTTAAGGAGAATGGGAACAACATAAGTTTGAGAGATTCATCACTCATTTGCTGGTATTTCATTTTACTGCAAATATCATCAAATTTTCTAACATGGTACGGGTTTTCGGATGCCATCCCGAGAAAGACTGGGAGCATTTGTATCAAGCCGGATTTTAATTCAAAATTGGCAGTGGCTGTAAATAGCACAATACATGATGGCTGACTAGACCTTGTGGGGTACATGTACTCCTTTAAGGTTATCGCACGGGGTGGTTCTTGGTCTCCCATTTCTTCAAAAATAGAATCGAATAACTCGGATTGAACTAATCGACCGTTCTTACAAATCCAATTTGTCATGAACCAGCAGGGTGCCACCCGTTGGAAACTTTCTAACCAAATCCTACGAAAAACCTAGACTATATAAAAAAAAATAAAACTAAAAAACAATTCTAACTATGCTAGATTGGGATAACTTGGTATACCACACAAGCAAATTTTGGCTTTTATCTGATTTTAAGTGAAGGGTAGCCATTTTTTTCTAATTTTTTTTATTTTTTTTAGAGAAATATTTAGAGTGTTTCCAAAATAAATCTCTCCTAATTAAACAGCTCCTAACTGTTCCGGATTAAGCCGAAAGCTTACCAATTAAATTCCGCCAAACCAATAACAAGTATTACTCCCAGGGAAGAAGGAGACGTACTAGGCCTGCTTAAGGATGGTACGTCCATATTTCCTTAGACATAGACTGTCCTTAATTGTCAGTTTGAAAGAACTCAGACTGTCCTTAATTGTCAGTTTGAAAAAACTCACTGGAGTGGCTAACAACCGCTTCCGTCCTATTGAGCTCGAAACCCTAAGACCAATTTCTAATAATTTTTAAATTAATTTAGGCTTTAGGTATGCATATGCAAGGATGGTAGTTTATGGGCCACGAAACGGGTGATGAAATCCCGACCGTATCTTATTGGGGTTCCAATGCCCTTAAGTATTGTAATGCAAAAATGCTAAAGCAATAAATCGACATAATGAATGCACAAAAAAAATTACACTAATAAAGCAAGAAAAATTATACTAATAAAGCAAGAGAAAAAAAAACGTTACACTAATAAAGTAAGAAGAATAAAAAAAAAAAAGTATACTAAAAAAATTAAAAAAAAAAAGCTACACTAATAAAGAAAAAAAATGTTTTTTTTTTAATTTTTTGTACTAATAAAGCAAAAAGAAAAAAAGAAGAAAAAAACGTTACTCTAATAAAGCAAAATAAATAAATAAAAAATTTATATATTTTTTTGTTTTTGAATCCCGGTGACTTTTAAAACTAAGAAACGAAACCGCTAACAGGGGGATGCAGTGCACAAGGGGTACTTACCTGGATGTCGAAATGAAAAAAAAAATGTAGAAAAAGAGGAGAATGATTCTTTGCTTGAAAATTTTTGATTGATGGGTTGTCTTCACCTTTCGTTCTCCCGCCCCTGCAGCGACGCCATTTGACGGGCAATATTTTTCTAGATCGTTGTACTTTACTGTCTAATTAAAACTAAATCTGCAAAAGTCAAATCAACGATTTATGTATAATGCAAATACGGGGTTGAACCACAAGAAGGGGTGAGAATAGTGAAATTAACTTGATCAACCAAAAATAATTGTAACAAAAAAAATGATTTATAACTTATATTTAAGAGAACGAGTTTTTACCGGTCATCAACAGAGGTTGTCAATCTCTCTAATGACGGAAAACATTACACTTTATAATTAAAATTAAACTAAAAAAAAAAGAAAAAATTAAAAGAAAAAAAAAAAAAAAGATCCAATGCTAATCGAAGATTGTAGCCGCAAAATGTGTATAGCCGAGAGATATGTCCAGCCGGAGAGCAACCAAGAGAAGGAACTTCTTTCATCGTCCATTGAAGGTCTTTTTATAGGCTGGAATGTATAACATTTTTTCCATCTTTAGTAAATTAAGACTTTCTTTTCTTAGAAAAAATATTTTTAAAGATATAAATAGTTATATAAAATATGTTTTTCTTTTCTCAATAGAATCACTAACCAAATTATTGTTTTGAAACTTCCTTTTGAAAATCAATAAAATATTATTTTATTTTTCAATATGGAATCAATCACTAATTTATTATTTTAAAACTTCATTTTGAAAACCAGTGAAATATTCTTCTATTTTCAAAATTTTTTTTTCTTATGATGAGATATTTATTCCTCAAACATTCTATCATTTTTAAATTTCAAAACCAAAACCATCATTTCATTTTTGAAAAGCCATCCTCATGCCTTTTGTAATCTAGAACGTTCATTTTATTGTAATCTCAACCACATTGGTCTATGTTTAGTCACCAATTTGGTTCACTACATAGGCCCACAGCATTGGCCCACTTCTTGGCCCGTCGACGTAGTTCACTCTTTTGCTTAGATTTGGACTTTTGTGCATTAGCTTTTCAGCTTGGACTTATACTCGCTTTAGTCTTGGGCTCGAGTACCTGATGAAATAAGATTATTAATATAAAGTAATTGACTATTATTAAGATAAATTTAATATACAATTGGTGAACAAAGAATATCCTATTTTTCATATAGGCTTGAGGATTTATGTAGAATAATTCTAATAATTAACTAATGAAAATGGGGTAAAAATACATAAAATGATGACTTATCACACTCCCCAACCAACATATTGCCAGTCCCTAACAATTCATACAATCCACCAAATAAAATAAAAATAAAAAAAATAAACTGCAACTTTCGCAGACCATCACGACTGCATTTAACGTATGCAGCAAGCACGTTAAATGATATCAAAATATATTGTACTCCTACAAAATTTTATTTTAGTGTTCATGCATGTAAATGACCCTGTGTCCCCCCCCCCCCCCCCCCCCCCCCCACACACACACACACACACACACACAATGTTTTCCCTGAAATTTGACATACCCCCTCACAGTTTGAAAAAGTTGACTTACCCCCTATGACTCGGTCCACTACCTATGACTGTCCTTGACCCATATTGTCTAACAAAATATATATTTTTAAATACTAAAATACCCCCTTGTTCAACATTCCATCACAAGTGAATCAAACAGCAATGGTGGTCAGCCGGCTACCACACTCCCGTATATTGCTCTCCGGTGATCGGTGACCAACCTACTGGAGTTCGTGGTCGGAGGACACTACTCCGGCGATCAATTTTAAAGAAAAAAAAAAAAAGAAGTTGGTGATATTCCACATAACAACATGGGGGTGTTGAGTGAAGACAAACCTGAGGTAACAATTTCCTTAGAAGAAGAAGCCATTAAAGTAGATGGCATTGATACCATAAAATGGCAGAAGCAAATAAGGACGTTGAGATTGAAACTTTTGAACGGTGGGTTATCACCTTGTAAGGAACATATTTTTTATATTGATGTTTTACACACAAAAACAAATAAAGAATTATTCCTACTAGAAATAAGACATACCATTGTACAAAAACACGGCCGTTACAACGGATTCGGACCTACCCCATTTATAATGAATTTTGAAGTTTAGCACTCAATTTATTGCCATGATAACGGGGGAAAAACGGTAACGTCCCCAGTCCGTTATACCGTTATAACAGCCACGTTGATACATACCGCGAGAGAAGTGGTCAAATCAATATGTATGCATGGAAAAAGTTTTCTTTTATGATTAAAGACTTACTAGCTGAAAGAAGATAAATAATCAAAATGTACTTTTATTTTTATAATAATTGTAGCGACATTATCAGTCATTGATTGAAAATATTATTTGCAAAAAGGGTCTGAATAATTATTTTTTGGACACTTGATGATAATTGGATACGTGCACACTAGGTTAAATTTGGGTCTCAGCTATATAATTCCATGGGGTTAAATCATACTCAATCAAATGTAGTGTGGATGTGCTCATGGAAGTTGTACTAGAGAGAACATGATGCTTCTTCACTCTATTTTGATGGAGATTGGTGTGACGTTTCCATACTATACACCTTGGATCCCATTAATTTTATTTATTTTTTTTATTTACAAGGTTTAAAATGGGCTGTTATAACGGTATAATGCACTCGGGGCGTTACTATTTTTTTCCTATATAACGGTGCCGTTATAACGAATTGTAAAGTTCAGGGGCAAAAATAATGGGAAAATAACAGAAATAGAGGAAAATAATGAAAATAACATAAAATGGTGCTAAAATTCAAAACTTGAATCTCAAATTTTCAATAAAAAATAACAGAATAAAACGGAAAATAACGGGGGTTGTTCACAAATTTTTTCAGAAAATAATTCGTTATAACAGAAAAATAACGGAAAATGGCTGTTATAACAAAACTAACGGCCGTTATTTTCTGAGCATTAAAACAGTACAAGACGTAACAGGGGAGGTTTGAATCCGTTACAACGGCAGTTATTTTCGTTAGAACGGCGTTTTTTTAACCCATAGAAGTTGTACTAGAAAGAACACGATGCTTCTTCACACTATTTTGATGGAGATTGGTGTGACGTTTCCATACTATACACCTCGGATCCCATTAATTTGATTTTTTTTTACAAGTTTTATTTTTATTTTTTTACAAGGTTTAAAATGGGCCATTATAACGGTATAACGCACGCAGGACGTTACTATTTTTTCGTTATAACAAATTGTAAAGGTCAGGGACAAAAATAATGGGAAAATAACGGAAATAGAGGAAAATTATGAAAATAAGAAAAAAATGGTGCTAAAATTCAAAAATTGAATCTCAAATTTTCAATAAAAAATAACAAAATATAACGGGGTTTTCTTCACAATTTTTTTCAGAAAATAATTCGTTATAATGGAAAAATGGCTGTTATAACAAAAAAAACGGCCGTTATTTTTTTAGCATTAAAACAGTACATTACGTAACGGGGGAGGTCCGAATCCATTATAACGACCGTTATTTTTTTTATGACGACGTTTTTTAAACCATGAATTTTTACGGCGAGGGATTGGTGACTTGAGATGCATAGTATCATTGATTGGATTTATCCCTAGAGATAAAACTTTGATGACAGCGAATGACAGCCACAGAGTTCTCGGCATGTACTCGAGTGCTTTTTGCCACCTACCCAAGTGAATTAAAAAGGAAATCTTAAAAAACACTCACCTGAGTACGTGTTGGTCAGGCTAAGGTGGTTCGCCCGAAAAAAATCCACATGCCAAGAACACATTGACTGTCATCGGCGCCCATGACAGTCCACTGTCATCATATATACTTACCATTTACAGTAGTATCTAGTTTGTATTACACAAATGGTGCATATTCTTATCAACTTGAACTTTTAATCAGTGGACCCTATCTAAGAGACCGCTTTGATTGAAAATCAGTTTGTTTCAGATGCTTTTTAACCATCCAATAAATACAGCTTTTGTTTTTTCTCCTCTAGAGATTCTTCCCTTTGTATTTCTGACTGTCCAAAAAGAATACCATTGGTCGGATTGTAAGGATCATCTTTGGTCCCGAAAAATTCTTAGACCCTCTTTGATCGAAAAATCAGCTCGATCGGATGCTTTTAACCATCCAATAAATATCGCCTTTTGTTTTTCTCCTATAGAATCTTCCCTTTGTATTTCTGACTGTCCAAAAAGAATACAATTGGTCGGATGGTAAGGATCATTTTTGGTTCCGAAAAATTCTTAGACCCTACGTAGGCGCGACTGATCGAAAAATCAGCTCGATCGGATGCTTTTAACCATCCAATAAATACGCCTTTTGTTTTTTCTCCTCTAGCTAGAGATTCTTCACTTTTGTATATTTCTTGACTGTCCTAAAGAATACGATTGGTCGGACGGTTAGGATCATCTTTGGTCACGAAAATGGGACCGCAATTTGGACACTTTAGATCGATAAGAATACGGACGATACCCCCTAGGGTTCAGACCATTCGATTATTATCGAAATATCGGACGATGTAGGCTTAATAATGGTATCCTCTTGAGGCTGACAGCAACACAGTTCCAAGAACATTGGAAGTATGGTAATACTAGAACTACTACTTGTGTTGCTAATGTTAGAGGCAAAAATAGAAAAAACAATGGAGCCGAAATTCAAATTTTTAAATTTTTGAAAACGAATAATAACAGTCGTTATTTTTTGACCATTTTAACGGTACATAACGTAACACGGGGAGTTACGAATCCATTATAACAGCCGTTATTTTCGTTATAACAGCCGTTTTTTAAACCATGGTCTCTACCAATAAAAAAAAAAAAAAAGAGTTATTCCTAGTCATGCTAGTTCTCTCCTGATGAAGTGAAGCAATATGAGATATGAGAGGTGACATGAAACCTGTTGGGACCCCATGAGACATTCTACTCTTTTCTTCACTATTTGAAAATTACAGGGGGTGGTGATAGATAGTGATGAATGTCGTGTGTGATAGGTGTGGATCCAAGAATTAATTAGCCGACACGCTTTTAAATGGAGACGCGTGTACCCTACAACCTGCAACTTGAGATGAGTTTGACCCAAAAGAAAAAGGAAGATGAGAGATACTTTGTGAAAGAGGGTGGGGCAACCTCGGATTCTAGAAAAGTTATAGAATATAGTAGATAGAATATATTTATAACTCTGATCTATATATCTATATATTGTGAAAGTAAAGTCCATGCTTCTTAGATGTGACATCATTAGGATGTCAAAAGTGTCACCCCACTTGAGGAGGACATCAATCCATATGCATTTTTGTAGGAAAAAAGTATTAAAAAGGCTGTTCATTCTACACCAAATTCCATTCCAAGATCCCTCCCTCCCTAAAATCTCTCTCTCCCTCCCTATCACATACACACATACACATACACGTGTGCACACGTACACATTTCATGATGGTGCACGTACGGGTGCATCCGCGCGCGTGCACGAACATAAAATGCGCATATATGTGCATGAACATCAATTGAACATGACCATGACCAACAAAGAAGGGTGCCTAGTAAATAAAGAAAGAAACACAAAGAAGGGCCACATTAGTAAGAAAGGCTCTCTCTTCCTAGCTCCCTCACAAAAATTAAAAATAAAAATTTTGATCTTACGAATTGCTCAATGTTTGATGTTTTTCCCTTCTAAAATGTCATTTGGCACACACTTTTCGTGTCCACTGACCCTATGGATGTTTGGCCCCGCCACTTTGTGATTGTACACACCAAAATCAGCATGATTGGTTATTAATTTCTAGCCATTGGATTAGATATTCCAAAAAATGCTTGACTAGAATCACCCCATGAAAAATGATTAAATCAAGTAGTTCGATCAAAATCGCTAATCATGCTGATTTTGTGTGTGTACAATGTACATCCATCAAAAGGTGGGCCAAAACATCCATGGGTCAGTGGACTCGAAAAGAGTGTGCCACACATGGCATTTGACAGAGCAAAACATCAAACATCGAGTGTTCGCCTCTCATTCACATACGTGTGCAAACGGTGCATCCATGCATGAAATACATACGTGGATGATGTGTCATATCATGTTCATGCATACAAGGAATTCACGATGGACATTACTTGAACATGACTATGCATGATAATAGAAAACCATGAACATGATCATACTAGGTTGAGAAAACAAAACAAAAAAAAAGGTGTTTTGTAACACCCCCTGAAATTTGAAAGTAATTAGTACTACGTACCCCTTATACTTTCAAAACTTTAGGATTACCCCCTTGACCTAGTTTAAGAGTGGTTGATTTAGTTAAAACGGACTTGAATCAAACGTCGTTAGCATTGTAGTTGCAAATCCTTTATAGGTGCATTAACAGGCGCATAACACATGTCACGTTTTAATGTTAGTCAAATGATGGCTAAACTAGGTCAAGGGGGTAATCCTAAAGTTTGAAGGTATAAGGGGTATTAATAATTACTTTTAAATTTCAGGGGTATAACTAAAATACCCAAAAAATAAAAAATAAATAAAAAAAAAAGAGATAAACTAGTTAGAAAGAGTAAAACTTTGATGACAGGGCGCAATATAAGCCACGTGGCACACTCTTTGAGGCTCTGACCGTATGGATGTTTGGCCAATTCGTAGGTGGACCCACAAACCAAAAATCAACCCAATTAGTGATTTCTAGGCGCTGGATTGAAATTATTTTCATGGGTTGATTTTAACCGTGGGAATTTGAGCATTATTGACCATTATTTGAGGTACAAAGATCCAGAGGTTTCAAATCACTAGTCAAGCTGATTTTTGGTTTATGTCCACCTAGGGATTGGAAAAACATCCATACGGTCAGAATCCTCTAAGTGTGCCACGTGGCTCATATTGCGCCTCTATCATGTCTAACACATCATTTTTTCGTCTTTTTTTTTTTGACAAGCACACATCATTAACAAGATGAGTTTCTCACGAATGGCACCGTCTTTCAGATATTCGCTCCTCAAATTATTTAATAATCTACAGCTTTTTAAATACCACGATATTTGGACGTTTCTTTGAACTCATCTCGCGATACCAGATCAGTTACAAAGAATTTGCGCCTAAACTCTTGCCGACATCTGCGGAATCGAATTTCTCGGGTGAAAACAAACTCACGAGAAACGTACATCTATTGATATATCCTCTCCATCATCATCACCCACCCGCACGAGCTCCTTCATTGGATTCTCTTTCATATGTTGGCTCATCTCAGACACACAAACACCCACACCTGACACCATGATCTCACCACCAATAAAAAAACACATAAAATTCAACCTTTTTTCCATTAAAAAAAATAAATCAACAAACCCTAATCCCATCATATACTTACCCTCCCAAAAGTAGAAGATGGGTATCAATGGAACATCACCATGGTATTGGGTTGACCAAAGTCAAAAACTTGCACCAATCAGATGACAATCTGATTTTTTGATAGGCAAGATCAATGGTGGGTATTGTATAATCCAATAAAATGTACCCAAATCTCATATCACTATCAAAGGGAAGAAAAGAGAGGAACAGAAGAAGAAGAAGAATAAGAAGAGAAGACTGAATGAAATTAAGTTCACACCCTTTTGTGCTTTTTCTTTCTCAGGTTGACTTAACAGAGAGAAGCTGCAAATGCAGATTAAATTACTCTCAAATTCAAATCCAAACCCATTACATTTCATATCCCCAAATGTCAGAAAACAGAAAAAAAAACCACACAATTAAGACTGAACTTAGCTTATTAAACAAACCCCAGATTATTAAATTTAGCTGATCAGTGTATACTACACACAAAACCCAACTAAAATGAGCAAAAAAAAAATCTGCTAAAAGTTCTTCTAAGATCACTTATTCAAAACCTCTAACTCTCTCACACAAACACCCCCTCAATGATCAAATGAAGGATTAAAAAAAAAAAAAAAAAAAAACCCATACGATCATCTCTAGCTAAAACTTGTTGGACTGATCTTTATATTCTATAAAGTATAATCAAATATTTCAGACTGATATGTCACGAAGTGCAAAGAAGAAGAAGAGCTCTATGTCTGGAGAAGCGAAGAAAGGGATGGGTGAGCTCTGTGATGAGCAGTGTGATGAAGCTACTCTTCGCTTCTTCGGAGCCGGCGGACATGATAGAATCTCAGGTATGCGAAATCTCTGAGCTTTAGGGGTGGAGCATCCATTGCTAGGAACATCATGATCAACACCGTCGTTGTCGTCTTTGCCGTCGATCTTCGATAGTTTACCGGGGCTTGTGGTGGTGGAATTATAAGGCAACTCCATTGATGTTTCTTGGTCCTTTGATTGGAGAAGTTGCTTCTTGTATTGGGTTCTTCTTCTTCTGCCAGAGGGAGCCATTTGAGAGATCGATCTCTTCTAAACTTATCTGAAGAAACGGTTAATAAAATTCAACAACAGCACTCTTAGCAGATACTCATTTGAGATTTTGAAAGGCTAAAATATATAAGAAACACAAGAAACACAGTAAAACAACACCAGCTAGCTTTTCAAAACCCTTCTAAGAGACCAGTATCCATTCTTTGATAAAACCCATTAAAACCCTAAATATGAAAAACCCAACTTTCCTTTTCTTTCTAAAAGCACCAAAGATCCTCTACTAAGAATCACAGGACATAAACAGGAAACCCAATTTGAAAAACACACTTTCTCTCTTACTCTAAGTAAAGATCCAGGGCTTGAAAAACCCTAGCTAAAGCCCTAGAAGAACTTCAGAGAGAGAAAGAGAGAGAGAGAGCTAAAAGCCCAGAACTGTAACAAAGTTTAGTCACAATTTTTGTTTTTTCAAACTCTTTTTTTTTGTTTGAATTGTGAGGGTTTATAGTTTATAGCAGGTTATACCAACGGGTAGAAAACGAGCAGGTCTTCCGGGCTGCCCGTAAAGAGGGGTTAAAAGTTTAAAAACTACAATTATCTCTAAGATGAAAACACACGTTTTTCATGGTGTATCTAACGGTGCAGATCTGGTTGGACAAAGGAGTGAGAATTGGTCCAATTGGGTTTTGTTGTCAGCGCCGCCTATGCCTGTTTCTAAGCTTCTACAGGTCAGAAGATTTAGTTCACCGTCTGCTTTGCTTGTTTCGGGCAGGTCCCCCCCACCTACCGAGTAAACCTTCGCTCACACGCCAATCACACACCACAATATGAGCCACGTGGCACACTTTTAGAGGATGATGACCGTATGGATGTTTGGCCAGTACCTCGTTGGACCTGCAAACCAAAAATCAGCCTGATTAGCTATGTCAGACCTTTGGATCTAGTACCCCAAATAATGGTCAATAATGCTTTAAATTCTACAGTTAATATCAACCCATACAAATGACTCCAATCCAACGCTTATAAATCACTAATCAAGCTAATTTTTGGTTTACAAGTCCATCGATGGACGAGACAAACATCCATACGGTTATCGTCCTCTAGGAGTGTGCCCCGTGGCTCATATTGTGATGTGTGATGGGCTTTGCTCACACACAGGTGTGAGCGAAGGTTTTCTCCCCACCCACCCCACTCTGAGGTACCCCTCCTGTCTCTAAGGACAGTCTACCATTATCGGTCCACGCGCATATGCAGGAAGGTAGGACTTCATCAGATCTCCTGTAACAGAAGCCAACGCAATCAGATAATCTTGACCTTACATTACATAGACTTCTCATTTGATCGTTTATCATGTTTCTAAGGTACAGATCAATGTTATCGTTTACTGGATGCTAATACGATCAGGTGTCCTTAGCCATATATATTGTACAGATTTGTTATCGTAAATCAGAATCCAATGGATCAATGGTTAGTATAATTCAATCGTATTTTTTTTTTTTATAAACCAATCGCAATTGGTTTTTGACATATAATGTGTGGGCACCAAGATATCCTACACGATTCCCAAAGGCCAGACTCCTAGTTGACACGAATCCCGATGAAAAATTATGAAGATTTATTAACTTGATAGTACCGTCATCGCACTATATCATTACTTAATTATCTCCGCTTCGAAAGAATCACGTCTCCACTGGTTCAAAAGAGTCTATATAGTAAACGACTGGCGAAAAAGGAAGACCAACTCCTTGTATTTTTATTTTTATTTTTATTTAGACTTTTTCGATGGTCTAAATGTCTTTCATAAATAGAGATGTAGATAACAAGGAGTAAAACTTCGATGACAGGGCCGTGTCATCGAAGGAGATGACAGGGCCGTGTCATCGAAGGAGATGACAGGGCAGCAGATTACGGCACCTGGATTTTGTACAGTTGGCCCACTTCGGCCTCACCGCACATGTAAACCGGTGAGTGATTTAGCAAAAAGCACTCAAGTACTCACCTGAGTACGTGTGTGGTGAGGCCGAGGTGACCAGTCCGTACAAAATACACGTGCCGGTGATCTGCTGCCCTGTCATCTCCTTAGATGATAGGGCCCGGTCCTCAAAGTTTTATCCCATAACAACTTACCAACGCGGACATTTGTAGAAATAACGCGTCGACGTCTTGTTTGGTATAGTTTCATGTGGCCTTTGCCAGATGCGTACACGAGGGCTTTTGATTCCAATCAATAATGCCTTAAAAATTAAAAATAATAATTATAATTGTAAATTACAAGCATTAAGCAAATCGAAATATTTTATAATACTGCATACATAATCAAGTTAATAATTTCTATAAGTCCGTAGAAATATTTTAATATAATATCATAGACAATCTATATAGGTAATTGATAATGTATAGCCATGCGTATCTCATCTTGCATTGCTCTAATATATTGTCCTCGATCTCTATCTCACGCGCGTCCACTTGTGTAGAACTTTGACTTGGATCATCACCACCCTCACCAGGAACAACCATGTTATCGCTCACATGTATTATAAACATATATATATTGCATCTTCAAGGGCATACTACCTAACGAAATTATGCAGTGTACATGCAGCTATAACTATATATATTCCGTTACTTGTGAAGGCTACACCTAAAAGGCTTGGCTGTCTTGATTCTATTTCTTAAGCCTGCAAACTAGGAGCATTTTGATTCGTAATGCAATTCGAAGCCCATAGCCATTCTTTTAGTATTGCCGACCTTCAAATAGGAGGGGGAGATTGAGTACGGTTGATGAATCACAAAATGTCACATGGGTAAGGGCCATATCATGGGCTTGGGCTATATAGATATTGTTACTGATGGGTTGGGTTTGTGGGTTAGGGAAATTGGAAAGTGGGCTTGAGTCTTGGGTTGGAGAGTTGATATATGCAGTAGATCCTTCTCCTTCTTGGAGAAGGAAACGTAGCAATATGAAACCTTGAGCAGCTTTGTTCCAGTAGGAAAGTTTCCTAATTAAAATGCTTACTAATTTGATTTTTTTTAGTTTAGATGCTTTCTAATTCGATGTTTTCCTAGTTGCTTTCCAATTAGTAGCTTTAAAACCTATAAATATAGGTAGAGGGCTGTAAATAATACACATTGAAATCAGATAATTAAATATTTCATTTGTTCATCTGGTAGCGCCGATTCTACCTAGTTCTTTTATTTCTTTTTCTACTGGTGTTGATTCCATCAGACCCCTTTTGTGTGGTGTTTCCACTCGATCATCCACGGTTGAAAAACAACTTTTGTTCTTCATCAAGTGGTATCAAAGCCGAAGGATCCCTTCTTCCCAATCAGTGCTGAACGTGGAGAAGATCTTGGTTCCAATCGCCACCACCACCATGAAATCATCACCACCGTCACTGCCACCTCTGCCAACATCACCACTCATCTTCTTTGCTACATTTTACGTCTCCACCATGAACTGCTACTACCACCACCAACATCTCCGCCATCACCTTCAGTTGCCACCATCTTTCCGCCATTACCGTGATGTGCTCTCACCTCCCTCTGTTGTGTTCTTCGACTCTTACGGGTTGAAAAGAAAACCTTTTCTACTTTTTTTTTCCTTATTTACCCTTCATCTTTTCATCATTTTTTTCTTTTGTCTTATTCTCTTCCCTTTTTTTACTTAACCATCCAATAGCCCATTAACCCGGTTAATTGACCTTGGGTTTTACCCGAGCCTATTTATTTCTTTTAGCAAAAAAAGAAAGAAAAAACAAAAGAAAATTTGAGTACTCGGAGTGGATGTTCTTATGGAAAACGTACACCCCAAGATCAAATAGATGCCTTAGCGCATCAGATGGAGCAAATGCAAGCAGTCTTGATAGAGCCATGTCGTGAGATAGCAGAAACTCAACAACAAAGAACTCGTGATGTAGTTGACAATGATAAGGTCGGCCGCAATAAGGAACAAGGAGGAGACATCAACCCTAAAGAAGTGACAGATGGAGTTGATCAAGTTCCTCAGCGTCGACATGCCCCGAACCAGAATGATCAATCGCCTCCTAGAGACTTTCAAAATCCTTTTGCAAGAGCACCGCTATGTTTCAAGGCCCCGAATGAAGCAAGAGGTCAAGGCAGACAGAATCATCATGGATTGTGAAAAAGCTCGGTTGTCAATCCTAGGAATACTTAGTTCTTCTGTAATATAACTCATTGAGTTAGAAGCTCGCTGAAGATTGAAGTGTCGAAAATCTAATGGACTTCATCAACAAATCAAAGAAGAATTAAAGCTGAAGAAAATCAACCCAAAGTATTCAAGTTCAACTGAAGATAAAGTCAAGCTCAAGCATGAAGATATGAATTATTAAAGTACGTTCTCACTCAACGAACGTTCAACTATCAAGAATCTCGTGTTGCGGTTACTTGCGTACATCTAAGGGTGCACCGCGCGTTGTCAGCGGATAAATTTGATGTTCATTGGTTCTTTTGGTATCGTTTGGAAGCTATCCTAATGACATATGATAGTTATTATAATTGTTTGGGTATTTTCGAAGAAGGTCTATGAGGACCTGCCGATCTACCACTTTGAGCGGCCGATTGGAGTCTACTGACTGTGACCGGTCAACCAATCAAAAGGTACAGTCAACTGGTCAAAATGTGAGGCCGACCGGACTTTCAGCACAGATAATTTTTGGTTCTGACATGATGGATCGACCGGCCAAAATGGACGGCCAACCGAAGTGCAGTCGATCAGTCAAAATATGCGATCGACCCCGCCTATTCCGAATCTCGTTTTGACTCAATCTCTTGTACGATTTTTTGCACACTCAAATCATTCGAACGGCTCTTTTAGGTCCGTTTTCTCTCGAGATAGTAGAGCATTATATAATAAAACCTGAAAGTAGGAATTCGTGTCAGATGTCGATCCGCACTCGGGATTAGGGAACGTGCAAGAAAGAACATAAAATGACTTTTTTTTTTTTAAATGTTCTTTTTCGATTTTATAGAGACTTATTAAAATTAATAAAATAACGGATAAGAACTCATTAAAATAATTCCAAGAAATAAATACAAACAAATCAACTTTATTAAATCAAATGTAATACATTCACTAATTTAATGCAAAAATTAACTAGTCTAACTAAAAAGCATTGAGGGAGAGAAAGAGATTTTAGAGGGGTGTACTAATCTTGAGAGAGAAGCTAGTGAAAGAAAATAGTTAAAATTAAGAAGATTTGTAGAGAAAAGGTGAAGGATCTCACCGTTATTGGAGGATCGATTGCAATGGTGACTGGTTCTTCCTCCTTCAATCAAGTGGAGCGGCTAGGGCTAAGAGATAGTAGAAACGGTGGCTAGAGGGGCTGGTGAAGGCGAGATGGAAGCTTTTCTTGCTGACCGTTGTGTTGGTTGAAGGACGTGGTGGAGTTTGAAGATGACGGCTTGGGCTTTGCTGTCGGCTTCAATGGTGGTTGGCCGGTGGTTGTGCAGGGGTGAAAAACGGCTGTGAGAGATGGCGCAAGAGATGTGGATGGCTTATGAGAAAAATGGGAAGGAGAAGATTTTTGGGAGGTGGGGAGTATGGAATTAGGGTAAAAACGTGGAAGAGGGCAGCAATGAAATATTCTTTTTTTTTATAGGAACCATGGGTTCCTATATTAGAAACCCACGGTTTCTAATTTCATTTGAAAACGTGGTGAAGCCTACCATATAAGGGTGAAAATGTCCTTAGACATCCTCCATCCTAGCCGTCCATTGCATCCTATTTTAGCAACATTCTTCACACCATTTTCTTAAAAAGGAATTTTATTTTGAAGACAAAAGTTTCCCTCTAAAAATGTTCTTGCTTTCTTGGGTAAACACCACCTATTAAATTTTGGAAAACCACTCTCAAAACACTTTTCCATCACCATTCCTTTTTCCAAAATAAGCCTAGAATATATTTCCTCACAAAAATGTCTAGCCAAAAATGTTTTTAGTGCTAAAATCATTTTCCTTTGTTGCTAAATGGGGTAACATTCTCCTGGATCCCACTAAAATGGCTAGGCTACGGGTAGTTGGTGATGGGCCCATATATTTGGCCCACATGGTTGAATATGAAATAATGAGCCTAATGGGTTCTACGATGGAGTGATGGGTAATCGAACGGCCGAATTAGATGGTGATGATCAAGTGGGTCGTATGGTGAAGATCAGACAGGATAGGCCGTAGGACAGTGATTGTGAAGGGAGGGAGTATCGGATGGTTGAGATCGAAAAGTAGAGAGAGGATGAAGATCTAGAGAAAGGAGAGAGAAAATATTATAAAATTAAAGAGAAAATGCTAGCAGAGGGTCTTGAACCCTTGTCTTAGACTTGGTCTTCTGCATGCTTCACCAACTGAGCAAGCATTCGCCTTGTGTTAGTTTATAAGTTTTAATCTCCTTAGTCTCTTCTTTGAGGGCTTGTCTCTCCTTCTCTCTTGGTCGTCCCTTGATTCTGTCGACTCTCCGGTTCTTCCCGTTTTTGGCCTATATCTTCTCATCCCCAGCTTGTTGGCTCTTGAGCTTTGATCATAGATTCTGGAAGTTGATTGTGAGCCTGCATGCCATCAAAGTTGCCTAATTAGTGCTCCTGCGATAGAAAAATCGCGTAATGAGAATGACTTCGCATGTGGATCAAATAACTGCGTATGAATGCATGCGAATATACCATTTTAACCAGAAAAGCGTATTCTACGGAATGAGAAAAACTCTGACGTAGAAATGTTGATAAAAAATATAATTTTACGTAGAAGAGTGTGACAATGCTAGAAGGATAATTGCTTAAAATAAGCACTTTTGAGCGAATATCAAAACCCTTACCCTTCATTGGAGTGAACCAATCAAGATATCTCTTGACTCCCATTCTTTAATTAATATCTCTTGAGTCTAGAGATTTGCAATTTGAGAGAGCTCCACTTGTGCAAATCTGTACATCCTTTGTAAATGCTATAGATTATTTAAGAGAGCTTCACATGAGCAAATCTAGTTCATCTTTTGTGAAGGCTACTCTAATTATTTGAAGAGACTACGAAGTGTATTATTTCCTGCAATCATCTTCTTCTAAGAAGAGGATCATCATTGGCAGAGTATTTATGTGGCGAATTCTTCTACGATAATTCACCATTCTATCGAATTCATCAAAAGGTAAGTATCTCCTAGAATAAACCTTTTAGAGTGAATTCAATATTATCAAACCTAAATTATTTGTGATTGATGGATGAGTGAGTACTCATCAAATTGAGTTGAAGAATGTGGAATCCTTGAAAAATCCGTTTCTCTAAAATACTGCGGGCCTAGTGTGACTCTCTAGGTGAATCAAAAAATGATTCTCATATAGATCGAGTTGATGATTGTAGATCCATGAGAAGAGGGCTTCTCTAAATAAACTACTGGCCAAGGCTGACTCTCTAAATGAGAGAGAAGTGATTCTCGTTAGATTGAGACTAAGTGTGATCTTAGTTGTTTGATTATTTATTTTGATTGAAAATGTTGTAATGCATAATTAAAATAATATAATACTACTCGTGGTGAGTATTGGACAATGGACGTAGGTGCGGAGTCGTCGAACCACTATAAATCTGAGTCTCGTGTGATTGTAAATGTTTGCATATTTTGTCTCAGATTTTTCTATATCTATATTCTGTAGATGATTCGTATTTTGATTGTTTGATCATTTTCTGCTTTGTGTGATCATTAATTTTTAATCCATATAGAATCCGCAGAGAAATTAAAAATTATCTTATTCACCCCTCTCTAGGACATAACGTGGTAATTAAAAGAGAATTTCAATTGGTATCAGAGTGTAGGTCACTTTGTGAAGGGCTTAACAACCCAAGTGTGATCCTTAGTTCCCTTGGAATAACCATGAGTCAAGAGGAATTCTCTGTGTCTAGACCTCCTCTATTCAATAGTACTAATTACGCCTACTAGAAGGCTAGAATGATAATTTTCTTGAAATCTCTGGATGAACGGATTTGAGAATCAGTGGAATTGGAATGGACATCCCCTACTGTAGCAACTACTGTTGGTGAGTCAACTACCATTGCTATTAAACCTAAGAGAATGGAGTGTGGGAGATAAGGAAGCATACCAATATAATAATCGAGCATTGAATGCAATACAATGTGCTTTATCTCCTGATGAATTTAAGATAATTATTGCTTGTGAGACTTCAAAACAAGTATGGGACATTTTGAAAATGACCCATAAAGGAACAAACTCTATTAAAGTATCTAAACTTCAAATGCTCACGACACAATTTTAAATTATAAGAATGAATGAGGATGAAAGTTTCATAAACTGCTACACTAGATTGAGTGAAATAATTAATTTCATATGGGGTCTTGGTGAAGATATTCCTAAACCAAAAATTGTTAAAAAAATTATGAGATCTTTGCTTGATAGGTTTCACCCTAAAATAACGGCTATTGAAGAAAGTAAAAATGTTGATCTAATAAGACTAGAAGAATTAATAGGATCAATCCAAACATTTAAACTTGAACTTCATATACCTAAGAAAAAATGATTAGATCTAAAAACTTCTAAGAAGCAATTAAGAGAAGAAATTGACTCTGATAAGTCTAATAACATTGATGATGAAGTTGCCCTTTTTGCTAATAAATTCAGAAAAAAATTTAGAAACAAAGATAAAAAAAATTTCACACAAAAGAATAGGAAACCTTTTAAAAAATTTAATAAATACAAAAAGGGAGAGAACAACAAAGATGATATACAATGTTATAAATGCAAAGGGTTTGGTCATATCTCTACTGACTGTCCTAATAATGTTAAGAAAGGAAAAAATTAAAGCTATGAAAGCTATTACTTGGGACATGGATAGTGATGAATCCGATACAGAAACGAACACATCTAGTGATAACGGAGAATCATCTAATGTTAGAGCTTTAATGATTATTGCTAATCTTAATGAAAATTGTCATTCTAAGAATGCTGAAATTGATAATGAAAATGACTTAAGTAATTATGAAGGTGAAGAAAATATTCAAAATATATTTAACAATTTATATAAAGAAAGCCTAAATTTGGCAAAATCTTGTGATACCTTGAAAAAGGAAAAGATTGAATTATATTATAAAAATGCCTTACTAAAAATTGAATAAGAAAATATATATCAAACAGTGAAGGATAAAGATAATAAAGTGATACTTATTCTGAGTAGAGAATAAGAACTTGAAGATGAAATTAAAAAATTAAGTCTCGAAATGAATGATTTAGAAGTTAAGAATAGAACCTTAATCAAAAATATTACACAAGAAGATTCTAGATTTAAAAATCTACTAACTATGGGAAAAGCAAACAAAGATAAGAGAGGACTTGGATATAATAGAAAATTTTCGAAAAACTCAAACTCTAGAACTGTGTTTGTAAAAGCTACTATGGATTCAACCCAAAATGAAAAAACTAAAAATTTGAATATCATTTGTCATTATTGTAGACATTCTGAACATAAGAAATATAACTGTCTTATACTTAAAAGGAAGTTAGTATTTTTAAAGAAAAATAATGAAAAAGAAAGAATGAAAAACCTATAGATTTTGGAAGAAACCAAAAAATAAAACAATGAAAAAGAATTATTTATAAAGGTATCTACTTTAAATGCTAAAGCTAGAGTTATAAAAGAAAACATTAATAACTCTATATCCTATAATATCCAAATTTTTGTGTTGGCTAATTTCGTATGACAAAACATGTGTATGTAATCTTCCTAGTACGTGGGTAATTAGGAGTCGATTGATTAAGTATGGTTTCATCACTGAAGACTGCTAGAGGACTGCTTGACAGAAGATCAGTAGAGTGATACGTCAAAAGATTCAAAGCTTCAATTGATCAACACACCATTAGGTTGGTAAGTGACTTAAATACTATAGAAATATGGTTGAGAATCCTTAAAAACATGAAAAACTAAGTCATAATAGCAAGAGGAGCTTATTGGAGTAAATCGAGGCTTTTCGGCCAACTTTTGGATAGTCCAATTGATATGTTGAAAAGTCCAATTGATTGGACCCTGAGTACAATCGATTGGAGTTGTGCTAACAGAACTAAAATTGTTACCCGAATAGTCCAATCGATTTCACAGAGGTCTCCAATCAATTGGGCTTTGTCCAATCGATTGGACTTGCCCAGACAGAAAAATAATTATTCCATGTTATGTCCAATCGATTGAATTTTTGTCCAATCGATTGGATTTATGAATGATGGGTTTTTAAAACTGTAAAATTGTCCAAATTGCCCCCAATTAGTTCTATTTATCTGAGACTCTTGCTTTACTATAAATAAAACATTTTAAATTGAAAACCTAATTCTTCCAAGTCATTCAAGCCCATCTAAAGCAGTGGAGAAAACTTAAAGATCCAAGAGCTTCCATTGTTGATTGAAGCTTAAGTTTTGCTCTTGGAAACTCAAGATCTTGATCAATTACCCCACCGTGTGGATTCGGTGTGAACTCATGTGTGGATCGAGTTGGTTGTGATTCAAGATCAAACCCTGAAGGCATTTTATGCGGTTCAGAACGTGAAGATATAAGGCGACGTGGTAAATCGGCGGCTGGAGTTCATGTGGAGTTGAATTCAGTTGTGAGTCGTAGCATGGGTAACTATCTGTATCTCTGTCTTCTATTAGTGTTGTGATTTCGACTGATCGTGGTCCCGAGGTTTTTCTCAGTTGGGTTTTCCTCGTAAAAATCGTATGTCTATTGCTTGATTGATTTTATTGTGTTATTGGCTGAACAGATTTATGAAAAATATATCTCTGATATATTTAGATTAAATCTAGTTAGACCAATCTATTTGCTTCCCCTTAGAAATTACATGCGATAAATCCCAGATCACCGACCGAATAGAATTAAATAGGTTGCTTAATTTTTAATTGGTAATTAATTTGTATCAAACCTATTCACCCCCCTCTAGGTCCTATTAATCCATATACACGGATATTTCAATTGGTATCAGAGCGGTTCACTCTGTTAGGTCTAACAACTTGAGTATGATCCTACTCATTATCTGAGTTAATGGATTTGCAAAGAGAGGGTGGTGATGTCAGTCGTCCACCATTATTTGATGGAAATAACTATACTTATTGTAAAGCTAGGATGAGAGATTTTCTTAAATCTCTTGATGAAAGAATTTGGATGATTACTATTTTAGGTTGGAAACAATCAATAGAAGAATCTGCTGATAAGGAATTAATTTGTAAACCTATGGAAAAATGGACCAAGGGTGAAAATGACCAATCTAACTGGAATAGTAAAGGTCTAAACACTATTTTCTATGTAGTTAATGTTAATGAATTTCGTCGAATCTCGACTTGTGAAACTGCAAAGAAAGCGTGGGATATACTTGAGGTTACCCATGAGGGAACAAATACTGTAAAGATTTCTAAGATTCAAATGCTTACTTCCAAATTTGAAAATATTAGAATGGATGATAATGAAGTATTCTCTGAATTTTATGCTAAATTATCTGATATTGTTAATTGTTGCTTTAATCTTGAAGAGAAAATTTCTGAGTCTAAGGTTGTGAGAAAGGTGCTTAGATCTTTACCTTTGAGATTCCAATCTAAGGTCACGGCGACAAAAGAATGTAAAGATATTGATGCCATCAATATAGATGAACTTGTTAGTTCACTTCAGACTTTTGAAATAAATCTTCATCGGCCTAAGAAAAATAAAGGGATTGCACTAAAAGTCTCAAAAAATAACTCTGATGAGTCTGATGATGATTCTTGTCAGGACAGCGAGGACATAGCTCTACTTGTGAAGGGTTTTAGAAAATACTTACGCAGCAAGAAAAGAAATTTTTCTAGAGCTGTAGAAAACTCCAAGGAAAGAACCAAACCCCACGATAGGTTCAAATGGAAAGAAACTAGAAAACCTAAGTCTAATGAGATTCAGTACTATGAATGTAGAGGATATGTACACATCTCTACTGATTGTACCAATAAAAAGTTTAAAGGAAAGAATAAGGCAATGAATGTTACTTGGGATAACAGCAAAGGTGAGTCCGATGACTCTAGTAAAGGTAATGATGTTACTAATTATAAATCCTCCATTGCTCCTGTTACTGCCACTACTACAGGTAATGAAGCTACTCAGGTTGACCAATTGTCTAAATGTCAAAGTAACTTTGATAGCGAAGATGATGATATCCATGTTGCTTTTGATAAGTTATACAAAGAAAGCATGAGGTTGGCCAAATCAAATAAATGTCTTAATGATGATCTTGAATCTCTAGAAAAAGAAAATCTCCTTTTGACCAAGGAAAATGAAAAATATGGAGATCTTTCTAGAAACTTGAAAAAGAAAAAGTTGGCCTATAAGACAAAGTAAAATTTCTTGAATTAGAATATCATGATTATTTGGATGAAAGGAAGTCACTTGAACTTGATCTAGCACAGTTAAAAAAAAAGACTTGTCTTATATTTCTCAAAGCACTGAAAAATTAAATGAGATCTTAGGTGTGGGAAGATAGACTGGAGATAAGAGAGAGTTAGGATATGTTGAATCTATGAACTCCTCATCTCAGTCTGGAACAAAATTTGTTAAATCCCAAGTTCCTTCCAAAACACCTTTGAACCCTCCTACACCCCGATTAAGATTCCTACTTGTTATCGGTATGGGATTAAGGGTCATGTTGTTACTAAATGCCCTCAAAAGAAATG
Source organism: Euptelea pleiosperma (assembly GCA_035048495.1). Taxonomy (NCBI): domain Eukaryota; kingdom Viridiplantae; phylum Streptophyta; class Magnoliopsida; order Ranunculales; family Eupteleaceae; genus Euptelea; species Euptelea pleiosperma. The sequence continues at coordinate 21,592,107 of CM068544.1, read as the reverse complement.
GACTCCACCTCATTATACATCTTCTGGGAGTCAGGATAATATGTTTACAAGATTCGGGCATTGAATCATAAATTCGAGGTCTTGAGAAAAGAGATTGCCAAATTGATTAATCTGCAAGATATCAAGACCAAGGGGAAGATTCATCCTAATTATCAAACCCATAAAATAAAAAGAAATTATCAAGTTCAGCCAACAATGTGGGTGAGAAAGGAGGATCTAAAATATCTAGATTCCATTAGGTCTGAGTACCTTAAGAAGTCTAGTGACACATATCTCATTGATTGAGAGTGTGTTGTTCATAGCCTAGGTTTGTGCATTACTTCTTTATTGTGGTATTTCCTAGTGCTGTGATGTGTGTGTGTTAGTAAGTATTTGCATTCATTTAGGATATCATTCTTGCGTGCTCGAGCATATCATAATGCATTTCTCATTACTGTGGTTTTTTTATTTTTTTTTCTAGTTGCTTTCTTGCATTGTTTTTGTTTGCATATATTTAAAAATAAAAAATTAGAAAGTTGAAAAACTAAAAATATTTTGTGTCTTGTTAGGATTTTTTTTAGTTGTGCTCTGCATTGATGAGACTTTGGTTGATTAGCATTGACTCTAGAAAACCCTAGAACCAGGACTTGACACATGAAAAATTGAGACTGGATCATTGTAATTAATTATAGAATATTTAAAAGATTAGTTTGCTTTACTATTTCTCAGTTAGTGGAAATTCATAGTTTTTTACTTGTACTTTCACATGCACACTGACTAATACTAGTGAGGACTAGGTTTGATTGATGGAATATACATAATACCATTTTTAGAAATAAGGAATAAACCTCTACTAGTTATGACTTTAAATTAGTAGTGATCTTGCCCTCAGTTGATTTCAAAACTTCACTATAATCGATTGTTGGCTTCTTGGTTTGTGAGTGATATTTATGGAAAAAATTACCTTCAAAAACTAGAGTAAAAGCCATCTGTATGGCACTGCTTAAATTGAAGTATGATTCTATTTGCTATAGAAAATGGCTACCTATTCAATTAGCGTGAAAGCTACCATTGACACAAGTGAAAAATAGCCAATTTGCTAGAAAAATTATTATCCTATTAGCAAATACACTTGAAAATGAGTGAAATGAAAGAACTCCAAACTCTAATGAGGATTTCATATTTGGATACAGGATACCTCTGACATTCTACGAATGTGTATATAGAGTTGACTAGATATCTTACTTTGTACCTCATTTAGTGACCAGACAGATCACAACACACACAAGAATTAGACTTTAAAAATTTATCTCAAGGAAACTAGTACCTCTGACTTTTACTGACAAATGGACTAGATTGACTGCATTTGAACTTTTCAAGATTGAACTATGTAAATAGTCCAACATTCTAGGAACTATAGTTGTCAGTACCTATCAACCAGAGACTCTAAATGCTTGCATTTGACTCATAATTTTATTGGGATTGTATCAATTTTTACCATTTGTGATTATTGAGTCTACTTGATAAAGGAAGTATTTTATCACTGTATACTATCATTGTTAGATGCATTTCATGCATTTTGGAATTAAGTGTGCATTTTAGTATGGTTCTTGATTTAGAGATACTTATGTTGATTTATGATCATATCTATTGATTTGAGTGTCGATCTGTGCCTTTATTGGTTATCTATTGATTTGAGTGTCGATCTGTGCCTTTATTGGTTATCTATTGATTTGAGGACATGTTCTTTACCCTTTGTCAATTTGTGACAAAAAGGGGGAGAAATTATGTTGACATTTGTGGGGAGAAATATCATTTGGGGGGAGAAAGTGTTCTCTTATAGAATTACATATTACACACTTACCACTGCACATGTATTTAATTGATTATATTTATCAGGATGATATTGCTTTGGTATGTATTGTTTGATATTGTACAGGTGACAGGTTGACAAAGACATCAAGTTAATCAAGTTAATGGGAGAGATTAGTCTTATCTTGTTGAGTGAGTGATAGTGATTACATGTAAAGGGAAGGGTTTTGTAATATTTATTCATTTACCTTTATATGTCATGTTATGTTTTTATCACGGAATTGCCAAAAGGGGAGATTGTAAGATCCAGATTTTTATGTTGGCTAATTCAGTATGACAAAACATGTGTATGTAACCTTGCTAGTGTGTGGGTAGTTAGGAGTCGATTGATTAAGTATGGTTTCATCATTGAAGACTGCTTGATAGAAGATCAGTAGAATGATACATCAGAAAATTCAAAGCTTCAATTGATCAACAGACCATTAGGTTGGTAAGTGACTTAGATACCATAGAAATAGGGTTGAGAATCCTTAAAAACATGAAAAACTAAGTCATAATAGCAAGGGGAGCTTATTGGAGCAAATCGGGGCTTTCCGACCAACTTTTGGATAGTTCAATTGATATGTTGAAAAGTCCAATCGATTGGATCCTGAGTACAATCGATTGGAGTTGTGCTGACAGAACTAAAATTGTTACCCGAATAGTCCAATCAATTTCACAGAAGTCTCCAATCGATTGGGTTTTGTCCAATTGATTGGACCCTGAATACAATCAATTGGACTTGCCCAGACAAAAAAATAATTATTCCGTGTTATGTCCAATCGATTGGATGTACGAATGATGGGTTTTTAAAACTCTGAAATTGTCTAAATTGCCCCCAATTAGTTCTATTTCTCTAGGACTCTTGCTTTACTATAAATATTGTTGAAGGACGTCTCTATTATTAGATATTGTTTTGTGTCTCTATGTACTTATTTTCTCACTTATGTAAGGGCCCACACTTATTAATATAAATAAGATTTATTGGGGTGTGTGTAGGGTTAACACACGTAACCCATCTTCTCCATCTTCTCTCTTCTCTTTCCTCTACGTGCAGAACTGAAGAACTTCTACTTGGTATCAGAGCAAATCATTATTGGATCCTTATCCGGACTTACGTACGAGATCGTGGGAGGTTTGGAGAAACCCTAGAGGTGTCGTCACTGCGTGCAGCCTCGCTGACGTCATCAGCCATATGGACAAGGTAGAGATGATGGATTGAAACTCTCCTCTCTACTAGATCTCGATTTTTGGGGATTTTTGGTGATTTTTTGAAGATTTTTTGGAGCCTTCTTCGATGTGTTTTTGTTGATTTTCAAAAAAAATTGCAAAAATCATTTTTTTCTTCTCGGTGCTTTTTGGAACCATACGACGACTATTGGGGGGGCTTGTTGCTTCGTTTTGGTCCCCTATTATCCTATCTACACATCCATAGGTAGATCTCTCAAATCCATGGAGGATTGAAGCGTGTGGATCGATTTTTCTCCCTCTATACTACCACCGGCGACTTTTTTTGGGTCAAGAGTGTTGTCCACACACTCCCCTTCTTTATGCATACTCACCATACTTTTTCTACAAATGCTTTGACTCCTTTTGGCTGTGATTTGGGTGCTCTATGGCGTTCCCCTTGCTCCGTGGTTGCTTAACAGGTGCGATTTACATCAAGGGCCTCGTTCTCTCCTCTATATACCTTCAGATCTGTTCTTGAAGGTTTTTTCTTGATTTCTTTGTGGATTGTTACTCTTTGTGGTACTCTTATTTATTTTTTTGGAGTGGGGATGTCAACTTTGAATGAGTCTAAGGCATCCGATGTGTCCTCCGGCTCCACCGACACTACCGTTTCAGTCCCAATGTCGTTTGAGAATCCGAGTTTGCAGATCACCACCACCAAGTTGGCTGGAAAAAATTACTTGGAGTGGTCTAGGGCTGCCAAGATGTTTATTGGTAGTCAAGGGAAACAAAGGTACATCACTGGTCGATTACCAGCACCTGCTGAGACAGATCCTAAGTTCGAACAATGGGAGACAGGTAATTTAGCGGTTATGTCATGGCTCCTTAACTCTATGGAGTCCCACATTAGCAGAGGGTTCATATTTTTTTCCACGGCCAAGGAGATCTGGGATGCAGCAGCCCAGACTTATTCGCAACAGCAGAATGTCGCCCGTGTGTATCAGTTGCTCCAGAGTATTGCCTCCCTCCGTCAAGGTGATTTTCCCTTGGCTGATTATTTTGCAAAGCTCCGTGGTATGTGGGAAGAACTGGACTTTTATCATGTCTTTACGCCTAACTGCCCAGAGCATGGCTCGCAATATCGAAAGTTGGTTGAACAAAACCGAAGTTATGAGTTTTTTGCCAGCTTGAATGCTGATTTTGAGTTAGCCCGTGTCCAGTTGCTTAGTAAAGACACATTGTCATCCCTCAATCAGGTATATGCATATGTTCAGAGTGATGACAGCCGCAGAGAGGTCATGTCTCCTTCTCTCGGCTATGAAAAGTCCGCCTTGGCTGCCTTCCCGTCTACTTCCAAAGCCCCCAAGTCTAAAACTTCAGTCGCCACCAATGGCCCCAAGGGGGGTCCTCCACCTACTTGTGCTCATTGTGGTAAGAAAGGCCACACCAAGGATCGATGTTGGAGCTTACATGTGTGTGAGGGGTGTGGTCGTAAAGGCCATAGCAAGGATCGGTGCTACCAAATTCATGGCCGACCACCACAGCTGCCCGGGACTCCCACTACTGCTCACAGTGCAACTATGGATTCTACACCAGGGTCGCCACCCACCTCTGCTGCTGCTCCTCAGCCTTCTGCTACGTCCCCGGCACCCTTCTCTAGAGATGAGACAGAGAACTTGCGTTGCTTTATGGCTCAACTGGATGGTCCCATTGCTGCTTCTACGTTCGCACAATCAAGTATCATCAGCTCTGCCAACCTTGTCTCTGCTTCCGCTTCTACTACTGGTATACCCTGGATCATTGATTTGGGGGCCTCAGAGCATATGACCAGTATGTCATCTTCTTTTTCCTCATATTCTATGTGTTCTGGTGCGGATAAAGTCCCCATTGCCGATGGCACCCTTTCTTCTGTCTCGGGGAAGGGCGTGTCACTCTCTCTTCTGGCCTCTCTTTACCTTCAGTCCTTCATGTTCCCAAATTTGCCACTAACTTGTTATCTGTCAGTTCTCTTACAAAGAACCTTAATTGCTCTGCAACATTTTTTCCTTCTCACTGTGTGTTTCAGGACTTGGCCACGCACGAGGAGGACGATTGGCACTGGACATGAAGTGGGTGGTCGCTATCTCTTGGATGCGACTCCTACAGCCTCTGCAGCCCTTCAGTCTAGTAGTCTTAGCAATAGTGTCAATAAAGAGTATCTTATGTCTTGGCATGCTCGTTTAGGTCATGTGTCATTTCCTTATTTACGGGTGTTATTCCCTGATTTGTTTAAGTCAGTGTCTATGTCTGATCTTCATTGTGAGATTTTTTGTGCCCTGTCCAAACATTGTCGCACTACTTTTCTCCCTCGTGGTAATAAAAGTTTATCTATTTTTGACATTGTTCATACTGATGTTTGGGAGCCATCCCCTGTTATTTCTTTCTTTGGCTATCGATATTTTGTTTCTTTTGTGGATGATTTTTGTTATGAAATCAAAAGATGAAGTTTACTCTATCTTCAAACAGTTTCACAAAATGGTTCTTACTCAGTTTGGGACATGCATTAAAATTCTCCGATCTGATCAAGGCGGGAGTACATGTATGGGGGTCTGCAGTCGTACTTGGCTGAACATGGCATTGAACATCAAAATTCTTGTGCCTTCACTCCACAACAAAATGGCGTTGCTAAACGCAAAAATAGACACCTGTTGGAAGTGGCTCGTGCACTTCCGTTGTGGCACTATGTTCCTAAAACCTATTATTCGATGCAGTTCTTCTTGCCGCTTACCTTATCAATCGTATGCCGTCTCGGTCTCTCTAGTTTCGTACTCCATACCACTTGCTGCGTCCTACGAGTCTTCCTTTTTTGGTTCCCCCGAAGGTCTTTGGTTGCGTGTGTTATGTCCACATCCTTGGTCCGCATCGCACCAAGCTGGATCCGAAAGCTTTGAAGTGTAATTTTTTGGGGTACTCCTCGACACACAAAGGCTATAAATGTTTCCATCCCCCCTCCCGTAAGCGGTTCATCACCATGAATGTCACTTTTTTGGAGTCGGCCTCTTATTTTTCAGGTCTCACTCCTGCCTTTCCTCAGGGGGAGCTTCTTAGTAGTGAGGGAAGGCATGTCTCATCTGATTCTGTTTCTTTGCTATTGGCTATGGATGCTCCTGACAGTGGTCCCAGTCCGAATGTGATTGATACTATTGATAGGGGTACTAGCCAGCAGGGGGAGCTGCAGGTGTACTCAAGGCATCGACCCAGAACACAGATCACCACTGAACTCCATGGCCAACAGTCATCCTCATCGGATCCAGGTAACCCTACTCCTCGCTCTGTTCCTTCCTCTTCTTATGATAGTTGCTCTGACCTTCCTATTGCCCTTAGGAAGGGAAAAAGATCTTGTACCCAACATCCGATTGCTAACTTTATTTCGTATGATAATCTATCTCCGTCATACAAATCCTTTGTTACCTCGTTGTCCTCGATTGCTCTTCCTTCATCTGTTACAGAAGCTCTGAAGCATCCCAGGTGGAAAGAAGCAATGTATGAAGAGATGGATGCGTTGAAAAAAAATAGCACTTGGGAGTTGGTAGACTTGCCAAGAGGCAAGAAACCCGTTGGATGCAAATGGGTTTACACTGTGAAATGCAAGCCTAATGGTTCAGTGGATCGGTACAAAGCAAGATTGGTGGCGAAAGGTTACTCTCAGACTTATGGGATAGACTACAAGGAGACATTCGCTCCTGTGGCCAAGCTCAACTCTATCAGGGTTATTCTTTCTCTTGCCGCAAACCAGTCTTGGCCACTATTTCAACTCAATGTCAAGAATGCTTTTCTTCATGGGGACTTGAAGGAAGAAGTGTATATGTTGCCACCTCCTGGCTTTCAACTTTCTGGGGATAAACAGAAGGTATGCAAGCTTCAGAAACTTTGTATGGTTTGAAGCAGTCTCCAAGAGCGTGGTTCGAACGCTTTAGTGGGGCAGTCAAGCGAATAGGGTATAGTCAGAGCCAAGCTGATCATACTCTGTTCATCAGACGTGATAAGGAAGATGTGACGATTCTGATTGTATATGTCGATGATATCATTGTTACAGGTAATTGTGCTACAGAAATTACCCAGTTGAAGGAGTTCTTGGCATTGGAATTTGAAATCAAGGATCTGGGTAAGTTGAAGTACTTTCTGGGGATAGAAGTTACGAGATCTAGCAGAGGAATCTTCATCTCCCAGAGAAAATATGTGTTGGACTTGCTGCAGGATACTGGTATGCTAGGAGCTCGGCCTGTCGACACACCCATTGAAGCAAATCATAAACTCGATGGTCAGTCCGGAGAGCCTTTGGAGGATGTGAGTAGCTTCCAATGATTGGTAGGGAGACTTATTACCTGGCACATACTCGCCCTGACATTGCATATGCAATGAGTGTAGTTAGTCAGTATATGCATTCTCCTCGGACTCCACATTTGGAAGCTGCCTACAGGATTTTGAGGTACTTAAAATCCTCCCCAAGTCGTGGTCTATTATTCAGTCATTAGGGCCACATGCGTGTGGAGGGTTTCACAGATGCGGATTGGGCAGGAGCCCAAGATGATAGGCGATCTACATCAGGGTATTGTACTTTTGTGGGAGGAAATCTGGTTATATGGCGAAGTAAAAAACAACAGGTTGTTGCATGGTCGAGTGCAAAAGCTGAGTTTCGATCAATGGCCCATGGTGTCTGTGAGTTATTGTGGCTTAAGGTGTTACTTAGAGAACTCGGTTTCCCAGTAGAAGGATCCATGCCATTATATTGCGACAACAAGGCGGCGATAAGTATTGCCCACAACCCAGTTCAACATGACAGGACCAAACACATCGAGGTGGATCGTCACTTTATTCGTGAAAAAGTGACATCGGGAGTTATCTGCACTCCTTTCATTCCTACATATGCTCAGCTAGCAGACATTTTCACGAAAGGTGTTGCATCGGCTCCGTTTACTAAGCGCTTTGACAAGTTGGGCATGATTGATATCTATGTCCCAACTTGAGGGGGAGTGTTGAAGGACGTCTCTGTTATTAGCTATTGTTTGGTGTCTCTATGTACTTATTTTCTCACTTATGTAAGGGCCCACACTTATTAATATAAATAAGATTTATTGGGGTGTGTGTAGGGTTAACACACATAACCCATCTTCTCCATCTTCTCTCTTCTCTTTCCTCTACGTGCAGAACTGAAGAACTTCTACTAATATAACCTTTTAGATTGAAAACCTAATTCTTCTAAGCCATTCAAGCCCATCTAAAGTAGTGGAGAAAACCTAGAGATCCAAAAGCTTCCATTGTTGATTGAAGCTTAAGTTTTGCTCTTGGAAACTCAAGATCTTGATCAATTGCCCCACCATGTTGATTCGGTGTGAACTTGTGTGTGGATCGAGTTGGTTGTGATTCGAGATCAAACCCTGAAGGCGTTTCATGCAGTTCGAAACATGAAGGTATAAGGCGACATGGTAAATCGGCGGCTGGAGTTTGTGTAGAGTTGAATTCAGTTGTGAGTCGTAGTGTGGGTAACTGTTTGTATCTCTGTCTTCTATTAATGTTGTGATTTCGACTGGACGTGGTCCCGAGGTTTTTCCCAGTTGGGTTTTCCTCGTAAAAATCATGTGTCTATTGCTTGATTAATTTTATTATGTTATTGGTTGAACAAATTTATGAAAATATATCTCTGGTATATTTAGATTAAATCTAATTAGACCAATCTATTTGCTTCCGCTTAGAAATTGCATGCGATAGATCCCAAATCACCGACATAATAGAATTGAATAGGTTGCTTAATTTTTAATTAGTAATTAATTTGTATCGAACCTATTTACCTCCCTCTAGGTCCTATTAATCCATGTACCTAGATATTTTATATCTAACAAGAAAAATAATGATAAATCTCTTGTAAGAAGATGGGATAAAAAATTTATTGAAAAATATTTGTTTATTCATACTGCTTCAATTTTAAATGAAACTTTTAAGTGGTATTTGGATAGATATTACAGGAAATTTGTGGGCTGAAGTAGTAAATACTGCATGTTACACGATCAACCTTGTTTATCTAAGGACAGGAACCTTGTAGACTGCCTACGAAATTTGGAATAGAGTCAAGCCAAATCTTAGAAAGTTTGACTCTAATAGTGTTAAAGGCATTGATTTTGATCAGACTTTTGCCCCGGTAGCCAGATTATAATATATTAGGATTCTCTTGGCATTAGCTTATGTTTTAAAATTTAAGCTCTATCAGATGGATGTTAAGAGAATTATTAAGAATGCCAGTAGAACCATTGAATACAGTCTTTGGTATCCTCTTGAGACTAATAGTGAAATTAATGGCTATTCTGATGCCAACTGGGCAGGAATTATTAATGATTAGAAAAGCACCAGTGATGGGTGTTTTTATATTAGAAATTGTTTGGTAACTTGGCACAGTAAGAAACAAAATGCTATATCATTATCGACTGTTGAAGCGGAATATATTGCCGCTGGCAGCTACTGTGCCTAGTTAATTTGGATGAAGCGAATGTTGTTGGATTATGAAATTGATCAGGGATCTATGAATTTATTCTGTGAAAACACGAGTGTTATTTGTATTTCTAAAAATCCTGTACAGCACTCTAGAACCAACCACATTGATATTAGACATCACTTTATTAGAGAATTAGTTGAAGTATAGATAATTTCATTAGAGCATGAGAATACAGAAATTCAACTTGTAGTTATTTTGACCAAACCTTTAGATTCGCTCAGATTTGAATATCTGAAAAAGTCTATAGGAGTTTGTTCTATTGATTAATTTCATGTGGTACTAACTGAAATAATCGAAGCCATGTTGAATATCTTATCTTCAATTTTTCAATTAGTATAATCATCTAATCATCAAAAATGAGGGTTAGATTATTTTTGTAAAATTGGGATTGCTATTGTTGGTTGAATTCTTTTGTGTAATGATATTTGGTACCATGTCTTATTGGGTATATAATTTCTTTGGTGATATTATTGAATATATGATTATTTGGTAAATTGGTGTTATTTTGGGATACTTGGGTTTTTGGTCTGGCATTTACGAAGTCGGGTCGACCTAAGAAAATGACCGGCCGACCGAATAAATTGTCAAAGAGATTGGGTTTTTGGAAAATTAAGTTTGCGAAGTTGGGTCGACCGAACAATGTGTCCGGTCGACCGATAATTTATTTTTTTTGGGTTTGCGTTTGCGGGGTCAGGCTGACCAAACATGTTAGTTTGACCGATCATTATGACCAGTCGACCGCGCCTCACACTTGAATACTTATTCGGTTTCCAAACAAGTCGACCCATGTCCGATCCGTCACCCTCGGTCATAAATTATCCTAAATCGATTTTGGGTCATTAAAAGCCCTTTTGGAACCCTAAAAATTCCTTTTGTATTCTCCCATTCCCATTTGAGAAACCTATTAGCCCTCAAATCTAATCTCTTTCTAGAGATTTCTACTCTCACCATTACCCAAATTTTTGGTGAAATTTCTTTGGTTTTTCTCTCAATGGCACCTAAAAAGAAAAGAGCAAGAGATGAATCTTCTTTCAGTGATCTTTATCCTCTTAGCATTTTTATCAATCCCATGGCTAGAGCACGCTTCATTGAGCCATTTGTGGAAAGGTAGTTTAGTGGACTACAATTTTGGCTACTCGGGAATTACTTCCAATGTACCATTTATTAGGGTTGATTTTCTCTTATAATTTGGTCCCCAAGGTGAGACATCGTAGTGAGATCGGACCCTACATTCAGTACCTCTTGCATTGCTTCTCTCAAGGAACTCGTATCTGTGGTCCTTCTGTTATTTTTCATCTAATGGTTAAAATTTTGACGATTGAAAATTGCAAGCGGGCTTTGCCATTTGGCATTTTGATTTCAAAAATTTTGAGTCATTTTAAAGTTCTTATTCTTGACTCAAATGAAACACTGCATCAAATCTCACATATTAATCAAGCTACTTTTAGTAAGATGCTAGTAGATGATTCTTCTGCTTCTGCATTGAGTTTTGTATCTCGTCGTCCCTCGGTTTCTGCATCCATTGCAGGTCTTTCGTCCAAGTTGGACAATCTTTGTGCGTCGATTAACAAATTTTCTCGACGACAACAGCATATGACTTCTTTTCTTAGGTCTCAACATCTTGGCTATCTAGAGTCATCTCCTGAGGAGACCACTGTTCCTTCTACGACTGAAGACGAAGATGGAGACAATAAAGAAAATGAAAAAGAAGAAAAAGATGCAAATGAAGATGATGATGAGGACGACTATGATTAGAGCACGTTTGCTCTTTCTTTAGATCAGTAGTATATTTTTTTTTGAGATGTATTATTTAATACTATCGGTCTGTACTATTTGATACTAAGATACTTTGGTACTTTGTGTGGTTATGAGATGTTAGACATTGTGGTTGGTTAGGTCAATCTGTTGGCCATATATATGTTTTGGGATGGTATGGTTGTTTGATATATTGTGATGGGATCTTCTATCTATTTGATGATTATTTGGATCAGCACTAATGGCTATATCTTCTTATTTGGATGGTATTTTGTTCTGATATATTTGTCGTGGATTTATGATAATGATATATTGCGCTAAAATTAATATTTTTTTCATCATCATGATTTGGATTCTTCCCTTTGTCAACGTATGACAAAAAGGGAGAGAAATCAATTATATTTTGGTATCTATTGATTTTGATACACTGATTTTGAGTGATTTTCACTTGTTGCTATCTATTCTATTGTTGATCCACTTGCCATAAAATCTGTGATCATTACTATCTTTTGGTTTTATTGGGCTAATGTACTAAGAAGACATTTTTGGTATTATTGGATTAATGTATTAATGAGAAGCTTTTGTCAAATATTTTTGTCAAGTTGATTATTTTGTAGCAACAGGTTGTTACAGGCATTTTGGTACTAATCGTTATTGTACTTAGGGAGAGCTTTATTGATTTGTTTTTTGATTTGGCAAAAATTATAATATAATTGGGTAGTTATTTGTTTTTGTCCTAGCATTGACAAAGGGGAAGATTGAAAAGTCTCGGTTGTCAATCCTAGGAATACTTAGTTCTTCTGTAATATTACTCGCTGAGTTAGGAGCTCGTTGAAGACTGGAGTATCAAAGATCTAGTGGACTTCATCAACAAATCAAAGAAGAATTAAAGTTGAAGAAAACCAACTCAAAGTGTTCAAGTTCAATTGAAGACAAAGTCAAGCTCAAGCATGAAGATATGAATGATCAAAATACGTTCTCACTCAACGAACGTTCAACTATCAAGAATCTCGTGTTGCGGGTACTTGCATACATCTATGGGTGCACCGCGCATTGCCAATAGAAAAATTTGACCTTAGATATTCTTTGGTTCTTTTGGTATCGTTTGGAAGCTATCGTAATGGCATAGGATAGTTATTATAATTGTTTGGGTATTTTTTGGAGAAGGTCTATGAGGACCGGCCAATCAACCACTTTGAGCGTCCGACCGAAGTTTACTGACTCTGACCAGTCGTCGAAGTTCGGCATGTTCTGTAGGACTCATCTGATAGGCTGGGAGATTCGGTAAAGTAGCTCCATGAACAAAATCAATGGCATGTTGAATGTCTCTCATTGGTGGTAGTTCACTTGGCCACTCTTCAAGAATCAACTTATCAAAATCTGCAAGTATTTCACGAACTTCTTGAGATTGATCTTCCAATTTTAGCACATGCTTTTCTTCATTAGTCCTTCCAACAAGATCTTGACATCATATCCACTAATATCCATGAAGTTCGTAGTTTTCATGAATTAGCAACTTTTTATCAGAGGTTTGTACGCAATTTTAGTTTTATTATGGCTCCAATTACAGAGTGTCTAAAATCTGGTCCATTCAATTGGACAAAAGCAGCTGATAAGGCATTTGTCTCGATAAAGACAAAAATGACGAAGGCACTAGTTCTACGACTTCCTGATTTTGATAAAGTCTTTGAAGTGGAATGTGATGCTTCACATGTGGGAATCGGAGTTGTACTAAGTCAAGGAGGTCATCCTATTGCGTATTTCAACGAGAAGTTAAATGATGCAAATATGAGATACTCGACGTACAAAGTAGAATTCTATGCGGTTGTGCAAGCACTACGGCATTGGCGACACTACTTAGTACACCGAGTGTTCGTGTTGTTTTTTGATCATGAAGCCCTAAAATATTTGAGTTATCAGAAGAAGCTAAGTGCCAAATTTGCTAAATGGAGTGCGTATCTTCAGGAGTTCACATTTCATTTGAAACACAAGGCCGGCATTGAAAATAAAGCAAGCTGATGCACTTAGTCGACGAGTTTCATTGTTGAATATGTTATCACTGACAGTTACGGGGTTCGAAGTTGTAAAGCTTGAATATCGGGGGGATGATTATTTTTGGGAAGATTTATCAAAAATGTTCTCTAGGAGAGCATATTGTGCACAAATTACATTCAGGAGGTTTAAGCGGACATTTTGGGCAAGATAAGACAGTCTTACTTGTGGAGGAAAGATTCTATTGGCCTAGTTTACGAAAAGATGTTGATCAAGCTATTAAGAGATGTCGAGTCTGTCAGTTGTATAAAGGAAATAGCAGAACACATTCTTATACACGCCTTTACATATTCCTAATACACCATGGGAGGACTTGAATATGGATTTTGTCTTAGGATTGCCCAAGACGTAGAGAGGCGGTGATTCTATCTTTGTGGTCGATCGTTTTTCAAAGATGACACATTTTATTCCATGCAAAAATACTTATGATGCGTCACATGTGGCGGATATCTTCTTCAAAAAGGTTGTTCGACTGCACGGACTTCCAAAGACAATTGTTTCTAATCGTGATGTCAAGTTCGTGAGTTACTTCTGGAAAACCATGTGGGCAAAGATGGGAACAAAGTTGATGTGCTCTAGCATTTATCACCCCCAGACTGATAGTCAAACTGAGGTGATTAACAGAAGTTTGGGAAATCTGTTGCGATGGGATTTGTTACTTCCACAAGCAGAGTTTGCCTACAATAGTTCTGTTAATAGAACTACAAGAAGATCACCATTCGAGATTGCCTATGGAATTAAGCCACAACAACCTATGGATTCGATTCCTTTACTGATCGCAAATCAGATGAGTGAAGATGCAAAAAGTTATGCCCACCACATTCATGATATCCATGAAGATGTTCGACAGGCTATTTCGGCAAGTAATGAGCGTTACAATGAGCAAGCAGATGCACATCGAAGACGTGGAATTTCAAGAAGGAGATATGGCCATGATTCATTTGCGGAAGGAAAGGTTTCCACGTGGAACTTATCACAAGATACAAGTTCCACAATTACCTAAGTGCAAGCGTGAAGATATTGAAGCTGTAATTGATGATCAAATTGTTTATACTCGTCGAGGAGGTTATCAGAAGTTCTTGGTGAAATGGAAAGGACGATCGTCATCAGATAATATGTGGGTCAGTGATGAGGATCTCAAACAAATGAGCCCGGATTTGTACGAGCAATACCTATCTTCTAACTCGACGGAGCCGAGTTCTTCTCACCCCAGAGGAATTGATGGAGCAGATCTTTCTCTTTCTTGGAGAAGGATACGTAGAAATAGGAAAGTAAGAGCATCTTGGTTCATGTAGAAAAGTTACATAATTCAAATGCTTCTTAATTTGATGTTTTATAGTTTAGATACTTTTAAATTTGATGCTTTCCTAGTTGATTTCCAATTAGTAGTTTTAAAACTTATAAATATAGGTTGAAGGTTGTAAAGAATACACATTTAAATTAGAGAATCAAGTGTTTCATTTCTTCATCTGGTGTGTCGATTCTACCTTGTTCTTTTTATCTCTTTTTCTGGTGGTGTTGATTCCACTCAATCATCTACGGTTGAAGAACAACTTTTTGTTCTTCATCAAGAGGTAATGGATCAAAAGTCAGGAGTCTAGCATGAGGAATAGAATAGGTAACGGGTTTTCGGTGGAAGGTGAGAGCAAGACTCCATGGAAGCATTCTCTTTGTTGTTTCAATCCTTGTGAACTGTTTACACTACTACTCAGGGGTTGGATACTTAGGATATTAATACATTTAATTGCAAAACAGAGTGTGCAGATCTTTCTGATTATATAGATTGGAATAAGGTTGGTTAAGCAAAAGTAACCAAGGTTGAGTATAAGGTTGGTTAAGGCAATTTTATGGTACTTGACGTGCAAAAGAACTATGCTCCGGCAAGCCTGGAGTGAAGGCGAGCGCCATCCTTGCTGTCGTATGAAACATGAATATACTACCTTTGTCTTTCCTCCCAAGGTGCAAAGTCCAATTTGCTCTGGGTCTTGTTTGATCCTACTTCAAGCCATATCTCAAACTTTTATTCTTAGATGTACTATCATCTTCACTTATGGTGTCATTCCCATTCAATCCCTTTTCATTACTCACCTCCTTTCCTTTATTTTCTGTATAAATGCTTCAAATGCAGTTCCAAGGAAACTTGTTCCCCAAGTCTCCCTCCGAGAAAAACTAGTATATAAATGGTTGTACAGAGTATGCAAATACTGCCAGATAGTGACACATAACAACCAAACCCCTGGTTAGCCCTGGTTAAGGAGAGAGATTACGGAAACCTTGAGTTAAACAGGGGATTTGGTTGTTACGTGTCACCTTCTGGCCACATTTGCATACTCTAAAAGTATGCAACCATTTGCCTACTAGTTTTCCCTCTCTCTGAAAATGAACCAATGATACATACATTGGGTGAGGCTCACCAAAAATTTATGTCTAAGATTCAATAGTCCGCAAAATATTATTTAGTCTTAAGAAAATGTACAACTATTACATAGATTGGATCGCCATCCCTTCTTTAGATTGATTTTTGGCATAGAAAATCTCTTAAGTTGGCCCAATACAACGATGACATGTAGGTATAAAGTGTTGGGAGTGGGACTCACCAGTCAATGGGTACCTAACGTTTTACATATTGTTTGCATTGCCTCACTGTTTCCCCTATATTTCCATTGTTGTTTCCTACTTGTTACCTGTTTCCCTCATTACATGAAATCTTTAGTAGCCTTTTCCCTTTTCCATTTCCCGTATCGTTTCTCACACCAATTCCCCTTTATGGTAAATATGACTTAAATGCCTAGCAACTCCAACCAATTTTCAAATTTTGGCTTCAAAAAGGAATCTTGTTCAAATTTGAAGATGGAAACACCCTTCAAAAAGTGTTGAACTCCAACCTGCCCAGTTTCAAAAAAGCATCTTTGGAGTCAAAATGACACAAGGTATTTAAAAAAGGATAAATAAAAAACTAATTTGTTCAAAAGATTACTAAAAGAATAAAAAGGAAAATTCAGAAAAGCTAAAACATAGATCTCTATATTTGGAGTCAAAGAATAGAGATCTCTACATTTGGTCACAAATAGAGATAGACGGGCTGGCTTCAAATTTGGAGCCGAATATAAAGATAGGTTGGAGTTGGATTTCAAAAAAACATCTCTATATTGAAGATATAAAGACTAGTTGGAGTTGCTAGTGCCTGCAACAAAGCACATTATGGGACTCGTTAGAATGACTCTTGCAGGCATGTGAAAGTGCCTTGAAAAGGTTGTGCTAGGCGCAAGTGTTTCAATATGGGGTCAATATCAATATTCACTTTAGAGACCTTACCCTTTTGAAGATTAACTTGAAGCACATTAGTGTTGCTTTAATGACTTTGCAGACTATATTTGCTTGATATACTTCAGAAGTAGCATCTGGACTTGTGTCCACATCGGAGAGGCATTGAACAACCGAGAAAATATTTGCTGCCCCGGAGAACTTCAAAACCCCCTCCCAAAAATGTCATTTGGAGCTTAGTTTAGGGTCTACTGACCTTATGGATGTTTGGACCACCTCTTGGTGGACCTACATACCAAAGATCAGCTCAATTGGTGATTTATAACAGTTATGTTTTAACATTAAAAAAAAAAACTCTAATTCAACAGTCAAAAACCATGTTATTAAAATACTAAATCCAACGGTTATAAATCACTAATTATACTGATTTTTGATATGTAGATTCATCGAGAGGTGGACAAATCACACTTTTCCACTACTATATACATCACTCTTTTGCTTCTCCCTCCTTTCTTCCAACTCTTCAATGGAGAAATCAACTATTCCCAATATGTCTGAGTTGATATTCTCAAATCCCACTTTTTTAAATGCTTTCGCCTTGTGATGTATTGGATAGGATGAAGTATATCCTGTGGCTTAAATAACTCATCTTCATCCTCATCGGCCAATACATAATTGGGTTTGTCGACGGCCCCAAATCTGCACCACCCACACATATATCTAATGAATCCTATATCAGATGATAACTCTTCTCTACCATTAAACATTGCTTGGCAACATAAGGATTGGTTGGCTAGATGGCACCCAAATTAACACGACTGTTTTTACTCGAATAGTCCGCTTGACCACGTCATGAGAGGTAGATTGCTTTGGAATGATCCTTTGCTTTGGCAATCGAATGCACGTCTTCTACAAATTTGCTTCATATAAAATAATTAGGGGAAGCTCCAGAGTTTTTTCGAGTACCTACAAAAGATCAAAGGATACGCCATTAATTTAGCAGTTATCTAATAACCAATATCACATAGAGACTGTCCTCTATATTTTAAGAGGACTTGGCAGCCTATGATGCATTTGTTACATCTATCACTATGCCTACCCTCCCATCATTTGCATTCAAGCTCTTTTACTACACCAAGAAGCTTGGTTCACCACTCAAGAAGCTGCAGCTGCCACTACTCTCCTTACTTCCAAGCCGAGGGAGAAGAGGCAATGGACAACACAGTGGTGGTGACATTAGTGAACAACATGGCTAAGCTAAAAATGGTGGTCATCACAATGATAACATCCATTAAGGACTAGTCGGTGCATCTCCTTTGTAAGATTCAAACCCAACCTCGTCCCAAATCTTTCACAAACTTGGTCGTACATCCTTATGTTTTGACAACACTTTAATCGCTCATATCAGGTCGACAACTTGTCCATTTCTTTCTTGGCTATGAACCTTTACCCTCCAAGTGCAACCCATGTTGGTACCTGAATATTGGAATTACAAATCACATGATATCCAATTTGAGTAATCTTACTCATCTTACTGAATACAACAGCCAAGATCAGAGTATTATTGGCAACAGTCAATTGCTCATATCAATAATACTCTCTGCATATCATCTAGTTTCACACTTTGAGATGTTTCAGATGTCACAGAGATACAAAAGAATCACATATCGGCTTCAAAGTTCACTACAGAATTTTTTTTTTTTTCTACTGATTTTTGTGATGCACCTGGAAATTTCTTACTGCAAGACTGAATAGAGGGGACCTCCACTCCATATCCGCTACAAAAAGAGCTTCAATAAGTGATGGTGGCCATTTCTATGTAGAACCCCAGACCATGGTCCCAATAGGTTATAAACATAGGCATAAAAGAAGCGGAAAATCAAAGCCCACGAACAGCAAGTGGACCCCACAAGATTAATTAGGATTTTTAAAATTTTTCTAGTAATTATATTTTAATTGTTTGTTTTAGTTAGGATTTGTTTGCTTGAGAGCTATGTAACAAGGACATGGAATTTTTAGTTTTTTTTTTTTGCCGTGATGGACATATCAACACATGGACATGCTTGACGACACATCCTGACACGTACAGCATTGTCACCCATTATTTTACAGATTTTTTATTAAATAAATGATTTCTAAAGAGGGTCGGTGTGTTCCATCCATATAGTACTTTGTTATGTTGTTACATACAGCTATAATTGCTTGAAAAATCTTCCCTCTTATAATCTACTTACATTTATTATTTAAATTATTGAATAGCTCCATGGCGTTTAGAAATGTTTTCTCTTACTTTCCATACATTTCTTCCTTATTTTTATTAAAAATATTATATACAATACATGCGTATGGATGTGTCTGTGTGTAGGGCTTCTTGAAAGCGCCGTGTTAAACACCGGCATACGTGTACGTGTATTGTTACTTAGCTTGAGAGAGAAGTTAGAAGTAGTTTAGTTTGATTGGATTTGGAAGACTTTGACTTGTTTCCTATAAATTATTGTAGACAGATAGCTACCATATTCTTTAGCATTTGGAACGAATTATTGAGATTCTTTTGGGTGAGATATCCAGATTTGTGAAGAGTGATTCTTACTTGGCGAAGAGATTCCATCAACCCTTCACCTTTACAGTAGATAGGTTTGCTGATCTACATCAATACTGGAGCACTTTTGGACAACATACATTATTTGACATCTGTCACAACTTAGGACATCCTAGCGGCGCAGTCTTAAACCATGTTAAGAATAAATGCCTAGTTTAGATAATGTTCAGACTTTTGATTCAATATGTCAACATTGTGCCACGAGCAGCAGTACTGAACTTCAGTTTCTCTATTTACATCTGTTGGTTTAGTGTTATATTTATGTACGGGGGCATTTCTATCCTTTTTACCTCATTTCTTATAATATAAGGGGTCCTAGTGACCCCGTCTCCACTAGATTGACCTTTTCTATTTTCTCTCCACGATTCTCAACTCCTCTCCTCTCCAAAACCCTAACTTGAACAACATGGTATCAAGGCCTCTCTTCTGATCCGATTCAACTCTAACTCCATTCTTCTTAACACTAATTCCATCCTTTTACCCTTCTTTCCCTTTCTCCTCTCTTTTCTCTTAAGGGCGACAACTTCTCTGTGGATCTAGGGCTGCCGCAGGCCAATGTAAAGGTTGCAACAGCCCCTGTTGCTATCTTACATCATGTGGCTGATTTGGGACTGCTGCAGGGTCTATGGACTCTCCTTAGTGCTGCTGCTGGGTACTAAAACCTATGGAGGAGTGTTTCTTGTGAAGTTTTTCCATATCCGCTGCGCTATTCTCCAGGTACTTCTATTTGCTGATGATTTGAAGACTTTTGTGCATGAGAACTGCTGGTTTCTTTGTTCCACGGTTAGGAATCTCTATGGCTTTTTTCTATTGTGTTGCCGCCTACCCTGTTCTTGCTCTTAGGTGCTGCTGCACCATTATGTGTGTGGTTTAGGTGCTTCTGCACCCCCTATTTTGTAGTATAGTGCTGCCACACTATCGTTTTGTGGCCTAGGTGCTGTCACACCCTACTTCTAGCTGTTTCGGTTGACTATAATGGAGTCTAAATCTGGTCCGATGCTGCCGGGAGACTTCTTCAATGTTCAAATGACTTCAATCAAGCTGAATGGAAGCAATTTTGTTCTCTGGGTTAAATCTGTTAAGATCTTTCTACTCGCCAAGAGTAAAGCCAAGTACCTCGTTGAGTCTTGTCCTGCCGTGGATGTGAAGAATTACTCCGAATGGATCCAGGAAAATGCTCAAATCAAGACATAGCTGTGGAACAGCTTGGATCCCAAAATCAGTATTAATGTGATGTTCTTGAATATCGTGAAGGAAATCTGGGAATAAGTTGGAAAAATGTATTCATGTGAACACAATATACCCGAATATATCAGTTGGCGGAAGATTATTTTTCACTATAGTGGGGGGACAAGCCCTTAGTTGAGTACTATTCCTCCCTACAGAGTATTCGGAATGAATTGAATACGTACCAACCTCTTACATCTAATTTAGACTAGCAACGTAAGCAGAAAGAAGATTTTGATGTAGCTCAGTTTCTTTCTAGACTCAAGCCAGAGTATGAGCCAGTTCGAGCTCAGATTTGAGGGATCAAGAACCTTCCAAGTATGACGGAGGTCTTTGCTCGCCTACAGCGTACTTCCTTGTCAGATATTGACGTGGCTGTTGGCAATAAATCTGCATTAGCCGTCTTTGGCACAGGTGACCAGAATGACTGTGGTGGTGGAAGAGATAGCTTTGGTCGCGGTAGTGGTGGACAAAGAGGACGTGATTCAGGGGAGGTCGTGGTTGGGGGCGTGGAGGACCACGTAAGTGTACTCACTGTGGTAAAGATAGTCACTCAGTGGACTATTGTTGGGTCTTGCATGGCAAACCAGCAAACCGGGCCAACTCTGTTATGTATGGTGAGACTGTGAGTGCTTCTCCAGGCTCGATTGTAGCTATTCCAAATCAGCAGTCAACCACCACTTCTGATATAGTGACTTTATCACGTGAAGAATACACCAAGCTCATCCAACATCATTCTGGTGCTTCCTCCTCTGCTACTCTTGCTCACTCAAGTACTGCATGCCTTGCCTCTCAGGTGTCTGATACATCTTCTCCATGGGTCATTGATATTGGCGCCTCAAATCATATGACCAGGACCCCAGGTGTGTTTTCTTATGTCCACTATATGGCTTCATCTTCTCAGTGTGTAACCCTAGTTGACGGCACTACATCCTGAGTGTCAGACCTTGGTTCTACCGCATCTAGTTCGTCTTTACCTTTATCCTATGTGTTATATGTTCCAAACTTTCCTTTTAGTCTTATGTCTGTTAGCAAACTCACCAAATCCCTCAATTGGTATGTTACATTTTATCCTTCATCTTGTGTATTTCAGGATCTTGAGACGAAGAAGAGGATTGGTGGAGGGCATGAGTCTGGTGGTTTATAACTTTATATTATCTGGATGTCAGATGAGAGAAAAATGCATTCCAGACATCATCTCTTACACCGCATCAATGGCAATGTCGCCTTAGGCATCCTTCTTTGCAATCCCTTAAATTGATGGTTCTATCTTTGAGTACTGTGTCTAGTTTAGATTGTGAGTCGTGTCAATGAGGAAAACACCATCGTGTTTCCTTCCCTTCTAGACTTGTTCCCTGTGTTTCGAGGCCTTTTGATTTAGTTCATTCTGATATTTGGGGACCTATTATTGTTACTTCGAGAAATGGCTTTAAAAATTTTGTTCTATTTGTTGATGATTTCTCTCATATGACGGTTATATTTAATGCATGATAGATCTGAATTGTTTCATATCTTTCAATCATTTTATGCTGAAATAAAGACTCAATTTCATTTATCTATTAAAGTTCTCCGTTCTGATAATGCGAGAGAATATGATTCCTTACCATTCCGTTCATTTCTTACTTCTCATGGCATTATTCATCAAACCTCTTGTTCTCACACACGTCAACAAATGGGAATGCAGAAAGAAAAATACGTCATGTTCTTGAAGTTACTCGATCTCTTATGATTGAACGGAAACTTCCCAAGGTCTTTTGGAATGATGTCGTGCTTACTGCCTATTATCTTATTAATCACATGCTATGTCTGTTCTACAAGGTAAGTCTCCACACTCTGTCGTATTCCCAGGTAAGCCTTTGTTCCCTTTTCGTCACATCTTTGGATGTGTTTGTTTTGTTTAGCATTTGGGCCCAGGCAGTGACAAACTAGACCCCCATGCCATTAAATGTATCTTTTTGGGATACTCTCGTACCCAAAACGGTTATCGTTGCTTTGATTGTCTCCTCTAAACAATTTGTTTGTCCTAATGTCACTTTTTTAGCACATTTCCTTCCTGTTGATGATATCTAGGGTCTGACTATGCTACCGTCTCTTGTTGATGATATTTCGGTTTCAACTGTGCCACCGCTTCGCATATACGCACGTCGCAAACATCAAATGCCTCTTGACTAACATGCTCCACTATTCACTTAGACACCTACAGATTCTCCAATTCCATCTACTGACCTTCATATTGCCTGGCGTAAAGGTACTCGTTCTTGTACACAACATCCTATTTCCAATTTTGTGTCTTTCGCTCATATTTCCCCTTCATAATGTGTTTTTGCTATTTTTGTCTCTTATGTGTCTGTTCCTAATACTGTTCAGGAAGCACTTCTTTTTCTGGTTGGCGACATGCTATGGTTGATGAGATGGAGGCTCTTCACTCCAAAAACACTTGGGATCTTGTTCCTTTACCTCTTGGTAAGCATGCAGTTGATTGCCGTTGGGTGTACATGGTGAAGTTCCTCCCCCCCAGTGTGTCTGTGAAGCGCTTAAAGGCCCACCTGGTTGCTAAAGGATATACTCAGTCCTATGGCATTGACTATAGTAAGAATTTCTCTCCCGTTGCTAAACTTACTTCTGTTCGCGTCGTGATTGCCTTGGCTACCTCCTTTGCTTGGCCTCTCTATCAGCTTAATGTCAAGAATGCTTTCTTGAATGGTACTCTCCACGAAGAAGTTTACATGAAGCAACCTCCCGGGTTTGTTGCTCAAGGGAGTGTTTGGGTATTGTATGTCGACTGAACATATTGAGGTGGATTGTCACTTTATTAGAGACAAGGTTATATGTGATGATGTCTCTACTCCGTATGTGAAGTCTTCCAACCAGCTTGCAGATTTGTTCACAAAAGCACTCTTCAAGGCACGCATAGATTTTATTTGTTCCAAGCTGGAGCTTCATGATGTCTATGTTCCAACTTGAGGGGGAGTGTTGGTTTAGTGTTATACTTATGTATGGGCATTTCTACCCTTTTTACCTTATTTCTTATAATATAAGGGTCTTAATGAGTTTGTCTCCGCTAGATTGACATTTTCTGTTTTTGTTATCATATACGTAATTTTACGCATTTCCATGTATTAGGGTAGTTCTGTAAATACCTCCTTTGAGGGGTATAATTGTCTTTTGTAATGTTCTTCATATATAATATAGTTTTGGTGGAGTTATGTGACCTAAGCACATGACATCCTTCTCTCTGACTTTCTAAACCTAACCCTAACCCTAATCACCATTACAACTTGGTATCAAAGCTAGCAATCAAGATCAACAGCCAGAGAAGATTGCCGGAATAGTGCTGATGCTTCACTGTACCGTACGGCTGACGTCATCGAACATACGGACACGCATCTCAAGGTCTGTCAGAAACTTCCCCTCTTAGTTGATCATGATTTTTTAGGATTTTTGGAAATTTTTGGAGAATGTTTTAGAGCATTCTCGATGGTTTTAAGGCTCTTCTTCTTTGAAAAAGTGTTAATTCATTTTTCGAACCAGCCACAAATCCATTTGATTGGGGGTTTTATGTTGGGGTTTGTTGTTCATGTTTGATCCCCTACAACCCTAGGAACCCCTTGAATCTATCCATGTGTGATTCCATGGAGTTTTGAGTGATTGGTGAGAAAATCTCGCCCCTAAAGTTACCGTCGGTATCGATTTAGGGGCCCATTGGACTGTCGGTTGCATATTCGAACCACCCAACAGTGATTTGATGGCTTCTCCATGGTTGGGATTGGATCCTTAATGTTCCTTGCTGCTGCCATGACTACACCGGAGCCTATCCCAGATATTCCCTTAGGGTCCAATGTGAGCATGGGAGCCACCTCCAGAGGAGTTGGAGGGCCTATGGTGCAACAGTTGGTCTATGAGAACTCCGGGTTGCAGATTACCTCCGTGAAGCTCAATGGGACGAACTACTTGGAATGGGCTAGGGCTGCCCGATTGTTCATTGGAGGCCGTGGGAAGATGGAACATTGCACATGACGCACTACTAAGCCGTCTGAGGATGATCCCATGTTTAAGAAATGGGAAACCGAGAACCTCAGTCCAGTTTTGGCTTCTCAACTCCATGGAGCCTCTCATTAGTCGAGGCTTTCTCTTCATGCGTACAGCCCAAGATGTTTGGGAAACTGCCAAGAAGACCTACCCCCAGCAGCAAAACACTAGTAGAGCTTACCAGTTGAAGCAGAGTATTTCCTACCTTAGCCAGGGTGACAAGTCCCTCTCCAACTACTTTGCAACGCTTCAGAGTATGTGGGAGGAAATGGATTATTATTATTCGTACCATCCTTTTACCCCAGATGAAGTGATCAAGTACCAAAAGCATGTTGAGGAGGGTCGGATATGTGAGTTCCTCTCAGGACTCAACCCTCCCTATGAGCTGGCCATGATTCAGATTCTTAGCAACCGGACACCTCTACCTACCCTCAGTGAGGTCTACTCGTATGTGCAGAGTGAGGAGAGCCGCAGGCTATTTCTCTAGGATGAGTCTCCTGTTCATGACCCACCGACGCTTGTCACATCCTCACCCACTCCTGATCGGTCTGCATTTGCTTCAGTTTCTCAGCCACAGTAGTTTCAGAGCAGTAGGCCCCCTCAGTTCTCTGCTCCTTTAGTTGGGCAACCATCCTCTTCCAAGGAAAGGCCCAAGTACAATTTTTGTGGTCGACCTGGCCATGTGAGGGAGACACACTTGCTAGAAATTACATGGTCAACCTCAGTCTTCTGCTCCTCGCTTTAGTCAGTCAAGATTTTCTGGTGCCCATTCTACTAGCATAGATGCTTCTGCGCCTTCTCAGGGTCAGTCTCTGCAGAGTTCTTCTACGATGACTTCTCCCAGTCCATTGGCAGCTTCCGAGCTTGTAGGCATTCGGCGTTTGCTCTCACAGCTAGATGATCCTTCTGCCCATCATATATCCACTCCATCCCGTCCCACCTAGATCATTGATTCAGGGGCTTCGGAGCACGTGACAGGTATGTCTTCTTTATTTTCCACTTATTCCATTTGTTATGGCCATGATAAGGTCAAGACTACATAGTTTCTATTCTCAAGACTCTATAGCCCCTACTATGACACCTCTGCTACCTTCCTCTTCTGACATAGTTTTTTATTTCTCAGGAAGAATATGCACAACTTCTGAAAGGCCAACAATAAGTAGCTTCCACTAGCTATACTGCCACTTTTGTTTAGTTAGGTATATCTTGTGTTGCATCTACTAGTTCTCCCTAGATTATTGATTCTAGAGCCTCAGACCATATGGCTAGCACTTCAAGTGTGTTTTCTTCTCTTCCCTCCTTTAACTCCCCTCAGTGTGTTACTTTTGATGATGGCACTACATCTAAAGTGTCCAGCTTTGGGACTACATATCCTCACCCTTCTCTTTCATTATCTTGTCTTATATGCGCCTAAATTTCTTTTTAATTTGATGTCTATTTGTAAGCTCACTAAATCTCTTAACTGTTTTGTTGCTTTTTGTCCTTCTTTCTATGCATTCCAGGACCTAAAGACGAATAAGAAGATTGGTGGAGAGCATGAGGATGGTGGACTTTATTACATTAATGGTAGTGGAGGACTTTAGAATCCTACTCTTCAGACCACATTTTCTTCTCAACAGTGGCATTGTCATCTCGATCACCCGTTTTTACATAACTTGAAGATTTTAGTTCTTATTTTAAGTCAATTGTAATCTTTAGATTGTGAGTCGTGTCAATTTAGTAAACGCCATCGTGTGCCCTTTCCGTCTAGACTTAATAGTCAAGTGTCCAATCCTTTTTCAGTTCTTCATTATAATGTTTGGGGCCCATCCTGGTAACTTCATATAATGGATTTAAGTATTTTGCTAACTTTGTGGATGAGTATTCTAAATGACTTGGCTTTATCTACTGAAAGATAGATATAAATTGTTGTCCATCTTCAAATTGTTTCATTTGGAAGTAAAGACTCAATTTTGTATATCTTTGTGTGTTTCATTCTGACAATGCCAAAGAATACACTTCAACTTCTTTTCAGGACTACTTTGGCACTCATGGTATATAACATCAGAGTTTGTGGACTGGTACACCGTAACAAAATGGTGTAGCCAAAAGAAAGCATCGGCATGTATTAGAAGTTGTCCGTGCATTAATTTTCAGATGAAGGTTCCCAGAATTTATTGGAGTGGTGTTGTTCTCATAGCATGTTAACTCATTAACCGGATGCCCTCCACAGTTCTAAATAGTCAGTCTCCACACTCTGTTTTGTTACTAAATATTCCCTCATATTTTTAGGTGTGTATGTTTTATTCATCGTTTGGTCCTAATAGAGATAAAAATTTGATCCTTTTTCCATTAAGTGTCTTTTTAGGATACTCTTTTACCCAAAAATGATGTGTTACAGTCTTCACCTACGCGGGCATTTTGTGTGTGTTGATGTCACATTCTTTGAGTATGTTCCTTTCTCTGATGAGAGTCAGACTGTTGACAACAAGATGTTTTATGTGCCTTTCCCTCTTCTATTGATTCTTCTTCTCCTTCTTCTCCTTCTACTCCTTATTTGCAAGTTTATGTTCAAAGGCACACCGCAAAATCCCACTTGTTGATGCTTCAAACTTTTCAAATTTGCTTTGCTGCTTCCATCTTCTTCGAAGTCTGCTAATCCATCTCCCACACCTAATCTTCCCATTACCCTTCACAAAGGTAAACGCTTGTCTACTTCTCATCCTATCTCTCATTTCGTCTCTTACTCATCTGTCTCCTTCCTTTCGTGCTCTTGTAACCTCTCCTTCCTCCGTGTCAATCCTTAATCTCCAAGATGCCATGTCTCATTCCAGATAGCGGAAAGCAATGCAGGATGAAATGGACGCTCACCATACTAATGGTACTTAGGAACTTCTCTTTCTCCTGGTAAGTAAGTCGTGAAATGTTGTTGGGTTGACCGATTGAAGGCTAGACTTCTTACCAGTGGTTATACTCAAACTTATGGCATTGACTATACTGAAACATTCTCTCCGGTTGCTAAAATTGCCTTTGTACATGTCGTTATCTCTATTGCAGCTAACTAGCAGTAGCCCCATATCATTTAGATATCAAAAATGCATTCCTCCGTGGTACCTTGGATGAAGATGTTTATATGGAGAAACCACCAGAGTTTGTTGCTGAGGGGAAGGCTTCCGGGGTTTGTAACTTACAGAAAGCTAATATGGGCTAAAGCAGTCCCCCTAGACTTGGTTTGACCGATTTTATGAAGTTGTGCTTCAGTTTGGTTTGAGACGATGTCAAACAGATCACTCTGTATTCTATAGAGATTTTGAGGACAAGAAGATTGTTTTAGTAGTTTATGCTGATGATATTGTGATTGCAAGTAGTGATATCAAGGGCATAGAAGACTTGAAGAAGTTTCTTCGATTCCACTTTATGAAGAGCCTCGGATTCCACATTAGGAGGATGTGATTCTTATCTTGATGTATCTCAAAGTCCTAGCTTTGGTTTGTTATATTGGGCAAATGAACACACACGTGTTGAAAGCTATGCAGGCGCTGATTGGGTCAGTTCGTCTTGTGATAAAAGATCCACTACCAGTTATTGCACATTCCTAGGGGAAAACCTTGTCTCTTATCGAAGTAAGAAACAAAGTGCAATGGCTCGGTCAAGTGCGGAAGCTGAATATAGGTCTATGGTTCACACTTCCTGTGAGTTGACATGGTTGATGAATCTTCTCCAGGAGATTGGATTTGTAATAGATTTCCCTATTCCTTTGTTTAGTGACAATCAACCTGTTGTCCACATTGCTTCTAATCATGTGTTCCACATGCATTCCATAAGATGACTGGACACGTTGAGGTTGATTGCCACTTCATCAAGGAGAAGCTTCAAAATAGTCACATATGTACCCCATATGTGAAGTCAAAACATCAATTGGCTGATGCATCTATAAGTCTTTTAAGTTGTAATAAAAGTAAGTTCTTATGTTCCAAGCTATATATGATATATATGCTTCAACTGGAGGGGGGAGTGTTAATGTAATAAGTGTTGGGGTATTACTGTCTTTTGGCAGTAAAATATATAATATACTGTGTGGGTTGGCTAGAATAAACAACTAGTCCGGCTCCTTTTCGCTCAACGCTTCTTCGTTTCTCTCTCTCTAAAACCTAATCCAACTTATACTATAGTTGGACTATGATCTGAGATACCCTACACCAAAAATTCAGCTTCAGAATCGCCAAACTGATTTAACCTTTGAACACTAACCAACACTCTATCTAGCTTCATAGTAATCCTTGTCACAGCAGCTGATTTATTGGACCACGTGTTGAGAACCAAAAGATGAGCCTCCTCTATATAATCATTAAATACTTCACATGCATTGAGGTATACATTATCTCCTCCCACCTCTTCACTAGAACTTTTAATAGCATTGAAGTCACCAAGTAATACCCAAGTTCCAATAATAAGCCAAGATCTCCTCACAATATATATATATATATATATATAATATAGATATCCACAGTGACCTCCTTTCAAAGTTTAAATTTTCATTTCGGAAGAATGTCTCGGTCAAGTGAAAAATCGAGAAAAACTCCAAACGTGAAACATTCACGAAACATTGAAAAATGGCGAACCAACAAAATTTCCAAAACATTCCCAAAATCATGAAATCGTATTTTATCTATTTTTTTTTTCAATTGTATCAAATTGGATTGTAATGTCTCGTTTGTCTCGGCGAAACAAAACATTCCAAAATTTTAAACCATGCCTCCTTTCAACCAATGATTTCTCCTATTCATCATAGCATACAAATCAAAATTAGTTTGAGACTTTGAGTATCTACCATCGCAACCTTAGAATGAATAATCTGGTGTTACAAGCTCAATAGTAACTTTCAACACGTTTAGATCTCACATAATCCATATTCTCCCATTTGCAGCTCTGGTAGTTCTCTACCATCTTCCATGCTTTTCAACCTCCTTAGCTATCAAGCTAGATTTCATTTGTTGCACACCGGTATCCACAATCACCAACAAACTCAATTTTTTCCTGAAACAAAGTAGCAACTTCTATCTACTTTCGGTGATAATTGAAGCCCTGAATGTTCCAGGTACCTATATGATTGTTTAGAACATTTAAAAGATGGATTTTCTCTATCCATTCTTTGTGTTCCAATCTTTTCCAGTACTTCCCTCCACATTACCAATTAAAACTCAATGAAGGCCCTATTAACTTGTGTTTCTAGTGGGACTCTAATCCCATCTCTTATATATATGAGTGAGAGAGAACTTGAATAATAAGTTCAACTCTCTCCCCTTCTCTATAATCTCTCCATCTTCTTCCTTCTCAATATCACTTTCTCTCTTAAATATTTCTCTTTTGGTTACAACCTAAATCACAACAGTATCATGTTCCATAAGCTCCCAAGCTGCGTAATTAATTTTAACCTCTAACTCCTTTGAGTTATTTCTTTCGACCAAACTTAACATTAAGCTTGCATCCTTTCTCGTGATAAGTTGAACCCCAGTGCTGTCATCTTCTACCATTTTTGCAAAATTTCACATTGACACCTTCCTCATTCTCTACTCAATTTGTTTTTGGAACCCGCACTTGCTTCAAATGCTTGAGTTTTATAGGGCATTGAGCATCAACATGACCAAATACATTATAGGTAATGCAGCTTGGTGGCTTCAAATGTATTCAATAGTCAAATTATATTCCACCCCTTTAAGAGTGAAATCTGAACTGTTAGGAAAGGGTTTATCCACTGCCATGTCAACACATAATCTTGCATGGCCCAACCTATCCTTGTTTTTTGTTCTCTAATCAAAACACAATGGCCTCTCGTCCACTACCTATCTTGCTCAAAAGTAAGGGGTCCATAGACAAAGAGGAAGATACCCAAAGGGGCTATGAGTTCAGCTCCACTTTCTCCATCTTCATCTTCCAATCCCATTCCCTTAGCACTAGTAATTTCTGTTGTATATACCAAGGACCCTTCCAAGACAATCAAACTGCATCTTGTCCTCGAGCGATTAAATTTGAAGAGAAAATACGAGTTTAAGTAATGGTCCTGTTCGTTAATGATATTACTGGAGAGGCATGCGCGATGCATGTGAAAGAAAAAGAGGGAAAACTTTTTAGGCATCAAAAAGTTCTGGAGTAACTAAAATGCCCGTGTTTATATTCAACATTATTATATATTGTACGGGTGTTTCTGGAAAAAAAGGTGCAAAAAACAAAACTGACCCTCGAGCTCGAGCATTATAATAGTAGAGATCTATAGCTTTATTAAGATAGTACACATGGCAGATGGATTATACTAAGAGTGATAATATCATGAATTCAGTGATGGCACCCATTCACATCTGTTGTTGGAATTAAAGTGTATCTTGGACTCCATGCAAGCCACTATAATTCAAATAATAATAAAAAGTAACTTGCACGCAGCCCGAGATACATTCTTGACCAATGAGCAAAAAAATGAGTGGGCACCATAAGACATGCCCACAACATGAGATCACCACTCTTATACTAATTCCACACACACACGGAGCTGCTGGCTGTGTGCTTGCATGTGTGTATGGGTGTGGGGCGGAGTTGGTGTGATGAGGATGACAGATTCATTGAGAAAGTAAAGTATCAAAGGTCATCTGGATCATCCAGATGTTTATTGTGAGAGATCATAATATTAGCCAATACTGCATTGATAAGGAGGCATAAGTTGAGGAGAATGCCACCAGATTTAAAGCTAAGTAGCTTAGAGATGTGCTTTCAAAGTGCTATGTGACTGCTGCAAATCAATTAGACTCGAGAGAAATTTGTACAAAACAATAAGG
The DNA here is from genome assembly GCA_035048495.1 of Euptelea pleiosperma. Taxonomy (NCBI): domain Eukaryota; kingdom Viridiplantae; phylum Streptophyta; class Magnoliopsida; order Ranunculales; family Eupteleaceae; genus Euptelea; species Euptelea pleiosperma. The sequence continues at coordinate 21,560,849 of CM068544.1, read as the reverse complement.
CCAGCTAAAATTTATGGAGCAGGATGTTAGGGGATCAAGAAACATGGTGGTGAAATGAAGGTAGCCAAGATAAGGTTATTGAAATGGATGTGGCAAGACTAGGAAAGGCAGGATAAGAAATGAATGCATCTGAGGAAACTTCAACCCAAGAGTGCCTTTCATATGTGATATAATGTCAGTCTTTAGATCATTGGAGCCCAGTGAAGCACATGAGCGTGGGTAGAAAACTCTAAAACGAGAAGCTAATAAGACAAGGATAGAAGAAATGAGAAATTTTTGAAGGGGAACACACTTACAGAGAATATTGCCCAGGATAGAATCACAGCACAACATGGCTCGTGTAGCCAACCACTAATAATTGGGACAAGGCTATGATGATGGTGGACTAGGATTCATGTAGCCAATCACAACTTATTGGGATAAGGTTCTGATGTTGATGAATATTGCATTGATAAGATAAGTATGAATGTCAAAACGATGTGAATTTTTGTTTGTGGCCAACCCCAAGGGCTGACTTAAACATTCAGATGGTCTGGACTGATGGACATGTCTGTCATGCATTAGCAAAATCCCCTAGGTGAATTGTACAGAATGAAGTGGACCAAAACGTATACAGACATTACTTTGGCCATTCAAAGCACAGGTAGTCAAATCGTTTTATAGCATGCATAAGTGGCTTTGATAACTAGAAAAAAAAAAAAAAAACAAACAAATATGAGAAATCATGCCATCTTTCTAGTAATCTTCCCAAAATTAAAATGCCAGCATCCTCAAATATGACGTACTAATGTCTTCTTTGCTACTCCCAAATGCACAAGCAATCTGATGGATTTTTGTACAGTGCATGGATAAGTTGTATTTGATTCTGTGAATAGTTTACGACCATGGGCTACTAATTACATTACCATGTTATGGTGCATAAATGAGTACCTTTGTGTGACACATTCATTCAGCTTAGATCATGGAAACATTCCCTCAAAAAACTCGTCGAAGTTTTCATTGTCATCAATCTTACGATCATCTTTTGAAGTTGAAGCCCTCTTTCCTGCCCACACCAGTTCAAAGATGTAACCTTTCATGGATAGTTAGATATGAAGAAGAAAAGCAGTACAGCCATAGGAAATCATGACATTTAAGTATCCTACACTAACAAGATCTCTCTTAAGCCGTGGAAGTTGAGAACCAGGTCCCAAAATTGGAGCATATAATCATAAAGAAGCATACATGCATCAAAAGCAGTAAGTAGAAGAGCATGGACATCAAACTGATCTTGTAGAATATTTCACTGGAATCAATATTCATAATTTAGCCAAACTTGAAAAAGGTCAGGAACTACTTTGATGTAGTACACAAGTGCCAACACAAATTCCGTGCCTTGAATTAGGGCACAAAAAGGAGAGGACAAAAATTTAATGTATTCATTGATTTGAGAAGTGTGATACAATCTCTTTGGTTTTCCATTTTTTTTTTTTACAAAATAAATAACCTCTGATCCTTCTTCAACGGTTATCTCGAAGGCTGTGGAAACTTGGACTTGTTCACAGACCCGATGAATGCCTGAAGGGGCTTGATCTCAAGCAGATCTCAAACTTGGTGTGATGATGCATTGGAGCAAGGACCATGAGAAACTTGTTCTCAAACAAACAGTGTGTGATGGTCACACTCTCTTGAGATGTAAAAGACGAGGGCTTGATGAAGCTATATCTCAGTCCTTCAATCTTCAAAAGCTTTGGAAAAGTGGATGTGTTCTTCAAGTGCAGAAGACAAGTATATGATGGCGGTGATCCCTTCGGATCAGTGAGGGTGCAATTAACTTGATGCCTTCCAAGTGTTTAAGAAAATGCTGAAGTGAAGGTTTGGGTGTTGAAATGACTAATATCAGTGATGGATCCATACACAATGATAATGATCATTCATAAGAAGATGACATGTTCGATTATCTGATTTACAAAAATGCGCGAGGATCTTTTCCTAGGGAGATCTTCTAATGTGTCATCATTCATAGATAACGGAGACAATTCAACAATAGGACATCGAATGGATCATGGCGAAACGAAAGCCTAAGGATAATAAAGCCTAGTGGGTTGTAGGTTTGCATCATCAATTACCACCAAAGAGAGAATGTAGGCATACAACAAAGCAAACTCGGGCTAGTGTTCACCAACTGGAGGAGAATGATGCAGTCAGCTTCCAGGAGGCTTAACGTTTTATTCATATATCAAAGAGAAGCTGTTAGATGCATTGAAAAGTTCCTTTCAATTTCTTTCACAACTATCTCACAACTTTTGTCGAGATTCTGACGTTTTAGGCTTCAAAACTGTGTTTGAAGTTTTTCTAATGATAATGACATGATTTAGTAGTATTTTAGTCGTTTTTAAAGCTAGATTCAAGTTTTTTGAATTTTGAATTCAATGGTCCATATTAGTTTCTAAGTCCTTAAGTTAGCTTTTAGAGTTTATAAATAATTGTTAAGAGATTATTGCAAGGAAACTTTGATTATTGAATAAAATTTGCCTTTGGACTTTATTTGGTTTCTTTTTGAACTTTTGGGATTGCTTGGATTAGCACCCAGTTGGACGTTCTTTTTAGGGTTTTTCTCTAAAAAACCAAAACAATGTGTTCAATCAAACTTGCTTGCGTCCATAATACGAGAACTTCAAAGAAGCCATTGAAATAAGAATACCCAACGAAAATGTTTATGGTGAGATTGTGCAAGAGAGGCTATCAACAATCAGCTCAGAAGACGACGATGACCGTGGAACAAGAGGTTTTGTTTTGAAACTCCGGCACGAGTTCCAAAGATGGTAGTGTGAAGTCTTCTCATGACATACAGACAAGTTGTTACCCTTGCCCCCAACACAACTAAAGAGGCAAGGAACAAAATTGGCAATGAAATGATCTCACAAAGTGGTGTTGTCAACGAAATGTGTCCCTGAGATTGAGTAACAGAGGGTAGAAATTGCGTGCTTGAATCAACCAAACTTTATGAGAGCATGGCGGCTATGAGTCTCGGTTTTCCAAATTGTTAGCCAAATATTGTGATATGAAATAAAAATAACCGGTCCGTTCTCTTTAATCAGAAATACTTAGAAGGGATGGGTGATTAGGTTATTCAAAAATTAATCTAACCTATCGCAAATTTACTGGTCAAGGTAAGGTGATAAACTTGCATGCCTTAGTTGATTGATAAAAAGATTATCACAACCGACTCAATTCAAATATATCTCCGTGGTATATTGTCTTTTCGTCGTTTGATCTAATCAATAGATTTAGCGGAACAACAATCAAACATCCACAAGACAAAGAGTTTCAGCGTGGAAACCTTAGCCAAGGAAAACTACGAGACCACGTCCAGACGGAAAGTATCACTAATTAGAAAGTTAAACGAAACAAAGGTTACCTACGCAGCACCGTTGCAAATGCAGTTTCCAACCTTAGCCAAGGCCTACTGCCGATACGTCCACGTCCTCTGAATCAACGCTACAAATCCACGCACGCGCTCCTAGCCAAGAAGCCTTGTCCGCTTGTTCAGTTTAGTACTCCCAAAACCTATCTTCGATCAGCCACTCCATTCTTAATTCTCAACTCTCAGCCTTTGCTAAAGGTGAAGGATTCAGTACACCCTGAACCCTAAGTCGCTCAAATAGTGTTGAGACGCACTGGTACTCTTAGACTACTAGGTCAAGTATCTATGTGGAAGACCTAAGCTGAGTAAGAGATCAAGCTTTTGGCTTTGATCTAGAAGAGAAAAGCTCATAAGATATTTATGAGAACTAAAGGCTTTTTGCTCTTCTAATGGACACTCTTGATAAATAAAACTTTCTTCTCTGTATTCTAAAGTATAGAAGTATATTTTGTAAAGCCAGAGAGGAGTTACATTTATAGAATTCGTAGCCTAGAGTCTTTTAGAAAGTGGGAGAGTAGGAACTAGAATTTCGGATCTGAGAAAGACTCAATCCGTGCGAAGTCCAATCGATTGGTCTTGTACGATGGGTTTTCCTCGTAAATCCAATTGATTGTACATAGTCCAATCGATCGGACTTAAATAGGTTTCTGTCCCGTAAGCTCCAATCGATTTAACAGTGGTCTCCAATCGATTTGACTTTGATTAAGTTCTGTCTCGTAGACTCCAATCGTTTTAACAGAGGTCTCCGATCGATTTGACTTTGATTTAGTTCTGTCTCGTAGACTCCAATCGATTTAACAGAGGTCTCCAATCGATTGGGCTTTGTCCAATCGATCGGCCCAAATAGTCCAATCGATTGGACTTTCCCAGAAGTCAATAATAATAATGACTTAGACTCGAGTCTGTCCAATGACTAGGTTTGACCATTATATTTTATTCTTTTAAACATATTCCTATGGCCACTAAGTCACTTAGCTTCCTAAGCGAGCGTACACGATCTCTAACCAACTAATAGGCAGTTACTCAGATGACTCCTGTCGTCAACCGTCTGATCCTTGATGTCTCTGTCTTCTAGTCTTCACGTAGTCGACGAAGTATGCGTACCACGACATCTTCACACTACACTGGTGCTCGTAGGTAAGGTTATATGAATGTTTTATGTTACACGGAATCTTTGCCAAACTTGAATATGAAAATATTCTTTACATGATGTTTAGGGCCGTAAAAACTAGGGCTGTTGATGTGAAAGGACCACTTGCACCCCGAGTCTAGGCATAAAGATTTTATGCAACGGATCTGTCAACAAGGTCGCATTATGGAGGCATCAATGTTGGTTGAGTCTATTTTGGTGATTGTATAAAGCTTCGATCATCAAAGTTAATCTTTGGAAAGGATGAGAGGAAAGAGATGTCCCCTCGAATACCTCAAATATTTGTCAACACAAACTTCATGCACAAAATTAAGAGGAAAAAAATAATATGTTCACTAATTTGATAAGTATGGTACAATTTCTTTGTATTTTCCATTCTTTTTGAAAAAATCTTATACAAAAACCTTTAATCCTTATTCGACTGTTATCTTAAAGCATATGGAAGCTTGGACTTGATCTAATACCGAATGAAAGCCTACAAGGACTTGATGGTCTCGACTTAGTGTGACGATCTTTGGTACGAGCAGCGTGAGAAACTTGCTCACTTACCAATAGTGTGTAATGGTAGCACTCTCTTCAAATGTGTCGGATGAAGGCTTCATGAAGCATGATCATGATTCTTCATTCTTCAAAGCTGTAGACATATGTGTTTTCTTTTTTGATGCATGGGAGCTTTCTTTAAAAACAAAAGGCATGTAAATGATGACGACACTCTCTTCAGATGTACAGAATGAGGCCGGCTGAAACTCAATCTTGGTCCTTCAATCTTCAAGATCTTAAGCTATAGATGTCTTCTTCATTGAGGCATGGAAGTTTTCTTCGAATGCAAAAGACGTGTATGGCCCATCTTTCTTTGTGTTATGCTTCCTAGGTGAGTGGGAGCTTTCTCTGAGTGGAAAAAGATGAATGTCAAGAAGTGAGAGTCTCTCCAAAAGTCCATTTCCATGGTCTACGAGATAAATTGATCACTTCGCATGATGCTCTTGGGCATTTATAACCTAGTCTGATCAAAGATGATTGGTTCCTGTGTTAGGTGTGAATTTGCCTCAATCTATGTTTGTGATAGATGGACGTCTAAATTTAGAGCTTCTCCAAAAATCCTTTATATGGTCTCTGAGACAGATTGATTCCATTGCATGGCTTTCTATTGGACTTTTACAAGCTAGGTCTTGGCCAAGATGGCTGATTTCTACGTTAAGTATCAAATTACAACAATTTGTGTTTGTAATTGAGATTGGGTTGGACTAGCTTTTCTTATATGGACATTTGGACACCTTCTTTCCATCATTTGAATTTTTAAAATAGTAAGGATATGTTGGCATGAACGGACCTGCAAGATTTTAAGCGTTCCACTCCTTTGGTGCACTACTAGGTAGAGAGGATTCCTAAAGGAAAGTTGCTTGTGATGTGTATAAACTAGTTGATCTGATTTGAGGGGTCAGGGTCCATGATTTGAGTTGTCTAAGGTGACACGGCCTTTGATGGAAGCCATCTAAGGACCTAGACCTTGTATGGGGCTATATCTGGTCCAAGGGTCGGGACCTTAGATAGGAACCCTCCAATGATCTAGACCTGGAATAGGTTAGGGTGTTATCCGAGGGGCACGTGCCTTTGATAAGTCCTATCCAAGGGGTTGAACCCTGGATAAGCGAAAGTCCAGCTCGAGGCATTGGGCCTTGGATAATTTCCATCCAAGGCTTTGCAAATCGGGGTCCATGACTTCAAGCTTTTAAGGGCCATGGCTTTGTTAATGTCGAATAAGGTTTATTGTAGTCCTAGATTTCACTAAGCAATTTGTCGACCTTGTAAGAAAGTTGTTGCTACCATCTTTTAATAGTTCTTGAATAAGTGTTAAAAACAGAAGGACAAAGAACACGGCCCAATGCTATGTGTGTCTTAGCAACTTGTATTAGTTAGAATAGTTTATTTCTCATTTCAAACTTCAACTTGTCAAGTAAATCAAAAATCAAAAATCTATTAAAGTTCACAAACACAATCAAATAATGTAGCATAAGAGTACCAAGTATCTTGAATTTCATAAAAAAATATTTTTGATTTTATTTCTTATAATAGGTTGATGGTGAAACAATCAAGCATATACAAAAGCCAAAAAGCAAACTAATAAAATAGCTACCAAAAAGCAGACTAATAAAATAGCTACAGTTAAGATTTCTAGTGAGACAACTGATAGTAAATTTGTAGGAACATGAAGAACGGAGGAAAGGGAAAGATTTTAAGAGCCTTATTCTCCCCCTTACCAGAAACTGAGAAAAGAGATCACCAGCTACTCGGACTTTCTCTCTACCAAAACATATAGCATATGTAGAAAACAGTGATGACATACTTGTCATGTGGTCAGAAGCACCAAAGTCGATGATCTATGATTGAAAATTGGGTAAGAGACGGGAGGCCTAATGAGCAGATGCATTGGTACCTGGCCAAGCAAATGCAATAGGTGACCCTATCTCCAACTGTGACATCGTCTGACGGAGACTAGCTAATTCCAGTTGAATATTAGCCATGTCCTATGGAAGAGCAATAGATGAACTCAAACCCGTTAGGGCATCTGAAATTGAACGTCCTATAGTAGCGGTGTGTGTCGCTGACTCCCCCAGGTTTACAAAACATGGTTGATCAACCTACCGAGTCCCAACATGTCTCTTTCATGTGTCAAGTGTGGCCACAATGAGTACACTTCAACTTTTTGCGATCACCCTAACCATTTCTTCTCCCAACTATCCTTACTTCGTAGTGGATGAAGCAAGGCATGATCACTCAATAGTAGGTGTGATGTTATCCTTATTCTTCACGATTGTACACCAACTATCTTCACTTTGAAGATGTGCATAGACCTGATTGAGTCATGGAAAATCTTCTTTACTTGGAATCTAAAACTCATATGAATCAAAAGTGGAGTTCAACACAACCAAGAACTCGAGCAAACGTTTCTCTCCACTTCCTTTCTGTATTCAACAACCTCCCCTTAGCACTTCGATTGGTAGGACCGATAGTGATCAAAATCCTCCCGCATACTCCTCAGAGAAGTATGTAACCAAAGATTCCTCCTCTCGACAATGATGGGCGATATTTCGCCTTAACTAATAAACATGGGTAGAGTTCTTAACTTTGAAATATGTCTAGTAACGACATCCCAGACCTCCTTTGTTGTCTTCAAAAATAGAAAACTTCTACTAATTTCTGGTTGCATAGAGTTGAGGAGCAACAACGTTACAGTCCAATTTTTCGTTTCTCACTTCTCATAACCAAGACTATTCTCGTAATGAATTAGGATCCTCCCATTGATGTATTGCATCTAACCTTTACCACCAATGAACATTTTTGCTGACTGACACCACTCTAAGAAATTAAAGTCATTTAACTTCACCATTGTGATGGACATATTAAGGTTGAACATCAACCCTAGCCCACCCAAATCCTTAACTAGGCTACTACTACTCGTCTTCACTGCACTACTACTGTCGAAGGACATCATACCATCCACTAGATCAACTACCATGATTGTTTTACACAAAAGAGCACTACACCACAGGTCTACACAAACCTTATATCACACCCGAGCAAAGAAATGGCACAAAAAAACACAAATTAACTTGTAATACTATAGACTGGCCTAAGAACGCATTAGGTGCCTTTACATCAACCCAAGAGATTTTCAAACACAAAACCGAAGGCTTGCAACACTTTTTTTGTTTGATTTTAGGCATGCAGAATCTTCTACATGGACTGCAACAGCCTTAGAACACGTGGCAGCAACATAACACTTCCCCTAGGGTCTCAAGGGCATGCGGCGCCAAGAGAAGCCCTTCCCTAGGGTTTCTGCACCCTGCGGCAACAAGAGAAGTCTTCTAGGGTTTGAAAAAAATCCTTCAGTTGTCCAATACCGATGAATATTACTCGATGAACAGTGCCTGATGAATAGTACCCAATGAACAATACCGATCGCAAACTCTAATACCATGTAGCAATCTACATGGGGTTTATTGTACAAGGAAAGAAGGAAGAAAAAGAATGAGAGGGATGATGGAGTGGGAGAAAGAGAGAATCGTGAATAGCCATGCTCACGAGGCTTATGCCTCATGCTTTAAGCCATCAATGCGCCTCCCCCCACTCCACATTTAAAAACATGGAGTGTAATAAATATTCGTCAAATCTCCAATACCAATACATTGTATAGTAACATCCTTAGAGGTGTTAACAAGATTTTTGCTTCCTTGGCTAAAGAACATGAAAAACAACAACCCTTGCAAATTGGGAAGCTCACTTCGTCAATGCTGCCTCATTTTTGTTCTCTTAATAAGATCTTTAATTATCAACATAGAAAACTTGAAACAAACCAAATTCAATAGCAAAGGCTCTCTTTAAATTGATGCCTTTAAGTAGATAAAATCAAGATGAGCTTAAAGATAATAAAAAGGATAGCATGCGAACAAATATATTATTCCCTCAAATATAAATCTTTTTCACAAAATATGATGGAAAACTATAATCAATGGAAGGGGGAAGCTTTTCTCCTTCTCTCATTACTCCTATCATATTAGTCATATTTCAGGGAATATGAATCTTTCTCACAAAACATGGAGTGCAAGAAATATTCGTTAGACCCCCAGTATCTGTTAAACAACCATTTACCCCCAAAGATCGACCTATCGGGAAAGGCGAAATAACTATGTATATCAATGGATCGTCAGGTCAATGGAGTTACCTACCTTTTGCGATAATTTGGGCTATTTCGAAGGAGAGGAATCACAGGAGTTTTGAAGATAAGGAAAAAGGGTTGCAGGAAGTGATTTTAGATGTGAAGGCCTTCCTCTATGTGTGGTCCTCGTGCTCCCCTCCTTTCCGGGGTTGTTATTTTGAGACCTTTGTTTTTCGTTGGTTTGAGTTGATCAAGGATCCTACTCTTCGGGTTGAGAGTTAGATCCTAGCCTTTGTACATTTTTGGGGTTTCCCTTGTCTATAATATACAAACATTTATCAAAAAAATGTGGGGATACATTCCGCTGGAGACTTGAACCCGTAACCTCTCAGGCCTTAAGGCTCTAATACCAAAGCCAAGGTCAAGGGATTGAGGCCTAGTAAAGATCCTAACAAATGGCAGCTTGAGGCCTAGTAAAGATCCTAACCAAGGAAATAAAATTTCGGTTTCGAGGTTTATTTCAACCAGTCTAAAAATGAAAATATTTCGTGGAAATATTTCGATCAGTGTGGAAATAATACATTTTTCGTGGAAATGATGAAAATAATATGGAAATGATGGAAATATTGTGGAAATGTTTGTGGAAAGTTTGGGAAATGATGAAACAAGCATAAAAACACACTCATAAGCTTTCAAACCATAATTTACAACCATATGTAGTGTGGAAATGAATGACCATAATGGTCTGTAATATGTTGCGACAAGTATCTTTAATTAGTCAAGGTTTAATTTAATTATACAACAATTATTTAATTGCTAATTATAAAAAAAGTCATAAAGTAAAATACTAACAAATCCTTATTCACTTACATTAATTTCTTAACATTATATGTAATTTTAGAAAACCTATTTACTATTAACTTATAACATTTATTTAATTTTTTATTTGAAAAAAAATTTAGGGTCAATTTTTTTTAACCCAACCAACTTGTAGAACGGGCTAAGTTATGCAACATATAATCAATTTATGCACAATCATGGATGTTTAGGGTAAAAACCAATGAAATTAGGGTTTTCCCAAATTCCAAATTTTCACCATAAACGATCTTCAATCCATGCACAAATCCAGTGTAAATGCATCATAGATTCATAAATTTAATGAATTTATACCTAACCTATTTATTTGTAACAAGAAATTTTATCCTTATGAATATTTCAAATTTGAAAAAACTCCCAAACAGGATTTGATTCGTCCTCACGATCAATCCATGAACCAAAAATCTACAATGGATTGATCTTTTGTATAAACAAAATGTATGGAAAGGGGTTAAATGGATCGAATATGAGATTTATAGTAGTTTTGAGCTCAAATGAGATGTTTCCTACCTACGATTGAAATGTTTCCAATGTTTCCATACATGTCGAAACATTTCGACCGAAATAATACATATTTACACTGTCAATTGATCGAAATTTACTACTGTTCACGCGAAATATTTATACATAAATGGAAATATTTCGAGAAATCATTATTTCGACGTAAATATTCTTTCCTGTAGGTGACCTAGAAAATGGAAATATTTCGCGAAATATTTCGATAATTTTCTGAAATTTATTTCCTTGATCCTAACAAATGGTATCAAAGCCAAGGTTAAGGGATTGAGTCACGGGAAGTGCATTATTGAGGGGGGGATTGTTGGGGGTCAATAATGTGTTGTAATCTTGGATCGTAACCGGGATAAGAGATTAGGGTTAGAGATGGAAGAGAGGAGAGGAGAAGAGAATTGGGGGAAGAGGAGAAATCGTGTAGAGCTTAGAATAGCCTACACGATTTCACCCAATATATATATTAAGTGAAGTTTTACAATATTACAAGGGCCCCCTGTAGAATATAAGATATTACAAGTAGGTCCCTGACAACACTCCCCCTCAAGCTGGTGCAAAGATATCTATCATGCCCAGCTTGGATAACAGGTGCTCTAAGATCCCTTTAGTATCACCTTTAGTTAACACATCTGCAACTTGATCAGTGGTATAGACATACGGTGGGCAAATAAGTCCCTGACCAAGCTTCTCTTTGATGAAGTGACGGTCTACCTCAATGTGCTTTGTCCTGTCATGTTGAACTGGATTATGAGCAATGCTGATGGCTGCTTTATTATCACAATAGCGTTGCATAGACCCTTTGACAGGATATCCGAGCTCACTGAGCATAGTCTTCAACCATAGAAATTCACATACACCATGAGCCATAGAACGGTACTCTACTTCGGCACCTGGAGCGGGCGACAACTGGTTGCTTCTTACTGCGCCAAGACACCATATTACCTCCCACATACGTGCAGTACCCTGATGTGGAACGTTAGTGACTGAACCTGCCCAGTCAGCGTCTATATAAGCTTCAACTCGCAGGTGTCCATTCTTACTAAACAGGATACCCTTCCCTGGAGCCCCCTTAAGATAGCGTAACACTCGGTGTGCTGCTTCAAGATGTGGAGAGCGAGGGGCATGCATGAACTGACTGATGACACTGACTGCATATGCAATATCTGGTCGTCTCAGCGAAAGGTAGACGAGACGCCCAACAAGTCTCTGGAACTGGCCTGTATCAGCAATGGGATCCCCATCAACAGGATTTAGCAGATGTTGCTGCTCTATAGGTGTATCGGCTGGTTTAGCTCCCAAGTTTCCTGACTCTCGAAGGAGATCAAGTACATACTTTCTTTGTGAGATGAACACATCCTGCTTTGACCTAGCAACCTCAATGCCCAGAAAGTATCTCAAGGTTCCCAGATCCTTGATTTCGAACTCTGTGACGAGGTATTTTTTCAATCTGCAAACCTCATCTGGGTCATCTCCTGTGACCACGATATCATCCACATACACAATAAGAGCAGTAAGACGACCTTGACTTCTCTTAATGAAGAGAGTGTGGTCTGCCTGACTCTGCGAGTAGCCAATCTTCTTGACTGCGGAACTGAACCTCTCGAACCAAGCCCTTGGTGACTGTTTAAGCCCATACAAGGCTTTCTTCAGTCTGCACACAAGTTCCTTACTCCCAGTCGGACTGAACCCTAGAGGACCTGTCATGTAGACCTCTTCCTCTAGATCACCATGGAGGAAGGCATTCTTGACATCAAACTGGTGGAGGGGCCAAGAAAAATTTGCCGCGAGAGATAACAGAACTCGAACTGAGTTCATCTTGGCCACAGGAGCAAACGTCTCCTGGTAGTCAATCCCATAAGTCAGTGTGTACCATTTTGCAACGAGACAGGCCTTGTACCTGTCGATGCTTCCATCTGCTTTGTATTTCACTGTATATACCCACTTGCACCCCATGGGTTTCTTTCCTCTAGGCAATGGAACCAAATCCCAAGTACCATTCTTTTCTAGAGCTGTCATCTCCTCTAGCATGGCTGGTTTCCACTGAGGCTGGCTGAGGGCATCTGAGACACCGGATGGCAGAGCGACACTGGATAGGGAAGTAGCAAATGCCCTGTAGGATGGTGAGAGTTGTTGATAGGAAACAAAGTGAGAGATAGGGTGCTTGGTAACACAGTTCCGAACACCTTTCCGATGAGCAATAGGTACATCAATGTCTATGGGAAGGAAAGTAGAAGGAGCAACAGACATATCATCATGAGGATCACTAAGGACACGATTACCTAAATCGAGTTGGATTTCCTGGCAGTGAGCTTGGATGGTGGACTGTTTCTCTTTTTGACGTCGTCTGGCATATGTCTTTAGCTGCGGATCCTGTGGCACAGTGTCAGTAGGAGATAAGGACAAGGGTACAGGAGACTCATCAGGCAAATCAAGGGGTACTGGTTGAGGAATCTCCCCCTGTGGAGGTATCGGACTCTCGTCAATACTCCCAAGCTCCCCCTGAAGAGAAGTCCGATCAACTGAGAAGAAGGGAAGACTCTCAAAAAAGGTAACATCTAGAGAAACAAACCGACGACGGGTAGAGGGATGGAAACACCGATATCCCTTCTGAATGGACAAATAGCCAAGGAAGACACATCGAACGGCTTTCGGATCTAACTTGTCCTTCCTGTGATGGGCGTAAACATAGCAAATACAACCAAAGACCTTAGGTGGAATGGAGAACACAGGACAGGAAGGAAACAGGAGTGAAAGGGGAGACTTCGACCCCAAGACACGAGAGGGCATCCGATTTATCAAGTAGGATGCCGTCAACACAGCGTCAGCCCAATAACCCTTCGGTACCCGAGTACCAAGAAGAAGTGCCCTAGCAACCTCCAGGACATGGCGATGCTTTCGCTCAACGGTCCCATTCTGTTGAGGTGTATCGGCACATGAAGTCTGATGAAGAATTCCATGCTCTTCAAAGTAGGAGGCAAGGCCACTGTACATGTATTCCCCCCTATTGTCAGTGCGTAGGACTTTTAGGGTGGTGCCCAATTGATTGCACACCATTTTATGGAATGTCTGAAAGATAGTATGCACCTCATTTTTTGATTTCATAAGGTAGATCCAAGTATAACGACTATAGTCATCCACAAAAACCACAAAATAGCGAAAACCTAAGATAGAAGTGGTGGGATTGGGTCCCCAAACATCAGAGTGCACAAGCTATAAAGGAAACGTACTTTTTTTATTACTGGTCGGAAAAGACACCCGACATTATTTTGCAAGTACACAAGTTTCACAGTTGAACTCAAAAAATGGAATAGACGCAAACTAAGGTAACAGACCCTTCATGACTGAAAGTGGTAAATGACCTAGCCTATTATGCCATCGCATTAACAGGTCTTTATTAACGCTAGAACTACTGACATTAGCACTAAACTGATGTGCAACAGAATATGAAGTCGGCTGGCTATCGAGCAGGTACAATCCACCATCCTCACGACCACTGCCAATCATCCGCCTCGTCTCCAAGTCCTGAAAAACACAGTGAGTAGGAAAAAAGGTAACACTGCAGTTTAGGCTCTTAGTAAGATGGCTAACAGAAAGCAGGTTAGTGGTGAATTTAGGAACATGAAGTACAGAGGATAAAGACAAAGTAGGTGTGGCAGAGATAGTGCCCTTCCCTAAGATAGAGGAGAAGGTGCCATCGGCCACGCGGACCTTGTCCTTACCCGAGCAGATATTATAGGTGGAGAAAAGGGATGGCATACCAGTCATATGATCGGAGGCACCAGAATCAATGATCCAGGAAGGACCAATGGGTACCGTAGACACATGGTGGGCTGAATGGGATGTACCTGTCTAAGCAAAGGATGATGTAGGTGGGGAAGGGCCATCAAGCTGAGTAAGTAATTGTCGAAGCCTGTCAATGTCCATACTAGAGAAGGTGTTGGACTGCCCAAAGGAAAGGGTCACATCAGAGGAATCTTGACTGGTGGCATGAGCGGCTGAGGTTCCATGTTTGCTACCAGAGGGCTTCTTTGAGGAGCCTTGCTTCCCCCCAGAGAACTGTCCGGGACAACCATGAAGACTCCAGCAGGTCTCCCGAGTGTGGCGACGCTTGCCACAGTGATCACATCTGAGTCGATCACGATCATCAAGATCCCCATCCTTCTTGGATGTGGGTTTGCTCAATTTCTGAGTAGCCAAGGCAGACTTCTCAGATAAAGGAACATCAACATCTGTCTTAGAGCTCGTGGCTCTCCTCCTGCTGTCCTCGCTCTAGATGTAGGAGTAGACCTGTGCAATGGTCGACGGCGGTGGATCTCTGCCCAAGATGTTGGCTCGAACCTACTCATAGCTCTGGTTCAAGCCGCCATGAAACTCAAATGTGCGTCCGCGCACAATCATCTTCCGGAACTCCGTAGCATCCTTGGTACATGCAGGGGTGTAGGTCTGGTAATGATCTACCTCTTCCCACTTGCTGCGTAACGCAGCAGCAGCGTAGTATGATCCCAAAGGAAGATTGCCTTGCTTCAGATGTGCTATCTCCTGCTGAAGTTCATACATCCTAGCAAAATTCCCATCTTGGGAGTAGGTCTGAGATGCCGTGTCCCATATATCCTTGGCAGTCGGGAGAAAGAGGAAGCCTGTGTTGATCGATGGATGCATGGAATGAAGCAACCATGACATGACCATCGAGTTTTCCGCTTCCCACTTCTCAAACGTGGCATCGGAGGAATCAGGTGCAGTGATGCGTCCAGTGATATAGCCGGCTTTGCCTCGTCCGGTGATGTACATCTTGGCAGATTGAGACCATGCGAGGTAGTGGGTCCCGTCGAGTTTCACCGTAGTGATCTGTAGGCCCGGGCTGTGATCACCATGACTTCCCAGGCTAGGTGGGGCAACAATGATCTCTGACTTGGCAAAAGATGACTCCTCAGATGTACTCATGGTAGTAGAGAAGACTTTTCTGATAAGAAATCACCCGAACTGCTGTTGCGGAGGTGCAAATCACCTTTTTATTGGAACAACTCCTT
The DNA here is from genome assembly GCA_035048495.1 of Euptelea pleiosperma. Lineage (NCBI taxonomy): Eukaryota > Viridiplantae > Streptophyta > Magnoliopsida > Ranunculales > Eupteleaceae > Euptelea > Euptelea pleiosperma. The sequence goes on along the minus strand of CM068544.1, from coordinate 21,545,223 downwards.
TATAGATTTTCTATTGGAGAAAAAACCACCCGCAAGAAGCTTGTGAATGGTTCCGATGACCTAAAAAGGTTCCTGGATAGGTGCGGTAGCACTAGGGAGAGGTTCCAGGCTCCTCTGAGACCTGCGGCTAGGTCCAAAGGGTCTTCTCTGACCTTTTGGAAGGGGCGGTTAGGCTTGGTGACTCTTCTCCAGCCTTCTGGAGTGGGCGGCTATGCTTGATAGCTCTTCTCCAGGCTTCTAGAGTGGGCGGCTAGGGTTTCAGACTCTTCTAAAGCCTGCGGCTATCCATGGGAGATGATCTCCTTCTTTGGAAAGCCCTTCGCATCGAATTTCGCAATCCCTAGGGTTCTTCAGACCTCTAGGATTGAGCCATGGTTATATAACCATGCTCTGATACCATGTTATAATCTTGGATCGTAACCAGGATAAGAGATTAGGGTTAGAGATGAAAGAGAGGAGAGGAGAAGAGAATTGGGGGAAGAGGAGAAATCGTGTAAAGCTTAGAATAGCCTACACGATTTCACCTAATATATATATTAAGTGAAGTTTTACAATATTACGAGGGCCCCCTGTAGAATATAAGATATTACAAGTAGGTCCCTGACAACATAATGTCCCTCCCTAAGGGCATGGTACGGGTCCATAGGTGCGAGGTCGATCGCCGTTCCAAGTCACAGGATTGAATCATGGAATGGGCCCGTGGGTGTGAGGTCGATCACGTGATCAAATCGTGGAACCCCTCAAGGTGTGATGTCGATCCTGGCATAAAGGCTAAAGTTTGCCTTCTCCTGACAAGATCTTTTCAGGAGGAATGACGGCTTGAGGACTAGTAAAGATCCTAACAATACTATGTTAAATAACCATTTACCCCCAAAGATCGACCTGTGGGGAAAGGCGAAATAACTATGTATATCAACGGGTCGTCAGGTCAACACAACACATAAGCGGGAACAAATCATCCGCTAACACTCCCCCTCAACGGGAATACACTCCACTAGAGACTTGAACCCGCGACCTCCCAGACCTTAAGGCTTTGATATCATGTTAAACAACCATTTACCTCAAAAGATCGACCTGTTAGGGAAAGGCGAAACAACTATGTATACCAACAAGTCGTTGGGCAAACACAACACATGAGCGGGAACAAATCATCCGCTAACAGTACCAATACGTTGTATAGTAACATCCTTTGAGGTGTTAACAGGATTTTTGCTTCCTTGGCTAAAGAACATGTAAAACAACAATCCTTGCAAATTGGGAAGCTCACTTCATCAATGCTGCCCCATGTTTTCTCTTAAATCTTAATAAGATGTTTTTTAATTATCAACATAGAAAACTTGAAACAAACCAAATTCAATAGCAAAGGCTTCTTTAAATTGATGCCTTTCAAGTAAATATAATCAAGATGAGCTTAAAGATAATAAAAAGGATAGCATGCGAACAAATATATCATTCCCTAAAATATGACTCTTTTTCAAAAAATATGATGGAAAACTATAATCAGTGGAAGAGGGAACCTTTTCTCCTTCTCTCATTACTCCTGTCATATTCACCATCCGTATCATCATCACTTTTAATTCTTTCCCTAGAATTAGGGTTGAAGTCAGTTCTATAGAGCAGCAAAACCTGAAAACTTCTTTGCTTTCATCTGGCATGAAGTAAATATAAGAAAAGAACCAAAAAGAACTCCATTCGGTACCTCTTTCTTTTGTGCTTCTCTTTCTCTCTTTCTTCTGATTGTTCCTTCTCTTTCCGCTTTTTGTATGCAAGCTTCTCTCCGCATCTTTAGAAATGTCATTCAAAAGCTATGGAATTAGTGCACACAAGATTATTCACCAGTATTCACACGAAAGGCGGTAAAAATATTTTGTTAATCTACTTTGCATGTGAAATTTTATGCAAATAATACTCTACTACTATGCCCAGTAATTCCATGCCAATCAACACCTATAAGCTTTATTCTAGTAAAGTTTGCTAGGCTGGTCCAGCAAACATATCACCAAAACAGAAATCCTCCATTACAGCACAGTTTTAAAACAAATTATCATTTGCCTAATCAACCAGGATGTCCATGACTGCACCTCAAAATATTGATTTAGGCATCACAGACAGGAATATTCCTCGACAAGAAATGTCGTACCCAAGTAAAAGTAATATTTCAAGGGGACTTGCTCTTCCACAACCAGAAGATATTCGTCATCTAAATACAAAAGTTCCATGATCAAGCTTAAGTGGTCCGAAGAGGAAATCGAAATTCTGGAAAATATACAGCATTAGTTTGTTTGGATGATCGAATCTGACAATGCTATACAAGAAAATGCCAAATCAAGAGACATATAAGTCAATGGGTCAATGTAAGCACAAGTTACCTCTATGAATAACAACTTAGATCCAAAGATAGTCTAATACCATGTAACATCCACAGTCACAAAGTCAGGATTCGGCAATAAATCGACAAGGGGTCAAGTCGGGAAAATTCGGATAAATTCGGTAAAAATCGGGAAAAATCGACAAAATTATTTTAAAAATATATCATATATTTCAAGTTAGAAATGTTGATACATAGCCTAAACCTTTCCTGGTCCCTCTAACATAGCCTAAACCTAAACCTGCCATGTCATCAATAAGAAGTCGGTGCTTGCTCCAACTGCATATTTGCAATGCCATACAATGAAGTAACACTACTGGTAACAGCTGCAGCTTTGATAAGTACCAACTCACCCATCACAAGCTACCAATTTCACAAGGGCCTGTTTGTTTTCTCCTGCTTCGAAATAAGCGAAGTTAACCTGTAAAAGACAGAGGGATATGAAATGAAAAGCTTGTAGGAAACAGCCAAGAAAAAAATAAAGATAAAATCAAATAAAGAATTAAAAGTGGTCTGAAGATAGACGTGTAAAGGAGTTCATACTTTCCAACCTAATTATTAAGATGCTTACAAAATTTATCAAGAGAGTAAAACCCCATACAAGTCTTGAGACCTCGTACAATAGTTTCTACTCAGTAAAACAAGTCAATGTATTATGTATGTTCATTGGCTATCATTCTTCACAAAAGGTTATAAACATCATGATCCTTTTACAGGAGATAAATATGTCTGTGGATGTTACTTTTCTTTTAGGATGTCTCATTATTTTCCATGGAGTGTAGGCCTTTCTATACACAGGCTTCTTTCAATGGGCAGAAAGGTGGTGAAAAGAATCATTTGGTTCCTCCTGTTCCTATTTTTTAACCTCAATTTATCAGTTTATAATTTCCATTGTCACTCTTTTTGAGTTTCAACTTTCAAGTTCAATAACAAAAAGAGCATCCAAGCAAAAAAGGAAGAACAGCAAGAGGCCCGCAGCTTCCACACCCATAGTCACATGCAATTCAAATATATTGGCATCTCCTTCTCCAGGTTGTTATTGTTTCTACTCTTTGTGCTCGTGATTTAAACTTCGCAACCTGTAAGGGTAGATCTAGCACTTAAACATCCGATAAGCCAATTTCGTTCCTTTCGGGACTTATCACCTTCAGAAGCACTTGTCTTCATGAAGCATTGGTTCATCTAAAGCAAAACATGGATACGGTTAGGGAGATGAAAGCCCTAAACATTCAAGAGTAAATTAATAAAGCTTGAAGTGTTGAAGGGAATGGATTGTAGGGTGTAAATAAATTTACGTCTTAAAGCACAAACCAAATAGGTCAATTGAGTTTTTCTTTATTCTATATTTTGTGCACCACTTATAAGTGGCAAAGACCTGTAATTTTTTTTCTGGTACATATAAAAAGACCGGTAATATTAGTTGAATTTGAGATTAGAGTTTCTAGAGGAGAAGAAAGAAATTAGGATTTGCTTGAGAGCATGTGTAAATTACATGACTCCCTACTATTCATATATGTGAGGAAAATACAATGGACAAGAATGCCCTTACAAATTGTACAGGGTCCCTAACAACGTAAAGGGTACATCTGTCAACACTCCCCCTCAAGTTGGTGCGTAGATATCTATCATGCCCAACTTGCTAAGACACTGATGTAATTGATGATTGGAGACTCCCTTTGTGAATACATCAGCTACTTGCTCTTCAGTCTTCACGAATGGAGTACAAACCCCTCCAGATAGGATCATTTCTCGTATGAAGTGCATGTCCACTTCAATATGTTTTGCACGATCATGTTGGACTGGATTATGTGCTATACTGATGGCAACCTTATCATCACAATAAAGGCTCAGTGGATCAGTAAACTAAGATCCTTATCCATAACATCTCGCACAAGCCGTGAGCCATAGCACGGAACTCTGCTTCTGCACTGGATTGAACCACAACTGGCTACTTCTTACTTCATGTCACAAGGTTGCCCCCAACAAAGGTGCAATAACCGGATGTGGATCACCTATCATCTTTGGCATCGACCCAGTCTACGCCTATATACGATTCCACTCTCATGTGGCCATTCTGCTTGAAGAGGAGTCCCCGACCAGAGAGGATTTGAGAAATCTCAAAATCCAATTTGCGTCCTCCAGGTGGATTGCTCTAGGTGAGTGCATACACTGGCTAATCACACTAACAGCATAGGCAATGTCCGGCCTCGTCAAGGAGAGGTAGATCAATCTGCCAACAAGTCTCTGAAAGCTCTCAACATCCTGCAACAACGCACCATGAGCATCTCTCATCTTGTGATTTTGTTCTACCGGGTGTCCACAGGCTTGGCCCAAATTTCCCAGTGTCCTTAAGAAGGTCAAGAATATACTTTCTTTAGGAGATGAAGATCCCCTGACTTGATCTTGCCACCTCTATGCCCAGAAAATATTTCAAGGGTCCAAAATCCTTTGTTTCAAACTCATTTGCCAAGTAATTTTTTTGTTTTGCAGCTTTTGATGTCGTCCACATAGACTATAAGGGCAGTAATGCTTTCCCCCTAGCGTTTAACAAACAGGGTATGATCGGCTTGGCTTTGAGTATAACCCAGAGTTATGACAACCCTGGTAAATCTCTCAAACCAAGCTCTGGGAGACTGTTTTAGTCCATACATGGACTTTTTCAGTCTACAGACTCTCTTGTCACTTCCTGCTAGGAGGAAGCCTGGGGGAGGACACATATATACCTCCTCCTTGAAGTCTCCATGTAGGAAAGCATTCTTCATGTCGAGTTGATGAAGTGGTCATGATTGGTTGGCTGCCAATGATATAAGCACCCTGATGGAGTTCATCTTTCCAACTGGGGCAAATGTCTCCACATCGTCAATCACGTATGTCTGAAAGTACCCCTTGGCTAACAGTCTAGCGTTGTACTTCTCTACTGACTCGTCTGCCATGTACTTCACTGTATTGACCCATCTGCAACCAACTGGTTTCTTCCCTCTAGGCAAGTCAACCAGTTCCCAGGTTTGCTCTTCTCCAAGGCTCTCATTTCTTCCAGCATTGCATCCTTCCATTTCGGTTACTCTAATCCTTCCGCCACGGATGAAGGAATCGAGATGGTAGTGAGAAAAGTAACAAAGGATCTATAGGATGGGGACAAGCCCTCATAGGCAACGTTTAAAATTTCGTTTCGAAGGAATGTCTCGGTCAAGTGAAAAACCGAGACAAACTCCGAAACGAAACGAAACGAAACATTCACGAAACATTGAAAAAACGAAATTTCCGAAACATTACGAAACATTTCCGAAACATTACGAAATAGTATTCAAAATCATTAAATTATATTTTTTATTTTTTTTTATTTTTTTGGATTGTATCGGATTGTCTCGGTGAAACAAACCGAAACATTACGAAATGAAACGAAACATGTTTCAATGTTTCGTTTCGGTTTCCTTACGAAACGAAACGAAACATACGAAACATTACGAAATTTTAAACCATGCTCATAAGAAACAAAGTTACTAAGGGGATGTTGAGTACAACTCCGCTTAGCCTTTCGAAGGGCAATAGGAAGATCAGGAGCACACGCATCAGTAGGAAGTAAAGATAAAAAGGCTTAGGAGAAGATGTATTACATATATGCCAGGATGGAACAACTAATACACTTGGAAATGTATCAGTTGTGGCCTTTCCTCTTCCAGTATAGACCTTGAATTCCCCTTGAGCAATACCAGAACTTCTATCAACTCCGGCAGTAGGCCGACCAGTCATCTCAACCAAGATAGTGGGAGGAATAGGAATAGGAGAGGGACAATTAAAGGTCTCTCTTCACCACAACTCTGTTCCCCCCCGAAGAGAGACAGGAGAGAAAAAAAAAAAAAAGGAAAACTCTCGGAAGGTGACATCCATGGAAATAAACCGCTTCCTAGAAGAGGGGTGATAACACCTGTACCCCTTATGCGAAGAAGAATAGCCAAGGAAGACGCATTTGAGAGCCTTAGGATCCAATTTGGTGCTGTTGGGACCAAGAATGTGAACATAACAAACACATCCAAACACGCGAGGGGGAACAGCAAAGTTTGAAAAGGCTAGTTCGGGAACTGAGGCGTTTTGTCTAAAAAAGGCGAGTCATAGCCTCGAAGGCGTAAGCCTCATTTAAGCCTCAATTTTTTTTTTTTAAAAGTGCTTAAAAAATTCTACAAAAATATAATTAATTCTAGAAAAATGAGAAGCAACATATCATGTGAAAAAAGTAACTTAATAAGCATAAAAGTGAGGCTATAACTTTTACCTTATGAGCGACGCTGTCGGGAATGCCTGAATGCTGATATCAAACCTTAAAAACATAAAGCTTTTATCTATGAGCCGCACTTCTTTTTTGTGCTCCATTAGCCATGTAGGCTTTAATCTCTTCTACAACTTCTAGGGGTGCCTTTGTACATGGAGACGCATTATTATGGGTACCCGCTAGATGATCCTTCATCCTTTTCACCCCTCCTTTTATAACCCTACTACGCATTGTAGATAAATGTAGCCCTTGGATCCCACATTTGGACCCTCAACCTCTACCCCATACTTCCTTGCCGGATCTTTTCTACCACTACCACTATTCTCATGCTTCTTAGAAACCCCTATCACCGTCTTCAATCATATTATTAAAAAATAACAAAAACAAACCATTAAAGAATGAAAAATAATGAATTTTTACATGTATTTTTGAAAAATAAGGCAAAAACCCAAAATATGGTCACATACCTTAAAAATTCTTCAAAGATGTGTTTTCTTGCTTGAGTTTGATGAGATTGCTCACAAGAAAACCGTAGGAAGTGACGGATTGTGATTCGGACAAGATTTGAGCTCTCTAGGAGGATTTCTCTAAAATAGGAAAAACTAAGGTTCTAAGAGTCGATTAAAGATTTCTCCCAAAAAAAGAGTTTTGGATACTCAAATATCCTCATTTTAGGTCGTTTTTGTCATATACGAGGATTGGAGGGGGTATTTTGGGCAAAAAAACAAAAATTGTGGGTCACAATTTGACCCATTGCCATGTAAACTGAGGCTTAAGCATCAGTTGCGCCCATGGTTTAAAATTTCGGAATGTTTCGTAATGTTTCGTATGTTTCGTTTCGTAAGGAAACCGAAACAAAACATTGAATGTTTCGTATGTTTCGGAATGTTTCATAATGTTTCGGTTTGTTTCGCCGAGACAATCCGATACAATCCAAAAAAATAAAAATAAATAAAACATATAATTTAATGATTTTGAATAATATTTCGTAATGTTTCGGAATATTTCGTAATGTTTCGTAATATTTCGTAATGTTTCGTAAATGTTTCGTAATGTTTCAGAAATTTCATTTTTTCAATGTTTCGGGAATGTTTCGTTTCGTTTCAGAGTTTGTCTCGGTTTTTCACTTGACCGAGACATTCCTCCGAAACGAAATTTTAAACCTTGGTTGCGCCTCGAGGCTATTTTTCACCGCCTCATACGATTTTTTAAACTTTGGTGAGCAGCGGGTGCTATTGGACGGGTAAGGTGGGGAGGGAGACCATGTAACTCCCGGCACTTAGCCTTCACATGTCCAAAACGGCCACAGTAGTCGCACTTGGGTCATTCCGAGTAGAAAATCGCCAAGTGGATGGCGATGATGCAGATCTGATGGTGGTGCAGATGGTGCCCCAAAAGGAGTGAAGATACGATTCTTCTGAGGGCGCTGAGGAGTGAATGCAAAGATAGACACAAGAGTTGATCTGTCTGGTGCAGAGACGGTCATCACACTACGACGGCTCTCCTCACTCTGAACATAAGAGTAAACCTGACTAAGAGAGGGAAGTTTGTCCCGGCTAAGAATCTGAACCCAAGCTAGCTCATGCTCTGAGTTGAGCTCCGCAAGAAACTCGAAAATTCGTGTTTCATCGACCGATTTCCGATATCGGGTAACACAAAGAGTGTCTTTGGAATCAGGCTGATAGATGTGATAATAATCAAGCTCCTCCCACATACTCCTAAGCAGGGCAAAGTAATCACATAGGCTCTTATCCCCCTGTTGGAGATGAGAGATACTCTGGCGAAACTGAAAGGTACAGTCTAAATTTGCTGCTGAGAGTAAGTCTGAGAGGCGATGTCCCATACGGCCTTGGCTGTGTCCATGAACAAAAAATCACGACTGATATGTGGCTCCATGGAATTGAGAAGCCATGACATGATGGTGTGATTCTGTCTCCCATTTCTCCTAAGTAATACACCCGTTAATGTATCCCAATTTTCCTCGGCCACCAATATACATCTGAGCTACCTTAGACCAAATTTTTCCCATTGAATTTAACAGATGTAATCTATAAACCGGGATTCTCGAAGCTCACATGAGTCACAGTTTGGCCTCCGGCACCACGTGAGAAATTCAGTGCACCCCCAAGGACCCTCTAGTAGAAACAATAGGAAGAACGGTAGCCATTTCCACACTAGGACAAAGATCGGTAGCCATATCCACACCAAAGAGACAAAGAAGTTCGTAGAACACACAATCGAACCCTCACAGCCCAGACCAAGGGATATTAACCCCAAAAAAATTTAAGAACACCTCAAACGAACAAGGAAGTGATAGATATGCATCAACGGAAGCAAATATAAGCTTCTAAGTAAACTTCAATGGTTTTTGAACCATTGAGCAGTCTCAAAGAGGGCTAAAAAGCTGTCGGCGACAATAGGGGTTGGAGTTTTCGACACAACTCCATCAAATCTCCATGGATTTTCGCAAGGAATGTCCCAAAACAAAGCTAAGATAGTAAGTGACCAGATTCGAGCAACAAATCTCAGCAAGAAGTGCTGTGGAGAAGGGAAAAATCGATTGGAAGCAAAAAAATGAGAAATTACCTTTTCTCTAAAAAAGGGCACGAAACTCCATCAAGATGTCCTCAAAAAATTCAGCAAAAATCACCAAAAAATCCATAAAATCGAGAACCTTCAAGAGGTAGACTTCCCAGAGCATTTGTCCGTACATGCCACGTCAGCCGTCAGTCATCTCCTTCCCTGATTCTGGTCTTAAACTTCTCAGAGATGATGTAAGGTTTGGCTCTAATACCAAGTTGGATTTGAAATTAGGGTTTCAAGAGAAGAGAAGAGAAGGAGAGAAGAGAGAAAAGAGAAAGAAATTAGGGATTGCTTGAGAGCATGTGTAAATTATATGACTCCCTACTATTCATATATGTGAGGAAAATACAATGGACAAGAATGCCCTTACAAAATGTACAGGGTCCCTAACAACATAAAGGGTACACCTGTCAACAATATTTTATAAGTGGATTATTGTATAAAAGGGAATAGCGACTAGACTATCATTACCCATATTATCCTATATTCCCTTCTCTTACAAACTTCTTCCACCAACACCATACAATATAACTATTGTAGGCTTGTAGCATATCTTTCTACAACCAAGTACAAGACTTACATGGACACTTTCACAATACATAAATCAACTAGCTCATCTACCAGGGTTACTCAGCTAGAATCCATAACCAGGGACATGAATGATATTGTATCAATGTATCACTTATCACAAGTTCACGTGCAAAAGAAATCCATACACAGCATGGATAACTCAACAACACAACTTGAGGGTACAAAACATACAACACATACCCTAAACCACTTGCTCACTCATAGCAAGTAATTGCAAGGAAATCTACCTTCTAGGTGGACACATATGAATTTATGAAACTCATTGTCCTCCGTTGTAAGTGAGGTCAAGCATAACCACAGCATATACATGTGGTTATATTATTTATCCACCCCCAATCTCAAGAACTTAAGTCTGTCTATAATATACAGATCTGTTGCAAATTGAAAATGTTCTTTTTCTTTTTTAGATAACATTTATTATTCCAGCCCCTGTAAGTGAGGTCAAGCATAACCACAGCATATACATGTGGTCATATTATTTATCTACCCCCAATCTCAAGAACTTAAGTCTTTCTATCAGTTACAAATTGAAAATGTTCTTTTTTTTATAGGTAACCACACACACCCACCACCCCCGCCCCCCGTACGAAGGGACTGATCCCAGGTCTGCGGATACAACCCCCCAAAGCCTGACCAACTCAGCTTTTGGACGTTTCTTGCAAATTGAAAATGTTCTCATACATATGACTAAATAAACTTGATAATCATAAAATGTAAAAGGAAAAGATATTTAGGACAAAAACTTGCCTCATAAGTTGCTAAGGCGTATCTTTCAGAGCATTGTTTGTTGCCGCATGTGAACTGCCCTGTTGAACAACTGTAATGAGTCAACCCTAAGTCTGCCATTACCTACTTGTCAAAACATTTTTTGAGAGTTCAATGGAAAAAAGAGAGAAGAAAAATCAGGAAAGTGAGATAAGAAATTATGACAATAAGAGTCAACAGACAGTATACCAGATACTTTAATATGTTCATACTGCTAGTATCAACACGATTTAATACTTATAACAGCAGCATATACAGCACGGATAATTGTAGGTTATTGATTAATCAACCTCGAGCTACTATTTGTTGTTTTCTGAAATACTAAACATTTCTTATTTGTTTCGGCACCAAAAGAATTTAAGTATCAAGTCGTCTTGGATTTCTAAAATGAGTTGCATACCATTGTAATGAATACAAATTATACAATACATCTTAGGGTGCTATAAATGTAAGGTGTTAGGCACTCTCTAGGGTCTTGACATGACTCAAGGTTTACAAACAGTATACAAGTACAAGAAATATTAGGTAACTCAACACTGCCAATCTTCATACCGTTTATCGTCTTCTTTAGGAGGATTCACGGTTAAATACTTCAATTTTTTTCTTGGCCGTCAGGAAAACTTTAATGAAGTGAGACCAAGGAAGATAGTTGGTGCCATTTAATTTTACAGACATAATCTGAGCACCAATATTATCCCAAACAGGTGATCTACCATCACCAGGACCAGTAGAAGAGCTTGAACCCGACCATCAGAAACTTCAAAACTACGTAACTTCACCACAGAAACTCAAAAAAATTTGAAATTTGGAACACACACTCCCAGTATGATCCTACAGGGGGGTGGCGAGCATAGAGGACCCTTCGGGGTTCCAGATTTTGAAAATTTTCAAAACCCATTTTTGTCTCAACCGGGCAAAATTTTCGATAGGAGCTCGGAGACTCAGAAAAATTCGAAACGAAGATCAAAACAACCCAAATAGGTCTATATGAGGTGCGCCAAAGGTAGAGAACAATACTTGCTTCACGTTGATGAGAAACCACAAAATCCGAAAAACCTCTCCCAAAGAGAGAAACTGGAAAAACTACACCGGCGATCTTCAATCACACATACGAAGTCCCTTCAATCTCCAAACTAATAGAAACAAACATAAACACACCCTAAACAAACTTCAAAGGACGAATCCGGTAGGATTCGTTTGTACCAAAAGAGATCTTTCTGTGAAACAAGTGTAAAGGAAAAGAAGAAAAATAAATAAGAGGAAGAGAAAAAGAAGAAGAAAATCAGATTTGCTCTGATACCATTGTAGATTTCATAGTATTAGCGTTTGAGAGATGGAGAGAATTGAGAGAATGCGAGTTGGAGTCGAACTATTCAATTCGGCCTCCTCCTGTTATTATATATATGTGCACCCCACCTATCAATCCCACACGTTACACAGAGAAACTCTAACAATTCTCACAAAGCTAATAAATGTGAGAAGAACATCAGCACATGATTTTAGCAAGTAAATCAAGTACACCATGAATAATCATCAATAAAAGTAACATAACACCGATAACTATCAAAGGAAGAAATAGGGGAGGGACCCCAAACATCAAGATGAATTAACTCAAAGAATCTAGCACAATGATGCATACATAAAATATAAGAAGTATGTGTGTTTGGACAACTCACACGTCACATACCGAAATTTATTAATAGTGCAAGCATGTTAAAGTCTGGAAAAAAAGAACATAAATGCTGAAAATTAGCATGTCCTAGGCAAGCATGCCATAAGCTAAAGTGTCTGAATCAAAAACATAATGATGAGAATGAGGAAAACTAGAACTAAGAGATTTGGTTGATCATCATCAAAATAATAGAGGTCATCCTTTTCATATCCCTTGCAAAAAATTCTCATCGAATTCAAGTCCTAAAGCACACAATGATCAGGAAGAAAACTTATCGAACATTGAAGGGATATGGTTAATCGACTCATAGACAACAGATTAGTGGATAATTTGGGGACATGTAATACTAAAGATAATGAAAAACTAGGTGAGAAAGTAACCTTGCCCTTACCGGTGATGGATGTGGAGGAACCATCGGCCAGTTGGACAAGACAGATCGATGGAATAAGGTGCCAAAGAAGTAAAGAGGTGTGACTCACCAGTCATGTGATCTGAGGCTCCTGAATTAATGACCCATGAGGGAGTCATTGATCTAGATGTTGTGGCATGAAAGCCAAATGATGTACCTAATGAAGGATTAGAAGCATTGGGTGAAGGTGAATGGGTAAATAATCATTCCCTGATAAGTGCATCAATATGAATGTCCAACTGTCGCATATCAAAGGAATCTGTGGTAGGAACTATCTGACACGAAGACTCAGGAGTGTTAATAGTAGTAGTAGAATGAACTGTAGAAGATCCGGTATTGTTGTTGCGTAGAAGAAATCCAATAAGATTGTAACATCTGTCCCTATCATCCCTAGTCCTTCCACAATGAGTGCAACTCAAATTGCTACGGCACGGTCACTAGTCATACAACCATGAGTGTCAGAAGGGACCACATCAGTGGTTAAAGCTGTCTGCTCTGGAATAGTCGATGATGGAGAGGAAGAGATAGATCGACGACGCTCATCGATCAGCGACTAAAATCTGTGTCTGGAGAGTTTCAAACTCTGAATGTAAACCCATAAGGACTTATATCCACCGACATCAATCTCATGTACTTACTGTGTTTTGGGTAACATAGCTCATATTTCCTCCAATTTACGTAATATGTCTAAACCATGGTTTAGACATATTACGTAAATTGGAGGAACGGGATCAGTGCACCCAACCCCATGCCGATGGGAAAATGATTATGATGATGATGTCTAAACCGTCTTCCAAGTTCCAACTCGATTAAGACGTCTTAGACGTAAATTGGAGGAACACGACCAGTGCAGGCAACCCCATACTGTTGTGAAAATGATGATGATGATAATGATGATGATGATGTCTGAACCGTCCTCCAAATTCCAACCATATTCAAATATTTTATACTAAAAACATCTAATAAGAAGCGAAAGTAACAAAAACAGCATGTCGACCCACGGCATGGATTTAGGTTTTGGTCTTAGGACTTGGATAACCTGGGGGGTAACTGAGTTAACTCGGACAATCTAAACGATCCAAGCCGAAGTCATGGTGAGTCAAAACTAATCAAGTTTGGGGAAATTGGATCAAGGAGAACGAAGAGGGTGAATTTTGCATTGTAGGGAATATGACGTTGGAGATTTAACAAGGAAGAAAATGCTTCATGGAGAAAGGTCATTGGACACAATATGGGGTCCAAAAGTATGAATTGGGATAGCAAGGAGGTGTCTTCGACGTATGTTTGGCATTTGAAGAGGGATCATGACAAGTTATGAGGACTTCATTAAAGATGCACCCTCTAAAGTAAGGCACGGTGAGAGGGTAAGATATCGGGAAGATGAATGGTGTGGGGGGTAAAAACAATGTAAAGTATGTCGAAGACTTTAATGATTAGTGACTGCGAGGGGCCTTACAGTGAATCGTTGTAGTAACAATTTTCGTAATTACTGATTGATTAGTATATTAATTATAATAATTAATGATGATGTATGATTATGTGGTTGCATTTATTTGGGTGAGCTTTTATTGCTAATTTTAGAGCCTTTTGGATTTATTTATGATCCAGTTTGGGACCCAGTTGATACCCATGGGCCTTAGGCCCATTTCTAACCCATTAATGACCTATTTTAGGGTTTTTTGAGGGTTGATAATACACCTTATAAAGTGACAAAAATCACTTTTTATTCTCACAAATTTAGAAACTCTCATCTTTTTCTCTCCTCTTTTCCTCTTCTTTGGAGCAAGGATTGTATTGGGGTTCTTTGTTGAAGATCAAGACTAGGAGATCGTGTCTTCATCTTATCCATCATTTCTTCTTCGTTCTTGTAGCGTTGCGAGGCAAGTGAAGCTTCTTTAAGCCTTGTCTTGATTTGTTTATTTTGGTTGTATGTGGTTTTGATTGATTAATTGTGTTTAAGATTTCTTCCTTGTTAGGTTTAATTCTTTGTATGACCACCATGTTTAATCTCTTATTTGGTTATTAAGAAATCATGTAGAAACTTTTCTTGTAAATCTATGAAAAAGCGTGCTATAATCTTTGATTTTCTTCAAATTCTCATAAAATTATTTAATTTCTTGTCAGAATTTTATCTCATCGGTTCTCAACATTTTTGAGTTCCATTTTTTTAAATTGTATTTCGAAGAGTAGAATAAGGTAGTATTTTTTTTAGAATTTAATATCAATCACAGAATTCCTGAAATTCGAAGCATTAATTTTCATGTTATTATTAAAAATGTATTTTCTTGTCGAAATTTTATCTCATTCGTTTCTTAATCTTTTTTAGCTCTATTTTTCAGATTGGGGTACGAGCACTTAGATAGGTCCATGAGAACGATTCGTTCAACCCTAAATTGAGGGCGCCTTGAGTGACGATTCGTTAAAGCTCTAGGTCACCCCTCGGGTGCGGATACCCATTGTTAGTCACGTGCAACGGTTTTGAAAGTCAAGCTATGAGTCGGTAAGAGTCAGTTCATATGTCTATCATCATCGCATTGCATAATTATATATATATGTATTCTTGTGCATGTTTGGAAATTGTATTTGTATGTTGGAATGAGATGGTTGATGTGGACGTCATTTGTTGATCTCCTTAACGCGTATTTTTCGTAGATCCATTCTTTGATATTTCATATAGCCTTTACGTCATGTTTCTATATTAGTTATATTTAAGAAAATATTGAACATGTTGTTATGTATACCTACACACGTGCACCGAGAGGGTTTAATGTAGTTTTTACTTGCGAGTCGGTTGGACTCACCCTTCGTGGGCACTCTCTTTTCAGGTCAGCACAACAGTAGGATTGCACGCATGATCTGTTACGATCCTAAAGGTTAAGACTTAAACTTTTCACACCTCTATCACCTAGGTGCTTTTGGTGTATTGGTTTGGGTCTTAACATTTGGTATCAAAGCCAACCCCACGTCATGGGTTCAAGTCATGGGAGGGGCGACCTGAGGAAAGGGCTACCTGGGGGCTCGCTCAAAAAAAGAGAAAATAGGGGTACCGGAAAAAATGTCGGGGGCTCGCTCACAAAAAGTGAGAAAATAGGGGTACCGGAAAAAATGTCGGGGGCTCGCTCACAAAAAGTGAGAAAATAGGGGTACCAGAGTGAAAGCCGCTTCAAAGTGGGCCATCGTGGACGTTGGCCTTGAAACGTGGTGGAATGTTACGATCTTAAAGGTTAAGACTTAAACTTTCCACACCTCTATCACCTAGGTGCTTTTGGTGTATTGGTTTGGGTCTTAACATGATCTTTTTAAATACACTAAGATTACTTGAGAGTAGTTTTTATTTTGAGAGATTCATGAGTGAGGACTGAGTTGTATTACATTCAGTTACGTTTTTCAATATTTGATTTATTTGGATATTCATTTTTTTATTTAATGCTTTAGATGGCTCGTATTTATCAGCTCGCACTACATCTTTATGGCGTGTGTTGGGGATTCGTTCCTAATCGCGCCTCGGGATCTATGTTGGCACTAGATGTGTTGGACCCAGGTCGCGGAGCATGACAATCATTACTTCGTGAAAAGAAATATATTGTTTGGTGCCCGACGTTCTAAAAACCTTTTAGAAAGGGAGGTTGCAGAGTATGTTGTGGGTCTTAATCGTCTTGGAGAGATGTTCTTCCACCAAAGTCAGCTGATAGTCATTTCTAGAAGAAAGACCCATAAGGTATATTTCGTGAGATCATTGTATGACCAAATGGCGGGGTTCTTAGGGGAGAGATCTTTGATATCACTAATTTAGGAAAAGTTGATTCCGCCTAGAATGAAGGCCTTTATCCGGACAATGGTCATGGTCATGGACAAGATTTTGACATCTTATCACTTAAATCACTAAAAAATGAAGATTTTGAATAATTGATAATAATAATAGTAATAAATAAAAAAGAGTAATGATTCCGAATAGATGCTTCTTGTACAAGGAAGTGGAGGAAATCGTTTATCATCTATTTTTCCATTGCAAGGTTGTCAAAGTGGTACGGGCTTTCTTCCATTTCCTATTCAACTTCAATTTGTTGTTCCCTAGGGATATAATTGATGTTTTCACTTGTGTAGGGAGTTTGGTTTAAGAGGAAAAATTCTCTAGAAGATCCTTTTGCTATTTGCTAGAATGCTTGGAAGGAACACAATAGTCGCATTTTCAAAGATCGTTCTCGATAAGTGGCAGAGATTCGTAAGGTGATTGGTGATATGCTGGAAGCTTGGACCACCATTTTGAAGGAACTCCATGACATCATGACAAAGATTTTGTTAGCAAATGGGATTCTGAGGTTTATGAAGACTGACTATGTTATATAGTCCATGCTTGCTACTTATTTGTCTTATATTTTTCTTCTGTTTGGGAATATCTTTCCCTACAATTGTACTTTCATTTCAATCTTAAGATATTGAACCTCTTTTTTCAAAAATTCTACCTCTCCAAGGAGGCCCAAGGACGTGAGTTTGTTAAGATCAGCCAAAAAAATCAAATATATATGTGTGTGTGTGATTGTCAAGTCAAACGATTCAGACCGAGTTGAGCTTGATTCAGACCGAGTCATATAGACGATCCAAGGTGATTTCCAAATCACACCTGTCTCTTGACCCTGCTCAGGCCGAGACCGAGAGGACTCATCAACTCGGTCTCAGCCGAGACCTAAAACCATGACTCATCCCCAGGGCCTGGATACGAAGAGATACTGCTACATATCTCGATTCTCGACCAATATCCTGTAATCTGTCAAACCTGATCTTCCACAATATCTCAATTCATCATTTGTACATCCTGGCATTTCAAGCAAAAGGAACAGCAAATAGACCAGCCAATTGGGCCCTGGGTGCAGGTCTATAAATGTCACTGTTTGATGGTTTCCTAAGCTAAAACGCACACCTACTTAAGGGATTCGTGAAGAAAGGCAAATTTGCTCTAGGCTCCATTTCCAAGGATATGTCAACAGCTTGGCTACCGAGCAATTGGAGTACTCACCCATTTTTTTTTTTATAAGTAATTAGAGTACTCTCCAGGTCGAAACAATAATGCACAACAATAAACAAAACTAATATAGAAAGACAAATTCCGTCCAGTCATTGGCAAGGATAACCTAGCAGCTGGTACCCAAGCCACTAGAATACCACCAAATTATAGCAAATCTACCAAAGCACTAGATAAGGTGGGTTACTGCTGTTGGCTTATGTTATAATCGTCAACAATTTTACCTAGTCTTTCCCAGAATATTTGTTCAGATTTATCATGTATTTCTTTTTTTAAAGAAATAGAAATAAAAGAAAAGAGGAACTAAATCCCCCATTGCAAAAGCCCAAGCCATATATATCTCAACCACAGTTTACATAACAATAAGGGAAAAGAGGTGCCCCTACCGATGGTGTCATACAACTTCAATGGATAAAAAACAAAAAACAAAGACAAAAAATAGGGAACTGGCAACTTTTTATGCAAAAAACAAACCAATATTTGTGAAACTTATGGTTGTTTGCAGCAAGGAGTACAGAAGAAATACAACAAAAAGATTTGGAGTGTGAGGCTGCTACTCTTGGGTTTTTCAGTTTCTAATTAATTAACTGGGGGAAGATCCATACACCCAAGAATACAAGGTTTGCAGTTGGATGTTTTTTAGGCTTTTTAATGCAGTACAAGAGAGGCTTATTGGGTCGAAATAACATTGTTTCCTTGTAGCGAGGTGTATCCAAAAATTCAAGATGAAGTATCACCCTGGACTGCGGCAAATGTGTGTTTTCACTCCACAACCCGCATTGAATTTCAGAACCAAAGGAATTAACTAAGAACAATATTTTTCATATAATTGTGGTTTCTTATTTTAATAGGTGAAATTTTAGTGTCATAAGAGCTACTCAGTTTGGCAGTTGTTCCAATTGCATTTTGGGTGGATTTCTACAAATGCATTTTTCGCTCCATGCATTGAGTTCTAGAACTGATGTGTCAAGTAACAGAAATAATTTCAATGCTTTTGTGTAATCTTTTAGACAATTTTACCAATATTTCCCACCGTTCTAATGTGCATGTTTCTTTTCAATCACTGAAAAAAAAATTCATAAGTCAATCACTAGAATTATAATCCAAAACTAAAGGATTGAATTCGCAAACAGAATATAGAACTCATTAAGGGTCACTAATGAAACCAATTCAATTCCGTACATGTTTTCCGATACAGTTCCACATAAAGACACGTGTTAAAAAAGCCATTATAATAAGAAAACAAATTTCAGAATGTATAATAAACAGAATGGTAAAGCTAGGATCAGCATGGTATATAATTCTCTATGATCACCCACCAAGACAAAAGTATAGAATAAAACAATAGGGTATATGTAGAGAACTCTGGTCACCTTTCCCAGATATGACTTCCTGTTCTGTCCTCCATCTTAAGCCAATCTGTGCACAAGAAACCCAAAATTCAGAAATAAGCACACTTTTAACACCAACGGAATATAACCAGTATGGTACCATATTAACATTATTCAATATGGTAGCTTCACGACAACTATCTTATCAGTCAAGCTTGATGACCAATTCCCGCACTAGGTTGCCTAGGAAACCTTAACAATAAGCACTGTAGAAATTGAGGGTAATGCAGCTAAGCAGCTTGTCAAAGGTACCACCAATCATGGTATTAAAAATCAAACTAATTTGGCCTAGGGTAATGCAACTAAGCAGCTTGTCAAAGGTACCACCAATCATGGTATTAAAATCAAAATAATTTGGCCTAATTCGTTTTAATTTTTGAACGGTCAAATTGAAGTCTTAGTGCAATATAATTTAAAAAAAAAACAATAAATTAAGCGAATTAATTTTAAAAATTTTAAAATTTAGTAAAGAAGAGAATTTTGACATTTTCTACAAAAAATTATTCGATGTTTAGAAAAGTTTAGGGAATTTTTGCAAATTTTCTGCAAAAAAAGTTTAGTGAATTATTGCAGAAGGTAGAAAACACGCATTGATATTTCACGAAATGCTAAGACAAACAGGAAAACTCATAACTCCTTATGATACAATCAACACAATCATTTGGAGTAACAAATACAAGATCAATAGCATTTGGTACATACTTGTAAACTTGCAAGTACCAGAAGATGGAAGGGAAAGAGAGAGAGAGAGAGAGAGAGTCGACTAGCTTGAATGAGCTTAGATCGATCTCCTCTACTATATTTATAGATTCTTCAATGTTACAAAATAGAAAGTGACAACTAGGAAAACTTAAGCAACAAGAAAAGCTAAAATAGAAACAAGCAAATAAAGAAACTACTTAAGGATCATAGTAACTTAAGTGTGGGCCCAAGGGCCCAATACGTTTTCTTCTTAAACACTCCCCCTCGAGATGGAGCATATAAGTCATGCATGCCCAACTTGGAACACATAGTAGAGAAAGGACCCTGAGCCAAAGATTTAGTGAAGACATCACCAATCTGATCTACGGACTTGACATATAGCGTGATGATTTGCTTGCTTAACACCAAGTCTCGGATGAAGTGGTAGTCCACTTCGATGTGCTTTGTCCACTCATGAAAAATAGGATTACTAGTAATGAAAGTAGTCCACTGATTGTCACAATACATAGTCAGGGGAGTATCTGTAAAACACCCATCTCATGTAGAATGGATTTGAGCCACATCATTTCACAATCATTATGTGCCATAGTCCTGTATTCAGCTTCTGCACTAAAACGAGCAACAACAGTTTGATTTTTGCTTCGTCAAGTAACAAGATTGCCTCCCACAAAGGTACAGTAGCTAGAGGTAGAACGACGATCAAACTTACTTCCAGCCCAATCTGCATTAGAATACCAATAATGCGCAAGCCTAAGGAGTGTCGAAAAAGTAAGCCTTTGCCAGGTGCTTTCTTCAAGTACCGTAAGATATGGTAGGCGACATCCCAATGTAGTTGACGAGGAGAATGCATAAACTGACTAACTGCACCAACTGTGAAGATGATATCTAGACGAGTAACAGTAAGATAGATCAATTTTCCAACCAAGCAATGGTATTGACCAAGGTCACTGTATAACTCCTCATGTTCCCCATCCAAATGGACTGTCGGATCCATATGGGTATCAATGGGTTTAGCACCCATCATGCCTGTCTCCTCAAGTAAGTTGAGGACATATATCCGCTGAGAAAGACTAATGTCGGCAGCAGAACAAGCTATACCTCAATACCCAGAAAGTAGCGAAGAGTACCAAGATCCTCGGTGTGAAAATTCTGACTCAGATGAGTTTTAAAAAATGTAATCCCACGCCTGTCACTAGCAGTAATAATAATATCATCCACGTAGACCACAAAAACAAAAGTACCAGAATATGTATGCCGAATAAAGACTGAGTGACCGGAGGATGACCGGGTGAACCCGTGCTGCAAGACCACCTTACTAACTTGTCGAACCAGGCACGACAGGACTGCTTAAGCCCATAAATGGCTTTCTTCAGACGACAGACTTGGTCAAATTGACCACCAGTAACATAGTCAAGAGGCTGCTCCATATAGACTTTTTCTTGCAATTCCCCATGCAAAAGGCATTTTTTATGTCAAGTTGATACAGAGGCCAATGACGAGAGACAACAACTGATAAATAATCCAAACGGAATTCAGTCAAGCCACTAGGGAGAAAGTCTCAAAATAATCCACACCAAAGGTTCAAGAGTAACCTTTAGCAACCAGCCGAGCCTTAAGGCGCTCAATAGTACCATCAGGATGGTATTTCATAGTATAGACCCATCTACAGCCAACCGTTACTTTCCCGAGAGGGAGTGAAGTCAATTCCCATGTCTGATTCTGTTGAAGAACCCGAATCTCAGTATCTAGGCTTGTTTCTAGCCAAAAGAGGTGATAACCTGCTTATAAGTCTTGGAATGGAAACAAAAGATAGAGACAAAGCAAAGATACGCAATATAGGTGAAGCACAATAAATGACACATGATTCGCAATATGATGTTGAGTGCAAGTAAATCGACCAACAGATCATCGGTAAAGTCGATGATGTAGCAGGGGCAAAACAGCAGCAGGTGTAGTGGTAGCAGTTGTAGGAGTCGCAAGTGCAGTGGCGATATGTGCAGCGGCGCGAGAGTGATAAACGCGCAATGGTGGTGATAAGTCAGTGACAACTAGTAACGGGATAGGAGACAAAGTGGAAGAAATCACAATATTCTCCCTCAGAGTACATGCGAAGAGGTCATCATCTAAAGCCTTGCCAGAAGCAGAAAATAATGCAGTAATCTCAGAAAAGGAAAATCGGCACACACAAAGTAACGACTAGAAGAGGGACAGTAACACCAATAACCTTTTGTGTACGAGAATAGGCAAGAAAAATGCATTTGGTAGCATGGGATGGAAGTTTATCCAAACCAGATCCGAGATTCTGTACAAAAGCGACGCCACCAAACACAAGAGGAGGCCCAAAGGGTGGTTTTCCGGGGTAAAAAAGAGAGAATGGTGATTGATTTCCTAAAACTGACGATGTCATGCGATTAATCAAGTAGCAAGCAGTCAAAATGGCATCAACCCAATGGGGTTTTAGGACATTCATATTAATGATTAAGGTACGAGCAACATCAACAAAATGAAGTTGCTTGCGTTCAGCAACACCGTTTTGCTGGGAGGTATGAACCCAAGATGTTTGATGGAGGATGCCATGATGAGCACAAAAGGTCTGTACAACAGTTTGGGTGTACTCAAGTGCATTATCTGATCATAAGATGCGAAGCTTGGTATTAAAATGAACTATAATTTCATTATAAAAGGTTTGAAATAGACAAGGTAGTTCAAACCAATCTTTTAACAAATACAGTCATGTCATTCTAGAGAAATCATCAACAAAAACAATGAAATAGACAAAACCACCTAGACTACGGACTTGAGCAGGACCCCAAATGTCCGTATGGACAACATCAAAAGGACTCGAAGATCGATTATCAATGCGAGAAGGAAAAGAGCTACGATGATGTTTGCCCAGTTGGCAAGCCTCACAATCTAAAACAGAAATAGGATTCAATTGGAGATAAACAGATGACCTAGTCAACAATGACACTGATTAGGTGTGATGATGGAATGAAGTGTTGTAGCGGAAGCGGTAGCAAGTGTGGTAGGTGGGTTATCCAGGCAATAGAGGTCATGCTGCTCATGCCCCGAACCAATCGTTGACTACGTGCTAAGATCTTGAAAAACACAAGATTTAGGAGAAAATGTTAAAAAACATCGAAGAGATTTGGTTAGTTCACTAAAAGATAAAAGATTAAAAGGAAGATGAGGAACGTAAGGAGTAAAAAATTGGGATATGGAAGAGGTGGGATGAACATCACCTTTGCCCTCAACACAACGTGTTGCCCATCAACCAATGCAACTTTAGAAAAAAAAGGTTTAAAAGTGGAAAAACAAGATGAGATACCAGTCATATGTGCAGAGGCTCCTAAGTCAATGACCCAAGAGGGGGATTTCTTGGCTAGCAAACATGTAGGAGTACCTGAGTTTGCCATAGTCGTCGTAAGGGTAGAGAGGCCAGCTTTAAGAGATTGGAGCTCTTGAAGGAGATGCATATACTCTTCACGAGAAATAGACATAGAAGCTGAATTCACGTTCCTAGTAGTAGTAGGATGATCACTAGACGATTGTCCAAGAGCTTTAGAGGCCTGATTGGCCCGATGGTTTGCCCCATTTCTGCCAACAAAAATTAGATCCATGGTTGTCCTGCTACAATGAATGCAAGTGCGATCCTCATATGGGGAAGACTAGTAAGAACCACAACCTCCACAGCCACGGCCATTACCGGGGCCACCACAACCCCCAGATGGGGTTGAGGAAATGAGTGCAAAACTTTTCGTATAACCAAAGGGAGCCTAAGTAGAAATGTCAATAGCATCTCGCTGAAGGCAAGAATAAGCATTACTAGAGCTAGAAAGACTCACTAGCCAGTAATTGACCCTTAATAGAGTCATATGATGCATTGAGACCAAACAGAAAGAGGGCAACCTAAAATTCTTCGCGCTGGCATTTCTGCGTCTCCAAGTCAGTAGTAAGCGACTGGTTGATGTGTAACTCCTTCCACATACCATGGAGGGTGCTTTAGTACTCACTGAGGAACTTGTCCCCTTGCTTAGTCGAAAACATAGTCTCAAATAGCTGATAAATTCGACACATTCTAATCTTGAGAGTACATCACCTTGACGGAGTCCCAGATTTGCTTGACAGTGTCTAAGAACCAAGGTTTAAAATTTCATTTCAGAGAAATGTCTCAGTCAATTGAAAAATTGAGACAAACTCTGAAACAAAAGAAAACATTTACGAAATATTGAAAAAAAATGGCAAAACAGTGAAATTTCCAAAACATTCCCAAAATCATGAGATCATCTTTTTTATTTGTTTTTTATTGTATCGGATTATATCGTAATGTCTTGGTTTGTCTTAGCGAAATAAACCGAAACATTCGAAATATTACGAAACATACGAAACAGAGAGAGAATCAACCAACCCTTGTAGGTTTACAGAGTTAGTGCTCTGATACCATGTAAACATGCAAGGACTAGAAGATGGAAGAGAGAGAGAAAGGCTTGGATGCTTAGATCGATCTCTATTATATTTATAGATGCTCCAATATTACAAAATAGAAAAACCTTAGGCAACAAGAAAAGCCAAAATAGAAACAAGCAAATAAAGAAACTACATAAGGACCAAGTAACTTAAGTGTGGGCCCAAGGGGCTCAACACGTTTTCTTCTTTAACAATACTAACGTAAATATCACACAAAGACTAATAATATATAGTGAAGTACTCAAAATAATGTCATTTAAGTATATAAAAGAAAAGAAAAAAACAAGAACAACTTAGCTATAATGTGACGGAATCATAACCACATTTTATAAAATATCTTAGAATTATGAAAAGAAAAACAATTACCAATAAAAACAACATCCAATACGTATCCATGCCATATAAACTTTAATAATTAGTCAACATAAATCTAATGGATTGATATCAATTAAGATATCATTTTCATAATTAGGAAACCTATTGGACAATGAATGCATACATCAGCGCTAGTGAAAAAGAAATCTAACTGGTTAATTAACTATTTATGATCTTACTTATGTAACTAAATTAAATCAAAAAAATTCAAAGAAACTAATGATAATTAGGAAATCAGTAAAGCAACAAATGCATGCATAAATAACATAGATATATTCTACAAAAAAATAACAAAGATGTAATCTAGGATTATTAATAATTACGTAAAATCCTTTATGATGTTAAAGGCACAAGTGAGAATGAGGGCTTGTGATGGAAATTGAAAGGTCTAAAAGGGAGAGAGGAAGGATGAAAATGATGTGGATTGTAGTAAGAAAAGATTTGAAGGCATATAAATAATGTTAAATGGTGAAATAGGATTCATGTTGCCCACCACAAATATTTGGGATAAGGCATAGATTCTGATGAGGTAGAAATTATAGATAAAAAACAAATTCTTCTCCTACATTTTACCAAAAGGATCTATTATTCTCAAAAGCCATCATAATGAAAGAACATTGAAGGCTCCTACTTGTTATACGAAGTATTTAATGCCCCATTCAGATTTTGATCTCGTTATAATAAGTTTGCTTTGACAGAAATTATGAGAAGAAAAAGAAAAGAGAGGAAAAGCCATCCTAGCCAAGAAAAGCCATAGCAAGTTAGCAACTAGTAATGAACTCTCAAAGGTAAAAAGAATGTTCATCAATATCAAGAGAATCAAAGTATAAGTAACAGGTCTTAAATGTTTATCTGAAACAATTCAGGTTAAAAAAATTATAAACAACAAACGAATCCCACCTTGCACTTCTTGTATAGTGACATGTCAGCAATGCAGTATCTTCAACAGGTTTAAGGGCATAAACAAGGACCCACCACAGATTTCTATTCAAATTTGGTATAAAAAAATTGTTGCTGCTTGAATACCATAATAAACATAGAGAGAAAGTATACCAAAGATTAAGGAATATATAAATATTATGCATAACATGAATCCACTATCAAATTTGCACAGAAAAATGTAGGAAACGGACAAGGCATATGGAAAAGCAAGTAGGGAAGAATGTCATTTGCCTCTAAAAACTTTTCCACCAGATGAAAGAATAATTTACTTTTCTCATATAGAGATTGAGAGTGTCATTATGTTATTGGCATGAAAACTAGTAATCAATAGAGGATGAAATATAGAATTTAAGCACACTTTTTGAGTTGGGCAAAAAAACAACTTCTTGCCCTTTTTGAAGTAGTGATTTAACAATCTTTTGGGAGCTATTCACTGGGTTCTCTCACAAATTTACCAAGGGCTCAAGGAGCAATAATGTCTTGAAGATCATCACCAAACAAGTTTATTTGCCTCCAATCTATGGAGAGAGTGTTTCGCGGTCTAATGTTCTACTTATTTGAAGAAAAAAAAACATAGTCGCTCAAGGCAGACCAATCCTGGCTGTTATATTAGTTTGATTTGAAGAATGTCTTCCTCTACGGGGACCTTAAGAAAGATATCTCTATGAAGCCACCACCGGGTTTCAAACTTCCAGGCAGTGAGGGCAAGGTTTGTTTCTTGAGCATGGTTTTAAAATTCGACAAAATTCGGCGAAATTAGCCGAATTAATTCCGAATTTTGACTGACCGAATTAAAGTGTACATGTATTAAAAATTTTACAAAAAATATCCGAATTAATTCGAAGGAAACAATAAAAATTCGGCTAATTTCTCGAAGTTTAGCATTTTTAGTGCAAAAATTCGTCGAATTAATTCATTTAATTCGAAGTACAGTTAACTTAGAGAAGTTTGGAGAATTTTAGCAAAACGTTGGTAAAACACAATGATTTTTAAGGATATGATAAAACAAGCATGATAAAACACTTATAACTTATTATATCATGAAAACAACCATTAATATCGTTTCACTCATTTTGGCAAAAAATCTTTAAACTTCTCTAAGTTAGCGAATTTTAACAGAAATTCTCTAAATCGAATTGAACTTCCCCGAATTAATTCCGAATTTTAACTGACCGAAGTCTAAGACAAAGTCGAAGTTTAGAACCTTGTTCTTGAGGAAAACATTGTATGGCCTGAAACAATTTCCCAGAGCATGGTTTGAGCAGTTTTGATGAACTTTGTAGAAGGTGGGGTACATCTAGAGTCAGGCTGATCACACCTTATTTGTAAAAAGGTTACGGGGCGGTACCACAGCGTTAATTGTGTACGTTGATGATATTGTAATAACTAGAAATAATACGGGAGTAATTCAACATATAATGGAGTACTTGGGAACTCCGTTTCGGATCAAAGACCTTGGTGAGTTGAAGTAATTTCTGGGAATCGAGGTAGCCTGATCTTATAAAGGAATCTTTATATATCAGTGAAAGTATAAGGTTGGTGAGAAAGCTGATATACTTGTCCCTCACTCGTCCAAACATTGCACATATTGTGAGTATGGTTAGCATGGTTCAAAGTTTCGGCCAAAGCCGAAACGTTTCGTCCATTTCGTTTCGGTTTCGCTATTGGACGAAACTACATACGTTTCGGTTGGTTTCGTCTGAAAGCAAACAATACTTCATCTTATGCATAAATTTGCACTACAATTTCGTTTCGGTTTCACGAAGTTTCGTCTGAAACCGAACGATACTTCTGATACGTTTCAGTATCACCCATGAACAATATTGAAATGATACTACGTACTTTGAACCGTGGTGGTTAGTCAATTCATGCATGCACCAATTCTGTGTGATAGTTATGTAGTTTGCTAACGTGTCCACCCCACTATAACACGTACACGTGATTAATGCATGCCTAGCTTGTGGAGTATGTTGTACTCACCCTTGCCGAATACCATGTCTTCTCTTATTGAAGGAAGTGGCTGAAAGATCTGATGAGGATCTGGATCAGTTGGGCAGTAGTTAATTTACTTATTTAGTTAGGTATTGTCAGTGGCTTTTTCGAATGTTCATGAGTTTTATTTCATTCAAATATTGAGGAATTTTAGTTTTATGTATTGGGATGTGTTCCCAGTTCATGCATCGAGATTCGTGCACAAATAGAGATATTCTCGTGTATGAATTTGGGGCGTAACACTAACAACCCTACAAGTTTCCATCTCCAGTTTACGAATGATATGGTTTTCTTGACTAATGCTTCGCGCAGTCAGTTATGTATTGCCCTGATTTTATTATTACTTATTAATTATTACAGTTGATAATTAATTACTATATTTGGTACAATGCTTGGTTTGAGCTTTGGTTGGGGTTGTGTTTATTGGGTGAGTTTTTAGAGCCAAAATAGAGATCATTTCGGCCCGAAAATACCCCAGATAGAGGCCATGTTGATACCTATGGGCCTTAGGCCCATACTTAACCAATTTTAGGGCTTTTTGAGCATTCTTATTTAAACACCTCTAAAGATAGGCTCAGCTAGTTGCCCAAGCTCGTCAATGAAGAAAACAAGAGGATTTGGATATGAGATTCTAAAGGGCAATTTTCAATCCAATTGTTTAACTCAGCCTTGGTTTGCTATTCCTCATCCACATTTCCAATATGGATCTCTCACATCCCATCCAAGGTGGCATTCTTCACTTGAACAGCCATAAACAATAAGATTCTTACAATGGATCACCTCATTAGTAGGGGGCATATCATGCCTAACATTCGCTTCCTTTGTAGTTCGTATGGAGAGTTCGTGGATAACCTTATTATCCATTGCCCTTTAACTTCTAAGGTGTACTGTGTATTTTTCAAGCTCTTTGGGATTTGTTGGATAGTCCCAAAATCTGTCTCAAATTTCTTATTAGGATGGTCAATTGATGCTTTTAGTGACTGTGGTAGTACTTTTTAGCAATGTTTTAAAAGGCGTTGGAGGCTTACGCCTTAAGGCTTGCCTCAGGGCGAGGCTTTCCCAAAATGCCATGAAGCTTATTAAAAAATTTTAAAGTTTGTGAGACATACGCCTTGTCTTCTGAGGCTTCAAAAAGGCTTATCCCTCACGCCTTTAAGACATTTTTTTAATGTCGTGTTAGAGGCGTGCGCCTCACATGCATATGCTGGTGGGGCAACCATACTAAAAAAAATATTTGATAAGTTATACTTTAAAAATTTTATTTTATTCCTTTTTTTGTTTTTCCCCTAAATCATAGTTAAAGAATAATAAGCCATTTCAGATTCTTTAAAAAGCAACAAAACATTTCTTTCCTCCTATGCTGATATGCAATGATTAACGTTATTTTTCCAAAAAAATTATGTAAATTTCTCTTTTTTATCGAATTATCCTATTATTTATTTATTTTCTCATTTTTAGTTTTCATTTAAAAGGCATACTCGGGAGGCTTACGCCTTATGCTTCAAGCCATTGCAGCACCTCGCCCCACACCTTCACGTTTAAAAACATTGCTCTTTAGAGATTGCTCCCCTTTGCCTTTCATTGGGCTATTTGGAAACAACCACATTTTCGAAGATAAAGTTGTTGTAAATAAGGTTGTAACCAGTAGATGAAGGTTGTAAATAGAAGAGGAAAAAAATGTAATGGAGGCGGAAGGTGGAGAAGGAGATTAGGGTTAAAGAGAGAAGTTGTGGGAAGAGGAGAGAATGAATTGTTAATTCATTCTCCCGCACTCACTGTATATATATATATGATGGGGAGAAACCCTACAAAGGAAAACACTATTCATGTGACACTATTCACGTGTTACTATTCACGTGACACTATTCACGCGACACTTTTCACGTGAATAGTGAAAACCCAAAAAAAGGCCCCACGTGGGAAGTGGGACGCAGCCCACTTGAGACACCCACGTGGGTGTATTACATAAACTCCAACACTCCCCCTCAAGCTGGTTCGAAGATATCCATCACGCCCAGCTTGCCAGTCAAGGTATGAAGAATAGACTTGTTCACCCCCTTTGTGAGTATGTCGGCAACATGTTCCTGTGTTCTCACATACGGAGTGCAAATCAATCTTTGTTGAAGTTTCTCTTTGATGAAGTAACGATCAACTTCAATATGATTGGTCCTATCATGCTGGACTGGGTTGTGAGCAATGCCGATGGCAACTTTGTTGTCACAGTAGAGGCTCATCGGCTCTGTCACCTGGAGTCCTAGTTCCTCAAGCATGGTCCTCAACCAAAGGAGTTCGCACACACCATGTGCCATAGAGCGAAATTCTGCCTCTATACTAGATCGAGCTACAACTGGCTATTTCTTGCTTCGCAAAGAGACAAGATTTCCTCCAACAAGGGTACAGTATCCTGACGTAGACCGACGATCAGTAACTGAACCTGCCCAATCTGCGTCAGTATATGCTTCCACTCTAAAGTGTCCATGTCGCCCGAACAGTATTCCACGACCTGGAGAGCCCTTGAGGTACCGAAGAACTCGGTGAATTGCCTCAAGATGTGATGACCGTTGTGCATGCATAGACTGACTGATAACACTAACAGCGTAAGCAATATCCGGACGGGTGTGTGCCAAGTAAATCAGTCTGCCAACCAATCGCTGAAACATAGCGACATAATCAAGGGTGTCACCCTCCTCAGAATTCAGCCGATGGTTCTGATCAATTGGAGTCTCTGCTGGTCGAGCTCCCAAATACCCAATCTCATCCAGAAGGTCCAATACATACTTCCTTTGAGAGATGAAGATGCCCTTCTGAAACCGAGCAACTTCAATTCCCAAGAAGTATTTCAGTGGCCCCAAATCCTTTGTCTCAAACTCCGAGGACAAGAATGTCTTCAGCTGCTTTATCTCTTTAGGATCATTCCCAGTGATGACAATGTCATCAACATAGACGATCAGTGCCGTGGTACTAGTCTGTTGGTGCTTCACAAACAACGTGTGATCGGCCTGACTCTGCTTGTAGCCCACTCATCTGATCGCACTGCTAAACTGCTCGAACCATGCCCTTGGAGATTGCTTTAGCCCATACAGGGCTTTCCTTAACTTGCACACCTTGTCGTCACTTCCAGCAAATGTCAACCCCGGTGGTAGTTTCATGTACACCTCTTTTATCAAATCTCCATGCAGAAAGGCATTCTTCACATCTAGTTGATGCAATGGTCAAGACAGGTTGGCGGCTAAGGATAGAAGAACTCTGACTGAGTTCATCTTGGCCACAGGTACAAAAGTCTCCTGATAGTCTATCCCATATGTCTGAGTGAATCCCTTGGCTACGAGTCGTGCCTTGTATCGTTCGACTGACCCGTCAGCTTTATGTTTCACTGTAAAGACCCATTTGCACCCCACAGGTTTCTTTCCTCTGGGTAGTTGAACAAGTTCCCATGGATTGTTCTTCTCAAGAGCCTGCATT
Organism: Euptelea pleiosperma; assembly: GCA_035048495.1. Classification (NCBI taxonomy): domain Eukaryota; kingdom Viridiplantae; phylum Streptophyta; class Magnoliopsida; order Ranunculales; family Eupteleaceae; genus Euptelea; species Euptelea pleiosperma. Next base: position 21,514,217 of record CM068544.1, on the reverse strand, counting down.
TCATCCATAATAGCTTCTTTCCACTTTGGGTAACTAAGTGCGTCTGCAACACTAGAAGGCAAAGAAAAATAGGAGACAATACTAACAAAATTCTGATATGACAGAGACAGAGACTGATACGAGACAAAATGTGGGATAGGGTGTTCCGCACAAGTACGTACACCCTTCCGAAGTGCAATAGGGAGGTCAATATCAGTGCTCATATGATCGTCAGAAGTAAGAGATGCATGTGGCTCAAGAACAGAAATAGGAACTGAGGCAGGGACAGAAGCAATACCTGGAACTGGATCCAAGGGGAGACTTGCAGATGTAGGCGTGAGGACAGTGGCTTGTCCTTTCTTCTTGGTTCTGACATATACACGCACATCAGCTGTAGTAGTGGAAGTGTCATTGTCACTAGACTGAGGTCCCGGCATAGGAATAGAGACAGGCAGAGGGCTGGGGACACTCTCTTCTGCAACATCAAGCTCCCCCTAAAGAGAGGTATGCTCACCAAAGAAGGGGATGGACTCAACGAATGTGACATCCATAGAGATGAAGCGACAACGGGTAGCAGGATGATAACATTTGTACCATTTTTTATTAGAGAGGTACCCCAAGAAGATGCACTTTAAGGCCTGCGGATCTACCTTGTCCCTCGAAGAACGATGAATATGGACATAACAAACACACCCAAAGACCTTTGGAGGAACAACGAAAGCCGGGCGGTCAGGAACCAGGAGAGATAGGGGAGTCTGAAATCCGATAACCCGTGAGGGCATACGATTGATGAGGTAAGCAACAAGTAAGACAGACTCAGACCAATAGTGTTTCGGAACCTGCATGCCTAACCGGAGAGCACGCTCAACTTCAAGAAGGTGACGATTTTTTCTCTCAGCAGTCCCATTCTGTTGAGGTGTCGAAGGGCACGAGGTTTGATGAACAATGCCATGTGAAGCAAAGTAGGATTTCAGACCCCCATCGAGGTATTCCCCCCCATTGTCAAAGCGAAGAATCTTAAGAGTGGTATGGAACTGAGTGGTAACCATCTTATGGAACTCTTGGAAAATGGAGAATACAGCATCTTTGGTTCACATAAGGTACACCCAGGTACAACCACTAAAGTCATCTACAAAGGTAACAAAGTACCGATATCCAAACAAAGAAGTCACAGGCGCGGGGCCCCATACATCGGAATGCACAATTGAAAAAAGAGTAGTACTTTTATTCTCACTAATGGGACAATGTTTGGCCAGTTCACATGTTTCACAATGAAACGGAACTGCAGAAACAAAAGAGAAAGCAGGAAAGACACGCTTTAAGACTGATACGGGTACATGACCTAGCCGGTTATGCCAAAGCATTAATTGGTCTTTATTGACTTTACTACTAGTACTGATGCTAGACTGGTGTGCAGATGCAGAAATCGAAGAATCTAGGATGTATAAGCCACCATCCTCACGTCCACTGCCAATCGTCTGCCTCGACTCTAGATCCTGAAACACACAGGGAGAAGGAAAAAACGTTACACTGCAGTTAAGACTTTTGGTAAGACTACTGACGGATAGTAAATTAGCGGTGAATTGCGGAACATGCAAAACATAAGACAAAGAGAGCGCTGGTGTAGCATGAACATCCCCTTTTCCAGAGATAGAGGAATAGGTGCCATCAGCTATCCGAACTTTGTCACGACCAGAGCAAATACCATAACTAGAGAAAACGGAGGACATACTAGTCATGTGATCAGACGCCCCTGAATCAATGATCCAAGAAAGGCTGGAAGGTACAGTAGAGGCGGAAAAAGCAGTCCTAGTACCTGTGTGAGCAAATGCAGATGTGGAAGTGGAGGCCTGGCCATTGAGTTGGGCCATCACGCGGCGAAGTCGCTCAAGATCTGCAGGAGAGAACGAGTCTATGTCCCAAGAGGAGGTAGACACTGGTGGTGCAGTGTCCTGTGCGACTGAGTGCGCTGAGGGAGGTCCCTGTTTTGCTGATTGACGCTGACGGGAAGTCGGGGCCTGTCCTGGGGGACGTCCATGGAGCTTCCTGCAAGTGGCCTGGATATGACCCATGCGACCGCAGTGATCACACTTGGGTCTGGGTCGGTCCCCAGACTCCTTCGGACTGGATGTCTGGCCCGTCTGATTGGTAGCAGCCAGGGCAGAGCGGTCCTGAGTATCATTCCCACTGCGGAGTTGCATGGCAGAGCGGCGGCTGTCTTCCCCCTGAATGTAACCATAGACCTGTGCTAGAGAGGTAGGAGCAGAATCCCTACCAAGGATCTGAACACGAGCTCCCTCAAAGCTCAGATGAAGGCCGGAGAGAAACTGGAAGATCCGGGAACGTTCAACCATCGCCTTGAAGGACTTGACGTCATCTGCGCACTTGGAGGAGTAACTCTGGTAGTGATCGATCTCCTCCCATTTGCTTCGAAGGGAAGCATAATATGTACCAAGCTTCATCTCCCCCTGACGAAGACAAGATATCTCTTGTTCTAGTTCATAGAGCTTGGCGAAATTGCCCACCTGGGAGTATGTCTGAGATACGGCATCCAAAACATCTTTGGCCGTTGGTAGGAACATAAACCCTTTGCTGATCTGGGTTTGCATTGAGTGAAGAAGCCAGGACATGACAGCTAGGTTCTCCATAACCCAAATCCGATGAGATTTGTCCTTCGGATCTGGTTCTTTAGTAGCACCTGTCAGATACTCACTGTAGCCACGGCCCCTAATGTACATGAGAGCGGAAGTCTTCCATTCCAGGAAGTTGGTGCCATCGAGCTTCACAGTGGTGATGCAGAGCTGAGGGTTGTGATCTCCATGAAAGCCATGAGTCACAAGACGATCCTCAGAGGAAGAACTAGAAATCACAGATGTGGCCTCGGGGGAACTCATCGGAGCAGGACCACCAAAAATAGCACGTAGTGTACCGGAGGCTCCCAGAAAACCGAAGCGAGGTCTAGAGGATCCCTAAAGGCCCAATGAGTGGTGCGCCTAGGACAGGAGGGCCCAGAGAGGTCTGATTTTGAAAGAAAATCAAAACCCAAAAAGTAACGGGGGATCCGGGTGATTTTTGGAAACTAGGGTTTCGACGGTTAGAATTCGTCGAATCAAGTTTCGAACTGTTCCACGAACAGTACTGAAGAGGGCGGCAAGGTCAGAGGGGCCTGCTGTTGCACGAATATCACAAAAAACCAAAACCCAAAAATCCTCGAAAAACATGTTGGCCGGAAAAACGCTGGAGAAGCTTGAGAAGAAGATAAACTAGATCTCTGATGCGGCTGAGGAAAAAAACTAACCAGGAAATAAGAGCCTCTGGTGTTTTGCCTCAAGATTAATCCCCGGATAGCGCAGGAATGATCTTTGCGATTTCTTCAAAAGTTCTCATCAGCTCCGGATGCTCACATAACCATCTTAGATCGGAATGGAGTCTCTAGGGGACAAAGACACATGCCCTAGAGCTACCATGCTCTGATACCATGTTGTAAATAAGGTTGTAACCAGTAGATGAAGGTTGTAGATAGAAGAGGAAAAAAATGTAATTGAGGCAGAAGGTGGAGAAGGAGATTAGGGTTAAAGAGAGAAGTTGTGGGAAGAGGAGAGAATGAATAGTTAATTCATTCTCCCGCACTCACTGTATATATATATGATGGGGAGAAACCCTACAAAGGAGAACACTATTCACGTGTTACTATTCATGTGACACTATTCATGTGAATAGTGAAAACCCAAAAAAAGGCCCCACGTGGGAAGTGGGACACAGCCCACTTGAGACACCCACGTGGGTGTATTACATAAACTCCAACAAAAGTGGTGGAGTTACCTTCCCTTATTTTGAAGATTAAAGCTTAGCTATATTTTCGTCATCCATTACGGGAGAATTTAAAGGAGTTAGATTCAAAGACTTATTTTTCGATGGGAGGAGGGCCTTCCTCTCTAGCTTCTTTGTCTATTCTCTCTTGTTTAGGGGGTTTTTTTCCCCTTCCTCTTTCTCAATACAATACTTACTTATCAAAAATATATATAAATATTAACTGGAGGCATTAGATATGAATTCTAAATGCTCTTGCTACTTTCTTCATTAGCAATTCCTACTGATGTCTGTCTTACAGCTACTATTAAAGTATGCGAGATAACTTTGAATGCAAAGTGAAAAACTGATAGGATCAAAATTTAAAAGACAATGAACACAAGCAAAAAAGAAAATAATGCCTTTATCCACAAAAATGGAATGAGTAATTTCAATGGTGCATAACCTCTATAACCTATATCAAGAATTTGAATGCCAAAGTAAATCAAAAAGGGACTCCTCAACATGAGAGTTACTAGAATGAACCGCTTAACAATTAACAATCCAGCATTTACATTCCAAACCAATAAATTTTCATGAATGTCAAGAAGCATCTCTTTGCAAAGGATACTCTTTGAACAGCTTATCATAGTAACGTTTCACCAGCCTTTGCTCCCAAGATGGATCCATATCATCTTCCTCAGAACGGATGAACCTTTACAGAGTAATAACTTAATTACCAAATTAGCTGACGTCAGGACACTGGTAAAGAAAACAAAACTCTAAAGAAGTTTAAAGTCAACATTCCACAAGAAAAACATAAAATCATACTAACGCATGGGCCTGACTTCTCATAAGTTTTGCACCTTAAGAATCCATGATGCCAAATGAGTCCAATCAAGGTCTTAAGCAAAACAGTACACTAATACTTCTAACAGTGGCTTAAAAAAGAAAATTTGAGTTAGAAATTGATCGGGGTTGAAAAGGAACATAAGCGATTACAATCAAATGACAACAACCCAAGCTTGGATAACATAATAACGATAATAAGTTAATAACTAATAAAATCATTTAAAAAAATTGATACTTGATGTATAGTAAGGAATAAAAGTTTGACAAAATCAACATAGTGCCAGAACGAGTGGTCATTCATTGAAAAAGTTCACACAACCTTAGTTAAAATATGCAAATTTATTGTGAAACTTATTGGATAGGGAGATTATCTCTTTGCAAAACATCTTAAAGAGATTAAAATCCTACAAATAGGACTCAGTTGTCAACAAGTCAGGTTCGAATGAGGTACCTAAACCCAGAACTGACCTGATTATTAGTCAGGTTTGAAAAATGTACCCAAAACCTGCCAAACTGATCGGATACTTGGTCCGAGTAATAAATAGAAAAGTGGCATATCAAGGTACCCAAACCCGACCAAGTTATAAATAGAGTCCAAAAGGATGACCCAAACCTAACTATCAGGTAGTCCAATAATCGGGTACCCACTGAAACCAAAAGAAGGACACACAAGTTTGAAAAGAAGCTCCAAAAAGTATCTTCCATCTGCGCTCCTTTCAAACTTTGACTGGCTTCTTTGAGGAAGGGTTTCTGCCGTCTGGTTGAGAAAATTTGGGGAAAGCCAGTCCCTCCTGGAGTGCACTGTAGAGACCTGCATTTGGACAGTTGTATTGGATGAAATCTTGAAGGCTGATGATCTCATCCACGAGAGAATGACTATCCCGAATAGATGCATTATGTGTAAGCAGCATGTGGAGAGCGTCAAACACTTACTCGTACATTGTCAGTCTGTGAGGCCATAAGGGAGGTATGGAGTTTCATTTTATCATTTATCAAAATCAATTAGGTATTGCCTAGGGACATTGAGATGTCTTCTTGCCTTAGTCAAGCAGGCCATTTGGTGGTAGGAGGAAAAATTCTTTGAAAGGTTCTTCCTTATGACCTTTGTTGGGGTGTTTGGAAAGAGCAAACAATCAAATCTTGATGATTTTCATCAGACATTTTCGGAGGTTTGCAAAGCTATCACGTGAATTTTCAATGAGCGTCTATGTTGAAAGAGTTCCTCGATATCAAGATGGAGGATTTTACTCGTAACTGAGAGTATGTTATTCATGGAGGCATAGCCAATTGTAATCCACTAGCTAATCGTTGTAACTTTTGTTCTTTTTTATCTTATTGTTTATTGGGAATGCTTTTCCCTTTCTCTATACATTTCTCTAAACTTTAATACAATACAGTATCATTACTGAAAAAAAAAATATTGCGAATATAACGTTTGCAGAACAAAGCATGATAAATTTACATGTGTATTACACAAGCAAGAAAGCTTGGTTCTAATGCAAGTGACAAGATGACCAAACCTGTAACCTTCTCTAAGAGTATCTTGATCAGTTTTTAAAGGCAAATCGTCATTTGTGTTTCTTCCCTTCCCATAGAAGCCAACTGCAAGATATACAAAATTTGTTGAAGTAATCTTGAAGTTGTAAATGATGTCATATAAGTCTTCGAGAAAATAAAAGCAAAACAAAATACAAAAATCTTCAACATATATATTAAACTAAAATTCAAAACGATAAGAAAAAGAAAAGAAAAGAACCTCTAGATGTTCAAGTACTGAGAATACATATAACTAAAGAAAGCAACCCCAAAGAAGCGAACAATAAGCTTGGAACTTATTACGAAACAATTAAAATAGTTAAAGAAAAAATGTCTTATGGTGCTCAATCCATCCCCGTACTCAATCTGATACTCAATACAAATCCTCCATTTAAGTTCATTTAAAGAAATTCAAGGATCTCTGTACTCAATATCGTACTTGACACATGTACCAATATCAAGGTAGTGCTTGCGAACCAACAAGATCAAGGTCTATAAATCCCTAGTTCAAGTACCATGGAATGCCATACTTCCACACGTTATTCCTACCATAGTGTTGCCATACCTCATGCCTATACCTATGATGTATAATCGCCACTCTCAATAAGTGACTGGTTGAAGAACAAGCCGCTGGACAGCAATTTTCCTTCATTCTTTAGGTGTTATTACACCTCAAAAGATAACATGTTGACAGGTACAAAGAGACCAGCAATGCACAACCACAAAGGCAGCTCTGAAACACTAAGCACGTCTCCAAATACGAGTAAAACATCCTTTAATATAACAACTTTCTATATATAATTTTAGTTCCCAAGAAACTCATTTCAAAACACAAAAGACCACCAAAAAAATAAATTGACCCACCCCTTCTATAGACCAATAACAATCCAAACTATTATTAACTTAAACTTCGAAACTTTCCTATTTCTAATACAATACCCAAAGATGACTTATTCATAAGACCTCTTACTAATTCCTATTAACCTACGATTTGTTTTCGATACAACATGTGTAGAACAACGGATGCAAAAGGCCAGAAAGCATAAAAGAAGAAAAAGAGATAATTAAAGATAACATTTAGGGGTCTTTTGAGACTTGAGAGGTAACTTGTTGAAGTTATTGTTGACTTGTTTGACAAGTTATGAGGTGACTTATTCAAATTATCCGTGGCTTGTATTTTTCAGTCAAACGTTGATTCATTGAACGGCATTTGTCCATTGAATGGGGCATGAACGTCGATGGGGCCAATTGGATAGGTGTTTGTACCAATATGGGGGTCTCCTTTGGCATTGTTATGGAGGAAACCCAAGAATAGGGGTTTCAGACATGGTTTTAAAGGTGAAGATAGCTTTAGGCATGAACAGGGGGTCAAAGGTGCGACCAAAAGATCTTATAGGGAGGTGGCTTGCCTAAGCTTGATCCTAGGTGGAGGGGGATGCAGTTTTGTTGTTAGAGGGCCAGGGAGCTATATCGTTCCTGATGAGAAAGGGGTTGTACATATGGAACGATTTTTGGGGTGGTGTCTACTTAGGAGATGGGATGGAGACCCAGAGGACCTAGACGATGTGCAGAGATGGGTGGATAGAAGCTGGAAAGTACCAACATGCATGAGGATTAGAAGTATGAGCAAAGTTTTGTCTTTGTTCATCTTCCCGGTGAAGGAGGCGGCAAGGGTTCTTGAAGGGTGAGGTGTTTCTTTATCTAGACGTGAGGAGTAGAAAGGCGGGATGCTCTGTTTCCAAGTCTGAGGGAGAGAGGAGATGGCTGAGGTTGTACAATTAACCATTACATCTTTGGAGGACTGCGGCGTTTCAAGCTCTGGGAGACTTGTGCGGAGGGTTTGTAGCAGTTAACTGAAACACGAAAACTTTAGCGTGTGTCGAATGGGCTCATATTCTGGTGGAACCGGGAGTGAAGATTCCTCCAGTAGCTAAGTTTATGTATGAAGGAAGCGTTTACAACGTTAAGCTGTAGTCGGAAGTTGCCCTAGTAATTTATTCGGCTCCAGGCGATACAAGAGCTCAGGTGGAGGAAGAACTTGCTTTCGATCCTAACAATTGCAATCCCGTGTGGGATCAAGGGGATCCTACTCGCGAGTAGGCCAGTTGGCTACCCTTTTTCTCGGTTGCAGGAAGGGAGCGAAGATGAGGTGGCAGACTTCACACGTAGGAACCAAGGAGGAAGGCAAGGTCAAGGCCACGTATACCCTTATGAGAGGGGTAAGTCAACCTCCAGAAGGATGGTTCCTCAAGCTTCGTATGTTGAGCGATAGTAGGATGTCCGTCGTATGGGTGAAACGCGTCATCCTATAGAGCCACCTTGCCACGTTGTGGATTTCATGAGGGATAGGCGCACAATAGGAGGGGAGGGAAACAGGTGGAAGGGGAGGGGTGATTCGAAGTTTGAGAAAAGGAGGGTTGGCGACTTCGAGATGAGGGAAGAGCTGAGCAACCGTTACGTGGCAGTTGTGCAGCATGGGCGTAAAAATCACAAGTGGGTGGGGTCCGAAGAGGGGGGGGGGAATACATGATTATGGTGTTCGTGAGAAACATCTTAGCAACACTCGCTTTTTTGTTCAAACTTTGGAGGGAAAGTTCGAGTTAATGAACTGGCTAGCTGTACAAGTATGAAGTCGGACTACGGAAGGGAGACGGCTACGTATTTGAATAAAGGTATATTTATATGGGCCAGGGAGCTTTACGGAATACGTAAACTTACGAACGGGACCCAGGCATCTTTATGGATAAATGAAAGGGGTTACTTAGGGAGGTTACTACTTCTTCTAGTAGCTCTGAAGTTTCTAGACGCTACAAGTGCGTTTATTAACCTAGTCTCTTAAAAGGGGAGTGCTCGTTGTTTAAGGGCTCTGATAATGTTGGACTTAGAGATGAAGGAGCATTCGAAGTGGAAGAGAAGGGAAAGGAGGAAGCCATTCGTAGTAGCAGCAGTTGAGAGGAAGGTCGGAGGTTTGTCGGACAGATATAGGAAAGGGTAGAAGCAGCACGTTTGCCGCTGGACCTTTCTAAAGGAGGTTAGGAAGAAGGTTTACTTCTTCGTATTTATCACCCCCTCTTTTGAATTCTTCTTCTTCCTCCTCTTTGCTTCGGCGGCAGGGGGGTGTTCTGACCTCAACAGTTCGAATGCTTTTGAAAGTCAATTAGACGGGGTGATTGAGGTTACTGATTTTGTGGAAATTAACCTGATAAGGTCGATGCCAGCCTTAACTTACTCTAGAAGTGATCCTGAGTGCAGGAAAAGGATCAGATCGAGTTGCGTGATAGAGTGGCACGTATTGAGAGGGGGACAATGCTCCAACTAGACAATGCGTTTGGGTCTGAAGTTGATGTCGTTCCATGCTCTGATTTGGGGGATCAAGTTAAAGGGAAGATACTGAGGAGTTGGCCAATAGAGAGGTGTCAGGATGGGTTCTAGAGAAGGTTTTTAAGTTTGGTACCTTTTGGGCCTATCCTTTGATGGCCATGAGGAGGTTCAGGCTTTATTTAAGGCAATTGAGTTGGACCAGTTACATCTAATGTCAGGAGATATATCAAAACACAAGGATGTGGATACTGGTGGTCAGAAGATGGTAGGACCTCTAGCGGGGACTATTATAGGTACAGAGGGTCAAAGATTAGCAGGATCAGAGTTGGAGAGGGATATGCAAGATCAAAACGGATGCAATCACCCACTCAAAGTTGGTCTTGTTAAAAGAAAAAAAATAAGTTGGCTAGAGAGATGCAGAATTTAGCCGAGAGGAGCCAGTCGACAGATTTGGAGGGGGCAGGGGAAGGGGGTGAGGGGTTGATTTATTCCAATGAATTTGAAGTTTCTATCCTAGAATGTCCGCAGGTTGGGTGGGTCGGATAGAAAGGTGGTGTGTGAGAGGTTCCTCAAGAAATGGGATGTGGACGTGGCCACCTTTTAGGAATCCAAACTGGAAGTCGTCGATGATAAGGTGGTGGAGGATATTTGAGGTAAGAGAGAATGTGGTTGGTTAGTTTTGCTGGTTTGGAACCCTCTTAAGTCTTAAGGTTAGTTTGGTTGACTCGTGGATTGGGGAGTTCACTATTTCAATGGTGTGGAGATGTAAAGGAAGCCAACTAGATTGGGTTCTTACAAGGGTCTATTGCCCCTCTAACAAAACTTTGAGAGGGGAGCTTTGGAAGGAGTTTGATTCGGTTCAAGGAAGATGGTCGTTGTCGTGGTGTATTTGGGGAGATTTTAATGTGATTCGGTTCTCCTATGAGAAGAAGCGGGTAGTCAAGTGACGAAGAGCATGAACGATTTTAATAGCTTCGTGGGGCGGAGTTGTTTGATAGACCTCCCTTTTAAGGGGCCGGATTTTATGTGGTTGAATATAACCAAGATAACCTGATCTTAACCAGATTTGATAGGTTCTTGGTGAACGATGGGTGGATTAGATTCTGTTCAGACATTGGCTAAGAAGTGCTTCTTAAACCGACTTCAGATCATAACCCGGTGTTTCTGGAGTGTGGATGTATCAAGAGGCATCCTCCTTTCAGATTCAAAAACATGTGGCTTCAGGAGCCAAATTTTTAAGAGTTGGTGTCCAATTGGTGGGAGTCTTTTGAGTTAACGGGAACGGCTGGGTTTGTCTTTAGAAGATAGCTGAAAACCATAAAGGGGAAGCTAATAGCGTGGAATAGGAATGTGTTTGGTCCGGTGGATAAGATGTTGGGTGAGCTTTTGGAAGAAATGGCTGCAATTTATGCTATTGAGGAAGGGGTGTGGTGTCAGAAAAACAGGGGAGGAGAGTAAAAGCTAAGAGAGACTACATTAAGTGGGCTCAACTGGAAGAAATTAGTTGGCGGCAAAAATCAAAGGTGGTTGAAGGAACGTGATAATAATACTAAGTTTTTCCACCAAATTGCTAACGCCAGGAGGAGGAGCAATAGCATCTCTAGACTTAGGGTGGAAGGGGATATACATGCCCTCCATTTCACACCAAAACCCATCCTCCCTAGCAAATAGTCCAAGAAACTTCCAGTTTACGTGATCATAAGCTTTCTCCATATCAACCTTGCACAAAATACCACCTCTCCCTTCTCTAACTCTGGAATCCAAGTATTCATTCGCCACCAAGACACCATCCATGATTTACCTCCCTTTTGGTCTGTAATATGTCGTGGCTGGTAACTAAAAACAACAAAAATGACAAATGAAAATGATTATAATCATCAAATAATATCAAATTAAGTTCATTACATCCAAAAATACATGATTTGATGCATTACAATTTCAATGATGTTTTCTAACTTTATTAATTTTTTTTTGATAAGTTAAATTTATTAAATTTTAATTATTATTCAATATTATTAATTATGTCATTAATCAAGGTATTAACAAACCTTAATTCACTTACATTAATGTCCTAATATTACGTATAATTTTAGAAACCCTATCTACTATTAACTTATAGCAATTGCCTAAAGGTTTAAATATTTTTCTGGAAAAAAAAAGTATTAGTTTTTGAGAAAAAAATTTATCCCAACAAAGTTATAGATCGGGCTAAGTTATGCAAAATATAATTAATTCATGCACAACCATGGATGTTCAAGGTGAAAACCAACAAAATAGGGGTTTTCCCCAAATCTTGAATTTTCACCCTAAACAATCTTCAATCTATGCACAAATCTTGTGTAAATTCATCATAGATCCATAGATTTGATGCATTTACACCTAATCTATCTATTTGTAGCAAAAAACAGCAAAATATTTCAACAATAATACAAATTTCATACTTGCATTTTGAATTTGAAAAAAACCCAAAACGAGCTTCGGTTCATCCTCACGATCAATCCGTGAGGTTTTTAACCAAGAAATCTACAATGGATTGGACATTTTTTAATAAAGAATAGATGGGGAGGGATTAATTAGATCAAACATGAGATTTGCGGTGGTTTTGAGCTCAAATGGGATGTTTCCTACATTCAATTGATATGTTTCCATCAAATAATACATTTTTATACCTAATATTTTCTAGTGGTAACCAAGAAAATGGAAATATTTTCTATTTCACGAAAATTAAAAAAATTTCATGTACCTAATATTTTCTTGGGAATTTTTGACATACCCCCCCATGTTATCTTTAAAATTTGACATACCCCCCCACAATTTGAAAAAGCTGACATACCCCCTTATGACTCGGTCCCCTGTCATTTGACCAGTGTTGATCCGAGTTGACTACCGATTTTTTTATTAAATGGCAAAAATGCCCCTTGTCTTCGACATTGGAACAAGGGTTTGGGCAAAAACCCAAACCCCAAATCAAACGGCTGTAGTGGACGGCCAGCCAAGAGATTCCAATGGGTTGACCGCCCATCGCCGGCCACCACTCCAGCAATAATTTAAAACCCAAGGAATAAAAAAATAAAAAATAAAAAAGCATAAAATTTTAGTTTTAAAATTTTCATTAACATAAATGAAAAAAAGACAAAGCAATTTATATTTTAAGCTTTTGAGATGTGGATTTTAGAAAGATGGGTTCTTTCAATTTTAAAATATTCCTTCATGAGTTTTATTTTTTTTGGGGGGTTTTTTCTTCTCAATATTTGTTTAATTCATCAAAAAATATAAAAAATCTCAAGTTCACCAACATGGGTTTTAATTTTTATTTTTAATCTCCCTCTTTTCATGTTTGATTTGGGATTTAGGTTTTGGCCTAAACCCAAACCCTTGTTCTAAAGTTGAGGACAAGGGCACTTTCGTCCTTTAATAAAAAAATTGGTAGTCAACTCGGGTCAACACTGGTCAAATGACAGTGGACCGAGTCATAGGGGGGTATGTCAGCTTTTCAAATTGTGGGGGGGTATGTCAAAAATTCCCTATTTTCTTTTGGTAAACTAGAAAATGGAAATATTTTGGAACATCAAGCCAAGAAGAACATCTATACCTTCTGAAAGGAAAGGATAGAGATTCCTCTTGATCCAGTAAGGGAGAAATTCCAAATTACAATCATAAGGACAAATCAACCAACATGTTGACTACATGGCAATTTATCAATGAAAGCCTATGATTTGGTAGAATATATGTAATTGTAGAGAAGCCAATCGTACACAAGCAAGGGACTAGCCTTAAGAAGATCTCCAAGGAAGTTTTCAGGCTTATTCGTAAGTTTTATAACCTGATTCCAAAAGAACTATCTCATTGACATAGCCTTGATTCTAAGAGTAGGTCTACCACATCAGTAACATGCAAAATGAATCCAACTATACGCAAGAAACTTCGAAGGCAAGTAGGAGGGTTGCTATTAAAAAAAAGGAGGGTTGCTATAAAAGGGCAAATTCACAAAAGCCTTAACCCATGTACCGTTCTTGCTCTCCTTGCATCAAAGAAGGATGGATCATATTAGACCCCATTTCACAATTCAACTTCTCAAGGATTGATTTAAGAAGTTGTGTACCACTAGATACACATCCAATCAGTCAACGAGTGGAAGATGACCTTAATGATCAAAGTTGAGTTATACAAGTGCATGCTTGTGCTATCTTGCCTAACGCCTTGAATACCTAATGTTTGGTATGACCCAAGGAAATAAACTAAATGAAATTATCGAAATATTTCCATTTTCTAGGTTACCGATAGGAAAGAATACTTACGTCGAAATAAGGTTAAATTTTCTGAAATATTTCCATTCATGTCAAAATATTTCGCGTGAACAGTAAATTTCTATCAATTGACAGTGTAAATATGTATTATTTCGGTCGAAATGTTTCAACATGTATGGAAACATTTGAAACATTTCAATCATAGGTAGGAAACATCTCATTTGAGCTCAAAACCGCTATAAATCTCATATTTGAACCATTTAACCCATTTCCATACATTTTGCTTATACAAAAGATATTCCTTAGTAGATTTTTTGGTTCGTGGATTGATCGTGAGGACAAATCAAATCCGAGTTTTTTCAAATTCGAAATATACATAAGGATAAAATTTCTTGCTACAAATAAATAGGTTATGTGTAAATTCATTAAATTTATGAATCTATGATGCATTTAAACTAGATTTGTGCATGAATTGAAGATCGTTTAGGGTGAAAATTTGGAATTTGGGAAAAATCCCAATTTCATTGGTTTTTACCCAAAACATCCATGATTGTGCATAAATTGATTATATGTTGCATAACTTAGCCCGTTCTACAAGTTGGTTGGGTTAAAAAAAAATCAAAAAAAATTCACCCTAATTTTTTTTTTCAAATAAAAAATTAAATAAATGTTATAAGTTAATAGTAAATAGGTTTTCTAAAATTACATATAATGTTAAGAAATTAATGTAAGTGAATAAGGATTTGTTAATATATTACTTAATGATTTTTTTATAATTAATAATTAAATAATAGTTATATAATTAAATATACTTGCCGCGACATATTACAGACCATTATGGTCATTCATTTCCACACTACATATGGTTGTATATTATGGTTTGAAAGCTTATGAGTGTGTTTTTATGCTTGTTTCATCATTTCCCAAACTTTCCACAAACATTTCCACAATATTTCCACGAAAAATGTATTATTTCCACACTAGTCGAAATAAACCTCGAAACCAAAATTTATTTCTTTGGTATGACCTAAGATTGCAAAGATGGGCAGACAGAGAATCATTACTAGTGCTGATTTTAATGAAAACTCATGAAGAAATTGAAGGCATTCTCGATATAGGAGATGTCAAAACACATTGAGGAGGTAGACAAAGCCAGTTTCTTATCAAATGGAAGGGCAAGCCCAATCTAAAGCACATGGATTACTGTAGTACAGCAGCAATACAACGAGAAGATGTATCAACAATATGTCCAATTCAACTCATTGGAGCCGAGTGCTCATCACCCGGGAGATTAATGCAGCACAAGTCAAAGAACTAATGCAAAAGGCCATATAGCATAAAGGAAGAAAAAGAAATAAACAATTGAACATTATGTTCCTCAATCTTTTGAGAGAGAACTTATTGTTGAAGCTATTGGTGACTTGGTTGACAAGTTATAAGGTGACTTGTTTTCCAAGATATTAGTGGCTTGCAATGTAGTCAAAGCTCAGCTAAGTGAACGATTTGCCCAGCCAGCACCCTAGCACCTAGAGCAGGGCCTAAGCGCCACTAGTACAAAAGTGGTTGCATTAAAGCATTCAATATAAGATTAATGATTTATGTGATTTACAAATTAAAGACCAACCTCAGGCAAAACTAACTCCTTAAGGTAGAAGGAAGTTCCCCAAGTAACTCATCCCATTTATATACAAAGGACTCAAAAAACATCCTCTGAAAAGAGGAGAAACATAGGACCAAAGATATTGAAGGGCTTTCACATTCAGGATCACATTCATGTTATATTTGGTTTACATATTAGTAAAAACCCAAGGTATGTATACATGTAAACCTTATAATCAAACCATACTAAGCCTCTTTCTCATCTTCTTCTTTTCTTTTTCCAATTCATATGCTTAATTACAACAAGTGTTCTACACGGTGCAAGTCACCGTATGACCACAAAAACAGCCCAGCCCCCCACCCCCTCTCTTATCTACTTCTTCTTTCACATATAACATCCCTAACCAATATCTTTTAGTGATTCAACGGTTCAACCACAACAGGAGAAACGAAAGTTTGATAGCGTAGAGTGATGCCAACAAAACCACAAAACCTATGATCATCAATACTCCCCCATTAGTGACAAGAAAAATGATTTTATAAAATCCTACAATAGCGCCTATAAATAAATTATTGGAGGAATAATCTCATCCACAGTAATATTCAACATAAGGATATATGTAGCCACCTTCCTTCCATAGTGGAGGAGATTGTTCATCATCCATTTGCTTTAGGACACTAGGATCCAACAAATCAAGAGCTCATTCTCTTCATGCTTCCTCAGTATCCATTTTTTATCTATGAACTAAGCTTATCTATTCTTCCTTCATATAATCTCTTAAAACTGACCCTCTACTCTAAAATCTTTCAAGCATGGCAAGAATTCTAAAAGTTCAATTATCTAGTGCATTCGCACTAAAACAACTAAACCTATATGTCATCATTATACTCACTAGTGACACACGTAAATGCGAATAGATGAATTCCCTGCATTGGCCTACAGGAGTCACTGTACTCTCATTCAAGGTTTAAAACGGCTAGTTCGGGAACTGAGGCCGCTTGCCTCCAAAAGGCAAGGTGCAGCCTCGAGGCGGTGCTAAGGCGTAAGCCTTATTTAAGCTTTATTTTTAAAAAAAATTGCTTTAAAAAATCTAAAAAATATAATTCATTCTACAAAAATTAGAAACAACATACCATGTTAAAAAAAAAATAACTTAAATAAGCATTAAACTAACAGAGGCTATAGCTTTTACCTTAGGAGTGACACTGTCAGGACTTAAGCTGAAGGGAAAAAATAATATTTTACATGTACTTATTAAAAATAATGCAAAAACCTAAAATATAATCACATACCTCAAAAACTCTCCAATGCTTTGATTTCTTGCTTGAGTTTGGTGAGGTTTTCACAAGAAAACCATATGAAGTGATGGAATCAAAATCCGATGAGATTTGAGCTCTCTATGAGAATTTCTCTCTAATGGGAAAACTAGTTATGAAAGCTTTGATTTAGTGTTTCTCCCAAAATAAAAGGTTTTAGATAACAAAATGAAGACCTTTTGGGTCATTTTTAACATAAAAGAACATTAGGGAGGGTATTTTGGCGAAAAGAGTGGAAAAAAGTGAAAGATAAAAAGTAAAAAAAAAGGGTCATGTTTTCGGTATGGGTAGTTCTATTTGCACCCCCAAAATTCCATCAGCACCCCATTTGGGTGTTTTTGGGCCGAAAATACCCTTAGACAAAAAAAAAAACCCAAGCACCCACCCCACCTGGTTGTTGAAGAAGAAGAAGAAGAAGAAGAAAGGAAGAAGAAGGAGGAGGAGGATGAGGAGGTCGTCGTCGTCGTCGCTGTCACCACCACCACAGGTACGTCTCTCTCTCTCTCTCTCTCTCTCTCTCTCTCCACGACAATTGGTGTCGTGGGGACTATGTAGCCCACGGCCAGCCCAACCGTGGCTACCATAGAAGCCACGGCTAGGCTGGCCGTGGGCTACACAATCCCAACGGCAGTTAGTGCCGTGGAGAGAGAGACGCACCTGTGGTGCTGGTGGTGGCGGCGACAACAGCGACGGCGTCGTCCTCCTCCTTCTTCTTCTTCGTTCTTTTTTTTTTTTCTTTATTTTGGGTTTGTTTCAAGGCGAGAGAGAGACTGAGGTGAAGAGGGAAAGGGAGAGAGGATGGTGAGAGGTGGAGAGGGAAAGGGAGGGAGAGATGGAGAGGGAGGGAGAGAGGTGGAGAGGGAGAGATGAAGAGTGGGGTGGGGTGCTTAGGGTTTTTTTTTTTTTTTTTTTTTTTGGTTAAGGGTATTTTCGGCCAAAAGCACCCAAATTGGGTGCTTATGGAATTTTTGGGGTGCAAATAGAATTACCCTTTCGGTATATACAATATAAATTGAGGCTTAAGCCTCGTGTATGCCTCAAGGCTATAGCCTCTATGAACTGAGGGTTAAGCCTCAGAATGAACCTTGAGGCTATAGCCTCGAGGCTTCTTTTGGGCGCCTCACCTTGAGGCATAGCTTCAAAAAGCCTTTTTAAACAATGGTCCCATTCACATTACATTATATTGTAAGGATGTGTGTAGCCCCCTTCCTTCTTTGGTGGAGAGGATTGTTCATCATCCATTTGCTTTAGGACTCTAGGATCCAGCAAATAAAAAGCTCATTATCTGCATTCTTTCCTATGTCCTTTTTTCTGTATATAAGCTGAATCATCAGTTTATCTTTCTTTTTTTGACAAGAAAGAATGGATTAAAGAAGAAGGGTGAACCCCCATGTACAAAGAATGAATCTATTCTTCCTTCTTTAATTTCATTTATTGGACTGGGGCAGTGTTTTGAAAATGAAATTAAACTCACTGGAAGAGAGAAAATTGAACATTTATTACGGATTTGTCAGTTCGTAAATATTCAAATGGAAATTTGTTTAAACCACAGCATCTAAGTCAATCATCATCACATGCAAAATTTAAAAAGATGGGGGGTAGCTAAGTTGTTTTCTTTTCGATTTCCCCTTAACCCGTTTGTTTCCCTTTGTCTATATTTTGTGAGAGATTGGACAGAGCTTGTTCTCTTCTTTTAGATCAAACTTTAACAACCCACGACTCAATAGGAAACTATTGGGAGATGCAGACCTTATGGGATGAATCTCGATCACTACACCGGACATATTTATGATTGTATATTATCATAAATATTTCAATTGTATCATGAAGCCTTTAATTGGGTCTTTAGGTCAAATTAGTTCCTTTAGGATCAATTTGACCTCTTATTATTAATTTCTTGACTTCAATAAGTCGAGATGTTAATAAGTTAGTTTCGTTTGATTAGCTTTATGAAATTGTATTTCATAAATTATAAAGGATTTATTTTAACAAAATTGACTTGATTATTGTATCAGTTATGGATAAGTATTTTAAAAGGAAGTTAGTGCCAGATCTACCTCCTCGTACCGTACAAAAGGATGATTGTGATCAAGTGCAGTCTTCTTCAAAGCGAAGTCATGTAGATGTTGACTTGGCTAATCTTCCTGCAGATCCTGGGTTACAACTCTGTATTTCAAGTTACCATCCAAATGATTAGGACTCGATTCGAAGAGCATATTTGCAAAAGGGTCCTTGTCAGCCTACTAACCATATATTCCCCCAAAAGAAAATGGGAAAATTTCAACGACGCTTTCATCCTTCTTGGTTCAATGAGTATCGTAGCTGGTTGGAGTATAGTATCGATAAGGATGCGACGTTTTGCTTACATTGTTATCTTTTTAGACTAGATAATGGAGGGCAAGGCAGTGGTGACTCTTTTGTAGTTGAGGGATTTGATAATTGGAAAAAGAAAGAAAAATTTCAAGCTCATGTTGGAGGGCCCAGCAGTACTCACAATCAAGCCTATAGGAAGGGTCAAGATTTGTTAACTCAAAAGCAACACATTCAGACAATTTTTTCTAGGCAATCAGACCAAGCTCGAAACGAATATCGAACTCGACTAATTGCATCGATTGATTGCATTCGATTTCTTCTACAACAAGGGTTAGCTTTTCGTGGTCATGATGAATTGGAGGACTCGAACAATAAGGGGAACTTTCTTGAACTTTTGCAATATACTGCTGATCACAATGAAGAAATTAAAAGTGTTGTTCGTCAAAATGCCCCTGAAAATCTCAAATTGACCGCACCTGAGATTCAGAAAGACATTTTGCATGCAGCTGCAATCGAAACTACCAATGAGATCCTCAAGGAGCTTGGAGATGAATTATTTGCTATTTTGATTGATGAATCTCGTGATATATCAATCAAGGAGCAAATGGTTGTTGCCTTACGCTATGTGGACAAACGAGGATGTGTAATTGAGCGTTTTTTAGGCATTGTACATGTTAAGGAAACCACTGCTGTTGCATTAAAGGCGGCGATCGAAACACTATTTTCCAAGCATGGATTGAGTATAACAAGATTGCGTGGACAAGGTTATGATGGGGCTAGTAATATGCAAGGCGAGTTTAATGGTCTTAAAGCGCTTATTCTGAAAGAGAACGGATCTGCGTTCTATGTTCATTGTTTTGCGCATCAACTTCAGTTAGCACTCGTCGTTGTTGCAAAAAACCATGTTCAAATTGCATTGCTATTCAATTTAGTTTCCAATGCATCGAATATTGTTGGAGCTTCATGCAAACGTCGGGATATTCTACAAAAGAATCGAGCAGCTAAAGTTATTAAAGCACTTCAAAGTTGTGAACTTTCAACTGGGCAGGGTATGAATTAGGAGACTGGTCTCAAACGGTCGGGTGATACTCATTGGGGCTCTCATTATTTTACACTTATAAACTTGATTATAATGTTCTCCTCTGTGATTGATGTGCTTGAGATTGTTATGGAAGACAGCTTAAACTTGGAACAAAGAGGTAAAGCATGTGCGTTGTTGGATTCAATGCAATCTTTTGAGTTTATCTTGAACCTACATCTGATGAAGAATATATTGGGAATCACTAATGATCTGTCAAAGGCATTACAACGAAAAGATCAA
Source organism: Euptelea pleiosperma (assembly GCA_035048495.1). Lineage (NCBI taxonomy): Eukaryota > Viridiplantae > Streptophyta > Magnoliopsida > Ranunculales > Eupteleaceae > Euptelea > Euptelea pleiosperma. The sequence goes on along the minus strand of CM068544.1, from coordinate 21,493,943 downwards.
GATATTGTGAATGCTATGGCACTAGTTGAAGTAGCTAAGGACCGACTACAAACGATGAGAGATGATAAATGGAATTCTTTCTTCATTGAAGTTTCTTTATTTTGTGATAAACAAAATATTATTGTTCCTAACATGGACGATGACTTTGTAGCTCGAGGGCGATCATGTCGTAGAGCTGAAGCGATCACAAATCTACATCACTACCGTGTTGAATTGTTCTACACTTGCATAGATATGCAACTTCAAGAGTTGAACAACCGTTTTAATGAGGTGAACACCGAATTGCTACTTTGCGTGGCATACCTGAATCCAAGTGAGTCATTTTGCGCTTTCAACATACATAAATTGAAATGCCTCGCTCAATTTTACCCAGTTGATTTTTCTACAAGAGATCTTAGTCCTTCACGATCAATTAGAGACTTATGTCATTGTTGTGCGCTCCAACAATTCATTTTCAGAATTGAACGGAATTAGCGGCTTTGCTAAGAAGATGATTGAGACGAAAAAGGATATTTTGTATCCATTAGTTTACTTGCTCGTGAAATTGGCGTTAATTCTACCAGTTGCTACTGCCACCGTTGAGAGGGCGTTTTCTTCTATGCATATCGTAAAGAACCGACTGCGCAATCGAATGGGAGATGAGTGGATGAATGATTTGTTGGTCACATACATTGAAAAAGATATTTTTAATAGCATTGATAATGAGGCGATCATACAACGCTTTCAGAATATGAAAACACGTCGAGGACAGTTGTAAAAAATCTTTTATTTGAATTGACTTTTGAGATTCCTCTATTATAGATAATTTCTATGCAGTTGTTTAGATTTATACAACATAGTTTCTGGACATCTTTTGTTTAGTGGGAATTTTTAATTTTCTTTACTTAATGAAATCAATGCTTCGTCTATCGGTGCATAATTATTGGTTGATTGTCGCGTGTTGCCTTGCCCCCCCTGGAACAAAATCCTGGCTCCGCCACTGCGTGGGTGTATTACATAAACTCCAACACTCCCCCTCAAGCTGGTGCGAAGATATCCATCATGCCCAGCTTGCCAGTCAAGGTATGAATAATAGACTTGTTCACCCCCTCTGTTAGTATGTCGGCAACCTGTTCCTGTGTTCTCACATACAGAATACAAATCAATCCTTGTTGAAGTTTCTCTTTGATGAAGTGATGATCAACTTCAATATGCTTGGTCCTATCATGCTAGACTGGGTTGTAAGCAATGCTGATGGCAGCTTTGATGTCACAGTAGAGGCTCATCGGCTCTGTCACCTGGAGTCCCAGTTTCTCAAGCATGGTTCTCAACCAAAGGAGTTCGCATACACCATGTGCCATAGAGCGAAATTCTGCCTCTGCACTGGATCGAGCTACAATTGGCTGTTTCTTGCTTCGCCAGTTCACATGTTTCACAATGAGAGGGAATCGCAGAAACAGAAGAGAAAACAGGAAAGACACGCTTTAAAACTGACACGGGTACATGACCTAGCCGGTTATGCCAAAACATTAGCTGGTCTTTATTGACTCTACTACTACTACTGATGCTAGACTGGTGTGCAGATGTAAAAACCGAAGAATCTAAGATGTATAAGCCACCGTCCTCACGTCCACTGCCAATCGTCCGCCTCGACTCCAGATCTTGAAACACACAGTAAGAAGGAAAAAACGTTACACTGCAGTTAAGACTTTTGATAAGACAACTGACGGATAGTAAATTAGCAATGAATTGCGGAACATGCAAAACATAAGACAAAGAGAGAGCTGGTGTGGCATGAACATCTCATTTTCCAGAGATAGAGGAATAGGTGCCATCAGCTATCCGAACTTTGTCACCACCAGAGCAAATACCATAACTAGAGAAAACGGATGACATACCAGTCATGTGATCAGATGCCCCTGAATCAATGATCCAAGAAGGCTGGAAGGTACAGTAGAGGCGGAAAAAGCAATCCTAGTACCTATGTGAGCAAATGCAGACGTGTAAGTGGAGGCCTGGCCATTGAGTTGGGCCATCATGCGGCGAAGTCGCTCAAGATCTACAAGAGAGAACGAGTCTGTGTCCCCAGAAGAGGTAGACACTGGTGGTGCGGTGTCCTATGTGGCTGAGACTGAGTGCGCTGTGTGAGGTTCCTGTTTTGCTAATTGACGCTGAAGGGAAGTCGAAGCCTGTCCTGGGGGACGTCCATGGAGCTTCCAGCAAGTGGCCTGGATATGGCCCATGCAACCGCAATGATCACACTTGGGTCTGGGTCGGTCCCCAGACTCCTTCGGACTGGATGTCTGGTACTTCTGATTGATAGCAGCCAGGGCAGAGCGGTCCTGAGTATCACTCCCACTGTGGAGTTGCATAGCAGAGCGGCGGTTGTCCTCCCCCTGAATGTAACCATAGACATGTGCTAAAGAGGTAGGAGCAGGATCCCTAGCAAGGATCTTAACACGAGCTCCCTCAAAGTTCGGATGAAGGCCGGAGAGAAACTGGAAGATCTAGGAACGTTCAACCATCGCCTTGAAGGACTTGACATCATCTGCGCACTTGGGGGAGTAACTCTGGTAGTGATCGATCTCCTCCCATTTGCTTCGAAAGGAAACATAATATGTACCAAGCTTCATCTCCCCCTGACGTAGACAAGATATCTCTTGTTCTAGTTCATAGAGCTTGGCGAAATTGCCCACCTGGGAGTATGTCCGAGATACGACATCCCAAACATCTTTGGCCGTTGGTAGGAACATAAACCCTTTGTTGATCTGAGTTTGCATCGAGTGAAGAAGCCAGGACATGACAGTCAGGTTCTCCATAACCCAAATCCGATGAGATTTGTCCTTCGGATCTGATTCTTTAGTAGCACCTGTCAGATACTCACTGTAGCCACAGCCCCCAATGTACATGAGAGCAGAAATCTTCCATTCTAGGAAGTTTGTGCCATAGAGCTTCACAGTGGTGATGTAGAGCTAAGGTTGTGATCTCCATGAGAGCCATGAGTCACAGAACGATCCTCAGAGGAAGAGCCAGAAATCATAGATGTGGCCTCGGGGGAACTCATCGGAGCAGGACCACCAAAAATAGCAGGTAGTGTACCGGAGGCTCCCAGAAAACCGAAGCGAGGTCTAGAGGATCCCTAAAGGCCCAATGAGTGGTGCACCTAGGACAGGAGGGCCTAGAGAGGTCTGATTTTGAAAGAAAATCAAAACCCAAAAAGTAGCCGGGGGATCCGGGTGATTTTTGGAAACTAGGGTTCCGACGGTCAGAAGTCGTCGAATCAAGTTTCGAACTGTTCCTCAAGTAGTGTTGAAGAGGGCGGCAAGGTCAGAGGGGCCTGCTGTTGCATGAATATCACAAAAATCCAAAACCCAAATAATATCTGCAAATCGGGCTGATTTTTGGAAACTGATGATCCGGCAGTGACAGTCCCTTGGTGAATACTGGAGGGGGCGACTAGGGTAGAAAACCCTACCGTGGTGCAGATCTCAAGAAAATAAAAAACCCAAAAATCCTCGAAGAACATGTTGGCCGGAAAAACACTGGAAAAGCTTGAGAAGAAGACAAACTGGATCTTTAATGTGGCTGGGGGAAAAAACTAACCAGGATATAAGAGCCTCTAGTGTTTTGCCTTAGGATTAATCCCCGGATAGCGCAGGAATGATCTCTGCGATTTTCTCAAAAGTTCTCATCGACTCCGGATGCTCACATAACCATCTTAGATCGGAATAGAGTCTCTAGGGGACAAAGACACATGCCCTAGAGCTACCATGCTCTGATACCACTTTAATGCAGGACATTTAACCAATACTCCCCAAAAGCCGCGACTGTTGGTAGCGTGAGATTAAATTCCTTTATATCATAAGATCTATCTAGGTTCTCAGTTGACACGACCCCTCGTGGGCCCATATCACACAGGTCACCCTACCCCGAGTGTGCCCCATATTACGCAGGCTGACCTACTCGAACCGGGTGTGAAAATGCCCCTGCATTAATCACCCTCGGTGAGGAGACTCGAACACGAGACCTCCCGCTCTGATACCATGTTGTAAATAAGGTTGTAACCAATAGATAAAGATTGTAGATAGAAGAGGGAAAAAGTGTAATGGAGGCGAAAGGTGGAGAAGGAAATTAGGGTTAGGGAGAGAAGTTGTGGGAAGAGGAGAGAATGAATTGTTAATTCATTCTCTCTCACACGCTGTATATATATATATATATATGAAGGGGAGAAACCCTACAAAAGAGAACACTATTCACGTGGTACTATTCGCGTAACACTATTCACATGAATAGTGAAAAACCCAAAAAATGTCCCACGTGGGAAACTCCAACACGGCTGCCTTCTTTAGTTCTTTTCATTGCCTCTAGCCAATATCTCTCAGTGATTCAATCACAACGGGAGAAATGAAAGTCTGATAGTATAGAATGATGGCAGAAAAGCAACAAACCTATGGTCGTCAAAACTCTCCCAGCAGTGACAAGAAAAATGGGTTTATAGAATCCTACAATAGCGCCTATAAATGAATTATTGGGGGAATAGTCTCATCCACAGTTATATTCAAACATAAGGATATGTGTAGCGCCCTTCCTTCTATGGTGGAGGAGATAGTCCATCATCCACTTGCTTTAGGATACGGGGATCCAACAAATAAAGAGCTCATTATCTGCAAGCTTCCTCAATATCCAGTTTTTTATCTATAAATTAAGGTTTATCTATTCTTCCTTCATATAACATCTTACAACTGACCCTCTAGTGTAAATCTTTCAAGCACAGCAAGAATTCCAAAAGTTCAATTATATAGGGCATTATCACCACAACAACTGAACATATATGTCTAAATTCCTACATTAGCCTACATGAGTAATTGAATGAAAATGTAAGGATGTGTGTAGTCCCCTTCCTTCAGTGGAGAGGATTGTTCATTATCCATTTGATTTAGGACTGTAGGATCCAGCAGATAAAAAGCTCATTATCTGCATGCTTTCCTAGTGTCCCTTTTTTTTGTCTATAAGCTGAATCATCTATTCTTATTCTCTCTATTTTTTCTTCTTCTTTTCTTGGACAAGTAAAGAAAGTGTGATTTAACGAAGCAGCGCAAACCCCAATGGACAAAGAATGCATCTATTCTTTCTTACTTTATTTTCCTTTATTGGGCATGGCAATGTTTAGAAAATAAAACTAAACTCACGGGAAGAGACAAAACTGAACATTTACTACTGATTTGTCTGTTCATAAATATTCAAATGAAATCCCCTTATATGCTAATTGACAGACAAACATAATAAATGCAAACAAATTCCACGGACTAGTTAGTGCTACCCTCAACACAAACTAAGATGGAGGTTAAATATCAGTAGTTTGTTCAATTAACGGTGCTATTTCCTTTTAGGATGAGTTACTGTATAGATATTATTTTAATGTAAAAGAGAGACATAATTGGGGAAGGGAGTTCCCAGTGTAATAGAAATAATTGTGATCCTTGTTCATATATTTAGTAAATAAGTCAAAACACTTATTTTGGGACAGGAGGAAGATAGCGGAAATTTCAAGATATACCTCCCTTCGATAAATGATAGTCTACCTCAATATGTTCTGTTTGAGCATAAAAAAGAAAAGGTTCATTGCATTTTGATTATTGCCTACGAGAGTAGTAGACTGGCCCGAATGAAATCCTATACCTTTCAGATGAAGGTGAAACAAAGATTTCTGCAACAATTGTTGACATGGCTCATACTGAGGTTTAATGTAGTATTTGAATAACAACTTTTGCTCTCTACTACTTCACAATGCTAAAAATTAGCTGAATTACATGTTGTTTATGCCAATGATTTCATGGGAGAGATATGTGGTTACGATTTAGCTATGCATGATCTGAACATGGGTTGTACAACATGGGATTCTTAGTGTTGCACATGAATATTTAAGTGGAGATTCAAATGAAGAAGTGTACATGAGTCTCCCTCTTAGGTTTTACTCTAATGGGGAGAATAAGGGGTATGGTTGCAAAAGTAGGACATTTATGGGTTGAAGCAATCTCCTAGAGCTTATTTTGATCACTTTTTTTGAACCGTTACCTCCTTTGATTTCCACAAATGCCAATAATCACTTTGTATTCGCCCACCAAGGTTCTTAGGGGACTACAGTGATTCTTGTTTATGTTTATAATATGGCGGTGACTGGAGACGATCAATGATTGATCCTCATAAGTTGTATCGGTGGCGAGCTTTTAATATTAAAAAATTGGGACCTTTAAAGTACTTTATTGGCATTGAGATTCATCACTCAAGGCAAGAGATTTTTACCTCACAAAAGACGTATGCACGTGATCTTCTTCATGACACCAGAACACTTGGTGCTAGACCTTATGCCATGCCCCATGAGGTCAATCATCACCCCTCCACTGGCGAGAGTGAGCTTCACCCTGACTCTAGCAGCTATTAGAGAATTGTGAGTCATCTCATTTACTTGACCATCAATTAGCCAAATCTCGCAAATGCTATTGGGGTACTCAATCAGTTTATGCACGCCCTTGGAGTGCATCACATGGAGGTGGCCAATCGAATACTCCAACATATTGAATCTACTCCAAGTCCAAGCTTACTTTATTTTTTTATTTTTTTATAAGTGTAAGCTTTATTAAAACCAAAAAGAGGAGCGAACAGCAAATAAAGCAAGGTTGAGATGACCTACAAAGACCAAGCTTACTTTATCGCTCCACTAGCCACCTTCATATCTATTATGCCTATTCTGATGCTGACTAGACTGGATCAGTGTCAAATCACCATTCTACAATAGACTATTGTACCTTTATTGGAAGGAAACTAGTCACCTGGAAAGAAAGAAAAAACACAACCAATTGTGGCTAGGTTCATCATCAAGGCAGAATACAACTGACATTGCCAACATCCTCAAGAAATCTATTCCTTGTGCCACCACTGTTTTAGAAGGCAAAGGCGAAGGCGTGGGGATTCAAGACACAAAGCGTAAACCTCATGCTCCCATCATTTTTCAAGTAAAAAAATAGAAATGAAAGAAATAAAGGATAATAGTCGGATAATATAAAACAATAATAAATGAAATACATATTGGTTGAGACCTACGCCTTGACACACATTTCAACACATGAGGCGTACGCCTCAAATGCGCCTTACTATCGGATGCATGTGCCTTAGTAAGCATGCTTCTTGCCGGACACGCCTTGAAGCCTTTCACTTATGCCTCACCACAACATGCACCTCACACGTCTTTTTAAACACTACAAGCCAATTGTATTTGTCCAAGTTGGGCATTTTTTAACATTCATGCTCCAACTTGTGGGGGAGTGTAGGGGGTCATAGAAGAAATCATTGTATTTGTAATTATAGTTCAACCACTCTTAAAGAGCATATATGTAATCTCACTATGGTAAAATAATAAAAGGGGGTGCAAGTTTGTTCCTTTTTCTTAATAGACTTATGTGAAAGAAGTGTTCATTTCTCTTAATAAAAGGGGTGCAAGTTTGTTCCTTTTTCTTAATAGACTTGTGTGAAATAAGTGTTCCTTTCTCTTAATAAAGGTGAGTGAAAGAAGAAAGATTGAAAAACTAAGTTTTTCTCCCCAAAGTTTTAGAGGATGGGGCGGGGAGAGGTTGACCTAATCACATATCAGGCTGTACAGCTTATGTTAACACTGACAAATATGTTACCATCCTTTAAAGATGAGACCAGAACCATTTGAGACATCTTGGACTATGGTAATTAGCCTCAAGAGTCAAGAATTGAAAAGATATATTTTGATTACACGTATCAAAAAATATATATATATATATATATTGCTAAATCTTTCAATGTCTTCACAGGACTAACTACTTGTCAATACATGGGAATCAATGAAGAAACCATCTTACATGTTTATGTCTACTCTTTCTTAATACCAGAAATAGTCCATTCGCACATAGGTAATTGATGCTATGACTTGGATAAGCACCAGAACAAAGAGAATGAGGTAGAGAGAGAACTCCTGTGCTCTTTAAGACGAAACTTTCACAATGAATCTCAAAGGACATTTCCCAAACAATTGGTGAGTAACTTAAAAATGACAACTCAACCTCATTCACTTCATTGTAACTCTGCATTCTCCCTTCCACGAAGCTCTTAGCTTACTTTGCAACGTTTAGAAAGAAAGAAGGAAGTCGGCTAACTTCAATTAAAAGGAATGAAGAAAATTACCAATGGGGTCGATTTACAGAGTACAAGACATCATATAACTAAACTAAGAAATACATTAATAAGTAGCTTGCGGCTTCCAAGGAAGTAAGCAACCAAAAATGCATTGCTTACACCAGCACGATTCGAATCAGGCACGTGGTTGGAGTTTTTGAGCTATTTGATACAGCACCATCTCACAAACGACAAAACAGGCGATTACCGGAATAGCAGTTTTATCTATTTCACAGAAAAATAGTTGAAATGACATGATGAATTTAACCAAAATAACCCAATTAACAACAATTCACCATTGAACCAATCTCTCAGTACAAAACCGAAAAAAAAATTGCAGATTTCTGAATTGCATCAAAATGATGATGACATGAAGATTAAGTCCGTGTTGGAATTCGATAGCTATCCAATACACCATCTTGCGAACTACCAAACGGGCTACTATCGGGAAGTTATTGCTATCTAATTTAAACGAGAACCTTAGCTGAAATTGGATAATGAATTCAACAAAATTAACTAAAATTAACAACCAATTGTACATAAATCGATTACGTGAGACATAGAATCGAAGAGAAGTGACGGAAACGAAGATTTTATCTCACCGTAATCCTTCAAGAATTTCTTGTGACGATCGTAAGCGCTGAGCCCTCGAACATGGGCTTGATAGTGCCTGCAACGCCACTTGGGTTAATTTTGTGGAAAAAAAAACAAAGTTTCAGATTGAAATCGATAGAAACTTACTGTTTTCGCTCTTCCTTTTCGAATATTGCCGATTTAAGAGACCCAAACGACGCCATATTCACTTCTCAGGCAGAAAAAACTAAAAAAATTCGATTCCTTGGTCGAGTTTGAAGAGAACGGAGAAGCGGAAGGCACGTGAAATATACAGACGGAGAGGAATGGGGCAGGTTTTGATTCATTAAACCAAAAAGGAACGGTTTTTTACATTTTTGGTGGGGTGGCGTTATTTGCGTTACCTTTTTTTGAGTGACACCCACCTCACCTCTTGGTGTGCGCAAATAAGTTACAACACCAAAAAAAATAAAAGATACAAAAAAGTAAAAAACATAAAAAAAAAACCTCCACCACTGAGAGAGAAGAAGAAGAGAAGGAGGCGGACAAGAACCTCTTCTTCTTCTCCTGGTGGCCTCCTCTTCTTCTTCTCTGAGCGGCTTCTTCTTCTTCCTCCTCTTCTTCTTCTCTGGGAGAGAGAGAGAGAGAGAGAGAGAGAGAGAGAGAGAGAGAAGAATAAGAAGAAGATGAAGAGGAGGCCGCCCAGAGAAGAAGAAGAGTAAGAGGAGGCTGCTCAGAGAAGAAGAAGAGGAGGAGGCCGCCGCCCACCACCAGGTAAGAGAGAGGGAGGGAGTGGTGGTGGTGGTGAGTTCCTCTTCGTTCAGTTTTTTTTTCTTTTTTTCACACAACTTTGGGTATGTACAGATAAGAGGTGGGTGTCACTCAAAAAAATGTATGTGCAAATAACGCCACCCTTTTTGGGGGTGTGGGAAAGGTTTTAGTTTTGGGACGGGATATTGCCACCACCCTTTTAGTCTACCCACCCATTTTATATACCCACCCACTCATCTCAATTTAGATTCCATAATTTCAGCAAATTCTAAGGCATATTATTCTAAGGTTGATCCAAATACTATGTCATCAATACAGATTTACTCAATTAATAAGGATTCACCTCATTTTCTAATAAAGATAGTTTTATCCACATTACCTCTAGAGAGTTCATTTTCTAACAAGAATTGAGTAAGCCTTCCATACTGAGCTCTAGGAGTTTACTTAAGGCCATACAAGGCTTTCTTTAGTCTAAACACATGATCAATTTGAGTAGGATCCTTAAATCCTTTGGCTTGCTCTACTTATACGTCTTTCTCTAGAATACCAATTTAAGAACGTACTCTTAACATCCATTTGATAGAATTTGAAGTAAGTGACAAGCTAAAACTAATAAGAGTCTAATGAATTTTAGTTTAACGAGATAGACAAAAGTTTGATCAAAATCTATTTCTTAAACTTAAAAATAATCTTGAGCAACTAACTTGGCCTTATTTCTAATAGTAATTTTATTTCCACTAAGTTTGTTTTTAAATATCTATTTTGTTCTGATACCATTTTTATCAAAATTGTAGGGGGAAAATTAGATCTTATCCTACACAATCTCGAGGTAGATCAGTTAGATCGGAAAGATCTGAAGCTTCAGGATCTAGATTCTTCTTTGCTGCAGATGATAAAATAATCTCCCCCAGAGTGGTGATGTACCTGTTGACAACACTCCAACGCTCAAGTCAGTGAATGCTTTCTTCTCGCGAGATAAAACACGCAAGATTAGATGAAAGAGAAAAAGAAATGACTCTAGAACATGAGCTCGGGGTTCAGATCCCTTTCTCAGTTCTGGAAGTACTATATTTATAGTTTGTGCATGGTCTGAGTCATACCCCGCAAGTTCACTTCTCATTGAGCAGATCCAATCCTAGAAGAATATGTCTGACGCAACCTCTTCTAGTTAGATATGAACTTCTTTCATTCAGTTAGATCTGGAAATGCCCAGGTGGCGACTTACGCGGCAGATATTTGAATGAAAAAGTGGCAGGGGATGTCTGTAATGGTCAGACATGTTGCCCAGTAGCATATACTATATAGATATTGATCTATCTTTAATTTATTTGACTAGGATACTTATCTGTTCGTGGAATTTGATGTTGTGACTTGTCGGGAAGGGTTGTATGCTCTATCTGTCAAGTATCTAATGAAAGACTTGACGGGAAGGATTGAACTCCTTGACCATCAAGTATCTAATGAAATACTTGCCGGGGAGGGTTGAATGCCTTGACCGTCAAGTATCTATGGAAAGATTTGCGGAGAAGTGTTCGAATGCCTTGTCCATCAAGTATCCAACAAAAGACTTGTCGAGAAGGGTTTGAATGTCTTGTTCATCAAGTATCTAATGAAAAACTTGTCGGGAAGGGTTGAATGCCTTGTCTGTCAATTATCTAATGAAAGACTTGCCGGGAAGGGTTTGAATGCCATGTTCGTCAAGTATCTAATGAAAGATTTGCCGGAAATGGTTGAATGCCTTGACCGACAAATTAATTACTAAGTTATATGATTTTCGTTACCTGCTTTTCCTGAGATATATCTCTCGGACATCTCATCGTGACATCCCATCGTACATGTGGCTCTTTCTGATGCGCCTTTTGTATTGCTAAAAAGATGATGACTGTCTTAGGTGAGTCTTGTCGGCTCATTTACTCACACATGCTTCAAGGTGACAGGTGTCTGTTATTGCATACTGATATTCGCTTAAAAGTGCGTATTTTCCACTATTATCCTCTAAGTGTTATCACACTCTCCTACGTAAAACTGCTTTATTTATCCACTTTTCTACGTAAGAGTGTCTTCCACGAAATGGTATATTTGCATGCATTAAACACATTTCTGAAAGTCTAGATATGAAGTCATTTGATCAAGTCTCATTACGCGCTTTTCTCTTGCAGGAAACCCTATCAGGCTATTCTCGAGACTGGTGAGCCCACGATCATCTACAAAAGCCCACTATCAAAGCTCAGAGAACCAACATGCTAAGACGAGAAAATATGGGCCAAGCACGGGCTAAGCCAAAGGATCACAGAGCAAGCGAGTGAACCTTTGAGAGAGACAACAAATAAATTTGATTTTACAACTACGGGACTAACATGTGTCTCAAAGCATCTGAGAAAGCCACACTAGAGAAAAGTGAGGACCACAACTTAGAATCTATCAAAGGAGAACCATTGGGTCGAAGACTAGAGAAGTACAAACGAGATCGATACTTGAGAGCGCACAAATAAATATACTTGACACACGCAAGGGGCCTAGAGAGTAGGGCTGAAGCAACCACTACAGAAGGATACTGATTTCGATAAGATGTAGAGTTGGCAACCAGGAACATGCTTGGGAGATGGTAGGCCGAAGCACATACCCCATCTAGATTGGGCAGCGGAAATAGATGGTTGACATAATATGGAAATGATCGCATGTGGGACATGTATATTAATTGATAAGTCAGAAGAAAAATTGACGTCGACCGCAAGGCTTGCAGGAAATGATGGTATGAAGCACGTTGATCGTGGACATAATGATCGAAACGGATGTTGACAAGTTGATATTCGAGGTAGTTCAGCCAAGAAGAAAGACGTTTTGAGGAAATGTTCATGGTAGATTGGACAGCAAAGCAGTGCAAAGTTGGTGGCATCACATGGCAACCCTGAAGGTGACGTGCGTGGCGTACAATAGTTCACATGGCAACCCGAATGGAGGTGAAGTGGTATACGATCATGATGATATGGAAATCTTGATGAAGATGCATGATCAAGGGTTGGGGCAAGGCTATTGATGTTACTATAGGGCTGAACTTAGGTTGGACCAAACATAGGACGGTTTCCCCTTCATTTCTTTATATCCATCTCATACCGTCAGATCTTATTGGATCCAACGGTTCTCCCCCCTACATACCCAACCCTAACTTCTCCCTATATAAACTCTTTATTCACGTAGAATAGAGGATTCTCTCTCACCTTCTATTTTGGCCAAGCCGTCCTCACAAAAAAAAAAAAAAAAAGAGAAAAGGCTATGCCTTCTTCCACGTTTGGGGAGGAAAAAAAAGGGATTCTTCTCCTCCACGATCTCCATGGGAGGTCCATATCTCCTCAGCCGTTCTCTCCCTTGACTGGTGCGCTCTCACCAGCACTGCTCCCTTCATCTCCTCATCCAACTGTCTCCTCCTATTCAAAAAGAAGAAGTAGAAAAGGACGTCCTCCCTTCATCAACCGCCCCTACAAGTCCAGCACTTCTTGCTGGACCAGCCTGCAACCTTTTCAAAGATTGCCAGAGTTGTAGGTTACAGCTCCAGCGATCTCCATTGATGCCGGCACACCTTCCTTTCCACCACGGAAGCCAACTCTATTGATGGGCAAGTCCATGTTATCTCCACTCGTCAACCCCTAAAAGGATAGAAGATCTTCACGTTCTCAGATCCTTTTCATCCTCCCTGCAGCACCAAGCAACCATGATCGCCAACAGTTGCTCTTCGCTTGGATGATCACCACCTGCTCACCGATTGCACCACCATTTTCTCCATGAGAACCACCGGCAACTCCAGACCGCCCTCCTCTCCACGGTGCGCCTCCTCCTTGCTAGGCGAACTCGCTGCAAGGTCTGCAACTTCATCGGAGATACAGCAAATCGGCTCTTCTCACCTACTCCTACAACCAGCTCCACCCATCATCAAGAGACGGTCCTCCTCACGTCCTTGCAGATCTACAACAGTCGGGCAACACCACCAACAGCCACCATGAACCGCCTCTCCTCTTTAACACACCACCATGGATCTGCAAATCAACACTGCCCATCACCATTGATGTCGGCCAAGAGTTGCAGTCCGCCCCTCCATTTTAGATCCAACTTGCTGCCAAACTGGTTTCCATCCCAAAGAGAGAGAAGAGGAAGAGAGGAGGCATGTCCTCCATTGCTACTGCTCACCTTTGTAGCATGCTACGTCCTCACCCACTTGCTATCTTCACCGTCCATAAGTTGCAGCCTGCAACAATCCACGGCTATTACCTTGCGTGCTTGAGATCCTCCTCTCATACCACCACCAATAGCCACCAACGTCCTCTTTATTATTGGCCGAACAACTTGCTGCTGCTACCACTATCTTAAAGAGGCAACCTCTCCCCAAAGATTCGAGTATGCACAGCCCAGATCTCCTTCTTCAAATCATTCTCATGGGCGAGTGCAACTTCGATAAGTTGAGAGGTGACTTTCTCTCTCTATCTCATCACTTCTCTCTCTCTAAATTTTGATTTTACTTTCTCTTTCTAAGTTGTCTCTCTAGAGTCCATCACTTTCTCTCTATAAGGCTAGTGACTTTATCTCTCTCTACCATGAGTTTCTTTGTCTAGATTCTCTCTCTAGAGATCCCCAGGCTGATCGCCTTTTTGCACCGCCGACTCCATTCGGTGAATGCAAGAGGGTGAGTTTTTCTCTCACCTCTACCTTGTCGGCTGGTAAACGATCGAGGTGAAAAATCTCTCTCTACTTTCTTCCTCTCTCTCTAAAAGTTCTATTTACATGCTTTCTAGGATAGATTTACCGCTTTATTTAGTTCTGTCATTTATTTCATGTAAGCAACAGTTTAATTAATGCAATTTGATTTCGATAATTTTAGTCTTCTCCGGATCTCATTTGGATGTGTTTTAAATCGACTCGCACATTCTCATCTCTTCCACCATTATCTTTTTTCTTTGTATATTATCTGTCATTTCATGTTCTTATTCGCGCTAATCCGACTAATCCCAAGTGCGGATCGACATCCGACACGAGCCACTATGCAAAATTGCTCATTTTACAGGTTAAATGTCTCGGATAAACTAAAAATGTGTTGAAATTAGGGTTTCCGTAACCAACGACGCGGAAAAACCCTACTTTCACATACTGCACGTGCTGTGGAAGGAACACGTGTAGTTCTCTGATAGGCTGGAAAACACGATACCCACAAAAATGCCTAGTTACTAGAAACTAGGCATCGTTTCTCTTAAGTTTGTATCCATAATCATCAGAGATATCTTCGTCAATATTTTTGGGTCGATTTTTGAAGTGAAATACAAATGACTAATAGTATTTTCTAGTTTTAACCCCACTGTCTAAGTTTCCAATATAGTAGTGGATGATACTCTTTTATGAATCTATTTCATTCTGTTTGGTCTTGAGCAATATGAATGTCATCAAATTGTTTTTCAATATTTCGCTCTTCATCCTTAATTTTTTGCTCAACAAAATTTGGTTATTCGTCATCAATGACTACATTTATAGATTTTTTTACAATTGGGATTTTCTTGTTAAAAACTTGATAACTATACTCTTAGTAGAATATCCTAAAAATCCTTCATCACTTTTAAACACAATTTTTCTTAAGTTTTCTATATCTATAAGGATGAATAATTTATTACCAAAAATTTGAAGTATTCAACATTAGGTTTCTTTACATTCCACAATTCATAGGTTGTCTGAGATGTTCTAAACCTAAGATCCAATTATGATATAACAAGATGTGCTGATAGCCTAACCTATATATTACTATGAAGATTTTTACTTGTGAGTAAAGCACAACCCATTTATTGTAATATCATATTCTTTCTTTCGACAATGTTGTTGTGGGGTCTTAAGGGCTGATAATTAATGTTTTATTCCCAATTCTTCATAATATTCTATAACTTTTTTATTTTCAAATTTATCTCCATGACCACTTCTAATTCTAATAATAGTGAGACTTTTCTCATTTTGGACTCTCTTACAGATTTTTCTAAATTCCTTAAAAGCATCAAATTTCTCTAAGAAAGGCTACCTAAATAAATCTAGAATAGTCATATATAAGAGTGAAGAAATATCTTTTCCCTCATAAACTTTTTACCCTAATAGCGAGGCTATTAAATACATTCCTTTATCTCGTTCTTTCCTACTTTTCATTTCTCTCTAGAATTCTTTGTCCAATATTCTTAAGGGATATCAGTTGCATAATCATTTTTAGCTATACGTTCGGTAATACTTCTCCATTAGTGTTCTGATTAACTTTTTTTTCTGTTTCCTCTCTCTTCTCAAACCTTACTAGAAATGTCTTACCTTTTTAGAAGAGTTTTCCATGTTCGTTGTCCAATCTTATTCAGGGCTACCAGATGAGAATAAGAAACCTTTTAATACAAAGAATATTTGCATTATAAAGAAATAGCCACATAATTACGTATCTATTAAGCCCAAATGTCACCTCTTAGTATAGATCAAGGAGAGATTAATTGTAAAGAATATTTTAATATTCTAGTTTTGACAAAGATTCCATGTGACATAAAATATTCATGTAACCGTTCATACAAGCACCAGTGTAGTGTTGAAGATGTCGTGGTACACATACTTTGTCAACTACGTGAAAACTAAAAGACAAACAGCAAGATTCAGACGGTTGGCGACATGAGTCATCTGAGTAACTGCCCATTTGTCGGTTATAGATCGTG
The DNA here is from genome assembly GCA_035048495.1 of Euptelea pleiosperma. Taxonomy (NCBI): domain Eukaryota; kingdom Viridiplantae; phylum Streptophyta; class Magnoliopsida; order Ranunculales; family Eupteleaceae; genus Euptelea; species Euptelea pleiosperma. Next base: position 21,477,714 of record CM068544.1, on the reverse strand, counting down.
TACGTTCGCTTAGGAATGTAAGTGACTTAGTAGCCATAGGAATATGTTTAAGATGAATAAAATATAATAGTCAATAGACAAATCCGAGTCTAAGTCAAGATTATTGACTTTTAGGAAAATCCGATCAATTGGACTTTTTAAGCTAATCGATTAGAGACCTCTGTATAATCGATTGAACTCTATAAGACAGAACTTATTTGAAGCCCAATCGATTGGAGACCTTTGGGAAATCAATTGGACTCTATGGGACAAAACTTATATATGTTTTATCAATTGGATCATTGGTACAATCAATTGGATTTACAAAGGAAAACTCCATTCGTACAAGACCAATCGATTGGACCCTAGAGTGCAATCGATTGGACCAAAAGTACAATCGATTGGACTTCATGCGGATTGAGTCTTTTCAGATCCGAAATTCTAGTTTCCACTTCCCTCACTTATTAATAGAGTCAGGGCTACGAATTCTATAAATATAACCCATCTTTGGACTTATTAAATACACATTGGAATACAGAGAAGAAAGTTTTATTTATCAAGAGTGTCTATTCAAAGAGCAAAAAGTCATTAGTTCTCATTAATATCTTGTAATTTTTTTTCTTCTTGATCAAAGCCAAGAGCTTGATCTTTACTCAGCTTAGGTCTTCCAAATAGAAACTTGACCTAGAAGTCTGAGAGTACCAATGTGACTCAACACCAATTGAGCAACTTAGGGTTCAGGGTGTACTGAGTCATTCACCTTCAGCAAAGACTGGAGAGTTGAGAATTAAAATCAGGGTGGCTGATCGAATATAGGTTTGGGGAGTACTAAACTGAACAAGCGGACAATGCTTCTTAGCTGAAAGGGCTTGTGTGGATTCATAGCATTGATTCAGAGGACGTGGACGTATCAGCAGTAGGCCTTGGCTAAGGTTGGAAGCTACATTTGCAATGGTACTGCGTAGATAACCTTTGTTTCGTTTAACTTTTCAGTTAGTGATACTTTCTGTCTAGACGTTGTCCCGTAGTTTTCCTTGACTAAGGTTTTCATGTAAAAACTCATTGTCTTGTGGATGTTTGATTGTTGTTCCGCTAATTGTATTGATTAAATCAAATGACGAAAAGATAATATACCACAAAAGTATATTTTGTTTGAGTCGGTTGTGAAAATCTTTTTATCAATCAATTAAAGCATGCGAGTTTATCACCTTACCTTGACCAGTAAAATTATGATAGGTTAGATTAATTTTTGAATACCTAATCACCTTCCCTTCTAGGTATTTCTGATTAAAAGGAACGGGCCGATTATTTTCATTAATGTACTTAAAAAAAGATTTTTTTTACTCTGTCACTGGGGTAGAAAGTGATTCAACCTTTTGTGTTGTTTTGTTCTAACAAAAGTAATGATTTGTTCGCTTTGATTAAAAAAAAGATTTGTTTACTTTTGTAAGATAGTAAGTAAAGGAAAATAGGATTTGTTGACTTTAATATAGAGGAGAGAGAAAATAAAATATTAAAAATAAAGAAAATAATAAAAAAGTAGGTTGTTTAGATAGAACCTACTCTCTAGGTAGTCCTTGCCTCCATTCCATGCGTCAGAACATGAGTGGGGGTTGAGGCATCATATCAACCAACTGCATTTCCAAAAAGGGTTCGGATCAGGGGACACAAATTTGGACACAAAATTTCACACCAACTTTGACGTACCCCCACATTGAAGATAAATCAATGGCTGATTTTTGGTGAGGATGATCTCCTCACCATATAGATCACCCCCCTATAAAAAATCAGCCCATTCTAAAATTTCTAACCCCATCAAATGTGGGTTTCAAGTTAACACTAAAAAATAGAAAGTCCATAATTCTTCAACTTGTAAACCAGGCTACGAATATCATAATGATTTGAATTTTTGTGAGGTTGATCTCCCACCATAGAGACCATCCTCACTAAAAATCATCCCATTTCAAAACTTCTAATTTATATATTGGTGCCCGCCAATATTTAGGTGTGAAATTGTGTCCCCTGATCCTGACCCTTGGAAAAAATTTGCTTTGGAGAAATGTGGGGCCACATGCGTTGGGTATATTCTAGGACGGAGTTGGGCCCACATAATTTGAAACATATCTTAAAAGATACTCCCATTTATGTTCCCGCAGCAAATTCTTTTCCAATTGAGAGGAAAATACTGGGTCACATGAGGTATATTTTTTAGATATTGCAGTAGAAAAATCTTTGATGTTCAAAATTCAAGTTGCTCCTCCCAAAATGCTACATGGCACTCTTTTGAGCCCACTGACCGCATGGATGTTTGGTGCATCCCTTGGTTGATCTACACCAATAATCAGCTTGTGTTTCGGGCTGTTTGATTGCCATTTGATCCACGCATTTTTTTAGGGTACTCAAATCCAACGGATAGAAAGCATCGATTAAGCTGATTTAGTGTGTCTATCCAGAGTGGGTCAAATACCTTGCGATCCGTGGGCCCAACAGAGTGTGGCACATGACATTTTGGGACGGGCAAACATCATTTGAAGTTTTGTTTGAACATCAAAATTATGACAAGAGAAAACCCCTAAAAGATAGCCCCATGTGTGTCCCACCAGCGTTACATAGGGGTGTATGGACACAAGGATACATCTATCCTGAGAATAGAACTTCCGCAAATCCAGATGGGGAGACTGCTTTTTTTTATCCGCTCTACTATCCAAATTTTATTTTAAGGCTACAAAAGCCAGAACTTGTGGATTCCCTACATTACAAACAAAAAAGACAGTTCATATCCTGGCATCCCAACATGGTGGAGGCCTGACTGGAGACCCGTTACAAAGTCCATCAACATTTACCCGAACCAGCACTCCAGAATTCTTGGCAGGAGTGGCAAGTTTACTTTACACTTGGCAGCTAAGGTGGTGGACCTAAAGGAGGTTTTTTTTGAAGCGGCGGTATTTTTGAAGCCGGGCGATCGTGCGCCACATATACCTAGGGTTACTTTTTAAAAAGTTTTTTAAAACCAAATCCTAAACCCCCAAGTATATGTGGCGCGAGATCATTGGGCACATGATCGCTGCTAAAAAAATCCCGCCGTTTCAAAAAAATTCTTGACCTAGGGGTAGATGCATTTCACCCTCTGCATCTCTCCATGTGGCAAGTTTCAGCCCAATAGCAATCCTCCATGTCGCATAAAGAGGCATGAATTTTTTTGCCTTTTTCAATTTAAAAACTTCAAAAGCTGCAATACAATATAAGGTAAGTTGGAAGTTTGATGTGGGCAAGGGAACTGTCCAGGCAGCAAATCCAGAGGTTCAGCTATCATATGGTCGGTGCTGAATTGGCCACATCAGCCCTCCATGTGCAAAGAAAATCCCGCTGCAGAGAAGAATTCTGGATTGTAGGTCCAGAAAAATTTATGCCTTAATATAATCAACTTTACATTATCCACATCATACATCAAGAAGAAGAACAATTAGAGTAAAAAAATACACTTGGATCTAAAAGAACAAAAAAATCCAACATGAACAAATGCGAGACTGAAGGCTGGTCGTGAGTAAATCACAATGCCAGGCCTCCTCAAAAAAAAAAAAAACAGCCAGGACCCAACATTCTGTGAACTCCTGCAACCATTAAAATGGCATACCTGTCACCAAGGGGCAGCCGTGGTTTCAAACATACAAAACTGTACTACTTCGCTCAGGCTCTATTGTTCCAGATCTGATTCCGAGAGCTCCTCTTCCTCAGCTGGCCTCGGACAAACATATGGAGGTGGTGGGGGATCAACAGTCAATGTGCCTTCCAACACCTTCACCACCTCCCCCATAGAAGGTCTTAGCCGTTCATCAGCCTGCACACACCAAAATGCAATTCTCAATGCACGTTCAACTTCTTCTCCGTCAACACCATCTTTGATCCTTGAATCCACCACCATCTCAGCCTGTCCATCTGCCCACTCCTTATAAGCCCACCCACAAAGCTCTTCATCTTCTCGATTTCCACTTACCAATACCAGTATCATCATTCCAAACATCGCCACATCCCGCTCGGCGAGTCCACCACTATCACAGCCCCCAACATAAATTTTCCCTAGGCCGAACTCAGTCACCTTCGCTTCCAGCTCATTGTCCAAAACTACATTTTCCCATTTCAAATTTCCATGGCTAATGAACTCCCTACACCCTGTGTGCAAGTAGGCCATAGCTCTAGCCACACTTGAGCATATCTCCATTCTCTTTCTCCATGTCATCCTCTTGTTGAGCTTAGCATCCTCCATCCATTTAGCTACAGAGTAGTTCTTAGCGAGCTCATAGACCAAAAACCTGTGTTGTGACTCACAACAGTAGCCCTCCAGCTTCACTAGGTTCTTATGGTGAATGTTGCCTATAACTGAAACTGCACACCTGAACTGCTTCTCTTCTATTGCTGTCTTCAGGTCTTTGATCACAACAGGTCGGTTGTTTGGTAGTACGCCCTTAAATACCATTGGTCCAAGACGGTGCTTGAAGTTTTCAGTTAGATCTTTGATTTCGGAATAGGATAACATAATCAAGCTTCTCGAATTTGGGTCCATGTGAGTTAAAGTGGCAGTCTTCCTAATGGATTTTCTTCTTTTGAAGATGCAGAATCCAATTCCAATTTGAATTACAACAAAGGCGACGATCGTGCCTGAGGCTGCCCCAATTAAACAAGGAATGCACAACCTGTATGACTGTTTAAGAAGAGGCGGTGGTGTGGAAGATGGGGAAAAACCCGGAAGAGTTTTGGGCAACAGGGCTACTGGATCTAAGCACATCTTGACAAAGGAAATTGACCTCAGAGAGGGGTGTGTATAACCAGTGATGTATTGGGTTTGCTTCGTTCGGCATTCTGAAGTACCATCATTTGTTACGGTCACTGACGTGCAAAGCGGATCCCCTAGGCATGACTTCCTACATTGTTCCAAACTAGTTAGGGTGACAGAGTCATTTGGAGGGTATATCCCATATAAGAACGTGTGTTCAAGCCTGACCATGGTGGTACCAGAATCACACTTCTGTTTATATGGCGCCAAGCATTTTGTGCTGGGATCTGGAGTTGATCCAAACGGGCATTTGCAGACAGTGGACCCTGATGCAGTGAAGACACAGATGCCACATAGGCCACAGGTGGCGAATACATTGCACTGGTTCTCAACGGCTTGCCACACCGACCTCCATGACCTGGAAGCTTCAACCCATGAATACATCCGGAGATTTCCATCGACATCTAGCCTGAGAAACCGAAAACCCACTGAAGAATCATTATGATCTTCTCCAAAAACCGACCAGACCGGTCTGAGTCTTCGGTCAAGTAGTTCCAGGGCTCCATCAGAAGTGAAGATTGCTCTATCAATCGGAACATAAGTTCCACTTGTCCAGTAATTAACATTGGTTTCCCACCTCAGTTTCAACTGACCTGAAACATTCATAGCAAGCGTGTAGTAACTCGACACATAATTTTTGCTGGCAGCTCGGAGTGTTTGGGAAACAGATAGATTCTGGCCAGGGAGAAGCGTGTTGGTTGGAGACAGAAAGCTTTGCCAAACAACATCTTGGTCTCTGTTCAGGAGGACAAGATTGCCACTGTTGAGAAGAACAGCTGAAGCGACAGAAAAATGGCTCGTGTTGCTGGTCCAGGTAGTGACTCCCTTTGAGGAATCAAAAAGAATCAAATCACCAGTTTGGGTAAGCTGGAGAAACGAATTGCATCCAACAGAAACATCAGCCCCTGCTACCCAAACCACAGTTTGTTTGTGGACTGGAATAGATTTCGAATTGAAACGTATTCCGACACTATACTGCTGATCTGTGAGGTTGAAGAACCCAATTGCAAAATCCCCATTTGAGGAGACCCAGTAATCATTTCCTTCAACAGAGAGCTTAGAACCCAGTGGAATTTCTGAAACAACGACTGAGAAAAAAAGGAACCCAATAGAGACGCAAAGGAGGAGACGCGAATTAAGCAGAAATATCGCCTGTTCAAGCATCTCTGAAGATTCTTAGAGACAGAGATAATGAAACTGAAAACAAACACCAACTTCTAACCTATAAATATCATTTGGGTAAATCAAAGTTCTTGAAGCCCCATTTTGATTCCTAGGTTGAGACAGGTGAAATAATTTGCAGGTCTCATGACTTGTATGATGAATTCAAACATAAACAATTCAAGCTAGGAGAACGCAGTTATTAAGGTTTGGGTTTACATTGCTGAACAGAGTCAAAGCTTTAGAATTTCAAGAACCGGCAGCTGAACGGCTATGGCTGCCATGTTTAGAAATATTCCACTTCATCTACAGGCCCATAAGAGAAATCAGTATCGATGCAACGATTTTCTCTTAGATTCCGTTTGACGAATAACAGAAAATTTACGAAATCTACACCTAAACAATTGAAAATTTGGGCAATGTGAATTGCATTCAAAGAAGAAAAAGTAAAACTTGGAGGTCCCAATAAAAAATCAATATTGAGTTGAAAGTTCAGCTTACATGGGACCCAATTAAGGCCAACTTTGATAACAACAGATCTATGCTTCAGAAACTAGGGGGGAAAGGAGAAAACCTGAGAAACAAAAAAGCGTTTTTTTTCTTTCGCCAAACTGATAAAAGATCCTTTTTTTTTACGCTTTCTAGTGAGATAAGAACAATTGAAAAATGGAACAAACGGATAACGAACTAAAGATGAAAACAAAACCCTTAGTCGAAGAAATGCCTCTGAGAACACAATTTTTCAGAACAAAGAAGTGAACAGATCAAACAAAAACTTCAAAATCTTCCTAGTTACGACAGTTGCAAAGACGAAACGAAGCCCTAGATCAAAGAACGCAGCCAAAAGAACACATTTACGAAGAAAACACAAACAAAGAAACGAAACACAACTTCAATTAGCTCAAGAAGAACGCTTCTTACCAGCTGAAGACGAAGAAGTGAAGACTAAAAAGCCGTTAAGGAGAAGCTCTTGAGAAGGATTTGAAGGCTCAAAGAGAAGTAAGACGCAGTGAGTTTCAGTTTTAGTTGGAGCTTCAAGTCTCGAACGGCAATGGCGCAGGAAGATGCGTCGCTCTTCGCCGAGAAAGGTTGCAGAGGCGAAGAAACGGACTGAGTTATCCGGTACGAAGAGAATAATTTCAAGAAGTCGAGAGACGCCTTTTTATTTTATTTTATTTTTCGAAATAATTTTTTAAGGTCAGTTTTGGACGGTTGTCGGACCACGAATCTCCAAAATACCCCTCGGTCTAACTAAATATACGAAACTGCCCTTTAGAGAATCTCTGCGACCATGCGACGATGAAGCTGCTTTGCCGTACTCCTGGCTGATTTTTAATATCTTTTTGGATATTTGTAGTATTACCCTTGAAAACATGATTAAATTAGTAAGACCCCCAAAACTTCTTTTAAATTAGAATTAGACAACTCACTGATTTATGAAACCTAACACCCAAACGTACTAAACTAGAAACCGACCTTTGTTTCAAAATAGGCGGAGCTAACGTCATCCCTAGCGGTCAATGGTGATCGTCTCTAGTGCACTTGACCAGTATGGGACAAATTTAGTCTGCATATGTTTACAGACTTAAAAGTACGAAAACATTGTCAGCACCATTGGATGTGCATTGAAAAACGTGTTATTTCAATGTTTTTTAAAAAAACTTATAAATTAAAAACACGTTTTTCAAGGAGCTGTCAATGGTGGATACAAGTTTGGAGTAAAACTTGTCACAAGATGTTGTAACAACCCACAATACGAGCCAGGTGGCACAATATTAGAGGGAATGGGTGTTTGCCCAGTTCGTCGGTGGACCTGAAAACCAAAAATCAGCCTGATTAGTGATTTACAACCTTTGGATCTTTGCACCCAAATAACGTTCACTAATGCTCAAATTCCTACGAAGAAAATCAACCAATGAAAATAACTTCAATCCAACGCTTAGAAATCAATAACCGTATGGATGTCTGGCCTATCCCTAGGTGGATCTACCTAGCAAAACTCATGCTGATTAGTAATTTCTAGCTGTTGTATTAGAGTCTTTTTCATGGTTTAATTTTAGTCATGGATTTCGAGCATTATTTGGGGTACGAAACGAAAAGGTTAGAAATCATTAATCAGGCTGATATTTGGTATGGACATCCACCTAGGGATGGGCCAGCCGCCAAACATTCATATGGTCAATGGTCTCTGATAGTATTTCAAGTGACTCACTCGGGTTGTCTGTCATCAAAGTTCTACTCTTTAATAATGGTGAATTAAAACGGTTGACGTGGAAACCAAAAATTTGCCTGGTTGGTATTTTCTAGGTGTTGGATCTCAATTCCCTAAAATAATTCCCGAATCCTTGGGTTGAAAATCAACACTTGAAAAAAAAAAACAATCAGACTGATTTTTGGTATGCAGGTCCACCCAGGGATGTTTCAAACATCCGCATGGTCATAGATATCTAAGACTTCACATGGCGTTTATAATTGTGGCTTGGACGTTTGGATCAAAAAACACTGCGATCAAATTTTGTCGTGGGGAGGAGCAAAAAGATTCCATGTAACACATGGCGCTTACCAGTTGGTGAACATCTTGTGGAGCTCGTGAAGTGTACTTAAAAACCCCTATTAATATAAGGCTCGAGCTCCAGTTACCGCCCTAAAATGACATGCTATGGTTACAAGACACAATATGAGCCACGTGGTACTCTTAGAGGAATTTGGCCGTATGGATGTTTGGACATTCCCTAAGATGAGCTACAAACCAAAAATCAGCTTGATTAGTAATTTATAGTCTTTGGATTGGACTTAATTTCATGGGTTGATCTTAACCGTGGGAATTTAAGCAGTATTTTAGGCACAAAGATCCAACGTCTAGAAATCACTAATCAGGATGATTTTTGGTTTGGAGGTCCTCCTAGGGATTGGCCAAACATCCATGCAGTCAGAGTCCTTTAAGAGTGTGCCACGTGACTCATATTGTGTCGTGTAACCGGAGCCTGTCATTTTAGGGCCGTAACCGGAGCCGGACCTTTAATATAAATAATTAAAAAACGAAAAACGAAACAAAATTGGGGGAGTTAACGTCATCCCTAGTGGTCAATGGTCGTCTCTATTGTACCCTTTGTCCTGTTTTTTTTGGATATTGGAATATTACCCATAGAAACTTGGTCGAATTAGTAAGACCCCCTGTAAATCTTTAAATGTGATTTGATCGTTAACCAACACCCAATCAATTGAATTTTAAGCCAAGGTTTAAAGGAGGCCGTTTTAACGGTTAAACGGACTGGGGGCGTTACCGTTTAAACGCCGTTAAAACGGATTGAAACGGTCAGGGGCAAAAGTGGAAAAAAATGAGAAAAATGGAATTAAACGGATTTTAACGATTTTAACTGAAAAAAACAGAAAAAGTGGCGCCGAAATTCAAATTTTGAAATTTGAAAATTAAAAAAAAAACAGAATTTAACGGATTTAAACGGATTTTAACGGAATTAAACGGTTTTAACGGCCGTTTTTTTACAATTTTTTTTGAAATTAAACGGCTGTTTAAACGATTTTAACGGCCGTTATTTTTGAAACCGATAAAATGGGTTTAAACAGAAACGGGCTTGGGGCGTTACCGTTTAAACGGCCGTTTTTAAAACCATGTTTTAAGCAATGGAAAGTGTCGGTTCTCAATCCTATGAGTTTTGATTCTAGTTGGTTTGGCAACACAAAAATAAGTAACTCATTGACTTTTATCAGCCAAAAAGTTAAAAAGTTAGTTTGGATGTGTTTTAGGAGGCGTTGGGACACAAAAATAAGTAACTTATTAACTTTTATAGGCCAAAGAAGTTAAAAAGTAGTTTGGATGTGTTTCATATTTTAACTTTTGAAAAGTTAAAAATTAACTTAAAACTAAAGCTAAAAATTTTAGCTTTTGACTTCTAAGAGAAATAACTACTCAAAAATTAGAATCCCTCTCAACATTTGAATTTCTATGACTTTTTTGAAGGTAAAAAATCAACTTATAACTTTTACTACAAGTAGAAGTGCTTTTACTTCTCGTTCCCAAACACCCTCTTATATTGTTCAAAACTAACTTAAAACTGAAGCTAAATTTTTTAGCTTTTAACTTCCAAGAAGAATTACTTCTCAAAAATTGGAAGACCGCCTGACACTTTTAATTTTTACAACTTACGCTTTTAATTTCAAGAATCAGAACCTATTATATTCTTCAATTTTGGGTCCTATAGGTTTCAGGTTTTTACGGTTCAGTTCAAAATAGCTAGTCTTAGAATTGAAGGCCCAGGCTCCAGGGACTTGGTCTTTTCTGACCGTTCCTTTCACTTGTGTCCTCCATCGTAGATTTCGAGAATCCAACGATGGTTCTGCTTTAACAAAAAGTGACACCAGCTCAGCACTATTAACCACCATTGGATTCTCGAAATCCACGCTGAGAACACGAGTGAAAAGACAGTCTCTGAAGATCGATTTATTAAGTAATCAAGACTAGTTCATATCGGGTATGGTTAATTGAGTAAACCTTCACACTCTTAGTGTGTGCTGATCGGATAGATGTTTGGCCAATCACTAGGTGGACCTATAAATAAAAAATAAACATGATCGGTGATTTCTAAGCGTTGGATTGAAGTTATTTTCCTGGGTTGATTTTAACCGTCGGAATTTGAGCATTATTGAGCGTTATTTGGGTGCAAAGATCCAAAGACAAATCAGGTTGATTTTTGGTTTGTAGTTCCACCTAGTGGTTGACCAAACATCCATACGGTCAGTGTCCTCCTAAGAATGTTCCACGTGGCTCATGTTAGCAGCAGTTAGTGGAAGGAGGCCTTACTAATTTAACCAAATTTTCAAGGTTTAAGGATAAAATGGCCATATTTTATTGGCTGGACTGATGGGTACTTGGACACTTTCATTTAATACCTTTTGACCAAGCAGAAGGTTTGATTGGAACTTTGACAAAGTGGGAGACAGATCATATTCAATGAAGTGATAGCTCCGTGAGTAAGTTTTACTCCTCCAGTCACTTTAGAGATATTACTTACAACGTCCTCCCGTGACAAAGCAAGACTTGCCCGACCACCTACAATATAAGCAACGTGGAAATTTATTAGTGGACACTGACCGTATAGATGTTTGACCAATCTGTAAGTGGACCTACAAACCAAAAATCAGCGATTTCAAAACCGTTAGATCTTTATACAGAAATAATGGTAAATAATTCTCACGGCTAAGATCAACCAACGCTTAGAAATCACTGATCAGGTTGATTTTAGGTTTGTAGGTCCACCTAGGGATTGGCCAAACATCTATACAGTCAGTGTCCTCTAATAAGTTTCCACGTGGCTTATATTGTGAGTGGCAAGGCAAGTCTCGCTCGTCCCATGACTGGCATTTACTAGTCCAGATTAGATGGACTTGGATACTTGTGTAGTGTGAATCCCGATGACAATTGTCAGTACCACTTCCCGTTCCACCAACCTACATCCGGAGTCGTTGAATCTCTAATAATACAATTTTATTTAAAAATTTGTAAAACTTCTATCACAAAAGCTGGTCACAACCCATAATACGAGCCACGTGGCACACTATTAGAGGGCACTGACCGTATGGATGTTTGTCCAGTCCCTCAGTCCACCTTGGGATTGGAAAAGCAATCATATGGTCAGAGTTGTCTAAGATGGCTCACATTGCGCCCGTCATCAAAATTTTACTATTAAAAATGGTGTTAGATAAATATAACAATCGATTGCTTTAATAATAGGGTCGGGATGGGGGACAACCATTTTTGACAAATATTTTTTTACAATCACTTTGGCGGACCCACATAGAAGATGAATCAATGGCTGATTTTTGGTGAGGATGATCATCACCCCAACAAAAATCAGCCCATTCTGAAATTTCTAACCCCATCAAATGTGGTTTTCAAGTTACACGGTAAAAATAGACGGTCCATAATTCTTCAACTTCTCAACCAGTCTTCGAATATCAGAATGATTTGAATTTTTGTGAGGATGATCTATCTCCCCACCATGGAGATCATTCCGCCAAAAATCATTCATTGATTCATCTTCTATGTGGGTCCGCCAAAATGGTTGTAAAAAAATAGTTGTCAAAAATGGTTGTCCTCCATCCCAATCCTTAATAATAATAATAATTATAAGCCTTTTCCCAACGGTAAAATAGGTTTAACAATAAAGCATGCAAAACTCGTGTGCTCGGGTCGGGTTTATAATATAAGCAACTAATGGAATTCTTATTTTTTATGAGTTTTATAATAACGGATTTGATTATGCGCACTGCCATATAATTAGCAATTCGGCATATGGCAAAAGTATGAATGTAGGAAAAGTTCGGTGTAGTTTTGCTTCGACGCTCGAAAACACGGTTTGAGAAGTCGGTAGTGAAAAATAATGGGAACGCCAAAAAGTCGGTGAGAGATAAACTGGGACTAAAATGAATTTTCCTTTTTAAAAAAATTCAATTCTCCATATATATCTTAATTTGCATCTATTTAATTTCTAGTCACATAAAATTATTTTGTTTGGTAAATCAAAAATGTGTTATATTTTACCTTTTCTTGCAAAATTTTGGCTGGATTAAGCATTTTTCCAAACTATATCAAGTTACGTGTTATGTAACACGCAAATTCGATAACCATGGTCTGAATTTTATAAAGGGTCGGGCTTAAGGGTCCCCCTTATTCTGACCCGGCCCCTGTCAGGAGTCGTGTGCTCAGCCGTGGATTTCAAGAATCCGTTATAACAGCCATTTTTTAAAACCATGGTTTGAACATTTTAGCCATATTAATATTTTCTCAAAAAGCTCTCAAATTTACATATTATATATATATGGGTCAGGATCGGGGACATCATACAACAGTTTTGACAACAAAAATTTGCTGCGGCCCAATATATAAATTAGAAGTTTCGGAATGGGATGATTTTTGGTGAGGATGGTCTCTATGGTGAGGAGATCATCCTCACAAAAATTCAAATCATTCCAATATTCCTAAACCGGTTTACAAGTTGAAGAATTATGGACCGTCTATTTTTATCGTTAACTTGAAAACCACATTTGATAGGGTTAGAAATTTCAGAATGGGCTGATTTTTTTATAGGGATGATCTATATAGTGAGGAGACCATCCTCACCAAAAATCATCCCATTCCAAAACTTCTAATTTATATATTGAGCCGCAGCAAGTTTTTATTGTCAAAAATGTTGTCCCCCGATCCTGACCATATATATATAATATGTAAATTTGACAGCTTTTTGAGAAAATATTAATGTGGCTAAAATGGTCAAACCATGGTTTTAAAAAATGGCTGTTATAACAGATTCGGACCTCCCCCCGTTATGTTTACCATTTTAACACTCAGAAAATAATGGCCATTATTTTTTTCTAGGGGAACACCATGTGCACGGACCTTACACGTGGCACACTCGTAGATATCAGCGACCGTATTGATGTTTGGCCCGTCTCTAGGTGGGCCTATATGCAAAAAATCAGCATGATTAGTGGTTTTTAAGGATTTGATTGGAGTTGTTTTCATGGGTTGATTTTTAACCATATATTTCAAGCATTATTTGCGGTACTCAGATCCAAAGGTTTGAGATCACTAATCAGACTGATATTTGGTATATAAGTCCACCTAGGAATGGAACAAACATCCATAAGGTCAGTGGTCTCTAAGAGTGTGCCACATGGCTTATACTATTGTCCCATTGATGAGGGACGTGATGAGGGAAGGTTTTACTTTGAAAATAGTGAGGCCTGTAATTGTGTCACATGTGTGCCACTATCGGTTGTTGCTTTATAATAGTATAGATATAACGGTTGTTATTTTCTGTTATAATGAAAATAGCGACCGGAATTTTCAAAAAAAAATTGTGAAAAGACCCATTTTATAGAGAAACTTATCTACCATGTGGAGATCTTTATGAAACTCAACGGCCCACAGCTCGATTGGACGTTTTCCATCCATGGTCTACCATGTGGTAGCACGACTCTTAATAGGGATGTTACAAGGTCACCGGTGATTTGACTCAAACAAGCGCTGTGGGCACATGGGAGAGTCCCTAGGGCTGATTTTGGGTGAGGATGCTCTCCTCATCACTAAGAACATCCTAAAAAAAAATATATCAGACCATTCTGAAGTTTGCGACCCCACCAAATTTGCTTTTTCAGAAAATGAACGGCTCGTAATGAAGAGCATCTTAAAAAAAAATATCAGACCATTCTGAAGTTTGAGACTCCACCAAATTTGCTCTTTCAGAAAATGAACGGCTCCTAATGAAGAGTGCATTTTGGTGGGTCAGAAAACTAAAGACTGGCCTGATTTTTTATTTTTGGAAGAGATGATCCTCACACAAAATCAGCCCTAGGGGCTTAGTCATGTGGGCCCCACAGCATTCGAGTCAAACCCCATTGGACACTATACTTATCCCTTCTTTAATCCACCCCTCCCTCTGCAAATTTTTTTTTTTTTTTCAACTTTCTTAAAAGTTCATCGAATTTTGCAAGGGAAAAGAACAACACATGGAATAGACAAGATTTGGAGAGACAGGCACAGTGCAAGTGGCATATCATATCCACGGGGTCATCCATCAAACGGACAGTTTTGGATGGAGCATGTCTGTCATCCACGTGGCTACAGAATTCTATATACTTAGCCTGTCATCCAAATTCGAATACAAGTACATCCGAATTTAAATTAAAAAAATATATTTCATATCCGAATTCAATGGATGTTCATATTCTCAATCAATATTCAAATTTGATTAACGGGTCGGGCCCAGGGACCCCCATTTTGGCGTACCCACAGAGAAGATGAATAAATGGCTGGTTTTGGTGAGGATGATCTCTATGGTGAGGAGATCATCCTCACAAAAATTAAAATCATTCTGATATTCATAGACTGGTTTAGAAGCTGAAGAATTATGGACCGTCGATTTTTACCGTGTAACTTGAAAACCACGTTTGATGGGGTGATCTATATGGTGAGGAGATCATCCCCATGGAAAATCAGCTGATTCATCTTCTATGTCAGTGCGCCAAAAGTGGGTGTAAAAAATGGGGGTCCCCCGAGCCCGACCCTTGATTTGATGGAGGTAGTGGCCAGGTCAATATTCTACTTTATTATTTAAAATATTGTCATAAAGTCATGCGCGAAGCACGAGTGCAAAAGCTCTAAAGCATCTTTTCTAAAACTCCCCTCAATAATTGAGAATCCAATGCATGGGTTCATAAATAAAATAAGATTTGGGTGGAGGTCAATGATGTCATAGCCCAAATGACATTGAATGTCAGCCATTTGATTTGAGAATAATGACATCATAAATAGAATTGAACATCATTACTCCCTAATCCAAGGGTTTCCATGCCATCAGGTCTAATAACATCAGTGTGAACTCATTTGATTCATCATTACCACCATGTCCATCCAAGCCAATTATTATTATTATTATTTTTTTTGTTTGGTAAGATGGTTTTTTTTTATAAGGAAGATGGGGTAATGGGGGGCCTACCTGCATTAAATAAAGCCAAAACTAGTTACATCCATATATGGTCCAACCATTTTTATCATTCTCTATATATTTACATAAAGAAGGGTCCCACACAGAAGCAGATATCAAAATTTCAGGCCCTTCAGAAGAAGAAAAAAAGTTAACAGGCTAATGCAATGCCCTGGTTGGATGAGTAGCAAGGTGTACATCTCATCTAAGGAAGCATTTAGTCACCCAAGTACTATTGTTAAAGGCATGATTTAAAATTTTGGAATGTTTTGTATGTTTCGTTTCGTAAGAGAACTGAAACGAAACATGTCAGTAATTTTTAGAATGTTTCGTACTGATTTGTTTCGCCGAGACATTATGATACAATCAAAAAAGAAATAAAGAAATAAAGAAATAAATAAAATATGATTTCATGATTTTGGAAACAATCAAAAAAGAAATAAATAAATAAATAAAATATGATTTCATGATTTTGGAAATGTTTCGAAAATTTCACTGTTTCGCTATTTTTTTAATGTTTCGTTTCGTTTCTGAGTTTGTCTTTAGTTTATCATTTGACCGAGACATTCCTTCGAAACAGATTTTTAAACCTTGGTTAAGGGTGCCAGCTTCAAGATGGTTACCAGTATATCCAGACCTAACCAAATTACCCAATCTACCAAACAGGTCTTAAGGTATCCATGTCTGAAGGACCTTAACCAGACCAAATGGGTGACCTCTATCAGATATTGGGTTAGAGTAGCAAATACCTAAACACAAACACAAACACAAACACAAACAGCTCCAGGCAAAGTGATTACATTGACCATTCCATTTCGCAAATATTTGGGATCGACAACATGAATCATATTCCACTAACAGGCCACTGGGCAAAGAGATGGAAGAACTTATTTCAAGGGCACACAATAGCAGCAAAAAAGAATTTTAATGCCCATCCTAAGGACTGCCTGTAATATTAGATGGCTTGAACTGTCAATGTCATTTCCCTATTTTGTGGTTAGAGACTCTATGTCCTACTATGAAAGGACATACACAAAAACAAAGATACAGCCCCGTCTGACAATCTTAACCTTCTGATATGTAGACTTCTTTCGTAGAATACTACTCGTAGGAGAGCATGATTGTATATTTAAATTTTATCGGCAACTGCCAATATCTAAAATCCGAGTTTCAGGGGGAGAACACCAATATGAGCATTGGACAAGTACAAGAATGATTCTTCTGACAAAATAGTTTCATTTCTAGCAGTTTCCAATTCAGAGTCCAGCAGTGATGATTCTAAAGATTAGTTTAAATCAACTTTAAATGACGGAGCAGAGGAAGATGATTTTCTCAGCATCATTTTTGCTAAAAAGTCTGTACCACAAAATGAGAACACGCATCATATAGGTAATAACCATCATCAACGGCTTATCCCAACTATTTGGGTCAGGAAGACAAATCCTGTTCCTCCCTTCTTGCTTAATACCCAGCATTTTAAAAACAAGCATATAATAACTCAAGAATGACCCAAAATAGCATTTTGATTAAGTTTTTATGGATACCAAAACAGTAAGCTAAGATTCTGTCTTAATGAAGTGAACCGTTCATGGGGCATGCCAACACAATTCCAGATACGACCACCCAAGATCAAATGCAACTCTCAGTAATTCACACAAGGAAAGATACCCATAACAGCCTCAGTTCCTAACTAAAACCCAAACCATCCTACATAGTCATTCTCATCCTGGTCTATTGTCGTAGTGAAAGATCCTGAGGAAGTCTCTTTCCAGTCATACTCAGGCATCATTTTATACTTATAGACGATCAATCACGTCATCATGCAGATCTCGTCAATTCATATCTCACCTGAACAACATGCCAACAGCAGAGTATTGACACTGTAGTTGCTCAACTTAAACTATACACCTTACTAGCAATACATTTATCACAAATAGCAGGATTTTTTTTTTGAAAGGAAAAAATTAGCAGAATTGTGTTCAATCCTCTAGAAGAGTCTAATTAAAGTGTAACAGAAGAGCCATACTTGGACTCTACATGCAGAATAGTGATCCCTTCCTATGGAATTAGATTTGGTGTCCAATATTGAGAGTATCTTTAGAGTCTAATTAAAGTTTAACAGAACAGCCATACTCGGACTCTACATGCAGAATAGTGGTCCCTTCCTATGGAATTAGATTTGGTGTCCAATATTGAGAGTACCTTTAGAGAAGCTTACAATGAATCTCTGACATCATGGTTCAAAGTGTTGTTCTGGTTAGGTACTAACACAATACATTGGGTTTTGTATTGTCTCACGCCAGAACCTTTTTTTTGTAAGTAAAGATTTGTGTTGGAAGAAAAGAGGGGGACTAGAAACCCCACTGTACAATGCTTACCAGGGATTGATGGATCAGTGGGTAGAAGATGATAAAAGGATGAACAACGCAAAATATAAAAAAGTAACAATCTTCCACTGCACATCTCCTAATTTTGAATAAGCTGCACTATCCATATATGTAGGAATTGGATGAGAATGGTGATCCAGTGAAGATGAGTTACCCTTAACCTAGTCAATGACCGATTGAAGGGATCCACATACGTCCTTAAAGATTCTATTGTTACGTTCTGTCCAAATATTCCAGCATAAAGAAAATGGGATCAATTGCCATACTAAACAGATTTTAAATTTGAAGCAAACACCAGCCACTCATGAAGAAGACTCATTAGATCTTCCTGAATAGTCCAATGCATCCCAAATACTTGGAAGAACTTCCAAATCGCCAAGCTGAAACTACAATGGATCAAAAGGTAATCGACATACTCAACACTCACTTTGCATAGAAATCACATGTTTGGAATGGCCATGCCCGTCCAAAGGTGGTCCACTATTAGGATTTTAACCAAAGCCGCTGTCCAAGGAAAGAAGGCAACTTTAGATGGTGGAGGGCTTCTCTGAAACTAATTTGCCAGAAAAGAGTGGTTACCCAACCTCACCAATTCCTTAGAAAAAATATCAAACTGAAAACTCACCTTTTATACCCCATTTCCAAATAATTTAATCATCCTCTTCAGGATAAATTACTACTCCATTGAGGCACTCAAACAAGTAGGCAAAAAAATTAATTCATTCCCAGGGTGGGAGGCCACAAAAGAGAGTTCCCAACTTTCTGGAAGCAATCTTTGACAAGCTCACCTTTACAATTAGACAAAATATAGAGACTCAGTAACTCTTGGAAAGGGGAATATCACCACATCAAATATCACCCCAAAACCGCACCCTATCCCCTACCCGAACCATAAAGCTAATGCTTTTAGAGAAATCTTTGAAGACTTCAGAAAATTCCTTTTCCATATGCCTACTCCATAAAGAAGAGGAGATTCCTTGCTAACCCAACGATGAGTTCTGCAACCAAATTTGCTAACAATAACTTGCCCCCGTAAACTATCTGGATCCCTTTTGAAATCTCCAATTCCATTTCCACAATAGCGCTTGGTTAGCACCTTTTTAACGACCTTATGCCAAGGCAACCACAACCCATGGGAGTGCACACCGATTTCCACCCTACAAGATGGTATTTGTGGGCGTCGTTTGGGGCATCATCCAAACCATTCCACAAGAAATCTCTCTCCAGCTTTTTAATACCGTTGGCAACTGAACACTTGAAAGAGTACTCTTAATCAAAGTCATCCGAATCCTTTTAGAAAGCTACCCTCTTTTCCACATAGCCAATATACACTGGAATCTTTACACCACCGGATCCCATATTGATTAGTGTGGTAAGGAGCACCAAGCAATAGACCAAGATAAGAGGAAGGAAGTCTACCAACCTTGCAACCCAATCACCAGGCCAGCCATTGGATAGTATCAACTTTCCCAATCCCCTACACCTCACTTATGGAGGAATTGATAAGGAGACCAGACATGGCTTCAAAGCATCTCAAAATGCACCTTAGCTAATAAAACTGCAAATGGGAAGCTGAGCACAAGAAATATTGTTATCTGCAAATTGGAGATAGGATACGGTCTCACCATTCGTTCAACTTAGAAGCCACAAATCACTTCAACAGCTCGAACAGTAAGGCGGCTAAGGGCCATCATAACAATAATAAATTAAAAAGGCAAAAAAGACTCCTTGTCGTAGACTTCTAAAGCTATTGAAGAGAACAGGTGTGCCATTGAAAAGGATGGAAAACAAAGCCGTAGAGATGCACGTCGTAATCCACTCTCTTCCTTAAACACCAAAACCTATCCTCTTAAGCATGTAATCCAAAAACTTCCAATTAACAGTCATAGGCCTTCCCAATGTCAATCTTACAGAGGACTCTCAAATTCTCAAGTCCACACATTCATTAACTATAAGGACCACATCTACGATTTGGAACCTTTCATAAAAGCTCCTTGATACGGAGAGAGAATTGACCCCAAGACCTCCTTCGTTGTAGACGCCAAAGTTTTTGCCCCAGAAGACTTATAGGACGGAAGTCTTTCACCCTGTTAGCCCCTCCCTTTTTCGGGATTACAACAGTGAAAGTACTATTCAAACCCTTGTCAAAACCACCTCCTAAAACTCCTTTTTTTATAAGTTAGAGTTGGAATTAAAAAGGGGGCAAAATCCCAAGCAGAAAAACCAAAGGGAATCTCAAGACGAGAGTCCCACGAACAAGACAGACACCAATCAAACTGGGGAAGAACCTTCTAAAAGCTCTTCCCATCTAAAAACAAAAGCATAAAAAAAACGTTCTCTAAAATCCAGTGAGGTAAGTGTTCTCTTATTATATGCCAATACCTTTTAAAAAACGCATGAGAAAAACCATCTGGACCAAGAGCTCCATCCCAACTAATATTTCGAATAGCATTGACTATGTTCTCTTCCTCAGTTGGTATTTCTAACCATGGTTTCAAGTTTCGGTAGTGGACGAAACTGATAAAAACCAAATTTTTATTCATAAAATGTCATTTGGTTTCGGTCAGTCAATCTTGGTCTTAGTTAACTTCTGTTTTTTTGAATAGCTTTTGTGGGCTTTCTCCCTTCTTTTGTTGCATCCCCCTATACAGTGGAACTTTCTTCCCATTTCTTCTTTTGTGTAATATACTTTACCTATAAAAAAAGACTATAAACCATCTAATGAAGGTCTAAACAAATTAGACTCAATGTATAACTTTGAATAGAACTCCACTACAATGTCCTTACTTCTCCTAACATCCTCCACCATCTCCCAACCAACTTTAATGTGTGAACATTGCACTTTCTTCTCACATCGACTACTCTGCGGAAGAACTTTGTTTTTTCCCCTTCTTTAAGCCATCCCATTCCGAACTTTTGGCACCAACTAATTTCTTCCATTCTAACCAACTTTACATACTCTTAACTTGACCGATGTTTTACTTTCCTTTTCCTCCATAAAGGCTAGGTCCAAATTCTCTTTTCTATCGATGCCTGACATCTCTTCAAGAGGATAACCTTTCTTTATCTCCACCTTGCTAGACACATTCTTGTTCCACTCCTTCAACTTAGCTTCTTACGAAACACTGGACTCGCCTTACCAACAAAACCAATACTTCCCTACCATTTAGAAATCAAGTCTACAAAGCCCAATACTTCCAACCACATGTTCTCGAATTTGAAAGGAGATGTGCTACACTGAACACCCCCACAATGTAACAAAATCGGCAAATGATCAATTGTGCAAGGAATTGCATCCCTACAAAGAAATTTATCCAACGGACTGTACCCGCCAAAAAGAACCCAAATGCATTGGTCTTCAATGCTTTGGCAAAGAACAAAGAAGTTGCCAACATAAGAATCCCTAACCTCCACAACCATTTATCCCAAACTACAAGAATCCCACCCAGCTGTGCCATTTGCCATTAGAGCCTTCCATTGGAACTCTCATCACCCACAGCTCCCCCACCAGATGATCCTCAATAGGTTGAAGCTTAGTTCTTGGAGAACAAAAACATCCAACTTTCCATCCATTTATAATGCTTTTCACAATCACCCGTTTTTCCAGACTTCCCAAACCCCACATTCCAAAAAAGCATGAACCTCTCATGGTTCTTTTTGATCGCTAAAAACAAGGCCTTCACCTCCTCTTCATGCCCCATCATAGGAAAGTCCTAAGAATTTACTAAAATCCATAACTTATCAACCACCCACTCCAAAACTTTTGAATCAACTTCCATTTCAGTCCTTCACCTCCTTTGGCTCCTTGAAGATCAACCCCCTTCTCCAAATATTTGGCCTTTATCCTTTTACCAACTGCCACACATTTTAGGGTACTCCCACTTTAGGCTAGTGCCTCTGTTACAACCAAACCTTTCTTACGACCATATGATCGACGATTGAGATGTAAAATATAACTCTTTATCTTACCATGAAAAATACACCCCAAGAACCTTCCAACCTTTACATTTACTGCCTGAAACACTTGTCTCCTTCTGCATGTTAGGATTGTCCACGTGAGTCTTTTACAACACATAAAAAAGCTAAACAACCCCTTTAGCTTAAGTAAGCATTAAATAATATTTAACGCATTGTATATTCATATCTTTGTGTATCCAGCGTATCATTTTTTCCCCAAAGTCTCAGCCAAGACGTCTTACTTTACCAGCTTATTGAGACGCGGAATGAGACCGAGATTTTAACCCTTATCCATCATTTACAATCTGTTAAGGATAGAGATTAGGTTAAAATATATTGCATGGATTCTTCTAAATGGGCAAAGTACCCATGTCAGACATGTCGCAGTCGGACATAATACGAATTCTGGTGCGGCACTTCTAAATTCTATTATGTTTTTTCTTTCCTTGATAGCAAGATACTTACAAGATTTACCATAGGTTATGAGTTCTACCTCTTACAAATATATGCATTCTCATCTATAACTATATGATACAAATCATAAGATATCCTATCACATTATCCACAATTATTCTCATTATTATATAGAAAAAAATTACTGTGTTACATTTTTTTTAATATATTGCCCCGTCCATGGATCATTTTTTTCAAAGATTAGCTGAATTGGACATTTTGCACCCGTGTCAGACTTTGACACCCATCTATCCATGCAACACGGGTTAAAGCTATGATACCGGACACTTCAACATGACTGTTGTATCTGTATCATATCGTGTCGCTACCGATACTGGTACCAGATACTGCATAGATACTTCTATGCCACCTCAATTTTGTTGTGCTATTGTGTATTTTATCAACTCTTAACATTTTCCTTATTCCTTATTCCTTATATATCAAGGGAGATATAAACAATGTATTATAACAATTTTTTGTAAGAAACTGAAAATTTCATATATTTGGCTTGATGTGAATATTAAATAATATACTTAGCTTGAAAAATAAAAAATTAAAATATGGTACGCACATATTGGATGACATACTCGAATTCCTATCGTGTCTTGGATTTTCAGGAAATGAAGAGTCGCATCCCCATTTCCTTTATCTGTGTGTATCTGTATCCATATCTGGGTCTCTTAGGGTTAAAGCATAAAACCCAGTTACATTTTTTTGCCACCACCGCATCAATGGATTTCATCCCTAATCATAAAATATTGGTTTTCTTTCTTTTTATACCAAATCCTGTTGATTGCCCTCAAGATTCTACCCTTTTCCCCCAACACCACTAAAGGCCATCTAAGGCGATGTAAAGGTACCTGGATCGACGAGGTATACAATTCGTTGAACTATCATTTGAGGTTTTTGGTTATAACAGTTAGGATGTGGTAGATGGAAAGAGCGTAAAGTAGCATACTAGATTAGGAAACTCTAGATGAGGTGATCCTGCTAAAGCGATCACTAGATGAGCGACTAAGCCTCCGTGAGGCCCAAAATGATCCACTCCATCGGTATCCATTTTGAGACAATTAACTTCCTCCTACTGATGCCTAATCATGTTAAAACCTCAAAAAGGAGAACAAAGTAAAAATTTTGTACTTGCAAATATTAGAGTTTGCCAAATGTCTTAAAGACGAGAGACCATAAGGCCCTGCCATTGCTCAACTAAATAAACAAGACCCACCATTATCTTGAAAATGAAGCTAACGGACTTGACTGCCAACATAGATGAGAAAGACAAACGTAATTGCCTTTTTGTACTAGAGCCACACTTGAAAACCTTTCTAGCATGCTGAATAAATCAGACTGGTGAAAGTACACCACAAATCTATTTTTCTCCATTTAAGCTGAAACCCATCTTTTCTAGAACACCAGAAAGTATCAGTTATTTAATATGATAGTAAATTAGTAATCCTTCTCCTTATCATTCATAATGACCATTATGTCAATGCCAGACCTATGTGCCACACCAATCACACATTACCAGCCAACACTTCATAAGCGCATTTGCAGTTAGCCAGGGCAATTTCTGCAATTGTTCTTTGCAGGTTTGATCCTTAATGTCAACGCCTTAACCATGATCTTTGTAGCTGTATGGATGAAAGCCACCACAAATGCATTGGAAATGTTAGTTGATTGGTGAAGTTATAATATACTCACATCATACACAATCAGTCTTAAACTAATACCGAATGTAAGGGCAAAGTAGCATAGGGGAAAATCTATCTTTGGAAAGCATCTATAAAAGGATGGTAGCGCACGAGAGAACTCCGATCACCGTGGAGCCGGATTTTCTTAAAAAGAAAATATAGGTAAAACTTGCGCATAGTGCTAACCCAAGAAACCCAGAAGTTGTGTGGAATTAAAAGCTTGAACAACAAATCTTGATTCGGTACTTCAAATGTTTGCTTTACAGTATCCTGATAGCAACTATTTATTCATTTTTGGGATAAGGTTTGATTATATTAATAAAAAGAAGGGGGGAAATCCCCATTATACATAAGGCCTTCATACAAAGAAAGACTAATGAGGAGGACCCTCTACGCTACATAGTAACAGTTGTGAAGCCCGAAAACCTAGTGGAATTCAAGAATAACCTCATCCCATCTAAAAACAAAATCCTCAAAACCCCTTGAATTGTTTGATGATAAAGCACCAATGATACATCAAGGCTGTAACCCTCTCGATGACCAACTCGAGTGTTCCAAAAATTCATAAATTCAAAAAATAGTAAACAAGAGATTTCTTCAACGGATACAGCTGTGTGCTAAAAGCCTCAAGAGTACCAACCAATTAAAAACTTCATCAAAGTTTGCTTGAGATCAATTCGTACCAAAGTTTGCTTGTGGATGATCTTCCTCCTACTAATCAAAGTTTTTACAAGTATCGTATCGAGTACCAACATCCAAAGAAAGAAAGCCACCTTTGAGAAAGTTCGCAATTAGCAAAAAGAAGGAACGCATAAAAAATTTGCCTTCGGAATCTCATTTCATAAGGCCTCTTTTTTTTTTTTTTTGATAAGTGAAAATATATTAAAAGGCCTAAGCCAAAGGATACAGCCAGCCAGAGGGAGGCAGGTCGAGATGACCTACACAAAGCCCCAGCAAAGACACAAAAAAATTTGCCTTCGGAATCTCATTTCATAAGGCCTCTTTGTCCACTGCAATCTCCATCACATGCTCTTTACCAAGGCGAAGAAAGTAACAAGTAAATAGTTCCACTTTCCACCGGTTAAAATTTCTTCTAAATTCCAGATTACAAATCACATTATCAGCCATCCTCTCAAAGCAATCTCTAACAAGAATACCCTTATAATCTGGCATCTCATAGTGTTAAGAAGGAAATATATAAAGGTTCATTCCCGCACCATAAATCCTCCCAAAATCTCACTCTATGACCCACATACCTTGAACTAAATGCCTTTTTTCAAATTTTAAAAAACTTTGAGATTCCTTCCAAAGTCCAATGCCGTAAGAAGAAAAAACCACACTACTATCCCACCCGAAGTTTCTACAACCAAAATTGCTTTCTAGTACCTTCCTCCTTAGCTCTTGGATTCCTCCCAAACCTCCAAATCATTTACCCAATAAGTCTTTATTCATATCCTTGATGAATCTAAGGCCTAGGACACAACTTCCTACTGTTTACACAGTATCTTCCACTTTAGTAAGTGGTATTTATGGGAGTCCTCCATTCCATACGAGGTCCTCTTTAAGTTTCGTAATATTTTGGAATAAATACCAGAATTGAGAGACCAAAAATGGGTAGGAAGGCTAGAACGTGTGCCATGAATCAAAGTTATCTTCCCATTAGTATCTCTTCTCCAAGATGTAACTCCATGCAATCCTCTCTATCATCAGATATGTATCACCTAAGCTCTATATATAGAGTTGAATTATAGAATTAGGGTTTGGATTAGGGTTTCACAGTATAAGAGAAAGAGAGAAGGAAAAGAGAGAAAGGGGAAGAGAGGATGTCATTGTGTGTTTTCACAATGACTCCATAAATCTTATTTATGTAAGTCCCAAATACAAAAGACAAATATACCCCTCAAGGGGGTATTTACAGAACTACCCCCGATACATATAAAATACATATTTCTACGTATATGATAACACTCCCCCTCAAGTTGGTGCATAAATATCTCTCATGCCCAACTTGCACAAGCACTTATGGAGTTGCAAACTGGGAACTCCCTTCGTGAAAACATCTGCAACCTGTTCATCAGTCTTCACAAATGGGGTGCACACTGCCCCAGAGATAATCTTCTCTCTAATAAAGTGTCGGTCCACCTCAATGTGTTTGGCACGATCATGCTGAACGGGATTGTGAGCAATGCTGATGGCGGCCTTGTTGTCACAATATAAGCTCACAGATCCAGAAACTGGGAAACCAAGTTCAGCAACCAACACTTTCAACCAAAGCATCTCACACAAGCCATGAGCCATTGCTCTGAATTCGGCCTCTGCACTAGATCTGGCGATAACAGGTTGCTTCTTGCTTCTCCAGGTGACCAGATTGCCCCCAACAAAGGTGCAATATCCAGAAGTGGATCTCCGATCATCTTTGGTCCCTGCCCAGTCTGCATCGGTATAAGCCTCTATACGCATGTGGCCATTCTTCTCAAACAGAAGACCTCTACCAGGGGCTGACTTAAGATACCTCAAGATCCGATGTGCTGCCTCTAAATGATCACCTCTGGGTGAGTGCATATACTGACTGATCACACTCACTGCATAGGCAATGTCGGGTCGAGTCAGGGAGAGATAGATCAATCGCCCAATTAGTCTCTGAAAGCTCCCTACATCCTGTAGGAGTTCACCACTGGCATCTGCTAGCTGGTGATTCTGCTCTATAAGAGTTTCCACTGGTTTGGTACCCAACCTGCCTGAGTCTTGTAACAAGTCTAAGACATACTTCCTCTGAGAGATGAAGATCCCCTGACTGGATCTTGCAACTTCGATGCCTAGGAAGTATTTGAGAGGTCCTAGATCTTTGGTTTCAAACTCCTCCGCTAACTGAAGCTTCAGCTTGGCTACCTCTGCTGCATCATTCCCTGTGAGAATGATGCCATCAACATAAACAATGAGGGCAGTGGTGTTCTTCCCTTGATGCTTCACAAATAGGATGTGATCGGCCTGACTTTGAGTGTAACCCAGCTTCTTCACGCCCTTGGAGATTGTTTAAGCCCATAGAGGGCTTTCTTCAGTCTACACACCTTGCTACTTTGTCCTGGTGGAGTGAATCCAGGAGGAGGCACCATGTAGACTTCTTCATGTAGGTCCCCATGAAGAAAAGCATTCTTTACATCTAGCTGATGCAAAGGCCACTCTTGGTTTGCTGCCACTGACAACAACACCCTGATGGAGTTCATCTTTGCCACAGGTGCAAAGGTCTCCACATAGTCAATCCCATAGGTCTGGGTGTACCCCTTGGCTACTAATCTCGCCTTGTACTTCTCAACAGACCCGTCTGCCTTGTGTTTGACTGTGAACACCCATCTGCAACCCACAGGTTTCTTGTCTCTTGGCAGGTCAACAAGCTCCCATGTCCCATTCTTGTCCAGAGCTTTCATTTCCTCTATCATAGCAGCTTTCCATCTTGGTTGAGCCAGCCCTTCTGCCACTGAAGAGGGTATAGGAATAGTGGAAAGGGAAGTGATAAAGGCTTTATAGGAGGGGGACAAGGCATCATAGGAGACAAAGTTACTCAGAGGATGCTGAGTGCAGCTTCTGACTCCTTTTCTTAGAGCAATGGGAAGATCAGAAGCATCAGTAGAAGGAGAAATAACAGGCATAGAAAGAGGTGGAGGATTACCTGGATCCAAGGTAGGAACCACTGGTACTGGATCAGCTGTAGCTTTCTCCCTTCTGCTATATACTTTGAGCTCCTTCTGAGCTCCATGAGCACTATCATGAGTAGGAGAGCTCTCAAACTCTAAGGGAGGAGATAGGGATATAGCAGGAAGAGGAACAGTCCACCTCTCTTCACTACGACTCTCCCCCTGAAGAGAGGTGGGAGAGAAAAAAGACAGCTCCTCACGGAAGGTGACATCCATGCAGACAAACTTCTTCCCAGAGGACAGATGGTAACACTTGTATCCCTTGTGGGTAGAGGAGTAACCAAGAAAGACGCACTTGAGTGCTTTAGGATCGAGTTTGGTGCGATGGGGACCCAGGATATGTACATAGCATACACACCCAAAGATGCGAGGAGGAATAGTGAATAGAGGAGAGCTAGGAACAAGGACTTGAATAGGAGACTGAAAATTGAGCACTCGAGATGGTATTCTGTTAGTCAAGTAGGCAGCCGTCAACACAGCATCCGACCAATAAGATTTGGGGACCTGAGAACCAATCAAGAGAGACCGAGCTATCTCAGTCAAGTGCCGCATTTTCCTTTCAGCTACACCATTCTGTTGAGGGGTGTAGCTGCAGGAATTTTGGTGACAAATCCCATGGTCAATGAGGTAATGTTGAAGACCCCCAAACATATATTCTCCACCCTGGTCAGTACGAAGAACCTTGATGGAGATACCATACTGGGTCTGGATCATCTTATGAAAACCCTGAAAGATGGAATGAACCTCATCTTTGGTTTTCATGAGATAGACCCATGTACACCTAGTATGATCATCAACAAAAGAAACAAAATAGCGGAAGCCAAAGATAGAAGTAGTGGGGGAAGGGCCCCATACATCAGAATGCACAATGTCAAAACAATTAGAACTTCTATTACCTCTGGAGGAATAATTCGATCTACAATGCTTAGAGAGCTCACAAGTCTCACAGTGTAAAGCCGAAAAAGAAACAGAAACAAACTAGGAAATAAAAGTTTCAAATACTGAAAAGAGACATGCCCCAGACGGGCATGCCAGCTCAAAACAACATCTATCCCACTACTACTACTAGCAGACGACTGTAGTGCTGTGGGCTCAGGAAGGCGTCCATCTAGAAGGTAGAGGCCATGAGCTTCATGTCCAGTGACAATCGTCCTCCTCGTCTCTAGGTCCTGAAAGACACAAGAAGTAGGAGAAAAAGTGACACTACAGTTTAGGGATTTAGTCAAAGCACTAACAGAAAGTAGGTTAGAAGTAAATCTGGGAACATGCAAAACTGATGAAAGAAGCAATTGGGGAGAGGGAAGGATATTCCCTTTCCCAGACACAGAAGATAAGGTGCCATCAGCTGTCTTCACCTTATCACGGCCAGAACATATGGAATAAGTAGAAAATAAAGAAGACAAGCCCGTCATGTGTTCCGAAGCCCCTGAATCAATGATCCAAGTGGGGCTGGATGATGGGAGGGACACATGATGAGCAAGTCTAGTGTTACCTGATTGTGCGAAGGAGGTGGATGATGTGGCAGATGGACCATCAAGCTGCTGAAGGAGGCGTCGAAGGCCTGCATACTCGGTGGCTGAAAAACCACTAGGAGGAGCTGAAGGAAGAGGGCTCGCTAGGGCCTGTCCTGGGAAAGGAGCAGAAGAATCTACACTGACTGTATGAGCACTGGAGGAGGCTGGCTGGCTAGGACGCCCATGTAGCTTCCAACACTTGGCACGCACATGCCCTAACTTGCCGCAGAAAT
This sequence comes from Euptelea pleiosperma, assembly GCA_035048495.1. Taxonomy (NCBI): domain Eukaryota; kingdom Viridiplantae; phylum Streptophyta; class Magnoliopsida; order Ranunculales; family Eupteleaceae; genus Euptelea; species Euptelea pleiosperma. Next base: position 21,448,313 of record CM068544.1, on the reverse strand, counting down.
CACACTTGGGCCTCTCTCTAGGCAGAGACTTCCCAGGAGAAGATCCAGTAGGAACATAAGATGAAGCTGAGGTAGGCTGATGAGATATACCCCTCGAAGGCTGCTGTGACTGCTGAGGCTGATAAGCAGCTAGCGCTGATCGCTCTGGAAGGAGATGCTCACTCTGAAGAGAGATCCGCCTACTCTCTTCACTCTGAAGATAGGCGTACACTTCACTGAGAGAGGGAAGATCCACTCTGCTACTCAAAATCTGCACACGAGCCAGCTCATAAGAAGGATTGAGGCCAGCAAGAAAATCAAAGATCCGACCCTTCTCTATATATCAACGAAAAGGAGCAATCTCTGTGGGATTGAGAGGCTGATAGGAGTAATAATGATCAAGCTCCTGCCACAAGGTACGAAGAGCAGTATAATACTGAGAAAGAGACTTCTCCCCTTGCCGGAAGTGGGAGATAGTCTGTCGCAGCTGAAAAGCCCGTCCATCGTTCTGCTGCTGCGAATAGGTCTTCTCAGTGATCTCCCAAATCTCTTGCGCTGTGCGCATGAATAAGAAACTCTCACTGATATCAGGCTCCATAGAGTTGAGGAGCCATGACATGACAGTCAGATCATCTGTCTGCCACTGTCGATAAGAGGGATCAGATCTGGGTGGCTCAACCGTATCTCCGGTAGTGTGGCCAAGTTTCCCACGGCCCCCAATGAACAACCGTGCAGCCTGAGCCCAGCGTAAGTAGTTCTTGCCATCTAACTTCACTGAGGTGATCTGCAAACTTGGGTTCTCATAGGCTAAGTGCTGCACTATAGGGCCTCCAATTCAACTGGAGGGAACTTCTGTGCTCACGTCTGACCCGGATGGAGAAACCAAGGAAGGTGGGGGAATCGCGGGAGGCGGTAGATCTGCCATGAGGAATTACGGCCAAAGAAACTATCGAAGTACCAAATTAAAGATCAAATCGAGATCTGGATAAGGCTAAATCACCACATAAAGAGCAAACAAACATCTGAATAGATCCGAATAAACAAATAGAACCCAAGAATATCCACCTTAAGTCTCTAAGTCCCACAAAAAAGTAATCCAAAGGGAAAAAAGACCCTGGAGCAATGCCGGTGATAACGAAACGCCCAAACGAACATCAAATAAGCATCCCAGAAGGGCTAAGGGCGGAGAAGAGCAACATATGGATGGTTAAACACATCCTAGAGCCATTAGAAGGCATGGCAACCAGATCTGGGATAAAAAAGAAGAAGATACAGATCCAACCGATAGCCTAAAATGGCTAATAAAGTCGCCGGCGGTAACTAGGGGGTAGAAAAATCATCCCACAGACTTCGATCCTTGGTGGAATCACTCGAGTGATATGTCCACATGTAGCTGAGATTGGGGGGGACTAGATCGAAGCAACAAACCCCCCCAAAAAGTCCATTAAGGACTCGAAAAAAATGCTGGTTCACAAACTGATTTTTTTTTATTTTTCAAGGAAAAAGGCTAAAAAACACTCGAAATGGATCCCAAAAATCGTGAAAAAATAACCAAAAATCCTTAAAAAAGGAGATCTAGCTAATGGTAGAGTTTTGGGAGAAGAGGAGGAGACCTGTCCGTACGATGTTGACGTCAGCCTATGGCCTGGATGACGTCATCACCTTCCTGGATGAAGTCAGAGAAGAAAGCCTTTTATCAACCTTGCAACCTTGCTCTGATACCAAGTTGAATTATAGAATTAGGGTTTGGATTAGGGTTTCACAGTATAAGAGAAAGAGAGAAGGAAAAGAGAGAAAGGGGAAGAGAGGATGTCATTGTGTGTTTTCACAATGACTCCATAAATCTTATTTATGTAAGTCCCAAATACAAAAGACAAATATACCCCTCAAGGGGGTATTTACAGAACTACCCCCGATACATATAAAATACGTATTTCTACGTATATGATAACATATAGCACCAAGTGGAAGTCCAAGATATGAAGGAAGACATCCCACCATGCAAACCTAAACACTTGGCCACCTGCCAGATATTATCAATATCACTCACTCCATAAACTTCACTTATGGGGAGATCGATGAATAATCCTAACACGGCTTCCAAACACTTTATATTGCATCTCGAGTACCTTAATCGTAAATGGTAGGCTTAAGGATTTACAAAAAATATAATGCCGTCTGTAAATTGAAGGCGAGTGATAGCAAAGCCATTCTCTTTAAGATACCCTTAAGATTCATTCCGCTTTTTTGGTAACAAAGCCTCCACCACCACAATGAACAAGAAAGGGGAAAGAGGGTTCAACTTGCCTAAGGCCCTTCAAACTTCTATAAGACCCTGTCAGAAACTCATTAATAAGTACTAAAAATGAAGGTATTGGCACACAAATCTTTATCCATCTCTTCCATTTTAAACCAAATTTAAAAACATACTCCAAGGAATCTTGTTTCACATTGTTTTAAGCCTTTTAATATCTACCTTCCAAAGGATAACCATCTCTCCTCAAACTCTCAACTCCAAGCATTCATTTACTATTTAAACCCAATGCCATTTTAAGCCTTGCAGTGCGGTTTTAGCAATAACCTACCAAGCTTATCGGCTTGAAATCTTTAAGCGCTTCTGTTCTTCCCCTCCTAGTGATGAGAGCAATGAATGTATTAATGGATCTTCGATTCAAGCATGCATCTTCTTAAAATTCCATCAACGCTCTCTTAAAATTGGTTATAAAAACTCCAACATCTTTTAGAAAAAGCAAGTAAAAAACCGTTCATCCCAACCAAATGAGCACCACTCAAATCATGGATAACTTTTAGAGCTCCACCCCTTCGATTGGTCTTTTCAACCAACACACGACTAAGGACTGATTACAACTATTATGAAAAAATAAAACTCTAAAAGCTAACTAAATCTAAGTAACAATTCTCAACCATACATATAAAGCAGGATAAATTTAATTTTAAATATAACTAATATTTCCCAAATCACGTCATTACTTTATAGCCAGATTTCAAATGCCATTTTAAGGATAAAACCTCGCAACAAGCCTACAGATAGGTTATGTCTCTTGGAAGGTGACTATCCCAGGGACAACGGGATTTGTAGATCCCATACCTCTTTTCCCAGCATCTATTTGTCAACAAGCTTCAGTTGACTTTTGACTTTTTTTTGTCAGCCACTTGATTTGAAAGGCTTAATACTTTTGGTTCTATCATTCTCCCTTGCTTGGGAAAGAACTCGTTCTCAAGTTTTGATCCACCACATTATATGGGTAGGTCCACAATGCTTCCTATACAAATTATACGGTTAGGTCCACAACAACAAAATGGATCGACATATATTCATCAGAATATGATGAATATATGTCTGAAGTTTTCCAATTCATCCATTTTGTGGTGTATCAAGTGTCTGATATGGTATTAGATCTGAATCTGATTTCTCTTGATTCTATCTTCGTTATGGTAGAAACTTCGCTATTGACCTTTAAGTGATCCACTGATTGCTTCATTGCTATCGAAAATTGCCAACTTAACATTTGAGCTTTCAAAACCGATCGAATCTGCATACTCTATATATTCTTCAAACCTAGGAGTAACTCCAAATCTACAATACGTTCCTCTAAAATAAAAATAGAACAAACGCAAGTATATTATTACTTCTTCTTAGTATGCTACAAATCTCCATTCAATAGTTTGAAGATATTCCGCGTTCATCTTAAATCCATACAATCTTCCCTACTGAATCTTCTCTCCAACTCATGGAAAAGACTTGTTTTGACACCAAAAGAAGGAAAAATCTATCCTCGTCATGCAGTTAGAAGAATGGTAGGGAAAGATACAAAATAGAACTCCTACCACCCAGATTTCTCAGAGGGAAATCCAGGTAAACCTATTATAAGTTACTAATCCAAGCAAACCAAAGTTCTTCAAGGAACTAAAATGGTAAAAGGCAAATCTATATTCACTAATTCAAAGTCTGTTTTACAATAATCTCATCACAACTATTTCCATTAAAAAATATCTTTTTTTTTACTCATCAAAATTTAAGTATGAAAAAATAAAATCTAACTTGGCCTAAATAAAAATCCCAACCGTCAATACAAGGTAACATAAATCCAATTTCAAAAATGACTAAAATACCCCTAAATCACGACACAAACTATACAACTAGAACCCCGATGCAGTTTTGAGACCCAAATAGATGAATTCTTACAAAAGCCTAAAGAGCAATTGTAGAACCTCAATGATATCTTCATAAAAATCTTCGAAACAACCTCAAAAAGAACTCCAAGACCCACATCAGATAAGTAAATAGAGTCTGTATTGGCCCCTGCTTATAAAAAGGGGGACCCAACTCACATAATAAAGTATCTCAAATCTCTCTCTCTCTCTCATGGTATAAGAGCACTAACTTTGTAAACCTACAATGGCTGGTCGATTTCCTCTCCTTCTCCCTTCTCCCCTAAATCTTCTTCCTTTCTTCCCTTTTTTTTTCTTCTTTTTTTACTGCTTCAATCTCTTTAAAAAGGGATGTCGCAGCCTATGCTTTAAGAGCTGTTGAGGCCCTCGTCTTGCTCTTTCTACTATAGTTCAAGATCCCAAGACCCCCTTGCTCTATTGATGTTAGCCAAATAATGATTTTCCAGCTGAATTCTACTTTTCTACGAGTTTTATACAGAGACCTTGGTGCTCGATCTCTATTATTTTCCCAAGAAGACGTAATTTCTAGTTCTATTGGGTTTTGCTCCCTTTTTTTCGTTAACTATTTGCTCCTTCTGGTGGTGTCACACCCCTTTTCTTGGGCCCCTTTATTGTTCTCTCTCTGAGGTTTTAATTCCTCGCTATTTCTCTACCTCTTTTACTACTATTTATTCACAACGTAAAAATCAACTTTTTTGGAGATTGAAAGCACCATTGGGATTTTTGACACTCCGGTGAGATTTTGATTTTTTTGGAGACCTTTCAAAGTCCATGGCTACCCCTTCTGATGATAATACACCTACTTTCACAGATATTAAGATCCCTATGTGGGGGATGATTGATGGAGTCGGAGCTAAGATTACTACTATCAAGCTCAACAACTCTAACTACGTGCTCTAGTCTCAATCTGTGATAGTATTTTTGGGTGCAAAGGCAAAACTAAAATTCATTATGGATGATCCTATTGCATCTACTGACAAAAATTATGAAGATTTGCAGTGTAACAATTTTCTTGTGATGATATGGCTATGGAACAGCATGGAGCAATCTATTTCTGCTAATGTTATGTTCTTAGACACTGCCAAGCAAATCTAGGACTCCGTCAAGGAAACATACTCACAGAATCAGAATGCGTCTCGTATTTATTAACTTTTTGAGACTATGTTCTCAACTAAGCAAGGGGACAAGTCCCTCAGTGAGTACTATAGCACCCTCCGTGGTATGTGGGAGGAGTTACACATCTATCAGCCACTTACTACTGACTTGGAGACACAGGAACGCCAACGCGAAGACTTTCAGGTTGCACTCTTTTTATCTGGTCTCAATACATCATACGACTCTATTAAGTGTCAATAACTGGCTAGTAAGTCTCTTCTTAGTTCCAATAATGCTAATTCTCGCCTTCAGCGAAGCTATTGGCACCTCTACTCAAGCTCTGTTTGGTTTTAAAGAAAGTTATGCACTCATTTCTTTTATCCCATCTAGAGTCGTGGTGGTTGTAGTTCCTCTCGTGGTGGCCGTGGTGGTCATGGTTCTGGTCGTGGACGTGGAGGTCGCGGTTCTTATCGGACTTCACCCTCTGAGGATCGCATTTGCATTCATTGTGGCCGAACCAACCATGTATCTGATTTTTGTTGGCAGAAATGGGACAAATCATCTTGGGCCAATCAAGCCTTCGAAGCCCCTGCACAATCGTCTACTGATCATACTACTACTGCTGGGAATGTGAATTTAACCCCTATGACTGTTTCTCGTGAAGAATATATGCACTCCTTTAAAAGCTTCAATCTCTTAAAACTAGCCTTTCTACCCCTACGGCGACTATGGCCAACTCAGGTACTCCTACATGTTTGCTAGCTAAGAAATCTTCCTCTTGGGTCATTAACTCAGGAGCCTATACACATGACCGGTATCTCATATTGTTTGTCCACTTTTAAACCTTTTTCTTCTAAAATTGTATTGGCCTATGGGTCCACACGTTGTGTTGAGGAAAAAGGTAATCTTCATCCCACCTCCTCCATATCCCTATCTTCTACTCTTTATTGTTCCTCATCTCCCTTTTAATCTTTTATTTGTCAATGAACTAACCAAATCTCTTCAATGTTCCATAATCTTTTCACCTAAATCTTGTGCTTTCCAAGATCTCAGAGCGAAGAAAGTGATTGGTTTGGGGCATGAGCAACATGGCCTTTATTACCTGGATAACCCACTTACCACACCTACCACCACTTCTGTTACCGCACTTCATTCCAGCATCACACCTTATCAGTGGCACTGTTGATTAGGACATTCATCTCTCTCCAAGCTGCGCCAACTAATCCCTAAATTGAGTCCTATTTCTGTTTTAAAGTGTGATGCTTGCCAACTGGGCAAACATCATTGTAGCTCTTTTCCTTCGCGCATTGATAGTCATTCTTCGACCTTTTGATGTTGTCCATACTCCATACAAACATTTGGAGTCCTGCTCGAGTCCGTAGTCTAGGTGATTTTGTCTATTTCGTTATTTTTGTTGATGATTTCTCTAGAATGACAAGGCTTTTTTTGTTGAAAGATTGGTCCAAATTACCTAGTGTATTTCAAACCTTCTATAATGAAATTACGGTTCATCTTAATACCAAGATTCGTATCTTACGATAAGATAATGCACTTGAATACACCCAAATTGTTGTACAGACTTTTTGTGTTGATCATGGCATCCTCCATCAAACATCTTGTGTTCATACCTCCCAACAAAACGGTGTTGTTGAACGCAAATATCGCGACCTTCTTGATGTTGCTCGTACCTTAATGATTAATATGTTCCAAAACACTATTTGGCTGATGTCGTCTTAATTGCTTGCTACTTGATCAATCGCATGCCATCGTCAGTTCTAGGAAATCAATGACCATTTTCTTTTCTTTACCCCAAAAAACCACCATTTGGACTTCCCCCTCGTGTGTTGGGTTGTGTCACTTTCATACAAGATCTTGTTCCTGGTCTGGATAAACTTTGACCTCGTGCTACCAAATGCATTTTTCTTGGCTACTCTCGTACCCAAAAAGGTCATCGGTGCTACTATCCCTCTTCCAGTCGTTACTTTGTGAGTGTCAATGTTACATTTTTTGAGACTACTACATTCTTTTTTGCTTCTAGCAAGGCTTTAGGTGATGACCTCTTCACTTGTACTTCGGGGGACAATACTGTGATCTCTTCCACCTTATCTCCTATCCCGTTACCAGTTGTCACTGACACTTCACCACCATTGTGCGTTTATCAACACCGCACCACTACACCTGCTGCTCTTGAACCTGGTACTATTACACCTGTAGTTGCTTTGCCCCCTGCTACATCATCGACTTTGGTTGACAATCCATTGCTTGATTTACCCATTGCTACTCGCAAAGGTATCTGCTCTTGCATTCAACATCCTATTGCGAATTATGTGTCACTTCATCGTTTAGCGCTTCCCCTATATTGTGTACATTTGCTTGGTCTCTATCTTATGTTTCCATTCCTAAGACTTATAAGCAGGCTATCACCTCTTCTGGTTGGAAACAAGCAATGGATACCGAGATTTAGGCTCTTCGTCAAAATTAGACATTCGAATTGAATTCACTCCCTCCGGGAAAACAAGCAATTGGTTGTAGATGGGTCTATACGTGGAAATACCATCCGTTGGTACTATTAAGCGCCTTAAGACCCATCTGGGTGCTAAAGGTTACTCTCAAACCTTTGGTGTAGATTATTTTGAGACTTTCTCCCCAGTGACCCGACTGAATTTCGTTCGGATTCTTCTGTCAGTTGTTGTCTCTCGTCATTGGCCTTTGGACATAAAAAAAATGCCTTCTTGCATGGAGATTTGCAAAGAGAGGTCTTTATGGAGCAATCTCCTGGCTATGTTACTAGTGGTCAATCTGACCAAGTCTACCGTATGAAGAAAACCATTTATGGGCTTAAATAGTCCCCCTATGCCTGGTTCGACAAGTTTAGCATGGTGGTCTTGTGGTACGGGTTCACCCGGTCGTCATTTGATCACTCAGTCTTTATTCGGCATACAGATTCTGGTATTGTTGTTCTCGTGGTCTACGTGGATGATATTATTACTGGTAGTGATTGTCGTGGGATTGCATCTGTTAAAACTCATTTGAGTCAGAATTTTCACACCAAGGATCTTAGTACTCTTCGCTACTTTCTGGGTATTGAGGTAGCTCGTTCTCCTGCCGACATCAGTCTTTCTCAGTGGAAATATGTCCTCAACTTACTTGAGGAGACAGGCGTGATGGGTGTTAAACCCATTGATACCCCTATGGATCCGACAGTCCGTATGGATGGAGAACAGGGGAAGTTATACAGTGACCCTGGTCAGTATCTTCGCTTGGTTGGAAAATTGACCTATCTTACGGTTACTCGTCTAGATATCACCTTCGCAGTTGGTGCAGTTAGTCTGTTTATGAACTCTCCTCACCAACCACATTGAGATGACGTCTACCGTATCTTGCGGTACTTGAAGAATGCACTTGGCAAAGGCTTACTCTATTGATCCTCCTCAGACTTGCGCATTACTGGGTATTCTGATGTAGATTGGGGTCTAATCGTCGTTTTACATCTAGCTATTGTACCTTTGTGAGAAGTAATCTTGTTCCTTGGCGAAGCAAAAAGCAAACTGTAGTCACTTGTTCTAGTGCAAAAGTTGAATACAAGGCTATGGCACATACAGCTTGTGAAATGATGAGGGGCAAATCCATTTTACATGAGATGGACGTTTTACAGTCTACTCCCCTAACTATGTATTGTGACAATCAAGCAGCTACTTTCATTGCCAGTAATCATGTTTTTCACAAGCAGACGAAGCACATCAAGGTTGACTGCCACTTTATTCGAGACTTTAAGCAAGCAGATCATCACGCCATATGTCAAGTCCGCAGATCGGATTGGTGATGTCTTCACCAAACCTTTGGCTCGGGATCCTTTCTCTACTGTGTTCCAAGCTAGGCATGCATGACCTACACGCTCCAACTTGAGGGGAAGTGTTAAAGAAGAAAATGTGTTGGGCCCACACTTAAACTACTTGGTTATGTTGTTAAAGTTTATTTAAAATAGAGGTAGTATATGGTCAGTATTAATGTTAGGGACTTTTAGTCTCACGTAAGATAAGTAGAGTTTGTCTTGGCCGCTACTTACATAAAGGGACCCAACTCATGTAATAAAGTATCTCAATTCAATCTCATTCTCTCTCTCTTCTCTCTTTCATACACTATTAACTTGTTAAAATCCAATATAATGGCTTCCTCTAAGATATAGTTAATATGACATTTAGATTTGTCCACTTCCAAAGAATTTAATAGTTTATTTCCAAATCTATCCACCAATGGCCAATGCAAAAATAGGGTATTTGTATCACCTTCAATGAACTAGATCCCTTTAAACTATTTCGGCATTTCCAACATACTTCATGTGTGTGATATCAGTCTCAATAGTTCACTCTAAATGTCTATTCTCCTTTAAGGAGTCCAAAACGATTGAAATACTTTGAATTTATCGTTTCCTTGATTTTGGGTTGCACAATACCTCATTGCTCCACTTACAGAGTTTGCAATGATAGTCTTGATTTTCTCAAAAATTCTAAGCTCAACAGCACCAATGCAACTCACACAAAACAACAAGCAAATTGGCTTTGTAAAATAGCTAGATTGGCTAATGACCTAAGATAGGCTAGATTAGATCATCAAGAAGACTCTAGTCATTCCTTTTCCCACTCAGACGATGAAACAAATGTTAAGAATGATCTTCCATACGCCAATCAAGTGATAGACTGTGAAAAATTATCTACAGGCACTATCCAAGAAAGAAAGCAACCTCAGAAAGTGTAAAGCTACTCCACACCAATCTTAATGGTATAGAGGGAGATTCGGTTTCCACAGTCTCCTTAAGAAAATATTATAAAAGACTTAAAAGACCTTTAGATTTTCATTTCCAAATCATTTTATCTTCATAATTTTCTAGCGCATACACTTTGCTCAAACACTAGAAGAGGGAGGTTATATAGTCACCTTCACAATCATAGTTGTTTTTGTAGATGCTTTAATATGCATGTGCTTACATGGATGCTACATAGAAAACTTAAAGCCACGTAGAATACCTAAAAGTAAGGCAACGTTGCTTAGTCAGCACTTGGGTGACATAAGAGATATAGGATTGGAGGTCGAGAGATAAGTTCGCAAAGCATGATCTTGACGTTGTAAAAAGCCATGAAGGCGCCTCATTGACTTTATCCCTTCGTCGACACGTAGACATGCCTTGGGGACTAACATACTGAGAGAGAAGAATACACGAATGAGCAACCAACACATGTGACCAATCAATATGGTTATAGGTGCTATGTCACTTCCATATGAGACGAGGGTATTTCGGTCATTTCACCTCTTAGACTGAGTCTATAATTACCCCCGTAGAGAAAGGAAGGGGGGACACTTTTCCTGGGGATCTAATACCTCTCTCTCTCTCTCTCTCTCTCTCTCTCTCTCTCTCTCTCTCTCTCATATTCCATATTTTCTCTCCACGTCTAGTTATCCTGATCTCGTATGTTCTCCCAGTCTAATGAAGATGAACCCGAACGGCTAATGACTTAGCTTAGGCGGGTCTCCTAGACTACCTTTACCCACTCATTAGACGTCTATCACTTGCCTTATCCTCCTACACTTACCGTTTCTTCTTAACACTAGACCCCAAAAAATGTTGTCACACATACTCTCAAAGCAATCTCTGACAAGGACGCCTTTACAATTAGACATATCATAGAAGGTAAGATATGAGGTGCACAACAGATCAGCTCCACAATCCGCTACCAAAAGGAGATGTCTCGGCCAAGATGGAATGAGATGAAATGAGAATTTGAGCCATTGATGCAACACAAACTCAAGTCACACTAGTGGGGGCATTTATGAGTTGGGTGGTGATTACCATAGCCCACCAACAAAAGGAAAGATCTTAACAAGGACTACCATGTCCAGTCATCATGTATGTAATCAGGGGGGGCGAAGGATTTTGAAACAGCAAATAATCATTTAAGGCATGCTTTAAGAACATTCGCAAGTCACCACAAGAGATATTTGTATATGTTTAAGTGCAGTAATCACCATAGAATCAATAAAATGTTCCAGAATTCAAACAATCATCACCCTTTTTCTTACTTTGGTCAAGACTAAGGGATTTTTCGAACATGAAACTTTGAACATTTCGAACCAATTATTGTGAATCACGTTAGTTTACTTATTTTGCTGCTTTTTTCTCCAAGATTAAAATCTCAGTTTCAGAACACAAGTTGCTGGAGCCAGTATTGAGAATTGAGACAAATCCAGGATGACTAAGGCAGGGACCTTATAGCTAAGTACGAATTATCGGACTCAGATTAACCTGCTCAATACCAAACATGACTCAGGTGACACCTACTGTATGTTCTGATAAAGCATCAAACCAGATTAGTCTTAGATTTTTTTTCCAAATCTTTTGACTTAATATTCCTATAGGCGGCCCAAGAAGCACATGACATGATACTACTTCTACTTTTTAAAAATATCTCTCATACATATTATTGCATCTCAAGTACCAGAAACCATAATAAGCAAGTCATAGAAAACTTTGGTCGGAAAGAGGTGAATATAAACTATGTTGATAGCACAAAACAAGTGCTTGTCACTTCAGTATTCACTTCAGACATAATACGAAAAACAAAGGTCAAATTAAGCCTATGTAAAGATATGCAAGAAGCCAAACAAACACTTAAAACATAACTTGTATTTGAACCAATATAAAAAGTATAAACAAAATATACTATAACTTAAATGTGCATATAAGCCAGCTCCTTAGTGTCTTGCTTTTAACCTTGGAAAGTCTTTCCATGAGAAACAAAAATTGAAAAGTTTATTACTTCTGAAACTAAATAAAACTAGCAAAGCCAAAACTCAAAAGACTATGATAAAGTCGGAGATCGTAAAATTTACACCATTTCCACAGCATACCTCATCGTCCTCTTGAAACTGCTTCATCCAACTCCTCAATTGATGACGGGAATAGCTCTATATAACGACTTCCTAGTGTCATCCTATCCTTCGCCATCGCCGCCTTTGAATCATCTGCGCTCGTGAACTCCACAAACGCTTCTCCAGTTGGCCTCCCATCCAAATTAACCACAATATGAACGGTGTCCTCCGAAAGCACAAAATCTTTAAAGAAATCCAACACATCATCCTTCCCAGCTGAAAATGGCAATCCCCTCAACCGCAAGACACCTGTATGTTCAACTGAATCCTTCCCATCATCGTAAGACCTTGCCCTTGGGACATTTCGGCGTGGAGAACCACCACGAACATCTGCAACTTCATTTGCTATGGCCTTGTAGTATTCTTGCCTCTTACTCCTAAAAACCTCGATGTATCGCCTACCCATGTTCTGCCTGTTCCTCTGAAGTGCAAAATCGACTTGAAGAGGGTACCCTAGAACACAAAATGCCTCCCCACTGAACCGGCCATTCTTGTGGACAAAGAGGATGTCGACGATGTCCAGACCTTGGAAGAACTCGGCGACATCGGATTCTGAGCAATCAAAGGGAAGACCACGCAATCTGACGACTGGGAACGGTGGAGGTTGACCGATATATGCATAAGGAGAAGCATTGTACATGAAACTCGAACCCACTGAAGCCCCATAGAATGATTGGCTTTGATCAACTACCCTCTGCCTTTTCGAACCCACTTCACGCCCATCGCCACCATCTGTATATTTCCTTCATTCCCCGGAAACCCATAAAAGCAAGAGACACGACAACCCACCCGTCAATACTCTACTTTATAAACTACCCACCCATCATTTAGTTCCATTCGATATTTCAGGCTTCCTACACCTTTTCTTTTTGACATTTTTGAAACGAAACAAAGAAAACCCAGAAAGCATAGGCAAAAAAAGATTCTGATAGTGCAATTTAGTGTGTAAACTACAGTTCTGACTAAATGGTACTGAAATTTTATCTCAGAATAGTAAAACAGTGAGATACAAAGCAAATTTTCCAACAATAGCTGAAAATAAAGAGAACCTCGATGCCAGAATCCAGAAAAAAAAAATGGAAACTTGAACTTTAGCTTGTAAAAAAAATGGAAACTTTAGCTTGTAATTTGCAAACTACACGTCGTTCGATTTGAAAGTTCAGCTCATACACCATTTTTTTGACATCTTTGAACCGAAACAAAGAAACACAAAAAGCAGAAGCCTTAAAACAGTAACTAAATTTCCGCCTAGATAGTACTGAACTTTTCATCCTAGAATAGTGAAATAGTAAGAAACAAAACAAATTCTCCAACAATAACAAAAACAGAGGAAAACCCAGATGCCAGAATTCGAACAAAGATTTGGGGAACTGAAATTCACATTTTAATTTGCAGATTTCTATAGATCTTAGAAAAAATAAAAAACTTCCATTGCACCTTCTTAAACTAAACAAACAAAAGAAATTGTTGCATCACAGAATGAACAGAACCCACCATTTAAAGGATATAAACAGATAGAATGAATAAAAGAGAAACGAAACATAGAAATCTACTACGATCTTAGTTGAAACCCTCTTACCCTCTGTAGAACATTTTTCCTCAACAGCCCCCGATCCCCTCTTTTACCCTTTTTTCACGAAAAAGAAACGAAATGGAATGACTGCCTTGTATCTATTCTCCATCTCTACTTACTATTATGGGAAAAATCTAGTATGCAAACGGTTGCATACTTAGTGTATGTAAATGTTGTTAAAAGGCGACACGTAATCTCTGTTAACTAGGTTGACCATTTGGTTGTTACGTGTCGCATTGTGACAGTATTTACATACTCTAAAGTATGGGAGCGTATGCATATTAGATTTTTCTACTATTATAAAGCCAAAACCAGGATTGGCATCCACGCGGGCTTCGGTCAACGTGGATGACGGACAAATGTGTGGGCCACATGGCTCATTCTTAAAGACTGCTGGCCGTATGGGTGTTTGTCTCATCTCTAGGTAGACCTACGTACCAAAATATAAGCCTGATTAGTCATTTCTAACCTTTGGATCTGAGTACCCCAAATAATGCTTGAACTCCACGTTAAAAATAAACCATGAAAAAGACTTTAATCCATCAGATAGAAAGTACTGATCAGGTTGAATTTTGGTATGTAAGTCCATTTGAGATGTGCATACAGTCAGTGGTCTATAAGAGTGTGCCACATGGCTCAAACTGTGGTTCATCATCAATGTTGATGAAACCCTTAGAATCACTCGTGTGCAACACACTGCTTCCCCTAGTCTATTCTACCAGGGCAGCACCTTACAAATGGCGCACATTTAGAGACCACTGACCGTATAGATGTTCAATATACCTACGGAAATTGATCATGATCAGCAATTTTTATCCATTGGATTATAGTCTTTTTACGGTTTGTTTTCAACCTGTAGATTTTTAGCATTACTATTTAGCACGCATTTTGGGGTGCATTTTTGGCCAATGACACCATCATGCACGTGCGACTGACTGTATAGATGTTTTGCCCATCTCTAGGTAGACCTACCTACGAAAATTCATCTTGATTAGCAATGAGTTATGAGACCATTAATGATGGGCCACGTGGCACAATCTTAGAGATCACTGACCGTATGCACGTTTTGCCCATCCCTGGTTGGATTTACATATCAAAATTCATCCTGATCAGTAATTTATAAACCAAGCATTTTTCTTGATTTATTTGTAACTGTAAAACCCTAAAAGGGCTTTTTTGTCCATTTCTTTCTTTATATGATTTTTTTTTCGCATTTCTCTTCATCAAACAGCATAAACTAACTATTAAGACGTCTACGAAAAGTTTTGGCGAATTCTGAAAAAAAAATGTTTTTTTCATGATTTTTGGGGGCATTTCATGCCGGTCTACGTGGACTTAGTGGACTCATAAAATTTTAGAACTATTTTGAGTCCTATGCTTTCTTAGTCTTATTTAGACATCATCAATGTATTTATTTTTATTTTTATATGCCATGAAACCTATGCTTCATGCCATTATCATATATGTCTACGTATTATACAAGTATATACATACAAATGGTATGGTGCATGCAATGTGTTATGTGTAAGGCAAGCGGGGAAAACATCAACCATCTTCTTGTGCATTGTGAGTTCGCCAGACAGGTTTGGTGTTTCTTTCTTTCTTGCTTGAGCATCAATTGGGTGTTTCCGGAGAACATAGGGGCTGTTTTGGAGAGTTGGCCAAAGATCACTATGTCAACTAGGGGTAAGGTGCTTTGGAAGTTGACGCCAATGGCTATTATATGGGGAGTGTGGTTGGAGAGGAATAGAAGAACTTTTCAAGGCAAGGAGTGCTCTTTCCAAGAAGTGATTTTAAGCATCAAGACTCTTTGATACAGTTGGGGAAGCATCTCTCATGAGATAAGGGGTACCTACTTCAGGGACATGGTCTTTAGTTTTGATCGTATTTTATTATAATTTTTTATTTTTTTTTAATCTTTTTGGTGTATTTTGAGATCTCCTCAATCTCCTTATATCAATATATCTTGGACTTATCAAAAAAAAAATGCACCCCACACCTTCATTTATTTCTGAAATGTAATATCATACTATAGATTTGATAACTAATACAGATACTATAAAGTATACAAACAAACTATAAGGTAAATTAGTTTTATACAATAAACTATTAAGAAACTATATTTTCTTAACCATTAAGATAGGGTTTAATTAAACCCAAGTTTTAAGCCCCTTAGTAGGAGACGTTAACCACCCACCCTTGAAATGTTTTCTTTGTTTTTTCTAATCAATGAAGTCCAGAACCCAAGTACGCCTCCACCTCTTGGTCTCCCACCTTGCATCACGTGATCATTTGAACCTTGTTGGCCGCCCTCTCAACCCCCATCAACTTCAAGATTCTTCAAGAAGAACCAGCAAAGTGCCCATCGGTTAGATCAAGATTGCTGCCATCATCATTCCTTCCTTGTCCATTGATTGAGAAGTTGTTGCTGCTGCTGCTGCTATCATCTTCTATCACATTGTCGAGCCGCAACCCACAGAAGTTGAAGCCGTGATCTCCTTTGGTTCCTCGTAGCAATCCATAGTGGGTTAGCACACTTTCATCTTCTCTCTTTTTTTTTCTCACATTTCCATGAAGTGATGAAACACCATCTTCAAGTCAGGATGAAACACTATTTCTTTCATTTGTTGGAACTCTTCTTTTTACTCTAGACAATCTATATGTTTGACATCTTGGTATTAGACCCCACCATGCATTTCCAACGTCTTTATTAAGGATCAAAACTACAAGTATTGCTAGCCGACCAAACCCCATCCAGCAATAAGATGCCTTCCTTTCATTTTTCCCGTACTCATCACGTGAAGAAAAGGTGCTGCAACCCGGAGAAAATATTGCCATCGTGTAGTCCCTTGCATGATCAACACACCTCCATCTTCAACTGGTAGCCTCCCTTGTCTGTCTAAGTTCTTCTTGGCTTTGACCTCCAACTCGTTGTTGCGATCTATTGTGTGGGGATATCTTGGTCCTCATTTTTCTCAAGAATGCACACACATGTCCTGAGGCTCGAAGGACCGTGTCGTTTCCCATCATTTCTCATTCTTAAGGGTGCAAATCTCTCTCTCTCTCTCTCTCTCTTTATGATGTCTGACAACTTAATGTTGCAATGATTCTCCATCTAGAAATCCTTGTACCTTCGGTCGATAGCAATTGTGTAATTAAGTTTCTCCTTTGTCCCCTCACCGTTTACAAATATGGAGACCGTAATAGTGCAAGGAAATTGATTGGTTCAGCCAGTTCATAGATTGATTCAATGCGGCTAATCATATGTTGTTTATACATCCTAGTG
This sequence comes from Euptelea pleiosperma, assembly GCA_035048495.1. Classification (NCBI taxonomy): domain Eukaryota; kingdom Viridiplantae; phylum Streptophyta; class Magnoliopsida; order Ranunculales; family Eupteleaceae; genus Euptelea; species Euptelea pleiosperma. The sequence goes on along the minus strand of CM068544.1, from coordinate 21,431,262 downwards.
TTTGAACTCTCCTACCAAACGGTATTGCATTTTTCGATCACATCTGGCTCCCAAACTCCTTAGTACTTGCAGCTTCATGCTAAAGGTCACCCAATTTGCCAAAAGTGATAACTCCTTTAACATCTTAACATAGGGTTTATTTTTCAACCACCCTCCGTGATTCAAATCTTGTTGTTTTATATAACTACAAACGACGTTGTATGTAGGTGATCTTGTAGAAGGATTTTTCACTTAAACCTTTAATAGTTTGAAAATCCTATGCCTTGATCCACGATTCATTCCATCAACTTGGCCTATCACATCCAAATTAAGAAGTATTATTTTATATTAAAATAATCACTAATGAATTAATCTAACCTCAAAATTATGGAAAATTTGAAGGGCCGAAAATCTCAGGATCAAATCTACACGAAGAAGAGAACCGACTTGAAGAATTAAGATAAATCAGACAACACAAAGTTAAGGTAGAATTCTGTTCCTGATATCTTACTTCCATAGATGTGTTTTAAAATTATTATATTATTAATTGCATGTGTTTAAAATAGAAAATCATATTTTATTTTATATTGAAAAACATGTATATAGGTTCTTATGCATTTTTGTTGATTTATCTGCATGTATTGAGACATGGTTGATTTGGATATTATCCCAGATTTTGATTATTATTATTATTATTATTATTATTATTATTAGAGATGCAATGAGGCTCACGGTATTGATTTTATTATTTATTATTCGGTTATTGGGTTCAATTTGATCGGTTGAGATCTTGACATTTTGGATGCTCTCTCGAATTCTGAGAGCTAGCCTAAAGAACAACGGGGACATTCTGCTCCCATGGTGAAATACCTGGAACATCACTAGATCTTTGTGGAGAAATACCTGAAAAGCCACGTGTTTAACCACTCATTGCACTCTCAGTTATATTTTGACTCATTGGATTTTAGGATTTATCCAATGAATCAGATTATTTGATTATCAATATTATTGATACATATTTTGACAATTGTATGAATTTTGTCATGTTTAACCACTCATGGCGGTATGGGTGGTGGAGTGAATCTACTGAGTTGTTGATAACTCATGCCTATTCTAATTTTTTGTAGAGATACCAGATGGACCAGTGGCTCAGTGATAGAAGTCGAGAAAATTTTATCATTTTTCTTGTTTTCCTAAGAATTAAGTTTAGGTTTTACTTTCAGTCATTTAAATTTCTAGTTATTTTAGTAGGTTGTCATTTGGCTTTTGAAATGTAGTCGAAAATAGGTTTCAGCTTTACATTTATGAAATTTATTATTTTAAGATTGGTTCATTTTGATTTGTGTGTTGACTTAGACACATGTTCATTATTTCAATTATATTATTTTAATATACACCTCGTGCCTCAGCCTCGGATACCTTATTCAATCCATATTCTTTTGGGTCGGGTCATGAGTCCTGGGTTCGAGTTGTGACAGTAACCGTGGATTTTGATCATTATAATCCAAAGGTTAGAAATCACTAATCAAGTTTATTTTTGTTATATAAGTCCATCTAGGGATGGACCAAACATCCATATGGCAAGTAGCCTCTAATAAGGTGACATGTGTCTCACATTGTGAGTCCATCATCAACTTTGACGATGGACTTCATCATTTAAATTTTTTTAGCCATAGAGTTTAAATGTCACGTTAGGGTCAAATAATTGCTTGCAAAGTTTAGTTGAAATGTGAAAGTATTGAATGACCAAAGCACCCTTCTAAATTAAGAAAATTTCAAAAATCGAAATAAACATTTTTTTGTCAATTTAAGGAACTTAAGGGCATATTGGGAATAAGGATTTATTTTACTTTTTTAACATATGCAGGGTGACGTGTGCTTTGCAGGATGATGTGTTATTTGGCACCAAAAGACCGAAAAGCCCATATCAAGTAAATAAAACGAAGAAAAGAAAAGAAGCAAAACTAAGGGCATTTGTGGGATATTGGGGTTTAGCGTGAGGCACGTAAGAAGGCCCTTCGTCCATTAATAAGTAAAATCGAAAATGCCAATATTTTTCTTTATTATATTCTTTAAATTATTCATTTGGCAGGGATATTTTGGTTTTTTGGTGTCAAAAGGCATACATCACTTGTGGCTAATTAAATGCTCTTCGCCCACTATAAAAAATTCTTATTCCTAAAATGACCCTAAAATTCCCAACTATTACTTCTATCATTTTGTTTTAATATTTTTTTCACTTTTAGGGGTTATTTTGTCAGACACAATTTTAACATTAATTTCAACTCACTTGTGAAGTATTTATTGAAATGCAACCTGAAGTCTTTTCACTAAAAAATATTTGATGGTGGCGTCCATCACCAATGTTGATGGCGTACCCACAGTGCGAGCTACATGGCACACTATTAGATGATACATACCGTATGGATGTTACGCCCATTCCTAGGTACACTTATTGGTGATTTCTAACCTTTGAATCTGAGTGTCCCAAATAATGCTAGAAATCCCTGAATTTGAAACATTTTGGTTCCTAAATCTGGACATGATGCCCATCTATTTTGTAAGAAAAAGTAGATTTTTAGGAGGGATTTGAATGAGAGAAGTGTGGTCAGTTTGGTGGGCCCATTGTGGTTGATCGTAGGCCATTGATGGCCATGATTTGGAGGGTAGGGATGATGCCCCTGTTCTGGTTGAAAAGTTGAACCAGAACATCCATGTAAAGAAGATGAAGTTAAAAAAAAGAGAAGAATAAAAATGCATGGGCCTTTAAGTAAAGCCCACAAACCATTAAACACATTAGTCATGGACAACCCATATGGCTAGCCCATTTCTACTACAATAAAATAAACAAAATATATAAATAAATAATAATATGATAATATAATTATAGTGTTCAACACCAATAAAGTTGTAACACTTACACTTTAAGAATTCAACAAGTCCAACGGCCAGATTTGTGGTGTGTTTGGGTCCATCAAGCGGTGGATCACCTAAAAATCACCGTCATAACTGATTTTGGTGGGCGGACCCACAAAGAGTAGATCAAACATTTCATGAGTTTATAAAGTCACAAATTTAGATTTTTTTTTATGTTGGCCAAACATCCATACCATTAGTGGTCTCCAATAGTGTACCTTTTTATCCAAACAATGCTTAAAACCCATGATTAATAACAACCTGTGAAAAAGACTTCAATCCGACAAATAGAAATTAATAATCAGGTTGAACCTTAGTATGTAGGTCCACCTAGGGTTGGGTTAAACATTTATTTGATCAGTAATTCTTAAGAGTGTGCCACATGTAAAGTATGCCACATGCAAGGTGCACGTACATCTTTCGTAGTCTCCCTATTGTATAAGCATATATGTACATACGTGTGTAAGAGTAATAACCAATAGCGAAGGAGATAAGGTTGTCTAGTACAAGTCAAGAAAAATTGGTCATTGTGACCACTTTAAGATCAATTCGATATTTTCACTAACTTTAGGTGAATCTTAACTTATAATTTATTTTATTTATTAAATAAGTGTAATCTATTATTTTGTAATGCTTCTCTTTATCAAGAACACTATTAAGGTTGCGTTTGGGAGTGCGTATTATAAGTAATAAGTTGACTTATAGCGGTTTCTGACCGCTATAAGCAATTTTGTGGTGTTTGGTAAAAAGAAAAAGTAGCATTTTTAAATTGTTATAAGCCAAAAAATGAAAAATGAATAAGTCATTTCAAAATTGTTTATGCGTTTTGCATTTGCGGACCGCAATTTATTTTTAAAATTGGCTTTCAGTGCTTATCTTTGTAAACCCTACTTCCACGCAAATAAAGAGGAGCTCTCTTATTTCCGTTTCTCTCTCATCCCCGCATCTCTCCCATCGCTGCATATCTCTCTCCCGACGCTACATCTCTCCAGTTGTCGCTTCTCTTCTCTCACCCCATGACGACATTGTGTTTGGGATCTCTTCTCTACTTGGGTGTCCTTTGGTTTGAGGTCTTAGTTTTGGAGATCGGTAAATACATGAAACAAAATGTGGCTATAAAATAAACATAGTGAAAAAGAAGCTTTGATTGCATTATGTCAAGTGTATTAACTTTTAAGGATCACCGATTGGATTTCTAAAACTATTTGCTGGGACCCATCATGGTATGTGAAAACCCCATGAGTGCACGCCAATTGTCGGGTATGAAGTCACTGTTGGAAAAATCCGATTTGAAGAAATTTGAAAATGTGACTAATGGGATCACTTTGAGCATAAACAAAAGTGGGACCCACTTATCTTTTGAGGCGAGTCCATATTGATTTTTCATCTCCTTGGTATGGAGAATAATGTGGTTAAATTATTTAATCAAGACCCATTATGGGTGAATGGAAAATCGGCTCCAAACTACCTTATTTGTAATGTGTATAAGTGAGTAAAGTTTAGTCCCACATTGGAAAAATACAAGATTGGAATGCAACTTATATATAGAAGTTGTTCTATAGAAACTTGTGAGCTCAAAGAGAATAGTAAATGGGCTCGCGCGTACACGATGACTCTTGAAGAATAAACGATTTTTAAAAGAATTTGGATCTAGGGATCCAAAATACCTTAATGCGCGCCCGTTGGCGACGTGCATCCTGCCTGTGTCACGCGCGCAGGTTTTGCTACTTTATGAATGGACATTGGGATTCTGGCTTTCCTTCTTGACAATTATTCTGGTTTATTGGATTTGGGAATAACTGTCAAAACACATAATTTTTTTTATACTTTAATCATTTTCTCTGAATCTTATAAGTTTTCTTTTGTGAGAGTACGAACACAGTTCCGGTTCGCTAGGCATGTGGATTAAGTACTACTTCCGCACGTTGAGGTCGTTGTATCCTAGGTGTCACACCCCAAATCCATGATCCATGGCTCAACTCGAATATCCTTGGGTCGACCCATTTATCCAAATTTAAGTGTGAAAAAAATATAATTCAAATTAAAACAAGATATCAAAAGGTCATAAAAGTTACTAAGATTTCAAAAATCATAATCTCTTATAGTTATCATCATTCATACCACATAAAGGCTAAAAGATCATAATGTCAAAAGAAACGGTGATCTACGAATCACGAATCACAAAAAGGTCTTATCTACCCCATGATTTAAGTAACATAAAATGACAAAACTTATTACATGAGTTCACAAGCAATAAAAATAATAAAAACTAATAATGTTCATCTTCAAGATTCGGCTCCTGCTTCTTGGGTTTGTACATCTCCTCTCCCAATTCGTCAATGGGTTGCAGTTCCTCCTCGTACCCTTCTCCGTACGTCTCGGTCTCATTTATATTTGAAAATGTGGTTGTATGAGTGAGTCAAGCGCTCACTCAAGTTTTTCACCCTGAACATGATTCAAACAATACAATTTATAGTCATGCTAGCACATATTAAATTGTCAAACTGTAATATCATGGTCATAATGAATGCATGAATAATTAATGAAAAGTGATACACAACTTATATAGGGAGTCTCCTTCTTCACCCGTATAGAGGGTCTTTTCAGGGTTTTCGGGTCTTTTACCCTGGAGAACTCACTCCTAACTTGTTTTATCATTTCTGAATCAAAAATACAATGCATGCCTTCATTTATATAAAAAATTACTGAAAATGTAAATATCCACGCAGGGGATCTCAATTTGAACATGTTATCATACTGGTAAACAAAATTATCATGATACAAGATCTACCATTTAATAACCAATACATGTTCATATGCTTCTAATTTGCATTGTAAGAATCATGGGGGTACCTACTTCATTCTCGCGGTGCCTTTATGATGAGGTGGGTGCTCTTAAGCTTGCGTGGATCTCCTCTCTGCGCAATTCCCAAGGTTCCAAGACCTTCAATATGGAAAGACTCTCTCAGTGCACTGGAAGCATAATATAATTTCTAGTTTGTTTTTATTTTACATGCTACCTTTTAAAACTTCTTCTTAATTGATTTTCCATTAATCACGTGACGCCAAGGTGTGAGATTTGAATCTCTTCACACTCAATTATAACTCACCCTACAACATAGGGACTCGGCCCCATAAGGTGTTGTAAACTACATGGTGACCCCACAACTACCTAATATTGGCTCACCAATCTGCACTTCCTAAAGGAATAATTTAAAATAGGGGGTTGATCAACGATGGAGAACGTTAGAGAAGAAGTTGGATTAATCAAGGAATTGGCAAGGAAGTCCAAACAAACTAACACTAGCTAGTAGACCTATACTCAGCATAAGTCCGTCTGAGAGGATGGGCCAGGGTATAGATTTCAAAGTAAAAGAAACTCAGATGGCAGTCCGGTCCATCAAAGGATTGGACCACCCAAGAAATAACAAAAGAAGACAACCATACGGTTGCGTTTTCCACTTCCAACTATAATGGATTCCAATCCGCCTCTATCATTACTGTTCCTCCAAGGGACTTATCAGAGATCAAGGTGATCCAACATCCCTTGTGGAGCCTATGAAGACCAAAACCTTAACTTCTTCACGCCCATTACAACATCCTTACAAAATGGCTTAAAGGACCTACTATTATAATACAAAAACACCATTATAAAATCTTATTTTGAAAATAACATACCATCAACAGCCAAGAAAACTTACTGACTCAGGAGGTATAAAACATAATATAATATTCAAGGAACTCATTATAGATAAGAATACAAGGGAACCGAAGGGCACATGGAGAAAGACATGTCACTTACCAGGGATTCAACAAAGTTGTAGATTTTAATGGTCCAGCAGCAAGAATCGTCTTGATCGTGTGATGATTGAACTTGTGGGGGTATGGGTCAGATGGCTTGGATCTTGATCCTCGATGAAGTTAAATGCAGCACCGCCAAGTTTGCACGAGAGGTTAGGATGGAGGTAAAAGACGAGAAGACGTCTTTATGTTGAAACACGATTTGGGCAGCCAGCAACAAGAGTCTTGCGGGTTCTTGATCTCTACATGATGATGGTGGGTGGAAGATGGATTGGTTTGGTCTAGAGTGCGGGAATGAGGTCTAACAGTTGTAGGAAAGAGTTGTTTTCACCTAACGTTTAAAGGTAAGTGAGAAAGGGGAAAAATGAAACAATATTATAGATGAGGAAAAGAGTTTTGGACGGTGAGGATTTCAATATCAGGGGTTTTACTATTGTGTTTTATTGAAACACCAAGAGAAGATGAGGTTTGGGTGGAATGGTTATGGGTTTTGGCTTTTGAGGAGGTAGTCAACAATTTGGAATGGGTTGGACGGTCATAGTGTTTTGGAGTTTTTCATGAAAACAAAAGTAATAATATAATACCAATATAGTGGTAAGCAAGTTAAGTTTTTAATTGACATCTAATACTTAAAGGTAAGTAAGGCTACTCACTTAACATTATTCATATAGTAATTAATGTATGTGCACTACAAGAAATGTTATTTTTAGTGGCGACATTTTTAGCCGCGATCTATATATCGCTACTAATAACTTACTTTTAGTGGCGAAAATCTAATGTCACCACTAAATGTGTTACATAGCCATATTTAGCGACAACCCAAATGTCGCAGCAAAAAGTCGGCGCTAATTGTATGGCGTGAAATTTTGGTGCACATTTCATTTGGAGGGAAATATAATTAGTGGCGAATTTTATTATTGCGTCGCTAAAAAGTAGATGTTTTAGTGGCAACTTTATGATTCATGGCTAATTGTGTTTTAGCCGCGCTTATCTTTACTACGGCTAAATGTGTACTTTTTGTGGCTATTTAAGTTGCTACTAATGCTTTTCACCTTTATTTTTCTCATTTTACATTGAAAATAGATGTAACAAGGTATGCCTGAAACTTTTTAGCATACTCAACATTGCAACCTGGGCCCACTGACCGCGTGGATGTTCCGCACACCCCTCCATGGATATACAGACCAAAAAATCACCATGATTGGTAATGTTTAGCCATCAAATTTTAGTACTTTTTAAGGTGTAATTATAACCATTGGATTCAACCATTACTATTGTGTATTAAAACCAATGGCTAAAAATCATCAAACGTGTTTATTTTTTGTATGAATGTCTACCAAGGGGTGGGCTAAACATCCATTTGGTCAGTGGGCCCAGATGGCAATGGTGAGTGACAAAAATTGTGCTTCGGCACTCCAATAAGGAGTAAAATTATATGACCGCTCATAAATGAGTCACATGGCACACTGCTAGAGGACTCTGACCGTATGGATGTTTGGCCAATCCCTATATGGGCCTACATAGCAAAAATTAACAAGATTTGTAATTTAAAACCTTTGGATCCTCGTACCGAAATAATGATAAATATTAATGCTCAATTATTAGAAACCACTAATTAGGGTGATTTTTGTTTTGTAAGTCCGCCCAGGGATCGGCCGAACATCCATCCGGCCAACGACCTCCAATACAGTCAGTGTCCTTTAATACGGTCCGCGTCCTCAAATTAACGGTGGCAAGGGATTATAGCATGATCTGTACCACCACCATGCCGGTCGATCGACAATGAGATTCTAGTAGGTTGGTCACCGCAGCCAACGATCCACTGGAATCTCATGCCCGACTGTCCTTCACATCCTTCTGATTTAGGGTTAAGGATTTGGCCCAAACCAAAATGTTCTAAGGTTGAAGAAAGAGGCATTCTTGTCATTTAATTTTTTTTTGAGTCGATGGTAGGTCAACATCGGTCATGAATAGAGTACCGGCTCATAAGGGGGTAAGTCAGGTGGGGTTACGTTATGTACCATTAAAACGCTTAGATAATAACAGCCGTTATTTTTCGTTATAACAACCGTTAGAACGAAAATAATGACCTTATTTTCTAGAAATTTTTGTGAAAAAGGTTGTTATTTTTTCGTTTTTCCCTTTTTTTCCATTATTTTCTGTTATTTTTTCGATTTTGCCCCTGAGCATTACAATTTGTAAAACGGCCGTTATAACGGAAAAAAATGATAACGCCCCTAGTCCGTTATACCGTTATAACGACCCCTTTTAAACCTTGGTGGTGAGTAACAAATATGACCACCCATAATATTAGCCACATGGCACATTTTTATAGGACTCTGACCGTATTGATGTTTGGCCAATATATCGGGCCTTCATTGCAAAAATCAACCTGATCAGTGATTCAAAACCTTTGGATCCTTGTACCAAAATAAGGCTCAAATTTCTACGGTTAAAATCAACCCATGTTAATCAACCAGTGAAAATGACTCAAATCCAATGCTTAGAAACCACTAATCAGGGTGATTTTTAGTTTGTAGGTCGAATCCAACGCTTAGAAACCACCTACGGATTGGCCAAATATCCATACGGTCGACGTCCTCAAACAGAAGCCAGAACGTTGCTCATATTTGCTGCAATTAGTGGCAACATCCCCACACTCCACAATAGCCTCCCTGCCTTCACGACTCTCTAGTTTCATCTTCCTTTGTGCACCAACACCTCCAAGGAGAAGAAATGATGGGGGTTCCAAACGGAGATAGCGTTACCCTCGGTCTCTCACCTTCTTCGGTCTCCTCCATCCATCCCAAGACAGGCAGATATCTTTTGCAAGGACACAACATCCTCATGGCTTGATTCTTCCTCTTATCAGGTACCTACCCTCTCTCTCTCTCTTTCTCTCTCTCTCTCTCTCCCTTCCTTCCTCTTCTCTTTGTTAGGGTTTTATTTATAGGGTTTTTATTCACTGTGGGAACTAGGGTTTGTTGGATGAAACTTCCATTGATGGCTACGAGATTCAAATTCTACCAAAACCCTAACCCTAAAAGTTTATGTAGTTTGTTTGATTGAGTATGTGCTTCAGAGTAACTGAAAGCCAAGTATTTAAAATCGTTCCCATCCTGGCCCACATGGCCGCGGCATCATGCTTCCAAATAATGACAACATCAAAAAGTGCAGCGACTAGCCACTTGCCCTACAACCCATAGAAGAGAGTTGTGAACAATCTTGAGGAAAAGAATAAAGATAGAAAATTCCAATAGAAATGGTCATAGATGAGTAATCTTGGTAGCTATAAGCATGTATAGCTTAACATGCCCTGCATTGTTGTTAGTTCCAATTGCGCTAGGGCAATGTGATAAGATTTGCAACACTAAAGTAGAAACTATTAAAACTAAGATACCCAAGTATCCATATCAATATTGAGTAAGATCAATGGCTACTTGTAAAGAATGCAAAGACTAGAAATTTCTTTATATTTAGCATACTTTGAAAACTAAAACATAATAATCAGATAATAAAACTAAGATTTAAGACCTCAGAACTGAAATTTAATTTTTTATTTTCTCTCTTGTAAAAGTGTAGGCACAGAGAATCTAGCGACTGGAATCAAAAATATTTATAAAGTGCCGCAATCACAGAACCCATATGGAATCTTTTGTTCTTCAATTTAATTCATGCCCAAATTGAAATTTTGTTTCCACCGAAACTGTAGGACTTGAAATTAGAAGCAGCAAAACTGAATCAGACATAATTACTGTAAGTGCTCTGTTAACCCATTTGATGTCTTGTTAGTAGTCCAATATGTAGAAATATGTTTTATTTCTAAATTATGAGTGGTATTTGTAGAATTACTATCCTGAAAGTTGCATTATTGTTTAATTGAAACATAATGTTGAACCACGAAGTGTAAAACCAACTCATAATTTCAAATGAACCGATTAACCTCAAGTCCCTTCCCCTGTTTTTATATCCTCAGATCCATTCTATTCTTGATCAAATAGGCTGAAACTTGTGCACTTCTTCTATCCCAGCCGGTTGTTGCAAATATGAGGTTGGTGTGGCATTTCAGGTATACCTGTGTTGCAAAGTTTCAGAAACAGGAGCTCAAGGGTCAACAGGTTGTTGTTAAGGTCATCCCCAAAGTGAAGGATTGGCCTTTCTCTCATTGTATTTGAGTTAGTGAAAGATCGACTAAGATTGATTGGAAAGTTTGACTTCGATTTGTTGGAACTGAGTCAGGGTAGTCATATATTCTTTTTCAATTGGTTGTTGTGATGGACTTTGGCTCATTGAGAATCATAATGATATACCACTATGTCTTATCGGTTCATCTTCTTAGTCACATGAGATCCTATCTGTAGTTATGCTCTATGCACATGGCACACTGCCACACGTGTAGGGTGTGGGTTGGAGCCAAGACTCAATGGACTTGGCTCTGAAAATCTCTAATACCAAAACTTAACCCAGCAGGATGATTGTGTTCATCTAGTTTGTCGAATTCTGTCTCCTAAAGCCTTATACATGTAGTTTTGGGCCTGAATAATCCTGTTGACTCACCATGGGACTGTAAAGCATTGTCAAATTTGAAAAAAAAAATCACATATGATACGAGAATAATGTGCAAACTTAGCAATTAGATTCAAGACATCTAGACCAGCAACACTAACCGAAACCGAACTTGATCTTAGTTGATGATAAATCTTATGTTGATCATCTATTTACTCATGTTATAAATTTTTTCTTAATATTATTCTATAGTTGTGTTTGCATCTAATGTCTTTGTGAACCGATTCATTAAACAAAACTAATTACTTTCATCTATTATATTTCTTAACACATGATACATAATGAAAATTTTCCTTAGTTTAAGCTACTAAAGGATGCCTCCACAAAATTTTGACTTGTAATTATTTTCTTGCATCACTTGTTGAAGGCATCCCAAATCAGCTTACCCCCATTCAATTGGTTGTAATTTTTGCTTAGGAAATGGATATAAACCCTTTGGATGTGCTGCCTGATGGTGGTAGTTTATTCTTGTGGCTGGAAGGACCGCTGTTTTAGTAATGTGCCTTGTAGCCTCAAGAAAGACATGTTCTTACATTGTTTGAAAACACAATCCTTCGGAGAGAACAACAACCTGTTCACACAAAGGTGACTCTCTCCTATGATTAAAGGAAGCTCACCTCTTCTTTCATGGATTTATAAGTGTATTTATTTTGATGACATACTTGCTTTTACGTTCCACCGTCCCTTTGCTCGAGAGCTATACTCCCTAGAACACCTCCTACTGGTTTGTCTTTCGCCCTCCTCTGTACCTTGTTTCTTGGGTAGAAAAAAGCATCTGATTTCTATATTAGTGCATGGTTACACTAGATATTAATTATGCAAACTTAAGGTCCTATCTGATGGCACTTTAAATCTTTTAAATTCTTGTAGGTGGAACAAGATCAGCTTTGGAACAAAAGAGTGCTGTAAGACATTTTGGAACTTTATCTAATAAGAAGCGCACAAGCAACTTCTCTTTTGCAAAGATAAATGCTTCTTTAAGTCCAGGTGATTTTTACATTAGTTAGCTACTGTTTTTCTAACTATACAATTACAAGGTACATATCCTTGAAGTGAGGAGGTTCACTGGTCATTGCATGCACATATTTTTGAAATGGAGATGGTTCAGCACTTGTGGTCTCTTAAAACTTTTGTTGATATTTTTTCTTTTCCTTTATTAATTTGCAAATACTCATCTAAGTCTAAATTTTTTACAGGTGTGCAGAGGAAGCTGGAAATGGGTTACCGGGCGATTGGAGTCGTTAAAGAAGGAGAATGAGGAGTTTAGGACACACTTGGAGTCCCTAAAACTAGAATCCCAGGTAGCCTTACAGCAGACATGGGTGCATGATCAGGTGCAGGCCATGTTCCAGTATCAACTTGCCACCCTCCTCCAATAGTTCAAAGAGTCAGGGCAAATTCATATTACTACTCCTTCTGACAGAGTAAGATCTCTTTAATCATAAATTAATTATAAAGTTAACTATGAAATTTAAAGCATTATTGGTCTGATTGGCTCAAAATCGACACACACCTTATAACATTTATGCTTTAATCGTTGTTTCTTTTTGTGGATTGCCGACACAAACACCTCATTGTTTCTATTAGTCGAAGTGCTAAAACTAGCAGATATGAATTGTTAGTTGACATTAGTGATTGTATGGATCTTTAATTCAATTTATAAACTGTGTCTATTAGGTCATAATTTTTTAAACGTTAATAAAATAGAGGAGATTTTGCCAAATTTTTTGTAGGCATAATCAAATCCAGATTTAAGTCCCAACAAAACTTGTCTCCCAACTCCTAAGATACTTGGTGATTAAAAAGAGAAACTTGTTAGTAATGCTTTTGGACATGGGGTCCAATAGATCTTAGATTGTCATAGGGTTTATCTATTGTATGTTTTGGGTGCTATGAAAAATCAAAGTGTTTTCAATTCTCCCGAGAATGAGTGGTGTAGAATTACCTAGTTCCCTTATCTAACCCATGTTTATTTTTGGAATGAAATGAAATAATTATCTTTGATTTATCATATATATATCATATGTATTTTTTATAGTATTTAATCATATTTTATTTTTTTATTTACAGGCTAGCAAAGACGTGTGTTGCATAGCTTCTCAAAAGCCTGATGATTGTGATCTTTTTATTTATATTTTTATTATGACGATGTACATATAGTTTAAATATATTTTTGAATGAATATTTTACTTACATGAATTAAATTTGAAATTATGTTTCAATGGTTGGTGGTGATTGAATTTTCATATTTGTATTTTATATATAAGTATGTTCATGAAAAAACATGTATATGAAAGGAAAAAAAAATCATCAAAAATATATATTTTTTTATTTTCATTAAATTTAAACTTTTAGTCGCGACCTAACACTTTTGTGGCGACATTTAGTTGTAGCTAATATATATCTTTTTAGCCGCGACACGAAGTCGCCACTAAAAAAAAAAAGAAAAAGTGGCCTTGAAATTTAAAATTTTAATAAACGAGAAAAATGGAAAAAAAAATAAAGAAAAAATAATTACCATTCTTTTCATAAAATTTTTCAAAAAATAATGGTCATTATTTTTTGACCATTTTAATGGTACATAACATAACGGGGGAAGTCCAAATCCGTTACAACAGTTGTTATTTTTGCCATAATGGATTCGGACCTCCCTCGTTACGTTATATACTGTTAAAATGCTGAAAAAATATACCGGAAGATAACGACCATTATTTTTCTATTTTTTTCATTTTTTTTGTTTTTGAAAATTTGAAATTCATGTTTAAATATGTGGGGCCCACACATTTCGTGCTTTCCTAAGTGGGCATGCGCGCGGACCAAATGGTAGTAAATATGAACAATGTATAAATTTTGTACGAACCAAACGCAAAAACAGAGTATGAATGTGCAAACCATTGCACACGCAAACCATTGGTTTGCATGAGTACCAAACAGACCCTAAAGTAAACTATGTATTTCCTTAGATGTGTACCTTATGGTTAACATATCAACTTAATAGTGTTATTAACTTATAAGTGTTATCACACAACAATTAATTCGTATTAATACCTATAATAATGTATATAGGGCTGTATGATGTATGCACACACCCGTACACGCACTAACCACCATGCACACGCACACACGCCTAATTTAATCTAAGTTACAATCAATATTTTATAAAACGTGTCAAAATTATCTTAATCATATTCTAATATTAATTAAATATCTAGGGGACTCAAAACGGTCCAAGGATTTCATGGGTCCCACTATGCCCACGTGGCCCATATGGATAGGCCCTAAGACCTTAAAATCTTGATTTTCTCAGAAATGGTCGAAATTGAACGTAGTTGTTCTAACAATTAATACTAAACATTTAATAAAGAAAACGCTTGAAAAAGAGTCTAGAGAATCCCATATGGACCAAAATACCCCTTTATGAATTTTCAGGGTTTCACACTAGGAGACAGACGTCATAGACCTTTAGCACTACAATAAGGGGATGAATTTTTCTTAAGGCCATTGTGTACAATGCAAGCCTTGATCTGCCAATTAACAGTGAGTTTTACATTTGATTAGTTCTATTATTATTATTCTTCTCTTATTTTCTTCTATTTTCTGTGAATATATCATACAGATAATAGTCCAAGATACAATGATTTGTTTAAGACTATTATTCAAGCATCACTAATTCAATTTTCTTATTCTGATATTCAAACTATTCAATTTTCAGAGCCCAATCAAGTTGGCCAGTTTGACAGGGTAGAATTATGGGTAGAATTTATGTTTCTTAACCATTCTTTGGTTACCCATTTGGCCATTTCTTTTCATTATCTAATTTTATAAGTTTTATTTTTTTGCTAATTTTTTTTTAATTTTTTTAAGGTTTTTTGATAAATTGTTTAACTAGGACATTTTGAGTAAATTCAGCCAATTGTTTGGGTGGATTCTGAGTCGTTTTTAAGTTTTTGAACAACTGGAACCACGGCGGACACATTGACTCTAGACGTGTCTGGATGTTGATGTAAATATTTAATGGTAGAAGGTACACGTATGAAAGGGCATTTTTCTCTTCAGCAGACATGAAAGTTTTGACTTCTTCCTCCCATAACATACACACAAGTCCTTGACTGTGGGGGCCTACCTCTTGGATGAGTTGTAGTCCATAAAAGCATATATCAATAAATAGAATCATAACTACTTAATGTTTGGGCTTTTCCCTTTCTAGTAACTAGACTATTGTAACACTTCAAGTTTTTGGCTCAAAATTGGAATTTGGATAGTTAAGAGTGTTCGGTTAATACTAATGTCCCATATATAAGTTTAGGGCTATGTTTTGTTTATATTACGTAAATATTATGTCATCAATGTTGAGTAATGACTGAATCCTAAATTAACAACATATCATTTGTATTATTTTATGTTTTATATTTACTTTACAAGTAGATATATTTGATAGATATGATATGTCATTATTTCATATATGCATGTTTTTTTTCTTTTATTTTCATCGCTATGTAGAATTTATATTTGAAATTTGAATGAGAATGTAGTTATACACCTCAAATTTGAGCCAATAACAACATCAAGAGTGCCATTTATGTCAAGCTTACTATTTAAGGTATAAATAAGTCACTTGACAAGTCATCTTATAGAAAAAGTACATTTTCTTCTTACATTAGGGCCCGTTTGGCAACACCGAAATAAGTTGCTTTTTTTGCTTCTAAAGCAAAAAAGTTGAAAAGTTTGTTTGGATATCCATTTTGGAATTGCTTATCAAAAGTCAAAAACTTGCTTTTTGTGAAAGCAAATTTTTTTTGCTACCTAAAGCAAAAATAAAAAAAAATTTGTGGAACCGATGCTTCTAATTTTAAGTGAATCTTTCCAAATGCCAATTTTACCATTGTAAACTTCACATTATGAAGTGTAGATAGAAAACATCTTATGGAGGAGAAAAAGTAGGAATGGTTTGCTGAGGAGTAGGCCAGTAGACCATCTCTTTTTTGAAAAAATAATTACCCATAAATTGACTCACCTAGTGTGTCATTTATTACTGACCATTTATAATTAAAAAAATTTTGAAAAAAATAACATATGTGATATTGGTTTATGATATTTATTAATGGTTTATTAGTATATAATATGTATATAAAATTACAAGAAAATGACTTTTTGACTTAAGTCATGCCAAATTAACTTTTTCACTTTTTGACTTATAAGTCAGTGTTTCACCAAACAAACTTTTGCTTCCATATGACAACTTTTAAAATTAGCAGCTTAATTTAGAAGTTACTTTTTGCTTCCATTGGTTTGCCAAACGGGCCCTTGCCAAACATTATATAAATGTTTTTTTTTTCAAAATAAGCGATGTTCTAACTGGGTAAGCCAAACACCCAAAATAACTTAAATTAAGTTATTCACAAAAAAATACTTTTTGATAATCACTTTTTTCAGTTAACCGCAATGCCAAACACAACCTAAATGCCCTATTAACGGTATTCACTAGTACCATTATAATGGAACATTTAAAACCTTGATACAAAATGCTCTATTGTTTTGAAAATACCCCAAGGTGTTCTCACAACACAACCTCACTTATTCATTCAAAACTACAAACATACCCTTGGTGTAGGGCACGTGGGGTTCTCTTAAGCCTTGATCACATGGTTGAAGAGCAAATAACCACTCAGGCCCACCACCTTAGCAGCTATACCTAAGTATCTTCTATTATTATTATTATTATTATTATTATTATTATTATTATTATTATTATCTTAAAGCCAAAACTTGGGTTGCCACACGACCTTCACTATTAGTTGTCTGCAAAAAAAATGGCACATTCTAGTTCATTAGATGCCCCTCTCTGCAAAAAACACAAAAGTTCATTAAATGCCCCACAATACTCACTGGAACTGCTATTAGGAATATTTAAAACCTTGATACAAAATGTCTTGTTGTTTTAAAAATACTTGAAGGTGTTCTCACAAAACACCCTCGCGTTTTTGCACAAAACTACAAACATTTCCCTGAAGTGGGGCACATGATGCTCTCTTAGGCCTTGATCACTTGGTCGAAGAGCAAATGACCCCTCGGGCCCACCACCTTAGCTGCTATACCTTAGTACTATTATTATTATTATTATTTTAAAGCCAAAACATGGGTTACCACATGACCTTCAATATTAATTGCCCACAAAAAAATCATAGTGACCTACTAGTTCATTAAATGCTCTCGGCCAAGGACACAAAAAAGTTCATTAAATGTACTCACTTGTACCGTCATTATGGAATATTTAAGAGTAAAACTTGTGTCACAAGATGTTGTGATGGAAGCCGGTCACAACATTCAATACGTGGCATACTATTAGAGGATGATGACCGTATGGATGTTTGGCCAGTCTCTCGGTGGACCGGTACACAAAATATCAGCTTGATTAGTGATTCCTAACCAATTCGGTTGAAGTTATTTTCATGGGTTGATTTTAACGGTAGTAATCTGAACATTATTGAGCGTTATTTGGGTGCAAAAATCCAAAGGCTGTAAATCACTAATCAGGCTGATTTTTGGTTTGTAGGTCCACCAAGGGACTGGCCAAACATCCATATGGTCAGCACCCTCTGATCTATGCCACGTGGCTCGTATTGAGTGCTGTGACAGGCTTCCGTCACAACATCTTGTGACACAAGTTTTACTCAATATTTAAAACCTTGATACAAAATGCCCTACTGTTTTGAAAATACCCAAAAATGTTCCCACAAAATACAAAATACAAAATACGTACAAAATTACAAACATACACTGAAGTTAGGCAAGTGGTGCTCTCTCAGGCCTTGATCACTTGGTCGGGATGAGCATATGACCCCTCGGGCCCACCACCTTAGCTGCCATGCCTACAAAACGCCGTGGGTGGACTTTGTTTTTTGTGCGAGATGGGAGAACCCGACCCCTTTCATTACTTCTTTACTTTTAGCTGTTTGGCAGTTAATTTTATAGAAAATATTGATAAGCATGAGATGCCAAGCCAGGTGTAATACACCTTAATTCAGATCAGTTCCGATTCCGTTTCCTTGATTTCTAAGCGTTGGATTGAAGTTATTTTCATGGGTTGATTTTAACCGTAGGAATTTGAGCATAATTGAGCGTTATTTGGGTGCAAAGATCCAAAGGTTGTAAATCACTAATCAGGCTGATTTTTGGTTTGCAGGTCCACCCCAGGGACTAGCCAAACATCCCTACGGTCACCACCCTCTAATAATGTGCCACATAGCTCGTATAGTGGGCTGTGACCGGCTTGTAATCGAAGTTTACTCTAAGAGAGTGGACCTTTGGTCTACTCGGACACAGCTGTTGTATCTTGGTCAGTAAAACTTGCATAACCGGTGGTCAGTGACTGTCGGTGGCAATATGAGAAACGTGGCACATTTTTAGAGCATACTGATTGTATGGATGTTTGACCAATCCCTAGTTGGACCTGCAAACCAAAAATCAATCAACCTTATTGTTGATTTCTAAGCGTTGGATTAGAGTCATTTTCATGGGTTGATTTTAACGGTGGGAATTTGAGCATTATTTGGGGTACAAGATCGGAAGGTTTGAAATCACTAATCAGACTGATTTTTGGCCAAACATCCATACGGTCAGCGTTTTCTAAAAAGGTGCCAGGTGGCTCATATATTGGGCGGTCAGGGATTATATGACCGTCGGAGGTCATGCAAGTTTTACTCATGCTGAGGGTAAATTTTGTTTCAAGCGAGCAGGATTCAGGAATCACATGGCAGGTCAATAGAGGAATCTCCGACACGCTACAGAAAATATAGTGGTATCCAGTTTCCACTTTCCAATCCAACAACCCAAGAAAACGAAACAAGAAACTTGATTGCAAGTTGGAAGAGCTGCATTTCATTCTCGACTGTAAGTAAAATCTTCATTTTGATTACAATGGTCTTTGATTACAAAATTAGGGTTTTAAACTTATCTGTTTCTCTTCTCTCTCAATTTTATTTTTTAATTTTCAAATTTTTAATGGATGCGAGAGGAAAGAGATGGGGATATGATTGGACTGGGTTTCGTTTCTTCTCTCTCCTCTCTCTGTCGGTCGAGTTTAGTTTAAGCTCATCTCTGCTGCCCTGTCACTATCGTCTTTTTTAGGGCATTTTTTTTTGAGACAGAGAGAGTTTGGAGACCTTGAGGCCTGACGCGGCTCGAGTTCTTTGTCCGCGATGGTCAATTGATCGCTGTTCTTTGTTTGTCACGATTCTTCGTTGTAAAAATTTGATAGATCACTGTCCTGAAGGTATTCGTCTGAAATTTGGTGAATTTCGCTTGGAAAGGGTTCTCTTTTTTTTTTTTTTCGAGGAATTTGAGTGGATTCTGGTAGGATTTACTTATTTTGCTGAGAAATCTGCTTGAAAAATGTGATATTGAGGTAGCCGAGGACTGAATTTTTGTAGTTGTGTTGTTTTAGTGTGGATCTAGCTGAGGATTGAGTATTTGTTTTTCTTTTTCGGGGAAAGATATTTGTGCCCGTGAAATAAGGTTTGTTAAAGGTGGAAAAGCTGATTCTTAGTCTTTCTTTTCAGGTGTTTCAAGGTAGATCTAGCTTGTCAATTAAGAAATCGGTTTGTCTCGAAAGTGAAAAAAAAAAACAAGCATGTGATTCCATTAGAATTGAAGCTTTCTCACATGTCGATTGGCCATAGATCTCACTGAGATTTTGATAGTTCTTCCATCTATCAGCTACATTTGAGTTTAAGAAAATCAGATGCCAATGGAGGCTGATGGAGAAGCTGGGGTCAGTATTCAACGATTTCCTCTCAAATTTGTAGTCACTTTATCAGAATTCTTCTTTTGCACATAAATTTTATTCCTTTGGTTTGGGTTTTTCTTGCATGTTTGGCTTAGATTTTTCTCTTGGTCAGGGTTGGGTTGATCTGTTCATGGTTCTACTGAATTTCTGAATTATGTTACTTGTTTATTCAGTCAAAGCCTTTGAAGCACCTGGGTGGTCAGGTCTGCCAGATCTGTGGTGATGATGTTGGTACGACTGTGGATGGAGAACTCTTTGTTGCTTGCGGTGTCTGTGCATTTCCCGTTTGCAGGCCATGCTATGAGTATGAGAGAAAAGATGGGAACCAGTCTTGCCCTCAATGCAAGACCAGATACAAGAGGCACAAAGGTTTGTGGAATGTGAGCTTCATCATCGTACTACTCTTCGCAGGTCATAAAACAATGTGGCCAAGACATGATATGTTTTTCTTTTGCTTAATTGCAGGAAGCTCTCTTATTCGGGGTGATGAAATGGAGGATGGTGATGCTGATGAAGTGGCCAGTGATTTCAACTACTCTTCAGGCAATCAAGACCAGAAGCAGAAGATTGCTGAGCGTATGCTGAGCTGGCGCATGAGCTATGGACGAGGGGAGGATATCAACTCTCCGAACTATGATAAAGAGGTTTCTCATAACCATATTCCTTTGCTCACCAATGGTCAAGCGGTAGGTCAATACATTGCTTATATGCATCTCCGCGCCCCCTCCTCCCCTACCACGTAATTTTCTAGTAGAATGAACCATTTTTCCTTGATTTATTTTTTCAGGTCTCGGGAGAGTTGTCAACAGCATCTCCTGAACATTTTTCGATGGCGTCCCCTGGAGTTAGTGGAGGGAAATGCGTGTACCCACTCCCTTATGCTGCAGATGTCAATCAATCACGTATGTCTTTCCCGTCTGAAATTTATATCGGCTATGTGTTTGTGTGTTGTCTTTTGCTACTGATTGTAACTTCTGGGAAATATTCTTTTTGCAGCTAATATTAGGGTTGTAGATCCGGTGAGGGAATTTGGTTCGCAAGGATTTGGCAATGTAGCCTGGAAAGAGAGGGTTGATGGGTGGAAGGTTAGGCAGGAGAAGAATGTGGTTCCAATAAGTACTGGTCATGCCCCTTCTGAAGGCAGGGGAGGTGGAGATATTGATGCCAGTACTGATGTGCTCATGGACGATTCTCTACTGTGAGTTCCCCACTTGATTTAATACCACGAGTTTTCTATTCCATTTTGAGTTTTAATTCTTTGTTATCTCACATCAAGTCTCAATATTGCAAGTGTTTTCTTGGATAGTTGATAACATGGTTTAAAAGAAATCATTGTAATGGGCATTATAACAGCAACGTCCCAACCATGTCGCAATGTAGAAAATAACACCCAAAACTGAAAAAAAAGGACTTAGCGTTATAACGTAAATAACGGCTATTATTTTACCGTTATCAAGGTTATTTTGAAAATAAATAAATAAATAACAATAAAATAATCATATTTTGACCCTTTTTTGAGTCAGATGTAACCCGTTATAATGGACATAACTGTAACGTTAAGTGTCTGTTATAATGGATTGTTTAAAACCTTGGTTGATGACATTGGCTCTATGCACTTAAACAACTCAACTTGTCCCAAAAGGTTTAGAAACTTCTGGATTTTCTCGGTCGGTAGCAATCAGTAATAATTTAGACTTGTATAGTTGTATCTTGTATGTTTTAAACCAGCTACTTGGTCATCAAGCGGTGAGTTGTATAAAGCATCCCGTTTACATGCCAAGGTTTTCCTAAGATCATATTCATTTAGATGCTTCTTGAGTTTTGAGTAACAAGGGACTATTTCTCATTCTCAAAATTTTCTGTTTGTTTCCTTTTTGATGCAGGAATGATGAAGCTCGACAGCCTCTTTCAAGGAAGGTGTCTATTCCTTCATCTAGGATAAACCCTTATAGGATGGTCATTGTTCTGCGACTTGTAATTCTCTGCATTTTCTTGCACTATCGTATAACGAATCCTGTGCCCAATGCATATGCGTTGTGGTTGATATCTGTGATATGTGAGATATGGTTCGCAATTTCGTGGATATTGGATCAGTTTCCTAAATGGCTTCCAGTAAACCGTGAGACATATCTTGACAGACTCTCTCTGAGGTGAAATTTTTTACCATCTTCCGTTGTCCATTTTTACTGAATGCTTTGGTAGTCATCATTTTACATCTCCAAATTTCCAACTGTGTAAGATGTGTTCCTTTTTCACATGTTTTC
Source organism: Euptelea pleiosperma (assembly GCA_035048495.1). Lineage (NCBI taxonomy): Eukaryota > Viridiplantae > Streptophyta > Magnoliopsida > Ranunculales > Eupteleaceae > Euptelea > Euptelea pleiosperma. The sequence goes on along the minus strand of CM068544.1, from coordinate 21,408,951 downwards.
GCAGTTCTAATTGAAATTTCATATGGATAACAGATATGACCGAGAAGGAGAGCCATCTCAGTTGGCTGCTGTTGACATCTTTGTCAGTACTGTTGACCCTTTAAAGGAGCCTCCTCTTGTAACTGCCAATACTGTTCTATCTATTCTTGCTGTTGACTATCCTGTCGACAAGGTCTCTTGCTATGTCTCTGATGATGGAGCTTCTATGTTGACATTTGAAGCTCTGTCTGAAACTTCAGAATTTGCAAGGAAATGGGTTCCTTTCTGCAAGAAATACAGCATTGAACCCCGGGCCCCAGAATGGTACTTTGCACAGAAGATCGACTACTTGAAAGATAAAGTTCAGCCAACCTTTGTCAAAGATCGCAGAGCTATGAAGGTAGAGGATTTGGTATTTTCTCCTAAATTGTTCTTTTTTTCCCTTCTTGTTTTCATGGATCCATTATGATGTTATTACTACTTCTGTTGCAGAGAGAGTATGAAGAGTTTAAAATTCGTGTCAATGGGCTTGTTGCGAAGGCACTAAAAGTTCCTGAGGAGGGATGGGTCATGCAGGATGGTACACCATGGCCTGGAAATAACACCAGAGATCATCCAGGAATGATCCAGGTTGGTCCATCACTATTTTGACCTAACTAGATCTGATACAGAGCTGAATAGGACTAATCAGTGCTTCCTTAATAATCTGAATTTTATCATTGCCGTCGTCATGATCAGAGAACCTAGTCCCCACTACTTGGGTTCAGCTAATCTTCCAAATTAATCTCTAGTGTTCCTTGACACATTGGACACCTATATAATCTCATGTCGCTTCTCAAATATATGGACGCTGTTGTGCATATGATGCATGCATATCCCTTCTAGATTTTGTTATATTATATTAACATTTTTTTTTCCAATGTTTTCTCTCTTGCTTATTCATAGTGTGTCATCATTTTTTACTTCAAATTTTAATTTCCACCGTAATGTGCTGATTGTGATTATTGCGATGCCATTGCAATGACTGATTTTTGTGGCTCACTTCCATCCACACTTCACAGTGTTTTATGGTCAAGTTGAATATAATATCATTATCTGCAGGTTTTCTTAGGCCATAGTGGAGGACTGGATAGTGAAGGTAATGAGTTGCCGAGGTTAGTCTATGTGTCTCGTGAGAAGCGTCCAGGCTTCCAACATCACAAGAAGGCTGGTGCAATGAATGCACTTGTAAGTACTTAAATAATAGTAAATCGGAGCTTCTCCATGTTTGGGCATATCTCACCTCTATTAGTCATTGTATCCTTCCTTCAACAGGTTCGTGTATCAGCAGTCCTTACCAATGGACCTTACTTGCTGAATCTCGATTGCGATCACTACATAAACAACAGCAAGGCCTTGCGCGAAGCCATGTGTTTTATGATGGATCCTAACCTCGGGAAATCAGTTTGTTATGTTCAATTTCCACAGAGATTTGATGGAATTGATAGAAATGATCGATATGCCAACCGTAATACTGTTTTCTTTGATGTAAGTCCCGTTGTCTTTTTCAAATTGCATTTTATTTATCTTCCTTTTGTTCTTGTCTGTATGATATGGATTTGGACATTATATAGGCAGTATAAGTGTCCTAAAAAATGATATTCACAAATTCATCATTCACAGACATTAGCCTAAGCTGTGGCTAAGGCCACTGCAACAATATGCTACTTAGTGGGATACATCTCAAATCCAAAACTGCCTTACTGTCAGGACTGTTGTTTTATATTGGCTATGGCTATCTGTTTCTTTCCAGTTTTTCTGATTTTGTTCTTTCTTGTGGATTTTAGATCAATTTAAGAGGCTTTGATGGCATCCAAGGCCCTGTTTACGTGGGTACTGGATGCGTTTTCAATAGAACTGCATTATATGGTTATGAGCCTCCTATCAAGCCTAAGCATAGAAAACCGGGTATGTTCTCTACATGCTGTGGTGGATCGCGAAAGAAGAGTTCAAATTCAAGCAAAAAGAGCTCAGACAAGAAGAAATCGAGCAAGCATGTTGACCCTACTGTGCCGATATTCAATCTAGAGGATATAGAAGAAGGGGTCGAAGGTATGCTTGTAAATGGCTTTCTCCTTTTCGATTCACCAAGTATACCAGTTGAACACTTGACACATTAAGGTCAAATTGGATGTGCGATATGGATATTCCATTTTCTTAGACTGTTGCTCTGATACCTGGATAGTTCAACACGGCCATCATACCTTTCTGAACATGATAAGATACTAATAATAGCACTGGATACTGCATAGATATTCCTACTGTACAATTTTCTCATCGCTTATTGTATTATTGGATATTATCTACATTGTAACAAATTTGACTGTAAAAAAATTCGCAATATTAGAAAATTCATTACATTCGGTGTGATGTAAATATTAAAAAACGGTAATTAACTTAAAAAAACCTTAAAAAGTAGATTATGCTATTAAAATTTGGGTGGGGTACCCGTATGGAATCTCTATCCTGGATTTCCAATAAGGAAGAGTCGTATCCCCATTTTTTGTACCTGTGTCCAAATCATATTCATATTTTGGCATCTTAAATTCGTTGACATGTTATAAATTCTTAAGTGAGGCAATTCTTAAGTTTTTTTGATAATATTTTCTTTATCGGGGCAACTGGAATCGTAAGTTATAGAAATTGATTGAAATACACATGAAATGGTGATCTTCTCTATGACTTCACTTTTCCTGTTTTCCATAATTTTACACTTGCTCCTTCCATTCTAAGGATATATCTGCAAAATAATGTAACTCCCAGCTCCGAAAGAGGGGCTAAAAAACTAATCAAAGGAGTCCTTTGTAACTGTTGCTTCAAGTATTCTAACCTGCTTTGTGTTTTTGTTCTCTGCTTTTTATTGCTTTGGATTAGTGGCCATGCTCCAAATGTTAAAAATTTTCAATTTGTATATGGCTAGTTGGTAATTGCATGTTAGGGCCGGGTTCTAAGCTTCAACTTCACCTTAAAACTTTGCTCAGTTAAAATTCAAAATTAATTCGAGAAAGTTCAATTTAACATTAACAAACATTGTAAAAATTCTCCCTCTTACAGAAGTTTTCAGATCTGATGCATTTCACATTTGTAATCTTGATATAGCTTAAATGTATGAAAGAAACATATACAGAAAAATTCTTTTTACTAAAGAACATCAAATTACGTAACCGAAGGAGTATTTGATCTTGATTTCAACCCTTGCAAGTTGTTTTTGACTCAAAACCCTTAATAGAGTGGTGGTTTTTCACTTAGAACCTCTTAAAAACAAAGAAATGTGGACAAATGAGGATACAACTGTTTAATTTTTTTTAATGTTTCAGTCATAAATCACCGAAATATTATCGGTAAACTCCACCTTTCCGAGTCATAAGTCGACAAAAATTTGGCTAACTTAACTATTATGTGCTAGTGTTCTTTAAGACTTTAATTCGTCATATCATTATTTTTCTGTTAGTGTTTGTGTGAATTTCTATTTCTAGAGTACATATTGCTTCTTTCAGAGCGCCAATTTTTCGCTGTAGTGGATGAACCAAAATGGGAGTGAAAAATCTTGATGCTTTGTCAGTCCCTATTCTCAATAGGGATGTCATTTTCCACATTTTGGTTGAAGAGGAGGGGGTTATCTGTTGAGAGGTTGATGACCCTGACATGCCTCACCTCTTGAGCCAGCTCAGTAGCTGTGGGCATATGCTGTGGCATACTTGGACAGATCAGTAGGGGCTCTGATTTTGAAAGGGACGTTATGCGTAGAGTAGGGCCAATTGAAATATCCCATCTGTACCGTCCTACTGTGTTGTCGAGGTGGCGAAAAGACGACCTCTTATTGGGACAAGTTAGATTCCAACGTGGTTTCCTCCATTCTAAATAAAGTTGGGGCAAGTAGCACGTGGCGGTAGTCGAGGCAGCCTTCTGTTTACGATGGTAAAATGGAGCCAATGTGGAGTCATGACAAGCGGAAAAAGGGGACACGCATAGACAATTTCGAAAAACATGGTCGGTTGGGTTATGGTGTTAGGCATGGGGGTTGATTTCCCTGTCAGACAACAAGCTACTTTTCATCTTGACTGTAATTCTAGTGAGCTCATAGGAGCATCATCGAAGAAGCACTGGGTGAGTTGTAGGGATGTCAATCAAGAGCATGTGGTGTATGATGAGGTTCATTTCAACAACCAGTCTAACCAATTAACTTTTAATGAACCTAAGGGTGATTTTGGATTCGAGAAGGGTTTATTTGCCCATGAGGGCAAAAGTAAGGAAGTTTCGAAGGCCTTCTCTATTTGTCTTTTTTTTTTGATAGTGGCCTTCTCTATTTTGTCCACTTCTTTCGGACCATACTCACTGTATTTAAATTCTTGAGGTCCAAAAGGTAGTTGTTATATATTCCCTCCTTGTCTCGAAAAGGGAGAGGTCTCCACAACATTCGTCATTCATTGTTCAGTAAAGATGGAAAACCTAGAGGAGATTGGTCTTCTAGTTGAAAGCTCTTTGGCCAAGTTGCTTTCTGTTAATGGTGATGTAGTTTCCGAAGTTCGTGTCATGGATGTTGACCTAAATGGTGTTTCCCTTCTTGAACTGGTAAGAGGCGCCCATTCTTGTTGTAGCCTCTGGTGGGGAGATTGTAATTAGGTCTGAACGAGTTGTAGCAATAGTCTTAGAGGAGATTAACCCATTATTTACGATCACAGGTAATCTTTGTTATCATAGGTTGAAAGGAGGTTGGAATTGTTTGGCAACTGGGTTGATGAATTTTAGAGTACAGGTCAGCCTGAGGGTACAGCAGAGCTGCTGGCATGTGGTAAAAAGACTTGTGAGGTTGAGGACGGCCTATTGTGGGTCAAAGTGTCATCCAAACTTGAGCTTAGCCTATATGAAATTCTGGGTGAGGAAGGTTTTATGCTTAGTAAGGAAGATTATCAGGGGGAGGAGGAAGTATTTGATTCGTTTTAGGCAAAATTTTGGTGTTTGGGAACTTCGTGGGGATGTCATAGGAAGGCCATGAAGACGAGGTCAGGGAAATACTCATTGTCATTGAGAGGAAGCATTTTGTGAGGGTATTCAGTACTAGAAGCAGTGCGTGGGGATTAACCCAGGGTGATGAACTGTTAGGGATTAACCTAGGGTGATGAACCATTATGATTGGGGGAGCGCAGAGGGAAAAAATAGACCTGGTCTTTTGACTGTACATGTTTAGAGAAGTCGGACAAGAGAATGCTGAATTCTTAAAAAGAAGTATGTAAATTCTCTAAAGAAGACCACAAAATGCCCAACAAAGAAAGGCATAGTTCTCCACATAGAAAGATTGAAACCCCAGCAAGGAAGGCATAATTCTTTTAAAAAGTAACACTGAAACCCTAGCAAGGAAATGTCAAATTCTCTACAAAGAAAGACTGAAACCCTAACAAGTGAGGGTTGAATTTCCTTATAGAAATGCCAAATTCTCCATAAAACATACCAAATATGGATAACATAAAAAGGAATGAGAAGAATTAGATAAACATCCATGTGCCCAAAAAGCTTGCCACGTAGTGAATAATTCTTTTCCAGGACATAATCGTCACCTATTACGTCTCCGTCAATACTGATGAGTGGAGATCATGGGCAAAATGAACTGACAGGATTAACAACGAATCAAGGAAAGAACACGCTTATAAATACTAGAAAGGCCTTTCAAAGAAGAGTTATCTAAAGTCATTGTTGTGCTAAATGGCGATAAGGTGTATGGTCCAAATGGTTTTTCTGCTTGTTTTAAAGGAGGGCTGGGTTATTATTAGTGGAGATTTCATTTTTGTGGTTCAGGAGTTTCATGAGGAGGCTATCTCGACAGAAGTTTTAGTAATACCTTTGTTACCCTTATTTCCAAGAAGGAAGGTGCAAAATCCCTTAGGGACTTTCGGTTGATCAGTTTGGTGGGGTGTGTGTACAAGATTATCTCCAAGATCATAGCCTCAAGATCCAAGGAGGCATTGGATTCTGTCATCTCCCTTTCAGGGTGTGTTCGTAACGGGAATTTAAATCCTCGATGGTGTCCTTGTTGCTAATGAGTGCATCGACTCTAGTATTTGTAAGAGTGATTTGGGTATTGTTTGTAAAGTAGACGTGGGGAAAGCCTTTGTGGTTTATGATACTTCAACATGACTATCGTACATTCGTACCCGTATCATATTGTATCGATACTGATACTAGTATCGGATATTGCATGGGTACTTCTATTCCACCGATTTTTTATTTTCTATTGTGCTACTGAGTATTTTTTTTTTAACTCCTAACAGTTTCCTTATTCCTTATGTCATTAGAAAGATACAAATTTTATTACATTTGGCATGATGTGAATATAAAATAAAGATACTTAGCTTAAAAAACAAAAAATTAAAGCATGGTATGAGCATATTGGATGATAGACTTGTATCCCTATTCTTGTCCTGGAATTCTGGAAATGAAGAGCCGTATCCCCATTTTCTGTACTAGTACCTGTATCCATAATTAGGTATCTTAGATTGTGGTGATGAAGGCTCTTAGTAGAATGACTAAGAAATGGAAGATGATAGGGTGTTAGCGGGTTATGATGTCGGAGAGGTGGGTCCAACTATAACTTGTAGTTTGCGGATGATACTATCTTTTTTACCAGGGCATCTCTTGGTTGGATGAGATACTTGAGATGTATTCTTCGTTGTTTTGAAGCAATGTTAGGATTACGTATCAACCTCTGAAAGAGGTCTTTGGAGTGGGAGATGTTAATTTGGGGGATCTAGTCAACAGTTGGGTTACAATGTAGGCTGACTTCCCACCTCATATCTTGGCCTTCCTCTTGGTGCCACCTACAAATCAAACTCCATTTGGGATCTTGTGTTGAAAAGTTTGAAAGAAGATTAGCATCATGGAAGAAAATGTATCTATCCAAAGGAGGTAACGTACACCTTATCAAAAGCACTCTCTCTAGCCTTCGCATCCATTTTCTCTCCTTTTTCTATACTGGGTTGCATTGCCAATAGATTGACAAAGATAGTTACAGATTTCTTACGGAAAGGTATGGAGGATTCCCATAAGTTTCACTTGGTTGACTAGACAATTGTTTGCTTGCTGAAAGAAGGGGTAGGTCTCGGATTTTGTCATTTCAAAGAGATTAATACAACTCTTTTTGAAAAATGATTATGGAGGTATGAGAGGAAATAGCCTACGGAGGAGGTTTATTGGTAGCTAGTATAGTAGTGAGAATCATGGGTGGGATAGCCAATTGGTTAGTTGCTCCTATGGTTTCAGCCTATGTTACCCAGACATGGCCAGGATACGGGGCTGCTACGGTGTGGATACGGTATTTACACTTAAAATGGGAGTATCCGATACGGATACGACACGAATACGGCACCCATTTTGAAGTATTCGGGTATCATAGGTTTTAGCATTTGGAATAGTTTTCCAAAGTCTATGATGTGTTTAAAGAAGGTACTTTAAAATCGGGAAGAGTGATAAAGTGAGGTTGTGGGAGGATAAGTGGTGTGGGAGATGATGGTTATGGAGGTACGATTGATAGCCTATGGAGGAGGGTTATTGGTAGCAAGTATAGTCATAGGAATCATGGGTGGGATAGCCAATCAGTAAGTTGCTCTATGGTGTCAGCGTTTGGAATGGTATTTGCAAAGCCTACGATGTCTTTAAAGAAAGTACTCGCTTTAACATCGGAAAGAGTGATAAAGTGAGGTTGTGGGAGGATAAGTGGTGTGGGGATACTTCTTTTGTGATGCTTCCAAAGGGGCTTTTGTCTAAGACCGTGTAGTTTGGGAAGGAAACATGGCTATGTGGAATTGGGATTGAGATGGAATATGAATGACTGGAGATGATGGTAGATCTTGTCACCTTTCTTAGCGGGCTGCATGGGGAGAAGATAGCCCTTAGTGGATGATTCCAAGATCTGGAATTCTAAGGGCATATTCTCTGTTCGGTGTTTCTACGCAGCATTATATACTTCTAGTCATGTCCCTTTTCATGCTAAATTTGTATGGAGGTCTCCCATCCAGTCCAAGGTAGCCTTCTTTGTCTCGACGGCAATGGTTGACAAGATTTTTGTGGTGGACCACGTGATTAGTAGGAAAATACTTGTTCTCAATACGTCCTTCATGTATAAAGCCAATGATGAATCTGTGAATCACCTGCTTCTTCATTGTCGGCTTTTGTGTGAGGTGTGCTTTCTTTAGGTTTTTGGTATTTGTTGGATGGTTCCTCGAAGTGAATCTAAGCTTTTTGAGGGTTGGATCTCCAATGCATTTGCCTCTTGAGGCCATAATATATGGAAGATGCTACCTCTTGTTATCTGTTGAATTATTTGGAAAGAGAGGAATTGGCTTATCTTTGAGGATGAGGATGATCTCGCAGCCATTGTCTTGAAGGCTCTATATGATGATCACATGAAAGTTTTCTAGATGACCATTCGTAGGTTAAAAAGTTTTGATCCAGAAAAATTGTATGGTATCTAGAAAATTTTTCTAAGGGCAACCATACAGGGTTGGGGACTAAAGCTTTGCTTTTCCATTGGTCATTTATTCGCCTTGAGTTCAAAGGAATTGGATTCGAGGATTTTGTATTCAGATCGGAGGAGAATGTAATTGGGTCTAGTTTTTCTTCTCCTTTTGTCAGTGAGGCCCTTTCTCACTAGATACTTTTCTGGTTCTTGTATAGTGGGGTTTTCCTCTTTGCTTCTTAATACAATCACTGTTACTTATCAAAAGAAAAAAAAATGGTGATGCTCTGAAAGAAGTAAAATGAGCTCTAGAAAACAGTAATTTCCTGTTTTTGCTAGTCTTTGTTAATCTTATACCCACATGCTCCTCTTGTTTCTGCATATCCATACTTTTGCTACACATGCCACTTTATTATCTATAGAATAAAAATATTATTCACACTGGCCCACAATTCTTTGTCCGGTTAACATGGATTGATTCAGCAGAATCTTATTAATCTTTGTAACTGCTTATCATTATTAGCTGTGGCACTGATCTTCCTGTCTGTGCATTCTGAAATCAGGTGCTGGATTTGACGATGAAAAGTCGCTGCTCATGTCACAGATGAGTCTGGAGAAGCGGTTTGGTCAGTCAGCTGTGTTTGTTGCCTCCACCCTTATGGAAAATGGTGGTGTTCCTCAGTCGGCAAGTCCTGAGACTCTTCTCAAAGAAGCTATCCATGTTATCAGCTGTGGATACGAGGACAAGTCAGACTGGGGAAATGAGGTATGTTGGTTTCTCTTATCTGATGTTTTGGCTTCTTTATTTCTATTTTGTACCACCTCTGTGTCCAGGTATGAACTACCAATATCCGCTTAATTGTCACGAATTACAAGAACCTATCTTGATTTGTGTACTAGGAGACCAAGTCATAGGGATGAATTGGTCGTTATAGGCACAGACATCAACCAGTTAACAGCCAAAGTTATCTGTCCTTTTAGTGAGAAATTAGCCTTCACAAGTCTTCTAAGCTGCTGTTATATGCAATTTTTATGCTGCAATTATGCCTTACTACATTAAACCTAGTTGTATTTTAATTACTAAAGCTTCATTTGAATTTCCATGAAATTTAGAAGACCCGATGCTTTTTCCGAAATAGATGGTTTTATGATCATCTTTGTAGTTTGTACACATAACAGATTCCAGAAAGAAAAAAGCAAATTATAAAATACTTAATTAGTTAATTTTGAAATTTGAAATAGACACTATGAAACTGATTATGATCATGATTTAAGGCCTCGGTCTCGGTCTTAGTCTCACCGGTCCACTAAATGATTTGGATGAGATGAGTCCGAGATGCATTAAATATTATAAAATCCAAAAAAAATTCTAAAACACATCAGTGTCCAAAGACTTTGAAAAAAGATAAATTTATACGTACAATATAATCAGTACAGGTTCACTTGTGCTAATGCTCTGTTGGCGTCACTCTGTATATTGTTATTTGTTAAAGCAAACTGTATCATTTCATCTGTACACTGATTAACATTTATGTAAAGACACGTGTGTCGGTGTCCGATGTGGAAGCTTTACAAATTGGATACACAAGACACATCTGTACAAAATATTAAACTAATGTTTTTATTTTTTTAGTTTTAAAATTGTCAATAAAACAATAAGAAATAGAAAAATAAAAGATTCATCTATTAAGCATCCATGGGTTCCATGTCGAACCTCTTAACTTGATTGGTTGATATTAATCATCGAAAAGCAACATTACTCGGTCAAGATTGCACATAAGTGCAAAGGTTTGTCTGCCTAATAAAAATATTTACATTATAATGGAGAGGTCAATCTCCGTAATTGATCCTTGGGAAGTGCACCATTTCGAATGTGAAATTTAGCTAACGATAGTCATCAAATCAGTACAGTGACATAAATTCATGTAAAGATCAAGAGAGTAGTGATCTATTTAGGGGCCCGTATCTAAAAAATTCATAAGGTTCCCCATGTCTTTTTTTATTGGTAGGAGGTACCTTGTCTCTGTGTAGCTCTCCCGACTTTAATACAGAATAGCTTGCAGGCCCTCATATATTTGTATAGATAAGGTACCTACTGGATCCCTACTCAAAGATAATAGAAAGAGAGGAGATAAAATCAATGTAACTGACTGCTGGATGTAAATGACAGCTGTTGTTACAGATATAAACTTTACTTGTCGCTCACATTCAAAAGTTGTCACACTGCATACTATTCAATATTCACCTTGCACTGCCCAAAAAATGAAGTCTTCTTTGAAAAAAATCTGTCATTTAAAAAAAAAAGTTTTCTAAAAAAAATTATCGAAATATATTTATTTATTTAAGACACATCTCTACGTGTCCATTCCTGTGTTTGTCCGTGTTGACACGCTTACCTATGTCGACACGGAAAACCCCCTAAAAATGGCATGTCCTTGTTACATAGAACATGATTACTCAAACCAATGCCTGCGGCCCAATTGGCAATGCGTCTGACTTCTAATATGAAGATTGTGTGTTCAGGTCCAATACAAATGGGACGAGGCTGTAAGGGTGATACAAAGGAGACAAAGCCGATGCAAACGAGATGAATATGATCCATTGTGAAAACACGAATCACATATGAATCATGTTTTGGTCCCTGTTGAGGGTGATGCCTCTCGATATTGGTCAAGACCTGAAACCATGTTTAAAATGCCCTTATAGTAAATTGATTGGATCATTAGAGATGGTTTTAAAATAGTCTCAATCAGTTGACCTTGTTTCACTATTTTTAAGAAAATAACCATACTGCCTTCATTAACTCCCTGGTCCATACTTTTTTGATTTCTACCTTTTTAATGCATCTGGAGTTCATGACTGTAGTCTCCTCATACTGGAAAATCGGGTGTCCCAGAACATATCAACTATTTTCCTTTGTTTTCGTGGATGAGTGTTTGGGTGGGTTGGGAGAGATATCATATTCTTCTATTTTGGTGGTTAATGTTATAGGAAGTGTGTTTCTTTTATTAGAAAGACAAGGCTTCATTAATACTAGATAGATTTTGTATTTTATTTTTGGTTTCCTAGGTGGCACTTGAGTTGTCTTCTTATGTATGTATTTTTGTCAAGAATTGATATGGCATTTTTGTTGCCTTGAAAAATATAGAGCAATTTCGTCATTTTTCTTATATTTGTTTCTTAATAAAACCATTGCCATATGTTTCTGCAGATAGGATGGATCTATGGTTCTGTTACAGAAGATATCCTTACAGGATTCAAGATGCATGCCCGTGGTTGGCGATCAATCTACTGCATGCCCCAGCGTCCAGCCTTCAAAGGATCTGCTCCTATTAACCTTTCAGATCGTCTAAACCAAGTGCTTCGGTGGGCTCTAGGTTCTGTCGAAATTCTTCTCAGTCGGCACTGCCCCATATGGTATGGTTATAGTGGAAGGCTGAAATGGCTCGAGAGATTGGCATATATTAACACCACCATTTACCCAATTACTGCCATTCCGCTTCTTGCATATTGTACATTACCGGCTGTCTGTCTGCTAACTGGAAAGTTCATTATTCCACAGGTAATTACGATTCCCCTCCCTGCCCTGAAAACCATTAGGGGCTGTTTGGGTTGAACTCAGAAACATAGATGATGCTAATTTTGAGTGTGTGCAAGTTGTGTTTTGGGATTCTGTTTCATTCGGATGGTGCCTGATTTGCACTATCTGCAAAACAATAATGACTTTATTGTGGCGAATAAATGTAACAAGCCCTTTGTTTCTACTTTCAAGCATGTGGACCAATATTGTATTGAAAAATTACTGAATCTCCCTAGCCGGTCGTTTGGTTTGTTTTGATTGCAGATTAGTAACTTTGCTAGCATCTGGTTTATATCTCTCTTCCTTTCTATCTTTGCCACTGGTATATTGGAGATGAGGTGGAGTGGTGTTGGGATTGACGAATGGTGGAGAAATGAACAATTTTGGGTTATTGGAGGGGTATCTGCCCATCTATTTGCTGTCTTCCAAGGCCTGCTCAAAGTTCTCGCTGGAATCGACACCAACTTCACTGTGACTTCCAAGGCGTCAGATGAGGACGGTGATTTTGCTGAGCTTTACATGTTCAAATGGACAACCCTGCTTATCCCACCCACCACCCTTCTTATAATCAACCTGGTAGGGGTTGTTGCTGGGATCTCCTATGCAATCAACAGTGGATACCAGTCGTGGGGTCCACTCTTTGGGAAGCTATTCTTTGCCTTCTGGGTGATTGTCCACCTTTATCCCTTCCTCAAGGGGCTGATGGGACGACAGAACCGGACGCCTACCATTGTGGTTGTGTGGTCGATTCTCCTTGCCTCCATCTTCTCCTTGTTATGGGTGCGGATTGATCCCTTCACCACCCGAGTGACTGGTCCAGATATTCAAATGTGTGGAATCAACTGCTAGAGAGAGAGAACAGCAATAACGCAAGAGAGCACTGAAGCCTTGTAATTTTTGTGCTGTATGCCTGTATCCGTTTGGTTGGGGGTCTTTTCTGTATTGTGAAGTTTAGCAGGGCCTGTTTGTCCGCATGGATATGCAGTTTTCCGTAGGAATGGAAAGGCAGCCACCAAGATATTGTGTTTGCGTCTCATCCTGACAATCAGCTGTGGAAATTCAAGCATTGAGAAGATGGACTTATGGTTTATATTTGTTGGTGGCCCACATTCCCCCCCGGGGTGGAAAGGCGAAAATTGTTCAGGTGAACAAGCTAATGTGTAGATAGGAACAGTTAAAACATTCTGTTCTATAAATTGCTAGTATTGTTTTATTTGTTGAACAAACCTCTGAAATTTTTGGTCAGAAGAGACTTTTGCGTCTGGAGCTGCTTTCTTCCCTTGTTAAACTTATATGCAGGAATAAGGAATTGAATTTCAGATCTTAGAGCCTTGGTTCTTTCTTTTCTAGGACAAACAAGTTACTGGACAAACAATCTTTGTAGCTTGATACTTTGACGCCTATGCCCTGAAGTGTAGGTCCAAAATGATACTGATCAGCTGGTCCTGACCATCCAATTGAGGGAACTTTCTGTGGGCCCATTGTAATTTAATCATCATCCAATGTTATAGAAAAAGGCCATAAAGTACCCTTGGGCTAGACCTGATCCAATGGACCCAATACTTTTACTACTATATTGCTCACCAGGTTTACCCGATCCATTAACAACCCTTCATTTACCCCTTGGGATAAATTTTGTTCAGGGGTACCAACCCGCCTCACTTCTTGATCGTACGGCCCTTGTACCATTATGCCTTTAAAAAATATTAATAGGAGTGGTAGCACCTCTTGCTATCCAATGCGCTCAATTCAGATCTGTCCTATTTTCTTTTAATTTTTTCATTTGACTCACATATCAAGGATCCAAACCCTAAGTGAAGGTTTTTTGTAGTCAAATTCGAATCCTAGTTTTAGGTATTACGATCAGGTCGGGATCCTGGATTTGAGACTTGAACCCTTGCTAAAACATGTTATTTTGTAATGAATCCGGCTCGCATTTGACCCACCTTTCGCATATGATTCGGTTTTAAATATTTATATGTGATACATGGTTCGGATTTGGATAATGTGCCATGGATCCGAGTTAGATCCAGATTTGCCTCGTATTTAAATATGGATCTGGATTAGGATCTTCTAGATTCAACACAGATCTGACCATTTCATGCCTAATGATGGACGTCAGCATCTGAGGGTGTTTCAGTAATTTAAAGTGGTAACAATGAGCGCGGGCTGACTCACGTGTTTGTAGCATCAAAAGAAAGAAACAGAAATTCTCGAACTTCCAAACTCTCTTGGAAAATGATTCTATCATTTTGACGACGACTTCCTCCCGCTTGTGTAGGTTTACGGATGAAAATGACAGAATAGAACACTGCCCTAACTTTCGTTTTTTTATTTATTTTGGGTTGAGTGTACCTCTCAAAACCATAGTTACGAAACGTGTTCAAACTTTCTTTGGGTTGAGTGCACTCTCAAAACCATAGTTACGAACAAGGTTCGAAGTCTCGGGATCGATCACCTCCGATCCCGATTTGGATCGGCCACCTCCGATCCCGATTTGGATCGGTTGGATTTGACCGATCCAGCATGTTCCTTTTGACGCCATAAAAAAATGCAGAAAATTCGTATAAAAATTCTTGCTGCTCAATGCTAAACTAGTAAAAGCTAAAACAATCTCAAGCCCCCCAAATAATTACCAGCTACACGACGCTTACCAGCTGATTAAGCACCTCCCTTTGAGTTTTAATTACACCTGCAAAAAATAAGGTTTTCAACTATTAGTTAACATAAATCTGAAATGAAGCAAATGAGAAGGCCCCAAAAGAATAATAAACTACCATCTCAAAATACATGCAAGTATTCAAAATTTTTATAGTCTATAGTATCATAGTTCTCTCCAGATTGTTCATAATATTCATTGTAACTATAGTCAGACTGTGATTGACCATAATCATAGCCATGTAACTGCTGACCATAACCATATTCATAAACTGGAGGTTGATGTTGTAGAGGCTAACCATGACCATATGGATAAAATGGCTGAGGTTGAGGCTAACTATAGTCATAATTACCCTCTCCATATCTAAGTCGACTACTATAGTCCCCAAAATTTATATTACGTACTTGCTCATCTAAGTCGGTGAGTCTTGCATCATACTTATCCGGGCACCCTTACTAGTACCAATGTGGTCTCTCAGTGTCACAGCATCATCGCTTGGATATCTAGGTAAGGCATTTAATCTTCTATGTCGACCTTGTAGTCCCTAACCATAATGATCAGTATCTTAGGTCACGATTATATTTTCATCTAGGTTTGTGTCGCCAAAACGACCCTCCTCAACACATTCACTCCCTTCGACTCCACCACCATCGCCCCATTCCCACCATCTCCCCTATCATCACCACCACCACTACCATTACTACCACCACCACCACCATCATCATCCAAACCACGATTCCGACCCTGTGTTAAATCATCATCGTGACCTGGAACACCTTCATCCAATCATGACAAGTCATCTTTATCTAACGTAGGATGTTTTTTTTTTCTCGTAACCACTGATCAAGAAAGTCGTCATCTTCAAAGATATAATCCAAATCAATTTATTATAATAATCGTCATCATCTCTTTTATCCATTAGATTACGAATGCAAAGCCTCATATTGTAGTGGACGTATACTAGATTGTCCAACCTCTTCAATGATAATCTATTTCGCAACTTTGAATAGATGATGTAGAAGGTGCTCCAATTTCTCTTATAGCCTGACGATGAACATGCTTGACTTAACACCTTAATTGCAATCTTCTATAAGTCAGGCGCAGTCTCACCATAGCTGTACCACCACGTAGCTGAGAAAGAGAAAACATACATTAAAATTTGATATAGTGTAAGTTAATTATTCATCTAATGAAGTGTAACATTAACATACATGGTAGACTAAACTTTGCTATTTTTTGAGCGAGTGGATCCCCAAATTCTCTTTTTTCTTCTTTACAAATTTTTATCTGTAACTAGTATAAAAAATTCACAACTAATTAATAATCTGTAACCAGTATCAATAACTAATTAATTATAGAATATTTATACCTAATAAATTGCCTCTCCTGCTTTCTCCATATCCAATTTTAGCCTTTGATGACCTTCAAACTCGTCCTTATATCTTGGTGATAAGAAAAGTCTTCGGTATAGTAAAATTTTGGGTTTAAGAGATAAGTTGCAAAATAAAAAATAATAATCAATAACTAATAAAATTAATAATATAAAAAATACATATTGTCAACGTAGTATTATAGCTTACCTGCTACATGGATATCATGATGAAGTTGTCTCTCCCATCTTCTGTCAATAATTTTGAAGTAGCGCTGATAATAGCGGATTTGATTTACAATTACTTCTTTGGCTATTTTTATCGTTTCAAATATAACACCCAAAGTAAGTTTCTTATCTTGGTCCACAACCTTTAGAACTTTCACAAGATGTCTCATAACTTTGCACGCATCTTCAGCTCTAACCAAAAATTCATCATTTAGAATCAACTTTGAGACATCCGTAGCAAGTTCCTTATTTTTTATCCTTGATGTACACCTGTCTAACCAGCTCTTTCCACTCATATGATGTAAACATTCTCCTCAGTGGACCCTGATATCGGATAAGACTTCTGAGGAAAATGAATTCTATCACCGACATAATGATACTAGGACGTAACAAGTCTTTATCTTCGGTGAATGTCTTCGTCACGTTCACTAACTTAGTGCTGTTGTACATAAAAAAAGTTATTTTTCACCCATCCCTGATGGTACCATTGATTCGGTTTACCTATCCCTACACGCTTAAATGAAGCTTTGTTGTCCATTACAATCTGGACAACATTCTTTTTTCCCACCTCATCAACCATTTTATCCATCAACTCAAGAATGTAACTCGATGTCTTCTCTTTTCCAGATGTGTCTACTGACTTATCATAGTGACCATAAAATTTATGATATATTTTCTAATTTTAGAAGTTCAACCATCATACATCAATGTGCATCCAAATTGTGGCAATTTCTTCTTTATTTCATTGATATCATCATTTAGCTCAACCATTTCATTTAAATACTCATTTGCCAGTTGGTATGGGGTAGGTCCTCTTACGGGCCCCGCCTCATCAATATTGTCAATCATAGTTTAAAAATATGGACACTTTGCTGCATTGAAGGGAATTGAGTTGAACATAAAAAAACTTCAAATTGCCTTCCCAACTTTATGCATGATTTGTTTCCTACCCCATTATCCCTTTAACGTTTTTTGTGTTCCTCCTGTAGATTTGTTCAAGAACGGGTCAATTTCCTTAGGAGTTTCTGTTGCAGTATCAACCTCTTTATCTCCTCTCTGTGGTCGAGTAGAGGATTATGTACACTAGCATTACGTCGCATCGTCTCCTTAATATTAGTACCATCACATACACTTGAACTTCGATGCATCCCCCTACCCATGTGTACACCACCAGATGAACTTGCTCCCCAGATACAGAGTGCTTTCTTTGATCTTGTTCCTCTACCTCTTGTATGCTTTCATGCATAGCCTATTTCAAATCATCTTGTTCATCTTTTTTCCAAGGTGTAAGATATTGATCTTCCTCTTCATCATAAATATTGATATTCTCTTCCCCAACCTCTTCTTTTCTACCACTACTACTGCCCAACTGATTTAATTTTCTCGTAATTGTTATCTTTTTTTTTGCTCAACAACCTTAATTTGTTTGGTTAACTGTAAATGATTCATGATCAACAGTCTCACTTATTTAAAAGCTTTGGGGCAAGCTGTTACATCTCTCGATTGTGCAGCAAGATGTTTCAATCTTGTAACCCACCGATGCATTATCCTGTCACAGTAATTGCAATTAATGTTCTTCTTATTACCCCCAATTACAATACAATGTTGTCAATTGATATCTTGTTCTTTTCCTCTCGACATTTTTTGTAATTTTACTTCTGTATACCACTTGATCTAAGCCTGCTATAAAGTCACATTAATCTAAAGATCACAAAATATTTAATAATAGAATATTCAACTAATAACTAATCAAATAAAATTGGCCATGTGCGAGTATTAAAAGGGAGATTAAATGCGAGTCTTCCTGCTCACAATCTCGAGGTTGTAGGTCTTAGTGTCATACAACTTTCCATCAGAGTTCAAAGTTTATAAATTTTTTGATAAATAAAAATATTAAGAACATAAGCATATTATCACGTGATCTAAGTATGATGAATTTGAATCAAAGGACACAAAGAATGCAGTATTTGTTTAACCATGCAAAGAATGCAGTTGATTGGATGGTTGTGATCTTCAGTTCATGTTGATTTCTACATAAGTTTTTTCCTATTGGGTTCCATCATATGTTTTTGTTTTGTCCAATACGTAAAATACTATTCACTTAAATACTGCTTATAGTGATTTTTTTGGTTTTGTATAATGCCAATCAATGCACATTGTCATGTCAAATTGGTGGATCAAGGTCAAAGATTCATCATAGTGATTAAATAATCCTAAGCATCCAATATTTTTTTGTAAGCCCTAATCATCCAACAAGTGTATCATGTAAAAGCCTTAATCATCTAATATTTTATTTGTAAGCCTTAATCATAAAATAAGAATATCATGTAAAATTCCTAATCATCCAATATTTTCTGTAAGCCCTAATCATCCAATATTTTTTTGTAAGCCTTATTCATCTAATAAAAATATCATGTAAAAGTCATAATCATCCAATATTTTTTATGTAAGTCCTAATCATCCAAAATTTGATTTTAGTCAAGATCACAGAAAATTATTCAAAACATTTCACATTTTAGCTAGTGAAAAAAATGACAAATATAAAAAATAAAAATAAAAATAAAACATTTTTCATTAAATTCGGCGACCCACTCAAAGCCATTTTGATATACTCTCAAGATCACAGAAAATTATACACAAGATTTCTTCAAAATACAAAAGTTAGTAACAAAAAATGAAATTGCACATATTTTACCAAAAAATGAGGAAAAAATGAGCCATTTTTCATCATACATGAAGCGAATGTCAAGATCATGTGCAAGATTCAAAACAAAAAAACCAATTATTGAGATTTAGACGGAGAAATACCTCATATTCGTCAGATCTCTTCCCCAACTCGAAGCTTTTGCAACTCAAAACTTAGATCTTCATAAATCTATGACTTTTGACGATGGATCTAGTCATTTGAGACTAGTTTCAGACTCTAAGTGGGGTTTGAAAGGGAAATGGGTGAGGAAAATGAAATGAGAGAATTTAAAAAAATAAGAAAAAATTTGGTTTTATATCAATCCCGCCGTTGAGTCTTCTCGGCGAGTCAACTTTGTTGTATTGGTTGGATTGGGTGACTCAACTAATCTGGATCGCTGGATCGCCCAATCTAGCGTGATCTGGTACACTCGTTGGATCACTGTCTCGGGGCCCTTCGAGACTGATCCAGACCGGGATCGGCCGATACTTCGAACCTTGGTTACGAAACGTGTTTCCCTAGATATGGCATTTCCAAGGAAACGCGTATGGGAAACGGGTATGATAGGGTTTTTTGAAAACGAAAAATATGTGTGGAAACATTGAAGAAACGCCAATGAATGTTATTAGAAACATGTGGGGAACGATTTAAGAAATTTACAAATTTGAATTTAGAAACTCCATAGTTATTTTTTACTTTATTTGGAAGAAAAATAAGAATAGCAAATGAACTCCAATTTATGTATGTTCTTTACATCTCTCATATATACATATATTAGTAACTTTCTTCGACAACCTTATAGTTGTTTTAAGAAATTAGAGAGTTTAAAGGATAAAAAAGAGGTGACCATTTAGGGCTTTTAATTTTATTAGTGAATTAAAATAGATAAAGAAATTGGAGAGCTCCCTTATTTCTCTTGACGTTTTCCTTGTCATTTCAAACCTATTTCCATTTCAACTCCAATTTATGTATGTTCTTTACATCTTTCATGTAAACATATATTAGTAGCTTTCTTCGACAACCTTATGGTTGTTTTAAGAACTTAGAGAGTTTAAAGGATAAAAAAGAGGTGACCATTTAGGGCTTTTAGTTTTATTAGTAAATTAAAGTAGATAAAAAAATTGGAGAGCTCCCTTATTTCTCTTGACATTTTCCTTTTCATTTCAAACCCATTTTCATTTACGTTTCCTTTGATGCTTCTTACCTATTCGTCGTTTTTGTATCACATGAATTTTTAGGGGTTGTTTGCTATTTTTGTTTCTTGCACCCATTTCCCTTTTTGGCAACTATGCTCGAAACTTTTTTGAGAAAATTTTCTATCGTCCCTCGGTCCAGATTGTTGATGAACTTAGGAATGTCCACTAAATAAATCCTCAAGGCCATCGTATGGTATGGACGCTAGGGAAGATGTCATCTTCGATAGTATCAACTAGCGGAGGGGCACGTGCTACTTTAATATTGTAATAGAACATTTTTCAAAAGTGAGTAATTTAAACAATGAAATTATTCGAAAATGCGTAATTATTAGTTATAAAATAGTTTATAAGAGTATTATAGACATTTTAAATACATAAATTTATTAAATTATAATTATATAGAAATAGTTAGTATTGGATATCCTTGGAAAGATTTCATCGAGGACTTTCTAATGGTACCATTTTTTGTGATCTAGCTTATATATGGATTGATCTTATGAGATTTTGAAGAATATAAAATAAAAAATAAAGTTTCCTAAAAAGATGCCAATTTGATTTTGTAAAATAGAAATTTAAGAAGCCCCCACCTTTATCTCCTCTATCTCTTATTAATAAATTAATTTTATAAGTAAGAGAAAATTTTACCATTTAAATAAGTTATGTAACTTCTTAAAATTACATGGTTATGAATGTGTGTTCTATAAAGTAGATGTTATAGAAGAAAATCAATGGAAGATTTTTAAGATTGGTTTGCTTTTCTTTAGATATATTAATAGATTTCTAAGATGATTATATTTCAATGAACTTGTTATGTCTCGATCAACATTTTATTGCCTCTTTCACTTACATTTGAACTTTTTGTGTGAGAAGGTTGAAAAGATCGATAGACAATTTTGTTAGACGATACTTTTGTCAAAGATGAAAAATATAGATGAGAGTAGGTAAAAAATGTTGGGTTTGTGACATAAAATCACCATCTTATCTCTTTGGTATCATTTGCTTTGTGGAGTTACTTTGGGGTAAATAAGTTTCGCTTTATGTTATATAAAATGGTAAAAAAGTGGTGGATATAGTCTAGTAGAAAAAAAAAAGAGTTGTAGTAGAGTTTAGATTTGTTATCTTGGGTTAAAATTTTTTTACAATGTCTTTTGCTTTTTTCTTTTATAAACCCTAGAGGTCCAAGGTGTTTGGGGGTGCCATCACGGTGTTGTTTCAGGTTTGTGACAACGGTGTTGATGGTGGGATTGCCGTTTAGCAGAGTTTAGTATTGGGAAAGAAAGATTTGGTGGCAGCTAGGCTCCCTGCTAGTAATCCAGTCACCAAAAAATAAACACCAAAACTATGACTTTGTTGATTTTGATATCTAGCGAAAGTACTCATGGATCTTGTGCAATAGAAGTAAATAAATCTAGAAGAAATAAGGTAAAACAATTACACTCCATAACACAATGATATACACGTTTTTTTTTTTTTTTTTCTGATAAGTATAATGTTTTATTAGATGAAGACCTTTAGAGACTGAGGCTGATGTTGCTTGCTTATATTTATAATTTACAATGATATATGTGATTCACCCACAATGGGGTTATATTTACAGGCAATCTAGTAAGAGATAAATTTCCTAAAAAGATAATGAAGATTACAAGGAGATTAAGACATTACCTCCTTAAACCCAGCCGATGAAACCCACTAAATCATTCTTTCCCAACTCCATCTAAATCCACTCAGTAACTACAACACAATACTGCCTTCAACGCCGTTGTTACATACTAAGAAAAATATCATGATGGCACTTCAAACACCTTAGACATCTAGGGTTTAAGAAGAAGAGCACGAGAATTGTAGAGAAGAACCTCTCTAACAAAAGAGAACAAACCCTAACTTTACTACACCTTTGTTTTCTCTCTACTAGACCTTATTCACTACCTTTTACCATTTTTAAGTAACAAGAAGCAAAAAATTGCTTTACCCTAAAATAACCCTCACAAAGAGAGTAATACCAAATAGATAAAAATGTTGATTTTATATCATAAACCTAAAGCTCAATGAAAATATCAATTTAATTTTTAAATACTAGTAGGCGATACATGCATTGCACCTGAATGATTGTACGGTATTTTTAGAAGATGTTACAAAATAGGAATGTTTAAATCAAAAGGACAATTTTTGAAACACTTGTAAAATAGGTATAGTTTTGAAAATTTAGCAACTACTTTGGAAGGACAAATTTGAAAATGTGGCAAATCAAGGGAGAGTTAGAAAAATAAAAGTTTGAAGTTTAAAAAGTCGAAGCTGTCCATTTACTTTTGATGAAATTATTTAAGTATCATTTTAAGTGCAATGGGTATTTTAGTAAAAAAACCTTAAATTATCCTTTCTTATAGTTGTGGAGATTAATTAAATAAAAGAGAAATTTTGACATACCCCACATGATCTTTTAAATTTAACATACCCAACCCCCAAATTTAAACAGCTGACTTACCACCCCCTCCTTCTCAATTGACCAAATCCACTTTTTATGACTCTCGTTGACCCAAATTGACTAACAATTTTTTTGGAAATGACAAAAGTACTCCTTTCATTAACCTTAGAGAGAACATATGGGTTTGAGCTGAAACCCTAACCCCAAATTAAATGGTTGTGGTGGTCAGTCAGTTGGCCGTCCATGCGACTCAAGTAGGTTGGTCGCCAGGCAGTCAAGCTATCGGAGTCTCATGGCTTGCCAACCACTACTTTGGCAAGTAATTTTAATTCCAAACTCTTGTCTTTTTTTTTTTTTTTTTTCTTAGGAACATAATGTGTAATTAAAAATGAATTGGGTGGTGGTGTATATGATAAACTATCAGATTTTAAGGAGATTTATTAGAAATTACAAATATAAAGAAAGGAGGTTTAGGCTGTTTTTTTTTTTTTTTATGCTTGTCCAATAACGCGCGACGCACACACTTCAGCACTCGCGTAAGTTTAAACATGCATGACTTTGAATGTGTAGCGTTTAGACGGACTCAAAAAATCATGTGCGTTCAATGACAATGCACGTTTGTTTGTGCAAATGATGATGGATGTGTACCTGATTTAGTGCATCGCATTCCATTGTATAAAATTACAAATGCACATTTATTAATACCACATGGACTCGAATTGATACATTGAATTTGTTGTTGTTGGAAAACTTATAACGCCAGTTTGGCGGGAACTCGTTAGAACTGTCATCTTCGTCGTCTCATCACCCTTCGTTGGAGCTGTCAGACTTGTAGATGAGATCGGATCTGAACCCGACTGCCCGATAGAGGGAGGTTTCGACAATAATGTCGATGTTGCCGACGCATTCTCCTGATGATAAGTCTTCTAGGTGTCGAATGACTCATAGAATGAACCGAACTGCAACACCGATGCATTCAAAAGGTTCTAGTTGCAGAAGATTCAGGTTGCAGAAAGTAGAGTGGAAGGTTGGGGTTGATGAGGAGTAGAAATCATGGAGAACTCTAGGTTTGAAGTAAGAAAGGGGAAAAATAACCCAAATGAGACTTTGGTGGCCAACAAGCCGACTACCACAATAGTTTGAATTGGGGTTAGGCTTTCGACCATAATTCACATGTTCTTGTGATCTAAAGTTGAAGAAAGTAGCATTTTTGTTCTTGTGGGTACCAAAAATATGACGTCCACATGGATGGCCAGGATTGCACCATGTGGGCACTGATAGATCATAATAGCCGATGGTGTGAACATGATAGTTCCCTAATCGACTAAGGAAAACAAAAATGCCAAGAGGCATAGATCATAGAGGAAAACATCTATGCCGAGAAGCATAGACCATTGCAGTCTAGATAATGCCGGGAGCATAGAAAGAAGATATCCAATCATCAATCCACCGACCGAGAAGTAGGTCTCGGCACATTAGATAGCCGAGAATGAGACCAAGTACAATACAAGGTTGGTAGAGTGGCATAGTGGGTAGTTATCCTTGTCAGAGGATAAGGTCGGCCACAATAGGTAGGATTAATAGTGACAAGATCATACGGGAGCAGGTAGTTAACTCTACCAGTGGACATGGTAGTTGATAATAGAACAGAGTGGTTAGTACGACTAAAGGCAGTTGAAGCTGTTAGTAGGATAGAGTAGACAGCTCCTGTTAGGGGAGACCATCAATATCAGAGAAGGCATGTATGTTGAAGGAAGAGTATAAAGGGAGCCATTGACACGTCAGTAGGGCATTTGCCTATAAATAGACAAGATCTGGACATTTTAAAGGTATGCAAGATTTGAGCTAAAACTCTGCTAAATTTGTCTTAGAACCAAAGAACTGACTTGATCGTCGGAGGCTCTACTAGTGGTATCCCCCCTATTTCTTCTCTCGGATTTCCACCAGTGCGAGTTATTGCAGGTTACGGAGTTCCCGGCTCAGACATAGGAGTCTCAGATTGAGGAGTTGGACGTCTCGGACCGTGAAGACGCTTCTCGGCATAGATACCTAGACACCTCGGATCTTGTTGTATGCTTCTCTTTAGGCCATAATTGGCCACTGTTCTTGATATTTACATTGATAGGTGGGGGTGTGCGGGATTCCCCCCCCTCCTACATTTCTTTCAAAAAAATTGTTAAATCAATTTGGGTCAACGACCTTGGACTAAGTCACGAGGGTAAGTCAACTTTTTAAAAATTGTGGGATATAGCATGGGAAAAATCTCCAAACGTTTGCAACCGTATTGAGACTAGGAAAAAAAAAACAAGAGGAATTCTGGGATGACCGATGGTACATAAATGTTGATGATGGACTGCATTATGAGCCACGTTACACTTTCTCGGGGACCACTGACCGTATGGATGTTTGTCCCATCATTAGGTGGATCTATCTTCTACCTATCAAAAATCAACATATCAACATGATTAGTTATTTATAACCCATAGTTGAAAATGAACCCATTAAAAGACTCAAATCAACGGTTATAGATCATTAATCAAGTTGATTTTTGGTCTGTAAGTCTATCTAGGGATGGACCACACATCCGTATGGTCACTGGTCTCTGAAAAATTTCTACGTCTCATAGTGTGGTCTATCATCAACGTTCATCATCAAAGAATTGCTCTCTTCCCTGAATAAAAACTTTCCACCTAAACACCTTAAAGTCAAAAATATCCTGCGGCCTTTATGGTGTAAACGTGGCACGTTTTCATTCGTCCCACAATTTCCGCAACATGGGTCACCTGCAGCAAAATCTTTCTCGTTTTGATATTTAAAAAAGAAATGACACGTGGTGACAAGAGCCACCAAGCTGGAAAACCGTCCAGGTGGGTTGGGAAGGAAGCCAAGTTTGAGTGAAGGTTTTGAGACGAGGGATTTGGACCTCAGAAAATCGTCTGGTGAGCGTTGAGAGAGACCCTCGAGAACCTTTTCAGACTATCCCCAACGGACCTTTCATCAAAGTTCAGCCCTCTCTCGGCAATTCTTCCCATCCCAGTCTATGAATCTTTGACTGTAACGGTTAATCTTCAATTTTCTTTGATACCCACTATTTGTTTTGTGATTTTCCGTAGTGGGTATCTCTTATTTTGATCTGAATTGCAGTGTTCAAGAAGAAATCTTGGTGTAATTTTGAAGAATTTCTGTAGTTTAGTGTGTGAGAAGATGGTGGGAGCTTTATCAATTGTGGGTTCTTCCGTTGTCGACTCGCATATTTGCCCATGTCTCTGTATAGATGCTCTTTCTTCATGTAATATGAATTTCAAGAGTAGTGGGGATCTGAGTTTATACAGAAATTTAGTGGCCAAGAAGCAATTGCGGCGGCGGCGGCCGGGGCAATTGGAATTGAGCAGTTCATTTGTTGATGCCTGGGATGACTGTCGTATCTCGGCGAAAGTACTTTCTGGGATTGTGAATGGGTATTCGAGGAAGCAGCGCAAGGTTCGGAGTCTTCTGATTGTCAATGAATTGGGGGGACAGTATGAAGAGAGCTTCGACGATGTTAAAGCGGTGAGGGAATTGCTTTAGTTCAATTGTGTGGTAGTCCTGGTTTTTTACTTTAATGATTAAAATTTTCAACTTTTTAAGGTTGATTTGATACTCATAAGTTTTTATGATTTTATATGTATGTCACATGTGATTAAACATTCTTAGTATAATTCTGAAGACATGAACTTGTAATATTGAATCACAGAGCTGCTTTGTTGAATGTCAAATTTGTTTGGCCCTATGATTGAAGCAGAAGAGAAAAAATTATTTCTGTAATTCTAAACAGCCACTTTGCAAAAACCTTATGAAAAAGTTCCAAACAAATTGTCTCTCCTAATGTTTTTTGGGAGAAAGGGTGCTCTCATATAAATTATAGGCATGTTACCACTTTTGATTCTCCATCACATCTTCTCCATTTTCAAGTTTTGCAGGGAGATTTTATCTTCCATACGCAGTTGATTTGCTGGGCAAAGAAACATGATACGATTTCCAGGAAAAGACGAGGCAAAATTTTTTTTTTCAGATTTTTCTTTTTAATATTTGTGAGTGAATTTTAACATGCTATCTGCAAAGAATAGATGAAAGATTGTTGGACATCACAGGGGCTACGAAACTATTTGACAATCTTCCTTGTAGCAATTTCAACAATCCCTGCTAAGTATCTGTTCTGTCAAAATGAATGGTCGAGCAGATTATGGATCACCTTTCATAAGCCCTCGTGATGAAGGAAGATACACATATGTCCACCATCAGTAAGAACCTAAATTTTGTACTTTTTCAGACAACCTAAAAATGAATCTACAGTTTCAAGAAAAACCAAATCTTCAAAGGACTTCCAATTAGAAACCACATTCCACTTTATGAGAAGCCCTTTACATATCAAACTTAAGTGTTAATTCCCACCATGAGCTTTAATAAGTCAAATCCCATCAGTTTTATGGGCCAAAATGAATCCTCTAATATTAAGTCCCTTAAGAATATAATCTCTCTTTAGATTTACTGTCAACTTGGGAATTAAAGCAAGAAAAGTGGGCTTAATATCTCTTAGGCCTTGTATGGCGACCAGAGACATTTTTTTCTAAGATGGGATTCATAATTTAAAATGTGTTGATCTTGAAAACTTTTATGTACATTTATGGGTAAGAATCGTTTCTAGAAAACTTTTCTAAGGGCAACCAAACAGGGCCTTTGTGTAATTGGCAGAAAACATTTTAGAGACACTTCCATAGGATGGTTTTAATAATGTCCAACAACTTTGGATAAAGCAGCCCAAAAGTTTGTCGGCCCGAGTTTGCTATCTTTTCACTAGCTTTCAACTGCTTCAAGTATCTATTCCCTGGAAAGGCGGAGAAATCAAATATTCATGCTCTTCTCAAGAAACCAAGGTATACAACTTGTCAAATCTTCATGCATGCACCAAGTCCTATAAAATAATAATTTCATAAAAGTATCAGAAGCTAATTAACTAATCTCATCAGTGATCCTATTCTGTCTACGATCTTCACAGAAAACTCAATAAGAAATACTTTCAACATGCTTTGAGATGGTAGAAAGTAGAAAACTTCTACCCTATACTTTTGCCTCTCCTGGATCTATGATATGTTTTCGTAGAACTGTTTTACTTTGACCTCCTTAATTGCAATCTCAAAACTCATCCCTTATCCTAAAGTTGTTTTAGGATATTTTCAACTACATATTTCAGCCTTTAAAATATTTTGAGGAACATATTTAAAACGTATTTATTTCACAATTTTATATCGACCTTTAGCCTTTCAACTTGGCAAGAGAAAGCTGCAAACCAATAATCAAGACTCGCACATAATTCTGAATGGTTTGATAAACCCATCATCTTTCCATCCACCAAATATTGACAAAGCATCCTATCATGTGGCTCTAACATGCCCTCGTTTTTCAAAAGTAGAGTGTCCTTGTTACATAGGTGAAATAGATTGCCTACCCATTCAACCAGTCACATATTTTTTATGATTATTGGCATCATTGTTACAAAGCATCTTATCATGCAGGCATGACACAGGTATTCAACATGCCCAAGTTTTCCGAAAGTAGAGTGTCCTTGTTACATAGGTGAAAATAGCTTGCCTACGTATTAAACCACTCGTCATATTTTGATGACTACTAACATCATTCCTCCTGGAAGTTCTGCCTTCCTACTTGCATATCTTATCAATGTCTTTCTGGATAACTATTAAAAGGCTTGTAACTACTGCGACATTTTGGTTTTGCATATTTGGCTAAAAGCATTTTATCATTCTCAAATAATGTATTATGAGTCGCGGTATTTTATTTTGACCAAGAGCCTCTTGGATTGCAGCAAATACTCAACTATTTTACATACAAAGCTGTAAGGACTGTTCTTAATCAGCTTTATGAGTTGAACCCAACACAGTACAGGTGGTTTTACGAGTAAGTGAATCATTGTTTTTGCTCGGAAATTTTCTGTCAGGGTTTTAACATCCAATGATATGTTACAATCTCATTCCTGTCGATTTTTTGGTTGAGCTTATGATTTTTTAACCTCTGGTTTGGTGATTTAACTCAACACAGATTTTTATTCTCATTCCTGCTTCATTCACTGTTCTGACAGTTTTATAGTAACAAACAAGCCTGGAGATGGGAAGCGCTTCATTCGTACTCTTGGGAAGGTAGTTTTTCCAAATACTTAGGGTAAATCATGAATTCCATGAGTAGTTTATTTTTTGATGGAATAAAAAATTCAGAAACCACCTGTATTTTGGCAGGAGAAGCAAGATCTGGCTGAAAGAGTGATGATAACACGTCTTCACCTGTACGGGAAATGGGTTAAGGTAAGCGTTAGAAATGGCTATTTGACCCTAACTTTTCCTCTTCACCTTTCCTAGCACACACACACACAATCTCACAAAAACAGAATTGGCTTTAAACATAAGCTATTCATTTTTCTTGCTTTTCATGATGATCCAGAAATGTGATCATGCTGCAATATATCAAGAGATCTCCGATGAAAATTTGGAGTTGATGCGTGAACGACTTCTAGAGACTGTTATATGGCCATCTGATGACACAAACACAGAGAAGATTGGATAACGGATCACACCTTGATCTTGGGGGTGCTTATCTTTGTTGTTGTTCTTACTGTATTGGTATATCCTTTCTTTAAGTTCAATCAGTTAGGTTCCAAAGGCTTCATTTATATTATTTTCTACAACTCAATAAGAACTGTTGCACATTGTATTCTTGTACATGTATACCAATTATCGTTTCAGATTGTGAAGGGAACAAGATATCGGCAGTTAAATCTTTGATGAGTCTCAATGAGGGACTTAGTTAAATATTATTCAGGTTGCAACACATGCATTGTAACTTAGCTTTCTGCCTTCAAAGGCTGCAGATTACTGGTGGTAGCGGTTGTACTTTTGACCGCTATCTAGCCGCTTCTTTGCAAAAAAGTCTCTTTCTTCGGAAAAGGAAAGACGAGAGAGATGAATTGAGAGCCATGCTTCTGAAATGGGAATCTGGCAAAAGAAACCCAACTTGAATGACACTGTAACATGTAAACCATGTCAAACCAAGACCGATGGAAGAATCTGAAATGCTCCCGCTCTGCATGGCAAGACACATAATGCCCTTTTGGACCCGAGGAAGCACAAGTATAATCAACTGAGGTGAGAATCTGAGACTTTACAACTCATGTGGCTAATTTTAATATGCCTTGAAATAAGATATAGACTAATCGATGTGGCATGTATATTAGGGGTCAGAATTATCTGATTGATGGGTCTACCTAGGACATCATCAAACCTGAAAAGCAGCCTGGTCAGATCTGGATCTACTGAATCCTCCTGTTCTAGTATAATTGATTGGAGCTTCGATGTGATTCCATGGGACTGATATTGTGTTGCTAGTTGTTGATGGTCAATTTTCCAAGGGTTGCAATTCATTAGCTTACCAATTTCACATAATCATAAGCTGGAATCTTGACTCATCCTCCCTTCCTCAATTGTTTTTCCTCAGTGCACTTTGATCCAAGTATGGTGATGCTACTTGAATTCCGGGGGTGGGGTACCTGCAGAAAATACTCAGTCAAGTAAGTGGTTGGAAGTGTATGGTAGACTGTGTTGAAGTGATTGATCCCTAACCTTGTGTGTTGAAGTATCATTTATAGGTATTCTGGCTGCTCATGCATTCCATTCTTTGCATATCCATATGTGTTGTTATTAGAGAACTTAACGCTCTCAGACATGATGTTGTCATGGAATGACCTTATAACCCTGCGCCTAGTGCTCTAGATGATGTGGTGAGGTCATCCATTGCAGAATGATTTATTAATGGTTACATAATTGCATTACTAAGTATACTGACAGGATGAGGTAGGGTGCTTTAGTATATTTTCTGCAGGTGGTGCTAATGAAGTCGGGTTGGGGATAGTCGTGTGTCGGATTTTGTTACGTGTCTTGTTGTTTTCACTAGAGACATTAGTATATATGGATGATATTTAGTTGTTTGACCAGCTATTGGACTGCAACACATTTAAGGTCTACATCTCAGTGACACGTGTACGGCAAGATGTGATGCCAATTTTGAGCCCTTACAGCTTTTAAATATATAAAGCTGGTTCATATATTTCATGTTGAGGAGTTCCCACTGTAGGACAGTTCAGAAAAATTGATAATAGGGCTGTAATTAGGGGTAAACAGTCTTTGTATTGCTAGTGTGTATGGGTAAAGTAGGGACAGCAATAGAAGGTTTGATTAGGGTTTATTTGGGCTGTCAAAACTAGGCTAAAACAAATGGCAAATGGGCCTGAAATTTGTGACAGAGAATAGAAACTGAAATAAGTAACTTAGCAGATGATTTGGAGATTGGATGGATAGCTGGACTGAGTGACACAGTACTTGGAGATTAGAAACTAAATATGACTAAATAATGGGCCTATTGGATTGCTGGCGTGGGCCTTTAAATTGGCTGCAAGTGGACTGGATCATGGACTTGTTGATTTCTATTGATGGGTCTCCAGATGGGCTGAATATGGACTGTCCAATAGCACACTTCTTTCTCCTCTTGTAGGCCCACCTCTTCTCTTGAGAGTTCAGATTCTGTAATAGCACAAATGCGTCGAAGCCTAGATACTCCTGTTTTAAACCGCCCCAAGTTTGAATGAACTCGACCTCGAGTTTAGGTGATTCTGATTTTGCTTCCTCAGAGTCGTACCCTTATTCTTCTTACAATTCGACATTTGTAGCTTAGGGCACGATTGTTGGAGTCGGATCTTTCTCCTCTCCTTAAGGGTGGTTCAACAAGCTTGTCTTCTGAGATTTGCATCTTATCTTCTTTTGCTACTGCAACCAAAGCATAAATAATGCTTAGGTCTCTACTTTCATCCACAAATTGTCGCATAGTCAATGCATAGTCAATACTTCGGGGGTACAATTCTTTTCAGCCTTTTTTTTTCGAATCTCGATCTCGTGTTGGATTAAACTTGACACGCTTCCCATTAAACATGAAGGTATAGGTTGGCTCTACATCATGGCACACACTATGATCGTAAAGCCACGGTCTACCTAGCAAAATATGGTTATTTTATGGCAAGTATATCACAGTATTGATTTCAAATAATTTTTTGAAGTTAACAAGACTTCTAGATGTTATTGGGAGGAAACAATCATTTACCAAAAGCACCTAGGTGATAGAGGTGCGGAAAGTTTTAGGTCTTAACCTTTAGGATCGTAATATTCCACCACGCTTCCAAGGCTAACGTCCACGGTGGCCCACTCTGAGGTGACTTTCACTCTGGTATCCCCTATTTTCTCACTTTTTGTGAGCAAGCCCCCAGGTTGCCCTTTCCTCTTGTCGCCCCTCCTGTGACTTGAACCCTTGACGTGGGGTTGGCTCTGATACCAAATGTTAAGACCCAAACCAATACTCCAAAAGCACCTAGGTCATAGTGCGGAAAGTTTTAGGTCTTAACCTTTAGGTTCATAACATTACCAATTATCCTGATGATCATTATAATTACTTCTGGCGGTATCGAATATTTTATGGGAATTAGGTATTACTCCTTGCACATTAAATTGAGGGAGTGGCCGCGGTGATTAAACTCCCAATGGATTATTTTGGGCTGTACTGTTAGAAGCTCTCTGTCCCTTAGGGGTGCGAATTGGATAATTCCTTATTGATGCGTCGTTAGAGCCGCCTTCTTGGCCATATCTTCATCAGGATGCTCCTTTTTGGAGACCATTCATCATCTTTTCTTCCCCATGTTCATCTTAGTTTTATTTTTTTATTTTTTATCCTTCAATTCCAACACTTTTGGATTGCACTTGAAGGTGTTGCATCATGCTAAGTAGCGACCAGGGCCGTCTTGATGCAAGTTGAGTTAAATAAAAAAATTAACTCTCTATATAGTAGAAAATCTTATTTAACAACTATTCATGAGAATCAAAAACTACGGAAAAAATGTAGATGTAGAGGACTCCCGTCGTTGTGGTCCTTGCAGAGGACTCTCGCGGCGGCCTAATGACTGTGTGGATGTTCAGCCCACATATTGGTGGATAAACAGACTATAAATAAGCTTGATTGATGGTTTCTAGCCATTGGATTTATTACCCACAAAACATACTTGAATCCAGTGGCTAGAATCAATCCTTAAAAGTACTAGCATCTATGGCTAGAGATAATCAATAAGGTGGATTTTTGGTTTGTATATCCAACAAGGGGTGGGCTAAACATCCATGTGGTTAGTGGGCTCGAGCCTTCTCACACCTAGGCTGGGGCCTTCTCTCACTAGGGCATTAAAATAGAACCTAATGACTAAATAATGGGCATGTTGTATTGTTGGAGTGGGCCTCCAATGGGCTGACACTGTCATGGATCATGGGCCTGTTGAGTTCTATTAATGGACCTCCAGATGAATTGAATATGGTCTGTCCAGTAGCTACTCTATTTCTCTCTTGTAAGCCCACCTCTTCTCTAGAGAGATTTGATTCGGTGTAGAGCTAATGCATCAAAGCCTAGAAGCTCCTACATCTTTGGTTAATGGTTTCAAAAGAATCAAAACTAATAGTGTTTGGATTGGACCCATTTAGATGGTGGATTAGTGGGTCCTAACCATGCATGTGTACCAAAAAGTGCACATTTTTGGTGGTACACATGCAGGTTAGGACCCAGATAAGGTAGGGGTGTCAATTTGTACCCGTGGAACCGATACCCAATAGGATCGGAACCAATTATTCCAGTTCTAGGATTAGCTAATCAAAACTGGAATTGAAAGGACCCGGAACCGATGGAACCAAATGGTTCCGGGTTTTAATACACTAGTACCTGACTGAAAACACACTAGTACCTAACTGAACCGGAATTGAAACCAAAATTGATAGGACACGCTGATATATATATATATCAAGTTTTTTTCTTCGTCTAAATATTACTATAAAAATTATATAAAATATATTTTGCATATATATTTTGGTTCTAGACGGGGAGCCGGTTCTTATTGGTTTTGGTTCCAGGTCCACTTATTTGAGATAGGAACCGGAACCAAATTGTTGACACCCCTAAACGAGGGGTGTTAATGGGCTGGGGTGGCCCAATGACCAGCCCACCAAGGGCCAGTAAACTCCGGCACGTGTGGAAGAGGTGACTATCATGTGTCCTGGGGGACTAGTCGGGTGCTCTAAGAGGCCCGGATACCCACAATTTCAAAAAAAAAAAAAAAAAAAATTACTATGCTTAACCGGTGTCCATAATTAGAAATTAACTAAAACTCAAAAATTATTATCTATAATAGACTTAGAAATTTACTAAATTCACTTAAACAAATTGGTTGGTGGGCTGGCTCGAGCTAGGGATGGCTTGTTATATTCATGGGCCAAGCTTAGGTAGTGCCACAAGGCCCTTCTTCAAGGGCCCGGACTGGGTCTGGGCCTGTTGTAATAGTTTTTGGGCTGGGCCTGGACCCCAGACCATTAACAACCTTGACGCAACCCACTAACTTGCCATCTAAGTGGGTCTACCGAGATTTTATTA
Organism: Euptelea pleiosperma; assembly: GCA_035048495.1. NCBI lineage: Eukaryota > Viridiplantae > Streptophyta > Magnoliopsida > Ranunculales > Eupteleaceae > Euptelea > Euptelea pleiosperma. The sequence goes on along the minus strand of CM068544.1, from coordinate 21,374,794 downwards.
GTCTTTGTAGTTGGACCTCATTGAATGAATTCCATGTAACCTAGATCGGAGAAAGATCAGATTTCAGCATAGCGGGCCTTTAAACTCAAGCCCATTTATATAGCGGGCCTGTAAAATCAAGCTAGTACCGACCCGACTAAGGAAAGATGGAGGTCAACCAGATCAATCAATTGGTAAGCCACGTGTATCGTTTGGAGCTGGAGTCCATGGAGTAGAGTAGAACTTTGACCCACCACAATATGAGCCACATGGCTCACTCTTATAGGAATGCTGGCCGTATGGATGTTTGGCCAATCCCTATGTGGACCTACAAACCAAAAATCAGCCCGATTAGTGATTTCAAACATCTGGTTATTTGTACCCAAATAATGGTTAACAATGCTCAAATTCACGGTTAAAAATCAACCCATGAAAAGGACTCGAATCCAACGCTTAGAAATAACTAATTAGCTAACTTGTGGTCCATATGTCCATCTAGGGTTGGGCCAAACATCCGTTCAGTCGGAAATCTCTAAGAATATGACACGTGGCTCATATTGTAGTTGGTCAGCAACTTTGCTGACCGGCACCGGTATGCAAAGTTTTTCTCCATGAGTAGGATGGACGATGGCGTATGGACATTTGCTTTACATTAATGAACCTACTATATCCTAGTGGCCGTCATCCTTATCGTCGTCTGGAGGTCCAGACTCCAGAGTACCGCTGATGGTCATCAGGATTCCAACAACACGAATCTCCAGGACCACCGCACAAGGTTCGAAGAACGTCAGACAGTTTGTACGTCAAGTGTTCGTTACAGCAGTCACGTGTCCTAACCTATACGTGACATCAAAGGACCACGTTTCCCGGGATTGATGACGTGTTTTACGAGAAGAGAGTCCACACCGTCATCATTATCCTCCTTTTAACGGCCATGCATCAGCACGCCACGTGTTTTCTCATAGCGCGTACAGCTTTAACTGATGTAAGACACGTGTCATCCCATGTCATCTATAAAAACCCTCATGGCTGACCCTCCCGCCCTTAACTAAACGCTATCGCTCATCATTTCTCCCGCGAAAACATCGACATGGCTTCCACCGAAGAACCGATTCTCTCTCGACTCGATCGCCTCGACATCATGGTAAGATTCTAACATGCGCCATAGGGTACACGCACTAATACTGTCGTATAGTACCCAAGGCGCATGATAGGTAGAGACCTTGTTGATTTGAATATTAATTAATTAGGGTTTTGTGATGTGGGTTACATGCAGTTGAGGCACTTGGAGGAAATTAGAGGATGTAACAAGTCGTCCGCGAAGAGCTCGAGTGCATCTTCCCCATCAAGTGAGACCATCACGAGTGATGGAGGCACCTCATCCGTCCATTCCTCACCAAAGAGCCTGGAGAAGCATTGCCGTCCGATTGATGAGGTTGTGATGGAGACAGGTGTCAGGGGCAATCTCTTTGACCGCCTCGTCAAAGTAGAGGAGCGGGTATTAAAGGTACAAAAGGCATCGAACTAGTACATAAAAAAGGAAAAAAGATGTAACAAGGTAAACCTGACGCTTTTTTGCGTCAGGTAGCACCATTTTTGTTACTCGCCGCTGTCCCATGGGCCCACTGACCATATGGATGTTTAGCCCACCCCTTGTTAGATTTACAGACCAAACATCACCATGATTGGTAATTTCTAGCCATTAGATTTCAGTACTTTTTTAAGACGTGATTCTAGTCGTTAGATTAAACTACTTTTTTTGAGTACCAAATCCAACGGGGTAAAACTTAGCGAACAGGTTAATTTTTGGTATGAATATCTATCAAGGGGTGTGCTAAACATCCATACGGTCAAGATGAACGTCGGATGTGTTGTTATACGTTGGATGATTTCCTAACAGGTGGTTAATTTGGTCATGAAGTTGTGTTTGCAGATGGAGGAGGAGGAACTGGAGAGGACAGAGAAGAAGAGAGAGGGAGGAGGGGAGAAGAAAAAACACAAAAAGGGGTTGAAGCAGTTGGTTAAATCATGTGTGAAAGGCAATAAAACAAAGGACAAGCACTGAATTTTCTTACTTTTGTTGAAACTTTTCGTAGATGCAAGAGATACATATGTATAATAACAGTTTAAAAAAAAAAAAAAGTGCATTTGTATGTTTTTTTTTTTTTACATGGGCCTCATGTGTTGTTATATGTTGGAGATCTTAATCACAATGGGTGAGGTCGTCAATCACGGCTGAGATCTTTCCATAAGTCTCATACTTTCCAAAAGTCCAATAAGATCTGCAGGTGTGATGCATGGTGAGCTTTCCATAAGTACAATACTTGCTATAAGTCCAATACTTTCCCTCAAGTTGGAGCGTGTACGTTGAGAATGCCCAACTTGCCAATTAAATGCTGAAAAGAAGATTTGCCCATGGATTTTGTAAAAATATCTGCGATTTGTTGCGATGTATAGATGTATATAGGTAGGCGCAATGAATTTTGATTGAATTTTTTTGTAATTCCGGACAAAATGACAATCGATCTCTCTGTGTTTTGGATTTGCTGCAATGTGGATGGCAGCTTGGTTGTCACAGAGCAGGGTTATGGACTCGGGATGAGGGATGCCAAGATCCAGTAAGAGATATTTAAGACATTGGAGTTAGCATCTCATAGTGGCAAGAGATCGGTATTTGGCCTCTGCTGAAGAACGGGAAACTGTATTTTGCTTCTTGATTTTCTAAGATATTGGGCTAGAACCAATCATAGTGCAATACCCGGGGCAACTAGCCCAATAAGAATCACAAAGGCCCCCAATCAGAATCTTCAAAATCCTTGCGGCAAATGAAGACTACTCAAAGATGATTAAAGGATGCCCTTGCTCGGAGAACTCTTCGGATATCGTAATTGTCGCGTGGCAACATCCATGGGACTAGTGTGTGGAGCTTGCATGAATTGGCTCAAGATGTGAACACTAAAAACAATGTCTGACAGGGTAATGGTGAGATATATAAGACGACCCACTAAACGCATGTATAATGATGGATCAGGTAAGGGTTCACCATCAGTAGGAGTAAGACGAAGATGCTGCTCCATAGGAAAATCGGAGGTTCTAGCGCCCAAGAGGCCCATGTCATCAATGATGTCTAAGGTGTATTTGCGTTGACAAAGAAAGGGGCCTTTATGGGAACGAGCCACTTCAATACCAAGGAAATATATCAGTGTACCGAGATCTTTGATATGAAATTTATGGTCCAAGAAAATCTTCAAGTCTTGAATAGCAGAATCATCAACATAAATACATAAATCAAGACAAAGGTAGAGGATCGACCCTGTGTCTTGATAAAAAGGGAGTAGTCGGCTCGAGATTGGGAAAAACCTGCTTCCTGGAGCACTGTAGAAAACAACCAATTGCGGGAGGCTTGTTTTAAACTATACAATAATAATTTGTTCAGTTTGCACACCCGATGCTCCCCTGTCGAGAAAAATCGGGTGGAAGAGACATGTAGACCTCTTCATCTAGGTCTCCATGCAGGAAAACATTATGCACATCTAATTGATGAAGGGACCAATGCTTGATCGCTGCAATAGCAAGAACTCGGACCGTGACTAGTTTTGCTACATGAGAAAAGGTCTCATGATAGTCTAGCCCTTCTGTCTGAGTGAATCTTTTGGCTACCAAACGAGCTTTGTGGCGTTCGACAATGGCATTGGATCTGAATTTCACCTTGTAAACCCATTTACATTCAACGAGTTTTTTGTTGGGAGGAAGTGATGTGAGAGTCCATGTGTTATTTTGCTCAAGAGCAGCTATTTCGGCAACCATGGCCTCACGCCATTGAGGGAGCTTCACAGCTTGAGAGAAGGAAGTAGGTTCAATGGTAGAAGAAATGGCTACAAGGAAAGATTTATGAGCGAGTAGCAGAAAATCTATCATGTGAAAGAAAATGATGTAGGAGATAGGGTGTACGTGTCATTGAAGAGGAGCATGGTGTAGTGGTCTGAACATTGATAATCTTTGAGATATAATGGCGGTTAGCGATGGCGAGTGGGACGAGTGATGTTGGGATGGGAGATTGGTGCGGAAGGAGCAAGTGAGGCGGATGGAGGCAATGTGGTAGAGGCTGGTGGGGTAGTAGTCACAGGTGTGGGTGTGAACTCAAGGTGAGGAGAGTCAGCTATGGGCTTTGGTAACACGGGGGAACATGTTGATTTGTGCGAAGCATCATGAAAGGGAAAAGTAGTTTCATAAAACACAACATCACGAGAAGTGTAAATGACCTTGGTGGCAAGATCATATACACGGTAGCCTTTCTGAGCAAAAGGGTAGCCCACAAATATGTCTGGTTTTGCTCGTTGATCAAATTTGTTTTTGGTATCATGATTGCGAGCAAAACATAAGCACCCAAAAACACGAAGATGGGAATAATTAGGCTTGGATTGAAGTAAAGCTTCGTGAGGGGTTTTTCCAGAGAGTAAAGGTGTGGGCATTTTGTTGATAAGGTAAGCCGCAGTGAGTACACATTCACCCCAGAATGACAAGCGTAAATGAGCCTGAAAGCGTAAAGCATGAGCAACCTCAATGAGATGCCGATGTTTTCGCTCGACAACCCCGTTCTGCTGTGGGGTGTCAACACATTTTCTTTGATGAATAATGCCATAAGATCTATAGAATTGTTGCACGTCATTGGAAAGGAATTCCGTACCATTATCAGAGCGGATTTGTTTGATCTGACAATTATACTGAGTGTTAACCATGGCAACAAAAGATTGTAGATGATATTTAGTTTTAGATTTAGAATGCATGAGGTACAACCAAGTACAGCGAGAAAAATCATCTACAATAGTAAGAAAATAATGTGCCATTGATAAAGAAGGCTTTGAAAAACTTCCCCAAATATCACAATGTATTAAGTGAAACGATGCATTGGAATTAATAGTACGAGAAAGAAAAGGAAGTCGAGTTTGCTTGGCTTGATGACAAACATCACACACGCAATTATTCAAACAAGAAATAAAAGGAAATTGCTTGGCGAGTTCTTGTAAACGAGAGGATGATGGGTGACCAAGCCGCCAATGCCAAATATCAAATGTCGGAGGTGTAGCAGCAAAGAAGGCAAATGGGGCTTGAAAGATGCCTCCATCTACCTATTCCAATCTTCCCATTCGTGGATAGGTCCTGGAAAATACAACAATCATGAGAAAATATCACAGAATAACGAAGAGTTTTGGTTAGTTGACTGAAGGACAAGAGATTAAACTTAAAGAATGGAATGTAGAACACATTATCAAGCTGAAATTCTGAAGAAAAAATGATTGTTCCGGTGTGTGTAACAGTAACACATGAACCATCCGGTAATTGAACATGAGATGAAGTGGAACATGGAGAATACGAGGAAAACATGGATAGAGAAGAAAATAGAAAGTTAGCCTTTTTGTAAGAATATCTCCACCGTGTAACTCTATATATATGAGACTCTTCCCCTAAAGTAATTAAGGAAGAAGAACAAATACAAAAACACATTTCTGTTTCTGCGTTTATCATGGTATCAGAGCAGTCCAAGGATAACTCCTTTCATTCAATGGCTTCCTCTTCTCCAAAATATCCTTACCCTGCTACTATCAACGTTAGTAACTTCGTATCCTTGAAGTTGACACAACTGAACTACCTTCTGTGGAAAACACAGATCCTCTCATTGATTGAGAGCCAAGAAGTTGCTGATTTCATCACAGGCCAGATGTCAATACCTGCCTCAGAAATCGAATCAGCGGATGGTAAAGATCGAATCAAGAATCCAGACTTTATGTCATGGGTTCGCACTGATCGACTTGTGAAAGCGTGGATAACAAGCACGCTATCTGAAGAGGTTCTTGGTTTGGTTGTGGGACTAACAACCTCTACTGAAGTTTGGCAAGCCCTTGCTGCAGCGTTTGCTCAAGATTCTCAAGCAAGAGAGTTTGAATTACTCTCTCAAATGCAACTCCTTAAAAAGGGTACGTCATCTCTGCCTGACTACTTGAGACAATTCAAATCCATATGTGACAATCTAAATGCTATTGGTAAACCTGTACCTGATCAAAGTAAAGTTTTTTGGTTGTTGAATGGGCTTGGACCAAACTATGAATCATTTACCACCACAATGCTAAAACCACCGGTCCCTACCTATGCTGATATCATTCCCTTACTACAAAGTCATGATCTGCGTAATAAGGGGCATCAAAGTGAAGTTATAAATCACTCCATGGCCTTCTATGGCCAGAAAAATGGTGGGGGGCAGCGAACCTTTCACAAAAAAGGAGGGCTATATTTTACCTCCAAAGGGAAAGGGTTCCCACAGATGGGCCAACGTGGAAATTCACTCAATCGACCAACACATGAACAGGGTCCAGATGCCAAAGGACACCCACAAAATCGTGGTCCCTTGCAGAATCGAAATGAAAGAAATATGACCCCATGCCAGATCTGCAACAAAAGAGGCCATGAAGCACTGAAATGTTGGCACCCCTTCAATCATACATTTCAACCTGAAGATATACCTCAAGCTTTGGTTGCCATGCAAATTTCTGATTCCCATGATGCTGATTGGTTTCCTGACACAGGTGCAACGGCACACATAATGGACAATCCTGGTAAGCTTTTTAATTTAATACCATACAAAGGTAATGATTCGGTTATGGTTGGTAATGGTGATATGCTAAAAATCTCTCACATTGGTGACAGTTAAGTTTCCAATGGTGATGTCTCCATTCCTTTGAAAAATGTGCTGTTGGTACCAGAAATCAAGAAAAGCTTACTTTCTGTTTCTCAACTAACATCAGATTATCCTTGCTACTTTGAGTTTGATAAATCTCAGTTTGTTATAAAGGATCAGACGACAAGCAGAATATTGGCATCGGGGAGTAAACGTGGTGGTCTCTATGCTTTTGATGGATGTGGGGTTGTTGAGGCAAATTACTCTCGTAGATTTAAAGCTACTTCAGAAGATGTATGGCACCAGAGGCTTGGTCATCCACAAGCACGAATAGTTCAGTATTTGCATCATCATGGTTTTATTTCCATGAATAAAAACAAATCTTCAGAGATTTGTAGTAGTTGTCAGATGAGTAAAAGTGTTAAACTTCTCTTTTCTCCTTCCAATAATACATCAACTGAACCTTTGTTCAAAATTCATTGCGACCTTTGGGGGCCAGCACCAGTAACATCTGTTCAAGGGTTCAAATATTATGCTCTCTGTGTGGATGATTTTACTCGATTTAGTTGGATATATCCTCTTAAAAGAAAATCTGACTTTTTTAGATACTTCATTATCTTCCATAAACTGGTGGAGAAACAATTTGATAAGAAAATAAAAATCTTTCAGTCGGATGGTGGTGGAGAGTTCACTAAGAATGAACTCTTGGCACACTTCGCCGATCATGGCATTACTCACCAACTCTCTTGTCCAGGAACACCTGAGCAAAACGGAGTTGCTGAACGTAAACATCGACATATTGTCGAACTTGGGTTGGCCATGCTATTTCAGGCGTCTATTCCAAAAATTTTTTGGGTTGAAGCATTTGGTACAGCCATCTTTCTCATAAATCACTTGCCATCCTCACAGTTAGGGATGACCTCACCCTATCAACATCTCACCACCAAGGTGCCGGTTTACACAGCTCTTCGAGTGTTTGGGTGTCGTTGTTTTCCCTAGCTCCGGAATTACATGACCAACAAATTTGACCCTCGCTCTCTACCATGCGTATTCTTAGGCTATAGTGACAAACACAAGGGTTATAGATGCTTGTATCCTCCTACTGGAATAGTGTACATCTCCCGCCATGTTGGTATTTGACGAAGCTATATACCCCTTTTATCAACCTACTGATTTATTTGCACCGACACAGGTTCAAGGAGAGCTTTCAACCTTTACAGATTGGGCCGATCCCGTGGCTGACTTGGGCTTTGTTAAGCACTCTCCATCACTCCATACAACCAGCATGGATTACCATGGGACTGATCTGGCCTCACCTGCTCCATCCTCATCACAGTCTATTGGGCCATCTCCCAATCCACCGAACCCGATCGAGTTACAGATTGAAAATTTGGATGATTTGCTAGAAGAAACTCTAATTCAGACGCAGTCCGCCAATCCGAATGATCTAATGGAAGGGGATGTTGGTCACTCTCCCGATGAGCTGACTTGCGCCAATCCGAATGATCTAATGGAAGGGGATGTTGGTCACTCTCCCAATGAGCTGACTTCTACTCTTTCCTGCCTCTTCTATGGATGACAACAACGCTCCTCCAATCCTAAGCACCCATGATCATTTCTCATCCACTACTATGAATCACCATACTATGACCACTCGTGGTAAAGATGGCATTGTCAAACCCAATCCGAAATACACACTTATTGTCGCGCTCATCCCCATCAAACCCAAAACTATCAAAATGGCTCTCAAACATCCGTGATGGCGGGCTGCCATGCTTGAAGAAATAAATGCTCTTTCCGCCAACAACACATGGGATCTCGTTCCTCGTTCTCCATCTATGAATGTGGTGGGATGTAAATGGGTATTTAAAACTAAACTTCATGCCGATGGGAGTTTAGAATGTTTGAAGGCTCGTCTCGTGGCTAAGGGCTATGATAAAAAAGAAGGCATTAATTTCTTTGAGACATTCAGTCCAGTTATCAAACATGGAAGCATTCGTACGATTTTAACAGTTGCAACTGTCAGACGTTGGCCAATCCGACAACTTGATGTGAAGAATGCCTTTCTTCACCGTTATCTTCATGAAAACGTCTTCATGGAACAGCCACCGGGGTTTATTGATCCATCCCACTCCTCACATGTTTGTCATCTTCATCGCGCTCTGTATGGACTTAAACAAGCTCCTCGAGCTTGGTTTGACAGATTTAACACATTCCGACTCAACTATGGGTTCTTCTGCAGTGTTGCTGACTCCTCTTTGTTTGTCTGCCAATCGGATCACGGTATTCTTATTTTGCTTTCCTATGTCGATGATATTGTTCTCACAGGTGACAATCCGACATTGATAGATACCTTTGTTGCCCTCTTGGGCCGAGAATTTTGTATGAAAGATCTTGGGCCGCTACACTTCTTTTTTGGGATTGAGGTCGACTCCTCCTCCCATGGTCTATTTTTAACTCAATCTAAGTATGCTCGGGACCTTTTACAACGCTCTGGGATGGACTCATGCAAGAGTATTTCTACTCCAATACCCATCCGCACCAAGCAACTCTTAAAGACTAATGATCCTTATCCTGATCCATCTCACTATCGAAGCATTGTCGGAGCACTTCGGTACCTTACAATGACCAGGCCGGATTTATCCTTCTCTGTCAACACCGTCTGTCAATTCATGCACAGTCCCACCATCGGCCACTATCAAGTGGTTAAGCATATCCTACGCTATGTTCGTGGTACATTAAACTTTGGCATTCGCATCCTTGCCAACAGTACATTGGACTTATATGGTTTCTTCGACGCAGACTGGGCAGGCTGCTCCCTCACGCGACGATCTACTACTAGATTCTGCATATTCTTGGGTGCTAATTGCCTCTCTTGGAGAGCAAAGAAACAATCCACTGTTGCTCGATCCAGCACCGAGGCTTAATATCGAGCTATGACATCTACCACGACGGAGCTTACGTGGCTCACATTTATATTGCGTGACATTGGTATCAGTCTTCCTACTCTGCTCACCTTGTTCTGTGACAATCTTAGTGCGTTACACATGACTGTCAATCCAGTGTTTCATGCACGCACTAAACACATTGAAATTGACTACCACTTTGTCCGTGAAAAGGTGGCACTTGGCTCGTTAGTCACGCGTTTTGTCTCGTCCAAGCAACAAGTTGCTGACATCTTCACCAAGCCACTTCCTCGAGATGCCTTTCAAGATCTACGTCTCAAACTTGGCCTGTGGTTAGCTCCCCCATCCAATTTGTGGGAGGGTAATGAAGATGATGATCTGGCACCACTAGATTCTCTTCAATCAAAGGATCCTCAATCAAAGGATCCTGTGGATCTTTAGAGGAGCCTAAATAGAAAGTTAGCCTTTGTGTATATATTGAGACTCTTCCCCTAAAGTAATTAAGGAAGAAGAACAAATGCAAAAACACATTTCTGTTTCTGCGTTTATCAAAGAACACATATGGTTGGTGGCACCAGTGTCAACTATCCATATTGTGGATGAGAGGGTAGAGAGGGCTGTACCTGCTAGATTTCCCATGGAAGAAGTACTACCTATGGAGAGCATGGCCAATAGCTTATTGTATTGTTCTTGAGTAATGAGAGGGGCTGGTTGTACGTGTAGCATCATTATCAAGAGGAGTGTTCGCCGTTGAAGTGGGCTAGCTGTAAAGAAGCCGAATGGTGGTCTTGATATCCTGAAGATGAGTTAGATGAGCGCCATTAGAATCGGGCTTTTTAGGTGGATAGCCATGGATCTTATAGCAAGTGGCCCGAGTATGGCCGTCCCGTTTGTAGTAATCACAATGGGGACGGGGTTTGGCCCGTTGACGAGAATCAGTTTGGCTGATATTTGGTCCAATCTGATTGTATGAGTTGCTAGATTTGTTCATTACAGCAAGAACAGCTGTATTCGGCGTAGAGGAGATAAGCAAGTGGAGTTCTTGCTGTTTTTCTTCTTGGAGTACTAATGAATAAATCTTGGTGACATTCGGAAGTGACTCCATGAGCAAGATTTGGCTGCGAAGAGCTGAATATTTGTCGTTAAGGCCTTGAAGGAATTGCATGGCGTGATCTTGTTGATGGATATCGGAAGTTGCCTTTATGATGCCACATGTGCAGGGTGGAAGGCTTGAAAACGATTAAAGTTCATCCCCAAAAGACTTGAATTTGGTGAAGTAGGCAGACACTGAAGATTTCTCTTGGCGAAGAGAAGAGATAGACTGCTTTAGTTGGTATATTTTGGGAGCATTTGACTGAGAAAATCTCTCATGAATGTCCAACCAAATGTTGCGAGCGGTGTCTGCATAGAGGATGTTGCTGGCCAAATCGCCAGAGGTTGAGTGAAGAATCCACGAACTTACAAGATCATTGCAGCGTTCCTATTGAAGTATTTGAGAAGGGGAATCTGGTTTGGTGATTGTGCCATTGACAAACCCCAGTTTGTTCTTGGCACGAAGTGCCATAGTCATTGCACGAACCCATGTGTTGTAGTTGTCACCTGAAAGAGGAGGTGAAACGATAACAACTGTGGGGCTGTCTGAATGATGGATGAAGAAAGGATCGTCAATGAAGTCAGGCGTATTGGGTTTCGGGTTTAGTTCAACAGTGGTGGGCTTAGCCGCTTGGTCTACCATGGATGATAAATTAGAATTCAAAGGAGATAAAATTGTAAAAACAAAGAAGAAGAGAGATGCAGAACCGTGTAGGCTCTGATACCATGTTAACTTTGCTGTAAACATGTTATCTATCTCTTTATTCATGGTGTCAATATATAGAATACAATGAAGAATCTAAATACAACCTGTATATCATAGAAAATAGAAAGTGTCTAAGTAAATAAGGAACAATGTAAAGGGAATATCTAGAAATTCCACAGTGAGTTGCTGGAGATGGGTGAGGTCTTCAATCACTGCTGAGATATTTCCATAAGGCCAATGTTTTCTAAGTTTGAGCTTTCCATAAGTCTCATACTTTCCATAAGTCCAATAAGATCTGCAATCAATATGAGATGTGTGATATCTCAATCATGGTGGGCTTTCCATAAGTACAATACTTACCATAAGTTCAATAGCCTAGTATTTGTATAGTTTCAGAGCCTAGTATTCTGCTTATTAGAGATCATTATAGCATCGGAGCCTAGTATTCTACTTATTAGAGATCATTATAGCTTCGGAGCCTAGTATTCATATAGCTTCAGAACCTAGTATTCTGCTTATTAAAGATTATTATAGCTTCGGAACCTAGTGTTATGCTTATTAGAGATCATTATAGCTTTGAAGCCTAGTCTTCCGAGAGTATTTGGAGAGTATATTAATTAGGTTAGGTAAGAGAAAAAATAATATCATAGATATTGAGAAAAAATAATCATATTAGAGAAAAAGGATGTGATGTGGGATTCTAGAAAGAGGTAGGCCCTTTGATCATATCAATTGTATTATTTTAGAAAGTTTTAAAGAAGCAGTTATTAAAGGAAAACCTACTTTTGATCTTTATGACATTTGAGTGCTTTTATTTTTCGTAGAAAATTATTTTAGTTAAGAGTTTTAAAGACAATTGTACTTAGTTGTGGTGGAATGTCTCTGAGTCCTCCCAGAGGAAAAAACATTCGTTGGCTGGTCCCATGGGACATCAAACTTTGAAGTCTCTCCACCCAAAATGTCTGACAAGTTCCCCAATCCCTTAACTCAATCTGCATTAAGCCCTTGGTTAGTGGTTAACAAGGGGTACTTGTCAGACATTTTAGACTGGGGCAGTCAATTTTTTTCCCCTATTTTAGAGGAGGTTGGCCTTTTGGTCAAATGAATTAAATTATTTTGGTTTAGACATTTTCATTTTGGCCAGCTTCAGGCAGGATACCTACTCTTTATCTTTTTTTTTCCTGGACAAAAAGGTCCTCTTCCTGTTGTTTTTGGGCACCCACTTTGTCTTCTCCAATAACCAACACCACCACCCCACCCAATACAATTTCATTTTGGGCAGCTTTAGGCAAGACACCCACTCTCTCTATCTTTTTCTCTTCCTAGACAAAAAGGCCCTCTTCCTGTTTGTGCTTAACATCCATGCAGTCAATGGGCCCAGATGGCAGCGATGAGTAACAAAAATTGTACTTCCTTACAGCTAAAAACTTTAGGTATGCCTTGTTTCATCTTTTTTCAAAAGAAGAAAGAAGATTTGTTTTGACACCATTTGAAATGGCTTCAAAATGGTTCTGACGCCAATTGAAATGACGCCATAACAGTTTTGACGCCATTTCAATTGGAGTCAAAACAATTTTGAAGCCATTTCGGATAGGGCATTTTCGGCCATTTTGAAATAAATCGGATCTAACGCCATTTCAATTGGCTTCAACATGTTGACGCCAATTGAAATGGCGTTTTGTATTCTTTTTTAATTTTTTTAAAAATAAGTATTATTTTTTATAAATTGATTTAATTTCGTATTTTTTTTTTTAAAATTCTGAAGAAAATATGTGACTTCTAAAAGAAGTCTTGCCCTTTTAAGAGGTAAGGAAATGCCATCTCGAAGTACGAGTGGTTGTATAAAAAAGAGTATTCTTGCAATACCCAACTTAGAAAGTAATGATATTTGCGTTACCTCTGGACATTTTTGTTTTCTAGGTCTTCCCCCTTGACTATTTTGATCGTCATTGACCACGAACTTTACATAACAACTTTGACTGCCCTGTTAACGTAATATTTTTAGATAAATCTACATTATTTTTTCAAAATAATATAAATGTTCCTCTAACCCATTTCAAATTAACATACCAAGCATTAATGTTTCCAATTCAAGGCTCCAAATATGTGAATGAAATGGGAAATGAAGCCATACGCATTTTTGATTAATAAACCCATCTTAGATCATCTTAGAATCTAATGGCCAGGAATCACCCATAAATAAAAATGCTTGAATCAAGCCAAAAATAAAAAATTATGCTAATTTGTAGGTCCATAAGCAGTGTGCCAAACATCCATAGGTTAGTGGGCCCAAAGAGTTTGCCACATGGCATTTTTTAAGGGTAGAAATCGAAAGTATAAGAAAAGAGAGGTGATTATATAATTGGAAGGTGGAGATTTCATTTCTAACCTTTATTATTATAAATCAGTGACACATGTGAGACTGGCATGGTTCGATGAAAATTAACATTAATGTTAATTGTCATTTTAAGATTCATAAATGAACAACCACTCATTCAAATTTCAGAAATTAATATGGTACAGATTCTTGCATGTGTCAGCTAGTGGTTGACGTCCAAAAAAGACAACATTAATAGCACCTTGACATGGCCAAAAAAGTATTTATGTCAGTTGCAAAAATTATGGTACTTAATTTGGTCTTTAAATTATACTGTTAACATAGCATGACAGTTTGGTGGTCTAAGATGGTCCAATTCCAAGGGGGAAGACCTAGAAAACGAAAAAGCCAGAAGGAAAATTCTATTTGCACTCCACAAATTCCATAAGCACCCTATTTTGGAGCTTTTTGGACGAAATTGCCTTAAAATTGCCTTAACACCGTCTCTCTCTCTCTCCCTTACAAAAATTCAAATCATTCTGATATTCGTAGCATGGTTTACAAGTTGAAGAGTGGACCGTCTATATTTTTTACCGTTAACTTGAAACCCACATTTGATGGTTTTAGAAATTTCAGAATGGGCTGATTTTTTGTAGGGGTGATCTATATGGTGAGGAGATCATCCTCACCAAAAATCAGCCATTGATTTATCGTACACCAAAATTGGTGTAAAATTATGTGTGAAAATGTGTCCGCTGAGCCTGACCCACTGCAAAAATACCCTATAAAAAATTTAATTTAGCTAGTCCTTTATTTATTTATTTATTTTTCAAGTTTGTATCATTTCCTTTATCAGAATCCATCTCTTCTGTTTTCCATACAAGACGTGGTTCAACATTTGCCCGGTAAGGTCAAAGGTGACGGTGCTGCCACTGGTAAACAGCACCATTTCACTAGTAAAATAGACTCCATGCATGCAAACCAAAGACTCATGTCTTCAGACAATGGGTTCAACCCGGGCTGAAGTTTCAAATGGGCTGCGGGCAGGTTTAGGGATACGTCTTCCCCCAGCAAAGTCAGACTTGTTCGACCTGAGTTTTTGTTTTCCTCCAATATTTTGTCAAATTTACTAGTTTCAGAGAACTTTCTTCCCAATTCTAATTAATGCAGTCAAACATGTGAATTAGCGTTGGCTGATCTATAAATAAGCTGGGCTTGTTTTGAAGATATTTTTGCATGAAAAATCTTTCAAAACTATCATTTCTAGAAAATATATATATGCAAATATCATTTCTAGAAAATATATTCAGGACAACCACACAGAGCCTAAGTTGTTTAATATTCATCATTGCCGAGTGCCGGTGCTGAGCCAGAATGACAAGTTACACACGTAACCACCCTCGGGTAACTGGATAGAAACCTTTTTCTCCCACCACATGGGAGGAAGTCCCAAAATTGGCTAGTGTACCCAGAGTATTGGATGATTAGGTGTAAGAGATTAAGAACAAGGGGAAACAGGGATACATGACCGAAAGAACCAAGCTGCGAATCATGATTGCGAATGTCAACATGGGATTTAATATTTTGAGACAATCTGGTTAGCAGAACGCACAAGGAAGACAAGAAGTTCCCAGATGCTTGAGGAGAGATTGAAACAGCTCTCTTGCCTGCAAAAATGAGGCAAAGCTCGAATTCACAGAAGCCATTATACACTCTTTACCTTTCTTTTTAGTAATGAAACTAATTTGTCTTTCAAAGCATACCATTTCCTTTTGAGCTGGCGAAGGACTTGGTGTGATCTTACAAAACAAGGTGATGCAGCAGCAGAACCGACGCATCTATCCAACTCTCTCTTCTCAAGTCTTTGGCATCAGTGGCAAAGAAAAAAGAATCATTTTGAGCTGTTGCAAAAAACCATACACTGTTCGAGAGCTGTTCTTACTGGAAACTGCAACACAGAATTGGGTACATGTCAAACACAACTAGAAAACAATATAAGAGTCAAGGTATATTTGAGGGAATATTTGTGGCAACCTTTGCGTCCAAGCAGGGATCAGTAACCATATTCTTTATTTGAGAAATTACGCCAGCATTACGTAGTCTCGTAACCCGATCAGATGCACCAGGGCTGCCTGGATAAGTGAGATTTACTACACACCAGACGGAGGCAGTGCGTAGCCGACTGTCATTACCTTGCAAGAACTTAATTATAACAGATTGGGAGCATGCGCCTACTTGAGGTGGAAGGAGATGGTGCATCACTGCTTCTTTATGCAATTCATTCCCAGCCGCAACATTTCCAAGCACATACATTCCCTAAAAGAGAAAGATTAGATGATCTATCAGAAGCAAAACAACTCATTCCCCATAGAAGGTTTTCCCTCTTTCATCTGATTATTAAAGGGAGAGTGAGGTGGAGGCTTTCCCTTCTTAAATATGATCACTTGAAGTTGATTTCTTGCTAATACATAAAACTCCAGTTACACCCATATATTAGCTAGATACCACAAGTGAAATACGAATAAAGCAAAAGAAAAAAGCTTCTAACCTGAATGCAGACTTCTGATTTCGAAGCACTCCATACTTGCCTTCCAACAGCATTTATAACAATACCATCTTCAGCAAATACATGCTCAATGGAGTTGATGCCTCCATCAACGAGATTGCGGACAAGGGCCAGAGATAGCTCTTGAATAAAAGGCTCTGGGTCTGCAGTATAAATGAACTTGGACAGTGGTTTTTGTTTAAATATATGTATCCTACTGGAATCGCATAACAACCATCAAGAATAAATGGGCATGGCGATTACCGCAGATCAGGCTTGCCAATGTGGATGTTGTCAGCTCCCGAAGAATGCCTTCTTTGCCATTGTTGTCCGCAAGAAACATCAAGTTCCTCAAAGCCCATACAGCATTTAATCTAAGAGTTGAATCCATTGATTTTGATAGCTGAACGAGCTGTTTCACACCTCCACATTGGATGAAAATTGACTTACGAGTAGTAAAATCAATTACTATGTTGCTAATAGCACCAAGAGCTGCAACCTGGAAAAAGATGGTTACTGAGGTAGATCAGATCCACCAAAGTTGTGATATAATATTCAGGAGCATTGAAGGACAGGAAATATTATGGAAATGACTTGAAAAGTCCAAGACTTTTGGTGTGGTCTACAAATGTCAACATAAATGTGCTGCAAATCAACCCCAATTGGATGAATATAATGATCCAACTTATAGAATTTTGTCTGGACCATTCGGCATATTTCTTCCTGACCATCCAAAATAACAGACAGATCACATGGTTACAATCAACTGATTGGGTTGGTTTTTGGCTAGAGGATCTCCTTAAGGAAATCAAAAAATGATGGACCTTCCGACATGGGTATAGTTAATTACAACATACAAGGTCTATAGACCTTTTTACAATCCAATTGACATATTTAGATTTCATTGTAAGAAAGGGGAATTACATATTGTTTGAAGGTTAAGTTTTTCATAGTGTTTAGCATACTGTGCGTACATCAGACTTCAGTGAGGAAGTGGGTAGAACCATCTGAAATCATTGGAAAAATCAGATATTAATTGAAATCACAAAATTCAGATAATTATACCTAGAATATATAATATTACAACTAAATTAGTGCTAAAATGTTTATAAGGAACCATGTGAACTTCAAATTCTAGCACCTAAATCTGCACCACTATCTATATCAATTGGCTGGGATCTGTAAGAATTATGAATTGTTTGGCTCAAAACGAGGGAATAATCAGCATTTTTGAAAAAAAAGAAAAGAATATGATGAACAACCTTGGATCATTTTTCTAAACTTGTCCAGTAGTCCCTAATTTTTTTCTATCAATAACTTGTTCAGTAGTTCAAGCAGTTTCTGTTTTTTCTTCTCATTTCCTGAGGATGAAGAAAGGTTTCTAAAAGATGACAAAACCAGGTACATGGCAAAATATTACTACGAGTTGTTATTATTGTCACTATTACTATTTTTAGATGGAACCATTTAGTGAACAAACCCAATGTCTACTCCTCCATAAGTTGAGGATAAGCTCTCCAGTCAACTACATAACAGACAATCTATGATACCCAGATACTTCAATATGCCCCAGCACACTTGTATCGACATGATAAGATGCCGATACTAGAAACTGGATACTGCATGTTTATTTCTATGGTAGTTATTTCTCATTTTATGTAGTACTAAGGCACCATTTGAGTCACAATACTTCGGAGTCACAGGAGTTCCAAATTCATAGTCACGTTACTTTCAAGTTGCATGACTCCGAAGTATCAGTGTTTGGTTGGCTATGAAAGAAATTTGAGCAAGAAAGAGAGAGAGAGAGATCTGGGAAAGAAACAGAGAAAAAATATGAGAGAGAGAGAGACAGCCATGGTGATGAGGGCATTGACAGCCTTTGGAGAGGGCTTGTGGAGGGAATCAAAAGATGAGACCAAGATGGATGCTGTTGGTGAGAAGTGAGAGCACTGTTTGAGTAGAGCACTGGCAATGATGATAAAGGTGATGGCATCTTGGGATCTGGAGAGATCGACAAGCATCTTGGAGGCAAATGGAGGTAGAAGGCATAAAAAAGGAGACAGACAAAGGGGTGAAGTAATTCAAAGAGAGTTTGAACTCTCACCAAAGTGAGAGTTTCAAATCAGAGGGGGTGTGAAAATATTGTCTACGGAGGGTGTGACCTGGTCTCCCGTGCGACTCCGAAGTCGCGTGACTTGGGTTGAACCAAACATGCATAATGTCCCCAAGTCATGCAATTTCGTCCATTCTCACCTCCAAGTTGCGTGACCCAAACACACCTTTTATAGTTATTTTTCTTAACTCCTAACAATTTCATCGCTTGTTTTGTCAACAAAAATATATAGTTAGTATTTTTTATTTTTTTTGATGAGTGTAAATTTTATTAAGGGCCATATAGTTAGTATTTTTGTAACTAACCTTATGCAATCTAAGAACTAAAGCATGATATCAAAATATTGGATGGGATACTCAGTCTTGGATTCTGGGAAATGAAGAGTTGTATCCCCATTTCTGGTACCAGTATTTGTATCCATATTTGGGCATCTTAGCAGACATATCTAATAGATATTCAAAAAATAATACGCTCAATTCCAGAAGCTTAAGAATTAACAATGAAAATCGTCCATTACATTGTCTTCTAGTTGTTTAGGTGGGGTTGAATCAATGTTTGTGATAGAAGAGTTATTTGCAATGTGCTGGATATGTAGGGATATTAATGTCTTTTTGACAGTTGTTAATAATATAATATATTGTGGGAAGTTGACTAGGACATTAAGGGGGCGTTTGGGAATGAGAAGTAAAAGCACTTCTACTTGTAGTAGAGGTTACTACTTGATTTTTTACCTCCAAAAAAGTCAGAGAAATTAAAAGCGTCAGGAGGCCTTCTAATTTTTGAGAAGTAATTTCTCTTAGAAGTTAAAAGCTAAAAAATTTAGCTTCAGTTTTAAGTTAGTTTTTAACTTTTCAAAAGTTAAAATATGAAACATCCAAACTAACTTTTAAACTTTTTGGCCTATAAAGTCAATAAGTTACTTATTTTCGTGTTGCCAAACGCCCCCTAAGCTAGTTTGACTTCTCTGGTTCTTCTCTCAACTCTTTTTCCTTTCTTCTCAAATATCTAACCTAACTTACATAGTATTAGAACAAGGTTTTGATGCCTTGAAGAAACCCTAATCCTCTCATCTTCTCCAAGTTCTTCTTCTTCTCTTTCTTTTCCTTTTCTTTATTGGGAATCAAGTTATGAAGTTTGGTGTTGATGGAGCTCCTGTGAACAGTACAATTTTTTTTAAAGCTCGGGCTTTCTCTACAGGCTACCACAGGGCTAGGGTTTTGCTCAAAAAGGGTGTTGCGGGCAAGGGTTTGATAAAAAGGCTGCCGCAGTCTATGCAGAGGCTTCCGCAAGCCCCTGAAGGTGTTTTTAGTACTATTTGTTTTTTAGAAGTATGTTTTTAGTGTTATTTGCAGCCCCTTCAATAATGTTTGGTGCCTATTGATTATGTCTAGCCCTTGAAGAGTTCCTAAAATGGTGTTGGTGTTGTGTTTTGGTGATGTACGATGTGTGTTGGTGATGTTCGCAACCCCTGGAGTAGAATTAGAGTGGTGTTTGTTGTTGCGGGTGTTGCTTGGTGTTTGTTATAATGGTAGTGACGTGTTGTTGTTGTGGGTGTTGTCAGGTGTTTGTTTTAATAGTTGTATGAAGTTGTAATTTTTTGGTGGTGCATTGTGATGAGAGCAAGGCTAGTATGATGATGTCAGGTAACTTCTTTAATATTTAGATGACTCCATTAAGCTTAATGGAAGTAATTATGTCCCATTGGGCTAAATCTATGGAGGTTTTTCTCACGGCCAAAGGAAAAGTGAAGTATTTAATTGAAAATAAGTCAAAATATGATGCCAGAAAATTATTCAAAATAGGCGCATGAAAATGCTCAAATCATGACTTGGTTATGGAACAACATAGATCCCAAGATTAGTGTTAATTTGATGTTCTTGAATACTGCCAAGGAGATATGCGAATAGGTTGGAAAGATGTACTCTGATGAGAATAACACTACTTGGACATATCAATTGGTTGAGGAAGACTTTAATTTGCAGCAGGGTGATAAGACGCTTATCGCGATTACTATTCATCTTTGCAAAATATCTGGAACGAGTTGAATGTGTGCCACCCTCTTACCTCCGATTTAGAATAGCAACACAAGCAACTTGACGATTTTGATGTTACTCGATTTCTTTCCGGACTTAATCCCGAATATGAGCCAATTAGGGCTCAAATTTTAGGAAGTAGGGAGCTTCCTAGTATGACCGAAGTGTTTACTCGTCTTTAATGGGTCTCGTTGTTTGATTCTAATGGATCTATTGCTAACAAATCATCATTGGTTGTTTCCGGTGGCGTTGGTCGAAATGGTTGTGGAGGTGGACAAAGTGATATTAGTCGTGACTATCTCGTGTGAGCAGTATTTCAAACTCCGTCAGCCTAAAAAGTCTGGTGTTTCCTCATTGAATAGTGCCACTCTTGTGCATTGCATGTCTTCCTTCCTGGGTGTCTGAGTCTTCTTCTCGTTGGGTTACTGATTCCGGAGCCTAAGATCACATAATCAGGACTCTAGGTGTGCTCTCCTCCATCCAATATACTTATTCTTGTTCACAATGTGTAACATTAGCTGATAGAACTACATCTAAAGTTTCTGGTCTAGGTTCTGCTTCTCATATTCCATCTATTCTTTATCTTCAGTTTTGTATGTTCCTAAGTTTTCATTTAGTCTTATGTTTGTTAGTAAACTCACCAAAACCCTGAATTGTTTTGTTACATTTTATCTTTCCTTTATGTATTTCAAGATCTCAAGACGAAAAAAGATTGGTGGAGGGCTTTTGTTTGATGGTTTATACTATTTTGATGGTGGTGGAGAAACAAATGTGTTTCAGACAACCTCCCTTATACTGCATCAGTATGGCATTGTCGACTTGCACTTCCCTCATTGTGTTCGTTGCAGTTGATAGTTCCGTCCTTTAGTAATGTGTTTAAATTAGATTAAGATTGTGTGTCGTGTCAATTAGGTAAACACCACCAATTTCATTTCCATCTCGGATTATCCCTCGTGTCAAGTCCATTTTCTTTAGTTCATTCAGATGTTTGGGGTCCCATTTGGATTACCTATCGAAATGGTTTCAAGTACTTTGTTACATTTGTTGATGATTATTCAAGAATAACATAGTTATATTTGATGAAAGACCATTCTGAACTTTTTTCTATATTTCAATTGTTCATGCTGAAATCAAAACTCTGTTTGGTTTTTCGGTTCACGTATTTCAATCTAAATAATGCAAAAGAATATGATTCATTGTCATTTCGTTCTTATCTTGAATCTCATGGTATTTTGCATCAAACTTCATTTTCCATACATCTTAGCAAAATGGGGTAGGCGAAATGAAGAATAGACATTTGCTTGAAGTTACCAAGGTCCTTTTATTTGAGATGAAAGTCCCTAAAATCTTTTATAGTGGTGCAGTTCTTACAACATGTTATCTCATTAATCGAATGCCTATGTTAGTTTTTCAAAGTTAGTCTCCACATTCTATTCTATTTCCGAACAATCTGTTATTTCCCTGTCTCCACAAGTTTTTGGGTGTGTTTGTTATTGTTAGAAGTGAAGTCCTAGAGGTTTGAGAGAAGAAAGAGAAGATGAGAGAGAGAGAGAGAGTCACAAACTCAAGTAGTTTGGCCTCCTCATTGTAATATATATACTAGTCACTTAAGTGGTGTGGGTCCACTTACATTAATAGAATATATGGGCCCAATACTCTACATAAAGCCCAACGATGTAATATAAACATAAAAGAAATAAGCAAGGTGTATGGAGTGGGGGAGGTGGATAGCATATCTGGTCTGGCAGGTATTTTGGGTTGTTATATTGACAGATTGCCGTCTTTGTATTTGGTTCTTCCATTAGAAGCCCCCTACAAATCCAAAGCACTATGGGATCCAGTGATCGAATGTTTTACGAGGAGACTAGCCTTGTGGAAAGTAAGATATATGTCTAAAAGGGGTAGAATGGTGTGGATTAAAAGTACTCTTCTAGTTTGCCTATATATTACCATTCCATGTTCACAATACCTAGCAGTGTGGCGAAAATCTTGGAGAATTTTACGAGGGGCTTTTTGTGGCATGATAAGATGGATACTCATAAAATCCATTTGGTGGCATGGAAGTCTATCTGCAAAGATAAGGCATCGGGGGGTCTAGGGATTAAAAGAATTAAGGTGATGAATCATGCTCTACTGGGTAAATGGTTGTGGAGGTTTGGGGCGGAGGATACAAGTCAATGGTATAGGGTATTGGGAGTAAGTACGGGATCTCACCCTCGGGATGGGTCAACGGATTGGGTCGAGCACTATACGGTTCTAGCATATGGAGGGGTATATTGAAGATTTATGACAAGTTTTCTAGAGGAGTGCGCTTCAGAGTCGGATTTGGGCACAAGATCCGGTTTTGGGAGGACAGTTGGTGTGGGGAAGGATCTTTTCAGGATGATTTTCCAATTCTTTATAACCTTACAATGCAGAGGAAATGTTCGATTAGGAATGTGCTATAAAAGAAGGGGAATCATTGGGGTGGGACTTCGGCTTTATGAGAAATCTCAATGACTGGGAAATCGAGCCCCTTTCTAGATTGATTCACCGTTTGCTTGACATTACACTTCATCCATCGGTTCAGGACAAGCTGATATGGAAATGGACCAAGGAAGGAGTATTTTTGGTATGTTCATTTTATGAGGGCTTAGGTGTTCCATCCGAGTCCTCTTATCCTGTATCCTTGGTTTGGAGCTCTAAAATCCCTACTAAGGTGGCTTTCTTCCTTTGGTTGGCATCAAAGGATAAGATTTTGACAGTGGACCATTCGAGATCTAGAGGGTTTATTATTATTGACTATTGCTCGATGCGTAAGCATTGTGGGGAATTAGTCAATCATTTGATGTTACATTGTGAAGTAGCGTGGAGATTTGGTCTTTTTTCTTATCGAAATTCGGAATCATATGGGTGATGCCAGAATCCTTATTGACCATTCTCAGAAGTTGGCATTCTAGTGCCTTTTCCGCTAGAGGACGAACCTCTTGGAGGATGTTATCATTTGCTATTGCAGGGGTCTTTGGAGAGAAAGAAATCAACGGATTTTTGAAGGAAAGAGTAAAGATATGGCTTCGATTATCCTTGATATTAAGGGTTTGATGTTCATGTGGTCTAAGGCGAGGGGGGAGTGTAGAGGACTTTTCTTTGAAAACTTCGTATTCTGATGGGATTCCCTTTGTTCTAGGGACTAGTGAATTTCGTTTTTGTTTTATGGTTGCAGTTCTTCTTTTGTTTTTGTTATGAGATAGCTTTGTGCAGGTCATCTCAACCTCGTAAGCTATTGTATTTGTTTCTGCTTGGCTTTTCGCCCTTTTATAAAATTTTAAACTTATCAAAAAACAAAAATCTTCTACATCTATTCCTCACAGTGTTCAGGGAGCCCTTTTTTGTTCTGGTTGGCAAAATATAATGATTGAAGAGATGAATGCTCTTCACTCCAATGGTACGTGGGAACTTGTCTCACCACCTTGAGGAAGTACATGGTTGGTTATTAGTGAGTGTACACCGTGAAGTTCTCCTTGATGGGTCTGTCGAACGGTTAAAGGCCTGCCTTGTTGCCATAGGCTACTACACTCGGACTTATGGCATCACTACTACGAGACTTTCTCGTCCATTGCTAAGATTGCTTCAGTTCGTGTTATGATCTCTTTAGCTTCTAATCTGAGTTGGCCATTGTTTCAGTTAGATGTGAAAAATGCCTTTCTCATATGGTACCTTGCGAGATGAGGTGTATATGGAGCAACCTCCCAGGTTTATTGCTCAGGGGAGTCTAGGAGTGTCTATTGCTTGAAAATGGCGATTTATAGGCTGAAGCAATCTCCACAAGCGTTATTTTGTCACTTTAACGAAGTTATTCAGTTTGGATTGCATCAGTGCCAATCAGAATACTGTGTTAAAACGAAAGAGTGAAAAAGGAACCAGCTAATGGACATCTCCGTGTTGTTAGTCATAAAGATGCTGATTGGGCTTGTTCTCCTTCTGATAGAAGGTCTACTACAGGTTATTGCACTTTCCTAAGCAACAATCTAGTGATTTAAAAAAGTAAAAAAAACAATTTGTGGTTGCCCATTTGATTGTCGAAGCTGAATATAGAGTAATGGCTCATACCACTTGCTAATTAAGATGGATGAAACACTTCTTTCAGCAACTGGTATTTAATAGCTTTCTCAACTAGGGGAAAAATCCTATGGAGAATGCTCCCTTTTGCGATTGCTTGGGGCCTATGGAGAGAAAGAAATCAGAGAGTATTCGAAGGAAAAAGCGACAATATAGCATCAATTATCTTAAATATTAAGGGGTTGATGTTCTTGTGGTCCAAGGCTAATGGAGAGTGTCGAGGGCTATTCTTTGAAGATTTCGTCTTTCGTTGGGATCTTTTATGCTCTAGGGATGCTTAATCGGAATGCTCCCTCCGTTTTTCTTCTTTTTTTTTCCTTGTTTCTTTTAGATTTCTATTATATCCAGCCTATAGAAGGTCATCTCGACCTTCTTAGCTGGTTTGATTGTGCTATTTTGCTCTTTGCCTTCTAATGAATTTTATACTTATAAAAAAAAACACCTCCTCCTGGATTTGAATGTTGATGTGGATTCTCCAATGAAGTTGCATTGAGAATTGAGATAATCAAGCAGTTATTCATATAACTTCTAACCTAGTATTTCATGAACCGATGAACGAACAAAACATATTGAAGTGGATTGTCACTTTATTAAAGACAAAGTTGTGTGGTGATATGGATTCTCCAATGAAGTTGGGTGTTGATGTGGATTCTCCAATGAAGTTGCATTGAGATAATCAACTAGTTGTACATATAACTTCTAACTTAGTATTTCGTAAACGAACAAAACATATTGAGCTGGATTGTTACTTTATTAGAGACAAGGTTGTGTGTGGCGATATTGTACTCCTTACGTGAAGTCTGATTATCAAATTATCGGTTAGCAGATTTGTTCACTAAAGCCATTTTTAAGTCATATGGATTACATTTGTTCCAAGTTGAAGTTAGACGATGTTTACTGATTAGCTTGAAGGGGAGTGTTAGAAGAGTTATTTGTAATGTGCTGGATGTGTAGCTGTATTACTGTCTTTTTGATAGTTTTCAATAATATAATGTATTATGGGGAGTTGACTAGGACATTAAGCTAGTTCAACTTCTCATCTTTTACTCTCAACTCTTCTTTCTTTCTTCTCAAAGCTCTAACTTAACTTATAGTTTGTATCTCAGGTTTGTTTATAGCAAGGTTTTAAACTTCGACTTCGCCTTAGACTTCGATCAGTTAAAATTCGAAATTAATTCGGAGAAGTCAATTCGATTTAGAGAATTTCTGTAAAAATTCGCCAACTTAGAGAAGTTTAAAGATTTTTTGCCAAAATGAGTAAAACGATATTAATATTGCTCAGGTTGTTCTAAATGGTTGTTTTTATGATATAATAAGTTATAAGTGTTTTATCATGCTTGTTTTATCATATCCTTAAAAATCAATGTGTTTTACCAACGTTTTACTAAAAATTCTCCAAACTTCTCTAAGTTAATTGTTTACTTCGAATTAAACGAATTAATTCGACGAATTTATGCAATTTTTGTACTTAAAAGGCTAAACTTCGAGAAATTAGCCGAATTTTTACTGTTTACTTCGAATTAATTCGGCGATTTTTTGTAAATTTTTTAATACATGTACACTTTAATTCGGTCAGTCAAAATTCGGAATTAATTCGGCTAATTTCGCCGAATGTTGTCGAATTTTAAAACCATGGTTTATAGAGGCATTTCGGTGATCGCCTATCAAATTATAGGCTCTTTGAAAGTTCCCATACATACCATCTCATATCTGAAAACCTTGGTTAATTTTTATTCTTGTGACTTGTCAACTTCCCCAAGCTGGTGGTTTCTAATTTTACTCTGTTTCATGAGTGACTACATTCTTCAATGATGCAGGTCAAGTTTCCACAACTAAGTTGACGAGACTAATCGAGTTTCTAGACTATGCTTTAGGTCAAAACCTTCCAAGATTAGGACACTGAAGAGAATGAAGTGGAATGCGACTATAGCAATATGATGCAAAGGCCAATGGAAGAAGCACTTCTTCCATCTCATTGTTCTTACCATGTACTTGGACACATCAAAATGGGAGTCGTACCCGTGTCCAACACTTCACTTTTAAGCATAAAATGCATGTCCATAAACTTGCTGTACCTGGGTAACATAGACCATGATCAATGGATAATGATTGCCTATCCTCTTCAATTTATCTACCTTTACATCTTAAGCAATTTAACTGCTTCCTGTTTGGGAACTTTGTTTATCAGTTTGTCGGCAAAGCTTTGCGGAACCTTCTCTAAAGACTGCCTACCAGCAGTGACATTGACAATTTAAAAAAAAAAAAAAAAACTATAATTGATCAAAGGCTTCAAAATATATTCACCCTGTTTAGAAACTGGAGTAAAGCTTGGCACTATCAAACAGCTTAAAGCTGAAAGCATCCAACGTGAAAGCTCACCTGAGGCAATCTGAAATCTGATTCTGCACGCCTAAAGAACTTCTCAATAGATTTGATCATGGTTTTCCATCTTTTTAAGCATTAGCACTCGGAGCCAAAATGAATTCCTTTAATCAGAATATCTTGACACATCTCATACACTCAATCTGGACCCTGCACTGAATGGGCCGCAACTAGAGATTTCCTAAGCCAAAAATAGCACAATCTGATGATTTTTAACCATCTGCTCCTTAGAATATTTGTTGAAGCTTTACAAGAATTTTTTCACCATTCCAAGGAATAAAGTAAAATTGATGGGTTCAGATCGTCCAATCATATATAATTTTGGCCCTATAGTTCTCTTAGGTGGGCCCCATTAAATGTTGGTTCCCAATCCTCTGAACGCTAGCCATGTGTCAACATATTATGCTTAAGGACGGTCATTAAGAGTACGAGCACACAGACTCTAGATTTCACCTTAATTTGTTACCACTTCAACGAGCCATCTTATTTAGTTTGGTCTTGTCAAGAATAAAAAGCTTGATAAAGCATATGTTTCCTCGAATTATTGATTTGATACATATGTTTGATCCAATTCCAATGTCAAGACAATTTTTAAGAAATTATTCATGGCAGCACACACTTTCAATCATTTCCAGATTTTAGTTCACATATTTGGGCCACTAACATATCCAGTTTAACAGCCAACTATATCAACATTTGTAGACCAAAAACTGAAGAGATGCAATTACATGTCAACCAACCACAACCTAAATATAATCAGGTGATGCAAATAATAATACAATCATCATTGAGATTTATTAAACACATACCTGGACTGAAGTAGATGGGTCGTGTAAAAGTTGAACCAAAGGAGTGACTATCATTTCATTCATAAAACGACCTGCACTTAGATTCTGGAATAAAATCCTGTTAGAAAAACCTGTAGAGCACCAAATCAAACCTTTTTAAGATCACAAAACTGGTATTCTTATTGCGAACCTTAACTGACCGAGTAACACTTCTTATACAGATGCAAGCTGCAGTACGCACTTCAGCAAAATCATGCTTTAGCGCGTCAGTTACCAAGTTCAAGACCTATGCCATTGATAAAGAAAAAAGTTAAATGAAAGTAAGGTGCCCATGCATGAACATGAATGCATTCATACTGCAGGCCTTGAATCACTTTAAAGCAACTTTCAACTTTAAGTTATGTATTTATCCATAGAAAATAGTGTTTATGCGATAATGAACAAGCTTTACTTTTGGAAAAAAACAATGGATCCTCAGTGAATGCCAAGAAGGGCAAGAACATGTCTATTGAGCAGTCCAATTCCAGCCCAAAGAATGACCCCCAGTCCACCTGATTGTCCTTTGAAATGGACAACTTGCAACGTGAGTTTCAGGCCCATAACCCACTCGCAAACTGGGTTTCCACCCCCAACATGTGGTCCCTGATTTCAGAACACTTGTAGTTTCTAATTTGGTCTCTATGAGCTACAAGTTAATTTACTATTTAGTTTCCTCTTTTAATCTAGAATTAGTTTCTATTTTGAGTCAAGTTTAGGTTAGGAAAGTTTCTATTTTAATTTGTTTAGATATCTTGTAGTAAGGTTTTATTATTTGGAAAGAGGATGCAAATTAAAATTAGGTCCCCATGAAGAAATGCATTCTTCACATCAAGCTGATGAAGAGGCCATGACTGGTTAGCATCAAGGGATATAAGCACTCTTATGGAGTTCATTTTCGCAACTGGGGAAAATGTCTCAACGTAGTCGATCCCATATGTCTGTGAGTATTCTTTGGCTACCAGTATTGCCTTGTACTTTTCAACTGACCCATCTGCCTTATACTTCACAGTGTACACCCATCTGCATCCCACTAGTTTCTTTCCTCTAGGTAAGTCAACCAGTTCCAGGTATTGTTCTTTTGTAAGGCCCGCATTTCATCAACCATTGCCTCATTCCACTTAGGATGCTTCAGTCCTTTTGCCACTGAGGAGGGTATAGGAATGGTGGACAGGAAGTAACAAAAGACCGGTATGATGGAGACAAGGCCTCATATGAAATAAAGTTACTGATGGGATGTTGAGTATAACTTCTTGTACCCTTTCTAATAGCAATAGGGAGATCAGAAACACCAGCATCAGTAGTAACGAGAACAGAAAGCACACTAGGCTCAGGGGATGAGATATTACCTGGATCCAAGGATGGTACAACTGGTACGACTGGTGGATCAGATGTTGCTTATCCTCTTCGGCGATAGACTTTAAGCTCCTCTTGAGCACCCCCAAAACTACTATCAGTAGTAACACTTATAACCGTTGTGGGAGGAATAATAGTCAAGAAAGATGCACTTGAGAGCCTTGGGATCCAACTTGGTACGGTTTAGACCCAAAATATAGATATAGCATACACATCCAAAAATACGATGAGGAACTAAAAACAAAGAGCAATTAGATTTAAGGATCTGGTAGGGCGTCTTAAAGTGCAAGGCGCGTGAAAGCATGCGATTAATAAGATATGCAGCAGTAAGAACAGCATCAGACCAATAAGACTTAGGCATGTTGCTACCAAGGAGAAGTGAGTGAACTACCTCAAGGAGAAGGCAATTCTTCCTCCCAGCGACACCATTTTGTTAAGGGGTGTAACTGCAGGAATTTTGATGGCCAATCCCATGTTCAGTTAAATAGTGTTGAAGACCACCATATATATATTCACCCCCTTGGTCAGTGCGTAGAATCTTGACTGAAGAACTGAATTATGTTTGGAACATTTTATGAAAATTTTAAAGATGGAATGAACTTTATCTTTGGTTTACATAAGAAGATCCAGGTACACTTCGTATAATCATCAACAAGCTAACAAAATAACGTAAGCCAAGGGGAGAAGTAACCCGAGCAGGGCCCCAAACATCAGAGTGCACAGTATCAAGGGGAAATGAGCTACGATTACCCCCGGAAGGATAAGAAGAACAACAATATTTTGCAAGCTCACAAGCCTCACAATGCAGTTCAAACATATGAACAGAAGTAAATAAAGCAGGAAATAATAGTCTCAAGTACTGAAATGAAACATGACCAAGGCGGGTATGCCAACACAAAATAGACTCAAAACTGAGTCGACTACTACTACTAGGCTGCAGTGTTGTAGGCTGAACAGGAGGTCCACCATCCAAGAGGTATAAGCCATCCGTCTCACGTCTAGTACCAATCGTCCTCTTTGTATCCATGTCTTGAAAGACACACGAAGGAAGGAAAGAATGTAACAGTACAATTCAATCGTTTGGTAAGGGCACTAACAGATAAAAGATTTGAAGTAAACTCTGGGACATGTGAAACAGAAGATAAAAAGAGTTGGGAAGAGGGATTGACATTCCCTTTCCTAAACATAGATGAGTAGGTACAATCAGCAATTTTCACTTTATCACGACCTGGGCAAATAGATAGGAAAAAAACAAGACATACCAATCACGTGTTCAGAGGTACCCGAATCAATGATCCAAGTAGGACCGGATGAAGAAATAGACACATGATAAGCAGTGCTGATAGTACCTGATTGAGCAAAGGTAGAAGTAGTAGAAGGTCCCTCTAACTGAGCAAGAAACAGTCGAAGGTTGTCAATCTCAGTCTGTTGAACCGGGGCAGTAGAGGGTGAGGCATCCGGATTAGTTGTCGGAAAAAAGGGCCACGGTAAAGTAGTATGGGTAACACCCACTGAAGGATCTGAATTGACATTATACGCAGTAGGAGCCACTGGTCGTTTGGGCCTTGGAGGACGACCATGTAATTCCCAACATCTGTTATACTTATCAAAAAAATTTCCAGCATTTGTCCTTCACATGATTAAGGCGGCTACAGTAGCCACACTTGGGCATCTCCCAATAAGAAAACCTCTCTATAGAAGACGGAGCAGTTGGAGGGGCAGAATACATGGACACCTTGCCCCTCTAGAAGCACTGGTAGTCAATATAAGAGCAGATCGATCTGGACCGGGAGATGGTGCCATAGGACTGCGTCAGCTCTCCTCACTCTGGACATAGGAGTACACCTGGCTGAGTGATGGGAGTGAATCACGGCTAAGAATATGAATCCTGGCTAATTCATACTCAAAGTTAAGCCCTGCGAGTTCCTCAAAAATCGCGTCTCTTTACAAGATTAGTTGAATCTGAGATTTTAGGGTTAGGGTTAGGTTTAGGAAGAAGAAGAGAAGAGAAGGATATCATGTGATTAGGTCACATGACTCCACCAAAATATATTATATATGGAGAACATTACAAAAGACAAATATACCCCTCAAAGGGAGTATTTACAGGACTACCCCAAATACATGAAAATACGTATATGATAACACTCCCCCTCAAGTTGGTGCATAGATATCTCTCATGCCCAACTTGCATAGACACATGTGGAGTTGCCAACTGGGAACTCCCTTAGTGAAAACATCAGCAACTTGTTCATCAGTCTTCACAAACGGGCTACACACTTCCCCAGAGACAATCTTCTCTCTAATGAAGTGGCGGTCCACCTCAATGTGCTTGGCGCGATCATGCTGAACAAGATTGTGAGCAATGCTTATGGCGGCCTTCTTGCCACAGCAAGCTCACAAACCCTGAGACTGAAAAGCCAAGTTCAGCAACCAAGACCTTGAACCAGAGCATCTAACACAAGTCATGGGCAATTGCCCTGAATTCGGCCTCTGCACTAATGTGGCCATTCTTTTCAAACAGAAGACCTTTACCAGGAGCCGACTTGAGATACCTCAAGATCCGGTGTGCTGCCTCTTGATGAACACCTCTGGGTGAGCACATGTACTGACTGATCACACTCACTACATAGGCAATGTCTGGTCTAGTCAGGGAGATATAGATCAATCTCCCAACTAGTCTCTGGAAGCTCCCTGCATCCTGTAGTAGTGCACCACTGGCATCTGCTAACTGGTGATTATGCTCTATGGAAGTTTCCACTGGCTTGGCACCCAACTTATCTGAGTCCTTTAACAAGTCTAAGATATACTTCCTTTGAGAGATGAAAATTCCTTGATTGGATCTTGCAACTTCGATACCTAAGAAGTACTTGAGAGGTCCTAGATCCTTGGTTTCAAACTCCTCAACTAACTGACGCTTCAGCTTAGCCACCTCTTCTGCATCATTCCCTGTGAGAATGATGACATCATCATAAACAATGAGGGAATTGGTTTTCTTCCATTGATGCTTCACAAATAGGGTGTGATCAGCTTGACTTTAAGTGTAACCCAGCTTCTTCACGGCTAGGGGTGAATCTCTTGAACCATGCTCTTGGAGATTGCTTTAGCCCATAGAGGGCTTTCTTCAGTTGACATACCTTGCTACTATTTCCTGGTGGAGTAAATCCAGGAGGAGGGACCATGTAAACTTCTTCAGGAGGTCACCATGAAGAAATGCATTCTTCACATCCAACTGATGCAAAGGCCATGCTTGGTTTGCTGCCAAGGACAACAATACCCTGATTGAGTTCATCTTTGGTACAGGTGCAAAGGTATCTACATGGTCAATCCCATAGGTCTGAGTGTACCCCTTGGCTACTAATCTCGCATTGTACTTCTCAACTAGCCCATTTGCCTTGCATTTGACTGTGAACACCCATCTGCAACCAACAGGTTTCTTGCCTTTTCGAAAGTCAACAAGCTCCCATGTTCCATTCTTGTCCAGGGATCTCATTTCCTCTATCATAGTAGCTTTCCATCTCGGTTGTGCCAACCCTTCTACTACGGAAGAAGGGATAGGAATAGTGGAAAGGATGTGACAAAGGCTTTATAGGAGGAGACAAGGCATCATAGGAGACAAAGTGGCTCAAAGGATGCTGAGTACAACTCCCAATTCCTTTTCGTAAGGCATCAGTAAAAGGAGAAATGACATGTATAGAGGAGATTGACGTAGCGGAAGCGTGAAGTTAATCACGAAAGTGAGTTGGGAAGAAGAACAATGTCTTCAACCGGAAACAAACCTTGAATCCACAAGGAAAATAGTAAAAGAAGACATAAACAATAACTTCATTGATTATGTCATCCGACTACAACCCTCTTAAATAGGGCAAACCAGTAAAGAGATTTGGAAACTTACTAAAAGTCTAAAACTGCTAAAATATGAAAAATGACAAAAAAATAGAAATTCCTACTAAGACTAGAATGGATAGTTGCAGATCTGAGAAACATTGATTCTGACTTCCACGACTTAAGTTATTGTTAAAACGAGATTCTCCAAAAATAGCCAAAATGCCATTTTGACCCACTAAATGATGGAATTTGGTCAAAATTAGGCGTACATCATGAGCGAAGCTAATGACTTTCGAAGATCTCGTCGTTTCCTTTCAAAGAAGTCCGGCCCCGCGCAATTCCAACACTAAAAACAATGACGTTAATGCCTATTACGTCCTTTTTAGTGTTTCTTTAGCGTTAATGCCCGTTACATCCTTCTAACATCGTTTGGACTTTTGATGGTCCAAACGCTCCATGAACTCTTTTGTTGCGTGTTCTACATCAGTCCCTTCCACTTTAAAAGAACTCGTCCTCGAGTTCACCAAAGGCAATAGATGAGAGTCTGACGCATGATACTCGAATAAATCTCGTACGTTGAAAGTCTTCGAAATAGCCATACCGTCAGGAAGATCAACGACATAAGCATTGTCATTAATCTTGTGCAAGATCTTACACGGGCCAATTTTCTTCTGTTTCAACTTATTGTACGTACCCACTAGGAACCTTTCCTTGCACAGATAAACCATAACCATATCACCTTCTTTAAAAACTTTCAAATGCCTGTGTTTTTCAGCTGCAACTTTATACTTGGCAGCAGCTTCTTCCAAATGCTACTTGACGTCTGTATGGATTGACGCCATCCTTTCAACCATATGATCAGCAACAATACTCATACCTGGCAATTTCGGCAATGGAACCAAATCTAGAGTGTACGTGGGGAGCCGCCCGTAGACAATCTCTAACGGTGGTTTGCCGGTAGAACGATTAACCACATTATTATAGACAAACTCAGCTTGGGCAAGTGCAAAATCCCACTGCTTTGGTCTCCTACTAGACAAACTCCGCATAATATTTTCCAACGTACGATTCACCACTTCTATCTGACCATCTGTTTGTGGATGGCACGTACTACTATACTGCAATGAAGTATCCAAATGTCTCCACAGTATACGCCAGAAATGACTCAAAAACTTGCTATCACAATCAGAAGTGATAGTCTTGGGAAGACCATGCAAGCGAACAACCTCCTTAAAGAACAAATTGGAAATGTTTGTGGTATTCGATGTCTTTTTGCATGGGATAAAGTGTGGCATCTTTGAAAACCTGTCAACCACCACAAACACAAAATCCGTACCTCATTGAGTCCGCGGAAGACCCAAAACAAAGTCCATAGATAGGTCTTCCCATGGTGCATTAGGAATCGGTAATGGAATGTAGAGACCTGTCTTCTGCGCATGACCCTTGGCTGCTTGACAAATATAACATCGCCGTACATAGCGTCCCACGTCTCTTTTCAACTGTGACCAATAGTTTCTCTCTTCAACTAAGTCTAAGGCAATACTTTTGTCACGTCCCATGTGACCGACCGCCTAGTCCTCCACCATGTTTTTCTAGAATAATGTGTTCTAGAAGAGAACTCTTTGGAATGCATAATCGGGTTCCCTTAAAAAGGAAACCTCCCTGAATCTGATATTCACCCAAACCCGGCTGCCTAGATGTGCATTTAGCACACTCGTCTTAAAAATCTTCATCATCAGCATACAAGTCTTTTAAGTAATCGAACCCGATTACCTCACTTTGGACAGTCGTAAGTAAGGTAGCCCGTCGGCTCAACGCATCAGCTACTTTATTCTGCTCCCCAGATTTGTGCTTCAGTACAAAAGTAAACTCCTGGATCATAGCAATCCATCTAGCATGCATACGATATGGTGTTGTCGAGGTGTTGATGAATTTTAGAGCCTGATGATCTGTATGCAAGATGAATTCTCGTTGCACCAGATAATGCTTCCAGTGTCGTAGAGATTGAACTACAGCATACAACTCTAACTCGTACATGGACCACTTCTTCTGAGCGTCGCTCAACTTTTCACTATAAAAGGCAACTGGTCGTCCCTCCTGAGAAAGAACATCTCCAATACATATGTAAGGCATCACAGTCCACCTCGAACAATTTTTCAAAGCTAAGTAGAGCTAAAACAGATGCAGACGTTAGCTTTTCCTTGATCAACGCAAAACTCTGTTCGGCTTCATCTGTCCACTGAAATTGTTTCTGCTTCTGCTTCAGGCAATCTGTGAGTGGGGTAGCAATACTATTAAAATTTCTCACGAATCGCCTATAGAAAGTGGCCAATCCATGAAAGCTGCGTACCTCACTAACAGATTTAGGCGTAGGCCATTCTCGAATGGCTCTCACCTTGTCTTCATCTACCTTGATGCCCGATGAACTCACCACATAACCCAGAAATACAAGATTGTCGGTTAGAAAACTGCTGCGTGTTCTACATCAAGGATTACCTTGATCCGAGGATGGTACCATAGGTACTGGATCAGTTGTGGCTTTCTCCCTTCTACTATAGACTTTGAGCTCCTTCTGAGCGCTAGGAACACTACCAATCACAGTAGCAAGTGTAGTCTGAGGCCTTTCAAACTCAAGAGAGGGAGGAGAGAGTAATATAGCAGGAAGAGGAACATTACACCTCTCTTCACTACTATGCTCCCCCTGAAAAGAGGCGGAGGAGAAAAAAGATAGGTCCTCACGAAAGGTGACATCCATAGACACAAACTTCTTCCCTGTAGAAGGATGGTAATACTTATACCCTTTATGGATAGAAGAGTAACCCAGAAAGACACATTTAAGAGCTTTGGGATCTAGTTTGGTACGATGGGGACCGTGGATGTGTACATACACACCCAAAGATACGAGGAGAGACCGCGAATAAGGAAGCAGTGGGAGCAAGGACCTGTAGAGGAGACTTGAAGTTGAGGACACGAGATGGCATTCTGTTAGTCAAATAAGCAGCAGTCAATACAGCATCCAACCAATAGGATTTGAGGACTTTGGAGCCGATCAGAAGAGAGCGAGCTACCTCAGTCAGATAATGCATTTTTCTTTCAGCTACACCATTTTGTTGAGGGGTGTAGCTGCAAGAATTTTGGTGACAAATCCCATGGTCTAAAAAATACCGCTGGAGACTCCCATACATATATTCTCCACCCTGGTCAGAACAAAGGACCTTGATGGAGGCACCATACTAGGTTCGGTTCATCTTATGAAAACCCTAAAGATGGAATGAACCTCATCTTTGGTTTTCATAGGATAAACCCATGTGCACCTAGTATGGTCATCAACAAAAGTAGTAAAATAGCGGAAGCCAAAAATAGAAATAACAAGGGTAGGACCCCCCATATCAGAGTGCACAAGATCAAAGGAAACAGAACTTTGATTACCTCATGAAGGATAAGTAGATCGACAGTGTTTCGAGAGCTCACATGTCTCACAATCCAACTCAGATAACAATACAAACAAATAAAGCTGGAAATAGTTGTTTGAGATACTGAAAAGAGACATGCCCTAGACAGGCATGCCAACATAAAACAGAGTCTATCCTACTCCTACTACTACAAGGAGATGACTAGAGTGTTGTGAGCTTAAAGGGCCGTTCATCAAGAAGGTACAGCCCGTCAGCCTCATGTCCAGTGTCAATCGTCCTCCTCGTCTCGAGGTCCTGAAAGATATAGTATGAAGGAAAGAAAATCACACTGCAGTTCAAAGTTTTGGTAAGAGCACCAACAGATAATAGGTTAGATGTGAAATTTGGGACATGTAAAACAGATGCAAGTGGAAGCTTAAGAGAGGGGAGAACATCCCCTTTCCCAGATACAGAAGATAAGTTTCCATCTGTAGTTTTAACTTTATCTCAGCCAGAACAAATGGAATAACTCGAAAATAAAAAAGACATACCCGTCATGTGCTCCGAAGGGAGAATGGACACATGGTGGGTAGATCTAATGATACCTGACTGAGCAAATGAGGAGGTGGCAGAAGGACCATCCAGCCGTGAGAACAACCATCGAAGTCCTGCAAGCTCAAAAGCAGCCAAAGGACCAGTGGAAGCTAGTGGAGAAGAACTCTGAAGAGACTGGCCCTGAGAAGATGCCAAAGCGTCGATGCTAGCAGAATGGGCACCAGAAGATCCGGACTGACTGGAGCGAGTAGAAGACTGGGGGCGACCATGCAACTTCTAACAAGTCTCCCTCAAATGTCCAAGGCGACCACAGAAGTCACACTTGGGCCTCTCCTTATAGGAGGAAGGTCAGCCAGCAGCTGGAGCAGAGAACTGTGGAGGTCAACTCCTTTGAAGCTGTTGAGGCTGAGAAGCAAATGCAAAGGCAAGAATGGGTGTGGAGGTGACAAGCGTTGATCGCTCGTGAATAGGAGACTCATCCTGAAGAGATAGTTGGCGGCTCTCCTCACTCTGGACATATGAGTAGACCTCACTGAGAGTAGGCAGAGGTGTCTGGCTGCTAAGGATTTGAATCCTGGCCAACTCATATGAAGGATTGAGTCCAGAAATGAACTCAAATATCCTGCCTTCCTCAACGTGCTTCTGGTACTTGACCACTTCATCTAGGGTAGGGGAATCGTAGGAATAATAGTAGTCTAACTCCTCTCACATACTCCGAAGTGTCGCAAAGTAGTTGGAAAGGGACTTGTCTCCCTGACGAAGGCGAGAGATGCTCTGCTTCAACTGGTATGCTCTACCAGTATTCTGCTGCTGAGAGGTCTTCTTGGCCGTTTCCCAAACATCTTGGGATGTACGCAAGAAGAGAAAGCCACAACTGATATGAGGCTCCATGGAGTTGATAAAACAAGACTGGACCGTGAGGTTCTCAGTTTCCCATTTCTCAAACATGGGATCATCCTCATCTGGCTCTTTAATCCGCCCCGTGCAATGCCCCATCTTCCCACGGCCTCCAATGAACAATCGTGCGGCTCGAGCCCACTCCAAATAGTTAGTCCCATTGAGTTTGACGCAAGGTAGTTAAGGGCACAAGGCGCACTTAAGGCGCTAGTACCCTTGGCGCCTAAGGCGCAAGGCGAGGCACGCGCTTGACTGAATTGAGGCGCAATATTAAAAATTATAATAAGAAATATAAGAAATACTAAAAAATTAAGAAAAATAACATCATAAAATAACTAAACAAGAACTCATTAGGTCATATATATATAATATAAATAACTTATCATATTTTCTATTTTTTCAAAAATTACCAGAAAATGATGCACCTAGCGCGTCGTTTATTACTTAATTTTGTTTTTAAGAAATATCAGCATATATGATGGATACGTCAGGGATACGTGTCGGTACCGTGTCCCATTCCCGTATCTATGTTGTATCGTGTCAACACGAGTACAATGGGGGTATAGGTATTCGAGTATCATAGGTTCTAGTTAACCTTATCATTATATAAATACAAATCAAGTAATCAAAAAGTCAAAATTTTTGCCAATCCCTAGTTGGACCTACATACCAAAATGCATCGTGATTATTAATTTATGTCCGTTGTATTAAGAGTCATTTTCATGGCTTATTTTCAACCCTGGATTTCTAGCATTATTGGGGTACTCAAATTCAAAGGTTATGAATCACTATCAGACCCATTTTTGTCTTTCTAGGAATAGGCCAAACATCCATACGGTTAGTAGCCTCTAATAGTATGCCACATGGCTCACACTGTTGGTCCGTCATCAACTTTTATGATGTACACCATCAAATTTTTTCTTTCACAAGTTGGAATGTTAAGATGTTGAATGACCAAAACACCCCTATAAAGTAAAAAAAAAATCAAAACATGAAAGAAGCAATGTTTGTAAATTTAAGGAATTAGAGGGCCATATAGGAATAAAGAATTTTTTATTTTAAAATTAGAAAAAAAAAATAGGTATTTTTCTGAGGTACGCATAACTTGCACCTAGACTGAGGCGCACGCCTTGATCATAAGGCGCGCGCCTTACTAAAGGCACCTCGCCTTGACCATTTCAAGGCGCCTTGCACCTCAGGCACACGCCTCGGTGCGCCTTGACTACAGAGGTTTTACGATGTAATCTGCAACCCGAGGTTCTCATAAATCACTTGTTGCATCACAGGCCCTCCAGCTCCTTTGGGGGTAGAATCTATGCTTACATCGGATCCCGAGGGATTACCTAGGATAGGCGGAGTCTCCATAACGAATCAACAAACAAGGAGGGGTTTGTATACGCACACAAGCCCAACTAACATACGGTGGAAGCTTGAAGTAGCACAAATCACCCAAAAACAGCCCTAAAGAGAGTTATACAATGGCCAAGCAAGAGCATAAAGGCTCAATCTGCATCCAATACAGGAGATCTAGCACCACAAACGAGCAAGAACATCATACGATGTGCTGGAACAGCATGAGAAAGGTTGATGGAGCAACAGCCAAGGAGGGGTAAAAAGAGGCCGGCGGTAACATGAGGGGAGAAATCCTCACCGAAGATTCAATCAGCCATGGATTTGAGCATGGTTCGATTTAATGGGTTCTTGGATTGTAGAGAGCCAGAACGAACCAAAAAACTGAGACAAGAAACCCCCAACTGATCGGATTTTCCGTCAGAGAAAACTTAATTTTTTCGAATTTGTGTATCCAAGGGAAAACATCATGAAATAAGCTCCAAAAAATTCCCAAAAAATCACCAAAAATAAGGAAAAAAGCAAGATCTATCAGGGAAAAAAGGTTTTGGTAGACTCAAAATGCGTGTCAGTACCTCGATATACATGTCCGTACGGCTGATGACGTCAACCGCACGACACGATGATGTCCACAGACATCAGCACTACTCCGGTGATCTCCTGATTGTTCTCCGGCACTAATTAGGCTCTGATACCAAGTTGAATATGAGATTTTAGGGTTAGGGTTAGGTTTAGGAAGAAGAGAGAAGAAAATGATGTCATGTGATTAGGTCACATGACTCCACCAAAATATATTATATATAGAGAATATTACAAAAG
Source organism: Euptelea pleiosperma (assembly GCA_035048495.1). Taxonomy (NCBI): domain Eukaryota; kingdom Viridiplantae; phylum Streptophyta; class Magnoliopsida; order Ranunculales; family Eupteleaceae; genus Euptelea; species Euptelea pleiosperma. Next base: position 21,334,929 of record CM068544.1, on the reverse strand, counting down.
ACAAATATACCCCTCAAAGGGAGTATTTACAGGACTACACCTAATACATGGAAATACGTAGAAATATGTATATGATAACAAGCTTCATGTACTTGCTACCATCCTCAGTACAAGAGGGCTGAAAAGTCTGATAGTAGTCCAATTCTTCCCACATACTCTTAAGGTGGCAAAGTACTCAGAGAGAGACCGTTCCCCTTGGTGAAGGTGTGAGATACTCTATCAGAGCTAGACGGCTCTTGCCAAGTTCTATTGCTGAGAATAAGTCTGACAAGCAGTGTCCCATACCTCCTTGGCCGTATGCAGGAACAAGAAACCCCGACTAATGTGGGGTTGCATGGAGTTAAGGAGCAAAGACATGACTGTGAGGTTCTCTGTCTCCCACTTCTCAAACAATGAATCATAAACCGAGGCTCAACAACTCGTCCAGTGATGTATCCCAACTTCCCTCAGCCACCGATATACATCTTGGCTGCTTGAGATCATTCTAGATAATTCTTTCCATCTAACTTTATTGTGGTAATCTGCAATCCAGGGTTATCGAAGCCAATTTAATTCACTAGGATCCTCCGGACTCCCAGAGATCGCTTCCGAGTTCACTGGGGACTCTACACCACCTCCTCTAGTAGACATGGGTACCCAATATCAACCGACACAGATGAAGAAGGTTGGTGTACACACAAATAGGCCTTCAAACAGTTGGAGGGTGAGTCCACAAGGTTTTACAACCCAAAACAAACTCGAAGTGGGCAAAAAAGGGTACCAACGGTAATTTGAAGAGGGAGTTTCATCTCCCGAGCGATCAAAACTCCATGGAATGACATGGAACTTGTTGTGTTAAGTTGGTAATATAGTAGGGGGTGGTCAGATTCAAGCAACAAACAGAGGGGGAAAACCCCCACAAATTAGACCATTTGAGAAAAGAGAAAAACAATTTTTTCGTTTATTGGACGAAGAAGGGGCAAAACTCCATCATAAAGGCTTCAAAAAATTCCAAAACAATCACCATAAATCTCAGAATATTCCACTCCTTTAGGTAGGACTAACCTCGTGATCTCAAGATCCGTGCAACTGTACAGCTGTTGACGTCAGTTGTATGGTATTGACGACGTCAGCACCTCCGTGATCTGCAACTGTGCGTTGTCCTCTTCTCTGAAGGCTCTAATACCAAGTTGGAAGTCTAGGTACTATTCTAGGGTTAGGGTTTGGTAGAGAGAAGAAGAAGAGGTGGAGCATGTATGTCACATGACTCCCAATCTTCTTATTTATATGAGAAACCTTACATGGACAAGTATGCCCTTACAACATGAACGGTATTTACAAGACTACCTTGATAACATACTACTCTGATAACAAATGTGACAGGATTATGATCATTTCCACATGTAACTATAGTTCTTTTTTCTTTCCTTTTTTATATGTAAAGACGATAAGGGGAGCAACACTAGGACTTTCCAGGTCACCCATCTTAATACTAATCCTACCCAAGCATGCTTAACTGTGGAGTTCTGATAGTATGGTCCATTATTGCTAGTATGATCGCACCCAACTATAATTGTTCTTGGCTGTCAAGCTCTTAGATACCTGTAACAAAATGATATGGATCTTTAATTTCACACTCCATATGATTGTTTAATAAGGATTGATGCCTTATGAGTGTATCATTCCTATTTTATCATTTTTAAAGTTTCAGCCAAATTTCCATTATTTCCATGAAAAATGTATTACTTTCACATTGGGTAAAAATTGTCATGTAATATTTCCATTTTCGGGCTATTCAAAATGGACACTGAAATCAAATTTAATACCTTGCTTTTATATAGTTATTGTGACATGATTATGATTATGACTATTTTCATATATAATTATAATTGTCTTTAGCTGTTAAGTTCTCAGATACTTGCACCAACAGGTAACATAACGCTATTGATCATCATTTCCATACTCCATATGGATGTTTATTGTAGTTTTTTTTTTTTTTTTGACAAGTGAACTTTATTAAAAAGCTAAAGAAGAACAAGACAAACAAGCATTAGGGCTAAAAGAGATCAAGATGGCTACTAAAAGCCGAGGCAAGACCAAAAAGATACAAACCCTAACCACACTCCCTAGGGAGAGCCACCCACATCAATCCCTAGAACAAAGAATGTTCATGCGAAAAACAAAGTTCTCGAAAAATAACCCCCTGCATTACGAAACCGCCCTTGACCACAAGAACAGTAATCCCTTAATGTTGAGGACAAGCCCACTTTTATCAAAGGTAACACAACATTTCGCCTAGTCTGATGAAATGGTTTAATTTGGTAATAAATTCAATGTCAGAAGTTTGCATGTTCCAATTAGGAACTGCCAGGGGATTCTAATTATAATGTAAAAGAAAGGGAGGGCAGAACAGTCTTCACTTCGTGAATTGTCATTCAAAAAGAGCTGCTTGCTCCATGGTCATTATTTTTGGCAGCAATTGACCCTTATTGGTTTTACTTTCAACATCCTCTATCTTTTCTTTTCCTTTTTTTCCCATTTGAATTTACATCAATACCAATCCGAAAAGAAAAATAAATAAATGCAGATAATGCTGTCCCAAACTACGATATGGGGAGCATTTAGCACAATCATGGTTGAAAAATCTTGTTCCGTGTCGTTACGTTTTGGCCGAGACGTCTCATTCCAGTAAGGTACCAAAATGATTCATTGGGGAATGTATCGTCTCGTATTTTTACAACATATAAATGCTAAAAAATAATTTTGTAACTTAATTAAGCATTAAAAATGGTTTAACCTTATTGAGACATATAGTATTTTTTTGCAATTGTCTCGTTCTATCTCGTTTCATTCCGGTTGATATGTCTCATTCCATCAGCTTACCGAGACAATAAAACTGAACGATATTTTAAACCTTAGAATAAGTCGGCCACATATGATAGAATAATCATGTTTCTCAATGCTTTATTCATCATGTATTACAAATGCAACACAGCAAAATATAATTGAAATATATAAGTTGGAGAAATAAGCAAGCAAGGAAAGATTATTAAAATGAATTGATCTGTGGTACAAGCATGTTCTTATTCTAGAACTAGAAACAAGCTCTCTTTTAGCTCTTATTACTTAAGTGAATTTGGCTTGGGAGAAAACAATTACAATTGAATTTGGCTAGTCTCGTTCTGTCTCGTTTCATCTCGGTTGATACGTCTCATTCCATCAGCTTACCGAGACAATAAAACTGAACGATATTTTAAACCTTAGCACAATTCAGCTACATATGATAGAATAATCTTGTTTCTTGATGCTTTATCTATCATATATTACAAATGCAACACAGTAAAATATAATTGAAATATATAAGTTGTAGAAATAAGCAAGGAAATATTATTAAAATGAATTGATCTGGGGAACAAGCATGTTCTTATTCTAGAACTAGAAACAAGCTCTCTTTTTGCTCTTATTATTTGGCTTGGGAGAAAACCAATTGGATAACTAGTTACTGACCATGCACAAGTTAATGGATCATGTGAAACAAACCTGCAATGACAGAAACCGAGACCTGCAGTTTTCTGACTTTGAGCATAATTCAGCTACTGCCAGCAATATTCCCTCTAAACGTTTGACTTGTATTGGACCTTTGTGCAAGAAGTTGCAAAGTTTATCAAGAGCATCAACCTCAAATGCTAGTTTTTGTAAATCCTCCTTGTTTGCAATTAGATTTGCCAATGCAAATGGGGCTTCATCCCCAACTTGATCAGGCTCTTCAAGAAGCTCAACTAATATCAATATCAAATTGGTTTTTATTCCTATGTCTTGCAGGTAGCAAGGAGCTGTGTGCCCTATAACAATCAAGCACACACAGGCCAGTAGTCTTGTACGAGGATACTTATCCTTCGTTAACTCAGTTATAACACTCAAACATCTTCCCCTATTAAGGTCTCCAAACTTTGAAATGACCTCAGAGTTATTCTTGACAATTGCTGCTAGCGAATCTAAACTCACATCTCGCTGATTCAGAGAGCCTTCTAGCAGAGTACTAAGCCTCTGTAAAACCCCAGCATCACACAATGCCTTCTGCTCTGCATTTGTCTCACAAGAGTGAGTTATGATAGTTGCACCAAGTTCTGTAACATTTTCATTCTCACTGTTCAGAAGTGAAAGAAGAAACTCCATGTTTTTCCCGTTAAAGAAATCATATTTTGGAGCCAGTTTTGATTTAAAAACCATCCTCAGAGAGCGTGCACCAGCATCCACAACCTGAGAGAACAAACAAATCCACCCCCGTGATATTAGGAAAATTAGACACAGCTAGAAGCAGCAGGGTAAATTTAGAAATAGAGGTTGACTCAGTTTTTAAATTACAGAGCACTGTCTTTAAAATTTATAATATAATAAACATAAGGACCATCAGATCAGTCTAAATGGAGCAGAGAGTAGCTGCAAAACTGAAAACTTTCAAAGACCTGTTCAACAAATATGCTAAAATATCAAATTAACCCGAGGCGAAAACACAAGGCGATCTTGCCCAGTATTGAAATAGCAGTATCTATACATACACAACCCCTCAGAAAGTTCAAAGCATATGAATACAGCGATTATGTGAATTAGCCTAACAATGTGGCATCACTATTCACTACTATTGCCAATGAAGATCTCAAATTCATTGTTATGCATGCAAGGAAAGTGATGTTCTCCAATACCATGAGTCTAATTTATTTTGTCGTATTTTTTTTTATTGATGGCAATAAGAAATTGAAAAAAATATACATGAGAATGAAAAGATGAAAAGATACAGGAGAATAAAAAAAAAAGTACAAGGGAAAAGAAGAAAGAAATCAGTAACAAGGGCCAAGCTACAATGGAATACATAAAGCTACTATTAACTCCATCTTAGCTAGGATGTCTGCCTTCTCATCAATCGACCTTGCACACAAGAAAACGAGATGTTCAAATAAGATACCAAGTGTTGGATTTCCTTGACTAAGTGGAAGATCCTCCACAACCCTTTCTTCTTACCCAAGGCCCAACAAAGTGTTGGTATGGCTGTCGTCAAACATGATTTTATCTAAGTGCAACCTTTTGGCTATATTTAAACCAAGGAGAGAAACATTTTCGGCTTTGTTTGAAGCATTATCCCCAGTGGGATCCAAATAAACGTGAATGATCACTCCATTGGAGTTTCGAAGAGCATTGGAAATGCTTGATGGACCTGGGTTGCCCTAAAGAACAACCACCAAAGTTAAGCTTAATTTCACATTATTTTGGAGGTCGCCATTCCATATGGATGTCACGTGACGAGGGGGAGGATCATGCTACCACCTTCCAATCTCTCGAGATACCGTTACAATTTGTACCTTTAAACTCCTTCAATACAAAGGCCCAATGAGAAACCATCACCTTAATCCTTACAATTTGCATAGAAAGGTTAGAGAACATATTTTCAAAGATTCTTTTGTTCCTTTCTTCCCGAATTCCCCATAAGATAGCATAAAGAGAATTTCTTCTAAGTATTGGGCCACAACTACCAACTGGACCTGCGTTCCATTCAGCAACCAAATCTAGAATATTGGAAAGAACACCCAAGAAAGCTCCAAGAGATTTAGGGAGTGAGACCAAACCTTTGCAGCCGCTGCACAATGTATAAACAATTTATTGGCAGTCTCACCATCTTTCAAGCACATACCACATATATGAGGAAAGATAACTTTATTCTTTCTTCTCTTTTGGAGGACATCACGAGTATTTTTATTTCTAAGAGTTGTCATCTATACAAAAAGCTTTGATTTTAGTTGGTACACCTGGATTTCAAATGTTTATGGAAGGTATAGGAGATGGGTTGACTAAAGCTTTAAAGAAAGATTTTGATAAAACGATACCATTAGGCTCAAGAGACCAAATAATCCTAGCAACTGCACCGGAAAAGCAATGAAGACCTTTTTCGATGAATGAGGACACAAACTCAATTTCCAACTCTCTAAAATCCACCGACTCTAGTTACAAGAAAGAGGGAGAAACCACATCTAGGATCCATGCATTTTTGTGACAAGATAAAGATATGGGAACTCCACACAAAGAGGAAAATCATCCCACCAAAGGTCCAACAAAAATTTGACCCTATCCTCCAAATCAGTACCACATTGAATGCAAATGAATGAACAAAGGAAAGATGTCGACAATGTATTTCAAAAGATTGAACGAGGTAATCCTAAAATTGAGATTGAAATTCCACTCATTTTGATACATGTCAATTTCGATTGAGATTTCCAATTTTCCATAACCATTTTCCAATAAAAGCTGAATTTCTTATCTCTTATTCTTTGCAATTGAGTGCCCCATCCTCCTTGAACTTGCACACCTTCCAATTCTCAAGATTATCCTTCTTAGTTTCTCCATCTTCCCAAAGAAAATTCCTTTGAACGTGTTCGGGCCTATTTGCAACCTTATTTGGGATGTTGAAGAAGAACATGTAGTATTACAGAAGGTTAGAAGGTAGATTTGATGAGCGTGACTTCCTCCCAGAGATATATAGTTTTTCTTTGACATCCCAATATCTTTTCAAACTTTTCAACCACTAGACCCCTAAACTCTTTTGCTCTAGGATTGTCTCCTAAAGGCAGGCCAAGATAGTGCATTGGCCACTTCTCTTCGTTGCAATTCAAAATGATGGTGAAGATTCTCAAATCATCTCCTAGAATATTAATTCCCAACAACTATTTTCCCCAGATGCCTTTAAACACGAGACCAACTCAAAACATTTAGTCATGCTCTTCAAGTTGAGCACTTGTTCCATTCTGGGCTAGCTTTGTAAAAGGTGATGATATCGTACACATATTGAAGATGAGAGACCTCCACTCATCCCCTTCCTACTCCAAAACCTCTAACAAGGTTACGGGTCTCTATTCTACTTTGTTTCATATTCTACTAAGCACATTTTGATATTTTGTTCCCCTTTAATAATTCAATGTTGAAAACATAATAACTTTTCAAGTCATGCATACATTAAAAGTCTATCATAATAAAATGTACAGATTGGGGAAAGCCTCTTTAAGAGAGACACAAAAGAAGAGAATAAGGTATCTTACAAGTTACAACCCAAAGCAACATGAATGTATTGATTCCAGAATCAAAGAAGGAAAGACAGGTATTCTGTAAAAAATAGATATGGAGAAAGCATATGATCATGTATGTTCGAACTTCCCGGATCATGTGATGCATAAGATGGGTTTTGGCGAGAGATCGAGGGGGTGGGTTAAGGCATGCATACCACCATCATACTTCTCCATTCTGATTAATGGGTCTCCAGCGGGGTATTTCAATAGCTCCAGGGGGTTGAGGCAAGGAGACCCTCTATCTCCATTTCCTTTTGTGGTGGTCGTGGATGCTTTGAGCAAGAAGACGAGTAGAGCAATAGAAGGTGGATTTGTGAAAGGCTTCAGGGTGGGTAGTTCAGGGCCTACGATCTCCCATCTCTAATTTGTTGATGACAGTCTTCTTTTTAGAAGCTTCCCCCTTTCAACTTAGATACCTCAGGTGTATCTTGAGATGCTTTGAGGCGGTTTCGAGTCTTCAAGTCAACCTTTCCAAGAACAAGATCTTCAATATTGGTGAAATTCATGATTTGAAAGGTATGGCGTTGTGTTTGGGGTGTAAGATAGGGCGCTTGCCTACCACTTATCTCGGTCTGCCTCTGTGTGATAGGTATAAAGATAAAGCTATTTGGGCCCATGTCCTGGAGCGGTTTGGTAGGAGACTAGCTAGTTAGAAGAAGAGGTACCTCTCTAAGGGAGGTAAGATCACTCTGATTAAGAGTACTTTATCTAGCCTTCCCATTCATTTTCTATCCCTGCTTTCGCTACCATCTAGTGTAGACAACTGTATGGAGAAGTTTATGAGAGATTTCTTGTGGAGTGGGAAGCGGAATCCAACAAGTTTCATCTGGTAGAGTGGGGTAAAATTTGTAGGCCTACAGAGGGGGGTGGACTTGGCTTCCGTCATCTCAAGGATATGAACAGAGCTCTCCTTGGCAAGTGGTTGTGGAGACTCGGGGAGGAAGAGAAGAGTCTTTGGGGTAGTGTGATAGGTGGCAAATTTGGTGTTAGTCAATCTAGTTGGGAGAGCCATTTGGTGACTTCTTCTTTTGGGGTCAGTATGTGGAGAGGAATATCCAGTATCCGAGAACAGTTTGGTGGGGGTATTATCTATAAGGTGGGAAGAGGGGATAAAGTGTGCTTCTAGGAGGATCCATGGTGTGGAGAAGAGCCGCTCAAAATCTCATTCCCAAGTCCGTACAATCTTTCAGATCAGAAAGGGGCCACTGTTGCAGAGTGCGTTGAAATTTGTGATGGTATAGCTGCATGGAATTTTGGCTCCCGTAGAGATGTCTATGATTGGGAATTAGAAGTTCTTGCATCTTTCCTTCATCGGGTGGGTGATAATCCAATTGTTTCCATGGAGGAGGATAAAAGAGTTTGGAAATGGGACCTAGGGGCATTTTTTCCGTTAGATCCTTCTATGAGCAATGTGCTCAACAAGGACAGGAGTTCCCACCTAGACCTTGGATATGGAAAGCCCCCATCTCGTCCAAGGTGAAGTTCTTTACTTGGACTGCTAGTCTTAATAAAATCCTGACGATAGATCACCTAATCAAGAATGGAATGATGTTACCCAATAGGTGTGCTTTATGTAAGACAGCAACCAAATCTGTGGACCATGTGTTGATTCATTGCAGTTTTACCTACGAGGTGTGGCAAATATTTTTTTCCCTCTTTGGTGTTAGATTTGTGGTCCTAGAGCATGTGGGAGAGATGATGCTTGGTACTTCGATAGTCATATTTTCCGGTAAAGGGTGAATCCTATGGCAAATCCTTCTATTTGCATTGAAGTGGACAATTTGGAAGGACAGGAATGTTAGGATTTTTGAAGGGAATGAAGCCTCGATTCCAGATATGATTTTGAAAGTAAAGCCGTGTTGTTTCTTTAGTCTTATGTATCCCTTGAGTTTGCTGGGGTTTTTTTGAATTCCTTTGTATTTGGATGGAATGACCTTTTAGGGGATTCCTCCCGAGCTATATAGAGAGGAGGATTTGCCTTCTTTTGTTCCTTTTGGGATTCGTCCCTTTTTTAATAATACTTACTAATTATCAAAAAAAAGGTCTCAAGGTCCAAAAGTTGGAGTGGAGTGGAACAAGATCCAAAGTGAGGGAAACACATATGGTAGAGGATTCCTACAACTATGGTTTAGGATATGGCTCATCGAGTCGCGGATGGCACCCACTACAAAAACCAATCAACAAGAAAAATATCATTTACTTCCAACATGCACTTGTATGCCAAAATCCAATCACCCTATAAATTATTCATACCAAGGCCACTAATGTATTATCATGTTTAAATATCTAATACATTTCTTTCCCACCCTCATGCATGTTTGAAAATCTCATTTTGTCTTGGCCGGTAAGGTACCAAGATGATACATAAGGGAATGTATTGTACTGTGCCAACAACTTAATTTTAAGTACTAAATTTGGTTTAGATCCTTATTTTCATGGTATATATAATTATGTACTTTTTCGATAGGTAAACATTTATTTTTTTTATAAGTGATATATTATTAAAAACAAAACCAAAGCCAAAAACAAAAGCAAAGCTTGTGAGGTCGAGATGAGCATCACATGGCTAAACACCCCAACAACAACCACAAAGCAAAAGCAAACACAAGCAACAATCAACCATCTCTAGTATAAATAGTATCCCATCTAAACACAAAGTCTTCGAAGAAAAGTCCTCAACACTCTGAGAACAATTTAGACCATAGAAAACGAACCCCTTTATGTTGAGAATAATCGAAGCCAGATCTTTGCTATTGCCCTCGAAGACTCTCCGGTTCCACTCCTTCCATAACCCCAAAACAATCGCAAACGATAGGAGCCTCCAAAGGGTACTCCCTCTAGAAGAGAAAGCAGTATAACACCAGCTGAGCAAAAGATCCATAAGAGACCTCGCAATGACCCAGTTCATACCGAACTCCAACATAAACCAATCCCAGACTTCCCTGGCCAAATCGCAATGCAAAAGAAGATGGTTAACGGTCTCCTTGCTATATTTGCACATATAATAATATTCCACTATATAAAGACCCCTAGACCTCAAATGATCCACAGTCAAGATCTTATCCAAAGAAGCCGCCCATAAAAAGAAAGCAACGTTGGTCGGGACTTTAGACCTCCACACCAACGAAGTAGGAAACCCAGTACTAGGAAGTCTATGCAACGCCTCACAGAAGGATCGAACCGAGAAAGATTCCCCTTTAGACCAGATCCAAACCCGTCTATCCTGGACTTGGAGGGGCAGGTGGACGCTAGGCAGACGAGCGATCAGTCTAGACATGGGCTCGATCTCTCAATCATTGAGATGTCTCATAAACCCAAAGTTCCAGCCCATAACCTCCCCATGCTAATACACTCTTGAATGGACCAGTTCTTCTTGTCAGTAAGAGAGAAGAGCTCAGGAAAGTCGATACTCAAAGGAGCCTCTCCACACCAGAGACCCTCCCAAAAACGGATTCTATTCCCCACCCCTGCTACAAACCGAATCGTGTTATCAAAGTCCCCAGAGAACTTCACAATGCCCATCCATACACTACACCCGTAGGGAAAGCTGCCCATACAGCTCTCCCACCCAAAAGACGAGATCCCATACTTTCCCCCAATGGCCGTCCTCCACGAACTAGAAAGCCCTTCGCCAAATCTCCATAGCCACTTACTTAATAAGGCTTGATTCATAACCTTGATCTTCTTAATCCCCAACCCTCCTCTTTCCTTTGCTGGCACACCGAGTTCCATCCCACCAAGTGCATCTTGTGATTATCCATCCTGTTGTGCCACAAGAAATCCCTCATGAGCTTCTCCAGAGTAAGAGCCACACTCCGGAGAACCGTAAACAGGGACATATAGCAAATAGGTAAGCTAGAGAGAGTATTATTAATCAACAACAGCTTGCCCCCTTTCAATAAATATCTGGCTTTGCACAAAGACAACCTTCTCCTGAAACATTCCAAAAGAGGCTCCCATAACGACTTCAATTTGTAGTTAGCCCCCAAAGGAAGGCCCAAGTATGACGTAGGCAAACTCTCAATGCGACACTGCAGGGAATCAACCAAACCATAAATATTCTCCACCTCCCCCACCCCTAACACCTTACTTTTGTTCAGATTCACCCATAACCCAGACACCGCTTCAAAGCAAGCAAGGACGCCTCTAAGGAATCTCATCTGAGCGATCGAAGGACCAAGAAAGACTAGAGTGTCGTCCGCAAACTGAAGATGGGAAATAACTGGCACCCCCAGTACAACAGAGAAACCTTTCATCTCACCCATGCTCACGGCTCGAGTGATTATACCACCCAACGCCTCCACTACCATGATGAATAGAAAAGGGGAGAGAGGATCTCCTTTCCGCAAATCCCTAGAACTCTTAAAATAGCCCGCCGGAGAACGGGAAATAACTGGAACCCCCGGAGCAACAGAGAAACCTTCCATCTCACCCATGCTCACGGCTCGAGTGATTATACCACCCAACGCCTCTACTACCATGATGAATAGAAAAGGGGAGAGAGGATCTCCTTGCCGCAAATCCCTAGAACTCTTAAAATAGCCCGCCGGAGAACCATTAACAAGAATAGAGGAGGCCATCGAGATACATTTTCTAATCCACATCCTCCACCTATCGTCAAAACCTATGTACCAAGGACACTGACACGGGTGTCAGTGTCCGACACGGCAGCCTAAAAAATCCGATTCGGAGATATATCCGTACATATCTTTATTAAAATATATTAACATATATGAATGCTTAAAATTATTAATAAAATAACAAAAAATATAAAATAAAGCAGAAAATATTTATTAGTTTATTATTGTATGGAGGATGGAACACACCAACCCACTTTTACAAATCAATTTTATATTAAAAATTACTAAAACAAGGGGTGACACGGCCATAAGTGTCCAGATGTGTGTCGGGAAGTGTCGAGACGCGTGTCCGGGCGTCGAGGTGTTCGACACGGCAAAAAATCCTAAAAGTGCAGTGTCCTTGTTACATAGGTCAAAAACCCATTCTCCCCATCATATAATCCAAGAAGTTCAAGTCCACGTGATCATAGGATTTTTCCATATCGATTTTGCAAACAATCCCCAGAATCCCTTGCTTAGCTCCGGATTCTATGCATTCATTCACGATTAGAACCCCATCGAGAATTTATCGACCCCTCACAAAAGCGCTCTGAGCTGGCGATATACCCAAAGCTAACACCCCGCGGAGTCTCGTAACCAGCATCTTAGCAATAATCTTGTAGACACTACCCACAATGCTAATAGGTCTAAAGTCGGCGATATCATTGGTGCCCAGAATTTTAGGAATCATAGCTATGAAGGTGCTACTAGAAGAAAAATCTAAGGTGGCGTTTGGTAAATTAAGTTATCAGATCTAAAAGCTTAAAGTGCTTAAGGTCTGATAGCTTAATGACTTATGTCTGAATTAGATTGTTTAGTAAAGGGCTTAAGTCTTAAAATTAAGTCAAAGGCATTAGCCATCTTGACTTATGTCTGAATTAGCTTAATGACTTATGTCTAATCAATCCAATGTGTACGTTGGCCATCTTGTGGAAGAATTTGGTGTTGTTGTCTCCCTCTTTCAACCACCTGACTCTAGATTTCTGTTTCCAGCTAATTTCCTCCGTCTTAACCAACTGCTGAAACTCCCCCCCAAGGTTGACTCTCCTGAACCGGTCTTCTGCAGATAAGGCATTATCCTTCTCCTTCCTGTCAGCCAAGAAATTTCCTTAAGCACAATCCCCTTCTTCTGATCTATTATCCCAAATTCTTCCCGATTCCATTGCTTTATCCTTTGCTAAAGCGCTTTAAGTTTATGCCTAAAGGTGATCCCATCCCTCTCGTCGAAAGAAAAGGAATGCCACCACCCCGCCACCCTATCCTTAAATTGAGAGTTAGACAACCACATATTCTCAAACCGGAAGGGAATAGGGCGGGATCTAAAGCCCCCACAGTCTAGAACCATCGGCACATGATCCAAAGCAGGCTTGGGAATAGCCAGCAAAGAAACCCCTGGAAGTGATCCTCCCAGTGCGAAGAGAAAAGGAATCTATCCAACCTGCACATAGTTGGCTGCTCCTGGTTGTTAGAGCATGTGAACTTGCCCCCTCCCATCAGAATGTCCATGAGAAAGTGCCTACTAATGAAGTAATCAAAGTCCTTCATACTCCTGGTCACTCTTCCTCTAACATTCTTCTCGTGTAAGAACCGAATGATGTTAAAGTCCCCCATTATGCACTATGGATCATCCCATAATCTCGAAACATCATCAAGTTCCTCCCAAAACTGATCCCGGCCATAATAACTCGAAGGTCCATAAACCCCAGTAAGCACCCACCTGAGCTACTCCCCCACACATTTACAACTAATGAACACCGAAAAAAGCACCAACCAAAACATCATCTGTTGTAAATAAGGTTGTAACCAGTAGATGAAGGTTGTAGATAGAAGAGGGAAAAAAGTGTAATAGAGGCAGAAGGTGGAGAAGGAGATTAGGGTTAAAGAGAGAAGTTGTGGGAAGAGGAGAGAATGAATTAACAATTCATTCTCCCGCACTCACTGTATATATATATATGATGGGGAGAAACCCTACAAAGGAGAACACTGTTCACGTGACACTATTCACGTGTTACTATTCACGTGACACTATTCACGCGATATTATTCAGGTGAATAGTGAAAACCCAAAAAAGGCCCCACGTGGGAAGTGGGACGCAGCCCACTTGAGACACCCACGTGGGTGTATTACATAAACTCCAACACTCCCCCTCAAGCTGGTGCGAAGATATCCATCATGCCCAGCTTGCCAGTCAAGGTATGAAGAATAGACTTGTTCACCCCCTTTGTGAGTATGTCGGCAACATGTTCCTGTGTTCTCACATACGGAGTACAAATCAATCTTTGTTGAAGTTTCTCTTTGATGAAGTGACGATCAACTTCAATATGCTTGGTCCTATCATGCTGGACTGGGTTGTGAGTAATGCTGATGGCAGCTTTGTTGTCACAGTAGAGGCTCATCGGCTCTGTCACCTGGAGTCCCAGTTCCTCAAGCATGGTCCTCAACCAAAGGAGTTCACACACACCATGTGCCATAGAGCGAAATTCTGCCTCTGCACTGGATCGAGCTACAACTGGCTGTTTCTTGCTTCGCCAAGAGACAAGATTTCCTCCAACAAGGGTACAGTATCCTGACGTAGACCGACGATCAGTAACTGAACCTGCCCAATCTGTGTCAGTATATACTTCCACTCTAAAGTGTCCATGTCGCCCGAACAGTATTCCACGACCTGGAGAGCCCAGTACCGAAGAACTCGGTGAACTGCCTCAAGATGTGATGACCATGGTGCATGCATAAACTGACTGATAACACTAACAACGTAAGCAATATCCGGACAGGTGTGTGCCAAGTAGATCAGCCTGCCAACCAATCGCTGAAACATAGCGACATCCTCAAGGGTGTCACCCTCAAAATTCAGCCGATGGTTCTGATCAATTGGAGTCTCTGCTGGTCGAGCTCCCAAATACCCAGTCTCATCCAAAAGGTCCAATACATACTTCCGTTGAGAGATGAAGATGCCTTTCTGAGACCGAGCAACTTCAATTCCCAAGAAGTATTTCAGTGGCCCCAAATCCTTTGTCTCAAACTCCGAGGACAAGAATGTCTTCAACTGCTTTATCTCTTTAGGATCATTCCCAGTGATGACAATGTCATCAACATAGACGATCAGTGCCGTGGTACTAGTCTGCTGGTGCTTCACAAACAATGTGTGATCGGCCTGACTCTGCTTGTAGCCCACTCGTCTGATCGCACTGCTAAACCGCTCGAACCATGCCCTTGGAGATTGCTTTAGCCCATACAGGGCTTTCCTTAACTTGCACACCTTGTCGTCACTTCCAGCAAGTGTCAACCCAGGTAGGAGTTTCATGTACACCTCTTCTGTCAAATCTCCATGCAGAAAGGCATTCTTCACATCTAGTTGATGCAATGGCCAGGACCGGTTGGCAGCTAAGGATAAAAGAACTCTGACTGAGTTCATCTTGGCCACAGGTGCAAAAGTCTCCTGATAGTCTATCTCATATGTCTGAGTGAATCCCTTGGCTACGAGTCGTGCCTTGTATCGTTCGACTGACCCGTCAGCTTTATGTTTCACTGTAAAGACCCATTTGCACCCCACAGGTTTCTTTCCTCTGGGTAGTTGAACAAGTTCCCATATTTTGTTCTTCTCAAGAGCCTGCATTTCATCCATCATAGCTTCTTTCCACTTTGGGTGACTAAGTGCGTCTGCAACACTAGAAGGCAAAGAAACAAATGAGGCAATACTGACAAAATTCTGATATGACGGAGACAAAGAATGATACGAGACAAAATGTGAGATAGGGTGTTCCGTACAAGTACGTACACCCTTCCGAAGTGCAATAGGGAGGTCAATATCAGTGCTCATATGATCGTCAGAAGTAGGAGATGCATGTGGCTCAAGAACAGAAATAGGAACTGAGGCAGGGACAAGAGCAATACCTGGAACTGGATCCGAGGGGAGACTTGCAGATGTAGGCGCAGGGATAGTGGCTTGTCCTTTCTTCTTGGTTCTGACATATACACGCACATCAGCTGCAGTAGTGGAAGTGTCATTGTCACTAGACTGAGGTCCCGGCATAGGAATAGAGACAGGCAGAGGGCTGGGGACACTCTCTTCTGCAACATCATGCTCCCCCTGAAGAGAGGTCTGCTCACCAAAGAAGGGGATGGACTCGGCCAATGTGACATCAATAAAGATGAAGCGACGACGGGTAGCAGGATGATAACATTTATACCCTTTTTATTAGAGGGGTACCCCAAGAAGATGCACTTTAAGGCCCACGGATCTAACTTGTCCCTCGAAGAACGATGAATATGGACATAACAAACACACCCAAAGACCTTTGGAGGAACAACGAAAGTCGGGCGGTCAAGAACCAAGAGAGATAGGGGAGTCTGAAATCCGAGAACCCGAGAGGGCATACGATTGATGAGGTAAGCAGCAAGTAAGACAGAGTCAGACCAATAGTGTTTCGGAACCTGCATGCCTAACCAGAGAGCACGCTCAACTTCAAGAAGGTGACGATTGTTTCTCTCAGTAGTCCCATTCTGTTGAGGTGTCGAAGGGCACGAGGTCTGATGAACAATGCCATGTGAAGCAAAGTAGGATTTCAGACCCCCATCGAGGTATTCCCCCCCATTGTCAGAGCGAAGAATCTTAGGAGTGGTATGGAACTGAGTGGTAACCATCTTATGGAACTCTTGGAAAATGGAGAATACAGTATCTTTGGTTCGCATAAAGTATACCCAGGTACAACCACTAAAGTCATCTACAAAGGTAACAAAGTACCGATATCCAAACAAAGAAGTCACAGGCGCGGGGCCCCACACATCAGAATGCACAATAGAAAAAAGAGTAGTACTTTTATTCTCACTAATAGGAAAAACAGAATGACAATGTTTGGCCAGTTCACATGTTTCACAATGAAACGGAACTGCAGAAACAGAAGAGAAAGCAGGAAAGACACGCTTTAAGACTGACACGGGTACATGACTTAGCCGGTTATGCCAAAGCATTAACTGGTCTTTATTGACTCTACTACTAGTACTGATGCTAAACTGGTGTGCAGATGCAGAAATTGAAGAATCTAGGATGTATAAGCCACCATCCTCACGTCCACTGCCAATCGTCCACCTCAACTCCAGATCCTGAAACACATAGTGAGAAGGAAAAAACGTTACACTGCAGTTAAAACTTTTGGTAAGACTACTGACGAATAGTAAATTAGCGGTGAATTGCGGAACATGCAAAACAGAAGACAAAGAGAGAGCTGGTGTAGCATGAACATCCCCTTTTCCAGAGATCGGAGGACATACCAGTCATGTGATCAGACGCCCCTGAATCAATGATCCAAGAAGGGCTGGAAGGTACAGTAGAGGCGGAAAAAGCAGTCCTAGTACCTGTGTGAGCAAATGCAAACGTGGAAGTGGAGGCCTGGCCATTGAGTTGGGCCATAATGCGGCGAAGTCGCTCAAGATCTGCAGGAGAGAACGAGTCTGTGTCCCCAGAGGAGGTAGACACTGGTGGTGCGGTGTCCTGTGTGACTGAGTGCGCTAAGAGAGGTCCCTGTTTTGCTGATTGACGCTGACGGGAAGTCGGGGCCTGTCCTGGGGGACGTCCATGGAGCTTCCAGCAAGTGGCCTGGATATGACCCATGCAACCGTAGTGATCACACTTGGGTCTGGGTCGGTCCCCAGACTCCTTCGGACTGGATGTCTGGCCCTTCTGATTGGTAGCAGCCAGGGCAGAGCGGTCCTGAGTATCACTCCCACTGCGGAGTTGCATGGCAGAGCGGCGGCTGTCCTCCCCCTGAATGTAACCATAGACCTGTGCTAGAGAGGTAGGAGCAGGATCCCTACCAAGGATCTGAACACGAGCTCCCTCAAAGCTCGGATGAAGGCCGGAGAGAAACTGAAAGATCCGGGAACGTTCAACCATCGCCTTGAAGGACTTGACGTCATCTGCGCACTTGGGGGAGTAACTCTGGTAGTGATCGATCTCCTCCCATTTGCTTCGAAGGGAAGCATAATATGTACCAAGCTTCATCTCTCCCTGACGAAGACAAGATATCTCTTGTTCTAGTTCATAGAGCTTGGCGAAATTGCCCACCTGGGAGTATGTCTGAGATACGGCATCCCAAACATCTTTGACCGTTGGTAGGAACATAAACCCTTTGCTGATCTGGGTTTGCATCGAGTGAAGAAGCCAGGACATGACAGTCAGGTTCTCCATAACCCAAATCTGATGAGATTTGTCCTTCGGATCTGGTTCTTTAGTAGCAGCTGTCAGATACTCACTGTAGCCACGGCCCCCAATGTACATGAGAGCGGAAGTCTTCCATTCCAGGAAGTTGGTGCCATCGAGCTTCACAGTGGTGATACAGAGCTGAGGGTTGTGATCTCCATGAGAGCCATGAGTCACAGGACGATCCTCAGAGGAAGAGCTAGAAATCACAGATATGGCCTCGGGAGAACTCATCGGAGCAGGACCACCAAAAATAGCAGGTAGTGTACTGGAGGCTCCTAGAAAACCGAAGCGAGGTCTAGAGGATCCCTAAAGGCCCAATGAGTAGTGCGCCTAGGACAGGAGGGCCCAGAGAGGTCTGATTTTGAAAGAAAATCAAAACCCAAAAAGTAGTGGGAGATCCGGGTGATTTTTGGAAACTAGGGTTTCGACGGTTAGAATTCGTCAAATCAAGTTTCGAACTGTTCCACGAGCAGTACTGAAGAGGGTGGCAAGGTCAGAGGGGCCTGCTGTTGAACGAATATCACAAAAAACCAAAACCCAAAAATCCTCGAAAAACGTGTTGGTCGGAAAAACGCTGGAGAAGCTTGAGAAGAAGATAAACTGGATCTCTGATGCGGCTGAGGGAAAAAACTAACCAAGAAATAAGAGCCTCTGGTGTTTTGCCTCAAGATTAATCCTCGGATAGCACAGGAATGATCTCTGCGATTTCGTCAAAAGTTCTCATCGGCTCCGAATGCTCACATAACCGTCTTAGATCGGAATGGAGTCTCTAGGGGACAAAGACACATGGCCTAGAGCTACCATGCTCTGATACCATGTTGTAAATAAGGTTGTAACCAGTAGATGAAGGTTGTAGATAGAAGAGGGAAAAAAGTGTAATGGAGGCGGAAGGTGGAGAAGGAGATTAGGGTTAAAGAGAGAAGTTCTGGGAAGAGGAGAGAATGAATTGTTAATTCATTCTCCCGCACTCACTGTATATATATATATGATGTGGAGAAACCCTACAAAGGAGAACACTATTCACGTGTTACTATTCACGTGATACAATTCACGCAACACTATTCACGTGAATAGTGAAAACCCATAAAAGGCCCCAGGTGGGAAGTGGGACACAGCCCACTTGAGACACCCACGTGGGTGTATTACATAAACTCCAACATCCTCCACCTCTAGAACAGTGCGGTCCTAGATAATCAGAATACCTCCTACTATACCAATCGCCAAAAGGTCCTGCCAACCACAATCCTTAAACCCGCAAAGCTCTCTGACCAAAGCCAGATCAACTTCAACTACTTTCGTCTCTTGCAGCAAAATTATTGTAGCCTTCCACCTATGAATCAAACTCTTCACCACAGACCGTCTATCCTTAGACCCCAACCCTCGTACATTCCAAGATAACATTTTAAGCTTCATTAGATAATCGATCTTTCCTCCCTCTACGTTGGCTCGTACACCAAAATGTCACCTGAATTGAAAGGACAAGCTAACCTCTGTATCTCTCTAGGTACTTTGGTTGGTCTAGAAGTAGAAGGGGTGCATATACTACGATCTCCATCCAATTCCCATGGCCCTCCTGCCTATCCCCACAGTGGGATCTGTTAGAACAAACCACCTCTGTACTGATTGCCTTAACAAATAATTGATCTGCCTTACCTGCATCAAGCAACAGGCAAGGCCGTAAAGGTCTGTTAAGAGCATCTCCAGATCTCCCAATGATCTCCAACAGCAACTGGCATACTTCTTCTTCATGTCCTACAAAGGAGAGTCTGAGAAAATTACCCATCTGCAAAATATTCTTCTTAAACCACTCCAAGTGGTCATCCTCAGTCGACAATAACGTGGCCAGGGGCATTGGGTCCACATTAGGGTCTACCAATTCGCGTAAAGACACCTCATTATTCTCCCCCTAGCCCCTGCGAACTGTTGTAGAAAAGTAGCAAGAATAACCATGCCTTCGCTTCTGTTAACCTCGGGATGCTTCATACCGTCGTCATCATTGTCCATGGCCGAAAGATTCGTCCAATCCGTGTCCCCCATAAATAACTCCTTGCCACCTGTCACTCCTTGTGACCTAAGTCCCCCTGACTGCCTCCACCGTTCATGGTCCCACCTCCTAGGATGTCAAAATTCTCTCCACAGCCATTAGAAGTGTCCACCCCCACCTCCGACGCCCCCACCCCAGTATCCGGCCCAGCAACGCACCTCGTAGGACTAGGTGTATTGCCGCTTCCAACTCCTTTGAGCGTGGGATCAATACTACCAAGAAAACTTGGCAGCCTAGGAAAAGAGAAAGAAGAGAGGGCAACCCCCCACAGCCTGACTAACTCAACTGTTGGACATTTTTTAATTATGTACTTTTATAATACATATAAATACTAATTGAATTTGTAACTTAATTAAACATTAAATTTTTTTAACCTTATTTTATAGTGTTTTTTTCCACTGTCTCGTTCCATCTCAGTTGATACGTCTCGTTCTGTTAACTTACCGAGACAATGAATGGAATGATATTTTAAACCTTGCCCTCATATAATGTAACTTGGTCCATAAGAACGACCATATCTCCCTCTGTCATTTTTCTTTTTTCGTCTATTAAACACAAATCTCAGTTATGTCTAGCATAACTACTTCAATCTTGTTCTTACGACTTCTTTTTAAAACTTTATGTCGATAATGGGAGGAACTGTGGAACTCTAAGGGATAACAAGAGAAACTAAAAGTAAAAGATAGAAAAAAGAAACATCGCTAGACCAGGTGGTTAGAGATTAACCCATTGCGCTAAGATGAGGAAAAGGAAAGACCTTACTGATTTAGGTTAAGCCCCTGCTCTAACCTGAAAGAAGACAAATATAAGAGGTTTGTTATAAGAAACCTTAAAGGTACTCCATGCTCTAGATTTTCAAAGTGGAGGGTCACTATCCAGGACTCATAAAGAGAAATCCCACATGTATCCATGGAAAATACTTAATCAATCCAATGTGACAATTTATATGTGAAATATGCTTGATTGTACAAGACATAATGGTGAAGATAGCTCTTTGGTCTTCTAAACAAAACCCCTCTTTGCACATGGATTAATTTAAAAGTTACATTTTGGAAAAAAGTGAATTCAAACCAAGCATGCATACTTTACATTAAAACAATATATTATCTGCAAATTATTTAGCTCTAATTATATTAAATTCAGTCATTATCATCATCATCATCATCAATGTCTTATCCTAACTATCTGGGGTAGGCAACATGAATCTTATTTCGTCATTCAACTCTATTAATACTTAATAGCTATATCTTCTTCTATCAAGGCATATGTCTTCAAGTATTTTCTTACAATCTATATCCACGTCATTTTCGACTTTCCTCTCTCCCTTTTATGGCCTTCAACTTGCACCGAAGTGCTTCTTCTCATTGGTGACATTATCGATCTTCATTGTACGTGCCCAAACCACCTCAATCGACTTTCCTTTATTTTATCTCCTATTTGAGATTTGGAGCTATTTCTAGATTTCCTCGAATGTTCTTATTTCTGATTTTGTCTTTTCTAGTTTTTTCCGCTCATCCATCTATGCTACACTCATTCTATGAATACGTTGTCTTGATGCTAAACATTCAGCTCCATAAAGCATAGCTGGTCCAATTACATTAAATTTAGTACAAAATATAAAAGACAATCTCACTCTTTGACATCCAAAAAGGTTTCAATTTAAAATAAGTGATAAAAATTCCAAAAGTAATCAAATTAAAACTCGAATTCTAGAATTTTAGCATATCTTTGATTTTCATCCTGCATGAGAAAAAAAATTTAAGTAGTGAAAAGCTAGAACTTGTCAAACAATAGAGTACATCCAAAAGTTCAATATTTTTGCAACCATTCTAAGACATATCTACTTTTAAAGTATTCTCTAAGTACTCAAAAGAGGTAGCAAACCATTATAAGTATAGCCCACCTCTTGTTATGTTGTTCCTACCTCTTGTTATGTTGTTCACAGAAGAAAGGATTATTTTGCCCTCTACCCAATGGAAAAACTTGCCAAAATGGGAATTGGATGAAGAAGCACGAAGCTAATGCATGAAAGGCCTCAGTTTACAATTTCTTTACAGTAACTATCTTGATGCAAGAAATAATTGTAAAGGAGAACAGGCTTCTGATAGCTTTGCCACAGATGCCCATTTTTTTGTGCTTATATTTAAAACTGAAAAGGGATAAGCCAGTTTACAAAGCACCTCCCCCATACTTTATGTGCTAAAATTTTCAAGGTATCTATGAGCCTGCATATAGTCTTGCACATAAAACACACCCTTACTCCTCTATGATCTTCTTAAAACAAACTCTTTTCTTATGTGGATAGACTGGGATTGAATTCCTGACTTCAAGGTTGCGGCACAGAATGTCAACTAATCAACAAGATACAAAACCTTGAGTCCTTGACCGTTCCTTCTTCACAACTCGATCAACCTATTTCTTCATTACTTCCCCCTCCGAAACCTCATAAAAATAGAGCTAATTCACAATGCTTTTCCAAAATCAAAAGATTCTCAATCAACTAAAAATTTCAGAACAAACCTAACGCTTGCTATGATATACAAAGGATTAAGCCTGACATCCCTTCCTATACGACCATTTATTCAAAGAATTTAGAGATCACATGCCAGTAAAAGATCTCGCAAGTAATAAAAAGAACCTGCTTTTTTTTCAAACTAATAGAAGAGGAATTGATGACCCATTTATTCAAAGAATGTAGAGATCACACACCGGTAAAACCTCTCGCATGTAATAAAAAAAAAAGTGATTTTTTCAAACTAGTAGAATAGGAATTGATAATACTCGCAATTGATCATCGCGCTTGATTATCCACAATTCAACTAAATTTACCACAAACTCAACCTCAAAATCAATTCATACAATAGCTCGTTGCATTTGGTTTTCTACAGTTCAACTCAATTCATCACAATTTTAACCACAAAATTAGGAAATAATTCTTTTTTAAAAACAGACGAATTAAGACTTACCTTATCATCTGGATTAGAGAGGATACGAAAGAGGTGTGGGAACGCTCCGCTATCGAGAACGGCCTTGACACCAGCATCGACGCCACAGGAGAAACTGCCAATAGCAGCGGCGGATTGGATGAGAAGAGAGGAGTCGAAGTCGCCGGCGGTGGCGAGAATTCCGACGACAGTTGGGACGGCACCGAGCTTGATGTAATAGAGCTTTTTGGTTTTGTTGCCTATGATCTGGTTCTTCACCTCTCTTAGGGCTTTTAGCTTCGCCTCGCCCTCACCGGAGCTCAGCTGAGCGATCAGGTCCTCCGGCCGGTTGGTGGACGCCGACGTAGGCATGCTCGCCGGAATCACCCCGGGAAAATGATACACGCACCACCACGCGTGTGTGAGCAATAGTGTTGTGGTGACTTGTGAGAGAGAGAGAGAGAGACAGAGAGAGAGAGGTGAATTAACATGCTCAGCTCCACGGCTATCCATGGCCCGGGCTCATAATAAGCCCGGGTTTGCCCAAACCCGGCCTAGACCGAGCACGAACGAACCCTCTTAGTCCTCAAACTGTTCAAATTATAACGGCCCTTTAAACGGTAATGCCCCCGTTAACTAATTTTCAAATGGGTCAGGCTCGGGGGACACCCATTTTTTACCCCCATTTTGGCGTACCCACATAGAAGATGAATCAATCAATGGCTGATTTTTGGTCGGGATGATCTCCTCACCATATAGATCACCCCAACAAAAAATCAGCCCATTCTGAAATTTCTAGCCCCAACGGTCCATAATTTTTCAGCTTCTAAACCAGCCTATGAATTTGAGAATAATTTGAATTTTTGTGAGGACGATCTCCTCACCAAAAATCAGCCATTGATTCATCTTCTAGGTGGGTACGCCAAATGGGTGTCAAAAATTGGGGTAAAAAATGGATGTCCCCCGATCCCGAACTGGAGTAGAACTTTGCTGACGGAGTCATCACGTGGCACACTCTTAGAGATTGCTAACTTTATGGATGTTTGACCTAAACCTAGGTGGACCTATAGACTGAAAAATTATCTTGGAGATGTTTTCATGGATTGATTTTTAACCATGGAATTTTGGAATTATAAAGGTTTGAAATCACTAAGAGTGTGCCAAGTGGCTCATACTTTTGTCCGTCATCACGTCTATCAGCAAAGTTCTACTCCCAAAACTGTAATGGCTTTTATTTCCGTTATAATGGTTATTATTTTTTAAGAAAAAACTTATATCATTTTTAGAGTTATTTTGAAAAAATAATATTCTAATCTTTTCTAACTTCAAATGTAATTGATATGATGTCAAGTTCCTAAATTCGTACATTAAAATATCTCTATCTATGCACGAATCTCAAGGTGTGATTTGGGAACAAAACTCAATGCACCACGAGATTTGTAAATCATTTCAAAAATATCGATCCAACAACAATCATACCCATAAAAAGCCTATACCTCAACTACAAAATAACTCGTTACTAAGGCTACTTACAAATCAAACTACCTACCAAACTAACTAGTTAAATCAAATCCACATGCATTAAATCCCTCAAACACTTTATGCAATAGGAAGAAAGTTTTCAACAAAGGTAGGTATAGCGTACTTGGTAAGATCGGCACACATTAACCATGCGTACATGATACGGTGTGGTGCACGTGTTAACAAATAACATAACAATCACACATAATCAATGTTGCATATTTACAGTGTTGACAAATGTTTGTATACTAACAAATAAATAAAATTCCACGATCACATAAGAATACACTGAAACTCAAATTTAATACAATCTTTATGTAAAGTGTTCGACACACGGACAATCAAGTGATCATTGACAAGTTTAAGGCTTTTCACCTAAGGGACTCTCCTTATTCCCTACTTGCTTATAACTTTAGGATCGTACACAACCACCCAAAGACTTACCTGAAATGTTCAACACTTCGGACAAACCTTAACATGAAGGTATACTCAACTTACTCATAATATATCATAATCTCATGAAAACGAACAATAACAAAATAAACCATAGTTGTCATGTTCTGACTTGGGATCCAAGAACTAACCCGTTATCCATGGGTCGACCTCGAAACCCAAGGTTAAGCATGGGGTTAATCATATGAAAGATAGGTCTAAGCAATTGTAGTATGACTCCATGGTCAAACACCACCTATATGTCTCTAACCAACCTTGGTCAAGTCTTGTTAATCTAAGGTCAAGTCTAGTCGAATACTAACATTAGACAACGAAAGAAGAGAGAACCCCAAAGTTAAACACAAACAAAATATAAAACATTCGATCTTAAAAAAATCATAACTTGATCGTTCTGAATTGAAACGGAGTAATCTCAAAGGCTGTCTGACCTAAAGTCAAATGAACTCTATTGGAAAAATACCTCTAGTATGAAAATCCAGATCTATCTCAAAGATCCAAAATGTTTTTCCTAGAAATATCGTTGTAAAAATTGGATAGATTAAAATTTTCTTTCTTAGTAAAATAACTCTAGGAATTTTTGTACACATAAAAAACATGCAAATCCAAAGGGGTCTGAAAGTTTATACTTTTATGATATTTTAAAAATATAACCTAACCTAGTCTCTATAGTCAAATTTAATCGAACATGGTTCAACATGCATGGGGATTTTTGAGTTTTCTCATATAACCCAAATTCGTTAGTCTGCACAATAAAATTCATAACAAAAATTCTATATAAGCTATGAGGACTTCCCAAATAGTTTTGGAAACTAGACTCGAAGAGCTACAACTTTTTTTTTCAAAAAACATAATTTCAAGTTCTAGTACATTCTATTTGGGCATCGCGATAGAAGATTCCTCTACAGGAATATGCTGACTTACTGAAGCAGTCCAAACCTGAACCTCAATGGAGGGGTTAGGGTCAAAATAAAAATTTAAAACTATATTATAAAATAGCCCTATCAATTAGAGTAATCTCCAAAATCAGGACTTTTGAGATCAAAGTTATGACGAAAATACTCAAGTAGTTCAGAAAAGTTTGAAATTAAGAGATACAATATGCAATCAAAACTCCATGAAACATCATAAGGAGAAAGTGATAAACATCAAAGAAAAAATAATAAACATCTCAAAACCCTAAACATGATCTTTTAAGTACAACAACAATCAAATTCAAAAAAAATAAAGTGTTAATGGCAAATCTAAGAGAAGAATCTTTTGGTTCACCAAGGGTTTTCCCAAACCGTAAATTTTTTAGAGAAAAGAAGAGAAAGAGATTATTAATATTTGATGAACTAAAAAGTAATTTTCTTCACTTTAAAGGTGTTTAAATACAACTTCTCTAAAAGCTTTAAAGGTGTTTAAATACAACTTCTCTAAAAGCCCTAAATCGAGTCAATTGTGGACTAAAAATGGGCTTAAGGTCTAAGTGTATCAACTAGGCTTCTTTATGGGTTATATACAGACCCAGAAAGTCTCTAACTTAACTTTAAAAGCCCACCCACCAAAACACAACACAAATAATTCACAACAAGCATAATTAATAACTTATAGTTAATAATTAACCGTAATAATAAATAGAATAATTAATCCATGGAATTATAATCTATTATTCTAAAAGAAAATTTATCTTCGAAATTGGCATACTTCAACAGAAAATAAATGTGGATACTTCAAACGAACATCTGCCTCCAACTCCCACAAGGCATCGTCCACGTCACGAGGGTTCTATTGGACTTTTACCAATTGGATAACCTTTGTGTCAGTATCTGCTCATTCTTATCAAGGATATTCAACATCTCCTTGACATAAGATGCATTTAGCTTCAGTCCTAAGGCCAGAAAGTCAATGGTATGAGAAGTGTCCCTGATATACTTCTTCAGCTTTGAAATATTAAATACATCATGCACACTAGACAAATGAGGTGGCAAGGCAAGTCGGTAGGTGACCACCCCAATCCTCTCTAAGATCTTGAAATGCCCAATGTACCTCGATGATAGTTTTGTCATCTTCTTTCCTAAATATCATGATCATCGATTGTGAATTTCAAACCCCTCCTACGCATATCTACATAGAGTTCTGAATTTTGTTCGACCCTTGCGAACAGGGCCTCGAGGTCGACGGGACGATTCTTTGTGAGGGATCTATAGAGGTCCGAGGCGACGGGCATTGCCTTCATATATGTTGTGATGGCATGTTTATCGTCGCAATCTTCCATGGTGATCATTATGTTTTGGAATCGTTTGGTGAAGTCCCACACATTCTCTTTCTAGTATTTCCTCACGTCGACGTCTTTGCGGTGGAGCATGTTATAAGAATATTGTGAAATGAAGCGTGAGCTTAATTCTAAGAAAATCATGTACTAACCTCAATGGTAGTTGGTTGAACAAGACAAGTGCCTCATTGCACCAAGTTGATTGATACATCCGGCACATCAGTCTGTCATTGAATTCCCATATAGTCATGGCTTTGCAAAAGCGGAGGACATGACTCACGGGGTCTGACATGAAATAATCGGTCCATTCGTTTTTACTGAAGAATACCTAGAAAGGGGGATGTGATTAGGTATTCAAAAATTAATCTAACCTATCATAAGTTTATTGGTCAAGGTAAGGTGATAAACTCGCATGCCTTAGTTGATTGATAAAATGATTATCTCAACCAATTCAAATTAAATATACCTCTGTGGTATATTATCTTTTCGTCATTTGATTTAATCAATATAATTAGTGGAACAGCAATCAAACATCCACAAGACAAAGAGTTTTTACGTGGAAACCTTAGCCAAAAAAAATCACGGAACCACGTTCAGACGGAAAGTATCACTAACAAGAAAGTTAAACGAAATAGAAGTTACCTACACAACACCGTTGCAAATGCAGCTTCCAACCTTAGCCAAGGCCCACTACCGATGCTTTCACGTCCTCTGAATCAACGATACGATTCCACGCGCGTCCTCCCAATCAAGAAGTCTTGTCCGCTTGTTTAGTTTGGTACTCCCCAAACCTACCTTCGATCAGTACTTTCTGATTTTAATTCTCAACACTTCAGTCTCTACTGAAGGTGAATGATTCAATACACCTGAACCCCAAGTCGCTCAAATAGTGTTGAGACGCATTGGTACTCTCAGACTTGTTAGATTTAAGATTCTAAGTGAAAAACCTAAGGTAAGTGAAGATCAAGCACTAAGTTATGATCAAAGAGAAAATAAAAGCTCTCAAGAAATAGTAATGAAGCTTTGAACTTTTCTTCTTCGAATAGACAACTCTTAATAAATAAAACTCTCTATTTTGTGTGTTAATTGTGTAATCTGTAAGTCCAAATAAATGTTATATTTATAGAGTTTCGTAGCCCTGAGGCATAAGAGAGTTGGGAATGTGGAACCTTGAATTTTGGATCTGAAAAGACCTATTCGGGCATAGTCCAATCGATTGGGCTTTTGGTCCAATCCATTGTATTCTTGGTCCAATCGATTGGGCCAGTACGAATGGGTTTTTCCTTCGTGAATCCAATCGATTGTACCAAGGGTCCAATCAACCGGACTTGAAACAGGTTCTGTTCCGTAGGGTCCAATCGATTGATCAGGAAGATTCAATCAATTTGACATACCCCCATAGTCAAACTCTTAACTAGACTCGGGTTTGTCGTCTAACTAGGTTTGACCATTATATTTTATTCATTTAAAACATATTCCTATGGTCGCTAAGTCACTTACCTTCCTATGCAAGCGCGCACGATCTTTAACGAACAAATGGACAGTTACTCAGATGACTCCTGTCATCAACCGTCTGATTCTTGTTGTCTTTGTCTTTTAGTCTTCATGTAATCGGCAAAGTTGTGTACCACGACATCTTTAATGCTACAATGATGCTCGTAGGAATGGTTACAAGAATGTTTTGTGTCACATGGAATCTTTGTCAAACTAAAATATGAAATTATTCTTTACACGACACTCCTGTGAATGTTGTGAATTTTAGGTAAGAAAATGAAGTTGGTGCATGATATTGCTGGATGCTTTCACGAAAGGCGAATCCCATGGTATTCTAGTGGCAACGGCTGCCATGCAATCGGCCAAAGTTTCTTTATTTTCGAGCGGCTTTGCTACTAGCTCGGTGAGTTGTCCCCGAGTGACCGGCAAAGATGTCGACTCGTTCTCGCAGAAATTCGACGCTTGCGGGATTTTTTTGATGATACCGGGGGTAGGATCCTCAACTCGTTGTCCTTGGCCACTGTGCGCGTGGCCGATGGACTCACCCCTAAGCGGGATGGACACCTTCTGGGCTCTCTTGGCATCTTCCAGGATTGGTAGATTGCCAAACTGCGTGGTCTCATTTTTGTTTGCAGGGGATCCCAAGTTGGATTTCCCCGACATTGTGTTGCTGCGGCAACTCTTGCTTGGCCCCTGGTACCTTCTTTGCCCCGTGTTCTTGGATGGGACATTTATAGAAACACGATCTATTTTCATTGGTTGTTTCTCAAGCCGACGCCTTAGCCTCGTGTTCTCATCCTAGAGTTGTATGACCAAGACTTGTTGGACGTCCTATTCATCCCGCATCTGACGATTTTCAATTATTGTGTCCTAGAGGTCAAGCTGGAGGTCGGCCTCCCTGCCGTTTCGCTTAGTGCGATGTGTGTTCACCATCTCTTTGATTCCGATCCTTCTTTGGTTGTATGTTTTTTGAGTTCCCACAGATGGCGCTAGAAGATGTGGGGCAAAATCTTAGATTTCGCTCACACAATCCCCGAGGAATCGGATACATGCGTGCGACTGAGCTAGCGGGCAATTAGGCCATACTCCCTTGATCTTCAAACACCTGCAAGAAATATTACTCGTATGTTGGAGAGTGAAAGCAGTTTCTGATATCCTGCTCACTTTTACCGAGGAATGTTCGACTTTTACTACTTTCTTCACCTTGAAGGTTGTGCCCTGGATGGGCGGGGTACCTATAGATAGCACTCCAACGTTCAAGTCAGCAATTGATAGAAATGACTGTCGGCCGATTGTAGAACTCGTCGGAAAAGGAGTGAGAGGAGACTGAACAGGAAACGATCTCAATCAGAAGATCTGAGAATCCGATCAGGTCTCTTTCTTTCTTTCCTCAAGTATTGATTTAATGAATTTTTCTGGATCTCCTTTTTAGTTGGTGGCTCCCTCTATTTATAGGCTTCTTCGTCGAGAGTGTATAACTGCTTTGGGAGCGTATAACTGCTTCTGTATAGTTTTCTGTTAGATCCCCCATTTTGCGGGGGTTAGTTAGAATAACCGTTTAGCCGGATAACAGTTTGTGAGAGGGGGAATCCACGGCCGTCTGTTCAGGGCCTAGATCCCTTCTCTTTCAACGAGCCTACCTTTCAGGAGATTTTAGAGAGTTGCCGGCATGCATTTTGTTCTTATCCGAGCTTGTCGGATGAGTCCCGACGTATCAATACCTAGTAGACACAAGGGGTTTCTATTGGCAGGGTTGCCGACATGGTCGTTCGATGTATATGAGTTAGTCGACATTGTTGTTGTATGTAGTCGGCCTGATAATCCCATGTCGTGATGATATTTTTTATTCGAAAAAGTCGTGGCGTCTATCTAACCAAAGGAAATGTTGCCGACGTAGACCCCATTGCGTATTTCGTTCGGACGATGATAAAGGTGATGTGCCAACAAGGTATTGCCTTGTCGGCCCAATCAGATCAGTTTGTCGGATTAATTAGTTTGATTGTATCGGGATGTGGGTTTAAACCCGGGAGATGCATCCCCGACTGTGTTCGGTTCTTCTGTCCTTGCTCCCGTATGGTCGTAATGATGCGCTATGGACCCGTGGCACGTGTCTTCATCTGGTATGTTTGAAAAATAGTGTACCCACCACAGATTGGAAGGTAAAGGTTACCTCAGAGGTTGACTATTGAAATAAAAATCTTTTAAGTTGGCCGAATTATGGCAAAATGTTGGTATAGAAATTTATGAGCTTCCATTGAAGGAGTAGTTGACGTTTTTCATAGCGCCTTCCATCATTCTGGCAACTATGCAAAATTTTGATGGTAATGGTTGAGGTGATTGAGAAGATCTCTAAGAGATTGAAGTTTCATATAAGTTTGTTAGCAAGGTCGAAATCAATCACATGAGTTTGAAACATAAGCACGGAGGAATGGATTGTCATGTCTGACTTTATTTGTGGGACTAGGGCCCTTTTGCTTGTTCATTGAAGAAGACTATCACACATAAAATGGATTACAAGTGGCAATGTAATCCAAATTCCAATCGACTATGGGATGGATGGAGGTGGAATTTCATGGCAAACTTAATTACCCATTGTCCTAGAATATCAATAAATTTCTATGGGTCGGGCTCCGTTGACAGATAAAATAACAGGGACACAATATGAACCACGTGGCACACTGTTACAGGACTCTGACTGTATGGATGTTTGTACCAAGGTTTAAAGGAGGCCGTTTTAACGGTTAAACGGACTGGGGCCGTTACCGTTTAAACGGCCGTTAAAACGGATTGAAACGGCCTGGGCCAAAAATGAACGATTAAAAAATGAAAAAAATGGCGCTGAAATTCAAATTTTGAAATTGGAAAATTAAAACGGAATTAAAAGGATTTAACGGCAGTTTTTTTCACAATTTTTTTCAGAATTAAACGGCCGTTAAAACAAAAATACGGCCGTTTTTTTCAAAACCGTTAAAACGTGTTTAAACGGTTTTAACGGAAACGGGCTTGGGGCGTTACCGTTTAAACGGCATGGTTTGTACTATCCCATGGCTGACCTACAAACCAAAAATCAGCCTGATTAGTGATTTTTAGGCTTTGGATTGGACTTATTTTCATGGGCTGATCTCAACTGTGGGAATTTGAACAGTATTTGAGGTACAAAGATGCAACACTTATAAATCACTAATCAGGCTGATTTTTGGTTTGTAGGTCGACCATGGGATAGGACAAACATCCATACGGTCAGAGTCCTGTAACAGTATGTCACGTGGTTTATATTGTGTCCCTGTCATTTTATCTGTCATTGTAGATCTGTCCAAGGTTTAAAGGGGACCGTTATAACGGTATAACAGACTGGGGGCTTTACCGTTTTTTCCGTTATAACGAAAAAAAACGCTCAGGGGCAAAAATGGAAAAATAACGAAAAAAATGGCGCTGAAATTCAAAATCAAATTTTGAATTTTAAAATTTGAATTTCAAATTTTCAAAAATGGAAAATAACGGAAAAAAACAGAATATAACGGAAAATAACGAAAGTAACGGCCGTTATTTTCTGGGTGTTTTAACGGTCCATAACGTAACGGGGTAGGTCCGAATCCGTTATAACGGCCGTTTCTTAAACCTTGGATCTGTCAACGGAGCCTGGCCCAATTTCTCTATGTTTCATCCGAGAATTTTAGATTTTGAAGAGTAGGGGAAATAAAAATTTTATCCAAAAATAGTAAAGAAAATAATCATATGGGTTATAGCATGGTATAAAAAAGTGTTACAATTGGAAGTTATAACACCCGTTATGACGGTAACACTACAAGATCGTTACATTATTTGCTAAATACACCAAAAACAAAAATATAGGACTTAATTAATGTTATAATTAACTGTCATTATTTTGAAAATAACAGCTGCTATAATGTCCGTGATCCTTTATGTTACCGTTATTGATGTTATTTTGAAATTAAAATAAAAAATTAATATTTTGATGTTACTATGATGTAACCCGTTATAACAAGGTATATATCGATAGTGTTACCTGTCCATTATAACGGTCCAATTTAAACCTTGGTTTATAGATCTTGGGGAAGGCCAATTTGATCTTTTGAAGAGTCAATTGGAATTTTGAGTGACTCATTAATTAATGAACCAAATCTATTTAAAAAATAACTGTTTGGTCCAAGGTTTAAAAATCGGCCGTTATAACAAAAATAACGGCCTTTATAACAGATTCGGACCTACCCCGTTACGTTATATATGCACCGTTAAAACGCTGGAAAAAATATTTTCCATTTTTTCCATTTTTTTCCATTACATTCCGTTTTTTTCTGTTATTTTCCGTTTTTGAATTTCAGCACCCTTTTTTCTGTTTTTTCTGTAATTTTTTATTTTTTTCACATTTTTTTTCATTTTTGCCCCTGAGCGTTTTTTTTTTTTTTTTTCCGTTATAAGGGAAAAAACGGTAACACCCTGGTTTGGACTTTGAAAGTTCTTGTCTTAAACCCATTTCTCGTCTTTTTGACCATTTCTTTTACTCTATTTTTTTTTTAACCCAAATCGTTTTAAACTCGTATTTTTTAATAGGTGAATTTTTGCCGCTTCATGATTGGCTAACTATGATCATGCCTTGAGCAGCTGTGACTTGGACTCTTACTATGGCCTAGAGTTGTGGACCCACATACCATGTTATCTCACTAGTGATAAACATTGGCATGGGTTATTCATGTGGCCCCACAAGTTGCGTCTCATGACGATTCAGTAGGGGAGTCGAATTTTGATTACTTACTGTCAAACACTACTTGAAAACGGGAATGGACCAGAGGGAATTACATGGGGAATGTCCACGGGCACACATACGCGCGACTTCTTGTCCTCCAATATTTTTGTAGTTGCATGCATTGGCACAACCCAAATGCATGACTACACTGTGTCGTGCCTAGCCG
This sequence comes from Euptelea pleiosperma, assembly GCA_035048495.1. Lineage (NCBI taxonomy): Eukaryota > Viridiplantae > Streptophyta > Magnoliopsida > Ranunculales > Eupteleaceae > Euptelea > Euptelea pleiosperma. The sequence continues at coordinate 21,301,396 of CM068544.1, read as the reverse complement.
TGAGGCCATGGCCAGCCCGTTTTTCCAGTCCCAGGCCCACCTCCGCTAAGTGTTGGCCATGGGCTTAGCATTTTGGAGCTCGACCCGACCCCATTCCGGCCCATGAGGCCCAACTCCAGCCCGATTCGGGTATGGTCTGCTAGGCCATACAGTTGAATAATGTTTCCCCTCCCTTTTGTGCTAACTGGTCATAAATTTGACTGTTGGACACCTTAGCCTGGCCCAGCTCACATAAGGGCTGAGGACTGGGCCCTTACTTGGGATTTAGCTTGTGGCCCGGCCCGTTTAAATCTCAGCCCATTAGGACCCTGGCTTGCTAACAGTCTGGCCCGCTTACACTCCATGTCGTCCCCCATTACACACCAGCCAAACGCACCCTAAGTTGCATGATACCAATTTATTTTGGAATTATTTGAATTGCGTTTTGGTACACATTGATTTTAGGGCTGCAAATAACACCAATCTAGAGCAGAACTTTGCTGACTGACACCAGTTGGCAAAGTTATTTATCGCCTACAGTATGAGCCACGTGGCATATTCTTAGTGATTTCTGACCATATGGATGTTTGGCCGAACCCTAGATGGACATACAAACCAAAAATTAACTTGAATTAGAGAATTCTAAGCATTGGATTGGAGTCATTTTTATGGGTTGATTTTTAATCACGGAATTTTAGCATTATTGACCATTATTTAGGGTACAAATATCCAAAGGTTTGAAATCATTAATCGGGCTGATTTTTGGTCTGTAGGTCCACCTAGGGATTGGCCAAACATCCATATGGCCAGCATCATCTAAGAGTATGCCATGTGGCTTATATTGTGAGCGGGTGGTAAAGTTCTACTCCGCCAATTTAGCTTAGTAGACCTTGATTTTGGGGATTATGTGACCCCCTCTCACAGGCATGTCGTGCGCTTCAACAAACATGCTGAGAAATTTTTTGAAGCAGCGAAGCAGTGGCCAATCAAATGGTGCTACAATCCGCTCATGCTTTTGAACAAAACCAAAAATGCTTGCTAACAGTCCAGCACACTTACACCATATCTATTCTACTATATAAAGAGAGAAGGTCTTTCTTGCCTTAAAAACGGATGTAATCTCAAAATTACCCATACTTTACCCAAAATGCCCTTCTTATGTTCTTTAACATTTTAAGTATTTTACTTTTTAAGGGTACTTTAGACTTTACACACATTTTTCTTTTCAGTCTTTATCAGCACTCAGCAGTTGACATCAGTGTGTCAATGACATCTCATTCAATATTACACAAATAAAAATATTATTCTTAATATAACCATCAAATTTCTTAAATTGACAAAAATATTGCTTCTTTCCTTTTTTGAAATTTCTTAATTTATAAGGCTCATCTGGTCATTCAACATTTTCATATTTCAATGCATCAGTGAAAGCATTTATTGAGCCTCCTACGTAACTTTGTCCCTGGAAAAATTAGATGATGGTGCCCATCATCAAAGTTGATGATGGATCCACAGTGTGAGCCACATGGCACACTATTAGAGGTTACTGACTGTATGGATGTTTGATCCATCCTTAGATAGACTTACATGATAAAAAAAATAAGCTTGATTTATTGAATTCTAACCTTTGAATCTGAGTAACCAAAATAATGCTAGAAATCCACAATTTAAAATAAGCCATGGAAAGGACTTTAATCCAACGAATATAAATTACTAATCAAGATGAATTTTGGTATGGAGGTCCAACTAGGGATGTGAAAAACATCTATACGGCCAGTGGTCTCTAAGAGTGTGCCATGGGGCTCATAATATGGTCCGTCATCAACGTGGATGTTTTAAAAACAAAAAGTTAATTATTACCCGTACATACCTCATTATTAAAATAGTAATGATCACATGGTTTAATAGCCATGGATGTTAACATGTTGCATAGTGGTGTCGATCTGTCATTGACCAAATAATACTTAGTAAAAAACAAACCATTAAAAAGACACTAATCCATTGATAGAAATAACTAATTAGGATGAATTTTTGTGTGTTAGTACACCTAGGGATGGGCGAAACATCTATACGATCATGGATCTCTAAGACTATGCCATGTGTAAGGTGCTGCCACTTGTAACAGGATTGGGATATGCAGACTCCCATTTTGACTCATATTTTCACTCATGTTCTCATTTGTGAATCCCGAGATATTCAATGGTGATTTTGCGTGCTAAGTTGGCATTCACTTTATTGTGAGTCCTTGGAACCTGTTCCTAATAAATATAATTAATTTCCACATTTACATTAGATTATCATTTTTGGGCCAAAAAGAGTCTTTTGTGAGTACAAAAAAAAGATTTTTTTTTCAAAATAAATAATTGTTTGGATGATAATTTTCCAAAAAGATTTTATTTCATAAATATATTTTACTAAGCAAGTTTTTTTTTTTTATGGAAAAAGAGATAAAAATTATTTTTTCAGTTAAAAAATATTTTTTATTTTATTTTGGAAGCTCAATGAACATAACAGACAAAGAAACCCTGAAGCTCTGAGGGCTCTCGTGAATTATAGTGGTGGGGCTAAACACCACTGTCACTCTCATCAATCTTGACCAATCAAGATGATTTTTGGTGTCTATATCGACCACGTGGTCAATGGGCCCAATAAAATGCGATAGGTAGGGCCACTCATCAACTGCATCGAGAGTTCCATGCAGCAAAGATTTTCCTCATTCTCTTATCTCGAAAGTTTTTTTTTTCTGTTTCCCATGAAAGATTAAAGACCATTTAGTTGGACATTTACAGAATTACCCCTAATCAAAGGCCATTCATTTAGAAGATTTTAGGTGAGGAAGGGTATTTCAGCCATCTGAAGAGAAATTTAACGGCTACTAGTCTCTAACGGTCCAATCGTCACCAGTCCCACTTTTTCTTTTCCCGCCAAAATTGAAACAACCTCTCAATGGATATACCTGCGTCAATAAGCCTACAAAAAACACCTCTCTTGCTCAAACAAACTCAATGCAAAGACCCAAAAACCTGGAATTCAATCATTCGAAGCCGCACGAAGCAGAAAGATGACCAAGCAATCCTCAATTCATATACCCAAATGGAAATTTTAGGCGTTTTGCCTGATAGTTCCAGTTTGCCTCTTGTTCTCAAGGCCTGCACTAGGCTACAAGCTGTCGAAAGAGGAAAGAAAATACACTCTGATATTCAGAGCACACAATTAGTCGAAGACGTTCGTGTTCGAACTGCTCTTATCGATTTCTACTGTAAATGTGGGCTTATCGAAGAAGCTCGCCAGGTGTTTGAAGAAACGACAAACAAAGATATAATTTCTTGGAATGCCATGCTTTGTGGATGTGTTGGAAGTTCTCAGTACTACGATGTTATTGAGCTGTTCTTGCGGATGCAAAGAGAGAATCTCAAACCCAGTTCAGTTACACTGGTGAGTCTGCTTTCGGCATGTGGGGAGCTGTCCGAATTGATATTAGGACAAGAGATACATTGTTATTGTTTGAGAAACGGGCTGTTCGATTTAGATCCTCACATGGGCACTGCTTTGATTGGCTTTTATTCAAGGTTTGATGTGAGGGTCTCGCGCCTTGTGTTTGATTTGATGGTGCTGAGAAACATTGTAAGTTGGAATGCCATGATCTCAGGGTATTTTAATGTAGGAGATGCCTCTGAAGCTCTGAGGCTCTTTGTACGAATGGTAATAGATGGGATTAAACCGAGCTCTGTTACAATCTTGGTTGCTGTCCAGTCTTGCATGGATTCCAGGTCTCTTGAATTGGGAAAGCAAATCCACCAACTTGCTATTAAATTTGGGTTTTCCTTTGATTTATTCATAGTGAATGCTTTGATTAATATGTATGGTAAGAATGAAAATTTAGAATTTTCATGTGAGCTGTTTGAAACCATCCCCACCAGAGATATTGCTTTATGGAACACTATGCTGTCGGCATATAAGGAATGTGGATCCCATGATGAAGCATTCACTTTGTTCAGTAGAATGCGATCAGAAGGTGTTATAGAAGATATGACCACAGTTGCCATTGTATTGTCAATGTGTGCAGAATCCACTAGTGGCTTGGGGAAGGGGAAAGGATTGCATGCTCATGTAATCAAGAGTGGAATGAAGCTGGATGTTTATCTTGGAAACGCACTGCTGAGCATGTACTCTGATCTAAATAATGTGGAATCTGCTCAAAAACTGTTTGATGAGATGAGTGATTCAGATGTGGTGTCATGGAACACTATGATTCTGGTGTTGGCTCGTAACAAGTTGCTGGGTCAGGCTTGGGACCTCTTTGGGTGTATGCGACAATCCAATGTCAAACCAAACTCTTTCACAATGGTTGCTATTCTTGCTGCATGCAAAGATGGAATATGTCTGAATATCGGACGTTCCTACCATGGGTATGTAATAAGACATGGTCTTGAAGTAAACTCATCGTTGTGTACTGCAATCACAGATATGTATATGAGCTGTGGAGATGAAGCAACTGCAAGGCGTCTTTTCGAGAGCTTTCCTGACAGAGATTTGATCTCGTGGAATGCCTTGATCACCAGTTATGTTCAGAACAACCAACCCAATGAAGCTTTGTTACTCTTCCATCAGATGATCTCTGAAGTGGAGCCCAACTTGGTCACTATCATAAATGTTCTGTCATCTTGTACTCATCTAGGCAATCTACCGCAAGGTCGACACATACATGCATATGCTACACGAAGGGAGTTTGCACTGGATTTCCACGTTTCCTTGGGGAATGCTCTTGTGACAATGTATGCAAGATGTGGTAGTATGTGTGATGCTGAAAAGGTCTTTAAAAGCCTTGTGAGAAAAGATGTTATCTCATGGAATGCCATGATTGCTGGATATGGTATGCATGGATGCGGCAAAGATGCTCTCCATGCCTTCTCGCTAATGCAAAAAGATGGTTTAAGACCAACCAATGTTACTTTTGTTTCGGTTTTATCTGCTTGCAGCCATTCTGGTTTGATAGAGCAGGGTTGGCAGCATTTCCATTCCATGAGTCGGTATTATAATATAACACCAGAGGTTGTTCACTATGCTTGCATGGTCGATCTGCTCGGACGTGGGGGCTGCCTACATGAAGCTAGAGAATTTATCAATTCGATGCCCATCAAACCAGATGCATCTGTCTGGAGAGCTCTGCTTGGTGCTTGTCGGGTTTATTCTGAAATCGAACTAGCTAGAACAGTATTCGAAAAGCTTGTTGAATTAGAACCCATCAATGTCGGAAATCATATTTTGTTATCTAATATCTATGCTGCAGCAGGTATTTGGGGAGAAGTCAGGAACTTGAGAGCACAACTCAAGGAGAAGGGTTTAACAAAGCCTCCTGGAAATAGTTGGATTGTTATTAGAAGCAGAGTGCACTCATTTACTGCTGGGGATAGATCTCACCCCCAGTCTGACAAGATATACACAGAATTGAGTTGGTTGACTGCTTCTGTCATGGAAACTGGATATGCTCCTGATCAACGTTGGGTGTTGCATGATGTAGAGGATGAGGAGAAAGATCACAGGCTCTTTAGCCATAGTGAGAAGCTGGCAATTGCGTTTGGGCTGCTTAATATGAGTGGTGGAGCCCCGATCTTGATTACCAAGAATCTCAGGGTGTGTGGCGATTGCCACTCGTTCAGTAAGCATGTCTCTAAATTCACTGGGAGGGAAATAATTCTCAGGGATACAAGCCGTTACCATCATTTTGTCAATGGTGTCTGCTCATGCAAGGACTATTGGTGAGTCCCAAGGATACCAGGAGATATAATTTTCTAGTTTGGGAGGGTCAATGCTTTGTTGGCATGATCACCAAATGAGCAAAACCCAAAATAATGGTGGCATTTGCTACAAATAGTTGCTCCAGTACATCTCAAAACAGAGAGTACATCCATCTCAACCTTGCCGAATCAGTGATGCCTCACAAGTGTCTATATCAACACTGGTGTGCACATCCAAAAATAGATAATCTCAGATTGTTTGATCAGTGTGGAATGTAATTGGAAGAGGAAAGAAGAAAGTGGGAGTGTGGCGAGGGAAGTGGATCTGTTGGGTTCTAACAGGGCTGGTTGGACGGACTAAATGGGTGGGGTTACTTGTTTTGTTCCAAGTCTTCCGACTAGGGACCAATTCCATGTAGGAAGTGTCAGGACCAGTTGTTACCGGTCGGTCAATGTTGCTACCAATGGCATGAGAAGGAGTGATCTCCTCCATGAAGAACCCAGATGAAGACGAGTGAACCAGCAAACTTTAGAGAGCAACAATCAGCTAGTAATAGTGATGCACACCTGTGAGGGAGGAAAGCCTAGGAGAGAGAGAAATCTTAGCCATGAAATAGAAAATCTCATCGCACAAGAGTCTTTTTTGTACTTACCATTTGTCAAAATCATTAATGATAAATTTACTGAATGATATTGCTTTATCAATTTTTCCATGCCACTGCTTGGGTGCTTGTTTTAATTCATTTAACGATTTAATTAACTAATGCAGTTTATGTTCTAGATCTTGAGGTACAAAGCCTTCTAGCTGGTCTATATAATTTTTTTCATTTAATTCACTATTTAGAAAAGCAATTTTTTTTTTTACTTCCATTGGATGTATATACCAAGGTTTAAAGGGGACCGTTATAACGGTATAACGGACTGGGGGCGTTACCGTTTTTTCTGTTATAACGAAAAAAAACACTCAGGGGCAAAAATGGAAAATAACAGAAAAAAAACAGAAAAAATGGTGCTGAATTTTAAAATTTGAATTTCAAAATTTCAAAAATGGAAAATAACGGCCGTTATTTTCTGGGCGTTTTAACATTCCATAACAAGTCCGAATCCGTTATAACGGCAGTTTTTTAAACTTTGGTATATACCACTATTGATATTAAGGTAATTCCTCTTACTGATGATAAGTGTCAATGATCCATCTAGATTCAAATTTCTTTTAAATATCCATTTACAACCAATTAGTTTACTCGTAAAAGGTAGGTCGACTAACTAAGAAAATTTATTCCATCTCACTATTTACAGCTTCCTTTTAAAAAGGAACATGGAGGACCTCATTCAATGTTACGACCTTGTCAGACGTGTATTTTAAAATCACCTTCCCCTACCAATAGCTGCAGATGCAAACAAGTATCACATGGAAAGTTTTTTCTCCATCTCCCACTGGGTTATAGGAGGAGAAGACACTCTTATCTGCATAGATGCGTCTTGTGACTTCTGTGTCTACCTACCAGTAACAATTTGGGACATAACAGTTTTATTATCCTCCATCTTCCAACTCTAAATTTTATTGCTCCTACATCTTCTGTCTTGTATTTTCTTTTCTAATGTTAGACATAATTCTTTAATAATTTTAATAGCAACAAAGAAATCATCCTGATATTACTATCTATGCTCAAGTTGTGTGAACATACTGAATGATCTGATGGATGACAACATGGTGGGCCATGTCACAACAGACTGTTTGAGAAATAATTTGGGGTTGTGTCATCATTTAGGGGGTGTTTGGGAATGAGAAGTAAAAGCACTTCTACTTGTAGTAGAAGTTACTAGTTGACTTTTTACCTAAAAAAAAGTCGTAGAAATTAAAATCGATTGTCGGGTGGCATTCTAATTTTGGAGAAGTAATTTCTCTTAGAAGTTAAAAGCTAAAAAAATTAGCTTCAGTTTTAAGTTTGTTTTTAACTTTTCAAAAGTAAAATAGGAAACATATCCATACTAACTTTTTAGCTTATAAAAGCCAATAAGTTACTTATTTTTGTGTTGCCAAACGCTCCCTTAGTAAATCAAACTGAAACTAATTTTAGATTGTGTTATTGTAAAATTATTCAAACTGATACATGTAGTTAGACCCAAGCCCATCCATTACATGCCCAACATTTTACACCCAAGCCCAGCCCAGTAAGAGATGTAATGGGTCGGGTCACTAGGTTTGGGTCGGGCTAAGGTAATTTTGTTAAAACTTAAGCACAAACCTGGCAATTTACCTAGCGGGTATCAAATTTAACCAAGGCCCATCCCATTGAGCCTATAAATGCACCCTAAAACGACGGGCTAAAAATGCATGGTAAGAGGTGGGAATCCCCTCCTTTCGTGTATTTGTAATAAAAATAACTGCTAATATATCTTAAGGGTCGGGCTCTGTTGACAGATCTAAAATGACAGGGGCACAATATAAGCCAGGTGGCACACTGTTACAGGACTCTGACCGTAAGGATGTTTGTCCTATCCCATGGTCGACCTATAAACCACAAGTCAGCCTGATTAGTGATTTATAAGTGTTGCATCGTTGTACCTCAAATACTGCTCAAATTCCCACAGTTGAGATCAGCCCATGAAAATAAGTCCAATCCAAAGCCTATAAATCACTAATCAGGCTGATTTTTGGTTTGTAGGTCCACTATGGAATAGGACAAACATCCATACGGTCAGAGTCCTGTAACAGTGTGCCACATCGCTTATATTGTGTCCCTGTCATTTTATCTGTCATTTTAGATCTGTCAACGGAGCCCGACCCATAACTTAATTCTTCACTAAATTAGAAGTTTTAGAGCTGCTTTTGACTAGGGGGTTATGTACTAAAAACATCCCTTGCTGGATACAAACTTTTTATCACTTAAGATCTTCACAATTTTAGCAAGAGTTGGTTTCCTTTTCTTGCTCAACTTGATAATGGGCCCAAATTTGGGTTTTGCAACATATGGGCCCAACTCTTGCTCAGCACCTTTAGAAAAGGTTTGCAAGGGGTCCTATTTCTTATCCTGCTCCATAATTGTCGAGGTGCGTGGATCTCCACGGATCAGACTCGACAATGGGTAACCAAATCCGATTATTTGGGTTCAGGTCGGCTCTGGGTACCCTAGCATTCAAATTATCTAAACCTGATATCCAAATACACTGGTCAGGGTCGTCTCTACCATAAGGCCAATAAGGCGGTCGCCTTAGGCTCCAGGTGAGAGAAGGCCCCAGCCCACTAACCACATGGATATTTAGCCCACCCCTTGTTGGATATACAAACCAAAAATTAATCTAATTAATTATCTCTAGCCATAGATTTTAGTACTTTTTTAGGATTGATTCTAGCCAATGGATTCAAGTATATTTTTTGAGTAGTAAATCCAATGGCTAGAAATCATCAATCAAGCTGATTTTTAGTGTGTTTATTCTACCAATAGGTGGGCTGAACATCCACGCAGTCATTAGGCCCAAAAAATGATCTATGTAGAGCCGCGAGAATGCTTTGCATGGATTGCAACGGAAGAATGGGAGTTCTCTCCATCTAAAATTTTCGCTTTTGATTATCATGAATAGTTGTTAAATAAGATTTTCTACTAGGGTCGAGATGGCCCTGAGCACCATTGCAAAGGATTGTGCGTCAAACGGTATGATTAAGTCATTTCTCGAAGGACATTGCCATGATCGGCTAGTCCAAAAGAATTTTGTTGATGGTGAAACTGTGCTCTGATACCAAAATTGACGTAGAATTGTAAATTAGTTCTAGATGAAGGAGATGATGGGATCTCTCCACCGTCAAGAAGAATCATTCTTCTCTTAGAGATTTCACTTCTCAAAATAAACCCGGTTTAAAATGGATATCAAACAATAGAAAATTGGCAATCAAACATGCCCTAAGCTACTTTCTAACTTTTCTCTCAAGCAATCAGACTAAGTCCACGTTAAAATAAAGGGTCGAGCTCAGGAGCCCCCCTTTTTGTGCCCCCTCTTGGGAGTCGTGTTCTCGGCTGTGGAATCTGAGAATTCAAACGGTGGCTGTTAGTGCTAAGCTGACATCACTTTTGGCTGTGCTAACAACCACCAGATTCTCGAAATCCACGGCCAAGAACAACGTTCTGACATATGCTTCTGTCATAATGCAAAAAAAAAAAGGCCACATGGCATACTCTTAGTGGATGTGACCGTATGGATGTTTGGCCAGTCCCTCAGTGGTAGGAATTCGAGCAATATTGAGCGTTATTTGGGTGCAAAGATCCAAAGGTTGTAAATCACTAATCAGGCTGATTTTTGGTTTATAGGTCCATCGAGAGACTGGCCAAACATCTACGGCCAGGTGGCCTGTGTTTTGCATTGTGACAGAAGTATCTGTCAGAACCCTGTGAGAGAAGTTTTAAGGGGGATTCCTGAGCCTGATCCTAAAACAAAATAAATTCTAACTAATGCTGTGGGGTCCACTTGCTGTGGATAGAATTTAAATTGGAAAAAGATGTAACAAGGTATGCCTGAAACTTTTTCAACTGCGGAAGCACGATTTTTGTTACTCACTGCTGTCATCTGGGCCCATTAACGGCAGGGATGTTTATCCCCTCCTTGGTGGATCTCTAACCATTAGATTTTTAGTACTTTTTAAGGTGTGCATATAGCCGTTGAATTCAACCATTTTTTGAGTAATAAAACCAACGGCTAAAAAATCATCAAACAAGCTGATTTTTGGTACGAATGTCTACTAAGGGGTGGGCTAAACATATATGCGGTTAGTGGGCCCAGATGACAGCTGTGAGTAACAAAAATGCGCTTCCGCATTTGAAAAGAGCTCAGGTATACCTTGTTACGTCACGACCCCGATTTGGATTTCTTTTGTCTAGCAGACCTCCATCTCGGTACCTTTAGCAAAGGCTCGTAGGGTCTTGGTTTTTTTTATCCTGCTCCATGCTTGTCGAGGTGCATCATTTCCATGGCCCAGACTCATCATGTTCCTTTTTATGGTGTTTATGGGTATCAGACACATTTGAACCCAATATTTGGGTTCAAGTCGGGTCTGGGTGCTCTTGCCATTAGAATTCTCTATTCATTACCAAACCAAATACCCAAATAAAGCTGGATCGGGCCTGGGTCCAGCTTTTAGACCGGATTAGTTACAGACTTGGGCTGGATATACTGCTACTTGACCCGAACCTGCCTTACAGACAAGGGAGCTCAGTTGTCTTCCCCCTCTCATAGGCTTCAATAAAGAAGGGCCGAGATCTTGTCCCCCAACTGGACGGTGAATCTCAGCCACTCACAACCAATTTTGGCAAATGCTTTGTTTGGGATGATTCAGGCAATGGTTTGCTTGAATCAAGGAAAAGCATTTGCAGGGATCTGTATACTACAACGATACGATAGCACACTATCATGAGATCCTTTCGATAATGAATAACAGTTAATCGACCACGCATCAAATCGTTGGGTGATTATATACATGATCATCCCTCATTGCTCCTGTAATTGGGCCTGTTCAAGCTCAGCCCAAGCCCATCTTGGGGCCTATGGAACTAGATCAAACTCTGCCTACCGTAATACGGGCTGAAACAAATCGGCCCAAGGTGAAGTGTGTGCGAAGCTGTAAATGCCTTGGGTTGGGTCTTGAAAAAAGCCCAACATAGCTAATGGGCTAAAGTATTGTAGAAGCCCAGACAACGTGCTTGAGGTTGGGTAAGGTTGGGCATGGAAAAGAACTGAACTAGGGCACAAAATTTGTTCGTGCCACCTAAAATGTAAACAAAATAAAGTGACACGTCCCTTACACTTGAAGCCGACGGGCATGGAAAAGAACTGAACTAGGGCACAAAAAGAACTGCTTCCTACTACTCTTAAAAGCTGTCCTTGCCACCTAAAATTTAGACACAATCAATTGACACGTTTCCTTCCATTGACACCCCATCTACTGAGATCTCTATATTTTCTCATATGCTCAGGCTCCGAGGACCCCCTTTTTGCGACCCCTCTCGAGAGTCGTGTGCTCAGCCGTGGATTTCGAGAATCTAACGGTGATTGACAACTAGCAAAAAGTGAAAAAATTGCTAGTTCAACACTATCAACCACCGTTGGATTCTCGGAATCCAACGGCCAAGCACATGACTCTCGAGAGGGGTCACAAAAGGGCCCCCCAGCCCAACCCTAGATTATTTCATGGGTATATCCGTATATCCAAGTATATGTACGTATATTTTTGAGTGCGTAGTTTCAAACTAAATAAGTATTAAACTTGAAGTTCAGACTTATCGATCTTTAGATGTTCTCGTCTTTTTGACCATTTCTTTGACTCAACTATTTTTTAACCTAAATTATTTTAAACTTGCATTTTTCGATGGACGGAGTTTTGCCGGTTCACGATTTGCTAATTATAAGCGAGACAAGGCACCGCCCGATAGACATCAAACCCACTAGAATGACTTTTACACGGCTAGAAACTGTGATTTCCAGCAAGGTGAAGTATGCAAAACTTGAAAAATATTTTGTTTTGGCCGAAGACGGAAATAATACCGTATTAAGCTGCAAACATCGCATCAATAAAAGACAACAACCTACGTAGATGCATTTAGGGTACTCGCCATCCCTCGGTCCGTCCAGACCGTTGGATATTCTACAAAATTTGTGTTAATATCTCAAGGCCCAACAACAGTCTGGACCTAGGGATGATGATAGGGACAATGACCACTAGGGATGATGGTATGGATTTTGAGAATCCAACGAATGGTTGATAGCGATGAGCAGGCATTTACTTAATAAAAAAGTGAATGTCAGCTCATCGCAATCAAACACCGTTAAATTCTTAGAATCCACGGTGCCGAGTCCAACTCACGAGAGGACTCAGAAAAAGGGGGTCTTCGGAGCCGGAGCCGGAGCCTGAGCCTTTCTAGTTACCCCAAAAATAAAAAAACCGCTAATCAAATACATGAGTCTATATAGATCTACACCCACTTCTTAGATCCAATTCTTACACCCGGTGGTTAGGCTCACATAGAGATAATGTTCTAAAATCCAACCACACATTATGATCATCATCACAAAAAATCAGTCTATTTCGACATTACTAACCATATAAAAAATGGCTCAGGCTTCTGACCCCTCTTGGGAGTCGTGTTCTCAGCCATGGATTTCACGAATCCAACAGTAATTGAACTTTTGCAAAAAGTGAAAAAAAGTGAATGCTAGCTTAGCGCTATCAACCACCGATGGATTCTCAGAAGCCATAGCTGAGAACACAACTCATTGGAGGGATCAGAAAAAGGGGGTCCCCGGAGCCCGACCCATAAAAAAATGACCCAAAATAATAGTTTAATTAGATGGTCTGGATTTTTCAAATTAAAGTCAAATTTTCATGAGGTTAAGAATATCGAAATGAACTGAAATATATATATATATTTTTTTTGACGATTATCACCGCAGTACGCAGTTTGGATTACCCAATGATCTCTACGTGGGCCCCACCATCAGTTGTAAGAATTGGATGTAAGAAATGGGTGTACTTAAGGTTTAGATACCCTTGAAAATGATAACATATAGAGATCTGACGGTGGTTGATCCTCTAAACCCCTCTCTCAGTATATCATAATGATCAGAATGAAGCTGGTGGACCTTCCTTAGTGTCTACATTAAATGTCATGTACATCCTTTTATTGGTCTATGACTTGAATACGAGGTACAAATTTTAAATTAAAATTCTGACTCATGGTTGAGTATTTAATTGGTTTTTAAAGGGGCATGTAACAACCGGCGTATTTTAGCTTTTATGAGGTCTTATGTGTCACTATCCACATTAATTAAAAATAAGATGGGATTTATAATTCTTAGGTTAAAGTGCCCCTCCATATTTGTGATAATGTTAATTATTCAAATCTATATATTAAATTCCTGTCACTTTCAAATGCCACCATCAACCCAACACATTAACAAAGAGAACAAGTCCATATGCTTTCTCCCTCCACTAGATCCATATATTTGCTATTTACTCCGGGCATTTTCGTCATTTTCTCATTCTCCGAATCAAGGAATCCGTTGGATATGATGCAAAATGGATCTTGTTCTATCGCTTGATCCAAGATTTCTATACCCTTTTTCATCTATGATCTTTGAATTTTATAGATCATAGTGATGGTCTGCAAACGTTTATAGATCTCCTCTGCAAATTGACAACCGTCTGATCTGTTGACTTTTTTTTTTGTATTATTCATTGTAATTTAAGGTTTATAACAGGCCGTTATAACGGTATAACGGACTGGGGGTGTTGTCTTTTTTCTGTTAAACAGCGATTAAAATGAATTGTAACAGATAGGGGAAAAACGGGAAAAATGAAAAAAAATAATTGGAAAATAAGAAAAAAATTCACAAAATAACCGGCCTTTATTTTTTAAGTGTCAAAACGGTTCATATTGTAATGGGCTTTGGACGTTATTGTTTTAACAGCCGTTAAAACGGCATTATTTTAAAACATGATCTGATTCGTTGCATTTTTGCCTTGGAATATCAGCTTTGGTGGGGACTAATTGAACGGTAGGTCGTGGTCAATGCGACGGTGCAACATGGGAGATCGAACGATACGAACCGTCACTTTGTAGTCAAAATCGAACCATTTATCGTACTGATGGACTGGTTGGTCGTTAATTCACCAGGTCAAATGGGTTGGTCAAGAAGACGACCCCGTTGGGTTTTCGGATTTTCTTTTATTAATTATAATTAAAGAAAAAAAGATAGATACTGACTTGGACTGTTTGGGGAATATTTAACCATGCTTCGAAGTCTCGGCCGATCCCATTCTAGATCGGGATCGAAAGCCACCGATCCTAACGATATCAGGGTCATCTCACCGATCAGAATGATATTTGGGCGATCCGCGCCGATCCCGAGATTTTGAACCATGTATTTAACCGATTTTCCGGTTCAACGGGCCGATTCGAAATATTAGTTCAAGGGTCATGATCATCCTATCTGGTGAATTTTCACCCTAGAAGAGTAGCAAGGCGAGATCCATTTATCGGTTTGTCCTGATACGGTGGATATGGGTCCTTTGCATAAGTCGCGTCGCTTATAGACCAGACTTACAATTAAGAGACTCGGACAGTAGTTGGTTTCCCTTTCTTCCTAATCTTTTTGACAAGGGACCATAAAATTAGGTAGAAAAAGAAAGAATTTCTATGGCCCAAATTGACGAGGAAGGAACTAGAACACAACTATGATAGAAACGTACGATGCGAGCAGTATACAACACGTGGCCCATGATGTGTACGTGGAGCGTAGCTACATCTCTCATAGAAGATTTTGAGAGAATCGATTGCGGGATCGTGCGATGTGATGTGGAGCCCACTTTGGTTCCCATGACAGGGAGCCAACTTAGCCGGCCTATATTTCCATGTCACAATCGCACAAGAAAGATGGAGTGGGGGTTCGATAATAGTCGCACAAAAATGGGTCCGCCACCATGAAAGACCCTATCATGGTGGGACCCAATTGGGTTTCGGGTCCTAATCTTTATCGCTTAGCTGATTCAAAGGTTGTTGAAATGGAGTGATCGGGTCCTACATGTCCTAATCCACAAAGATGCGACCCACATTTATCTTCATTTGTAATATACATACGTGTATGTGGATGTCATATAGCCCCAAGTGCGTGCTTCATGTCTACATCTCAAGTGAAAAAAAAGTATGCTCAATAGAGGAAATATTTTTTCTTTCTTTTTTAGCTATAGCGCACTGTCATGAATACGCGCATAAAAACGTACCACGTGGCGCACTCTTTCGAACCCAATAATCCATGATCGATCAGAGCACCCCAGGATGGACTAACCCTCGTCCCAGGGCGGTGCAAAGACGAAAAGCAACAACAAGACGGGTGGCTACCTATAGTGGGACCACGGCACGGGGGATCATTTGAATACCTTGAAAAAAAAAAACCAAAACCCTAAACCCTAGAATAACAATGGCAAGAAAACAAAATCACAGATTGGGCTTGATTTTTGGTGTAAGATTGTCATCGGGGTGGGTCGCGGGCTCTAGAGCGCGTGCCGCATGGTGCGTTTTATGCGCACGGTGTAGCAATTTTTTCAATTTTTTTAAAATTTTTATTAGAGAGGGATTGGTAAGAAACTAGAAATGGCATTGATGGTGGTCATTGTATGGAAGAAGATGGGCATCCCTAACAGATGTAATGAGTGGAAGATGACCCATAAAGACAAATGGGGAGAATACAAATATTATATTTGTATAATCTCAACTTTAAATTTAATTTAATTTGTAAGCTTTTTAATATTCTCTAAAAAAGTATTCAACAACTATGATGCGGAGGGCATTAAGGCATAAAAAGATTGCTTTTTGAGGAATGAGGGTGAGAAAAAAGATGAAAATTGCCTTATTGGTCGAACCCTAAAGTAAAGTTGGGGGTGTTGTCCTTTTTTTTTTTTTTTTTTTTTTCCTTATCTCTATTTTTTTATTTTTTTAGTTTTAAAGTTGGCTGGAATTATTAGATGCCACCTTTTCAGCTAATATTCGACTCCTATCGGTTTAGTCTTTTTCCTCCTTTTTTTTTTTTTCTTTTCTCAAATAAAGCAAGAAATTTAATTATTAATTTGAAATTTATATAGCCGGAGACTTTTTATATATTGTCAGGAAGCCTCCTTCAATGTATTGGACGTGTTGCATTGATATTGTTGTGTTTAAATGTCTAAAATGCCCTTTAGCAATGTAGGGTTGGCAATGGATCGGATCAAACCCAATATTTGATCTGATCTGAAAATTGGGTCCGGAATTTTATTTTTATTTATCGGATCGGTACTGGATCACATATTGTTGATCTGATCTCTCATCGGATAGGTACCGGATCAACCTTGTCCTAATCCGATATAGACCTGATATCTATGGGATCGGATCGGATCGGTTCCGGAACTGAATTTTATTGATCGGATAGGGTCCGAATCGATTAGATTTCTTCTCGGATTGGTACCAAATCAGTACCAATCCAATTTGAAACCGATCCATTGCCAGCACTAATACAATGGCCATTGTTGACTGGTTCCGAGGTAAAGAAAAACATGATTGATTATTTCGAGTAAAACTTGGCTGATCGGTGGTCAGTGCCTGTCGCCCACAATATGAGCCACGTGGCATTTTTTAAGAGGATATTGATCGTATGGATGTTTGGCCAATTCGTGTGTGAACCTACAAACCAGAAATCATACTGACGAGGGATTTCAAACCTTTCGATTTATACCCCAAATAATGCTCAAATTCTCACGGTTAGAGTCAACCCATGAAAATGACTCCAATCCAACCTTTGGTTTGTTGGTCCACCTAGAGATTGTCCAAACATCCATATGGCCAATGTCCTCTAAAAACGTGACACGTGGCTCATATTGTGGGCGTCAGCCAAGATTTACTCGATTGCTATTGATGGAAATAAAGGTTATGGATCACATGGTTGTGATCTCCTCCAAGCAAGAAATTTTGAAGCGGCCCGCATTTTTTAAGCAGCGATCATGCGCCTAATGATCGTGCGCCACATATACTCATAGACTTTGTTTTTTAAGACGTTTTAAGAAGGGGAAATTTTAGTCGCACCCCACAAAATGTGAGGGCACCCGAAACCCTTAATTTTTTTAACTTTTTTTTAATTCCTGTAATGCCCTATTATGTTAGGGCATTTGGGTGCAAAGATCCAAAGACTATAAATCAATAATAACGCTGATTTTTGGTTTACAAGTCCACCGAGGAACTGGCCAAACATCCATATGGTCAGCATCCTTTAATAGTGTGCCACGTGGCTCGTATTGTGGGTTGCCATTGTGATTGAAGTTTTACTCGTTTGCTAGTGCTTTGGGGTGCATTCAACAGATCGGGTGCCCTCATAAATTTTGAAATAAAAGATGGGGTGCATACAACAGGTCGGGTGCCCTCACATTTTGTGGGGTGCCACTAATTTTGCCCTTTACAAAGTAGCCGAAGGTATATCAGTATACGTAGCGCGCGACCGTTGAAAATCCCGCCTCTACAAAAAAAATTCTCGCCAACAAGCATAGCACGTGTTCTAGTAACATTTTGATCCTGACGTCTGGGCCGACCAAAAAACGCCATGTGGCATATTCATAGAGATCAATGACCGCGGTTGGAAATGAATCTTTTTCATGGGCTGATTTTCAACCGTGGGATTCAAGATTTATTCTAGGGGTACTTCTGATTTTTGGTCTGCAGGTCGACCTAGGATGTTTTAAGCATCCGTATGTCATTGATCTCTAATAATATGCCACGTGGCGTTTTAGGGCGGCAACTAGGCCAGGATAAAAAAAAAAATTCGAGGACAAATTTTCTCCCTTGCTGAGGTGGTTCTTGTAATATGATTGGTTGCAAGAAAGTCATCTCATCGGATTAATTTCTAACATTAGATCTAAGCGTGGGACCCATCAAATGATGGTTTGTTGGCTTTGATAGTGCGCAAGGCGAGCCAGTGTGAGATTGACAGGTCATCCTACCTCAAATTTGAAAAGACCAACAGAGGTGAAGGTTAAAATCGACAATTCACAAAGAATCGTTACTTTCGAGGTGCGAAAAAATCCCCGTTGGAGATTTTATAGTCCTTTCAAAATATTTTGGTTTCTTCCCCAACTTTTCCATGGAGACAGCCGGCCTACTTGCCGAGAATCAACGAAATTACAAACCCGCCGGAAGTCGCACCGAGTTGCTCGAGAACCCGAACTTACATGCAAAAGCCCTTAGTTTTGTAAAAAATATACGAAAATGCCACTTATTCAAGTCTGTTAACGCTTTTTACGAACGCTGTCACTGGTCCCACATCTTTTTGTGAGTAAAATGTGCTGGCAACACACGCTTATAACGCCTTAAAACTTTGATGACAGGGGGATGTCAATGAAACCGCTGACTACCCACGAGTTCTCGGCACGTACTCGAGTGCTTTTTTTTTTCCACACACCCAATTTGTAATTAAAAACTCACTTGGGTATGTGGTAAAAACACTTATCTACGGGCCGAGAATTCAGTGGTAGTCAGCGGCTTCACTGACAGCCCATTGTCATCAAAATTTTATCCATTTAAATGGGCTTTTTTTTTTTTGTAAACAATATAAATGGGGTTAAAGGACTGTGATTTAAATCATGGTCGAACAAACGGCCGTTATAACCAAAATAACGGCTGTTATGATGGATTCCGACCTCCCCGTTAAGTTATGTACCGTAAAAAGGCTTAAAAAATAACATCTGTTATTTATTATAAGGGCTGTTATTTTCATTATTTTTTCATTATTTTTTATTTTTGAAAATATAAAAGTGCCATATTTCCATTTTTGCCCCTGAGCGTTACAATTCGTTACAACGGCTGTTATAATGCGAAAAAAATAACACCTCAGTCCGTTATAAGGGTTCTTTTTAAACCTTGATTTAAATTCCCAACCAACCTCTAGGATTAGTCCCAGAAAGTGGGCACGTGGGTTGAAGCGTGTGCTTCTAATATTTGTATTGATAAATGGGTCGGGCTCGGGGGAACCTCATATTTGACCCCCGTTTTTGACACCCATTTTGGCGTACCCAAATAGACGATGAATCAATGGCTGATTTCTGATGAGGAGATCATACTCACAAAAATTTAAATCATCCTGACATTTATAGACTGGTTTAGAGGTTGAAGAATTATGGACCGTCAGTTTTTACTATGTAACTTGAAAACCACATTTGATAGGGTTAGAAAGTTCAGAATGGGCTGATTTTTTGTTGGGGTTATCTATATGGTGAGGAGATCATCCTCACCAAAAATCAGCCATTGATTTATCTTCTATGTGAGTACGCCGAATTGGGTGAGGGGTAAAAAATGTGGGCCCCCCAAGTCTGACCCTTGATAAATTTCTTTTAAATCATTGAAAATGTTTAGCGAGTGAGTGTCGAAGATCTAATTAGTTTTTGCTAATTAAATCAAAGTGTCACTTTTTAAGAAAAATCTTTCATTTGAGAAAACTTTTTTTAAGGTGGACTAGGGGAAGGCCACGTGCCATGCATGTGCACCTTACACGTAGCACACTCATAGAGATCACTCAGCATACCGATATTTGGCCCATCCATAGATGGACCTACATGCAAAAAATAAGCTTATTAATAATTTTTTATTTGATTGGAGTTGTTTTCACGGGTTGATTTTTAACCATAGATTTTGAGTATTATGTGGATATTCAGATCCAAAGGTTTGAGATCAGTAAACAGGCTTATATAGGTCAACCTAGGGATGGGACAAACATATATGTGCGGTCAGTGGTCCCTAAGAGTGTGTGACGTGGCATATACTATTGTCCCTCATCATCATTGATGAGGGATGTGGGCGTGCTCGACATCCTTAACTGTGTAAGGCGTATGCCAACCTAGGTGTGTCTTTTCTTTAAAATAGAAGCATTTATTGAGGGGGAAGGTTTTGCCTTTGAAAGTAGAGAGGCTTTTAATTGTGTCACATGTGTGTCACTACCAGTTGTTGCTTTATAATAGTATAGATAGATAGATAGATTCTAGCGACTAATTCTCTAGGCATATTTCCACATGTCATAATTGAATCTTTGTTGATGAAAAACCCACCGTTCAAATGGACATTTGGTGGTTATTGGTTATTAATGATGCCATCTCGTCCATTTGATCTCCAAGTCATATCTCAAATGGGTACTCTTGGGACTTGCAAAATCTCTAACGGGCATATGACGCTAAAGTCAATCCAAGGTTACGTAGTTAATATATATATATGAATATATGAACAAAAAATGAATTGAGTTTCTAGAAATAAATGACTACCATGTGGCAAATGTAGAAATAAAGACTAGGTTTTTTCATCCATAGGATTGTCTTGCACTACAAAATTAAAGTCAATGAATATAGGAACATGCTTCCGGGACAGGCCTTTTTTGACAAGCTCTCGGGACTTATCTTCTTGGGCGTGGATTCCGAGAATCCAACGATAGTTTTTCTTTGGCAAAAAGTGATGCCAGCTCAACGCTATCATCACCGTTGGGTTCTCAGAATCCACTCCCCAGAAGCTTGTCTTGGGAGCCTGTCAAAAAAGGCATGTCCTTAGAGCCCGACCCCATGAAAATATTTGATCAATGAATTAGGGTTTAGGTATACCTCACAATTGGATATAGAATATAAGATGCAACATCTTCCCTCTTCTTCGTTGAACTGCAAATGTACTAGGCCTCCAATGTTCTCGCTCTTGATTTAGAAAGAAACATAAAGTTTTTACACTGAATGAAGAATTGTTAACTAGACTCTAGGGTGTGATCTATCGAGCTTACATAGAGAGAGTAAAGAATGAAGTTACATATGTTAAAAGTCTCAATCCGCAACTATAACAAGTAAAACAAGATATTATAGAAGAAATTGCAATAAATTTTTATTTACTTATTTAGAAATGAGCCTCTATATAAGCAATAATTGCCTCTAAGTCCAAATAACCTATTATTTCACCAAAAGTCCCTCCATATCTTAAACTTTCCTTCCAACCCATTGAGAAGTAAAGTTTCACTACTAACTCTACAGATTGATCTAAGAGCCATAGGTAATGGTGATATCTTGCAAATAAAAGCCTCTAACATGGCAAAAGTCTTTTTTGAAAATAACATATGTTTAGAACATTGTTAATTAGTTGGTGAACTAAAGCATGTGATCAACCCACCTAACTAAATGTCAAAATTCTCAAGTCGAAGGGTCAACCAGGAAACATTAAAATGGGTTCGTAAGATTTTCTTAATGTTAGCTCGCGATGTTAGCAGACACACATATGTAAATGTAGAGTCACTCTCCCGCGACTAAGAAGACATCATATTACATTGACAATCATCTCACATGCAATGACTACGCAAGTACACTTTATTGGCTCATTCCTAGTCATGAGCATTTTAGGTCAACACCAGTCTAGAAAATCAGTTCTCTCCATGGAGCAGTCGTAGTTATCTACCCCCATTTACTAAGGTGGAATCTTGAGGACATAGGTTTATTAAGCAAGCTTACTTTACTCAGAAAATTATGATTATCTAACCATGATGCAAGTAATAAAATATATAATAAAATAAAATGTAAGAAGATATAAATAATAAAGTGTGTGTGCGTGTGCGTGTGTGTGTGTGTCATTGATGGATTGCAAGGGCACATAGTATACTAACATAATGTTGATCAATAGTCCTTCTTCCATCATCAATAGACATAGATGAAGGGATTGTTGTGTTATGTAGAGACTGATGATGCTTGGAGCACTGTACACGAAGGCACGATTCCGCGGCCCTAATTTCGTCCTAGGGCTATATATACCTCAGTTGGTGAGAGACAAGTGTCCTAATCTTGTACTGTGTGTATTTCTTTTGCCCTAGAGCATAGTGGAATCGGTGTGGATCCGTGGACGTACCTCAATCTAGAGGGAACTACATAAATCTTTGTGTTGTGGTTGTTTGCATCTTTGTTTTATTGTTCTTTTTTTCCAACAAGGATGACGGTGATGTCTTACTTGCTTTTTAAGTAATCATGAATTTTTATGGACAACAAATGACTTTGGTTATATTATTTTTGGCTTGACTGTGTGACAATTATATATCTTTTTGTATTTAAGGGTCATCATTACATTAAAACTCTATTGAGAATTATGCTGAGATAGGTCTTCTTAATATGATATTTCTCATATTTATAATGGCATAAAGGAGAAGATGGGCTCTAAGAAATATAATAGAAATCAAATATGTTAAGATCTTTGCAAGTCAAGGCCTCCTTTAATGGCAAAGGGAGGGTATTTTTAACTTATGACTAAGGTAAATAGAGATTTGACTTATGATGTGGAAGCATTAGAGCTTAGGCCCCATGTTCCACGATCTTACCCTTTAGCTGATTGGCTGGTCCTTGCTATGTTAGAGAGGTATTAGCGGTAGGATATGCCCATAATCTCTAATCCGGTAAGAGTCTATCTCTCTCATAAAATTTATCCAACACAAACTGTTAACTTCGATGAATGCTAACAAGCAACACCTCAATGAAGTTGCACATGCGCAATCCAACAAAAGACAAGAAAAATTGCCTAGAAAATCATGTCTTAAATTAAAGAATACATTTTTCTTATCTTTTAACAGAGCATCGAGACAAGAAAAGGGTGCATTGAAAATCACATTGGGTGCGTTGAGCATGTCACCTTATAGTGATATTGAGGCCATAAGCTCAGTGTATGCATGTGGCTTTATCGAGGCATTTGATTGAAATCTTTAGGCTGTGTATGGGTAAGCTTAAAAATCGCAATAAGCTAGATTTTAGTAGTTCTAAGCACTTATTGAAAATTTGTGTTTGGTAAAACTTAAAAAATACTTTAAAAGCCCAATCAGCTCCAAAATGATTTTCTGATAAATTGTTCTTAAAAAGATTTCTTAAGCAGCTCTTAAGCACTTATTGAAAAAAATATGTTTGATAAGGCTTAATAAACTCTCAAATCGCCATAAGCAAAAGTCATTTATGAGTGACTTCTCCTAATTGATTTTCTGATAAATCGTTCTTAAAAAGATTTTTTCATAAGCTTACCTTTAATTTTTTAGTAATACTGAATCTACCTTTTCGTAATTCCAAAACTTAAATATTTTTGCTTTTGTCATTAAAAAACATTTTTTTACTAAACATCATAAAAGGGCTTGTTAAGAAGAGAAACACTTTTCTTTGTATGGGTTAAAGCATTGGGGGTAAGAAAGAATGAATTGGTCATTTAAAAAAGTTATGCAGTGATTAGAATGATATTTTTTCATTTAAAAAGTTTTATTAAAGATTAGTAGTCATCTAAAATTCGTATTGAAGGAATAGAAAGGCATTTTAGGTATTAAAAGAGTTTTACTTAAGTTTCAATTTGAGTATGTACATTTTTACAAGTGTTTCCCGTATAAGCAATAAGTCAGATTTCAATGGCTTCTGCTTAACCTGAAAAATTGGCTCAAAACTTGAAAAACTATTTTTTTATAAGTTACAAGCCGACTTTTAAGTTATTTTGAGTTTACCCAAATGCAACCTTAAGATAAGTTTTAAGCTTAACCAAACATAGCATGATTGCATTTGTGGGAAGCCGTTCTCAAAGAAATAAGTTTGTGATTTTTTTTTGTAATACAAAAACTATTCTTCTAGGAGTAAAATAAGTCCAAAATTAAATAAAAATAAGTTCGTCGGTATTTTTAAGTACATTTATTACTTTTAGGGGTCAAATAGGTATTTGTCATTAATGTGATTAAATTTTGACTTTCCCTCCTCTTATCTTTAGGAATATTGTTTTATTGTCGAGTCTCTTAGGTGTACCTTATCCTATACTCGACCAAGGATAGTGCTAGATTAGGGGTGTCAACGGATAGGTTCCGGTTCGGTTCCTAAGTTTGCCAGAACTGGAACAATCGGTTTCGGTTTCGGTTCCGGGTATAATGGGCCAAATCTTGAGAAAATGAGAATTTTTACACTATATTTATACATTGGTGCCGGTTCTTATCGGTTCGATTTCAGTTCTTATCGGTTTCGGTTTCGATTTCATATTAGACTACCCGGAACCAGAACCATTATTTTCGATTCAGTTCCGGTTCCTTTTTAATCGGTTCCCAAAAATGTGGAATTGGAACCGGTGTTTTCGATTCCGGTTAAACAGGTAAAATTGACACCCCTAGTTTAGATAGAGCAGCCATCTTTTGGCACTTAAGTAAAGGGCATTTTGGCAAGATAGCTAATTTGCATTAAATGTAGAGAGGGTTCTTATATAAAGGTAAGGGATAAACCCGTTTGAAGAAACTTATGATTTTTGCTTTTTTTTTTAAATATTTGTAAAGAGAAGCCTGCTTCTTCCCCTGCTAGGGTTTATCCACTATGGAATGACAATTCGTAAAGACTAGTGCCCCATACATTTTCAACCCATTTTGTTGTGGTCTTTTATGTGAGGGTACCACCATCTCAGAGTTTTCCTTTATGTTGTGTTGGTGGATCTATTATTTGTGATTACTTAACGTGTGTTTTAAATCTAGTGATTGAAGAGAAATTGGCTTCTCTACGCTTATTGCTATTTTGATAGTGTGTTTATGTTTGGAGATATTAACACCCTTTATGGTTTAGAACTGATTTAATTTTTATCAAATTAGAGCAACGCTACTTGGGCAAACTTAATTACCTATTTGGCCTTTGATATCCTAAATGGGTGTGAAAACTAATCTACACCTTAGGATTGTGATCTTACAATTGAGTGTGGTTAACTTCGCTGTAGACCAAGTCTCTTGCAAAATTATGAATAATGCATAACCATTTGGTTAGTTTGAAAATGTGAATTTATTTCCCATCTTTTTACTTCTTCAAGGCTTATGAAAGTATTTCTTCACATTTGAAAAAAACACCCCTCTCACACCTTTGAGAAGTCAATGAAGAATAGTTTTGAAACTATATAATAAAGGGTTGCTAAGTGAGATTGACATTTCTATTAAATGTGCAAAAAATCTTTCTGGGTTTGAAAGAAGTAAATAGTTTTTTGAAAAAATTAATTATCTTTGAAAAATATACGAAGATCGAAATTAATTTTCTCATTTATGGAGATGAATTTAGTAATTTGAATAAAAAATCTTATTGAAATCATATTAGTTGGGGATCTAACAATAGTGTAGTATCTCTCATACATTAATTTTACTAAAAGACATTATGTATTAAATTACCTTACCCATTTATTAAAAGGGTACCCATAAATTTGTTTATTTAAAGATATAATTTTTGTGAAGCCAAACACAAGCTAGAGGGACTGGAGTTGACTTGACCCCTGTTAGCCCCATTTTTGGATTTCTAAGTACGTCCTAAAATAAAAATAATCCTAAGGTGACTATTTATTAACTAAAAAATCCTCAAGTAAAACTTAAAATATAAATAAACAACGAGTTATGAGCTTACAAAAAGTTTTCGAACCACATAGCATTCTTCAACTAATGGGTTACCAATTAAATGGGCATTACGCATAGGTTGCACTTTTGAAGGATCTTAGCTATCTCATCTAGACTTAAGAGCCATTTGGTATATTTAATTGCAACACTTGAGATTGAAAAAATGACAATTTTTAATCTTAAGTATCGTTCGTTTACCTCCAAAAATTTGGTGTTTAATTTTAACCTTCACTTAAAATGTAGCATTTTTTAAGTCATCACACCTCCACTTTTTAAGTAGTTTTCACTAAATGCAGTAAGTGATGTCAACTTCAAAAATATTCTTTAAAAATACCCAATATACCCTTGTATTATGAGAAATTTTTGAAACAACGGATTTTTGAAGCAACAAAGCAGTAACGCAATCACACTACACCACAATCTGCTGATGCTTTTGAACAAACCTAAATACTTTTTGAATAGCGGATTGTGGCATGGTGTGTGCTTTTTAAAAAAGATACAAAATGATTTAAATTTGTTTAAAATATTATTAAAATGATAAATATGGAAATTCAAAAAAACAAAAAGCAAATCTCTATATTTGGAGTTAGAGTAAACTTCATTTCAACACTTAAAATTAATTTAAAGTGTTGAAAACTTAAAATACTAAAATTTTAGTGATTTGCGTTGTTTAGTAAAGATTTTTATGTCCAAAATTTAAGATAATGATAATATTTTAAAATGTTTTCCATGGTATTTTGTAAGTTTCCGAAAGAATTTTTGAAACAGTTGATATTTGAACCAACAAAGCAGTGGTCAAGCACACTACACCACAATCCGCTGATGCTTTTGAACAAACCTAAATACTTTTTGAATAGCGGATTGTGGCGTGGTGTGATTGACCACTGCTTCGTTGGTTCAAATATCCACCGCTTCAAAAATTCTTTCGGAAACTTACAAAATACAATGGAAAATATTTCAAAATATTGTTATTTTCTTAAATTTCAGACATAAAAACCTTTACATGAAAACCTTTACTAAACAACGCAAATCACTAAAATTTTAGTATTTTAAGCTTTCAACACTTTAAATTAATTTTAAGTGTTGAAATCAAGTTTACTCTAACTCCAAATATAGAGATTTGCTTTTTATTTTTTTGAATTTCCATATTTATCATTTTAATAATATTTTAAACAAATTTAAATCCTTTTGTATTTTTTTTAAAAAGCATCTACTTTTTATTATATATAATTTTGAAAAACCTTTTGTGTCTTTTCAAATCTTGATATTTACCTTTCAAAATGCCACATTGTAGTATTTAGGCCCACTAACATACACACATGTGTGTGACTTATTACAAAAGATATTTTTTTAGAGTTGTTAGGCTCAACAGGCAAACATTTTCACATAAAATAATTGTCGTGGGCCAATACATAAATTAGAAGTTTTGGAATGGGATCATTTTTGGTGAGGATGGTCTTTATGGTGAGGAGATCACCCTCACAAAAATTCAAATCATTTTGACATTAGTAGCGTGGTTTACAAGTTGAAGAATTATGGACCGTCTAATTTTTCTGTTAACTTGAAACCTACATTTGATGGTGTTAGAAATTTCAGAATGGGCTGATTTTTTGTAGGGGTGATCTATATGGTGGGGAGATCACCCTCACAAAAAATCAGCCAATGATTTATCTTCATTGTGGGTACACCAAAATTGTGTGTGAACATATGTGTCTGTTGAGCCTGACCGTTTTTGGAGATGGGACGATTAGAGATCAACATATGAAGGGTGTCTCCATCTTCAAATATGAAGAAGATTCCTATTTTATAGTCAAAATTTGGAGACGTTGGTTAGAATTGCTCTTACCAAGGCAAAGAGGAGATTGGCTTTTGGCGTGGAGGCATTGGATCCTAGGCCCAGTGTTCCACGATTTAACACTTTAGTTGATTTGCTAGTCCTTGCTATGTCAGAGGAGCATTGGAAGAAGTATGGGACATGCCCGTTATCTCCAATGCAATAAGAGTCTCTCTCATAACATTAATCCAACACAAACTGTTAACTTAGAGGAATGCTAACAAGCAACGCTTCAATGAAGTTGCACATAAGCAAACTTTTAACAATTTTAAGCACTTATTGAAAAACTATATGTTTTTTTTTTTTCGTAAGTAATGAAAAAAAAAAACCTATGGGTGCATTTGATACGCGTGCAAATTGGGTGTGCAAGTAGGTTTACACGTACAATCGTTTCCAATGCATGTTTTGTACGCGTGCATTCGGGGATTTGCACATGCTCACGTGCAAATGAATGCTCACCCTCTTTAGCAATTAAAACCTATTTCACCCCCTGTTTACACAACCTCCTTGTGCAAACGATTTGCGTAAGGTACAAATTAAAATCCAATATTTTCTCAAATCAAGTCCAATCTTTCCCCCAAAAAAAAAAATAATGAAAAAAGTAGCCTTGAAACTTAATATTTAAAATTTAAAAATTTTAAAAATAAAAAAATTAAAAACAAAAAATAATGGCTATTTTTTCACAAAAATGATGGTCGTTATTTTTCGTTACAACAGAAAGTAACAATCGTTATTTTTTGACCATTTTAACGGTACATAACATAGCGGGTGAGGTCCAAATCCGTTACAACGACAGTTATTTTTGCCATAACGAATTCGGACATCCCTCGTTACGTTATATACCGTTAAAATGCTGAAAAAATATATTGGAAAATAATGACCATTATTTTCTGAAAAATTTTGTAAAAAAAAAAACGTCCGTTATTTCTATTATTGCCCATTATTTTTCTATTTTTTTCGTTTTTTGAAAATTTAAAATTTATGTTCAAATATATGGGCCAACGTATTAAGTACGAAATTTTTTTTTTTCATACTTAATATGTGGGACCTACATATTTTGTGCTTTCCTAAATGAGCATGCGCGCAAACCAAATGGTAGTAAATATGAACAGTGCGTAAATTTTAAAATTCGCATATGCAAAGTTAGTGCGAACCAAACGCAAGAAATTAGTATGGGTGCGCAAACCATTGCACGCGTAATGGTTTGTATGCGTACCAAACAGACCCTATATGTTTGGTAAAACTTAAGAAAACACTTTTTAAAAGCCTAATACTCTCCAAAATTGTTGTTAATCAAAATTAGTTTATGAAAGTGCTAGGGTAAGCTTAAAATTTGCAATAAGCCAACTTTTAGCAATTTTTAAGCACTAATTGAAAAATATGTATTTGATAAAACTTAAAAGTATTTTTCTTAAAGCCCCAAAAGCTCTCAAATCGCCATAAACAAAAGTCGTTTATGGGTGGCTTCTCCTAATTGCTTTTTCGGGAAGTCGGTCGTAAAATGATTTATTTACAAGTTTACCCTTAGTTTTTGTGTAATACTGAAACTATCCTTTTCTAATTCTAAAACTTAAATCTTTTTTGCTTGTGCCACTGAAAACACAATTTTTTACCAAACATCATAAAACAAAAACTATCAAAGTTTTTCATAATAACACAAAAAATGGTAAAATCGAAAATTCAAAAAAGTAGGTCTAAACCAAGAGTAGATGGCTCTATATTTGAACTGTTGGTACCGTTGGGGCCAAGTAGGTTTAATTGGCGGTTAGTGGCCTTTCCGTGCCGAAAGGGATTCAAATTGCGTTGTCCGCATGGTGTCGAGTCAGCTTTAAGGTTATTTGGACTTTTATCAACTACAAAAAATTTCCCTCGGTTACGAAAATGAGTAGTGATCACATGGTCCGGGGTGCCCACCAACTGGCACATTTTGATTGGAGTTGGACACTTCGGCCTTCTCACTAGTCACTTACAGTCTTTTAGCTGCCCGAGGTATCCAACACCAATCAAAATATGCCAGCTGTTGGGCACCACATGCACCCCTACCATGTGATCACCACTATATGAAAAATGAGTAGTGATCACACGGCCTGTGTCCATGGACGTTGTCATGGTGCATGGTGGTGTCATTCTTTCATTGGTCAAGTGCTGGTCTTAAAATATTAATTAATTAAATAAAATTTAAAAATAGATTTTAGCCAATGACACCATTGTGCACCATTACAAGGTCCATGGACCGGGGACCATGTAATCACTACTCATGAAAAATTAGTCGAGTACTTTGCAGGGGAGTTATCTTGCCGGGACAGTTCATATTGCAGAGTAGAACATTGCTAAGTTGCTGAGCATCACAATATGAGCCACTTGGCAGGCTCTTATAGGACACTGACCGAACGGATGTTTGGCCAATCTATGTGGACCTACAAACAAAAAATCTGCCTGATTAGTGATTTCAATCTTTTGGATCTTTGTACCCAAAACAATGGTCAATAATGTTCAAATTCCCATGGTTAATATCAACCCATCAAACATAACTCCAATCCAATGTCTATATATTATTAATCATGTTGATTTTTGATTTGTAGGTCCACATAAGGATTGGCCCCACATCCATACGGTCAGAAATCTAAAGAATATGCCACGTGGCTCATATTGTGGTCGGACATCAGCTTTGCTGATTTGCCCCGGTCATCAAAGTTCTACTCCATATTGCAAGGGCATTTCAGACACTTCAACCAAACACTATTTGCTACATTTGCTCACCATACTTCTGGTAATATCAAAAGCGTCCCTGGAAATATTAATATAGATATTCTTTATTCGGAAAATTTCATAGGTTATCTTTCAAAAATGATGCTCGGCGTTGTAAGTTCTATCCGTGGTCCGTTGCGGAGACACTCTTGTCGAAGCTCTCCGGCTGAAATTCATTCCGATCAGACGGCTATCATCGTCCAGACAGTCTAAATCATTGACCTGTATCTATCAATCATACGATTTGATCGTCAAACGTATTCTGAACGGTGATTATATTTCCTCGACATACCCTTCGTGTGAGACAATATTTCTCAATTCAAGGGTATTTTGGTAATTTTAATCATATCCTAAATCGTAAATACGCATCGAAAAATAGGACAAATGACAAAACCCTATCGGAAATTTCGAGAAACTGAAGAGGTCGCAGTATTGCTGTCATCCTCTGAGGAGTATCTAATCTTTAGGTCCAAACCGTTGGATTTTCCTCGGGAATCATTCAATCACTCGAAGACCATCCGACGGTATGGATTCTAATTGATCACAGTGCCGCCTTAAAGAAAACTTGCTATCGTCCTGAAGCGAGAACGTCTTTCCTAGTTCTAGACCGTTCGATTGTACTCGTGATCTACAAGGTAATCATGACAACCATCCAACGGGCAGGACACTAGGGAGGACGTTCTCAGATGGCATCATTTTTCTTCTTTTCTTTTAGTCAAGGGGGGCGGCTAAGGTTTTTTTTTTATATTTTTAATTTTAATTTCGCTTCCTCTCTTTTGTCGTTGGTGCTCCACGCCTTTTCCCTGGATTTGACTCCACATTTAACCAAATTTGACCTTTGCCTGGAGTCCGCTCGTACTCTCTCAGCGAAAATCTGATTCGCGGACGCGAATTCAGGTTTAAATCCAACATAATCGAAGAAGACGCGCCATAGGGTCCACTGCTTTAGCCAGTCACCACCTTCCCCACACCAAGACCATACTCTAAACACCTAACGGGTAAACCTGCTTACTTTTTCACTAGCTCGATCGGTTTCCAACCTCGTTTGAATTCTCAAATTTAACTCTCATGTCGAGTGAATTTGGGGTGAATTTCCAAAGAATTTCGTCAGCCCCGTGCAAGATATATTATAGAGAGAGGGTTAATTTATTCAAATTTATCTGCATTTGAACGTTTCATTTCATCTTAATTTGGAGACGTTAGAGAAAGGTTGTCTCGGTGTCTCCTCTTTTTTTTCCTTCTCTACTCTCTTGTACTGGATCGGCGAGTTTTTCAACGAAGTATTTCGTTTTCTCAAGTTGAAAATGGCGATTGAACCTCTGTTCTTTTGTTTCTCGTCGCGATTTTCACGGTGTAGTCGCCTGGTTTTTGAGGCGTTCTCTCCTTCCGATGCTGGTTCATGTGGATACTTTTCAAACCGGTGAAGATTTACGAGGTTTTTGCACAGATCTGTGAAGCTTAATGGCGTCCGATCTTGTTTTAGCTCATTTCTTATTCAGATTCTGATAACGGTGAGTAGATTTTGGAACCTAAGTTGTTTGATCGTTGTTTCTTCCTCGTCTTTGCGTTTCTATGTTGAAAAGTTGCAAGATTTGGATTTGTTTTTGGCTGATTCGAATAACTGTGTTTGATTCTCTTTCTTGTTCTGATCCTTGACTTGTATTCATTTATCGATGTCTTTGATTATTTTTTTTGTTCGTTTGTTTTGGAAGCAAGTGATTTTAATACTTTTTGAGTTTGAGAGGATGTGAATCGAGTCGGAAGTTTATTATTTTTTCGTTATCGTAGTTTTCTCGATATGATCTGATCTTCTGTTTCTGGAAATTTAGTATTTTTCTTTTTGATTTCGTCTTGTTTGAAGCTCTTTTTGTTTCCAAGGCTTTATTATTCTTCGAAACTCACGGTTTCTTAAGATTTTTTTTTGGTTAGAATAAACATGCGAGATTTGAACATGTCGTGAGATTCTTGATCAAGTACTACAGATTTGTTTTTGGTGGTTGTTTTTGAAGGATCTGCTAAATCGACTCGGATTTGTAAGATCTGGTAATCTTTCCCCTCTAAATAGCTGAGATATGACGCGTTTTATGCAAGCTCTCTTTCTGCAATCTCCTCTAGTTTCCTCACTTATGTCTTCGAGTGCAGGAAAAACCAGAAGTTAGCTCCTATTATCTCTTTACTTAGTTTTCCAAGGAAGTACTTCACACGACCGAGAGTTTCTCCGCTGATCTCGCCTTCCTTCCTTAAACATTGTGTCTAAATCTTTAAATACCTACGTTTTCGCCGAGATCCGTTCTTATTTCTTTCCGAAGCATTTTTTTTTTTTAGATTTTATGTCTTAAATCGAGAACGCTTCTTAAGTTCCTTAAGATCTTTCCGTCTCCTTCATAATTTTATCTTCTTAAAATCTTAGTCTACCTAGATATCCTTTCCGCGAGGTCCACTAGTTTTGTTTTCTTATTTTGTGTGTTTATAGTTGATTTTCATGGAGCGATTTCTGTTCGTTGTTCTCCGAAATTCTGGTTTTGTAATTACCGATGTTTTTATCCTTTTTCTACAAAAAATGATTCTTTAATTGATTTTAGGGTTTTGAATATGTTTGGTAGCTGGATTTATTTTCCTATTTCTTCCTTCTTTGTGGGTTTACGGTTGATATTCATGGAGCGGATTCAGTTCGAAATACTCTGCAATTATATATTTTTTATATTTTCTGAAAAAATTGTTTCTTTTGTTCATTCAAGGCTTTGAATCTCTTTGGGTCGTGTGGTTTTATTTTTGATTTTTGTCTTCGCTCGGGGATTCTACAGTTGATTTTCATGGAGCGAATTCAGTTTGGTACTCTACAACTCTTTTAGTGCTGTTTTTTTTTTTTTTAATATTTTTCAGCGAATTTTTTTCCTTTATTTCAACTAGGGTTCTGAATGTGTTGGAGTCTGTTGTTTTTTCAGGAGAATTAGTAGCTAACCGAAGTATGTGCGGTGGTCCGGAGGCCCTAAAATCCACGTCGTCTCCATCTCCGTCATCGTCTCCTAAAGAAAGCAAACTTACCACCAAAGACATGAGTCACCTTACTGTTGAAACCGAAGATTCTTTCTCTAGCTTGCTCGAGCTTGCTGCCAACAATGACCTCAATGCTTTCATCAGATCTATTGAGCGCGATGCCTCTGCTATTGATGAGATTGGACTCTGGTATGGCCGCCAGAAGGGCTCAAAACAGATGGTTCTTGAGCATAGAACTCCTTTGATGGTTGCAGCAACCTATGGTAGTGTTGATGTCCTGAAGTTCATCCTTGTTTCATCTGCGGCTGATGTAAATCGCTCATGTGGCCCAGATAAGAGCACTGCCCTCCACTGTGCTGCCTCTGGCGGATCTATAAACGCAGTTGATGCTGTGAAGCTGCTTTTACTTTCTGGTGCTGACCTGAATTCTATGGATGCCCATGGCCGTTCCCCAGCAGATGTTATTGTTGTCTCTCCTATGTTCCCCAACATGAAACTTGCACTTGAAGAACTCCTCAGCAGCAATGGTTCTGATGGTTCTCCTGGGGAGCGCAATCTACGTATCTCCACGGCTACTTCAAATTCCAATTCCCCTCCCCTTTCATCATCACCAGAAAATGGATCCCCATCTTCTGTTTCGGATTCAAATTCTTCGCCCATGACCAAATTCAATGATCTGCCTGTCTCTTCAGTGTCGGAGAAGAAAGAATACCCAGTTGATCCATCTCTACCTGACATCAAGAACAGCATATATACGACCTGATGAGTTCCGCATGTTCTCGTTCAAGGTCCGACCGTGTTCACGGGCCTATTCCCATGACTGGACCGAGTGCCCATTTGTTCATCCTGGTGAGAATGCTCGGAGGAGAGACCCTAGGAAGTTCCACTACAGCTGCGTTCCTTGTCCCGATTTCCGAAAGGGAGCATGCAGGCGAGGTGATTTGTGTGAGTATGCCCATGGGGTTTTTGAGTGCTGGCTACACCCGGCACAGTACAGGACACGGCTGTGCAAGGATGGCACAAGCTGCATGCGGCGAGTTTGTTTCTTTGCACACACATCTGAGGAGCTCCGCCCCCTCTATGTTTCCACTGGCTCAGCTGTTCCTTCTCCCCGCTCCACTGCCTCTGCTGCCACTGCCATGGAGATGGCTGCGGCTATGAGCCTCTTGCCCGGCTCTCCATCTTCAGTATCTGTCATGTCGCCTTCTCCATTCACACCACCCATGTCTCCATCAGCCAATGGCATGTCACACTCATCCTTGGCTTGGCCACAGCCGAATGTTCCAACCTTGCATCTCCCCGGAAGCAATCTTCAATCCAGTCGTCTGAGATCTTCCCTGAATGCAAGAGACATACCGGCTGAGGAATACATGTTGCCAGATTTTGAAGCGCAACAACAGCAGCTAATCAATGACTTGTCGTGTTTCTCACAACCGCGTCTAAGTTCTACCTCTGTGAATCGTCCTGTTCGGTCAAAAACCCTAAACCCGTCAAACCTTGAAGATCTCTTCAGTGCAGAAATCTCTTCATCGCCTCGCTATTCTGATCAGGCTGCAGCATCAGCTGTCTTCTCTCCATCGCACAAATCAGCTGTCCTCAATCAATTCCAGCAGCAACAGAGCATGTTATCACCAATCAACACAAACGTATTCTCTCCCAAAAATGTTGATCACGCTCTCTTGCAGGCCACATTTGGTGTTCCCTCCCCAGGGAGGATGTCACCCCGCAGCGTGGAGCCTATCTCACCAATGAGCTCAAGGTTGACAGCATTTGCCCAACGCGAGAAACAGCAGCAACAACTACGCAGCCTTAGCTCTCGTGACCTTGGATGCAATGCTGCTGGCACTGTAGGATCTCCTGTGAATTCGTGGTCGAAGTGGGGGTCTCCAAATGGGAAATTAGATTGGGCTGTTCACGGGGATGAACTGGGTCGGTTCAGGAGATCATCTTCGTTTGAGCTAGGAAACAACGGAGAGGAGCCCGATCTATCATGGGTTCAGTCACTGGTGAAGGAATCTCCCCCGGAGATGAAAGAAAAGCTGGTGGTGCCAACATCGACTGCAGCATCGTCCAGCGAAGGTTCAAATTCAAATTCTCAGATTGAGCCCATTGATCACTCGGTTTTGGGAGCTTGGCTCGAGCAGATGCAGCTTGATCAGCTCGTTGCTTAGTAAAATAATTTTTTACTGAGCAATGAGAAGGTAGTCAAAAAGGAAAAATAATTTTAGTAAATAATTTTTTCGGGTTTGTTGGTTGCTGGGGGGGGAGGCTGGGGGGCAGGTAAGGAAGTAATAGTAACAAAGAAGAGGAAAAAAGGAGGGTAAAAAAAAGAGGAGAAATTTCAGAAAGAAATTCATTTTCACCATTTATTATTTCAGCAGAAGTCAGAAACGGGTGAAAAAAGCCTCACTGGGTGGGAAAAAAACAAAATTGGCCAAGCCCGGTTAGGTATTTTTCTCCCAATATTTCGGATTTTAGGTCTTTTTTTCTCAGTTTTTTTTTCTTCTTAAGAGCTCTATGTTTCATTGAAATGAAACAGAGCAGCTTTGTTTGTTGTCCTTTATTTTTGTTTAATTTATTATCTTTTGATAAACCAGTAACACGGGTGGATGAACAGAGAAAGGAGGGGGAAAGGGAAGAAGGGGATGGGGGGGAGGGTAATAGAGCTAATTTTTCCTGTCTTTGTAGGGTTGTGTGTTTTGACCAGGTCAACTTGGAAAAAGAGGACACAGCTGACGGTGTCCCATTTGAAAAAATGAATTATTGTGGGTGTGGGAGAACTTAATAGAGAAAAAAGGGGAGGGAGGGAGGGGAGAAGAGCATATGATGGGGTACTACTACTTTGATGATGTAACATTGAATTAAACTTTATTATTATTATTTCAATACCTTTATTTTTTTTCCCATGTTTTTGCCTGTCTTGTTCTTCATTTTCTCTCAATCTCTCTCTACCTTTCTCTATCTCATTTGTGTTGTTTGGTTTTGATTCGTGGGGCTTTAAGAAAGTGTAGGAATCCGTGCTGTGGTGGATCCCAATAGTGGAGATTGTGGGGAGGGGAGTGGTGGTGGAAAGGATTGTTTTATTTTTATTTTTATGGATTCTTTCTTTCTTGAGAAGATCAGATGTTGTGGGGGAGGGATAAGGATTTTTTTCTTGACTAGGAGATGTGGATCTTACTTTTTAAGAGAAGATGTTGGACCTCATCTGAAACATCATCGTGAGGTATTGTTCTCTGTTGTTTGCCATATATTGATACCCTTTGCCAAGGGATTAAAAATGAGGGCGCCAAATTTGGGTTCTGTTAATAAGTCTATGAATTAGGACATTGATACCTTGATTATAAGCATGGTTCGAAGTCTCGGTGGCCATCGAGACGATCTGAGATGGGGTTTCCTCGCCCGCCATGGACTTCAACCCTCATATCATCTCAAGCGGGATGAGTGATCTACCCGCCGATCTCGAGATTTTCAACCATGATTATAAGTGTGAGTGGAGGCAGGTTGTATTTAGTTGGGCTCTTATTGAATTGAAAATGTACCATATATAGCCAAGATGGAGGGTTAGAGATAGACATCTTTAGATTTGGTGAACATAGTGCTTGGTCATGGGAATGGAATTGTTTTTAGAGACTAAATTAGCGTTATAATGGGGGTATTTTATCAATGAGTGATGATTACACGGGTCGGGGTCCATGGATGGGTCCATGGTGCCTATTGTTGCCAACTTTTTATTAGTACGACATTTTAACTATATTTCAAATAAATCTAAAAGATTTAACTTGCCAAAAACTTTTTCTCTCTCTTCCAATCTCTCATCTCTCTCATCTTCTTCTTTCTTCTCTGCACCTCTCCCCTGTCGATGGAAGGACCTTATTCGTCGCTCATGCCATCGATTTAAACAGTGTGTGCATCGCATGTGCACTCCACTTCCTCGTAAAATATTTTTTTGTAATACATGAATGGTTCAATTCATCTTGGAGTCTCTGAATTCCCAGAAATCCATAGTTGCATCCCAAATCGAGATAAAAGATATATTTTGGTCAAGTAATTAGGGTTTCACGTGGTTAAGTAATGAGTTCGATTTGAAAAGAATATCAGATTCTTTTGTTTTTTGTTGGGATGACTCGATTTGATCTTAATATCTGATTTGATGAAAATTGCTTAGCCAACATTCTAGAATATTACAAATTAGAGTTGAAGATAGAGATCTTAATCAATGTTTTAAAGGGGCTGTTGTAACGGTATAATGGACTGGGGGTGTTTAACATTTTTCCGTTGTAACGGCTGTTAAAATGAATTGTAACGCATGGGAAAAAATAAAAAAAAATCGGACTTTAAATTTCATGTTTTCAATAAATTTTTTAATAGGAAATAACGGAATTAAGTCATTTTTTTGCACAAATTGTTTCATAGGATAACGGTCATTATTTTTGTTACAAGGGCCGTTAAAGAAAATAATGCCTGTTATTTTCTGAGCGTTAAAATGGTTCATAGTGTAACGGGATAGGTCCAACTCAGTTATAACGGCCATTTTAATCCAATAATGCTTTAAAATAAAAATAATGCACATCCAAACAGGCCCTTAGAATAGGGTTTTGGTGGGCAAAAGTGCATAAAAGTGGAATTGGTGGAGGTAGATTGGAATTGATAGAATTATGAGTTTTTGGGGAGAAATAATATTTATTAGGTGTAAAGGAACAATAATATGGAAGTATGGTACTAAGCCTTTATCATTCCCCTTTTTTGTTTATAGTATGTATTGGTGGGTTGCCTCATTGAAAGTGGTTATTGCTGTGTGGTCAATTGAGACTAAGTGTATTGAAAGATCAAAAAAATGTTCTACCTTATATGTGCAAGGTCTGTTTTTTGGCAATGGAGGAGATCACTTTCAAAAAAATAAAAATCAGCTACTCATTTTGAAATTTCTTACCCTATCAGATGTGAACTTAAACTGCATTTCCAAGAGATTTCTCAACCATTGAACCCATATAATTGCATTGGGAACATTCATAATCCAATCCAAATATCTCCGCGAGAGCTTTTTTAATGGATCTATTCTCATTGCGAATGAACTTAAGAATTGAAAGTTATTTGTTTTTAACGATTTTTAATGAAAAAATATTTTTCTTAAAAATTGTAGTTCATTTGTTAAGGAGAGAACAATATGGAGCACTCCATGTTTCTTTTTTATTTGAACAAACTTTATAAAATTAAAAGTGTTACCCATATGTAGCTAACTAAATTACGTTAATGCTTTTAGGAACTTTTAAAGAACTTTAGAGAGAGGATAAAAGTAGAGGGGCATAAACGTAAATTATTGTAACTCGAGTCTTTGATCCAATCAATTTTTTTCTTCCTTCTCCTAATTATGGTAGACAAATGAAAGAATTTTGTGTTTTTGTCTCTCTTTGAGCCAGAATTCTCTAGATTCGTCTAGCCACAACTTTTCATCTTGGGCAAGGGCTTGGTCAAGTTTTGGGAGGATATGGCTGATTTAGAGAGGTTTTGAGGGGAAATGGGTTTGCATTGGGCATGATAAAGGAGGGATTCCTTGAGTTTACTTTTTCATGGATG
Source organism: Euptelea pleiosperma (assembly GCA_035048495.1). NCBI lineage: Eukaryota > Viridiplantae > Streptophyta > Magnoliopsida > Ranunculales > Eupteleaceae > Euptelea > Euptelea pleiosperma. The sequence goes on along the minus strand of CM068544.1, from coordinate 21,262,597 downwards.
TCAACCGCCCACGTCGAGAGGAAAAGGAAAGGCTTTGGGGTGTTGGTAGGGTCAAGGTTGGAGTTGATCAACAACGGACAATGGTCGGATCCTAGACTGACTAAATGAGTAACAACAATTGTCTCTAGTTGCAATTGGCAATGGCTTTGTCCAGTCGGACCCAGACATTTGTCAGCCCTTGACGTTAATTCGTTAGTCAAGTGTATGGGGATCTGTTTTAAGTCCAGTTCAAAGAAATAAAAATCATTCATGAACTTTATATGGGTTTTGCTTAGGGTTAATTTCTTTGAAGAATCTAGTCGCCTGCGAGCTAAGTATGAGGCATGGCTTCCCCTTGAGCGAAAGACCCTAAACCCTAAACCCCAAATACCAATTAATTGTTGAGTCTCTGAGTGCATCCTATGAGATTATCTTAAGCGACTGTTCTGGTTTACAAAAGTACCAGCTCAGAATTTAAAATTGAGGCCTTTGTATGTATCCTATGGGGTTCAGGATTATCCTTGGCGGATTACAAATGTATTTGATTAATTATTTATTAATTTAAAATTTAAAATTAATATTGGTTTATGATCTTTATTAATGGTATATTAACCTTCAAGGGAGTGATTCAGTGGTAAGACATAGCGACTTGGGTATGCTCCCCAAGGTCGTGAGTTCGAGACTGTGCCCCTTGACAGCCATCCTACTGGGATTTATCCTAGAAGCGCCCGGTGCATGTCAAAGGGTTCGACACGCACCCGGGGGATTTAGTCGAGTCTCGAAGAGATTCGGACACCTCCGTCACAAAAAAAATAGTTTATTAGAATATAATATGTATATAAAATTATAAGAAAATGACTTTTTAACTTAATTAATGTCAAACTAACTTTTTCACTCTTTGACTTATAAGTAGGTGTTTCACCAAACAAACTTTTGCTTCCAGATGGCAATTTTTAAATTCAACAACTTAATTTAGAAGTTACTTTTTTGCTTCCACTGGTTTGCTAAACAGGCCCTAACTAAGCTTTGCAAACTTTCACAAATCTTTTAGACCAAATAGAAAATTAATCAGAGTTATAAAAAAAAGTAAAGATTCTTTCAAAATTTCAAAAATAAAAGCTTTTATAATCTTTTTTTTAGGGTATTTGGCTTCCAATTCTATATATAATCTGGGTGGCAACTCCAGATTTTGCTCCAAAAAAAAAAAAAAAAAAAAAAAAAAATTCCAGATTTTTAAAAATCAAACTCAAGAAAAATGTATAAAAAGAGGAAAATACCCAATTTCTTTTTTCCAAAAAAGTTGATTGTTCTCACACTAGAAACTCCATTAATGGACAATTTAAGAGAGTTTAGCTTGAAATTTAACTAAGCTAACCTTCTTACTATTACTCATAAAAAATATTTAATTAGGAAACACCAGTGGCTAGTAACACTGGTAGCAGTTCATGTGAAGCTAAACAAGTGATCATGAAGATCATACCGTTCATAAAAGTTGATAAATTGCTTGGGTAACCCCACCCATCTCTTCTATTGCTTTAACTGCCTTTCTCTCACAAAAATACCTTCTTATCCATCAGATCATTACAAGGGATTCATCTCTGTCGTTCAGTTTTGTACCATTCAAAGTGAGAGAAAACATTTTTGACTCATGCACCAATGTTCAATCTCATCCTCACATCAGAAATTCTGGCTCACTAGATCAACGCATAAATAGACCAGATTATGATTTCTAGGACACTGTTTTCAACTAGCTATCCCAACCTATAATCACCTCTAATAGTGAGCTTCCCTCAATAAGTCCCCAAAGATCCATCTTTTTCAAATACCATAGGTTGTACCATGGTTCAAAGTACACGGTATCGTTTCAGTATCATTTATGGGTGATACCGAAACGTATTGAAAGTATCATTCGGTTTTAGACGAGACTTCATGAAACCAAAACGAAATATTAGCATAACTTTACCCATAAGATGAAGTATCATTCAGTTTCAGACGGAACTTCATGTAGCCAAGCTTGTTATTGTTAAAATAAAATCAATATATATATTTTATTATTTATGGCCTCACATGTTTTATTTTCAACCGTTGGATTGTATAATTAATCAACACTAATTAAGGATTAATGATGGGACCGCATGTGTAGTCCATGTGGGCCCCATCATCAATAGTGATAAGGTTAGTGATATATCTTATCACATCTTAAGTAAGTGGTAACCATCATTGATTGATTCTCCTTAATGGGAGGAGAATCAGTTACACTAATCCCTATTTAAAGATTGTAGTTCTCCTCTCACTTTTACATCTTACGTACCCATTACAGAAGTAAAGTAGAGAGAGGGTAAAGCATCTTCTATGGTTAACATCGGGAATCAGGAAGCGATTACGGGTATGTTCACTTATTCATTTTTGATTAATTTTGTACGGTTCAGATCCTAGATCAAATTGGTATTCTCTTTATGCCGCATGTATGTAGAATACCTACAGTTACGCCCTAGGGTGAGACCGAAATGATATAGTTGAATCATTTCGGTATCACCCGATACTTGGAACCATGATTAGTACACAGAATTTGATGGACATGTTTCACAACCTCCTGCTCCTACCTTGTCTGCTATTGTGGTCTATGTCCTCGTGGACCCACTCATTAGGAGAACCTAACAACTATAAATTTCTATTAGAAAAATTCAAGGGGACACATTTGATCTTGGACAATCTCTTTTTTACAATCTCAATCCATATCCTTTTTCAGTTCTCTTTTTTTCCCCATGAACCTTTGATATGCACCATTGTATTTTCTCATCAGTGGCATATGTTAATAATAATAACAAATAGGAGGCGACTATGTATAGGGTCAGCCCCGGTTCAGAACTAGGTCGATCCGGTGCCAATCCAATAAAGAAATTGGATCAGCATAGATCCGGCGTGGATGGGGTAGAGCAAAAGAGGCTAGGTTCTTTTATGTAGGAGCTGATAGACGCTACAAACCCACACGTTGAGATTTTCATGGGATGGTTCACCAAAAAGACATTAGTTGATCTAGATCAAGCTCTTCGTTGAAGAGAGCTTCGGGGGCATGTCCTGCCTGCGCTATAAGCCCTCCACCACCAGGAAGTAGGACTTCCTGAGAGCTTCCATCATTGCATGGGAGCGTGAGTCTGTCATGCAATATTAACATCCTTTATGTAATGGTTGTGAACTGATCTAATATTCGTCAACAAATATTCGGCAGTTTTGCATTGCTACCTTATATGGAACAGATACTATCGGATCGCCAGATATTACACAACGAACACTTGAAGATAATCCGCACTGCCTTACGTCCAAGACTCTAAAGTGATGGGTACCCTAGATATCCTCCTTACTGTCATTTGATCTTTTTGTCATACTGTTCTATTTATTTCGTTCAGCGATCAATAATATGGTGCAAAACACCACATGCACACAACAAACACTTCAAGATAAGATCTTAACAGAACAATCCTGATGGAAACAATGCAACAAAATAACAGAAGTCTGAATAAAAAAAAATCACAGAAGCATTTAACAAGTTCCAAAAGGACTGGAGGCCTAACATCCCCATCATAAAGAAGACAAGAATCAACTCCAGAGAAAGCGCCAAGGTCCGCTTCCAGTTCCTATCCTGCAAATGTAGACAGAAATGTTAAAAACAGTTTGGATTTTCCCCTTGACAGTAATGCATGGGATTTTGCAAGCATGTCCCCATTAAGCTCTTTAAGTTATGATGTGGGCAGTGGGCCCTTCAAAATAATATTTTTCAGGAGTATCTTTGTCCAGCACCAGTCGCTATCCATTCATTTTCTGTCTGGAATGACAATCGGGCTGGACTCCTACATTGACGGTGCCGACTAGGTGACAAGTCTGCTATGTTTTCTTCTCGTTAAGGGTATGTTTCAGTTCACTTAATGAGATGAGAGATGGACAATATTTATTCTCCATTAATATGTTAATAAAACTACAAACCTTATTGCATGACCAAAAAAAAAAGTGGACAAATCCACCGATTAAAGATGATGTTATTCTAATCTTGAATATGAACCACTGTCAGGCATGATTTTTTCCATCAGGAAAAATTGACGATTAACGAGGGAAATTACCTCCATAAGCCAGCAAACATGCGCAGAGTCATATAGATGGTGAGAGCAATCCATATTCCAACAAAACCATGACTCGAAGAGAGAAAAAATAAGCACACAATGCTCACTATGGCCACCAGAACCTGAAGAAAAAGAGAATTTTCACAGGCAAACATTTGATCAAAAAATGGAAAAAACAAAAGATGAATTCATTTTCTTCTTTTGTTAGGGTTACTAGACTTGCCATGGAGTAAGCAGAAAATGCAAAATCGGATGCCCCAAAGTTGATACCGTCAAAAACAAAGGCCAAGGCATTTATTGGTTGAGTAGCTGCTACAAACTGTCAAGTACAAGAAAAAGAAATTTTAGTTCAAGAATGATTTGGGATGGAAATTGGAATAAATAGAAAACATAGTAATGTTCATTTTTTGTTTGCAGATGGGAGGAAATACCGGGATGCTTATACTTATGAGGTGCAGAACATGGATGTCTTTTGTAAATAATATTGACCCAAACTGCAAGCCGATTCCAAGGACGACTGAAAGCACCAAACCCAGAACCAAACCCCACTGCAAAATAGAGCCGTTAACAAAATTTTGAATAGATCACTACAGACAATCAAAGAAGAAATGTGTGACTTTTCTGCAGAAAAGCAATGTACCTGCAATACCCGGGATGCAGTGGCTGTTGCCTTGTCATGATCCTTTTCGGCGAATGCACCTGCAAGTATTGCCTGAAAGAGTTTGAAAACATTAAAATTGAATGTTAGAGTGTGTTTTGTTCTTAGGGGATTATGGTATTTTTAGATTATATTTTGGACTTATACATATGAGGAGGCTGTACAAGCTAAGTTCGACTCTCTATTTTCTCTCATCTCTTCTTCTCTCTGTACTTCATCTTCTCTAACTTTACATGGTATCAGAGCATGGCCACAATCGATTAGACTTTTTTTTGTTTGCGAAGAAGAAACTGAAATATATTATTGGTGATCCTCCACCTAATGGTGTCAGTGGATATGATGATTGGTTGAGTGAAAATTCCCTAGTGATGATCTAAGGAGGTGCAAAAAACTACTACGGAGGTTGTTTCACAGGCTTCGTTTGCCATTTGTTTCTTGTGAAGAGTATAATCTTCTACTCTAGAAGATTCAGTCTCTATCTACTGGCCCATCCACTTTTATTGCCACTGGCTAATTCAAGTACTTCTATATGTCTTCTTGCTTAGCAGTCCTCTTCATGGGTTAATGAATCAGGAGCCTCTGAACATGTGTTTGGTATGTCATGTAGTTTCTCTAGTTTTCAATTTTCAAATTCTAAGGTTATTCTTGTTGATGGGTCTACATGTAAAGTTGTTGGTAGAGGTGCGTTCATCCTACATCTCTTCTTTCATTGTCCTCTATTCTTTACATTCCTAGGTCCTCACAACGAAGAAGGTAATTGGTGGAGGGCATGAGCGCAATGACATGTATTATCTTGATATGGATCTTAGAGCTGGTGCAACTATCCTTCATTCAAGCGTGTCTATTAATGGCATTGTTGTTTGGGTCATCCATCTCTTCCAAAGTTAAGATAATTAATTGCTAAGTTGAGTCCTATGTCAATATTAGAATGTGCGACTTGCCAATTGAACATGCATCATAGAGTTTCTTTTTCTAGCCATGTTTATAGTCCTAAGTCGAGTAATGTAGTCCATATGAACATTTGGGGTCCTACTCGAACAAAGAGTGTCTGGTTGTTCTTATTTTGTTATCTTTGTTGACGATTTTCTAGGATGACAAGACTATTTTTAATGAAAGATTGTTTGGAGTTATTTTCTATTTTCCAAAACTTTCATAAGGAAATTGTTGTGTCATTTGATATATCTATTTGCATACTTAGATCTGATAATGCATGTCAATACATGAAAAATGAATTGCAAATTTTATGCACCGAAAATGAGATTATTCATCAGACCTCTTATGCCCATACGTCCCAACAAAATGGTGCGACTGAACTCAAACATTGACACTTGTTAGATATTGTACGTACCTTGATGAAAAATATGAATGTTTCAAAAACCTATGGAGGGGATGTTGTGCTTACTTCCTATTATGTGATTAATTGAAGATTGCATTCTGGAATGTTAGTCTCCGTTTTCTACTTTGTTTCCTAATGTTTCTCCATTTGTCTGCCTTCATGTGTCTTTAGTTACATGTGGTTTGTTCATATGTTGGGTCTTGGTCATGATAAATTGTTTCCTCGTGCGATTAAGTGTTTTTTGCATTACTCTCGTACTCAGAAAGGTTATTGTTGCTGCTGTCCATCATCTCATCGTTATTATTTTAGTGCCGATGTTACATTCTTTAAGAGTACAACATTCTTTTCTTCTGATGGTTAGTTTATGGGTGGTGATTTATTTGTTGGTATTTAGGGGGGGCTCTATTTCTCTTTCAATTCCTTTACCTAATATTATTAATGTGCCTCCTGTACCAACAACCCTTTCAAGTTTATCACAGAATGGTCAAATCTACACCAATCATTGTTGTAGTCCCGGCTCAATCATCTACTTCGCCCGAGGATCCTTTTTTTGATTTACCAATTGCTTTACAAAAAGGTATTCATTCTTGTACTTAACATCCAATTGTTAATTTTGTGCCATTTCATCGTGTGTTTCTCTTATTCTGTGATTTTGCTTTGTCCCTTCTATTGTTTCTATATCTAAGTCTTATCAACAAGCCTTGTTTTCTTTTGAATGGAAACAAGCTATGAATGAGGAAATGGATGCTCTTCTCTTGAACACGTGGGAACTGATTATTCTTCATCCTAGGAAATAAAAGTTGGATGTAAATGGGTATATGCTATCAAGTATCATCTTGATGGCACAATTGAGCATTTGGGTTCTATTGTCCATGGCCGTATCTATACATTGACCCTTGTATCAGTTGGACATTAAAAATGCCTTCTTTCCTGGTGATTTGCAAGGTGTATATGGAGCAACTCCTTGGACATGTTGCTAGTGGATAGTCTGACAAGGTGTGCAAGTTAAAGAAGGCTATTTATGGGTTGAAATAGTCTCCATGGACTTGGTTTGATAAGTTCAGTTCAATTGTGTTACAATATTGCTTCAAACAAACTTATTGAGGCTATCTATGGGCTAAAATAGTCTCCATGGGCTTAGTTTGATAAGTTCAGTTCAATTGTGTTACGATATGGATTCAAAAGAACTTATTCTAATCACTCAATATTTGTTCATCATACAGTTAACAGAGTTATTATTTTGGTATTGTATGTGGATGATTTTTTTTATAAGTACGTGGATGATATTATTACCACACGGAATGACAGTAGTGGAATTGTTGACTTGAAATCTCACTTGAGCTAGCATTTTCAAACCAAAAATCTTGGCGCTCTTCGATATCTTCTTGGCATTGAGGTGGCGAGATCCAAGGAGGGTGTTAGTCTCTTACAAAGGAAGTATGTCACAGACTTGTTAAAGGAGACAAGAATGTTGGGATCTAAGCCAATTGATACTTTTATGAATTTTACTCTAAAGCTCGATGGTGAACATGAGGAGTTGTACCATGATCCAAGTCAGTATAGAAGCTTGGTTGGGAAGCTGATTTATCTCACGATGACTTGTCTAGCTATTACGTTTGCAGTTGGGGTTGTGAGTTAGTTTATGCATGCTCCACGCCAACTACATTGGAATGCTATGTATTGTATTTTGAGGCACTTGAAAGGTGCACTATGTAAAGGCCTATTATATTGACATCCATTGACTTTAGTGTTACAGGTTTTCTTATGCAAATTGGGTTGGAAATCATTTGGATAAAAGGTCCACTTATGGGTATTGTACATTTGTGGCTGCTAAGTTGGTCACATGGAGGAGTAAAAAGCAGAATGTGGTTGCTAGATCTAGTGTAGAGGTGGAGAATAGGGTTATGGCTCATACTGCATATGAGATGATGTGGGTGACATCTCTTCTTCAAGAGATGGATTTTGAGATTCCAACTCCTATGCAAATGCATCCCAATAATCAAGCTGCTATCTTTATTGCTAGAAACCCAGTGTTTCATGAGAGAACTAAACATATAGAAGTTGATTGCCACTTTGTCAGGATCATGGTTCTGAGTAAGACGATTGCTACTCTGAATATTAAATCAGCCGATAATCTTGAAGATGTGTCTACTAAGGCATTAGGCCGGAGTCTGTTTTCTCTATTATGTAACAAGTTAGCATGCATGATCCTAATGCTCCTGTTTGAGGGGGAAGTGTTAGAGTATGCTTGTTCTTCAGGGTATTATGGTCTTTTTACATATGTTATGTACTGATGTATATCCCCTCTTTTCTCTTCTTTTATTTACTTCTCCATCTTCTCTAACATTACATTGACACTATCTGAATAAGGAAATTCATAATAGAAATCTGAATCCAAGCCACTTCTGCTCGATTTTTTTTCAAGAAGGTTATTCCAAATACGGACAAAAAGTAATTTGAGTCTAGCATGAAAATGGTTGAACAAATTTATGTGACAATATAGAGCAAGTGACAACACGAATTATCACCATGGCATATAACTGAATATATTAGATACATGATGTTAAATCCTACCCTGGTAGTCCCATTCAACGAGAATAATGCATTTTGTACCTGTCCTGCAACAGCCAACCCATCAGCAAGAAGAGATGTTGTCAACCAAAGCTGCAAGCCGATCTGAAATGCAGCCATGGATGTTGGTCCATGGCGTGCAGCCATTGATGCTGCCAGGGTCACACAGAATGTCACAGCTATTACCCTCGCCAACAATAGAAATCCTGAGATTAAGCACCAAAACAAAGTCAAAGGAAATGAAATGTTAATAAATATCATAAATTAAGCTCCTTTCCAAAGATATTAGTAACTGAGGTGAAGAAACATAATTTTTCAAACATGAAATACAAACAGTTATGTCACAACCTGAAGAAGGAAGAAAGACCAAGATTAATCAATATGGGCACATGACAAACTAATATGGTTTCTTGGCACTCCAAATCCAAAGATGATAAGTGGGATATAGACTGTTAAACACTTCAGAACCATGAGAACCCATTTTCAGCAACTTTGATCAGCATTCGTATGCATGATCATAATGTTCGTCATTTCGGTACTTTTATGAATGGCTTTTTTTAGTAACGCACTCAACCAGGGATATATAAAACCTATCTGTTCAAGAACTTTTGCCAACCAAACATTTGAAATTATGAAGTCTCCATTTAAGTTGTCAACTTGTCATAAATTCGGCCAATTATGGCATTGATCATTTGTAAGCTAAGGGATTTAGTGTGTTGTAAATCATGATGCTGAAGACCATGAGGTTTCACATAATGAAAAAGGGTGGAAGTGATGCTTGTTAGGGACAAACCGTACAAGTAGAAGCATACACTGAAATCATGTTATGAATCATGATGGCCTTGGTTTTGGTCCGATCCATGCCCCACAAACATAATATTTGACCAATATAGCTTAGACACAAATATGTGTTCTTGACCGACGATGACTTTACATATATAGGGGTAAAGAAGTAATTTTACCTACAAGGGCAATTTCGTAATTATTCAACATAGGGATAATTTAGTAACTTAACATCTCCATAAACATAAAATGATAAATGTTAACACTAGGAAATTTCGTAAGTCGTAAATAATTGACAGCACGGAAGGGTACTTCTCATAATTTCACCCAATAGGGGTATCTTGATAATTTTGATGATAAGGACATAATGTTTTACTCAAATATCGGATTCATGATCCGTTTGATGTTCTGGACACCTTGTTTAAAGATCAACAAAAAACTATTTCACCAAATTTGAAATTTCGATGTCTCGGGCCACGAAAATGGAGTTGAAATTTAGGTCTTTTATTAATTACGGGAATTAAAAACCCTTAATTATTAAGTATAACTTATAAATTAATTATTGTCCTAAGAATTATGTACCATGTAGTGGCTGAGGTAGCATTTTGAAATACATAAGATATTAACTAACTAAGTGCAAAACGTTGGGATCTTTTGGGGGAGAGTTTTTACTAATTAAATATTTTGAATTGTGACATGTGGGGTTACTAGGATTAGTGGACCCCACATGTGGAAAATGTTGTACACTATAATAGGAGAAAATCTGAAAATTAATGCATGCATTGATAGGTCATAGGATTGAATAGATATTAGGACATATTTAATTTGTGCATATCGCTAATTGGTTAATAAAGTAGAAAGTTGTTGTTTTCTTTTAAAAGATATTGGGGATATACACAAATCAAGGAGAGAGGGAGAGACTTCCTATTCACTTCAATGCAAATCGTTGGCATGAGAGGAGTGAACCCCACTCCACCCAAATCGTCCCATTCAAAACCTTAACCCTAAAGACCTTACTACCAATTTGAAATTGGAGGGGGTAATCTACACCCTCTATTCCAGATCCATCCCATTTTTTAAACCCTAGCAACCATGTTTAATGAACTTTTGGAGAAACTGTCCCTTATTATTTGCATACCCAAAAGCATGCCAAAAACCCTATGCCACCTACCCCTATCCCTAAACACCTATAAACCCTTCTCCTAGACCATCCCCCTCATTTTGCAACCCCAAAAAGAGTTCTCAAGAGAAAGAGGTATGCATCATCCTACCTTCTCCATGCTTAGCATGAATTTCTCTGTTATTTTATGTTAGATCTCTACATGTATCCTAAGACTGTTGCTTTTTATGTTAGGCATAACCTCTCCGTTGTTTTATGTACATTATCCCGGTGCTATGTTATTCTTGATTTCATGAGAACGGTTTCTCTGTAGATTTATGCCAATTCATGTGTTTCAGTATTATATGTTCTTAATTATATAAGCATGATCAAGCATGTCATGTTGAATGCTTTATGCGCATCCATACATGTATGAGTCATGGTATTGCATGCATCGGGAGTATCAAAATCTGTATGGAAAGCGAGAAGGGCTGGTGCCCTAGGGTGAAAGGCCCCAAACAAGCAATTTCGGGTTATCCGTGGGTGAAAGGCCCTAAATGCATCAGGGGTGTTCTTCGTGGGTGAAAAGGCCCTGAGTACTCAAGGCCCCTTGGGTGGGTATTTTTCTGTTTTGCATCACGTAGGTTGCATGAATTGAGGTGGTATGCCCAAATCGGATACCGGAGCAGAAAGTTATGATTTTTTTATTGAACGTAGGTTAGTTTTGCCCTGTGATTTTTAGGCATAGCTCTGTTTTTGGTATTTAATTTTAAAAATAGTAATTGTAACTGTTTTTCGTCGAATTTTCAAAAAAAGTCTTAATTTCAATTATATTATTTTTTTTAAATTGAATTTTCGATAAATTGAATTTTTGCCTTTTTCTCATGCCCCAAACCCCCAGGGTTGCGGATTGACCCATGGATTGCGGGCTGGATCGATCCATGGATCAAGGGTCACGGTTCAGGTCCAGACCCCGGGATTGGGGCATGACACATACATTACCTATCCAATAAATACAATAACTCATATTGAAGGATTGGGCCTGTCCAACATTAGTTTTCAATTTTTACTCTTATGTCACTTCCTAGGACTTCATAGTTTCTAGGACCATTTTCAATACCATTTACCACCTTGCTCATTTTTTGAAGAATTGTAATGCGTCCAATGTACCATATGGATTATGGGAAAATGCCCTAGGGAAGAGGAGGTTTCTTGACAACTACATTCCATACCATTAAGGGTCTGCAGCAAGAACACTGGTTCATTTAGAATTGACTTTGAGCATGTTTCAGCGGAACAGTTTACAATTTCTTCTAAGTAGATAGGTGGCTTTGGGTGAAGCTATGGCCAATGTGGTGGAAAGCGAACATGGCTTGGACAACATGCAGATTCTTAAATTTCCCAATGGACCTAAAAGGGAGACTGTAACGTTCCATCAAAGTGGATTATTATCTTAGAGACTGGAAAGCTGTCCTGGAAAGTGGGTAGAATTATAGGTTTGGAAGCTGGATCGGTTAATGATCTGAGCCCATGGAGGTCAGTGAATGTTTGGAAGCTGTGTACTAGTAGATATTTGAGAATAGATTCAGGATTTGTGTACTAAGATGAGGAAATTTCGTTGTGAATGCAACAGTTAATGAGATACTAGGGACTAGGGAGTATCATTGGAGCTTTGAGTTAGTGAGGACAGCAATGTGTTACTAACTAGCAGTTTGCAATCCACCATATAGTTCATAATAATTGGGGACCATTAAAAAGCCTTTCCGTTTTTAGCATATGATGCATGAGGCCCAAAAACTGTTATGCTCGTGCCCAGCACTTGTGTGCAGCAGTCAATTCTGTCCATAGTTGGACTGTAGATATGAATTAAAATTTCACATCATAGGTCATAATGATTCCCTTGCTCTGATTAATTTTCTGATATAAATGAGACTGGTTTTAGGCTATGTTACTGAATAAAATTATTGGTTGGTAAGCTAAAGGTTCTCACAACTGAATGGGGAAAGACTCTTACAAAGAGTCTCAGACTTGTTTGTGATATTATGTAATCATTTTCAATCTTATATGAAGCTCGAAGAATTTGGGTCAAGCTTCCTGGTTACTATTAAAGGAAAAAATATTTGTACCACCCTCAGTGATCTAACTTCTTCCTGAAGTTTTATGAGTTTATATATTCATAAATCAGCTCAAAACTTATATTTGTACCACCCTCAGTGATCTGACTTCTTCCTGAAGTTTTACGAGTTTATATCTCCATATATCAGCTCAAAACTTTTCTATCTCCTTAAGGATCTAAGACCTACATTTGCTGCAGGTACTGCTCCATTTAGAAATTGTTTACAATCAAGTTTCAGGTCATACAAACAAAATAAAATAAATGAATAAGATTGTCAGCTACTCCTGTATCTTTCAATTTTTTTTTTTAATAAGTTATACATGTATCTTCATCAAAGTGCCATTCCAAAGTTGGTACCTCAACATGACAAAGAGACGTTAAATCTAGATTGTAAAGATTAAAAGAAGTTACTGGTAGGGCAGTTCAGTGACGCAGGAAATTAAACCCCTTACCATTTTTAAGAAACCGACTAAATTGCAGATCTTTGAGACTTGGAGGTAAGAGATTAATTTTTTTCATTAATCTCCATAACAGTATTACTGAAATTAGGTACCTGTAATGACCACAAGTAATGTGAGGGACACTAATGCAGCCTGACTATATCAATATGTTATATAATCTGTAGCAATATATCACAAACTTGGTAAAACAGAAAACAGAAATAACATAAATCGGGTATAACTTACTGAGAAATTATATGTGCAATGGCTGCACCACTGACACCCAAATGGAAAACGAACATAAGAATTGGGTCTAAAATGATATTTATAACATCTCCCGCCACTAAATTGAATCAGATGAAAATGAACTAGAGTTAGGTGGAACGTAAAAGCCCAGATAAGAAAGCTGAAAGAATAGAAGAATGGTAATCAAGTCTAGTAAAATGAACTCGAGTTAGATCCAATGTAAAAGCTCAAACAAAAAAGATGAAAGAATAGATGCATGGTAATCAATTCTATTTCGATAAATCATTCAGGAATCCTCAAGGGATATGATAAATCACCTCAATATGAATAAATACTGCACAAAAGGAATTTTCGACTAATGTAGAACTATCCCTGCAACTTAAAATGCTATGCTGTAATTATTGCCCAATTTACCTTTAAATAATAATAATATTAAAGAGCATCATAAGTGCTTTCATCTTGACCGAAATACTTCTAACTGGCCATAATCATGACAAGTTAAGCAGATATGCAGTAACATTTCAATTCCCGTTCATTTGAATTAAATGTTCATGCAACTAAAGACTTGTATATACTGTACAACTAAAAGGTGAAACTGAAGCACAAGTCTCTTGGTACGCTTGGAGATTTGTGTTCTTACCATAAGAAAAAGGGGGCCTGGGAATAGAAATCTTACGGAGTTCAAAATTTCCCTCCTTGGAAAATGGTTGTGGAGGTTCTAGGAGGTGTCGATTATGGAGAAGAGTCATAGCATGAAAATATGGGCAAGTCAAGGGGTTGGATGAGTGATGAGGTCTGGTCTAGCTATGAGGCTTGGGTGTGGAAGAACATACCAAAGGTGTACCCAGAATTTATTACAGGGATTAGAATTAGAGCGAGAATGGGGGTTAGAATTCAGTTATGGGAGGACTCTTGGTATGGGCAAATACACCTTGGTAATAGGTTTGTTCGCTGTTGTCTATACTTATAAAAAAAAAGGTTTGTTCGTTGTTTAGGAAAGTTTGGGTGAAAGATGTTCTTGTGAGTTGTGAGTGATTAGTCCATGTAACAAGGACACGGGAGCTTTTAGGGTTTTCCTTGTTACATTTCCTCATTCAAAATGTGTAACATGTTCTTGTTGTACATGTCGACACACGGATACACATGTTGATACATCCCAACACACATCGTAATATGTACGGCAGTGTCACCCTCTATTTTAGTGATTTTTTTACTAAATAAAAAAAATGATTTTTAAAAGAGGGTTGGTGTGTTACATCCTCCAAATAGTACTTTGTTGAGTTGTTAACCACAACTATAGTTGTTTGATAGTCTTTCCTCTTTAAATCTACTTATAATTATTATATTATTGGATAGCTCCATGGCATATGGAAATTTTATCTTTTACTTTTCATATATTTATTTCCTTATTTTTATTTAAAAAAAATTTGATTTAAATATAACTAAAATAATACACATCCATGTGTATGGATGTGTCTACATGTCGGGCTTCCTGAAGGCACCGTCTCAGACACCGACACGTGTTCATGTCATTACATAGGTTTTAGTGCGAGGTGACACGGTGGTTCCTCATTCCATGATTTGGGGAGTCACAATCCGCTCAAAGGTGGATTTGATTTTATATGAACAACTTCCTGGGTAGAATTCTTACCATCTAACAACGAGATCACTGAGGGAAGAATATTCAATATGAGTGCGTGATGCAACGAGGGCAAAGAAGACGTTAATCATCTCATTGTTCATTGTCCTTTTGCTAGAGAAGTGAAGTATATTCTTATACCTTTTCGGTTTGTCTTGGACCTTCCCCGAGACCTTCCTGAGCTCTTGGAAGTGTTGTCAGGGACCTACTTGTAATATCTTATATTCTACAGGGGGCCCTTGTAATATTGTAAAACTTCACTTAATATATATATTGGGTGAAATCGTGTAGGCTATTCTAAGCTCTACACGATTTCTCCTCTTTCCCCTATTCTCTTCACCTCTCCTCTCTTCCATCTCTAACCCTAATCTCTTATCCTGGTTACGATCTAAGATTACAACATGGTATCAGAGCATGGTTATGTAACCATGGCTCAATCCTAGAGGTCTGAAGAACTCTAGGGATTGCGAAATTTGATGCGAAGGGCTTTCCAAAGAAGGAGATCATCTCCCATGGATAGCCGCAGGCTTTAGAAGAGTCTGAAACCCTAGCCGCCCACTCCAAAAGGTTGGAGAAGTTCTCCCAGGCTTAGCCGCCCACTCCAGAAGCCTGGAGAAGAGCTATCAGGCATAGCCGCCCACTCCAGAAGGCTGGAAAAGAGCCACCAAGCCTAACCGCCCCTTCCAAAAGGTCAGAGAAGACCCTCTGGACATAGCCGCAGGTCTCAGAGGAGCCCGGAACCTCTCCCTATTGCTACCGCACCTATCCAGGAACCTTTTTAGGTCATCGGAACCATTCACAAGTTTCCCGCGAGTGATTTTTTCTCCAATAGAAAATCTATAAAGGAGTTGTTCCGAAAAGGTCTGAATCCTGCTCGCGTTGCTCGCAGGAGGCTTTAAAGATAAAAATAAGGTGATTTGCACCTCCACAGCAGCAGTTTGGGTGATTTCTTATCAGAAAAGTCTTATCTACTACCATGAGTACATCTGAGGAGTCGTCTTCTGCCAAGTCAGAGATCATTGTTGCCCCACCCAGTCTGGGAAGTCATGGTGATCACAGCCCGGGCCTACAGATCACTACGGTGAAACTCGACGGGACCAACTACCTCGCATGGTCTCAATCTGCCAAGATGTACATCACCGGACGAGGCAAAGCCGGCTATATCACTGGACGCATCACTGCACCTGATTCCTCCGATACCATGTTTGAGAAGTGGGAAGCGAAAAACTCGATGGTCATGTCATGGCTGCTTCATTCCATGCATCCATCGATCAGCACAGGCTTCCTCTTTCTCCCGACTGCCAAGGATATATGGGACACGGCATCTCAGACCTACTCCCAAGATGGAAATTTTGCTAGGATGTATGAACTTCAGCAGGAGATAGCACATCTGAAGCAAGGCGATCTTCCTTTGGGATCATACTACGCTGCGTTACGCAGCAAGTGGAAGAGGTAGATCACTACCAGACCTACACCCCTGCATGTACCAAGGATGCTACGGAGTTCCAAAAGATGATTGTACGCGGATGCATATTCGAGTTTCTTGGCGGCTTGAACCAGAGCTATGAGCAGGTTCGAGCCAACATCTTGGGCAGAGATCCACCGCCGTCGACCATTGCACAGGTCTACTCCTACATCCAGAGCGAGGACAGCAGGAGGAGAGCCATGAGCTCTAAGACAGATGCCGATGTTCCTTTATCTGAGAAGTCTGCCTTGGCCACTCAGAAATTGAGCAAACCCACATCCAAGAAGGATGGGGATCTTGATGATCGTGATCGACTCAGATGTGATCACTGTGGCAAGCGTCGCCACACTCGGGAGACCTGCTGGAGTCTTCATGGTCGTCCTGCACAGTTCTCTGGGGGGAAGCAAGGCTCCTCAAAGAAGCCCTCTGGTAGCAAACATGGAACCTCAGCCGCTCATGCCACCAGTCAAGATTCCTCTGATGTGACCCCTTCCTCTGGGCAGTCCAACACCTTCTCTAGCATGGACATTGACAGGCTTCGACAATTACTTACTCAGCTTGATGGCCCTTCTCCACCTACATCATCCTTTGCTCAGACAGGTACATCCCATTCAGCCCACCATGTGTCTACGGCACCCATTGGTCCTTCCTGGATCATTGACTCTGGTGCCTCCGATCATATGACTGGTATGCCATCCCTTTTCTCCACCTATAATATCTGCTCAGGTAAGGACAAGGTCCGCGTGGCCGACGGCACCTTCTCCTCTATCTCAGGGAAGGGCACTATCTCTGCCACACCTACTTTGTCTTTATCCTCTGTACTTCATGTTCCTAAATTCACTACTAACCTGCTTTCTGTTAGCCATCTTACTAAGAGCCTAAACTGCAGTGTTACCTTTTTTCCTACTCACTGTGTTTTGCAGGACTTGGAGACGAGGCGGATGATTGGCAGTGGTCGTGAGGATGGTGGGTTGTACCTGCTCGATAGCCAGCCGACTTCATATTCTGTTGCACATCAGTCTAGTGCCAATGTCAGTAGTTCTAGCGTTAATAAAGACCTGTTAATGCGATGGCATAACAGGCTAGGTCATTTACCGCTTTCAGTCATGAAGAGTCTGTTACCTCAGTTTGCGTCTATTCCATTTTTTGAGTTCAACTGTGAAACTTGTGTACTTGCAAAACAATGTCGGGTGTCTTTTCCGACCAGTAATAAAAAAAGTACATTTCCTTTACAGCTTGTGCATTCTGATGTTTGGGGACCCAATCCTACCACTTCTATTTTTGGTTTTCGCTACTTTGTGGTTTTTGTGGATGACTATAGTCGTTACACTTGGATCTACCTTATGAAATCAAAAAATGAGGTGCATACTATCTTTCAGACCTTCCATTAAATGGTGTGCAATCAATTGGGCACCACACTAAAAGTCCTACGCACTGACAATGGGGGGGAATACATGTACAGTGGCCTTGTCTCCTACTTTGAAGAGCATGGAATTCTTCATCAGACTTCATGTGCCGATACACCTCAACAGAATGGGACCGCTGAGCGAAAGCATCACCATGTCCTCGAGGTTGCTAGGGCACTTCTTCTTGGTACTCGGGTACCCAAGGGTTATTGGGCTGACGCTGTGTTGACGGCATCCTATTTGATAAATCGGATGCCTTCTCGTGTCTTGGGGTCGAAGTCTCCCCTTTCACTCCTGTTTCCTTCCTGTCCTGTGTTCTCCATTCCACCTAAGGTCTTTGGTTGTGTTTGCTATGTTCACGCCCATCACAGGAAGGACAAGTTAGATCCGAAAGCCGTTCGATGTGTGTTCCTTGGCTATTCGTCCACTCAGAAGGGATATCGGTGTTTCCATCACTCTACCCGTCGTCGGTTTGTTTCTCTAGATGTTACCTTTTTTGAGAGTCTTCCCTTCTTCTCAGTTGATCGGACTTCTCTTCAGGGGGAGCTTGGGAGTATTGACGAGAGTCCGATACCTCCACAGGGGGAGATTCCTCAACCAGTACCCCTTGATTTGCCTGATGAGTCTCCTGTACCCTTGTCCTTATCTCCTACTGACACTGTGCCACAGGATCCGCAGCTGAAGACATATGCCAGACGACGTCAAAAAGAGAAACAGTCCACCATCCAAGCTCACTGCCAGGAAATCCAACTCGATCCAGGTAATCGTGTCCTCAGTGATCCTCATGATGATATGTCTGTTGCTCCTTCTACTATCCTTCCCATAGACATTGATGTACCTATTGCTCATCGGAAGGGTGTTCGGAACTGTGTTACCAAGCACCCTATCTCTCACTTTGTTTCCTATCAGCAGCTCTCACCATCCTACAGGGCATTTGCTACTTCCCTATCCAGTGTCGCTCTGCCATCCGGTGTTTCAGATGCCCTTAGCCAGCCTCAGTGGAAAGCAGCCATGCTAGAGGAGATGGTAGCTCTAGAAAAGAATGGTACTTGGGATTTGGTTCCATTGCCTAGAGGAAAGAAACCCGTGGGGTGCAAGTGGGTATATACAGTGAAATACAAAGCAGATGGAAGCATCGACAGGTACAAGGCCCGTCTCGTTGCAAAAGGGTACACACAGACTTATGGGATTGACTACCAAGAGACGTTTGCTCCTGTGGCCAAGATGAACTCAGTTCGAGTTCTGTTATCTCTAGCGGCAAATTTTTCTTGACCCCTCCACCAGTTGGATGTCAAGAATGCCTTCCTCCATGGTGATCTAGAGGAAGAGGTCTACATGACAGGTCCTCCGGGGTTCAGTCCGACTGGGAGTAAGGAACTTGTGTGCAGACTGAAGAAAGCCTTGTATGGGCTTAAACAGTCACCAAGGGCTTGGTTCGAGAGGTTCAGTTCCGCAGTCAAGAAGATTGGCTACTCGCAGAGTCAGGCGGACCACACTCTTTTCATTAAGAGAAGTCAAGGTCGTCTTACTGCTCTTATTGTGTATGTGGATGATATCGTGGTCACAGGAGATGACCCAGATGAGGTTTGTAAATTGAAAAAATACCTCGGCACAGAGTTCGAAATCAAGGATCTGGGAACCTTGAGATACTTTCTAGGCATTGAGGTTGCTAGGTCAAAGCAGGGTGTGTTCATCTCACAAAGAAAGTATGTACTTGATCTCCTTCGAGAGTCAGGAAACTTGGGAGTTAAACCAGCCGATACGCCTATAGAGCAACAACATCAGTTGAATCTTGTTGATGGGGATCCCATTGCTGATACAGGCCAGTTCTAGAGACTTGTTGGGCGTCTCATCTACCTTTCGCTGACACGACCAGATATTGCATATGCAGTCAGTGTCATCAGTTAGTTCATGCATGCCCCTCGCTCTCCACATCTTGAAGCAGCACACCGAGTGTTACGCTATCTTAAGGGGGCTCCAGGGAAGGGTATCCTGTTTAGTAAGAATGGACACCTGCGAGTTGAAGCTTATACAGACGCTGACTGGGCAGGTTCAGTCACTGACAGACGTTCCACATCAGGGTACTGTACGTATGTGGGGGGTAATCTAGTGTCTTGGCGCAGCAAAAAGCAACCAGTTGTCGCTCGCTCCAGTGCCGAAGCAGAGTACCGTTCTATGGCTCATGGTGTATGTGAGCTTCTATGGTTGAAGACTATGCTCAGTGAGCTCGGATATCCTGTCAAAGGGTCTATGCAGCTGTATTGTGACAATAAAGCAGCCATCAGCATTGCTCATAATCCAGTTCAACACGATAGGACAAAGCACATTGAGGTAGACCGTCACTTCATCAAAGAAAAGCTTGGTCAGGGACTTATTTGCACACCGTATGTCCATACTGCTGATCAAGTTGCAGATGTGTTAACTAAAGGTGTTACTAAAGGGATCTTAGAGCACCTGTTATCCAAGCTGGGCATGATAGATATCTTCGCACCAGCTTGAGGGGGAGTGTTGTCAGGGACCTACTTGTAATATCTTATATTCTACAGGGGGCCCTTGTAATATTGTAAAACTTCACTTAATATATATATTGGGTGAAATCGTGTAGGCTATTCTAAGCTCTACACGATTTCTCCTCTTTCCCCTATTCTCTTCACCTCTCCTCTCTTCCATCTCTAACCCTAATCTCTTATCCTGGTTACGATCTAAGATTACAACAGGAAGGATATACCATTGCATTTGGAAGCAAAGGCAAAACTCTTCAAAAGTGTGCCTGGAAGTTTGAAATAACGTATCCAAAAAGATTTCAACAAGTCCAAAACAACTTTTGAAAACTTCCAAGGAATGAAACTTAAGTCTTAGATGGGTATCTATTTTCTAGGAGTTCAGAGGTTATGAGCTTACAAATCTCGACGTCAATTGGAGAGCAATTTGCAAATGCAAGGTGGGTAGAGAAGCACTAATGACGACTTGGGTGAAGCCAAAGCTAAATTTTGATGTTATCCATAGGTAATCCCAGTCCGACAGGTTATGGAGTGTCGATTAGTAATGACCTAGTGAAGCATTGGTGGTGTTCTCCAGATCGGTCAATATTAAAGCTTAAAGGATTAGAGATTCATAATGCTACTTCCAATGTTTCATTAGTTTTAAATAAAAATAATTTTTATTTACAACATTAATAATATACACAAATAGTTAAGGCATTAGGTTTGTGTTCAATAATTACTAACATATGTAACATGCATTGTCTAATAAGTACCTCATTCTCTAATTTTTAAATTTGTTTGCTAAAATAATTAGAGAATATTCTAATATATAGGACCGAGCCCAACCCAAGCTTTGTAAAAGCCAACTCAAGCCAAGTTGAAGTTGCGTTTAGCCCAATGCGCTCAGGTTGGGCTTGCCCAAATTGGAGCGCAATGGATAACAATGAAACTAGAGAAGAGTGATGGAGAAACTAATAAGTAACAAGGATAAGAGAGGAAACCGTGGACACTCCGAATGGAATTTCTGATATTGGCCACTTCACCGACTCTAAAAAGATTATTTCTTTGAGGTTCTCTACAATATCGTCCATGCCCGTGGTTCGAGTGAAAACCCACCTGCCGCCTCGGGAGGCCGCATAGTACTTGAGTGGGAGGAAGCTGGCAGAGTCCACCACATGAAGAAAGAGCCTCCTTAACAAATTTCATTTGAATTCTCTTTGCAATATCGGTGGTTTTATCTTAGAGCCCCTATTTTTTGCTTAGGAATGAATCCTCTCGACCGAAGTTGGAGTCGACGGAGCTAGTGGGATGAATGGAACTGTCTAAGAGAAGGGCATTCTATCTCATAGTAGGAATGGAAAGACATGATGAATTTGAACAAGGACCAGAGAAATAATCAATAAATGAAACGTCACATTTCCAAGAAGAATTGGTTTTACTTGATCGATCGAGTGGTCAAATAACAAGCTAGGGGGTAGTGCCCTCTTGATAAGAATTATGTTCTTCTCTCCAGTACATGTGGTGCATGGCTGTCGTTAGGACATATTGTAAGCCCTTGACAATTGCATAAATAATGAATTTGTTTTTCAATTGGAAGTGGTGCATTAGAAATTGACTAACCCGTCACTTTCTTGTCTAGAAATGATTCCTTTCCCGTAGTTATCATCATCAAGCCACTTAAGTCTAGCTTTATATTCTTAAGACCATGATAGCGTGGTAGCGCTAGGACACCCTATCTTTAGAGATAAATAAGGGCGTGAGCTTTTTTGCCAGAGAGAGAGGTCAACCATTGAGACTATCTTCTTACTTAGACAATTTTCGAGAAAAAGAGGATGAATCTCCACAGTCTTCATTGAATTGAAAAAGAAGAAGCATTTGATACTCCCTTAAACAATTAATTTGGTGGGCATTGGGAAACAAATGAGTCCTAAGCGGGCTTATTGAAATCATTAAGGACATGTATAAGGGAGTGGTAACTAATGTGAGAACAATTATGGTGAGACAAGTGAATTACCACTTATGATGAGAATACACCAGAGGTCATCCTTAAGTTCATATATTTTTGCACAAGTTATAAACGAATTAACTACTCATATTCAAGGAGAGGTCCTTCGGTATATGTTATTTGAAGATGATATATTGATGGTTGATGAGACTAGAGGGAGTAAATGAAAAACTATATCTATAAAGGGATACCTTGGAAACCAAGGGTTTTGATTTAAACCAATAAAGTGGACCAATACAGAAATATGTGCAATGTAAATTTATTGAGGGTACACAAAGGGATGAGAAGTAATTAAGATTGATGGAAATAAATACCCCCCAAAGTGAATAGTCTTGTTATATATGTTCAATTTTCCGTAAAGAGAAGATATCGAAGAAGAAGTTGCGTAGAGAATGAGAGTTGGGTGGCTAAAGTGAACAGAAGCTTCTAAAACACTTTGTGACCAATGCCTACAAACCAAACTAAAGGGAAACTTTATAAGACATCAATAAGACCGATTGGCCATGCTTTATGGAGTAGAATGTTGGGCAATCAAGAAAATACATTCATAGAATGAGTGTAGCAGGGACGAGGATGTTGAGATGGACGAGTGATGCAGGACATTTAACCA
Source organism: Euptelea pleiosperma (assembly GCA_035048495.1). Classification (NCBI taxonomy): domain Eukaryota; kingdom Viridiplantae; phylum Streptophyta; class Magnoliopsida; order Ranunculales; family Eupteleaceae; genus Euptelea; species Euptelea pleiosperma. The sequence continues at coordinate 21,239,646 of CM068544.1, read as the reverse complement.
ATATTCCCCAAAAGCGGTGACTGTTGGTAGCGTGAGATTAAATTCCTTTATCTCATAGCCCATGATCTAGGGCCTCGGTCGAACCCTCCTTCGTGGGTCCCATTTCACACGGGCCATCCCACCCCGAGTGTGCTCCATATACGTAGGCTGCCCCACTCGAGCCCGATGTAAAAATGCCCCTGCATTAATCACCCCCGGTGAGGAGTCTCGAACACGAGACCTCCCGCTCTGATACCACTTTGATGCAGTACATTTAACCAATACTCCCCAAAAGCCGCGACTGTTAGTAGCGTGAGATTAAATTCCTTTATCTCATAGCCCATGATCCAGGCCCTCGGTCGAACCCTCCTTCGCGGGTCCCATTTCACACGGGCCATCCCACCCCGAGTGTGCCCATATACGCAGGCTGCCCCACTCGAGCCCGGTGTGAAAATGCCCCTGCATTAATGAGTGAAAATACAATTAAGGATAAAATAAGAGTACATTTGAGGGAATTTGAAAGTAGCTTTAATAGGGGATAAAATAAAGGAAAGTCGACTAAGATGGTTGAACTTGAGGAGTGCTTTGGTGCAGGTTTTAGGCTCTAAAAGGATGAGAGGAAAGGAAAAAAGGATGCTGATGGAGGTAGTAATTCTTTTAGGCAATCTCAAATGGCTAGCAAAAGGCTTTGTTGATTTATTAATTAATTGATTAATCAATGTATTTCTCACAACTTACTAGAACAGTTTTCAAGTTTACGTGCAAATAAAAACACTGAATCAAAATATGTTTAAGATCAGTATGTAAGTAAAAAGGATGTGGAGGTCAGATGGCCCTACATTGGACCTTCATGCTTAAGGTATAAAAAAGATATCTTCAATTAAACTATGGCAAAATCAAATAGTAAAATAATAAAAATATAACAAAGTTGGATGATCTCCACTTACCAGTAGCATATAAAGGAGTTTTTGTATCCTTAAATCCTCGAAATATCCCTTGCATGGCTAAAGAGAGAAGAATCGCAGGAGCACCCAGCGATCTCAATGTCAAATACCGTTGAGCTGGTGTTAGCATAGGGGAATCCTATTTCAACAAAGATGTCTTCTTGTTATTTATGACCACATAAATAATTCCCATCAATAAACCATGTGTGCAGTATAGATGTATGTGCACGCGCATATGTGTGTGCACGGTCATGCAACTTATAAAAAATTAGAGTGCCTTCTCTTCAAATTCACTAGATCATGCTAATAATATACATATTCCCTTAGCTATGCAACATAAGGAAGCAGAATGCCTTCCCTTCCAAATTCAAAAGAGACATAATCAAATCCAAAGTTACTTATTTAGAGTTTTCATTTGCCAGTTGAACTAGAACAACTTCAATAGGATTCATCTCTCCGAATGGCGACATAGCTCTAAATACTATTCCTTAGGATTTCATCATCCAAACCAACTGACTTGACAGAAGATATTGTTCTAAATAGAATCAAATGGCAAAATCATATTCATGTTTGCTAATATTCTAGGTAAAACTAATATTCCTTAGTATTTCACAACCAACTTGAAAATGTTTCACGAGCAAAATGTCATCATCACATAAAACAAATCAGACTGCTATGCAGTAAATGATTATTTTCTACTGAAAATCAAAGAGAAGATATAACTTAATGCAGCTGGACCACAGAACAGCTCCAATCCAAGGCCTCCAAACTGAGGCTACTGTTGAGGTCCCAGCCTAAGTTCATGATCTCAGAACAAAGTAATTCGTGGTTTTGGGTTGCAGAAGAGTGGTATATGTTGTTTTGAGGAATCCACGTCATCTTCAGCTATGCCCTCTCTCTCGCCCTTCCCTATGTTGCATGAATTCTTCAAAATGGGTCAAGTACCCAAGTCGGACAATCCAGATTCTGGTGCAACACTTCATAATTCTGTTTTTTTTTTCTTTCCTTACGTGCAACATACTAATTAACATTTGCCATAGGCTATAAGTTCTACCTTTTACAATTGAAATTTTCTATGCGACAGATATGACATCACATATATATATATATATATATATTCTCTCGTCTATAAGTATATTTTACAAATAATAAGATATCCTTTCAATTTAAAAAAATCATTGGATATCCGCTATTATCTTCATTATTATACTAAAATATTTAATTTGTTTCACATTATTTAAAATATATTGCCGAGTCCACGAATCCTATTTTTCAAGGTTCACCGAACACTTCGCAGTTTGCACCTATGTCGGACGACTCTCACTCATACCATATCAATGCAACAAAGTTATTGCCTCTATCATCATGTGACATGTCTGCTTTCAAGCACTGGTTGCACTCCTACTTCCTCAAAATCTCTGGAAAAAGGGCACTTCATTTTATGAAAATTTGTCATGTCAGACATCATGACATATTCATGTGTTGGGCACATCCCAACACTTCTTCAAACGAATTTATTCAAATATTTCATTTCCAGGTACTATTTATTTATAGCTTAAAAGATTTTAATAAGTGTATCTGTGCATATGTGTGTATATATCAGCCTATCTAAAGCCATTCTTTCTATATTGTATAGTCATGAGCTAAAATATTTTAAAATATCTCTCTTAACTTATGGAATAAAATGTATGGACGTGTTGAGGTTCTTGGGGTCAGTGTGGTCGACATTCGTATCATTCTCTGATACCAAGACACATCTCTGTGCTTATGTTACATAAGCTAAAACCATAGGACCAAAAGACAAATCCATAAAGGGTATCAAGGACAAAAGCACAAACCTTTCCCATCAGAATAACATTAATCCAAAACCTTTAAAATGAGATGGCATCTCAAGTCAGTAACTCTTCTTGCATAAAAGATAAAGCAAAACTCGCACAAAGAACAATCTTATGCTTTGATACTAAGGAAATTTCATGTTCATGACCATGCAGACCCAATAACTATTTGACAAAAGTGGCCCAACACACACCTTGTCACAATTCGCTCGTGTGAGTAGCACACGTCATGTGAGCATGTTTCCAAAACGCCTGGAGAGAGATTCACCTATTCCACATCGGTACCCATATAAAGGCCTTGTGTCACAAGCCCGCCAATGAAGCCCGTTTTAGAGCCCATAATCAAGCCCGGTTATGGCTCAAGGAGTCTAGAGTGCCCTGGAAGCTTCTAGAGGACTCTAGAGTGTAGTGGAGAACCCTGGAAGATGGAAGGGTCTAGAATACTCAAGAGAATTCTAGAGAAGTTTCACACATGTATCATATGTAAATATTCTAGATAATTCATAGGAGAAACATCTAGAGACTCTTTGGTAGAATTGTATAGGGAATTCTAGAATAAGGTTTGAAGCCTATATAAAGGGGTAAGCCCCCTCATTTGTCCATCAAGAGTTGAGCAATACGAGTCTCATTCTCTAAGAGCTCTCTTGTGCCTTTGTGTTCTAGTGTGCTTCTTGAGTGGGTTGAGTACTTAGGCAAGGTGAGTCCTGAGTGACTAAGGGGGAAAGGCTGACTTGAGCTAAGCAAATGAGTGCTAACTCGAGTGCCGCACCATCTCTAGTCGAAGACTAGGTCCGTGACACTTGGCTCACATGAAAGGATGATGGTTCATATTAAATAAATAATTGGGACAAGGTTTGGATGATAGTGATGTTCACATTAATGGATCAATCCTGGGTAGCTGACAACCACTACATCCCTGTGGTAGAACCGACATACCTCAACAGCTATGTTACTACACCAATCCTTATCCAAGCTCCAGAGCTAAGAATTCAGATTTCAGCCTATTGACATCTATTCTGAACCAAAAGAGTAATCAACACACCTAACCTAGTCTGATTGAGACTTGAGTCAGAACATTTCCATTAATCCCATAAGATTTATGCCATGGGCGGAACTAAGTCAACAAGATTTGTCTATATTTCATAATTCGAAAAGCTATTATCATGCCTTTTTCAGGCCAAAATTCAAACAAATCCTCCCCGCACTTTATACTCGCAGCCATGCTCAAGTCACACAGATCAAAATGGTATATCGTCGTTTGTGCAAAATACTAATCTATTTCAAAATCATAAGATATAATTTAGATATTAGAGAAGCAATAAAGAAAACGAGTACATAAATTCAAGCTCCCTAGTATTCTTCCTAATGAAGGCACTTACAGATTTCACACCCATGAAGTTCAAGAGAGGTTTTGCTGCAATAATGAGAAATATGGCTTGGAGAAGGCCAAGAACTCCACCAATAACCAATGCTGATGATGCCGATGGAATATGTCTCACCTCATTATCAAATTTAGTCATCTTGGAATGGCCACCAATAACAGATGACAACTTATGCACAGTCTTATCAGAATCTGATTGTGATTTCAGAGAGAAAGAGCATGTTACTTCTCCAAGTCATTGAATTATTTAGCACACATGTACCAATAAAATGATAAGCTGGACTAGCTTGGAATGAAAACTATTATGAGAACTTAATGCGATACATTGGAACAATACGTGTCCTCCTTTAACAGAACAGATAGTCAAATGTTAGCATACCATCTTCCGTAATCAACTCTTTCATCTCATTGTTTTTAGGAAATGCCTTTTCCAGGTTAGCGATTTCTTGTTCTTCCATGTTCACTCTACGGATAGTATCTTCCTCCGCAACAAAAGAAGTTGTGACACTGACAAGTGGGAATATGGTAACCCTCGATACTTGATTAAACACAGCAATAGCAACTCCTACAGCAGCAAGCTCCACAGGACCTATAATAATAAAAAAAGAGAACTTGTAATATATAAGATAGCTTTTAGAACATGTAGCCTAACGATCAATATTTACTCAAAACTAAGTATCTCTCAAGCAGCTTATTATAGCAAACCATGAATAATCATTACCAGAAAATGGACGACAATCAACAATATCATGCATGCATAAGTGAAAAAGAATAAATAGATTTGGTTAAAATATCTTAATAATAATTGAATCTTCACTTGATAAAAAGAAAGAATCAACCACAAAAAGGAGCATGTGGATTTGCAAGTCCCACATAGGGAGGCTAACCACATGTGAGCTACAAAATCTAATTATAGCAAACCATGAATACATTACCAGAAAATGGACAACAATCAACAGTATCATGCATGCTCAAGTGAAATATTTTAATCATAATCGAATCTTCAGTTGATAAAAAGAAAGAATCAACCACAAAAAGAAGCAGGTGGATTTGCAGGTCCCATGTAGGGAGGCTAACCACATGTGAGCTAAAAAATCTACCACTATGACTGCCTTCTTGTGAGTAGCAACCTGAACAATTTCTAATTAGGAAAGCAGTCAAAGAGCAAGTTTCCATAGCTGAATATTTCACTGCAGTTGAAGCCAATTGGTCACACATTAAAAATCAACTATATATGGGTTAAAAATGAACAAATTGAAAATTGGCTTGGTATTTTTATGTTCCTACATGTTCACTATCTTTGGATCTTTCTGTACGACTCAAGCATGGGAGATTATAGTCCTATGTTTCCTTTTTGTATTGGTTTGAGTCCTTTTACACTCCATCAGAATTCCCCATATATTAGAAGGGGAAGTAATTCAAATCCAACATTAGGCAGGAAAGGAATAAAAAAATAAAGGCAGCTTCAATTTGTAGTTTCCCTTTACACAGAGGAAGAATGGATAAGAGAGAGGAAAGAATTCTCGACCTACCTAACATCATGTCCATCATTCTACTTAAGATAAAGGAACAATGACAAACCTATATGACCAATGAATGCCGTGTCAATTAGAGAAGCAATGGGATCAGCTGTTAAAGCCAGTGCTGCAGGAAAAGCAATGCGTGCTATCTCTAAGCCAAGCTCATCCTTCTTGAAAACATGCCTGGCCATAAAATCATGGAACCAAAGGTTAGCTTTTACAAATCTAGTAATAAAAAAGCATACTCTGAATGTCCAAAAAGTATCTTAGTGAACAAAGTCCTCTGATAAACAAACCAGAAGTACTAGGCATTAACTAATTAGTCTGTTTTATCTTAAGGTGAAAAGATCACATCAGGTAGCATCTAAGGACCAAATTGGTTTGTCATAGCAGAAGCTATTTTACCCTAGACAAGCAGTTTATGTTCCAAGTCTCTACTAAATATCTTCAATACCTCTAAATACGTATTAAGTAGCTCTAACTATGAAGAAAATTGTTACATGCAACAGAATGAAATGTTACCTTGCATCCTTGAAGAAAACCCGAAGGGGTATCTTCCTCTTCTTTCCAGAAAGATTCAAATCAGCTTCCTCGGCCATAATTGAAACAGACAAATCACCCTTTATGTGAAAAAGATAACTCTGAGGTATGAGTTTTCCAAATGCAACAGACACAATCCACCTTATTGTCCCCCAAAGATAACTCAAAATTTCACAAACCAAGCTCCATACCCTGCAGATTGGATCATCAACAAATGCCTGGAGCAAGTTTTAACAACCAAGAAGACCAAAATCAAGGAAGAGGTCAAATATAACCAAGTTCCTTAAAACAGATGAAGTGAAAACAAATACCGCCTGTATCGAATCAAGAGCAGTGGATACTATTAGTGATTTAAAAAATTAACCTTTAATGCGGGAGTTGCATAAAACCTCCCTCAGTTCAGGAAACCCATTAGAAAGATTAGCTTAATGAGCTTCTAAAACATGGTCCAGACAAACCCAAATCGTCTCTCCGCTTTCCAAGAACACCAGACACAACAAACAAGGACAACAAGCACATTCACTGTAACACCCCTCCCTCAGGTGAGTTCCTTTGTTCTTCCCCAGATGATACTCAAAACTCTAATGCAATATGGTTGTGGGCCCCATAATCATTCTAAGGCTTTTGACTCCCAAAAAAAACTATCTCAGAAAGCAGAAATTGGACGACGTGTATAAGGAACAGTAAGCATTTAAAACCTCAACAATACAAAGCTAAATAAGTAAGGCATGACTAGTGTCATACGCGTAGGGAAGAAAAAAAAACTGCCAAAAAGATCAGATCCACTTCAAACAAGGAAAGAAACATTAAAGAAGAAACGAAACCCAACTTATCACATAGTTTTCTTCGCCAAAATGACTTAAGTAAGAAAAACAAAAATGCGGTTTGTATTTTGTAGATGAACCTGTCTAAGGTATTTCTGGGCTAGATGGAACTCTATCTGTGATTACGTACGCAATAATTCATGGAGGAGAAAACCCTAACAGACACGAATATTTAAATTAGAAGTTCTTGAAGAACGCTGTAAAGCCTGTAATTCTGTAAATGATCCAAGAGAGTTGGTTCTATCGTCTCCCAAAGAGGGACGGTGTACAGAAAAAAAAAATGAATAATTAAAAGAGGATTTCAAAAAGTTCCTGGTTCAATTTCTGATTCTTACTTTGGATAAGAAAGTTTCTGGATCAATTACCGATACTTACTTTGGAGAAGAAAGTTTCTGGTTCAATTACCGATTCTTACTTGGGAGAAGAAGCTAAGGAGCGAAGAGATTCCAGTAATAAAGGAAATTTTGAGCTCTGTCGATATGGTTTCCACCAGATTCATCTCTGTTGGTGTTCGATCATCGTCTGATCAGATTTTTGCTGGGACTCTAGTTCTACTGTTCTAGCTTTTTTTTTTTTTTTTCTGCTTTCAACCGGTAACAAACGCATCGAATGACATTCCGAACGAAATCAAACGTTGTCGCCTTCGGGAATTCCGCCAAAAAGCATATTCGGAAACAAATGGCTTCTCCATGAATATTCTTCCTTCACCATTTTTTTGTCAGATTTTGCCCTAACTCTTGTTCTCAGCAAATGTGACGGATCAAAGCCAGAAATTTTCAGTAAAAAACTTACTTCCATTTCTAACAAAAAAAGAAGAAAAAAAAAGATGAACAGCTGCAACTTCGCCAAATATCCGTATAAAAGCTCATGGGATAACAGATGAAACTCCATTGCTCTGTGAGTTTCACCTTCTACTGTTCTTTCGCTTGATTTTTGCACTAATTCTCATTCCAAACAAGAACAACCAATAAAGAATCAGATTTTCCCGGGTAAAAACCTCGATTACCTCCATTTTAAGATTAGTCTAACAGAAACTACCGCAATCACAGCAGAAATCTGAAACTAGGGTTATAACTTCTACTCGTTCAACCCCCAATGCTGTAAAAAAACGGAGATCTGACAACTTCTACCGGTTTTTGGACGATCAATGACTCGAATTCAAGTAAAAACAGCAGGATAGTAGGGACTTCGAGTAGAGATCTGAAGAAATTTAAGCTTCAACAGATAAGATTGAGTTGATCTAGAGTTTCAGACGGGTCGAACGCAGTTTCTTCACGAATTTCTCCGTTTCTGGTTGTTCGTTTTACTCAGTAGGAGTGAAATCAGTGACGAATCACCGGACTTGGCGGGAAGCAGGTCGATTGGTGTCCAGTGTCCACCCAAGAGAACGTTTTCCTATGGTACAGACTACAAACTGTTGGATGGTCCTCGGAGTTTGTTCGGTGGCATCTCGAGGACTACGTTTTCCCGTGGTAGACAGCAACGCAGCTCGGAAGGACCGCTCACGGAGTTTTCTTTTGTCTAAAATTACGGTATTGCCACCTCTTACCGTGTGAGGCGAGGAAATATCAAATTTTTTATTTTTTTTATTTTTATCTCTGTTTGTACCCACCGACCCACTCAGAAGTTTCCATACGTGCAACATGATAAATCGAAGGGCACGCAGAATCGAACACACGACCAAACAACGCCCTGAAAAATTAAATAACTTAAAATTTGACACACTCCACGATTTGAAAAAGCTGACATACCCTCATGACCCCCGTCCATGACATGACCCCCGTCCATGACACGGGGATTATTATTAATTTAGATTGATTAACAAATTTTTCTTAAAAGACAAAAATACCCCTTTCTTCAACTTTAGAACAAGTTTGAATCAAAATCTTAACCCGAATCAAACGGTTGCATGAAAAGTTTTAAATAGCATAATTTGAACTTTGACACACCCTCCACAATTTGATAAGATGACATACCCCCCATGATCGATCGTATGGTGACTGTCGTTGACCTACATTGATTGACAATCTTTTTTTCCCTTTCTTCAACTTTAGAACATGTGGGTTTGGGTCAACGGGGTTATAACGGAAAAAATGGTAATGCCAGTCCGTTATATTGTTATAACGGCCCCTTTTAAACCTTGTTTTTAGGTGCGACTTTTGCAGAAAGGAATGCTCCTAAAAACCTATTTTCTACTAACCAAAGATGTGAAGGGGCCAATTCAAGGAAAGCCTACTCATATCCTTGCAACCAAACATTTCCTAAGTGGTGTAAACCACAAGGATCAGTGTTATAATGTTATAATGATCCGACAATGAATAGGTGTTATAATGATCGGACAATGAACAGGTGTTAATGACCATACCCATGCGGTTAGTGGGCCCTTTGCATCGATTGCATCCAAAGTACTCCGCATTTAAAACATTTCTGAATAAAGCTAAAATGCATCAAATTCTTTTATTTATGAAACTTCTATGACATAGATACTACTATCTCTGCCACAAGGCTAATAAGGCAATCGCCTTAGGCTCCAGGTCAGAGAAGGCCCCCAGCCCACTAATCACATGGATGTTTAGCCCAACCCTAGCTTGTTGGATATGCAAACCAAAAATTAACCTGATTGGTTATCTCTAGCCATAGATTTTAGTACTTTTTAGGATTACTTCTAGCCATTGGATTCAAGCATGTTTTTTGACTAGTAAATTCAATGGTTAGAAATCATTAATGAAGTTGATTTTTAGTGTGTTTTATCCACCAATAGGTGGGCTGAACATCCATGCAGTTATTAGGCCCAAAAATTGATCTAAGTAGGGCCGCGAGAGTCCTCTGCATAGACTGCGGACTAGGGGAGTCCTCTGCATCTAATTTTTTTATTATCATGAATAGTTGTTAAATAAGATCTTTTACTTTATAGAGAGTTAAATTTTTTAATTAATACCACATATATTAATATATTAAATATAAAAAATGCCCCTATGGAGTTTTCTCCTTAGGACTCGTCTTGCATCGAGACAACCCTGGCTGTCTTGGATGTCTATTTAGCAAACATATTTCAAGTTTACACGTCGCCCAGCAGCTGGGGTTGTTGTGGGTGGAGCCCGCCTTGACCCATGTCAGGTCTTGTGATCTACCCCAACTCCACCTTGCCTACTGAAAACAATTGAGGTCCTAGTCTGAGAGTCTCTCTCTCTCTCTCTCTCTCTCTCTCTCTCTCTCTCTCTCTCTCTCTCTTTAAACAATCACTCTGTCTCTCTCCACCCACATGAAAATGCCTTTCTTGAGTAAACCTTTGCCCCTACAATGTGCTAAAAATGGAGAAAAATTTTGAATTGACGTTTTTTTAATCGGGCGTCTGGACCGCACTTGAAAATGCCATGTGGCACTCTTAGGTATCATTGACCGTATGGATGTTTGAACATCCCTGAGTGGACCTCTAAACCAATAATCAGCCAGATTCGTAGTTTCTAACCTTTGGACAGTTGAAAATGAAACCATGAAAAATACTCAAATCCAATGGTTAGAAACAACCAATCGGGCTGATTCTGGTATGCAAGTCCACTTAGGGATTGTTCAGACATTCATACGGTCAATGATCTCTAAGACTATGCCATGTGGCATTTTTAGGTGTAACACGGACGCTCGGATCAAAAATTATCTCTAAATAATGAAGTTTCTGCTTAGCAATTCTCTACTTATAAAAAAGGAAAAAATGCAACAAGGTAGAGGTATAATGATATTTATGTTACTCACCGCCGGGCCTATTGACCCCATGGATGTTTAGCCACTATTTGGTGGATATACACACCAAAAAACCATCCTAATAGGTAATCTCTAGCCATTAGATTTTAATACTTTTTAAGGCATGATTCTAACCGTGGGATTCAACGAATTTTTGAAAGAAGGGGAAGGGACTAATCCCTTGGGCTGCACGCACCAACCCACTCAGATGTTTCCATATGTACAACATGGTAAATCGAGGGGCACGCAGAATCGAACACACGACCAGATGATGCCCTGGAAAAATAATATAACTAGACTCTCCACAGTTTGACAAAGCTGACATACCATCGTGACCCGGTTCATTGTACCTAAACTCTTATTGACCCAAATTGATTAACAAACTTTTTTTGAAAGGACAAAAATACCTATTTCTTCAACTTTAGAACAAGTAGATTTGGGTCAAAATCCCAAGAGCATCTCCAACCAAGGTCTCTAAAATAGAGATAAAAATTTGTATCTAGATAAAAAGTGCTTTTAGAGTACCTCGGTTCTTACACCAACACCAACAACTCATTTTTAAACTATATCACTATAACACTATTTCTAGATTTTCCTCCACAAACTCACACTTTATCATATCGGGTCTGAATCAACACTAATCTAACTCGAACTCGATCCATTGCTAACCCTAATTAATATATAATAAAAAATATATTATTTTCTTTAAAAAATATATTATATTCAATATTTGTCTCATTTTAAAGGTATCAACTATATCTTTTCAATGATACTGATTTAAAAAAAAAAAAAGATTTATAGATTAAAAGTTATATTAATTTTATTAAAATATGGTTTAAAAATTAGGAGGATACATCTGGTGTCAATTTATACTTTAATGCATAAAAAATTGGCAAAGGGCCAATTACAAACTCATGAACAGTAATAGAGATCTTTATAGAGACCCTTTCGTGGGACTCCAAATATAAATACTCAAAATGTGGTCTTTAAATCATTTGGCGAATGGTTGGAGGGCGTCCACTCTCTATTGTAGAGAAATGGTGTACAATTGGAGACGTTCTAACTCCGAATCAAACAGTTGCATGAAAAACTTTAAATAGATCATTATGATGGTATAACAGCAACACCCCTAGAAAAATAACATAATTTGAACTTTGACATACCCTCCACAATTTGAAAAAGCTAACATACACTCATGATCCGTCCATCGTACTACGTTGACTATTATTGACCCAAATTGACTGACTAATTTTAAAAAGATAAAAATACCCCTTTCTTCAACTTTAGAACAAGTGGATTTAGATCAATGGCCGTTGTAACGAAAAAAACGGTAACGCCCCCATTCCGTTTCACCGTTATAATGGCCCCTTCTAAACCTGGCACTTTTGCAGAAAGCAATGCACCTAACAACTTATTTTCTACTAACCAAAGATGTGGAATATCGCCAATTCAAGGAAAGCCTACTTATATCCTTGCAACCAAACATGCCCTAAATGGTGTAAACCACAAGGATCAGGTGTTGTAATGATCAGACCATGTTGATTAATGACCATACCCATGCGTTTAGTGGGCCCTCGCCATCGACTACATCCACAGTCCTCGGCATTTAAAATATTTCCGAATAAAGCTAACATGCATCAAATTCTTTTATGGGCTTTTTTGCTTTACCCCCTTACTTTATTGATGCAATTTGCATCTCACCCTTTGACCATGGTCAACAACGTTGACCATAGACGGTCTCGGGATGGACATCCCAATATTTTTTAAATGACTATAATGACCTTGGGTGAGACGCAAATATTTTAAAAACATTGGGTGCGATGCAAATTGCATCAATAAAATAAGGGGGACAAGCAAAAATCATTTTTTTTTCAGTTATTTATTTATTTAATTTTTTTTTTTTTGAGGATTGTGAGCTCAACCTTTTTTTTTTAGGATTGTGAACTATAAAAAGAACTCACCTTCACAGGTTGTTAAGCACACTAATGTCCCTCATCAATGATGACGAGGGACCACAATATGAGCCATGTGGTACACTCTTGGAGGTCACTAACCGTACGGATGTTGGGCCTGTCGCTAGGTGGAGCAACATACAAAATATCAGCCTGATTAGTGATTTTTGTACCCCAAATAATGTTCAAATTGTACGGATAAAATCAACCCAAGAAAACAACTCTAATCTAATGCTTAAAAAGTAACAATCAGGTTAATTTTTGGTCTGTAGGTCTACCTACAGTTGGGCCAAAAGTAAATGAAGAAAGGTTTTGAGCTCACAATCCTTAAAAAATAAAAAAAAAAATCCTCAAAAAAAAAAAGATCTTTTGCTTGTCCCCCTTACTTTATTGATGCAATTTGCATCGCACCCAATATTTTTTAAAATATTTGCGTCTCACCCAAGGTCATTATAGTCAGTTAAAAAATATTGGGATGTCCATCCGAAGACCGTCTGTGGTCAACAATGTTGACCATGGTCAAAGGGTGAGACGCAAATATTTTGAAAACATTGGGTGAGATGCAAATTGCATCAATAAAGTAAGGGGGTAAAGCAAAAAAGCCCTTCTTTCATTCACGAAACATCTATGACAATGATACTAGGGGCCTTCTTGTATGTTTATTTAGCAAACATATTCCAACTCTTGTGGGTGGAGCCCGCCTTAACCTATGTCAGGTCTTGTGGTCTAGCCCAACTCCGTGTTGCCTACGGGAAAAAAACTGGTAAGTCCTTATCTCTCTCTCTCTCTACACACCCACTTGAAAATGCCTTTTTTTAGTAAAACTTTGCACCTACAACGTGCTAAAGAATGGAGGAAAATTTTGATCTGGCATTTTTTTATTCGGGCGCACCTAAAAATGCCATGTGGCACTCTTAGATATCATTGACGGTATGAATGTTTGAAGTTTGAACATCCCTAAGTGGACCTGCGTAGCAAAAATCAACCTTATTGGTATAGTGTCTAATCGGAGGACGGTTGAAAATGAAACCATGAAAAAGACTCAAATCCAACGGTTAGAAACAACCAATCAGGCTGATTTCGGTATGCAAGTCCACTTAGGGATTGTTCAGACATTCATACTGTCAATTATCTCTAAGACTGCCCCGTGACGTTTTTAGGTGTAACCCGGACGCCCGGATCAAAATACTGAAGCTGCTAAGCGGCTCTCTACTTGACATGCACCTCTAACAACCTTGTTTTCAAATTATTTTTTACAAAGTGAGGGTTGTTGGGGGTTCTCTCCCCCCTTCTTTAAAAATCGAATGAAAATTTTTTTATCAAAAAGGAAAAAAATCACACCGCCATGGATGTTTAGCCCACTCTTTGGTGGATATACGCACCAAAAATCACCCTGACAGGTAATCTTGGCCATTAAATTTTAGTACATTTTAAGGCATGAGGAATGATTCTAGCTGTTGGATTCAACAAATTTTTTGGGTACTAAATCCTAAGGTTAAAAATCATCATACAAGTTGATTTTTGATTTGAATGTCTACCAAAAGGTAGGCTAAATATTCATATGGTCAGTAGGCCAATATATATCACGACCATTCCAAAAATACCCTTTTTAACCTATAGCTAAAGGGAGAATGACCACCCTCTCTCAAATCTCGCCACCTACGCCTATCCCTACCCCACTTTGACAGTCGCTTGCGCCTCGCCCACCCATAGATAAAATCCTGGTTCCACTACTAGTGCCCCCTAACAAAGTATTGTTCTGGGGTAGGTGGACTCACAGATACATGCAAAATGGGAAATACTATAAAGTGCCATAGGGCCCACCTCCAAGAAGACTAGAGTCACTAGACTTGTAACATCAAGCCAGCTGTCTTAGACTTATCTAGAGAAAAAGAAGGGTATTCCCACCAAAATAATAGAAAAAAGTGTAGAAATAGCTTCAGACAAAGTGATGCACTTCAATCAAATTCGCTCTCCATGTGGTTCAAATTTAACTCATTTTTCAATAATTTGAAGCTTCTATGTAGCAACTTCAGTGGTTCCTCTCCCTCTTCAAGTCTATTTTAGAGACCACCTCTTTTTCTGACCCCTCTTGAGAGTCGGACTTGGGGCCGAGAATCCAACGGTGGTTTATAGTGCTGAGCTGGTATTCACTTAATGAAAAAGTAATCCATGACCCAAATCCGACTCCCAAGAGGGGTCAGAAACCTGAAATATAAGGTTGTGGCAAAAAAGAAAAAACCCAAGAGTTGAGTGCGGGTGGCCAAGACTCCACTCCAAAAAGTAGGAGGTTCTGAATTCAACTCTCCTTGGACCCACCCCTTAAAAGAGTAGGGTAATAAGTGGCTCTGTCCACATTAATTCTCCCAGAACACTCCGGCACATGTGGAAGGGGTGACTATGATGCCCTGGGGGACTAGTCAGATGCTCTAAGAGGCCCGGATACACACGGTTAAAAAAAAAACAGAGGTTATGGCAAAAAAGAAGTGATATAATGATAAAAATGGAACGTCACAATAATTATTTATTTTAAAATAACATCAGTGATAATAAAATAACAGATACCCTACAAAACAATGGCTGTAATTTTCAACATAATGGCTGTTATAACATTACGTCTGTTTTTTGGGTTTTCGAGCTTAGGGTTTCTGTTATAACGGGCATTGTAAAACAATGTTATCAGCATAACTCTTCTATATTATACCACGAAAAGGATCAGTCGTATAGAGACCAGAAAAGTATAAATTAACCAGTGTGAGAACAAGCCATATTTAGCTAAGGTTACATCTCACCAAGGCATCAAGACCTCAAGATGCTTATACATGATTTGGAGAGAGAGAGAGAGAGATGAAGATGAAGATGAAGATGAAGATAAAGATGATGTTAGAAAAATATAAATTTACGACTCACTAGCATCAAGGCAACTCGACCCCAGATGCACTTTCCAATCGAGTAGAGCCGAGTCGAGTTTTGGGGTTTGAAATCATGGTTAGTTCTATTCCCCAAGTGTTCCGACTTTTTTATAATTTTTTTTTTTTAATAGAAAGCGTCCTTACGACAAAAATTATCGATTACCTGTTCATCTGCACGTCGTTCTTACAAGGCCAATAAATCAGAATGCGCGGTGTTTCATCATCATCGTCGTCGTCATCGCTTACAAAAAACAAAAATCATCATCATCATCATCATCATCAACTACTCTTAGTTCTTCTTACAGTACTGAACTATGGAGTGAATGTAAAGAAGAAAGTATGTAGAGGAAAATATAAGAATTGAAGCAAATCATGTTTGGTTTTATTTTTCTTGGTGGGAAGCATACCTTGTTTTCTTTGAGAGAGGGTGAGCAGGTTCCTCATACCATCTTTCGCTCGCTTACAACCCAAATGTGACCCCTACTTATTGCTCATTTCAAGTGCTTAAAGTCGCACACACACACACTCCACCCATAGTAAACAAAAGGCAAATTCCACTACCCATCTTAGCCACAACTTTTATTTTGTTCCTTCTTTCTTTCCAAGGAAATAAAAACAAAAACTTTGATGTGCACCCCTCGGAAATCAAACATTGATGTCCAACCCAAAAATGCCATGTGGCACACTCTTTTGGTATTCTGTCCCATGACCTGATTGGTGATTTCTATCCGTTGGATTTGAGTACGAAAAAAATAAAATTGCTCAAATCATGGCTGGAAATTGCCCGATGAAAAGTGCATGAATCCAATGACCATAAATCACCAATTAAACTGATTTTTTGTGTGTAAGTCCACTAAGGGGATGGCTAAACAAACATGAGGGGTCGTGATCCCTCGAGACTACCGCATGACATTTTTGAGGTGGGAATCAACAGCAGTCGACATCAAATATTTTTCATGAAATAATTAACTTTGCTTTTTTTTCGCTCGGAGATCAAACTCGATCATGTGGCAATGAGAGTGCGGTACATGCCTCGCTTTTAATACGAAAGGCCTTATTTTTAAAAAACTCACCCAAAATTGTTTACAAATACTCTATTTCTTAGAGTCCGTGTACCGTGTTTTTTACACCCAATAGTGGGATCCACATAGAGATCATGTTGAACAATCCAACCATAAATTGAGTTGTCGTTCCAATGATGATCTTGATCATCACCAAAAATCAGTCGATTTCCACATTGCTAACCACATATAAAAGAATTAGCCTAAAGTAACGATTTGATTGGATGGTCTGGATTTTTCAAATCTAAGTCAAAATTTCATGAAATTGGGAATGTCTAAATGGACTGATTTTTTTTGTGAGGATGGTCTCCAGAGTATGGACAACTTACAGTGTGATTGGATTGTCCAACATGATCTTTATCTGGGCCCACCACCCAGTGATGGAGCCAGGGGGCACCTCAACTTTGACATTCAGTAAAGAAATAAAATTTAACTTTCCCCAAATACCCTTTTGTAGTGGGAAATTGCCCCTTGCCCTTCTCAACTTTGTCGCGTGCCGCCTTGCCCCTCCTGGAACAGAGTAAAACTTCTGTCACAAGGGATTGCAAATCACACAATCACAAAGCCAATGAGTTCTCGGCACGTACACCTCAAAGCAAAAGCACGTGGGTACGTTGCAAAAAGCACTTGGGTACGTGCCAACAACTCATTGGCTTGTGATTGTGTGATTTGCAATCCCTTGTGATAGAAGTTTTACTCCCTTGAACAAAATCCTGCCACTCCCATTGCCATTGCCACTGCCACCACCAGGTGTAATAATAGGATAGGTGTAATAATAGGATGTAAGTGAAACTTTGATGACAGTGGACTGTCATCGAGGCCAATGACAGCTCAAAACATGAACCACGTGGCACACTCTTAGAGGACTCTGACTGTGTGGATTTTTTACCAATCCTTAGCTTGATCTACAAACCAAAAATCAGCCTGATTAGTGAATTCAAACCTTTTGGTATTTGTACCCCAAATAATGGTCAAATTCCCAACATGGTTCCAAATCTTGGGATCCGGGGGGGGATCGGTGGGCTCTGATCCGGATCCGGATGGGCCGATCCATGATTCCCACAATTAAAATCAACCCATGAAAATAACTCCAATCCAACGCCTAGAAATCAATAATCATGTTGAAGTTTGGGTTGTAGATCCAACTATGAATTGGCCCCACATCAATATAGTCAGCATCCTATAAGAATGAGCCACGTGGCTCATATTATGGGCTGTCATCGGTAATCAAAGTTTTACTCCGATAATGTAAGAAATGGGTGTAGCTCTAATCTAGAGTCTAGACAGACTATATTTTATAAAAAATTACAAAAATATCTCTAGGAGTGTGGAACGTGACGCTCTCTTAATTTGATCCCCTATCTAGAGAGAAATGTTTTCCGTCTAGTACGGCTACTCGTGCGAAGATGGTCCACCTAAGATTTCCAATACCACATGATTTGTATATTAGTAAGATGGAGCCCACCCTCCATCGTATTAAACTACTACACTTTACACCCAATCGTACTTTCGAGGAGAGGTGGTTGGTTAAAAATCATCAAAATCACAAATCCTATCATGTACGTAAAAGAGATTTATATTAGAGAAAGAGGAGACCCGTGTGCGTGTGCGTGTGCGTGTGCGCGTGTGCTTTTCTTTTTTTGAATGAGTACAAGCCTAGTGTCCACCAAAGTACCAGGGTCAAATCCAAGAAGATGGTTAGTGTTTTTTTTTTTAATTACACTTTACAATAACTCTCACTAAGTTAGCCAATCAATGGGTACAAAGGACACTTGGCTCTTCGCTTCCGTATATGGTTGATGATCCCATAAAACTTCGCTGACTGCGGGCTTTCATCTAAGCTGCCGACTGCAACACAGTCAGCAGCACGTGGATTTTTAACTCGTTTTGGATAAAAAAACAAAATACTTGTGTATGTGTCGCTGAATGTGTGGCAGTCAGTAGCTTAGCTGACAACCTGCAGTCAGTGAAATTTTATCCTATCTGATCAACATTGGCGGCGCCATGATTAATTATGTCGAATTGGATTAAACTTCGGTCACCAAACACACAATAAGAGCCACGTGGCATACTATTAGAGGGTGCTGACCGTATGGATGTTTGGCCAGTCCCTTCGGTGGACCTGTAAACCAAAAAAAATCAGCCTGATTAGTGATTTACAACCTTTGGATCTTTGCATCCAAATAATGCTCAAATTCTGGTAGTTAAAATCAACCCATGAAAATAACTTCAATCCAACGCTTAGAAATCACTAATCCTGATGATATTTGGTTTGCAGGTCCACCAAGGGACTGGCCAAACATCCATACGGTCAGTGTGCCACAAGGCTCGTATTGTGTGTTTTGTGACCAAAGTTTAATCGTCGAAGTGGGCTTCTCTCTTAATGTTAGCTTACCTTTACGACATGTCAGGTGATTCAATGGTGATCAATTCTGATCATTTAGAAGGTCAAATTCCAACATATAAAATCAACCCACGAAAAATAATTCCAATCCAACGACTAGAAATCACTAATCGAGCTGATTTTTGGTTTGTAAGTTCACCTAGGGATTAGCCAAACATCCATACAGTCAGAGTCCTATAATAGTGTGCCATGTGGCTCGTATTGTGTGTTGTGACCGACTTCCGTCACTACCCCTTGTGACCGAAGTTTTACTCGATGTTAGGTTCCCTTTACGACATGTCAGGTGCCATAATGGTGATCAATGCTGTTGAAGATGCCATTTAGAAGGTCATAAAGAAATTGTGGCTAGGATTGGTGGTCAAGAAGGGATTAAACTTTGATAACGGGTGTCCTGTCATCGAAGCCAATGACAGGGCACAATATGAGCCACATGGCAGAGTTTTAGAGGACTCTAACAGTATAGATGTTTGGCCAATCGCTAGGTGGACCTACAAACCAAAAATCAGCCCAACTAACGAGTTCTAGCCATTGGATTAGAATTATTTTCATGGGTTGAATTTAACCTTGGGAATTTGAGCATTATTTGAGGTACAAAGATCCAAAGGTTTGAAATCACTAATGAAGCTGATTTTTGGTTTGTAAGTCCACCTAGAGATTAGCCAAACATCCATACAGTCAAAGTCCTCTAATAGTGTGCCATGTGGCTCGTATTGTGTGTTGTGACCGGCTTCAGTCACTACCCATTGTGACCGAAGTTTTACTCGTCGAAGTGGACTTCTTCTGTCTTAATGTTAGGTTGCCTTTACGACATGTCAGGTGCCGTAATGGTGATCAATTATGTTGAAGATGCTATTTAGAAGGTCATAAAGAGATTGTGGCTAGGATTGGTGGCCAAGAGGGGAGTAAAACTTTGATAAGGGGTGGGCCAATCGCTAGGTGGACCTTCAAACCAAAAATCAGCCCAACTAACAAGTTCTAGCCATTGGATTAGAATTACTTTTGTGGGTTGATTTTTACCTTAGGAATTTGAGCATTATTTGAGGTACAAAGATCCAAAGGCTCGAAATCACTAATCAAGTTGATTTTTGGTTGGTAAGTCCACCTAGGGAAGCCAAACATCCATACAGTCAGAGTCCTATAATAGTGTGCCATGTAGCTCGTATTGTGTGTTGTGACCGGCTTCGGTCACTACCCGTTGTGACCGAAGTTTTACTCGTCGAAAATGACTTCTGTCTTAATGTTAGGTTGCCTTTACGACATGTCAGGTGCCGTAATGGTAATCAATTATGTTGAAGATGTCATTTTGAAGGTTGTAAAGAGATTGTGGCTAGGATTAGTGGCCAAGAGGCGAGTAAAACTTTGACAACGGGTGGGCCAATCGCTAGGTGGACCTACAAACCATAAATCAGCCCAACTAACTAGTTCTAGCCATTGGATTAGAATTATTTTCGTGGGTTGATTTTAACCTTGGGAATTTTAGCATTATTTGAGGTACAAAGATCCAAAGGTTTGAAATCACTAATCAGGCTGATTTTTGGTTTGTAAGTCCACTTGGGGATTAGCCAAACATCCATACAGTCAGAGTCATATAATAGTGTGCCATGTGACTCGTATTGTGTGTTGTGATCGGCTTCGGTCACTACCCGTTGTGACCAAAGTTTTACTTATCGAAGTGGACTACTATCTTAATGTTAGGTTGCCTTTACGACATGTCAGGTGCCGTAATGGTGATCAATTCTGTTGAAGATGCCATTTAGAAGGTCATAAAGAGATTGTGGCTAGGATTGGGGGCCAAGAGAGGAGTAAAAGTTTGATAACGGATGTCTTGTCATCGAAGCTGATGATAGGGCACAATATGAGCCACATGGCAGAGTTTTAGAGGACTCTAATAGTATAGATGTTTGGCCAATCGCTTGGTGGACCTACAAACCAAAAATCAGCCCAATTAACGAGTTCTAGCCATTGGATTATAATTATTTTCGTGGGTCGATTTTAGCCTTGGGAATTTGAGCATTATTTGAGGTACAAAGATCCAAAGGTTTGAAATCACTAATCAAGCTGATTTTTGGTTTGTAAGTCCACTTTGGGATTGGCCAAACATCCATGCGGTCAGTGTCTTATGATATTGTGCCATAGGGGTCCTGTCATTGAAGTCGATGACAAGGCGCAATATGAGCCACGTGACAGACTCTTAGATGAATATAACCGTATGGATGTTTGGCCAATCCCTAGGTGGACCTACAAACCAAAAATCAACCTGATTAGTGATTTCTAGCCATTGGATTGGAATTATTTTCATGGGTTGATTTTTAACGTTGGAATTTGAGCATTATTGACCATTATTTGAGATACGATGATCCAAAGATTTGAAATCACTAATCAAGCTGATTTTTGGTTTATAAATCCAACTAGGGGTTGACCAAACATCCATACCGTCAGTCTTAAAATAGTGTGCCACGTGGCTCGTTGCTCCCAGTCATCAAATATTTACTCCCAAGAGAGGAGATATTTGTTTTTCTGTAAACAACGAGGTATCAAATTCTTCAAAAAGGTCTATTGTTTATCCGTGAACTGTTGATGTAGAGTTAGTAGCTACTTTAATCCTTTTAATGATAAATATATTTTTTTTTGAAAATGTTGAAATAACATATTTTTCAAGGGACATCCAATAGTACTGACAATGTTTGTACTTTTAAGTATGCAAACATTGTATCCACCATTGAATGCTCCTTGAAAAATGTGTTTTTAATTTATAAGATATATTTTTTTGAAAACGTTGAAATAACAGATTTTTCAAGGGACATCCAATAGTATCGACAATGTTTACCTACTTTTAAGGGTTTACATACTTAAAAGTATGTAAACATTGTATCCACCATTGAATGCTCATTGAAAATCGTGTTTTTAATTTATAAAATATTTTTTTGAAAACGTTGAAGTAACAGATTTTTCAAGGGACATCACAATGTTTGCGTATTTAAGTATCAAAACAGTTGCATACTAGATTTGTCCACTGGGGACAAATCTAGTATGTAGCTGTTTACATACTTAAAAGTGCAAACATTGTATCCACCGTTGAATGCTCCTTGAAAAATGTGTTTTTAATTTATAAAATATATTTTTTTAAAAATGTTGAAATAATAGATTTTTCAAGGGACATCCAATAGTACTGACAATGTTAATTTATAAAATATATTTTTTTGAAAACGTTGAAATAACAAATTTTTCAAGGGATATCCAACAGTACTGACAATGTTTGCGTACTTTTAAGTATGTAAAAAGTGCATACTAGATTTGTCCACTAGGGACAAATCTAGTATGCAACTATTTACATACTTAAAAAGTACCATTGAATGCTACTTGAAAAATGTGTTTTTAATTTATAAAATATATTTTTTTAAAAACATTGAAATAACAGATTTTTCAAGGGACATCCAACAGTACCGACAATGTTTGTGTACTTTTAAGTATGTAAACAGTTGCATACTAGATTTGTCCACTGGGGACAAATCTATGGACAAATCTAGTATGCAACGGTTTGCAAACATTGTATCCACCATTGAATGCTCCTTGAAAAACATGTTTTTAATTTATAAAATATATTTTTTTGAAAACGTTAAAATAACAGATTTTTCAAGGGACATCCAATCGTACTAAGAATATTTGCGTAGTTTTAAGTATGCAAACAGTTGCATAACAAATCTAGTATGCAACTGGTCGCATACTTAAAAGTATGTAAACATTGTATCCACCATTGAATGCTCATTTAAAATTGTGTTTTTAATTTATAAAATATATTTTTTTTTTGAAAACGTTGAAATAACAGATTTTTCAAGGGACATCCACAATGTTTGCATACTTTTAAGTATGCAAAACATTGTATCCACCGTTGAATGCTCCTTGAAAAACGTGTTTTTAATTTATAAAATATTTTTTTTGAAAACGTTGAAATAACAGATTTTTCAAGGGACATCCAATAGTATTGACAATGTTAATTTATAAAATATTTTTTTTGAAAATGTTGAAATAAATTTTTTTTCAAGGGACATCCAATAGTACTGACAATGTTTGCATACTTTTAAGTATGTAAAGAGCTGCATATTAGATTTGTCCACTGTGGACAGTGGACAAATCTAGGACATCCAATAGTACTGACAATGTTTGCATACTTGCATACTTTTAAGTATGTAAAGAGTTGCATACTAGATTTGTCCACTGTGGACAAAATCTAGGACATCCAATAGTATTGACAATGTTTGCATACTTTTAAGTATGTAAAGAGTTGCATACTAGATTTGTCCACTGTGGACAAATCTAGTATGCAACTCTTTACATACTTAAAAAGTACCATTGAATGCTGCTTGAAAAACGTATTTTTAATTTATGAATTTTTTTTTTTTTGAAAACGTTGAAATAACAGATTTTTCAAGGGACATCCAACAATACTGATAATGTTTGCGTACTTTTAAGTATGTAAACAGTTGCAACTGTTTGCAAACATTGTATCCACAATTGAATGCTCCTTGAAAAACGTGTTTTTAATTTATAAATTATTTTTTGAAAATATTGAAATAACAGATTTTTCAAGGGACATCCAACAGTACAAGTGGCATCTAAAAACACGTGGTGGTCAACCTCTTGATGGATCTACATATCATAAATCAGTTTAATTTGTTATTTCTAAGTGTTGAATTTGAGCACTTTAATAATGTGATTTTTGGCCCTTGGATTTAAGAAATTTATTTGGGTGCAAAAGCATAATTGTTAGAAATCATGATCATGCTGATTTTGTTATGTAGGTCCACCAAGAGGTAAACCAAACATCAATAAGATTTGTGGGTCCTAAAAAAGATACAAGTGGCATTTTTGAGAGGGGGAGACTTCAAATTTTGGAGTCCCTAAGGGAGAACAAATATTTTCATGTCCTTACATGTCTCAATTTGAGAGTTGAGACCTTGAATAAAAGGACCCGAGAAAAGCATACTGACATGAATTTTTAGTCTTCTTTTAGACCATTGTAACCATACCTTGAGATGGGTAGCTTCCTTTTTCGGGAACTGAAAAATGGGTCTGTGATAGATCGTTTTTTTCCCCTTAATAACCCTTGGGGGTTTATGAAAGAGAAGAAAAACAAGGTCTCTAGTTGGACCAATATTTACAGTCCATTTTCAGGACAAATGGTCTCTACTTGGAGACTCCCTTGATGAAAAATGTTCATCTTTTCCGATGGGTGTTTTGCTCTTTTGATTAGGCTTTTAACCAGTAACGACTCCCCTTGGGATGCTTTTAATTAAATAGGTATAACAAGTCTTTTTATCCCCTGTTTAAAGGACCCAATCCATTGTTTATCGGGGACAATTTAGTAATTTTGCTTATTACAATACGAACTAATCACCATCTGTGCATGATCGGTCTATGATAGAAAGTCAGTCCAAAGCTAACTAAATCATAGAACCAACCCCAGTCGGGTTTCATAGGACCGTGGCCTTGAAGAATGGCTTCTATGGGAGGTGACCCCATCTGGGTTTCATACAACCGTGGCCTTGAAAAGAGACTTCCTACGGGAGATGACCCAGCTAGATTTCACACCACCGTGGCCCTTGAAAAAAAGGCTTCTACAGGAAGTTACCCACTTTGTGTTAGTTCGAGGGAATTCGCGTTGCGTTTCTGTAACTGTGACCGTGAAAAAAGGTTTCGGCGAAAGGTACATGGCCCGTCCCCCGACCGCTTTTCGCGCAACCATCACTAGAATGTAATGGGCTGGGCCCCATAAACAACCACCATAACAAAATTTGTCAATTAACAGGTGGCCCTACATTCCACTCCCATCCAAGACTGATTTGGGGGACCTATTTTCTTGTTTCAAACGAAATGTTGCCACTCCATAGATATACATACATATATACAAGTTTTGACACTCCAATGAAATGTTGCAGAGGAATGATCCTGTGCAGAACACTTGATAACCAACACAAGTGATTCTCATCAGTCTAGTCACGAACAAGATCTACATAATAGCAAATTATGACCCTACCAGCAGCAGGTGATAGGCAACATTACAGTCACATCAGAGGATTAAACCAAGGTTTAAACGAATTGTAACACGCTCAGGAGCAAAACCGGGAAATAACATCCATTTTTTCACACTTATTTCCAGAAAATAACGGTCATTATTTTAATTGTAATGGAAAAAATAACGGGCCATTGTAATAACGAAAATAATGGCCGTTTTTAAAACCATTGGTTAAACATCAGTCTTACCTCCAACTGTGCTTTTCTATGCAAACCTGCTCAGATATGAATAACAAATGGCCGGCACCAAGTCAAATTCCCATCCAATTACATGGGGGATTTTTTATACATGTTTTGCATCTAAACAATATAGAAAAAGCACACTATCCAAGCTTTCTCTTATCTTCTTTGCAACACAACTACCAAAAGTCAGGAAATAACTGTTTTTTTTTTATTGGGTAGTAGCCGTTAATATCCCAAGCATCCAACCAATCACCATCTCAAACTGGCAGGTGGTCCTACCACATCAAAATTTCAAAAATATAAAATCTATCCTCTGTTCTAAGCAGACGTGTATGTGTATACCCTTCTCCAAGGTCTAATACGAATGCGGCCAAAAATAATTTCCCAGAAAGTAATGAATAAAATTTCAAAATTAACAGTCTACCTCATAAGCAATAGAAGAAGAAAAAGGCCATCTTACCTGGGGTGAACAAAAATCAGTACATTATTGCATTTAGAGACCGCAAAATCCTAAATTTGTCCCTTCACCACAAGCCAATGGCCTTCCACCAGACCCCTCCGACGCCAAGCCAGATGATTATGTTGACAACGGAGACGAGGAATCCGTAGCCCCACCACTTGGCTAGCGGCACGTAGTTGGCGCCATAGAAAACTGGGGCAGACCCAATTCCATAGTGCGTGAGGCCACCCATGAGGTTGGACAGGAAGGCGAGCACCATGGCTCCAAAGAGTGGCGGAGTGCCCAGAGCACTAGCCACGGATAAGAAGGCTGTGAACATGGCACCAATGTGGGCGGCCCCACTAGCAAAGAAGTAGTGGGAGTAAAAGTAGAGCAGAACCAGAATGCCAAATGAGAACTGCCATGACAGGCCAAGCCCGCCCACAAACTGTAATAAAGCAGATTATAGAGTTACTGAATTGTGTTTTCGTCGTATAATTCACATGAAAATGAAATTGACTTCTACCTCAACATTCCAAAAACTAGTGCCATTTCACTTGTTAATGCTAATCAAATGGATACCATGTTCCTTTTATTATAAATGTTTTTCTGATAAATGTTGCACAGATCCAAGGCTCAGTAGAGATATAAACTAGGTATACTTTCCGTGATCATGTAACGCATACATATATTAAACTCTGAACACTATGCCGGGTTCATTGGTTGGAATAATTCCAATTCAGTACTATTATCCACTTCATCATATAGACCGAGTATTCTGAAAAAATCATTCATATTTTCAAATATATCAATAATTATTATATATTATTTAGTTCAGCATAATATTTTGAACCAATTTTATCCAAGGTTTTAAATGGTCCATAATATTGGTAAAATGGTAATGATCCTTATGACCGCTATATCGGCTGTTATAACGGGCCATCAGTTTGTTGAGAGTAAAAAAATGGTCAGAATATTAATATTTTATTCTCTGTAGTCAAGGCGCGCGCCTCAGGCTCCAGGCTCTAGGCTCCAGGCACACCTAAAGCTCCTTAGAAGGGTCGAGGTGAGGCGCGTTAAGTAAGACGTGCGCTTTAAACCAGGCTCTAGGCGCATCAGGCGCGTGCCTCATTAAAATACATGTCTTTTTATAAAAAAATTTGTTCTTTGGCCTATTATTTAACATCGGTATGATAGGAGAGATACAATTGAACCTATCTCATTAAAAGACATTGATGAAAGCAATGAATGACTACTTGAAGAGATGGAAACAAAAAGTGGAGTAGCAGAAGATGAATTAGTGTTTGAGGATGATAGCTTGACATAGAGTGTTGTTGCGAGAGATGCTGGAGTTGAAAAATCAACATCAAATACTAGATCACAATCAAGGTCAAGAGTAAGAGCAAGGGCTTTAATAAGGGAGTCGGAAGAAGAAAAGGCAATTCGGAGGAAACAGAAGAAGAAAAATATATTGAGGCTACCACATCTGATGATGATGGGGACGAAGCTAATAATTATATTTTAAATGATGGCGATGTTAACTAAAACTAATTGTGGGTTATTTTAAATTTTGAACATTTGCTATCTTTTTGGGCCTAACGATTACTTATTTTATGATGTTATTCTTCTTTATTTTTTATAATTTTTAATATTGCGCATCACTTCAATCAGGCACTTGCCTTGCCTTGCGCCTCAGGCGCTAGAGGTCCTAGCGCCTTAAGTGTGCCTTTAACTACCTTGATTTTGTTTGTTTCATTATTTTAAAAAAGGGTCGGGCTCAGGAGCCCCCCTTTTTCTGCCCCCTCTTGGGAGTCATGCTCTCAGCTGTGGATTTCGAGAATCCCACGGTGGTTGATAGCGCCGAGATGACTTCAATTTTTTCACTTTTTGCAGCGCCAGCTCAGCACTATCAACCACCGTTGGATTCTCAAAATCCATGGCCGAGAACACGACTCCCGAGAGGAGTAGAAAAAGGGGGGGCTCTTGAGCCCGGCCCTTTTTTTTCTCTTCAACATAACGTCCATTATTTCCATTATAACAAATATCCTTTTTTCGGATTTAAATGCTATTTTCAAAATGATGTAACAGGATCGGAGCTTTACCGCTATAACGGCAGTTTTTAAACCATGATCATTAAAAGAGTTTAGGATAGATGGATGTACACCTAATCACTGATTATCTATCAAACCAGAATTCAAAACAAGAAAGCAAGTATAGACATCTAAAAAAGCTCGAAAGGAAAACATACCTTAACTATAGTCTCACTGAACCAGGAAATTAGACCATATTTGTTGAGATAGCCAGCCATTGCAATAAGTGCGGCAAACCATGTGAGGGTATCCCAGGCAACCCCCTCAGCCAAGCACTCCTTCCATGTTACTACCCCGGCTATGAGAAGGACAGATAACCCAAGAATGGCAGCAGTCACAGCATCCACATTCAGCTTTCCTCCAAAAATCCAGAGCCCCACCTAAAAAGGGAAATCCAGTGAAGAAGAGAAACTAATTACTGCAGGGAAGAACAACTCCACCATAGTAATTAACAAACATCAACAGCAAACAAACAAATCTAATAGACTGGATCGCTGAAGAATTCTATAAACCATTCTGGTTCTTTAGTAAAGGAGCGGCTTTTCATTTCAATAATAATAATACAATAATATATAAAATATTAATAAACAACTTTTTTTTATTCCATGAAGCATACCATCAAGGCTCACCTAGGCACACCTCATATGTGTCTCAGCGCACCTCAATGTACCTCCTATGCGCTTCACTGGAAATGCGCCTTTCGGAGCACACCTAGAGGCTTTTCTGCTTATGCCTCGCCTCGAGGCTTACGCCTATTGCTTGTGCATATACTTAAATATGATGTATATGTGCTTGACTACATTCTCACTGGCATGCATTCTAACTAGAACAAAACATATGTTCTTATAGATTCTCATCAATAGTACATCATTCACATTTAAGCACCCCATGTGATACATGGATTATGAAAAATGGAATTACCATTAAAAAGCTACATAGCAAAAGATAGGCCTATGTACAACTACAAACAAAACCCCAAGTATGCAAGCTACTCTGATGAATTGACAGCTTGTGTCATGGGTAAAGCATTCTTTTGTCAAGGTAAGCAATTTAGACAAAAGGCAGCATGATCTAGAACATTCTAGTGTCGTGTATGGGAATCATAGTTTTAAAATTCGGCAAAATTAGCCGAATTAATTCTGAATTTTGAATGACCAAATTAATGTATACATGTATTAAAAATTTACAAAAATTCACCGAATTAATTCATTTATTTTGAAGTAAACAATAAAAATTCGTTTAATTTCTCGAAGTTTCGCATTTTTAGTACAAAAATTCGCTGAATTAATTTGCCTTCGTTTAATTTGAAATAAATAGTACACTTACAAAAGTTTGAAATTTTTTTGCTAAAACGTTGGTAAAGCACACCGATTTTTAAGGATATGATAAAACACTTATAACTCATTATATCATAAAAATGGCCATTTAAAACAACCTAAGCAAGATTAATATCGTTTCACTCATTTTGGCAAAAATTCTCCAAACTTCTCTAAATTAACGAATTTTTACAGAAATTCTCTAAATCGATGAACTTCCCCGAATTAATTCCAAATTTTACCTAACTGAAATTTAAGGCAAAGTCGAAGTTTCGAACCTTGATGGGAATATTGTCATTATTCCCCATCGAAATTGGTAGAGTTCTTAGTTTTTTTTTTGATAAGTAGTTCTTAGTTTATTTTCTTTATATTTATATTACATAGTTGGGCTTTATGTAGAGTGTTGGGCCTTCGTTTAATTTGAAATAAACGGTAAACTTACAAAAGTTTGAAAATTTTTTGCTAAAACGTTAGTAAAGCACACTGATTTTTAAGGATATGATAAAACACTTATAACTCATTATATCATAAAAATGACCATTTAGAGCAACCTAAGCAAGATTAATATCGTTTCGCTCATGTTGGCAAAAATTCTCCAAACTTCTCTAAATTAGCAAATTTTTACAGAAATTCTCTAAATCGATGATCTTCCCCGAATTAATTTCAAATTTTTTCTGATTGAAGTTCAAGGCAAAGTCGAAGTTTCGAACCTTGATGGGAATATTGTCATTATTCCCCATGGAAATTGGTAGAGTTCTTAGTTTTTTTTTTTTTTTTGATAAGTAGTTCTTAGTTTATTTCCTTTATGTTTATATTACATAGTTGGGCTTTATGTAGAGTGTTGGGCCCATATGTTCTGTTGACGTAAGTGGGCCCACACCACTTAAGTGACTAGTATATATATATCACAATGAGGCCGAACTATTCTAGTTCGTGATTCTCTTCTTTTTCTTCTCTCAAACCATAGGACTTTACTTCTAACAAAAATAAACAACCTCCTATCGGCAATCTAGTGTAAATCCACAAAATCGCTCCAAATGTGAGCAACAAGGATGGTTCATGATGCAGATGCTGAATATATAGGGCATATTGAGAGTTTGCATACCTTTACGAGACCCTACAAGTCTCACTAAAAGAGAGGTCAATAGGTCTACCAATCTAGTGTAAAGCCACAAAATCACTCCGAAGGTGAGCAACAAGGATGGTGATGCAGAAGCAGAATATATAGGGCATAAAGAGAGTTTGCATACCTTCACGAGACCCTACCAGTCTCCCTAAAAGAGAGGTCAATAGGTCCACAGAGGCTACCGTACAGCCCACTTTTAGGGTTTATATTCTGTGTATTTTAATTTCTATTCGAGTAGGTTGAAATCAGAAAGTGTTTTGGTAGAGTCCTATTGTTAGTTAATAGGAGTGTTTAAGGAAGTTAAGGAATTAGAAAGTCTTTGGCTACTTAGTTTCTATTTTATTTAATTAGGAAGTTAGAATGTTTCTAGAAGTTCAATTAGAATTAAAACACATGTTTGTTTGTAGCGCTAGTATGTTTAGGATTAGAGGTTAGATGTCCATATAAGGAAGGAACGAACAGTGACGTGAACAGCATCCTGGGTTTTATTTGTGGGTTGGGTTTCTGATTTATAAAATATTTTTTTAAAATATATATATATAAAGGGAAGAGGAAGACTGAAAATGACATGGATGGACTTATGCTTTGACAGATGATATATTTAAATAGAGTTGAATGGCGAAATACAATTCATGTTGCCAAGCCCGAACATTTGGGATAAGGCCTAGATGATGATGATGATATTAGTTAATAAGAATTGAGTTACTGATGGGTTTTGAAGGGGATCTTACAATTAACTTTTACATTCTCTATCGCTTTGTGGTCTTCAATTTGAGAGAATTGGCTGCTGTCCTCTATCAATTCCAGCAACTATACTCTCAAATTTGGGTGTTATTGAAGCAATCTAGTTGCACTCCTAAGAGCAGCACCTATAGTTGAAGGAATTGTTTTTTGATAAGTGATAGTTGAAGGAATTGGTCCTGTCCTACACATGGTTTAAGGTCTTGGTCTCAGTCATAGGATCGTTCGGCAGCGAGACTGAGATGTCTTGGACGACTAGGATGAGATGAGTCCAAGATGTTGTGAGACGCCATGAGACATTAAACAGTTAAACATTAAAATGAAAATCCATATAAATATGAGATAATAAGAAAAAATCTAAAACACATAAATGTACAAAGATTTTGGAAGAGAAAAAGACAAATTTATACATGTAATATAACCAGTAAAGGTTTGCCGTCTTCACTCAGCACGTGGCTTTTTTTTTGCAAACTATATCATTTCATTCACACACTAACCCCGTGGTCCATACGGAGCTATCTACTAATTTGAAGATTGTCGTTCGAGTTTGATATGAAGGAGATGAGGCCAACACAGGTAATACGTAACGGGGGATGGGTGATACAAAGGTTTGAAACCATGCCTAGTAATTCTTTGTCTCACAAACTTTATAAATATTTTTATAATATGTAGTTATGACTAATATGTAGTTATGACCTCATTTGGTCCTATGTAAGATATTTTTGACCCTTTTGTACTTAGATGACATTACTTTGAGTAGTTAACTTGTACTTTTTGGCTTTCACAGATTTAGTGTTCCAGATAGTTGCATTGGGCATGTACTGGATGTTATTGATCTTTCATTTGCTACTCTAAATGATTGTTTATTGTATTATAATGAGTTTTCAGTGCATTTTCATGTTTGTTTGAGCATTTCTAAAAAGATTAATGATTGTCTCTTACTTTTTTGAAAAAATTCCTTTAGGTCTCCTAATTCTGCAAATTTCTACAACAATTGCCAAACTTCGACTGAATATTATTAAATTCTAATTTGCAAAAGTTACCAACTTTTTTGAATTATAATACATTAGGACTTCAATTGAACCACCTAAAAAGCAAAATAAGTTGATCAAATTTCGCCAAATTATTTCAGTTACTAAAACCATGTTGCTAAGCAAATAAAGCCATAACTTTTAACTTGTGCCCAAAGCAACACTCTTAACCTGACCCATAAGTAGACAATGTTGATCTTTAAAAACTTCCCCATTTTAACTCTCTAAGATAATCTTGAATAATTGCAAGAAAATAACAAAAAAAAAAAAATCTAAATAACTTAGATTAAAAGGACACCTCAATTGTCCCTGCCTGCGCTCCCATTATTCTTCACTAAGTATTAAGGCTTGTGCTTCATCAAGTGGGGATGCTCTGCATCATCGCCCAAAAGTGAAAGTTTTCTAGAACAACTAAAATGAATTCAGGCAAGCTCTTTACATCCATGGATATGGAATTTTCCTAGCACGATTGATGCCACATGAATGTTTTTTTTTTGGCAAGTGCCACATGAATGTTTTTTTTTGGTAAGTGCCACATGAATGTCCTATTATACTTTTATTGAGGATAGCCAATTAGTAAGAAGATTTAAATTTCATTCTAATCAATCAAGAGCAAAACAAACATGAACATGCCAATATCAGTACATATGCAGTAAAATAGATGAACAGGTTGAAAGTACCAACAAAGAACAGGAAAGATAAAGAGTATAGAGCTGTATACCGTAAGAAGCAGTGTAGCTGCCATTATAATTTCATTCTTGGACATGGGTCCCATCTTATCCAACTTCTCTCTTGCAAGTTTTGGGGCATCAGGACTGCTCTTCACCGTCGGCGGATAAATCACATATAAAAGCAATGGGACTACGATCAAAGACACCAAACCTGGCACAATTGCAGCCTTGGCCCAATCGGTCCACCCGATGGTCTGCTTTATCGTATTATATGTCAGATTCGCACTCAATGGATTCGCTGCCATAGCCGTAAGAAACATTGCGGATGAAATCACCGAGGTTTGAAAGCAAGTGATCATCAACCAAGACCCCAAACGGTGTTCGGTCCCGTCACCAACATTACTACCACAGGCAACACAAAGGGATTTAACGAGCGGGAGAAAAATCCCACCAGCCCTGGCAGACACTGACGGAATTGCAGGTGCGAGGAGCGCTTCGCTGAACACCAAACTGTAACCTAACCCTAACGACGAGCTACCAAAAAGGGAGACAAATTGGTAAGCAATACGGTTACCAAGTCCAGTCTTTATAAACCCTCGAGCGAAGAAGAAAGCAAGAGCGATGAGCCATGGGATCGGATCACCAAAGGCGGAGAACGCAGCAGAGAAGGTGAGGGTTTTAGTGAGCACAGAGGCGCCCAATCCCATCAAAGCCACCGCACCGAGCGGCAACGGTTGAGTGATGATGCCAACGATAGTAGCGAGGAAGATAGCGAGCAACTGCCACGCGTTCTTCGTCACACCGGCTGGTACCGGAACGAACCATAAGATAACACCCGTCGCAATTGAAGCCATTAATGGCTTCAACGAAGCTCCTTGCCATGGCTCAGAAGGTACTACAGCTGAAGAAGCTGAAGCTCGAACAGTAAAACTCCGATTCGAGAGAGAAGGACTAGAATTCGGAAGTTTCGGAGAGAGATTCGATAAAAGAACGCCTAGGTAGGGTTTCTTGAAGGGATTCAACGGCGAAAAACTTCGATTTTGACGAGGGAAAACATTGGATCTGGAGGTAGATTGGAGATTTACAGGTGGAGATTTTACAGAGCGAGATCTGCAACTTGGAACAGAACGAAACCCTAAGTTGCAGGAAGAAGTAAGCGCGAGGGACGCCATTGATGGCTCAACTCAGAGCCTCTCAGTTCAGAGAGTTTCAGAGAAGCTCAGAAGCATCGAATGAAATGAAAAGAGAGAAAGGGAGAAAATAGAGATTCGTTGATTTCGAGGGGGTATTTATAGGAAAAATGTATGATGAGTTTTGATCGGACGGCTAATATGGGGATTGGAATATTCAATTTTCATACTGGTTTTCGCTTGGTGAAGTCCGTCCCAGTTGAGATCTCCGTCGTTCTCAAGATCACAGGTCCCGCGTGGTTTTATACGAAGTCTTTAACTAAAATGCGCCGAGAAAACAGCTTAGAGCAACTCCAACCATAGTCTCAATTTTAGAGACCCAAAATATAATTTTTTATGAAAAAGTGTATTTGGAGCTCATTGGTTCTCACAATGGCTCCAACCAACACATCTCTATAACACTATTCACCTATCTCTATAACACTATTTGTAATCACTTTTCTCCCAAAACTTTACAAAAGCTCAATAAATTTCCTCTAAAATTCAATTTTCAAAATTTTCTCCAAAATTCAAATTTCTCTCCAAAATTTAAATTTAGTGGATCAGATCGAATCAGATCGGGTTAGAACTTTATTCTATCTATCAGATTAGTTCCATATCACGATTATGTAATCCGATATCTTCAGTTCGGATCCGGATCAACATATTTTTTTATCGGATCGGGTCTGAATTAGTAGGAGTATCAATGGGTTGGTTCCAGATCTGATTTTTATTGGTTTTGGTTCTTAACGGCTCTGGTTCTCAAAATGATGGACTCAAAATCGGAACTCATTATTTGGTTTCTGTCGGTTACGATTCCGAGTATATCGGTTCCAATATCGATAATATGAGAATTTTAACACTATACCTCTACATTGATTCCGGTTCCTATCGATTCGGTTTCGATTCTTATTGGTTCGCTTTCGAGTCATATTGGTTTCAGTTCCATATTAAACTACTAAGAACCGTAATCATTATTTTTTGTTCGATTTCGATTCCGATTCTTTTTTAATCGGTTCCCAAAAATGTGGAACCGGAATTGGTGTTTTTGGTTCCGATTAAACGAGTAAAATTGACACCCCTAAGCCCTAATTAATATATAATAAAAATTATTTTTTTTAAATACACATTAAACATATTAAGTATTAGTCTCATTTTAAAGGTATCGACGATACCTTTTCAATGATACTAATTTTAAAAAAAATAAATTTATATATTAAAAGTTACCTTTTCAATGATACTAATTTTAAAAAAAATAAATTTATATATTAAAAGTTATACACATTTTATTAAAATATAGTTGAAATTGTAAAAAGATATATTCAGAATAATATTGTATATGAGTACAATCAAAAGGGTAGTGTGGGTATTTATATAAGGTGAATAGTAACAGAGATGTTTTTTAGAGACGATAGATAGCCAAAATGGGGTCTTCATTTTAGAGAAACCCTATGGAGTAGGGTTGGAGCATCTCCACTCTCCAAATTGGAGATTTGGCGTTCAGTCGGAGATGCTCTTAATAAATGTATATCCTCTTGACAGTGTCTTCCAACAGGATAACAGAGTGGGATGTCAACCGCTAACGTATATATCCTCTTGACAGTGTCTTCCAACAGGATAACAGAGTGGGATGTCAACCGCTCACGTTAGCCTCACAGTGTACTGGGAAGAAGAAAGAGGAAAATGATATTATCATCCTGAGGATGGAGTCCTTGTTAGGATGTAGAACGTTTGATGGACTTGGAGTGCGAATCTCGAGGAAAATCTGCGATCTGATGATTGTCACATTGTCAAAAAGTAAAGCATTTAAGACAAACTACAGGGACCCATATATAATAATGGAATTTACAAAGAAGCCCATCCTAATTTCAGAGGAATGACTCGGAACTCCCCCAAAAGGTAGGAGAATCTGACGAGTAGAACTATTCTAACCGTTGCCGGTCAGTAAAGTTCCTGACTGACCACAATATGAGCCACTTGCCACATTCCAGACGACTACGACCGTACGGATGTTTGGCAACCTCTAGTTGGACCTACAAACCAAGGTTTAAAAAACGGCCGTTATAATGGATTCGGACCTACCCCGTTACGTTACGGAGCGTTAAAACGCCCAGAAAATATCGGATGTT
The DNA here is from genome assembly GCA_035048495.1 of Euptelea pleiosperma. Classification (NCBI taxonomy): domain Eukaryota; kingdom Viridiplantae; phylum Streptophyta; class Magnoliopsida; order Ranunculales; family Eupteleaceae; genus Euptelea; species Euptelea pleiosperma. The sequence goes on along the minus strand of CM068544.1, from coordinate 21,203,589 downwards.
ATAACGAAAATAACGGCCATTATTTTCCGTTATTTTTTGTTATAACAAAAATAACGACCATTATTTTCTGAAAAATTTTGTGAAAAAAAGGCCGTTATTCTTGTTTTTTTCCCGTTATTTTCCTGACGGTCCCCTTTAAACCTTGCTACAAACCAAAACTCAACCTGATTAGTAATTTAAAACCTTTAGATCTTTGTACCCCAAATAATGATCAATAATTCTCACATCTCACGGTTAAAAATCAACCCATGAAAACGACTCCAATTCAACATTATAAATCACTAATCAGGCTAATATTTGGTATGTATGTCCATCTATGATTGGGACAAACATCCATACGGCTATAAATCTCTAAGAGTATGCCACCTGACTCATAATGTGGTCGATCAGCAACTCTGCTGACCCGCCGGTCAGCAAAGTTATAATCGAATCTGACTCCATGAAAATGCCTGTGAGGGTAGTCACCACACAAATGCACGTGCTCTGTTACAATGAAGCTTTCACGTTAAAAAGTTGAGGACGAGGGGAACCCAGAAAGAAGTGGATGGGCTAACACGTGTCTCTTCTGGTGCCCCAAGAGTCGAGGGTTAAACGGTACGGAACTTAAGGGGTACCCTAGCCAGCGCTAGTGACAAAAAAATGGACTCAGCAAACGGAACTCAAGCAGGGTAGTGTGGGGACCACAAAGGGAGAACCGAAAGTTTGATACATCCTTTCTTCAAAATTACGTGGCACTCTTTCAGGCCCACTGATACCATGATTATTTGGCCCACCCCTTGATAGACCCGCACACTAAAGATCAACATGATTAGTATTTCTAACCATTACATTTAAACATTTTTTCATCTTGGGCCTCATGATCAGTCCTATGGGTTATATGCCCATGATGAAAAATGCTCAAATCCAATGGCCATGAATCACCAATCAGGTTGATTGTTGGCGTGTAATTCGCCTGCCAATTTGGCCCGATGGGCTGGGCTGGGCTTGGGCTGAGCCAGTCGAGCCGCAACTCAATGTCAGGCCAGGCCATGGTTAGGCCAGGTTGGGCCAAAGCTCAGGTTTGGCCAGGTCAATTTTAAAAATAAAATTATAAAATTGAAAAAAATGTAAAATTGACAGGCCATTCGGGTCTGGCGTGGGTCTGGTCGGGCTCAAGACCTGGGCCAGGCTGGGCTTTTGCCTGACGGACCAAAATTATAGGTCTACAATGTAATCCACCAAGAGGTGAACCAAACATTTGTGGGTCCGTAGGAAAGAAATTAAGGGTGTGCTATTTTGGGGAAGGGTCAGGCTCAGGAGCCCCCCTTTTTCTACCCTCTCTGGGAGTCGTGTCCTCGGCCGTGGATTCCAAGAATCCAACAATGGTTGATAGTGCTAAGTTGGCACCGTAAAAAGTGATGTCAGCTCAGCTCTATCAACCACCGTTTGATTCTCCGAATCCACGGTCGAGGATGCGACTCCCGAGAGGGGGCACAAAAAGAGGGGCTCATGAGCCCGACCCTTTCAAGAAATGATGTATCAAACTTTTGAAACAGCCTTCATTATCCAAGATTTATGCACAAAGTGATCATTGTCCTTAAGTTACCCAGGGAAATGGAGTTTTTCAATTGTCTATATTTGTTCGTTATTGCTTAGAGGAACAGGTTTGGTGGACTCGCAAAAGTGAACTCATAAGTTCACTCATGTTGGGAGTGGATTTCGAGAATCCAACGGTGGTTCGATAGTGTTGAGCTGGCATTCACTTTTGCAAAAGTAAAATCAGAATCCAACGCCCGAGAACATGAGTGAACTTATGAATTCAATTTTGCAAGTCCACAAATCCCGACCCATTGCTTAGAACCCTAGTTGCCAACTTTGCAAATGGTTTGTAAATTATACACCCATTTTTCATTTTTTTTTCCCTAAAGAAACAATTAAAGTGGCCGAACTTTTCAATTGTTTGCAAAAAATCTAATCTTTAGGTTTGTTCCATTCATTGTTCCCAAATTATTTAAAACAAATGTTAATTTTTTAAAGACAATAGGGGGCCACCATGTGCGCTTGAAGGTGCACCTTACACATGGAACACTCTCAGAGATCATTGGCCGTAAAGATTTTTGGCCCATCCCTAGGTGGACCTTCATACAAAATTTCATCTTGATTAGTCATTTTTATCCATTGGATTAGAGACTTTTTCATGGTTTGTTTTTAGCCATGGATTTTGAGTATTATTTGGCCAATGACAAACTGACCCCACTATGCAACATGAACATCTATGGCTCTTGGATCATGTGATCATTACTCTTTTAATAATAGATACCGATGTACACTTAACTTTTTATTTTTTAATTTTTGGTCGTGGCATACTCTTAGAGATCGCTGACTATATGGATGTTTGACCCATCCCTAGGTGGACATACATACTAAAATTCATCATGATTATTAATTTATATCCGCTGAATTAGAGTCTTTTTCATGGTTTATTTGTAATTGTGGATTTCTAGCAGTATTTGGGTCACTTAGATTCAAAGGTTAAAAATCACTAATTTAATAGGTTTTTTTATTACATAAGTCCATGTAGAGATGGGCCAAACATACATACAGTCAATATCCTCTGTTAATGTGCCTCGTGGCTTACACTGTGGGTCTGTCATCAACTTTGATGATGGACAACGGCATCTAATTTTTTACATGGACATAGTTTAGGTGACATGTGGGGATTCAATAAATGCTTTCACAATCGACTTGAAATGTGAAAATGTTGAATGACTAAAAGCACCTTTATAAATTAAAAAATTAAAAAAAATGAAAGAAACAATGTTTGTAAATTTAAGAAATTTGAGGATCATACTAGGAATAAAGATTTTATGAATTTTTTAAAAAGAAGAAGCATTGAGTGAGCTGCAAGAGCGACACGTGCTTTTACACTAAAAAGATCGAAGAACCCCTTCTGTGTGAATCGTTTAAAGAACAGAAAAGAAGCAAAATAGAGGTATTCTTGGGATATTTGGGTTTAGCATGAGGCAGGTAAGAGGGGCCTTCATCCATTGATAAGTAGAATAGATATTTTATTATTTAGGTACATGTGATAACACTATCTTGTTTAGCTCTCCATGTAATCACTACAACAAATTATGCCTATTATGGATTTGAACATTATCTATAATAATGAGCATCCCTTGATCCTCAAACCATGGTCTTGCTAATTCCGGGGCCCCTTTCGCCTGATCAAATAAACTATTGGATTGTCATGTCATTGCTTCATCCATCAGTCCAGTGGCAAGGGGATATCCAGTGCCACTAGTGGGACGAGAAAACATTCGCTGAACTGGGGGACTTCGAACTTTGAAGTCTCCCCGGCCATTCAAAATGCCTGTCACACAACCCAATCCGCGTTAACAAGGGGTACTGGGGTACTTCAAAGCAAGGTTTAAAGGAGGCCGTTTTAACGGTTAAACGAACTGGGGGCGTTACCATTTAAATTGCCGTTAAAACGGATTGAAACGGTCAGGGGCAAAAATGAAAAAAAATGGGAAAAAATGGAATTAAACTGATTTTAACGGTTTTAACGATTTTAACCGAAAAAGTGGCGCTGAAATTCAAATTTTGAAATTTGAAAATTAAAAAAAAAATAGAATTTAATGGAATTAAACTGTTTTAATGGCCGTTTTTTTTACAAAATTTTTCAAAATTAAACGGCTGTTTAAACGATTTTAACGGCTGTTGAAACAAAAAAACGGCTGTTTTTTTCAAAACCGATAAAATGTGTTTAAACAGTTTTAAGGGAAACGGGCTTGGGGCGTTACCGTTTAAATGGCCGTTTTTAAAACCATGCAACCCCCACCCCCCCCGGCCGGGGCCAGCGAATTTTTTTTTTCTATTTGTGGGACATCCCTTCCGTGTAGGAGTGGATGTCAGCATTTCATAAAAAACAATTCGAGAAGGCATACGTGTTTCCAAATCTTTCGTGTAATCCAAAAAGCGTCAACTTCAGTTTTGAACAACCACCTGCTTTTTAAAGAAGTCTATGCCATGGATTGGACCTAGAGGCCATACGTGTAACGTATCTGGAACCCCAGCCCTGTAGAGAACCAGTGACGCCAGAGGTCCTCAACCATGAGAACAAAATAATTTGTCCAATCGAACTTCAAAAGTCCTAAAAATACCACGGGGAACTCACTTTAGGGCTCATTGACCTTATGGATGTTTGGTGAGCCTCTTGGTGAGCCTATGTACCAATTATCAGCTTGATCGATGATTTCTACCAATTATATTTTAGCATATAAAAAAAAGGGTCAGGCTTCCAGACAGTATTTTCACACAATTTCACACAAAAAGAAATTTCCGGGGGGGGGGGGGGGGGGGGGGGGGGGGGGGGGTGAGGATGGTCTCTATGGTGGGGAGATGAGATCACTCTCACATAAATTCAAATCATTCTGATATTCATAGCATGGTTTACAAGTTGAAGAATTATGGACCGTCTATTTTTTTCCGTTAACTTGAAACCTACATTTGATGGTGTTAGAAATTTCAGAATGGCCTGATTTTTTTTGTAAGGGTGATCTATATGGTGAGGAGATCATCCTCACCAAAAATCAGGATTGATTTATCTTCCATGTGGGTACACCAAAATTGTGTGTGAAAATAGGTGTCCAACGCCAAAAATTATGCTATTAAACTGTTAAATCCAACTGATATAAATCACCAATATGTTGATTTTTGATAGGTAGATCCATCAAGGGTGGACCACACGTCTATAAGATGGTGGACCCTAAAGAGTAGTCCACGTGGCATTTTTGGATAGGGACTTCAGACTTTGAAATGGGCCACTATTGTTGGTTTTTTTTTTTGTTGTAGTTACCATCGTGAGAGGGCTAGGTGAAGCCTAGACCCAGTCAAGCCAGTAAAGGGGATTTCTACTCCAGGCACACTGCTTAAAGGAGAAACTTGCCTGTGTGGGTTTGACCCCACGACCTCCCGAAAGTGGTGGATACACACCAACCATTTTAGCTACATTGTCAGGCACTTGTCAAGTGTGGAGACATTAGTCCGGGGATAAACTTTGATGACCGGCCTTGGAGTAAAACTTCTGCCACACGAAATTGTAAATCACAAGCCAATGAGTTCTCGGCAGGTACACAAGTGCTTCTGCATCGTACACATGGCTTTTGCTTTTAGGTGTACGTGCCGAGAACTCGTTGGCTGTGATTGTGTGATTTGCAATTCGATTGTGACAGAAGTTTTACTCCCGGCCTTGTCACGGAAGGCAGTAGATCTCGGCACGTGGAATGTATGGACTGACCTCTTAGGCCTCACCACATACGTACCCAGGTGAGTACTCGAGTGTTTTTTGTCAAAACACTCACCTGTATGTGGGTGGTGAGGCCGAGGTGGTCCGCCCGTACAAAATCCACGTGCCTTGATCAGCTGCCCTGTCATCTCCTTGCCCTGTCATCGAAGTTTTACTCACTTCAGACCTCACGTAGTGGGGCCACATGCTTTACAAGGAGATAACCATGTCGATCCACCCCAACCTGTGGTCTTGATCATGGTTTTAAAAGCGGCCGTTTAAACGGTAACGCCCCAAGCCCGTTTCCGTTAAAACTGTTTAAACACGTTTTAACAGTTTTGAAAAAACGGCCATTAAAATCGTTTAAACAGCTGTTTAATTCTGAAAAATTTTGTGAAAAAAACGGCCGTTGAATCCATTTAATTCCATTAAAATCCGTTTAATTTATGTTAAAATCCATTAAATTCTGTTTTTTTTTTCTAAATTTTAAATTTTCAAAATTTAAATTTCAGCGCCATTTTTTCCGTTAAAATCCGTTTAATTCCATTTTTTTTTTCCATTTAACCGTTAACGCCCCAGTCCGTTTAACCGTTAAAACGGCCTCCTTTAAACCTTGGCCTAGTCTTGATTGCTTAAAAAAACATGTGGTCATGACTACTGTGACCTCACCTCTGAAGTTGCAATACCACGGCAAACATGTCAGAATGAGCAAATCTTTGATGAACCACGTGACACACTCTTACTGAACACCGACCGAATGAATGTTTGGTCCATCCCTAGGTAAATTTTACTGCAGTAAATCAGCCTGATTAATTATTTTTATCAAGGTTTTAAAAACGGCCGTTTAAACGGTAATGCGGTAATGCCCCAAGCCCGTTTCCGTTAAAACTATTTACAAATGTTTTGACACTTTGAATTTAACGGCCATTTTTTTTTAACGGCTGTTAAAATTGTTTAAACAGCCGTTAAAATCTGAAATTTTTTGTGAAAAAACAGCCGCTAAATCCGTTAAATTTCAGTTAAAGACCACCGACCATATAGATGTTTGGCCCATCCCTAAATGGACTTACATACCAAAATTCAACCTGATTTGTAATTTATGCCTGTTGGATTAGAGTCTTTTCCATGGCTTATTTTTAACCATGGATTTTGAGCATTATTTGCGGTACTCAGATCCAAAGGCTTAAAATCACTAATCAGGTTGATATTTGGCATGTAGGTCCACCTAAGGATGACCCAAATATCCAGGCAGTAATCTTTAAGAATGTGCCACGTGGTTTATACTGTGGTCCCCAGTTGGCGTGCTGAAAAACCTGTGTACGTAGGTGAGTTTCCCGTGAAGCCAGTGTGCCCCAACCCAGGTTTTAGCTTTATATAGTACTAGGGGATCACCCGTGCTGATGGCACTCCCCAACAAAGCATCCGCAAAATACTTCGTCCATGAATAGTGCGATAAATAACACTGGTCCTTCGGCACTCATCCATTTTCAACCCCCAAAAAGAAGGTCGTGTGTAAAAAAAATTGTCCATTTTCAACCACCAAAAAGATTAAAAGAATCTAATTTCAATTAATGAGCTCCCTCTTTAATTGGCCATATACCAAAAGTGAGCGTGATTGGATGATTCTAATCACTCAAGAAAAGATTTTCCTTATCAATCATCCAAGCATGAAACAAAGCTACAAATCCATTTCATCAATTCATGTTAGTTTAGTGCAGGGCCGTCTCTACCATAAGTCCAATAAAGCCGTCGCCTTAGGCCCCAGGTGAGAGAAGGCCCCAGCCCACTAACCGCATGGATATTTAGCCCACCCCTTGTTGGATATACAAACAAAAAATTAATCTAATCGATTATCTCTAGCCATAGATTTTAGTACTTTTTAGGATTGATTCTAGCCATTGGATTCAAGCATATTTTTTTTAGTAGTAAATCGAATGGCTAGAAATCATCAATCAAGCTGATTTTTAGTGTGTTTATTCCAACAATAGGTGGGCTGAACATCTACATAGTCATTAGGCCCAAAAAATGATCTATGTAGAGCCGCGAGAGTCTTTTGCCTGGACTGCAACGGAACTATAGGAGTTCTCTCCATCTATTGAATCTTGATCGATAGAGTTGATGGGACATGGCCTAGACTCGTGGGCTATGCCTTTATGGTGCCAAGCACCATCAATAATATTTTTTTGCTTATGGACATCTTTTTGCATGAATGCTTGGACTTCTCCATATTAGACACGTGGCATACTATTAGAGACTACTGACCATATGGATTTTTGGACCATCCTTAGGTGGACATACAAACTTAATATGAGCCTGATTGGTAATTTCTAGCTGTTAGATCTAAGTACCCCAAATAACAGACAAATCACACAGTTAAACATCAACCTATGAAAAACACAGATTGAAACAAAAGAGAGCAGATTAGAACAAAAATTCATATAGTATACATGCATATATGGGTCAGGAATGATCGTAGGCAGTGGCGGATCCAGGAAGGGCCCAGGAACTTTAATAACTTCTTTAAATTTTTTGACTTCAAGTACCTTTTCCTTTGGTTTTCCTTGGGTTTGCCCCCCTTGATTTTTTCTTTTTTGCAATTTTGCACCCCTTAACAAATTTTTTTGTGATTTTACCCCCCCTTGATCAAAATCCTGGCTCCGCCACTGATCGTAGGACAACAATTTTGGCATATCAATGGCTGATTTTTTGTTAGGATGATCTCCTCACCATATAGATCACCCCTACAAAAAATCAACCCATTCTTAAAATTTCTAACTCCATCAAATGCGGTCTTCAAGTTGACGGTACAATCCAAGTTGACGGTACAATCCGAGGACACGCAGAGTCTCCTCCTTTTCTCTTCCATTTCTCCTTTGTTTCCCCTCCTTTCTCCTCCGTTTCTCCATCGTTTCTCAGTTTCCAAACCGTTTCTCCTTTGTTTCCCTCGGCTTTGTTTTTTTTGTTTTGTTTGTGGGTGGGTGTGGGTAACAACGACTCCCACTTAACATTTTGGCTGTTATTTTTTTTAACGTGGCTGTTACTACAAAAAAAGTGTGTGCAATTAACGCCACCCTCAATACGGTGTTAGGATATAAAAATTTCGATAAGAAATTGGGTCATTGTTGAAGTGTTATATTTGTTTGGCCTTAAAAATTTGAATTTTATCGATTTTTTAATTTTATACACCTGCTTAATATGTTTTTAATTAAAATATAAGTACTTGTTTTTTCCAAAATAATTTCATTTTTGCCCCTGTTTGTTACAATTCGTTTAACGACCATTTTAACAATTTTAACGGTAACGCCCCCGGTCTGTTATACCATTAAAATGGCCTCTTTTAAACCTTGATATATTCTACTTATTAATAACGAAGGGCCTTCTTGCGTTATGGATCTACATTTTCATTATTTCTAAAATTGCCCTATTTATGCTTTTCTTTCTGTTCTTCAATTTATTACATGGCAGAGGTTTTGTGGTATTTTAGTGTCAAAACAGTACAAGTCATCACCGTAAGCACACATTCTTGCAGTTCATTCAATGCTCTTCTCTTATTAAAAAAATAAAAAAAATTATTATTCTTAATATGACCCTCAAACTTCTTAAATTTATAAACATTGATTTTTTTTATTTTTTTAAAATTCTTATTCTTTAGAGGGGTGTTTTGGTCATTCAACATCTTAACATTTTATCTCAACTATAGAAACATTTATTGAACCTAACGTCACACATGTTCTTAGAAAAAATATTTGATGATGGTGTCAAAGTTGATGCCAGACCCACAATGTGAGTCACGTGGCACACTATATGCCAGAGCCACTATTGACTATATGGATGTTTTGGCCATCCCTAGATGGACCTACGTACCAAAAGTTGACCTGATTAGTGATTTCTAACCCTTGAATCTGTGTACCCCACATACTGCTAGAAATCCACGGTTAAAAATATACCAAGGAAAAGATTAATCCAACGGATAGAAATTAATAAACAGGATGAATTTTGGTACGTAGGTTCAACTAGGGATGGAGTAAATATCTATGCGGTCAATAGTCTCTAAGAGTATGCCACGTGTGCACGTCGCGTCCCCCTAGAATATATAAAGAGAGAGTCTAAATCTATACCCGTTTCATGTTCCCTGTCCTCACTCTCACCGGTTGATGGGGCCCACATAGAGATCGTATCAGAGATCAAAATCATTCAGTAAGTTTTCCATAAGGTAGAGACCATCTTCACAAAACAACCTTAAATTGTTCAAAGACACTCCAATGATCTCCATGCAGGTCCCACCACTGGATGTAAAAATGGAAGTAGCTAGTCATTGGAGAATATTGAAGCATAAGCATCTGATAGACAAATAGGAACCCCAGATCATCATAGATCATACATATAAAAGTACGCATGTTTCATCACATCATTTCTCTATAGACATAGCTTCACAGTTTCACTTTATCATGTATTATGTTCTCTCTCTCTCTCTCTCTCTCTCTCTCTCTACATTCACACCTTGAAATGATCAAAAGAACGGATCATGAACCAGAAGTAATTCTGCAGCTGCTATTATAAGCATGGGTGCCATGTAGCTTACCGTGAGCACCATCTAGGACTAACAGACACTCGGCGTGGTGATGGAACGTAGGCTTAATAAGGTTCCACACGACATGGAAATACGAGCTGAAGCTCATGCGGATCATCAATGGAAGACCTTTTCCTGAGTCAAGCATGTCAACCATGCTCCGCCCTGCTCCATACATCGCCTTGTTCCTTGTGCCCACGTACACTTGGAATGTCGTCAAACTATTGCTCTCGGCGTATAATTCTGGACTCTGGAAGGTTAAAAGGATAAATTAACAAATTGCTCAAACAAATAGATGCAAGATAGAGCACCCATTTATGTGAGAAATGGGTGGATGGGAAAATCTTTTGGGAAACTTTTTCCATTTCAAAATGGCTATCAAAAAGGGAAAATAGACAATCAAACACGCCCTAAGGGTATCAATGGGTCTGGTTCGGTTAATGTACCAACATACCCATGCCCCGCCACCCCGAATATTAATGGGTCCGAAAGATGAACCCAGAAATCAGCCTGGCAATTTGGCCAGATGGGCTGGGCGTGGGCCTGGTCGGACTTGGCCTATAGTGCTGGGTCGGGCCCCAGCCCAGCCCGACCCAAGGACCACATCAGGTTGGGCTGGGCTTTGGCCCATCAGGACACGGGCTAAATTTATAGGCTGACCTAGAAATCGATTCCGGTTCTCAAAATGATGGATCCGGAACCAAATACCAAAACCGTTATTTGGTTCTGGTCGGTTCAGCTCCGGTTTCTATCAGTTTCGAGTCCAAATCTAACTAGCCAGAATCAGAATAGTTATTTTTCAGTTCGGTTCTGGTTCCTTTTTAGTCGGTTCCCACATCGGCTGTCTGTTGGGTGGGTTCCTGGGCTACAAGGGGGAGATTGACAGCACCTAAAGTGGTTAGTCATTTTGGGATGACAAGAGCCAACCCCTTTACAAAATAGTATTAGTGCAAACCCAAGCCACTAGGTGGGAACGGCCTTGGTTCCCATTCAGGAGTGAGTGGGCCCCCCTGACAAGGGCGTTAGGGTCTATCCTGGGAGGTTGTTACTGACTTAAAAATAGTCCTACATCGGCTGTGTTGGGTGGCTTCCTGGGCTATAAGGGGGAGATAGGCAGCACCTAAAGTGGCTAGTCATTTTGGGATGGCAAGCGCCAACCCCATGACAACATAGTAATAGAGCACAAGGTTTAAAGGAGGCCGTTTTAACGGTTAAACGGACTGGGGGTGTTACCGTTTAAACGGCCGTTAAAACGGATTGAAACGGTCAGGGGCAAAAATAGAAAAAAATGGGAAAAAACGGAAAAGTGGCGTTGAAATTTAAATTTTGAAATTTGAAAATTAAAAAAACAAAAACGGAATTTAACGGATTTAAACGGTTTTAACGGCCGTTTTTTTCACAAAATTTTTCAAAATTAAACGGCTGTTTAAACGGTTTTAACGGAAACGGGATTGGGGCGTTACCGTTTAAACTTTTAAACGGCTGTTTTTAAAACCATGATAGAGCAAACCCAGGTGGAGACGGCCGTGGGTCCCCTGACGAAGGCGTTTGGGTCTAGGTTGGGAGCTTGTCACGGACTTAAAAATGGATGTGTATTGGGTCGGTCCCTGGGCTATAAGGGGAGGTGGTAGGTAGCACCTAAAGTGGGCTAGTCATTTTGGGATGGCAAACACCAACGGCATGACAGGTGGGTCTGAATTGATGACATGGCCCACCAACTTGAGAAATGAGGGACCCATTTAAAGAGTGATGAATAATGTAAGTGAGTTAGAAATTTACTTGTGAAGTTGCGAAGACGAGACGACCAAAGGACATTTGTATGGTTGAAGGACGAATGTGAAGTCTGAAGAGCTTAGACTTGTTGTCAACCTCTAAATCCATGGAACAATTGCTGGTGAGGATCTTGGTTGTAACACCTGACCCATCTACACCTTCTCCTAGCCCAAACTCACGAATCCCTCCCATCTGCACCAATCTCGTATATATCAGATCAATAAAGAAAAAAGAAGAGATAATGAAACAATTGGACGATGGGGTCCACTAAAAAAAACCAAAAAATGATTTTGTTGGAGGTGTGGACTCAAGATCAGTGCTGATCATGATGATGATGATGATGATGATGATGAAACCAGGACTATACTTTAAAAATACAAGAGATGAAGGTGTTGAGTAGGGAAGCTAGGAGCCATCATTTGATTGGTCTAACTTTGTCAGTCCAAAAAATAAAGGTTCCACAGATCAGCAGGTCAGGATCATCCAATAGGTCAGGAAATGCGGCAGTGAATCAAGAATGTTATACACCAAAATTCAGATTGATTTGTGATTTCTATCCATGTACTCAGAATATTCATGCGGTGATTTTTAACCGTTCGAGTCAAGCTTTTCTTGTGTATTCAGATCGAACAGCCAAAAATCACCAAGATGGTAGGTCCACCAAGAAGTGATCTAAACATTCATGGGTCAGTGGGCCCCAAGAGTGAGTCACGTGGCGTTTTTGGGAGGTGATAGGGGCAAGTTTTTCTCGTACATTTTATGTCAACCAGACAAGTTCCCCATAATTACGGAGAGGAATAGAGAGACGATGCAGATTGCAGAGAGCTCACGTGGCCCGACATAGCTCATTTTTTTGGGCCCACCAACTGCATGGATGTTTAGCCCACCCCTTGGTGGATATACAGACACCAAAATCAGCCTGATTGATAATTTCTAGCCATTTGATAATTAAGTACCCAAAAAATATGCAAAAAACATGTTTGAATCCAACAGCTAGAATCAATCCTAAAAAAATGCTAAAATCTATGGCTAGAAATTATCAATCATGCTGATATTTTTGGTAAATATATATCCACCAAGGGGTGGGCTAAACATCCATGCGGTTAGTGGGCCCAAATAAACGACCTATGCAGGGCCATGAGAGCCCTCTGCATCGACTACATCCAAAGTCCCCTGTATCGAGAGAGAGAGAGAGATCGAGAGAGAGAGAGAGAGAGAGAGAGAGAGAGAGAGAGAGAGAGAGAGAGAGAGAGAGAGAGAGAGAGAGAGATGTACCTTGATAAACATTTTAGGTGGAGGGGGCCTGGTAGCTAAGAAGAAGACAAGCAAAGCAGCACCCAAGCTCACCATAAGCCTCCAACTGATTTGAAGAGATATCCACATACAAGATGGCGAAGTACCAAATGAAAAGAACCTCCAACACCCTTTTCTTCTTCCATCCTCCTCATCATCATCTTCGTCATCATCATGAACATCAAGATCAAGATCAATATCATCTTCCATATCATCATCACCGCATACCTGATGCTTCTCATCGTTCTCTGTACCTTTTCCACCACGAAGATCATAAACAATCTTCTTCTCATGGAGAAACGAATTGTTAGAGCCCCGAGAAGAGGAGTACCGAGAGAGCATGAATCGAGATACTTCTTGGTTTGTGTTTGTCGGGTTGGTGATGAAGTTTTCCGATGGGAACGGAGATTGAAAAACATATTCATTGTTCCTGCAATCACTGCTATTTGCATGAGAGACTGTTGATGGGCTTTGGACGTAGTAGACTGCACATGGGTATGAATGGAACAGAGCTTCTTGCTCTTCGCCATCAATTCTCTGGTTAGCCATCCCTCCAGAGTGCAGACAGATAGGAAAGAGAGAGAGAGAGAGAGAGAGGCTTCTTAACAGGTCGAAGGGTTTCCTTGGGCTTTTAAACTTAAAAAAGAGACGTTGCTTTATGGGTTGGAGGGAGTAAAACTTGCTTGACCGCAGACGGTCAGCGAAGAGGCTAACTGCCCATATATAATATGAGCCACGTGTCACATTTTTATAGGATAATGACTGTATGGATGTTGTTCGATCCCTAGGTGGATCTACAAAACAAAATTCATCCGGATTAGTGATTTCAACCTTTTGATCTTGTGCCCCAAATAATGCTCAAATTCTCGCAGTTAAAAATCAACCCATGGAAATGGCTCCAATCATACGCTTACAAATCACTAATCAGGTTGATTTTTGGTTTGTAGGTCCACATAGGGATTGGATAAACATCCAAACATGTGCCACGAGGCTCATATTGTGGGAGATGGTCGCATACTAGCGACAGTAAGCGCAGACACTGACCGCTCGCAATATGGGCCACGCAAATTTTTAGAGGACGCTGGCCTATGGATATTTGGCCAATCCGTCGGTGACCCTACAAACAAAAAATCAGCCTGATTAGTGATTTCAAACATTTGGATCTTTGCACCCCAAATATTGGTCAATAATGCTCAAATTCCTGAGGTTAAAATCAACCTATGAAAACGACTCCAATCCAATGCTTAGAAATCACTAATCAGCCTGATTTTTAGCTTGTAGGTCCACCGAAGGATTGGCCAAACATCCATATGGTCAGTGTCCTGTAAAATGTGCCACGTGGCTAATATTGAGGGTTACCAGTGGCTTCGCTGACAATGGCGGTTAGCGAAGTTTTACTCGCTGGAGGTGATGGCTTGGGCGCTTGGCGGCTAACCAACTGTTTTTGAGCCGGTAGATCTTTTATACAATAATCATAGATGCATTGAGGATGGTGCTCCATACGTTCCATTATGTGTAGAAGGACCCACTTAATTGTCAATCTGAAGGTTGTGTGCTATATGTGTGGGGCATCGTTTGTTCTTTTCCACCTTAGTAATTGAGTTGGCTTTAAATTATGAAAACGGCATAATCAATGCAAATAATTAGGGCATGCTTTTGTAATTTCCATGATGCGAAAACCAAGGTTTAAAAGGGGCCGTTATAACGGTATAACGGACTGGGGGTGTTACCATTTTTTTTCCGTTATAACGAATGTAACGCTCACTGGCAAAAAGGAAAATAATGGAAATAACGAAAAATAACAGAAAACAGTGCTTAAATTCAACTTTTAATAAAAAATAACGGAAAATAGCAGGTCTTTTTTCACAAATTTTGTCAGAAAATAATGGTCGTTATTTTCATTATAACAGAAAACAGTACATAACGTAACGGGGGAGGTCCGAATTCATTATAACGGCCATTTTTTAAACCATGGCAAAAATGCGCCTTCTTATATCAATCATACAAAAGCGGGATACCGTTTTGTAAGGACAGACGTAAACCAAAAATTCAGTAATTAAGATCGTCTGGCTGTTGGATGAGTTCACGGTCGATGATTCCGTCGATGATGGATCGACATAACTTCGATCACAAGCTTAATACGTTTTCAGTAAAAAAACAAAAATGAAATTAAAAATTAAATGGTAAAAAAGATGAGAAATTTAAAAGATTAACAAGTATGAAGGTAAGATTTAATATGATTTTAGTTCAAAAATAGGGAAACACAAAAGCTTTGATAGGACCCCACCCTCCAATGCCACCTGGCATACTCTTTGGGGTCTACTGAAGGGTGAATGTTGCCCACCTTTTACTAGTGCTACAAACCAAAAATTAGCCTGATTGATGTTTTCTAGCCATAGGATTTGAGCTTCTTTTCTTCATGGGCTTCATGAACTGTGGATTAGTTTCAAGCCCATGACAAAAACGATTAAATGATATCAACGGCTAGAAATAACCAATGAGCCTATTTTTTGTGTGTGGATCCACAAATGGGTCAGCCAAACATTGACGAGTTAGTGGGCCGGAAAGAGTGTGCGAGTGTCGCCTATCAAACATTGCATAGGAGATAGGACCCAGTCCTATACAAGATGAACTCCTTAAAATTTCTTGTTTAGTTTAGAGATCAAGATTCAAGAGCCGAGCCGAATAGCGCCGTACAACAAAATCCGGTCCGGGTTTCACGGGACGGGCTCAGCTCGTCTTCGCTTTACGCCGAATTTTTTTTACATCTTTTCACGACGTACGAATGATGGCAAAGGTAGCACGCGTTACTCGCTCTTCTGTTTTCCTCTCTTTTTGCCCTTTAAAAACTCAATAAAACATCCCTCGTGCTTTTATCTTGTGTCGAGAATGTCCACCGTTGATGTTTATCCTTTTTCGGGCTTAGTGGACCTACACATCATAAACAGCCTGATTAGTGATTTGTCATCGTTGGATTCATGCATTTTTTGTTGGGTATTTTGTAGCCGTTGGATTTGAGAATTTCTGGGTTACTTAAATCAACAACTAGAAATCACTAATCAGACTGTATTTTTGGGGTATAGATCCAATAAGGAGTGGACAAAACATTCAATGGTCAGTGGGCCTAAAAGAGGGTCCCACATGGCATTTCCGGTGGAGGACATCAAAGCTTTCCGGTGCAGCAGAGACCGTTTTCCCACTAATATACGCGCAACCATCATAAATAGTCTTTTCAGTTATAAACAAGTGATTGGAGCATTTGAGATTCACTGCAAAGTCATACGCTTGATCAGCTTTCCGCAGATTATAAGTGGAGCTGCGGAGGCATCTCAGGTGCTGCCATCTGTACACGGCAGACTGGAATATTCTCCTGTTGGATAACTGGCTCCCACTCTGTCATGAACAGATGGCAGCACTGAGATGGTTCAATAGCACAAATAGGACCCACACAAAAATAATTTCATTCCAACGTTCAGTGCCTCATATTCAACCCAAAAAAGCGAAAAGAAAGTGCTTCGAAGCAGTCGACGCACATGCTTTTGGCAAAAACTTTTGATGATCAAAATTGCTACCTCTCAAAGTGTCTCGTGAACCCTAGTTGGTAATTACCCGTTAATCAACCCCCACTTATATGTTTCAACAAAAAAGGGCCAAGATCTTATCTCCAAAATAGACGGTGGATCTCAGCCACTCACACTCAATTTTAGCAGACATTTTGTCGGAGAGTGTCGTAGACATGGGCCACCCACTATCAGTATAAGAAGTGACTAGTTTTCTTGTACCCCCTCATATCTTATATGGCTTCAATAATGAGTGGCTGAGATTAACTCCCACCCGATTTTGACAAACACTTTGTCAAAGAACTCAATTGTATTATCTTATCTTATCCTGCTTCATAAGATAAAGAATGGCTGAGATCAATACCGTTCGAGTGCCAAAGGCACTCAATTTCGAATTCAGATAAGTTAATCGGATTCGAATTCGAATGTTGATTTAGAACATCCGTTGGATATCGAATCGAATTCAGATATTAGATTATTTTTTCAGATTTGAATTCGGATATGCTTATATTCGATCCTAATAATATCCGTTGACAACCGTATTATTTTAATACTTTTTATTCAAAAATTTGATAAAATTCGTTAAACTTATAAAGAATCGTAGTATACACTATTAAACACGAATTATTCTTGAATTATTGAAAATCTGATTTTTAAACTTACAAAATAATAATCTTATTTTAATACTTTTTATTTTATTTTACAAAAAAATTCATAAACGAAAATAAATTTAAATGTATTTGAAAAAATAAAAATAACTTTCTGACATTTACAAAAAAATAAAGTAACTAAACACCCTTTGAAAGGGCGTCTCTGTTTGACAAAAATTAAAGCCGAAAAAAGTTGGCAGACGCCCATAGAGACATAAAACTTCTGTCACAATACGAGCCACATGTCACACTCTTAGTGGACACTGAACATATGGATGTTTGGCCAGTCCCTAGGTGGACCAAACCAAAAATCAGCATGATTAGTAATTTACAACCTTGGATCTTTGCACTCAAATTCATACAGTTAAAATCAACCCATGAAAATAACTTCAATCCAACGAACCACTGATGATGTTTATTTTTGGTGTATAGGGTCTACCTAGTGAGTGGACAAACAGCCATATGGTCAACGACCACTAAGAGTGTGCCACGTAGCTTGTAATGTGACAGAAGTCTTATGCCTCTATGGACAAATTGTCAGCCTTTTTCAGCTTTAATTTTTGTTAGGCAAAGACACTCTTTCAAAGGGCGTTTCGTTACTTTTTTTTTGTAAATGTCAGAAAGTTATTTTTGTTTTTGTAAATACATTTAAATTTATTTTCATTTATGAAATTTTCCGTTTATTTTATTATTTGTCAAATTCGTAAGCGTATTTTTGAATGACATATATATCGAAATTATATTCGAAATTTTTTTTTATACAAAAATATTATTATTATTATTATTATTATTTTATATTCGAACTTTTTCCATATTGTATTTTTTGCCATATGCCAAATTGCTAAATAAGCTCATGATGCACTATTGAGCATGGATGATTTCTAGCTGTTGGATTTGAGTACCCCAACAAATACTTGAATTCCATGATTAGTCATGCTCCCCATTTAAAATGCTCAAAATCTAATGACCAATCATTCTGATTTTTGGTGTGTAGATCCATCAAGAGACCGGCCAAACATCCATGAGGTAGGTGGATTCAAAAGAATGCCAAATGGCATTTTGAGAGAGAGAGAGAGAGAGAGAGAGAGAGAGAGGAATTCCCTTCTTCGAAAGGGATGTGGATTGAATTGGATTTGCTTTCTATTGAAGAGTTGATGGATTGAAATTGAAGAGTGGCATATATGGTGATCATTGAAGGTGAGGATGGTGGTATTGAGAGATGAGTGATACTTTTGCGTCTCTGCCAAGCTATAATTAATTAATACCACTTACCATTCATCATCAAATACCTTTCCTTTACTTCACTTTCTACAAAAAATATTTTTTATTTCATCATCACGTCCACAGGAGTTGGACAAATTTACTAGTAAATTTACCCAATCAGCTTGGCCTGCCCATAGTAGATGTGTACTCTTATTTAAGGAGAACTTTACTGACCCCCACAACATGAGCCACGTGGCATACTCTTGGAGGATGCTGACCGTATTGATTTTTGGTGGACCTACAGACCAAAAATCAGCCTGATTAATGATTTCAGACCTTTCGATCTTTGTACTAAAAAAATGGTCAATAATGCTCAAATTTCACGGTTGAAATCAACCCACGAAAACAATTCCAATCTTTTTATTTTTATTTTTGATAAGTATAATGATATATTGGATGAGGACCTTTAGACATGATTCGAAATCTCGATATTGGAAGCCGGATCGTTGGGCTCCGATCCTGATCCGGATCGGTCTGATCTAGAACGGGATCGGCGCATCACGCTCGAGAAAATGCGAGACTTCTTGGGGAAATAGTGATCTCGGACGAGATGATTCATTTTTTGCATCATATCGGTGGTTCTGATCCTGATCCAGATCGCCCGATCGAAAACAGGATTGGCTAAGACTTTGAACTATACCTTTAGAGGCTGAGGAAGCATACCAAAAACCATAACGAATTACAAAGAGAGAAGTAAAACAACATCAGTAACAAATGAGAATCACAATACCAAATGCCCAACCAACTACACCCACTAATCCCTTCCCATATTAACCAAGTCAATCTATTTGAAAACGATGTCTTTAAGAGAAATGCCTTTACGTTCCTTTTTACAACTTCACCCAAAAATAAACTAACGCCTTAATCTCTAAAATAATATTTTAAAACTCGTTGAGTCAACTCGAAACTCGGCCGATTTGACTCGACTCGGCTGAATTTTGAGTTGACTAGAAATATACTTGAATCGAATAAACAATGGACTTGGTGCGGTATTTTTCAGGTAAAAACAACGCATCAAGTCCGTTGTTTTATAATCGACACACTAAATAAGTTTCTGGAACACCTTGTCAACACAAACTCAACCAAATCTTATGAGTTATGTTTATAAAAATATGATATTTATATATTAATATTAATATATGTATATAATATTAGTATATTATTCGAGTCGAGTTACTTCGGGTCGAGTTCGAGTCTTTGAGTTAACTCAACTTGGTAGACTTTCGAGTCGAGTTTTCGAGTTTTCAAACACTATTTGTACTTTCGAATACCCTTTGATTCATCTTCCTTCACAAGTTTCAAATAACCGCTAGAGGTGTCAATACCCATATCCTCTTCTTGTGTTCACCAATGCCTAGAAATCACAAATCAGGCTAATTTTTCATCGGTATGTCCATTTAGGGTTGGGCCATACATCGATAAGGTAAAAAATCACTAAGGCCGTGTTTGATAGCACGGAAAATTTTTCCGAGAAAACACATCTGGGATATGCCTTAAATGGCTGATTGATTGCAACTGAGAACACATACTTTAATCATGTGAGAAAATAAATGTGTATTTTCAGGTGGAAATGAATTCTCACCTATCTGGATGAGAAATGAATTTCGGGTTTAGTAGTAAATATTATCCAGATTTAAATGGCTTGTTAGGGAAAATTATACAGATTTATACTGGCTATCTAACAATGGACAGTTGTGTTTTCCTAAGGAAAATGCAATTTTCCCACTTGATAATCAAACACGGCCTAAGAATATGCCATATGGCTCATATTATTGGTGGTGAGTAACTTTGCTGACTGCTTCTACTCGTGTTTAAGGTCTTGGTTCAAGACTTTCTCTAGGTACTGTATGCATTTATAGCCCACGTTAGCTTTGTAGCTGGTCTTGCAGCCAAGTTTGAACCGTGTGGCCCACCAAAACGAAGCTACAAAAGTGTAAAATTTAAGGGATCTGTCGTCCCATGGTAACATGGTTTACAAAATGACTGTTATAACGGTAACACCCTTACTCTATTATAATCTATGTTTTAAAACTCGCCGAGTCGACCTACTTTTTTCGAGTCGACTCGTCATACAAACTCGGATCTGCAAGACTTACAGGAACCACCCTTTTTCTTACCTTATCGGGAGTCGTGTTCTCGGCTATGGATTTTGAGAATCCAACTGTGGCATCAATTTTTTCACTTTTTGCAGTGCTATCAACGACCGATGGATCCATGAAAACCAGGTCGAGAACACGACTCCCAAGAAGGAGCATGAAAAGGGGGGCTCCTGAACCGCTCATATGAAAATAATAATAGGGTCCTGATGTAACAAGATATACCTGAGATCTTTTGAAATGCGGAAGCGCATTTTTGTTGCTCACCGCTGCCATCTGGGCCCACTGACCGCATGGATGTTTAGTCCACCCTCAGTAGACAGTCATGCCAAAAATCAGCTTGTTTGATAAATCTTAGCTGTTGGTTTTAGTACTCAAAAAATGGTTTAATTCAACGGCTATAAGAATGCCTTAAAAAGTTCTAAAATCTAGTGGTTAGAGATTATCGATCAGGGTGATTTTTGGTGTGTATATCCACCAAGGGTTGGATAAACATCCATGTAGTCAGTGGGCTCAGATGACAGCAGTGAGTAACAAAAATAGTGCTTCCTCATTTGAAAAAGTTTTAGGCATACCGTGTTACATCTTTTTCCTAATAATATTCTGACCTTTTTCCTAATATGGTCAGGCTCGGGGATCCCCTATTTTTGACACCCCCTTTTGGCGTACCCATGTAGAATGATCTCCTCACCATATAGATCACTCCCAACAAAAAATCAGCCCATTCCGATATTTCTAACCCATCAAATGCGTTTTTCAAGTTACACAGTAAAAATCAACGGTCCATAATTCCTCAACTTCTAACTCAATCAACGAATATTGCAATGATTTGAATTTTTGTGAGGATGATCTCCTCACCATAGAGATCATCCTCACCCAAAATCAGCCTTTGATTCATCTTCTACGTGGGTACACGCAAAAAATAGGTGTAAAAAATGCGCCCCCCGCCCCCCCCCCCCCCCCCCACCCCCCCTTTCGGATCATATACGGATATATATATCCCTTCAACGCAATACAGGGAGAAAACAAGATGAGGTCGATCGTATTAATCAAGACCATATGTTGAGGTGGGGTCCACACCACTTTAAGAATATCACCTTTTAAAACATGTTGGCCCCACTTCAACATGTGGTCTTCATTATGCAACAACAAACTTTTAGAAGTCGCAATCTAAGTGTAGGTCACCGAAAAGATCGTAGGACGACTAAATCATGAAAACCAAAATTGAGACCTGTTACAACGTGTTAGGACCATCCCTACTCAATCTTGAGATGTCCTTCACATTAAGAAAGGGGTGTGTGTGTGTGTGATTATTTCTTCTTGAAGCAGTGGTTCAGTTTGAATTGCAGTGAGAGTTGTTTGGATCAAGGTTTAAAGGAGGCCGTTTTAACGGTTAAACGGACTGGGGGCGTTTCCATTTAAACGACCAGGGGCAAAAAATGGAATTAAATTGATTTTAACGGAAAAAATGGGGCTGAAATTCAAATTTTGAAATTTGAAAAAAAAAAATGAAATTTAACGAAAATTTAACGATTTAACGGCCGTTTTTTTCACAATTTAACGGTTGTTTAAACGATTTTAACGGCCATTAAAACAAAAAAATAGCTGTTAAATTCAAAAACATTAAAACGTGTTTAAACGGTTTTAACGGAAATGGGCTTGGGGCGTTACCATTTAAACAGCTGTTAAAACCGTTTAAACGGCCATTTTTAAAACCATGTTTTGGATCATGGTTTAAAAAACGGCCGGTATAACAAAATTAACGGTCGTTATAATGGATTCAGACCTCCCCTGTTATGTTATGTACCGTTTTAACGCTCAGGAAATAATGACCGTTATGTGCGTTATAATGGACTTTATTTTCCGTTATAATGAAAACAATGACTGTATTTTTTGAGAAAATTTGTGAAAAAGCCAGTTATTTCTGTTATTTTTTTATTGAAAATTTGAAATTCAAAATTTGAATTGTAGTGCCATTTCCAGTTATTTTCCATTATTTCGGTCAGCTTCTGTTATTTTTGTTATTTTCCATTTTTGCCCCTGAATGTTACAATCCGTTAAAACGGAAAAAAGGTAATGCCCCCAGTCTGTTATAGTGTTATAACGTCCCCTTTTAAACCTTGGTTTGGTTAATAGATATGCAACCCAACTATTGGATAGCATGTTACTGTACAAGAAGGGGGTGTGCATTTTAGGTCATGAAGGCAGCAATCTAGCTCGGAAATGTTTCGTGACCAAGCATTCAAACAGCCCCTAGTGAAAACAAATATGCATGTACTCCATCACCATATGTACGGCTGTTAATGGATCATGTTTCCCCGATGATCCGATGCAATAACATGACGGTTCAATCAAGGTATTGGCTACAATAGATCTAGGTACTGGGTCCGATAAGCTATCCTATGGTTTCTAGACGGGCCTTGATTCGATTCGATAAGCTATTAGATCGGTTATTAACCAAATAATAGTTGTCCCACCCCACCCGGCCCCTCAGTAGATTTGGACACCAAAAACCATCATGGTTGGTGATCTCTATTTGGTGGATTCGAGAATTTTCATGTTGTGATTTCTAGCCATCGGATTTGAGCTTTTTTTTGGGGGGTACTTGAATCCAACAACTAGAAATCATGTAGTTTGATTTTTTGTATGTAGGTCCACCAAGAGGTGACGAAACATGTAAGGTTTTATCAACCTTAGATCATATAACAAAGATGTAAAATAAAAAATATAGGCTTATAGGCCTATATTGATTTGTAAGGAATATATCCATATTTTAGTTGGCATAATTCTGTATGACATGAAACATGTTTGTAATCGTTCTTTGAAGTGTTAGTGAGGCCTTAAGAATGTCGTGGTGGGTATTAATGTTAGATGTTTTACTAAGTGTGCCATTAAAGATGAGTTTTGTTTCGTGTCAAAGTTCAAATTTAATGTATAAGAAAATCTAGCATGCTTATGGTTGAAATTCTAATATGTACAATAATAACATTAATGGTAACATGAATATTGGTAGAAAAATGTACAAGATGAAATCCAACTCATGTGTGTATGCACTAGCACACAGGGGGTCTCTTGAGCCCGACCCATACGTATATTGGGCTGGGACACGTTGACTTATCCTATTCTTACTAATATAATGATTAATGGATGTGGGGCCTGTTGTGTTATGAAGATATTTTCGTAATTCTCACATAGCTATACGGAAACCCTAATTTTGTATTAGGGTTATATATACCTTTGTTGGTGAGAGACGAGTATCTTAATCTTGTACTGTGTGTATTCTTTTTATCCTAGAGCATAGTGGAATCGGTGTAGATCCGTGGACGTACCTCAATTTAGAGGGAACCACGTAAATCTCTGTGTTGTGGTTGCCCACATCCTTATGAGTTAATGGATAATTTTTGGTGATGCTATTTTTCTCAGCATGGAATTAACCTGCTCACCTAAAACCAGCCCATTCCAACATTTATAGCCTTGTGAAAAGTGGATTGCAAGTTGAAATTTTTTGGACCATCTATTTTCACAGTTAAATTTAGGTCGAGATTTGATAGGGTTGGAAGTTTTGAACATTAATGAATTTTGGTGAGGATGATCTCCATTGCGAGGAGATCATCCTCACAAAAAATCAGCTCTTAACTCATCTGCATGTGGGTCCCACATCAATTAGTCATTTATTAGTAAGAATAGCATGAGTCAAGGTATACCAGCCCATATAAGAATCGACCTTATCATCACACTAATTTTATTCAAATATTACAACATATACATATACATATAGAATACGCTTAATAGCTCTAGGATGATTAAATGTGGGTGCATGCATAAACTAGCAAACAAAGTCGACACTGTAAGCTAAAGTAAGTTGAGTGTGTTCTTGGAGAGTGTTGTTTGGCTATGTGGTCAGCAGTACTCCGCCTCTATTAGACCCATGGACCCTTTGATAGTACTCAACAATATATATGAGATACTAAAGATTATCAATTAAACTTTGATAAGTTGTTGGGGGCGCGCAGCAATGGGACTGCCAACATGGGAGAATTTTTATTTTGTCCAACAACTAATGGAATGAAATAAGCTTATAATCTAACATTTGTGCCAGTAGTGACAGTGACTGTCTCCCCACTTATACCCCTCTTATAGGCTTCAATAAAGAAGGGTTGAGATCTTATCCCCAATATATTGGACGGTGAATCTCAGCCACTCACACCTAATTTTGGCAGACACTTTGTAGGGGAGTGCCGTGGGCACGAGCCACCCACTAGTCATCAACATAAAGAAGAAAAAGCATAATACTTTTTTTTTTTGAAAAAGCATAATACGTTCCTATTTATTTATTTATTCACAATTTTTATATAGCATGTAAGTACCCGATGGAAGAACCGAATATTTATCGGTTCCAGCTCTAGATCCACTTGCTTAGGAACTAGAACCGATGGGAACCGGAACCGTCATACTCGAACATAATTAGTTCTGGATTTGAGTACATTGGTACCTGAATTGGAATCGACCAGTTGCCAGACCCAGCGTTGACCCATGTTTTTAACCCTTTCCTTTTTCTAAAAATATATTTACATTTCTAAAAAATGAGTCTTGATGGTGATTTCTAGCCATAGGATTTGGGTACCTGGAATTTAACAACTAGATATCACCAAATTAAAAATGCTGGAACGACCGATGGCCATAAATCATAAATCAGGCTTAATTTTGTTGTCTAGGTCCACCAAGGGGTGGGCCAAACACTCATGGTCAATGAGCCTAAAAGTGTGTGCCACGTGGTACATGATCACATCAAAGTTTATCTCCAGCTTCCCTTAATCCTCGTGGAAAAAATGCCTTGGTAGACGCGGCTAGTGGCCCCAAATCCATAAGAGCATAAGATATCTTGCCCAATAGATCGAATTAACTTCAACATCACAGTAAAAGGAAAAATTGAAAGAGGACATTTGGGAACGGTAATAAGCCAAAAACCCTATCAGATCTACCACTCAATTCACCAAATCCAACACATCACAACCAAAAACAACCTAAATTGAAACGAGGGAGCTAGGGTTAGGCTTGTGGCGAGAAGAGAGCTAAGGAGAAGATTGGTCTGGGGTCGTTTCTTATGTTTCAAAGGAAAGGACGGACAAAGTCCGTTGTTTTATTAATGCTCTAAAAATAACGAACTTAATCCATCGTTTAGATTTTCAAATAAACGATTACATTAAATGGCTTTGGTAAGTGTTTTATAAATGTAATTTATCGCATCGTTTTTCAACCCTTTTGGTGTAGTGGGATATCTTGATTTTAGTATTTTTCAACAAATTGTAACATACAGGGGCAAAAATGAAAAAAATATAATTTAATGAATTTTAACGAATTTAATGGAAAAAATGGCGCTGAAATTCGAAATTCGAAATTCGAAATTCAAAATTCAAAATTTCAAAAATGAAAAAAATAACAGAAATAACGGCGGTATTTTTTTCCCCAACTTTCCAGAAAATAACGACTGTTATTTTTGTTTTAACTGCCATTATTTTCTAAGCATCAAAACAGTGCTTAACGTAACAGGCTTGGGGCCTGGCTGTTAAAACGGGGTTATTTTTTGTTAAAAAAGAAAACAGAAAAACACTAAGGCCGTGTTTGATTGCATGGAAAATTTTCCCGAGAAAATACATCTGAGATTTGCCTTAAACGATTGATTGATTGCAACTGAGAACACATATTTCCTCATGTGAGAAAATAAAGGTGTATTTTCTGGTGGAAATGAATTCTCATCTATCTGGATGGGAAATGAATTCCGGGCTTAGTAGAAAAAATTACCCAGAATTAAATGACTTGTTAAGAAAAATTATACAGATTTATACTGGCTATCTAACAATGGACAGTTGTGTTTTCCCGAGGAAAATGTAATTTTCCCACTTGGTAATCAAACATGGCCTGATTAAAATGCATTTCTTCTATTATCAAGGTCAAGCTGGCTTGGGAGGAGCCAAGACCAGCTTTCATTAAATCATATATGTCACTTGGGTCCTTGAGCCAGTGGGAATCGTGGGATGGAGTAGGAAACGATGGTGGCGATTGTTGCGGATTGATGCTGTTATTCGGAGAGTGAGAGAGAGGGGAACTTTTTTATTTTATTTTATTTTTTGCCTAAATTAAGCATCAAACTCTTAACAATCCATAAAGCATCAAAATAAAATTTAAGATATTACTCGAAGGCCCACTGGTTCTCCCTCTGGACCTCCTCCTCTTCCTCCGGCGTTAAATCATTCTTGATGTTGAATGTCTTCCGAATCTCCTCCGGCGTCTTCCCCTTCATCATGTCAGCCACCGTCCGGCACGTCAGATCCAGCAAGATCTTTATATTCATATAGTTCGCTGCCAACATGAGATCGAACAGGGTGGCCTGATCAACCTAGACGAACTCAGCATCCCAGTTCGTAAGGTCCTCGTCCACTCCCCGTTTCTCACTCTTGGGAGTCTCACTGTGCTTCTTGCAGTAGTCGATCACCTTTGCCAAGATCTTGTTCGTCACGTTGGGCAAGGGGATCTCGTTGTCCACGCAATCGTCCTCGATCATGTGTTTGATGGTCTGAGATACAAGGGCGACGCCCTCATCGACGTCGAACATCTCCCCATCAGAGCTCATCAAGGTCACCTTCTTCTGCATGATCGCAGATGAGAGAGAGAGAGATTAGAAATTATAAAGGGAAGAAAAGACCTAGGGCCCTTATTTATAATTTTATTCATCTCTATCTCCCTTCTTGCTCGCCTTCTCCTTCGTGAAAAAAAAGACTCCTAAGTCCGAAGTCCTAAGAGAGCGGGGAACTTGAAGTTTAAATTAGGGTATTTTAGCAACACCCTCCTGAAATTTGAAAGTAATTTGTAGTACCCCTTATACTTTCAGACTTTAGGATTACCCCCGTTGACCCAGTTTAATCATCATTTGACTAACGTTAATACGGGTCGTGGATTTTATGGGCCGTTCTAACCAAATAGAACGGCCACACAGAGCTTTCTCCACGTGACCTCAATTTCAAAAAGTAAACAAAAAATTAAAATTAAAACCGTCTAACCGGGTTGGGGTTGTGTTGGTAAATACAAGAGTTTTTCCTTTTTTTTTTTTTTGCTAACGTGGCACTACTTGAGGAGGGCCATTCTATCTGGTTAGAATGGACCTGGCGCATAAAATCCGAGCCCGTTAAAACGTGTCATGCATCATGCACTTGTTAATGCATTCATGAAAGGGTCATAATATTGTACGTAAGTTGCTAACTGCGTGTGATTAAGTCCGTTTTAACATAAGTCAACCACCATTAAACTAGGTCGGGTTGCACGGGGGATACAGAATTTTGTATCAAAAGTTTGACGCAAACCGTACATCCCTTAAAATGCCACGTGGCTCTATTTCTGGTCCACTGACTGACTCCATGAATGTTTTGGCTTACACATTGGCGGACTTGCTAGGTTGAGTAGGGTTTAGGGCCCACTGATCTTTTGAATGTTTGGTTCACTTCTCGAGAGATCTATACATCAAAAATCAGTTTAACAGGTGATTTAAATAGCCATTGGATTCAGCATTCTAATAAAGTAATTTTTAGCCATTAGATTTGAGCATTGATTTTTTAGATGTTAATATATAACTGTTAGAGATCATCGATCAAGCTGATATTTGGTATGTAGGTGGTCCACCAAGGGGTGGACCCAACATCCATAAGGACAGTGGGCCCAAAACTGAGCTCCATATGGCAATTTTGGGAGGGAGAGAGACTTTAAATTTTGAAGTCCCCTTGGGGACATCAAATATTTTCTCAAAAATAACCTGATTGGTGATTTTTAACAGTTGGGACTTGGGAGTTGAAAGCTTCTGCTCTCATCCCTCTTCTCGACCCTTTACCTGTTTCTTTAACCTGCTCCTCTACCCTCTCTCCGATCATGCCAATCCAACCCTCAACACTCCTGATCAGCCCCACCGTTGTCAATGGGGTGGTTTTATTTTCTTTTTAACCTACTTTCATCTTCTCCCTATAGGCTGGGTTTTAGGTTTTTTTCTTTTCTACCCCCTCTCTGTTGGGGTTCCTAACACTCTCCCCCTACTTCCATGACTTTCATCATGGGTTCGTCCACCGCTGGACAATCATCAGATACGATCTTTCATCTTTGTGGAACTTGGCCGCAATTGGTTTGGTATTCTTTTTACCAATACTGAATATCAACAGTGGGTGATGGACAACGATCGATCCATGCATGGACATTAATTCTTGGTCATTTTCTCCTATTGGTTAAGCGAGAAACTCTTATCCCGGTCTCGGAACTATCATTCCACCATAGCCCTTTCTGGGTGTGCAGGCCCATGGCCTTCCCCTGAAGCTTTCAGCGTTGACATGGCATTATCATTGGGGATAGAGACAGGGCCGGCTCTACCCCAAGGCCATTAAGGCGGTTGCCTAAGGCCTCTTGGTAAGAGAAGGACCCCAGCCGAGGTCCCACTCACCACACGGATTTTTAGCCCAGCCCTTATTGGATATACAAACCACAAATCAACCTAATTGATTATCCCTAGCCATATATTTTAGTACTTTTTAGGACATGATTCTAGCCGTTGGATTCAAGTATGTTTTTGGGTACTAAATCCAATGACTAGAAATCATCAATCAAGCTGATTTTGAGTGTATTTATCCATCGATAGGTGGGCTGATGAACATCTATGCATGCAGTCATTGGGCCCAAAAAAAGATCTATGTTGGGCCACGAGAGTCTTCTGCATCGGGAGTCCTCCGTATCTAAATTTTTTTGTAGTTTTTTATTATCAAGAATAATTTTTATATAAAGATTTCTAATAATATAGAGTTTAATTTTTTAATTAATATCATATATATTAATATATTAATTATAAAAAGGCCTCATATAGAGTCTTCGGCTTAGGCCTCAACTTGTATCGAGACGGCCTTGGATAGAGATGGGTCAGGTTATGTTGGTGGATTATGTGCAAGGACAATGAGTGGCTACCAAGAGCAAGTTTTTACGATTTAAAATCCTTATTGATATTCGAAAAGCTTTGATTCTTGGAGTTTGGGTCCTTGTTCATGAGAACCTCATTTGGGTTGATTTTAGATTTGAACGTCTTCCCTGGTTGTGCTTCAAGTGTGGGCGTTTGGGTCATTTGACTAGAGCTTGTCTAGAGGATGACCCCGTGTCTAATCCTCTTGATAAAGAGTTTTCTGAGACCACAAAGAGGTGACAGGATCCTCTCGCGGAGGGGTTTGGTCCTTGGATTAGAGCTGACTCGAAGGAGGAGGAGGAGGACCGTTTCTGTCATGGTTTTTCGAGCCAATCGTTAATTCTCCGGGCTATATCCAATGTTGTTTCTTCGAAGAAATTCTCAGACCCACACTCTGACAGATTGGATCTTCCCACGAGTGGAGTAACATGTCATTCCTAAGGATGGGTCCCAGCCGATGACGTGCGATCCTACCTTTACCCCTCCTCTCATCAGAGTAAAACTTTGATGACATGGCCCTATCATCAAGGCCGATGACATGGTGCAATATGAGCCTCGTGGTATACACTCTTAGATCGATGACTCTGACCCTATGGATGTTTTTCCAATTCCTAGAAACCAAAAATCAGCCTGATTAGTTATTTCAAACCATTGGATCTTTGTACCTCAAATATTAATGGTCAATAATGCTCAAATTCACGCGGTTAAAATCAACCCATGTAAATAATTTCCATCCAACCCATGAAAATAATTCCAACCCATGCAGAGGGCCACGAGAACCCTCTGCATCCAAAGTCCTCTGCATCTAATTTTTTTTCCTATAAACATGGCTGCTTCAACTCTTTCCCTTGACTCTTTTGTAATTGTATATATGTTATCAATAAAACCCAAAAAGAAACTTTTAACTTAGATTTCAATCATAGAGCATCCACATTTAGTCCATATATCCCCCAGCTGTTTGATCTAAACACCCCAATGGGAAAATATTCTAGACGGGTGGGAATGTCTATTGTTACGCGCATTCGTATGAGAGAATACTTCGACTCCATATGTGGAAGTTGTGACCTAACCAGTAGCCTAGTACAAGAGAGAAGAGTCGGATGATTGAGACCATTATAATCAAGCCTCACTTGTGATAATGGATGGTGTAGAAAACGTACTTGTGATAACGGATGATTGATCCATTGGAGTGTCTACTCGTTTAGTTCCCAATAAACTAATCTACTCAAGTAAATTCAGAACATACGTTTATAGAAACAAATTAATTTCAATATTTTACCATGCAACTTCAATACCCAGAAATTACTTTAGCTGTCCAAGGTCTTTAATGTGAAAGTGTACATGAAGAAACTGCTTTAAATTCTATGGCGTCACTATTTGTAATCACAATGTATTCAACATAGACAACTAAAATGATCTTCTTAGCCTCAGAACATTGATAGAATACAAAGTAATCTGATTGACATCTTCTCAAACTAAATTAAAATACAACTTCATTGAATCTACTAAATCAAGCCTGGGGCTACTCTTTCCACTTGCATGTAGCCTTCAATAATCAACACACACTGAATGATGACTTTCATCTAAAAAGAAAGGAACATACTCAAGAAAGATGACATTAGCACACATAAACTGTTCAACAAAGAGAATGATTATAACACCAATATCTTTTTGGGTATGAAAGTGTCCTAAAAAACACAATTGATGGAATGATGATCAAGTTGATCCATCTTAGACCTAAACGATGAACAAAGATGCACAACCAAAAATATGGAGGGAGAAGAGACGAGAAATAGGAGGTATCTAAAAACAAAAGTGAGAATGGAGCCTTACTATGCGAACTAAAAAAAGCATTTGGTTAATGAGATAACAAACTATGAGGATGGCAACACTGCAATATATTGGATACTTTCATCTGAAAAATAAGGAACATGTCAATGTTACCTTTTGGTCACCACATTTTGGTGAAGTGTACCAACTAAGAGTCCTAATGTAAAATGCAAGGAAAGTTAAAATAATCTTAAAATAGTGTTGAAGTATATTTATTAACAAATCATAATAAAGAATGTAGATAGAGATACCAAATTGAATTTAAACTTTTATATAAAATAATTTAAAAATAAAGATCAACTCATATTTACTTTGATTAAGTAAATTTATTCATTCAGGAATAAGCGTCCACAAAATTGACAAAGTACTTAAGACTATTGTATGAAGGTATCATGATCAGGCCCCAATTATGAAATAAATAATTAAAAAAGGACTAGACACGCACTTATCAAGCCTAGATAAAAAAGAAACGCAATGATGACTATTAAATTGACACGAATCACAATCTAAAGATGATAATTAACTCAAATTAAAAACTAAAATCTTTCAACTATGTAGCAACAAATGATCAGGACAACAATGCCATTAGTAAGGAGAAAGTGTAGTCTAAAGCGTAAAATTCTGAGGACCACGACCACTATCAATATAGTAAAGATCATCTTCTTCATTTTTAGATCTTGAAATAATAGAATGAGGAATAGAAGGTAACATAATAATTAAAAGATTTGATGAGCACTATATCTAAAGGAGAAAAAATGATGCAAAAAAGGTGCAAAAAATGATAGAGTGATAGTCGTCATTTATAAAACTCTCATCCATTATTTTTTCATTGAAAAGTAAATGATGAAATCAAGTCTATCACTATTAATGTATTTCTAAAATGAAAAATCAAGTCTATCGTTATTAGTTATGGGAACTATATTTGTGACACAAATCCCAAAAATCGACTTGACACATTACTGTGCACTCGAGTTTCACCAAATCATTATTACGATGCACCGAATCAGATCTCTAACTACCTACGTTAATATCAAATTTATTATATCTCTATCTTATCTTTGACTAGGTACTTTTACGGTTTCCTAGTTTGAGTAGGATTAGATTTCTTTTTCTCTATTTATAGACTGCTCCATTGATTAGAATGGGAGGGAGGAGTGAAGCGTTGTAATCCACAATGAATAGTGAATTGTCTCCGATGAGGCTGATGATGTAGTCGTCGAAATCCATGACGAACCTCGTTATATAGTTGTCTCTCTCCTTCGTCTATTTTGCATTCTTTTATTTTGTTTATTTCATTATTTATGATTCATAATCGTATGATCATCATCATTTGTTTGTGGTGTGTGAATCGATGAAATCTGACGGCATACAATGGATTTACCCACTACAAAATGGCGATCTATGGGAAACGACACAAAAAACCAGTGTCATCTCCGTTAAAAATAGAGAGAGAGAGAGAGAGAGAGAGAGAGACAGAGAGAGAGAGAGGAAGACAACATATTAAGCTTCCTGCTTTCTGAGACCTATCCGCTACATTAGACGATCTGCTTCAGTTCTTCTTAATTCATATCTCCCAACATAAAACCCTCGGCAACACCTGCAACAAACGTTCATACATAACCTCTGCCTCACGATCTCAAACTTCTCAGTGAAATCAACGTCCACGAAGTACCTCTGCTACCATGTGAGACCATCGATCCCACAACATCGACGAACTCATAGTTCCTAGCGGAAAAGATACGATCTCAAAAAAAAAATAAGTAAAAAGAAAGAAGTAATTTTTTTACAGCAAGCAGCCCCAATCGTGGCCGACTTTCCCCATTCATCGATGACATCATAGCTATCCAACTTCTTCCGTGGATGGCATGCCCCTTTCTCAACGACAATACTGTCGTCCAACACAAATCATATATGGTTTCATCTGTTGTTCCTCCCCTAAAAGCAAACACTTGATATAGCATGAATTGACCCTAACCAGACCCATCTCCGATAGAAGGAAAGGGCGACTCCTTCAGCGATGGATAATGCCCATGTGCGGCACCTCATGGACGAGTTCACCACCAATCGGTAGCCTAATATGGGCTCCTCTATTATGTGATCCTCTTTTGGACTTAGCAATTTTGGAACCGTAGTAGGTATTTCGAGGATAGCCGCCTCCTTAACAAACAAGTTTTCTGGATAATAATCAAGTGCGTTCTTTCATTCATAGCCTTCCTTAAGTAGAACTTACAAATCCTAACTTAATAACCAACTCAATAACTGAACCACAGACTTACTGACATGTGTACATAACTTCCCACTACATACTCCACTTATAGCAGTTTACATAACTATCATACTGACTCTACTAACAACAGTTACACTAACTAACCCCACACTGATTCAATGCAAGCACATGCATCTGTTAATCACACAACATTCCTTCCCCCTTATCAAGAACCTTGTCCTCAAGGTTCAAATTCAGGAAATTCCTTCTGTAGTTGGAAGAGAAGCTCCCATGTTGCATCCTCGACATCTAAACCATGCCACTGCACAAGAACTTCTGTAACAACACGATTATTCTTCTTTTTCATCCGACGATCAATGATCTTTTGTGGTATAGGCTTGATAATTCCATCATCATCAGTGACAGGCAATGTGGATTGGACGTCGACCTTATCTCCTACCTTCTTCTTTAAGCATGACACATGAAATACGGGATGTATTTTTGTATCATCGGGCAACTTCAATTGATAAGCAACCTGTCCAATTTTTTGTAAAACCTGATACGGACCAAAATATTTGGGTGATAACTTTGCATATTTTCGTGCAGCCACTGATATTTGGCAGTACGGCTGAAGACGGAGGAAGACCCAATTCCCTACATCAAAAGATCTTTCTATGCAATGTCGATCAACAAAGTTTTTCATCCTCTGTTGAGTTGCATGTAAATTTTCCTTGAGCGTCTTTAGAATCTGATCCTGATTACGTAACACAAGATCCACATCCTCCACCTTAGTAGTCTCCTTGACATAAGAGACCAAACGAGGTGGCGGTACCCCATAAATAACTTCGCAAGGAGTTACCTTGGTAGCCGAATGAGTGCTTGTATTGTACCAAAATTCAACATTTGTCACCCATTTGGACCATTCTTTTGGTCGTGTACTACAAAAACTTCGAAGATACTGTTCAAGGCATTTGTTTACTATTTCGGTTTGACCATCTGTTTGAGGGTGGTAAGCCGAACTCAAACTGAGAAGAGTACCTTGAAGTTGGAAGAATTCATTCCAAAATTTGCTGGCGAATGTCGGGTCTCGATCACTGGTGATGCATTCGGGCATTCCATGCAACTTAAAGACATTATCCAAAAACAACCGAGCCACCAATGCAGCTGTATATGGATGTGAAAGTAGGTATTTTCCGCGTCGTTGGTTACGGAAACCCTAGAATCAATAAGATTTGTAATTTGATCCGATTATCCTGCAAAATTTGAGATTTTTGTATAGCAGTTTCGTGTCGGATGTCGATCCGCACTCGGGATTAGTGAACGTGCAGTAAAGAACATAAAATGACGGGCTTTCTTCCTAGAAATTGATGAAAATGATGGTGGGGTGAGAGTGGTGATTGAAATGGTCTTTAAAACATTATTTGTTGTGATTTTAGAGAGAGAATGCTATAAATATCAAGAGCATTAAGAACACAGATAAAGTAAAGCATGAAAGGTGACCTATTACAATCAAGTAATAATGAAAACTAAAATTTATTCAAAGTAATTAAAAGTCTTACAATATTTGCTGGAACTACACTAAGTTAAGAAAGCAAAAATGAGAGAGAGAGAAATAAAGAAAAAGAAAGAGGAGATTTTAGAGAGGGAAAATTAGAGAGATCTAGAAAGAGAAAGTAGGAATGTAGAGAGAGGAAGAGAGAGAAGAAAGAGAAAAACTATACCTTAGCACTTACCAAGAGGAGGACTACCGGAAGAGTTGAGAGATGATGGTGCTCCTTGGAGGAGAAGGTGGAGCAGTGAGATTCGCCCAAAAAGATCACACCACAAAGGATGTTGGTGTGATCTACTTGAAGGTGTTGTTGTGCAAGAACTTCGAGAGGGTGAACGGTGGAAGGATTGACTATGGTGGCAGGACTACCTGTTGAAGATGATCCGGAGTTGCAGGGTTAGAGGAGCAACAAGTGGTGGTGCTACCGATCGGTCTTGGTGGTGGAACCCGGTGAGTTACAGGTTCGTGGACCGTGGGGAGGAGGGTTCGCTTGCTGGTTTGACTGGTGGTAGCGATGGAGAAACCAAGAGATTCAGCTCCTGCGTGTCAAGGGAGGTGTTGCCGGTCGGTGCTGGTGGAGCAACAGGGAGGCGTCCATGAATGGAGGTACGACCTCCATCTTCCTTTTCCTCTTCCTCCCTCTTTCTATTTTCTTTTTTTTTCCCTTTTTTTTTTCTTAAAGAGAAACGTGGAGAAGAGAGGGAGACGTGGGGAGTAGGAGAGAGGGAGCGGCCAGCAAGAGAGAGATCGCAGGCTGCCGGCGTTAATGGAGCTCGTCGGAGTTGCAGGTTGCAACTCCGGCGATCTCTTGAAAAATTTTCTTTTTTTATTTATTTTTTTTTTTTTTGCAGACCTGCAACTCAGTGTTGCAGGTCATGATGAGGCAAGGGAGGGGACGGTGATGGAGGAGGTGCACCTGTGAGGGAGATGAAAGACTGAGATGGGATGAGAAAAAGAGAACGTGGAGGAGCTCTTCTCCGTTTGGGATGGTGAAGCGATGGAAAGGTGGAGCAGTGGAGTGGCTAGAGAAGACGATTTCGCCGGCTGCAAGAGGGCAGCAAGGTGGAGGACTGCAGGGCGCCGGCTGAAGAGTTGCAGGTGGTGGCCGGAGTTGCAGGCTGCAACTCCGGTGGAAAAACGGTGAAGAAGATGACGAAGGTGGAGGAGAATTAGAGGAAAACAGCGGCCAAGAGAGGGGAAAAAGGGAGAAACGAGTTGGGGCAGAGAATGGAGGAGAAAGGGGGGGGAGTAGGGTTCGAACGAACCCTTCTCCCTCCTCTTATAAAGCTCCCTATTTCCATTAATGGAAATAAAGTATTTTTTGAAAATAAAAAAAAAAAAATATATATATATATATATATATATATATATTTTTAAGTAAAAACCTACTTTTCTATGGGGAATCTCCCCAATTAGTGGACCCCCCATTTAATTAAAATTATTTTTGAAATTCGCGGGGTCCACTAACTGGTCGGTCAGCGGGTCGATGAAGATGGGCCCGGCTATTGGCCCTCATGGGTTGATGATGTCCATCATCTCACAGAATGATGTGACAGACAGTCTGATGACGATCGGATGGATGGTGACTTGATTGGGACTCAGATTGGTAGATCGACGGATCTAGAGAGATCCAACGGTCCGATTGAAGATCCAACGGTCAGAAAGCTAAGGGAGATGAGATAGAGCTGATAGGCAGGAGTTCTGGGGTTAGGTCAGTAGATTCGAGGATCGAGAGATGAAGAGAGAGAGAGAATAAGGAGAGATGAGAGAAAAAGTATCAAAAAAAATGGAAAAAAGCACTGGCGGAGGGTCTGGAACCCTGTTCTTCACTGTGACCATCCTCACGCTTCTCCAGTAGAGTCGACCATCATTCTTTGCTGACTCATGTGGCTTTAAACGCTTTGGTCCGTCTCTTGGTCATTGGCTCTCCTACTCTCTTCGTTCTTTGGGCCGACTTTTTGGTCCTCTTATTCAGCCCATATTTGGCCCATATCTTCTAGTTATAGCATGTGGGCTTGTTAAGCTTTGATAATGGGCTTTCATGATCGATTTGGGCCCACAAGTCTCGAAAATCGTCCCATCGGGGTTTCCTGCGACAGAAGAAGCGCGTAATGAGACTTTATCAGAACGGCTTAATATTTAGACTTCCGAAAATGTGTTTAATGCATGCAAATATACCATTTCGTCCAGAAAAGTGTGTTTTACGCAATGAGATAGACTCTTACGTAGAAAAGTGGATAATTAGAGCAGTTTTACGTAGGAGAGTGCGATAACGCTAACAGGATAAGTGCTTAAAATAAGCACTTTTGAGCGAATATCAGGATGAGATAAAGCAATAAAGTGTGCATATTTGGAAAGTCGATCCACTACTACCATTATTGCATTTTTACCACATGATAATGGTAACCCTTCAATAAAATCCATTGAAATGTGGGTCCAAATTCGTGATGGTATGGGCAGAGGTTGAAGCAAACCAGAAGGAACCACATTTTCGGCCTTGTGCCTTTGGCAATCGTCACATTCACAGACGTGTTGGCACACATCACGTCTCATTCTTTCCCAATAGAAATCTGATTTAACTCGTTGGTGTGTCTTATGGAAACCGGAGTGGCCACCCATTGGGCTGTCGTGCATCCAATGTAAAATTCTACTTTTTAAGGATGAGTGGGTGGTTAGGAAAAATCGCCCCTTATAAAATAAAGACCGTCATGCTCCGTGTATTTAGTGGGATCCAGCGACCCAGATTTAAGTTGTTGGACTTTAGCACAAACCTCACGATCATCATGGTGCTCCTTTTTTAAATCCTCAACCCACGTGGCAATTGGTGTGGATATGGCATTTAGTTCAACCGCTTCCTCTTTCCTTGATAACGCATCGGCTACTGTATTCAACTTACCACTTTGATACTCCACCACAAAGTCATAGCCCATTAATTTTGACACCCATAGTTGTTGGGAGGGGGTGCCAATTCGTTGTTTGAGGAGAAATTTCAGGCTTCTTTGATCAGTCTTCATAGTGAATCTACTTCCCCACAGGTATGGTTGCCATTTTTGAACGGCTAATACCAAGGCCAGCAACTCCTTTTCGTAAGTGGAAAGAAAAAGAGTTTTTCCCTTTAAAGCTTGGCTGAAAAAGGCAATGGGTCGACCTTCTTGTAATAATACAGCCCCAACCCCAGTACCAGATGCATCACATTCGATTATAAATGGTTTATTGAAATCAGGTAATGCAAGCACCGGAGGATTGCTCATTGCGAATTTTAATTATTTGAAAGCCTCCATAGATTCTGGAGACCATTCGAATGAATTTTTCTTCAACATAGAAGTAAGGGGTCCAGCTATTTTTCCGTAATCTTTCACAAATTTTCTATAGTAGCCAGTTAATCCCAAGAAGCCACGTAGAGATTTCAAAGATTTTGGAAGAGGCCACTTAATCATGCAATCAATTTTGGTTGGATCCGCCGATACCCCACTTTCTGAGATTACATGGCCAAGATGCTTCACTTCCGAACACCCAAATTTGTATTTACTTTCTTTGGCAAATAACTTGTGTTCTTGTAATGTGCTTAGAACGGTTTGAAGATGATCAAGGTGTTCTTGCCAGGAGGAACTGTATAAGAGAATATCATCAAAGAAAACCAATACATACCTTCTTAAGTACGGTCGAAAAATCTCGTTCATGAGACTTTGAAAGGTGGAAGGGGCATTAGTTAACCCGAATGGCATGACGAGGAATTCGTAGTGGCCATCTTGGGTACAAAATGCAGTCTTATGAATATCATCTGGTTGCATTCTTATTTGGTGGTATCCGGAACGTAGATCAAGCTTTGAAAAGGTTCTTGCACCATGGAGTTCATCAAGGAGTTCATCGATGACCGGGATTGAAAACTTATCCTTAATGGTTTCACGATTCAAGGCTCTGTAATCTATACACATTCTCCATGAACCATCATTCTTTTTAACCAATAAAATCGGTGATGAAAAGGGGCTTTGGATGGGACGAATTACTCCATTTTTTAACAACTCCCAAACTAAATGTTCAATTTCATTCTTTTGGTAATGAGGATATCGGTATGGTCTCACATTAGTGGGTTTTGTGTCGGGTAAAAGGGGAATTTGGTGATCGTGGGGCCTAAGAGATGGCAAACCCTTTGGTTCTTCAAAAACGTCACTGAATTTAGTTACCAAGGCTTGGATTTGAGGATGGTTTGGGCCATTATCTTTTATTCCAGTAACACTACAGATCTGTAAAATCAAGTTACCTCTCCCGTTCGAACCTTTTGTCATTGTCATGCTGTCAACGAACTCCATTCCCCTAGACTTCTTGCCTTTGACGTGTGTAGTCTCCCTTCCAAATTGAACTTCATTGTTAAGTGAGCAAAGTCTCACGTAATTGGGCCCAATTGTTGCTACCATTGGGCTCCTAACACTGCATCACAGCCTCCCAAAGCCAACAAATAAAATTCAACCGAGATTGGGACCCGTTGAAGTACGAAGTCTACATTCATGCAACGCCCCAAACAGGGTATTTTATCTCCATTGGCCACAGCCACTTCGAATCCATCACTTTTGATCACCTTAAGACCCACCTTTCGAGCAATATTCGGGTCCAAGAAATTATGGGTACTCCCTGAATCCACCAACACCATCACATGT
The DNA here is from genome assembly GCA_035048495.1 of Euptelea pleiosperma. Lineage (NCBI taxonomy): Eukaryota > Viridiplantae > Streptophyta > Magnoliopsida > Ranunculales > Eupteleaceae > Euptelea > Euptelea pleiosperma. The sequence goes on along the minus strand of CM068544.1, from coordinate 21,163,892 downwards.
GCCTTTCCCAACCGCCCCTTAACTCGCATGGTTTGAGGTGTTTGGGAACCCGCAATTGCATGAAGAGAAATTTTTGGTTGAGAAGTCAGATCTTCATGTCCCACCTCATCATCATCTTCAATTATTTCTTCGATTTTTTCATCAAAATTATCATCAGGCCAACTTCCATCCATGATGAATAAATTTTGTACCTTGCATTGGTGGTTGGGAGTGAATTTCTCGTCGCAATAATAACAAAGGCCTTTGTCCCGCCATTCCTTAGCTTCGATCGGGGTCAATCTTTTGATAGGTGTGAATTGTCATTTGTTGCCACCCGTACTTGTTGCTGGTTGTGTTTTACCCACATTAGGTCGTGCGTGTTGTCTTCATGCTAAGATCTTCTCCTCTTGCATTCGTGCGAGTCCAATAGCATCGGTGAGTGTAGATGGTCGTAGCATTTGAATGCTTAACCTAAGCTCTTCTTTCAATCCTCCAATAAAACAACTTATCATGAATGCTTCATTGAGGCCCTCGGTACGATTAGGCAATTCCTCGAATTGAGTTTGATATTGTTCGACGGAAGTGGTTTGCCTGAGTTTGGACAGCAATGCAGTGAGGTCTTCATACTGTGATGGCCCAAACCAGTTCAATAGAGCCTTAGAAAAGTCACCCCAATTGATAATGGCTCCAGATCTCTCCATCCATCTGAACCATTGGAGGGCCTTTCCTTCCATATGGAAGGATGCCATGAGCAATTGTTGAGTAACCAGAATTTGTTGATGAAGATAAAACTGTTCGGCACGGTACAACCACCTGGAGGGATCATATCCATCAAAGCGAAGAAAATCTAATCTAGTTGTTCGTGTTTGAAAAGTTCGCTCATGTTCCAGTATACGGCCTTCATGAGTTTTATTGACGGAGCGATCGTGAGATGATTCCCCTTTATCTTTGCTTTGGCCGCTTGCAAGAGTTTCCATCTTGGAATCCATGGTTGTGAGTCTCTGCATTAGTTCATGTAACATCTTGCCATGGGTTTCAGTTGTCTCCTTCAATAATCCCATCATTTCATCAATTTTTGTATTCCTTGTAGCCTCAGCCATGATAGGATCGGCTGCTCTGATACCAATGTTACGTGATCCTCTTTTGGACTTAGCAATTTTGGAACCGTAGTAGCTATTTCGAAGATAGCCGCATCCTTAACAAACAAGTTTTCTAGATAATAATCAAGTGCGTTCTTTCATTCATAGCCTTCCTTAAGTAGAACTTACAAATCCTAACTTAATAACCAACTCAATAACTGAACCACAGACTTACTGACATATGTACATAACTTCCCACTACATAATCCACTTACAGCAGTTTACATCACTATCATACTGACTCTACTAACAACAGTTACACTAACTAACTCCACACTGATTCCACGCACGCATATGCATCTGTTAATCACACAACATCCTCACGCTGGCAATACCCCCACTTTCCATTGTCAACCTCTTACCTCCTCATGGCAGCACCAGCGCCACCCCTCCATAGACCTGCAACAAAATAGAAAAGCACAAAAAAAGAAGAAAAAAAAATAGGTGTCTACAGGAAGACTTACATGGGTTGGTTATGGTGTGTGGCGTATACACCATACATTGTGTACAAGCCCCAAGCCAACCTCTATTACCACCCAACGCTGACCACACCACCTCCAAATCTCAACCAGCGTCACCACCTTGCCGATCTTGCCGTTGCAACTATGCCGACTTCTACGCCGTTCGATGCGGATCAACTCCACCGCTCTCCTCAAAAACCCCAAAAGAGAAGAAATGGAAAAGCATATGAAAGAAAGGCGTATAGGATACGATTTAACATGGGGGATGATTCGGTATGTGCACTGCAGCATGCTTGGTGTGCACACCACCCCATCTTTTTCTTTTTATTATTGTAGCACGTCCACATGTGCATACACAGCATGCACACCCAAGCACATGCCCACGCCTTAGTACTGACCCGACTTACATCATACATACATTTGGATTGGGCCTTCGTCCATACTTTAGACCAGCCCATGTTCAGACCCTATTTCATGGGCCTTATGGTCGCATACATACACACCATATTAGGTCCAAACCCAACACATGCGCCCCATACTTAGTCTATAGCCTAAACTCGTGTTGTACTTGGTACACAAGAACGCACACATGTTGCATGAATAAGAACGTATGCGCACTACCCTTGACCCGTGTTCTAGCATCAACTTGACTAATATAGCGACCCGAACCAACCCACACTTAGGCCACATTTAACGGACCCTATAGCTACATATATGCACCATCCTTGGCCCACATCCTAGACCAACCCATCTATACTCGCATACATGCGCTCCATCTTTAGTCTAGATCCTAGACCCGATCATATTAGCCCATTGCACCGGCCCAAGCTCATACCTTGCCACCATTTATACTTGGGGGCTTGCTCTAAACTACCCTGGGCCACCAAGAATATCGGATCCGAGTGATCCTATACCATCCAATTAGTGGGCCCATCATAGACTCCTCCCTTGGTCCACATCCTAGACTAGCTCAATTAGTCAATATTTCATGGGCCAGATCTCGTACCTTTCCAAAACACTTATGGCAGCCGATCATACTTGGGGGCTTGCTCCAAGCCACCTTGGTCCACCACATAAATCAGTCGATACCCACGTCGTCCAAGCTGTGGACCCATCAATATCATCTCATTAGTCTATTAGAAAATCAAAACTGGTAAACATTCGTACCATTTGATATGTAAATCTAAATCAAATTTCCATATGGACACTACTTATAGAAGCCAATGCCTATATCCAACAATGCCAACATTCTTTATACTTGAGCTTATCATAAGCCTCTACACCATTTGATTAGTTAAAATCTAAACCATTTATATTTGCCACTCAAATCTAGCGCTTCATCATTTGCCTTATCTTCATTGACTGCTTGATCCCAGACTAGGACTTAGTATTTGGCTAAGACCAGGCATGTCATAAAATCGAAGCCTTGACCCAACTCAGGCCCACAAAAGCCCTGACCCAACTCAGGCCCACAAAGCCCTGACCCAGCTCAAGCCTAAAAGCCCTAAAAGCCCTAAAACATATCATGCACCATAAAGCCCTGATCCAGTTTAGGCACACAAAGTCCTAACAACTAGTTTTGATCATCTTTACTGTACATTGCCCTTATTATTCTCTGAGGGGAACCATCTCCCATTGATGAGCTCCACCTCTGAGAGAGGACTATGTGGGAACTATATTTGTGACACAAATCCCAAAAATTGACTTGACACATTACTCTCACTATACACTCGGGTTACACCGAATCATTATCACGATGCAGCGAATCAGATCCCTAACTGTAACACCCTGAACATTTTTCAGTGTATTTAAAAAAAAATCGATCATTTATTTATTTATTTATATTAAGTATTAATATTTACTCGTATGTTTGTTGAATTATAATTATTCAGGTGGGCCTTTATGGCAAATTTAGAGACCGTTTGGGTCCAAAAATAATCTTATTTAAAGCCTACTTGATACTAATATGCCTTAGGCCCATTTTTAGCCCATATCCATCTTAATATCAAACTTTTAATAGACACCCAACATGGCAGCTAAAATGGTTGGTGTGTATCCACCCCTTTCGGGAGGTCGTGGGGTCAAACCCACACAAGTAGATTTCCTCCTTTGAGCAGTGTGCCAGGAGTAGAAATCCCCTTTACCGGCTTGATCGGGTTCAGGTTTCACCTGACTTCATCCGTAGGGCCCTCCCACGATGGTAACTACAAAAAAAAAAATAAGACTTTTAATAGGTTGATAAATTTAACCATTTTAAAGTAACAAAAATTACTATTAATTCATTGTTAAGAATGTTAGTCCCACATCGGATATGTGAGAAAGTTGAGGGTTTTAAAAATCTATAAATAGGAGTGAATGCATAAGGCTTTGCGGATTCCAAAAATCGTTAAGAGCCTCTTTAAGAGGAGAAAATGTTCTTTTTCAAGAGAGAAAAGTTAGAAAAAATTAATCAATTCTCTAAGTTCATGTGGGATAGAGTTTTTTATCTTGATTTCTCTTCAATAATTAAGAGTCGTTGGTCTTCAGCATTGATCAAGAGTTAGATCAACTCTCCATTAAGGTAAGTACACTCTTCTATGATTTTTCGATTAATTAATTTGGGTTATACTCTTTGTATATGTATTGTACTCGAATGTATTAGAATTTTGGAGATCTATTGAATGGTTAGATATTGAATTGCATATATTTTTGAAGTGTGAGATTGATCCCAATGGTTAAAAAATTTTAAGCAAGAAAGGCCTAGAGCCTTTGGGCGCAAAGCCCTAAACCCCTACAGAAGAGTTCTTGGTTGAACTGCTCCCGGTGTGGGAAGGATAAGGAGACCCATAGTGGGTTATTGGTTGCATGTATATATTAATTTTTGATCATAGTTTACTTTGAAATACTTATTATTCTTGTTCCATACATACTATGCGTATGAACTTTTGATTGATAGAACTATCATAAATATGATGTAGTGATTAAATCTTATTGGGCTTTCATAAGCTCACGATTCAACCGATAATATTTTTTAGATTATTCGAAAATGGAAGAAACGATGGACTAAAAGACGATGTACCAAAGAATATTGAAGCGTTCATTAAAGACGCCTAATTTTATTTTATTTTTTTGATTTTATGATTATAATAAATTGACTCTTGACTTTATTAGTCTACTTTGAACCTGAATTTATTGATTTAGTTTTATTTTATTATTTGTATTTCAATAAAATGTATAATCTGACCCACATGTAGTGTTTCTGCCATAAATCAAATTCTGTTCTTTTTCAACAAAATTCGATAGGCTAGTTGAGAGTGAAAATTTATTAAAATAAAATAGTTAATGGTATTTTTGGACAAAGTACCTTCACAAAAGATGCTTAAAATAATTTTTTTAATAGTAGAGAATTAATAAAATAGTTTTATTGAAATTATATTTTTTAAAATTTTACGCCTATCCGCTAAAATTCTGAAAAATTAATTAAAAAAGCATATCGAAAAGATCTTTATTTTAATCTATTATGAATTATGGTCATTATTATAAATTATGGACATTTTTATAAATTATTTTAGAGTATTTTATTTTTATTTTTATCACACCCTGGATTTTATGCAAATGAGTCATTTTTCAGGCATTCGAGTCGGATCCGAGGCGTGACACTAACTACCTACGTTAATATCAAATTCCTTATATCTCTATCTTATCTTTGACTAGGAACTTTTGTGTTTTCCTAATTTGAGTAGGATTAGATTTCTTTTTCGCTATTTATAGACTCCTCCATTGATTAGAATGGGGGGAAGAGAAGTGAAGTACTATAATACACAAAGAATAGTGAATTGCCTCCGATGAGGCCGAGGATGTAGTCATTGGAATTCGCGACGAACCTCGTTAAATGGTTGTCTCTATCCTTTGTCTATTTTTGCATTCTTTTATTTCGTTTATTTCATTATTTATGATTCATAATCATATGATCATCATCATTTGTTTGTGGTGTGTGAATCGATGAAATCCGACAGCATACAACGGATTTACCAACCACATTAGCGTGTTTCTAAAATGAAATATTTTATCTGTCATTTCCCCTGAGAACATATAAAATACACAAACAAATCCTTCTCTCATTCTCTTATCTTCTCGTCCCTATCATTGTCTTTGTTGTCATTCGGTAAGCTCTCTCTATCTCATCCAATCAAAACATTCGAAGATTTTAAACCCCATATCTTTTACATTTATGGTGAATTTTCATTCCAATTGGGTTAAAATTTGATTTAGATGCTGTCCATCTCTCCCATTTAGGTATTTTCATCGATGTATATGTGCTTTAATGGTTGAAAATGTCTTGATTTGTTAGAGAAACCCCTGCTTAAGGGCATTTAGAAATCTCTCTATCGTTTTCTACGATGTGGGACCCGCCTACACCTTCCAAGGGATCAAAATGGTTTGTGATTAGAATCCAATATAAGAGATGAAAAAAAATTGGGTCAATTGGTTGTGTATTAATATGTTCTTCACCTTTTCTTTGATGACTAATCCAATTTATGAGATGGTTTAAAAGGCTACTTTTTTAGGGTTAATTTTGAATATAAATTATTTTTTCAGTCTCAATGAACAAAACAGTGAATTGATTATTTTATTTAGTAAATTATTCATTTTTAAATGTTAATGTATAATTTTATCACGCCCCAAATCCAAGTACCTTGACCCATATCCAGATCACGATAAATGCGCTATTAAGCTCATCAAAACATCACATAAACCAATTAAAATCCTAAATAAAATTAATTAAAAATGGTAAGAATCTAAAACATAAAGGAAACAAGAAAGTAAGACATAAAATGAATGCGGAAGCAAATTAGACTATGAGTCCTCAATAGTGAAATAGACTATCTAAAATGATAATATAAAACCAAGCGATCTCGGGCTTGTCTTCTTCTAGTCCCATTGAAGTGTACTCAGGTAATGAGGGTTCCTTTTCCAAGTCGATTCTATGGGTCGTCGGATAATATCCATTGGTAGATATCAAGTCTAGGGTTCGCTCTCATCTTTCTTTATTGTTTCTCTAGCTGCAAGGAACCGTTTTGGTGGAGACTTTACCCTCATTCTTGCAGTCATCTTCTTCACTTAACCATGTTGTGAACCAAAGGTCTCTTGGGAGTAACAATAATTGGTCATGTCCCATCCATATAAGCCTGAAATTCTATTGTAGTCATGCGAGGTTCGTCTCTATAGATGAGTTGCTCGTTGGGTACAATAGGTTCTTGTTCCATTTTATTCCATGTTTTTATCGCTCTATGCATCCTCCGCTAGCTTTGACTTAAACTTACGTTGCCACCTCATGGCATAGGTAGCATCTAATAATCGCACCATCTAATATCGTGACAATTATACGCTTAAACATTGAATTTAAACAATCCAAATAATTAAGGCAAATTAATTTAATAAAACAAGATCTTTGAAAAATGGCTTGAAAACAACAAAAATCATGGGCTAACTTTTATAAAAGAATTTTCAAGAAACCAATCATTTTCTAAAATCATATAATTTTGATGAATCTTATCTAATAAAAGAATAATAAAATTAAATCATCACTCTAAGTAATATTCATTGTCAAGTTTATGAAACTTTGTTCATCAATACCACTCTGAAATCATAGTTAAATAGACTCAGGACTTAAAAAGGTTAACTTCAGGGAAAATGATATCGAAAATGCCGTACACATATTAAATTTCAAAATTTTATTTAAAATAAGGTAAATAAAATTTAAAGTGCTTAAAATAATTCTAGGCTTCAAAATAACCCATCCAAAGTCAAATAATAAAGGAAACTAACCAAATGAAAAACATAACAACAATTCATCGGGTCCTCCTCGTGATAGGTGAAATCATGAGCTAACAAGCCTAATAATGTAAAGTGTACAACACAATTTCCTCATATGATCAATATACTAATATCAACAATAGTACATGTGGGGGAAAAATATTTGATCTAACCCACACAATCTTCGAGGTCAGACGATTCGTATCTCCATGATGATCCGACGACTCTAATGCTTCAGGACAGAACTCCTTTCTCTACTGCGAATGAGAGGATAATCTCTAGATGAAATGTGGTCGTACCTGTTGACAACACTCCGACGCTCAAGTCAGTCTGGGGTGCATTAACAAGTTTAAGAAGTCTTTAAAAGATGATTCAGAGTTTAGACTATCTGGATCTGGAAAGTAAGATCCCCTTCTCAGTTATGAGTGTCATATATTTATACCCTCAAAATTGACGTGAATCACCTTCTACGTGTCCACTTCTCGTTAGTTAGATTCGATCTGAAGAGATTCTATTATGAAACTGCATCTCTTTTTTAGATCCTAACTTCCCCTATTCGGTTATATCTGAAACGACTAAGGTGGCATTCCACATGGTAGATATTTGAAAGGGGGAACGCGGGAATGGCGTAATAATCAAACTAACCACCATGTGGCAATCATATAATAGATAAGTCAGCAATTAACTTGATTATAGTTTTAAAATATTTATCTTGTTCGTAGAATTCTGTATCCTTGTCAGGATGGGTAGAGAGCCATTCTCGTCTAGCGTGCTGTTTGATCTTAACGAGATGAGTTGAATGTCATTCCCGTCAAGTAAGCTGTTAAACTTGTCGGGATGAGTTAAATGTCATTCCTGTCAAGTAGGCTGCTGAACCTGTCGGGATGAGTTGAATATCATTCCGGTCAAGTAAGCCGTTGAACTTGTCGGGATGAGTTGAATGTCATTCTAGTCAAGTATGCTGATGAACTTATCAGGATGAGTTGAATATCATTCCCATCAAGTAGGCTGCTGAACTTGTCGGGTTGAGTTGAATGTCATTCTCGTCAAGTAGGCCGCTGAACTTGTCGGGATGAGTTGAATGTTATTTCCCGTCAAGTAGGTCTCTGAACTTGTCAGGATGAGTTGAATGTCATTCTCGTCAAGTAGGCCATTAAATGACTTGTCGGTAAAGATTTAAATGCTTTGCCGACAACTTCAATGCTCTCCGTTATTTACTTGTTTCGAGCGGTAATTTCCTCGGATGTCTATTCTGACACGTGGCAATTTTTGCTTGTAAAATGGCGCATGACCGGGAAAGCATAAAATAATAGTTGTCTTCCACATGCTCTTCCGATGCATTAACTCGCGCATGGCATGAGACGCCAGATGTCGATTTGACATTTCCGCACGTGTTAAGCCAGCACCACGTGGAATCATCTTATTAGTCGAAACATACGGCACCCACAGTACATATCAACATAAGTTAAAGCAGGAAATACCAATGAGTAAAAATATGCAATCCTAATTATTCTCCTTCAATCTGATCGATCAATCGGATACTTGACGAATCGAGTCTTTTGCAAGGGGTTTGACGCCTTGCATCCTAGGCTCTTATTGCTTAAATGGGACAAATCCAACACTTCTTATTGATATGCAATAATTACAATATAATAGTTGAAATTCCCTTTTAATTACCAAGTTAAGTCCTAGAGGGAGGTGAATAGGATAATTTTTAATTCCTCTGCGAATTCTATATAGATTAAAAAATTATTGATCATACAAGGCGGAAAAGGATCAAGCAATTAAAATATGGATCATCCACAGGACATAGATATGGAAAAATCTGAGATACAAATATGCAAACATTCACAATCACACGAGACTCAGATTTATAGTGGTTCGGCGACTCCGCATCTACGTCCACTGTCTAATACTCAACACGAGTGATATTATATTATCTCAATCATGCATTACAACATGCATTACAATCCAATTGAAATAAATAATTCACTAACTAAGATATCACTTAGTTTTAATCTAACGAGAATCACTTCTCGCTCACCTAGAGAGTCAGCTTTAGCCAGTAATCGATTTAGAGAAATTCTTTTCTCATAGATCTACAATCCTCAACTGAGTTAGATAAGTCGTCACTCATCCACTAATCACAAAATACACAGTGTTCATAAATTTCAAATTCTATCAAAAAGGTATTTGATCATAGAAATACTTACCTTTCGATGATACGATCGAATGAAAAATCCTTTGGAGAATAATTCGCCCGAGAGACACTCTACCAAGAGTAATCCTCTTCTTGTAATCCTCTTCTTGGAAGAAGGTGCTTGCAGAATAATAATACCAAATAGTCTCTTTCAAACACTTAGAGCCTTCACAACGAATACACAGTGTTGCTCTGGTGAAGCTCTCACAAATTCCAGATCTTTAGACTCAAAGAATGATAATCAAAGAATGTAGAATAGAGATCTCTTGATTGGGTTAATTCTAATGAAGGGGGAGAGCTTTTATTTATAACTAATCCTCCCATCAATAGAACCAAATCGAATATAGCAGTTTGAATGGCCAAAGTGCGCTTAAAATCGCTTAAGAGATTGAGTCAAACGAGATTTGAAAGGGGTGGGGTCGACCGCACTTTTGGCCGGTCGACCGAACCTTTGGTTGGTCACCCGCTCAGGTGGATACCACATAATCTTGAGCCTGAGAGTTAGGGTCGACCGCACCCTTTTTGGCCGGTCAGCCGAACTTCTTTGTCCAGAACCGAACACTTCTAAACTTTTTAGAATTTCTCTTTTTGACACGCACATGATTCCTAACTATCACTGAACCATCTATGGTAAATCTTGATCCGTTGGCAACGCGCGGTGTACCCTTAGATTTACGTAAGTAACTGCAACATAAGATTCTTCATAGTTGAACGTTCTTTGAATGAGAACGTACTCTGATCTTTTTAAATCTTCATTGCTTGAGCTTTGACTTTGTCTTCAGTTGAGCTTGATCACTTGGGTTGATTTTCTTTAGCTTTAATTCTTTTTAGATCTATTCTGTCTAAGTCCACTTGATCTTTGACACTTCAATCTTCAAGGGATTCGAGACACAGCGATATATATATTACCGAAGAACTAAGTATTCTTGAGAATTGACAACCGAGACTTTTAACCAGTACTAATGAAAAGAAATCAATCCATGAAGTACGTATACAAGAAGTACGCAAATGAAGAATAATAAATTTTCAATATTAGAATAAATATCAAATAATTGGAAAATGATGAAAACGTACACATATACATACCTTATTTGATGATTATTGAACAAATAGAGAACTCTTAAAAAGAGCAAAGGAAGAGAAGAAAAACTTCTCTTGAGTACGCTAGGGTTTCCACCTTGGTTGCCTTTTCATCTCTTTATTATTTCTCACTTCCTCTCTCTAGCTAGAATTCTCACATTTTCTTTCTAGAATACCTTACACTATCTTGACTACTGGGAGAGCTTTTTTTGGCTCTGGTATGAGAATTAATGAAGCCATCCACCTATATTTATAGCTTTTCAAGGCTAAGGAGTTAGAGTTGGAGATGGAGTAGGTTTTGAAAAGCCTATGTTGTCAATCCCAAGAATACTTAGTTGGTACGTGGTATTTGATCTCGTTCAGTAGTAGTCTTTTGAAGATCGAAGCGACAACAATCAAATAGGGACTTCATCAACGATCCAGAGAAAATCAAAGCTAAAGAAAATCAACTCAATGGATGCACTTCAGCAAAAGATAAAGTCAAGTCAACATAAATATTTGGGATTCAACTCAACACACGTTCTCACTCAACGAACATTCAACAAATAGAATCTCGAGTGTACTTAATATTCATATACATCAAGGGGTTGACCGCACGAATCATGTGGTTGACCGAACTCCTAAATGATCTCTTTGACCTAGGATTTTTGGCATCAAAGAAGACTGACCAGTTGACCGCCTAAATGGTGTGGTCGACCGCTCGGTACTAACCCTAAGCGGCCGATCGCTCCCTTTACACATTGTTTGTCTATAATAAATCTTGGGCCGACCGGCCAATTTGTGCGGTCGACCGCCCCTTGGACAGAAGTCTCTAAGCGGTCGACAAGCCAAAATGAGCCACCGACCCCCCCCCCCCCTCCCCGTTAAAAGTGGGTCTAGGCTTAACTGATAAGTCCCGTGATTTTTGGCTTGTTGGGCCCATCCCAACAGGCATTTTAAGTCTATCTCTCTTGTTTAAGAGATGCTAATATAACGGGATATAAAACCTAGAACAAATAACCAAGCAACAACTCTTTTACTCCCATTCATTCACTGATATCATCTGAGTTGAAGAGATTTGGATTATTTGAGAGCTTCACCTAAACAAATCAAGCTACATCATTCTATGAAGGGTTTGACTATTTGATAGACTGCACTATGTTATTTACACTGACTCATCTTCTACCCAGTTGATGATCATCACTGTAAGTGTGGCATTATTTCGAATTCATCTAAAGGTAAGTATCTCTATGAACAAACCCTAAGATTGAATTATAACTATCAAAACTTGAATCTTTGTTTGGTTGATGGATGTTTACTCATTGGTATTGAGTTGTGGATTATAGATCATTGAGGAAAAGGTTTTCATCTAATTTTACTGACCTAGTTTGACTCTCTAGGTGTGCGACAAGCGATTCTCGTGATTAGAGACTAAGTGGATACTTAGTTGTGTTTATTCTATTAAATTAGATATGTTGTAATAATGATTGATTGAAAAAATAATAAATTGCTCGAGTTGAGTGTTGAAAAGTGGATATATATAGGTGCGAGTTTACCGAACCACTAATAGTTACGAATGACCCTGTCTCATTTTAATAGAAGGTTTCATCAACAAGGGGAATTGAACCTCAACAATATTCAACAAACAACTCCATTAAGAGTCAAAAAGGAAAAAAAAACTACAAAGAATTAAATCTATTTTTTATTCTCCAATTCAGCGTATTCTTCTAGATGAAATAGAAAAGGTTATTTTTGAACATATGAGAAATGTTTTGGAGGGTTTCTCAGGTATAGACTAAGAGTTCTATATAAACGGATTTGTTTGTACACTGATAAGCAAAAATTTCTTGGAATAGGGTTTGGCCCTAAGGATGTGCATGAAAATATTAATATTATTAATCTCTTTACGTCTACTTAAAGCGATTAATATAAGAGAAGTAAAAGAACAAGAAAAGATGAAATCCTATTTAATATTGGATCATATGCTCTAATACCATATAAAGAAAATTAGGATTTTGAGATAAAAATGAGATTAATAGAGACAGAAGAGGAAGTTCAACTAGTATCTTGAACTTACTCTAGCCGGCCTTAACAATTATTATATATACTAATGTTGTAATAAAAATAAAAATACAAAAATATCCCTATGTTACATTAACGATTTTCATTTTCATCTCCATTTAATTTTCTCAATTTTTTATCTCTATTTTCAAACCTTATCCGAACAAATTTTCTCGCTCCACTAATCTCTTTACCAACAGGGCCGGTTCAACCATAAGGCGAGTAAGGCGGTTGGCTTAGGCTGCCAAATAATTGAAGGCCCCAAAAATTTTGAGTTCATATATATCTACCAATAACTACCCGCCATGTGTTTTGGAATAAAAATGTCCTCTCTTCAAAGAAGGCCCATTTAGAGTTTTCACCTTAGGCCCCAACTTGTGTCGAGACGGCCCTGCTTACCAAAGGCTTAATTATATCTACGCCAAAGTTTACTCCGCTATGATCCAAACTGATTAAGACAACCCCATATTCAGATTGCGTTGGAGTATAAACTAAATAAAGAATGCTAGCAAACAACACAGAAACGGATCCTATACGCATGGCATTATATACCAACACCGAACGTTATCATTTTCCACGTAAAAAAGATTTTAAAACAAAAAGATATACGAGATCTTGTATGCCTAGCGTTAGGTATAATTTACCCAACACCAAGCATGCTCATTTTCCACGTACTGAGAAACCGTTTAAAGAATACGTGGCAAACCAGCACAATCAGTGTTGGGTAGCGTACAGGATCTTAATTCAAGTTGAAGAAACGCTATAAAAATATATATATTTTTTCGTCTTTTAGTGCATTGAATATGTGAAATATGATTGGTCTGTTCGCAATTCTCTAAGGTAATAATGGCAATTGTATATCTACATGTAGAGTGTAGACACACACCCCCCACAGAAAACCCCAAGTGGGGTTAGCGCGCCATTATTTCTCCGAGAACTCATTGCAGGATTATATTTGTATAAACTCATTGGTAGAGATCTTTTTACATGTCATGTTAGAGGAAAAAGTTAATAATTACGCTTGGAATCCAACCATGGCGGCTAACAACCTAAATTATGAAAAGTCCATGTGACAATGAGAGCAAACTGACTTAAGATTTTCAAATGGGGAAACGTGGTTCCAAGTGGACCTCTCAGCTATAAGTGATTAAACCCCATTTGAAGAAACAATTCTCTTCCACAAGGCCATATAATAAGTGCTTATTTTATGTATAATGCTCAAAGAAAGAGAGAGAGAGAGAGAGAGAGAGAGAGAGAGAGAGAGAGAGAGACTTTTTTTATATCTTCATCAATGTGTGGTACATCCTAATTGGCTCCACTAATAACAACTTCCACCTCCACATTATTTCTTTTGTACATCTCATAACTACAAATTCCCACCTAATCTTAAGGGGGGCGCCCTCACTATTTTGAACAAGACTATTCACATTTCTCTTCACAAGTCTAATGATTATTGCACCAACCCCCCTCGATACCGGCGAAATGACCAAAGTGTCCTCACTTACAGGAATAGAAGGTACATACATACAAGAAGTTTCTGGTCACCAAAAAAATACTCTTTTTGTGACCTTTATTATGAACCCTTCCCACATCACCAAAGTACTGTTTGAATTGATTTTTCATGCATGGTTATAAAAGAGACAAACCAAAGGCTTTAAGGGTGTTTTGGTATTTTTCAAAACTGCTTTTCCTCTCTCATGAGCTTTTCTTCTTTGACATGGATTCATGGGTACTAGTTAAAAAAAAAAAAAAAAAAAAGCAAAAGGGGTTTTAACTAATCTTTCCTTAGGAAGAAAAAAAATGGGAGGTAAACCAATTATTCAACTTGGAAATCAAGGAAAGGAAAAGAGGAGACATCTTCCATCAAATCCTCCAAATCCCATTCCCCCATTCTTAAGTTTTCTCCTTCCCAATAATTCCCTCCCCCCACCAAGTCCTCTAATTTGTTATTGTTGTTGTAGTTGTAGTTGTTGTTGTTGTTGGTGGTGATGTTCTTAATATTATTATTAATATGTTCGTTATTGGTGTTCTTGTCAGTAGTAGTATTCTCTTCTATGCTTATACTCTCTAAAGGGGGAACAAATAGCTCCCCTTCTACTCCCATGTTATTACTACACCCTATCATACCCATACCATGCCCCCCATACAACCCATTCACCACACCCACTTGTGTTAAGCATGTGGAGACATTAAAGTATCCACCTCCACCTCCACCTCCACCTCCACCTCCACCACCACCACACACATCATAGCTGTTCTCAAGCAGAGGCAATGGATCAAACTGATGATTGCTCATAGCCATAGCTTGCATGGATGTTGATGACGTCGACGACGAATCTATGTACATAGTCATGATGTGATCATGTTTGTTCATGGACATCAGCCCTCCCATAACATCTCTATGCTCAGATGAATCACTGTTGTTTGGTGAGGGTGATGTTGATGAGTTCTTCAGCCTTTTCTTTATTGTGGAATTCCAAAAATTCTTTATTTCGTTGTCGGTTCGTCCAGGCAAGCGTGCCGCAATCTGTGACCACCTGAATTACATTTGAAGCAAAAGAAAATGTTAAGTGTCAAAGTGAAGACTTCTTTTGTTCTAATGCATGGTTTGCATGGATGCTTAAGGTTTAAAGCTGAATTGGGTATATAGTGTTTTTAACTCAAGAGAACAGATATAGATTGTAGACAATTATAATTATAGTGTCATTTTCAGTGTTTTGTTCTCCAAAGATTATCCCCATAATTAACTAGAAACTATCCAAGTTGCCTGCTTGTTTTCCCCTACTTAGCCAGGACCCCACTACAGAAAGCAGAAGGTCCTGAGTCGACTCTCCCTTGGGCCACCCCCCAGTGGATTTACTCCTATTTTACCTCGCGTGGAAGGGGTACACCCGTGCCGTGCCCTGGGGGACTAGTTGGGTGCTCTAAGAGGTCCGGATACCCTCGATTTCAAAAAAAAAACAAACAAAAAAAAAAAAAAATTTGGAAAAATGGAGATGTTTAGTGGGGTTGTTTCAATATCCACATATATAGATATGTGAGTGAAATTAAAACACATTCATACATGCATCATATATAACATACATGAATCATATATAACATCCATGCATCAAGGAACATGATCTACCATTAGAGAGAGAGAGAGAGAGGGGGGACCTGTTGCCAAGGATGGAATGCAAATGGATAATGAGCTCTTCTTCCTGGGGTGAGAAAGCCCCACGCTTGAGATCAGGCCTCAAATAATTAATCCAACGAAGCCTACAACTCTTGCCACACCTCTGCAAGCCAGCATTTCTTGCAACGTCGCTCCAACAACCTTGACCATTGCTCAACATATAGTTCATGAGCTTGTCATCTTCTTCAGGCGACCACAAACCCTTCCTTAGCTTCTTGTTATTATTGTTAGAACTGTTCTTCCCCGGGGGATCAGGCTTCCTCATCACGTACGAGCTAGCTTTTCGATCTAGCTAATCCCCTGGAGCCTCTTTTTTTCTCCCAACTGGTTTGATGTAGAGGAGATTACGACTTTATAGGTGAAGATCGATATAGAGAGAGAGACAGAGAGAGGGAATGAAATATAAGAAGGGAGAGATGTAGAGGGAGAAAAGAAAGCTTTATGGAGTGGGAATGATGATAATGATGATGCTGATGGTTGTGGTTTGCTTAGAATATGGAGAATAGAGAGAGAGATCTGAGAGAGAGAGAGTTGTTGGTTGATGGGTCGAGTGGAAAACGGTTTGGAGGGGGACCTTAGAAATGAGAGGGATGGATGGTCTTCTTGTCTTTGACTCCATATCTTGTCTTTTTCGCTACATTTTTCTTCACTCACAAGGTAATCATCATCATATGTGTATGAGAGAGAGAGAGAGAGAGAGACAGAGAGAAAGAGAGATGGAGAAATATGTGACTTGTTTTAGAACCAAGTAATATGTTTGCTTCGACTTCACATAATAACCTCCCTCTCTCTCTTCCCTCTCTCTCTTCTCTCTCTTTCTCGCCCTGGACAAATATACCCACACGTGTATCTTAAGTATAGAGATCATGGGTGAGAGAAAGAACCGACAAAGGTACTATATATATTTGAGAGAGGGTACTTCACAGCAAAACAAAAGTACTCTATTTTTTTAATCTAAATAAAGTACACACGTGTACACCGACAGACTATACACGAGAAAATTTATGAAAAATTTTAGATGCAGTCGAAGCAATGGAGAACTAGTGGGCCTTACATATTGCATTTTTGGGGGCTCACTCTCACCCTCTTCCTGGATATAAATACCAAAAATCAGCTTGATTGGTCATCTCTAGCCATAGATTTAAGCACCTTTTTAGTATTGATTCTACCTGTGGGATTTAAACATGATTTTTGGGTACAAAATCCAACGACTAGAAATCATCAATCAAGCTGCTTGTTAATGTTTGTAGCTACCAATGAGTTGGCTCAACACCCATGTGGTCAGTGGGCCCAAAAAAATGAGCTATGTAGGGCCACAAGAGTCCTTTGCATCGGGAGAGCTCTGCATCTGAAATTTTTTCGTGGAAGCTTCTTCCATCCCAAAATGAATGAAGGAAGCTCTCCCGAATGTCGGCATGCCTACAAGAAGACAAAATTAAATAGTGGCCGGGGAGAGCTTCCTTCATTTTTTGGAAAAAGAGGAGAAAAAAGGTACCTTGGAAAAAGAGGAGAAAAAAGGGGTACCTCCTCGATTCCTTCATAATAAAGTACCCTCTCCTTTGTTACCAAAAATGGTGGGACACATGCTAATCAATCTATTTGGGCTGTCAAACGATATTATTCGAATCGAATATAAGCATATCTGAATTCAAATCATCCGAAAAAAATATTCGGTATTCGAATTCAATTTAAAATCCAACGGATATTCTGATTCAATATTCGAATATGAGTAACTTAAGGAATATTCAATTCTTGTTTATTATTGGGATTTGATCCAAAAGGTAACCTTATCAAGGGTCACTCGGGATCAAAGACTAGATCAGTGGGCTCCAATCCTGATCCGGATCAATCCGATCCAAAACGGGATCGGCCCATCTCACCCGAGATAAAGTGGAAATCCTTTGTAAAATAGTGATCTTGGGGCAAAACAAAGCTTGGTCTGGATCAGATCGGTGGGCTCCTATCCCGACCCGGATTAGTTTGATCCAGAACAGGATAATATTGGCCCATCTCGCCCAAGAAAAAGTGGAAATCCTTTGTAAAATAATAATCTCGGGGCGAAACAGAACCTGGTCTTGATTACAGTAATCTCAGCCTGATTGCTCGATCCACACCGAGATTGGCCGAAACTTTGATCCATGCATGAACCTTACAGTCTAGTCAAGAGCCTCAATTGAATTAATAAATGAAAATGCATCCCTCATTTCGTACCTCCCCCTTCAATAAACCAGGAATACAATCTACAACATAATATTTGAACAAATTGTATCCATGCAACAGAGTGAGACCCACCATCCCATGGTTCTTGTGGGCAAAATTTCTCTTCGTGGTCCTCAAGATCTAGCTCTAACAAGAAGAGATCGAAATTCGAATTCTCAGCTGGTTGGACATTATGACAATCTGATATGTTTTACTCTCTGGATGGTATGAAAAAATATGGATATCATGGTGGCTCTTGATGAATTGCATGTATAACATGTTTACAGTTATGTTGTTTATTGGTCACTTGTAAGAGAGCACATGTGATGCACATGGTACTCAAGTAATGACATTACACGTTTTTTTATAAATCCAAGCCAATATATTAGAAAGGAGCTCGAGAAGATCTCAAAGCAAACACAAGGAAAGGGCGTGAAATGCCAAAAGCAAAAGAAACAAAGAAATCGGAGCACCATTGCTATCTAGCTCTCCAAAGGTATATCAAAACTAAAGACCATCTGTGGCACGAAAGTAACAGCAGGATATTTAGGGGGATAGCAAAATCATTACCGAAAATTATCATAAGTATAATGGCATTCATATATAGTTGGGATAGTATTTCATCTGAGATGAGGGGTTGCTTTTTTACTGATATGGTTTCTTGCTTTGATGCTTTGTTGGGTAGTTAGCCGGGTTATTCTCTCTTAGTTTTTTTTTTTTGCTTCTACTTTTTGTACTTCGAGATTTTCTCGATCTCCTTTTATATATCATGAAATAATCATTGGTCCGTTCTCTTTAATCGAAAATACCTAGAAGGGAGGTTGATTAGGTATTTAAAATTAATTATACCTAAACAGTTTTACTAGTCTATGGTAGGGGAACAAAATCGCATGTCTTGGTTGTTTGATAAGAAATTATCACAGCCGACTCAAATCGAATATACCTCCGTAGTATATATTTTTTTTTCGTCATTTGATCTAATCAATATAGATAGCGAAATACAAACAAACAATCACACAAGACAAGAGATTTTTATGTGAAAACCTTAGCCAAGGAAAACCACGGGACCACGTCCAGACGGAAAGTATCACTAACTGGAAAGTTAAACGAAACAAAGGTTACCTATGCAACACCATTGCAAATGCAGCTTCCAACTTTAGCCAAGGCCTACTGCCGATACGTCCACGTCCTCTGAATCAACGCAACGAGTCCACGCGCGCCCTCCCAGCCAAGAAGCATTGTCCGCTTGTTCAGTTTGGTACACCCCAAACCTACGGTTGATCAGTCACTCCGATCTTAATTCTCAACACTCCCGCCTTTGCCGAAGGTGAAGGATTCAGTACACCCCAAACCCTAAGTTGCTCAATAGGAGTTGAGTCACACTGGTACACTCAGGCTACTAGGTCAAATATCTAAGTGGAAGACCTAAGCTGAGTAATGGATCAAGCTAAGAGCTTTGATCTAGAAGAGGAAGAAGCTCACAAAATGTTTATGAGAATAAAAAAGCTTCTTACTCTTCGAATGGATACTCTAATAAATAAACATTTCTTCTCTCTTTAGAAGTGTAGAAGTGTATTTAGAGAATGTATAGAAGGGTTATATTTATAGAATTCGTAACCCTGAGCCTTGTGGAACGTGGGAGAGTGGAAACTAGAATTTCGGATCTGTGAAAGACTAAATCCGCGTAAAGTCCAATCGATTGTACTCTGGGTCCAATCGATTGGGCTAGGTCCAATCGATTGGGCTAGGTCCAATCAATTGGGTTTTGGGTCCAATCGATTGAACTTGTACGGATAGGTTTTTCCTTCGTAAATATAATCGATTGTTCATAGTCCAATCGATCAAACTTAAATAAGTTTCTGTCTTGTAGACTCCAATCGATTTTACAGAGGTCTCCAATCGATTGGGCTTTGTCCAATCTATTAGCCAAAATAGTCCAATCGATTTGACTTTCTCAGAAGTCAATAACATTGACTTAGACTCGGGTCTGTCTAATGACTAGGTTTGACCATTATATTTTATTCATTTAAACATATTCCTATGGCCACTAACTGACTTACCTTCCTAAGCGAGCGTGCACGATCTATAACCGACAAATGGGCAGTTACTCAGATGACTCCTGTCGTCAGCCGTCTGATTCTTGCTGTCTCCGTCTTCTAGTCTTCACGTAATCGATGAAGTATGTGTACCACGACTTTTTCACACTACACTAGTGCTCGTAGGAACGGTTACATGAATATTTTTATGAAAGTATTCCTTACAATCTCCCCCTTTGGCAATTCCATGACAAAAAATATTTAATTATATAGAAGGTAAACACAAATTAATTACAATCCCACCATCTTACATGATTCAATCAATTCTCTCAATCTCTCGAAGATAATCGAACATATAATAGAATAATAGCTTTTGATCTGTTTCCTGCACATTCTGCCAAAAACACATACCATGTAATATTATAGGCAATCATAATCAATAAACCAATAAATTACAGTAAGTTAATGTAAATAATTTTCTCCCCCTTAATTTCTCTCCCCCTATCTCATGCATCTACTTGTTTTTACTACTATAATTTTTTCTCCTCTTTTTTGTCACAGAATGACAAAAGTACAAAAATATAAGGAGAAATAAATATGCAATAGATATCATCATGAAAAATAGGTACATAAAAATATATAACATAATAACAGCAATACCATGTCATATAACAAGATAAAAAGGTTTATACTCTATAACACATCGACAAGATAAAAAAGAGTATAACTACTAAGTCTATGAGTTTATCTGAGTACAATGATCTGAAAGTAGAAAAATACAGATAACTCTAGAAAAGTCTCTCTGAAGAAGACTAAGCCTCTGGGCCAGTACCATCATCCTGATACGGAGCCTGAAATGGTGGATGCTATCCAAAACCCATCATCGTGAACTGATGCTCCATGTATCTCTGCATATCTGTCAAAGAGTCAGTCATCCGGTCGAAATCAGCATCCTGACGCTCCTCCAGTTGATGAAAGCTCTAAGTTGTCCGCTCCTCATGAGATGTGAGTCGCTGATCAAACCCAGTCATCTAACGATGAAGAGACTCTAAAGAGTACAACGCATGCATCTTAGGGGGCTGATCATACGACGGATGTGGTACAGGAGGATGCATCTCTGTATCGATCTGGTGTGCTCCTGGCTCTAAATCGTCTCCCAAATCATCATCAAACAAGTCATCAAAATTAGGGGGAACCTCAGTAACCCTACGAACCTGAGACATATTCTTCCGAAGAGTAGATGGTCCAATGGGTCCCATGGGAGAACAGACCTCCTCTGATGGTGAAATAGGTACATCTAGATGAAGAAGAATAGAGCTCACAAGCAGAGAAAAAGAAAAACAAGGATGATTAGCCATATGGCTACCAGCTCTGGCCATGGCCCTAAACATGAATCTAGGAAGATCAATGACAGAGCCAGTACCAAGATGATAGAGTAGCTGAAGAAGGCAATCAATGTTCACCTGTGCCCCATGGCCAAGTGGATCAATGTTGTACCCAAAGATTAGATGCAACAACCGATAATCAGGGAGAAGAAATGTAAGGGGAATATAAGTCCTCCAATCAAATGACTGACTAGTGAAAGTCTCAGTCAAGATAGCTCTGTCAGTCGTCAACACACGAGTTCTAGGGAGATACTCATGTTGGGCAGATGGACGAGGAATGCTCAACAATGTAGAAATTAGATCAGGGGTAATAGTCAAGTGAGCCCTAGAGACATAAGTCTCAAACGATAGCTCACTCTCGACATCACACTGGATAGAATGCATGTTGGCATAAAACATTTTAACCAAAATAGGATAGAAAGAATGTTCAGACGCATAGCCGGAATCCACTCACGAGAGATGAAAATAGAATGAACAAATGAACCCATGATAGAACCAAATTCAACCACTCTCTCAGTAGTGAATTTGCGAATAGAGAAATGCTCGAATCTGTCCCTAGCTGAATCAAAAATAAATGGAAAAATTGGAGCACTCATCGGAAGAATATCTGCGAGTCCAGATTGACCTTGTGATCGAACTCTCCTAGGACCTCGAGAAGATTCTCCCCGCTTAGAATGTCGAGATGCACCCAATCCCCCTCCTCATTTTGCGCGAGACTGACCACGTAGCACAAGAGGTTCATCATCATCACTCTCAACATCCGAACAAACAACCGTCCTCCTACAATGAGGATTACCTGCCATAAGAACAACGAACGGAAGAAAATACAATAAAGATCCATTTTGAGTAAAAATATCCCAAAAACCCACAAAGAAGATGAAGTGGGAAACTTGAGAAATCAAGAGAACCACGCCACAAAATTATAGGGAACTATAGATCGGGCACCTGTGATCGATTGAGAGAAATTTTGGAGGCGGAGGGATCGATTGGGGTTGAAAATGACCCACTTTGGGCTTTATAAAACCGAACGTCGCACTGTCCAATCGATTGGGTTAAGTGGCCAATCGATTGGAAAAGATCCAATCGATTGGTCTGTACAATCCAATCGATTGGCTATTAAAGTCCAATCGATTGGAATCAGACTCAGAATTTTTTTTTTTTAAACAATAGGCTCATTTTCCAAGTCCCCCAATTAAATCATTTCAAAACAAATATTATTTTTAAATAGCTCAAGAAAAGATAATAAATCAAGATAATATTCAAAAAAATGTTAGAATTCAATTCATGAATCAATCTTGATAGGCACTAAACATTGAATATATTTAAGAAAAAATTAACCAAACGCATTAGTTCAATTTTTGCTTTATCAGAAATATCAACTCTTTTAGAAATTAGCGCAAGTCACAAATCACTAGTAATCATAGATTCAAATCTCAACAGTAATATCATCAAGTGTAAGTGATCTGATTGTATCTGTGGCACCGGATAGATTTCAGTAATTATTTCTCATAAAAATTAGAATCTGGAGGTATCCTGTATCTGATCATAAAATCCTCATTAGAGTTATTAAGGGTTCTGACATACACTCTTGTATAAGGGTATTTGCTCACGGATAATAATTTTTCTAACAAATTGGCTGTCTTTTACACCCTTTCTCCTTTTTTTTAAAAAAAAATATTGGTAACTTTCACACTCCCCGTAAGTAGCCCTTTTCTGCAGCAATAAGAATCAGATTACTATTTCAAACAAGGCCATACAGATGGCTTTCACACTAGTTTTTGGAGGTAGCTCTTTCCTATAAGAACTCTCACATTAGGAAGCTAACAGTTGATTATAGTGGAGTTTCAAAATCAACTGAAGGCGGGAACACTGCTAATTTAAAGTTATAGTCAGTAGAGGTTTATTCCTAATTTTGATAATACAACATCTCACACCTCTATCAAATCCATTCCCACAGTAATAATCAGTGTGCATGTGAAATAATATGAGATATACTATTTCAATAATCTCCTAATGCACACTAGTAAAGTTGACCAATCACAATAATTAACAGATATGATACTGAGATTAGCAAAACTTTACTAACATAGTTAAATTCTGATTCTATGAATGTTCTCATAAATTACTGCTCATCAAAATTGTACATTAAACAATAATTTTAACATTTTTCTTAACATTTGATCTTTTGATTTTCTGAAATTTTTTAATTTTTATTCTTTAAAAAACAAAGCAAAATAAAAAGAAAAACTCAAAAGAAAACAAAAAATAATCCCTCCACAGATAATAAGAATGAAAAACAAGAAAGGATAATAAGCTCATTACTTAGAGATAGATCAATTTAGAATAGTTCTCTTTCAGAGAAACTTTTCTAACCCACACAGATGTTATTTTAATGGATTGACTAATTCTCTTAGGATCTCTCCTCATTTGAGTTATAGAACTCTGAGGATGTTTGAATTTCTCAAGAAACTCAATCTCTTTGATTAAATCTATAGACCTTTCCAGTAGGTCTTTCATCTTCCTAGATAGGACATCCAATTTATTTAGCTCATAATGTGTCTTCATAGGAAATTTTTTACTCTTCACATTCTGAGTTGAGTTCGCCTCTTTCTCAAGAGAATTTTGATGTCCTCTTCTCAGTTTATGACAGTTCTAATCACATGACTAAAATTCTGGCAGTACGCACAATGGCGATTGCTTTTGACAATTTTGATTTGATCAATGATCTGAGTGGGAATAACTTGTGCTTTGACAAAAGACGTCTTGGAAGAAAACTCTTTTTCTCGATTTGGTTTGAAGCCCAAGCCATGTTTGTCTCCGTAGACTTTTCCCACACGTAAAATCTCATCAAACTTTGCAGAGCTAGATGAGAATCCTGACACATCCCTATTAGTTTTAAGAAGCTCATTTTCTAGGGATTCCTTATGTGTCATACAAGTTTGTAATTTACATTCCAGTGACCTGTTCCTTTTTAATAGAGACTCATTCTCTTGTTCTAAACTAACAATCGACACTTTTAATTTTTCAGTATCGATCAATAAGGCAGTATTTTCAGAGTCAAGACATTTAACTCTGTCAGATAAAACTCTATTAGCCTTAATGAATTTTACTGATTCCTCGTATAGTTCTTTCACACCAACTGTCGAGTCATCCGAGTCCCCATTGTAAGAGTTTTTCGAACTCTCATCATTACCTTTCTTGGATTCTCCATGAGATCCATAGGAACTATTATACTGAGTAACAAAAGTTATATACTTATCAGTCTTTTCATTGTTATCAGAATCATCAGAATGATCTTCTGATTCTTCATCCCATGTAGCATTAAAGGCTTTGGCCTTGCCTTTATATTCTTCTTTGTTAGGGCAAACATTAGCAAAGTGACCAAAACCCTAACATTTGAAACATTGGAGTTCGTTTGAGCGGCTTTCCCTTGGGTTCCTTTCACTTCTGCTACCTCTTTCATGAGGTTTGGCATGTTCTTTACATTTTTCAAAAGGTATATTGCTATTAAATCTATCATTTTTAGAACGAAAAAACTTTTTGAACTTTTTGACAAAAAGAGTCATTTCAGCTTCTAATTTAACATCTGACTCTGAATCATGAGCTGCATAAACTTTATGGGCTATACCTTTTGATTTCTTTGGTTGTCTCAAGTTCATCTCATAAATTTGTAGAGACCCAACCAGCTCATCAATCTTGAGAGAGTCGATGTCCTTGCTCTCCTCAATAGCTATTACCTTAGCCTGAAACCTATCAGGTAAGGATCTCAAAATCTTCTGAACTACTTTGGGTTCAGGAATGCTTTCCCCAAAGTTGTGTGCAGAGTTCACAATATCACTGAGTTGGGCATAGAACTCAGTGAATGTGTCATTCTCCTCCATTCTCATGGATTCAAACTTAGTGGTCGGCATTTGTAATTTAAAAATTTTAACTACTGACGTTCCTTCATGGGTGGCTTTGAGAATGTCACATACTTCTTTAACCAATGAATAGGTAGAGATTCTTCAAAACTCATTCTTATCAACCGCATTAAAAATAGCATTTAGCCCTTTGTTATTTAGACAACAAAAGTCTATGTCCTCTTTGCTCCAGTTGGCTTTTGGTTTAAGAATAGTTTTATCTCCTACTGTCATTGTGGGTGGTGACCAACCATTCACTATAGCCATCCAGACTCTTTCATTAATAGACTTTAGAAAAGCCATTATCTTAGCCTTCCAATAGGCATAGTCTTATCCATCAAACAATGGAGGTCTGAATGTATTTCCACATTCTCTTTGCATTTTGACAAATTAATGAAAATGGACTGGTTTTACAGGAATCTAAATTTAGGTAATTAAACCTTTAATAGAATAACCCGCTCTGATACCAATTGAAATAACCACCGGTCTGTTCTCTTTAATCGAAAATACCTAGAAGGGAGGGTTGATTAGGTATTTAAAATTAATTATACCTAAACAGTTTTATTGGTCTATGGTAGGGGAACAAAATCGCATGCCTTAGTTGTTTGATAAAAGATTATCACAACTGAATCAAATCGAATATACCTCCGTGGTATATTTTCTTTTCGTCGTTTGATCTAATCAATATAGATAGCGGAATACAAACAAACAATCATACAAGACAATAGATTTTTACGTGGAAACCTTAACTAAGAAAAACCACGTGACCACGTCCGGATGGAAAGTATCACTAACTGGAAAGTTAAACGAAACAAAGGTTACCTACGCAGCACCGTTGCAAATACAGCTTCCAACCTTAGCCAAGGCCTACTGCCGATGTATCCACGTCCTCTGAATCAATGCTACGAGTCTACGCGTGCCCTCCCAGCCAAGAAGCTTTATCTGCTTGTTCAGTTTGGTACACCCAAACCTACCGTCGATCAGCCACTCCGATCTTAATTCTCAATACTTCAGCCTTTGCCGAAGGTAAAGGATTCAGTACACCCTGAACCCTAGGTTGCTCGATAGGAGTTGAATCATACTAGTACACTCAGGCTACTAGGTCAAATATCTAAGTGGAAGACCTAAGCTAAGTAATAGATCAAGCTAAGAGCTTTGATCTAGAAGATGAAGAAGCTCACAAAATGTTTATGAGAATAAAAAAGCTTCTTACTCTTCGAATGGACACTCTAATAAATAAACATTTCTTCTCTCTTTAGAAGTGTAAAAGTGTATTTAGAGAAGGTATAGAAGGGTTATATTTATAGAATTCGTAACCTGAGCCTTGTCGAATGTGGGAGGGTGGAAACTAGAATTTTGGATCTGAGAAATACTCAATCCGTGTGAAGTCCAATTGATTGTACTATGGGTCCAATCGATTGGGTTTTGGGTCCAATCGATTTGCCTTGTACGGATGAGTTTTTCCTTCGTAAATACAATCAATTGTTCATAGTCTAATCGATCGAACTTAAATAAGTTTCTGTCCCGTAGGCTCCAATCGATTTTACAGAGGTCTCTAATCAATTGGGCTTTGTCCAATCGATTTGACTTTCCCAGAAGTCAATAACATTGATTTAGACTCGGGTCTATCCAATGACTAGGTTTGACCATTATATTTTATTCATTCAAACCTATTCCTATGATCACTAAGTTACTTACCTTCATAAGCGAGCGTACATGATTTATAACCAACAAAATGTGCAGTTACTCAGATGACTCTTATCGTCAACTGTCTGATTCTTGATGTCTCTGTCTTATAGTCTTCGCATAGTTGACGAAGTATGTGTACCACGACTTCTTCACACTACACTAGTGCTCATAGGAACGGTTACAGGAATATTTTTATGTCATACGGAATCTTTGCCAAACTTGAATATAAAAGTATTCCTTACATATCATCTCTTGACTTATCAAAAAAATTAAAGACCACATCGCCAAAGAATGTACCTCTTAGCTCAGAGAAGATACTACCTAGCCCCAACTAAATAAGAGGGCCTTGATGCTAAGAATCACTTCCTAGAATGAGCTTCCTTCTCTCTAAAAACTCTCATATTTCTTTCCAACCGTACATCCCAAATAATAACAAATGGTAGATGATTAGTAACAATAAGAGAGCCTTGGCCATTCTGGTCTAACAATACCCCAGTGGACTCCAGGAAGTCTCAGGACAAACCCTTTAGTGCAAGAAAGAATCACATATTTGTTTAGCAAAATTGCGCAATGCAACGGTAGATGATTAGTACTATCCCCATTAGCCTTATACAAAGCACAAAAGTTCACTAATATCCATCTTCTAGCAATCGAATTATCAATAGTGAGTAACTTGTCCAACTATGTAACCTAAGCAAAGAAACACACTTTCAAATGGATTTTAGCTCTCCAAATATTGGGACACAAGAAAGAATGTGCAAAAGGGGAGTGGATCAAGAAGTTTTAGAACGAACGCACAAATATCAAGCATTCCATCAAAAGCCCCACTCGTTCCTCCTCCCATACAAAGAGTTGTCTCCGAAGGCCAAAGTCCCATGGAGCATCCAAAGAAGTCCCAACCTAAAATGACTTGATGAAATTACCTTTCCATAGATAATACTTATTACACACGTGGTGTAATTATAGTAGAAAATATCCAATAATTTCTTGACCATTAGAAAAAATGTCTCATATCAGCATTTGTTTCAATCAAATGCCCAATAGTCATCAATTTTTACTACACACGTAGCGTAAGTATAGTAGATTATACGCACTAATTTCTTGACCATTAGAAAAAATATCTCGTACCGGCCAACATTTGTTTCAATCAAATGCGCCCAATAGCCATCAATTTTGGTAGGTGTGTGTATTAGAATAAATAGATCTTCACGTTCAAGACAGCTAAGAGAGGGCATGCGTGATGCACGTTATTTAAGTAATAAAATTGGACTATAGTAGGTGACCGATTTCAAAAAAAAAAAGATATTACTCTTTTGTACCTAACTACTAGTCATAAAATATTACGTTTATAATGATCTTTAGAAATCATAAAATAATTTAAATAAACATTTATAGAAAAATAAAAAATAAAGACAAGTAAATGGATATCGTCGTAAAGATCACAGAAAGAGCTTTCTACCAGTATCATTTTCACTGGAAATTGACTTATAAATTGGAAGTTATGAGCTTTTAAAAGTTGCGAAGGAAAAAAGAATTCAAGAAAATATGCTAATTTATTTTTATTTTTTTCAAAAAGAGAACATATAGGAAGCGTTCCACGTTTATCTCTTCTTAGATAAGCTTCGGAAGAAAAAAAAATTAATTTATTTTGCCTATTTGATAAGTTATATGTAACGAACTTAAGATCATATGATTACGTATATGTGGTTTCTTAAAAAAGAAAAGTAGGGTTATAGTTGGAAACAAAACTTCAAGCTTCAAATAATTGCCTAGAAGGTCACTTCACTTTATAATAGCATATAGATAGATGTGATGGATCAAATAGATTGGTTTTTGACAAAGTGATACCTTGGTGGGTCTCGCTGAATTAGGAGTGTTTAAAATCTGAAAACTCAACTCCACAGTCCACTTAAAACTCTATCGGGTCGAGTTGACTCAATGACTCAGAAGTTGACTCTGCAAGTCATTAAAAAAAACACAAAAGTTACAAAAGAAAATAAAATTTGTTCTTGACTCGCGAATCAAGCCGAGTCTTGTTGGCTTGGCCAAGTTTTAAGTCAACTTGTCGAATAACTATAGGAAGAGTTAGTAACCCGAGTCTATTTAGCCGAGTTCCAAGTCGACTCGTTGAGTTTTAAAACTACGGTCTCACCTACCACGCATGAAACACATGTCCAAGTATGATGATTGTAAAATAGTTAGAATTTTCTAAATAGTGAGAATTTTTTTAGATAAAACTCTAGAAGGGTCTATCGAAAGGGTAAATAGGGAACTAAAATAGACGTCGATCGTTATTAATCGTAAGAAAATTAATAAAGGTATTATAGGATTTAAAAGTAAAAAATAAAAATAAAAAATCAATTTTATAGTCTAATATAAGTAGTTAGTAAGGGGTGTTATTGTAAAGATCTCGGTGAGAGCTTTCCAACGGTTCCTTTTTACTGCAAACCAACTTACGGATTGAAATTATGAACGTTGAAAAATCTTAAAAAAAAAAAAATTTACTTTCCTAGAAATTATGAACGTCGAAAAATCTCAAAAAAAAAAAATAAATAAAAGAAATTACTTTCCTAAAAGGAGGTCCTGGTAATTTTCAAAAAGTACAAGGGAGCACCACAGGTTTTTCCTCTTATTCTTTAGTAAGTAAACTTTAAAGAAAAAATTTAGGGTATTTTAGTAACACTCCCCTAGAATTTGAAAGTAATTTGTAGTACCCTTATACTTTCAAACATTAGGATTACCCCTTGACCTAGTTTAACAATGGTTGACTTCAGTTAAAACGGACTTGAATCAAACATCGTTACCATTGTACTTGCAATATTATGGTCCTTTCACAAGTGCCTTGACAGGCGCATGATGCATGTCACATTTTAACGTTAGTCAAATGATAGTTAAACTAGGTCAAGGGGGTAATCCTAAAGTTTGAAAGTATAAGGGGTATTAAAAATTACTTTCAAATTTTAGGGGGGTGTTACTGAAATACCCAAATATTTATAACTCTTTAACTGTGGTTTGTAACCTAAAGACACATGAATATAGCCAGTGGCGGAGCCAGGTGGGGCGAGGGGGGCTGTTGCCCTCCCTCAACTTTGAAATATTATATGTACTAGTAGCTTAATAAGCAGGGGTGGAGCCAAGGTGGGACGCCTCAACTTTGAAAGTTTGGCCCATCTTAGGTGGACCATACAGTATGAGCCACGTGCAAAATACTTAGAGACCACTGACCATATGGAGTTTTGGCCCATCCCTCGGATAGACCTCCATACAATAAATCGGCTTCATTAGTGATTTCTAACCTTTGGATCTGAGTACCCAAATAATGTTCAAATCCAATGGTTAAAGATATTCCCATGAAAAAAGAGTCCAATCAAACTAGAAGAATTCATTAATCATGCTGATTTTTGGTCTGTAAGTCCACCTAGGGATGGGCCGAACATCCACACGATTAGTTGTCTCCGAGATTGTGCTACTGTCACTGAGTAAAACTTCGCGAGCCGCCCCCAATGATGTCCCACAATATGAGCCACGTGGCACATTTGTAGAGGACGCTGATTGTATGGATCTTTCACCAATCCCTAAGTGGACATACAAATCAAAAATCAACCAGATTAGTGATTTCTAAGTGTTGGATTGGAGTCATTTTCATGGGTTGATTGTAACCGTGGGATTTTGAGTATTATTGACCATTACTTGGTTACAAGGATCCAAAGGTTTGAAATCACTAATCTGGCTTATTTTTGGTTTGTAGGGCTTTCTAGGGATTTTCCAAACATCCATGCGGTTAGAGTCCTCTAAAAGTGTGCCACGTGGCTCATATTGTGGGCGGTCAGCAAAATTTTACTCACTGTCACTTGCCCCCCTTGAACAAAATCCTGGCTCCGCCACTGAATATAGTGATATATGAACTATGAAGTCCAGCTTACCTCACCCACATTGGTTGAGGCTTCCCCTCACTCCGCTATCAGTTGACAACATGTGGAAGTGAAACAATAACCTTGCCTCACCCCTTTAGTTGAGGCATCTCCTCAACCCCAATCATTGAGTGACACATGGAGGGTAGCACCAAGCCCAACTTCTCTCCATAATATGAAAAGGGGCAAATGAAAATTATATATATTTATTATACGTATAAAAATATATTAAATAGTTATTATATTTATTTTCAACCGGTTCTTCAAAATTGTCTATGCCCTCCCCGATATGTGTCACTATTTTTTTTAGGGTCGGGCTCTAGGGACCGGCCTTTTGTGACGGCTCCTGTCACAGGACACAATATGAGCCAACTGGCACATTATTAGAGGACTCTGACCGTATGGATGTTTGAGGTACAAAGATCTAAAGGTTTGAAATCACTAATCAGGCTGATTTTTGGTTTGTAGGTCCAACTAGGGATTGGCCAAACATCCATATGGTCAGAGTGGGAGAGGTTTCCATGTGCCAGGGCTGTATAGAGCAAACAAAACGGCCCTGCTCAGTGCTTGCCACATCAGCGAAAGAAGCAAAACTACCCAGCAACCGCAACCCAAGTTTGTCAGTTTTGATTTTTTTTTTTTTTTTTTCATTTTTCCTTTTTAACTGACGTGGCAAGCACTGAGCAGGGCCGTTTTGTTTGCTCCATACTTCCCTGGCGCATGGAAGCCTCTCCCGCGATCTTTGTTTGTGTTTGAAGATGAGACAAACTTCTAAACGGGGTTGGCATTGAGATCACAAACTCATGTAAAGATGGTGGATTTTGGTGAGGGGCTTTGAGGGTTGTGAGGTTGGGTTTTTTTTTTCTTGGAGATGGATTTGTGCTGGCATGGAGGAGAGGTGGTCGAAGAATGAGAAGTAGAAGGAATTTTTCTGTTTTCTTTTTCAGATTAAAAAATTAAATTAAATATGGCAAAACTTTGCTTCCACTTGCCTCAACTATGGCTGAAAATCTCGTTTCATCTCAGACAAGATGTCTCGTTTCGATAAGATATCTAGACGACACACAAGGGAATGTCGTCTCGAATGTATTGCCTAGTGTCAAAAACTTAATTCAAGTACTAAAATTGGTTTAGAGGCTGGGATACGTTGACTCATGCTAGTCTTACTAATATAATGACTAATGGATGTGGGACCCATATCCAGATAAATTAAGGACTAAATTTTGGTGATGATATTCTTCTCAACATAGATATCAAACTCATAAAAAATCAGCCCTTTTCAACATTTGTAGCCTAACGAAAAGTTGATAGTTGAACAATTTTGGACCGTCCATTTTCACTGTTAAATCAGCCCTTAACTCAGCTACATGTGGCCCCCATGTACAACCGCGTGTCATTTTATAAGTTAAAAAACATTAGTAACTTTATCCCAGCCCATATACATAAAACTCAGCTACATTGTCTTGTTTCATCTCAACTAAAACATCTCGTTCCCTCAGCTTACTGAGAGAATAAGACAACGATATTTTTAACCTTGGCCTCCCACCTGCGCTTCCGCTTGTTTTGAGATGGTTGGGATTGAGCGGAAGCTTCAACCTAAGTAGAGAATTAATGTTTATTCCATGGTTTTAAAAACTGCTGTTTAAACGGTAACGCCCCAAGCCCGTTTCCGTTAAAAACGTTTTGACACTTTAAATTTAACGGCCATTTTTTTGTTTTAACGGCCGTTAAAACCGTTTTAAATGCCGTTAAATTCTGAAAAGTTTTGTGAAAAAAAAAAAAAAAGGCCGTTAAATTCGTTAAAATCCATTTTTGCCCCTGGCCATTTCAATCCATTAAAACGGCCTCCTTTAAACCTAGGTTTATTGTAAGAGCTTTATTTTATTTTTTTTAAAAGACAAAAAGGGGCAAAAAAATGACTGTTTATCCCATCACCAAGCGACTATAAAAATATGAAAGAATTGTATCTCGAGTATTTTCCATTGTCTTATTTGGCCTTAATAAATGAATCTCAATTAACACAAAAAGAATGAAAAAATAATAAAATTGATTCAGGGCCCATTTGGAAATGCAGTAGGCACTATTTTTCAATATGGGGCCACTGCATTTTGGGTATCCATGCATTTGGAAGGAACTATTTTTGCTACTTTTTTCAGAGGATGTCTTTACTTCAAAAAAACAACTAAAAATGACACGAACATCTTTCGGCATCAAGGCGTATTCAAAAATCATTTTATCATGATACCTCATCATCATAGCTACATGCAAACTCACAGGCCACATGCTAGTAAAGATAATCAAAACGCCAAAATGTAGAATCATCCCCCAAGAAAAGATTATACAGAGGCCATAATCATCCAATCGAGTCAATCTTCAGTGTCCGAAGAACCCATCTAACGGTCAGGCCCAATCCCTGCAAGTGCCCCTAGAAGATAAAAACCCAAATAAGGGTTTCAAGCCTAGTCACAAAAATCTCCGATTTTTTAAAAAATCTTCAATCTTTTGAATTCACGAATCAATCGCCGATTA
Source organism: Euptelea pleiosperma (assembly GCA_035048495.1). Lineage (NCBI taxonomy): Eukaryota > Viridiplantae > Streptophyta > Magnoliopsida > Ranunculales > Eupteleaceae > Euptelea > Euptelea pleiosperma. The sequence continues at coordinate 21,130,374 of CM068544.1, read as the reverse complement.
ATCAACAAAATCTCCGATTAATAAAAAAAATTCGGTGATTAATTAACGATTTTGCCGATTAAGCGACTAAGACCCATTTTTAATTTTCGATTTTAGAATTATGAATGATATATTATGCTTATGAGTTATTACTTATGACTTATTAATATGGAATTATAGATGTGCTTTTCATCATATAATTTTTTTTTTTTGTTAAAAACAACATTTCTAACTTGAAAAATGCCTTGATATATCTTTTATTTTTACTGATTTTACCGAATTTTTTCGACTTTTCAAGTCCATATTGGCACACCTAATAATGGACCGTTAAGTCTGTCTTAAGATACAGAGCTAAATGGGAAATGTTCTAACAGATTTTATGATGCAAAAGAACAAACAAAGGACAAAACTTGAGAAGCACACTTCAGTAGGGTCTGTTACCTAACAAAAGTACCAACAGAGGGAGTCCCTTGCGATGGAGAGACCCACCACCCACGCGCAGGGTAAAAACAATCCAAGGCTATCAAGAAAACGAATTCTGAGATAACAACAATGGCGAATGCAGAAAAAGTAACCTGAGAAAGGGATTTTGTAGCAAGTTCGTTGAATCTTCTTTTAGAAGCTATCAAGGTTGATGGGGTCCCACAGGAACCTCTCCATCTGCCGTGTCCTTGTCCTTATTGACATGTGACAAAGCTTTTGCCTGAATTCCACAACCAGTCCACCGAGAATGCTTGGATCAACATCACAACATATCCATAATATTATACAAGTACATGGCCTTTTTCATACCCTTTCGATGGATTAGGGGTAGGGCAAGAAATGGTGCAGTTCTGACATGAGATCCACTCTGTTTAAACCATATTTTGGATCCTTATAACAAGTTGAAATAGTAACAGGACAAATATGGATTCAGACTGTAGATCCAATTTGGATTCAGGGTGGATTCAATCCGTTATTCTATCTGTTACAACAGTATCAGAAATGTTGTGGGTAGTAGAGACAAAAGTAAAGACGGATTAATCATATTTGCCAGCTTCCATGGACTGTCTAAAGACAAAAGTAAAGACAATGTTGTCGTTCGAACTCCTCAAAGACTGACAAACTAAGAGACCATCCTCTACCCAACTCCCTGATGTGGTTGAGCATATTTGCCAGCTTCCATGGAGTGTCTTCGACTTTGCCCCGTCTAATGGAATTGAAAGAATCCCTTTCATTACCAATGGACCTGAGAAATTGTCTTTCCAAAATTACAAATCCCATAATAGAGCTTTGATCACTGCATCATATGAGCAGGGCCGTCTCGATACAAGTTGAGGCCTAATTAAGGCGAAAACTCCATATAAGGCATTTTTGTTATATTTAATATATTAATATATATGATATTAATTAAAAAAAAATAAACTCAGTATTATTGGAAATCTTTATATAAAAACTATTCTTGATAATCAAAAACTACAGGAAAAATTAGATGCAGAGGAGGCTTCCAACGGCTAGAATTATGTCCTAAAAAGTATTAATATCTATGGCTAGAGATAATCAATCAGGTTGATTTTTGGTTTGTATATCCAATAAGAGGTGGGCTAAAAAAATCCTAGTCGTTAGTGGGACCTGGGCTAGGGGCCTTCTCTCACCAAGGGCCTTAGGCGACCGCCTTAATGGCCTTAAGGTAGAGCCGGCCCTGCATATGAGTCGGCACTGTCTATTATTTATTAAGAGTGCGTAAATCCAAGAAAATCCAGAAAACAGTTTGCAAAACTAAGCCTCATTTAGGAAAAGACAAAAAACGAGTCGATGCGAATTATTTGTTACATACCTCAAACAACCTAATATTTGATTTTCCAAAATAAGGACGAGTGCAAATCATCGACTGCATACTTCAATGAAGCACTCGCCTTTATGCCATGTGTCAACAATTCAGACCTCAACAAAGAGAGCAACTCAGTATGTCGTGATTGTTTTCTCCTTAGTACTCGAATATATGCATTTAATCCAAGCCATTCAACTTCCTTTTTCTTCAATGAAAGAATTGGACTGACATCAGATCCAAGATTTTTAGAATGCATCCTTCTCATAATGAGTTTGTGCATATACCTGAGAATACAAGTACATAATTGTGTAATCAGAAGACACGAGAAACAAAAAGACAAGGAAAAAGGAGAATCAAATAACATACCTTTGGGCTTAATCAATTGTTTGAATTTTATTTAGAGTGCGCCTGTAGTCCAACTCAGATGGATAACTAGTGTCCCATCGCGGCATGAGGGGGTGCCACGTGTATGAGGTTGAGCAGGAGAACCAGTAGCAAGTTTTGTCCAGTCTTGTCAGTTTTGGTAACTGTCCTTTGCAAATAAGAGAATCAAAAAACATAATGAAATCTATTCTCTCGGTCTCTGCAACAAAATCAGTCCAAGTTTCCTTTTTTTTTGTATTATTTTTTTTGTTTTTTCACACCTACTTGCTCTAAAGATATGGAAAAAAAAAAAAGATATGAGAATTTTATTTTTAACTTGCCCTAAATATATTTTAAAAAAATAGGAGAATTTTATTTTTACATTTACTTGCCCTAAAGATATGAAAAAAGAATGGGTGGAATTGTTCATGCTCGGATTCCCCGTTATTATGGAGAGAGAATATTATAGCTCTAATAAACTCAATAAAAATAGAATTTTTTTCAAACAACGTAAAAGAAAAAAATCTACCCATTTTGAATAGACGTTTTTGTCAACTGACCTAAAATAAATTCTAAAAATTCATTATCCCTTATAAGAGAATGACTTTTTGAAAACTAAAAATAAGAGAAGGAAAGGCCTTTTTTCTTTTCAATTAAAACAGTGGTTTGAGTTTTATTTCTCTTTACACGAGAAAGGAAAAGGGGAAGGAGAAGACGAGCCCATTCTTGTATTCTTTTTATCTTATTTTGGGATCTTTTAATAAGTAATATATTTTGAAATTAAGGCTTGAATCCTTTGATGTTATTTGTAGTATCTATTAGCTATTATCTTTAGTATCTTTCCTTTAATGACTTATTTTCTGGGAATGAATAGGAACGTGACAAACTTGCTCACCTGGTTCCCTATAAAACCTATGCCACATGGCATGTTATCATGTTGCAGCTGGGTAATGTTTGAATGGCTAAGCTGGACCAAAGATTAATTCTTCTATTTACTATATTTACAAAGTGACTGCATATTATTACCTCATATATTAGTTACACTACATTATGAGGTCAAATAGTCGCTAAAGAAGACATGAAATCCCTACCTCAAAGAACTTTGGATCATTTCAAAATGGTATTCTGCATGAAGAGTGCAAACATTCGACAGGTTGCAGACATAGCAATGGTACTTCATTGCACATAGTAGAAAAGCTTGGTAAATATTTAATCTGACAACAGGTGCAGAATTAATATTTGAATCGTAGAATACCGGATGGCACTTTGGTCGCATATAAAGACATAACTTTTCCTTTAAATGGCGACCTGGTTTACCTTGACAGCAGACAGTAAGAGTCGAACTCAAATGGTTATCCAAATACCTGTTCAACCATAATTCAAATCTCATTATTTTGAAGCAAGTTTAGTGAATGTAAATTAAGAATAACAATATATCAGTAACTATCTTTACACTCGAAATTGACCTTTCGGCTTTGTTAATGTTAGAAAACTGATTTATTGAATAAAACGGGAAAATAATTACATTTCTTGGAATGTGATGGGTTTGAGAGGGTTTGAGAAGAGGGGGATTTGTAAGAGGATTCTTAAGAAGTGGATGCGGTGTTTTTCTAGGAAACCAATATGGATGGTATGAGCAATAGGGTGGTGAAGGAAATTTGGGGTAATAATGATTGTGGAAGGTTGGAATTACATGTTAGGGTTCAATAGGAGGTATTCTGATGATATGGAATAAGCTTAAGGTCAAAGTGGTGGACTCCTGTATAAGGAACTATTCCGTTTCAGCGGTTTGTTGATGTATTGAAGATCAGCGAGAATGGGTTGTTACAGGGGTGTACGGCCCATGTAATAAAAAATTTAGTGAGGATTTTTGGAAGGAACTCAATATTATCCGAAGGAGGTGGGCCTTTCTTTGGTGTGTGGGGATGACTCTAATGTGATATAGTTCTTGTTTGAGAAGAAGGGCGACAGTCAGGTGACGAAGTACATTTAGGAGTTTGAGAGTTTTGTGGGTATGACATTGTTTGATGGATCTTCCTTTTAAGGGTCAAGCTTCAGGTGGTATAATAACCAAGAAAGACCATCTATGTCCAGGTTAGACAAATTTTGGGTTACTGATAAGTGAGCTAGGTTGTGTTCTGATCTCTCAAGAGGTTCTCCCCAAACTTGCTTCAGATCATAACCCTGTGTTGTTAGGATGTGGGATTATTCAAAGATGTCCCTCTCCTTTCAGGTTTGAAAACATGTGGCTGCAGGAGCCCAACTTCCATGGGTTGGTAGCAGAACGGTGGAAGTTGTTCGAGTTCTCAAGAAAGGCAGGTTTTGTTTTTTGAAGGAAGTTGAAAGCTTTGAAAGGGAAACTCAAGGAGTGGAATAGATATGTTTTTGGAAGGGTGGATACGAAGTTGGGAGAGCTTCAGGAAGAGTTTGCATTTGTTGATTCTATAGAGGGTGGGGTGTTATCAGAAGAGAAGTGGAGAAGAAGATTGGAACCTAAGAAGGATTATTCTAAATGGGCTCGAGTGGAAGAGGTTAGCTGGAAGAAAAATTCAAGGGTTAGATGGTTAAAGCTAGGTGATAGTAATACCAAGTTTTTTTACCAGATTGCCAATGTTAGGAGGAGCAATCACATATCCAGCTAGTGGAGAAGGAAGAAGAGATCAGGGAGTCTCTAATGAAGTACTATTCCAGATTGTATTCTAAGCCTAGTTGTTTTAGGCCCACTGTGGATGGTATGGAATTCGATAGCACTAGTCAGGATCAGGAGAGGTGGTTAGAGAGACTAATTGAAGAGGAAGTCTTGGGTGCCGTCAAGGGCCCAAGTGGAGACAGAGCTACAGGACCAGATGACTTCACTATTGAGTTCTTTCAAAGATGTTGGGATATAGTGGGACGGATTTTATGCAAGTTGTAAAGGAGTTTGAGAAGGCGGCTTATTTGGATTGGATCTTGAATGGTACTTTCTCCAATAAGCATGTGGGTAGTACTTATAAGATAATCACCCAGATTCTGGCTTCCAAGATGAAGGATGTGGTGGGTTTGATTATTTTTTCGTTTCAAGGAGCCTTTGAGAAAGGTAGACAAATGTTGGATGGGGTGTTGATTGCGAATAACGGCATTGACTCCAGGTTAAGGGAAGGGAGGGGCAATATTTTGTGCAAGGTTTATATGGAGAAACCCAAGAGCTGGTAGTAGAAGTTTAGAGTTTAGTGGAGAGAAGAGAAGAAGAGAGGAAGAGAAAGGGGAAAACGTTGGAGAGTGTAAACTCTTCCATACGTCCCACAATATTATTTATATCATTAGGTTAAAACCAATTACACCCACTTTCATATCTCCACCCACCATACATCTTATATTATATTCTACCTCATACTGACAACACTCCCCCTCAAGTTGGTGCATGGATATCGATCATGCACAACTTGTCCAAACATGCCCGAAATGGAGCAACTGCAACACCTTTGGTGAAAACATCCACCACTTGTTCTGATGTAGGCACGAACGGTGTACAGATTACTCCCAATGTAACTTTCTCACGAATAAAATGCCTATCCACTTCAATGTGCTTTGTCCTATCATGTTGCACGGGAGTATGTGCAATGCTTATGGCCGCCTTGTTGTCACAATATAGTGACATAGATCCCTCAATCGGGAACCCTAGCTCTCTGAGTAAAATTTTGAGCCATACTAGCTCACATAAACCATGAGCCATAGATCGGAACTCTGCTTCCGCACTTGACCGAGCTACCACTTGTTGCTTCTTGCTTCTCCAAGTTACTAGATTGACTCCCACAAACGTGCAATAGCCTGAAATAAACCGTCTATCATCTTGGGCAATAGCCCAATCTGCATCAGTAAAACCTTCAACCCTCGTATGCCCATGACGACGAAATAGCAATCCCTTCCCTGGGGATGACTTCAAGTATCTCATGATGCGGGTAGTAGCTTCCAGGTGTGGTGTGCGAGGCGTATGCATGTACTGACTCACCACACTCACGGCATACGCGATATCCGATCGTGTGTGAGCTAGGTAGATGAGACGTCCCACAAGTCTCTGGAAACTACCCACATCTTCAAGAGGTTCCCCTGATTGGCCATCTAATCAATGGTTTGCTTCAATCGGGGTATCCACAGGTCGTGACCCTAACATGCCCGTATCCTGTGTAAATCCAATACATATTTCCTCTGGCAAATGTATATTCCCTCATTCGATCGTGCAACCTCAATGCCCAAGAAGTACTTCAAGGTGCCCAGATCTTTAATTTCAAATTCAGTTGCCAAGAAGTCCTTAAGTCTGGAAATTTCTGTTGCACAGTTCCCTGTGACAATAATGTCATCCACATACACAATCAGAATGGTCGTAGTTCCCCCGACTCATCTGATAAAGAGTGTGTGGTCTGCCTAACTTTGGCTGTATCCCAGTTGTCTCACTGCTCCACTGAATCTTTCAAACCATGCCCTCGGTGACTGTTTCAAACCATACAGAGTTTTCTTCAACTTACACACTCTCTATATGTCATCTGACACCTGAAACCCCGGAGGGGGCAGCATGTAAACCTCTTCCTTCAGGTCGCCATGAAGAACGCATTTTTAACATCGAGCTGTAATAGTGGCCAAGACTGACTTGCTGCGAGTGAGAAAATAACTCGGATAGAATTTAATTTGGCTACAGGAGTGAATGTCTCCTTGTAGTCAATACCATATGTCTGAGAATAGCCCTTAGCCACCAACCGTGCCTTGTACCTATCCACAGATCCATCCGGTTTGCACTTCACTGTATAAACCCACTTACATCCAACCGGCTTCTTGCCCTGTGGTAACCGAACCAGTTCCCATGTATTGTTTTTTTCCAACGCATTCATTTCTTTAATTATTGCTTCTTTCCATCTGGGTTGTGCCAAAGCCTCTGTGACAGAAGAAGGAAGAGTAACAGAAGACAGAGAAGTAACAAAAGATTTGTAGGATGGTGACAAGTTATCATAGGAGACAAAGCTAGCAAGAGGGTGTTGAGTACAAGATCTCTTCCCTTTCCGAAGGGCAAAAGGAAGATTAGAACCACTATCACATAAAGAAGGGGAAATCAAAGGGGAACCAGATGAGGGATTACCTGGATCCAGCGAGGAGTCTTGACCTTGACATGTAGGAATGGTCTTTGTCTCCTTTAGCCTACGACGAGTATAGACTTGCAACTCCCCATGTTTGCTAGTGTCTCTGTCATGCATAATAGTATCAATAATTGGGTCATCTAATGCCACAGGCAAAGCAGGGGTCACATGCCGTTCCTCACATCAACTACTTTCCTCCTGAGGACCAGCATGGCTAGCAGCGGAAAAATAGAGAGTCTATTCCAGAAAGGTGACATCCATAGTAACAAACATTTTTCATGTGGGAGGATGATAGCATTTGTACCCTTTCGAGGAAGAAGAGTACCCAAGAAACACACATTTAAGGGCTTTAGGGTCCAATTTTGTCCGATGAGGGCCAAGGATATGAACATAACAAACACAACCAAAGATCTTTGGAGGAACCGCAAAGGGAGAGCTGGATGGACGGAGGAGCTAAAATGGAGAGCGGAATTGAAGAGAGCGAGAAGGCATACGGTTGATGAGGAAAGCGGCAAGAAGCACGGCATTAGACCAAAAAGTTTTGGGAACATTGTACCACAACAGGAGAGAGCGAACCACTTCCAGGAGATGGCGATTTTTTCTCTCAGCCATCCCATTTTGTTGTGGGGTGAACACACGAATTTTGGTGCTCAATACCATGCTCTGCCAGCCTGCCAGGTACAACTTCAACCCCCATACATGTATTCTCCCCCTTGGTCGGATCGGAGGACTTTTATACACTTCCCAAACTGAGTAAGGATGAGTTTGTGAAAGTTCTTGAAGACCGAAAACACTTCATCTTTAGATTTCATAACAAATATCCATGTGCACCTAGAGAAATCATCCACAAACGAGACAAAGTAGCGATAACCAAAAATGGAAGTAATCGAGGACGGGCCCCAAACATCAGAGTGAATCAAATCAAAAATAACATTACTTTTATTACCCCGTGGTGGGAAAAAAGAACGAGTGTGCTTGGACAGAGCACACACTTCACAATAAAGTTCAGACAGCGACACAGACTTAAAAAATGCAGGAAATAAGAGACGTAAATATGGAAAAGACACATGACCAAGACGAACATGCCAATACAGTAGATGCTCCTTATTGAAACTACTATTATGACTACGAGATTGCAACGCTGCTGGAACAGAGGGAGCCGCATCTAGGAGATAGACTATTCACTTCACGTCCAGTGCCAATCGTCCTCCTCGTGACCAAGTCCTGAAACACGCAATGAGAAGGAAAGAAAGTGACACAACAATTCAGAGTTTTTGTGAGAGAGCTAACAGAAAGCAAGTTAGTATCAAACTTGGGAACATGAAGGACAGAAGATAAAGGAATCTCGGGTGTAGCCGTGACATAACCTTCCCGGAAATAGAGGAAAGTGTGCCATCTGCGATGCGGACTTTATCAGCCCCATAACCCACAGAGTAGGAAGAAAATAAAGTAGGCATACCCGTCATATGCTCTGAGGCCCCCGAATCAATAATCCAGGGTGATGAAGAAGTAGAGGCGGAAACATGATAGGCAGAACTTAGGGCTGCAACTCAGGCGGGTTGGGCCGGGTTTGGAGTCAACCTGAGCCCAACCTGATATACAAGGTGGTGAGCCCAAGCCCGAGCCCAACCCAAGGTCGGGCCTAGATTTCCCAGCCCGAGCCCAACCCAATCGGGTTGGTAAATTATTCAATTTTTTTATTACAAAAAATGCTTTCCTACTAATTTCCAATATAAATATATAGAAAGAATTTTTTATTCATCTTTACAAACCCTCTTATTCGTAACTTGTTAACAAAAAGTCACAAAGTACCCACCTCCAAATTTTAAGAAAAAAGGGAAAAGTTTAGACAAAAAAAGTTGTGATAAACGTTGAGAATTCTAAGGAGGACCTGGTTGTTGGTGCACCTAGGTGTCTTGAACTAGCTCATGGCCGCTCCATTCCCAATTGAGTACTCCAAAATCTTCTTAAACATCCCCCTCTCAACAATGCAGAGCTCTAGAGGCTCGATCGAATTTGTCTTCCTCGAGACCACATATCCCTGATTGACGAATGACACATCCATCTCCTGGCAACATTGATCGAGAATCGCCTCCTTGACTGCACGCTTGAAGAAAAAAGAGGAAGAAGAGCAAAACTTGTTGAAGATAGTGTCATCGAATAACCGAAGCAAGTTTCAGGGTTGTAGCCCTAGAGAAAAGTGAGAAACTCACCTGAAGAGCTGAAAACAATGTCGCCGACGCCTATGGACGAAGCACGATTGATGGTGGACGGCGGAACCCTAACAGACTCGTTAGAGAGGAGAAGAGGTGTGCAGATTTGAGAGGAGCCGAGGAGGGGCGGAGATTGGAGAAATCGCAATCCTAATCCCTAAATCATATATTATATACGATGGGAGTTAATACCATGTATAAAATATATCTATAATGTGTGCATATCGGGCTCGGGTTGGGTCAAGTTTCTCCAAGCCTCATCCCAAGCCCAACCCGATTTTAGTCAGGTTTGTAACAGCCAGGCCCAAGCCCGAGCCCGAGTACTGTGGGAGCCAACCCAACTCGAGCCCAACATCGGGTTGAGCCTGCCCAAGTTGCAGCCCTAACAGAACTGATGGTACCTGACTAGGGCAAATGCGGAAATGGCCGAAAGTCCATCCAAGTGAGCCATAAAGCGCCGTATATTCTCGAGCTCCTCTCGAGAAATAGTAACTGGTGACATGTCCGAGGAAAATGATGAACCTGTAGGAGCATCTATAGCAACGCTGTGGGCAGTGGAAGGTGCACGCAACGACTGCAAGGACGATTGCAGGGGTCGTCCAATAATGTTACAACATTTTTCCTTGCTGTGTCCCTTCTTCCCACACCCCTCACACACATGAAGGCTCCAACATTTATCTTGATTGTTGCCTTTCTTATCACAATGAGCACAAATAGGTGGGGGGCCTTTAGGGCCACTAGGTGGATGGCGATTCTGTGATAGTTTCTGTGAAGATGAGACTACCGCCAAAGCAGACTTTTCATGTTTGGGAAGAGGAGACATGACATCTCTGTGACTTTCTTCACTCTGAACATAGGCATACACTTGATTAAGTGAGGCAAATCATCTTTACTAAGCAACTGAACACGGGCTAACTCGAAATCAGCATTCAAGCTAGCAAGGAACTCATATATCCTGTTCTAATCCACCAACGTGCGATATGTCTTACCATCTGTGGTACAGGCGGGGGTAAAGACTTGATAATAATCAAGTTCCTCCCACATGCTGCGAAGTTTAGCAAAGTACTCGGCCAAAGGCAAGTCCCCTTGACAAAGAGTGGCAATGCTCTGGCGCAACTGATACACACGAGCTATATTCTTTTGCTGAGAATAGGTCTGAGCTGCAAAATCCCAGATCTCCTTTGCAGTGGTGTGAAATAGGAATCATCGACTGATGTGAGGCTCCATAGAGTTAAGAAGCCAGGACATAACTGTCAAATTGCCCGATTCCCATTTCTCAAACTCGGGGTCATCCTCTGCAAGGGCTACTAAATGGCCAGTAAGGTATCCTTGTTTCCCACGGCCATCGATAAACATCTTAGCAGCCCTAGACCACTCCAAATAATTTATTCCAGCCAACTTGATAGTGATAATTTGCAACACAGGGTTCTCATACGGAGTAGGAGCTAAAACGGAAGGCCTGGGATGGCCGATAGGCCTGGAAGCCACATCCATGGCCCCGGACTCATCCGAAGTCGACATTGCCACGTCACAAATAGCAAATGGCAAGCAAATAATAGAGAAATAACCACCAAAAAGACAGTGACCACAATCTAAAACAAACCGAAGGCACTACCAAGCTGCAGATGGGGTCGAAACAAGTCAAATGACTCGAGCAACAATAACCAAGAAGCAACGGAGCGATGGGAGCATCCCAAAGTTCCAAAATATCATCCGAAAGAAGATTGAAGACATAAAGAGAGCCAACCAGCAGGATTAGAGAGGAGCCATAGTGCCCAATAAGGGTTAAAAACCTGTCGGCGGTAATAAATAGGGGGAGAAATCGATCCCCAAACCACAATACTCAACCAATCTTCAAAAAAAAGGCATAGGCATGTAGATAATAATAGAGGGGGCCAAAATGATGCAACAATCAAGCCAAAAAGCTCCACAAAAAATCACAAATCAACTCGAACCAAGACAGGGCTGTTTTTCAATTTTTTCGAAGAACGGCCATAAGATGATCAAAAAGGGCCAAATAAATTCCCAAAAAATCACCAAAATACCTGGAAAAATGCAAGCTACTGGAGGGTGGAGTTTTTTTTTATCATGGGCAACATGTCTATACGGCTGATGACGTCAGCCGTACGGCTGCATGATGTCAGCGATAAGGGTCACCTCTTGAAGGTCTGTGACGTGGGGAGATTCACCCCTGAAGCTTGGGTGCGGATCCGGTAAACCTTGCTCTGATACCAAGTAGAAGTTTAGGGTTTAGCGAAGAGAAGAGAAGAAGAGAGGAAGAGAAAGGGGAAAACATTGGAGAGTGTAAACTCTTCCATACGTCCCACAATATTATTTATATCATTAGGTTAAAACCAATTATACATCTTATATTATATTCTACCTCATACTGACAACACTGGTTGTGCTGGAGGCTTGGGGGATGATGGGAGGAGGTGGATGAGGGTATATGGCCTTCCCCTGGATCTTTGGGGGACCTCTTCTTTCTATGCATTGGGAGATTTCCTCAGGGGCTTTGTTGAAATAGACCGAGACACCATTAACATGGCATATGTCGAGTGGGTGAGGATTGGTGGAGCCTAGCGTGGAGATACCTACTTCCGTTAATTTCTTGTATGAGGGGTGTGTTTTCAGAGTTCGTTTGTGGGTGGAGGAGCCACCGGTGTTGTATGTTGCACCAGGAGATGCTTTAGTTCAGGCAAGACAAGGTGGGACCGCAGATCTTGATAAGGTGCGGATTCGACCGGAAAGAAGACCTAGGGTGAGAAGAGTTAAGGTCTTCTGGAGCCGGAAAAACCGCAGCGGTGCCAATCCTAGTCAACATGCAGAAGATGATGTTGAGGTGGAGGCTGGGGCGAGGTCGAATCGAGGTGGTTGGGCAAGAGAAGCTGAGGTGGCATCCTTACTTACTGGTGGAAAGGATGGAAGGAGGGAAGAGGGAAGGGATGCTAAGGTAACATGCCAGGGAAGGGGCAAAGTGACGGGTGCCACTTGGCGCAATGGGAATCGATTCGGCCAATTTCAGAGGTCAGGAGAGAAACCAATGGTGGCAGCAACGTGTCAACTGAGGAGGACAGATGGCCATACTAGAGGCTTCATAGGTACGGCCAGAGCAGACTAACAGGGTGGGAACCGTACACGCGTGGTGAGACCAAGCGTCAGGTTCAAAATTTTATCGTGAGAGAGAAGGGTCAAGAAGGTAACTTGGCTCAGCAAGATCTTCCAATTGGAAGAAGTTGGATTTTAGGAATTAGGGTTAGGGTTAGGTTTGGAGTAGAGAGAATAGAGAGCAGAGAAGAGAGGGAGAAAGGATGTCAATTGTGCTTAATTCACAACGACCCTATAAATCTTATTTATAGAAAGGGTTACATAAAAAGGACAAGTATACCCCTCATAAGAGGTATTTACAGAACTACCCCTAGACAAGAAAAATACGTATTTCTACGTATCTGATAACACTCCCCCTCAAGTTGGCGCATAGATATCTTTCATGCCCAACTTGCATAAACATTTATGAAGTTGCCAACTGGGAACTCCTTTGGTGAAGACATCTGCTACTTGCTCATCTGTCTTCACAAAGGGGGTACAAACCTCCCCAGATACAATCTTCTCTCGAATGAAGTGGCGATCCACTTCAATGTGCTTGGCCCGATCATGTTGCACCGGATTGTGAGCAATGCTGATAGCCGCTAGTACAAGCTCATGGGTCCCAAGACTGGAAAGCCAAGTTTAGCCACCAACACTTCAGCCAGAGTATCTCACACAAGTCATGGGCCATTGCCCTAAATTCTGCCTCTGCACTGGATCTAGCAACTATTGGTTGCTTCTTGCTCCTCCAGGTAACCAGATTGCCTCCCACAAAGGTGCAATAGCCAGAGGTAGATCTCCTGTCATCCTTAGCACCAGCCCAGTCTGCATCAGTATATGATTCTACTCATGTGGCCATTCTTCTGAAAAGGGAGGCCTCGGCCAAGGGCAGACTTGAGGTATCTCAATATCCTGTGAGCTACCTCTAAGTGAATTTCCCTAGGAGAATGCATGTACTGACTGATAACACTAACTGCATAGGCAATGTCTGGACGAGTCAAGGAGAGGTAGATCAACCTTCCAACCAATCTCTAAAAGCTCCCCACATCCTGTAAAGGTATACTACTCGAGTCGGCCAGCTGGTGATTCTGCTCTATAGGTGTCTCCACTGGCTTAGCTCCCAGCTTGCCAGAGTCCTTCAAAAGATCTAGGACGTACTTCCTTTGTGAGATGAAGATCATTTGGCTGGATCTTGCAACTTCTATGCCAAGAAAGTACTTGAGGAGTCCCAGATCTTTGGTCTCAAACTCGCCTGCTAGATGATCATTTAGCTTGATCACCTCCTCTGCATCATTCCCTGTCAGAATGATATCATCAACATAGACGATGAGGGCCGTAGTGCTCTTCCCAAGGTGCTTCACAAATAGGGTGTGATCGGCTTGGCTTTGAGTATATCCCAGCTTTTTCACTGCTAGAGTGAACCTCTCAAACCAAGCTCTAGGGGATTGCTTAAGCCCATAGAGGGCTTTCCTCAGACGACACACCTTGCTGCTGTCCCCTGGAAGAGTGAACCCTGGAAGAGGTACCATATAGACCTCTTCGTGCAGATCACCATGAAGGAACGCATTCTTCACATCCAGCTGATGCAAAGGCCATGCTTGGTTTGCTGCTACAGACAACAAAACCCTAATGGAGTTCATCTTTGCCACAGGTGCAAAAGTCTCCACATAGTCAATCCCGTAGGTCTGAGTGTCCCCTTTGGCAACCAGTCTGGCCTTGTACTTCTCTACTGACCCATCGGCCTTGTACTTCACTGTGAACACCCATCTACATCCAACTGGCTTCTTGCCTCTTAGCAAGTCAACAAGCTCCCAAGTTTTGTTCTTATCCAGTACCTTCATTTCTTCTACCATAGCAGCTTTCCATCTAGGGTGTGCTAACCCTTCTGCCACGGAAGAGGGAGTGGGAATGGTGGAAACTGATGTGATAAAGGCTCTATATGAAGGTGACAAGGCATCATAGGAAACGAAGTTGCTCAAAGGATGTTGAGTACAACTTCTGATGCCTTTTCTAATAGCAATAGGAAGATCAGAATCATCAGTAGACAAGGGAATGACAGGTATAGGGAGAGATGGAGGATTACCTGGGTCCAAGGAAGGAACCATTGGTCCTGGATCAGCTGTGACTGTCGCCCTTCTACTATAGACTTTGAGCTCCTTCTGAGCTCCAAGAGCACTATCCATCACAGTAGTAGTATGAGTGGGTGGAGGCCACTCAAACTCTAGAGGAGGAGATAGGGATATAGCAAGAAGAGGAACGTTCCACCTCTCTTCATTACTACTCTCCCCCTGAAGAGAGGTGGGAGAGAAAAAAGAAAGCTCCTGACAAAAGGTGACATCCATGCATACAAACTTCTTCCCAGAGGATAGATGGTAACACTTGTACCCTTTATGGGTAGAGGAGTAACCGAGAAAGACGCACTTGAGTGCTTTGGGATCTAGTTTGGTGCGATGAGGACCAAGGATATGTACATAATATACACACCCAAAGATGCGAGGAGGAACAGAGAAAAGAGGAGAATCAGGCGAAAGAACCTGAAGAGGAGATTTAAAATTGAGAACACGAGAGGGTATTCTGTTACTCAAGTAGGCAGCCGTCAACACAGCATCTGACATTGGTCTTGGGGACATGAGAGCCAATCAAAAGAGATCTAGCTATCTCAGTCGAATGTCGCATTTTTCTCTCAGTTACGCCATTCTATTGAGGGGTGTAACTACAAGAATTTTGATGACAAATCCCATGGTCAAGAAGGTAGTGTTGAAGGCCTCCAAACATATATTCTCCACCCTAGTCAGTACGAAGAACCTTGATGGAGATACCATACTGGGTTTGGATCATCTTATGAAAACCCTGAAAGATGGAATGAGCTTCATGTACACCTAGTATGATCATCAACAAAGAAAATGAAGTAGTGGAAGCCAAAAATAGAAGTAGTTGGGGAGGGTCCCCATACATCAGAATGCACAATGTCAAAACAAGTAGAACTTCTATCACCTCTGGAGGGATAATTGGATCTACAATGCTTGGAGAGCTCACATGTCTCACAGTGTAAAGCAAAAAAAGAAACAGAAGTAAACAAATTAGGAAATAAAAGTTTCAAATACTGAAAAGAGACATGCCCCAGACGAGCATGTCAGTTCATAACAACATGTATCCTATTACTACTACTACTACTACTACTACTACTAGCAGAAGACTGTAGTGTTGTGGGCTCAGGAAAGTGTCCATCCAGAAGGTAGAGGCCATTAGCTTCATGTCCAGTGCCAATCGTCCTCCTCATCTCTAGGTCCTGAAAGACACAAGAAGTAGAGGAAAAAGTGACACTGCAGTTTAAGGTTTTTGTCAAAGCACTAACAGAAAGTAAGTTAGAAGTAAATCTGGGAACATGCAAAACAGATGAAAGAAGCAATTGGGGAGAGGGAAGGATATTCCCTTTCCCAAACACCGAAGATAAGGTGCCATCAGCTGTCTTCACCTTATCACGGCCAGAACAAATAGTATAACTGGAAAATAAGGAAGACATGCCCGTCATGTGTTCTGAAGCTCCAGAATCAATGATCCAAGTGGGACTGGATGATGGAAGAGACACATGATGAGCAGGTCTAAGGTTACCTGACTGGGCAAAAGAGGTAGACGATGTGGCAGAAGGACCATCCAGCTGCTGAAGCAAACGGCGAAGGCCTGCAAGCTCTGTGGCTGAGATACCACCAGTCGGAGAGGTAGTCAGAGACTGTCCAGGAGGAGCTAGACCCGAAGTATCCACACTGGCAGTATGAGCACCAGACGACCCTGGCTGGCTAGGGCGACCATGTAATTTCTAACATTTGGCACACATATGCCCTAACTTGCCACAGAAATCGCACTTGGGGCTCTCTCTAGTCAAGGACTTCCCAGAAGGTCCAGTAGGAGCATAGGATGGAGCTGAGACAGGAGTCTAATAAGATGAGCCTCTCGGAGGCTGCTATGACTACTGAGGCTGATAAGCAGAGAGGCAGCTAGCGCTAATCGCTCTGGAAGGAAATGCTCACTCTGAAGAAAGATCCGCCTACTCTCTTCACTCTAAACATAGGCGTACACCTCACTGAGAAATGGAAGATCCACCCTGCTACTCAAGATCTGAACACGAACCAGCTCATAAGAAAGATTGAGGCCAATAAGAAAATCAAAGATCCGGCCCTTCTCTATATATCGACGAAAGGGGGCAATCTCCGTGGGATTGAGAGGCTGATAGGAGTAATAATGATCAAGCTCCTGCCACAAGGTACGAAGGGCGGTATAGTACTGAGAAAGAGACTTCTCCCCTTGCCGGAAGTGGGAGATAGTCTGTCTCAGTTGAAATGCCCGTCCATCGTTCCGTTGCTGCGAATAGGTCTTCTCAGTGATCTCCCAAATCTCTTTCGCTGTGCGCATGAATAAGAAACTCTCATTGATATCAGGCTCCATAGAGTTGAGAAGCCCTGACATGACAGTAAGATCATCTGTCTGCCACTGTCGATAAGAGGGATCAGATCTGGGAGGCTCAACCATATCGCCTATAGTGTGGCCAAGTTTCCCACGGCCCCCAATGAACAACTGTGCAGCCTGAGCCCAGCGTAAGTAGTTCTTGCCATCTAACTTCACTGAGGTGATCTGCAAACTTGGGTTCTCATAGGCTAAGTGCTGCACTATAGGGCCTCCAACTCCACTGGAGGGAACTTCTGTGCTCACGTCTGACCCAGATGGAGAAACCAAGGAAGGCGAAGGAACCACGGGAGGCGATGGAGGATCTGCCATGAAGAGTTATTGATTTGGCCAGATCTAGGTCCAGAGAGGGCTAAAAAACAACATCGACGGCCAACAGAACACTCAAAGAGATCCTAATAGGCATGTAGGACCCAAATTTGTCCCCAATTAACCAATAAAAGGACTTAGAGAAGAATAGGAGTCAATAAACACCCATATGAACCTTGAAAATGGGGTATAAGGGGCCGGATTAAGAAGAGAGACTATATTGAGAGGCTAAAAGAACTGCCTATGACCACCAAACCATTGGAGGGGAGTTTTAATGGTGTTTTGAGGTGATTTAGGTAGTTTTTGGACCAAGCCAATGGTCAAAATAGCCAAAGAAGAAGTTGGCGGTAACTATAAAGGAGAGAAATCCTCCCACAATCCTCAATAGTCAATGGATTGGTTCGAGTGAGGTGTCTCCATGTTCCTGGGATTGGGGGGGACTAGATCGAAGCAACAAAACCCCCAACAAATCCATTAAGGGTTTGAAAATCAAGCTGGTTTACAAACTGGGTTTTTTGAAAAAAAACTCAAAAATTGGCCAAAAGACCCCTCAAATGGATCCCGAAAATTCCCCAAAAATAACCAAAAAACAGCAAAAAAAGTTCTCTATCAAATGGTATAGGTTTCAGCAAACCTCGATCTTCGTGTCCATAGAGGTGATGAGGTCAGCCTGCGGTCTGATGACAACAGCAGACGTCAGGTTGCCTCTGGTTTGTATCCAAAAATACTCCGGCAAGCCTCGACGGCAAATGGCTCTGATACCAAGTTGGATTTGAGGAATTAGGGTTAGATTAGGTTTGGAGGAGAGAGAATAGAGAGCAGAGAAGAGAGGGAGAAAGGATGTCAATTGTGCTTAATTCACAATGACCCCATAAATCTTATTTATAGAAAGGGTTACATAAAAAGGACAAGTATACCCCTCATAAAAGGTATTTACAGAACTACCCTTATACAAAAAAAATACGTATTTCTATGTATCTGATAACAGGAGACACGTGGTGGAGCACCGAATTCAACACCACAGGAGTGATGGATGTGGTATCACTATAGACGAATTCCGTGAGAAGCACCGGATCACTGTTGACCAACAGACTTCTAAGTTCGAGGGGTATCCTCGCCTTTTTGCTAGGAGCTCTAATCTAGAAAGGGCACCTAGTAGGTTTGATGAAGTAGAAGGGGTGCGTTGTAAATATGCGGAGCTGGGAGAAGTTAAAGCCCGGCTTAAGAAGGGCAAAGGGCTGGCATATGGATACGCTAGACCCTAGCAACTTCGATAGACGAGGGATTCATGTCCATGAGAGAATAGGACAATCTAATATTTTCAATAAACAAGATTTTACGGTACACATAGCTGTTGGTCCATCTACCTCACGCCACTTGTGGGTGAGACTTCTAAAAATTCTAATTCGACTGTCCTCGAGTGAGGCAAAGACATAAGTCGAATTGAAAATTCAATGGTAGTATTGGGAGGAAAGCAGAACTTCCAAAACGATGCATATTCACCTAAAGTTGGAGGTAAGGCGACTACTCAAGTGGAAGACCCTTCAATTGTCATCAGAGGTATAGGTTTTGCTACACATGCCAAACCGCCACTAGTTGCAAGAGAAAAGGCGATTGTTATAGTTTCCGAGACGATGGATAAGGTGGCAACAACATATGGGGTACCTCTAGGGGTGTCAACGGGTCTGTTCCGATTCGGTTCCTAAGGTGACCAGAACCGGAACAATCGGTTCCAGTTCTTATCAGTTCGGTTCCTTAATGGTTCCGGTTCTCAAAGTGATGGATCCGGAACCGAAACTGATTATGTATTTATGTCGGTTCCGGTTCCGGGTATATTGGGACAAATCTTGAGAATATGAGAATATTTACACTATATTTATCTATTAGTACCGGTTCTTATCGGTTCGGTTCCAGTTCTTATCGGTTTCGGTTCTATATTAGCTACCCAGAACCGGAACCGTTATTGTCGGTTCGGTTCGGTTCCGGTTACTTTTTAATCGGTTCCCAAAAATGTAGAACCGGAACCGATGTTTTCGGTTCCGGTTCTGGTTCCAATTCGGTTCCGGTTAAACGGGTAAAATTGACACCCTAGGTACCTCTTGAAGGAGGGGAGAAGTCGAAGAGGATGTGGACTACGTGCCTTGCTTGATCATTGATCTTAGCCCAAGACGAGGTAAGCCCTACCGCAAGGGATGATATGGATTTTTGTCTTTCTTCCCACTCCTTTTCTCCCTCCCTTCACCCTTCCATGTTGCGGTTGGAGAAAATCAATTGTGGGCCGCGTAGAGGGGAGGTAGATGATCGGTTAGTGGGTGGGGCAAGTGGGGAAGGTTCCAAGAATGAGGATATAAGTCCTATTAGTATGCTTCCTCCGATTACTTACGTCAGAGGAGGCAAGGAAGTGAGGAAAAAGATCAGCTAGGGAGTACAGGTAGAGGAGGAACAACTTCTTTCTATAGTGAAGGACGGGGATTTCCAAATGAACCAAGACGGCCCAGCTGGTGCCCTCGGCAAGGAAGCAGTGGGATTGGATCTGGTGGTTCAGGGTGAAGAGGTAGAAGAGGAAGAACTAGAGAAGATGGAGGTATCGGGTTGGGTCCTGAATAAAATTCTGGAATTTGGTAATTTTCTTGGGTTGTCATACGAAGGACAAGAGCAAGAGGTAGAGAACTTGCTCAGAGCTATTGAGGCAAAACAGCTTAATGCTCTATCAGGTGGTAGATGTGACGTCACCCAAAAAGAGTTTGATCAGGCGAATGGGGCTAAGCCAATAAGGGGTGAGCAGAGTTTGGTCGTGTTTGGACCAGACTGTGACAAGCAGAGTCAGGAATATTGTATCCTAGTCATCAAAGGAAGCCCAGTCAGGAGGAGAGTGAAGTTGTCTAGAGAAATCAACGATCTATCAGAGATGAACTCGTCTAACGCAAATCTATTGCAACGGCGGGTGTAAGAGGTAGCCGGAGGAAGGGGAAAGGGGGTGGAAGAGGTAATTTGTTGCCATGAATATGAAGTTCTTAACTTGGAATGGGAGGGGGTTGGGAGGGTTAGAAGAACGGCGATTTGTAAACGATTTATCATGAATTGGGGGATGGATGTTGCAATTATTCAGGAAACTAAATTGGAGATGATCACTGATAGGGTGGTTGGGGAGGTTTGGGGAAACGAAGAATGTGATTGGAAGGCTCTTCCATCAAAAGGATCAGCGGGAGGCATCCTATTGGTTTGGAACAGGCAAAAGGTTTGTTTGGTTGACAGCTATGTTGGGGCCTTCTCCGTTACAGTGGTGTGCAGGTGTATCGAAGACCAAGAGGAATGGGTACTTACTGGGGTGTCTGGCCCATCCAATAACCAATTACCAGAGAATTTTTGGAAGGAGCTCGACTCTATTCGAAGAAGATGGGTGTTACCATGGTGCATTGGAGGCGACTTCAACGTGATTCGATTCACATATGAAAAGAGAGGAGGTAGTCAAGTAACTAAGAAGATGAAGGATTTTGATAGTCGTGCGGAAACTTCTTTTCTTGCAAGTGTGTTTTTGTATTATAAACATGGAGAAACCCTCGTATAAACAAAGAGATAGGAGCTAACTACTCGAGGGAACAGACTCCCTAAGCAGCTCCTCCCATCGAAAGACAAAGGATTCAAAAAAACATCCTCTAAAAAGAGGGGAGCACGAAGTCCAAAAAAAGATGAGGGATTTAACTTCCATAATCACCCCCTTCAAGTCTTTAACTTCATCTTCAAAGATCTTAAAGTTCCTTTCCTTCCAGATCGCCCATAAAACCGCAAAGGGTAACAGCTGCCAAAGAAGCAAAGGGTAACAGCTGCCAAAGAAGCTTGCCTTTCCCTACCATTGCTTCCTCCGTCCATCGTCGAAGCAAATCACTCACATGGAGAGGGACTACATAGGGATGCTCGAACAAGGCAAAAAAAGTCTGCCACACTGCAAAGGAGAGACTTGAGTTGATGGATCTTCCTTTTCAAGGCCCAAATTTTACTTAGTCAAACCATCAAGATTCTCCGACAATGACAAGACTAGACAGGTTCTTGGTGACAGAAGGTTAGGTGAGGATGTGTTCCGATATTTCTCAAGCAGTCCTACCTAAGCCAACGTCGAATCACAACCCGGTGTTACTCAATTTTGGGAGTATTTGTAGAAGGTCATCTCCTTATGTGGCTTCAAGAGTCAAATTTCAAAGAAATGGTGGCAGAATGGTGGGAATCCTTTGCTTTCAAGGGGAAGGCTGGATTTGTCTTTACAAACAAGTTGAAAGCTCTAAAAGGCAAGCTAAAAGAGTGGAACTTAAAAGTGTTTGGGCGGGTGGAGGAGAAGATGGGCGTGTTGCTGAAAGAGATAGCTGAGTTAGATGCCATAGAAGAGGGTGGGATCCTTTCCGAAGCTTAGGGGAGGAGGAGAGTTGATGCCAAAAGAGAATATATCAAATGGGCTCGGTCAGAGGAGATCAGTTGGAGGCAAAAGTCACGGGTAAGGTAGTTAAAGGAGGGGGATAACAACACTAAGTTTTACCATCAGATTGCTAATGCTAGGGAAGGAGTAATAACATCTCTAGATTGCAGGTGGAAGGGGCAACACTGGAGAAGGAAGAGGATATTAGGAATGCGATTGTGGAGTTTTACTCCAAGTTGTATAAGGAGCCTTGTAGTTTCAGGCCGTTGGTGGATGGATTAGAATTGGACAGCATCAGACGGGTTCGCTAGAAAGGCCTATCTCAGACGAGGAATTGTGTGGGGCGGTTAAGGCACTTAGTGGAGATCGAGCTCCAAGTCCGGACGGATTCACCATTGGCTTTTTTCAAAAGTGTTGGGATATAGTGGGGAAAGATTTTATGCGGGTTGTAAAGGAGTTTCAAGAGGAGATCTATTTGGACCGGTGTTCAAACCATACTTTTGTTACTCTCATCCCGAAGAAGGAAGGAGCATATTCATTACGGGACTACCGCCCTATAAGTCTAGTGGGGAGCTCTTACAAGATCATCTCTAAGGTGTTAGCCTCGAGAATAAGGAGGTGATGGGCTCGATCATTTCCCCATACCAGCGAGCATTTGTGAAGGTAGACAATGCTAGATGCAGTCTTGATCGCAAATGAATGCATTGACTCCAAAATCAGAGAAGGGAGGGGTGGCATTCTTTGTAAGGTCAATATGGAAAAAGCTTGCGACCATGTAAGGTGGGAATTTTTGGATTATTTGTTGTGGCATACGGGGTTTGGTGAGCAGTGGAGGGCTTGGATTAGGGTGTGTATATCTACGACAACCTTCTCTATCCTTGTGAATGGCTCCCCGACTGGCTTCTTCCCTAGTTCGAGGGGGTTAAGACAAGGGGATCCTCTCTCTCATTTCTTGTTCGTTGCGGTGGTGGAAATTCTAGGTAGAATGGCGAGCAAAGCAACTGAAGGAGGCTTCTTGGAAGGATTTCGGGTTGGTGGCGATGGCCCCAAGATCAATCACCCACAATTCGCTGACGACACAGTCCTTTTTTTAGATGCTTCCCATCGACAGATGCGCTATCTTAGATGCCTCAGATGTTTCAAGGCAGTTTCTGAGCTCTGGGTGAACTTTAGTAAAAGTGAGGTGTTTGGTGTGGGGGAAGTGCTGAATGCAATGAGGTTGGCAACTAGTTTGGGTTGTGGTCTTGGTAGTTTGCCCTCTACCTATCTTGGGCTTCCTCTGGGAGCGAAGTACAAGGAAAAGGCTATATGGGACTCCGTGGTTGAAAGATTTGGCAAGAGGTTAGCCAGCTGGAAAGGGAGATTCCTGTCCAAAGGAGGGAGGATTACTCCCATCACAAGTACCTTATCCAGTATACCTATTCACTTCATGTCCTTGTTTTCTATTCCGGTTTCTGTAGCTCACAGACTGGAAAAGATAATGAGAGACTTCTAGTGGGAAGGTAAGGGGACTAACCACAAGTTCCATCTTGATTCAGGATTGTGTAGTTAGAAGTGAAGATAGTGTATCGTGGAAGTTGGGTTTTAGAAGATTGTTCAATGACTGGGAGATGGAATGTCTCGCCTCGCTTCTTCTCCGCATAGGTGAGAATCCTACTCTCATCCTAGAGTCTGATAGGAGGGTCTGGAGGTGGAACAAGCAAGGTACCTTCTCAATTAAATCCTTTTTCTCCATACTTTCCCGGGGCCTGATTTTGAGTTTCCCACTTCAGCTGTATGGGGAGTTTCTATCCCAACTAGAGTAAAGTTTTTTATATGGACTGCACTTCTTGATAAGATCCTCACAGTGGACCACATGATAAGTAGGGGGATGATGGTGCCAAATAGGTGCTCTCTGTGCAAGTCTAAGCCGGAATCAATGGACCATGTGCTTATTCACTGCGACTTTTCCATGGAGGTGTGGCAGATTTTCTTTGACCTATTTGGTATCCACTTTGTGATGCCTCCTCATGTTTCAGGATTCTTTCATAAAAGCTCCAATGATCCTTTCTGTGGGAAAGGGAGGATCCTTTGGCGTAGTGCCCCATTTTCCATCATGTGGGCTTTATGGAAAGAAAGGAACATGAGCATCTTTGAGGGGAAAGAAATGGGGGTCCAAGAGGTGGTTCTGAGAGTCAAAGCCTACCTGTATCTATGGACTTCTTACCTTCCAGAGTTTAGGGGGTGTTTTTTTGATAACTTTGTATTCAGATGGGATGAGATGTTAGGCCTTATCCCTTCTTTAGGCCGTTAAGTATGTGGTGTTTGTAATTTCTCCAAGGGTTTTCCCTTCTTAATGAATTATCTTTACCTATCAAAAAAAAACTTAGCCTATGGAGAAAAACTACATACTAAGGTTTACCTTGCATCCCTAGAGACTAGAGTGACATTACAAACCAAGTTGTTTTCCTATCCTGTGCATTAATGGAAATGGTTAACTCAAGGAGAAGAGGAGAACCATTTAAAAGATCCACAAAGGAGAGAAACCACAAGTAATTCCCCCATTGATTTCTCTTGATTTGCAGTTACAGAAAGGGAGGGAGATTCTACAGGAAACCTGATCTTGGAAGACTTTCCTCAGGGTAAGCTAGATGCCATTAAAGATAAACCTACAGGCTAGTTGTAAGTTTCCCTCTACCCAGCTTACAACAACAGTCCACCAGTTACAGGGCATTTCTGATTGAACCAGGAGAAGATAATCCAATGGGCTAGTAATAATTATAGGTTGACTTCACACCTTTATCCTTGCATGCAACCTTTAATAAGGGATAATTGTTTTGTACTAAGTCACGAAGATTTCCTTTGGAAGTCTTCCCACCACCTAACTACAATACCAACAAACCCTGAAAATATCTTGTTAAATAATATGACCAAATGCAGTAAAGATAGCATTCTTCCAATTTCTTAGCAAAACTTGGAACAAGTTTTGTACCTAGGACTACGTAGAACTGGAGGAACAACAGTTTCTTTGGTGCTCAATGGTCAATGAAAATGATGTGGCTGTGTCTATAAATAGCTATATGAGTCATAGAAATGATAAGCATATACATATGCAATATCCAGTCAGTAAAAGTAAGACCTAAGCAAAAAATGAATACATCAACAAATTAGCTGACAACTCAGCACAGACTTTTATATAGGAAATTATCTTCTCTACATTCATTCCTAATGATTACATATTAGTCATTAATCAAGATAATATTAAAATTATAATAAGAATAACAATAATAATAATAATAATAAATATTTAACTATTCTATAGTCATTTGCATGTGATTTTAGCCTTCTATGAACATTTAACTTCTGGTGGTATGCTGCATACTTCAAATGTGATCATAAATATGCTACATCTATTTGCATTTGAAACAATGATAACTAACTATGAAGAGATAGATTGAGTATCCAACAAAACCAACCACTACAGAGAATCCAACGAAGGAGCCATAAGGTGTATGCATCCATTAGAGTAGAATAGAACAAATCAAGACCGCAAAAGAAGGATAACCTTGTGTAGTCTGCCTGGATTTCCAATGTGCAGCAATTGATAAGCAAACCACTCCAAGGAAGAAATGATATACCATCCTCCCCAGTATACACCCTGTTAGATGAAAGCCCATGGTCCATATCAAAGTTCATACAGGATTTTGCCTCGTTGATCGAACAGTTGTATTCTCGAAACCCTCTCTGCACCCGAGAGAAGAAGCTAGCAGCCTGCTTCTTTGAGGTTGATATGAAAAGAAAGTCATCAATAAACCTCAGTAGCATATGATAATGAGATGGAGAGCTGTCATCAATAGCACCATTGTCTGCTGCATCATCATTCTGACTAATATGTCTTCCAGGTGAATCTCCTTTAGCAGGTTCAGAGGTACGACACTCATCAATTTTTTCTAGAAATGGAAAGATAACATTCATTTCCTGATGGGCATAGTAAAATGAACAGAGAAGAGAAGACAACACACTTCCTTGAGGTATACCAACTTCTTGCAAATAAAAGTTTTGACCAACTTGAAGCACATTGTGCTTCACATGTTCACAAAGATCATGATAAAGCTCATCCTTCCTTATCTTTCTGCTCGTCTCCTGAAAGATTTCAGATCAGTAAGAATGTAAGGTAATGCTCAACTATCGCATTCATGCATATATAAAGATTCCATAGCAAGTTCCTTTTTTTTCTATGGTAAGTTTTCATGCATACGTAAAGATTCCATAACAAGTTCCTCTTTTTTCTATGGTAAGTTTTCTAGTTTTAATCTCGTGAATACAATTATATGGAATAACAGCCACCTAAAACAACAAATTAGTATAATATAATACAGTATACAATAATCATATAATATTGCTTAGCAAAAAAGTACAATATGATACAGTATTTTATATAACTGTATACTGTATTGTATAGTAACTATCTTGTTTTACGTACTGAATTGCACTATCATGTGGTCAAACTTATAAGCTGCAGCATATTGATATCAAAGAACCAGTTTAACTTCATCCCTGTAGGTCAACCATCAAGGCTATCTTCCGACATATACAATTGATGGAGAAGTTTCAAGAAAAGAGGAAGAATCACTATAAGGTCTTTCTTGTCTTAGAAAAAGCATACAATATAGTCTAGAGCGTTAATTTGGTCGTTACGAGGAAGCGAAAAGTAGTGTGAGAACAGTCAGTGATAAAATAGGTGTATTTCCGGTTATAATAGGTGTAGAGTGTAAAATCGGGATTGTCGTCGGATATTCCTAGATCAACCCACCACAAAGATCATCAAAATGCATGATTAATATACAGAAAAATACAAGATAAATAGCACATAAAACATAATAAAAAGACACTGATCTTACGTGGTTCATCACTGGCTTCTTGCCGGCAACTACGTCCACTGGAAAGCCTTTCAATGGCTCAACTTCACTAAGCAAATCCATTGTACAGATTACATCCTCTCTCACGTTTACAAGAACTCTCTATCTTCTCTCTCTAAGCAACTCTCTCTAAGCTTATGTCCTGCGACCCCCGTGGTTCGACCTCCCTAAAAGGATCCCTCTTCCTTCTGTACATTCTTCTCTATATAGGCTTTCTCCGCCGCCACGTGTCTGTTTACGAGCGTCTCTAGGGATTTGGGGAACAATCTCATGCTTCGCGGAGTATGTTATCAGATACGTATTTTATACGTATTAGGGGTAGTATTGTAAATACTTCCCTTTGAAGGGTATTTTTGATATTCTGTAATGTTCTCCATATTAATAAGATTTATGGAGTCATTGTGAATTAACACATGACCTCCTTTTCTCTCCTCTCTTCTCTCCTCTACTTCCAAACCCTAAACCTAACCCTAATTATTCAATTCAACTTGGTATCAGAGCTTTATTGAAGATTTTTTCAGGGCATTCAAACCAGGAAGCAACCAGCAAGTGATGACATCATCAAAGCCGTACGGCCGACGTCAGCAGCCATACGGATAGGGTACTCTTTTGGCCCCAAACTCTAGATCCTAATAACTCTTGATTTATAGAGTTTTTTGATGATTTTTGCTGGATTTTGTGGGCACATCTAGTGAGTTTTTTGCTCATTCTTCTTGAAATTTGCAAAATCTCATTTTTTTAGACCAGCTTGATTTTAGGGTTCATAACAGATCTTTTTGGGGGGTTTCTTACTTTGTTTTAATCCTCCCCAATCTAACCTACATATGGATACCTCATTTAATCAACTCCATCAAGGATTGCAGCTTGTGTGAGGTGTTTTCTACCACTTTGTTACCGCCGGTCACGTCTTTTTGGCCCATAGACTGATCGGTTCAACCCCAAACCTCCTCAAATCGATTCCAACTCTCACTCATAATTATTTGATGGCCCTAGGATGCTTTCCTACATCACTATGCTGCTCCCCTCTTTTATTCGGCCACTTATAATCCTTTTTTGATGTTCGTATGGGTGTTTTTTTTATAAGTATAATCTTCATTAAAAAGTAAAGCGATACAAAGGAATAAGCTAAAGGGATCAAGATGATCTCCTATAGGCTATCTTAATGAAAGAGAAACAATACATAATAAAATAAAACATAGGGAGAATCAAACATCTCTAGCACATATGAGATCCCAACGAAAAACAAAGTCCTCGAAGAATAGCCCTTTGCACTCCACGTTCACCTTTGACCATTGGAACAACAATCCTTTAATTCTTAGAATGATCGAAGTCATATCCGCACTTTCTCCTTCAGAAACTCTTTGGTTCCTCTCCCTCCATAACCCCTGTACAATTGCAAAAGGAAGCATCCTCCATAGAATCCACCCTCTATTTGAAAACCCTTGCATTGCCAACTGAAAATAAGCTCCAAGAAGGTACCCGGTAATACCCACCTAACTACGAACTCCGAGAAAAAGAAAGACCAAACCTCCCATGCTACATCACAATGTAACAATAGATGATTCACCGATTCCCCACTATGTTTGCACATAGGACAATAATTAATTATGATGATCCCTATTGATCTTAAGTGATCACTGTCAGAATTTTCTCCTTCGAAGCCACCCAAACGAAGAAGGCAATCTTGGTCGGGATTTTGGAACTCCAAACCAACTTAAAAGGGTAGTTTAGGCCCACCATTCTGTCTAGCCCCTCATAAAAAGATTGAACAGTAAATTATCCGTCCTTTGTCCACACCCATATACGTCTGCCCTGAATCAAGGGCGAAAGTCGTACATCTTGTAGCTTGTAAAGCAATAAGGATAGTGGTTCAATCTCCCATTCGTTGAGGTTTCGCCTTAAGTCGAAATACACACACACACACACACCCCACACCACCCCCCCCCCCCCCAATAATGGAACAATCCTGAATAGACCAATTCTTTCTCTCAGAAATAGAGTAAAGAGTTGAAATGGTGATTAGGGTTAAGGTTAGGCAGTCAAAGAGAGAAGAGAAAGAGGAGAAAAGGATGTCATGTGTAGGTCACAATGACTCCACAAATCTTATTTACATAAAGGAGCTATTACAAAAGACAAGTATACCCCTTATGCCAAAGGGGTATTTACATAATAACTAAACTACGCTAAATACGTATAAAATAACACTCCCCCTCAAGTTGGTGCATAGATATCTCTCATGCCCAACTTACATAAACATCTATGAAGTTGTCAACTACGAACTCCTTTGGTGAAACATCTGCTACTTGCTCATCGATCTTCACAAAGGAGGTACAAACTTCTCCAGATACGATCTTCTCCCGAATGAAGTGGTGGTCCACTTCAATGTGTTTGGCTAGGTCATGTTGTACTGGATTGTGAGCAATGCTGATAGGCAGCCTTGTCGCAATATACACTCACGGACCCTAAGACCGGAAAGCCAAGCTCAGCAACCAACATCTTCAGCAAGAGCATCTCTCAAAAGCCATGCGCCATTGCCCTAAACTCTACTTCTGCACTGGATCTGGCAACTACAAGTTGCTTCTTGCTCCTCCAGGTAACCAGGTTGCTGTTGTAATCTTGGATCGTAACCAGGATAAGAGATTAGGGTTAGAGATGGAAGAAAGGAGAAATCGTGTAGAGCTTAGAATAACCAACACGATTTCACCCAATATATATATTAAGTGAAGTTTTACAATATTACAAGGGCCCCCAGTAGAATATAAGATATTACAAGTAGGTCCCTGACAACACTCCCCCTCAAGCTGGTGCGAAGATATCTATCATGCCCAGCTTGGATAACAGGTGCTCTAAGATCCCTTTAGTAACACATTTAGGTAACACATCTGAAACTTGATCAGCAGTATGGACATACGGTGTGCAAATAAGTCCCTGACCAAGCTTCTCTTTGATGAAGTGACGGTCTACCTCAATGTGCTTTGTCCTGTCGTGTTGAACTGGATTATGCGCAATGCTGATGGATGCTTTATTGTCACAATACAGTTGCATAGACCCTTTGACAGGACATCTGAGCTCACTGAGCATAGTCTTCAACCATAGAAGCTCACATACACCATGAGCCATAGAACGGTACTCTGTTTCGGCACTAGAGCGAGCGACAACTGGTTGCTTCTTGCTGCGCCAAGACACCAGATTACCTCCGACATACGTGCAGTACCCTGATGTGGAACGTCTGTCAGTGACTGAACCTGCCCAGTCAACGTCTGTATAAGCTTCAACTCGCAGGTGTCCATTCTTACTAAACAGGAGACCCTTCCCTGGAGCCCCCTTAAGATAGCGTAACACTCGGTGTGCTGCCTCAAGATGTGGAGAGCGATGGGCATGCATGAACTGACTGATGACACTAACTGCGTATGCAATATCTGGTCGTGTCAGCAAAAAGTAGATGAGACGCCCAACAAGTCTCTGGAACTGGCCTGCATCATCAATGGGATCCCCATCAACAGGATTCAGCCGATGTTTCCGGTGATGGCCGTGAACATAGCAAACACAACCAAAGACCTTAGGTGGAATGGAGAACACGGGACATGAAGGAAACAGGAGTGAAAGGGGAGACTTCGACCCCAAAACACGAAAGGGCATCCGATTTATCAAGTAGGATGCCGTCAACACAGCGTCAGCCCAATAACCCTTGGGTACCCGAGTACCAAGAAGAAGTGCCCTAGCAACCTCCAAAACATGGCGAGGCTTTCGCTCAGCGGTCCCATTCTGTTGAGGTGTATCGGCACATGAAGTCTGATGAAGAATTCCATGCTCCTCAAAGTAGGAGCCAAGGCCACTGTACATGTATTCCCCCCCATTGTCAGTGCGTAGGACTTTTAGGGTGATGCCCAATTGATTGCACACCATTTTATGGAAGGTCTGAAAGATAGTATGCACCTCATTTTTTTATTTCATAAAGTAGATCCAAGTGTAACGACTGTAGTCATCCACAAAAACCACAAAGTAGCGAAAACCAAAGATAGAAGTGGTGGGATTGGGTCCCCAAACATCAGAGTGCACAAGCTGTAAAGGAAATGCACTTTTTTTATTACTGGTCGAAAAAGACACCCGACATTGTTTTGCAAGTACACAAGTTTCACAGTTGAACTCAAAAAATGGAATAGATGCAAACTGAGGTAACAGACTCTTCATGACTGAAAGCGGTAAATGACCTAGCCTGTTATGCCATCGCATTAACAAGTCTTTATTAACGCTAGAACTACTGACATTGGCACTAGACTGTTGTGCAACAGAATATGAAGTCGACTGGCTATCGAGCAGGTACAATCCAGCATCCTCACGACCACTGCCAATCATCCGCCTCATCTCCAAGTCCTGAAAAACACAGTGAGTAGGAAAAAAGGTAACACTGCAGTTTAGGCTCTTAGTAAGATGGCTAATAGAAAGCAGGTTAGTGGTGAATTTAGGAACATGAAGTACAGAGGATAAAGACAAAGTAGGTGTGGCAGAGATAGTGCCCTTCCCTGAGATAGATGAGAAGGTGCCATCGGCCACGCGGACCTTGCCTTACCCGAGCAGATATTATAGGTGGAGAAAAGGGATGGCATACCAGTCATATGATCGGAGGCACCAGAATCAATGATCCAGGAAGGACCAATGGGTGCCGTAGACACATAGTGGGTTGAATGGGATGTAGGTGGGGAAGGGCCATCAAGCTGAGTAAGTAATTGTCGAAGCCTATCAATGTCCATGCTAGAGAAGGTGTTGGACTGCCTAGAGGAAGGGGTCACATTAGAGGAATCTTGACTGGTGGCATGAGCGACTAAGGTTCCATGTTTGCTACCAGAGGGCTTCTTTGAGGAGCCTTGCTTCCCCCCAAAGAACTGTGCGGGACGACCATGAAGACTCCAGCAGGTCTCCCGAGTGTGGCGACGCTTGCCACAATGATCACATCTGAGTCGATCACGATCAACAAGAGCCCCATCCTTCTTAGATGTGGGTTTGCTCAATTTCTGAGTGGCCAAGGCAGACTTCTCAGATAAAGGAACATCAGCATCTGTCTTAGAGCTCATGGCTCTCCTCCTGCTATCCTCGCTCTGGATGTAGGAGTAGACCTATGCAATGGTCGACGGCTGTGGATCTCTGCCCAAGATGTTGGCTCGAACCTGCTCATAGCTCTGGTTCAAGCCGCCAAGACACTCGAGTATGCGTCCGCGCACAATCATCTTCTGGAACTCCGTAGCATCCTTGGTACATGCAGGGGTGTAGGTCTGGTAGTGATCTACCTCTTCCCCCTTACTGCGTTACGCAGCGTAGTAGATCCCAAAGGAAGATCGCCTTGCTTCAGATGTGCTATCTCCTGCTGAAGTTCATACATCCTAGCAAAATTCCCATCTTCAAAGTAGGTCTGAGATGCAGTGTCCCATATATCCTTGGCAGTCGGGAGAAAGAGGAAGCTTGTGCTGATCGATGGATGCATGGAGTGAAGCCGCCATGACATGACCATCGAGTTTTCCGCTTCCTACTTCTCCAACGTGGCATCGGAGGAATCAGGTGCAGTGACGCGTCCAGTGATATAGCCGGCTTTGCCTCGTCCGGTGATGTACATCTTGGCAGATTGAGACCATGCGAGGTAGTTGGTCCCGTCGAGTTTCACCGTAGTGATCTATAGGCCCGGGCTGTGATCACCATGACTTCCCAAACTGGGTGGGGCAACAGTGATCTCTGACTTGACAGAAGATGACTCCTCAAATGTACTCATGGTAGTAGGGAAGACTTTTCTGATAAGAAATCACCCGAACTGCTGTTGCGGAGGTGATTCAGACCTTTTTGGAACAACTCCTTTATATATTTCCTATTGGAGAAAAAAACACCCGCGGGAAACTTGTGAATGGTTCCGAGGACCTAAAAAGGTTCCTGGATAGGTGCGGTAGCACTAGGGAGAGGTTCTGGGCTCCTCTGAGACCTGCGGCTAGGTCCAGAGGGTCTTCTCTGACCTTTTGGAAGGGGCGGCTAGGCTTGGTGGCTCTTCTCCAGCCTTCTGGAGTGGGCGGCTATGCCTGATAGCTCTTCTCCAAGCTTCTGGAGTGGGCGGCTAGGCCTGGGAGAACTTCTCCAACCTTTTGGAGTGGGCAGCTAGGGTTTCAGACTCTTTTAAAGCCTGCGGCTATCCATGGGAGATGATCTCCTTCTTTGGAAAGCCCTTCGCATCGAATTTCGCAATCCCTAAGGTCCTTCAGACCTCTAGGATTGAGCCATGGTTACATAACCATACTCTGATACCATGTTGTAATCTTAGATCGTAACCAGGATAAGAGATTAGGATTAGAGATGGAAGAGAGGAGAGGAGAAGAGAATTGGGGGAAGAGGAGAAATCGTATAGAGCTTAGAATAGCCTACACGATTTCACCCAATATATATATTAAGTGAAGTTTTACAAAATTACAAGGGCCCCCTGTAGAATATAAGATATTACAAGTAGGTCCCTGACAACAGTTGCCTCCTACTAAGGTGCAATAGCCTGAGGTAGATCTCTTGTCATCCTTGGCACCAGCCCAGTCTACATCAGTGTATGACTCTACTCTCATGTGACCATTCTTCTTGAAGATGAGGCCTCGTACAGGGACATACTTGACATATCTCAATATCCTGTGTATTGCCTCTAAGTGAATCTCCTTAGGAGAATGCATATACTGACTGATAAAGATGACTGCATAGGCAATGTCTGGGCGAGTCAAGGAGAGGTAGATCAACCACCCAACCAATCTCTTAAAACCCCCCACATCCTGTAAAGGCGTACTACTCGAGTCGGCCAACTGGTTGTTCTGTTCTATATGAGTCTCTACTGGCTGAGCTGCCATCTTGCCAGAGTCCTTCAATAGATCTAGGACGTACTTCCTTTGTGAGATGAAGATCCCTTGGCTGAATCTTGCAACTTCTATGCCAAGAAAGTACTTGAGAAGCCCCAAATCCTTGGTCTCAAATTCCCCTCCTAGATGATACTTTAGCTTGGTCACCTCTTGTGCATCATTCCCTTCCCTGTCAGAATGATGTCGTCAACATAGACGATGAGGACAATAGTGCTCTTCCCTAAATGCTTCACTAATAGGGTGTGATCGACTTGTCTTTGAGTATAACACAGCTTCTTCACTGCTAGAGTGAACCTCTCGAACCAAGCTCTGGGAGATTGCTTAAGCCCATAGAGGGCTTTCCTCAGTCGACATACCTTGTTGCCATCTCCTGGGGGGGTGAATCCTGAAGGAGGCACCATATAAACTTCTTCATGCAGATCACCATGAAGAAAAGCATTATTCACATCCAACTGATGCAAATTCCATGCTTGGTTTGCTGCCAAGGACAACAATACCCTAATGGAGTTCGTCTTTGTCACAAGTGCAAAGGTTTCCACGTAGTCAATCCCATATGTCTGAGGTACCCCTTGGCTACCAATCTAGACTTGTACTTCTCAACTAACCCATCTGCCTGATACTTTACTGTGAACACCCATCTGCACCCAACCGGCTTGTTGCCTCTTGGCAAATCGACAAGCTCCCATGTCTTATTCTTGTCTAAGGCACACATCTCCTCGACCATAGCAGTTTTCCATTAGGGATGTGCCAACCCTTCTGCCACAGAAGAGGGAATAGGGATAGTGGCCACAGAAGTAATGAACGCCTTGTAGGAAAGAGACAAGGCATCGTAGGAGACAAAGTTGCTCAAGGGATGTTGAGTACAACTACGGGTGCCCTTTATTAAAGCAATGGGAAGATCAAGAGCACACACATCAGTGGAAGAAGAAATGACAGGAACAGAGGTGGAAGAGATGTTACCTGGATCCGAGGATGGAACTACTGGAATTGGATCAGCAGGGGCTTTCCCTCTTCTACGATAGACTTGAAGCTCCCCCTATGCCCCAAGAGCACTATCAGACACACACCATAGTAGGTTGAGTAGGCCGCTCAAGAGGACAAAGATCGGACCTCTCTTCACTACTTCTCTCCCCCTGAAGAGAGGTAGGGGAAAAATAGAATGTCTCCTCGCGAAATGTGACATCCATGGAAACGAACTTCTTGCCTGTCAAGGGGTAATAACACTTGTACCGCTTGTGAGTAGAAAAGTAACCAAGGAAGACACACTTAAGAGCTTTAAGATCCAACTTGTTGCAATGTGGACCTAGAATGTGAACAAAGCAGACACACCCAAGGATACGAGGGGTGATAGGGAACAAGGACAAACTAGGAGCAAGAACCTGAACCGGAGACTGGAAGTTGAGCGCACGCTAAGGCATCCGGTTAGTCAGGTAAGCAATGATCAAAACAGCATCGGACCAATAAGAGCTCGGGACATGGGCACCGATCAAAAGAGCTCGAGCTACCTATGTCAAATAACGCATTTTCCTTTCAGCCACACCATTCTGCTAAGGGGTGTAGCTGCAGGAACTCTGATGGCAAATCCTATGATCAAAAAATACTGCTAGAGACCTCCAAACATATACTCTCCACCTTGGTCAAATCAAAGGACCTTGATGGAGGCACCATATTATGTTTGGATCATCTTATGAAAACCCTTGAAGATGGAATGAACTTCATCTTTGGTTTTCATGAGATAAACCCAAATACACCTTGTATGGTCACCAACGAAAGTAACAAAGTAACAGAAGCCAAAAATAGAGGAAACAGGGGAAGGACCCCACACATCAGAATGCACAATATCAAAAGAACTGACACTTTTATTACCTCTGGATGGATAAGTGGATCTACAATGTTTGGAGAGCTCACATGTCTCACAATGTAACTCGGAAAAAGAAACATAAGTAAACAAAGTAGGAAATAAGTGTTTCAAGTATTGAAAGAAATATGCCCCAGACGAGCATGCCAACATATAACAGAAGCTAAACTACTACTAAAACTATGAGACTATAGTGTTGTGGGCTCAGAAGTACGTCCATCCAGAAGATAGAGGTCATCGGCTTCACGTCCAGTGCCAATCGTCCTCGTTTCCAAATCCTGAAAGACACAGGGTGAAGGAAAAAAGGTCACGCTACAGTTTAGCTAGTGAGTAAGGACACTCACAGACAACAAGTTAGAAGTAAAAGTAGAAACATGCAAAACAGAAGATAAAGGTAGCTGAGGAGAGGGAAGGATATTCCCTTTCCTAGATATGAAGATAAGTGCCATTTGCAATTTTAACCTTATCGGCTTATCCCTACCTGAACAAATAGAATAGGTGGAAAATAGGAAAGGCATACCCGTCATGTGTTCCGAAGCCCCTGAATCAATGATCCCAGAGGGACTAGAGGAAGGTATGGACACATGATGGGCAGGTCTAATGTTACCTGACTGAGCAAAGGAGGTCGAAGGTGTTGCAGAAGGACCATCAAGCTGACTGAGCAAGCATCGGAGAGTAGCACTCTTGGCAGCAGAAATACCAGCAGTAGCTACCAAAGGACTAGGCTGTGAATCCTGAGAAGGCACGAAAGCATCCAAACTAGCAGTATGAGCCCCAGAAGCCCCAGAGGATGCTGGCTGGCTGGGTCAACCATGGAGCTTCCAACATCTATCCTTCACATGCCCCAACTTACCGCAATAGTCACACTTGGGCCTCTCCCTCTGAGACTTCCCAGACGTCGTACCAATAAAAAAATAAGACACGGCCGTTGCAGGAGGTTGAGAAGAGCGACCCTTCTGAGACTACTGCCACATGCTGCGGATAGAGGTGTAGTTTTCAACAAGTAACTTCTCCCCCTATCTGAAACGGGTGATACTCTCCTTCAACTAGAAGGCCCGGCCAGTGTTTTGTGTTTGAGACTAGGTCTTCTTAGTCATCTCTCAAACCTCTTGAGCCGCGACCATGAATAAGAATCTCCGGCTAATATCCTGCTGCATAGAGTTGAGGAGCCACGATATAACTGTAAGGTCGTCAGTCTCCCATTGTCGATATGTGGGATCAGTCTTGGCAGGTGCAGCTGTATCCCTAGTAAGGTGGCCCTGCTTCCCCCGGCCTCCAATAAGTAACCGGGCAGCCTGTGCCCATTCCAAATAGTTATTGCCATCAAGTTTGACTGAACTGATCTGCAATCCGGGGTTCTCATACGCCAATTGATGCACCGTAGACCCTCTTATGCCTCTGGAGGTTGCTTCCGAGCTCACATTGGACCTTGAGGGAATGTCCCTGCCAGATTCCGGAGTAGTCATAGCTATTTCGGACGATGAAGAACCAAGAGAAACCACACACATAGGCTGGAGAACCGAAAACAAGGCCATCGAAGGCCAAAAAAGCAACAAAAAGCCCTAAAAAGAGCTACGCAGAGTCCAAAGAGGGATGCAAAGGCAGAATATGCATCAAGGAGTGTTGATTAAACATCAGCAAGATCAAAGAAACAACCACAGATGGTTTCAAGTGCTGCTAAAAATTGCAGCCACAAGAAAAAAAACCAGTGAAGAAATCGGCGGTAACTATAGGGTGAAGATCACCTCACCGAAACTCCAATTCTCTATGGAACAGCACATGGATGGATCCGATGGGTTCCTACAATTGTAGGGAACCAAAAACAACCAACAAGGCCAAGAAAAAAAAACCTAATAGATCGGACAGAGCGATAGAGAGAAAACTCAATTTTTTTGAATATTCGGGTAGAACATCAAAAACACCATGATAGAGGCTCCAAAAAATTCTCCAAAACTCACCATAAATCCTATAAAATAGAGAACTTCCAAAAGGAGTTTCAGAAATTTCTGACAGACCTCGAAACCCGTGTCCAAACCTTGAAAAGTGTCCAAACCTCGAAAAGCGTGTCGTACGGCTTACGACAACAACATTACAGTACAGTGGAACATCAGAACTTCTCCGTCGATCTTCTCCGGCTGTGGATCTTAAATCTATGCTCTGATACCAAGTTGAAATGGTGATTAGGGTTAGGGTTAGGCAGTCAAAGAGAGAAGAGAGAGAGGAGAAAAGGATGTCATGTGTAGGTCACAATGACTATAAATCTGATTTATATAAAGGAGCTATTATAAAAGACAAGTCTACCCTTTATGTCAAAGGGGTATTAACATAATAACCAAACTACACTAAATACGCATAAAATACGTATCTGATAACATAAAGCTCTGGAAAATCAATCTAGAAAGAAGTATCCCCACACCAAGTATCCTCCCAAAATCTAATTTTAATACCGGATCCAACTCAGAACCGGATACCTCGTACGAATTCTTTCAATACCTTCTGAATGCCCCCCCACACACAAACTACAGCCATATGGAAGCCGTGCCAAACCGCTCTCCCCACCCAACTGTCAATTCTCCATACTTACCCGCCATAATTCTCCTCCACCAACTAGAGGTCTCAATTCTGAACCCCCACAGCCATTTGCCTAAAAGAGCTTGATTCATCACTGTTTCGCTTAATCCCCAACCCTCCTTTGGCCTTTATGTCACAAACCGAGTTCCAATCTACCAAATGAAATTTTTTGGTTTCCAAGCTATCATGCCATAGAAAGTCCCTTGTGTATGTTTCCAAAATCTTTGCCACACTACATGGGACCAAAAAGAGCGACATGTAATAAATAGGCAAACTCGATAAAGTGCTTCTGATCAACACTAGAGTTTACCCCCTTTGGATAGATATTTGGTTTTCCACAATATTAATCTCCTCTCGAAGCAGTCAATCACCGGATCCCATAACGCCTTGGATCTATTGGCAGCCCCGACACAGCTTCGAAACAACCTAATAAGCCTCTAAGGAATCTTACTTGATTGACTGAAGGGCCAAGGAATATAAGTGTATCATCTGCGAACTGAAGATGTGATATACACAAGATCCTAAGGTATCTCAAGTCAGCACCTAGCCGAGGTCTTCTATTCCAGAAGAATGGCCATATGCAAGTAGACGCGTACACTGATGCAGACTGGGCAAGTGCCAAGGATGATAGGAGATCTACTTTAGGGTATTGCACATTTGTTGGGGGCAATCTAGTCACTTTGCGTAATAAGAAGTAGCCTGTAGTTGCTAGATCCAGTGCTGAGGCAGAGTTTAGGGCAATGGCTCATGGCCTATGTGAGATGCTCTGGTTGAAAATGTTAGCTGCTGAACTTGGCTTTCCAGTCTAGGGGTCTGTGAGCCTATACTGTGATAACAAGGCCGCCATCAGTATCGCCTATACCCCGAGGTCCACACCTATGTTCTTGGGTTTGTGATGTTTGTGTGGGCTAATTACATAGTCCACCAAGTTGGTCTCTGCTTGGTCTAAGCCTCTATGGCCTTACAAAACTAGTTGGGCCACTAGAAACCCCAAATCTAATCTTGGCCCACATTATCCAATCTGAGTTCATGCTTATGTTCTCGCATTTAATCGTGTTTGGCTACTTATATGGCCCATAATGTCTACCCTATCCATCGTGTTACATACTGCATCTAAAAAATAGTGCTAATAGTATTGTGTCATAAGTGTCCCAAAATGGGTGGCATCAAATATCATGGTAGCCCCTAAATCCAATAGTCGAGCCCATGGTGTATACCACACATGGGATTAACTCCCGAAAGCAAAACTTCTCATGTGCACTTTTCCTTTTGCTTTTGACTTTTAAGGTTTGTCTTTACTTTTTGGGACCAATATAGTGTATGCCACACACCATAGCGGACCTCCATTCTCCATGCTAATTCCCTGTTATCCACAGTTTTTACTATTCTTCTATTTTCATTCAACTTCTCCTTTGACCTCTTGTCTTATTAGGCATGTACACCAAACATGGTGTGCGTACTTAACATCGAGTTGATCCCATATCTAGTTTTCTCCATCCTTTTATCTTTCTTTTCTTTTTACTTCTTACCTCTTGTGTTCGTAGGAAACAGCGAAGATGAAGAACATGGGGGGTTGCGCACGGCAATGGTGAAGCTTGCGATAGTGGAGATCCGGTGGCTCCTCTTCCCTTCCTTTTTCTTCATCTTTTTCTGATTTCTTTTCCTTTGGTGCAGCATCTTGATTGATTCGCCCCCACTCCATACTTGATTCTTTCTGATATTCCTCGATCAACTCACCACAAAGATCATCAAAATGTTTGATTAATATACAGAAAAATACAAGATAAATAGCACATAAAAGTATAAAACATAATAAAAAGACACTGATCTTATGTGGTTCATTGTCGGCCTCTTGTCGACAACTACTTCCACGAGAAAGCCTTTCAACGACTCAACTTCACTAAGCTAATCCATTCTACATATTACATCCTCTCACATTTACAAGAACTCTCTATCTTCTCTCTCTCTAAGCTTTTCCCTCACTAAGCTTATGCCCTGTGACCCCCGTGGTTAGACCTCCCAAAAAGGATCCCTCTTCCTTCTATACATTCTTCTCTATATAGGCTCTCCTCCGCCACGTGTCTATCTAAGAGCGTCTCTAGGGGTTTAGGGAACGATCTAGTGCTTCGAGGAGTATAAGTTCCAATATATCAGTATTTTGCCATTTTATGTACCCACGATAGGTTTGCACCAACGATTGATCCTAAGTTTGTATCATTTTCACTAGTGATGGATGAATTAATTGATCATATTTAAGTGCAGGCCCCTTGGTGATATTATTTGCACATGATAGTGTTGGTTGATGGAACTAAAGGGGGAGTAAATGCAAAACTAGAAGCATGGAATGATACCCAAGGTTTAAAATCTTTGCCTCGTTCGGCGTCTTGGTGAACTGATTGAATAAAATATCCCGACCAACACGAAATGACATAGTGGAATTGTTGACCAAAAATTTTACTTGAGCCAGCATTTTCAAACCAAGGATCTTAGCTCTCTTCGATATTTCCTTAGCATTGAGGTGGCGGGATCCAAGGAGGGTGTTAGTCTCTCACAAAGGAAGTATGTCACAGACTTGTTAGAAGAAACAGGAATGTTAGGATATAAGCCAGTTGATACTCATATGGATTCTATTCTCAAGTTAGATGGTGAACAGGGAGAGTTGTATAGTGATCCAAGTCGTTACCAGAGGCTGATTAAGAAGCTAGTTTATCTCACAGTGACTCGTCCAAATATTACATTTGCAATCGGGGTTGTGAGTCAGTTTATGCATGCTCCGTGCCAATCACATTGGGATACTGTGTATCATATTTTGAGTTAGTGCACCAGGTAAAGGCATGTTATATCGATGCACTTGAGTGTTACGATTTTTTGGTGCTGATTGGGCTACAAATCATTCTGAAAGAAGGTCCACTTCTAGGTATTGTACATTTGTGGGTGGTAATTTGGTCACATGGAGGAGTAAAAAGCAAAATGCGGTTGCTAAAACCAGTGCAGAGGCGAGTACAGGGCTATGGCTCACATTGTATGTGAAATTATGTGGGTGAAATCTCTTCTTCAAGATATGGGATTTGAGATTCCTACTTCTATGCATATGCATTGCAATAATCAAGTTGTTATCTTTATTGCTAGTAACTTAGTGTATTATGAGAGAACTAAACGTAAAGAAGTTGACTACTGCTTTGTCATGGTAACGGTCTTGAGTAAGACGATTGTGACTCCATATATTAAATCAGCCAATCAACTTGATGATGCGTTTACTAAGGCATTAGGCCGAAGTCCGTTTTCTCTATTATGTAACAAGTTAGGCATGCGTGATCTTTATGCTTCAGCTTGAGGGGGAGTGTTAAAAGTGTTTTGTTCTTAAGGGTATTATGGTCTTTTTATATTATGTTATGTACTTAAGTGATATCTATACACAGATGAGGAGGCCAAACTAGCTAAGTTCGACTCTTTATTTTCTCTCATATCTTCTCTTCTTCATCTTCTCTCTACTACTCCATCTTCTCTAACTTTACAGTTATCAATAAAAAAAAAGGCCGCTTGATCTTCTAACATTCCACTCCTTTTTAAACCACTCTAAAGCAATATTATTATATAGAAACCTTGCAAATCATAATGCAAAAGTTGCAAAATAGTATTTTCATGAATGACATTGTAGAAAAGTCTTGATGAGACAAAAATGGCTTGATTGGGTGTGCATACTCTTGTCAAAGCAAGCACATTCTTTTCTTTTTTTTTAAACCGAAGGTATCCGGGCCTCTTAGAGCACCCAAATAGTCCCCCCAGGCACGGGTGTACCCCCCTCCACACGCGCCAAGTAAAACCAGGGTAAATCCCCAGGGGGTGGCCCAAGGGAGAGAAATCAAGCACATTGTTATGCATCAATTTAAACAAGATTATGGAGGCAAGGCATATTAAATAACAAAAATATATGAGTCTCTTCTACGCTCTCTTTGGTAAGCTTCGCAATTATTACCTCTTCCTCACATTGACTAAAGTACAAAGCGATGAGAGTATATTGTATGTTTACTGAAATACTCACAAAAAACTTGTAATAAACAAGAAAAAACAATCAGAAAATGCAAAAAGTGAGCATACAGAGATGATATGGACATAAAATTTAACGCTAATAAACAAGCGAAATGATATTGAACCTACATCATGCATCTACCACAGTTGAAAATACATAGACAAGAAGTACAACAATACGTATGTTTTCTGAATCTATTCACAAATGTACACAAAATTAGGAAACTTTCCTTGATGAATAACTTAATGACAATACCTGGTTAATAAGGACACCATGCAATGAGTGAAAAGGGACAGAAACTGTAGATTTTGTGATACGAGTGCTGATATTTTGATCCAACAATATGGGGTCATAATGAACCCACAAACCCTTCTTCGTGCAGACAACTTGGGAAGACCATTTTATGAGATATTCATCATTCAGCATGACATCTTTCATCACGCTAAGAAGTTTATCCTGATTAACAGAATCAAATGCCTTGGACACATCACAAATGACAAAAAATAGACTTGGCATGGTCTTGGAACCACTCTTCAAACTAGAAAGAAATGGGCATAGCTTTTTGTAGACATCATTATAATCAAAAACGGATGACCCCAACTTCTCAGGATGTTTCATCTTTATTCCTTTTAGAACAGCGTATAAATCACGAAGAACACAATTCACAGGCTTGAAATAATCAAATTTCCCTGCTGCTCTTTTCCGCATTCTACTGAAGTGATCTTTCAAAGAAGATTTATGAAAAGGAATTTTTTTCTGAACAGGTACTTTTGATGGTGCTTTAAGATTTGCCAGTGCCCTCACTCCATTTTCTTTTGGACAAAATCTGACTTTAGAAAAACCAAATGGTCTTTTGCTAATAATCCTTCGGAAAGATGTATCATCCAGCAAACGGTAGCTATCTTTTTTCAAGCAGGCAATAGCTCTACTAGTCAGCTTCTCCCAAATTTGCTTCCGATAATAAAATATATCTAGTTTTCCAACCTCACTTTCTGTGACATAGAAGTTGGCCTGTACTATGGGCACTACTAGACATGAAAAGAACCAATAGATCCAAGATGCAAAAAGCTTATTTTTCAGAATAATTTTGGCATCACTGAATTCGCTGCATCCATTACAAATGTTTGCACCTTTTCCCAGCACATCTTTTGCCACATGAGTGCTCAAGTGGCAAGAAGAATGCTTATTAGATACGAAAAGAAAATTTGATGTTTTCAATCCATGCATACAT
The DNA here is from genome assembly GCA_035048495.1 of Euptelea pleiosperma. Taxonomy (NCBI): domain Eukaryota; kingdom Viridiplantae; phylum Streptophyta; class Magnoliopsida; order Ranunculales; family Eupteleaceae; genus Euptelea; species Euptelea pleiosperma. The sequence continues at coordinate 21,087,182 of CM068544.1, read as the reverse complement.
TGCTTTAGACAGAACTTTTCAAATTTTCGCAACCAGATAAACTTCGAAATATTTCTCCTTAAAGCTCTCCAATTAGAAGGAGCTCCGAGCAAATCTGGAGGAACTATACTCCTACAAACAGCCCATATAAATGAGACCACCTGATTTTTCAGACAATAAGACCCACTCGGCTCAAACTGATGATCACAGGTTCTCAGTGTTTTCTTGCAATATTTCTCTTGCTGTCTGCTGTCATGGCCATAAGATTTCTCCAGTGGCAGATTGCATTCTTGCTGAAACCCAGAATGTCCCTTCTCAGATAAATTTGTCCGTGATTCATTCCCCTGAAAGCGAATCATTTACATTACGGACACATAAAGAAGACTCTAGTAGACAATACCTACATATTTTGGAATATAATTAAAAAACTTAATATAAAATGGCTCTTGAACAAGTAGTATAGTTGATCCAACAAAAAACATACTAAGAAATATGACAATTAAGATTAAGAAATATGTGATGAAGTCACAGATTTTTTTTTCCTTTTTGTGATAAGTAGGAAGAGATTATTTATAAACAAAGAAAATTAGGCGGAAGGATCACTAAACCTCACCAATGTGTATATAAACATACATGAATCAAGCTCTCAGAAATAGAAGATAAGTGCATCACATTTTTTTTCCAAAAAGCTTATTGTGCAAATACCAATGGATGACTCAAATGATCTTCCATGAAGGAAGCTAACCTCAAGCATGGACCCAGCTTCTCCTTTCGCAAACGGTACCAATGATGAAATCATACAGTGCTTATCCAACAACTTTGAATACTGGCAACCACGGGCTTTGCGTATGAGACTCTTGAGCAACTCAAGAAGCGAGTGATATCTAATGAGTCAAGAAAAAACAATTAAACAAACAAAAGAAAAGAAAAAAGGCATGAAAACAAATAAATTGACCTAAATATTTAAGGATCAAAGAAGTGCATGCCTTGTTCATCAGTTAACAGCATGCAACCAACTCTGACAAGAAGTGTGGCATTTTGTCTATTTATTTTTCTTATCAATAACAACGAAAAATATAAGATTGAAAGAGAAGTACAATTTTAGAGACAAGCATTCGCAAATAAATAAATAAATACAAGACAAATACGAGGCAAGCCAGGACTAAATAACACCGTCCACTAACACTCCATAAACAACATAATTCCAATTGCTAACAAAATCTGTGTACTTGATATCATGGAATTCCCTCAAAATAGCGATCCAAGCTACCAGCATACCACCAATCACCTTACAAATCTCTGCCACTTCTTGAGTACGATCTTCAAAGATAAGGCTATTGCGTTCCTTCCAAACACCCCAGCAAATTGTACAAGGAAGGATCTTCCCAAGTGTTTTTCCACTTAAACAAGACTCCTCATATGGCTAGCAAGGGAAAACATCAATTATATCCCTAGGAAACACCATATTAAAGCTGAATAGGTTAAGGAAGAAAGTCCATACCACCCTGACAACCTTGCAGTGGATAATAGATGGTAAACGTTCTCCTCCGCCTTGCACAAGATTCACCTATTCAGAATCCATCTTTCGGTGATTTAGGTGATCAATTGTCAAAATCATGTCCATGACCATCGTCCAGATAAATGACTCCACTTCAGGCGCAAACGGGTTTCCCCAAATTAAGAATACCGGAGATCTCTCCCCTGAGAACCCTGTCATTTGGACATAAAATGATTGCACCAACAAGATGTCTTTCAAGTATTTCTCCATAAACGACTATCAACTGACTCTGAGAAGGAACAATCTCTTCAAGACGATTAAGAAACATAACATGTTGTCAGGGACCTACTTGTAATATCTTATATTCTACAGGGGGCCCTTGTAATATTGTAAAACTTCACTTAATATATATATTGGGTGAAATCGTGTAGGCTATTCTAAGCTCTACACGATTTCTCCTCTTTCCCCTATTCTCTTCACCTCTCCTCTCTTCCATCTCTAACCCTAATCTCTTATCCTGGTTACGATCCAAGATTACAACATGGTATCAGAGCATGGTTATGTAACCATGGCTCAATCCTAGAGGTCTGAAGAACCCTAGGGATTGCGAAATTCGATGCGAAGGGCTTTCCAAAGAAGGAGATCATCTCCCATGGATAGCCGCAGGCTTTAGAAGAGCCTGAAACCCTAGCCGCCCACTCCAAAAGGTTGGAGAAGTTCTCCCAGGCCTAGCCGCCCACTCCAGAAGCCTGGAGAAGAGCTATCAGGCATAGCTGCCCACTCCAGAAGGCTGGAAAAGAGCCACCAAGCCTAACCGCCCCTTCTAAAAGGTCAGAGAAGACCCTCCGGACATAGCCGCAGGTCTCAGAGGAGCCCGGAACCTCTCCCTAGTGCTACCGCACCTATCCAGGAACCTTTTTAGGTCATCGGAACAATTCACAAGTTTCCCGCGAGTGGTTTTTTCTCCAATAGAAAATCTATAAAGGAGTTGTTTTGAAAAGGTCTGAATCCTGCTCGCGTTGCTCGCAGGAGGCTTTAAAAATAAAAATAAGGTGATTTGCACCTCCACAGCAGCAGTTTGGGTGATTTCTTATCAGAAAAGTCTTATCTACTACCATGAGTACATCTGAGGAGTCATCTTCTGCCAAGTCAGAGATCATTGTTGCCCCACCCAGTCTGGGAAGTCATGGTGATCACAGCCCGGGCCTACAGATCACTACGGTGAAACTCGACGGGACCAACTACCTCGCATGGTCTCAATCTGCCAAGATGTACATCACCGGACGAGGCAAAGCCGGCTATATCACTGGACGCATCACTGCACCTGATTCCTCCGATGCCACGTTTGAGAAGTGGGAAGCGGAAAACTCGATGGTCATGTCATGGCTGCTTCATTCCATGCATCCATCGATCAGCACAGGCTTCCTCTTTCTCCCGACTGCCAAGGATATATGGGACACAGCATCTCAGACCTACTCCCAAGATGGAAATTTTGCTAGGATGTATGAACTTCAGCAGGAGATAGCACATCTGAAGCAAGGCGATCTTCCTTTGGGATCATACTACGCTGCGTTACGCAGCAAGTGGGAAGAGGTAGATCACTACCAGACCTACACCCCTGCATGTACCAAGGATGCTACGGAGTTCCGAAAGATGATTGTACGCGGACGCATATTCGAGTTTCTTGGCGGCTTGAACCAGAGCTATGAGCAGGTTCGAGCCAACATCTTGGGCAGAGATCCACCGCCGTCGACCATTGCACAGGTCTACTCCTACATCCAGAGCGAGGACAGCAGGAGGAGAGCCATGAGCTCTAAGACAGATGCTGATGTTCCTTTATCTGAGAAGTCTGCCTTGGCCACTCAGAAATTGAGCAAACCCACATCCAAGAAGGATGGGGATCTTGATGATCGTGATCGACTCAGATGTGATCACTGTGGCAAGCGTCGCCACACTCGGGAGACCTGCTGGAGTCTTCATGGTCGTCCTGCACAGTTCTCTGGGGGGAAGCAAGGCTCTTCAAAGAAGCCCTCTGGTAGCAAACATGGAACCTCAGCCGCTCATGCCACCAGCCAAGATTCCTCTGATGTGACCCCTTCCTCTGGGCAGTCCAACACCTTCTCTAGCATGGACATTGACAGGCTTCGACAATTACTTACTCAGCTTGATGGCCCTTCTCCACCTACATCATCCTTTGCTCAGACAGGTACATCCCATTCAGCCCACCATGTGTCTACGGCACCCATTGGTCCTTCCTGGATCATTGACTCTGGTGCCTCCGATCATATGACTGGTATGCCATCCCTTTTCTCCACCTATAATATCTGCTCAGGTAAGGACAAGGTCCGCGTGGCCGATGGCACCTTCTCCTCTATCTCAGGGAAGGGCACTATCTCTGCCACACCTACTTTGTCTTTATCCTCTGTACTTCATGTTCCTAAATTCACCACTAACCTGCTTTCTGTTAGCCATCTTACTAAGAGCCTAAACTGCAGTGTTACCTTTTTTCCTACTCACTGTGTTTTTCAGGACTTGGAGACGAGGCGGATGATTGGCAGTGGTCGTGAGGATGGTGGATTGTACCTGCTCGATAGCCAGCCGACTTTATATTCTGTTGCACATCAGTCTAGTGCTAATGTCAGTAGTTCTAGCGTTAATAAAGACCTGTTAATGCGATGGCATAACAGGCTAGGTCATTTACCGCTTTCGGTCATGAAGAGTCTGTTACCTCAGTTTGCGTCTATTCCATTTTTTGAGTTCAACTGTGAAACTTGTGTACTTGCAAAACAATGTCGGGTGTCTTTTCCGACCAGTAATAAAAAAAGTACGTTTCCTTTACAGCTTGTGCACTCTGATGTTTGGGGACCCAATCCCACCACTTCTATCTTTGGTTTTCGCTACTTTGTGGTTTTTGTGGATGACTATAGTCGTTACACTTGGATCTACCTTATGAAATCAAAAAATGAGGTGCATACTATCTTTCAGACCTTCCATAAAATGGTGTGCAATCAATTGGGCACCACCCTAAAAGTCCTACGCACTGACAATGGGGGGGAATACATGTACAGTGGCCTTGCCTCCTACTTTGAAGAGCATGGAATTCTTCATCAGACTTCATGTGCCGATACACCTCAACAGAATGGGACCGCTGAGCGAAAGCATCGCCATGTCCTGGAGGTTGCTAGGGCACTTCTTCTTGGTACTCGGGTACCCAAGGGTTATTGGGCTGACGCTGTGTTGACGGCATCCTACTTGATAAATCGGATGCCTTCTCGTGTCTTGGGGTCGAAGTCTCCCCTTTCACTCCTGTTTCCTTCCTGTCCTGTGTTCTCCATTCCACCTAAGGTCTTTGGTTGTGTTTGCTATGTTCACGCCCATCACAGGAAGGACAAGTTAGATCCGAAAGCCGTTCGCTGTGTGTTCCTTGGCTATTCGTCCACTCAGAAGGGATATCGGTGTTTCCATCCCTCTACCCGTCGTCGGTTTGTTTCTCTAGATGTTACCTTTTTTGAGAGTCTTCCCTTCTTCTCAGTTGATCGGACTTCTCTTCAGGGGGAGCTTGGGAGTATTGACGAGAGTCCGATACCTCCACAGGGGGAGATTCCTCAACCAGTACCCCTTGATTTGCCTGATGAGTCTCCTGTACCCTTGTCCTTATCTCCTACTGACACTGTGCCACAGGATCCGCAGCTGAAGACATATGCCAGACGACGTCAAAAAGAGAAACAGTCCACCATCCAAGCTCACTGCCAGGAAATCCAACTCGATCCAGGTAATCATGTTCTCAGTGATCCTCATGATGATATGTCTGTTGCTCCTTCTACTATCCTTCCCATAGACATTGATGTACCTATTGCTCATCGGAAGGGTGTTCGGAACTGTGTTACCAAGCACCCTATCTCTCACTTTGTTTCCTATCAGCAGCTCTCACCATCCTACAGGGCATTTGCTACTTCCCTATCCAGTGTCGCTCTGCCATCCGGTGTCTCAGATGCCCTTAGCCAGCCTCAGTGGAAAGCAGCCATGCTAGGGAGATGGCAGCTCTAGAAAAGAATGGTACTTGGGATTTGGTTCCATTGCCTAGAGGAAAGAAACCCGTGGGGTGCAAGTGGGTATATACAGTGAAATACAAAGCAGATGGAAGCATCGACAGGTACAAGGCCCGTCTCGTTGCAAAAGGGTACACACAGACTTATGGGATTGACTACCAAGAGACGTTTGCTCCTGTGGCCAAGATGAACTCAGTTCGAGTTCTGTTATCTCTGGCGGCAAATTTTTCTTGGCCCCTCCACCAGTTGGATGTCAAGAATGCCTTCCTCCATGGTGATCTAGAGGAAGAGGTCTACATGACAGGTCCTCCAGGGTTTAGTCCGACTGGGAGTAAGGAACTTGTGTGCAGACTGAAGAAAGCCTTGTATGGGCTTAAACAGTCACCAAGGGCTTGGTTCGAGAGGTTCAGTTCTGCAGTCAAGAAGATTGGCTACTCGCAGAGTCAGGCGGACCACACTCTTTTCATTAAGAGAAGTCAAGGTCGTCTTACTGCTCTTATTGTGTATGTGGATGATATCGTGATCACAGGAGATGACCCAGATGAGGTTTGTAAATTGAAAAAATACCTCGGCACAGAGTTCGAAATCAAGGATCTGGGAACCTTGAGATACTTTCTGGGCATTGAGGTTGCTAGGTCAAAGCAGGGTGTGTTCATCTCACAAAGAAAGTATGTACTTGATCTCCTTCGAGAGTCAGGAAACTTGGGAGTTAAACCAGCCGATACGCCTATAGAGCAGCAACATCGGCTAAATCTTGTTGATGGGGATCCCATTGCTGATACAGGCCAGTTCCAGAGACTTGTTGGGCGTCTCATCTACCTTTCGCTGACACGACCAGATATTGCATATGCAGTCAGTGTCATCAGTCAGTTCATGCATGCCCCTCGCTCTCCACATCTTGAAGCAGCACACCGAGTGTTACGCTATCTTAAGGGGGCTCCAGGGAAGGGTATCCTGTTTAGTAAGAATGGACACCTGCGAGTTGAAGCTTATACAGACGCTGACTGGGCAGGTTCAGTCACTGACAGACGTTCCACATCAGGGTACTGTACGTATGTGGGGGGTAATCTGGTGTCTTGGCGCAGCAAAAAGCAACCAGTTGTCGCTCGCTCCAGTGCCGAAGCAGAGTACCGTTCTATGGCTCATGGTGTATGTGAGCTTCTATGGTTGAAGACTATGCTCAGTGAGCTCGGATATCCTGTCAAAGGGTCTATGCAGCTGTATTGTGACAATAAAGCAGCCATCAGCATTGCTCATAATCCAGTTCAACACGACAGGACAAAGCACATTGAGGTAGACCGTCACTTCATCAAAGAGAAGCTTGGTCAAGGACTGATTTGCACACCGTATGTCCATACTGCTGATCAAGTTGCAGATGTGTTAACTAAAGGTGTTACTAAAGGGATCTTAGAGCACCTGTTATCCAAGCTGGGCATGATAGATATCTTCGCACCAGCTTGAGGGGGAGTGTTGTCAGGGACCTACTTGTAATATCTTATATTCTACAGGGGGCCCTTGTAATATTGTAAAACTTCACTTAATATATATATTGGGTGAAATCGTGTAGGCTATTCTAAGCTCTACACGATTTCTCCTCTTTCCCCTATTCTCTTCACCTCTCCTCTCTTCCATCTCTAACCCTAATCTCTTATCCTGGTTACGATCCAAGATTACAACATAACACACTCTAGAACCTCCATTCCTAAAAATGTTTTCTTAACACCAGGCACCAAACAACTTCCACATTCCTTCTCACAAAGTAATGGTTCACTTTAAGGCCCCTCAGAGGAACCAATCTATAAGATCTTAGACATACTTTGCATAATTTTCCAAACCCACTCCATTCACTTCCCAAAATATCACCAATCCTTATTTCGAAGGAAGCACCTTTTATGAAGTCCTCGTAAGTTTCCATGATCCCTTGCTAAACACCAAACCCATAGGATGAAGACACCTTGCTATACCAGTTCAAATTTTGGACCCCATATTTGTGGCCAATAATTTTCCATAAAGAATTCTCTTCCTTACTAGATGTCCAACGCCATTTACCCAGGAACGTAAAATTCATCCACTTTAGTCTACTAAACCCAATTCCCCCAAACTTCTTCGACCTACAAACCAACTTCCATTTAATTGTTTCTTCTTAGCTCCTCTTCCATACCACAGAAAACACCTCCGTATGTTTTGTAATTGCTTGGCGATTGAACTCGACATCTTGAATAATGACATGTAATAGACTAAAATGTTGTACAATAAGAGAGAAGAAAAGAGAATAGAGGAGAAAGGGTGAAATCGTGGAGGGCCTAATGAGCTCCACAATTTCACCAATATTTATAATATTGGAACCATTTGCATAATTAAAAAGACACCCCTGCAGAATTTAACAAATAACAAGTAAACCCCTGACAACATCTATTGCATTATTTTCGACAATCAGAAAATATACATATATATGAAGGGTCGGGATGAAAGTATAACATAGTCAATAAATTGGATGGTTAGAGCAATCAAATCAGGTTGGTCTTAAGCAAGGTTTAAAAAACGGCCATTATAACGAAAATAACGGCTGTTATAACGGATTCAGACCTACCCCGTTACGTTATGGACCGTTAAAACGCCCAAAAAATAACGGTCGTTATTTTCCGTTATAACAAAAATAACGACCGTTATTTTCTGGAAAATTTTGTGGAAAAAAACGGCCGTTATTTTTGGTTTTTCCGTTATATTCCGTTATTTTCCAGTTTTGAAATTCAAATTTTAAAATTCAAAATTTGAATTTCAGCACCATTTTTTCAGTCTTTTCCGTTATTTCCATTATATTCTATTATTTTCCATTTTTTCCCATTTTTGCCCCTGAGCATTTTTTTCGTTATAACGGAAAAAACGGTAAAGCCCCCCAGTCCGTTATACCGTTATAACGGTTCCCTTTAAACCTTGGTCTTATGTATACAATCTCCCATAGGTGCACCCCATCCCCCTACACGTCGCCTACATGTAAAGATATGAGATGGTAAATCATCCATACCCTACAAAGATATCCTCCAAAATATATTTATTTTGAATTATTAAATATAATGTTGTCAAATGCAACATTTTTTTGAAAACAAGTTTTTTTCTAAACTTTTTTTTTTGATCGGTAAAAAGATATATATTAAGCGGGGGCTGAGAAAGCCCCAAAAGGACTATACAAGCACAAGAGGAACCCAGCCAAAAAAGCAAAGAGGCGAGGCCCCAAGCAAAGCTAAACAAAAAAGCGACAGGCTAATACACTAGACGCTCCCACCAGAAAACAAAATCCTCAAATCTGAAACCTTGCAGCTCGGAAATGGCGGAACCCCAATGGAATAAAGTGGCCTTAATATTCATGAAAATATCCTCTAGATGGGCTTCTTTGTCTTCAAACGTTCGGCGATTTCTTTCTTTCCATAATTCCCAACAAATGGCATAAGGAGCGAGTTTCCACAGCATACAACCACTCAAAGAGAAGGCCTTGGAATGCCATCCGACAAAAGTGTCGAGCACAGATCTAGGGAAAACCCAAGAGATCCCAAAAAGGCAAAGGAATCGATTCCATATCTCCTTCGAAACACGGCAATGGATGAGCAGGTGGTTGGTGCTTTCCTCATCTCCCCGGCATAGGATACACCTACTCGGCATTTGAAATCCGCGTCTCCTTAGGATGCTTCTTATATCTTATTAAAGCATAACTTATCATTTTAGGATGCTTCTTATATCAATAATGATAATATATAGTATTGAAGGATGGGAAGATTTACATAAGAAGTGAAAATCATTCACAAAAGGAAAGAAAAAAACATATGAAAACTAACCAATTGATTAACTATTGGCCAAATCTCCCAAATGATATCTTGATACCTACAAAATAGATGCCAAGTATGATTAAGAGCCACCCGATAGCCTTTAAGCCTTGCAAGCCTCCAACAACAAAGGGTACAAGGAAGGATCTTCCATAGAATTCTCCCCCTAATACCAAAGTAACCAAACTGCCCACTAGACCAAAAGCAAAAATATCCCCGAGGTCTCTAAGAAAGACCCACTTAATGTTAAAATAAAACCAAAAAAAAAAAAACAGAAAAGCTCCATACTACCCTATCAAACTTGCAATAGATAAACAGATGGCTAACGATCTCGTTATGCTCTTTACACATAATACACCAATTCGCAATCACCATGAATGTTTAAAATTTTAGTCTCCTTCAGTGTCTTGGTAAGCTAACGAAACGAAATGTCTAAACATTGGAAAAGAAATGGTATGTCCCAATATACATTACACTAAATGAGTTTAATGCTTGATTAAGTTAAACCAAGGTGTTTATCTTTTATGTGTTATAAATGACACACACTATAAAATCAATGTTTAAATTACTTAGGTCTCTGGTGCAACCGTGCAAGACAATATACACTAATACCTTATTGGAATGAGACATTTCAACTTAGACGAAATGAGATTTTGAACCATGATTGCCAATCTACAGTGAATGAGTAGTCAACAGAAGATTTTGTCCAAGACAACTATCCAAATGAAGGAATCCACTCTAGGGGAACCAATTTTCCCCAAATTCTCTCCAATGGCAAACCTTCATCAGAAAACTTGGCCATCAAATCATACAAGGAGCACATATCTTTTGGATTGTCATGCTAAACATGATTCCTACTAAAAAAGAATGTGAATCCCTTCAGGATGATGATGAAAGGCACACTCCTCAATCACCCTTTTCGAAGAGGTTTCTATAAAAGATCGGGCACCAAAGAATCTTTTGATTTCTTCTAACAAAGTAACGATTCATCTTTTTCTTTTTCATCTATAATAGTTCATAGTTAGGCCCTTGATCAAAACCAGTCTACGAAGGTAAGGACACATCGCAAAGCTTGCCAACACACCATTCATTCATCCAAAATATTATTCCCCACTTGGAAACACATCCTTGTGGCAAAGTCCACGTGAATCTTCATAATACCCTTCCAAACACCCATCCCATATCCCTTTTGCAAATTCCTTATTGCTTTGAAATGCTAACCATGCTCCTTGTAGTTATGGGCAAGAATCTTGTTAATAGCCATTCATGCCAATGGTTCAAAATCTCGTTCCTTCTTGACTAAGACCTCTCGTTTTGGTAGGGTACCAAGACAATACGTAGGGAATGTATCATCTCGTGCCAAAAGCATAATTTGTGTACTAAAACTGGTTTAGAACTGTATTTTCATTGTATATGTATCTTTTATAACACATAAATGCTAAAATATGAATTTTTAGCCTAATTAAGCATTAAAAACAGTTTAATCTTATTAAGACAATTTTTTTCCATTGTCTCGTTCCGTCTCATTTCATCTCAGTTGAGACATCTCATTCCATCAACTTACCAAGACAACGAGACCTAACGATATTTTAAACCTTGTTCATGCATGCCCATGGTAAAGTATTCCATAATTGATTTGCATCAAAATGAGATACCATGGTTGGAACATGTAATGATATTTAGTTTTCTAGAGCATGTGAATGCTCTAAGCTAGAATTGTTTTTTAAAACATTTACACTTTACAGAGCCAAACTTCCACTCAAATGCATACGGGGTGTCTATGATGGTTGATACTCCACGATGATAAATAAAATAATATAGGAGCACAAAGACCACATTATCCAAATAAAAGCAGAAACTGCACGATATACAACGTTCACAAAAAGGCAAGAAATACCGCTTCCATAGCATCCCAATACAGTATAATAAAGTTCAGGAGTGTAATGTAGCCAAAAATATGTCATATGCTTTACGTACAGGCATGCAGATCCAGTGAGACAAAAACCACAGTTGTGGAAGCATGAAATAGATTGGGTACTTAGGCTTTCATCAGATAGACCAAAGATATCCTTCATGAGGAAAATTGCACCAGTATCGTTGGGCTTCAATGTATACAGTATGTCTGGAGATTATTAAGGTTATATCAGATAACAAACAGTGTGCAACAGGCCCCAATGATGTCATCACTCTCAAGTCAGGGCACATTTTATCAACAAAAGCCAAAACCAAAGCAATTTTAAATGCACTCTCATAGGGATGTATAATTTGGAACTTCCAACTTCAGCAGATAGCTTTGAAAGAAGTAAAGAACTGAAAGAAATGCGGAAGTACAATTTGTTGCTTTACGATGATTCTATGAAGAATGGTGATAACAACAATAGAACAATGATCTGTGTTAGAATGAACAGAAAGTGCATCAGATATATAGATATGCAACAGAAATATGTAAACAATGGGAAAAAGGATACGATTCCTTGGAAAAAGAGAGGAGACATGGTCAAATTTATAGAACATGGATTTTCTGTTAATTTGTGCCTGGCTTGCAAACTTTTGTGGTGCTTGCAGCATCAAACAACAGAAGCATTGTGATACCATCTGCAGATAGACCAAATATTCAAATTCCATCACCAGGAAATAAATAATAACACTTGAGTGAAATGATTTTACCAAAACTCATGCGTAAGATTAACTATATTATATACAGAATGATTCGTGATGCATGAAGAATAAGTTTGGATAGAAACTCCCCACAAATAGATACAGACAAGAACAAGAGGATTTTCAAAAAATTATACTTATTTTCCGCCATACATTGGCTGATGGAAATGACACCTAAGATTAGAAAATGAACTAGGAAATATGCTTCACAGTATCATTCCGTATCGAAATGTCTCAAGCTGAGACGTCTCGGTCTTAAGGGCTGACCAAAACCATACGCTGGGTTTGTCTCTTTGAATCAGCCATCTCAGCCAAGACATCTCATTTTTTCAACTGACTGAGATGTACGTCAAGATTGAGACTTCAAACCATACTTAGAAACCCACCAACAAAAGGAGAATTTTACAAGGACCAAATTATACATGAACTCTCTAGGACGGGATCAAAGCAACTCGTTTTATGAAAATGGCCTAGAGCACCTGAGCAACTGCATGACATTCTCATATGATCCTGTTACTTGGTTATCATAGAGACCTCTCAAGAAAGGACGAAGGGGAAAGGAACTTGATGAAGCCAGATTGGAAAGTGTGGTTCACGTTCTATGGAAATCACAAGAAGGAAGCTCCAGCTCTTATTAAGGGAAAATCCCAAAGTTAACCGCTCTTAATAGGAAATATATTAGACATGATGTATTGGAGGGAAAAAAGTAAAAAAACAAATACCTCTATTCTATTAAATATAAGGGCATGTTTGGATCGTCTTTTTTTCCCCAAGAAAAGATACTTTTGAATGTTTTTTCGTGCAAACAAATCTTTTTCCGGTGCCAAATTGATGAACCAAACAGGCACTAACATTTATTAAAGCCAATTTCCTCAACAGGGAAAATTAACAGCAATGCAATAAGGCATGCAAAAATACCTATGTTAAGCTTAAAGCTAAAAGAAGATAATAATTAATCATGGAGATTGGATAGGTTTACCAAGCATGCGCACGTAGCATTAACAGACTTACTAGCACTTACATGATCACTTATGGAACAAGTTTAAAATCAGAGGACGAGCTTTATTTTTTCTTTATTTTCTTTTTTTACAAGGAAAAGTATATATTGGATAGGTCTTATATCTGAGAGCAGTTTGTAGGCACATTGCAGACAGAAACAACAATTCAGGTTCGAAGGTTCAACATCATAACATATGGGTCACCAGTTTACCATTTTAGAGTGAATCAGAAGTGTATTGGAGCTCTGTTGCAGCTTGCCAGTTAGGTTCTCTTTATCATTTCCAGTGGTGATGCAAGTGGCCAGCACATTTTCTTCTAGACAATTCAATTGCCTACGCTTTCTGCGGCGTTGCCAACTAAATGGTCTTAAATGCTTCCTGGACTTGGTATTATCCTTGACTGAGTTTTGCTTAAGTACCCCTTTTGAGTTCTCTTCCTCATTACAAGTTTTTAGCACATTTCCTTCGGAAAAACTCATTTGACTGTGTTTTCTCCGTTGTTTCCAACTAATTTGTCTAATACAACTTCTGTGATTACAACCAACATGGCAAGTAACAGAACGTAAGGGATTATCAAAACCCAATGAACTACCAGGTTGCTGGGCAGAAATAATGATGTCCGAGTTGGATTTGTCTTCATTATCAGTTCTCTTCCTCTTTCTTGGGGTCCCTGTCAAAAAGGGACAATTCAATATTACTTCCATCAAATTCTCCGTCTAACTTTATATAGTACCAAGGTATTTCAATTTTGGGATTTATTTCGACAAGCCTGGAGATGAAAAAATTTTGTCAAAATATTCCGACCAGTGTAAAATAATATATTTTCGTGGAAATGATGGAAATATTGTGGAAATGTTTGTGAAAAATTTAGAAAATAATAAAAGAAGCCTGAAAACACACTCAAAAGCCATCAAAGCATAATATATAACCATATGAAGAGTGGAAATGAATGACTATAACGTTCTGTAACATGTTGAAGTAGGTATCTAAGAGTTTGACTACTAAGAACAGCTATAATAACAAATGGAAATGATTATAACCATCAAATATTCTCAAATTAATTTCATTACATCAAAATGTATCTTCAAATACCCATAAGAAAGTCACAATCAAATATCCCTAATATTTGGGGTCAACAACATGAATCCCATTTTGTTATTTAACTCATTATTCTTTGTTTGGACTACCAATGTAGACAAGATCTTGACTGTGGACCACTTGAATAGCAAGGGGAAGATGATACCAAATAGATGCTCTATGTGCAAGTCCAACGCCAAGTCAGTAGATCATCTACTGATCCATTATCCCTTCACATTCTCCATTTGGCATATCTTTTTCTCCCATTTTGATGTCGCTTACGTGATGCCGGGGAAAGTGATCAATTGTGATCCAAAGGAAGTGTGTTGGAGATTTTCAAAGGAAGGCGGAGATTTCTATGGCGAATCCTTCCTTTTGCTATCATGTGGGCGATATGGAAGTAGAGAAATTCTCGTAACTTGAAGACATTCTAAGGGTGGTACTGAAAGTTAAGGCTCTTTTATATCTTTGGTCCTCCTCTTCTTTTGAGTTTAGAGGTTGCTTTTTTATGCTTTCGTTTTTAGAGGGGAAGAGATGATGGAAGGGATCTTCTCCCTCGTGATTTGTATATAGCTTTGTTTTAGGGTCCTTCTGTAGAGGCCCTCTTAGGTTGTCTTCTAGGGCTTTCCCCGTTTTTGTCAAATATACTTCTTACTTATCAAAAAAAAAAAAGTTAAGATTACATGTTGTCAGTTCTCAAACTCACAACATGTGTGTGTATTGCACATAATGCATACATATGTGTTAATGTGTGTGTCATACACCCTACAACCTAGATTATTAATTAGGACATGTTTAATTAACCTAATGAACATAATTAATTATTTAAGAGATAACTTGCATGCCACATAAGCTTAGGAATACTTAATTAATTGGCATTAAGTAAGCTTCTTCATCATTATTAGGTAATTAAGACATAATCTATAAATTCCATAACATCGTCCTCCCACCCCCTTTAGCCTTTTTTTTTTTTTAGCAAAGCTCCCAAACCTCATGACCGTACGACCCCCTCCCATATTCTCTCTTTGATTGCAATTTGATTTCTTTTAAAACACCGCATTAAATTCCTAATTCAAATTTTTTTGATAAGGGTAAAGCTAAATGATCGACAACAAGATACGGGGCTTACAGAGGTCGAGAAGACCTACTAAAAGCCGAGAAAAGCCTTAAAAAACAATCCCCAAAAGAGAGCTCCAGGGAAAAACCCAAACGTCAATCCCTAGAACAAAGGTCCATACAAAAGACAAAGTCGTCAAAGTGTAGCCCCCTACATTCCGAAAACATCCTGGACCATAAAAACAATAACCCCTTAATGTTGAGGATGATCGTAGCCATATCTACGCTCTTGCCTTAAAACACCCTTAAATTCCTTTCTCTCCAGAGTCCCCAGACTATGGCAAAAGGCACCATCCTCCAAAGAATGTTTCCTCTCGAAGAGAAAACCTTGGAACGCCAGCTGAGAAAAAGAGCCAAGAGTGATCCCGGCATCACCCAACTCATCCCGAACTCATAGAGGAAGGAAGACCATACCACTTTCGCCATGTCGCAATGTAATAGAAGATGATCGATTGTTTCTCTAGCTTGTCGGCACATCCAACAATAGTCTATAATAATGATGTCTCTGGATCACAAATGGTCCACCGACAATATCTTGTCCATAGAAGCTTCCCAAGTAAAAAAGTCACCTTGGAAGGGACAATCAAACTTCATATTGAGGAAGCGGGAAAGGTAGGCCCTATTGAAGAGTGTAGAAACTCAGAGAAGGAATGAACCGAGAACAATATGCTTTTAGACCAAATCCACACCCATTTATCCTGACCCGAGAGAAGGAGATGGACATCGTGCAAACGAAGAAGAAGTCTAGATAGGGGCTCAACCTCCTAATCATTAAGATTTCTCCTAAACCTGAAATCCCACCCTACAACATCTCTCCAAGAAAGAGCATAGTCCTGGATGGTCCAATCTTTCCTCTCCATAAGAGAGTAAAGCTCCAGAAAGTTGACATTGAATGGTGCCTCCCCACACCATAGGTCCTCTCAGAATCTGATTTTGTTACCTAATTACACCTCAAACCGAACTCCCTTGTCGAACTCTTCGATAGTCTTAAAGATACCCCTCCACACACTGCAACCATACGGGGTGCGGATAGTGAAAAAGGACATATAGTAAATCGGTAAACTAGAAAGAGTGCTTTTGATAAGGACCAGTTTGCCCCCTTTGGATAGGTATCTAGATTTTCATTTTGCCAACTTTCTCCCAAAGCACTCAATAACAGGCTCCCACAGTGCTTTCGATCTATAAGCATTCCCGGGTGGAAGACCCAGATACGTAGACGGTAATTTATCTACACTGCAATTCAAGATGCTAGCCAAACCTGAAATATCCTCCACCTCTCCCACACCAAACACTTTGCTTTTAGACAGATTGACTCTAAGCCCCGACACTGCTTCAAAGCAACAAAGGAGACCTCTGAGGAACCTCAACTGCGAAACAGAAGATCCAAGAAACACCAGTGTATCATCCGCAAATTGGAGATGAGAGATGGCACAAGTACCTGCGGTCGCCTCAAATCCCTCCAATTCACCTATAGCCATGGCTTTAGAGATCATTCTCCAAAAAGCTTCCACCACCACAAGAAACAAGTAAGGCAATAAGGGATCTCCTTAGCGCAACCCCCTAGAATTTTTGAAGTAGCCAACTGGAGAACCATTGATTAAGATAGAGAAAGAGGCTGAAGAAATACATTTCCAGATCCAAGACCGCCACTTGATGCCAAAGCCCAGCTTGCCTAGCAAGTAGTCCCAAAATTTCCAATCTGTGTGATCGTAAGGTTTCTCCACATCAATTTTGCAAACAAGACCCAGATCATCTAGTTTGGATCTGGAATCAATGCATTCATTAGCTATCAAACACCGTCCAAGATTTGTCGTCCTTCCACAAAAGCCACTTGAGCGGGAGAAATAACCAAGGCAACACCTCACGGATCCTTGTGGCAAGCATCTTGGCAATAATTTTATACACACTGCTTACCAAACTAATAGGTCTGAAGCTTGCAATGTCGACGGCCCCTTGGAAATTCGGAACCAAAGCAATAAAGGTAATATTAGAAGTAAAGTCTAGATAGCCCTCCTCTTGGAATTTTGACACAACTTTCATGAAGTGTTCTCGAACTGTCTCCCAACACTGTTTGAAGAAAGCTATAGTGAAACCATCTGGTCCAGGGGCCTTGTCTCCTGCCAGTTCAGATAGGGCAAGCAAGATCCCATCCTCAACAAAGGGTCTCTCCAGTCTATTCCTATCAGAACCAATGATCTGGTCGAACTCAAGACCATCCAACTTAGGTCTAGAAGTGGTTGATTCGGACTAGAGGTCTAAATAGAATCGCACCGCTCCATCTCTGATGATGTCTTCTTCCAGCACATTGCCATAAACCTTGAGTCAAGAGAGGTGGTTTCTCCTTCTATTAGCGTAACCACCTTGTGGAAGTATCTAGTATTGTTATCCCCTTCTTTCAGCCATCTAACTCTAGATTTTTGCTTCCAGCTAATTTCTTCCAACTTCACCGTGCGCTAGTAATCAGCCTTCAAATTCACTCTTCTCGTGCGATCCTCCAAAGACAAAGGCCCATCCTCCATCCTGTCGATCAACGCAATCTCCTCAAATACTAACCCTTTCCTCTGTTCTAATCTCCCAAACACCTCCCGGTTCCACTTCTTAAGGGTTTAGGGTTGCACCTAAACCCTAAACCCTTAAGTAGCCCCCGTTTTACCAGTAAATGAAAAAGACTTCAACCACTCCACCCTAGTCTTAAATTGGGAATCTTTTAACCACATGTTTTCAATAGGGAAGGGAAGAGGACGAGAATTAAAACCCCTACGGTCCAGAACTAAGGGAGAGTGATTGGAGGCTGGTTTCAGAATAGCCAGCAAAGAGACACCTTGAAAGTGATCTTCCCATCTGGGGGAAACAAGGAATCTATCCAATCTGCATAAAGTATGATGGCGCTGGCTGTTCGACCAAATAAACCTACCCCCACTCATTGGGAGGTCCATGAGCAAATGCTTGTCAATAAAGTCACCGAACTCCCTCATTCTTCTTGTACCCTCCCCTCAACATTCTTCTCATGTAAGTACCTGAAAACATTGAAATCCTCTCCAAGACACCAAGGATCATCCCAAAGGCCTGCAATGTCATCCAACTCTACCCAGAATTGATCCCGACCCATGCTGGCCGACGGACCATAAACTCATGTAAGGACCCAGGTGAACTGCTCCCCCACACATCTACATCTAATAGAAACTGTGAAAGCCCCTACCAAAACGTCAACCACCTCTAAGAATCTGCAATCCCAGATAAGGACAATACCTCCCGCAATCCCATATGCCAGGAGATCTTGCCACCCATAATCTGAGAAACCACAAACCTCACGAATCAAGAGTGTGTCCATCTTCTCCACTTTCGTCTCCTGAAGAACCAGCACATTCGCCCCCCCCCCCCCCCCCATCTCTTACACAAGCTTCTGACCACAGCCCTCTTGTCTTTATGACCCAGCCCGCGGACATTCCAAGATAAAATATTAAGTTTCATTTTGAAACTGGCTTCTCCTCCCTCTTCTACGGCTACCATAAAATAGGGTTCCCCTGAATTAAAAGGACTCGCCAACCTTTGGATTTCTCTGTGAACTCTGGGTGGTTTATCATAAGAGTTTGAACCTGACCTTGGCGTCCCTTCTCCCTGCCCCTTCTCCAAAACAATGACTACAGCTGGCACTACCTGACTCATGCTAGCCCCACCAGGAATATTCGAATCAACATTTCTCTTCCACAGTCCACCTTGTTGTCTGCCTGAAAGCTTTCCTCCCTGATACCATCTAAAAGTGAAGGTCTGGACAGTCTGTTATGTACACATGTATCAGCAGCAATCCCTAGGTTTGAAAATAGCAAATTCCTGGTCTCCTCTTCATGTCCAACTGTCGAAAGACCCAAAGAAACCCCCAGCTTTAAAATATTATATTTGAACCAATCCATAAGTTCCATATTATCCAAAGGGAGAATAATCTGAGGCCCTGAAATGCCGGGACAATCCCCCATCTCCTTTAGAGGCAGAATCACCATCTCCCCTCCCCTCCCCCCACCTTAGTCTTCTTACCGTCGATCTTGGAATCACAACGGTTACTGCCCTCCGCCATAAAACTGACAAAAGGAGGGATATCCAACACCTCTATTGTAACAGCAGCAACAGGTTGAGCAACAATAAACGAAACCACTGCACAACTCGAAGACTTAGCAAGATCGTCATTCCTAACCCCATTTTGATCAGAGCAGATCAAATAAGTCGGCGGAGTAGAACTCCCAACGAAAGGGGGCTCAAATTGATGACCCTATGAAATCGGCACCGTCGGTAGAGCATAGGGAGGGGAATGGGCAACCGAACGGGGAAAAAGATGAGGGGGGCTGAGGACTTACCTTTATCCAACAACCGCTTACTCGTTCGATCAACAACAGCAGGGCTGGAGGGGGAATTGCCTTGCAAGCTAAGAGTGATATCGTCTTTAAGCTGTACGAGAGAAGAAGCCCATTCCTTTAAACCACTCTCCACATACCTTGTTGTCTGAGGAACGACTGCTACTTCCCCTGGCTTACGTCCCTTGTAAGGAGAAACGAAGCTCTGGCGTTCGTTCGAAGAGGAACCAACAGCACAATAACCGGCATAATGATTATAGAGCGAAATGGGTCGGTTAAGCCTAGAAAATGATTTAAAACGACCCAAGTAACAAACCTTTGCCCCGACCCGAAGTCCGATGCTTAGCACCATACAACTTCCGGACCTGAAACCTGCTCCGTGTCCGCAAACCAAAACTCGTACTTGTGGCGACAAGCTGGTTTTGATAATCCACAACTCCATGCCACGTGGCGGGGCTGAGAGACCTCCCTCCAAGAGAGTAGTGGCTTCTAGAAATTCTTTTGAAATTTGAAAAATCACGCATCTTGACTCCCATACGAGACGAGCATGGAGCATATGCTTATGCCACGTTGTTAAAAGCCATAGGTTTGGCTCCTTTCGACCTATTAGAGGGTTCCACGAGGGAAAGCTCCGGTGGAGCAAAGCTCACCGTTCCCGTTGACGACGATGACGGCTGCCCCCCATCCCTTCCGTTTCCAATCAACGCTGGAACCATCGACAATCGATGCAACTCCTTCGCCCTAGCAGCCTGCTTCGAGTCGACCATGAAGACCTCCAACTGGACGACGAAAGAAACCCACCTGTCCAGAACGTTAACAGTTCTCGGAATGTCACCCAGACATCCTCCAACTTTTAATTTGGCTGCACCAAAATCTGCCCCATGAGAGAGCCGACATCTACTTCCATGAAGCCTCCTGTCAGCCTGTCGATGCACTCAAAGACTGCTTGGTTCCACAGGTGGGCAAGCCACGAACTAGAATCCAAATGGGGTCCTTGCGCTTTGATTTAGATAGAGCATTAACCGCCGACCACCATCTGCTCCCGTAGATAATGGCAGAGCCCATCCTAATGGAAGTCAAGTTGCAAAGGAATCTGAAGGTTACAGAATCCTCAACGAAGAACAATCTTTTCCTTTCCCCACAAGGAAACAGATAGAATAGAGATGACTTGCCAGAGATCCAAGTCGGTGCCACCGCAATGTCTTCCCCCGAGGTGGAGTCATCAGATCACAGGTTAATGCATACCTCCACCGACCAAAAGCATCGCTGGTCGATCCTGTATACCTGGTCACAATAGAGTTAGTTTTATCAACCAACGCAGAAATGCCGGAATCCTGGGACTGACCTACACTTCTTCTAGTTTCCAAAATAGTTGGAATCTCATTCTTGCTCCCAAATCACTGTACCTTTAGAGAGGTCAAACTATTGACCAAAGATCTCCATCCTCCTTTGCTACCTTGCGGAAAATAGAAGACGATGTTGCGCCCATAAGGAGTGATTTCTGAAAATCTAATGAAGCCTCCATTCACATTACGCTTCTCCTCGACAATGTAACATCTCCATAACTCCACTGTCTTCCTCCAAAGCAAGCTAGACCCCTTAGCTTTTAGAGCATCCCTGAAAACACCTTTCAGCCACTCCCCGATTTCTCCTGGGATGTCGGCCTCCTCCACCCATCGGCGGCCTTCTTCTCCGATACGACTCAACCTCCTACCACCCTTACGCACCTCAGCGAACTCAAACGCCTCAGCCTCCACAGTTACCCTGACCGTCATGATTCCTTACGGGTGTCCCACCCATTCTAGCATTAAATGTTTTTGAGAAAACTCTCCCTATGGCTGTCCTACAACCACTTTACCCTAGTATTTTATTTTTCTCTGCTCTCTTTTATTACATAAACCTATTAGGATTTGGGTTTTCCAAAACCAATTAAATCTCTTACTAAACATAAGCCTATTTAGCCTATCTATAGGGGATGTCCCTACCATCCATTATTAAATTTTTTTAAGGAGCTTCAGCATCTCTCCAATAGTGCTGGACGTACCCTCCCCCTTTACCCATGATCTCTCTCTCAAACACTAAAACCTCCATTAAAGAAACCCTAGGGTTTGATCTCCATAGATCCCACCCTACACCCATCTTTGTAGGGCTGATACACCCCTAGATTTACTTTTTGATTGTGTGCACATTAGTGCACCAATAGGGCAGGCCGTACACACCATAAACCCCTATTGAACACCACCAAGAAACCATCAAGAAGCCCTAGCCGATTTCCCCTCCTCTCTTTAGGTCTTGTACTTCTTAAAAATTCACACATTAATGTTACATAGAAAATCCAGTAACTAGGCATATTATTTGCCCTAGCCATGGGCACCATATTGGGTTCGTAAACCCTAAGTTCGATCTACGCGAAAAGCAGGAGATCAAGACAAGAAAGTATTTCGCGGTTAAATCGGAAAGTATATAAGGAAAGATCTCTCTCTCAATCTCTTGCTTCTATGGATGTTATTTTTAAATTATTATTTACTATATGCATGTGTTTATAGGATTAGGAAAATTATATGTTTTGAATTATCTTATAAAATCAAGTGTTATTGAAATTTTGCATCTCTAATTTGATATTGTCGCATGTGATCATTCATGTTACATTGACTTGATTATTATTATTTTGGTTGGAGATCCATTGGGGCTCACGTTTATTAACTTCATTACCTTTTTTGTGGGCTCGATTGTATCGTTATTGAGCTCGACCCCTTGGATACTTTCCTAAATTCTGAGAGCATGCCTGAAAAGCAATGGAGACATCCTACTCCCAATGGTGAAAAACCTGAAACACTCTTGGATCCTCATAGTGGAATTACGGCATGGCCTGCCCGTAGAAAACTCGCGTGTTTGGCCTAGCCATGCATTCTCATATTTATTTTGGATCATCGGGGTTATGGGATTTACCCGATGAGTCTAGTTATTCGATTATTGTTATTATTGATGCATATCAATAATATATATCAGTGTCAACGGCTTGCCAGAGTGTCGAAGATCAGCAAGAGTGGACCATTACAGGGGTGTATGGTCCTAATTCTGGTAGACTGAGCGAAGATTTTTGGAATGAATTGGATCTTGTCAGGAATAAGTGGGCTTACCCTTGGTGCGTGGGGGGAGACTTCAACGTTGTAAGATTCATTCATGAAAAGAAAGGCGGCACCCGTTGGGCCAAAAGTATGAAGGAGTTCAAGCAGTTTGTGGGGAGAAACGCCTTGTTAGACCTTCCTGTCAAAGGTCAGAAGTTTACTTGGTCCAATAATCAAGCTGAGCCAGCCATGTCTAGACTTGATAGATTCTTGGTTTCTAATGACTGGGGTGAGCTTTGCTCTGACTTATCTCAAGAGATCCTTCCATAGAGTAGCGGTATTCTACTTCTTTTTGGTGTTGAGGGGACAAGACTGAGCCGTCGTCGCGTTATTGTCTTTTCAGTCTCATCTTTTTTGGATGACTGTATCTATGTATCAGGCGACACAGTTACTTACAGACTATTATCACACTTTGTTTCTATTTATATTATGTTGATCATGTATATATGAGCAGCAAGGTTGGTTTATCTTAAACTCCTGTCTTTAATCATTAAATTGTTAATTAAGTAATTGGAATATAGATCTTAATGAATCGACTTAGTTCTGATCTGTTTTGTATACCAGAGCTTGAAGTTATTCTAATAGCTTCGGATCCTGGTATTCAAATGGTTAGGGATCAGTGAGGTTACCCACTCACCCTCGATTCGAGTATCGAGAATTGGGACGTGCCAAGTTTGATAGGTACTTAAACTGTACTTTTGTCACTCTTATTCCTAAGAAGGATGGTGCTGAGTCACTTCGAGATTTCCACCCTATCAATTTAGTCGGGAGCTCTTATAAGATAATGGCCAAGATTCTAGCCTCTAGAATGAAGTGATTGTTACGATTATTTCTCCATTCCATGGAGCATTCGTGAAAGGGAGGCAATTGATTGATGGCGTGTTGATTGCTAATGAATGTCTTGACTCGAGGATGAGGGATGGGAAAGGCAATATCCTTTGCATGGTAGACATGGAGAAAGCTTACGATCATGTCAACTGGGCATTCCTGGACCACATGCTTGAAAGGATGGGGTTCGGTGACAAATGGCGTTCTTGGATCAGCTTATGTATTTCTTCTGCCTCATTTTCTATTCTAGTCAATTGATCTCCAGCCGGTTTCTTCACGAGCTCGAGAGGTCTCAAACAAGAAGACCCCATATCACCTTGTTTGTGAT
The DNA here is from genome assembly GCA_035048495.1 of Euptelea pleiosperma. NCBI lineage: Eukaryota > Viridiplantae > Streptophyta > Magnoliopsida > Ranunculales > Eupteleaceae > Euptelea > Euptelea pleiosperma. Next base: position 21,063,359 of record CM068544.1, on the reverse strand, counting down.
TGTGGTCGAAACTTTAGGAAGAATGATGAGTAAGGAGGCTTAGGGTGGTTTTGTTGAAGGTTTCCAAGCGGGCCTAAATGGATATTCGATTACCCATCTTCAGTTTGCAAATGACACTATTTTCTTTTCAAATGCTTCCATAAGACAGCTCAAATATCTAAGATGTGTTCTCAGATGCTTTGAAGCGGTATCCAGTCTTCAGGTCAACCTTCAAAAAAGTAAAGTGTATGGAGTAGGCAAAGTTCCAAACCTGTCGGACCTGGCTAACTGCTTGGGGTGTAGTACTGGGAGTTTACCATCCTCTTATCTTGGATTGCCTTCGGGAGCTAGATACAAAGATAAAAAGATATGGGATCCTGTGGTAGAGAGGTTTAGCAAAAGACTGGCTGGGTGGAAGAAGAGGTATTTACCCAAAGGAGGTACAGTTACTCTTATAAAGAGTACTCTTTCCAGCATGACTATCCATTTTGTCCTTATTTACTATCCCAGTCATTGTGGCTCAAAGATTAGAAAAAATTATACGGGACTTCTTGTGGGCGGGAAAAGAGAAAACTCATAAGTTTCATCTGGTGAATTGGAATAAGATCTGTAGGCCCAAAGAAGAAGGGGGACTTGGTTTCATTCATTTTAGAAATATGAACATGGCCCTCCTTGCTAAATGGCCATGGAGTTTTGGCGAAGAGGCTAATAGCGTGTGGCGGACAGTGATCGGAAGCAAATATGGGGTCACGGAGTATGGGTGGGAATGTTGTCCTATCCAATCTCCGTATGGGGGTCAGTTTGTGATGCGGGATGACTAGAGATGGTTCCTCTTTTGTAGAGGGAGTCCTCATCAAAGTGGGCAAAGGGGACAAAGTCCGATTCTGGGAAGATAAATGGTGTGGGGAGACTCCTTTGAAAGAAGATTTCCCTAACTTGTTTGCGCTGTCTAACAGACAAGGAGCTCTTATTCAAGACTGTATAGTTTGTTATGAAGGCCAGTTGTCCTGGAATTTCGGATTTAGAAGGAACATTAATGATTGGGAGATGAATAGCCTTACTGCACTGCTAGAGAGGGTTTGTGCCAATCCCAGACTGTATGAGGATCCTGACAAGAGAACTTGGAGGTGGGAATCAAATGGGTCATTTTCAATTAGATCATTGTATGTGAAGAGTCTTCCTGGGAGTCAGGACGTTTTTCCGGTTCATATCATTTGGAAGCCCCCCATTCCTTCGAAAGTGAAGTTCTTCTTGTGGTCAGCCATCCAAGATAAGATTCTCACGGTTGATCATTTGATAAGCAGAGGTATGGTGATGCCTAATAGATCTGTGTTGTGCAAGTCTGAAGCATAGTCAGTGGACCATGTGTTCATCCACTGTAGTCTCACTATGGCAATTTGGCATACTTTCTTCGCTCTCTTCGACATACCCTATGTTGTGCCACAGCACGTTCCCGAATTGTTTCAGGGTGTGGATACAGAGTCATTCACTGGGAAAGGGCGGCTTCTCTGGCAGTTTCTCCCCTTCGCTATTTTGTGGGCCATCTGGAAGGAAAGGAACTCAAGGATATTTGAAGGCCTAGAGGAAGACTTCCCGGGTTTGATTTTGAAACTGAAAGCCCTTTTGTATTTATGGGTTTCTGTTTCTCCTCTTTTAGAGGATGTTTTTTTGACTCTTTTATATATAGATGGGCAAATTTACTTGGGGATCTCCCTCCTATTTCTAGAAGCTAGGTCTACCTGATTTTGTTCTTTTTTCGGGGCTCTCCCCTTTTTCAATGAAATATACACACTTATCCAAAAAAAAAAAAAAATGATGCATATCACAATCATCATCATTATATGGGTTTTCAGCATTGTTTTAATGGCTCATCCCCATAGAAGTATGGGCGGTAGAGCGAATCTACTGAGCGTGTTTATCTAACAATTTTTGCAGATATACCAGATTTGACGGCGACTTAGCTTGATCGAAGCCGGAGGATTAGATTATTATTGTTATTTTCTTATTTACATTCGTTGAAAAAAATGTATAGGATTTACATGTTTTAAGTTACTTAAATTCTTAGAAAAATTGTTTAGGGTTAAAAATTGTTAAGTTTGAATATATTGGAATATTGATTTAAGTTCAATTTGAATGGAATTATATCTTGGTTTAAGGTATGAGTTCATTTTTAACACTTTTCTCTTAATTTTTGGTTTGGGTCCAACAAGACACCTTTTAATAAAATGGGCTTAACTTGGGCTCTAGAGATTTTTTTTATGATTCCAAAGCCCAGGTCTTTATAAATCATATGACCATCCTCGCACCAAATTTCACTAAAAAAAATCAATTTCTAAGTACTACCGCAGATTGGAACAAGTTCTAGAAAATTTCTGAGAATTTTTCCGTTTCTGTCAAAAACTCAATTCTTTGTTGTTTACCGAAAAACTAACTGAGATTCAGGCTTTAGGTCAAAACATGAAAAAGTAGAGCCTTTGAGTTATCTTCTCATCCATATATGGTAGTATTTTTAGAACTCAGTCGATTGAGAGTTATGAGCGTCACTGCATCTACAGAAAAAATTTGCAGATTCTGGTTGTCTTTGTTCAGGACTGTTTTTACCAAAGTAACAGACTATGAAATTACATGGTTTTCTTTGTGGACATAGAAAATCGAGTTAGCTTTCCAGATTGTGGTAATGTGCCCAAATTTGAGTTTTCTACAGATAGTTATGACCTCAAAACTAATAGGGTGTCTAAACAATTTTTGAAATCTAGAAATATACCCAGATTGAGATTGGTATTTTTCTTTTAAACTTTCTTCTAAACAAAATTATTAAGAAAATTGTCTGTGTAGATCAGTCCTCTTTACAACCATAGGTGGTAAGACACAATTCCAAAAGATGAGTTCTATGGGAAATTGGCAAGACAAAAATGTACGGTAGATTTTTCGGGTTTATAAAAATAAGCCTAGTTTTCAAAATAAAAGATTTTTAATTAACTTTAATTATCGTTTTTCCATCCGATTTTGATGTAAATTGGATGGAGATGATCATGGGATGGATGGGTCATGGTGAGGATGAATTTGATTTGGGTTGACTCTTGTCGACTTTCTTTGACTTTTATGAACTTATTAGACTTGGTGATTATTATCGGATATGTATTTTATACGTATTTATCGTATTTGGTTGTTCTATAAATACCCCTTGATGTGAGGGGTACACATGACATCCCTCTCTCTCTTCTCTCTTCTTCTTTGGAACCCTAAAACCTTAGTTTCAACTTGGTATCAGAGCCTAACATTCTAAAATCAACCATTATTGATCTCTAAAGGAAGATATCAATCGGAAGAACCAAGAGCTCTCGCAACAAGTGATGACGTCATCATGCCATACAGCTGACGACAACGCTGTACACTCAAATGGGTCTGAAGCTTCGGATCTTGGCCAAGCTCGATCCCCTGGATTTTTTGGTGATTTTCCAGAATTTTTTGGAGTCTCCTTGATGATCTTTTAGGCGATTTTCTACTGGTATGTTTTTCGGCTCATTGTTGAGATTTCTTGTTCTTTGATTGCCGTGGGCTTTGTTTGCGAGATTTGCTGCTTCGATCTAGTCCGTACGCATATTTGTGATCAGTAGGGACAAGTTTCACTCAAATGTGGAGATTTGAAAGCTCAGAGTCGATTTTTCCCCCTCTTTGTTACCGCGGTTTTTTGCGTTTTTCGAGCTTTGCAAAGTGTGCAAACCCTCTCATCTTGCTTGTTGATCTGTGTGGCTCTCTAGGATTATTTTTGGGAGTGTTTTACTTGCCTCATGGTATCTAACATGATGTTCCTTGCCCTCGATACTTCGTTTTTGACGTTTTGAGCCATTTTTTGGCTATTGGTTGGGTATTTAGGCCATCCAACTCTGTTCCAGCCCTCTTTCCATGGTGTATATATGTCCTAGGGTGCTTCAATCCATTGGTGGGCTGCTTCTAGGCCTCTCTAGGATCATTACGGCTTCCTCAGGGTCCTCTTGACTGTGTTATAGTTTCTTCTTGGAGCTTTCTTATGTGTTTTTTGGCCTTTGTTCTTGCCTAGTGTATTTTTTCCTAGTACTCCATCGACTTGATTTGTTATGGAAACTCCGCCACCTCCTCCGGACATTCCCTCAATGTCCAATATGAGCACGGAAGCCACCTCCAGTAGAGCAGGAGGGTCTATGGTGCATCAATTGGCGTACGAGAACCCTAAATTACAGATCACTTCAATAAAACTTGACGGCAAGAACTATTTGGAGTGGGCACAAGCTGCCCGGTTGTTTATTGGAGGCTATGGGAAGCAGGGCCATCTTACAAAGAGAAGAGAGAAAAGGAGAGCATGTGTGCGTCACATGACTCCAACCTTCTTATTCATATAAAAACTTTTCATGGACAAATATGCCCTTACATACATAAAAGGTCCCTTAAGACATAATGGGTACACCCTAACAATACTTTTTATCCCCAAAGAAATCTTCTCGGTAGTACTAGAAGTTAATTGAATGAACGGCATCACCTTGTTGACACAAATGTTATTATGACAAAAGTTAAACATTTCATCAAAGAAAACATCGCAGAAAACAATGTATTTCCACTTTGGATATACACATCTAGAGTTAAATAATCCATGATTCTAAAACTCAACGACTCGATGAGGATTTCGATTAGACTTAGTATGATTTGTAGCAACTCCACTAGTCGACTTGAAAACTCAGCCAAATCAAAACAACTCATCAACTCACGAGTAAAAAAAAAAAACAGAAGTATAAGGGAAGGAAGGCATGGGGTTGGGGTTTCAAACCCTAAGCCTCCATCAATCCCTTTTTTCTTTAATCCTAAATCCTTTTCTTTTTGGGCCTTCAAACCTTAACCATTGTTCTCTCTTTCCCACTAAGAGGTCTCTCTCCAAAGGCATCTCCATAGATCGATGAAACAACGATCACTCTCTCTAGCGGACATTCGCCAAGTCAACTCGCACATAATCGTGTCAACTCGACGCAATTGAACTTCGAGTGAATCATGTTTTAGAATTTTAAAACAGTGAAGTATTCTCATCAAGATTTTGTTTTTCACATAACTAATTTCTTGCCAGTCTTGCTCTCTAGCAACTTGAGAAAAGACGTGACCTTACATATCCCACTTACATTAAGAGATTATCGCAGCACATGTATGACATCAAGATATCTATCTTCGTTCTATGCAATTTCTCATAGCAAAACTTGATGAGACCAGTATCATGCCAAAAAAGAAGTGAATACGCAATCAAGAAATTGAAGAAAAATAAAGGTCTCATAAGAACTTCCCAGTGAATCAACCTACAGCAGAACTATTAAGTACCAGCATGTATATCATGTTCTGAGAAAAGAATAGAGAAAAAATATTTGGCATTGATATATGATCAAGAGACTTCAAAATATGAACAGATTCTAACTTGATTACCAGATTGGACAGGTAAAGGTGGCCGATATGCAGATCCAGATACATGTTTTGATAATTTGGGGCATAAATCACTGATAGGAGAACCTGCCACCTGATGGTGATTCTTGCGAGGAAGGGGCAAAAATATAGATGCAAACTTTAACAGATGAACCATGAACTCATCTCCAATCTGCAAATCTTACAATTTAACGACTCCAATAAGAAAAAATACCTCAACATAATACCACAGAAACAGAAAAAACAAAAAAATAATAATTACTGGCAGTACCAAGAACTTACCCTTGTTAGGAAAAGACTCCAAGCTGAGGTAGTGAAAAGATCCATAACATGGCTGGAGCGAGTACACTGCCAAAAACGGATAAACATTGACATTGTGTGAGGACTCGTAAGACATAGAAGTGATGAAGAACAAAGAAAACAATTGCTATCAACTAAAAATCCCCAATCAGATTTATAAATTATGTTTCTCTCATAGTCATATCTATCCTTGTAACATGAGTAACATACCCTTGTTATCACAATTTTTTACCCACAGGTAAGAAGTAACGAATATTCAATTATTTGTGTCTATCGCTTCAGCTCATCGGTGGACAATGTATCAGATGGATGTGAAGAATGTCTTGTTAAATGGTGATCTGTAGCATTATTTGCATCAGGTGTGCCATCTTCTTTGCACTGTTTATGGTCTCAAATAAGCACCTGGCGCCTTGTCTAAGATATTTTTTTTGGCAGTTTTGATAGCTTGTTTTCAGCAGAGTGATCGTGAACCCTGCCTTATATGTTTCTTGTTCTTCTCACGGAGAGGTTGTTTTACTCCTTTTTTGTGGATGGCATGTTTATTAGTTGTGACAATATTCAGGGTATTTTAGAGATACAAGCAATCCATTGTCATTTTGACATAAGGATCTGGGACCACTGCGCTACTTCCTTGGCATTAAGATTTCATATTCTTCTCATGAATATATATTCTGAGTGATACTGTCATGAATATCTATTATCTGTAGAAGCACTAATAATCGGACAGTTGAGACTCCTATAGAGCTTAATTGTAAGCTACAGCCAATAGATGGCAAGGTTCTACTTGATGCTACCCATTACAGGCAGGCGGTTGAGATGTTAGTATATTAGACCAAATTTTAAATATGCAGAATATATTTCCCGCCAGTTTGTTTCTAAACCTTGGCTGCTCATTGAGCAGAAAATCTAAAAATTCTACACTATCTTCAGAAAATTTTACATTGGTGTTTGATTTTTCCATCCCCTCTTCATTGGGGCCTCTTGTCTACATCAATGCAGATTGGAAAGGGCTGTTACTGATCGTCGTTCCACCACTGCATTCCATGCTTTTCTTGGAGATTCCCCATTCCTGAAAGACAAAGAAGCAGTCTGTTGTGTTTATCTATGGAATATGTACTTCCAAATATTATCTACCTACGCTGGGATCTTCAGAATATGGCATTATGTTGTTATATCCAACTCCTCTACATTGCAACATAAGTACCATCCAAATTAAATAGTTCCATTTTCAAAGAAAGGTCAAAGCACATTAAGACTGACCCTCACTTCCTCTGCCGTCATTTACAACAGAACTCTCTCTTCCTTATTTGCCAGCCGATGTCCAGCTTATGAAAAACTTCACAAAGTCTCAAATTCATTTAGTTTCATTTTCTCAACATATTGTTATCCATTGTCGAGAATTCTAAATTGGAATGTATGGCGGCAGGTTGACCTGACTTTATGTGGGACTTGATGAAATCACTTTACCCAGGTTTCCCTGCTTAAGGAAAGCTGAATTATGTCATTACAAGCTCAGCATGATCCTTGGCATTGGCTATAAAGGATCCACATGAAATGGACTCCGGCTCCTTTGGCACCTCAACAAAGCATTTGTTCTTGTCTCAAGGCGACTAGTCCATGCCATGTTTTTCATGAACCCTCATACTCCACCAGGGTTTCTATCTCAAGCTTCTACATCCCTAGACCTGGGGCGGAGATCAGATCCTCCCCTTTATGGTCAATAGCACTTATGGTCCTCAAATGGACCACCCTCGCTGAGAAGCAACAAGAGTTTCAGTTTGTTCCTAGTGCCAACACAGTGTATCACTTCAAGGACCAGAGGGTGAATCAGTTAGTTTTGTATCATCAAATCCATTTTGCTACAACTCATTCCGTGCATGCTTTTTCTTTTACAAATGGGCATGATCCTCCTCATTTGTATTTTTGTATACTTGCTTTTATTTCTAGTTTTTTAAAATATTCAAACCAGGAAAAAAACTGCATTGTGTTACATGTTATCACTTATTAGGAGTACCTTAGTCGTCTTATCAAATGTATCGGGTAGGGATGATGTCTTACCTTCCTTGTACATCAATCCTTTTTCATAGTTGATTTTTGAGTCTAAGGATCTACATCTAAGATATTTTCCTTGTGTGGCCCACCCCATATAGTTTGCGCAAAACCAGTCCAAGTGAGTTGCCAACCTAGAGATCTAATGAGGTCAGGAAACTATTCTAAGTGAGTGTGATCGAGAGTTAAGAGTGTCCAATGATAATTGCTAATTGGGTGAGGTAGTTATCTAATTAATTAAGGAATGTGCAATCCCCCCTCATTGGTTTCCATGTTGGGAGGGAAACCAATAGGAAACTGAGGAGTGTCTATATACACATACAGAGGGGACGTCCCTCTCTCCAACTCATGCAACCAGCCCCATCGTTTGGCTAAAGTGAGGAGAGAGAAGAAGTCCATCCCCCTACGTTCGATCGACAACTTTGGGTGATCTCAACCTTCGATCAAATGCACACATAAATCGGAAGCGATCAACAGGTATGTTGTTGTTGGTTCATTGACCAGGATTATTTTTCTATGGTTTGATCAAGCTTTGAGGTTCTAGGTCTTGGAATAAAAGAAAGAGCTATTTGTTTAAATCGTTTTACTACAAAGTACCTCACCCATAAGCTTGTTTTATGCTTTCTGATATAATCAAGAAGAATCTCAAATTCAAATTTATTCTAGCAATATTGCATTGTGTTTTTGAACCTCAATCAGAAAGCAAAGGAACAAAATGATAGATGTAGTGCTTTCTTTGCGTGTGTAAGTAAAAGGACAAGAAATTAATTTGTTAGTCATGGTATTAGAAGAAAAGTGGACAGCTCACTTGTATAGATGCATTTGAGAGAAATACAACAAATGAAGCTCTGTTTTAATGTAGTAGCAACACTATGATAATCTTACCAGAAAAGATAAAAGCAAAAAAATGATAATGGTGAAATTTGTACAATAGGATCTAACATCTGCACTTGCCATAGAGAGTATCTCCTATATTCACAGGGAAGGAAACCATATGCCTGATAAGCATGCAAATGAAGGGGTTACCAAGAACTCTTTAGTCATATGGGATCAATTGCCCAGTTTATAATTTTCCATAATCTGTTTGTTTAATAAATCACCTTTTTGAGGGGACAAAATCAACTGCACAACAACATTGCATACTTACCTTATTATAACCATTGCATATTACATTAGGAGGCATGTGTGACTCGCACATTATCATCTCTATAGTCCTCCTGACAATCTGAAAAATGATAAGTAGAAGAATTGCAGGTAAGCTATGAGAAATCACTCCATCCAGCCAAAAGAAGAAAAAAAAATACTGCATCCAGCATATTGCCTTTGAAGCTTACACTTTCTCTAAACAACCATCTACACAAATCCGATTGATGAACAAGAGGAAAAAAATTTAAGCTTACACTTTCTCTAAACAACCATCTACATAAATTCAATGGATGAACAAGAGGAATACGACAATGTATTCCCATATAAATGAGTTTTCATCACTCTGGGGATTTCCATAATTTTTGCTAACAAAACATGATTGCAAGATAATGGCAACTGGCACCTAAAAACCAAACAAGATCATGTAAGACCTCCTTGTTTTGGCATTTCTTACGTAATTTTGGAGGGCATTCATGTAAATTTCCCAAAATTGAGAACCCAGTCCAGTCGAATGGTTTACAGAATCTCCAATCTTGAACCCTCGAGCCAAATGGTTTATACTTGTATAAGTTCTTTAAAGTGTTGGCCTCTTATAGTACCTTGGAATTCTCATATAAGAAAATGTGGAACCTGATTGCTCCTCAACAATTTAAATATTTTGATTAATACTTTTTCTGGTAGGTTTAAAATAATTAATACTCGTGATTTCCTCCCTAAGGGAGGACAAACAAAGCTCTTTCATCTTACATTCAATTGTATGTACGAAGGATGGTGAATCAGTAATCATCTACTTATACCTTGTGAGATGTTAAGCAGATCTAGAATTATTATTTCAAAATGGTGGGACTCTTTTGGGTTTTGTCCTCTCAACACTTTGTAGTTGATTTTTTTTTTTTTTTGATAAGTATAATTTATCATTAAAAAGGCCTAAGCCAAACAATTACAAGAAGATAATTAAAGGAGGTCGAGGTGACCTACTATGACTACAACTAGGCAAAAAACACTAAAAGAAAAGGAAATATTACACAAAAGCTAACCGTTTCTCAAACTAATAAACTCCCAACGTACGAAATCTTCAAAGAATAGCCCTCTGCATTCTTTGTAGTTGATTTCACAATAGCAAGGAAGCCATTTCAGGAAGAAGAGCTATCCTCTTTAGAAGTCATCCTCATTAGCTATTGTTTTGGGCGTATGAGAGGAAAGAAGTAAAAAATGTCTTAATATTGAATCCGTGAGCACTCCAGGAATCGTTGAAAGGCTTCAGGAATCATCGAAAAGAAATGTGATAAAATATGGCATCGAAGTTGTATACAGGTCATAGTTGCGATGTTTAAAGAGATTGGAGAATGGTGGCTTGGTCTTCACCTTCTTCACATGTAATTCAAATTGAGTTTGTTCCCCAAAAAAAGATGAGATCAAGCTTAACTCCATGGATAATCTTAGCCAATTAATGATAAATTAAATTTCTTTTTTTACAAAACTACTGGTCTTGTTATTTATTGATCCTCCAACAAAGATAACAACCACTCAAATGGTAAAAGATAATCATATTGAACTGATCTTAAGGAAATCTTCTAAATAGGGCGCACTATTTGGACGGGCCAGATTGGTTTATAACTGTACCATTTTCAAAGGAGTTATGGTGATTTTTCTATAAAATGCAAGAGCTCCTTTACTTTAACCTAGAAGTAGAAACAGAGGGAGTGAAAGAGAAGTTGACCTGTCGCTGTGACCATCGACTGTCAGGATAGAACACCGTGAGGCGTGGAGAATTGTTGGATACAACGGCGAAGCATTGGGTCAAGAGCTTGTGATAATCGGAGGGATCGTCCGGCGTCAACAGGAAGGATAGCGCATCTGCCCCGCTGCAACCGAGGCAGCGCCGCCCCTTGCAACGGCACTCCACCGCTGAAGACGGTGGTGGAGGCAGCAAAGATATGACCGTGTCTGCTAACGTGCGCGCGCGGTTGCCGTACACCCTCCATAGAACCTCGGGGACTCTCCGTTTCTTCGTCATTGCCGGAGAGAAGCTCTGCAAGAGCTTGTATAACTCTTTTATGCTATAGAGTATAGATACGGACGAGACATCTTTATAACCGCCAAATCAAAATGCTGCGCGCCAATCTCTTCGATTATGTACAATATTACGTCGTATTTACGAAAATGCCATGAGTTTCCTTTGAATTACTGAAATTGCGACTTTCTATTTTTATTTTTTTTCCTTACGTCACACGTGGATGAAAACATCTATTCTACTCGGCGAATTCTCGGGTGCCTCACGCTAAAACCCAAATATCCCACAAATGCCTTTATTTTTGCTTCTTTTATTTTCTCCATTTTAGTTACTTGACAGGGCTTCGGTCTTTTTGGTGCGCGTCATCCTGCAAGTGACCGTCCTGCACCTCATTCAATGTTAAAAAAATAAAATAAATCTTTATTTCTAACTAGGGGAAGGCCACGCACCTTACACGTGGCACTCTTAGAGATCATTGACGGTAATGATGTTTAGCCCTTCCCTAAGTGGATCTACATTAAAAAATCAGCCAGATTAATGATTTTTAAAGATTTGATTGGAGTGGTTTCCATTGGTTGATTTTTAACGGTAGATTTCTATCATTATTGGGGTATTCAAATCCAAAGGTTTGAAATCACTAATCAACCCACATAGAGATGGGACAAACATCCATATGGTGAGTGGTCTCTAAGAATGTGCCACATGGCTTATTCTATGGTCCCTCGTGGAGGTCGGCCATACCCCCAACCCAGGTTTTGGCTTCTAGGCAAGATTTTTGCTTTAAAGTAGAGTAGCATTTAATGGTTACATGAGTGGCAACCCCTGCTGTTGCTTTATAATAGTATTGAGTATTGATATGCTCACAATTTTCCTTAAATTGACAAAAATTATTTATTTCGATTTTTAAAATTTATAAAGGTGCTTTGATCATTCAATACTTTCACATTCAACTTAATTGTGCAAGCAATAATTGTACCTGGTGTGTCACTTAAGCGCTATGCCTAGAAAAATTTAGTTGATGGACTCACAATGTGGGACATGTGCTACCTTATTAAAGGCTATTGACTGTATGGATATTTGGTCCATCCCTAGATGGACTTATTTAATAAAAATAAACTTGATTAGTGATTTCTAACCTTTGGATTATAACGATCAAAATCCATGGTTACAAATAAATCAAGAAAAAGACTCGGTTATAAATTACTGATCAAGATAAATTTTGATATGCAAGTCCAACTAGGGATGAGCAAAATATCCATACAGTCAATGATCTCTAAGATTGTGCCACGTAACTCATAATATGGCCCACCATTAATGGTGTCAAAAGTCATTGTTAATTAAGATAATTTTTGTAGGTAGGTCCACCTAGAGATGGGCAAAACATCTATACGGATCTTCCCACATGCATGTTGGTGTCGTTGGCCAAAAATGCACCTCAAACTGCATGCTAAATAGTAATGCTAGAAATCTCCAGTTGAAAACAAACCATGAAAAAGACTCTAATCCAATGGATAGAAATTGCTAATCATGATGAATTTTCGTAGGTAGGTCCACCTAGAGATGGGAAAACATCTATACAGTCAGTGGTCTCTAAATGTGTGCCACGTGTAAGGTGCTGCCACGCGTACGGTGCACATGGCGTTCCCCCAGTGGTTTTAAATCATCCATTAATGTTACAACGAACAGCCACATGATAACATTATGTCCGTTATAGCCCACGTATAATAAGTAACATCGGTCACACTAATTCAAAAAAAGGTGAGAATAGAATACTATGAATTTGTTATTTATTTATTTATAGTAACCTTGATAACGGTAAGATAACGTGGGGTCGGGGCATTATCGTTATCATAGCCTTATTTCCATTATAACAGCCATTTTTAATATCATAGTTGGAAAGAGTTAGAATAAATAAATAAAAAATCAATGCTTGACCCAAAGGGCCTCAAGCAACTGAAGGGCAGTTAATCTATATGCGGGGAAGTAGGGCCTGCATCAATTAACAATGGAATATTCCAAAAAGTGTTGTGGCCTACCTCCCAATGCACCGGGCCGCCTGCGAGATGGGCTCCTCACATGCCGAGATTTAAATAGTCCAGGTCACAAGTCAAATCCCAAACCTGGGCCCAACCCTCGACCCCTAGGTACGCGGGGCTGTGGGCTGGTTGGGCTGGAGTGTGCACCAGTCGTATGGAGCACAAAATGGAGTGTGAATAGCACATGCCTAATGTAACGGGTTGGGGGTCGTACCTCACGGTTTGTGCTCCAAAATGCAAAGCCCCGCCCTTAGAGGAAGCGGGTCAGGCCTATACATGGGCCGAATTGAGCAAGGCCGGCATATACACGAGCCAGATTTAAACCCCCGCTCATGTATTGCAAGATGCCCCTTTAAGCACAATATTCCCTTATCTAACTGTTAGAGGGGTAGTTTCCATGATGCAGATTGTCTATTCCCATATAACGAGAGAAGGCCCTTCTTGCAAAAATGGTTGAAATCTCAAAATTGCCTGTACTTTCTCCAAAATGCCCTTCGTATGTTTCTTTAACATTTTTAAGTCTTTTACTTTTTTAAGCGTACTTTAGACCAAGGTTTAACAGCCGTTATAATGAAAATAACAGCCACTATAACAGATTTGGACCTACGTTATGGACCATTAAAACGCCCAAAAAATAACGGTCGTTATTTTTTTGGGCGTTATAACAAAAATAACGACCGTTGAAAATTTTGTTAAAAATGGCCATTTTTTTTGTTTTTTCCCGTTATTTTCCATTATTTTCTATTTTTGAAATTTAACTTTTAAAATTCATAATTTGAATTTCAGCGCCATTTTTTTCTGTTATTTCCGTTATATTCTATTTTTTTCCCGTTTTTGCCCCTGAGCATTTTTTTCGTTATAACGGAAAAAACAATAATGCCCCCAGTCCGTTATACTGTTATAACGGTCCCCTTTAAACCTTGCTTTAGACTTTACTCACCCTTTTTTCTCTTTGTCATTATCAGCCAGCGTACTCAATTGTAGCTCATTAAATACTTAAAAACAAATCATGAAAAAGACTCTAACCCAATGGACATGAACATGAACGTACTACTAATCACGGTGGCTTTTGGTATGTAACTCCACCTAGAGATGGGACAAACATCTATACATACAGTCCGTGGTCTCTAAAACTGTGCCATCTGTAAGGCGTTGCCACATGTAAGGTGCATGTGCATCGTACGGGGTGTCCCCCTAGTCACTTTTATACATATGTGATGTAAGTATAGAAGGTGGGATCCACTATATGTTGATGAAGGATCCAACTGTGTGGTTTAACACATCTAAATGCTTGCTTAGAAGAATAATTCACTATTAATGATTCAATTTCCAATTGTTGCATGTGATTCATTTATTCGAGCAACAAGGAGATAAGTCATTGGAAGTGTTGATACTAGTTGGTAAACAATGTAATTGTCTATCACCTATCCAAGATCTAATTGGTACATGTACCATCAATAATTTTTTAAAGTAAAAAATACACTTAACAAATAAATATTCCCAATAGATGTTTAGATTATAACTCCATGGAGAAGATAATAACACTCCAAATTGTGTTGCAAAAGTATGTTTGGCTTAATTTACTTTTCAAAAATTAAGAAAAACTAAATAACCAAAATGACAAAATACATTGTCTTGCAATAATCATCGTCGTTGTTATGCACCGACTTGTGCTGTGACTCGTGGAACATTGGCTTGACATGTGTGAGAGGTGTGGAGAACTTAACTCAGCTTGCAATGCAATCTGGAAATTACACGAATATGAGAAATCCTTAACATCAAACATTTGTAGTCAACAATTTAGAAGAATAGGAATTCTCTCCCTCATTCCTTTTATTGTTGTGTTCCTTGGAGCACCAACTCTCCCATTCTCTATTTACTAATGGTAAATTCCCCAACATTTTTCGCTTTTCTGGTGTGGAAAAAGATTTTAATTTGTTCCTAAGAGGAGTGAATTTAGGTGCGCAGTAGCCTCTCCAAACCACGTATTATATCGTCCTTGTAAGCAGTCGAATATGCAATACCATGTGAATGAAATAAAATATAATAGGGATTTTTTGGCATAACCCCCCCCCCCCCCCCCCAGGGCCCCACCTAATTTGCAAAAGCTGACCTACCCCCAATGACCTAGTCCACCAAATGTTGATTGTGGTTGACCCAAATTTACTAACAATTTTTATTTGAAGGAAAAAATTGACCACTTCAACAGTAGAACAAGTGGGTTTGGCTCAAAAGCCTAACCTCTATCAAACGACTGTGGTGGATGGACATGAGGCTCCGATGGGATGGTCACCCATCATCGACGACTAACTCACCGGAATCTCGTGGCTGGCTGTCTACTACTCCGATGAGCAAACTTTTGATTAATTTAAATCACAGTGCCATTTGAAGGAGAGAGGACTATAAGATGACATGGCAAATCAACCTCGGAAAGGAAGATTTATACGCAACTTCGTAATGATGCTTTTCCTTGGCATGAACCTTGACATCAATCTAAAATTCGAGAATTGTTAACCTCTCTCTCACCCCCCAACCTTGAAAAAACACACATGCAAACAATCCATTCTCTCCCACCATTTGGGGTCTTTACTCTGTTCCTTGCAGTTTATCAAAAGGCTAGCCACGAGACTCTGGTGGGTTGGTCGTCAGTGATGGGCGACCAACCTACAATTGTCGTATGGACATCTATCCACCACAACTATTTGATTGCGGTTAGGGTTTTGACCAAAACCCATTGGTTTTAAGGTTGAAGAATGGGTAATAATTTTGTCATTTTCAAATAAAAATTGCTAGTCAATGTGGGTCAACAACAGTCAACATTTGGCAGACCAGGTCATGGGGGTATTTCAACTTGGGGGGTGGGGGGTGGGGGGTGTGGTCTATGTCAAATTTCAAAAATAACATGGGAGTATATCAAAAATTCCCAATATAAGAATCTATACTACTATAAAGAGAAAACTGGGGTTGCTACCCAGGCACGCTTTAAAGTTTAACCCACCCCCCAATATCCCAAAAATACCCCCATTTGATTTTTCTTCTTCAGTTTATTCACTTAGAGAGCTTCTTTTATCTTTTGGTAAGCTCATTAAATGAAGCATAAAATACAAAAAAATCCCTGCACACCACTCAGCGAGACTATTTGCCAAAAAAGTACTTTTATGATAGACCACAATGTGAGCCATGTGGCACACTCCTAGAGGAAACTGACTGTATGGATGCTTGGACAATCCCTAGGTACAAACCAAAAATCAGCTTGATCAAGGATTTCTAACCTTTGGATCCGAGTACCCCAAATAATGTCCAAAATCCATGTTTAAAAATCAATCATGAATATGACTTTAATCCAATGGATAGAAATTACTAATCATGCAGAACGTAAATCCAAATAGGGATGGGAAGATCCATACGGTTGGTGGTCTCTAGGAGCTCATATTGTGATTCCTTGTCTTCGTTGATGAGGTACGTCGTCATCAAAATTATCCTCCCTTTGGCCTACCTGTCCTCAATCGTACTAAGCTCAATAATGAGTTTTCTCCCTAAACTTTAATACTACCCCTGCATCACCTCCTAATTGCTTCTTGTGTCATTCAGTGATTTTAAACCTTTGGATCTTTGTAACCAAAATAATACTCAATATCTACGGTGGAAACAAAATGTAAATTACATTATCCATGGATTGGAATGGCACACAACAAAAAGTAAATTACATTATCCATGGATTAGAATGGCACACAACGCTAACAAAAAATGCATTGTTCGATTGGACTAAAATAAGATATTTGTATCGCGACAATAAGTCCATTAAAACAACCAGGGCTTTAGGCTGCGTTTGGTTCGCTCTGGAAACCCACCTCCCGCTGTTTAGTTGAATGTTTGAAAGTATAAATCAAATGCCAGAAATCAATAGTAATCACAATGATAAACAACACTCTGATCTAAGTGGGGTATAGGACCAATTCCAATGCAAAAGTGAAGTGTTGACCAATTTGATCACTGGGCTGCCCGAATTAGAAGAAGAAGAATAAGAAGACTAAGACAGAGAACATCATAACACAAACACTCTTCAAGGCATCTATGTACCTTTTGTATAGAGGAGTTCGATTTCTCATTGCCACGAAGAAATTAAAATTGAAGGATAATTCAAATCGCAATTCCATAGATCAGAAAATGGAGATTGTTTAGAAAGAATTATCATCTTCGAGAAAGTTGCAGACATGAGAATGGTTGAAACAAAGATGCAAAGATATCAAGAACAAGGAATTTGTGAGTGAGAGACGAGGAGATCTAATATTCAAAGATTGCAAAAATGCTTGCCCCTTCTCATCCTTTGAACTTTCTTTCGACAATGAAATGATCCTTTGCTGCGCTAGCCACATTAATCTCTTAACCATCATGGCTGGTGAAGATGGCAATCTCCACGATTGAACCAACTCTCCATTACCGGCAGCTGTAGTTACAGAAGCTAGAGTTTTGTGATGAATCCATCTTTGAGAGAGGAAGATATGCAAACCCTAAAATAGAGAGAGAACGCGAGAGAGGAGAGTGAAAGAGACGTGCATGCTAGAAAATCGACTTCTTGTTATGAGAAGCGGAAGTATTTTCCTCTAAAACGGAGTCAAGGAAGTGGATTTCCCATGGGCCCACTTTTTCAGTCACTTACCAAGCACATGTAAAAGGCACTTTTTCGGGTTTTGTTTTCTTTTCCTGGAAAGGCATAGAACCAAGAGCATCCTTCAACAAAGTAGTGGAGAGCGGAAAGAAAGACTCGAAATACATTCTCCTATTAAAGTTTTTTAAACTAAATTTAATTAATTCAAAACAAAAATTTTGCTTCAAGCATACCATCACTCTCCATCCATGTGCCAGCATCTCATTCGAGTTCCAGGCTTAACTATTACTAGTGAATTATGCCCATGCTTTGCAAGGGTGGGCTATCTAAAATGTTATTTTAAATTGATAAGTATTAAACTTTATAAAATATTAAAAACAAAAATTTCCAAATTTAGTAGGAAACTTGTTCTAGCCAATGTTGTTTTAATTTGATAAGTGTTAATTGATGTAGCAAAATGTGTGGCAAAAGGATGAACATAAGGGTCACAGCCTCTATTCTTTATACAAATTTTATCGTCTACTTGGTTTTCTAGTTTTTCCGCAACGGTTTAATTTTAGGAGCAAAAACGATAGCGCCCATGCACCATGTACAGATATAACACTATATTGTTCTAAACATATCTAACACAACTTACTATAAACATAATTAGTTAAAACATTCCGAGAAATTTAACAATGACTTCAACTCAAATAGAAGACCTTAGGTTTTTACGAAAAAAAATCACATAATCCAAAAAAAAAGTGTTTTAATTACAACAAAAAAAAAAGCTAAAAATTTTAGTTCCAATTTTATTCCCCTACAAATTTTCCTATTCTTACCTCTCATCACTGGATTGGAACCAAAGAGCCCAAATAAACAACTCACTTCACCTACAAACCCATTCGTCCACACAAATTTTCTTTTGAGTTGTATAAGTCAACTCAAACAATTATCTAGGATCTCAGTAAGGACCTAAAAATTTAAAGATGTCTTGATCCTCTGAGTGGCCCACCGGATAAATATTTTTTTTTTGGATTGATGTGCGCCATCATTCGATTCCTTGAACTAATAGATCATAAGTTTTGTGGTAAACTGATTTTCTAGAACTTTCAATCACATTTTTACTATAATGCAATATATTATTGAAGATCCCTTGACATGGATATTAGCAGGTGCAAATTTGAGAAAGTAGTATTAGCATGCTAGTTGTTCTATAATCTTGTATTCAGGTTATGCTTTTTTATTGGTTGCTTTTGCTCAAAGAAAGCTCAAAAACCACTTGGGTTTGACTTTGAGGAACCTTTTGTTCTTGCTTTTGAATCCCCTTACAAGTATGCATCTATTTCTTTGACTTGTTTGCAAATTTGTGGTCTATCTCATCCAATTATTTTTCAATTAGGAAGCTTAAAGTTTCAGTCATCTTTCTAGCTCAGTATGATTTATGGGCACACATCAATTTTTGACTTTTATTTATAAGAATATTAAGTGTTTTGCATTCTAACATCATCGAGTAGCCATAAGTTTGAAGCATTTTTTACATAGAGGAATACTTGGGTTAGGACATCTACACATCCAGCCTTCTTCCCTTCTACATAATGCACCTGAAAAGGGTTCAACATTCGTCATTTTACGGCCCTCACATAGGAAATCTCTTAAGACAAAAGTTGACCATACTGGTGATCGTCACCATCCAATCTTTACCATAAGTTTGAGTGCAAAATCATTTGTGAGCTCCTAAATTACAGAAAATTCAAGTTTGGTTTTCAATGTAGCTATGGAAGCATCACCAGAATTTCCACCTTCCAAGGCCAAGATTCCTTGTTAATAGGAAGTCTTGGTCATTGATTTATTTTCGAATTTAAAATTTGAATTTGTAATTTGTTGCAACATTAACAACTTTGTTGCTAATAGTTGGCATCATAGTATATCCTCTCCTTTGTGAGAGGAAACTGTTTTGACCATTTGTATTATTAAATACAACCTCTACCCAATGAAAGGGCCAGGATGGTTGAATACATAACAGAATTGTTATTTCACATGGTATCAGGCCTACAATCTTCAAAAGATAAATATTCAGCAACCTTCTCGACTCTCTATTAAAGAAGATGATTAGGCTTCACCTACAACCCACCATGCTCTACATTGCCCTACGCTCCACTTCTTACAAATGGCTTCCACCGACACTCCACTTCCACCAGCACCTTGCGCATTGCCTACACCATCTCCGACTCTACAAGCAACCCCCATTCATCACCTAATCAAGCTCGAACGCCATAAATTTCTATTATGGCGCACTCAATTTCTTTCGATTTTAATCGGTTATGATCTAGATGGCTACGTTGATGGGACGATTATTGCTCCCCCTCGTACTCTCTTGAATGGTTCTACGAACCCCGCATTCAATTCTTGGCGAAAGCAAGACCAAGTACTACTCAGCTGGCTGCTTTCATACATTTCGGAAACAGTTCTCCCTTAAGTTGTTCGACTGACATCCTCGCGTACCGTATGTGATATTTGCTCAAAAGTGCTTATTTTAAGCAATTATCCTCTGAGTGTTGTCACATTCTCCTACGTAAAACTTCCATTTTTATCAACAATTCTACGTAAGAATTTCTACAATTGAGTAGAACATACTTCTTAGACGAAAATTGACTATTTACATGAATTAAACGCATTTCCAAAAGTCTAAATATTAAGTCGTTTTGATCAAGTCTCATTACGTGTTTTTCTATCGTAGGAAACTAAATCGGACGATTCTGATGGAATGCAGGCCCACTATCAACCTCCATAGCCGATGATCAAAGCTTAAAGAGCTAGTGGGCTAAGATAAGAAGATACATGACAGATGCTGGAAGAGCCAAGAAGCTGAGAAATCTTGAGAGAAGATCCAGAGATAAGGAGAGTCGAGCGCCCAAAAAAGAGACTAAGGAGATTAAAGCTTTATCAACTAACACAAGACAAATGCTTGATCAGTGAGAAAAGCTTGCAGAAGACCAAGTCAAAAACCAGGATTCATGACCCTTTGCGAGCATTTTCTCTATATTTTGTATTATTTTCTCTCTCCTATCTTTAAATCCTAATTTTCTCTCTCGTCTTTATATCAACAATTCGATCCTCTCTCCTTTCACAATCTCTTTATCCTATGGCCTACCTTAGCCGATCTCCACCATCCGATGATCCATTCAATCGTCACCGTCCAGTTCTACCATCTAATCATCTACCCAATCGTCAAATCATTCGATATTCAGATTCTCAAATCTTCTATTCAACCTATCATCCCGTAATTAGATCAAACAATCCTCATTTGAGATGATCCGATTTAATCCAATGGTCAAGAAGTCCACCATTCACCAGCCGACATGTGGCATCGTCATTTTTTGCTCATTGGCCCACTACTTGTGGCTCATGGCCTACTGTTTCTCATGGACCCCAAGGCATGTGGCCCAAGCCCATTGACCCAATATCCTTTTGGCCAATCATTGGCCGACATGTGGCATCTCTTCTTGGCTTAGTGGATTTTGAAAACCATGAGACGAGAATCTTCTCTTCTCAACGTGGACCCCACTTGCTCATTGATTTGGAGAGAATTATGGGGAGAGTCTTCCCTTTTAGTTCACAATATCTCTCCATTGAGAGATATCGGCTACTCACGGTTTTTAGTAATCGTGGGATCTTGATCCAAGGGTAAAAAGGTGCCTCCCTTTTGCAATATAAGGGGAAGCCAAACCCTAATCGAGGCTGCCCTCTCTTCCCATCTCTCTTCTCTCCCCTTCCCACATTATCCATTCTTGCAAAAACCCTAATCCCCTCTACACGTCTGACCCTCTCTTTCTCTCTCACTTTCCCAAAAAAAAAAAAAAAACAAAAACAAAAAAAAAAGAGGAGAAGAAGAGGAAGCCAACGGCTTCTCTTCCTTGGCTGTGCACCCAAGCTTCACACGTCTCCATCTCATTCACAGCTCTCTCTTTCTCAAGGAATCTCCTCTAGCCGCTCCACTCTTCATTCCTCAACCTCTCCAAGTCGTTCTCACCTCTCTACCCATTTTCTCTTTTTCTCTCATAAAAAAAAAAGAAAACACAGTAAAAAAAAAAAGAAAAGAGAGGAAGCTTATCTTCTTGAGTTGCTGCCCCTCCTTGCCACACCTGCTACTCCATCTCCACTGCCCAACCGAACCAGCAAGTCACCTTCTCCACGATCCCTTCTTGGTTAAACAGACTGCAACATCTCCAGGCTGGAGCTCTCTTTCACGACCTGCTGTTCTTGGTTGTGGTGCACCACCATTTCCACGTTTGCCTTCAAGAATCTTGCACGTCTCTAGCCCGTGAGCACCATCTCTTCCTGCTCATCCACGTTGCATTCCATCAGCTTGTTTCTCCAGTGGAGTCATCAACACAACAGTAACCGTCTTCCTTAGCACCACCATCTTCAAAGCACACCAGTCCACGTGTTGCACTTCTTCAGCCACGATCACAATCCTGACCCACACGTCGCTTCATTCATTCCCAAGGCCTGTGAGTGCATCCTCCACGTACCCACTACTCCATGGTGGAGATCTTGATCTCCACTAAGCACCACCGACCAGCAAGTCGGGCTCACCATTACAGCCTACCTCTTGGCTACTCAGCCTCTCCCGTTAGTAAGTTGGAAAATTTCCTCTCTTCTCACTCTCTCCACTATGTTTTTCTTTCTAAAACCCTTGTTCTCTCTCTACTTCTCTCCCCCTTATACTTCCTCTCTCTATCTCTAGCCATTCCTCATTTCTCTCTCTTGTTTCTTTCTCTATCACTTTCTTTATTAGCTTTCTAGTTTAGTTCTTATTGCTTATGTTGATTCAAATATTGTAATAACTTTCGGATTAATGAATTAATGGAACTTGTCTTTATTTTCATGTTCTTATTATTAGTATAAAAGTCTCTTACTAAAAATCACAAATCATGTTTTAAAGATCCTACACCACCATTTTCATCCCACCATCAATATTTCTGGCAATTTTCGTTATTCAATATTCTCATTTGTGCTAACTCGACAAATCTAGAGGGTGGATCGACATCCGACAAGAATCCCTATACAAATCTCTATATTTTACAGGATAAGTGAAGATCAGATCATTAAAAATGTGTTGATTCAAGGGCTTTCGTCTAATGACCGGAAAAACTTTGTTTCGGTATGGGTAACACTAGAGAACCAATTTGCATCTTGCTCGCGTGCTCGTATCGTGCAGATTCGCCGCGAAATACAAACTATTCGCAAATAAGGACTTACCATGGTAGACTACTTTCAAAAGGTGAAGCAACTAGCCAATAGTCTTGCTGCATTCGGTAAGTCTATGTCCGATTGCGACGTCCAACAATGTTCGCTGAATGGTCTTGATTCGGCATACGATGCAATCGTCACTACTCTAACAACAACATTAGAAAACACCCCTATGGACGATTTCCAAGCACATCTTGCATATGGCATGCGTCTTGAAGCACAACAAAGTGCACTTGCAACAGCTCTTGTGGGTAATATGGTTGCCCAAAATCGAAGCATTCCTCAATCGGCTTCTACCTTTCGAAAAAACAACTATCGGGCAACTACAGCCGCAATTGCAGAAACCAACGTACAAGGCCACGACCACCACCATCAATTACAAACCACACCCAATAAGTAGGACCATGATGTCAATTGTGTGGTCGCAAATGGCCAAAACGTGTTGGTTTCGATATGAAGAAAGCAATCAATTTGGTGCCCCACCTAACGCACACACAACCTTCGGCTTATATAGCAACATCAAACATACCCTGCAACTGGTATCGTTATAGTGGGGCAAGCAATCATGTCACGACAAACCTCGCTAATCTCCATCTCCGATCTGAATATACGAGACTGGTCAAGTTCGAATATGTAATGGGTCTGCCCTCTCCATCTCCCACATTGGTAAGTCTACAATCTCTACCCCGCACCGCCAATTTTTCCTCAATGATTTACTTTATGTCCCAAATATTAATTCCACAAATCTTTTATTAGTTTCTAAATTCACCCGTGATAATTGAGTTTATTTTGAATTTCATCCCGATTTTGTTGTTGTCAAGGATCGCCTTACTGGGAAGGTACTTCTGTGTGGCTGGAATAAAAATGGACTTTATCGCTTGTCTCTGAGTCATGATACATCATTGCATCCTACCCCTACTCCTTCTGGATTTCTTGGTGAGCGTGCATCTATTGATGTTTAACATTGTTGATTAGGTCACCCTATGCAACGCACTGTCCAAGCTGTAAAAGCCACAAACTTCTACTAGTCCACAATAAAGCATCTAGTTTTTGTCGTCCGTGTCAACTTAGTAAAAGTCATCAATTGTCATTCTCTTATAGTTCCACAGTTTATAAAAATCTGTTAGAACTAATTGTAGCCGATGTACGGGGACCATCTCTAGTTGTTTCCAAATATGGATCTTAGTATTATCTAATTTTAATGGATGTTTTAAGTCGCTATTGTTGGGTTTATCCTCTATCTCGTCGCTCTGATGTGCTTCCAGTCTTTACTGCCTTTAAGTCCAAAGTAGAGAATCTATTAGACCGGAAGATTGCTCTTTATTAAGAAATCACCCACACTCACCATTTACATGGTACAACAGTTGGTTGCATTTAGGAACTCATTCAACAACCAAAATCACAGTTTGCTATCAAAGAGCTTGGAACACTACATTACTTTATTGGTATTGAAGCACAAAGAAGCCGAAAGGGACTCTACTTATCCCAAAGAAAGTACACAGTGGATTTACTAAGGAAAACTAAAATGGATGGAACTAAACTCATTCATACTCCTATGTGCAATCAAGAAAAGCTTTCCAATAATTCAGATACACCTTTTCATGACCGAACACTATATTAGAGTGTGGTTGGTGCACTTCAATACCTTACATTGACTCGCCCATACATTGCTTTTTCCATCAACAAAGTGTGCCAGTACATGCAAGAGCCGTCAGATGAGCATTGGAATGCAGTCAAATGCATTCTACGCATCTTAAACACACACTTTCCCATGGGATTCATCTAAAGCCATTTACCTCGTCAATGTTGAGTGCTTTTTCAGATTTTGATTGGGCGGGTTGCACAAATGATCGTCTATCCACTAGTGGTTACTGTATTTTTCTGGGCCCCAATCTCATATCTTGGAGCGCTACAAAACAAAAAACAGTATTGCAATCTAGCACTGAAGCTAAATACAGAGGTATCGCAATTGCAACTACTGAAATCGTATGGATTCAATCACTACTTCGTGAACTAGGTATTGATCCTCCATCGTCACCTATTCTATGGTATTGAATTTAAATTTGTTGCAACAACAACTTTGTTGCTAATAGTTATCTTTAGTATATCCTCTCCTTTGTGAGAGGAAACTATTTTGACTATTTGTATTATTAAATACAACCTCTACCCAATGAAAGGGTAAGGTTGATTACATAAAAGAATTGTTATTTCACAGTAGCAACAATAGAAATCAAAACACGAAAATCCATATGGAGAGGGACAGAGATCAAGAACTCACAACTTAGGTCAGAAAATTATAATAGTAAAATGGATTAACGTTGATCAAAGTGTACCTTTGTTTTGATGACTTTTGCTCTTCGTTTAGAAATCGTACCGCTGGAGCGTTGGATTGTTAGGGCTTTTAACAGTCTTACACTAAGTCTGAAAATATCTCTACCATTCATTGAAATCTATAGCGAAGTGAGAAGTTTATCTGTTGATGCGTGTGTGCTTTGTGCAGTTTTGTCAGCCTTAGTACCAAACTCCATTAGAACCATAAAAAAAAGGTGAAAAATCAACTCCAACAAACCATATCAATTGTGATCAAAAAAACCAAATAGAGAAGAGAAAAATAAATCCAAAAAATAAAGAAATGAAACATGGAGAGAAAGGAAGAAAGAAATAACAGTGTAAAAGGAAAAATGACTTAATTGAGAGGGGGAGATGCTTTTTTCGAAAGAGATGTCAGAGAAACTGAATCAGAAATTAAAAAATGCTCAAAGATGAATAAGTACTAAATTAAATAGTAAAACCCGAATAAGACTGCAAAACCAAAGTAAAAAAATACTTAAGATTGATATTTTGAGTATGTACCCACCTGAGATGGAAGGACCATAAGCCATTTATTTAATGGAGAAGAAGAAGAAACGTTTTGCAAAAGAAGAGAAATGAAAGGGAGATTTAGGAGTGAGACGTGGGTTGAAGTTTTGGGACTTTTTTAGGAATGAGAAGAGACATGCTTTGGGAACAAGGGAGATGTTTTAGGGAATAGGAGAGATGTTTTCGGAAGGTGGAGAGACGTTTCCATTGGAATCCCATGAAGGGGATAAACTTAAGAAAATATTACATTTATGAGAGACGTTTTGACTTTTAAGATTGGAGGAGTCGTAGGGTTTTTTTGAAATTAGAAATCCACGCGAAGAGAGAAGACAATTTTTATAGTGATTTTTGTACGTGTGAAGGGTATTTTTGGAAACATCGATGGAAAAAAGATTGAGAGAGCACCACGTTAGCAGGTCTCTGCTTTAGTATAGACTAGTAGGTGGCCCGTGCCCACGGCACTCTTCGACAAAACGTTTGCCAAAATTGGGTGTCAGTGGCTTAGATCCACCATCCATTTGGGTGATAAGATCTCGACCATCTTTTGTGAAGCCGATAAGAGGGGGGATAAGTGACTTCTCTGTTTTGTTATATAGATGTATAGTGGGTGGCCGGTGCCCTAGGCACTCCCCTACAAAGCATTTCCCAAAATCGGGTGTGAGTGGTTGAGATCCATAGTCCATTCGGGGGATAAGATCTCGGCCATCCTTTGTGAAGCCGATAAGAGGCATATAAGTGGGGAGACAAAGTCCTTGTTAAATTAATCCAACCGTCTAAATTCTATTTTATGTAAGGGTTGATATGGGCCCTTGGATATATGAAGCCTATAAGAGAGGGAGACAACCGCTGTGTTTTGTTATATAGACTAGTGGGTGCCCCGTGCCATCGGCACTCCTCGACAAAGAATTCGCCAAAATCAGGTGAGTGGCATAGATCCACCGTCCATTTGGGGGAGGATTAGATCTCGACCCTTCTTTGTTGATGCTATATGAGGAGATATAAATTGGGAGACAACCAATGTGTTTTGTTATATAAAATAGTAAATGGTCCATGCCCACGACACTCTCCGACAAAAGCGTTTGCAAATATTGGGTGCCTTCGGCACTCAAACGGTATAACGACTGGGGCATTACCGTTTTTTCCATTATAACGGCTGTTATAACGATTGTAACGCACAGAGGGAGAAATTGGAAAATAACATAAATAACAAAAAATAACGGTGTTGAAATATAAATTTTGAATAAATTGAGGTCAAATGAGGCGGATTGAGTGGCTGAAATCTAACCGTCCACATTAGATCGATGGATTTGATCTCAACCACTCTTTATCTAACCGTCCACGTTAGATGGATGGATAAGATAAGAGAATACAACTGAGTTGTCTTGATATATGTGTGGGTGGCCCATGCCCGCGGCACTTTCCGACGAAGTGTTTGTCAAAATCGGATGGGAGTTAATCTCAGCCATCGATATGAAGCATAGTGGATCTCCGCCACTCATTATTGAAGCCATATAAGATAAGAGGGGTATAAGAAAATCATTAAATTTCCGTTAAATTCTTTTTTTTTTAAATCTTCAATTTTCAAATTTCAGCACCACTTTTTTCCTTTAAAATCATTGAAATCCGTTAAAATCTATTTTTTCCATTTTTGCCCCTGGCCGTTTTGATATGTTTTAACGGTAACACCCCTCTCGAAGCATAAAAAGTGGGGCTCCTGAGCCTGACCCTTGGGCTATATGTAAATCTAACCCATTTCATTCCTTATACGTAGGTAAATAGTAGGTGACCCGTGCCCACGGCACTCGTCAACAAAGCGTTTGTCAAAATTGGGTGTGAGTGGCTGAGATCCACTATCCATTTGGTGTGATAAGATATCGGCCATCCCTTATGAAGCCGGATAAGAGGAGGAGACAACCATCCTATTTTGTTATATAGACTAGTGGGTGCCCCGTGCCATCGGCACTCCTCGACAAAGAATTTACCAAAATCAGGTGAGTGGCGGAGATCCACCGTCCATTTGGGGGAGGATTAGATCCCAGCCCTTCTTTGTTGATGCTTATAAGAGGAGGTATAAGTAGGGAGACAACCAATGTGTTTTGTTATATAGAATAATAAATAGCCCATGCCCACGGCACTCTCCAACAAAAGCGTTTGCAAAAATTGGGTGCCTTCAGTACTCAAATAGTATAACGGACTGGGGTGTTACCGTTTTTTCCATTATAACGGATTGTAACGCATAGAGGGAGAAATGAGAAAATAACATAAATAACAAAAAATAACGGTGTTGAAATTTAAATTTTGAATAAATTGAGGTCAAATGAGGCAGATTGCGTGGCTGAAATCTAACCGTCCACTTTAGATCGATGGATTTGATCTCAACCACTCTTTATCTAACCATCCACATTAGATGGATGGATAAGATAAGAGAGTACAACTGGTCTTGATATATGCGTGGGTGGCCCCATGCCCGCGGCACTTTCCGACAAAGTGTTTGTCAAAATCGGGTGGGAGTTAATCTCAGCCATCGATACGAAGCATAGTGGATCTCAGCCACTCATTAATGAAGCCATATAAGATAAGAAGGGTATAAGAAAACCATTAAATTTTCGCTAAATTCTTTTTTTTCCTTTTTTTTTAATTTTTAAATTTTGAATTTTGAATTTCAGCACCACTTTTTTCCGTTAAAATCATTGAAATTCGTTAAAATCTATTTTTTTCATTTTTGCCCTTGGCCGTTTTGATCCGTTTTAACGATAACACCCCTCTCGAGGCATAAAAAGTGGGGCTCCTGATCCTGACCCTTGGGCTATATGTAAATCCAACCCATTTCATTCCTTATACGTAGGTAAATAGTAGGTGACCCGTGCCCACGGCACTCATCAACAAAGCGTTTGTCAAAATTAGGTGTGAGTGGCTGAGATCCACTATCTATTTGGTGTGATAAGATATCGGCCATCCTTTATGAACCCGGATAAGAGGAGGAGACAACCGTCCTGTTTTGTTATATAGATACATAGATAGATGCCACAACACAACACAACTCAAACCCAATGGAAAGAGGAAAAAGTTTTGGCTCCTATCCAGAAGGAGCAAATTAACCTTGATCTACCCTTCTAAAAAATGCCACATGGCATACCCTTCTAGTCCACTGACCATATGAATGTTTAGCTCAACTCTTGGTGGACCTACACGGAAATGTTGCCTAATTGGTGATTTCTAACCGCTCAATCCGAGTACTCAAAATCAACCAATGAAAAATACTGAAATCCAATGGGTAAAAATCACCAATCAGGATGATTTTGTTGTGTGTAGGTTCACCAAAGGATGGACCTAACATTCATGGGTCAGTGGGATGAAAGAGTTGCAACGTGGTGTTGGTTAAGACGGCATAGGATCAAACTTTGTTCCTACTACTGACCCGAAAGAGTTGCCACATGGTGTACTTAGGACGGGCACCCCTCTTAAAAAAATGCCACGTGATACACTTTTTGGGACCCATTGACGAACTTAGCTCACCTCTTGGTGGACCTACCAAAAGGTAAATAGCCTAATTGGTCATCTCTGACCACTCGATCTTACCAAAAAAATATCTTCAATCCAACGGCTAGAAATGAAACCCATGAATAATACTAGAATCCAATGGCCAGAAATCACCAAACAGGCAATCTTTTGTGTGTGGGTCCACCAAGGGGTGGGCCAAACATTCATAGTCAATGGTGCCGAAGGAGTTGCCGTGTGGCATTTTTTTTAGAGGGAAGGATCAAAGTTTGCCCTACCGGGTAGGAGCAAAAAAAATTGAGAGCGAGAGAGATCCAATAAACATAAAATCCAATACACTCGTTGAACCACATAAGTATGTCTCCTACGGGTGTCACAAAAATTTCTCGTCAAGCAACAATACTCAACTAGAATGGCAGCAAGTTGTCCCTCTCTGCTCACTCGCAAGCAACTAAACCAAATTCATGCCCACATCACAACCACCCCCAAACCCCAACTCTTAAACTCCTTACTAAGAGCCCTCACACTCTCCAACACCCCTCAAAACGCCCTTCTAATCTATAACCAAATGCTCCACAAATCAACTTCACATGATCATTTCACGTACACCTACGCCCTTAAAGCATGTTCTCTACTGCATGGCTTCCAAAAGGGTCTTGAAATCCATGCACGTATCATAAAATCCGGTCATTACTCCGACATCTACATCCAAAACTCTCTAATTCGTTTGTACGCCGATTCCGGCGACATTTTATCGGGTCGTCGGATATTCGACACGATTTCCACACCCGATGTTGTGTCGTGGACTTCAATTATATCGGGGCTTGCTAAGAGTGGTTGTGAAGAAGAAGCGCTTATAGCGTTTGCGTCGATGAACGTTAGGCCTAATTCAATGACACTTGTTAGTGTTCTATCAGCTTGTTCTCGATTAAGAGCCCCTGAGCTAGGAAAAGCTATTCATGGTTACAATTTGAGGAACTTGACTGGTTGTAACATTTTTGTTGATAATGCAATATTGGATGTGTATGCCACATGTGGGCCTTTCATTAATGCACGCAATATGTTTAGAACAATGAGTAAGAGAGATGTGGTCTCATGGACTACCATGGTGGGTGGCTATGCACGTAGAGGGTGTTGTGAGGAGGCGATTAGGGTTTTTCAGGTCATGGTGCAAGGAGAAGAAACAGAGCCTAATGAAGCTACTTTTGTTAATGTTTTGTCTGCATGTGCTTCACTAGGGGCCTTAAGTTTGGGGCGATGGGTGCACTCTTACATGGATGGGAGACATGATGTTATGGTGGATGGTCATGTTGGAAATGCTTTAATGAACATGTATGCGAAGTGTGGCGACATGGGTATGGTCCTTAGGGTGTTTAATGGTCTCTCATGCAAGGACTTGGTCTCATGGAGCATCATCATAGGGTGCATGGCCATGAATGGGCATGGAAGACAAGCTCTGCAACTTTTCTCCCTCATGTTACTCCATGGTATTCTTCCAGATGGTGTAACTTACATTGGCTTGCTCTCTGCTTGTAGCCATGCGGGGTTGGTAGATAAAGGATTAGTGTTCTTCAAGGCCATGAAAGACATATACAAGATCACCCCAGAGATGGAGCACTATGCTTGCATGGTCGATATCTATGGTCGAGCCGGACGCTTGGATGAAGCAGAAGCTTTCATTAGAGACATGCCCGTGGAACCCGATGGGCCGGTTTGGGGAGCATTGCTCAATGCATGTAAGATTCATGGAGATGAGAAGATGTATGAGCGTTTGCACCGATGTCTTCTTAGCACAAGGAGTGCAAGTGGGGGGACTTATGCACTCCTATCAAACATGTATGCTACTTCTAATAGATGGGATGATGCCAATAAAGTTAGAGACGTTATGAGATGCATGGGGGTAAGAAAGACCCCTGGATGTAGTAGGATCGAGGTCGATGCGCCCATTCATAGATATGAGTGATGGCTGGCTTAACATTTGTTCATTGCAATTCAAGAAGATATCATAAACACCGCTACTCAAAATTGTTTTGATGTTCAAATTGCTCAATGTGTCGATGTTTTGCCCCTCCCAAAATGCTAAATGGCACACTCTTTCAGCCGGGCCTACTAAACGCACTCGGAAAACTTTTGATGAGTAGAATTCTTGATGACTTGATGAATGGCCCCTCTAACAATGTCTCGTAGCACAATTTTTTGGGCCCACCAACGGATGGATGTGTTAGCTCACTTCTTAGGGAAACAATTTAGATGCAGAGGATGAGTGGTAAATGTGGACCACTCATCTTCATTTTTTCAAGATGCCTAACTTAACTACAGTTAACCTTTAAAATCTTTTTTTATATTCTTATTTCCCTTTTAAAACAAAAACTTCTTTTTAGTTTTAAAGTCCACGAGTCTCTTCTTCTTCACCTTCTGCCCCTTCCAAGGAAGGGTTCGTTGTCATCGCCGCCGGAGAGCTGAAGCACGTCGCAAGAGATCTAATGCACCTGTGTAGGGACAACCTGCATAAATTTTTTAGCTAGGTTGGCACTTGTTCCAGATTGTGAACCTCGGGATACAACAATTCAAGCCCAACTTTCCAAATTCCATTTTATATTGCTACCGAAGAAACCCAATTACTTTCAAACAAGACGAATACATAATGCTCTTTGTTCACACATGTGTTTAATATACTACTGGCCATCTACTGGGCTAGTTTCATACTTCATCCACAAAATTACACCAAATATTCTCTTAAGAAAATCTAAAACAAAATGGGAGGGAATGGTAGTTCTATGAAAGAAAAAAAACTCGATCAAATAGAATGAGAAGCATACAGACTCAAGAGAAGAGGAACCTCAACAGCTCCTCATCTGGCAAGTCTCATGCGATTGGGTTTCTTTAATCTTTTTTTTTATATATATATAATTTTACACCTCACGGGTTCACCCGCTCCTCATGTTGGTGATCATCCGGATTCACATCTCACAGTCACAGATCCCGATGACCATCTGACGGTCAGAAATTTATGAGAGAGAGGGGACCTTACCCTTTGGTGATACCTCCGACAACGGCGAATTGCTCGTTGGAAGGGACGGAAGGTGAAGAGAGCTTTAGGGAAGAAGAGGCGTGGGCTTTCAAAACTTAAAAGGAAGTTCTTGTTTTTAATGTTTTGTTTATTAAAATAAAACAAAAAAAATTTAAAAAGATTTAAGAGGCTAATTGTAGTTAAGTTGGGAGCCATGTGATCAAATCACGATTATTGAATATATAACATGTATAACTTTTTTTTTAGACAATTTCATATTTTTATTAAGGTATATATTTCGGTCATAGTAAATTCATTTAAATAAAAGTAGATAGGTGACTAAATTGAATGGTTTAAACGCTAAATGTTGATTTTGATTTAACTAACCAGTACAAATGGGGTTAATGATTGAGAGTGGTTAGTTTTTAGTAAAATTATGGGTTAATGTTTACTCATGTCAATTGAATTGGCCAGTCCGATATGGTTTTCAAACATTGGTTTCTATCATCGCCAACATAGACCTCTACTCAGCAAATGCACTTCATACATCACAAATAATTCTACTACAAATCCTAAAATAACTCACAGAGGGGATTGGTTAACAAAAAAGTTTCAAGTGATTTCACATTTATAATTAAACAGGATTCACTCTAGATGCCTACATCACAGAAAGCTAACCAATATAACTATTCTCACGAGAATTTCCTATATTGATTTAATTTATATTATTTTTTATTTTTTTATTTCCCTGCTTAACAAAATAAGGCATTATTATTATTTATGCCGGTGCTTTAGCACGTGTGTTGATTACTAGTATATATATAGGTCAGGATCGGGAGACAACAATTTTCACAACATTTTCTACAACAATTTTGGCGTACCCACCTGGAAGATGAATCAATAGCTGATTTTTGGTGAGGATGATATCCTCACCATATAGATCACTCCTACCAAAAATTAGCCTATTCTGAAATTTCTAACCCTATCAAGTGTAGTCTTCAAGTTAATGGTAAAAATAGACGGTCTATAATTCTTCAACTTCTAAATCAGTCTACAAATTTCAGAATGATTTGACCTTTTGTGAGGATGATCTCCTCACCATAGAGACCATCCTTGCCAAAAATTATCTACTTCCAAAACCTTTAATTTATATATTGGCTCACGCCAATTATTTGTTGTAGAAAATGTTGTGAAAATTGTTGTATCCCGATCCTGATAGGGTTAGGATCGGGGGACAACATTTTTGACAACCATTTTGGCGTACCCACGTAGAAGATGAATCAATAGCTGATTTTTGGTGATGATGATCTCGTCACCATATAGATCACCCCTACAAAAAATCAGTACATTCTGAAATTTCTGACATCCTCAAATATGGTTTTCAAGTTAACAATATAAGTAACGGTCCATAATTCTTCAACTTGTAAACTGGTCTATGAATATCGGAATGATTTAAATTTTTATGGGGATGATCTCCTAACTGTAGAGACCATCCTCGCCAAAAATCATCCCATTCCAAAACTCTAATCTATATATTCGGCTACACCAAGTTTTTGGTGTAAAAAATGTTGTCCCCCAATTAACGCACGAAGGGCTTATTGTGTGCATCACGCTAAACCCCAATATCCCACAAGTGCCCTTATTTTTGCTTATTTTCTTTATTTCTTTCTTTCTTTTCATGTTATTTACTTGACAGGAGTTTTTTGATTTTTTTGATGCCAAATAACACATCACCCATCCAACACACGTCACCCTGCAACTCATTCAATGTTAAAAAAGTAATATAAATCCGTATTCCTAATATACCCTCAATTTCTTTTATTTTGACAAAAAAATGTCTATTTTGATTTTTGAATTTTTTTAAATTTATAAGGGTGCTTTGGTCATTCAAAATTTTATATTTCAACTCAACTGTGCAAGTAATTATTGCATCCTGACGTTGTACTTAAACTCTATGGCTAGAAAAATTTAGATGATGAAGTCCATAATCAAAGTTGATGAGGGACTCACAATGTGAGACACATGTCACCTACCATAGGCTATTGACCGTATGGATGTTTGGACCATCCCTATATGGAATAAACTTGATTACTGATTGTTAACCTTTGGAACATAATGATCAAAATCCACAGTTACAAATAAATTAGTACAAAGACTCGGTTAGAAATTACTGATCATGATGAATTTTGATATGTAAGTCGAACTATGGATGGGCAAAACATCCATACGGTCAGGGATCTCTACGATTGTGCACACATGGCTCATAATACGGGCCATCGTTAATGGTGTCAAAACTCATGCTAATCAGGATGAATTTTGTAAGTAGCTTCACCTAGACCTAGAGATGGGCAAAAATCTATACGGTCAATGGCACGTGCATGATGGTGTCATTGGCCAAAAAATGCACATCAAACTGCGTGCTAAATAGTAATGCTAAAAATCTACGGTTGAAAATAATCCATGAAAATAATCCATCCTCATTAGCAATGGATAGAAATTGCTAATGAGGATGAATTTTCATAGGTAGGTCCACCTAGGGATGGGAAAACATAGGTAAGTGGTCTCTAAATATGCACCACGTGTAAGCTGCTGCCCCAGTATTAAATAGCAAACGGGTTCTTACCCTGGCGGTGGCGGGAACACTAGAGAGTCCAGAGACAAGATAGAGCGCGGAGAGGAATTCCAGCAACTAATTTCAGTTCAACAGTACGAATCTGAAATCATAGTTCTCTCAAATTTCAATCGTTTGTTCTTTTCTTCCAATCTGCCCCATTCGAATTCCATCCCTCCGATCGAGGTAGGGCTGAAATCAAGCATCCTGGTTTCATCAATGGAGGAACACATATGGACATCAGATTCTAATTCGATGTTTTCGTCGACTCTCGGTCGAGTGATGAACACTCTCCTCACTTCTCGTCCCAGAAAGCTCGAAGACGCCATTACTCGACTGGGTTCCGGTTCGCAGAGAGGTTCCGGTGGTCCGTCTTGATCTACCTCTCTCTCCAATTAAATTTTCTTATCGTTTCTGTTGTTATAATCGCTGTTGATTCCGAGCGTAATTGATTTGATTGAGCCTTGCAGTATCTTTGGAGGAATCGTTCTGTTTTCTGAGGAAGTACGTTAAGGACGCGATCGAGCAAGGGGAGCCGTTGGATCAGATTCTTGTTCCCATGATTGAAAATGTAAGAAAATTAGAAGCCTCTTTTCGATCTGTTTGTTGTTGTTGATTTTCTTCCATTAGAAGTAGAAAGCAGAATTCGATGTCATACGGGTACAAATGTACAACAGAAGAGCTGTTAGATTAGGACAGGGTTGTGGACATCAGGTCAATTCCGTTAAATTCTATATCCTTGATAGGAACAAATTTGAATTGATATGCATCTCGAGGACTTGCAATCCAATGGGTCGACCTAAGGTTCACAAATCACAACCCTGGCTGTGGACCTCACCTAGACTCGTAATATTTTCCATAGAATACAAAATGTATTTAATGACAATACTAATAGGCCTGAAGGACGCCGTCAAAACGGTGCCTCGATCATTCTTAACATGCCACTGATACCGGCCGAGTTGGTGTTGGTTATTGAAATTGAGATATCTCTTTTCAGATTTTCAAAAAAACAAGTGCTTTGCTTCTGTGCATAACCAACCAATTTGATATCATGGAAATGCTTCAAGATTGAAGCTGAAGCTGAGATTTTATATTTGATGCCTTAAAACATAGACTTGAATATATACTTTCCTTCCTACAAAAGTCATTACTCTTGTCTCAGTTTATATGCCCCTACAAAAGGAGAACATAAGTAATTTCCGTGGATTGTTTTTTTTTTTTCCTTTGATTAGAGAAGCCCAAAGAGTAATGACAAAAAAAATCTGTCACTCTCCGTATAGAAACTTGTTCATTGCTAAAAGAGATGGGAATTGGTCTTAAAACTCTCTAGTTCTACAGTAAATGAAAAGATGAACTTTTTCTTAGGTTCTCTGGACATTAGTAATGTAGGGACCCCTGTTTATTAGGTTATCACTCATTAGGATCTTATAAAGAGCTATCACTCAAGAAAAGGCCTCCACCCTAAGAGGCTATTGTGATTTAGATTGGAACCAGTAGAGAAAGATTTAAGGAGAGAAGGGAAATAGTTGTGGAGGCGGAAGAAGGTGAAGAAAATTATTAGGGTTAGAGAGAAGTTGTGGGAAATAGAAGATGTTGAAGAGACAAGGTTCCCTCCGACTAGGGTACAACAACCTGACGTGGACCGACGATCAGTAACCGCACTTGCCCAATCTGCACCAGTATATGCTTTTACTCGAAAGTGTCTGTGGCGTCCGAACAGTATGCCACGGCCTGGTGAGCCCTTGAGATATTGAAGAACTCTGTGATCTGCCTCAAGATGCGATGACCCTGGTGCGTGCATAATCTGACTGATGACACTAACAACACAAGCAATATCTGGACGAGTGTGTGCTAAGTATATCAACCTGCCAACCAATCGCTGAAACATAGCAATATCTTAATGCGGATTGCCCTCCTCAGGAGTCAGCTAATGGTTCTGATCTATCGGAGTCTCTACTGGTCGAGCTCCTAAATACCCAGTCTCACTCAATAAAGCCAATACATACTTTCTCTGAGATATAAAGATGCCTTTCAGTGACCGAGCAACTTTAATCCCCATAAAGTATTTTAGTGGCCCTAAACCTTCGTCTCAAACTCGGAGGACAAGAAGGTCTTTAGCCGCTTTATCTCCGTGGGATCATTCCTGGCGATGACAATGTCATCAACATAGACTATCAATGCAGTGGTGCCAGTCTGTTGGTGCTTCACAAATAATGTGTGATCGGCCTGACTCTGTTTATAGCCCACTCATTTGATCGCACTGCTAAACCGCTCGAACCATGCTCTAGGGGACTGCTTCAGCCCATAAAGGGCTTTCTTCAACTTGCACATCTTCTTGTCACTTCCTGCAAATTCCAACCTAGGCGGTAGCTTCATGTACACCTCTTCTTTTAGATCTCCATGCAGAAATGCGTTCTTCACATCTAGCTGATTTAAGTGCCATGATAGGTTGGCCGCTAAAGAAAGAAGAACTCTGTCTGAGTTTATCTTGGGTACGAGTGCAAATGTTTCCTGATAGTCGATCCAGTAAGTCTGAGTGAATCCCTTGGCTACAAGCCATGCCTTTTACCGTTCGACTGATCCGTCAGTTTTATGCTTCACTGTAAACACACATTTGCATCTCATAGGTTTATTTCATTCGGGTAATAGAACAAGATCCTATGTTTTGTTTTTCTCAAGAGCCTGCATTTCATTCATTATAACTTCTTTTCACTTTGGGCGACTGAGTGCATCTACAACACTAGAAGGCAAAGAAACAGGGGATGCAATACTAAAGACATTTTGATAAGAAGGGGATAGAGACTGGTAGGAAACATAATGGGAGATGGGGTGCGATGTAGATGTACGCACACCCTTTTGAAGTGCAACGGGGAGATCCATATTAGTGCTCATATCCTTATAAAAAAAATATCAGTGCTCACATGGTCATCAGAAATAGAAGATGCACGTGGCTCATGAACAGAAATAAGAAAAAGCACAAACAGATGCAATAACTGGAACTGGAGCAATACCTGGAACTGAATCCGAGGGGAGACTCACAAGCGTAGGGTCAATGGCTTGTTCCTTCTTCTTGGTTTGGACGTAGACCCGCACGTCCGTTGCTGTAGTAGAAGTGTCCTTGTCAATTACAGACTGAGATCCCGACATAGGAACATAGGTGATATCCGTCTCAGGCATAGGAATGGTGGCACTCTCTTCTGCAATGCGAGGGTCCCCCTGAAGAGAGGGCCGATCACCAAAGGAAGGAACAGACTCAGCAAATGTGACATCCATAGAGATAAAGCGATGACGGGTGGTAGAGTGATAACATTTGTACCCCTTTTCATTTGAAGGGTACCCCAAGAAAGTTGAATTAGGTTAAATTAGGGTTTCAAAGATGGAGAGAAGAAGAGATAGAGAGAGAGAGAGGAGAGAGAAGTGAGGGAAAGGATTTCATGTGCTTATGTCACATGACTCCATAAATCTTATTTATATGGAGAAACCATTTACAAAGACAAGTATACCCCTCACACCAAGGGGTATTTACAAGACTACTAAATACGTATAAAATATGTATCTGATAACACTCCTCAAGTTGGCGCATAGACATCTTTTATGCCCAACTTGCATAAACATCTGTGAAGTTACCAATTGGGAACTCCCTTGGTGAAGACATCTGCAACTTGCTCATTTGTCTTCACAAAAGGAGTACATACTTCTTTAGAGACAATCTTTTTCTGAATGAAGTGACGATCCTCTTCGATATGCTTGGCCCGATCACGTTGGACTGGGTTATGAGCAATACTGATCGCTGTCTTGTTGTCACAGTATAGACTTACAGACCCGGACACAGGGAAGCCAAGTTCAACAACCAACATCTTCAACTAGAGCATCTCACACAGGCCATAGGCCATTGCCCTAAACTTTGCCTCTGCACTGGATCTGGCAACTACAGGTTGTTTCTTGCTTCTCCAAGTGACCAGATTGCCTCCAACAAAGGTGCAATAGCCTGAGGTATATCTTCTGTCATCCTTCGCACCTGCCCAGTTTGCATCAGTGTATGATTCTATCCTATATGACCATTTTGCTTGAAGAAAAGACCTCGGACAGGAGCAGACTTGAGGTACTTCAAAATTCAGTGTGCTGCTTCTAAGTGGATCTCTCTGGGTGAGTGCATGTACTGGCTGATCACGTTAACAACATAGGCAATGTTAGGTCGCATCAGAGAGAGATAAATCAGTCTTCCAACTAGCCTTTGGAAACTTCCCACATTCTGTAAAAGATCACTACTCGAATCGGCCAACTTGTAGTTCTGCTATATAGGAGTCTTCACTGGCTTAGCTCCCAACTTTCCAGAATCTTTCAATAGATCTAAGACATACTTCATTTGAGAGATGAAGATCTCTTGACTGGATCTTGTAACCTCTATACCCAGAAAGTACTTGAGAGACCCTAGATCTTTCATCTCAAATTCCTCTGCTAAGTGTTTTTTCAGCTTAAGCACTTCTTCGGCATCGTTCCCCATAAGAATAATGTCATCGACATAGACAATAAGAGCCGTAGTGCTCTTCCCCTGGTGCTTTACAAATAGGGTATGATCTGCTTGACTTTGAGTGTAGCCCAACTTCTTCACTGCTAGGGTAAACTTTTCAAACCATGCCCTAGGTGAATGTTCAAGTCCATAGAGAGCCTTTTTTAGCCTACATACTTTATTACTCTCTCCTGGTGGAGTAAAGCTAGGGGGGGGGGCATGCAAACTTCTTCTAAATCTCCATGGAGGAAGGCATTTTTCACATTCAGCTGATATAAAAACCATCCTTGATTTGCTGCTAAGGACAAGAGAACCCTGATAGAGTTGATCTTTGCCACAGATGCAAAGGTCTCCACATAGTCGATTCAATAGGTTTGAGTATACCCCTTGGCTACCAATCTTGCCTTGTACTTCTCAACGTACCCATCTGCCTTATACTTCACTGTGAACACCCATCTACAATCAACATGCTTCTTTCATCTTAACATATCGACTAGCTCCTATGTTTTGTTCTTGTCCAAGGCACTCATCTCCTCTATTATTGCAGTTCTCCATCTGGGATGTGCCAACCCTTCTGCCACAGAAGAGGGGATAGGAATAGTGGCCACGGACGTGATGAACGCCTTGTATGAAGGAGACAAGGCATCATAGGAAACATAGTTGGTTAAGGGATGTTGAATACAACTTTTGGTGCCCTTTCTTAAAGCAATGGGAAGGTCATGAGAAGGCATATCAGTGGAAGAAGGGATAACATGTATAGAAATGGAAGAGATATTACTTGGATCCAAGGATGGTACAACTGGAACTGGATCAACTGTGGCTTTTTCCCTTCTGCGATAGACTTGGAGCCCCCCCTGAGCTCCAGGACCACTATCAGACGCCGTAGTAGGTTGAGTAGCAGGTTGTTTGGAAGGTGGGACCATGGAAACATCGCTGAGAGGAGAAACAACAGGAATAGGACATATGGATAACCTCTCTTCACTACTGCTCTCCCCCTGAAGAGAGGTAGGGGCGAAAAAAGAGGCCTCCTCCTAGAAAGTGACATCCATGCAGATATACGTCTCACCATACGAGGGGCGATAACATCTATACCCCTTGAGAGTGGGAGAGTAGCCGAGGAAGAGACATTTTAGAGCTTTGAGATCTAGCTTGTCCTGATGAGGACCCAGAATGTGCACAAAGCAAACACATCCAAAGACACGAAGAGTAATGGCTAACAAGGAGGATCCAGGAGAAAGAACCTAAATCGTAGATTGGAAGTTAAGCACACACGAAGGTATACGGTTGGACAAGTAAGCAACAATCAGAATAGCATCAGACCAATAAGATTTGGGAACATGGGTCCCAATCAAAAGAAAACGACCAACCGTAGTCACGTGACGTATTTTCTTTTTAGCCACACCATTCTACTGAGGAGTGTAGCTGTAGGAATTTTGGGCACAAATCCCATGATCCACGAGGTACTGATGGAGACTTCCAAACATGTACTCTCCACCCTGGTCAGAACGAAGGACCTTGATGGAGATACCATACTCGGTTTGGATCATCTTATGAAAACCCTTAAAGATGGAATGAACTTTATCTTTTTGTTTTTCATGAGAAAAACCCAAGTACACCTAGTATGATCATCAACAAAGAGAACAAAATAGCGGAAGCCATAAATAGAAGTAACAGGGGAAAGACCCATACATTAGAGTGCACAATATCAAAAGGATTAGAACTTCTATTACTTCTGGAAGGATAAGTGGATCTACAATGTTTGGAGAGCTCACATGTCTCACAATGTACATCAAAAAGAGATACATAATGAAACAAAGCAGGAAACAAATGTTTTAAGTACTGAAACGAGACATGCCCCAGACGAGCATGCCAAAAACAATGGAAGCTAAACTACTACTACTACTATGAGATTGCAGTGCAGTGGGCTCAGAAGAACGTCCATCCAGAAGGTAGAAGCCATCTGCCTCACACCCAGTACCAATCGTTCTCCTCGTTTCCAGGTCCTGAAAGACACAAGAAGAAGGAAAAAAGGTCACGCTGCAGTTGAGCTTTCGAGTAAGAGCACTCACAAACAACAAGTTAGAAGTAAAAGTAGGGACATGCAAGACCAAAGATAATGGAAGACTAGGAGAGGGAAGGACATTCCTTTTCCCAGAGGCAGATGATAAGGTTCCATCAACAGTTTTAACCTTATCACGACCAGAACAAATAGAATAAGAAGAAAATAAGGAAGACATACCCCTCATGTGCTCCGAAGCCCCTGAATTAATGATCCATGAGGGATTGGATGAAGGAGAGGGCACATGATGGGCAGGTTTAATGGTACCTGACTGGGCAAACGAGGTAGTCGGTCTGGCAGAGGGACCATCGAGTTGAGTGAGCAAACGCCGAAGTACAACGATCTCAGTAGTGGAGATAGCGTCAGGAGAAGCCATTGCAGAAGAACTCGGCAAAGACTGGCCTTGAGGAGGCATGGAAGTGTCAGTACTGGCAGTATGAGCACCAGAAGAGCCAGGCTGTCTAGGGCGACCATGTAACTTCCAACATCGTTCTCTCACATGCCCAAGCTTCCTGCATTAGTCACACTTGGGCCTTTCCCTAGAAGAGGACTTCCCAGCAATTGGAGTAGTAGGAACAAAAGACTGAGCAGAAGCAGGCTGTTGATATGGGCGGCCCCCATGAGACTGCTGAGGCTGGGACACAGGAGGAGGAGAGGATGTGACGACCGCTAATCGCTCGGAAACCGTATGCTCATCCTGGAGAGATAGCCGTCGACTCTCCTCACTCGGAAGGTAGGCATATACCTCATTGAGAGAGGGAAGATCCATCATGCTACTAAGGATTTGGACCCGAGCGAGCTCCTACGAAGGATTGAGTCTAGAAACGAACTCAAATATCCTGCCCTCTTCCACATGCGCTGATATGGAAGGACATCCTCAGGACGTGGAGGCTGATAGACAGTGGTAATCAAGCTCTTGCCACATGCTGCGGAGAGTAGCGAAGTACTCAGCAAGAGACTTCTCCCCTTAACGGAATCGGGAGATACTCTGCTTCATCTGGAAGGCCCTCCCAGTGTTCTGCTGCTGGGAATAGGTCTTCTTAGTAGTCTCCCAAACTTCCCGAGCCATACACATAAACATGAAGCTACAGCTGATCTCATGCTACATGGAGTTGAGGAGCCAGGACATAACGGTGAGGTCATCTGTCTCCCATTGCCCATACGACGGATCAACCGTAGCCAACTCCATTGTATCCCCCGTAACATGGCCTAGCTTCCCGCGGCTTCCAATGAACAACCGGGCAGCCTGAGCCCATTCGAAATAATTCTTGCCATCTAACTTCACTGATGTAATTTGCAATCCGGGGTTCTCATAAGCCATATGATGCACCATAGACCCTCCAACATCACTGGAGGGGGCTCCGTGGTCACAGTAGGCTCCATAGGAACGCCGCTGGTAGACATAGAAGATAGACAAGCAGCAAGATAGGAAAAAACAGTCCAAAGAACTCAAGACAGATGCAAATAGGCCCCGAAACTAACCATGAAGCATACCAACAACGATGAAGCAACCCAAAGAGAGCAATGGAAGCTAAAAGCAGCAACAAGGAAGCTTCACGAATACGTAGGCAACTCTCCAATAGTCGGATGGGTTGCCAACAGTCTGAAGAGACTAAAAAAGGGTGCTGGTAGTAATATAATGGGGAAAAAGCTCATCCCACTACCTCATAATATCACAATACAACATAAAAGAAGGAATACAAGATCTCATAACCAACATATGGGTTTATGACCCTTTGAGCAGCCCGAAAAATGCAAAAAAGGGTCCAAGCGGTAAAAAACAGGTGGGGTTTTCGATCCCACGACTTCAATCAGCAACGGATCGAGGCATGAAAGGTATCAATGGATTCCTCATTATGCATAGAGGCTAACCCAAACAAGAAACCTCGACAAAAAAGCCCTAACAAATCGGAGAAAAGCTGGAATCAAAGAACACAATTTACCTATTTTTGGAGGTCGCCCGAAAGTCCTCCAAGATGGTTCCAAAAAATTTGGCAAAAATACCAAAAATCCCGAAAAATAGAGCTTCATCAAGTAAGGAAGCTCTCGGAGATGGAGATCAAGCTTGCAGAACATATATACATAAAATGTGTCGCTTAAACAGTTTTTGGGTGACCCACATCTCAAATGCCACGTGGAGCACCATCTGGGCCATCTGACCGCATGGATGTTTAGCCCACCTCTTCGCGGATATACACACCAAAAATCACCCTGATTGGTATCTCTAGCCATTAGATTTTAGTACTTTTTAATGTATGATTCTAGCTGTTGGATTCAACCATTTTTTGGTACTAAAAACAACGGCTAAAAATCATCGAACAAGCTGATTTTTGGTATGAATGTCTACCAAGGGTTGGGCTAAACATCCATATGGCCAGTGGATCCAGATGCAACGTGGTACGCTCTCTCTCAGTGAGTGCATAGATGTTTGGCCCATCTCTTTGCCACAAACATTTCTCTTTAGGGTTTTCTTTAACCCATAACATTCGGTCGACAAAAAACAAAAACAAAAACCAGAGTTACCAGACCTACCTCTTCGAATCACAGCGGCGACTGAGGTTGCAAGCAAGGCCGTGATCACCTCCTTCCACGGCGGTGACGACGGCACAAGTAGGTACCTCCTCTCTCACGTTCTTCCTCTCCAGTCTCCCCTCTTTATGCGTTTTTTGTACTTTCTGTATTATTGGTTGTGTTTTGCAAGGAATCCCTTAATTTTTGAAAAGCATTTGTGATGGGAGGTTTTTGTGTTGTTTTAGGCATTTTATTTGTTGTTTATATTCGATAGTTTCGCCCGAAACTACCGAAACCATAACGAAACTGCCGAAACTACACCGAAACTAATAGGTTTCTGAAACCATATAGTATTTCGTATCGCCCCACCGAAATTGAAACGTTTCTGTTTCGGCCGAAACTTTCAACCATGCACTGTGGTGATGCATAGCTGAGGGTTATGGTCTCCATGATACCCATGGGGCACATAACTACCCATGGAAGAAGAGCCAGAGTCCTCAGATGTGAACTTGTTGGAATTCAACGGAGCAAAATCATAGCAAATAGTAGGTAGTGGATTGGAAGCTCACAAAAATCCAAAACAAGGTTCAGAGGATCCCTAGAGATATGTGATGCGCTTAGGGCAGGAGGGCCCAGAGAGGCTTGATTGTGGAAAAAAAATCAAAACCCAAATTTTGGAGAGAGATCTGGGTGAAATTTTGGAAAGTTGGGTTCTGACGGTTAGAAAAATCCGAACCGAATATCGGCCAATCCCTATGGGTATACTGGAGAGGGCGGCTAGGTTAGAGTCATCTACCGTAGTGCGTATCTTAGGAAAATAAAAACCCAATATTGCGGATATCGGGCCAATTTTTGGAAACTGGTGCTTTGGGGGTTAGAAAAATGCGCAATGACCTTCTGGCAATCCCTACGAGGATACTGGAGAGGGCAGCTAGGGCGGAGGCACCGAGAGTGGTGCGAATCTCGAGGAAAACCATGATCTCCAAAACCTCGAAAACTTGTTGGTCGGAAAACCGCCAAAGT
Source organism: Euptelea pleiosperma (assembly GCA_035048495.1). Classification (NCBI taxonomy): domain Eukaryota; kingdom Viridiplantae; phylum Streptophyta; class Magnoliopsida; order Ranunculales; family Eupteleaceae; genus Euptelea; species Euptelea pleiosperma. The sequence goes on along the minus strand of CM068544.1, from coordinate 21,018,474 downwards.
TGCTTGAGAAGAAGACAAAGATTGGATATCTGATACTGCTGAAGGAAAAAACAAACCAGGAAATTAGAACCTCTGGTGTTTTGCTTCAGGGTTGATCCACGGATCGCACAGAACTGCACTCTACGATTTCTTTAAAAGCTCTCGTTGGCTTCGGATGCTCACATAACCATCTTAGATCAGAATGGAGGCTCTAGGGGACAAGAGCGCATGCCCTAGAGCTACCATGCTCTGATTCCCTATTGTGATTTAGATTGCAACCAGTAGAGAAAGATTTAAGGAGAGAACGGAAATAGTTGTGGAGGCGGAAGGAGATTAAGGTTAGAGAGAGAAGTCGTGGGAAAGAGAAGAGGTTGAATTTTGTTTACTCTCTCACTCATATATATATACGATGGGGAAAAACCCCTACAAAATAAAAAACGTGGAGTTAAGTGGTGGGCCCACTTAACTCTCACAAATAACAAAACCGAGGGTTAAGTGGGTGACTCCTATATAATAAAGAGTTCCCCACATGGGAAGTGGGATGCAACTCACTTATGGACACCCACGTGGGTGTAAAACATAAACTCCAACAGAGGCATCCTTGCAACAAAATTGTATTTTTATATTTTTTTAGGAATGAAATAATGAATCTCAATTTTGTGCGGGCAAAGGGAGCAATGGGCTGACAATTCTGCATTTGATTGATTTAATATCGAGATCCGCTTATAATGGATATCCATAGTAATGGGATTGGGAATCTCCAATTTGATTTCACTTATCTATTCAACCCACTTTGAAACTCTTTTGCCAAATCAACCTAGCTGGTTGGTCAATCTCAGAGATCTTATCGACTGGCAAACCGGTGACGGACGACCCTTTTGATTGATGGCTTTGTTGTCTTGGGGAGCGTTGAAGCTTGCTTGTTCTCCAGAGTTTTCCTGAATGGGTGCAGTTTACTCAGGTGTTTGAGCCTTATTCCATTTGGGCGGTTGGACAGAATCTTCGTTCTTTTTGGTGTGTTTTTGGTAATCCAAGAAAGTGTCTTTGTTTTTGGTCCTTTCATCACAGAAAGAAAAGAATTTGGTAAAAAATAGTTGATGTTTAGTACTTTAGTTAAATATTATTGTACTTTAGTTAAATATGTTTAGATCCTTGTTTTTTTACATGGGATTCGTATAATATTTTCAGCCGTCATCATCACCAAAATTTTCTTGGTATTGTTTCTTACCTAGAAATTCCTTTCTCATACTGTCATACATTACATATCTATGTTCAATCTGTCATATCAAAATCGTTTGTTTCTTTAATTCTCTTAATGTTCTTCAGTCATTGAAGTGGAAGGAATCAAGGCACAGCAACCAAGTTATAATACTTCTAAACTGGCTCTTTCAAGATGAACTTCTTTTCCAAGCTCTTGCAACTAATCTTGCAGAAATTATCATGAGAAAAGATGACCGTTATATTGCCCTTGGCTGGTGCACCTTGATACGTGGACTTGTAGATCATGAGATTACCTCGAGTCAACTTTCAAATACTGGTAATGTGATAAGATGTCTTGTCTCTTTATCGAGCATCTCGTCTTTAGATTCATTGTTAGATGCTGATGATCGAGTATTGCATATGTTTTTCTTCTCTCCTGCTTTTTAGTTTAACCAAACATGAAAATATACCACTTAAAACTTTTATATCATTTAGATCCATTTCTAGGTACAACTGTTTCCTTTCATTCTTAATTCTTTGCACTGTTGGATGTCTTTATAATGTTAAATCTCCTTACTCTTTTACTGAAGCATTTGTTTCTTGGCCTGTTGCCCTATTACCTCGAAATAAGAATAAAACTAAGAATTCATGTTTAATGGGGTATTTCTAGTAATGCTATCTGTTACATCGTTCTCTATTTGGCTACATTGTAATATACATGCATAAACATTTAGTTTGTATGATAATAAGTTGGCCAGAGCTTAGAGTTCTACTACAAGTCTGTAATACTGCTCTTTTGTGATATCTATGCTCTTAATCTTCACTTAAAGGTTGTTGTAATTTTTAATTAGAATCTTATACGGTAGAATGAATAAAGAAGAGTGAATGTTCTCGTTACCTAATTTCCTTGGTTTTGTTCCCCTCTTTTTCATCTTCTCTAATTAACTTCTGTGCAAGATAACTAGTTGGGTTTCTCTGCCTTGCTTAAGACATGATAGTCTTTGGAAATCTGTTTGATTATATTGAAGCTTTCACCACTCAGTACTCAAATTAAGGCTTATTTACTGATTGAGTTGCAAACTGATCTTTGGATCATAGGGATACAAGAGCAGCACACCACTTTATTGAAGATTCTTTGCCCTTCAATTTCTCAGCTTTCATCTGTCATATGTAATGGAAGGTATGAATCTTTTCATGTCAAACATACAATTAATCATGTTCCTATACAACTGATAATTATATGCAAATCTAAAGTACGGCCATTCTAACTGTTTTTGTGGTTATTGCATGTTTTGGTTGATCGATTATATTACCTTTTCATATATAATTTGGAAAGTTTGCATCTTGTTTGGCTAGTCATGTTCTTTGTTGGTATTTGGTAATGATTAATAATTACCAGTTTGGTATTCTTGGTGATTGATGTTTTTTTAGTTCTTTTTGGGCCATGTGTTTGTCAAAATGGTTGTTTGCTTAATGGATGCACAGTTAAAAAATTCGCCAAAAATCTCTGATTTTCGAATTCACGAATCAATCATTGATTTTGCGGATTAATCGGCTGAGACACATTTTAAAATTTTTTTTCCCTTTGTGATTTCGATTTTGCCGATTTAGGAATTTTGATTATGAATGACGAATCATGCTTATGAGTTATGACCTATTGTTATGTAATTTATAGATGTTTTTTTTTTTTTTGAGAAGTGTTATATTGAAGGCAAAAAGCTAATACAAAAGCCTAAGCTAGAGAGGTCGAGGAGACCTACTCTACTCAAAGGCTGACCTACACAAGAGGAAAGCAAACTCCCAATTAATCTCCTTCCCTGTTACAAAGAACGTCCCATCTTAAAACAAAGTCTTCAAAAAAAAAACTCACACATTCTGAAAACACCTTCGTCCAAAAGTATATCATGCACATCTGCTTGCTTTTCTTCAAAAACTCTCTGATTTTTCTCCTTCTAGAGGCCCCAAATGATTGCAAAAGGGAGAATCCTCCAGAGGATTTTACCCCTGGAAGACATGGCTTTGATCTTCCAACATAGAAGAAGCATCAATAGGGTCTTTGGCATGACCCAACTAATACTAAATTCCGTAAGAAATGAGCCTCAAACCCCCTTAGCCACCTCACAATGTAACAACAGGTGCTACACAGTTTCTCCACTACGTTTGCACATCGAACAATAATCAACCATGATGAGCCCTTTGGATATCAAGTGGTTCTTAGTTAGAATCTTATCTAAGGAAGCCTCCCAAGCAAAGAATGCCACCTTAGAAGGAATCTTGTTTTTCCAAATCAAGGCCGCGGGAAAAGGATCTTCGTCTGTAGCTTCTTGTAGAAAGAGTGGACTGAAAACACCCCTCCCTTAGTCCATTTCTACACCCTCCTATCCCAATCGTTGAGATTTCTCCTGAAGCCCAAATTCCACCCCTCTTCCTCCCCTTCTGTCTGAGCGCAATCCTGGATTGACCAAAATTTCCTCTCAGAAATAGCATATAAGTCTGGTAAGTCGATCTGGAAGGAGTTATCACCACACCATTCGTCCTCCCAGAATCTAATTCTGCTTCCTGACCTGACTTCGAGGCGAACCCCTCTAGCAAATTCTTTGGATACCTTCAGAATCCCTCTCCACACACTGCAGCCGTACGAACTCCTAATGTCACAGGTCTCCCATCCAAAGGAAGAAACTCCGTACTTGCCTGCGGCGATCTGTTTCCAGAAACTTGAAAACTCCACCCTGAACCTCCACAGCCACTTATCCAGTAGAGCTTGATTCATAGATTGGATATGTTTAATTCCTAGGCCCCCTTTGTCCTTAGCCTTGCATACCTTGTTCCACCCAACTAAGTGGAACTTGTGATTCTCCGTAATGCCATTCCATAAGAAATCCCTCATAATCTTCTCCAAAGTGAGCGCCACGCTTCTAGGGATCACGAACAAGGACATATAATAAATAGGCAAACTAGATAGAGTACTTTTGATTAACCTAACCCCTTCGACTAATATGTAATCTTCCACATATGCATAGCTAACCTCTTCCCAAATCGTTCGCCACCGGATCCCATAAAGACTTGGATCTAGATGCTCCCCCAAGAGGGAGTCCCAAGTAGGTAGTTGGAAGCCCGTCTATGCTGCAATTAAGGATGTTAGCTAAGCCCGAGAGGTTCTCTACATCTCCCACACCATACAATTTGCTCTTAGCTAAGTTAACCTTAAGCCCCGATACCGCTTCAAAGCAACAGAGAAGACCTTTAAGAAATCTCACTTGAGATGCGTCCAGACCAATGAAAATCAAAGTGTCATCTGCAAACTGGATTGATGTTTTGTTAAAAACATTTCTAACTTGAAATATGTCCTGATATATTTTTTATAATTTTGTTGATTTTTTCTGAATTTATCTGAATTTTCCCGACTTGACCCCTAGCCGATTTATTGCCGAATCCCGACTTTGTGACTCTGAATGGACGAACACTATAGTTCACCTTGTTAGAGATACCGTTGATATGTACACGGGCAGTTGACGCAAGAGCTAGTATTATAGGGTGTATTGAGTTTTGTACACTATTGGTATCACTCCTCAATAGTGGAGAGCAAGTGGGCCCTAGGAGACCCAAAGGTTTGCTGACATCATCATTCTTTGTTATCTATGAGACTTTTATTCTGTTTAGTAGCTGGTTGATTTATTTAGGTGTTCTTTTAGTTTCAATTTTGTGTCCCTTAATTCAATTTGGGTAGGTTTGGAAATCAGAAATTTGTAGTCACTACTTCCTAGTTTTTTAGTTGTTATTAAAGTAGGGTTAGAGTTTTAAAATTTTATTAGCAGTAGGCAAGGGTTATTATTTTTAACAACTTTTAAGGTCATTTTTGTGTCTTGCATGATACCAGTTGTCTTAGGAGAGTCGACTCGCCGAGATTGTCTTCCTCTTCCTCTTTTTCACTTTGTCTCAGCAGAGACGATCCCAAGACTGAGTTGACTCGCCCAAGTCAACTTGGTCTTGGCCCTGGATGATCTAGGTCCCACGACCAAGACATAAAATCATATTTAAGGTGTCTAAACATAGAAGTAGAGGACTATAAATAGCAGATGACAGTTACATGAATAGTGTTTTGTTATGTATGTTTATGAGTATTGGTTTATTTAGTAAAAAGTTTATTTAGTAGTGAGTTTTCTCCCATGAACACTCCATGGATTGGATAATTGCAGCAGTGATCTTATGAATCTTTTTTGAACGCTGCATGAAATTTATTGAGGGTTACTGGGCAAATTGATCTACAATAGCTGAATTGGGATTTGGGCCTGTCCTAAATCAAATTTTGGTACAGAGCCAAACTTGGAACGCCCATAGAATTGATTAAGAATGAGTGAGAGTGAAATCTAGTGCTTGAATAAAGTCTGGACATCTCTGATCGAAGCCATGCATTGCAACCTATTGAGTTGAGAAACTTGGAAACTTGTTAAGGTCATTGTTTAAAATTTCGGAATGTTTCGTATGAAATGTTTCGAAATTTAAGAGAATCATATTGTTTCAATTCGTTTCGTAATGTTTCGGATTGTTTCGTAATGTTTTGGTTTGTTTTACCGAGACATTACGAAACAATCTAATACAATAAAAAAAAACTTAGAAAAATATGATTTCATAATTTTGGGATATTTCAGAATGTTTCGTAATGTTACGCAATGTTTCAGGAAGTTTCGGAATGTGTCACATGTTTTGTCATTTTTTCAATATCTCGCGAATGTTTCGTTTCAGAGTTTGTCTCAGTTTTTCACTTAACCGAGACTTTCCTCTGAAACGAGATTTTAAACCATGTTAAGGTTCAAGTTGAAATGGAAAAACAACAGCTATAGTTCGAAGAATATCTGTTGAAGGTTGTTCTGGGAAAAAAATATGGGACACAATATGTTTTTATTTTTATTTTTTTGTACTTGAATGTGGAAAAGAGTTTATTTAGACCTTCCCTTTTCTCTGGAGGCAGTCAATGATGTATGAATCATGCGCAGTAGAGAACCTCCCTGTGCATGGAAGTGGAACTTGCACAGGAGGTCCTATAACTTTTTCTTTTTATCGATAATGGAAGTATTTATAAAAAATTAGATAACAAGGAAAAACATTCCTAAAGTTTAAAAAAGAAAGAAAAGAACCAAAAGTTAATATTGCTAGCCATGGTTAACTATTGGCTAAGTCTCCAAAAATGACAAATTCCCTGTTACAAGCTTTAGATGGTGATTTATATAGCCACCCCCTCCTCAGCACCATAGGTATCACCAAGTTGGCATTGTGGACAGGCCAACATGGATTTCCCTCTAGCAACTAGATTTCCACTACATCAAGTTAAGTGATTAGCACGGTGGCTCACTTACATTTAAATCCCTTCTTGTGGACTTTACACATAACACAATGATTTGGAATTTCCATTCTATTGTGGACAAGGTGACCAATCTTAAAAAATTTGTTCAATACAACCATCCAAATGAAAGCCTCCACTTTAGGAGAACTGACTTTTCCCAATTCGTCTTTGTTATCATATACGTATTTCTACGTATTTCCATGTATTAGGGGTAGTTCTGTGAATACTCTCCTTGAGGGGTATATTTGTCTTTTGTAATGTTTCCCATATATAATATAACTTTGGTGGAGTCATGTGATCTAATCACATGACATCCTCTCCTCTCTTCTCTCTCCTCTCTCTTCTCTCTTCTTCCTAAACCTAACCCTAACCCTAAATCTCATATTCAACTTGGTATCAAAGCCATCTAAGGGATTTCTGCAAGGGATTCTATCGGAGATTAACTAGTGGGCAGATGACGCCATCTAGGCCGTACGGCGGACGTCAGCAGTCGTACGGACAGGGTACCCCTTTCATCCTCAAACTCTAGGGTTCAGTAGATCTCTATTTTTAGTGTTTTTTGGGGAATATTTTGGGTTCATTTGGTTGGTTTTTATCCAATCTTCTTGAATATTGGTAAAAAATTGTTTTTCGAACCAGTTCTTTTTTGGGGGACTTCTCAATCTTTTTTCTTGGGTATTTCCCATCGTTTTGGTCACCCACAACCATACCTACACGGGGATACCGTATTTGGGATCATCCATTACAGATTGAGGATTTTGTGAGGTGAAATACCTCTATAGTTACCACCGGCGACCTCCTTTAACACCATAGGACTTTCGGTTGGGCTCTAACCTTCCCCAACTCGACCCTAGAACTCCTCTAAATTTTTTCCTTGGTTCTAGGATGTTTTTCTCCCCTCCTATGTTGCTGCCCTCTGTCATCAGGCCACTTCTGATGCCCCTTGGAGGTTCATATGGGTGTTTTTCACTCGTCGGTTGTCATTGAGTGTCCTATTTGCTCGAGAATACCTTCTTTGTGGGTATTATAGCCTTTATTTCTTCTTATTTCTCCTTGTTACTTCGTTATGGAGACTCCGCCTATCCCGGGTAATCCCTTAGGATCCGATGTTAATACAAATTCTATCTCTAGAGGAGCTGGAGGACCTGTGATGCAACAAGTGATGTATGAGAACCTCGGGTTGTAGATTACATCTGTTAAACTCAATGGAACTAACTATTTGGAGTGGGCTCGAGCAACACGGTTGTTCATTGGAGGCTGTGGGAAGACGGGGCATTGCACGGGGCGGACTAAAGAGCCAGAGGAGGATGATCCCATGTTTGAGAAATGGGAAACTGAGAACCTCACGGTTTAGTCTTAGCTCGTCAACTCCATGGAGCCTCAAATGTCATGGCTTTCTCTTCATGCGCACAACCCAAGATGTTTAGGAAACAACAAAGAAGACCTACACACAGCAGCATAATACTGGTATAGCATACTAGTTGAAGCAGGGCATCTCTCGCCTTCGTCAGGTAGACAAGTTCCTCTCCGACTATTTTGCGATGCTTTGGAGTACGTGGGAGGAGTTAGACTACTATTATTCCTACCATCCTTCTACTCCAGATGAAGTGGTCATATACCAGACGTACGTTGAGGAAGGCAGGATATTTGAGTTCCTTTTTGGACTCAACCCTTCATATGAGTTGGCCAGGATTCTGATCCTTAGCAGTCGTACACCTCTGCCTACTCTCAGCGAGGTCTACTTATATGAACGGAGTGAGGAGAGCTGGAGACTATCTCTCCAAGATGAGTCTCCTATTCACGAGCGATCAGCGCTTGTCTCCTCCTCACCCACTCCTGCTTTTGCATTTGCCTCTCAGCCTCAGCAGCTTTAGCGGAGTCGACCCCCACAGTTCTCTGCTCCTTCAGACCTTCCTCCAAAGAGAGGCCCAAGTGTGACTTCTGTGGTCGCCTTGGACATTTGCGAGAGACTTGCCGGAAGTTGCATGGTCGCTCCCAGTCTTCTGCTCCTCGCTCTAGTCAGTCCGGATCTTCTGGTGCCCATTCTGCTAGCATGGACACTTCGACGCCCTCTCAGGGTCAGTCTCTCTAGAGTTCTTCACAGGCCTCTACGGGTTCTTTGCCTGCTTCCGGGTTTGTAGGGCTTTGACGGTTGCTCTCACAACTGGATGGTCCTTCTACCACCTCCTCATTTGCTCAGTCAGGTATCATCAGATCTGCCCATCATGTGTCTATTCCCCTTTCCAGTCCTACATGGATCATTGATTCAGGGGTTTCGGAGCACATGATGGGTATGTCTTATTTTCGAGTTATTCCATTTGTTCTGGCTGTGATAAAGTTAGAATTACAGATGACACATTATATTCTGTATCTGGGAAAGGGCCTGTTCTCCCCTCTCCTAAGCTTCCACTTGCATCTATTTTACATGTCCCAAATTTCACATCTAACCTATTATCTTGGCACTCTTACCAAATCTTTGAACTATCGTGTGACTTTCTTTCCTTCATACTGTGTCTTTCAGGACATCGAGACGAGGAGGACGATTGGCACTGAACATGAGGTTGACGGGCTATACCTTCTCGATGGACGGCCTTCTGAGCTCACAACGTTGTAGTCATCTCTTAGTAGTAGTAGTAGTAGGTAAGACTCTGTTTTATGTTGGTATGCCCGTCAGGGGCATGTCTCTTTTTAGCATCTCAAACTTTTATTTCCCGCTTTAGTTGTTTCTGTTTTGTTATCCGACTTGCATTGTGAGACATGTGAGCTATCGAAACACTGTCGATCTACTTATCTATCAAGAGGTAATCGAAGTTCTGTTTCATTCGATCTTGTCATTCTGATCAATGGGGTCCTGCCCATGTTATTTCTATCTTTGGCTTCCGCTATTTTGTTACTTTTGTTGTTAACCATACTAGGTGCACATGGGTTTATCCTATGACAACCAAAGATGATGATCATTCCATCTTTAAGGGTTTTCATAAGATGATCCTAACTCAGTATGGTACCTCAATCAAGGTCCTTTGTTATGACCACGGTGGAGAATATATGTATGGGGGACTCTAGTAGTATTTTTTAGACCATGGAATTTGTCACTAAAATTCTTGCGGTTACACCCCTCAACAAAATGGTGTAGCTGAAAGAAAAATGCGTCATTTGACTGAGGTAGCTCGCTCTCTTCTAATCGGCTCGAAAGTTCCCAAATCCTATTGGTCGGACTGTTTTTGACTACCGCTTATTTGACTAACAGAATGCCCTCTCGTGTCTTCAACTTCAAGTCTCGTCTCCTGGTTCTTGCTCCCACTGCTTATTCGCGGTCCCTCGTATCTTTGGGTGTGTATGCTATGTGCACATCCTCGGTCTCCATCGTACCAAACTTGATCCCAAAGCGCTCAAATGTGTCTTTCTGGGTTACTCTTCCACCCATAAAGGGTATAAGTGTTACTATCCTTCCACAGGGAAGAAGTTTGTGTCTATGGATGTCACCTTTCGTGAGGACCTATCTTTTTTCTCCTCCGCCTCTCTTCAGGGGGAAAATAGTAGTGAAGAGAGGCGTGATGTTTCTCTTCTTGCTATGTTACTCTCTCCCCTCTTGCGTTTGAGAGCCTTCAAATTACTCCACATGCTACTGTGATTGATAGTGCTCCTGGCGCTTAGAAGGAGCTCAAAGTCTATAGTAGAAGGCGAAAGCCACAGCTGATCCAGTACCAGTGGTACCATACTCGGCACAACCAAGATGGAAAGCTGCTATGATAGAGGAAATGAGAGCTCTGGACAAGAGTGGAACATGGGAGCTTGTTGACTTGCTAAGAGGGAAGAAACCCGTTGGTTGTAGATGGGTGTTCACAGTCAAATACAAGGCAAATGGGTCAGCTAAGAAGTACAAGGCGAGATTAGTAGCCAAGGGATACACTCAGACCTATGAGATCGACTATGTAGAGACCTTTGCGCCTGTAGCAAAGATGAACTCAATCAGGGTATCGTTGTCCTTGGTAGCGAACCGAGCATGACCTTTGCATCAGTTGGATGTGAAAAATGCATTTCTTCATGGCGACCTCCATGAAGTTTACATGGTGCCTCCTCCTGGATTCACTCCACTAGGAAATAGTAGCAAGGTGTGTCGACTGAAGAAAGCCCTCTATTATGGGCTAAAGCAATATCCAAGATCATGGTTCGAGAGATTCACCCTAGCCGCGAAGAAGCTGGGTTACACTCAAAGTCAAGCTAATCACACCCTATTTGTGAAGCAACAAGGGAAGAACACCACTGCCCTCATTGTTTATGTTGATGATATCATTCTCACAGGGAATGATGCAGAAGAGGTGGCCAAGCTGAAGCGTTAGTTAGCAGAGGAGTTTGAAACCAAGGATCTAGGACCTCTCAATTATTTCCTAGGTATCGAAGTTGCAAGATCCAGTTAGGGGATCTTCATCTTTAAAAGGAAGTATGTTTTAGACTTGCTAAAGGACTCAGGCAAGTTGGATGCCAAGCCAGTGGAAACTCCTATAGAGCAGAATCATCAGTTAGCAGATGCCAGTGGTGAGCTACTACAGGATGTAGGGAGCTTTCAGAGATTAGTTAGGAGATTGATTTATCTCTCACTGACTAGACCAGACATTGCCTATGTAGTGAGTATGATCAGTCAGTAAATGCACTCACTCAGAGGTGTTCATTTAGAGGCAGCACATCGGATCTTGAGGTATCTCATGTCGGCTCCTGATAGAGGTCTTCTGTTTGAAAAGAATGGCCACATGTGTATAGAGGTGTACACCGATGTAGACTGGGCAGGGGCCAAAGATGATCGGCGATCTACTTCAGGGTATTGCACCTTTGTTGGGGGCAATCTGGTCACATGGAGGAGCAAGAAGCAACCTGTTGTTGCCAAATCTAGTGTAGAGGCCGAATTCAGGGCAATGGCCCATGGCTTGTGTGAGATGCTCTGGTTAAAGGTCTTGGATGCTGAACTTGGCTTTCCAGTCTCAGGGTCTGTGAGCTTGTATTTGACAACAAGGCCGCCATCAGCATTGCTCACAATCCTATTCAACACGATCACGCCAAGCACTTTGAGGTGGACCGCCACTTCATTAGAGAGAAGATTGTCTCTGGGGATGTGTGTACCCCGTTTGTGAAGACTGACGAACAAGTTGCTGATTTGTTCACTAAGGGAGTTCCTAGTTGGCAACTCCATAGGTGTCTATGCAAGTTGGGCATGCGAGATATCTATGCACCAACTTGAGAGGGAGTGTTATCATATACGTATTTCCATGTATTAGGGGTAGTTATGTAAATACTCCCCTTGAGGGGTATATTTGTCTTTTGTAATGTTTCCCATATATAATATAACTTTGGTGGAGTCATGTGATCTAATCATATGACATCCTTCTCTTCTCTCTTCTTCCTAAACCTAACCCTAACCCCAAATCTCAGATTCAACTGTCTCCACTAGAGTCCCCTCTCAGGAAAAGTTGGCCAAATAATCATAAAAGAAATGCATAAAGAGGATACCTTTTGGATTCTCATTCCAAATATGAGTGTTCTCCCTGTTGGGAGCAACATAACCTCATCAAGACGTTTGAGAAGGGTGACACACCCTCAATCTCCCAATCCAAAAGATTTCTCCTAAGGATTGGGTGCCACAGTCTCTTTATTTCTTCTTGTCAAAGTAATGATTCGCCGTCAAACCCTTGATGGGATGTGGGAACTATTGTATAAAATACGGAGACACATGTCAGAAAGCTTGCTAACACACACCATTCATCCTCCCAAATTCTAATTATATCCCTATTCCGCACTTTTAAGGTTGCATTGACCTTTAGTCCTTCACAATTCCCTTATAAATCTTCAACACTTAATAAGACCCCACATTCCAAGAATCTGAATTTCGATATTTCACTCCAAATTTGTGCTTTGTGACTCGCCTCCAAAGAGTACAATCTTCCTTTTAAATCTCCACAACCATTTCTCCAGTAGGGTCCTTAATAATTACTATTAACCTTTTGAAACTTTTTCTTTTTTTGATAAGTATAAAGTATGATTAAAGAACGGGGAAAACGCCAAAGAAACAACCTAGCCCCCCATACGTTTTTGGCCAGGTACCAACGATGACCTCAAGATGAAATTTCTTTCTTGCACAAAAAATCTCTTTGAAGCTTTTAAATGTGCTTTGCAACCGATATAAGCATCTTAAAGGATATATAGTAGATCATAAGGCTAGCAAGTGTACTTTTAATCAATTTTATTTATCAATTTGTTGATACGCAGCAATGTATTTTATTTATATGAAAAAATGCGTACAAATTTGGGGAATAGAGATCTCTATATATAAAACCTTTTTACGTACACCATTTTTGGCTAGAGAATCTTCCAAGACATTTGCATCTCATGATGTTGAGAAAAGAAAATAAAACACCCTCTAGCCAGCTTCCTAACATGGTTTTGGAGATAAACAAATGTCGTGGACTGCTATTCTCTTCTTTAGCTCAATTGATAACATTGGCCAAGTCCACATCCGAAGACCTTGAATAAGAGCTCTTACTCCTTATTAGAATTCACAATGCCAATTGGCCTTGAAATTTTTTTGTAAAGTGCCTTGTTTTCATTTCTTGTGCAATAATCTATTGTCTATGTATGAGGTACGAACTAGGTCATATTCTTTCCAAGGTCTTGAGAAGGTGATCTTGGTGAAATCCATGCGTATACACTTAGAGAGTTTGACACAAACTCGTCACATGGTTAAGTTGTATTTGTGTTGCTTCTTTTTTGCTGATGTTTGGTTGCTTGTGCTTGTAGCACTTTGCAGGATGGGTTTGAATTTCCGACCCGCCTTTCAGTGGCTGCTGCTGATTGCATTTTAGTTCTTACTGAATCATTAACAAAAAAAGCATCTACTTCTGAGGTTTCAAGTATTCGAACAAAATCATCTGATCCAGATCCAGCAAACCGGTTAGTTACCTTGGTACCTGCTGGTGGTGGTAAGAAGAAAGTGAAATCAACTAGTAGATTTCTGCAAGGCTCTGAGAACTTGGAAATGGGGATTTTGCTTTGGGATCATTTGGATGAACTCATTATTCTTGTGCGGAAACTCTCGGCTGTATGTTCTGAACTTGGATTTTTATTATCTTCCTTTAACCTATAGTTTTGTATTGTGTTCCTTTATCATTGTGTGCTTTATTGTCAATGACAAGTTTTTGAATGCAATGCGTCTTTGCTGCATGATTGTTCTCATGTCTGCTTCCTTACTTATTTTTAAGCAGCATTGTAAAATGAATGAATGAAACTAATGGAAGAACATTAACAAATAAATGTAGCTCAAAGGCAGCGTATTACATTTACATGGAACCACTATCTCCATAAAAGGATTCCCTCTCCCTAGACTACCTCTTGAAGTATGAATGTTGTAGATCTTCTACACCATAAGACAAAGCAGAATTTGAAGATACTAAATCAACATTCAAAATAAACAGATCCATTTGGGGTTGAAGATTTACCAAGACTCATATGGGTCCTGCTTGTGATTGAAGGTTGTTCGTCCAATTCTATATTGTGAGCTTCTAGTGTTGCTTTGAGCCCTTGGACAACAGCTCATATTATTGTCCATATTAGAGATATTTGTAGATAGCTTGTACATTTTGTATGGTCTCTCACTTAGGAGTGCTATGATTTAACTGATCTCATACTATAGATGACACTCATATACAATTGTTGTACGTAAGGAATGCTCTTCCATGACTCTCTCTCTCTCTCTCTCTCCTTTATTGCCATAGAAATAAGAAAAAGGAAAAAGAACTAGCCTCTCCGCTAAAAGGTTCTGAAGCCATTACAAATTTTCCTTCGATTCACATGGCAAAAGTGATACGCTGCCAAACTAAGCAGAAAAAGATCTTATTGAAATCTTGGTTGAAACCTGAAGGAAGGGGAGATCAATCGCTGAGAATTCGTTCCTGCATCTAGAATTCCACTTGTAATATGTACCGGCTATATATAATTTTTTTTGTTGGTTGTCCTATACATTTCAGGGCACTGATGACTTCATCATTTTTTTTTTCTTTTAACTCTTGTCATTTTTCAATTGTTAGGTCTCATTTGGATGGTTTGACCACAGCTATTATGGGAGGCTTTTAAGCAATTAGGGGCTGTTAGTTGAACTAAATTTGAAGTTTAACTGATGAGTTGACTGTTTTGGTTATTCTTATTTCTAATTGTTATTGGGACTATTAGTACATGCTTATAATATGTTTGAGCCAAGAATTAAGGGATGGATAAAGTAGAAAATAGAGAAAGAATGCTAATTGTTAGATATTTAGGGTTTCATATAGAACGAGAGAGAAGAATTGGGGAAGAGAAGAGGTGACGTCTTATGCATAATGGCCTAAACGTGTTCTCCTATTTATGTATTGTGCCACTTAAAACATAAAAGAACATATAATGACAATAATACCTCCATGTATCCCAAACATAAAACCCACTAAGAAACATAACATGCTATCTAACACTCCCCTTCAAACTGGAGAGTAAACATCGTGCATCTCCAGCTTGGAACAAATAAGATCCAGACGAGCTTTGAATAAGGCCTTTGTAAAGTGTAAACACATCTGCTAATTGATCCTCTGTCTTCATATATGGAGTTGAAATGTCACCACTCATCACTTTGTTTCGAACAAAGTGACAATCTATCTCGATGTGCTTTGTCCGTTCATGAAACATTGGATTTGAGACTATATGAATAGCCGCTTGGTTATCACAATACAACTTCATAGGAATCTTTGCTCCAACACTTAGTTCTTGAAGAAGATGCTTTACCTAGGTCAACTCCCAACTCTTATGAGCCATAGCTCTATACTTACCTTCCGCATTAAATTTAACCACCACATATTGTTTCTTACTCCTTCATGACAATATTTCCGCCAAAGAACATATAGTAACCCGTAGTACACCTTCTATCAAACGGTGAACCAACCCAGTCAGCATATGTATATCCAACCACTCTGAGATGACCATGAGATCTATACAAGAAACCACGACCAAGAGCACCTTTTAGGTATCTGACTACACGGACAACTGCATCCCAATGCGGAACACGAGGTGTTTCATAAACTAACTAATCACACTCACCGCAAGCAAAGGAGATGTCAGGCTTGGTAATAGGCAAAGAGTTCAACTTGCCAACCAATCTCCGATATTGACGTGGATCATCAAAAACTCACCCTGATCACATACAAGCCTCGTATTAGGGTCCATCGGCATATCAACTGGTTTTGACCCCAATTAACTTTTCTCCTCAAGAATATCAAGGACATATTTCCGTTGAGACAAACTGATCCCATGGCTTGATCTGGCAACCTCAATGCCTAGAAAATATCGAAGCTTTCCTATTTCTTTAGTATGAAATTGTCTTTGTAGAAATTGCTTTAAGCACTGAATACCTTCACTGCCATCTCCTGTAACCACTATGTCATCGACGTACACAACCAAGACAATGGCACTATCACCTATTTTCTTCACAAAGATTGAATGATCGGATTGGCACTGTGTCAACCCAAACTGAACGACGACCTCATTGAATCTGCCAAACCATTGACGTGGTGACTGCTTCAGCCCATAGATCGCCTTCTTCAAGTGGCAAACACTCCCAGACTCCTCCTGAGCAACAAACCTAGGAGGTTGCTCCGTATAGACTTTCTCTTGTCGATCGCCATGAAAGAATGCATCTTTACATCAAGTTGATACAACAGCCGATGCACAGAAGCAGTGAAGGAAATAATCACATGCACAGAGGGAAGCTTGGCAATAGGTGAGAAGGTCTCACTATAATCAACATCATACGACCGAGTATACCCCTTAGCAACAAGGTAGGCCTTCAGTTTCTCGACAGATCCATCTAGGAGGAACTTCACAGCGTACACCCAACGACAACCAGCAACATGCTTCTCCGGAGGTAAAGTAACCAAATCCCATGTACTATTAGAATGCAGAGCATCTATCTCAGCAACCATACCTCACGCCACCCATGAGACGAAAGAGCTTCTTAGAGATTGGTAAGAATAGAGACATATGACACAGAAGCAACGAAAAAATGATAGACAAGAGACAATCAAAGGACACAAATTGAGAGAGAGGATATTTATTCCATGAATGCGTACCTTTCCGTAATGCAATAGGAAGGTCAAAAGATGTAGGCAAGACAGGATCCGTCGACAAAAAAGCAGAAGGTGGAAGACATGAGTCCGAGGCAGGCAATGGAAGATGACATCGACGTACATAGGTGCGAAGCGACGGTGTTGTTGGTGCTGGCACATCGGAATCTTGTACACTAGAAGAAGAAAAATCTCAACAGGAAGAGGAAGGGGGTGAGACTCAAAGTCAATCAATGAACTTGCACTAGAAAAGAACGATACATGCTGAAAGAAAGTAATGTCAGGACACAAAGAACCGACGAGAGAGGGTAAAAACGTGGTAACCCTTATGAGTACGAAAGTATCCGAGAAGCACACTTAATTGCGTGCGGGTCTAGTTTATCACTACTCACCTAGGCCAAGATGGTGAACAAAGCAAACACAACAAAAAACATGTGGTGGAAGAGGAAACACAGGACTACCTGGAAATAGAACGGAGAATGGAGATTGACCATTAAGAACAAACATTGGCATGCGGTTGATGAGATAGCACGATGTAAGAACTGCATCACTCTAAAACGGTTTAGGAACATTCATTTAAAACAAGAGAACATGAACTACCTCAAGTAAATGACGATTCTTTTGTTTAGCCATTCCATTTTGTTGAGGCGTATGTGAACATGATCTAATGGATAATACCATGAGATTCTAAAAATGAACGAAATGGTGAGGAGTCATATTCTCTAGCATTATTATAACGAAAATTTGAATTTGTATACTAAATTGAGTTTGAATTTCAACATGAAATAATTTGAAAATAGAGAATAACTCAGAACGATCTTTCATTAAATATAACCGTGTCATTCTTGAAAAATCATCGACAAAAGTAACAAAATATTGAAACCCATTGTGATTATGGTTCAAAGTACATGATATCGT
Source organism: Euptelea pleiosperma (assembly GCA_035048495.1). NCBI lineage: Eukaryota > Viridiplantae > Streptophyta > Magnoliopsida > Ranunculales > Eupteleaceae > Euptelea > Euptelea pleiosperma. The sequence goes on along the minus strand of CM068544.1, from coordinate 21,000,906 downwards.
TCATGGGCGATACCGAAACGTATCAGTGGTATCGTTCTGTTTAGGATAAAACTTCATGAAACCGAAACAAAGCGTTAGTGCAAATTTACACATTAGATGAAGTATTGTTTGGTTTCGGACGAAACCAACCGAAACATGTGTAGTTTCGTTCTATAGCGAAACGGAAACAAAATGGTGAAATGTTTCGATTTCGGCCAAAACTTTGAACCATGATTGCGAGATGGAACTCAATTGGGTCGCCACACATCTGAATGAAGTAAAGCAAAAAGGTTTAACAACTCGAAGAACAACTCTAGAAGGCAAGAAACTTCATGATGTTTCCTTAACTGACACGACTCACACTCTAAACTAGACACCTCACTCAACGAAGGAACCATGATCTTCAAAGAATGCGACGACAGATGGCCATGCCGACACTGCCACTGATGCGGTGTAAGGGAAGTCGTCTGAAACGTAGTAGTGTCTCCTTCACCATTGAAATAGTGGAGGCCACCATACTCAAGCACTCCACCAATCCTCTTCTTCGTCTTGAGATCTTGAAAAACACAATATGAAGGATAAAAGGTCATTGAACAATCCAATAATCAAGAGCGGCCTTTTATGTCTAGGCTAGACAGGTTCCTAGATTCAAATGACTGGGAGACCATTTGCCCCGAGGTTGTTCAAGAAGTGTTGCCCAAGCCAGTGTCCAACCATAAGCCGGTCCTTCTCAGGTGTGGGTGTCTGCCTATAAGGCCGGCCCCATTTAAGTTCGAGAACATGTGGTTGGAGGATCCCAAGTTTCATGGTTTAGTGGCTAGTTGGTGGAAAGCTTTTCAGTTCGATGGTAAGGTGGGTGTTATTTTTGGGAAGAAGTTGAAGGCCTTGAAAGGCAAGTTGAAGACATGGAACAAGGAAGTTTTCGGGCGGGCGGATGAAAAAATGAAGGGGTTGTTGGAGGAGATCAAACTCAGAGATGGTAAAGAGGAGATATAAAGGTTGTCTAAGGACGAAGGTAGAAGCAGAGTAGATGCGAAGGAGTATCTTGAGTGGGCTCATATGGAGGAGATTAGTTGGAAGTAGAAGGCAAAGGTGAGATGGTTGAAGGAAGGGGGCAGAAACTCAAAGTTCTTTGACCTCATAGCCAGCGCCAGGAGGAGGACGAACTATATTTCCAACTTGAGGGTGGAGGGGTTGGTGATCTCAGAAGAGGAAGAGATTAGGGAGAAAGTAGTACAATATTATTCGACCCTGTATTCGGAACCTTGTACCTTCAGACCCAAGGTGGATGGCCTTAATTTGATAGGATTAATCAGGAGCAAAGAGTCTGGTTGGAGAGACCTTTTGAGGAAACAGTGATTGTCAAAGCCATTGGGGATCTAGTGGGGATCGAGCCCCAGGGCCAGATGGTTACTCCTTGGCTTTTTTCAAGAGGTGTTGGGACATAATAGGAAGGGACTTCATGAGAGTGGTTAAGGAGTTTGAAGAAGGGGCGGTCATGGACAGATGTATGAACAACACCTCTATCACCCTCATCCCCAAAAAGGAAGGGACAGAGTCTTTGACCGATTATTGCCCGATTAGCCTAGTGGGGAGCACCTACGAGATTATCTCCAAGGCTTTGGCGAGCAGGATGAAGGAGGTGATGGGAACGATCATTTTCCCTTCACAAGGAGCTTTTGTGAAAGGGAGGCAAATTTTAGATGGAGTGTTAATCGCTAATGAATGTATTGATTTCAGACAGAGGGAGGCGAATGAGGGCATTGTATGTAAGATTGACATGGAGAAGGCTTATGACCATGTAAGCTGGAAGTTTCTTGATTACTTGCTAGACAGAATGTGATTTGGATGGAGGTGGAGAAGATGGATCCGGGTTTGTATCTCTTCGGCATCTTTCTCGGTCTTGGTGAACTGGGCTCCGATAGGTTATTTCAGAAGCTTGAGGGGGTTGAGACAAGGCGATCCCATTTCCTCTTTTCTGTTTATTGTTGTAATGGAGGTTCTGAGTAGAATGATTAAAAGAGCGGACGATAGGGGCTTGATTGAAGGCTTCAGTCCGAGTAGCCGAGGTCCGGAGATAACCCATTTACAATTTGCCGATGATACGATTATTTTCTCCCAGGCCTCACATCGTCAGCTGAGGAACATTCGATGTGTTTTGAGATGTTTCGAGGCGGCGTCTGGTTTGAGAATAAATTTGGTTAAGAGCGAGGTGTTCGGGGTAGGAGAGGTGCCCGGAATGAGGAACTTGGCCAAGACCCTAGGGTGTAAGGTTGGAAGTTTTCCCACTACTTATCTAGGCCTTCCGTTGGGGGCTAAGTATAAAGCCAAGCACATATGGGATCCGGTAGTGGAAAGAGTTGGGCAAAGGTTAGCATGTTGGAAGAAGAGACACCTATCAAAAGGGGGAAGAATGACCTTCATAAAGAGCACCCTCTCAAGTATGCTGATTTACCATCTATCATTGTTTTATATTCCAATTGGTGTGGCCAAGGATCTTGAGAAGATTATGAGAGATTTCTTGTGGCAAGGGAAGAGGGACACTCATAGGTTTCACCTAGTGAAGTGGGCTAGAATTTGCAAGCGAAGGAGGAGGGAGGCTTGGGTTTCCGGTCCATTAAAGAGGTGAACATCGCCCTCTTGGGGAAATGGTTATGGAGGTTCGGAGATGAGGAGAGAAGTTTATGGCAGTCGGCCATCGATGGCAACTATGGAGAGGCAATGGAAGGTCATTCGGGGAATGAGATGACCCAATCGTACCGGTGCAGCACGTGGAAGGGTATAATGAAGATCCTAGATCGCTTCAAAGAAGGTATCCAATTTAGAGTAGGGAAATGGGACAAGATCAGATTCTGGGAGGACAGGTGGTGTGGCGACGTGACCTTGAAAGAAGCTTTCCCTTCGTTATATCTTATTTTTGATCTCGAAGGAGCCAAAATTCAGGAGTGTGTTGTGGTTTATGAGGGAGAGGCTACATGGAACTTGGGGCTAAGGAGAAGGTTGAATGACTGGGAGGTAGACACCTTGGGAAGCCTTTTGAGCAGGATAGGGGATGCACCCATCCTCACTTTTGAGGAGGATCAAAGGAAGTGGAGATGGGATAGTAAAGGAGTCTTCTCGGTGTGCTCTTTCTTTCATCATTTGGGCAGTCTGCCAGACTGCGTTTCCAGCGGCAACAATGTGGGGTGCTCTGTTCCAACGAAGGTGAGTTTTTTCATTTGGACAGCCATGCTGGACAAAATTTTGACGGTTGATCACCTGAACAACAGAGGGATGGTGATCCCGAATAGATGTGCTTTGTGTAAATTCGACGGGGAGTCCGTGGATCACCTCTTACTCCATTGCCCTTTCTCCTTCTCCAAATGGCAAGTTTGTTTCTCCCTCTTTGGCATCGACTTCGTAATTCCAGCCCGGGTGGAATCTTTCATCCAAGCTATTTCGATGGGGGTTCTCACAGGGAGAAGTAGGCTGCTATGGAGGCTTCTTCCTTTTGCGGTGATGTGGACCATTTGGAAAGAGAGGAACCGACGCATATTTGAAGGCAAAGAAGAAGATATTCCCAAGATCATATTAAGAATTAAAGCCTACTTGTTTTTATGGTCCTCCTTGTCTCCGGACTTCAGAGGTTGCTTTTTTGATGCTTTCGTTTTTAGATGGGGGAACCTTCGAAAAGGGCCTAGCCCAGGTTGATGGGCCTCTTTCTGTTATCGGGTATCTTATCTTCAGATCATTTTGTAGTTGGTTTTGGGGTGTTTTCCCCCCCTTTTTTTAATGAATCATCCTCTACTTATCAAAAAAAAAAAAAATCTAGTGAGTTTACTAACAGACATAAGACTGAATGGAAATTTAGGATCATACAAGACAGAAGATAAAGTTAAAGACTAACTAAGAGAGGCTTGACCTAGACCGGACACGTTTGAAGTTGTGCCATCGACTAAGGTAACAAACACACTGAGAAGAAGTATACTGGATGGAGTAAAGCACACTTGGAGTCCCTGTCATGTGATCTGAGGCTCCAAAATCAATGACCCAAGGAGAGGAAGACCTAGAAACTTGGGAAGCAAGATATGCAATACCTGATAGGGCAAGCATAGTGATATTGGAGGATGAAGCACCAGTTTGCTATAGTTGAGTGAGTTTGGCATATTCGTCACGAGAAATAGTCACAACCTCTGAGTTTGTTGTTGACTACTGAACAGATGCACCAAATGTAGAACTAGGGGTACTGCTCCCACTGTCACTATACGAAGCATGGTTCGCTTAGTTGGCTGGTTTACCATGTAAATGTTGTCAGGGACCTACTTGTAATATCTTATATTCTACAGGGGGCCCTTGTAATATTGTAAAACTTCACTTAATATATATATTGGGTGAAATCGTGTAGGCTATTCTAAGCTCTACACGATTTCTCCTCTTTCCCCTATTCTCTTCACCTCTCCTCTCTTCCATCTCTAACCCTAATCTCTTATCCTGGTTACGATCCAAGATTACAACATGGTATCAGAGCATGGTTATGTAACCATGGCTCAATCCTAGAGGTCTGAAGAACCCTAGGGATTGCGAAATTCGATGCGAAGGGCTTTCCAAAGAAGGAGATCATCTCCCATGGATAGCCGCAGGCTTTAGAAGAGTCTGAAACCCTAGCCGCCCACTCCAAAAGGTTGGAGAAGTTCTCCCAGGCCTAGCCGCCCACTCCAGAAGCCTGGAGAAGAGCTATCAGGCATAGCCGCCCACTCCAGAAGGCTGGAAAAGAGCCACCAAGCCTAACCGCCCCTTCCAAAAGGTCAGAGAAGACCCTCTGGACATAGCCGCAGGTCTCAGAGGAGCCCGGAACCTCTCCCTAGTGCTACCGCACCTATCCAGGAACCTTTTTAGGTCATCGGAACCATTCACAAGTTTCCCGCGAGTGGTTTTTTTCTCCAATAGAAAATCTATAAAGGAGTTGTTCCGAATAAAAATAAGGTGATTTGAACCTCCACAGCAGCAGTTTGGGTGATTTCTTATCAGAAAAGTCTTATCTACTACCATGAGTACATCTGAGGAGTCGTCTTCTGCCAAGTCAGAGATCATTGTTGCCCCACCCAGTCTGGGAAGTCATGGTGATCACAGCCCGGGCCTACAGATCACTACGGTGAAACTCGACGGGACCAACTACCTCGCATGGTCTCAATCTGCCAAGATGTACATCACCGGACGAGGCAAAGCCGGCTATATCACTGGACGCATCACTGCACCTGATTCCTCCGATGCCACGTTTGAGAAGTGGGAAGCGGAAAACTCGATGGTCATGTCATGGCTGCTTCATTCCATGCATCCATCGATCAGCACAGGCTTCCTCTTTCTCCCGACTGCCAAGGATATATGGGACACGGCATCTCAGACCTACTCCCAAGATGGAAATTTTGCTAGGATGTATGAGCACATCTGAAGCAAGGCGATCTTCCTTTGGGATCATACTACGCTGCGTTACGCAGCAAGTGGGAAGAGGTAGATCACTACCAGACCTACACCCCTGCATGTACCAAGGATGCTACGGAGTTCCGAAAGATGATTGTACGCGGACGCATATTCGAGTTTCTTGGCGGCTTGAACCAGAGCTATGAGCAGGTTCGAGCCAACATCTTGGGCAGAGATCCACCGCCGTCGACCATTGCACAGGTCTACTCCTACATCCAGAGCGAGGACAGCAGGAGGAGAGCCATGAGCTCTAAGACAGATGCCGATGTTCCTTTATCTGAGAAGTCTGCCTTGGCCACTCAGAAATTGAGCAAACCCACATCCAAGAAGGATGGGGATCTTGATGATCGTGATCGACTCAGATGTGATCACTGTGGCAAGCGTCGCCACACTCGGGAGACCTGCTGGAGTCTTCATGGTCGTCTTGCACAGTTCTCTGGGGGGAAGCAAGGCTCCTCAAAGAAGCCCTCTGGTAGCAAACATGGAACCTCAGCCGCTCATGCCACCAGCCAAGATTCCTCTGATGTGACCCCTTCCTCTGGGCAGTCCAACACCTTCTCTAGCATGGACATTGACAGGCTTCGACAATTACTTACTCAGCTTGATGGCCCTTCTCCACCTACATCATCCTTTGCTCAGACAGGTACATCCCATTCAGCCCACCATGTGTCTACGGCACCCATTGGTCCTTCCTGGATCATTGACTCTGGTGCCTCCGATCATATGACTGGTATGCCATCCCTTTTCTCCACCTATAATATCTGCTCAGGTAAGGACAAGGTCCGCGTGGCCGATGACACCTTCTCCTCTATCTCAGGGAAGGGCACTATCTCTGCCACACCTACTTTGTCTTTATCCTCTGTACTTCATGTTCCTAAATTCACTACTAACCTGCTTTCTGTTAGCCATCTTACTAAGAGCCTAAACTGCAGTGTTACCTTTTTTCCTACTCACTGTGTTTTTCAGGACTTGGAGACGAGGCGGATGATTGGCAGTGGTCGTGAGGATGGTGGGTTGTACCTTCTCGATAGCCAGCCGACTTCATATTCTGTTGCACATCAGTCTAGTGCCAATGTCAGTAGTTCTAGCGCTAATAAAGACCTGTTAATGCGATGGCATAACAGGCTAGGTCATTTACCGCTTTCAGTCATGAAGAGTCTGTTACCTCAGTTTGCGTCTATTCCATTTTTTGAGTTCAACTGTGAAACTTGTGTACTTGCAAAACAATGTCGGGTGTCTTTTCCGACCAGTAATAAAAAAAGTACGTTTCCTTTACAGCTTGTGCACTCTGATGTTTGGGGACCCAATCCCACCACTTCTATCTTTGGTTTTCGCTACTTTGTGGTTTTTGTGGATGACTATAGTCGTTACACTTGGATCTACCTTATGAAATCAAAAAATGAGGTGCATACTATCTTTCAGACCTTCCATAAACTGGTGTGCAATCAATTGGGCACCACCCTAAAAGTCCTACGCACTGACAATGGGGGGGAATACATGTACAGTGGCCTTGCCTCCTACTTTGAAGAGCATGGAATTCTTCATCAGACTTCATGTACCGATACACCTCAACAGAATGGGACCGCTGAGCGAAAGCATCGCCATGTCCTGGAGGTTGCTAGGGCACTTCTTCTTGGTACTCGGGTACCCAAGGGTTATTGGGCAGACGCTGTGTTGACGGCATCCTATTTGATAAATCGGATGCCTTCTCGTGTCTTGGGGTCGAAGTCTCCCCTTTCACTCCTGTTTCCTTCCTGTCCTGTGTTCTCCATTCCACCTAAGGTCTTTGGTTGTGTTTGCTATGTTCACGCCCATCACAGGAAGGACAAGTTAGATCCGAAAGCCGTTCGATGTGTGTTCCTTGGCTATTCGTCCACTCAGAAGGGATATCGGTGTTTCCATCCCTCTACCCGTCGTCGGTTTGTTTCTCTAGATGTTACCTTTTTTGAGTGTCTTCCCTTCTTCTCAGTTGATCGGACTTCTCTTCAGGGGGAGCCTGGGAGTATTGACGAGAGTCCGATACCTCCACATGGGGAGATTCCTCAACCAGTACCCCTTGATTTGCCTGATGAGTCTCCTGTACCCTTGTCCTTATCTCCTACTGACACTGTGCCACAGGATCCTCAGCTGAAGACATATGCCAGACGACGTCAAAAAGAGAAACAGTCCACCATCCAAGCTCACTGCCAGGAAATCCAACTCGATCCAGGTAATCGTGTCCTCAGTGATCCTCATGATGATATGTCTGTTGCTCCTACTATCCTTCCCATAGACATTGATGTACCTATTGCTCATCGGAAGGGTGTTTGGAACTGTGTTACCAAGCACCCTATCTCTCACTTTGTTTCCTATCAGCAGCTCTCACCATCCTACAGGGCATTTGCTACTTCCCTATCTAGTGTCGCTCTGCCATCCGGTGTTTCAGATGCCCTTAGCCAGCCTCAGTGGAAAGCAGCCATGCTAGAGGAGATGGCAGCTCTAGAAAAGAATGGTACTTGGGATTTGGTTCCATTGCCTAGAGGAAAGAAACCCGTGGGGTGCAAGTGGGTATATACTGTGAAATACAAAGCAGATGGAAGCATCGACAGGTACAAGGCCCGTCTCGTTGCAAAAGGGTACACACAGACTTATGGGATTGACTACCAAGAGACGTTTGCTCCTGTGGCCAAGATGAACTCAGTTCGAGTTCTGTTATCTCTAGCGGCAAATTTTTCTTGGCCCCTCCACCAGTTGGATGTCAAGAATGCCTTCCTCCATGGTGATCTAGAGGAAGAGGTCCACATGACAGGTCCTCCTGGGTTCAGTCTGACTGGGAGTAAGGAACTTGTGTGCAGACTGAAGAAAGCCTTGTATGGGCTTAAACAGTCACCAAGGGCTTGGTTCGAGAGGTTCAGTTCCGCAGTCAAGAAGATTGGCTACTCGCAGAGTCAGGCGGACCACACTCTTTTCATTAAGAGAAGTCAAGGTCGTCTTACGCTCTTATTGTGTATGTGGATGATATCGTGGTCACAGGAGATGACCCAGATGAGGTTTGTAAATTGAAAAAATACCACGGCACAGAGTTCGAAATCAAGGATCTGGGAACCTTGAGATACTTTCTAGGCATTGAGGTTGCTAGGTCAAAGCAGGGTGTGTTCATCTCACAAAGAAAGTGTGTACTTGATCTCCTTTGAGAGTCAGGAAACTTGGGAGTTAAACCAGCCGATACGCCTATAGAGCAGCAACATCGGTTGAATCTTGTTGATGGGGATCCCATTGCTGATACAGGCCAGTTCCAGAGACTTGTTGGGCGTCTCATCTACCTTTCGCTGACACGACCAGATATTGCATATGCAGTCAGTGTCATCAGTCAGTTCATGCATGCCCCTCGCTCTCCACATCTTGAAGCAGCACACCGAGTGTTACGCTATCTTAAGGGGGCTCCAGGGAAGGGTATCCTGTGTAGTAAGAATGGACACCTGCGAGTTGAAGCTTATACAGACGCTGACTGGGCAGGTTCAGTCACTGACAGACGTTCCACATCAGGGTACTGTACGTATGTGGGGGGTAATCTAGTGTCTTGGCGCAGCAAAAAGCAACCAGTTGTCGCTCGCTCCAGTGCCGAAGCAGAGTACCGTTCTATGGCTCATGGTGTATGTGAGCTTCTATGGTTGAAGACTATGCTCAGTGAGCTCGGATATCCTGTCAAAGGGTCTATGCAGCTGTATTGTGACAATAAAGCAGCCATCAGCGTTGCTCATAATCCAGTTCAACACGACAGGACAAAGCACATTGAGGTAGACCGTCACTTCATCAAAGAAAAGCTTGGTCAGGGACTTATTTGCACACCGTATGTCCATACTGCTGATCAAGTTGCAGATGTGTTAACTAAAGGTGTTACTAAAGGGATCTTAGAGCACCTGTTATCCAAGCTGGGCATGATAGATATCTTCGCACCAGCTTGAGGGGGAGTGTTGTCAGGGACCTACTTGTAATATCTTATATTCTACAAGGGGCCCTAGTAATATTGTAAAACTTCACTTAATATATATATTGGGTGAAATCGTGTAGGCTATTCTAAGCTCTACACGATTTCTCCTCTTTCCTCTATTCTCTTCACCTCTCCTCTCTTCCATCTCTAACCCTAATCTCTTATCCTGGTTACGATCCAAGATTACAACAGTAAATCCCAGCAATAATCCACTGTATGGCCATCCATATCATATTGTGTACAATGACGAGGCCTACCACGATCTTACCCACGACCACTACTGGAGTCGTGATCTCCTCTACCACCTCTGCCACCACCACGGACACCAGAAACCACCATGTCCACCAGAAACCACCAATGCTAATCTGTCAGCAGATCCACCACCAACTTCCGATACTGAGGCGCGTTGAAGTTGAGCAAAGACTTCAGTCATACTAGGGAGTTCTCTACTCACCAAGAGTTGAGCACGAACTGGCTCATCTTCCGGTTGAAGGCCGGAAGAAAACGTGCAACGTCACAGTCCTCACATTGTCTACGTTGCTTCTCAAGATTTCAAATGAGAGGTTGGTAGGCATTTCGTTCATTCTGGACATTCTGAATAGATGAATAATATTCTACAAGAGGCTTTTCACCCTGCCAACCAATTGATAAGTCCGTGTGATGTTATTTTCACCAGAATACATCCTCTCAACATGCTCTCAAATCTCCTTTGCACTGTTTTAAAAACATCAATTTGATGCTGATTTTAGGATCCATGTTATTCCACAACCAGGCCATGATCTGGGCATTCTCCTGTACCCACTCCGAATAATTATTAGCGTCATATTTGATCTAATTTTCACGCAAATATTTCAAATTTCTTTTGGCCGTTAGAAACACTTCAACAGACTTGGCCCAATGAACATAATTACTTCAATTGAGTTTGATGGAAGTCATCTGGACATTAACTCTAGTTAATGAATATTTTCGCTCCTGCTTTGTGATATAACGCATGACTTTCAATAGTGTTTTTCTTTTCTTTTTCTTTAGGGCGTTTTTGTTCGTCCTCTATTTAATACAATCACACCCCTATAGAAAAAAGATAATAAGAAAATTGTAAGGCATGTAGTCATGGTCTTAAGTCGGTTGAAACCAAGTCATGTTGTCTAGGGCCGTGTCGTCTAAGAGAACTCATTTTCTTTATGATTCCTCCTTTCTTGGCCGAGTTGGTCTCGAGGCTCGGTCACCGAATGATCAATGGCCAAGACTGAGTTTTAAAACCATGCATGCAGTATCCAGTACCAGTGTTGATATCCTTGGTTCAAAGTCTTGTCCATCTTGGCTGAGACATCTTCGTTTTAGTAGGGTACCAAGACTATGGGGTACATTTCTTCTCGTACGATAAGTTTAGTTTAATTAATTTAAGCCTTTCTTTTATTGTGTTTGTCTTTTATAACCCACATAAATGCCAAACAACATATTTTGAGCTTAATTAATTATTAAAACTCATTTTATGTAAGTAAAATATATTATATATTTGTATATCAAGATGTATAAATCTTTTTTTCGATGTCTAGTTTCATCTCATTCCATCGAAGTTGAGATGTTTTATTCTCTCAGTTTACCAAGATGTGGAAGATGATTGAGATTTTAAACCTTGGTTATAGGGATGCTGGGCATGTTGAAGTATCCGGGTATCATAGAATCTCAGGGAGTACATTATGTGCTATATGCATGTGCAATGGAAATTTAATGTTTTTTGGGACGTTCGCGGCTTTATGGGGTTGATGCAATGCCTTTTTCATGTCCTAACTGTTGTAGTCTTGGATCGTAACCAGGATAAGAGATTAGGGTTAGAGAGATGGAAGAGAAGAGAAGAGAAGAGAATTGGGGAAAGGGGAGAAATCATGTTGAGCTTAGAATAGCCTACATGATTTCACCCAATATATATATTAAGTAAAGTCTTACAATATTACAAGGCCCCCTATAGAATATAAGATATTACAAGTAGGTCCCTAGATCAACACTCCCCCTCAAGCTGGTGCGAAGATATCTATCATGCCCAACTTGGATAACAAGTGCTATAAGATCCCTTTAGTTAACACATCAACAACATGATCAACAGTATGGACATACGGTGTGCAAATAAGTCCTTGACCGAGCTTCTCTTTGATGAAGTGACGGTCTACCTCAATGTTCTTTGTCTTGTCGTGTTGAACTGGATTGTGAGCAATACTGATGGATGCTTTATTGTCACAATACAGTTGTATAGACCCTTTGACAGGATATCTGAGCTCACTGAGCATAATCTTCAACCATAGAAGCTCACATACACCATGCGTCATAGAATGTTACTCTGCTTAGCACTGGAGCGGGCGACAATTGGTTGCTTCTTGCTGTGCCACGACACCATATTACCTCCCACATACATGCAGTACCCCGATGCGGAACACCTGTCGGTGACTGAACTTGCCCAGTCAGCATCTGTGTAAGCTTCAGCTCGTAGGTGTCCATTCTTACTAAACAGGAGACCTGCCCCCTTGAGATAGCGTAACACTCGGTGTGATGCCTCAAGATGCGGATAGCGAGGGGCATGCATGAATTGACTGATGATATTGACCGCGTATGCAATATCTAGTCGTGTCTGCGAGATGTAGATGAGGTGCCTAACAAGTCTCTGGAACTGGCCTATATTGTTGTTGTTTGAGGTTGTCACCAATATGCTAAAGATTGAGAGAGAGATAATGGAGGTTAGGGAGAGAAGGAGAGATTGGGGTTTGAGAGAGAATGGGGAGATTGAAGTGAATATTCAATCTCCCATAAGTAATATTTATAAGTAGGAGAAACCCCTTCTACAAGTAAAGGAGAAATCGTGTGGGTCAAGTGGGGGCCTACCACTTAACCCACTAACATGAAATAAAGATATTGTGGGTTAAGTGGATGGGCCCATCACTTAACCCATAAGCAATAGAAAATAAACCCCACATGGGGTAGTGGAACGCAGCCCACTAAGAACACCCCCACGTGGAAGTACATAGAATCCAACACTCCCCCTCAAGCTGGTGCGAAGATATCCATCATGCCCAGCTTGGCTATCAATGTATTCAGGATTGACTTGTTGACTCCCTTAGTAAGAATATCGGCAACCTGCTCCTGAGTCGTTACATAGGGTGTACAAATCAATCCCTGCTGAAGCTTCTCCTTGATGAAGTGCCTATCAACCTCGATGTGTTTAGTTCTGTCATGCTGAACTGGTTTGTGAGCAATGCTAATGGCCGCTTTGTTGTCGCAATAGAGGCTCACTGGGTCTGCCACCTTGACTCCCAGTTCTGCTAACATGATCTTCAACCACAAGAGCTCACACACCATGTGCCATGGAGTGGAACTCTGCCTCTGCACTAGATCGGGCGACAACTGGTTGTTTCTTGCTCCTCCAAGACACCAAGTTGCCTCCAACAAAGGTACAATAACCTGATGTAGACTGTCTATCGGTCACTGCACCTGCCCAATCTGCATCACTGTACGCTTCCACCCTGAGGTGGCCATGAACTCCAAACAATATGCCTCGACCTAGTGACCCCTTGAGATACCGAAGGACTTTATGTGCAGCATCAAGATGTGGTGACCGAGGTGAATGCATGAATCGGCTAATGACACTTACTGCATAAGCAATGTTAGGCCGTGTATGGGCAAGATATATCAATCTGCCAACCAATCGCTGAAATAAGGCAGGATCTCCTAGAAGTGTACCGTCCTCGAAATTCATCTGATGGTTCTGATCAATAGGAGTATCTGCTGGTCGCAAACCGAAATACCCAGTCTCGCTCAGTAAGTCTAGGACATACTTTCTCTGTGAAATGAAGATGCCCCTCGTTGACCTGGCAACCTCAATCCCTAGAAAGTATCTCAATGGTCCTAGATCTTTCTTCTCAAACTCAGACGACAAGAAGGCCTTGAGCCTTGTGATCTCTGTCAGGTCACTCTCCGTAATAACTATGTCATCCACATATACGATCAATGTAGTGATACTGGTCCGTAGATGCTTCACAAATAGAGTGTGATCTGCTTGACTCTGTGTGTAGCCTACCCTTCTCACTGCACTGCTGAACCGTTCAAACCAAGCTCGAGGAGATTGCTTTAACCCATATAAAATAAAGCTTTCTTCAGTCTGCATACCCCGTCTTCACTTCCAGCAAGCTTCAACCCTGGCGGCACTTTCACGCAAACCTCCTCTGTTAGGTCCCCATGTAGAAAAGCGTTATTTACATCCAGCTGATGTAAAGGCCATGACTTGTTTGCAGCCAAAGAAAGTAGAACCCTGATTGAGTTCATCTTGCCTACAGGTGCAAATGTCTCCTGGTAATCTATCCCATAGGTCTGGGTGAACCCTTTTGCAACTAGCCGAGCTTTGTACCTATCAATGGAACCATCTGCCTTGTGCTTCACGGTGAAGACCTACTTGCACCCCCCTGGTTTCTTCCCCCTGGGTAAAGCAACAAGATCCCATGTCTTGTTTTTTTCAAGAGCCTGCATTTCGTCTATCATAACCCCTTTCCACTTTGGGTGACTAAGTGCATCTACAATGGTAGATGGCAAGGAAACAGACGAAACAGTGCTAACAAATGTCTGATAAGATGGAGACAATGACTGGTAAGAAACAAAGTGAGAGATAGGGTGCTCGGTGTAAGTGCGCATACCCTTACGAAGTGCAATGGGTAGATCCTCCTCTGGAGTAGGAGTCTCTGAGGGCTCACGAACTAAAGCAGGGGTAGAAACAATACCTGGATCTGGATCCGAGGGTAGACTGGCAGACACAGAATCAATGACTTGTCCTTTCTTCCTGGATCTAGCATAAACTCGCATATCCGCCGCTGTAGTAGTAGAAGTGTCATTGTCAATAGTAGACACAGATTCGACCATAGGCACAGGAGTGGAGATGGGTACAAGAACCGGCATGGGGACATGACTCTCGTCCACAATATCACACTCCCCCTGAATAGAGGCCCTACTGCCAAAGAACGGAACGTGCTCAGCAAATGTGACGTCCAGAGATGTGAAACGTCGACGCGGACCTGGATGATAGCATTTGTATCCCTTCTGAGTGGAAGGGTACCCCAGGAAAATACATCTCAAGGCCTGTGCATCAAATTTGTCACGAGAGTGACGATGAACATGCACATAGCATACACACCCAAAGACTTTGGGAGGAAAAATTAAGGCTGGACTATCGGGACGCAAGGCAGACAAAGGGGTCTGAAAGCCAAGAATACGAGATGGCATGCGATTGATGAGATATGCAGCCAGAAGGATGGATTCAGACCAAAAAGATTTTGCAACCTGCATCCCAAGATGAAGGGCACGGTCAACCTCGAGAAGGTGACGGTTTTTTCTTTCAGCTTTCCCATTTTGTTGGGGAGTCGACGGACAAGAAGTTTGATGTACAATGCTATGAGAGGCAAAGTAATCTCTAAGGCTTCCGTCTAGTTACTCACCCCCATTATCAGATCGGAGAATTTTGAGTGGGGTATTGAACTGAGTGGTACTGAGTGGTGTCCATCTTGTGGAAGGTCTGAAAAACGGAAGAAACCTCATCTTTCGACTTCATAAGATATACCTAGGTAGAGCCACTGAAATCATCAACAAATGTAACAAAATATCGAAATCCAAATAAAGACATCACCGGGGCAGGACCCCATACATCAGAATGCACAATATTAAAAGGAATAGTACTTTTATTTTCACTAAGAGGAAAAACAGTGCGACAATGCTTTGCGAGTTCACAAGTTTCACAGTGGAACGAAACATCGCAAAGGGAAGAGAAAGCATGAAAGACACGCTTTAAAACTGACACTGGTACATGACCAAGCCGGTTATGCCAAAGCAATAATTGGTCTTTATTGATTCGACTACTGCTACTGATGCTGGACTGATGTGCTGAACAGGAAACTGAGCGATCCAGGAGGTACAAGCCACTTTCCTCACGTCTACTGCCAATCGTCCGCCTCGACTCCAGATCCTGAAACACACAGTGAGAACGAAAAAAGGTTACGCTGCAGTTAAGATTCTTGGTAAGGCTACTGACAGATAAAAGATTAGCTGTAATCTGAGGAACATGCAGTACCGAGGACAAGGTTAGTGCTGAAGAGGTATGAACATTGCCCTTCCCGGAAACAGAGGAAATGGTGCCATCAGCTATCCTAACCTTTTCAAGACCAGAACAAATAGAATAACTGGAGAAAACTGAAGACATACCAGTCATATGATCTGAGGCCCTTGAATCGATGATCCAGGATGGACTAGAAGGAACAGTGAATACAGAAAAAGCAGATCTAGTACCTGTCTGGGCATATGTGGAGGTAAAAGTGGAGGCTTGCCCATTGAGCTGGGCCATCTTACGACGAAGTCGCTCAAGATCACTGGGAGAAAGAGTCCATATCCCCAGTGGTAGGAGGTGCTGAGGGTGCAGTGTCCTAAGCCACAGAAAGTGCTGTAGGAGGCTCCTGTTTCGCTTGGTGCAGTGTCCTTGGTTTCCAAAAAAGTAGAAAACCCAAAAAAGGCAAAACCGGATCCGGGCAAAAAACCCGGGCGATTTTTCAAACCGGAGATCCGACAATCAGAAAAATCCCAAACCAAGCTCTGTAGATCCCAGATACTCCACAGGGAGGTGCGGTTATGGTAGAAAGCCCAAACAACGCGCGAATCTCAAGGTAGAAAAATCCCAAAAACTGAGCACGGGATTCGACTTTTCGAACTGGAGATCCGATGATCTGAAAATTCTTAAACGAGACTCTGTAGATCCCAAATAATCCACAGAGAGGTGCGGCTAGGATAGAGAACCCAAGCAGTGCACGAATCTCAAGAAAATAAAAAATCCAAAATCTGAGCCGGGGATCCGATGTTCAAAAAATTCTGAAATAAGTTTCTGTTGAACCTTACTGGCCCTATGATAGGGGCGGTTTGGTAGGGGGCCCAAAAATGACAAGGATCTCGAGGAA
Source organism: Euptelea pleiosperma (assembly GCA_035048495.1). NCBI lineage: Eukaryota > Viridiplantae > Streptophyta > Magnoliopsida > Ranunculales > Eupteleaceae > Euptelea > Euptelea pleiosperma. The sequence continues at coordinate 20,984,526 of CM068544.1, read as the reverse complement.
AATCGAAACCCAAAAAACTTCGATATACGTGTTCTCCGAAAAAACTGATAAAAAATCCTTAAGAACGGGGATAGAGTGGATCTCTGACGACATATAGCGGGTAATACACCAACCAGGAATGATAGAATTCTGGTTCCTCTGCTTCAGAAAAGATCCAAGAACTTCGCAGGAGGACCCTCTACGATTTGCTCAAAACTTGCCCGGACTTTGGATACCCACATATAAGATCTTCGTGGAAACTCTAGGGGATAATGATTTTTGCCCTAGAGTAACCATGCTCTGATACCATGTTGTTGTTTGAGGTTGTCACCAATATGCTCAAGATTGAGAGAGAGAGAGATAATGGAGGTTAGGGAGAGAAGGAGAGATTAGGGTTTGAGAGAGAATGTGGAGATTGAAGTGAATATTCAATCTCCAATAAGTAATTTTTATAAGTAGGGGAAACCCCTTCTACAAGTAAAGGAGAAATCGTGTAGGTCAAGTGAGGGCCCACCACTTAACCCACTGAAATGAAATAAAGAGATTGTGGATTAAGTGGATGGGCCCATCACTTAACCCATAAGCAATAGAGAATAAACCCCACGTGGGGTAGTGGAACGCAGCCCACTAAGAACACCCTCACGTGGGTGTACATAGAATCTAACATGTATCAGCAATGGGATCCCCATCAACAGGATTCCGCCGATGTTGCTGGTCTATAGGCGTATCGGCTGGTTTAGCTCCCAAGTTTCCTGACTCGCGAAGGAGATCAAGTACATACTTTCTCTGTGAGATGAACACACCCTGCTTTGACCTAGGAAGCTCAATGCCTAGAAAGTATCTCAAGGTTCCTATATTCTTGATTTCGAACTCTGCCGAAATATTTTTTCAATCTGCAAACCTCATCTGGGTCATCTCCCAATGACCACGATATCATCCACTTACACAATAAGAGCAGTAAGACGGCCTTGACTTCTCTTAATGAAGAGAGTGTGGTTCGCCTGACTCTACGAGTAACCAATCTTCTTGACTGCTGAATTGAACTTCTCGAACCAAGCCCTGGGTGACTGTTTAAGCTCATACAAGGCTTTCTTCAATCTACACACAAGTTCATTACTCCCAGTCGGATTGAACCCCGGAGGACCTGTCATGTAGACCTCTTCCTCTAGATCACCATGGAGGAAGGCATTCTTGACATCCAACTGGTGGAGGGGCTAAGACAAATTTGCCGCGAGAGATAACAAAACTCGAACTGAGTTCATCTTGACCACCGGAGCAACTGTCTCCTAGTAGTCAATCCCATAAGTCCGCATGTACCCTTTTGCAACGAGACGGGCCTTGTACCTATCGATGCTTCCATTTGCTCTGTATTTCACTGTATATACCCACTTGCACCCCACAGGTTTCTTTCCTCTAGGCAATGGAACTAGATCCCAGGTACCATTCTTTTCTAGAGCTGTCATCTCCTATAGCATGACTGTTTTCCACTGAGGCTGGCTGAGGGCATTTCAGACACTGGATGGCATTGCGACACTGGATAGGGATGTGGCAAATGCCCTGTAGGGTGGTGAGAGCTGTTGGTAGGAAACAAAGTGAGAGATAGGGTGCTTGGTAACACAATTCCGAACACCCTTCTGATGAGCAATATGGACATCAATGTCCATGGGAAGGATAGTAGGAGCAACATAAATATCAGAATGAGGATCACTGAGGACACGATTACCTGGATCGAGTTGGATTTCCTGGCAGTGAGCTAGGATGGTGGACTGTTTCTCTTTTGGACGTCGTCTGGCATATGTCTTAAGCTGCGGGCACAATGTCAGTAGGAGATGAGGACAAGGGTACATGAGACTCATCAGGAGGCAAATCAAGGGGTACTGGTTGAGGAATCTCCCCCTGCGGAGATATTAGACTTTCGTCAATACTCCCAATCTCCCCCTGCAGAGAAGTCCGATCAAATGAGAATAAGGGAAGACTCTCTTGAAGGTGACATCTAGAGAAACCAACCGACGACGGGTAGAGGGATGGAAACACCGATATCCCTTCTGAGTGGACGAATAGCTAAGGAACACACATCAAACGGCTTTCGAATTTAACTTGTCCTTCCCGTGATGGGAGTGAACACAACAAACACCACCAAAGACCTTATGTGGAATGGAGAACACATGACAAGAAGGAAACATGAGTGAAAGGGGAGACTTCGACCCTAGGACACGGGATGGCATCCGATTGATCAAGTAGGATGCCGTCAACACAGCGTGAACCCAATAACCATTGGGTACCCTAGTACCAAGAAGAAGTGCCCGAGCCACCTCAGCGTTCCCATTCTGTTGAGGTGTATCGGCTGTTAAACAACCATTTACCCCAAAAGATTGACCTGTTGGGGAAATGCGAATTAACTATGTATACTAACGAGTCGTCGGGCCAACACAACACATGCGCGAGAAAACATCATCCGCTAACACGCCCCCTCAGCGGGAATGCACTCCGCTGGAAACTTGAACCCTCGACCTCCCAGGCCTTAAGGCTCTGATACCATGTTAAACAACCATTGACCCCAAAAGATCGACCTGTTGGGGAAAGGCGAATTAACTATGTATACTAACGAGTCGTCGGGCCAACACAACACATGCGCGAGAAAACATCATCTGCTAACATCGGCACATGAAGGATTCCATGCTCTTCAAGGTAGGAAGCAAGGCCACTGTATATGTATTCCCCTCCATTTTCAGTGCGCATGACTTTTAGGGTGGTGCCCAACTGATTGCACGCCATTTTATGGAAGGTGTGAAAGATAGTATGCACCTCATTTTTTGATTTCATAAGGTAGATCCAAGTGTAGCGACTGTAGTCATCCACGAAAACCACAAAGTAGCGGAAACCAAAGATAGAAGTGGTGGAATTGGGTCCTCAAACATTAGAGTGCACAAGCTGTAAAGGAAACATACTTTTATTGTTACTGGTCGGAAAAGACACCCGATGCAAGTACACAAGTTTTACAATTGAACTCAAAAAATGGAACAGACGCAAACTGAGACAACAGACTTTTCATGACTGAAAGTGGTAAATGACCTAGCCTGTTATGCCATCGCATTAACATGTCTTTATTGATGCTAGAACTACTGACATTGGCACTGGACTGATGTGCAACAGAATATAAATTCGGTTGGTTATCGAGCAGGTACAATACACCATCCTCACGACCACTGCCAATCATCCGCCTCGTCTCCAAGTCCTGAAAAACGCAGCGAGTAGGAAGAAAATGTAATACTGCAGTTTAGGCGCTTAGTAAGATGGCTAACGGAAAGCAGGTTAGTGGTGAATTTAGGAACATGAAGCACAGATGATAAAGACAAGGTGGATGTGGTAGAGATAGTGCCTTTCCCTGAGATTGAGAACGTGCCATCTGCCACACGGACCTTGTCCTTACCCGAGCAGATATGATAGGTGGAGAAAAGGGATGGCATATAGTCATATGATCGGAGGCACCAAAATCAATGATCTAGGAAGGACCAATGGGTGCCGTAGACACATGTTGGGCTGAATGGGATGCACTTGTCTGAGCAAAGGATGCTGTAGGCGGGGAAGGACCATCAAGTTGAGTAAGTAACTGTCGAAGCCTATCGATGTTCGTGCTAGAGAAGGTGTTGGACTGCCCAGAGGAAGGGGTCATATCAGAGGAATCTTGACTGGTGGCATGAGCAGCTGAGGTTCCTTGTTTGCTACAAGAGGGCTTTTTGGAGGAGCCTTGCTTCCCTCCCCACAGAACTGTGCAGGACGACCATGAAGACTCCAGCAGGTCTCTCGAGTGTGGCGGCGCTTGTCACAGTGATCACATCTGAGTCGATCACGATCATCAAGACCCCCATCCTTCTTGGATGTAGGTCTGTTTCATTTCTGAGTGGCCAATGCAGACTTTTTAGATAAAGGAACATCAACATCTGTCTTGGAGCTCATGGCTCTCCTCATGCTATCCTTGCTCTAGATATAGGAGTAGACTTGTGCAAGAGTCGACAACGGTGGATCTCTGCCCAAGATGTTGGCTCGAACTTGCTCATAGCTCTGGTTCAAGCCGCCAAGAAACTCGAATATGCGACTGCGCACAATCATCTTCAGGAACTCTGTAGCATCTGTGGTACATGCAAGGGTGTAGGTCTGGTTGTGATCTACCTCCTCCCACTTGCTGCGTATGCAACATACTATGATCCCAAACGAAGATCGCCTTGCTTCAGATGTGCTATCTCCTGCTGAAGCTCATACATCCTAGCAAAATTCCCAGTCTGGGAGCATGGTTTAAAATTTTGGAATTTTTCGTAATGTTTCGTATGTTTCGTTTTGTTTCGTAATGTTCGGTTTGTTTTGACAGACAATCCAAAAAAATAAAAATAAAAATAAAAAATATGATTTCAAGATTTTGGAAATGTTTTGTAATGTTTCGGAATTTCATTTTTTCACTATTTTTTCATTGTTTTGTGAACGTTTCGTTGCGTTTCAGAGTTTGTCTTAGTTTTTCACTTGACCGAGACATTCCTCTGAAACAAAATTTTAAACCTTATTGCGAGTAGGTATGAGATGCAGCATCCCATATATCCTTGGCAGTTGGGAGAAAGAGGAAGCCTGTGCTGATTGATGGATGCATGGAGTGAAGTAGCCATGACATGACCATCGAGTTTTTAGCTTCTCACTTCTCAAACGTGGCTTCGGTAGAATCAGGTGCAATAATGCGTCCAGTGATATAGCCGGCTTTGCCTCGTCCAGTGATGTACATCTTGGCAGATTGAGACCACGCAAGATAGTTGGTCCCATCGAGTTTCACCGTAGGGATTTATAGGCCTGGGCTATCACCATGACTTCCTAGACTGGGTGGGGCAATAGTAATCTCTGACTTCGCAGGGGTATTCGCAGAGGATGATTCTTCAGAAATGCTCACGGTAGCAGAATATGATCTCTCGAAGAAAAAAATAGCCTTTATGATGCCTGAAAGAGTCCAGAGTAGCCCAAAACTGCCCGAGGGACACCAAAGATTGGCCTTAGGGTTTCCGTAGGAGCCCTAGGTAGGTGCAATCTATTCCGGTAGCAGTTCTCTCGGTCTTTGTGGGGTGCGACACCTCCTGGGGGGCTTCTCTGACCTTCTGGGTGTGTGTGTGTGTGGGGGTGGGGGGGGGGGTGTGGGGGTGGGGTGCGATCTGCTCCAGGATCAAAACTCCAACCCTCTGAAGGGTGCGGTACCTCTTGGTAGGTCTTCTCCATCCTTCTGGGGGGTGGGGTGCGGTTTGCCCTGGAGGGGTTTCTCCACCCTCCCGATAGGTGCGGTTTGCATCGGAAGGTCTTCTCTGGCCTTTTGGGGGTACGGTTTGCACCGGGGGCACTTCTCCAGCCTTCTGGAGTGGGCGGCTAGGCCTACCTGGGAGCACTTCTGAAGCATGCGACTGTCCATGGGAGATGATCTGCTTCGTTGGAAAGCCCTTCGCATCGGATTCCACAATCCCTAGGGTTCTTCAAACCTCTTGGATTGAGCCATGATTACATAACCATGCTCTGATACCATGTTGTAATCTTGGATCGTAACTAGGATAAGAGATTAGGGTTAAAGAGATGGAAGAGAGGAGAAGAGAAGAGATTTGGGGAAAGGAGAGAAATCGTGTTGAGCTTAGAATAGCCTACACTATTTCACCCAATATATATATTAAGTGAAGTCTTAAAATATTACAAGCCCCCCTGTAGAATATAAGATATTACAAGTAGGTCCCTGGATCAACACTAACATGTATACGATAAAGAAGAATTGATATTATACCCCCCTGCTACTTTATGACATGCCCCCTAAGAGACATGTTCATCGTGCAATGAAGGATCAATGGTCAGCAACTACTACAAGCCAAACTCGAGATCAAACGCTTTTGGATCCGGTGATTTTGATGTGCAGTTGAGGAATTTGTAGGGCGTACCGAATCTTTGCACACCAGTTGTACGTCTTCTTAACTTATGCACAAAAGAGTATGAGTTGCACCATTGATACAAAGAGTTGATGCCATCATCACCATTCTTTAGTCACTTCAATTATAATCTTTTGGTGGGTTATAGAGTTTAGAATTAAAAAAGGTTTAATTAGTGACAATTTGTACGTTATATTTAGTAGGTTAAAAGTTTCTAAGCAATGTACACAACTTCAACTTTGCCCTAAACTTCACTCAGAAGTTTGGAGATCTAATGCATTTACACATTTGTAAACCAATGTAGTTGAAATTTCATAGAAAATAGATTTTAACAAAGAACAACTTCAAATACACTATCCAAGGAGTGTTTGTTCTTTATTTAAACCCTTAAAAGTTGTTTTTGACTCCAAAACCCTTAATAGAGCGGTTGTTTTCCATCTAGGGGACTCCAAAAAAGAAGGAAATGTGGAAAAAATGTGGATGGAAGCGTTTTTAAACACTTTGCATCTGTTTAAAAGTTTCAGTCTTAAACAACAATGTTCGCCAAAATATTACAGGTAAACTTCACTTCACTAGGTCATAAAATTGACAAAATTCATAAAAATTCACCATAAAAATTCACCAAGCATTCAGCTAATTTTAATACAATGTTTGTAAGAAAGTCCAAGTTGTTATCACTAAATGAGTCCATGTTGTCTTAGGAGAGTTGTTTGTAATTAGGAAACTTATTTACTTGGTCTTTAAGTTTAAGTTGGACTTAGAAATGGGAGAGTCTATATAAAGGGGACATATATGTGCTTGTTTCTTCTCTAATTGAGGAAGAATATTGCTGTCTTTCCCGATCAGCAATTCTTTCCTTCACTCTTGGTGATTTTAGTCTCGGTGCTACATTTAAGAGGTTTTGTGGCTATCTAACAAATTTACAACATTGAAGCTTGGCTGTGTTCCTACATCAAATGTGAACCCAATAACCAATAACTTTTGTTTTTGTTAAAGTAGGTACTTGTAGTTTCTAATCTCTATTAGGCTCATTTTTCAACTTAAAATTTAATATTCTAATGTTTGGAACACTATATATATATTTTCCCTTGGGATCATTATTGTGGATACGATTATGACATAGGAGCACTTAGGTATTTTCTAGTTGATTAGTATTAAGTAGATGGATAAAATCGCATATTAATGGTAACAGTGCACATTGGTATTTCTTAAGCTCTATGGGGTAAGTAAGATGTAACATTCAGTGCATGAATGTTGCAATCTGATAGCTAGTGGAAGTTTGGAACCTTATGCATGGTAGCATGTCATTTGAATGAATTTAATATGTTTTTAATTAACATATTAGTGTTGTGTGGCCTATCTTATTAAAGGGACTAGAAAACTCTGGATTTTCTTTTTTCAAAATTTTAACATTTCTAATTTTATATTTCATCTTCTATAAACCCTTGAACTGAAAAAGTTTGATTGAGGAATTGTATAATATTGGATGGATCATCATTAATTTAAGAATATGTCTCTTCGAGCTAGGAAATTTAATACAAGAAAATCTTATTCTCATACATCAGGAAACAGATTTAGATGATAAATTGGTGAAAAGGGAAAGAGAAGAGTAAGATGTATTTGATACCACATTTAATCAGGGTTAGAATATACTGAGTTCTCCAGAAATCATTGAGTTACAACTATATGGAGCTTTTATTCAAGAGATCATCATCAACTTGACTCAAATTACTCAATGTGGGAGCCACTAGAAGATGATGAACTCATAATTATTTTTTCTGTGTATATGTTGTTACTTTGCCGTGCAGTGGAGCAGAAAAAGCCGGCCTTTACATGCAAAAGGATTGGAGCAAGTGCTGAAGTGGCTGCAGGAGATAAAAATGCATTATGGTTCCCTTCAAGACGAGGCAGGTCTTATCCTCAATCCCTTACTTGCTTTGAGCATATTCGGTTTTGTAAAATTATGTTGAATTTTCTATCGATCATGATTTCTTCATGCAAATGTTGAAAACAGGTGGAAGAATTCTCAAGACCGGAGTGTTGGTACTCTCTTCTTGTTGGAAGCATTATGGAATGCTTTTGCGCCTGGAGGATCGCAGATTTTCTCAAAATTACATGGAGATGTTGAACCAGTACATGTCAGGCATCCAGGTCAAAGTTTGCCAGGATTACTTTTGTTAATGTTCTGTAGTTGATATTGATATTGATCCTGAATGGCTCTGTTATTAAGAAATACAAGATAATGTGATATTAGGTTGGTTAAATAAGATGTCTTCTTTCATCCCCTGAAGCATAATATGGGAACAATATAGAGAAATTGATCTGGCAAACTTGATGCTTCTTTTGGAGATGTAAAAGGTGCGTAATATGAAAGTGCTACAATTCAAAGACATGATGTCTGAGCCTTTTTATTAGGTTCACACAAAAATGACAAAACACTAGACTTCTTCAACATTCATAATAAACCAATTTAAAGCGTATTTCATGAAATTGTCGATAACTTAGTTTTAGGTGAATTGTAATAGTATAGTTTAAAGACCAAGTTACATAATACTCTGGGATGGACATTGTGATGAGTTCCCCTGGACTAATTCCAAGGAATTAGATTTTGCGTAAACGAAATATTTCTCATTTTCGGGTCATCCACAAGAAAAACAACTTGCTTTGAAACAATTTATAATTTCATGAATTTCAATTAATTTCAAAATATTTCATGTAAACAGTGTTTTTTGACCCCAACTTAATGATAGAATGCATTATTTTGGTCGAAATATTTCAACATAAATCGAAATATTTCAACCGAACATGGGAGACCTGCCCATTTTTGCTCAAAAACACTCAAAATCCTTTTTTTTTTCAAGTCAACCCTTACATCGATTCTTTGTAAAAAAAACAACTCCATTGAAGACTTCTTGGTAAAAAACCGCATGGATTGATCGTGAGAATGAATCAAAGCCCATTTTGGGTTTTTGTTTTTCAAATTCCAAATGTTAAGTATGAATTTCTTGTTATAAACTGAAATTTATTATTGTATCTTGCTACATATAGATAGTTTAGGTATAAATGCATCAAATCTATGGATCTATGATATATTTACGCGGGATTTGTGTAAGTATTGAAGATTGTTTAGGGTAAAAATTTGAATATGGGAAAAACAGCAATTTTTTTTTTTCACCCTAAACATCCATAGATGTGCATGAATTAATTATATGTTCCATAACCTAGCTTGATTTACAACTTGGTTGGGTTAAATTTATTTTCCGTATTTTTTTTAAATATTTAAAATTTCGCAAATTAATGCTATAAGTTTACAATAATTGGTTTTTAAAAATTTAACATAATATTCGTACATTAATTTAAGCAAATTATGAGTTGTTAATACTGTTAGATATTATGTTATGTTTCTTAGTGATTTATGTATGGGATGTATGGGGGTATTATTGTCATTACATGTTCCTTTATTTTTTAAGAGGTTCAATATATAAATAGGGGAACATGTCTAGCCATTATGCTTAAGATGTCAACTCCTCTCTTCCCCAATTCTTCTCTCTCCCTCTTCTATATGAAACCCTAAATATCTAACAAATACCTTGGTTATACCTTTTTTTTTTTTTTTCAGAATTAATAATATTTTGAGGCCAAATCTTCGGTGCACGCAATAATCTTTATGCACCGTGCGCGAAATCGACATATTTTTGTCGATCGACTATAAAAAGAGTCGATCGATAATTCATCTGTGATGATCGGCTCCTTTTATTGTCAATCGACAGTTCATGTGGGTAATTTTTTATGACGAAGAAGAGCCGCAGTAACTTTTTATGTTTAGATTCTTGTATGAAGATTTTTAGGTGGTAACGTTTTACACAGTGTGGTAACTATTTTCATTGATGTTAGTAACCTTTCACGCATGGTGCATGAAGATTCTTAGGCGCACTTTAAATTTTTAAAAATTTATAAAACATCAAGGAAACCCTAATGCATCAAATCCATGCATATATGATGCATCCGGCATATATGCATAGGGCATCGATACTACCAAGGTCCTATCTATGATGGGGATGGTATTGGTCGAAGGTCTATTTGGTTGTGAGTCTTGCGACCTTTCTACTATATGTAATTGTCTATTCAAAGACATGTTTGGATGTTATGAACTTAATTTGAGAATATTTGATGATTATAATCATTACCATTTGTCATTATTACTGTTGTTTAGTTGTCTTGCCTATCAAATACCTGTCTCAGCGTACTACAGACCGCTATGGTTATTCATTTCTACACTACACATGGTTGTATGATTTGATAGCTTAGGAGTGGGTTTTTATGGTGGTTTTATCATTTCCTAAAATTTTCACAATTCTATCATTTCTGCACTATTTCCATCATTTCCATGAAAAATGTATTATTTATACCCTAGTCACGAAATATTTCCCTTTCCTAGCTAGCCGAAGTATACCACGAAACCGATATTTTATTTCTTGATTAAGTCTAACACATGAAAAAAACTATACTACCTTTAGTAACATGTACAGTAACCCTGTAGATTCCATGATATAACTTCACAGCAGTAGACATATTGGGATGTACACATAAAAAGAAAATGAGATGCAAACACATTTTACTCTCATGGTGTGTACCTATTAGCAAGAATATTCAGCATGCACAACTAACAGTGTTTTAACCTATGTAACAAGGACACTCCATTTTCTAAGAATTTGCCATGTTGGACAGCTTGCATGTTCACGTGTTGGACACATGCCAACACACCTTTTCAAGCAAATCTCAACTTATTCAAAATTTTTGTTTCATCGATTATTTGTGTGTGGTTTATGTGATTTTAATGTACATCAGCTTAATCTAAATACATTCTTTCTATATTGCATATTTATCATGGACTAAAGTATTTAAAAGATATATCTTTCAGCATAAAGAATGAACTGTAGAGTACTAGAGATGTATCGACACATTGGGTTTGTGGGTGTCAGCATGTGTGATACTCCATATCTGTGTTGGACACTGATACATGTGTCCTTGTTACAGAGGTTTTAACTTTATGGTAGAATGTTTAATAAATTTTGAAGGGTTTCTAGTCGTGTGAGTTTGATAATTTTTTCATTCTAGCCTCATGCTATTTGTTCTATTTGTGATCTATAACTTTTGAATACATGAAGGGTTGGCTTCTATTTGATTGTTACTGCATACTTCTCTATGTTTGCTTTCTTTTCACCTTCGAGCAGGTTCGATATCTGTTTCATATCTTTGCTAGAGGGCACAGAGCCCTCTTAAAATGTCTGATATTGTTCTGTTATCTGTTCCTCTGGTAGAGTTGGCACGGTTAATGATTTAAATTCTGAATATTTGGATCTCTGGCACTAAGTTAAATAAATAGAATATAACTAGCATAAAGTAAGCCTTGGAACTTGGTTGTCTTCACAGTTTATGATTGGCTTCAATATTTTTCATGCAATTGTGTTATGATTTCTTCTTGATTTTTTTCCAGTTATTTATTTATTTACCTTCTCAATGAAGTTGTTTAATTGATGATCCAACAAATATTATGCAGTTTTACATGAATGAATACACTGATGAGCATTCTGGAAATAAAGATGGTGGCATAGAGACCACAAAGTTTTTCCTGAGTTGCATATCCCTTCTGTTGGGGCGCCTTGACAGCAAGCAGTTTGAAATTGCAATGTCAGAATATGGACTGCATATATCACGTCTTATGTTAACACAAGTAAGTATATGAGGTCTCATGAAAAAATTGTAACTGTATTTACTGTTTATCCGAGATCACATGTGGTTGTCTGATAATGTGGCTGTAGCTTCTGTATTAACAGATCTCCTGTCTATGTCCTGAGTTGTAAGTTTGTAACCATTGAAGTATGGTTGATCTGTTGTGATTTTCTTGCATAAGGGTTTGAATGATGATGCTTATTTATATCAATGCCCTTAAATTTGCTTTGGCCTTCGGGTTGCACACGTTTTTAATGCTAATTAAAGTACTTTTGGCACTTTTTGTCCTAATTTTAATTTTAAGTGATGTGATGAATTCTCTCTCCCCGTTCATTTACTGTGCATCTTAACTGTGATAGCAAAATATTCCTTTAGTAGTAACCTGGATTGATTGATTGGTTGCGGTCTGAAGATAGATAAGGACTCACTTGCAGGATATGGTTTTTTGTTGTTGTTTTCTGTACTTTTTATGTTAACCGATTTGATACCAATGAATGATCCTAAGGTGTGCCACTCTCATAGCCTTTTTCTTTCTTTACCCTTTTATAGAACCATAGCACAGATTCATGATCAAAGTCGGTTAATTATTGGACAAATCTGATTTATTATGTCTTTCTGAGTGGAAGTAGCTGAGAGGTTTGACATAGATTCCTTGCGTAACACAAAGTCGTTGACATGTCTTGGAACTTACTCGCAGACTCCGCCCTGGTTCTGTTCTGATTGGCTTGCCATGCTTATAACAAAGCTTTAGTTATTTATTTTTTTTGTTTTTCAGATGTATACTAAAAAAAAGAAGAAAAAAGACCCCAAGTGGTGGTTCATTTATAGCATACCATCAAGATCGGTTCTGGCACTGTAAATTGCCTTGAACAAGATTTAAAAGCACCAACTAACAGTTCATTGCATCTTGGCATCGAGTCCGGGACAGTTGATACATGTACACGTGTACTGGGTTTGGGTTCCATTTGTGGATGGTGCAGCAATGAATCTTGTAATCTTACCAAATCTGTTCAGTAAAGCAACTCATTTTCAGACTTGTTAGTTTTTACATTAAGAGATTGAGCAAGTCGTCTTGTAGGCTCCAATGTGGGATACACTGTTGGGTTTCATGTGGTTATAGAGATCTGTTATCTTGTGTAAATCCCTACACATCTGCTGAAGGATGTGAATTTGGAGAAGGAGCTTCTATGGCTTTCTTAGCCCTTCTTGACTGGTTTACTTGACCTGTTGTACACACCCCATTTGGGACTAGCTTGATTATAAATGGCTATAATCTTCTCTCATATGATCAATCGTGTACGCTTTTACCCTACCAAACCAAGCCTTGACCTAACCCTGAAACTCACCCCATTTATCCGTAGCAAACCCATTATGATTGACCCTAAAACCTGATTCATTTATGTGGACATCTATGAAGAAAAGTCCATGACCATTTTGCCCCCTTTCAAACACGATTTTTAAATTGAGAGAATCTTTGAAAATAGCACCATTGCATTCGAGTTATCCCATTTTTATACATCATACTTGCATTTTGGACAAAAGGATTAGGAGATGCGACCTCTGGAAGTTTGAGCATATGGTGTATAAGCAGGTTGAAGCCAATCAATCTGAACCAAGTGTTTTTATAGAAGGATTCTGTGAGGCTGGTTGAATGTGACCCCTTCATTTGCTTGTACACTTGTGCATTCATTCCAAAATGTTGGTGCAACAGGATTGGTGAAGTCTGACATCAGCTCTTCATAATAAGGAAACTGAGTCAGGCCAAACCAGAATGTCGATATGGTGTAGGAGGACAGTTTCAATGCGATCGTTCCCCCTTTGGTCAACAGGTGGCGTGGTGGTTTGTGAAAGTCAATAGCTTCGAAGCATTTAATGCATCAGGAAGAGAGACTGATTGTAGTTCTCACTTTTATTGTAGGCTGCATGGTGCTCTTAGGGGTTTGGATAGTGTCTCCTTTTATCATAGCAAATTTTCTCCCTAGATTGTAACGTCGTCTAAAGTGCGTCACTTGGACTTGTTAAAGGTTTTGGGCCAACCTGATTCACCAACTTAGACAAGCGTAAATGTTTAAATATTGGCTATTAGAATCAAGGTTTAAAATTTCGTTTCGGAGGAATGTCTCGGTCAAGTGAAAAACCGAGACAAACTCCGAAACGAAATGAAACATTCACGAAATATTGAAAAAATGAAATTTCCGAAACATTCCGAAACATTACGAAATATTATTCAAAATCATTAAATTATATTTTTTATTTATTTTTATTTTTTTGGATTGTATCGGATTGTCTCGGCGAAACAAACCGAAACATTACGAAACGAAACGAAACATACGAAACATTACGAAACGGTTAGGGCCCTATGAAGGTGTGGAGGGTTGAAAGTTTTTCAGAAATGGGCGAGTCTCCTCAACCAGACTTAGCAGTCAGTGTTATCAAATACGTATTTTAGACGTATAAAGTCCGCATTGCCGATGACACCCTTTCTTCTGTCTTGGGGAAAGGGCGTGTCACTCTCTCTTCTGGCCTATCTTTACCTTCAGTACTTCATGTTCCCAAATTTGCCACTAACTTGTTATCTGTCAGTTCTCTTACAAAGAACCTTAACTGCTCTGCAACCTTTTTTCCTTCTCACTGTGTGTTTCAAGACTTGGCCACGAGGAGGACGATTGGCACTGGACGTGAAGTGGGTGGTCTCTATCTCCCGGATGTGACTCCTACAGCCTCTGCAGCCCTTCAGTCTAGTAGTCTTAGCAATAGTGTCAATAAAGAGCATCTTATGTCTTGGCATGCTCGTTTAGGTTGTGTGTCATTTCCTTATTTATGGGTGTTATTCCCTGAGTTGTTTAAGTTAGTGTCCATGCCTGATCTTCATTGTGAGATTTGCGCGCTGTCCAAACATTGTCGCACTACTTTTCCCCCTCGAGGCAATAAAAGTTTATCTATTTTTGACATTGTTCATACTGATGTTTGGGGTCCATCCCATGTTACTTCTTTCTTTGGCTATCGATATTTTGTTTCTTTTGTGGATGATTTTTCCTGCTGCACATAGATATTTGTCATGAAGTCAAAAGATGGAGTTTACTCTATCTTCAAACAGTTTCATAAAATGGTTCTTACTCAGTTTGGGACATGCATTAAAATCCTCCGATCTGATCAAGGGGGGAGTACATGTATGGGGGTCTGTAGTCGTACTTAGCTGAACATGGCATTGAACATCAAAATTCTTGTCCTTCACTCTACAACAGAATGGAGTTGCTGAACGCAAAAATAGACACCTTGGCTCGTGCACTTTTGATGTGGCATCATGTTCCTAAAACCTATTGGTCCGATGCAGTTCTTCTCGCCGCTTACCTCATCAATCGTATGCCGTCTCGGTCTCTCCAGTTTCGTACTCCATACTACTCGCTGCGTCCTACGAGTCATCCTTTTCTGGTTCCCCCGAAGTTCTTTGGTTGCGTATGTTATGTCCACATCCTTGGTCTGCATCGCACCAAGCTGGATCTGAAAGCTTTGAAATGTGTTTTTTTTGGGTACTCCTCGACACAAAGGCTATAAATGTTTCCATCCCCCCTCCCGTAAGCGGTTCATCACCATGGATGTTACTTTTTTGTAGTCGGCCTCTTATTTTTTAGGTCTCACTCCTGCCTTTCGTTAGGGGGAGCTTCTTAGTAGCGAGGAAAGGCATGTCTCATCTGATTTTGTTTCTTTGCCATTGGCTATGGTCCCAGTCCGACTGTGATTGATACTATTGACAGGGGTACTGGCAAGCAGGGGGAGCTGCAGGTGTACTCAAGGCGTCGACCCGGAACATAGATCACTACTGAACTCCAGGGCCAACAGTCATCCTCATCAGATCCAGGTAACCTCACCTCTAGCTCTGTTCCTCCCTTTTCTTATGATAGTGGCTTTGACCTTCCTATTGCCCTTAGGAAGGGAAAGAGATCTTGTACCCAACATCCGATTGCTAACTTTGTTTCGTATGATAATCTATCTCCGTCATACAAATCCTTTGTTACCTCGTTGTCCTCAGTTGCTCTTCCTTCATCTGTTACAGAAGCTTTGAAGCATCCCAGGTGGAAAGAAGCAATGTATAAAGAGATGGATGCGTTGGAAAAAAAAACAGCACTTGGGAGTTGGTAGACTTGCTAAGAGGCAAGAAACCCGTTGGATGCAAATGGGTTTACACTGTGAAATGCAAGCATGATGGTTCAATGGATTGGTATAAAGCAAGATTGGTGGCGAAAGGTTACTCTCAGACTTATGTAATATACTACAAGGAGACATTCGGTCCTGTAGCTAAGCTCAACTCTATCAGGGTTATTCTTTCTCTTGCCGCGAACCAGTCTTGCCCACTATTTCAACTCGATATCAAGAATGCTTTTCTTCATGGGGATTTGAAGGAAGAAGTCTTTATGCTGCCCCCTCCTGGCTTTCAACTTTCTGGGGATAAACAGAAAGTTTGCAACCTTCAGAAAACTTTGTATGGTTTAAAGTAGTCTCCAAGAGCGTGGTTCGAACGCTTTAGTGGGGTAGTCAAGCGAATGGGGTATAGTCAGAGCCAAGCTGATCATACTCTGTTCATCAGACGTGATAAGGAGGATGTGGCGATTCTGATTGTATATGTCGATGATATCATTGTTACGGGTAATTGTGCTGTAGAAATTATCCAGTTGAAGGAGTTCTTGGCATTGGAATTTGAAATCAAGGATCTGGGTAAGTTGAAGTACTTTCTGGGGATAGAAGTTGCGAGATCTAGCAAATGAATCTTCATCTCCCAGAGGAAATATGTGTTGGACCTGCTGCAGGATATTGGTATGCTAAGGGCTAGGCCTGTCAACACACCCATTGAGGCAAATCATAAACTCGATGGTCAGTCTGGAGAGCCTTTGGAGGGTGTGAGTAACTTCAAGCGATTGGTAGGGAGACTTATATACCTGGCACATACTCGCCCCGACATTGCATATGGTGTGAGTGTAGTTAGTCAGTATATGCATTCTCCTCGGACTCCACATTTGGAAGCTGCCTACAGGATTTTGAGGTACTTAAAATCTTCCCCAGGTCGTGGCCTACTATTCAGTCATCAGGGCCACATGCGTGTGGAGGGTTTCACAGATGTGGATTGGGCAGGAGCCCAAGATGATAGGCGATCTACATCAGGGTATTGTACTTTTGTGGGAGGAAATCTGGTTACATGGCGAAGTAAAAAACAACAGGTCGTTGCACGGTCGAGTGCAAAAGCTGAGTTCCGATCAAATGCCCATGGTGTCTTTGAGTTACTGTAGTTTAAGGTGTTATTTGGAGAACTCGGTTTCCCTGTAGAAGGATCTATGTCATTATACTGCGACAACAAGGCGGCGATAAGTATTGCCGACAACCCAGTTTCAACATGATAGGACCAAACACATCGAGGTGGATCGTCACTTTATTCGTGAAAAGGTGACATCGGGAGTAATCTGCACTCCTTTCATTCCTACATATGATCAGCTAGCAGACATTCTCACGAAAGGTGTTGCATCGGCTCCGTTTACTAAGTGCTTGGACAAGTTGGGCATGATTGATATCTATGTCCCAACTTGAGGGGGAGTGTTGAAGGACGTCTCTGTTATTAGTTATTGTTTGGTGTTTCTATGTACTTATTTTCTCACTTATATAAGGGCCCACACTTATTAATATAAATAAGATTTATTGGGGTGTGCGTAGGGTTAACACACATAACCCATCTTCTCCATCTTCTCTCTTCTCTCTCCTCTCTGTGCAGAATTGAAGAACTTCTACTCCCTTCATATAAATAAGAATTATGGAGTTAGCCTTCTCTCTCTTTTTTCTCTTCTCTCTTTGATTCTCTAAACCCAACCCTAACCCTAACCACCATTGCAAATTGGTATCAGAGCCTACAAGGGGGATCTTCAGCCGGAGAACAATCGAAGGAGCGCCGGAGTAAGGTTGACGTCATCAAGCCGTACGGCTGACATCATCTGCCGTATGGACACGCAAATCAAGGTCCTCCGAATCCTCTTCTATCTGGTAGATCTTCATTTTATATGATTTATGGTGATTTTTAGGAATTTGTTTGAGATCATTTTGGTGATCTATTGAGTGATTTACAGTCGAGCTCGTTTTTTTGGGTTTTTGTTCTACTCGATCGTTTGATCTATCACGCCTTTCTTGGCTCTGTTTGTTGCTTGATTTTAACCCCCTACAATATTTCGAAGCAAAAGGAACAAATCTCACACGATTTCATGGAGTTTTGATTGAGTTGTGAGGAGTTTACTCCCCTCTAATTACCGCCGACAGCTTTTTGGGGTTTATTGGGCTTCCATTTCAATTCCGCACCCACTCATCTGCTCTCCTAAGGCTTCTTCATGGTGTTTTGAGACATGGGAGGATTCTTCTGCCTTTAGTGATATTGGTGGCTTATTTGAGTTTTTTTGGACCATCGGTTGGGTTTTTTAGCCCTCTATTAATATCCGTTGGATTATCAGAGTATCCCACCTTGGTTCCAGGACCCCTTCCATGTTTTAGATTGGATCTATGATGTTTCGATCCATGTATGTGCTGTTGCCTTGTCTATTCGGGTTCAATAAAGATCCCTCAAGCCTCTCGAATGCTTCCTGGAGGTTAGATTGTGTGTGCTATACCTCTTCCTATTGTTTTTTCGTGACTTCTTCGCTTTCTTACTCTGTGATTACCTATGGATACTCCGCCACCTATCCCCGGTAATCCCTCAGGGTCCAATATGAGCACGGAAGCCACCTTTAGTGGAGCATGATTGACTATGGTGCATCAATTGGCTTACGAGAACCTTGGATTGCAGATCACTTCAGTGAAATTAGACGACAAGAATTACTTGGAGTGGGTTCAGGCTGCCCGGTCGTTTATTGGAGGCCGTGGGAAGCTGGGCCATGTTACTGGGGATACAATTGAGCCTGCTAAGACTGATCCCACGTATCGACAATGGGAGATCGATGACCTTACAATTATGTTTTGGCTCCTCAACTCTATGCAGCATGTTATCAACCAGAGCTTTTTGTTTATTCGAATGGCTAAGGAGGTTTGGGAGACTACTAGGAAGACCTATTCCTAGCAGCAGAACACTGGCAGGGCCTTCCAGTTGAAGCAGAGTATCTCCCGTTTCCGACAAGGGGAGAACTCCCTTGCTGAGTGCTACACCTCTCTCTGTAGCATGTGGCGGGAACTTGATTACTATTATTCCTATCAGCCTCCACGCCCCGAGGATGTCCTTCCATATCAGCGGCATGTGGAGAAGTGCATGTTATTTGAGTTCCTATCTGGACTCAATCCGTCGTATGAGCTAGCTCGGGTCCAGATCCTTAGTAGGAGGGTGGATCTTCCCTCTCTCAGTGAGGTCTATGCCTACCTTCTGAGTGAGGAGAGTCGACGGATATCTCTCCAAGATGAGCATCCACTCTCCGAGTGATCAGCACTGGTCATATCCTCTGTTCCTCCTGTCTACCAACCTTAGCAGTCTCAGAAGGGCTGACCTTATCAGCATCCGGCTTCCGCTCTGTCATATGCTCCTACTGGTCCTACTGCTGGGAAGCCCTCTACTAGGGAGAGGCCCAAGTGTGACTACTGCGGTACGCTTGGGCATGTGGGAGGCTGATGCTGGAAGTTACACGGTCGCCCTAGCCAGACGGGGTTCTTCTGGTGCTCATACTACTAGTATAGATGCTCCTTTGCCTCCTCAGGGACAATCATTGCCAAGGTATACCATGGCTTCCCCTGGTGGTATCTTTGTTGCCGAGATTGCTACTCTCAGGCGCTTGCTTAGTCAGCTTGATGGTCCTTCTGCTACACCATCGACTTCCTTTGCTTAGTTAGGTAACATTAGACCTGCCCATCATGTGTCCACTCCTTCATCTAGTCCCACCTGGATTATTGATTTGGGGTCTTTGGAGCACATGATGGGCACCGTTTCTTTATTTTCCACCTATTCCATTTGTTCTGGCTGTGATAAGGTGAAGACTGTAGATGGCACCTTATCATCTGTGTCTGGGAAAATGGATGTCCTCCCCTCTCCTAAACTTCCTCTTTCATCTGTCTTGCATGTGCCCAAATTTACCTCCAATCTTTTATCTGTTAGTGCTTAACTAAAAACTTGAACTGCAGTGTTACCTTCTTTCCTTCTACTTGTGTCTTTTAGGACCTAGAGACGAGGATGACGATTGGCACTGGACATGAGGCTGATGGCCTCTACCTTCTGGATGAACGACTTCCTGAGCCCACAACACTGTAGTCATCTTCTAGTAGTAGTAGGATAGATTTTGTTGTATGTTGGCGTGCCCGTCTGGGGCATGTCTCCTTTCAGTACTTGAAACTTATTTCCAGCTTTAGTTGTTTCTGTTTTATTGTTTGACTTGCACTGTGAGCTATCAAAACACTGTCGTTCTACTTATACCTCCAGAGGTAATCAAAGCTCTATTTCTTTTGATCTTGTGCATTCTGATGTGTGGGATCCTGCCCCTACTACTTTTATTTTTGGCTTCCGCTATTTTGTTACTTTTGTAGATGACCATAGTAGGTGTACATGGGTTTATCTCATGAAAACCAAAGATAAGTTCATTCCATCTTTAAAGGTTTTCATAAGATGATCTAAACCCAGCATGGTGCATCCATCAAGGTTATTCGTTCTGACCAAGGTGGAGAATATATATATGGGGGTCTTCAACAGTATTTTTTAGACCATGGGATTTGTCACAAGAATTCTTGCAACTACACCCCTCAACAAAATGGTGTAGCTAAAAGGAAAATGCGTCATTTGACTGAGGTAGCTCGATCTATTTCGATTGGCTCCAATGTCCCCAAATCCTATTGGTTCGATGTTGTGTTGACTGCTGCCTATTTGACTAACATAATGCCATCTCGTGTGCTTCAATTCAAGTCTCCTCTTTAGGTCCTTTCTCCAAGTTCTTCCCTACTCGCGGTTCCTCCTCGCATCTTTGGGAGTGTATGCTATGTACATATCCTGGGTCCCCATCGTACTAAACTAGATCCTAAAACAGTTAAGTGTGTCTTTATTGGTTACTCTTCTACCCATTAAGATTTAAGTGTAACCATCTATCATCAAGGAAGAAGTTTGTGTCTATGGATGTCACCTTTCGTGAGTCACTGCCTTTTTTCTCCACCACCTCTCTTAAAGGGTAGAGTAGTAGTGAAGAGAGGTGGAATGTTCCTCTTGCTGCTATATCCATATCCCTATCTCCTCCTTTAGAGTTTGAGAGGTCTCCGCCTACTCAAACTACTAGTGTGATTGACAGGGCTTCTGGAGCTCAGAAGGAGCTCAAAGTCTGCAAGGGAGAAAGCCATAGCTGATCCAGTACCAGTGGTTCCTTCCTTGGATCCAAGTAATCCTTCCTCTCTCTATACCTGTCATTTCCCATTATATTGATGATTCTGATCTTCCCATTGCTTTGAGAAAAAGGCACCAGGAGTTGTACTTAGTATCCATCGAGCAACTTTGTTTCATATGATGCCTTGTCCGCCTCGTACTAAGCCTTCGTTACATCTGTTTCCACTATTCCTATTCCCCCTTCAGTGGCAGAAGGGTTGGCACACCTTAGATGGAAAGCTACTATGGTAAAAGAAATGAAGGCCTTGGACAAGAATAAAACATTGGAGCTCGTCGACTTGCCAAGAGGCGAGAAGCCTGTTGGATGTAGATGGGTGTTCACACTGAAGTACAAGGCTGATGGATCAATGGAGAAGAACAAGGCGAGACTGGTAGCCAAGGGGTACACTCAGACTTATGGGATTGACTATGTGGAGACCTTTGCACGTATTGCAAAGATGAACTCCTTCAGGGTGTTGTCCTTGGCAACAAACCAAGAATGGTCTTTGCATCAGCTGGATGTGAAGAATGCATTTCTTCATGGTGATCTCCATGAAAAAGTATACATGGTGCTCTCTCCTGGATTCACACCACCATGCGACAACATCAAGGTCTATCAACTGAGGAAAGCCCTCTATGGGCTTAAACAATCTTCGAGAGCATGGTTCGAGAGGTTCACCCTAGCAGTGAAGAAGCTAGTTACACTCAAAATCAAGCCAATCACACCCTATTTGTGAAGCACCTAGGGAGGAGTACCACTGCCCTCATCGTCTATGTTGATGACATCATTCTGACAGGGAATGATATAGAAGAGGTGACCAAGCTGATGAATCACCTAGTAGGGGAGTTTGAGATAAAAAATCTGGGGTTTCTCAATTAATTTATAAGCATAGAGGTTGCAAGATCTAGCCAAGGGATCTTTATCTCCCATAGGAAGTATGTCCTAGATCTGTTGAAGGACTCTGGCAAGCTGGGAGCAAAACTAGTGGAGACTCCCATAGAGCAGAAACCACAAGTTGGCCTACTCGACCAGACATTGCCTATGCAGTCAGCATTATCAGCCAGTACATGCATTCACCCAGGGCGATTCACTTAGAGGCAACACATAGGATTCTGAGATACCTCAAGTCTGCCCCTGGCCAAGGCCTTCTCTTCAAAAAGAATGGCCACATGAGAGTAGAGTCATACACTAATTCAGACTGGGCTGGTGCCAAGGACGACATTAGATCTACCTTAGGCTATTGCACCTTTGTTGGGGGCAATCTGGTTACTTGGAGAAGCAAGAAGCAACCTTTAGTTGCTAGATCCAGTGCAGAGACAGAGTTTAGGGCAATGGCCCATGGCTTGTGTGAGATGCTCTGGTTGAAGATGCTGGTTGCTGAGCTTGATTTTCCAGTCTTGGGATTTGTGCACCTGTACTGTGACAACAAGGCTGCTATCAGCATTGCTCACAATCCAGTACAACATGATCGGGCCAAGCATATTGAGGTGGATCGCTACTTTATTAGGGAGAAGATTGTATCTGGGGAAATATGTACTCCTTTGTGAAGACAGATGAGCAAGTAACCGATGTCTTCACTAAGGGAGTTCCCCGTTGGCAACTTCACAGATGTTTATGCAAGTTGGGCATGAGAGATATCTATGCACCAACTTGAGGGGGAGTTCTGTAAATACCCCTTGTTGTGAGGGGAATATTTGTCTTTTGTAATGTTCCCTTCATACAAATAAGAATTATGGAGTCATGTGCAATACATATGACATCCTCCTCTCTCTTTTCTCTCTTTGACTCTCTAAACCTAACCCTAACCCTAATCACCATTGCAACTGTCAGGAGATGGAAAATCATTGGGAAGGGGAAGATTTCTCCAATCTTAACAATTTGATTGTGGACGTTGTAGGTAAGGATATTGAAGTATACCACGTAGAAGGTTTGGAAGAATTCAAAATTTTTATGCCTTGTACCGCGATTCCCATAGCAATCTGCAGGAATCCCACTTTTTTGGTGCAGAAAGATTTCAATCCTAAATATTGGCAATTCATCACGATCCCAGAAGAAGACAATGTTGGGGCTACGTATTGGAGGAAGAAGCTCTTAACACTGATCTGCCCCTTGAGATTGGGCCTTTAGATGTAGAATTTTTGGGGGTTTCTAGAGGAGAGAATCAGGAGTTGTAGGTGTACTCAAGGAGAGATAAAAAGGAAAAACCTATTCCAGTAAGGATGGAGGGTGGTTTTCCAGATGTGGATGTGGATGATGAGATGCCCATGGGACGGTGAGATGCTCAAAAGTGAATATGGACAATGAGATGGAGGCTGTGTGTGTTACGTTCACGTTAATCATCTTGATCGTGACAAGTTGGACCCGAAGGCTCTGAAGTGTCTATTCCTAGAATATCTGTAGTCGGAAAAGGGATATACATGTTATCATCTTAGCACTCGTCGACGACTGATATCCATGGATGTTCCCTTTGTTGAGTCTATAATTGAATTGAAGAGTAGAATTGAAGAATTAGGGTTAGGGTTAGGTTTGTGGAAGAGAGAAAGAAGAGAGAAGAAAGGATGTCTATTGTGCTTAGGTCACAATGACTCCAGAAGTTTTATTTATATGAAAAGGGGGAAATAACAAAAGACAAGTATACCCCACACACCATGGGGTATTTACATAAAGACCTAATACGTATAAAATACGCATCTGATAACACTCCCCCTCAAGTTGGTGCATAGATATCTCGCATGCCCAACTTGAATAAACATCTGTGAAGCTGCCAACTGGGAACTCCCTTGGTGAAGACATCCGCTACTTGCTCATCAATCTTCACAAATGGAGTGCAGACTTCTCCAGAAACAATCTTTTCCCTTATGAAGTGATGATCCACTTCAATATGCTTGGCTCGATCATGCTGTACGGGGTTATGAACAATACTGATAGCCGCCTTGTTATTGCAATACAAGCTCACGGACCCCAAGACTGGAAAACCAATCTCGGCCACCGACATTTTCAACCAGAGCATCTCGCATAGGCCATGGGCCATTGCCCAGAATTCTGCCTCTGCGCTGGATTTGGCAACGACAGGTTGCTTCTTGCTCCAAGTAACCAAATTGCTCCCAACAAAGGTGCAATAGCTTGAAGTAGACCTCCTATCATCCTTGGCCCCTGCCCAATCTGCATCAGTGTATGACTCAACTCTCATGTGGTCATTCTGGAAGAGAAGACCTCTGCCAGGGGCAGACTTGAGATATCTCAGAATCCTGTGTGCTGCCTCTAAATGGATCTCCCTAGGAGAATGCATGTACTGGCTGATGACGCTGACCGCATAGGCAATGTTTGGTCGAGTCAGGGAGAGATAGATCAATCTCCCAACCAGTCGCTGAAAACCTCCCACATCTTGCAAATGCTCACTGGTCGAGTCAGCCAACTGGTGATTCTGCTCTATGGGAGTCTAAACTGGCTTAGCTCCCCGCTTGCCAGAGTCCCGCAATAGGTCTAAGACGTACTTCCGTTGTGAGATGAAGATCCCTTGACTAGATCTTGCAAGCTCTATGCCGAGAAAGTACTTGAGAGGCCCCAGATCCTTAGTCTCAAACTCCCCTTTCAGATGATTCTTTAGCTTGGACACCTCTTCTGCATCATTCCCTGTCAGAATGATGTCGTCCACATAAACGATGAGAGCAGTAGTGCTCTTCCTTAGATGCTTCACAAATAGGGTATGATCAGTTTGGCTTTGAGTATACCCCAGCTTCTTTACTGCTAGAGTGAACCTCTCGAACCAAGCTTTGGGAGACTGCTTGAGCCCGTAGAGGGCTTTTCTCAGTCGACATATCTTGCTGCCATCCCCTGGGGGGCTGAATCCTGGCGGAGGTACCATATAGACTTCTTCATGTAGATCACCATGAAGGAAAGCATTCTTTACATCCCGCTGGTGCAAAGGCCATGCTTGGTTTGCTGCTAACGACAACAACACCCTGATAGAGTTCATCTTTGCCACAGGTGCAAAGGTCTCCACGTAGTCAATCCCGTAGGTCTGAGTATACCCCTTGGCTACCAATCTAGCCTTATACTTCTTAACTGACCCATCTGCCTGGTACTTTACCGTGAATACCCCATCTGCACCCAACTGGCTTCTTGCCTCTTGGCAAATCAACAAGCTCCCATGTTTTATTTTTGTCTAAGGTACGCATTTCCTCGACCATTGCAGTTTTCCATCTAGGATGTGCCAATCCTTCTGCCACAGAAGTGGGAATAGAGATAGTGTCCACAGAAGAAATGAACGCCTTGTAGGAAGGAGATTAGGCACTGTAAGAGACAAAGTTGCTCAAGGGATGTTGAGTAGAACTACGAGTGCCCTTCCGTAAAGCAATGGGAAGATCAAGAGCACACACATCAGTGGAAGAAGGAATGACAGGAACAGAGGTGGAAGATAGGTTACCTGGATCTGAGGATGGAACTACTAGTACTGGATCAGCAATGACCTTCCCTCTTCTGCGATAGACCTGAAGCTCCCCCTGTGCTCCAGGAGCACTATCAGACACCATAGTAGGCTGAGTAGGTTGCTCGACAACCAACGGGAATGGAGGACATAGATACAGTAGGAAGAGGACAAAGATCAGACGACCTCTCTTCACTACGTCTCTCCCCCTGAAGAGAGGGAGGGGAGAAAAAGAATGTCTCCTCGCGAAAGGTGACATCCATGGAAACAAACTTCTTGCCTGTCGAGGGGTGATAACACTTGTACCCCTTGTGAGAAGAAGAGTAACCAAGGAAGACACATTTAAGCGCTTTAGGATCCAACTTGTTACGGTGTGGACCTAGAATGTGAACAAAGCAGACACACCCAAAGACGCGAGGTGTGATAAGGAATAAAGACGAGCTAGGGACAAGAACTTGAACTAGAGACTTGAAGTTGAGCGCATGAGAAGGTATCCGGTTAGTCAGGTAAGCAGCGGTCAAAACAACATCGGACCAATAAGAGCTGGGGACATGGGCGCTGATCAAAAGAGATCGAGCGACCTCTATCAAATGACGCATTTTTCGTTCAGTTACACCATTCTGCTGAGGTGTGTAGCTGCAAGAATTCTTATGGTAAATCCCATGATCAAAAAAATACTGCTTGAGACCTCCAAACATGTACACTCCACCTTGGTCAGATCGAACGACCTTGATGGAGGCACCATACTGTGTGTGAATCATCTTATGAAAACCCTTGAAGATGGAATGGACTTCATCTTTGATTTTCATGAGATAGACCCAAGTACACTGTGTATGGTCATCAACGTAAGAAACAAAGTAGCAGAAGCCAAAAATAGAGGTAACAGGGGAAGGACCGCACACATCAGAATGTACAATATCAAAAGAACTTGAGCTTTTATTACCTCTGGATGGATAAGTGGATCTACAATGTTTGGATAGCTCACACGTCTCACAGTGTAACTCAGAAAAGGAAATAGAACTAAACAAAGCAGGAAATAAGTGTTTCAAGTACTGAAAAGAGACAAGCCCCAGACGGGCATGCCAACATAGAACAGAAGATAAACTACTTCTAAGACTACTATGAGACTGAAGTGTTGTGGGCTCAGAGATACGTCCATCCAGAAAATAGAGTCCATCGGCTTCATGTCCAATGCCAATCGTCCTCCTCGTTTCCAGGTCCTGAAAGACACATGAGGAAGGAAAAAAGGTCACACTGCAGTTTAGCTAACGGGTAAGGGAACTCACAGACAATAGGTTAGAAGTAAAAGTAGGAACATGCAAAATAGAGGATAAAGGTAAATGAGGGGAAGGAAGGATATTCCCTTTCCTAGAGATAGAAGATAAGGTACCATTTGCAGTTTTAACCTTATCTCTACCAGAACAAATAGCGTATGTGGAAAAAAGAGAAGACATACCCGTCATGTGTTCCGAAGCCCCTGAATCAATGATCCAAGGGAACTAGAAGAGGATATGGACACATGATGGGCAGGTCTAATGTTACCTGACTGGGCAAAGGAGGTTGAAGGTGAGGCAGAAGGACCATCCAGCTGACTCAGCAAGCGTCAGAGAACAACAATCTCAGCAGTAGAAATACCAGCTGGAGCTCCCAAAGGGCTAGGCTGGGAAGCTTGAAGAGGCACAGAAGCATCCAACTGAGCAGTATGAGCTCCAGAGGAGGGTGGCTGGCTTGGACGACCATGAAGCTTCCAACACCGATCTCACATGTCCCAGCTTACAACAATAATCACACTTGGGCCGTTCCCTCGTAGAAGACTTCCCTGAAGTTGGGCCAGTAGGAACATAAGACACAGCCGTAGAAGAGGGCTGAGAAGAGCGACCCCTCTGAGACTGCTGCTGCTGGAAGGTAGGAGGAGCAGAAGAACTGGCAAGCGCTGATCGCTCGGAAACTGGAAGCTCATCCTGGAGGGAACTCCGGCGACTCTCCTCGCTCTGAAGATACGCATACACCTCGCTGAGAGAGGGAAGATCCATCCTGTTGCTCAAGATCTGAACACGAGCAAGCTCATAAGATGGATGGAGTCCAGCAAGGAAATAAAAAATACGACCCTTCTCCATATACCGCTGATAGGGAGCTATCTCTCTTGGATGAAGAGGCTGATAGGAATAGTAATGATCGAGCTCTTGCCACATTGTGCGAAGAGCGGTATAGTACTGAGAAAGGGATTTCTCCACCTGTCTAAAGTGAGAGATACTCTGTCATAATTGAAAAGCCCTACCGGCATTCTATTGTTCGGAGAAGGTCTTCAGTGTAATCTCCCAAACCTCGCGAGCTGTGCGCATGAATAAGAAATTCTGGCTGATGTCCGGCTCCATAGAGTTGAGCAGCCATGACATAATAGTAAGATCATCTGTCTCCCACTGACGATACAAAGGATCAGTCCTGGGAGGCTCAACTGTATCCCCCGTAGTATGACCAAGTTTCCCACGGCCCCCAATGAACAACCGTGCAGCTTGAGCCCAGCGAGGTAGTTCTTGCCATCTAACTTCACTGAGGTCATCTGTAAACTAGGGTTCTCATACGCCAAGTGATGCACCATAGGGCCTCCACTACCAGTGGAGGGAGTTTCCGTGCTCACTTCAGACGTGGAAGGAGAAGCCAAGGAAGGCAGAGTAACCACAGGAGGTGGAGGATCTGCCATGAAGAACTATGGCCAAGATCAACTATAGAGGCGTAGAGGAAAGTCACAAATAATCACTCCAGGAACATAATAAGGCTAAAGAACCACACCAGAGATTATAGGAACATCTAAACAGGGTATATAAGATCCAAGAATCTCTCAAGAGACCAAAGAAAGTAGCTGGATGGAGAATGAGAGTAACACATACCCACACGAACCTCAAAATTGAGCATAAGTAGCCCGATGAAGGAGGAAATAGGTACAGATGTGCAAAAACAACATCCTAGAACCAGAAGAACCCTGAAGTAAGGTGTTTAGAGTTGAATGGGTGGGATTTTTTATCAAACATGGACATAGGGGGCAATCTAGCCACCGGCGACAACTACTTGAGGAAGAAAACTTCGCACCAGTCTCAAATCTTGATGGATCCTTTCAAGTAAGGTATCCACATGTCAGTTAGATTGGGGGGAACTAGAACTTAGCAATAAATCCCCCGAAAAAGTTCATATAATGGTCGAAAATAGAGTTGGTTCACAAACTGGTTTGTGCGAAAATTTTGCGAATTATGGCCAAAAAACACCTCAAATGGATACAAAAAATTTTCAAAAAATAGGAAAAAAGGAGATCTATCAATTGATGAAGGTTTCAACAAACCTCGATTTTCGTGTCCATAGAGCTGATGATGTCAGCCTGCAGTCTGATGACGTCAGCAGAAGTTAGGTTGCCTCTGGTTTATATCCAAAAACACTCCGGCAAGCCTCGACGGCAGATAGCTCTGATGCCAAATTGAATTGAAGAGTAGAATTGAAGAATTAGGGTTAGGGTTAGGTTTGTGGAAGAGAGAGAAGAGAGAGAAGAAAGGATGTCTATTGTGCTTAGGTCACAATGACTCCATAAGTTTTATTTATATGAAAAGGGGGGAAATAACAAAAGACAAGTATACCCCTCACACCAAGGGGTATTTACATAAATACCTAATACGTATATTCTGATAACATCTATTCCCTTCTTCAGTGATGCCCGAACCTCTCATCAGGGGGAGCATACGAGTAGTGAAGAGAGTCATGTTTCATTGCCAGTTCCCACTTATATGCTTGATTCTTCTACTACTATTTCTACAGGTGATATGCTATAGGAAAATAAAAACTTCAAGTGTATACTAGAAGACAAAAACGAACCATTATTCAAGGGTCCTGTCAAGAAGCTACCTTTGATCTAGGTAACATCTCTTCTGTTGTTCCTTTTTATATTCCTATTGATCTCAAAGTTCCTATTGCTATTTGGAAGGGTGTTCGTGCGTGCATGCAATATCCCATTTTGAACTTTGTTTCTCTTCATTCCATTTCTCCATCATATTGTGCATTTGCATCTTGTATGGCCTCTCTTTCTTTGTCGTCTAATGTTTCAGATGCTCTTTCTCAATCCAAGTGGAAGGAAGCCATGTTTGAAGAGATGAGAGCCCTTGAAAAAGGTGACACATGGGATCTTTTGTGACCTTGCCTAGGGAAAAGAAGCTGGTTGTATACAAGGCTGATGGCTCAATTGATAGGTATAAGGCTAGGTTAGTGGTAAAAGGGTTCACTTAGACATATGAGATTGACTCTTTTTTTTTTGATAGGTTATAAATGCATTAAACAAAAAGGGGGGAGAACCCCACAAGATACATCCTAGGAGGGCCTCCAGAGAAGAGCCTCACATCACACAACTATACACATATCAAGAGGGAGATGAACCTACTATCATCTCATCCCATCTGAGAACAAAATCCTCAAAAAAACCACCTCTGAAATCCGGCGATAGCGTAGTCCAAAAAAATAGACGAGCTTTAACCCTCAACAGAACTTTATGTCTTCTTCTTTCCCTTCAAAGATGCGGGAATTCCTTTCTTTCCAAATGGCCCACATAATGACAAATGCAAGGATGCGCCAAAGATATCTCCCTCCCCATCTGAATACATCCAGAGAGAAACCTTGGACTAAACTAAGCACATGCTCCGACATCACGAAGTCTAAACCGAACCATGATCTTGTCCAAGATAGCAGTTCAAATAAAGAAAGACACTTTGGATGGGATATGGTCCCCCCCATACTAGAGATGTCGGAAACGAGCTCTGACCCATCAGTCTGATATGAGAAAAAAGACCTGGTAGAGAAAACGCCTCTGGGCTCCCATCTCCATACCCTCTGATCCAACTCTGTTGCTAGAAAAGGAACATCTCCAACTCTAGTCAGAAGAGTAGCAAGACTTCCCACTTCCCAATCATTAATAGTCCTTTTGAAGCCAAACTTCGAAGAAGCAACTCCTTCTCTGACCACTATGCAATCTTGAATCTTACCCCTTGAAGATTTGAAATGTGAAATAAACTGGGGAAAGCCCTGCTTAATGGTTCTTCCCCTCCCAAAACAGAACCTTGTCTCCCCTCCCAACTTTGAAACGAATATCCTCTTTGAAATGATCTTGAAGATTCATTAGCCCCTTCCACAAACTTATCCCATGCGAGGACAAATTTGGATTCCCTACTCCCCCCATCCTGGACCTCCCCATACTTAACCCACAAACTCTCCTCTTCCTCCTCAAACCGGCAAATCCATTTCCCCAAAAGCGTCACATGTGAGACTGACTATTAGGAGACGTTTGCACCGGTTGCCAAGATGAACTCCATTCGAGTTCTCTCTCTGGCTGCAATATGTCTTGGCCTTTACATTAGTTGGATATGAAGAATGCCTTCCTCCATGGTGAGTTGGAGGAGGTGTATATGATGATGCCACCAATATTCAAACGTGAGGGCTAAACTAAAGAAAACCTTGTATGGGTTGAAACAGTCCCTTCGTGCCTGGTTTGAGGAATTTAGTGGGGCTGTCAAGAAGATTGGGTATGTACAGAACCAAGTTGACAACACATTGTTCATCAAATACAAGCAAGACAAAATTATTGCTCTCATCTTCTATGAGTTTGGGATGAGTTGGGTGATGCATCGCTTGGCTCTCTCATGGCTCTTATCCTTAGTTGGTGGACTTGAGCTTTTTCGTCAAGAGGACGTATCCTATGGAGATTGCTCCCTTTTGCGATTTTGTGGGGTCTTTGGAAGGAAAGGAGTCAGAGGGCCTTCGAAGATAAGAGTGAAGCTTTGGCAGCGATCATCCTTAACATTAAGGGGTTGCTGTTTTTTTGGTCCAAGATGTTTTCGGAATGTAATGGCTTATTCTTCGAAGATTTTGTTTTCCGTTTGGGTTGTCGTTGCTTTAATTTTGAATTTTTTTGTGAAAAAAACGGCCGTTAAAACCGTTTAATTCCGTTAAAATCCGTTTAATTTCCGTTAAATTCTGTTTTTTTTTTTAATTTTCAAATTTCAAAATTTGAATTTCAGCGTCACTTTTTCTGTTTTTTTCCATTAAAATCCGTTAAAATCGTTAAAACCGTTAAAATCCGCTTAATTCCGTTTTTTCCCGTTTTTTTTTTTCCATTTTTGCCCTTGACCGTTTCAATCCGTTTTAACGGCCGTTTAAATGGTAACGCCCCCAGTCCGTTTAACCGTTAAAATGGCCTCCTTTAAACCTTGCTTTTCTACTTTGTTTTCCACTTTACCGATTTAATTTACACCCTAGGTATGTGAAGTTTAGAACAAAACTCTGTCCGACCTTTTTCTATGCTTGCCAATAGTTGCTGCTGCATCTCTTTTCCTCTTTCTTGTGGACTACACTCTACAATAGTGGTTTTAATTCTGCCATAGCCATAATCAACGTCAAGGTTGTTCCTTGAGTTTTTGAACTCAAATATTCAATGCATTTCATTAACATGAAAGAAAAGTTAATTGTTGAAATTTGAGGCGCTGATGTTGTACATGGATATTGGCTAAGTTATTTTTCTTTTTATTGTCCCTTTTTTTGGGTAGGTGAGCTGGACTCCTCATCCAGCCGAGATATGAGTTACTGTTCTTGGAAGGTTACATATAAGTCTAATCTGTATAGTTCCTCTATGTTTCTGATGTATCTCAGGGCTGCAGATGTTCTTGTAGAAATCAATTTCCCATTACTGCAAAATCTTTGACTATTCCTTGTTGAATCTGAAGATTTTAATTGGAAACTACAATTGTAGAGAACAATCCTTTCATAAATTTGTAATTTATGCTTTTGGTTGAGAAAATTGAAGCATATGCTTTGTTTAATGATCTTATCTTATCACTCTTGAAGCTTCAATGTGTTGATGAAGATGTGATAGAGAGGGCTGTCAGCATCTTAAGGGCGATCATCTTTAAGACGGACTCTTCTTCAACTGGAAGCAGTTTCCTTGACACTCAGCAGATGGAAGCAGTGTTTCCCTTGCTGTTAAATCTTCTAAATGAGAGGGATAGCACAGCAAGAGCTGTTGTTTTGCTAACAGCAGAATATTGCTTCATGTATCCTTTATATTTTTTTCATGGATCTTATTTGTAGCATTATTTCACGGTTCAAGGTTATATTTGGGAGTCAAACTTGACTTACAAAAATGGTTCACCAGAAATACAGATGGTCATTGCCTTCTGGAAATTTTCGAGCGCCTTGCTTCTGGAAATTTCCTAAAGAGGAGGAACGCCATTGATGTTATTTCAGAACTTATTCGTATATCGTCAGATTCAGGAAACTTACTTTCTCTTTCAATCCGGTACAAGACTGCTTAAAACAGTTCATACTTCTTTTTTGTTTTATCTTATAATTTTTGATGTGTTAACCTTTTGTGCCCTGACCACAGACAAGATGTGGCGAAACACTTGATAGATCGCCTTGGAGATGAAGAACTTGTGATTCGTGTACAAGCATCTAATTTATTTCCCAAAATTGGTTAGTGTTCAGACTCTTGATGTTAATAATCAACTGGGGGGACGCCATGTGCGTTGCACGTGCACCCACCCATCCCTAGGTAGATCTACATGCAAAAAGTCAGCCTGATTAGTGATTTCTAAGCATTTGATTGGAGTCGTTTTTATGGGTTGATTTTTCACCATAGATATTGAGCATTATTTTGGGTACAAAGATCCAAGGTTTAAAATCACTGATGGCATGGGAAGTGATTAGGAGGTGATCTAGGGGTAGTATTAAATTTTAAAAGAAAATATTTACTGTTATCATGAGTAAGTACAGTAGAGTGGAGGGGCAATCAATGAACTTTTCTGTTTTTTGCGTCCCCCAACCCCAGTTTTGGCTTTATAATAGTATAGATGGATAGATTTTTTCTTTTTGATAGGCTAAAACCTTGTGGGTGTGTGGCGTGTTGCGTGCCCCAACCCCAGTTTTGGCTTTATAATAGTATATATATTTATATTAATGATATCTATCTCCAGGTTGTAGATAATCTTCAAATTCTATAATGTTGAACAAGTTATCATGGACAAAAGTTACAGAACCTTGTCTATATTTTAGCGGTGACAGGGATTGCTCTTTTTCTGAAAATAAACTTTTGTTGGAAAAATGACCTTTTTCTTATTGGTAGGAAATGTAGCAATTTTTTTTTTTTTTGATAAGTATAAGCTTTATTAAAGGAAAACCGCAATCTAATACAAAGCAGGGCTAGTGAGGTCGAGATGACCTACACAAAGCTATAATTCCAAAATTCCAACAAAATAGAAAGAAAACTCCCACCCCTCAACCATCCCTAAGCATAGAGTATCCCATCTAAACACAATTTCCTCGAAAAAGAGTCCTCAGTTGAATTGAAGAATTAGGGTTAGGTTTAGGGTTTCAAAGTAAAGGAAATAGAGAAGATAGAAGAAGGGATGTCATGTGATTAGATCACAATGACTCCATAAATTTTATTTATGTAAAAGGGGAATTGCAAAAGACAAGTATACCCTGTTGGGGTTAAATAATGCCCCTCCCTAAGGGCACGATATGGGTCCATAGGTGCGAGGTTGATCGCCGTTAGAGTTAAAGGCTCACGGGATCGAATCGCCGAATGGGCCTGTGGGTGCGAGGTCGATTGCCGTTGGGGGTCACGGGATCGAATCGTGGAGCCCCGCAAGGTGTGACGTCGATTGTGGTATAAAGGCTAAAGTTTGCCTTCTCCTGACAAGATATCTTTTCAGGAGGAATAGCGGCTTGAGGCTTAGTAAAGATCCTAACAAATGGTATCAGAGCCAAGGTCAAGGGATCGAGTCACGAGAAGCGCATTATTGAGGAGGGGATTGTTGGGGTTAAATAATGCTCCTCCCTACGGGCGCAGTACGAGTCCATAGGTGCGAGGTCGATCGCCGTTAGAGTTAAAGGCTTATAGGATCGAATCGCGGAATGGGCCCCTGGGTGCGAGGTCGATAGCCGTTGGGGGTCACGGGAACGAATCGTGGAGCCCCGCAAGGTGTGACGTCGATCGTGGTATAAAGGCTAAAGTTTGCCATCACCTGACAAGATATCTTTTCCGGAGGAATGGCGGCTTGATGCTTAGTAAAGAGCCTAACATACCCCTTTTTTTTTTTTGATTGGTAGCCTAACATACCCCTCAAGGGGGGTATTTACAGAACTACCCCTAATACATGAAACACGTAGAGATACGTAAATGATAACACTCCCCCTCAAGTTGGTGCATAGATATATCTCATGCCCAACTTGCACAAACACTCGTGGAGTTGTCAACTGGGAACTCCCTTAGTGAACACATCTGCAACTTGTTCATCAATCTTCACAAATGGTGTGCACACTGCCCCAGAGACAATCTTCTCTCTAATGAAGTAGCGATTCACCTCAATGTGCTTGGCGCGATATGCTGAACGGGGTTGTGAGCAATGCTGATGGCGGCCTTATTGTCACTACAAGCTCACATGCCCTGAGACTGGGAAGCCAAGTTCAGCAACCAACACCTTCAACCAGAGCATCTTACACAAGCCATGAGCCATTGCCTTGAATTCGGCCTCTGCACTAGATCTATCAACAACGGGTTGTTTCTTGCTTCTCTAAGTGACCAGATTGCCCCCAACAAAGGTGCAACACCCTGAAGTAGATCGCCGATCATCTTTGGCCCCTGCCTAGTCTGCATCGGTGTATGCATCTATACGCATGTGGCCATTCTTTTCAAACAGAAGACCTCTACCATGAGCTGACTTGAGATACCTCAAGATCCGATGTGATGCCTCAGACGAACACCTCTGAGTGAGTGCGTATACTGACTGATCACACTCACTGCATATGCAATGTCAGGTCTAGTCAGGGAGAGATATATCAATTTCCCAACTAGTCTCTAAAAGCTCCCTACATCCTGTAATAGCTCACCACTAGCATATGCTAACTGGTGATTCTGCTCTATGGGAGTTTCTACTAGCTTGGTTCCCAACTTGCTTGAGTCCTGTAACAATTCTAAGACATACTTCCTTTGAGAGATGAAGATCCCCTGACTGGATCTTACAACTTCAATACCTAAGAAGTACTTGAGAGGTCCTAGATCCTTGGTTTCAAACTCCTCTGCTAACTGGCGCTTTAGCTTAGCCACATCTTCTGCATCATTTCCTGTGAGAATGTTGTCATCAACATAAACAATGAAAGCAGTGGTGTTCTTCCCTTGATGCTTCACAAATAGGGTGTGATCGGCTTGACTTTGAGTGTCACCCAATCTCTTTACGACTAGGGTGAATCTCTCGAACTATGCTCTTGGAGATTGCTTGAGCCCGTAAAGGGCTTTCTTCAGTCGACACACTTTGCTACTATTTCCTGGTGGAGTGAATCCAGGAGGAGGCACCACACTTGTTTTGCTGCCAGAGACAACAACACCCTGATGGAGTTCATCTTTGCCACATGCATAAAGGTCTCCACGTAGTCAATCACATAGCTTTGAGTATACCCCTTGGTTACTAATCTTGCCTTGTACTTCTCAACTGACCCGTTTGCTTTGTGTAGGGATTGGGACAACATCCAATTTATTAGGTGAGATGCTAGGAGCACCACATCAGACCAATATGTCTTTGGCACATGGTGCAAGAGGAGTGCCTGGACAACTTCTAACAAGTGGAGTAAAAACACACGAATTCTGATGCTCAATCCCATGGTCGGCCAAGTAGGACTGTAAACCCCCATACATGTACTCTCCCCCTTGATTAGATCGAAATATTTTTATACATTTCCCAAATTGAGTAAGAACCAGTTTGTGAAATTGCTCAAAAATAGAGTAGACTTCATCCTTTGACTTCATAACAAAGATCCATGTACAGCGGGAAAAATCATCCACAAACAAAACGAAGTAGCGATAACCAAAAATAGAGGTAACTGGGGATGGACCCCAAGCATCAGTGTGGACAATATCAAAAGCAAACAAACTTTTATTACCACGTGATGGGAAAACTGTTTGATAATGTTTTGACACGACACACACCTCACAATGAAGATCCGAAGTAGTCACCGACTTAAACAACTCAGGAAATAACAACCGCAAATATGGAAAAGAAACATGACCTAGTCGAGCATGCCAAGACATAATATGCTCCTTATTGACCCTATTGCTATGACTACTAGACTGAAAAGCTGCAGTGACAGTAGGAGCCGCATCCAGGAGATAGAGACCACCCACTTCACGCCCAGTGCCAATCGTCTTCCTCGTGAGCAAGTCCTGAAACACACAATGAGAAGGGAAAACGATAGCACAACAGTTAAGGCTCTTAGTAAGAGAACTGACAAACAACAAATTAGTAGAAAATTAGGAACATGAAGAACAGACGATAAAGAGAGGTTAGAAGAGATGGTGACATGACCTTTCCCCGAAATAGAGGAAAGTGTTCCATCAGCAATGCGGACATTATTCGCTCCCGAACACAGAATATGAAGAAAAAGAAGATTACATACCAGTCATATGCTCTGAAGCACCCGAATCAATGATCTAGGGTATGCTAGAAGCGGAAGTGGACGCAGAAACATGGTGGGCAGAACTGATGATACATGACTGAGCAAACGTAGAAGTAGCTGAAGGACCACCAAGTTGAGCCATAAACCGCCACAAGTTCTCGATCTCATCGTTGTAGAAAGGAACTGAAGAAGACATGGTGGGAGCCTGAGATGCTGCAGTAGATGGGGCTGGGGACCCCGGAGTAGAGTCTATGTGGCATTGTGAGTAGTAGGAGATGTCCCAGACAATGGTGGTGGTTGCCCAAAAATATTCCAGCACTTCTCTTTGCTGTGCCCTTTCTTGCCACACCCTTCACAAACCTGTAACTTCCAGCATCTCTCCTTGGTGTGGCCCTTCTTGCCACAATAAGTACACGTAGGTGGGGGACCCCCTTTGCCACTACTGGAAGATGTTTGAACTTTGTTTTTTGGGGGGAAAGCTGCCAAGGCTGACTTCTCATGGCCAATAGAGGGAATAGAGGGAGGCATAACATCACGGCGGATGTCCTCGCTCTGAACATAAGCATAAGGCTGGTTGAGTGAAGGCAAAGTGTCACGACTGAGTAACTGCAGGCGGGCTAACTCAAAATCTGCATTCAATCTTGCTAGGAACTCGTATATATACGGTTCTGCTCAATCAATGTACGGTATTGTAGACCATCCGTAGGGCAGCCAGGCGTAAAAACCTGGTAGTAATCTAATTCTTCCAACATGCTACGAAGTGTAGCAAAATAATCCGCCAAAGAAGAGTCGCTTTGACGAATAGTAGCGTGCTCTAGCGTAACTAATAAATCCGGGAGCCATTTTTCTGCTGAGAGTAAATCTGGGCTGCTGAATCGCAGATTTCCCTAGCAGTAGAAAGAAACATGAACCCTCGATTGATGTGGGACTCCATAGAGTTGAGGAGCTACACATGACTGCTAGATTGCCCGTCTCCCATTTTTCAAAGGATGGGTCTGTCTCTGCAGGTGCTTTCAATCGGCCAGTGAGATACCCTTGTTTCCCACGGCCTCCGATGAACATCTTGGCGGCTCTAGACCATTCCAGGTAATTTTTCCAGTCAACTTTGTTGTAGTAATGCAATCCGGGATTTTCCAAGAGTGTATTTGCGGGAATATGAGAAGTAATTGTTGGAGAACTAGGTATTGGCTGATCAGTAGGTCCTGAGGACACATCGGAGTCGTTTGACGTCGACATAGGCACGTCAAGTCACCAAAAAATCACCACAAACAATCAAAAAAGGACCTTGAAGGTCAGAAACAACATACCAATAGCACCAAAGTGCCAAAAACATCAACAACACCCGTGGGAGGATTACCCACAAAAATCGCAGACCAAAAACCCCAAAAATAGCCGCCGACAGTAATTTTTGGGTGGAAAAGTCGAGCCACAACGCTCAAATCATCACTAATCTCCAAAGTAATGATGTAGATCTGTTGGTGCACTTTAGGTGGACCAAAACGAAGCAACAAACACGAGGAACGAACATCAGAAGGCTGCACAAATCGCGCCGAACCCGATCGGGAGTTTTTTTAATTTTTTTCGAAGAACAACCATAGAACGATCAGGGAGTGTTCAAAAAATCCCCAAAAATCTTGAAAAATCGAGTTTTACTGGGTAGGGAAGAATCCGGCCATCATTCTCAACCCCTCCGTACGGCTGATGACGTCAGCCGTACGATTGGTGACGTTAGCACTCCATGGCTTCATGTAGTGTGCCCAATAATCTTGTGATGTCTGGTGAAGCTTCAAAACCCTTTGTGCTCTGATGCCAAGTTGAAATATTCTAGGGTTAATAGAGAAACCCTAGAGAAGAAGATGAGAGAGAAGAGAGAGAAGAGTTGCTGGAGAGTGTTAACCCTACACACTCCAAAGAAAAGACTTTTATATTAGTTATTGTGGGCCCTTACATAAAATAAGAAATTAAGAAATAAAGACATAACACGAAGAAATAACAAGCATATCCTTCAACAGGAATAATACTGTAGGAAGAAATAAATTGAAATATTTCATGGAAATAATGCTCTTTCCATGCATGTTATTTTTCTGATTGGTGAGCCCAAATCATGAAATATTTCGTGAAATGAACGAAATTTATTTCCTTTGATTGTAGGTACTAGTATTTTTTAGTACAAAAATACATTTATATTATTTAATATGCCTCTACCAATGCATAGTCATCTTGGACTCGCCAAGACTCAAATTCGTTATTTCTAATGCCACCGATGGTTTCAATTTTTGACATGCATGTTACTGTCCAAAGACTCCAAACTACATAACTAAAAAGAATTCATTGGTGATTCTCATCTATTTTGACCTTATAATTTTCTTTGTACTGTTTTTGAATGGTTGACACCCTTAATCTTTCCAGAGAAAGTTCTATGTTCGGTCAAAACATTTCCATATATGTCGAAATGTTTCTACCGACATAATACATTTTTATACACAGTGTTAGTTGGAATAATACTGTAGGACGAAATAAATTGAAATATTTCATGGAAATATTGTGCTTTGCATGCATGTTATTTTTCTTGTTGGTGGGCCCAAATCACGAAATATTTCGTGAAATGAACGAAATTTATTTCCATGATTGTAGGTACTAGTATTTTTAAGTGCAAAAACACATTTATATTATTTAATATGCCTCTACCAATTCATTGTCATCTTGGACTCGCCAAGACTCAAATTCACTATTTCTTTTGCCACCGATATATTCAATTTTGACATACATATTAGTATATTACTGTCCAAGCTACATAACTAAAAAGAATTCATTGGTGATTCTCATCTACTCAGGCTGGTTCTTTCATAATTTAAACTCTACTGTAATTTTGGCTCTTTTTGGCCTTGTTATAATTTTCTTTGTACTGTTTTTGTAACGGTTGACACCCTTGAGCTTTCCAGAGAAAGTTCTAGTGTACTGCTTTGATGGAGTACTCCTTTCTTCATGCAGATCCTCCTTTAGTTCTGCCTGAGTTAATCCGCCTTGTTTACTCGCCAGATGAAAGAGTACGATCATCTGCTAGTGATGCAGTTGTTGCAGTGCTCAAATATCATAACCAAAATCTTGAAGTGATAGTTATGCTGCTCGATTGTCTCAGGTTTACTGCTAGCTTTGTAACTTTTGGATTACAATTGCTCAAAAATAATAATAAATAAACTTGATATTAATAATTTTTGGAAGGTTGCTCAGTTCAGGAAATTTTCATTTAGTTCTAGCTGTTTAGTCAATTCTATTGGACAAAAATTACACTCCATTTATTGTTCTGCAGCAACCTTTGTCAGAGCACGGATCTTCCAAAAACACCAGGGGGAAAAGAGGAAGGTGTGCCTCTTACTGCTATGATGTTCCAATTTGGTAGATG
Source organism: Euptelea pleiosperma (assembly GCA_035048495.1). Taxonomy (NCBI): domain Eukaryota; kingdom Viridiplantae; phylum Streptophyta; class Magnoliopsida; order Ranunculales; family Eupteleaceae; genus Euptelea; species Euptelea pleiosperma. Next base: position 20,944,224 of record CM068544.1, on the reverse strand, counting down.
CCACATGGCCCACTCCTTGTGGTTATGCTCAGTTTATATTCTAATATTCAGCTGGTCTCATTGCTAGAGTTCTTAATATATGTTGCACCCTCCGAAGCTTGTTGTGGTGATGGTGCGAGATATGAGATCTCATTTATACCAAAAAACGAAAATGACAAAAACAAATTATATCTCATTACTGAACATCGATTGCTTTTTATTCTTATTGAGTGTTTATCAGTTTTTCTGTGCATTTTTGTTCTCGAAGGAATTATGATTTGTTTTGGCATCTATTTTTCTTTTTCAGCTTACGCTCACCCTTTCTTAATGTTATTGCAGGATCAAAACTGGACACTGATCAAGTACTCAGACTGATCCCAGAGTGGTCAAAAAGCGTAAGACCGGTTCTGCTGTTACTTATTTAGTAACCTTTTTTAGGAAAGTGCACATTTGATGATTTTAGTGACTTGGATTGGTGTAATAGGCCAGTTTATGCCTCGTTAAGAAAAGTTCTTGTATTGTGTTCATCGTACATCTTACTGGTTCCTTTTATGGCCTGACATTGCTTTTCTATTGATCAAAGTGTGCGCCTTTCTTTTGTATGATGCTTATATACCAAATTTATGAATTAAGTGTGAGTTTGACTTTCATATGCAGTTCACATTTTGTAGCAAGAACTCCTTGATGCCTATGTAGCTTACCTTAGACGTGGACACATGTATAAGACAAGGATACGAAGTCCCAACCACACTGTTCCAAGCAAACTCGATACTCTGACTCACCCATGCAGTTTATTTGATTTTTTCCGAGATATATATTTAAAACAATATTGTCATATTAAGTGCACTATCAAAACAATGTATGATGAGCTGATATACATGAAAATCATGTAAATAAGTGTACAATTATATAAATATTAACTGAAAGCAATATAACACCATCATCATCATCACCATCATCACCATCATCATTCACAATTTATTTGATAAATTGAAATTCATTTGAAATAAGTTATGTAACAATGACATGGGCACGTGTGCTAGTGTCCGATATAGAAGGGCTCAAATACCACGGCACGCTTGTGTTGCTATAATCTAAATTGTGGATAATAAAATATGCCCTAGATCAGTAATCTTTGGACGGAATTTATTGCCGGATTGGGGCTGCATTCCCAAATAATCCGACTCGCCAACAACGCCTTGTGGTGCGAGAGGGTCCGGGCACGATGGGACTCTCACCCTCTCTGGCGCCCTCTTCTAAGGGACTTGGGTCCGGTCTGTCGCTGAGGATGCTTCTACAGACTACAATTTGGACGCCGGAGCTGCCCGATTTTCAAGCTGGTATGAGCCTAAGAGTGAAAAAGAAGCTTTGTTTCAAAGTGTTCACACTCTTCTAAAAGATACTTTACTATTTTTTACTTTCTTTGTTTTAGACTAGTTCATTGGTCTTTGTTCAATCTATTTTAACAAAGATAATTGTGTTCGGTCAGTCCTACCTATTGGGGTTTTCCTTTGAGAACCCCGACACGTCCATTCATATGTATTTTGATATAATATTTTCATTGCATTTAAATTAAAAGTTTTTTTTAAATAAAAGAAGGAAATAAATATATGAAAAGGAAAAGAAAGTATTTCCATATTCCACAGAGGTTTTGTTTTTTTGGTAAGTAAAAAAAATTGTTTTGATGTGAGGTGGACATACTCTGAAAGGGCTAGGTTATCCGAATTTTCTTTAGTCCATCTTTGTCATTAATGTAAAAAATCCTACTCAGGTTTGCAAAGTTTGAATTGTTAACAGTATACAATGGTCTTTCACAAGTCACAAGTGAAGTTATACACTTGGAGTGAATCTTATTGCCACACTTTAGCTAGGCTGTGTAGGAACTCAATGGTTTCCATTGCTTAAGGTGACCAAAAGTGAAGACAACAATTATGACTTTCAGGGTTAGTTTCTTGTGGCTTTTCTAATGGGTACAATGGATACTTTAGTATTTTATATAAAGCCATTTCTCCTCCAATCATACCTGCTATTGAACTTTTCTCATGCTGAGTGATTTCTTTGATTATTCTACATTAACAATTATTAATGGGTTTGTTTTTGCTCTCAGATTCATTCTTTTTTGAAAGTAGTTTTCTTGTCAAATTTTGATAGGTTCAAGATTGGAACATATTTATTGAGCCATTGGTTGACAAGATGTTTGAAGAACCATCAAATGCAATTAATGTCCGATTTATGAGTTATATAAGTGATCATTTAGCAGAAGCCGCAGATGTGGTCCTTCATCGTGTTCTCTTATATATGCAAGGACAAACAGAGTGAGTATATTATTTTATGTAATGTTTTATTCCCCTATAATTGGAAGAATGCATGTTTCTGTTCCTTTTGTGTGAATTAACTCTTTTTAAGTTTATATTAATCTATTCCCACAATCTTATAAATGATCAAGTCTCTCTCTCTCTCTTTTCGACAAGTAAGAAAACCTAATGGAAACAAAGAAAAAGAAAGAGCTAATAATGATCACCGCCTGTCTCCTCCTCAAGGGGCGGAAGTAACAGTATCTGTGGTGAGTTCCGGCTGGAGACTAACTTCCTCGCCTGCATAATGACCGTCTGGTCTTCCATCAACTTACGAGTGGGAGATTTAGCCCTCCTCTCCCTATCCACAACAAAGGCTGTCTCTGTATTCTCCGGCAACGAGGTTGTCCCACCCCTTATGTCGTTATTTTCTGCGCCAAACCTCGCCCTACCTCTGGAAAATACATCTCTAACATCCTTCCTTATCGTAGCACCATTTGGAGCCTTATAGCCCCTATTGATGATCTCGATCAGGATTGATATGGAGACACCCTTGTCCATAATGGCTACCTGTCTAGGATATCTCCCACCTTTCCGCCAACCTTTAGTCTAGCCACGTTGAAGTCCTATACTCCTATCCTGAAAGAGCTGTTTGATCAATCTCTATCAGACCTCCCGCCAACCTGCCTATACAAGCAAAAATATTGGCGTTCCACAGGTGATACGGTAGCCCCTGAACCTCGATCCACATCGGAGGGGTAGAGCCTCTCGCTGGTATAGCGTTCACCGTCGGCCACCATCTACTCACATACAAGATAGCATGATCGACTCTAATGGAGATCAAGTCGCATAGAAATCTTCGTTGCATAGGGTCGTATACAAAGAAAACTCTCTTCCTCCCTATTAAAGAACCATTTACCCCAAAAGATCGACCTGTTGGGGAAAGGCTAAACAACTATGTATACAAACGGGTCATCGGGCCAACACAACACGTGCGTGGGAACAAACCATCCGTTAACATGCCCCTCAGCGGGAATACACTCCGCTGACGACTTGAACCCATGACCTCCCAAGCCTTAAGGCTTTGATACCATATTAAACAACCATTTACCCCAAAAGTTCAACCTGTTGGGGAAAGGCTAAACAACTATGTATACAAAACGGGTCATCGGGCCAACACAACATGTGCGCGGGAACAAGCTATCCGAACACTCCCCCCCCCCAACAAGGTATAAGGTTAAATAATGACTTCGAACCCGAGATGGAGGTAAGTGCAATTGTGATGTCTTCCCAATCCACCTCTTCATCTGATACTTCACAGATTAAAGCATGTTCCCAACGACCAAGGCTGTTGTAATACGACCTTGAATATCTTGTGATAATCTGCTGGGCTCGATCTGCCTTAACCAAAAACCCCGATATATGATGAAAGTCACCTCCTTGCCTCAGCTTAGAAGGCTCATCCACCTCTATGTTCTGGGCACTCTGTTGTTCCTATAAAGACTCTAGTCTTGAAGCCAGTTGCTTCCATCCATAGCTCCTGGATCCTTCAGGGAAACAAAACGACTTGTTGTGGCCATACAGTGTGAACTCAAAGAACTTGATGAATCTCCCTCCGTCATTTCTTTTCTCCTCAACTATCTAACTCCTCCCCTGAGATACTATTTTCCTCCACAACGGTCTGAAACCCTTGGCCATGGTAACCTCTCGAAGCACTCCCACCAGCCAGCTCCTTAGTTCCACCGGAATATCTGCCTCCTCCACCCATCTACGCCCCTCTTCTCTGATCCGGATGAAGGCTTTACCACCCTTCCTTACTGTTGAGAATTCAAACACAGCTTCCACTGTCACTCTCATGGTGCCTTTCAGTGCCAGGTAGCGTTTTTCAAATATCTCAAGTCACATTTTTTTGGCTCCCATGGTCTCCAAGATGGTGGAGGGCTTGTTCATACATAGACTCCTTGTTGAGGCCACATATCCTCATCAATACACCTCCAACACATGTTGAATTCAGACACTCACAACATACGCAATTTGAAAAGGAAAAACAAAAGAAAAAAACAACTATCATGTACGTTTCTCACTCTTTTGATGCCCCATCCCTTGCTATAGACTTTGATTGTTTGCGAATTTCCTTTGGAGAAGTAATCCAGCTCGATCTCTGTCTTTCGTAATATTGGATCATGATGATCATCGTTGGTGCTCGTGCATGCATCATTCTCTCTGGGTTGGAAACAACCTGACTATACTGAGTTATTTTCAACATATAGTTTGAGAAGTTCTTACTCAATATTCTTCAATTCTTCATCCGATGTCCAAGTATTTTCTGTTGTTGGTTGATTCTTCCACTTGATTAGATATTGAGAACAAGAACCCTTGTATTTATGTACTTCACTCGCATGACCTGCTCAACTTCTTCAAGCTTCTTCATAGGCACTTGGCATATTGCATCCCCCTTTCTAAAATGAACCTTTGTGAAGTAAGGACATTGGGACCTTCCTCCTTAATGGATTTGGCTCTTCGCCCTTCCAAGAAAGTAAAAAGAATTCTTCTTCCCTCGTATATGAATGAGTAGGTATTGTATTTCCCTTTCTGGATGGTGTCTTGATCATATTGTCATGGTTTACCAAGCAATATTTGACATGCTTCCTTTGAACCACATCCCACCACACTTCATCTGTATAATTGTTTCCAATGGAGGAAGCAACACAACAACATGTAGAAACACTTACCTCTCTAGTCTCTACCTCTTTTGAACCATTGGATTTTATAAGGCCGGGGATGCTTCTCCTCCTTAAGCTTCAACTTGTTTACTTTCTCCCACGAAGTGATATTTTCACTACTCACACTATCTATATTATGTGAATATACTTTACTGCCCAAGGTAGACGTCAGGCGAAAGATATTAGTTCGCAACCACTTGTCATCCTCATCCTCTGTGAGTGTGAGTTTTGAGAACATGGCCCATTGGATAATGTGAGTATCCTTTCCATCACCCTCTAGGGCTTCTACTTCTACTTTAAGTTCTTCATAAATTGTATCACCCAACAAATCTGCCAAATCACCTTTATTTGCACTGCCGTCATCTTTGTCCAAATTAACTTGTCCTTTAGGACATTCATATGAATAATGTCCTTTGAAACGCATTGGCGTTGCTTGGTCGGAATTGGTCAAGCTTTCCCCACGTTCCCGAACATCTTCCCCAACACCACTATGGTTTTGGTTTTTGATGCTTGAGCGATTTGGGTCTCGTGACTCCCTCCCTGGACTCATGGTTTAAAATTTCGTAATATTTCGTATGTTTCGTTTCGTTTCGTAATGTTTCGGTTTATTTCGTTGAGACAAACCGAGACAATCCGATACAATCCAAAAAAATAAAAATATAATTTAATGATTTTGAATAATATTTCGTAATGTTTCGGAAATGTTTCGTAATATTCCGGAAATTTCGTTTTTTCAATGTTTCGTGAATGTTTCGTTTCGTTTCGGAGTTTTTCTTGGTTTTTCACTTGACCGAGACATTCATCCGAAACGAAATTTTAAACCTTGCCTGGACTCGAATAGAAGACTCACCTTGCTGGCCTGTGCGCACAATTGTGTTTTTGGTATTGCCAGCAACACAAGTTAAACGATTCACAATCTCTTTGGCAAGGGTAGTAAGCTTGTACGCCTAGCATAAATTGTGTCTTTGAAAGTGAGCTGGTCCCTTATATCTGGTTGGGACCGTTCAAGAACCTCGCGATTTTTTCTTCACACTAATCTAAATATGCTTGGGTAGTAAGAACGTAGAATTCTTCAGCATATTTGATAATTGATCTCTCCCTTTGCCTTAAATTTGACGCTACTGGAACAATTTCCTTGAATAATTTACTAGGAGAAATTTTGTTAACTTTTGTTTCATCTTCTCCCAAGAGGTAGTCTTATCTTTACCTTTTCTCCTTTGGTCCGCTTGGACTTTATCCCACCATGCCAAAGCATACCCAGACAATTTTGTGGTCACCATTTCACCTTCTTGTGCTTCGCCATATCCTTATATTCAAAAACTGTTTCTATTTTACTAGGCCATTCTGAAAAATCATCATGATTAAGCTTACCATAGAATTCCGGAATATCATTCCGAATCGATCCGTTTGATATTCCAAAAGTGTCACAATTCTCTCATTACTCATTAGTCTCGGGCTCTTTCTATTGAAAGGGGTTAGTGTCGAAATCCACACCATTGACACTAGCATCTCCGGCATCTTCATTGTTGTTTGAGGTCCCTCTACATTTAATATCATGTACATCAACTGCGAGTTGATTCATCCGCTACAATAATTTCATCAAAGTCTGTTGGATCTGTTCCAACAGGTTTGGGTTGGTTTGAGCAGCATTAGCCCTTCTTGGCGGCATGATCGAGTACTATCCGATTGCTGAAGGAAGCGTTAAGCTTTGATACCAATTAATGCATGTTGAAAAACCTTTCTGCATATGTAACATGAAGAGAAAAAAAATCCCAGCAAAAGATCCATCAGTTTGTGGTGAGAGTTCATGTAAACAATGGTGAAGAAGGCCTCAAATACGAGCGTCCAATCAAAGAAATCCTTGGGATGTAATGGGAAGCTATACAACGACTAGGAAAAAGATAACTCTCTTCTTTGAAATGATTTGGGCTAGAAAATTATGGTCTTAGAGCCAACTATGTTTTCTTCTTTTATTTATATCAAATCCCCTTTCTTGATTACAAGAGTTCCTTAGATACTAAGAAACATTTCCAAAATAACTCCCCATAGATCACTGTAGACTCTCTCTCTCTCTCTCCTATTTAACCCAACATAAGGATACAAATAAGACTCCTATGGACCACATTGTCCATACAAACCATTGATAAGACTTGGTCTACCTGTGGACCATCGATAAGACTTAAAATGAATCATCACTATTGATCTTGCTCCTGAACATAAGATCAGTCCAGCGACTCAAAAACAACTGTCATGCATGTTCCTTACTCTACTCATGTCTCATCCTCCTGTTGTAGACTTTGATTGTTCAGATTTTCCTTTGGGACAAGTAATCCAGCTCAATCTCTTTCTCTTTTTTTAATATCGGGTCATAATGATCGTTGTCACTGACTCACTGCACATGTGTACATCACCAACCAATCGTATTGATTTGGTCTAATATGATCAAAGTCAAGCCCGTCAATGCTAGGCCTAAAGAATTAAGTTATGAAGTATTATGGGAAATAGAACTCCACCACAGCCTCTTTAATAGCCCGATTTTCTCCTTCTCTTTAAGAGAACCATCAACAATGATCCGAGGAATATTATTGCACCTCCTCCTAGATTTAGCGATCCAATGTAAAAACCATGGTTCGAAGTACACGGTATTGTTCATGGGTGATACCGAAACGTATTGGAAGTATCGTTCATTTCGGATGAAACCAATCAAAATGTATGTAGTTTCGTCCTATAGCGAAACTGAAACAAAACGGATGAAACGTTTCGGTTTCGGCCGAAACTTTAAACCATGGTAAGAACTTTGTGTTCTTATCCCCCTCCCTAAGCAATATGATTCTTGATTGTTGCTGCCAATTAATCTCATCTATCTAAGTTAGTTTCCTTATATCTTCAACCTTCCTCCATTGATCTTCCGAAGAGATAATCATAAGCTTCTCCATTTTGTCAAAAGAAGCTATCTCTTCAAGAAGACCATTCATCTTTATGTCCACATCCCAAACACCTTAAGTTTAGCCCTGAAGGTCTCAACTTCATGTGAAACACAGTCCGCCTTTCCTTTAAAATTGAAGGACTCTCACCACGAGGTTACAAGCTTGAAGAAATTGGAAATTTTGTACGACATGTATTTGAAACTGAAGGGAGAAATACGATTATTTAGTCCTCCACAATCAAGCAATAACAAAATATGTTCAGATGTCGGCCTTGGGACTTCGTCTTGGGACAGGTTTGTGGAATATATTTTTTCTTTTTGATAAGTAACTAAACCACATATATTAATGAAGGAGAATTTACCAGATATCGGGAATAAACGTCCCTAAAAGAAAAAAAACTACGAGTCCAAAAGTATGGATGATATACAAAATCTGTTTAGTTTGCTCATAGTTGCATTGTCCTGGTTGTTAGTCCACGTGAAACACACACCACCAAGGGGAAGTCAACTGATTTTTATTCAAAAAATTGGAAATCTTTTTTATCATATGAGAAGCTGATCACATTGAAATCCTCTCCAATACACCAAGGGATATCTCATAAGCCGTGTCTATTATCCTACTCTTCTTTAGTTCTCAAATTTTTACCCAAAGGGCTTTGCTCTACCGATAACACCTATGGAAGACTGATTAGTTAGGATCCATTCAGTCTCTATCCTATGTAGGAATGTTGAAGATTTCACCCATACTATCATCCATACACTATAGTTTCCTAAAGCACCACTATATCTACGGTCCACTTCTTTATTCGAGTTCTCACTACAATTCTCCTATCTTTGCTTCCCAAACTTCTGAAATCCATTAATATGATGAATTATAATCTACTGTTGAGTGCTTCTCATTTCACTCGAGAAAGAAATGGTCTTGGTGCATTGAATGATAGCTCCATCCATTTTTCCTCCAGATTGTACTTCTAAGTATTGCCTTTACTCCTTTTCTGTTGGATGAATGACCAGAATTGCCTTTAGCCCCTTCTATTCACTGCACTATCGTTTTTCTGTCATTTTCTTTTGTAGATCATATGCCAGTACAGATTGAATAAAAACTTTACTCGGTGCATTTGTTTCCAAGTTTTTCTCTTGTGAAACTTTAATTTTTTTTTTATATTCTTTGATTCTTTACAGTGTTACAAATATCTATAGACAACATTGCTACCATTGAAATCTTTGGCTTGAAACGAACAATTCTGTCCAAGCACTTATCTTCGTTCTCTCTTCTTTGCTTCTTCATATGGAAAAAGTTCTCACTAGAAGGTTCAAAACCTATTCTTGTAGGTGTATAAGGTTCAAATCTGGCCACCTCAACCTTCCTTTTTATAAAAAAGGAGAGGTCGAGTTGTATTGGCAGTACAGCTCTTCTTTATTTGCCAATGAGGAGGCTTCTCAAGTACGAAGAGCTCTTTTGGAGCCCTCTTGTAATTGAAATAGACTTTTCTCTTTTTATCAAGGCCCCGTGCCCCTTTGACATCATTTTTTGATGATTTTGACAACTAGCTCCTATGTGAACAGTGAAACATCCCACTACTTCATTTGAAACATGAACTGTATCTTGATTCTTATCATGGACATGCATGTCATTGTTTTATAGGAATTCTTTTTCTATGGGATTGTTTGCAAACATGCTCTGCATTTAATGTGGTGGCTTTAATCTTGGAATCATCATTGTGACTTTGGTTTTGCAGGATGGATGAAAAATGGTTGTCTGGAGGGACAAGTGCAATCCATGAAAGTCATGATTTTGTTAAATTAAAGGGTTCTCTTTTTGATCGACTTTGCCCATTACTGATAATCAGGCTGCTTCCATTGAGTGTTTTTAATGATCTGAACTCTTCTGTTATGTATGGTCAACTTCTCAATCAAGACATTATGCATGGTATGTTTTTATGGTTTCTTTCTTTCTTTCTTTTCCCTTCAATTTAAAGCTTGCTCTAAGTGATTGATCTAGTCATCATCAATGTTTTTAACGTAGCATTGTGTAACAATTGGGCTCAGCTTCTTTCATGATCTGAGAATAAGATATCTGGAATACAATGTCACTAATATTTCCTCGACCATACATAATTGTTGTATAAATGTAATTATTTCTTTATGCATTATATGAATTTTAGATTTAGGATTATAATAAATTGTGTATGGTAAATTAGGGTTTTGAGATGGGAAGAGGAAGGAGAAGAATAGAGAGCAGAGGAAGTCGAACTAGTGTCTTAAACTTACACTAGTCGACCCTCACAATTATTATATATACTAATGTTGTAGTAAGGTAAAAGTATGGAAACACCCGTGTTACATTAACATTCCTCTTCAAGCTAGAGCATATATATCATATATACCCAGCTTGGAAGATAAGAAATCACTCCTCGTGTGACTTAGGGGCTTGGTAAATACATCAATTAATTGATGTTCTGACTTAGCACACGGAGTACGAATGTCACCATTTTCAACTTTCTCTCTGATGAAGTGGCAATCGACTTAAATGTGCTTGATACTCTCTTGAAAACAGGATTAGAATAATATGGACAACCTTCGATTATCACAAAACAAAGGAATATGGAGATCAACTGCAAATCCTATCTCTTGCAAAAGATTCCTAGACCATATCAACTCACAAGTAGTGCGAACCATAGCCCGATACTTAGCTTCTGCGCTAGACCATGCCACCACAGTCTGTTTCTTACTCCACCACGAGTCCACGACACAAGGTTCCCACTACAGAATGTGTTATATCCTGTGGTAGATCTCCTATCAGATGATGAGCTATCCCAATCAATATTTGCATAGCTCTCAACACGTACATGACCATGCATTTGGTATAATAAACCACGGCCAGGAGGTCCCTTGAAATATCTTAAAACACGAATCACAGCCTTGCATTGTGGGATATGAGGATCTTGCATAAATTGACTTACCGCACTAACAACGAAAAAAATGTCTAGTCTTGTGATGGTGAGGTAATTAAGCTTGCCGACCAGTCTTCGATACTTCTAGGATTATCAAACAATTATCCTTGATCAACAATAAGCTTCATTGTAAGATCCATTGGAGTGTCTGTTGGTTTAGTTTCCAGTAAACCAATTTCTTCAAGTAAATCCAGAGCATACTTTCGTTGGGACAAATTAATTTTAGCTATTGACGGTGTAACTTCAATACCCAGAATGTACTTTAGCTGTCCAAGGTCTTTAGTGTGAAAGTGTACGTGAAGAAACTGCTTCAAATTCTCTATACCCTCGACGTCAATTCCTATAATCACGATGTCATAAACATAGACAATCAAAACGATTTTCGCAACCTCAGAATTCCGACAGAATACAGAGTGGTCTGATAAACATCTCTCAAACCAAACTAAAGTACAACTTCACTAAACTTGCCAAACCAAGTCTGAGGTGATTGTTTCAACCCATATATAGCCTTCCATAATCTAAAGACATTGGAAGACTCCCCCGCAACAAATCCTGGTGATTACTCCATATAATCTTCCTCATCCAAGGTACCATGAAGGAGCGCATTTTTGATATCTAACTAGTGCAGGCCAGTTCACATTGGAAGCAAGAGAGATGACACAAACTGAAGATATTTTAGCAACTAGAGAAAACGTCTCAACATACTCAATGCCATAGGTTTAAGAATAACCTTTGGCAACAAGAAAAGCCTTAAGTTTGTCTACAGATCCATCAAGAAGATGTTTGATGGTATACACCCAACGACAACCCACAACCTGCTTACCAAGAAGAAGAGAGGTCAGGTCCCAAGTTCCATTGTGATGAAGAGCATCCATTTCATCTTGAACTGCTTTCCTCAAACCATAAAGTGACATAGCATCTTGAAGATTAGTAGGAACTGACATAGAGGAAAGAGTGGTGATAAAAGTACGAAAATGAGACAAATGAATAAGAGAAACAAAATGAAAAATAGGGTGCGAAGTGCACACACTTTAACCTTTACGAAGGGTAATGAGAAGATCTGGTGAGGGAGACAGATCTACAAATGCTAAAGATGGAGGAGTTACAGGAATAGTCGACAGTTCAGAGGAACTAACTTGATGGATGTGTGAGATGGTGCCATCGAAAATAGACCTGCAAATCAGAATTAGAATGAGTAGAACCAGAATTAGGAGCTGTAGAGCTAGATGTATCAAGAGGAAGAGGAATACCTCATCATCCACATGATGACTCTCATCTGAAAAGAAATGAACAGACTAAAAAAAGGTGACATCAGCGTACACAAACAGTTGGCGAAGAGCACTCTTAACACCAATATCCTTTTTGGGTATGGGAGTATCCCAAAAAACACTTGATAGAAAGATGATTAAGTTTATCCCCCCGGAACTTAAACGATGAACAAAGCATACATGACCAAAAATACAATGGGGAAGAGAGAACATGGATATATCTGGAAACAAAACTAAGAATGGATCCTTATTATTGAGACTGACAAAGGCGTCCGGTTAATGAGATAACAAGTTGTGAAGATAGCATCACTCCAATATATTTTGGATACTTTCATCTGTAAAAGTAAGGAATGGATAATTTCTAACACATGCTGATGTTAATTTTGGTCACCCCATTTTGTTGAGGTGTATCATCACAAGATGTTTGATGTAACATACCATGAAAGCAAAATAATCCTGAAACAATGTAGAAGTATATTCTTACGCATTATTGGAACCACCACAAAAGGAAATGTAAAAAAAGATTGGAAAACCTAGGGTTTCACAACCAAACCCTAGGTTGTTATTTCTCACCACATAGAAGGAAAAAAAAATAGAAGAGAAGGAAAGAACAAGAAAAAAAGAGGAAACTCTAGCTAATGGATCATATGCTCTGATACCATGTAAACTAAATTAGGGTTTTGAGATGGAAGATGAAGGAGAAGAATAGGGAGAGAGAAGAGGAAGTCGAAAGTGTCTTGAACTTACACTAGTCGACCCTCACGATTATTATATATACTAATGCCGTAATAAAGGTAAAAGTACAAGAATACCGTGTTACATTAACAAATAAGGGTATCTCCACTTTTATTTATCTATTTGGTGATGACAACATATATTTTTGTATTCCATTTCTTGTTTATCTTTTATTTGAGGGATTTATAAATTTGTTTGAATCATTTCCTATATCTTAAAGCCTCTAAGATGTAGCTCAGGCGCAAAGTAGGCCACAAGTGTCAAGATGTTCACCTCCAATGTAGTAGTCTAGACGCAGCTTCTCTCTCTCTCTCTCTCTCTCTCTCTCTCTATTTCTTTTTTCCCCTTAGCTCCTTCCCTCCCTAATCCATTGGTGGGTTGTGGTTAAGGAAAGGGACAATATTAAAGAAAATCTCTTTTTCCATTTGCGATCTAGCAATAGACTGAAGATGAAGGTTAATTAGAACCCAATACCACATTTTCGCGATCTTGTAGACTAAACTGTGGAAGTTGCCAAGTGTTTCTTTTGGAGAGAGGCATTTTTGCTTAACTATTGGTTTGTTCTGCAGTGTTGCTAGAGTTGATCTGGGTCAGGTGAGCAATGAGTGTGACTGTGAGAAGAATCGTTGATGCATGGAATCACTGGTTTGAGGTTGAAGTTAACAAGAAAAGGTTAAAATGTGGGTTAGTACAGTCCAGTACCTTGTATAACATGAGTCACTTGTGTGAAACATCCCCTCCCGTGACTTGAACCCATGACGTGGGGTTGGCTCTGATACCAAATGTTAAGACCCAACCAATACACCAAAAGCACCTAGGTGATAGATGTCACGCCCCCAAATCCGATATTAGGTCATATCGACCTTTCTCGTATCTTGAGGCGCGATCTGATCATACAAACGCACAGTTAAACAAAACTGGTATCACGATGCAGCGGAAATACACCGGATAATTTTTTTTTCATTTTTTTTAAACAATTCATAAGACGAAACGCACTTCATTGACACATTAATAATGTTAGAGGATGTCTTACTTCAAACAAAACCGTAATATGCCCATCCAAAAGAAAACATTGTATATATATCGTACTCCCAAATACATGTTACTAAACGGTCAAAGGACCTACATAACTCATGTATCCTTCTACAAGATAGAAGAATTAAACAAAATATAACATCGTCAAAAGCACAAGTCTATCAACAGAAATGCTGGAAGCATCAGTCCAACTTCCCCTTATCCTTTCCTGAAAACAAAACATTTTAAAATGATGAGCTAGGGCCCAGTAAGTACATTCCTCATGCGTAAAATCCACTTAAATCAGCGACTTTTGTTTATTTTAAAACAAATACAATTTGCAAATGTATTTCACATGTAATTCGATAAAACTCAACTCTCCATCAATTACTTACGTATAACTTCGAATACAATGAAGTCTTTTCATATAATAGTCAACCTTTCTCTTATCGGAATACCCATGACCATTTCTATAAAGTCAAACTATCAATTCTGATGTATTTCGTACCAACATTCCATCGGTCCTAGTGTACGATGTCAACACTTCTAGTCCACAAGTAAACTCCCTAATGTGCACACTAATTGTTTCATTAGGTATCCTCTCTCCGGATTCCCTAATTTTCTTTTAGGTATAAATACCCGAGGGGTCTCATGAATGAGACAACGCCTCTTCTTTAGGGGACTGGAACCCCAAGGGGTCTTAAGGAAATAAGACAACGCCTGATGCTTTAGGGGACTAAAAACCCCAAGGGGTCTCGAAGAAATGAGACCGCCTGATTCCAACTAATCTGATATTCCACATTCCCAATCACGTTCTTATTCATGTCATCAATCGTATTTATATGCATAAAATAATAATGTTTGTAGAAACATCTTTACATGCATAGCATTCCTATTTTTGCATTTTGAAACTAAAAATAAGAACATTTAAGCCCTATTAATATCTTAGAAAACGAATACATAAAACGGATGAAAAACGCATATATCTCATTTTAAATGAATTTGAGCATGACTTCATCCAACTAAATAGATTACACATGTTCTCATCTATCATAATTTCATGCTTTTAAGATTACAAGAAATTATCAATGCATTTACACATTTTATGTGGAAAATACAAGAATTGGGATTTTTCCTTACTAAAATTTAACAGATAACAAGAATAGCATTTTCAGACATTTTCCCCAAAAATAATAGAATTTTCTAGAATTTTTCTACAATATTCTGTGAATTTTCTACTATTTCAAAAAAAATAAAAAAATAAAAATAATATTTATAAATAAATAAATAAATAAATAAATAAATAATAATTAATCAATTAAATAAATAAATAATTAATTAAATAAATAATAATTAATTAATTAATTAATTAATTAAATAAAGGCATAAAATAAATAACTATGTACTTACCAGTGAATACGCTAGAATCCCAAAATCTTTGAACCTCGTACGATGCGAATCTCGAGGTAGCGCGTATCTCGAGGCAGTAGGCCCCACAAAAAAAAACTTTTCAAAGGACCTCCTGAATATTTTCAGGAATTCCTAGGAATTTTCTAGAATTTCTTCTAGTTGAGGGACTTTTTTGGAAATATTCTTACCTCAGGGGTTAGAATGCAAATACCTAAATTGATGTAATTTTCTCAAGGCATGGCCTTGTATTTATAGAGGTTGAGAACTCAGAACTTTTTATTTTTAACCGATGTGGGACTATAATTTTGAAAATTGTCTTTTTTTTTTTTTGAATTTTAATAAAAACTTAAAATGTTGCCTAGAACTAAACACAATAACTTTTGACTCGCACGTCCGATTTGGACGAACTTGATACCGATAGAAAGCTATTGTTGAGACCTTTAAAATGGCATACATATAATGTTCAAAGTATTATAAAAAGTCTACTATAATATTGCTAGAAATAGGGTCATTATAATAGAAGTGTGGAAAGTTTAGTCTTAACCTTTAAGATTGTAACATTCCACCACGCTTCCAAGGCCAACGTCCACAGTGGCCCACTCTGAGCCGGCTTTCACTACGGTACCCCTATTTTCTCACTTTTTGTGAGCGAGCCCCCGGCATTTTTTCCGGTACCCCTATTTTCTCTTTTTTGAGCGAGCCCCCAGGTAGCCCTTTCCTTAGGTCGCCCCTCCCGTGACTTGAACCCATGAAGTGAGGTTGGCTCTAATACCATGTTAAACAACCATTTACTCCAAAAGATCGACCTGTTGAGGAAAGGCGAAACAACTATGTATATCAACGGGTCGTCGGGCCAACACAATACGTGCGCGGGAACAAATCATCCGCTAACACTCCCCCTCAGCGGGAATACACTCCGCTGGAGACTTGAACCCGCGACCTCCCAGGCTATAAGGCTTTGATACCATGTTAAACAACTATTTACCCTAAAAGGTCGATCTGTTGGGTAAAGAGGGCGAAACAACGTTCCCCAGATGTTGTGATTCCTGGGAGGCCTTGTGTTCAAACCTTTCTACGAGGTCGATCTTTTGGGGTAAATGGTTATTTAACATGGCATCAGAGCCTTATGGCCTGGGAGGTCGCGGGTTCAAGTGTCCAGCGGAGTGTATTCCCGCTGAGGGGGAGTGTTAGCAGATGATTTGTTCCTACGCACGTATTGTGTTGGCCCGACTATATACATAGTTGTTTCGCCTTTCCTCAACAGGTCGATCTTTTGGGGTAAATGGTTGTTTAACAGATTGCATTCATAAGTTAGCGATAAAGGAAGTGCGCTGGACTCGGAATTTTATTTGAGGGATATCAAGATAGCCTCAAGCACCGATGACAATAGAGGAATGGGAAAAATCAGATGGTCCAAGCCAAAAATGTAAGTTGCTGAAAATGAAGCTGGCCTACGCATGAAGAGGTTGCTAAGTCCATCTTTAAAGACCTTAGGATGATGGAAATTCATTGTATATACATGAAAAAGAAGTGCTGATATGACATGCTCTCGAGGGAGATGGCTAGAAAAGTATGATGAACAAGGAAGCTTGGAACATGGATAAAACATGTTTATCTGCCTTTCAGACAATGGTGATGCTCCCACAACATCATTTGTCATGTTATTTGCTGATGGTTCATGGAAAAATTGTTATGAACATGGTGTAATTTATTATAATACATGTCTTTTTGTTGAAGTTTTCGTTATGTTTAATGGATGAGTACATTACACAATTGCCACAAGGTTGCATTTTTTCGTCATTCATAGATAAAAAGTTAGGTAGACTGTAACCTAGTATTGATTTCCACAATTTCTCAATTACGAAGTTTTGACTGTTGTTTCTTCATTGTCAGCCAGTCAGCGTCATTGTCATTGATCGTCCATAGAATAAGTAACTATTATAATTAGGATTCAGATTTACACAGAATCTGAACCCTTAAATTTTTAATTTTTTTTATATTGGCTAATTTATTCTTCCTAATATTAATAGTTTATTGTTTATTGGCTATTTATCTTGCTTTCTTGTGTAATGTTGGACTCTTGGTTTCTATTTTGCATTTATAGTTTTTTTCTGGGAAGATGTGGTCTTTCAGTGATGTAACTAATGTTCGTCTTCTGTCTAAGGCAACTTCAGACAACAGGTGTTCCAATTTTGACAGTCCTTTGAGTGTAGCTGTCCACCTAGTAAACAGGTAGATCTGCGAGCACACAGTTCCTTCTCATTGAGCCTTAGCAACTTGAATTGGAACCTGAGATTTTAGTTTCTTTAATTCTCTTATTCTTTTCGATCAGGGCTTTTCATAAATTTGAATTTGAAGACGTTCGAAAACTTGCAGCTGAGCTGTGTGGGCGTATTCATCCCCAAGTATGTACTGTACCTGTAACCTTGCAAGAAATGATCAATTGCAATAGCATCTTTCTTGACATATCTTTCTATTAAGGAATGATTGAAATGGTTTTGTGTCCTCATTTATTAAATAGACAAAAGCCAATACATGGCTGTATTAATAATGAATCTAATATATGCATGCTTGTCAATCTTGACCATTATCTTTGGAATTATGGAGTAAAATGGTAAATTTTAACTGTACTTTATTTTCAATGGTGAGATTAAAATGATGGTTATAATTGTTGTAACACGTGAATCTAACCAGGGAAGAAGAAGATTAGAGAATGATGGAGATTTAGGGTTAGAGAAGAAGATAAGAGACAAGAGAAGAGAATAAAGGAGAAATGGTGAAATCATGTAGAGCATAATGAGCTCCACAATTTCACCAATATTTATAATATTGGAACTATTGTATTATTACAAAGACACCCCTACAAAATATAAATATTACAAGTAAACCCCTAACAACACTCCCCTCAAGCTGGTGCAGAGATATCTATCATGCCCAGCTTGGATAACATACTCTGTAGGATACCTTTATTAACCCCTTTAGTCAAGACATTAGCAACCTGATCAGCAGTATTGACATAGGGTGTACAAAACTACAAATAAGTCCACGACTGAGTTTCTCCTTTATGAGTGTCGATACATTTCAATGTGCTTCGTCATGTCACGTTGAACTAGATTGTGAGCAACACTGATGACAGCTTTATTGTTACAATACAGATTCATAGGTGCTTGGACAGGGTAGCCTAGCTCGCTGAGCATAGTCTTTAGCTATAGCAACTCACACACCGTGAGCCATGGAATGGTACTCTGCTTCTACGCTAGAGTAGGCAACAACCGGTTGCTTCTTGTTGCGCCATGACACTAGGTTACCCCCAACATAAGTGCAGTACCCCGATGTAGCCGTACGTCTGTAATTGACTCCGCTCAGTAATCATCTGTATAGGCCTTGACTTTCAAATGTCCATGCTTGCCAAATAGTAGTCCTTTTCCAAGTTATCTCTTGAGGTTGCGTAGAACTCTGTGTGCTGCCTCAAGGTGCGGAGAACGAGGTGCATGCATGAACTGACTAATGACATTGACTGCATATGCAATATCTGGTCATGTCAGTGAAAGATAAGTCGCCCAACAAGTCTCTGGAACTAGCAAGTATCAGCAATTGAATCCCCATCAATAGGGTTAAGCCGGTGTTGTTGCTCAATGGGTGTGTCAGCTGATTTAGCTCCGAAGTTCTCAAACTCCCGTAGGAGGTCAAGAACATACTTTCTCTGTGAGATGAACATGCCCTGCTTTGATTTAGCAACCTCAATGCCCAGAGAGTATCTCAAGGGTCCCAGATCCTTGATCTCAAACACCGTCCCTTGGTACTTCAACCGATAGACCTCTGGATCATCTCCCGTGACTACAATCTCACTGCCAAGGAATCCAACTTATCATTCCTGTGATGAGAGTGAACATAGCAAACACAACCAAAGACTTTGGGAGGAGTAGAGAAGATATGAACTCTAGGGATTGTGCCACGATAAAACGAGACTTTCTAGAGGTGGAGATCATCTCCTATGGTTAGTCGTAGATTGCAGAAGCCTAGAAAAGTGATCTCAGGCATGACCGCATGCTCCAAGAGGGTCCAGAAACCCTAGCCGCCATAGCTACAAGCTTCTCGGAGGGCCGCACTCTCTATAACCCTGGAGAATTGTCTCCATGGATAGCCACATCCTCTAGAACCCTAGAGAAGACCCTCTAGACCTAGCCATAGGTCTCAGAAAGGTCCAGAAGCCTTCTCAGTGCTAGCCCCACCCCTCAGAAAGTGGGAGAACTGCTCCCAGATGCAACCGCACCCTATAGTGGGAGTGGGTTTTTCTCCAATGGTAAATCGTTAAAGGAGTTGTTCCGAAAAAGGTCCGACTTTTGATCACTCTAGGTTGCTCTATTCCTTAGAAAGGTCTTCTCTACTATCATGAGTACATCTGAGGAATCATCATTTGCTAAGTCAAGTTATTGTTGCCCCTCCCAATCTGGGGAGTCATGGTGACCATAGTCCCGGACTTCAGATCACCACGGTGAAGCTTGATGGGTCAAACTATCTTGAGTGGTCCCAATTTGCCAGGTTGTATATTACCGGTCGTGGAAAAATCGGATGCATCACGGGACAAGTCACTGCACCCTCAAGACTGATGTCATATTTGAGATATGGGAAGTAGAGAACTCAATGGTTATGTCATGGATGCTCCATTTCCATGCGACCATCAATCAGCAAAGGCTTTCTTTTTCTCCCAATGGCCAATGATATCTGGGATGCAGTATCCCAAACTTACTCCCAGGTTCGGAATTTTGCTAAGATGTATGAACTTCAGCAGGAGATAGCACGTATTAAGTAAGGAGATCTCCCATTGGGGTCATACTATTCTACTTTACGCAATGAGTGGGAAGAGGTAGATCACTACCAAACCCACACGCTTGCCTGCACTACTGATGCTACAACGTTCCGTAAGATGATTTAACCGACTCACATCTTCGAGTTTCTAGGTGGTATGAACCAAAGCTATGAGCAAGATCGGGTCAATATATTGAGCAGAGACCCACCACCTACGTCTCTTGCACAGGTCTACTCCTACATTCAGAGTGTGGACAACAGGAGGAAAGCTATGGAATCCAAGCCGGACACTGACGTTCCTTTATCTGAGAAGTCTACCTTGGCCACTCAAATGGAATAAGCTCGCACCTAAGAAAGATGGGGAGTCTGATGATTGGGGACCAAATCCCATTACTTTTGTGTTTGGCTTCCGCTACTTTGTGGTATTTGTGGATGATTATAGTCGCTACACTTGGATCTATTTCATGAAATCCAAGAATGAGGTGCATACTATCTTTAGGTCCTTGCATAAGATGGTGTGCAAGCAGCTGGGTACCACATTGACAGTCTCGTGCTCTGACAATAGGGGGGAATACATATATATTGGCCTTGCCAACTACCTTGAGGAGCATGGCATCATTCATCAGACTTCATGTGCCGATACACCTTAATAGAATGGGACTGTTGAGGGAAAGCATCGCCATGTCCGTAAGGTTGCTCGGGCACTTCTTAGTGGTACAGGGGTACTGAAGGGTTATTGGGCTGACACTGTGTTGATGGCTTCCCATCTGATTAATCGTATGCCATCGTGGGTTTTTGGGTTGTAGCCCCCTCTTTCACTCTTGTTTCCTTCCTGTCTTGTGTTCTTCGTTCCTCCCTTGCTATCTTCACTCTCATTACTGGAAGGATAAGTTGGATCCTAAAGCAGTTCGGTGTCTTCCTTGGCTACTCATCCACACAGAAGGGATATCGGTGCTACCATCATCGTACTCGTCGTCCGTTTGTTTCCTTGGATGTCACATTCTACGAGAATCTTTCTTCTCGATTAATCGGACTTCTCTTCAGGGGGAGTTTGAGAGTATTAATGAGAGTCCGATATCTCCTAAGGGGGAGATTCCCCTACCAGTGCCTCTCGACTTGTTGTAAATAAGGTTGTAACCAGTAGATGAAGGTTGTAGATAGAAGAGGGAAAAAAGTGTAATGGAGGCGGAAGGTGGAGAAGGAGATTAGGGTTAGAGAGAGAAGTTGTGGGAAGATGAGAGAATGGATTGTTAATTCATTCTCCCTCACACACTATATATATATGATGGGGAGAAACCCTACAAAGGAGAACACTATTCACGTGGTACTATTCATGCAACACTATTCACGTGAATAGTAAAAAATCAAAAATGGCCCCACGTGGGAAGTGGGACACAGCCCACGTGAGACACCCACGTGGGTGTATTACATAAACTCCAACACTCCCCTTCAAGCTGGTGCGAAGATATCCATCATGCATAGCTTGCCAGTCAAGGTATGAAGAGTAGACTTGTTCACCCCCTTTGTGAGTATGTCGGCAACTTGTTCCTGTGTTCTCACATACGAAGTACAAATCAATCCTTGTTGAAGTTTCTCTTTGATGAAGTGACGATTAACTTCAATATGCTTGGTTCTATCATACTGGACTGGGTTGTGAGCAATGCTGATAGTAGCTTTGTTGTCATAGTAGAGGCTCATCGACTCTGTCACTTGGAGTCTCAGTTCCTCAAGCATGGTCCTCAACCAAAGGAGTTCGCACACACCATGTGCCATTGAGCGAAATTCTGCCTTTGCACTGGATCGAGCTACAACTGGCTATTTCTTGCTTCGCCAAGAGACAAGATTTCCTCCAACAAGGGTACAGTATCCTGACGTAGACCGGCGATCAGTAACTGAACCTGCCCAATCTGCATCAGTGTATGCCTCTACTCTAAAGTGTCCATGTCGCCCGAACAATATTCCATGACCTGGAGAGCCCTTGAGGTACCGAAGAACTTGGTGAACTACCTCAAGATGTGATGACTGTGGTGCATCCATAAACTAACTGATAACACTAACAGCTTAAGCAATATCCGGACGAGTGTGTGCCAAGTAGATCAGCCTGCCAACCAATCGTTGAAACATAGCGACATCCTCAAGGGTGTCACCCTCCTCAGAATTCAGCCGATGGTTCTGATCAATTGGAGTCTCTGCTGGTCGAGCTCCCAAATACCCAGTCTCATCCAGAAGGTCCAATACGTACTTCTGTTGAGAGATGAAGATGTTGTCATGGACCTACTTGTAATATCTCATATTCTACAGGGGGCCCTTGTAATATTGTAAAACTTCACTTAATATATAGATTGGGTGAAATCGTGTAGGCTATTCTAAGCTCTACACGATTTCTCCTCTTCCCCCAATTCTCTTCTCCTCTCCTCTCTTCCATCTCTAACCCTAATCTCTTATTCTGGTTACGATCCAAGATTACAACATGGTATCAGAGCATGGTTATGTAACCATGGCTCAATCCTAGAGGTCTGAAGAACCCTAAGGATTGCGAAATTCGATGCGAAGGGCTTTCCAAAGAAGGAGATCATCTCCCATGGATAGCCGCAGGCTTTAGAAGAGTCTGAAACCCTAGCCACCCACTCCAAAAGGTTGGAGAAGTTCTCCCAGGCCTAGCCGCCCACTCCAGAAGCCTGGAGAAGACCCACCAAGCCTAGCCGCCCCTTCCAAAAGGTCAGAGAAGACCCTCTGGACTTAGCCGCAGGTCTCAGAGGAGTCCAAAACCTCTCCCTAGTGCTACCGCACCTATCCAGGAACCTTTTTTAGGTCTTCGGAACCATTCACAAGTTTCCCGCGGGTGGTTTTTTTCTCCAATAGAAAATCTATAAAGGAGTTGTTCCAAAAAGGCCTGAATCCTGCTCGCAGGAGGTTTTAAAAATAAAAAGGTGATTTGAACCTCCGCAGCAGCAGTTCGGGTGATTTCTTATCAGAAAAGTCTTCTCTACTACCATGAGTACATCTGAGGAGTCATCTTCTGCCAAGTCAGAGATTATTGTTGCCCCACCCAGTCTGGGAAGTCATGGTGATCACAGCCCGGGACTACAGATCACTACGGTGAAACTCGACGGGACCAACTACCTCGC
Source organism: Euptelea pleiosperma (assembly GCA_035048495.1). Classification (NCBI taxonomy): domain Eukaryota; kingdom Viridiplantae; phylum Streptophyta; class Magnoliopsida; order Ranunculales; family Eupteleaceae; genus Euptelea; species Euptelea pleiosperma. The sequence continues at coordinate 20,920,984 of CM068544.1, read as the reverse complement.
ATGGTCTCAATCTGCCAAGACGTACATCACCGGACGAGGCAAAGCCGGCTATATCACTGGACGCGTCACTGCACCTGATTCCTCCGATGCTACGTTTGAGAAGCGGGAAGCGGAAAACTCGATGGTCATGTCATGGCTGCTTCACTCCATGCATCCATCGATCAGCACAGGCTTCCTCTTTCTCCCGACTGCCAAGGATATATGGGACACTGCATCTCAGACCTACTCCCAAGATGGGAATTTTGCTAGGATGTATGAACTTCAGCAGGAGATAGCACATCTGAAGCAAGGCGATCTTCCTTTGGGATCATACTACGCTGCGTTACGCAGCAAGTGGGAAGAAGTAGATCACTACCAGACCTACACCCCTGCATGTACCAAGGATGCTACGGAGTTCCGGAAGATGATTGTGCGCGGACGCATATTCGAGTTTCTTGGCGGCTTGAACCAGAGCTATGAACAGGTTCGAGCAAACATCTTGGGCAGAGATCCACCGCCGTCGACCATTGCACAGGTCTACTCCTACATCCAGAGCGAGGACAGCAGGAGGAGAGCCATGAGCTCTAAGACAGATGTTGATGTTCCTTTATCTGAGAAGTCTGCCTTGGCCACTCAGAAATTGAGCAAACCCACATCCAAGAAGGATGGGGATCTTGATGATCGTGATCGACTCAGATGTGATCACTGTGGCAAGCGTCGCCACACTCGGGAGACCTGCTGGAGTCTTCATGGTCGTCCCGCACAGTTCTCTGGGGGGAAGCAAGGCTCCTCAAAGAAGCCCTCTGGTAGCAAACATGGAACCTCAGCTGCTCATGCCACCAGTCAAGATTCCTCTGATGTGACCCCTTCCTCTGGGCAGTCCAACACCTTCTCTAGCATGGACATTGACAGGCTTCGACAATTACTTACTCAGCTTGATGGCCCTTCCCCACCTACATCATCCTTTGCTCAGACAGGTACATCCCATTCAGCCCACCATGTGTCTACGGCACCCATTGGTCCTTCCTGGATCATTGATTCTGGTGTCTCCGATCATATGACTGGTATGCCATCCCTTTTCTCCACCTATAATATCTGCTCGGGTAAGGACAAAGTCCGTGTGGCCGATGTCACCTTCTCCTCTATCTCAGGGAAGGGCACTATCTCTGCCACACCTACTTTGTCTTTATCCTCTGTATTTCATGTTCCTAAATTCACCACTAACCTGCTTTCTGTTAGCCATCTTACTAAGAGCCTAAACTGCAGTGGTACCTTTTTTCCTACTCACTGTGTTTTTCAGGACTTGGAGACGAGGCGGATGATTGGCAGTGGTCGTGAGGATGGTGGATTGTACCTGCTCGATAGCCAGCCGACTTCATATTCTGTTGCACATCAGTCTAGTGCCAATGTCAGTAGTTCTAGCGTTAATAAAGACCTGTTAATGCGATGGCATAACAGGCTAGGTCATTTACCGCTTTCAGTCATGAAGAGTCTGTTACCTCAGTTTGCGTCTATTCCATTTTTTGAGATCAACTGTGAAACTTGTGTACTTGCAAAACAATGTCGGGTGTCTTTTCCGACCAGTAATAAAAAAAGTACGTTTCCTTTACAGCTTGTGCACTCTGATGTTTGGGGACCCAATCCCACCATTTCTATCTTTGGTTTTCGTTACTTTGTGGTTTTTGTGGATGACTACAGTCGTTACACTTAGATCTACCTTATGAAATCAAAAAATGAGGTGCATACTATCTTTCAGACCTTCCATAAAATGGTGTGCAATCAATTGGGCACCACCCTAAAAGTCCTACGCACTGACAATGGGGGGGAATACATGTACAATGGCCTTGCCTCTTACTTTGAAGAGCATGGAATTCTTCATCAGACTTCATGTGCCGATACACCTCAACAAAATGGGACCGCTGAGCGAAAGCATCGCCATGTCCTGGAGGTTGCTAGGGCACTTCTTCTTGGTACTCGGGTACCCAAGGGTTATTGGGCTGACGCTATGTTGACGGCATCCTACTCGATAAATCGGATGCCCTCTCGTGTCTTGGGGTCAAAGTCTCCCCTTTCACTCCTGTTTCCTTCCTGTCCTGTGTTCTCCATTCCACCTAAGGTCTTTGGTTGTGTTTGCTATGTTCACGCCCATCACAGGAAGGACAAGTTAGATCCGAAAGCCGTCCGATGTGTGTTCCTTGGCTATTCGTCCACTCAGAAGGGATATCGGTGTTTCCATCCCTCTACCCGTCGTCGGTTTGTTTCTCTAGATGTTACATTTTTTGAGAGTCTTCCCTTCTTCTCAGTTGATCGGACTTCTCTTCAGGGGGAGCTTGGGAGTATTGACGAGAGTCCGATACCTCCACAGGGGGAGATTCCTCAACCAGTACCCCTTGATTTGCTTGATGAGTCTCCTGTACCCTTGTCCTTATCTCCTACTGATACTGTGCCACAGGATCTGCAGCTGAAGACATATGCCAGACGACGTCAAAAAGAGAAACAATCCACCATCCAAGCTCACTGCCAGGAAATCCAACTCGGTCCAGGTAATCGTGTCCTCAGTGATCCTCATGATGATATGTCTGTTGCTCCTACTATCATTCCCATAGACATTGATGTACCTATTGCTCATCGGAAGGGTGTTCGGAACTGTGTTACCAAGCACCCTATCTCTCACTTTGTTTCCTATCAACAGCTCTCACCATCCTACAGGGCATTTGCTACTTCCCTATCCAGTGTCGCTCTGCCATCCGGTGTCTCAGATGCCCTCAGCCAGCCTCAGTGGAAAGCAGCCATGCTAGAGGAGATGACAGCTCTAGAAAAGAATGGTACTTGGGATTTGGTTCCATTGCCTAGAGGAAAGAAACCCGTGGGGTGCAAGTGGGTATATACAGTGAAATACAAAGCAGATGGAAGCATCGACAGGTACAAGGCCCGTCTTGTTGCAAAAGGGTACACAGACTTATGGGATTGACTACTAGGAGACGTTTGCTCCAGTGGCCAAGATGAACTCAGTTCGAGTTCTGTTATCTCTCGCGGCAAACTTTTCTTGGCCCCTCCACCAGTTGGCTGTCAAGAATGCCTTCCTCCATGGTGATCTAGAGGAAGAGGTCTACATGACAGGTCCTCCGGGTTCAGTCCGACTGGGAGTAAGGAACTTGTATGCAGATTGAAGAAGCCTTGTATGGGCTTAAACAGTCACCAAGGGCTTGGTTCGAGAGGTTCAGTTCCGCGGTCAAGAAGATTGGCTACTCGCAGAGTCAGGCGGACCACACTCTCTTCATTAAGAGAAGTCAAGGTCGTCTTACTGCTCTTTTTGTATATGTGGATGATATCGTGGTCACAGGAGATGACCCAGATGAGGTTTGTAGATTGAAAAAATACCTCGGCACAGAGTTCGAAATCAAGGATCTGGGAACATTGAGATACTTTCTGGGCATTGAGGTTGCTAGGTCAAAGCAGGGTGTGTTTATCTCACAGAGAAAGTATGTACTTGATCTCCTTCGAGAGTCAGGAAACTTGTAAGCTAAACCAACCGATACGCCTATAGAGCAGCAACATCGGCTGAATCCTGTTGATGGGGATCCCATTGCTGATGCAGGCCAGTTCCAGAGACTTGTTGGGCGTCTCATCTACCTTTCGCTGACACGACCAGATATTGCATACGCAGTCAGTGTCATCAGTCAGTTCATGCATGCCCCTCGCTCTCCACATCTTGAGGCAGTACACCGAGTGTTACGCTATCTTAAGGGGGCTCCAGGGAAGGGTCTCCTGTTTAGTAAGAATGGACACTTGCGAGTTGAAGCTTATACAGACGCTGACTGGGCAAGTTCAGTCACTGACAGACGTTCCACATCAGGGTACTGCACGTATGTGGGAGGTAATCTGGTGTCATGGCGCAGCAAGAAGCAACCAGTTGTCGCCCGCTCCAGTGCTGAAGCAGAGTACCGTTCTATGGCTCATGGTGTATGTGAGCTTCTATGGTTGAAGACTATGCTCAGTGAGCTCGGATATCCTGTCAAAGGGTCTATGCAACTGTATTGTGACAATAAAGCAGCCATCAGCATTGCTCATAATCCAGTTCAACACGACAGGACAAAGCACATTGAGGTAGACCGTCACTTCATCAAAGAGAAACTTGGTCAGGGACTTATTTGCACACCGTATGTCCATACTGCTGATCAAGTTGCAGATGTGTTAACTAAAGGTGTTACTAAAGGGACCTTAGAGCACCTGTTATCCAAGCTGGGCATGATAGATATCTTCGCACCAGCTTGAGAGGGAGTGTTGTCATGGACCTACTTGTAATATCTCATATTCTACAGGGGGCCCTTGTAATATTGTAAAACTTCACTTAATATATATATTGGGTAAAATCGTGTAGGCTATTCTAAGCTCTACACGATTTCTCCTCTTCCCCCAATTCTCTTCTCCTATCCTCTCTTCCATCTCTAACCCTAATCTCTTATTCTGGTTACGATCCAAGATTACAACAGAAGTTGCCCTTCTAAGACCAAGCAACTTCAATTCCCAAGAAGTATTTCAGTGGCCTCAAATCCTTTGTCTCAAACTCCGAGGACAAGAAGGTCTTCAGCTGCTTTATCTTTTTAGGATCATTCCCAGTGATGACAATGTCATCAACATAGACGATCAGTGCTGTGGTACTAGTCTACTGGTGCTTCACAAACAATGTGTGATCGGCCTGACTCTGCTTGTAGCCCACTCGTCTGATCGCACTGCTAAACCGCTCGAACCATGCCCTTGGAGATTGCTTTAGCCCATACAGGGCTTTCCTTAACTTGCACACCTTATTGTCACTTCCAGCAAGTGTCAACCCAGGTGGTAGTTTCATGTACACCTCTTCTGTCAGATCTCCATGCAGAAAGGCATTCTTCACATCTAGTTGATGCAATGACCAGGACAGGTTGGCAGCTAAGGATAGAAGAACTCTGACTGAGTTCATCTTGGCCACATGTGCAAAAGTCTCCTGATAGTCTATCCCATATGTCTGAGTGAATCCCTTGGCTACGAGTCGTGCCTTGTATCGTTCGACTGACCCATCAGCTTTATGTTTCACTGTAAAGACCCATTTGCACCCCACAGGTTTCTTTCATCTGGGTAGTTGAACAAGTTCCTATGTTTTGTTCTTCTCAAGGGCCTGCATTTCATCCATCATAGCTTCTTTCCACTTTGAGTGACTAAGTGCATCTGCAACACTGGAAGGCAAAGAAACAGAGGAGGCAATACTGACAAAATTCTGATATGACGGAGACAGAGACTGATACGAGACAAAATGTGAGATAGGGTGTTCCGTACAAGTACGTACACCCTTCCGAAGTGCAATAGGGAGGTCAATATCGGTGCTCATATGATCATCAGAAGTAGGAGATGTATGTGGCTCAAGAACAGAAGTAGGAACTGAGGCAGGGACAGAAGCAATACCTGGAACTGGATCCGAGGGGAGACTTGTAGATGTAGGCGCAGGGACAGTGGCTTGTCCTTTTTTCTTGGTTTTGAAATATACACGCACATCAGCTGCAGTAGTGGAAGTGTCATTGTCACTAGACTGAGGTCCCGCATAGGAATAGAGACAGGCAGAGGGCTGGGGACACTCTCTTCTGCAACATCATGCTCCCCCTGAAGAGAGGTCTGCTCACCAAAGAAGGGGATGGACTCAACGAATGTGACATCCATAGAGATGAAGCGACGACGGGTAGCAGGATGATAACATTTGTACCCTTTTTGATTAGAGGGGTACCCCAAGAAGATGCACTTCAAGGCCCGCGGATCTAACTTGCCGCTCGAAGAACGATGAATATAGACATAACAAACACACCAAAGACCTTTGGGGGAACAACGAAAGCCGGGCGGTCAGGAACCAGGAGAGATAGGGGAGTCTGAAATCCGAGAACCCGAGAGGGCATATGATTGATAAGGTAAGCAGCAAGTAAAACAGACTCAGACCAATAGTGTTTAGGAACCTGCATGCCTAACTGGAGAGCACGCTCAACTTCAAGAAGGTGACGATTTTTTCTCTCAGTAGTCTCATTCTGTTGAGGTGTCGAAGGGCACAAGGTCTGATGAACAATGCCATGTGAAGCAAAGTAGGATTTCAGACCCCCATCGAGGTATTCCCCCCCATTGTCAGAGCGAAGAATCTTAAAAGTGGTATGGAACTGCGTGGTAACTATCTTATGGAACTCTTGGAAAATGGAGAATACAGCATCTTTGGTTCGCATAAGGTACACCCAGGTACAACCACTAAAGTCATCTACAAAGGTATCAAAGTACCGATATCCAAACAAAGAAGTCACAGGCGCGGGGCCCCACACATCAGAATGCACAATAGAAAAAATAGTACTTTTATTCTCACCAATGGGAAAAACAGAATGACAATGTTTGCCAGTTCACATGTTTCACAATGAAAGGGTACTGCAGAAACAGAAGAGAAAGCAGGAAAGACACGCTTTAAGACTGATACGGGTATATGACCTAGCCGGTTATGCCAAAACATTAACTGGTCTTTATTGGCTCTACTACTTGTACTGATGCTAGACTGGTGTGTAGATGCAGAAATCGAAAAATCTAGATGTATAAGCCACCGTCCTCACATCCACTGCCAATCGTCCGCCTCGACTCCAGATCCTGAAACACACAGTAAGAAGGAAAAAACGTTACACTGCAGTTAAGATTTTTGGTAAGACTACTGACGGATAGTAAATTAGCGGTGAATTGCGGAACATGCAAAACAGAAGACAAAGAGAGCTGGTGTGGCATGAACATCCCCTTTTTCCAGGGATAGAATAGGTGCCATCAGCTATACGAACTTTGTCACGACCAGAGCAAATACTATAATTAGAGAAAACGGAGGACATACCAGTCATGTGATTAGACGCCCCTGAATCAATGATCCAAGAAGGGCTAGAAGGTACAGTAGAGGCAGAAAAAACAGTCCTAGTACCTGTGTGAGCCAATGCAAACGTGGAAGTGGAGGCCTGGCCATTGAGTTGGGTCATCATGCAACGAAGTCGCTCAAGATCTGCAGGAGAGAACGAGTCTGTGTCCCCAGAGGAGGTAGACACTGGTGGTGCGGTGTCATGTGTGACTAAGTGCGCTGAGTGAGGTCCCTGTTTTGCTAATTGACGCTGACGGGAAGTCGGGGCCTGTCCTAGGGGACGTCCATGGAGCTTCCAGCAAGTGGCCTGGATATGACCCGTGCGACCGCAGTGATCACACTTGAGTCTGGGTCGGTCCCCAGACTCCTTCGGATTGGATGTCTAGCCCTTCTGATGGGTAGCAGCCAAGGCAGAGCGGTCCTGAGTATCACTCCCACTGCGGAGTTGCATGGTAGAGCGGCGGCTGTCCTCCCCCTGAATGTAACCATAGACCTATGCTAGAGATTTAGGTGCAGGATCCCTACCAAGGATCTGAACACGAGCTCCTTCAAAGCTCGGATGAAGGCCGGAGAGAAACTGGAAGATCCGGGAACGTTCAACCATCGCCTTGAAGGACTTGACGTCATCTGCGCACTTGGGGGAGTAACTCTGGTAGTGATCGATCTCCTCCCATTTGCTTCGAAGGGAAGCATAATATGTACCAAGCTTCATCTCCCCCTGATAAAGACAAGATATCTCTTCTTCTACTTCATAGAGCTTGGTGAAATTGCCCACCTGGGAGTATGTCTGAGATACGGCATCCCAAACATCTTTGGCCGTTGGTAGGAACATAACCCTTTGCTGATCTAGGTTTGCATCGAGTGAAGAAGCCAGGACATGATAGTCAGGTTCTCCATAACCCAAATCCGATGAGATTTGTCCTTCGGATCTGGTTCTTTAGTAGCACCTGTCTGATATTGTAGCCACGGCCCACAATGTACATGAGAGCGGAAGTCTTTCATTCCAAGAAGTTGGTGCCATCGAGCTTCACAGTGGTGATGCAGAGCTGAGGGTTGTGATCTCCATGAGAGCCATGAGTCACAGGACGATCCTCAGAGGAAGAGCTAGAAATTACAGATGTGGCCTCGGGGGAACTCATCGGAGCAGAACCACCAAAAATAACAGGTAGTGTACCGGAGGCTTCCTAGAAAACCGAAGCGAGGTCTAGAGGATTCCTAAAGGCCCAATGAGTGGTGCACCTAGGACACGAGGGCCTAGAGAGGTCTGATTTTGAAAGAAAATCAAAACCCAAAACATAGCGGGGGATCCGGGTGATTTTTGGAAACTAGGGTTCCGACGGTCAGAATTCGTCGAATCAAGTTTCGAACTGTTCCACGAGCTGTACTGAAGAGGGCAGCAAGGTCAGAGGGGCCTGCTGTTTGCACGAATATCACAAAAAACCAAAACCCAAAATCCTCGAAAAACGTGTTGGCCGGAAAAATGTTGGAGAAGCTTGAGAAGAAGACAAACTGGATCTCTGATGCGGCTGAGGGAAAAACTAACCAGGAAATAAGAACCTCTGGTGTTTTGCCTTAGGATTAATCCCCGGATAGCGCATGAATGATCTCTGGGATTTCTTTAAAAGTTCTCCTCGGCTCCAAATGCTCACATAACCGTCTTAGATCAGAATGGAGTCTCTAGGGGACAAAGACACATGCCCTAGAGCTACCATGCTCTGATATCATGTTGTAAATAAGGTTGTAACCAGTAGATGAAGGTTGTAGATAGAAGAGGGAAAAAAGTGTAATGGAGGCGGAAGGTGGAGAAGGAGATTAGGGTTAGAGTGAGAAGTTGTGGGAAGAGGAGAGAATGAATTTCCTCACACACTGTATATATATATATGATGGGGAGAAACCCTAAAAAGGAGAACACTATTCACGTGGTACTATTCACGTGACACTATTCACGTGAATAGTGAAAACCCAAAAATGGCCCCACGTGGGAAGTGGGACGCAGCCCACTTGAGACACCCACGTGCGTGTATTACATAAACTCCAACACGACTCCTTTGATTCCGTCCATTCCTCCTACTGACACCTTGCCACAGGAGCCACAACTAAAGACATATGGCAGAAGATATCCAAAGGAGAAATAGTCTATCGTCAAATCTTGTTATCATATACGTAGAAATACGTATTTTGTATGTATCGGGGGTAGTTCTGTAAATACCCCCTTGAGGGGTATATTTGTTTTTCGTATTTGGGACTTACATAAATAAGATTTATGGAGTCATTGTGACCTAAGCACAATAGACATCCTTTCTCCTCTCTCTTCTCTCTCTTCTCTCTTCTCTTCTCCAGAAACCTAACCTTAACCCTAATTCTTCAATTCAACTTGGTATCAGAGCCATCTGCCGTCGAGGCTTACCGGAGGTTTTTTGGTGACAAATCAGAGGCAATTCGACGACTGCTGACGTCATCTGCTCCATGAACACGGAAATCGAGGTTTGCTGAAACCTTCACCATTCGATAGAGGGTATTTTTTCCTGTTTTTTGATGATTTTTTGATGATTTTTGGAATCCACTTGAGTTTTTTGGGCATTCTTCATATTTTTTTGAAAATATTCAGATTCTAAACCTACTCGATTCTCGCACCTTTTATGAACTTTTTTGGGGGTTTTGTTGCATCGATCTAGTCCTCCCCAATCTCCTCTACATGTGGATAGTCTACTCAAGTAGATCCACGAAGAATTGAAGGTTGTGGAACCTTTTCTATCCACTGTACTTACCGCCGGTGACTTTTTGGGCCTTTTTGCCCATCGGCTGGTCTAAAAAATCCCCCCTACGGACTCTAAACCTCATCCTCAATGGTTTAATAGTCCCATGAAGCTTTATTGCTCCTGCATATTGCTTCCCTCCGTTTGGTTCCTAATATCCTACTTTCGGGGTTCGTATGGGCATTAATTGGTTCCAATTCTTTTTTTAGTCTTGTTCTTGGTTACTTGGGAGGATTATTGAGTCCTAAAAAGCCTATTAGGACCTATTCAGATGATTGCGGGCCCTATATGTCGTTCTTTGATGTTCTTTTGCTCTCTGGTATGGTTCTTTAGCCTTATTCTGGGTTTCGAGTGATTATTTGTGACTCTTCGATACTCCGAAATCGTCTCGTTGGCCATAGTTCTTCATGGCAGATCCTCCACCTCCTGTGGTCACGCCTTTGGTCACTCCGCCTTCTTTGCCTTCTCCTTCAGGGTCAGATGTGAGCAGTGGCGGAGCCAGGATTCTATTCCAGGGGGGGCAAGGCAACAAGAGAGTATCAAAGTAGCCCACTGACCGCATGGATATACCCATCCTTTGGTAGATATTCATACTGAAAATCTGCTTGTTTGATGCTTTCTAGCCGTCGGATTTAGTTCCCCAATTTTTTTTAATCCAACGGCTAGAATCATGCCTTAAAAAGCACTAAAATCTAATGGCTAGAGATTGGCTATCAGGCTGATTTTGGTGTGATATCCACCAAGGGGTGGGCTAAAACATCCATGCGGTCAATGGGCAAGAGAGCAGCTGTGAGATTGAGGGGGGGCAACATGGTGCATCTCTACCTTGTTGCAGTATTTTTACTCTGGAAATTTTTATTTTGTTGTCGATTTTAAAGTTGAGGGGGGGCAACTGCCCCCTCTCGCCCCCCCTGGCTCCGCCACTGGATGTGAGCACGGATGTTCCCTCCACTGGTATTGGAGGCCCTATGGTGCATCACTTGGCCTATGAGAACCCTAGCTTACAGATCACATTAGTGAAGCTAGACGGCAAGAAATATTTGCGCTGGGCTCAGGCAGCACGGTTGTTTATTGGAGGCCGTGGGAAGTTGGGTCACACTACGGGGGATACAGTTGAGCCTCCCAAGACCGATCCATTTTATCGACAGTGGCAGACAGATGATCTTACTGTCAGGTCATGGCTCCTCAACTCTATGGAGCCTGATATCAGTGAGAGTTTCTTATTTATGCGCACATCGCAAGAGGTTTGGGAGATCACTGAGAAGACTTACTCATAGCAGCAGAACATAGGACGGGCATTTTAGCTTCGACAGACTATCTCCCACTTTCGACAGAGGGAGAAGTCTCTCTCTCAGTACTACACTGCTCTTCGTACCTTGTGGCAGGAGCTTGATCATTACTACTCTTATCAGCCTCTCAACCCATCAGAGATTGCTCCCTTTCGTCGATATATAGAGAAGGGTCGGATCTTTGATTTCCTTGCTGGGCTCAATTTGTCTTATGAGCTTGCCCGTGTTCAGATCTTGAGTAGTAGGATGGATCTTCCCTCTCTCAGTGAGGTATATGCCTATCTTCAGAGTGAGGAGAGTAGGCGGATCTTTCTTCAGAGTGAGCATCCCCTTCCAGAGCGATCAGCGCTAGCAGCTTCTCATGCTCATCAGCCTCAGCAGTTACAGCAGTCTTCGAGGGGTCCATCTTTTCAGACTATCTCAGCTCCATCTTATGCTCCTATTGGACCTTCTTCTGGGAAGTCTCTGATTAGAGAGAGGCCCAAGTGTGATTTCTGCGGCAAGTTAGGGCATGTGCGTGCCAAGTGTTGAAGTTACATGGTCGCCCTAGCCAGCCAGGGTCTTCTAGCGCTCACACTGTCAGTGTGGATACTCCGTTTTTAGCTCCTTCTGGACAATCTTTGACTATCTCTCTGACTTTAGCTCCCCCCGGTGGTATATCAGCCACAGGAGCTTGCAGGCCTTCGACGATTGCTTTAACAGCTGGATGGTCCTTCTGCCACTTCGTCCACCTCCTTTGCCCAGTCAGGTAACCCTAGACTTGCTCATCATGTGTCTCTTCCATCGTCCAGTCCCACTTGATCATTGATTCTGGGGCTTCAGAACACATGACGGGCATGTCTTCCTTATTTTTCAGTTATACTATTTGTTATGGCCGTGATAAGGTGAAGACAGCTGATGGCACCTTATCCTCTGTGTCTGGGAAAGGGAGCATCCTTCCCTCTCCTAAACTACCTCTTTCATCTGTTTTGCATGTTCCTCGATTTACTTCTAACCTACTTTCTGTTAGTGCTTTGACTAGATCCTTAAATTGTAGTGTCACTTTTTCCCCTACTTGTGTCTTTCAGGACCTCGAGACGAGGAGGACGATTGGCACTGGACATGAAGCGCATGGCCTCTACCTTCTGGATGGATGCCTTCCTGAGCCCACAGCACTACAGTCTTCTGCTAGTAGTAGTAGTAGGATAGATGTTATTTTGCGCTGGCATGCCCGTCTGGGGTACGTTTCTTTTCAGTACCTAAAACTTTTATTTCCTAGTTTGTTTGTTTCTGTTCCTCTTTCGGCTTTACACTGTGAGACTTGTGAGCTCTCCAAGCATTGTAAATCGAATTATCCCTCTAGAGGTAATAGAAGTTCTACTTATTTTGACATTGTGCATTCTGATGTATGGGGCCCTTCCCCCACTACTTCTATCTTTGGCTTCCGCTATTTTGTTTCTTTTGTTGATGATCATACTAGGTGTACATGGGTCTATCTCATGAAAACTAAAGATGAGGTTCATTCCGTCTTTCAGGGTTTTCATAAGATGATCCAGACCCAGTATGGTGTCTCCATTAAGGTTCTTCGTACTGACCAGGGTGTAGAATATATGTTTGGGGGTCTTCAACACTACCTTATTGACCATGGGATTTGTCACCAAAATTCCTGTAGCTACACCCCTCAACAGAATGGTGTAGCTGAAAGGAAAATGCGGCACTTGACTGAGATAGCTCGATCTCTCTTAATTGGCTCTCATGTCCCAAAATCTTATTGGTCGGATGCTGTGTTGACGGCTGCCTACTTGACTAACAAAATGCCTTCTCGAGTGCTCAATTTCCAATCTCCTATTCAGGTCCTTGCTCCTGGCTCTTCTTTATTCACTATTCCTCCTCGCCTCTTTGGGTGTGTATGCTATGTTCATATCCTGGGTCCCCATCGCACCAAACTCGATCCCAAAGCGCTCAAGTGCGTCTTTCTCGGTTATTCTTCTACCCATAAAGGGTACAAGTGTTACCATCCTTCCTCTGGGAAGAAGTTTGTGTGTATGGATATCACCTTCCGTGAGGAGCTTTCTTTTTTCTCTCCCACCTCTCTTCAGGGGGAGAGTAGTCATGAAGAGAGGTGTACTATTCCTCTTCCTGCTATATCTCTATCTCCTTCTCTGGAATTTGAGAGGTTTCCACCTACTCATACTACTAGTGTGATTGATAATGCTCCTGGAGCTCAGAAGGAGCTCAAATTCTATAACAAAAGGGAGAAAGCCACAGCCGATCCAGTACCAGTGGTTCCTACCTTGGATCCAGGTAATCCTCCACCTCTTTCTATGCCTGTCATTTCTCCTTCTATTGATGCTTCTGATCTTCCCATTGCTCTAAGAGGAGTCGGAAGCTACACTCAGCATCCTCTGAGCCACTTTGTCTCTTATGATGCCTTGTCCCCCTCCTATAAAGCCTTTATCACTTCCCTTTCCACTATAAGACCTTCGGTTAGGCCCTATACTTCCTATCATCGATCCTATAACACCTCTTTGTTACGTTTCATGCTTCTAGGATGGTTATTTCCCTTCCAACTTGAGGGGGAGTGTTATCATATATGTATTTCTACGTATATTTCATGTATTAGGGATAGCTCTATAATTACTCCCCATGAGGGGTATATTTGTCCTTTGTAATTTCTCATTTACATAAATAAGATTTATGGAGTCATTGTGACCTAATCATATGATATCCTTCTCTCTTCTATTTTCTCTCTTCTTCCTAAACCTAACCCTAACCCTAATGCTCAAATTCAACTGTCTTGGGCATGTTCGGGACAAGTGTTGGATACTACATGGTCGCCCGCCTCGCTCCAGCCAATCGGGTTTCTCTAGTCCCACTTTGCTAGCATGTATACTTTGCACCTACTCCAGGCTAGGCATTGTCGAGTTCTATTGCTATGCCTTCCCCTGATTGGATATCTTCATTTTAGCTTGCTGCCATCCGACGTCTGCTAACTCAGCTCGATGGTCCATTTGCCACTACCTCCTTTGCCCAGTCAGGTACCATTAGACCTACCCATCATGTGTCCACTCCTTCATCCAGTCCTACCTAGATCATTGATTCAATTGCTTCGGAGCACATGACGGGTATGTCCTCTTTATTCTCTGCTTATTCCAATTGTTCAGGCTATGATAAGGTTAAGACTGTTGATGGGACTTTATCTTCAGTGCCCGAGAAAGGGGATATCCTTCCTTCTCCTCAGCTTCTTTTATCCTCAGTTTTGCATGTCCCTGAATTTACATCTGACCTTTTGTCTGTGAGTGCCCTTACTCTAAAATTGAATTGCAATGTGACATTTCCTTCGTCTTGTGTCTTTAAGGACCTGTAGACGAGGAGGACGAGGACATGAGGCTGATGGCTTGTACCTTCTGGATGGACGACCCTTTGAGCTCACAGCACTACAGTCACATAGTAGTCGTAGTAGTAGTCTAGAGTCCGTGCTATGTTGGCATGCTCGTTTGGGGCATGTCTCGTTTCAGTAATTAAAGTTGTTATTTCCTGCTTTATTTACTTATGTTTCTTTTTCTAAACTACATTGTGAGACGTGTGAGCTCTCCAAACATTGTCGCTCTACTTATCCATCCAGAAGTAATAAAAGTTCAATTCCTTTTGATATTGTGCACGGGGGTCCTACCCCTGTTACTTCTATCTTTGGCTTTTGTTATTTTGTTACATTTGTTGATGACCATACTAGGTGTACATTGGTCTGTCTCATGAAAACCAAGGATGAGGTTCATTCCATCTTTAAGGTTTTTCATAAGATGATCCAGACTCAGTATGGTACCTCCATCAAGGTCCTTCGTTCTGACCAAGGTGGGGAGTATATGTTTGGAGGTCTCCAACAATATTTTATGGACCGTGGGATTTGTCACCAAAACTCTTGCAGTTATACTCCTTAGCAGAATGGTGTTGTTGAAAGAAAGATGCGCCATCTGACTGAGGTAGCTCGTTCTCTTTTGATCGGCTACCATGTCCCCAAGTCTTATTGGTCTGATGATGTTCTGACTGCAGCATACCTGACTAACAGGATGCCCTCTCGCGTGCTCAACTTCAAGTCTCTTTTTCAGGTACTTGCCCCAAGTTGTTCCTTGTTTGTTGTTCCTCCTCGTATCTTTGGGTCTGTCTTTTGTGCACATTCTGGGTCCCCATCGTACCAAACTGAATCCCATGGCTCTTAAATGTGTGTTTCTTGGCTACTCTTCCACTCACAAAGGGTATCGGTGTTACCATCCCTTGTCTGGAAAGAAGTTCGTCTCTATGGATGTCACCTTCGTGAAGAAGTCTCTTTTTTTCTCCCCCACCTCTCTTCAGGGGGAGGGCAGTAGGAATGTTCCTCTTCCTGTTGTGCCCCTATCTCCTCCTCTAGTTCTTGAGAGGTCTCCGCCTGCTCAACCAACTAGTGTGATTGATAGTGATTTGGAGCTCAGGGGAGCTCAAAGTCCATAGTAGAAGGGGGAAAGCCGTAGCTGATCCAGTTCCAGTTGTACCATCCTTGGATCCAGGTATTCCTTCCTCTCTCTCTATACCTGTCATTCCTTCTATTGATGCTTGTACTTCTGACCATCTTCCCATTGCTTTGAGAAAGGGCACAAGGAGTTGCACTCAACATCCCTTGAGCAACTTTGTTTCGTATGATGCTTTGTATCCCTCTTACATGATGTTTGTCACATCCGTATCCACCATTCCTATTCCCTCTTCTGTGGCAGAAGGATTGGAGCATCCTAGATGGAGAGTTGCTATGGTAGAAAAGATGAGTGCCTTAGACAAGAATAGAACATGGGAGTTGGTTGACTTGCCAAGAGGCAAGAAGGTTGTTGATTGCAGATGGGTGTTCATAGTAAAGTACAAGGTAAATGGATCAGTTGAAAAGTACAAGGCTAGATTGGTAGCTAAGGGATACACTCGTACCTATGGGATTGATTATGTGGATACCTTTGCACCTGTGGTAAAGAACTTCATTAGGGTCTTGTTGTCCTTGGCAGCAGACCAAGCATGGCCATTGCATCAGCTGGATGTGAAGAATGCATTTCTTCTTGGTGACATGCATGAAGAAGTCTACATGGTGCCTCCACCTGGCTTTATTCCACCAGGGGATAGTAATAAGGTGTGTAGACTGAGAAAGGCTTTCTATGGCCTCAAACAGTCTCTTAGAGCCTGGTTTGAAAGGCTTACCTTGGCAGTGAAGAAGTTGGGTTACACCCAAAGCCAAGCCGATCACACCCTATTTGTAAAGCACCACGACTCTTATTGTCTATGTTGATGACATCATTCTGACAGGGAATGATGCAGAAGAGGTGGCCAAGCTAAAGAGTCATCTAGCAGGGGAATTTGAAACCAAAGATCTATGACTACTCAAGTACTTTTTGGGTATAGAGGTTGCAAGATCCAGTCAAGGGATCTACATCTTTCAAAGGAAGTATGTCCTAGATCTGTTAAGGGATTCGGGCAAGTTGGGAGCCAAGCCAGCAGACTCCTATAGAACAAAATCACAAGTTAGGCGATGCCAGTGGTGAGTTACTCCAGGACATAGGGAGTTTTCAGAGACTAGTTGGGAGATTGATTTGTCTTTCCCTGACTGGACCAGACATTGCTTATGCAGTGAATGGCATCAGTCAGTACATGCACTCACCCAGGGACATTCACTTAGAGGCAGCACACAAGATCTTGAGATACCTCAAATCTGCTCCTCGTAGAGGTCTTTTATTTGAGAAGAATTGCCATATGAGAGTAGAATCATTTATTGATGCAGATTGGGCAGGTGCCAAGGATGATAGGAGATTTACCTCAAGCTATTGTACCTTTGTTGGGGGCAATCTGGTTACTTGGAGGAGCAAGAAGCAACCTGTGGTTGCTAGATCTAGTGCAGAGGCAGAATTTAGGGTTATGTCCCATGGTCTGTGTGAGATGCTCTGGTTGAAGATGCAAGTGGCTGAACTAGGCTTCCCTGTCTCAGATTCTATGAGTTTGTACTGTGACAACAAAGCCGCCATCAGTATTGCTCACAATCCAGTTCAGTATGATTGAGTCAAGCATATTGAAGTGGACCCCCACTTCATCAGGGAAAAGATTATTTCCGGAGAGGTGTGTACTCCTTTGGTGAAGACAAATGAGCAACTTGCTGATGTCTTCACTAAGGGAGTTCCCAATTGACAACTCCACGGGTGTCTAAGCAAGTTGGGCATGAGAGAGATCTATGCACCAACTTGAGGGGGAGTGTAATCATATACGTATGTTTATACGTATTTTATATGTAATAGGGTAGTCTTTGTAAATACCTCTTAAGTTGAGCGGTATACCTGTCCATGTAAGTTTCTCTATATAAATAAGATTTATGGAGTCATGTGTGGTAAGCATGACATCCTATTCTCTCTAACTCTCTCTTCGTTGGAACCCTAGACCAAACCCTAATCCATTTCAACTAGAACCTCTTGTACTTTAGCTACCGCTTTACCTGAAAAATGAAAATATCAACTGGTGAACTCTTTTACACTGGAGAGATATCTCTACTCTACCTTTGAACCCATTCCAGTCATTCCTTTTATGGGTGTATGTTATCTGGTGGCATTGCTTTCTCATTTTCGGTTGACAATGTTGTTAAAGAAAGCACAGTATAATGTTGTCAACTCATGCTGCACCCCTTTTAAAATTCATGCAGTGGATAAAAGTGGTAATTGGTTTTCTTTATTGGTCCTATCTTGAACATAATGTGTTCTATGGGCTCATACCTCTGTATCCTTGAGTACAAAGGAGATAGAGACCTAAAATCTGGTTGATGAATCATGAATGTGTGATCAGAGGCATTACACCCAGAGTCCATTATTTGGATCATCCTGCTGTATAGGATTGTTCTTAACCAGCCAAGATCTGGCAGCTGAGATGGTTGCATGGTTGTCTGACTGTCAGACATTAAAATTAGCCGAAGTGACATATTTAAAAAAAGTACCTGCAAGAATAAAATTTAATGGTGTCCAACATATAGGAACACTTTCGTAAAAAACCATGAGTGTTGCATATCATATTGCTTCAATAGGAAATATGCCAGTGTCAGGCTGTAAGTTCCTCAAGGTTCATGCCACTCTAAGTCTCTAACTCCCTTGTATGCTTAAAAACTCAGTTTCCTTATGTGACTTGGCCGACACTGAATATTGAGTCTTAACTTGGGGGGTCCTTATCATGTTTATGTGAAGTTAATTGTCAAAAAAGAAAAAAAAATGTTTATTCGAAGTTTCTAGGACTTGGCATGAGTGTTTCCGTACGAAACATGTATTGTTAGTTGTTACTCCAGAAACCAAGAGATCTTGGACAGTACAACTCTGCATCGTTCAAATTTCTAAACATTGTTAGACCAGCCTATGCATCTTTCTGCATGCTTAATCAATGTGCCAGCAATTGAATCCGTGTAGCCCAAAATTCATTACGATTGGCGGGTTTAAACAATACAAATTATTGTGCTATCGAAGCTAAATCTTGTATAGCTAAAAATGAAAATGTTCATGGTCTGGATAAGACCCCTACTTTTGGTAATTAGAATTTTTAGCTCAGCTCTGAATAATTCTCAGATTATATCTTACTGAAGTGGTGACTTCGATTGGGTCCAGTGTTCAGATGGACCATATGTTATGTTATCAAGGCACTATGAATCTTGATTTTTATTGGGACCATTGTCGTATTTTCTCCTAATTTTGATCTATAATATTTGCCAGCTCAATTTTTTGGAATCTCTAGTCTAGAGGACAACCAACTTCTGACAGCAAAGAATAGAAAACCATGTACCATTAGGAAGTGTTATAAAAGATAACTTTCTGGAAATTACTGATTAGGATTTTTAGTCCCAAGTAATGCCTGTGATAACTGTGCATCCCATTTCTAGATCATTTATTGATTGAAAACAATTTATTAGTGTCGTTTCTGGAAAGAAGGGGAAAAGCAAACGAAAATTGAAAGCTCTGTTAAGCCTCTTTTTTTTTTGCTGCCACCTGTCAGGTTCGCAGCAGTGTTGCAAGGACTGGTTATGCAGATCAGCAATTTAGTAAAAAAACACACAAAATTAAAGTGAACAATATAACATGAACATTGACTAGTTCCTGCCTTGGTATATGGTAGGTGCTCTTTCCAATCATCCGATCTCAGTTAGAGCATGCCACACGTTATCGGGATATACTGAAGATGAAAGCTTGCTTATTTGCTGTTTGCACTTCCCTAATGGTAAATTCTTATCATTGTATCTGAAAAGTTTTGGTTTCTTTTTCATGTATGCTAACCAGTCAGAATACCTTACCATCCTTTGGTCTAACGCCCTTACTTAATAAATCCCTCCGATTTATAGGTTAGGGGAAATGATTCAGTTCTGCACCCTGTTATGCTCGAAATAAGGAAAATACTGGAAACCATTCTGTTGTGGCCCTCAGTAGATGGTGATGAAGGTAAGAAACTGATTGCTCTTCCCCAAGCGTCTATCAGTCCTCTACTACCATTGGAGTCTTATGGCTGCCGAATTTTTCTACTTCATCTCAGTTTCCAAAGCACAGCATGGGTGCATTGATTGTCTAGCACTGATGATATGTGCGGAACTACAAACTTCAGAATCATCCAAAGACTCCACTTGGAACAAGATCAACAAAGTTGGAGAGCAGAAGAGTTCTCTCGGTTGGTTTCTCAGTTTCTTTGAATATGAACCGTTATAGGACGTAGCTCTGTATTTCATTTATTCCTCCTCTGCTAAAATGCAGGGAATGCTACTGTTGGGAATTCAGTCCTCACTCGTGTGATCCAGCAATTGACACATGGTAGGAATGAGTGTGATGGTGAGAGTCACTTGGGCAGCAAGTCATCAGATGCTGGGTGTGGATCCAAGGCATCAGTCCCTCTCTCATTTCGTCTGTGCATGGCAAATGTCATTATCAGTGCTTGCCAGAAGATCTCAAGCTCTGGGAAGAAGCCACTTGCTCAAAGAACTCTTCCAGTTCTCATTCATTCTGTCGAGGTATGTTGGTTATTGTTGAACAACCACTTTACTCTAAAAGCTTAAGTTATTAGAGGGAGGCTTAACAATGTATGTCAAAGGATCCCCGGCACACACACGGACCACACGAGTCCAGCGCACACGCGCAACGACAGTTATCAGGATCATAACCAGCTTTTTCAAGTGCTAACTTTTTCAAATATTTGAGTTTACCTATCACCACATTTTGTTTTTCTCAGCGGTGTTGTCAAATGATGCAGGTGATAACGGACTCAGAGGTTAGAGCCGCATGCATACAAGTTCTATTCTCAGCTGTATACCATTTCAAGTCCGCAATTCTTCCTTACTCATCTGATCTGCTCAAACTTTGTATAAAAGCTCTCAGAAAAGGATCAGATAAGGTATTGAAACACAGTTCATGTTACTCATATTTTAGGAAAATTAATCACTTCAATCCATTTCCTTTCATGTTTGCATTAAGTTTCAATCTTCAAAGGAACTTTAATTTCTTGCCAAGAAATTCTTTATATAAAGAGAAGTCCTACCTTAGAAATCTCCTCAGTTTCTTGTTTTTGCAAAAAGCTCTCCCATTTGTTATCTATTATAATGTGGATAGCCTGTATTTTTTCCATCAGGAAAAGATGGCAGGCGCAAAGCTAATGGCATCCCTCATGGCAAGCGAAGATGCAGTTGTGGAGAGTATATTGGGGGGACTGCTTGAAGCAAGATCAGTGCTTTCGAATATTTCCTTGATGGATCCTTCATTGGAATTGCGACAAGTATGCGAGAAGTTGCTGGTTTGTATAACATCTCCCTTGGATAATCTCAACTTATCTTTGTAAAAGAGTACCATGTAGTAGAGTTGAACATCAAGTGTACAGGCAAGCTTTCCTTGTAATTATATAACAGTGGGGTATGTAGTATATCTCTCTCTGCCTTGATCCTTTGTACCTATACATTTTACAGTTTCTTTCACCCAAAAATGAAGAATATATCAAGATTATAAAAGAAGAATTTCCAAATTTCCAATTACTTTGTGCAATGGCAGTTAAATCTTGGGATGTATTGGCCATGTATATCTGGCTGCCCTGAGCATTGAATAATAATGACCTGTCTGGACGATTGCAAATTTGCTGTACCCTAGAGGGACTTCAAAGTTCTCCCAAAAAAGCCATGTGGCACTCTTTTGGGCCCATTGATCCCATGGACCTACACTTATATCAGCTTGATTGCTGATTGCTCCCGTTGGATTTGAGCATTTTTCTTGGGGTGATTCTATTCGTATGCAAGCATAGACCTCTTAGTTAATCCTGTGACTAGGGGGTGTTAAACGGCGGTTTAGTCACCAAAGTACGTAGAACCGGAATGTATTATGTATGGCAGTTCCAGTTTCTATTGGTTCCCAGACCAAAACAAGTGGATCCTAGAACTAGAACCTCAATATCCGGTTCTCCCATCGAATATCGAGTACCTGCATGTCGTATAAAATAACGTGAAAGAATAAATAAACAAAATGATTTTCTCTAGTTCAAAAGAAAAAAAAAAAACTTTTAGCACTACTATGGTTTAGATCCTACTGACTTTGGTTCTATGTTGGTCCGAATAAGTGTACCCAGAACTGGAAGTTATATATTTCAGTTCCAGGTTCTATCATTTTCAGGTCTTTTTGGATCCTATTATGAAATAGTTAGTCCCAGAACCATAATAAATTCTCGAATTATGCGCAAACCGTACGAATTATTCCAAAAAAAAAAAAGAAAAAAGAACTGAATAACGTCCTATTCAAAGGTGGGGGAAAATTCTCACATTTTTTAACAATTGAATTATTCTCGAATAATTCATGAACTTTTTCGAATTATATCCGTATTATTTAATTTTGAACATCAAAATTCATTGTTTAAGACAAAAATAAAAGGTCAATATTTTACCTTTTCTTGTTTTATTTTATTTTTAAATTATTTTTTCCAAATTTTTAAATGACAAATCCGAATTATATTAGAAACATTTCCCTCGCCGTATTTTTGCTGTACTTCGAATTGCTAACTATGCCCAGAATTGTGATAATCAGGCCCAATTTCTATTGGACATCGGTTAATCAGGTACCATTGGCAATTTGGCCCGTAGCCCAGCTCGTTTATCTTGGGCTAAGTCCGGCTTTAGCTGAAGTTGAGCTCGGCCCGGCCCGTGAATGTGTTGGGTTGGGCCTTGGTTTAAAAACCTAGCCTGTAGCCCGGCCCGAAATAGTGTTTCATGGGCTGGTCTCAGGCTGGGCGACGGGTTCAGCTATCTAGACCGTAAGTATGGGCTGAATGGCCCGACCCGAGAACTGCATACATATGGTCACCTTTGAATATATGTTACGTCACGATCCTATGTACAAAACAGTCATGTCAGGGTTGTAAAGGGTACTTGTCAAGTGTACATTAGTACATATGGTACCCTTTATAATCCTGTACTCCATTGATATCACATTTATTATGGTGCTCACCAAATAACTACAACATCAAATGCTATACTTATTATGGTCACTAAATACTATGAGTAAAACTTGTATGAGCCACGTGGCATAATTTTAGAGGACTCTTGACTGTGTGGCCAATTCCTATATGGGCCTACAAACCAAAAATGAGCCTGATTAGTGATTTCCAAGGGTTAGATTTGAGTCATTTTCATGGGTTGATTTGAACCGTTATTACCAATTCCTCGGCCCAGCCTGTTACCAAGCCTGCAGTCTGGCCCGTTGGCCAGACTATGGACTGGGCCACGGATGGGTCTGGGTTTGAATTTGGATTGAGGTCCGACCCTGGCCCGACCCAAGTAGCCTGCAGGCGTCATCAGTCCGGCCCCACTTAGGACCAACCGAGCCCGGCCAGGCGACCCAAATTGCAACCTTTAGCCTGTGATGCTTCAAAAGGCTTCATTCAGGAAGTTTCCTGGGTCGAAAATATGCTGAGTGGTGGTTGTGTGACCTGCCAATCTTGACTTTTCCTTTGACCTCTGACCACATTACCCCAATGAAAAGGCTAGGACCGTCCTGAGGACAATACAGTGATCTCATCGACCCTAGGTCCAATCTGTTGAAGAGTAAAACTTCTGTCACGACGTATGGATGTTTGGCCAGTCCCTCGGTGGACCTGCAAACCAAAAATCAGCCTGATCAGTGGTTTCTAAGGGTTGGATTGAAGTTGTTTTCACGGATCGATTTTAACCGTAAGAATTTGAGCATTATTGAGCGTTATTTGGGTGCAAGGATCCAAAGGTTCTAAATCACTAATCAGGCTGATTTTTGGTTTGCCGGTCCAACGAGGGACAGGCCAAACATCCATACGTTCATCACCTTCTAATAGTGTACCACGTGTCTCGGATTGTGGGTTGTGACAGAAGTTTTACTCTCTTTTGAATGGTCTTTGAGTTTAAGGCGTGGACCCGGAGGACCATTATCGGTCCGGAATCGACCTACGGATGACAGCACTAGGAATGATGGTAATCCCGTATAGCCTCAAACTCACCATTGTCGGCTTTTGAACATTCAATTTGGTGGAACCAGCCCTTGGATGGGCCATCACCCATAGTCAGCTGGACGGACCTGGACCGATCCAATTGAATAACCGTCCCAATCAACTGGTTGGTAGGAAAAAAAAAACATTCATACCATCGGCCGTATCAAAAGTTAGATACATCCTTCTCACAAAATCCATGTGCCACTCTACTGGGCTTACTGACCCCCTCTGAATGATTGGCCCACCCCTTGGTGGGCCTACACACTAGATATCAGCAAGATTGTCATAGGCCTGTAATGAAGCCCCTGGTGAAAAAAAAATGATGTGCAACGGCTATAAATCACCAATCAAGTTGTCTTTTGGTGTGTAGGTCCACCAAGGGGCGGGCCAAACATTCATGGATAAGTGGGCCAAAAGTATGCCACGTGGTACTTAGGTAGATGATACATCAAACTTTTGCAACGGCTATCCGTATCAAAGTCCGACTCGCTTGGTATGCCGTATGTTTGCAAGCATTGCAGACTAGACCAGGCACCAACCACCAAAGACGTGGTGAGGAATTATCCTCGAGGACATCTCTTCACCGTCACACAATTTTCAAGGTGTATCTGACGGTGAAGAGAAGTTCTCAGAGGATGTTTTCTCAACACGTCTTTAAGCAAAAATGGACGCGTGGCTCTACAGCTTCCACCATAAATTTGTCATTTATTTTATGGTGGGGTTCTCTTCAGTGGTGGATTAAAACGGTCCACGCGTTACTGTTTTTTCCAGAATTGTAATGCACAGGCAAACACGGAAAAAATGAGAAAAACGGAAAATAACAGGAAATAACGAGAATTAAACGGCGCTACCTAAAATTTATAACAGAAAAAATGGAAAAAAATATAAAATATCAGAAAATTAACGGAAATGGCAGTCTTTTTTCACATTTCATAAAATAGCCGTCGTTATTTTCGGTATGACGGCTTTTTTTTTTAAGGCCGTTACAACGAAAATGACGACCATTATAACAAAAATAACAGCTGTTATATTCTGAACGTTAAAACAGTTCAAAACGTAACAAGGTAGGTCCGAATCCGTTATAATAGCCGTTATTTTTGTTATAAGGGCCGTTTTTTAAACCATGCTTTTAAAAACAAAATAAGGTACCCACTTTCTTCGACAGAATAATAATAAGTGGCTATCTTGATGCCACGTGTCCTTTTATAATGAGTCAAATTCCCAAAAGCACAATTCTCATTAAATAAATCATAAATTTAAATAAAATCATGAAATCTTGTCTGAGAACGTGTCAAATGAATATTCTAGCTGATTCTAGAAGGAGAGGGGTTCTCTAACTTCGTTTCTTGAATTGCAAGAATCAAAAGAGGCCATACAAGAAGATTGTGGAAGGTACTGAATCAAGGCACAATTTAGTTTCTCTGTGTTTAGGATAGTTTGACACGCCTTATCTTGACACGCCTATGCTGATTAGTCTAAGGTTAGTGTTTGGTAATTCAAAAAATTTAAACCCTATATTTCACTCTTAAATTCAAGTCCACATTTTATAGAGTTAAGAAATTTCAGAGAAGGCTACTTTTTGTGACGGGGAAGATCATCTTCAACAAAAAATGAAGGGCCTGTTCGGATAGCCATTTTTAGATCTAAAAATGTCATTTTTTTCACAAAAAAAAAAGACTTTTTTTTCCAAAATAACAAATTGTTTGGACAACTATTTAAAAAAAATATATGCCATAAAAATATAATTTTAAGCCAAAAAATCCTTTTATAAAAAAGTCTGAAAGCTATTTCTCAAGTCAAAATAGACTTTTTAAAATTTTGCTAGCTCAATGAACATAATAAACAAAGAAACCCTACTCCCACTCCTCCCCATCTATCACTCTCATGAATTATAGTGATGGAGCCCACTCACAGAAGATAAATATAATATGCATTAATGATGATCCAAACGACATTTTTAAGAAAGACACATTTAAAAAAAATTCACAAAATCCTTTTTTCAAATAAAGTATTTTTTGAAATATGGCAATCCAAACAAACCCTAACCCTTGAATCATCTCCGTCTGGGCTCCACATAAGCGTGTCAAAATAACTAAACCAAATGGAACTAAAGCTCATGAATTCCTTAACATCTACCATCAATCTAATTAGCACTGAATATATTATATAAATATGAATAATGACTTGGTGTGTGTAATGTACACCGAAAATCGGTGTATAAAGCATCTTTATCTCCAATCGGTGCAAATGACAACCGATCTTGACCATCCGATGATGGTTCCCCTTTTCAATATGATCTGAGTAGTTTGTATGATCACGATGTTTGGATTAGTAGCAAAGTGCTAGTGCGTGCACCAGAGCATACGATAAAAACCAAATGTCAATGCACGTGTCATGCCTGTATGTGCACTGAAAAATATAATACAAAAAAGAAGCAAGGGGCCCGATTCCATGCTCTAACAGTCCAAGCTCCCTCACAAAGCATACAAAAGTTGGACCAGACCGATGAACCAAGGCACGTGCAATAGGCCAAAACCAAATTTTGATGAGAGACCTCAATGTAATGTTGACACTAGAACGGGTTTGTGTAACTTTTCACCGATAGGACTGTCATACATTAATGCATAAAATCAATGAAAGAACTAAATTAATGAATTAGGTTTATGCATACCTCAATTAGATGTAAAAAATAGCAAGCAACCTCCTCTTCTGTAACATCTCAAATTTTTCTAGACTCGAATTGATATGGACCTTAGTGTAGGCATATTGTTCTCTGGCTTGAAGCTCATTAGAGTTATAGGGTGAGCTTTTGGGTAAAATATAACTTTTATATGCCAACTATTGATTGTAGAGAGAGAGTTTGTTTATTTGCTTGATGGTAATTTTGTATGTAGGGGTAAAATAGTAATTTTATTATGTATGTGTAATCTAGTAATCTCATCATGCATTGACGTTAAATAATTGATAAGAATAATTTGTCAGCTTTATATGATATTAGCATCAAGGTTTAAAAGATGCAGTTTTAACGATATGAGGGATTGGGGCGTCACTGTTAAAACGGATTGTAATGGATAGGGGCAAAAATTGGAAAAAAAAAAAAAAAAAAAAAGTAAAAATGGAATTTCACGAGAAAAATAGAAAAAGTGGTGTTGAAATTCAAAATTTGAATTTGAAAATTTCAAAAACAAAAAAAAAATGAAAAAAAAATAGAATTTAATAGAAAAATAACAGTTTTAACGGAATTTAATGAAAATAATGGCAGTTTTTTTCCATAAAATTTTCCAAATTTTAACGATCGTTATTTTCTGAGGGTCAAATCAATTCTTAATGTAACGAGCTTGGGGCGTTACCATTTTAATGACCGTTAAAATCGTTTAAAAGATATTATTTTAAACCATGATTAGCATCAAACAATAATGGGAGGGTATTTTAGTAATTTTACTACATATGGGGTATTTTAGTAATTTCAGTGTATGAATGTTTTGGTAACTTCACTTTATAGGGATATTTTGCTAAATTCATAATGTATAATCACAACCCATAAATGGAAGAACATCTCAATAACTTGATGTATTACACTAAACTTAAAGGTTAATTTCGGCATGATTTTTTAATTTGGCGATCAATAGACTTGATCTTCTTCTTTATTGGTCATAGATTATTGATTTATCTCAACTCTTGGTATATTCTTAACTCGTCATAAAAAACTCATTTAGACCATCAACCACCCTTAGAGAACATTTTTAAAACCTAAAACCATCATTAAAAATCCTCATTATTGATAAATGATCAAGAAATACTTGTATCTTTGATTTTATAATTCGATTTTATTGAAATCAAAATTATTTTTTAAAATTTTGTATCTTTTAAAAATAAGTGATTTTACCAAAATTTAATAACTCAATCATAAGATCAAGACTTTTGTTTGACCAACCCTTAAATGATCTTATTTTTTATAACTTGTATGTTAATTCTATGACCGCTGTTAAAAGTACTTTAAAAAATTTATCAAATTATTTTTGACTTATCAATTTTGGACTTAAATATTTTCTCAATGATTGATCAACCCTCGAGATGTATATTAAACTTTTGATGTGAATAGATGCATTAAGGTTCATATATAATGACACACCTTTGATGATACTGCTCAAACTTATCCATCCAACTCATTAACTCTCATATTTTTTTATTTTACCTACACCTTTTTAATTTGTTTATTATTTTCACCTAACTTTCATACAATTATTTAACTTTCTAGGTTACCAAATTTTTATCCAATAAATTTAAAATTTATTTAAGATATATCTATATAAGACAAACTTTTTTTTACACTTTTACCTTCTAAATGACCAATTTAACTTAATTATTTATTCTCAAATTATCTTAAATCTTATCTTTCACCTATAAATACTCCTCCATCGAAGTGAGAAAAACATCATTCAAAGCCATCTTTTAGGCCTAAAATTATTGTCAAATAATTTTTCAAACCACCCAGAATATCTTAGAATTTCTCAGAAAATCTTTTAAAAATTCTATTTTTAAAGATTAAGTGAAAGAGGAAGTCTTGTTCTTGCTTACTTCATTTTTTTTTTTTTCTAAAAAAAAAAAAGATAAGAAAGATCAAGTAAAGCAAAAGAAATACTTAAAGGTACGACGTAAACCTAATAAGAGTGGTTAAGCCATCATGTCCCTTTTCTTTTTCTTCTTTTCTATTTTTTTTATTTTTTTATCTTATTTTATTTTATTTCATGTCTTATTATTTATCTACTTTTAGTTTACTTTTTTAAGTTTCTTTTATGTTACATGTGTGAAGATTTTGAAATACATGCAATATTAGGATGATCTATTTACATTCTTTTTAATCTTCCTTTTATATTAATTTTTTTTTTAATAAGTGTGAAAATCTCAAAAAGAATGTAATAATATAATGATATATTTACATTCTTTTTAATTTTTTTATGTTAATCTCTTTATCTCTTTAACATGTATAGGCCCCAAAATACATACAATAGTCGGTGATCAATTTATATTCTTTTTAATTTTTCTTTTATGAAACTTATTTGATTCGTGCATGGATACACACACCTTAGAATTGTTTGCGTTGTACGTGCATTATAGATGATGCATAGTACAATAAAAAATATCACATTGCCAAAGATTATGTGGGCCCCACATAATAACATGGATTAATAGAGCATATTTCGACTTCACATAATAACATGGGTTGATAAATCATATGAGGATTACGCACATCAAATGGGTCATACATAATAATGAAGATTTATAGATCATATAGGCCACGCATAATAACAGGGGTTGATAAACCATGTGAGTCCTACATAATGATAGTGGTTTATAGATCATGTGTTTCCATAAAATAACGTGATTAATTATGGATCCCACCTTTCAAGTGGGCCCTAGATAATAACAAAGGTTGATAGATCATATGTGGAACCCACATAATGATAGGAGTCGATAAATCATGTAGGTCCCACAAAGAATGAAAGTTTATAGATCATGTGAGTCCCACATAGTAACAGGGTTGATAGAGCATGTGGGTCTCATTGACAAATCATACATGTTCCACATGTCCAGTGGAGCCATAAATCATAAGTAGGCTAGTCATAAAGCGGGTCCAGACCATGGACTCATGCGCACACCTTGGAAGGTACTATTTTGTTTGACTTCGAATACCCAAGAGAGGCGAAACCTTATAAGACACGATTTCACCCGTCTTTGAGGATTGTTGAATCTCTAAATGTGCACGCCTAGAGCAACCCAAACGCTTGTTATCGCCCAATACGCGCGTCTCCAGCCAAGTGCACGTGCACCTTCGACGTGCTACCAAACGCAACCTTTCCGATGCACTCTATCTAAAGAGAAAACCTTATGTCACAAGTCATAATGAAGTTGGTGAAGAGAACTTTTACAAATCGTTTAAAACATTGGATCATAGTTTTTTTTTTTATTTAAACCAAATCCGATAATCTATTCAAACTTATCGAAATGGATTATGGCAACTTAACATTGAGTCGTTTGATAAAACTTATTAGTTTTGATTTTAAAAAAAAATCATACTGCAAATTCTTTCATCAAAAAACAAATGGTAAAAGATTTTATCTACATTATTCATGATATAAAATATTGCATATATGTGTTTGATTTTTGTATCTAACATGTGAAGAATATATGGAGGTGCGCCGAAAAGAAGCTTATCTATTTGTATATGTAACAGTTCTTGTCAGTAAAAATAATATTATTAATCTTGTTTAGAAGGCTAATTTTTTCAGCTATTGGTTCTATTGGCATTTTATTTGTCTGATGTTTCTATATATGTTTGATTTTCAGTGCAAATTTTGTGCATCAAAGAAAATGTGAGTCGTCAGTTTAAAATGAACTGTGAAGATGATTCAGGGTAAAGATTAGCCTCTAAGTCTTACTACAAGTTAACTAGGAAGCTACACTTCCTTACTGGTATTTGATAGCACACACTTGGATGCATATAAAAATTTTGTTCGACAAATGAAATTGTGAAGATGAGTTAGGGCAAAAGGAATTATGAAGATGATTATGTATTTATTTCATTTTCAGTACAAAAGATGATACATATTACAAAGAATCGTGGGGATGATTCAGGGCAAATGTCAACCAGTGAGTCTTGTGACAAGTCAACTGTACATATTCTACTAATTTAAAGCCAATATAATCTTCTAGTGTTTCTTGATCTTGAATTATGTTATCCTTCTTAAATCTTGTCATTCTTAAAATGTCGATTGTTTTTTATCTTGAAGTCTTTGATTTTTGTGTCTAATATATAAGGAATATATAGAGGTGCACCGAAAAGAAGCCTATCTATTTGTATCCGTAACAATTCTTGTCAATA
The DNA here is from genome assembly GCA_035048495.1 of Euptelea pleiosperma. Classification (NCBI taxonomy): domain Eukaryota; kingdom Viridiplantae; phylum Streptophyta; class Magnoliopsida; order Ranunculales; family Eupteleaceae; genus Euptelea; species Euptelea pleiosperma. The sequence continues at coordinate 20,890,705 of CM068544.1, read as the reverse complement.
AAAATAATATTACTAATCTTGTTTATAAGATTAATTTTTCAGCTATTGGTTCTACTAGCATTCTATTAGTCACTAGGGTGATAATAGTGAATCGTCTTTTGCCATTTGTTTGATGTTTCTGTATATGCATCCTTTTGATGCAAATTTTGTGCACTAAAAGAAACAATGAAGATGAGTCAGAGTAAAAATTGAAATTCTCTTTTAATTACTACAATAAATCTTATAGGGGGGATGAGTTAGACAATAAAAATTTCTCTGTAGATATCCAATTGAGCAGAATAAAAATAACTAAGTATCCACTTAGTCTAAACTCACGAGAATCACTTATTACACCACCTAGAGAGTCAACTAGGCCAGTAGAGTTAGTGGAAAATATTTTTCTCAAAGATCTACAATCCACAACTAAATACCAATGACTAAACACTCATCAACCAAACAAGAGTTCAAGTTTTTGATAGATATAATTCAACCTAGGGTTTTTCACAGAGATACTTACCTTCAAATGAATTCCAAATAAATGGTTGAATCTTAAAAGAAGTTTCACCATGAATGAAACACTCACAATGATGATCCTTAATTGGGTAGAAGATGAGGCAATGTAATGAACGTGGTGTAGCCTATCAAACAGTCTGAGCCTTCTTAGAACAACTACGCAATTTGGTCGGTTGGCTGCTCAGTGGCAAAGTTATGTCTGAGGGGCAATCAGCCCTAGAGCAAATATATGAAAACCAAGTGAGTAGGGGGCGGTCGACTGCACCATTTGGACGATCGACCGCTTAGGGTCAAACTGGGGCGGTCAACCATACCAATTGGTTGATCGGCCAGTCAATCAACCAGACTGCAAATGGACCTAAGTCATCCAAGGGTCTATCAACCCCTTGATGTATATACATAATAAACACATGTAGGAATCTGTTGTTGAGCGTCTACTGAATGAGAATGTATGCTGAGTTGAGTTTCAAATTTATATGATGATGTGACTTTATCTTTCGCTGAACCACATTTCTTGGGTTGATATTCTTTAGCTTTGATCTTCTTTGAATTGTTGGTGAAGTCCACATTATTTGTTGACGCTTCAATTCTTAAGAAGACTAGATATGTACGCGACTACACACTAATTAACAACTAAGTATTCTTGTGATTGACAGCATAGACTTTTCAAAGCCCAACATCTAAGTCTTACAACAGGTCAACTGGATAGCTACACTCCCTTAATGGTATTTGACTGAACTCACTTGGAGCCAGTTAAATATAGTTTCGAATATCAATGAAAATTTTGTGCGACAAAAGAAATTGTGGAGATCAGTTAGGGAAAAAGGAATTGTGAAGATGATTTTGTATATATTTCCTTTCTAGTGCAAATTTTGTGCGGCAAAAGAAACTGTGAAGATGAGTTAGGAAAAAATTAAGGAGCTGTGAAGATGATTCTGTATATGTGTTCTTTCTATTGCAAATTTATGCGACAAAAAAAAATTGTTAAGATGAGTTAGGGGAAAAGGAACTGTGAAGATGATTCATGGCAAATGCCAGCTAGTGAGTCTTACGGCAAGTCAACTAGGGAGTTACACTCCCTTAATGATATTTGACTGTACTCACTTGGATCCAATTAAGTTTAGTTTTCGAAACGGATGGAAAGTTGAATCTATTAGGGTTTTTTTATAACATAAGTGTTAGATTTGTCTTTCAAAGTTGTTTAATTTTGTATTAATATATTTGAAAATTAAGATTTATCACAAGTTAATAGTCAAGAGACCTATCTTAATTGGTTTTAAACAAGTATTGCATTCAAACTGATTATCCTCATTTTACTAAGGCTTGGGCAGATCAGGTTCAGGCTCATGAGATACTATTTTGTTTTCTTTCTTCCTTCTGCTAATTCACTTTTGTATTTCTCAATGAAAGTACATATGTATCTCTTATTTTAAACAAGAGCTTCTAATACCCATTGTCTAAAGTGGATGTTCCTTTGAGGTTTTCTATTTAATAGAACTCTAAGAATATTGTCTCTTTATTAAGAAGAGATTTGTGGAGTGCATATTCGCACACCCCATTTCCTATTGGGGCAGACTCCTGGTTGGGGCACACCCCAAAAAGAGATATCTCCCTTGAGCAGAGTAAAACTTGGCTGACTAACTGCTCACAATATGAGCCACATGGCACATTTTTAGAGGACATTGACTGTAAGGATGTTTGTCAAATCTTTAAGTGAACCTACAAACCAAAAATAAACCTAATTAGTTCTTTCTAAGAATTGGATTGGAGTCATTTTCATGGGTTGATATTAACCATGGAAATTTGAGCACTATATATTGACCATTATCTGGGATACAAGGTCAAAAGGTTTTGAAATTACTAATCAGCTTGATTTTTGGTTTGTAGGTCCACTTAGGGATTGACCAAACATCCATATGGTCAGTGTCCTCTAAAAATGTGCCACATGGTTCATCTTGTGTGTTGTCACTAGTCAGCCAAGTTTTACTCGTCTTGGAGAGTTTTTTTTGGGGTGTGTCGCGACCAGAGTCTACACAGACAGGAAATGGGGTGTGCAAACATGCGCTTCCTTTGTGAATCCTGTTTCTATTGAGACAGGTCTTTTGTGTCTTGTTTCTTAAACCGAACTTGTTTAAATGAGTATTTTTCATCAAATTTTACAAACTACTTATTTTGCACTTGAAATATAGCAATTAGCCTCGGCCCTCTCCCTTGGGTTGGGTATTTGTCTAGGAACCTAGAGTTTGCATATGCAATCAATGAAGGGCTAGTGGAATACAAGACACCTAGGCTTGTTTAGTACTTGTGCCCGAATTTGGGTCTAGTTTTCAAAACTCGGTCAAAATCGGGTGGGGCTCGGGTTGAGGTTCTGGACAACCCAACCCAACCCGAGTCCAATCAACATATATATGATAGTAAAATGCATTACCTTTCCTAATCTAATATGATCTCTATTTGCTATTTTTCTTCGTTCGAAATGGCAACCATGATGAATATAACTTTGGACAAATACATCTACAGAGCGCCATTCCAATTTGTTTGATGAGGATCGCAAATCTTGTATATTAAATTAATATTAAGTATTTTTCTGAAATTGAGTCGAAAGGGTGGCCCATCATCAATTGACAGATAGCATTCTTCCCTCAAAGAATCTCTCACTTTCTTGAGTTAAATTTGGAAGTTAGAAATTTATGAATGTCTGTCACAGGGTGAATGAGACCTACCATGCATCATATCAGGAAAAGAAATTATTTTCAAATTACTTGGTCGATGTTTGATCCTTCCACCAACCCGACCGAACCTGATCAGATTGGACTTAGAGCCTTGAAGGTCAGGTTGTGCTCAGGTTAATCCTTATTCTTCCCGAGTTGCAGTCCTAGTACAAAACACCCTTAAAAACCTTCAGAAGATGAACCCGCGATAACATTGGCTTGATTTACAAGAATCTAGCACCATCATGCTCTACAAAATATAACATGCACCATGTGTGCAGACTAGTCTCTCTGGCTGGTGTGTACCCCCTCTATGGGAAGTTGCAGTTTCGATTTCGTGCTACCATAGATGTGTCCAGTTGTGCAACGTTGAAGCCAAAAATTAATAATAAAAAGTAATTTTCTTATTAGGCATTTGGGTCCACTGACCCTTGGCCCAACTCTTGATGCATAAGTCCATCAAGAGGTGGGCCAATCATTCATGGGTCAGTGGGGCCTCACAACCTCACAGGGAAAATTCCCTGAGAAAATTTTCTCATGTCAAAGTTACCTCTCACTATAAGCGATAAACACCCTATAACAGCCACGACCCACAAGGAAACTCAACTCCTCCCAAGCAAAGACGACCAACTGAAACCTCTCTACATATAGACTCAATCTAATTATGATCGAGCTTGGGAATTTGGCGAGGAAGAGAACAGTTCAGCCATCGCTAGAGTTCCAAGAGTTTTTAATTTGGAAGGTATTTCAGTTTTTACATTTTGTTCTTATATCAATTTAGTTCTTCAAAATTCAAATAGGATTGGTTTTGGGACTTAGAAAATTTTCTTGTTTTGATATTAGTTTAAGGCTAAGGCTCCGAGGACCCCCTTTTTCTGACCCCTCTCGGTGTTCGTGCGCTCGGCCGTAGATTTTTCACGAATCCAACGGTGGTTGTCAGTGCCCGCCAAAAGTGGTGTCAGCTCGGTAATGACAACAACCATTGGGTTCGTGAAATCCACGGCCGAGCACACGAACACCAAGAGGGGTCAGAAAAAAGGGAGTCCCTTGAGCCCGACCCTTAGTTTAATAGTTCCCACGAGAGAGCAACACATTCATCAAAGATTGCACTTTAGGACCTTGAATATTAATTCTAGACTTTTTATTTTAAGACTACATTATATAGAATTTTTTAGTGCATGCGTATTGTGAGTCGTGCCTATTAGTGTAACCAAACACGTTTTTTTAGCGAAGATGCATATATTGGTGTCAATGCACGCACCTTTGTAAAAAATAAATAGGTCTTCTAAAGTGTACTGATTTCGGGCCGCCTCGATCTGTACTCCCCCTTCACGTTATTCCCCATGAACTTTATAGATATAATAAATAAAATCAAGGGGCTTGATTCTATGCACTAGCAGTCCAAGCTCTTGGGATTCTTTACACGTGGCACATTTTCTCTTCAATCCAATTCAATTGTCAATGTTACATTGATCAGATGGTTGAGCTATCACTGAATGTGTAGCACGTGCAAAAATCTCTGTACAACCAAACAAATGATATTGACGGTTTGTCCACCCTACAGTCTTTGGTGGATGGGGCTACAATACAAAGCAGTCTCACTAGATAAAGCAAAGAAAAAATATGGTTATGAGAGGCGCATCTTCAAACGTAGACCTAATGTTACAACAGGGAGTGTAGTCCTTCTGTCTTCATCATACCCGTCTATTATGTTTCTTCCAGAAGTAAGTCAGATAAGACAAAACTTTGAACTTACAATCAACGGGTTTGATCTAAGGTCTACAACACATCGTGAACCTCAGACCTACTCTAACATTATCCATTCCCCAACCTCTCACCCAACTTACCTAACAAAAAGATCCAAATAAAAGAGGCATCTAATGATTCTAATCTACCAGTCAAACACCATATATGAACGATAATCTACTAAAACTTTGATGACAGCGCGCAATATGAGCCACGTGTCACCTTCTTAGAGGAATCTGACCATATGGATGTTTAGCCAATCCCTAGGTGGACCTACAAACCAAAAATCAGTCCGATTCGTGATTTCTAAGTGTTGGATTGGAATTATTTTCATGAGTTCATTTTAACCGTGGGAATTTGAGCATTATTGACCATTATTTGAGGTACAAAGATCCAAAGGTTTGAAATCATTAATCAAGCTAGTTTTTGGTTTGTAAGTCCACCTAGGGATTGGCTAAACATCCATACGGTCAGAGTTCACTAAGAGTGTGCCACGTGGTTCATAATCATATTACACGCTGACAACGGCCTCGATGACATCAAAGTTTTACTCAAAAGCATGGACCAAACATAAAATGAAAAAGGTCAACTCCAACGATAGGTCAAACATTTTGTGTCGACAATTCTACGATCGTGACACGTGGCATTATTTTTGCGTGAACATCACGCGACGACAGGTTTCTCGTTTAGTCAAGGGTCGCGATGTACCAAGCTGTATCTCATGATTTTGGCGTAAGCCAGCATCATTTTTGTTACTCACCACTGCCATCTGGGCCCACTGACCGTATGGAGGTTTAGCTCACCCCTTGATAGACATTCATACAAGAAATCAGCTTATTTGATGTTTTTTAGCCGTTGGTTTTAGTACTCAAAAAATGGTTCAAACCGGCGGTTAGAGTCGCGCTTTAAAAATTACTAAATCTAATGGCCATAAATTACCAATCATGGTGATTTTTGGTGTGTTTATCTACCAAGGGGTGATCTAAACATCCATGTGGTCGGTGGGCCCAGATGGCAGCGGTGAGTAAGAAAAATGGTCCTACCTTACGCGAAAAACCTGACACAGCTTAAGGATAAAAAAGAGAGGAAAAGTCGTCTTTCTCTCTCTCTCTCTCTCTGTGAAGCTGAAATTCGTCTCTCTCGCTCTGTCTTTCTCTGTTTGGCGCTCAAATGTTGCAGCTGTTCTTCGCGGTGGCCTTCTCGGCGGTTCCTCTGACTCTCTACGTTCCGCCGGTACGAAGCTTGAATCTCTTTGTAGAGACGATAGAGACACTTCTAAGGCAGACAGCCGTATACACAGTCAGGGCGTATCCACGTATACGAGAAGCGTTGTCGAGGATCTTGGCTTCTGTGAATCGTATCAGGAGGTAGATTATCCGATTCAGATCTTCGATCTTTCTTTCTTTTTCTTTTTTTTTCATGTAATTTTTCAAGGTATTTTCTTTAGATTTTAGTTGTTGTTGTTGTTGTTGTTGTTGTTGCGGGTGTATCCTTATAACGATTGATGTACATGGACGGTGCCCTTCCAAAGGAATAATACAGTGATTCGAGGTGGAATTTTTGGAATATTTTTAGGGGTTTTGAGATGTAATTGTGGATTTGATTCTTCTTTTATGTAAAATTTTCCTTTTTCATCTTAATTTGGGATTTTTTGGGGGATTTTAGGATCTGTTCTTGAGATTTCTCTGAGTTTTCTTTTTGTTCTAATTTAGTGATGGGTTCATGGAATTGGCATCTAGGGTTTTTGGTTTTTTCCCCTAACAATCTGGATTTGTTTTAGGTTTTGAAGATTGAGCTCTTGGGAATGGTGCGGTGGGTTTGGTTCTTTTCTTTTTCTTCTTTTCTCCTAAAATTTCATGATTTTTGGTGGATCACATCTTGATTTTTCTGTTTTGGAATTTGATTTTGATCTTGATTTCTCCTGATTTGGTTTTTTTGGTGAAAAATGTTTCTTTTTATCTGTCAATCTTACTGATGAGAATCAAGATTAGGTTTAGGGGAGTGATAATTCAAACCTGTTTTTAAACTCCTCAACCACATTTAATACAGATGGACGATGATGCCCATGAAAACATGACTTCAAGGTTTTAAATTTATGGGTATTTTGGGACATGTGTATTAAATAAAGTGTTAAAAAGGACTGGAAATATGAAATACAGGCCTTGAAATATCACTTCCTTTAATTTATTATTATTATGGAACTTTTTTTTTTTGTTGGTTTTACGGTTTACGAGGGATGGATCTGTGGGTAGGAGTATTATAATCATTAATTATGACTTTTCCAAAAAGGATATTATCAGGACACGTGTTGTACATCTACTGGTCTGTGCCAACCAGTCAATGGTTCCTAACCTAAATTGATTTCTTGGTTCCATATTCCACCTGGAATTGGATGATCACTCACAACCATCACGACTCCTGGCGTTTTTTAATTTCTCAGACAGTTCCAAAGACTTCAAGAAGAAAGTCGTAGCCACGTGGCACACTCTTAGAGACCACTGGCCGTATCGATGTTTGGCCCATGGGATAAAATAACGCCGTTTAGACGGTTTTAACATTTAAACGGTAATGCCCCAATCCCGTTACTAAAAACCATTTTGACGCTTAGAAAATAACAGCCGTTAAAATTGTTTTAGCGTCGGTAAAAAAAACGGCAGTTATATCCGTTTTTTTCAACATCATTTTCTGCCATTTTTCCATTAAAATCTATTTTTTTCATTTTTGTCCGTCCGTTACAATCCGTTTGAATGGTTTTAACGGTAATGCCCCAGTCCGATAAAACAACCTCTTTTAAACCTAGGTTTCGTCCATCTCTAAGCTGGCATACAGGCCAAAAATCCACTTATCAAAAAAAAAAAAAAATTACAGACCAAAAATCAGCTTGATTGGTGATTTCTAACCATTGGAGTCGTGTTCTAGCCGTGGATTCTCGGAATCCAACGGTGGTTGATAGCACTGAGCTGGCATCACTTTTATCCGTTTTGATTCTGGTTCTACTTGTTTTAGTACTGGTCGAATCGTGTAATAGTTTCCAAAATATACGTTGGTATCCGAAATCTGAACCGGAATGACTCTTTCAACACCATGGTTAGAAGTTTCCGATGATCATGCTCTCTAACGGGCGATCGAGATCAGAATCGCTAGGCACCAATTCATTCGATCAGGGGTTGTCTCGCGCCCGAGATGGACTGTTTGATTAAGGTACCTCACATTGTCTTGAACGAGACGGCCCAAGACCAAATTGGATCGGGATCGGCACCACCGAATCGGGGCTCTGGTCCCCGAGACTTTAATCCATGGTTGACACCTCTACCTAGTTGTGATCTTCGTCTTAATCGTGGTCCACAAGAGGAGGACCATCGTGTACTCGTATGTCGCTTTAACTTTAAGTCTACAACTACCATTTGGGAAATTATATTTGCACCCCACAAATTTCATAAGCACTCCATTTGGGTGCTTTTTGACTAAAAATGCCCTTAACACCAAAAAAAACAAAAATGTACCCCTCTTCGTCTCTCCCTCTCTCACCCTGACTGAAAAAAAAAAAAAACAAAAAAAAAGAAGAGAAGAGAAGGGGTGCTGGTTTATTTTTTATTTTTGTTGGTCTTAAGGGCATTTTAGGCCAAAAAGCACCCAAATGGGGTGCTTATGGAATTTGTAGAGTGCAAATAGAATTTCCCTGCCATTTATAAACAGCATAGAAACAGAGTGGGACCTAATTAACTATCAATTATAAGTGTACGACTACCATTCCTAATCAGCATGTAACATGTGGCATGTAATATGGAGTGGGACCTACTTAACTATGATTACGCATTCACATGTAATCTATACAACAAAACACAACGGTTGTCTCCCCCTCTTATAGGCTTCATATATCAAAGGTCCCATTTCAACCTTTACATAAAATAAATTTAAACGGTTGGATTAATTTAACAGGGAAATTGTCTCCCCACTTATACCCCTCTTATCGGCTTCACAAAGGATGGCCGAGATCTTATACCCCAAATGGACTATGGATCTCAACCACTCACACCCGATTTTGGGAAATGCTTTGTAGGGGAGTGCCGAGGGCATGGGCCACCCATGATACATCTATATAACAAAACAGAGAAGTCACTTATCCCCCCTCTTATCGGCTTCCCAAAGGATGGCCGTGATCTTATCCCCCAAATGGACTATGGATCTCAACCACTCACACCCGATTTTGAGAAATACTTTGTAAGGGAGTGCCTCTCAACCACTCACACCCGATTTTGAGAAATACTTTGTAAGGGAGTGCCAAGGGCACGGGCTACCCACTATACATCTATATAACAAAATAGAGAAGTCACTTATCCCCTTCTTATCAGCTTCACAAAGGATGGCCGAGATCTTATCACCCCAAATGAATGGTGGATCTAAGCCACTCACACCCGATTTTGGCAAACGATTTGTCGGAGAGTACCGTGGGCACGGGGTTACCTACTAGTGTATACTAAGATGGAGAGTAACATAGTTGGTTTCCATTCAAGTCCATAATCCTCAATGCACCCTGTCCCAATTCTTCAGACGTGGCCCGCGATTCAACCATAATCCGGAATCGACTACCTGGATGATCTTAACTTTCTTTTCTAGGGCTAATATCTCTCCACAGTTAAAACAAAATTAAGGATAGACACCTTTGCAACTCTCTCTGTCTGAATGGATAAACGAATGGTATCCGGGCCTCTTTGAGCACCCGGCTAGTCCTCCAGGACACGCTAGGAACCCCTCCACACGTGCCAATTGGAAATGTAGATTCTTATTGATTTTGAAGGGTGTAAAGTTGTCCTGTTGGGTCCGGCCTAGGCCTGGTCTAAGGCGGTCGAACCAAGGTGGGCCGGGCCACGAGCTGGGGCTGATTGGGAAAAGGCCGGGCTTTGGGCTGGGCTGATCCATCACAATATTCTAAAATGTTGTAAAAACATTCTAAAGAATTAAAAACAAAAACGAAACTGCCTTTGAGTTTTACCCTTCTTTTTACCCACTTAAGAGGTATATGTAATTAGGTGTTCGATTAGGATTGGATGGTGATGCTATGTGGAGTACAGTATATCATATCAAACCGAGTAAAACTTCTATCACAGCGTTCCACAGATGCTTCTGTCACTATGAAAATCACAGGCCATGTGGCACACTATTAGTGGACTCTGACTGAATGGATGTTTGGCCAGTCCCTCAGTGGACCTCTAAACCAAAAATCAGCCTGATTAGTGATTTCTAAGCAATTTGTTGAAGTTATTTTCATCGGTTGATTTTAACGGTAAGAATTCAAGCATTATTGAGCGTTATTTGGGTGCAAAGATCCAAAGGTGGTAAATCACTAATCAGGCTGATTTTTTGTTTAAGGTCCACTGATTGACTGGCCAAACATCCATATGGTCAGCGCCCACTAATACTGTGCCACATGGCCTGTGATTTTCATTGTGACAGAAGCATCTGTCGCAGTGATAGAAGTTTTACTCTATCAACCAGTAGAATTAATTGGATCTCACATCCCATCATCCTCCAATCAGGGTGGGATCTCTTTCCATCATCTCAGCTTTCATTTCCTTTTGTCTTTTTTCTTTTGGGAATGTTTTCTCCTTTGACATACCCCCATGTTAGCTTTGAAATTTGACATACCCCTCACGGTTTGAAAAAGCTGGCATACCCTTTATGAGTCTATGACTTGGGGGATGTCAAAAATGAGAAACTTTTTGAAGCCGCCATCATGGGCCCAAAATGTGGGCCAGGTACACCAGGGTTAACCTGCCGCAATATCATTGTCCCTATACTTAGGAGTACTTGAAGCAATATCATTTGCCCACGATCGCTGTTTCTAGGTATGGGGTCGTCTGTTCATGGGTTGAGACGGACCGTGTGCTCTTCCAAAGCCCAAGCCCAGCCTGGACACTTAACGGGCTGGACCGGGCAGGGCCAGAAGCCGAATTTACAGCCATAGACTATCCAATGATTAAAATCACGCAATGTGGATGCTTGTTTTGCAAATCCATCTTCTTTAGTTTCAGCAAGCCGAGAGATCACCATTGCTTGTTGCAGTGAGATCCATGACTTTCTATGTTGCCCACCACGAAGAAACCGAAGCCCCCACCTTGAAAGGAGGAGCAAACTTAGTGGTGGAGTTCGAAGGGGATGCCAAGGCTATTGTGGACTTGTGTACTGTCAGATATACCTTGAGACACGAAAAATTTTGATACTGATTTTTTTTTATCCGGGCATCCGGGCTGCACCTAAAAGCACCACGTGGCATGGTTTTAGAGATCGTTGACCACAGATGTTTGAACCGTCCTTAGGTGGACCTGCCTGGTTGATGGTTTCTAACCGTTTGATTTGAAATTGTGGGATACATGCATTACTTTGGGGTACTCGGACAACACCTAGAAACCATCAATCAGGCTGATATTTGGTACGCAGGTCCGCCTAGGATGGTTCGTACATCTGTAGTCAGTGATCTCTAAGAACATGATCTCTAGCCTGGACAACGAGATCAAAAACTGCCATGTAGCAATAAATATAAAATAAAGGACATCTTTTTGAGAAACCACTGGTATCTTTTTTGAGGATATGATTTTCAGGTTTCAGCAACTACTTTTTTGATTATCTTCGGTTTCTTTGCATCATCTTGTATTGTTTTTTGAGATCTTCTCGATCTCCTTTTCATTAATGTATTTCTGGACTTATCAAAAATAAATAAATAAATAAATAAATAAAGGACATATTTAGTCCTATATATACAACTCGACCAGCCTACAAAAAGGAGAAAATTTTTTAAGCGGCGGAAAGTTAGAAGCGGCGATCAAGCGTCCAATCAAATTGCACTAGATACATCTATTCTACTATTTAAAGGGCGAAGGCCCTTCTTGCGTGCCTCACGCTAAACCCCAATATCCCACAAATGTCTTTATTTTTCATTCTTTTATTTTCTTCATTTTATTTACTTGACATGAGCTTTTCAATCTTTTTTGTGCCAAAGAACACGTCACCCTAAAGCTCATTCAATGTTAAAAAAGTATAATAAATTCTTATTCCTAATCTACCCTCAAGTTCCTTAAATTGACAAAATTGTTTATTTTAATTTTTTAATTTACAATGGTGCTTTGGTCATTCAATACTTTCATATTTCAACTCAATCGTGCAAGCAATTATTGCATCCTGACGTGGCACTTAAACTCTATGGCTAGAAAATTTTAGATGATGAAGTCCATCGTCAAAGTTGACGATGAACTCATAATGTAAGACATGTGTCACCTTATCAGAGGCTACTGACCGTATGGATGTTTGGCCCATCCCTAGATGAACTTATGTAACTAAAATAAACTCGCTTAGTGCGATTTCTAACCCTTGGATTATAATCATCAAAATCTACGATTACAAATAAATCAAGAAAAAGACTCAGTTATAAATTACTGATCAGGATGAGTTTTGCTGTGTAAGTCCAACTAGGGATAAGCAAAACATCCATACGGTCAGTGATCTCTAAGATTGTGCCACGTGGCTCATAATATGACCCATCATTAATGGCGTCAAAACTCATTGCTAATCGGGATGAATTTTTGTAGGTAGGTCTACTTAGAGATGAGCAAAACATATATACGGTCAGTCGCACGTGCATGATTGTATCATTGGCCAAAAATGCACCTCAAACTGCATGCTAAATAGTAATGCTAAAAATCTACGTTTGAAAACAAACCATGAAAGACTCTAATCCAGTAGATAGCAATTGCTAATCAAGATGAATTTTCGTAGGTAGGTCCACCAAGAGATGGGAAAAACATCTATACAGTCAGTGGTCTCTAAATTTGTGCCAAGTGTGAGGTGCTGCCATGCGTAAGGTGCATGTGCATCGCACATGGCGTTCCCCTAGTTAGGGTTAACTGCACTTAGGTGTACTTGGTGCAATATGATTGGGTGCTTGATGGCCGCTTCAAATATTCTCTAGAAAAATGCTTCTACACAACAATCTTGCTTTCAAACTTCCATAACCGGTGTTGTTAGTAGCTATTAGTACTGAGGCCAGCGCACTAATGGCGTAAGCCCTTAACTTAGAAGACACAAAATTTTACACCAATTTTGGCGAACCCACGCGGAAGATAAGTCAATGGCTGATTATTGGTGAGAATGATCTTCTCGCCAGATAGATCACCCCTACTAAAAATCAGCCCATTTTGAAATTTCTAATCCCATCAAAGTGGATTTCAAGCTAACAGAAAAAAAAAATAAACGGTCTATAATTCTTCAACTTGTAAATCAAGATACGAATATCATAATGATTTGAATTTTTGTGAGGGTGATCTCTTCACCATAAAGACCATCCTCACCAAAAATCATCTCATTCCAAAACTTTATTACTGAAGTCAACTTGATCTTTGACACTTCAGTCTTCAACAAACTTCTAACTTAGCGATATAAATTATAAAAGAATTAAGTGTTTCTAGGATTGACAACCGAAACTTTTCAAATATCTCTTAGCATCGTGTCACATTAGTATGCCTCTCGTGTTACAAATCTTTTGTAAGCCTTCTTCTTGCAACTTCATGCTTCACAATTTTATTAAGATAGCTCATTGCTGGTTTACTACATGTTCTTTTAGCCTATGATTTTCATTTGTATTTTATTTGAACTTTCATCTATTAAAATTTGAAACTATACATGTGTCGTGACCATCAAAGAGAAAATGTCTCTTCAAATGACTGATTCATCAAATATCCAAGTAGAATCAATACTTGTTTTTTGCCGAGTTGAGTATCATGAGTAGTTTTGCTGATCTTTTGGGGCAATTTTGTTTGAGTCACTCTTGCATCAGTTCTGGTTAGTGCTCTATGGAGAGAAAATTATTCAAGTTGGCATGGTAGGACTTATCCCAAATATGATTAGAAACCTCATAGCATGATTAGCTTGAACCATCCCTCTAGGTGAGGTAATTAACCACATTGTAATTTAAAATAAAGACAGTAGCTAGGCCATGCTTGTGTATGTGATTTTAATTTTAGACCTTAGAAGTAAGAGATGTCTTAGTGTTATGTGAATTAAAAGGTAATAGAGCCATCCCATGCAACCAACTTATATATGGCTCAATACATTCCTGATGTAGTTGAATTTCATTATTGAATTATGTCTTGATTAGTGTTCTTAAAAACGTTTCGCAGATGGGGGTTGGAAGATAATGGAAAGGCAATATATGTGCTTCATTCTGTTCTCAATTCCATAAGAGTTTAGATGTCTCCACATCTTATAGCCCCTAGAGTTCCTTTTCATCATTTTCGTTTTCCTAGTGATTTCCAGACAATGTTTTATAAAGTTTATTTCATATCATATTGGAATTCTTGCGTTGAAGTGAACTGGTAAATATTCATATGTTGTTTTTTCTGTAAAGACTAACCTTTCAATTGTCATACCAAGTTAGAAAGGTCCAAAAAATCGAATCAATGAGCTCCGTAATAATTAAAGCTCTAATTACAAAACATTGATTGTTTAATTATCATAAAAAAATAATATGGCGGAGTTGGCTAAGAAATTATATGACAAATTTATAAAACACAGGGACAAATTTCAGTCCCTTCTCATTATAGTTCCTTTCGAATAGATTGCTCAAATTATCACACAATTAGAAGAAACATGGAAATCTCGTAACCCCAGACAATATTAAAAAAAATAAAGAATTACTAAGGAAACCCAAACCTCTTAATAGATTTGACATGAGAAATTTTTTGAAGCGGCGATCATGCACTAATGATCATGGCTACATAAAAAAAATGATCATGGCTACATATACCCATGGTTACTTTTAAAAAACAAATTAAAAACTAAATCCTAAACCTAGGTATATGTGACAAGAGATAATTGGGCGCATGATTGCTACTTCAAAAATCACACCACCTCAAAAAAAATCTCTTTTGATATTTGTGGGGGAAAAATATCTGATCTAACCCACACAATCTTCAAGGTCAGACGATTCGGATTTTGATGATGATCGAACGACTCTGATGCTCCAGGATGAAACTGCTTTCTCCTCTTTGAAGGATAGAATGATCTCCGGATGAGATTTGGTTATACCTGTTGACAAGGCTCCGACGCTCAAGTCAGCTTAGGAAATGTAACAGGTTTCACGAAAATAGTAAAAGGTTTCAGAGTTTAGGCTATCTGGATCTGGAGAGCAAGATCATATTCTCAGTCCTAAGGACCTCATATTTATACCCTTAGAACTGGTGTGACTCATCTTCCACGTGTCTAGTCATTATCAGTCAACGATGACTCAGATGGATTCTGTTATAAAACAGAATTTTATAGTTATATCTTGACTTCCTTGATTCGGTTATACCCGAAATAACTGAAGTGACACTGAGGTGGCATCTTTCGTGTCAGGTATTCGGATAAGGGGATGTCGAATTCGTGATAGTTCAACTAGCTGCCATGTGGCCAATATTCATTAGTTAAGAAATCGATTGTGTTCAGAATATTTACCTCGTACATAAGAGATCCTGCCACGTAAGTCTATTGACCCCGTATGACCTTGTCGGGATGAGATTGTAATAGATCCCGTCAAGTAAGTCTGCTAACCTTGTCGAAATATATACATCTAGCCAGTCATGTGATCTTGCCGGGATGTGATTGATATAGATCCCGTCAAGTAAGTCTGCTGACCTTGTCGGGATAAATGCATCCAGCTAGTCATGTGACCTTGCCGGGATGATATTGAAACAGATCCCGTCGAGTAAGTCTGATGACCTTGTTGGGATAAATGCATCCAGCTAGTCATGTGGCCTTGCCGGATGATATTGAAACAGATCTCGTCAAGTAAGTCTGCTGACCTTGTCGGGATAAATGCACCCAGCCAGTCATGTGACCTTGTCGGGATGAGATTGAGATAGATCCCGTCAAGTAAATCAATAATAAATATGTCGAGCAAGATTTGAATGCTTCGCGACATATTAAAGGCTGCAACGTTAATGCGTTCTGTTAGCATTGCTTCCATATGTCAATCATTCCATCTTGACACGTGATGTTTCCAATTAATGGACACGATGGGGCAGTTTATGGCTCCTGACGATGCCTCTAGCGCATTTACTCTCGCATGCTGTCTAACAACAGGTGTCATCTTTTTAAGACCGCACGTGCTAAACCAGTGACACGCGTCAATATTTGACTTGCTGAAAAATACGACACCCACAATATTTAAGAAACTAATAGAAAGGCACTCTAATACCTTTAGGTGAAGAAAGACAGCAAGCTCACCTCAAGAATTATTTCCCCATTAAATTCCAAACTGAAAAAAGGATTCACCTTACACCCCATGGTAAATAAACTAAATTACCCTTGAGGCTCAATTTTCACTGAGACATGTTTGGCATCTGGTTATGCAATGGTCAAGTAGACCTTATTAGAACGATATGTCGTATAACTTCTAGATGGCGACTGAATACAAAAAATAACAATTGTTTCATTAGTATTCCAGGCTAACTCCAACAACAAGTTTCTAGTGTAATAGAAAATATTCAATAGATAAACATTTAGAGACATGGATAAGCCTTTGGAGACATTAATTTTTGTAACTTGTATAACTTGTAAAATAGAACATCATCCATAGCTTCGTCTTTCAAATAAGTTTCGACAAAGAATAAATGCAAGACAACAATATCTTAGGTATGGAACCTCTCAAACTGCCTATGAGCTATGGAATGGTACGAAACCTAATATCAAATGCTTTAAAATCTTTGAAAGCAAATACTTTATTCTTAAAGTTAGGGATAACCTAGGTAAATTTGATCCTAAAAGTGATGAATGAATCTTTCTAAGATATTCTACTAGGAGTAGAGTCTATAGAGTCTTCAATAGAAGAACTCTAATTGTTGAAGAATCTATCAATGTTGTTATTGATGATGAAAACCAAAATCCTGTTATCATCGAAGATGAAGATGAAATTCAAAATTATGAAAAATAAATAGAAGATATTAAAATTGAGGAACCAAAAAAAGGCATTAGGCTTTTAAAAAATCATCCTACCACAAAAGTCATAGCAAACCTAGACACTAGAACTAAAAGACAACTAGAAAACTTTACTAATCATCTCTGTTTCACATCTAAAATTGAACCTAAAGATATAAAAGAAGCTATGACTGATAATAATTAATTAGATTCAAGTTATGCAAGAAGAACTAAATCAATCTAAAAAATGATATGTGGACTCTTGTTAATAAACCTAAAAACACAAACACAATTGGTACTAAATGAATATTTAAAAATAAATTTGACGAAAATAGAATAATCATTAGAAACAAAGTTGGGTTAGTTGTTAAAGGATAAACACAAATAGAAAGAATAGACTTCGATCAAACCTCTACTCCTATTGCTAAAATAGAATCCATTACAATACTTTTAGCCTTAGCTTGTCACCTTAACTTTAAACTATATCAAATAAATGTCAAGAGCACTTTCCTAAATAGTGTCTTAAAATAAGAAGTTTATGTCCAACAACTTGAGGATTTCAAAGATCTTAACTTTACTGACCATGTGCTTAGACTTAAAAAAGCTCTGTATAGCCTAAAATAAACCCTTAGAACCCGGTATGAGAGACTCATTTTCTATTAAAAAATGATTTTATCAAAGGAAATGTTGATAAAATCCTCTTTGTTAAGAAACAAGGGAAAGCCTTAATAGCTTACATTTATGTCGACGACATTAATTTTGATTCTACCATAGATGATTATGTCTTAGAATTTATTGAGATTGTGAAATCTAAGTTTGAAATGAGCTTAGAAAGTGGATTAAGTTTTTTCTTAGGATTACAAATCAAACGATTAAAAATTAGGATTTCTATTTCTCAACCAAAATACTCAAAAAAATCAACTAAAAATTTTAGATTAGAAATGATAAACCTACTAACAACCCCATAAGCATTGGTCTTAAGCTTGACAATGATACCATGAGGAAACCTATTGATACCAACTTTATAGATGTATAATAGGAAGTCTCTTATATCTTACTGTGAGTAGACCTGACATAGCCTACAATGTAGAAACTTATGATCGCTATCATTCATGTCCTAAAAAATCTCACCTAATTATGGTTAAAAGAATCATTAGATATATATGTAAGTGGGACCATTGAGTATGGTCTCTAGTATCCTATTGAGATAAATAATGTCATAGCTGGTTTCTCTTATGTAAATTAGGCATATAATGATAATAATAATAGAAAGAGCACCAGTAAATATATATTTTTTACATAGGAAATTATCTAGTTTCTAGGCATAGTAAAAAATAAAATTCTATATTTTTATCTACTGCTAAAGTATATTACATTAATGTCGGTAATTGTTGTGCTAAGATGTTATGGATGAAATAAATGATTCTTGACTATAGGATTACGCATGACACTATTAACTTATTTTGTAACAACACCAGTGCAATTAGTATTTCTAAAAATCAAATCTCAAATCAAGCATATTAATATTAGACATCATTTTATTAAAGAATTGATATAAGATAAAATTATTTTCATTAAATATGTTGCAACTGAAAATTAATTAGTTGATATTTTCACTAAACTTTTGGACTCTCGGCGTTTTATTTTTTTATGCAGGTCCTTAATTAGGGGTTTGCATCCATGATTGATACATGCTCCATCTCCTTTGTCAATTTATGACAAAAATGGCGAGAATTTGGGTTCTGAATCTGGTAAAATTAGATATCTAAAAACTTTAAAATTTAAGAAATCTTATACTAAAGAGTAAAATCCCTAACTATTTTTGGCATCTTTGTCTGTGATGTGATTGACAGGTTCCCATAAAGATGTGTTAGTGTTTCTCTATGTGATTACATTTATTTATTTATATTTGAAACGTTAGACTTATTATTAGGGGGAGAACCATTACATTTTTATCCTGGAATTGACAAAGGGGAAGATTAATAAGTATAATCCTTGTTTTGTCAATTTCATAACAACTACGAGTATTTTTGTATCTTCTATTATGATCCTACTTGTATTGGTGTCTCTATCTCTTTTATTTATTATTTATTTCTTCACCACCAATCCAAAGAGGATCAAAATTAAACCATGCCCTTTAATAGATGACAAGGCATTTGATTGTTAATAAAGAAAGAAACAAAACAATAATAAACCTAATATTTAAAAATTTACCAATAAATCAAATTATATAGTATCAAGGACCCGAGCAAAAAGAGAAATAAAAAAAAAAAATCCAACATTTACAAAAAATTAGATCACAGTGAATAAGAACAAAGATCTATTCACCATCACTGACTTTCAGCCATTTCTTTACTTGATTAAACATTGTGAGTGAAACGTAGCAATTTATATCAAACTATATTTTAGGAATAAAAGCTTGCAAGTTCAAGCTAAATGATTAAAAAGGAGGGTGGGATGTCTAAGAATCATTTTTTAATGGAAAGAATTTAGAATTAATGAAGGAATTAAGGAGATAGAGAGTCGTAAGATTGGAGAGAGAGAAGGCATTTTTGAATTAATAGAAATTTTTTAAAATAAATACGAAATTAAATCAATTTGCAGAAAAAATACTTGCTTTCAAAAATTATAAAAACAAATACTCTTAGCCTTTTGAATCGGCGTCAATCTTTTCAAAATTTAATGCCCAAAATACCCTTTTAGAATCCATTTGAATCGGTGTCAAATTATGTCTGGTGCCATTTCTATTGGCGTCAGATCTAATCTGGCGTCGATTGAAATGGCAACAGACTAGATCTGGCATTGATTGAAATGGCGACAGACTTGATCTGGCACTATTTGAATTAGTGCCAGACATAATCTGATGCCGATTCAAATGGCTACTCAACTGATTAAAATGGCTACGAAAAACTCTATAAGACTTTGCGTAGCAAAACGAAAAATATTTTTTGTAGATTAGATCTGGAGCCAATAGAAATGGCACCAGATATAATCTGATGCCGATTCATTTGGATTCTAAAAGGGTATTTTGGATATTAAATTTTGAAAAGGTTGACGCCGATTCAAACAGCAATGCGTATTTGTTTTTATAATTTTTGAAAACAAGTATTGTTTCTACAAATTGATTTAATTTCATATTTTTTTTCAAATTTTCTGTAGAATTAATTGGATATTTTTTTTGGAAGGAATTGGAGATGGGAGAGAATTTAGGAATTAAGGAGAGAGGAGTCGTGTGATTGGAAAGAGAGAAGACATTTTGAAATTATTTAGAGAGTTTATAGAGATTTTTTTTTGAAGAAATAGCCATTGTAGGGAGAGATGTTTTGTGCAAGGGTGTTTTGGGAATATGCCAAAAAGCTGGAAAGAGAACCACCTCAACAGGGTCGATAATAGATTCTGTCCCTTGCTACAGTTTAGAATTATGGAGTGTAGCTTCAGAAAATCTTTACACTCGAAAAAAGCATAAATTTATGAAATCATTGATCGACGGTTTTGTACAAAAAACACCATTATTAAAACCCTAAGCAATAATTTTTGGCGCTAAAAATCAGCTTGGAAATCTCCCTCAACCACTAACCAATGGGAAAACCGCCAAAATGGTTTGAGGTTTAAGGGTTGGTATGCAAGGAGAGGTTTGGAAAGCAGAAGAATACCTCATCAGATGATGTGAAGAAGACGATCTGCTTTGAGGCGATGATGTTTTTATCAAGGTTTAAAGGGGACCGTTATAACGGTATGACGGACTGGGGGCGTTACCGTTTTTTCCGTTATAACGAAAAAAAACGCTCGGGGGCAAAAACAAAAAAAAAAGGGAAAATAACGGAAAAAAGGAAAAAAAGGGAAAAAAGGGAAAAATTGGCATTGAAATTCAAATTTTGAATTTTAAAATTTGAATTTCAAAAATAGAAAATAATGGAAAAAAACAGAATATAATGGAAAAATAACGGCCGTTTTTTTCACAAAATTTTCCAGAAAATAACGGTCATTATTTTCGTTATAACAGAAAATGGGCATTTTAACGGTCCATAACATAACGGGGTAGGTCCGAATCCGTTACAACGGCGTTTTTAAACCTTGGTTTTTATCATATCCAACGGTTAGAAACACCAATCTGTGAGAAAAGTAAAAAAATCAACCCCCTAACATTGTGACCTTAAGAGATAGTCAACTATATCTGACCCAAAATTAAAAGAAAACAATTGAAGAAAGAAATAAAGGCCACATTCATAAGCATGCAAATTGCGTAATTTCAACATACAATTACCCATGTAAATGTAAAGTAAAATTCCAACAATTTGAATGGATCACATGCAATTAATCAGGAAAAAAATAATTTAAAATCTAAAAACATAACACATCAATCCATAACATATTTCATCCGAAATTAACCATTTAAAAAACCCTATAAACGGATCAAAATGGGATTTTAATCTAAGTAACCCTAATTTCCTGATGTAATCCCCAAGAAGGCAAGAATCCAAGGGACCAGACACTTAATCTAAGACTAAGAGACATGGTTCAAAAACCCAAATTTCGGCTTAGAAACATGAGATGGTCATAATTTTGCAGTGTGATCGAATAGGGACGATGAAATCACGTACATGGATCGTTAGAACGACCACGATCGCAGAGGGTTTGAGTGTAGTTGTGATAAAGATCTCTGATTGGGAAAGGAAGCCATTTTTTGAGGAACTCGACTGCGATTTGAAGTTCAGAAGGCTGATAGTTGAAAACGAAATGATCCCTTTTACCTTCAAGCACCAAAGAAAAGATTGGTAAATAAACACAAACGAATAGCCAAAGAAGTGGTGACCAACCCGACGGGACGTTAGAATAGACGTGTTAGGGGTTGGGAAAGAAATGACAGAAGAAATCGAAATGATCCAAACATGCGGGGAATGAAGAGGCATAGATCCGACGGTTGGGGGGACGCTGACAATTTTAATAAATTGCTACTAGTGTTACAATATCATCCCCCTTATCATTCAAAAAACACAATCTTTTTCTTTACCAAAACAAATCACAGAGTTGGAGCAATGCAGAGAGCAATGGCAGCTCTGCCTCTTCTCAACCTCCTCTCGCTGCAAAACCCTAATAATCTCAGGTACTATTCCCTTTCACTCTTCCCTCTGAAGACCCTCCGCAGATCCTCAAACCCTAGAAACCTCGCGAGATCGTTCTCCGTTTCTTCTACAGAGCATCGATTTTCGCTTAATTTGAGCTCAAATGGTGAACTTGAGCCCTACCTTTCGTGTTCAATGCCAGGAAAGCGACTCAAAGTCGCAATTCTTCTCAGCGGCGGTGTCGATAGCAGCCTCGCTCTTCGGCTTCTCCACGCGGCTGGACATTCCTGCACGGCGTTCTACCTTAAAATCTGGTTTCAAGTACTTCTCTTTATTCTACATAAATTTTTATAATGGAATTCGGCATAAATGTCTGAAATTTTCTTTTTGCTTGGTAGAAATTATGGTTCTAGGTTTGAAATGTAGGTTTTTGAATTAGGATTTAGTAATTTAAGTGTTTTAAGTTGGTTGTGTATGTTACTTATCAAATTAAAATGTTGGTTGGTACGTTAAATTGGACAAAATGTAATCTTCGGAACATATTGTCAAAATTGAACTAATTTTAATCTTCAAATTCTATTTAGGAAACTGAAGTTGTAAATACGTGATTGAGCTCAGCAATTGACGCAGGAAAGAAAATATTAGTTTGTAAGCTTTATTAGAATTAATACTTAGGGTAATTGACTCGTTTTAGTTGTAATTATCAATAACTAATAGTAGTATTGTAGTTGAAACTTTGTATAAGTCACTTTGTAGTTGTAAAATAGCCGTTTATGGAAGGTATAAGTACTCATTTGTACATTTTTCCTACATTTTTTTTTCGTTGTTTAGATTGTCTTCAATTTCGTGTTTCAGTATAAATGCCTTATGCTCTACTGCGTTTCTTTTTACAATTCTTGGACCATTCAAGTGTAATATTATTAGTTTCACTTATTAATTTAATATATATATAATATATATATGTTATCGATAGAAAAAAATTCCTCCTCTATATAATTTCTCCTTCTCTCTTTACATCAGCTTTTTTGGTTTTGATCCGGATTCTTTGTAGGAAGATTTCGAAAACTTTTGGTCAGCATGCCCATGGGATGAAGATTTGAAGTATGCAGAAGCTGTTTGTGAGCAGGTCACATTCTTCTCTTGCATCCTAGTATGAGAACGATATTGTTTCTCTGAACTTCTACTTTTCAATTTGTATTTAGGATCCAATATCAAGTACAAAGGTCATTAAGGACAATATATATTTCTCTTTAATAGTCTTGATCAGATTTTAATCTAGTGCAATATAGAATGTCTACTTACGGCTTAAAGCAGAATTCATTCGCATTGTCATTCTTTTTCCACTCAGCGGAACTTAGCTAGCTTGATGTCTGTTTCTTTTATTAACATTTCTGCAAAGAACATAAATCTGTTTGCATCTTTGTTTATTTGGAGTCATTATTGGCAGTTTATATGAATATAATGAAAGAACAAATCTTTTACTCTTGAGTGGGGGAAACTGAAATCAGATTGCAATCCCTGGTTTGGGTCATGTGAAAGAGAAACATTACAGTTGTGTTCAGCTTATTTGTTTTGTAGGTCGATGTACCATTGGAAGTAGTGCATTTAACAGATGAATACTGGACTAATGTGGTAAGAATACTTGTCTAAAACTAGCTTCCTGGAATTCTGGATTATGATTACATATATCTCTATATTTGTTTCGTTCTCTGCAAACTGTTAACGTGTACTATTAAGAAATTTTATGGTTCCACAATATGGATATAAGTTCAATTTAGTGATGTAGTGTTGATTTCTTTGCATCTTTTCTAGTCATTTAATGGATCCATTTGATCTGATGTTTCAGGTGTCTTACATTATTGAGGAGTACCGATGTGGTCGTACTCCTAATCCAGATGTTCTTTGCAATACAAGAATCAAGTTTGGTATGTAGCTCAACTTTATTTGCAACAAGAATTTACATCCATTTCCTAGTTTATGAGATTCGTATTTCTGTTCCTCTTTCAGGTGCCTTCATGGATGCCATCGGCAGTATGGAGTTTGATTATGTTGCTTCTGGACATTATGCACGTGTGGTTCACTCATCTTCAGATCAAAGGAAGGGACCTTCTGTCCTAGAATTATCGAAGGACATGGTACGTACGTGAAACATTCATTTATTGCACTCTTTCCAGATTTCCGTTTCATGCACTTCCCTTGTCTTTTTATATTCCCAGTTTGTTTGCAGAACCTTTATAAGCAAATTTTGTGCAATTTACATGTGAATATGCTGGGAAGCAATAATGATTACAAAATCAAACTCCTTGGTTCGGTTGCTGTAATTTTCTATTTTTCATATCCAAGACTATTTTCCTATGTGCATTAGAGTACTCATGTAAAGTTTTTTGAACCATTAATTCTGATTTAAATATTAAAGGTTGTATTATAAATGAATCTGAGGAGCCCCATTGTCAAGCCCGTGCATGTGGTGCATATGGGGTGGCGGCGGGATTGAGGTGAGATCTCCTGCCCCAAAAACTTGATATGATCAGATGATCGTAAACATCCATTCTGTAACTTTGCCTTGAACATATAGTTCCTAACTTTCCAAAAGAATATGATAGATTGGACGGTTATGTCATCCTGTTGGGTTTTGGACTTTTGGCATAGGTGATCTCCTAGGCAGGACTATTGATTGAATGGTGGGCCTCCGATTTCCACGTGCTTTGCTGTTGGTGGCTGTCCTTATGGCTAACCTAATGTGCACCTTTGATTTTGTTTCGTAGAATTTTTATCTATCTTTTGTTATTGTATGGGTTCATATCTTCTGGTATTATGTTATGTTTTCATGGGACTTTTAGTTGTACAGTTTATTTCTTTTCTTCTTTATTTAGGAGTGCTTGAACATTGTACGCTTGTGTTTAATTCTTGGAAAGTTATGAGACTACTTCGCATCGCTCAAAATTCTTAGTCCCATACATAAAGTGCTGTTTTTTAGAAACTAAAACTTTCACATCTTTTTTTTTTATATCATCTTCTTGTGGGTTTTCTGAAGTTATCTTAAGCACTCAATTGGAAAATTTGTAGTTTGGGCATTTTGTTGATTTAACCAGCTTGAATTTTCAGGTCAAGGATCAAACCTACTTCCTTTCACATCTCTCACAGGACCAGCTTAAACGACTTCTTTTCCCTCTTGGATGTATCTCAAAGGTTATACCAGACGAACTTTGATGCAATTTAATTTTTTATCTTCTAACTTCCTTATTTTGGTAATTTTCAGCAAGTTCAGTGGCAGATTATTCAACAAACAAGTTTATTGTTGTTGGATTTTTGGCCTTTCCTACACAGCATGGATGGTATTATGTTTAATGCTGTTGGATACAAATATATGGTGTCGGACATGGAGAATTTGAGGGCACCATTGACACATTTGTAGAAAATAATAAAAATGTTTATAAATGTATGCAATTGAGTCTATTGTGTGTGTTTACTCAAAATATATTTATCTCAGTAATTGACATTTAGAAACTAGATGGTATTATCAAAATAAAATATTTATAAAAGAGTAAAACATGTTGCGAATATTTTATTGGTTGATTAGTAATAGCAACCACATACTTTAAAAAGAGAGATGAACATTTAGCTACTTTTAGGAGTAGAACAATAGGAGCCAAATAGACTTTTTTCTACTCAGGAGAAATAACTATCAATGTGTAAAGATTGTAAGGTTATTCCAGGAGAGATCCTGACCACACAACATAAGTTAATGGTTTTAGATGTTCGCATTAAGAAATGGAAGAGGGAATAAAAATAATATATGTCCAATAATAATTTGATGGAATTTAAAAGGGAAAAAAGTAGTACCTTTTGTAGATAAACTGATAAAAGAAGAAATGTGGAACGTAAAAGTAGAGATTGCGGTGATGTGGGATGTACCGTTTGGCAACATAGCAAAAGCAAGAAGTAGCTTCTTTTTAAAGTAGTTTCTTTTAAAAGCAAGGATCCGAAATCAAAAGTTTGTTTGAAAGGACACAAAATAACTTAATCTGGTATGGAAGGAGGAAGTCGTCATTTATAACTTTTGTTAAAGGCTTAGAGGGATGTTTTTGTCATTAAAAAAGGTTGAAGTGGTCATTTATAATTTGTTTTAAAAGATGAGAGTGGCAAACATGGTATTACGGAAGTTTCACTTAAAAACTCAATTTCACATGTGCTTAAATTGAGTCTTTAGCACACAAAACAATTTGTGTTTTTGAGAAGTAGCTTCTCTAAAAGTTAGAAGCCAAATTTTTAAGCTAGTGTTTGTAGTCAATTTTTAACTACATAGAAGTTAAAAAATAACACACATCCAAATTATCTTTTCTAGACTTTTTAAAGTAAAAAAGTTACATTTTCTGTGTTCTCAAATGTCCCTTAAATGTACTAAAAGAGTGGTGAAAGAGGTCTTTGGGGAATCTAAGGGGAAAAGTCATACACACAAGGAAACTCGATAGGAATGATGAGGTTCAAATGGCCATTAGAGAAAAGAGGATTTACTATAAGACCTGGCAACTGGCTACAAACAATGAAATCTTAGTTGGCGTTTGGGAACACAAATAAAAGTTTATTTACTTATAAAAGTCAAGAAATATAAAGATAGTTTGGATGTGTGTTACTTTTTAACTTCCGAGTAGTTAAAAAGTGACTATAAACACTAGCTAAAAAAATTGGGTTTTAACTTATTAGAGAAGCTACTTCTCAAAGTAGAAAATTGTTTTATGTGTTGAAGATTCAATTTAAGTACATGTCGAATTGGGTTTTTAAGCGAAACTTTCATAATATCACGTTTGTCATTCTAATCCTTTAAGACAAATTATAAACGACCACTTCAACTTTTTTTAACGACAAATATTTCCTTTTAAGCCTTTAATACAAATGATAAATAACCACTTCGCCATTCCATACCAAATTAGTTACTTTTTGTCCTTCCAAACAAACTTTTGATTTTAGATAAGTCAAAAGTTGGACCGGTAACTTCTACAAGTAGTGCTTATGCTTCTTGTTCCCAACGGGGCCTTATACAAAAATAAAAATGCTAAAAAAGAAATAAAGAAAGTGGTGAGGATAAACATAAAGCATATGATTGTCTATATATTAAATGAAGGACAAGAGAGGGTTAGAAAGATGTCTACAAGCTTGCACGAGCAAGACAAATGTTAGAGATATAGATCATGTTAGATGCATTAAGGGCGGCGACTAGAGAGTCCTAGTGAAGATGAAGAAATTAAGGAAAGATGGAGGACTTATTCATAAATTATTAAATGAAGATAACATAATGAACACATAACTAGATAGAAATGCTAGGGAGAATAGAGAACGCACAGACTTTCGCAGAATTAGGGTATCATAGGTGAAAGCAACTTTAGCAAAGATGAAGACAATTAAAGCCTTAGGACCAGATGATATCCTAATAGATGTGTGAAAATGCATGGGAAGAATTGGATTGTCCTGACTCACTAAGTTATTTAACAATATCTTGAAGATAAGAAAAATGCCAGATGAATGAAGAAGTACTATAGTGCCTATATACAATAACAAAAGGAGATTTACATAGATGTACAAACTATCGTGGCATCAAACGTATGAGCCACACTGTGAAACTATGGGAAAGAATGATGGAACAAAGATTAATGTAAAAGACAGATATTTAAAAACCAAATTAGATTTATTCCAAGAAGGTCAGCCATCAAGGCAATCTTTTTACTTAAATAAATGATAGAAAAGTTTAAAGAAAAGACACATGGCTTAACCATTGAGGCAATTTCATTGTCTATGTGGATGACATCATTGTGACCTGCAATGATGCTAACGAAGTTGCAAAGCTGAAAAGACATATTGCTTGCGAGTTTGAGACAAAGGATCTAGGACCCCTAAAGTACTTTCTGGGCATAGAGGTTGCAAGATCACGTCAGGGGATCTTCATCTGTCAAATGAAGTACGCTTGGATCTACTAAAGGATTCTAGAAAATTGGGGGCCAGGCCTGTGGACACTCGTATAGAATAGAATCACAAGTTAGGTGAGGCAAGTGAGGAGCTACTGAAGGATGTTGGCAGCTTTCAAAGACTAGTAGGGAGATTGATATATATCTCTCTGACTAGACCAGATATTGCATATGCACTCAGCGTGATCAACCATTATATGCACTCACCCAGGGACATCCACTTGGAGGCAGCACACAGAATTTTGAGATATCTCAAATCCGCCATGGTAGAGGACTTCCTTCAAGAAAAATTGTCACATGAGAGTGAAGTCATACACTGATGCAGATTGGGTAGGTGCCAAGGATGACAGAAGATCCACTTTAGGCTATTGCACCTTTGTTGGGGGCAATCTTGTGACATGGAGAAGTAAGAAGCAACATGTAGTTGCTAGATCCAGTGCAGAAGTTGAGTTTTGAACTATGGCTCATGGCTTATGCGAGATGTTAAGGTTAAAGATCCTAATAGCTGAACTAGGATTTCCTGTTACTGGCTCAATGAGCTTGTATTGTGATAACAAAGCAGCAATCAGCATTGCTCATAATCCAGTTTAGCATGATCGAGCAAAGCACATTGAAGTGGACACACACTTCATACGAGAGAATATTGTTTTTGGGGAATCTTGTACTTCTTTCGTGAAGACTGACGGGCATGTAGCAGATGTGTTCACTAAGGTAGTTCCCAGTCATTAGTTGCATTGGTGTCTCAACAAGTTGGGCATGATAGATATCTACACACCAACTTGAGGGGGAGTGTTGTCAGGGTGTACCCTTTATGCTCCCTTTTATATTGAAAGGGCATTCTTGTTCATGTAAAGTTTTTACATAAAGAAGAAGTTTGGAGTCATGTGAGTGACACATGCTCTCCTTTTTTCTCTCCCCTCTCTCTTTTATCCCTTTCACTTCTCTCTTGTAAACCCTAAAAACCCTAGAATCACTTTCAAGTCCTATGTACTCTCATGTTGGCTTCTGGTATATGATCCTCACTCTAGTATCAGAGCAAGATGAGACTAGGAATGCCTTGAAAACCAATGGTTTTAAGATAAGTCAAACCAAAGCAAAGTATATGGAATGTAATTTTAATAAGGATGCACATAGAGATTATCTACCAATTAAAATTGACAATCAGGAGATACATTGAAATGACCAATTTTACCTTGGTTCCATTATTCATAAGGACGGAGAGATTGAGGAGGATGTTGTCCATAGAATTAGAGCGGGGTGGCTAAAATGCATGTGCTTATGAAGTGCTATGTGATCGACATGTTCGAATTAGACTAAAAGGAAAATTCTATAGGATGGCGATGCTTTATATATTAGAATGTTGGCAATCAAGAAACAAAATGTTCATAAAATGAGTGTAGTTGAAGATGTTGAAATGGATGTGCGGTAAGACTAGAAAAGACAATTAGAAATGAACGCATTCATTAAATTATAGGAGTAGCCCTAATAAGTGACAAAATGAGGGAAAGTTGATTTAGATAGGTTGGTCATGAAATGACAACACTAGTGAGGAGGAATGTGCAAGTTGAATGGACTAATAGAGCAAGTGGAAGGCCGAATCGGACATGGAATGAGGTTTTGAGAGGAGATTTTAAGAAACTTTCCTTAACGGAAGAGATGGCTTTAAACATAATTGAGTGGAGGAACATGATTTGTGAAACCGACCCCATATCGTTGGAATAAAGCAATGGTGATGATGAGATTAGTTCTGAAACTCTTCTTTTCCCCTCTAATATTTGTATGTTAAAGATTCAATTAGTGTTGTCTTGTTTCTATCATTAAAAGCAAAATGACATTTTACACATGCGTTAAGGGCTGACTATTTTGATTTTATGTTGCTTTTCTAAAGATGTATTTGTGCTGTTTATATTCTGTCACTGGAAAGAAACACAAGGGCATTGCAGTTTTGACCAAAAGGTTGTTGTTTGGTTGACGGTTGTCTTGCTATTTTTCCTAATATGCACTTGTTCTTGTATCTTTGGCCGTAATTAGAATTCAACATAATGCTACTTTAGTCCAAAACTTGTATATAATCAAAAGGGACTTGTTGGTTATTTTTTAAAGAAAAGGAAAACACCTTGCTTATGAAAAGGTTTTTGACTAAAATTGTCGTTTCTTGCTTTTTAGTTTAGTGAGCAAGAAAAAAAAGATAGTTACCTTTTTTTGTAGGTAAGCTTAGATTGAACCCCCAACTTCGTGTTTCCATTGCAGTACGTTACTCCATTGAGGTAAGGTTGAGGCCCTTTACACATGCACACAATTCGCTGTGTACAAGCAAGGACCCCCTCAAAAACATGCAAACCAACGAACTCAATATGAGTTGTCTTTAGAAAGCAGGACAAGGGTAAGAAATAAGTCTTGTCATGGTTTTAGTGAAATTTATGTTAATTCAGATGAAGTTACTATTCACTTTTTGACTGAACTAAATAACAATAAACAATTGTTAGATTTTGGATCCTAGATTACTTGACTTGAGCCCCTTTACAGAGGGACTAAAAGAAATTACAAACTTGTTCGATGTGGGACTAAAGGTCCTAACCCTATACTAACAACTAATACTAAAATTTTCATATACTTCAACACTCCCCCTCAATCTCATGGGAATAATTCTCATGAGATTGTCAAAAGAACTCCATCACATCCTCTCATAGAAGCTCCAGCAACACAACCTCGGCATCAAACCTGCAACAGCAAAGCCCAAGCAGTAACACCACACAGTAACAAACCTGCAACAGCAATGCCCAAGCAGTAAAACCTTCACACAACCACCATATCAAACACATTGTGGGAAGTAACAAGAATCATCATCACGAACACCAAAATTCAACACCAAACAGTCCACTTGGAGGTGCAGCACCAACAAACAACAACAAATCCAAGGGCTGCGACATCAACTAAACACCAAAATCTGGGGTGCGGCAGCACCTAAACTCCAAACACCGGAGATAGGGGTGCAGCTTGACCTCAACTCCAAAACCCGGGGTGTAACAACACCTAAACACACAACCAAGGGGTGCGACAACCCTAGAGACCAAAAACACGGGTGCATCAACACCAAAACACATATCCCAAGGGTGCATCACTCTAAACACCTCAAAAAATAAGGTTGCAAGACACTAAAACAATAGAAACTTCCAGCAGCATAAACACTTTTAAACAGTCCATGGAACACTGAATATCACTAAATCACCATAAAAAACAAGAGGGTAGCAACACATGTTCACAACACTATTCACGCCACTGTTCACAACTCTATTCACACACTGTTCACAAGACTATTCACCGTATTACAAACACTTAACTTTGGTGGCTAGGGTGTTGATCAAAAGCTTATGGCTTGATCAAAACCCTAGTCAACTAGAGGCCGAAAACAAAGGGGTTTCAAAACAGCAGACTTTGAAGAGAAGAAGATACAACAAGATGAGAAGAAACAAGGAAGGAAGATGGACTAGGGTTTCCTTCACAGGATCATACGCTCTGATACCATGTTGTAAAACAATTCTATTAGATTTTGGATCCTAGATTACATGACTCGAGTCCCTTTATACAGGAAGGGACTAAGAAATAACAAACTTGTTTGATGTGAGACTAAAGGTCCTAACACCTATACTAACACTAATACTAGAACTTTCATGTACTTCTAGGTGTTGGTCACGATTACGTGTGCTACATTTTTGAAGCCAAATCTGCCCAAGTTGCACACTTTTTGGGCTCACTGACCCATGAATGTTTGGCCATATATCAGCTTGACTGGTGATTCCTAATAGTTGGATTTAAGCCTTTTTTTTATAAGTATAAGCTTTATTAATGGCCAAAACCATAAAGAACAAACAAGCCAAAGCTAGAGAGGTCGAGATGACCTACACTAGGCAAAGGCTAAGGAAACAAAAAGAAACAAGCAAGCACCCAATTAAATTCCATCCCTAGTACATAACATATCCCACTGAAAGGCTGTCTTCAAAGAATAGACCCCTACATTCTGGAAACACCTTATACCATAAGAACATCAACCCCTTGATATTGAGAATGATAGAATTCAACTCGACGTGCTTGCCTTTGAAGACTCTCTGATTTCTCTCCTTCCAAAGACCCAATATAATCGCAAGAGGGAGTATCCTCCATAAAATGCTTCATTTGGTTGAGAAAGCATGGGACTTCCAACTAAAAAAGATAGTCAAAAGAGATGCCGACATCACCCAACTCATCCCAAACTCCGAAAGAAATGAGGACCAGACCTCCCTAGCCACTCACAATGCAACAGAAGATGACCCACAGATTCCCCACTGTGCTTTCACATTCAACAATAATCAACCATAATGAACCCTCTAGAAATCAGATGATTCACTGTTAAAATCTTGTCAAAGGAAGCCTCCCAAGCAAAGAGAGCCACCTTAGAAGGGATCTTGGAACCCCAAATCATAGACACAGGAAAGGGAGAGCCATCTGACCTTTGTAACGCCCTAGGTAGTTAAGGGTGCAAGGCACACTTAACTACTTAAGGCGCTAGGACCCCTAGCGCATGAGGTGTAAGGCACAAGGCGAGGCACGCGCCTGACTGAAGCAAGGTATAATATTAAAAATTATAATAATAAATATAAAATATAAAAAAAAAAAAAATCATAAAATAACAAAACAAGTAATCATCAGGCCATATATAGTATATAAAGAACTTATCATTTTTTTTTTCTTTTTTTCAAAAATTTAGTAAAAAACGATGCACCTGATGCGCCATTTATTACTTAAATTTTATTTTTTAAGAAATATCAGCATATATGATGGATACGTTCGAGGTATGTGTTAGTATTGTGTCCCATACCCGCATCCGTGTCGTACCGTGTCGACACTGGTACGATGGGGGGTACAGGTATTCGAGTATTATTGCTTCTAGTTAACATTGTCATTATCTAAATAAAAAAAAGTAATAAAAAAGCCATAAAAATTGTCCATCCCTAGTTGGACCTACATACCAAAATTAATCCTAATTAGTAATTTATGTCGTTGTATTAGAGTCTTTTCATGGCTTATTTTCAACCGTGGATTTCTAACATTATTGGGGTACTCAGATTCAAAGGTTAGTAATCACTAATCATACCCATTTTTTGTCTTGTAAGTCCATCTAGGGATTGGGCAAACATCCATACGGTCAATTGCCTCTAATAGTACGCCACGTGGCTCACACTGTTGGTCCGTCGTCGACTTTTATGATGTACACCATCATCAAATTTTTTCTTTCACAAGTTGAAATGTTGAATGACCATAACACCCCTATAAAGTAAAAAAAACTTCAAAAAATGAAAGAAGCAAGGTTTGTAAATTTAAGGAATTTGAGGGCTATATTAGGAAATAATGATTTTTTATCTTTAACATTTTTTTTAAAAAAAATACGTATTTTAGTGAGGTGGGCCTTGCGCCTGGACTGAGGTGCGCACCTTGATCATAAGGCACACGCCTTACTAAAGGTGCCTTAGGTGCGCTTGCGCCTTGACTACAGAGGTAACGCCTCATAAAAGGAGCAGACCGAGAATGACCCTCGTTTAGTCTAAATCCAAACCCTCCTATCAGGACCGAAGGTCGGAGGTGGATTGCCTGCAACTAGGACCAATCTAGTAAGAGGTTCAATTTCTCAATCATTAAGATTTCTTCTGAAGCCCAAATTCCACCCCTCTTCCTCCCCTTCATTCTGAGCACAATCTTGAATAGACCAATTTTTTTGATCGGAAAGAGAGTATAGCTCTGGAAAATCTATCTGAAAGGGATTATCACCACACCCTGTATCCTCCCAAAATCTGATTCTGCTTTTGACTCCAACCTCAAACCAAACCCCTATGACAAATTCCCCAGTGTTCTTTAAAATCCCTCTCCATATACTACAACCATATGGGCTCCTGACCACACGACTCTCCCAACCAAATGGAGAAGCCCCATACTTTCCTACTGTAGCTTTTCTCCATAAACTTGATAGCTCTTCCCCGAACCTCCATAACCATTTGCCCACCAACGCTTTATCATAGCTTTGAGATGTTTAATCCCCAATCCCTTTTTGTCTTGGCCATGCACACCCTATTTCACCCAACCAAGTGAATCTTGTGATCTTCTGTGCTGCCATTCCACAAGAACTCCCTCATGATCTTCTCCAGCGTAATCAACACACTTTTCGGCATCATAAACATGGACATATAATAAATGAGTAAACTGGAAAGAGTACTTTTAATCAACACCAATCTGCCCCCTTCCGAACGATACCTTGTCTTCCACGTAGCTAGCCTCTTCTCGAAGCATTTGACCACCGGCTCTCATAAGGTCTTAGATGTAAGCTACCCCTAGAGGAAGACCCAAGTAGGAAGAAGGAAATCTATCAATACTGCAATTCAGGATGTTCCCAAACTCGAAATATTCTCTACCTCTCCCGCACCGCACAATTTACTTTTACACAAGTTCACCTAAAGACTTGATATGGCTTCAAAGCAGCAAAGAAGGCTTCCGAGCAATCTAAGTTGGGAAGCATTCGATCCGAGGAAAATAAGAGTGTCATCTGCAAACTGAAGATGAGAGATGGTAGGAACTCCAGTAGCGACCTCAAAGCCATCCAGCTTGCCTAAGTGCACAGTTTTAGAGATCATTCTGCCTAAGGCCTCCACCACCCCGATGAACAAAAAAGGAGATAACGGGTCTCCTTGTCTCAACCCTCTGGAGCTCTTAAAATAACCAGCCGGGGAACCATATACTAAAATAGAGAAAGAAGCTGATGAAATGTATTTCCAAATCCACTGTCTCCATCTATCCCCGAAACCCAGTCTGCCAAGCATGTAATTTAGAAATCCCCAATTCACGTAGTCATAGGCCTTCTCCATGTCGATCTTACACACTATCCCGAGATTCCCGGACTTGATCCTTGAGTCAATGCATTCATTAGCTATCAGAACACCATCTAAAATTTGCCTTCCACTCACAAAAGCTCCTTGATTGGCCAATGATATCACCGAAGATAGCACCCCTCTTATTCTCCAAGCTAGTACCTTGGCAATGATTTTATACGCACTACCAACCAGACTAATGAGTATGTACTCGGAGATGTCCTCTGGCTAGTTATAAGGCCCCGGGTCCTGATGGATTCACTATTGTTTTTTTCAAGCATTGCTGGGAGTGTATTTGTGACTAACTGTGAAAGTAGAACTGTAGAAAACGAGTAGTCAAATAAAAGATGCCAGTATTTCAGATGCATGAGATCAGTATAGTCAAATAATAAAACATGTGGACACAAATGCATGCATTTGATATTGGACTTTATGAACAATTGCATATGATCATTTATGATATAAATAATTAATTTTTATTTAAAATAGTTAATAAAATGAAAAAAAGTATATAATTCTAATTTGACCATATGTATGTTGTTTGTTTCAAATTTAATCATGCTTATGAACAATTAACCGTAGATTTTGGTCTTAGATTCTCAATACTCCAGATAATTGTGTCAATGTGTGAAATGTTATTGATCTTGCATATATTGCTCCTAAAAAATCTGTGTTTTTCCAACATTTTGGCAAAAGTTCTCTAAACTATCCTAAGTTGGCTAATAGAATTTCTTCTTGGGTCTGGTTGATTTTACGTACTTCACTAGTACGGTTATTAAATATCTATAAATTATATATGTTTAATCATATACATTCAGTTGGTAAAACCAATTAATAAATAGTAGCTGAAAACAAGAAAAGACCCAATAAAAAAATCCAGAATAACCATGTCAGTATGCATACACAGCAATGTTTCAAAAGTGGAATACCTTGTTGCTTTTAGGGCCTGTTTGGCAACACCAAAAACAGTTTGTTTTTTTGCTTGCAAAAGCAAAAAAGCAAGTAAGTTCGTTTGGATGTCAATTTTGAAAGTGCTTTTCGAAAGTCAAGAAGTAGCTTATATTGGAAGCAAAAAGATTTTGCTTTTTCGCTTCCAAGTTGAAGCAGGAGCAAAAAAAAGCGCACTCCGAATTTCAGCATGTGCACAAAAACCAACTTATGTGAATCTTTTATATTGACATTTCTGCACCTATAATCTTTTGATTAAAAAAATTGACACCTCACTCCCTCCTTTATCAACTTCTTCCCATTTAATTCGGTAACATTTATTTTATCTATAAATGATGAGATAACACATTGTGAAAGACTAAATGTCCTCATTTTTATCAAATAGGTATAATTTCAATGTCAACTATGCTTCAACCTTGGATTGTTGGTAAGGAACATTCTGAAACTGCACCAAGAGTTGAGCAAACTTCACAACGTTACAAATAAAATCAGGACATGATAGCAATCATTGGGTTGGACGAATTATCCAAAGAGGATCGTTTAACCGTAGCAAGAGCTCAAAAATTGAGAGCCTCTTATCACAACATATGTATATAAAATTGTAAGAAAATGACGTTTTGACATAACTCATGCCAAACTGACTTTTTGACTCATAAGTCACTGTTTTACCAAACATACTTTTGCTTTTGAAAAGCAACTTTTAAAATCAGCAACTCAATTTAGAAGTTATTTTTTGCTTCCACTGTGTTGCCAAATGGGCGCTTGTAATAATCCAATGTCTCTGCACTCCACTTTGTAGATGACAACAGAAGAATGCAATCTAGCTCTGTTATTTTTTCCCTTTTCCGTAGTGAATCACAGTTTTAGTGATACTCATTAAAAATAAAAACTACACTTTTAAATATAATTAGAACTCTTTCTATGAATTTATGGGATTCTACTTGCCTCTGTGCAAACTCTAATCAGCCCAAGTGTATTTTAGTGAATGAGACACAAGTTAATTCAAAGCTTCAATTGTGTGTATACTGCATGCCACAAATTTATTCTTAAATTAGTGTTTGAGGTTTTCAAACCGTTACTCATGCTTATAATTGAACTGTGTGGATATCTCCAGTCATCCCTCATCCTGATGTTTTTTTCTTGTGAAATCATTTATAGGATGAAGTTCGTAGGCTTGCTACAAAAATGGATCTTCCTAACAAAGATAGGAAGGATTCACAAGGAATCTGTTTCCTCGGGAAGGTAAATACTGTTGGTATTTAAGTGGAAGCTCATTTATCATGCAAAACAATTGCTTCAGTTTTACCTACCTGCATGCGTCTTTGATCCTTTATGTTTATGAGCAAATTAAGGTCTATGGTTTCTTTGTGATTGGCTGCTAACATTTGAGTTGCCTAATTCAGAAAACTGTGATGCTATATTTAACGAAGTAGTTACTCCTTCCACACTTTTTTTTGAATGGTAACATCGGTATATTGTATTAATGTATAAGAAAAAATACAAGGATGAAGAAAAGAATTCCCAAAGTACAAGGAGACTGTATACAACATTTAGCTCTTGTACATCGTAGAAGTCATTTAAAATACTATTGCTTGGGCCATAGTTTCTAGTTAGGGAATTGAGTTTCCTATGTACAAAAATGTCTTATTCGGTCCACTGCTTATTCACTCCACTGCACGGCATCTTTGCACTCTCTGAATTGTGCAACAAAAAAATGATACTCCATCCCCTTAATATGATCAACTATATTAGCAACTCTCCACGAACTCTCACTCTTACCCGCTGCCCATTTGATTGCACTCAATGAATTGCCTTCAACCTCCTAACGTCCATCAAAATTTTCTTTGAAGACCTCAAAGTAGAGCTTTGATCTCTTCTTAGCTTGAGTCCAATGCACCGATAGGTCCCGAAAAGGAATTTAAGACATTATCCCTAGCATTTTGAAAGAAACCACCATTCCCTGCTGTTCTCTTTGAACCCGAATGTGCTGCCATTGAAATGAAGCTTTATCCAACCTTCTCTAGGACTCTTGCAATTCAGATTGTCCTTCTCCGATGTCCTCCTACACTAGTGATGATGATATTATCCCAGTTGACTAAGAGGCTGGCACCAAATCCTTATGATTTCCTTTAACACCAGAGTCCATTGTACCATTAGCCTCCATATTTCATTTGATATTTTAGGGGTAGTTTGATTTTCTCTTTGAAAATTCCATTTTTCCTTACCTTCTAGGAACCCACTAAAGCGTATTGCGGGATCGTCCATAGAACTTTGCTTTTAGTTCCATAAGGACCAATTGGCCATTCTAAGAGAAGGTTGGCTACATTCTTTGGGAATACCAAGACACCCCAAAAAGACCTAAGAAGTAGAACCAGGTATTTCTTGCTACCCATAATTAATGAACAAAGGATTTTCAAACTCCTCTTCATCTTTACACATTACGCAACAATTAGGGATTGCTTGTCTTCTATGATAAGGTAATCTACTATTAGAATTTTATCAATCAAGACCTTTTAAATGAGTTTTAGGGCCTTCATATAATGCTACGACATTAATCCCCAGGGGTTTGGAAGAACACTTCCTCTTCAGTTTGAGTAGCTCCATCCTTGTTTTCTCATGTAATCATGTTCGATGCTTGCAGTTAGGGATGCAACTTGGGTTGGCCCGAAGCCGAGCCCATCAAACTCAACCCATACTAGAGCCAGGCTTGGGCTGGACTTTCCCTACCTTTGGTTGGGTTGCGTTGGGAAATCAAATTGGGTTGAGACTTTGAGCAACTCGACCCAACCCAAACTATCATATATATTCACACACACACACACATAATATAGGCCATGTGTCTATCTATGCTCA
Source organism: Euptelea pleiosperma (assembly GCA_035048495.1). NCBI lineage: Eukaryota > Viridiplantae > Streptophyta > Magnoliopsida > Ranunculales > Eupteleaceae > Euptelea > Euptelea pleiosperma. The sequence goes on along the minus strand of CM068544.1, from coordinate 20,852,093 downwards.
CTCCTGCAAGAGGTTTTGCCCTGGAAGACCTCATCACAGGAGGCTTTTCCTTGAAGTCCATCGCCACGGCTTTCTTCCTGCTGAAACTATCACCAGGGAATCATTTGTCTCGAAACACCGTCACCAAAACATTTCACTGCAGCATTGATCCTTCCCAACATCACTGGACCTTATCACCGCATGAGCATTATGCTGTGGAACTTACCTACATGTGTATCAACGTGAGTCACATTCGTAATAGCCGCTAGAATTTGCCCACATGTGTTTCTCTTTACTCATCGCTGCATCTGCCCATGTAAAACACTACCGGGAGCACAGGTTCTCACTCTCACCTAGTATCTCTCCTTATTCATATGGTCCTGAGAATGTTATGTTGATAGACCACACTGACAAGTTGGTAAACCATAGTTTAAAAACAAGGTTATAACAATAAAATATCAGTAATGCCCCTATACTGTGAATACTATTTACTGTTATATACCATTTTTTACCATTAAAATGGCACAGTGTCTGGTAAAATAATGGTAATGGTTGCCTACTGTTAAGCTGTTATATAATAGTCTTTTGAACCATGGATTTAACACAAAAACTACATCACGCATAAACATGTGTAAAACGTTGTTAAGGTGGCTATTTTTGAAGGTTCTTAGGCTGCGTTTGGCTAAGCTTATTACTTTTCTTAAGTGCTTTCTTAATAGCACTTATTAAGTTATTTTGGCCATTTGGTGAAATCATATAAAAAGGGCTTCTTTTCTTAAAAAGCTATTTTATGGTGTCTGGTAAAAAAGCGATTTTTTGGTGACAATGCCTATTTTAACCCTAAATGCATAAAATGCTGATCAAGCTGATTTTTGGACTATGGGTCTATCAAGAGGTGGACCAAACATCCATAAGGTCACCTGATGATGACCACAATAAAGAAAATTCAAAAATTGTCATGTTGCACACTCTTAGAGACCAATGACCACATGACACGCTCTTGGAGATCAATGGTCGTATAGATGTTTGATCATTTAGGCAGGCGAGAAATATAAATGCCTTTATTCCTTTATGCATAATGTAGGTTTATATAGGAGTTAATTTCAATGGGTGAATCTTCTCTCATGGTACCACGTTGCCCACAACTCCATATTTTTCAAAAAATTATTTGTACAAAATTTCTCTAATATGTAATGCTACCATGTTTTCTTTATATAATGCAACATAGGCCATGTGCTGTCAAACTGTTCAAAACATTTGCAATCACGAGGTATCAGCAGTGTTACTATCATCCCTATCGTCACCCACTAAACCACCACAAACACAATTATCAGAGTAGCAACAGTCTAAAATCCCAACAATCCACATCATTTATGGACACCATCATCTATCAAACCTCCCCTCCCCTCCCCTCCCCACCCCAAATCAATTCCCTTTTATCTTCCCCACTGTCATCTTGGTTGCAGCAGTCCCAGCCCTGATCCAATTAGAAGTTGTAGGAAGAGGAATCCAAGGAGTGTATGAGGTATGTGAGCACTAGTGCCACCAGCATCAGCACGTATGCAATAACTTGGTCAATTGATGTCCCTGAAACGTCAAGAAAGAACACTCAATAATCCAATTGATGTCCCTCAAACCGTAACTCAAATAAAATCAGAGAGCAAACCAGGATGGAGAAGAACTGTCTTCCATTCGAAATGTCAAAAGATTTCCATCAATACTGACGAATTCCAACTCAAGTTCAACTCTTGCATGCCTTGTTTGTAACAAGAACGATATTTAAAAGGAAAGAATCAGCAATTAATATCTCCCACTTTCAGATACAACATGAAAATTTACAACCAATCCTAAAGATTAAAAATTTCAAACAAACTCAACTTGCACAGAGATTAAAGGTTCAAAATATGGGTCTATACAGGTCAATACACATCCAAAGACTCCCAAAGCATCTCCTTCGAACCCCAATATACTGTTATTTTCAAAATGAAAATCGCCATTAGTTTCCTAATTTCTGAAAAACAATATGTGGCGCTTTATAGAACACAGATTTCCATCAACATCCACATAACTATGTGCATCCATTTTGGCCAACAAGTTGGGTTAATTGTAGGCACTACAAAGAGGATATATGTGGCTGAAAGTAAAGAAGTCCAAAACATTATCTGATCATATTGTACTCGACATTCTCTTGTGTTCTAAACTGTTTCTCTACCCTCGTTGAGCCTACGCATGCAGCCCACATGTCATAACATACAACCCACATACAAATTCAAACATTTCTGCCCTTTGCCTTAAAACCTGTTTCTTCACCCATATGATTGTCCCAAGTCCAGCGCTTTTAACCCTCAAACTTGTCCAAGATTAAAATTGACCAACCACTCCAACCACAGCCTTCATTAGAACTCAAATTTAAACCCCAAAAATGTCCACTAAACAACAATTCTATGGTCCACATATCTCTCCCATTTCTGTCCATAAAACAACTTTTGACTTTAACTATCACCCTAATTTAACCCCTTCATCGCATCCCTAAACATACAGTCCATTACCCTAAGAATTTCAGCCATAAACCCATCATAACTTCCTAGAACCTGCCTATCAAAAGAAACTTTCTAAAACCACAACATGGGATCCACCATCAGTAAAAACCACACACATTTTCAACTGGATGCCCCATGAAGGAATCCCATGTATAAGAAATCTCCACCTACTTTTTTATGACATGCCGGAATCCAGAAACTACACGAATGTAACAGTCAATAACAAAAAAAAAATGCGGCAAAATCAAAAGTGTTTAAAAAAAGTCATTGAATGGTCATTTCTTCAACAACTTCCCAAATATTTTGTTCTCTTTTTGTTATGTACAACTTACCCAAAATTCTATAAAGTTAATCAAACCATTTGTTAAGAAAAAAATGAGAAAAGAGAGTTAACACTTCAAAATCTCCAATTGGGCCCCAATATCTCCAGTAACTCCTCAAATTCATAAAATTTCTCAATCTTATCACAATCTTCAACAACTAAACATACAAAACAGAAAAAGCACAGATCACAAAGAATGCATTTCCACACTTCCAAAACCTTCAATTTTTATTTTATTTTACAGAAATCTGCAATTTTGCAACAACTACACAATCATTCCCTAAAGAATTCAAACAAAATTCTCAAGGGGTGGTGTGTATTTCCACCAAGGGGTGGGCCAATCATTCATTGGTCAGTGGGGCCCAAAAAGAATGTGCCACATGGCACGTTGTTATGCACCCCTTAGGGCCAATCATTCATTGGTCAGTGGGCCCAAATGCGTGTGCCACATTTCTCTTTACATTAGAGCTCTACTAATCTTTTAGATGACTTGAAACATATATATGTTGAGTTTAGTTACCCATTGTTCTTGTAATCATTTCAACAAACACAGGATGGGCACAACAAACTTAAATAAAAAACACATGTTGAATCCCCAATCCAGTCTCATCCTATTGCCCAGCTCCTTTACAACAAACAATTTCTATAGTAGACAAACAAATTTTTATAGTAGACAAACAAATTTCTGTCCAAGTCCTTTACAAGTAATACTACTGTAATGTAAACAAACAAATCAAGTTTGTCTACTAATCATACTACTGTAGTGTCACCCAAACATGTTTCTCTACTAACAAAATAATTTTTAAACATGTTAACCTAACCAAAAAAACTTCTTTGGCCCAGAAAAGTTGCTCAAAAAAATGCAACCCAAATGGTCACCAAGGTGAGGAGATCATCCACACAAAAAGTGGCGTACCCACATAGAAGATAAATCAATGGCTAATTTTTGGTGAGGATGATCTCTACGGTGAGGAGATCATCCTCACAAAAATTCAGATCATTCCGATATTCATAGACTGGTTAAGTTGAATAATTATGGTCTATTTTTACCGTGTAACTTGAAAACCACATTCTAGTAGGTGTTAGAAATTTCAGAATGGGCTGACTTTTTGTTAGGGTGATCTATATGGTGAGGAGATCACCCTCACCAAAAATCAGCCATTGATTCATCTTCTATGTGGGTACGACAAAATGGTTGTTAAAAATTGTTGGATGAGATGCAAAAAAATGAAAAATAAGGAAACCCAGATCCGAGAGATCAAGAACAAAGTCTAGGTTTTTGTTACGAGACTCACCTGAGAAGGATACGAAGGAGGATGAGATGCATGGGTCTCTGGTTCTCTGCTTCGACAGCTTCTTAGAAATTAGGGTTCTCATCTCATCAGACCCCTTTTGTTAACAAGGGCAGTTTTGGAATTACAAAATATTGTGGGGGATACGATGGGAAATGAATTTCTCTAAAACAGCTTCCCGCAAAAGCGAAAGCAAAAGCCGTTAAAAATGGCTTTTGCTTTTTACGAATTAAGGACTTTATTTGCTATTTTAAAGTGCTTTTCTATTTTATCCAACGCCAATTTTTTTTATAAGGGCTTAAAAATCGCAAAAGCTGGCTTATTGCGATTTTTAAGCTTACCCAAACGCAGCCTTAGTCTTTGAAATGGCATACTTCGGGTGTTAAATGCTATTTGATGCCCCATTTTTGGTTAACCTGGTGCTGGAGGGTGTTTTGTGTTTTGTTTATCTATCTATTGATTCTATTCATTATTTTATAGCTAGAAATCTCGAAGATGTTTCCTCTGCATCAATGTTAAGCGTTTGTGTTAGAATGTAATGCATGGCAACTAGATTGTTAGATCTAAAATGGTACTATGAAGTCGAACAAAGTCATGCTATGTGTTGGAGTTTGGGTAATGACAGTAACTCTTAGTGGCTTTCTGTGATTGTTTACAAAATTTTCAATAATTCAATTTCTGGAATGCCAATTATGCATGAGTGAAAGCTGTACTTAGTGACAAAATTTGTTCCAAAAGACTAGTAAACCCTCTTATAGATTGATGCTGGCATTTAGACAGAAGTCCCGTTTTGAGTCTCTCCTCTGTAGTTTACTGTTCCATCAGGCACAAAAGAGTTTGTTGCAGGACCTTCTACTCTAGGTGCCGCTCGTGCTTTAGAGTCTTCTCCCCGCTTCCTAAAATAGAGCAAATCTAAACTTGTTTGTATAAGACACGTCTCTGCTCCCGCATCCAATCTCGCTTCATGCAACCAAGGAGCTTGCCAACATGCTCTGCTGGGATGATTGTCAGTTACACAATTTCTAGTTAATAACCTTCTGTATTTGCTTCCTCATAGTCATGGCTTTTGAAGGTTTTGGGATTTGACTTGTCCAGGCCGAGAACGAGTTGACTTAGACGAGGCAACCCGGTCTCAAGACTGGCTCGCCCAAGACAGTGAAAATAAAGAAGAGGTCCCAGGCAAGTCAGTCCCCCTGGATCATGTCTCGCTCCTGGCCGAGACCTAAAACCATGCTCATAGTGGAACTTACATGCATTGGGCAGATTGTTCTATGACAATCCTTTTTTGTGCGGAAAAAATGGAAAGAAGGAAAGATAGTTCCCTGGACTTGAACGGTTCTCATGACCGCATTTATGGACACATCGTAGGCAATCCTTCAATAGAAATGTAGTGCCTGCCTACTCGTTATGTGCAACATAGACAATGAAGTCTTATTAAAAAGTATAAAATAGGCAATGAAGAGCCTAGTCTTCCACATGGGCTGTGCATACAGTTCCTCATGATCCTTTGCAACATCTCACATGACCATTGCCGTGTCTGAAATAACTCTTAAAGTGACTTGCCTGGTCGTTTTGACCACCACACATTATGAGTTACATTTGCAGTAATTGATAGTTGAATTGGAATGGTTTTCAATTCATACAACTCTTAAGTATTCCTTGTTTATAACATTATCTGCATGTCTGCCTCTGTATTTTCTGGGATATCCAGCAGAGCAATTACTTCGCAGTGATTTTATTTATTTTAATTTATCAATGTGGTGCTATGGTCTTTGTTAATCATTCGAATATTCAAGTTCACAGTGTATACATGTTGGCTGATTATTTTTATACTTAGTTTCTGCTGATTCTTTTTCTTATTGTGCACGTATGGACTTTGGAATCTTTGGTTCAAGCTCCCCATGGTGGGAATTGCCTGGGGATCTAATCTTTAGACATTCTAACTTCATGTTATTTTGCTTCACACTAATCCTTTCTAATCTCTTTAACTCTTCGTTCTGGATTCACCTTGAGTAGTCTCTGCTAAAATACAAAGTTTTGCATTGTTTTTCATTGTTCAGATTGATTTCTTATGAGTGGTTTTGCAATCACGGACTTCATTCTTCCTTGGGCATTCCTTTTTACAGATAAAGTTCAGCGAGTTCGTTGCAAGACATATTGGGGAGATGGAAGGTGTCTTACTTGAAGCTGAGACTGGAGATTACCTTGGGAAGCACCGGGGCTTTTGGTTCTACACAATTGGTCAGCGCCAAGGTCTACGCCTTCCTGGAGGACCCTGGTATGTCTCTCTCTCCATTTATTTCGTACCATTTTGAATGCAAAGGCTGGTATAGTCATTTTATTAATTAGCGCACTGTCATTTTAATCAATCAATTCATGTTTATACATTTGAACGCCCATGAAAATGATATGCATCTCTTCTGTAGGTATGTTGTCGAAAAGGATGTTCAAAACAATGTTGTTTTTGTATCAAGAAACTACTTCTCCTTGGATAAAAGAAGGCGCAGATTCCGTGTTGGATCCCTAAAATGGCTTAACGGGTTACCTCCAGATCAGGCCGATCAGCTCCAGTGTAAGGTAGGAAACAACATTTTACCTCCCTCCCCTCCCCAACCGTAGGTACTCTATTCCATGCAAGTACCCGATGAATAACAACCAGCCAATCATGTGGATGGTTGGGATAATTAAACTAAATGATTTTTTTCCTAGGATTAGATGGGAAGTCCAAATCCACTGCATGCTAATCACGTCTTGAATTTTCATTGACCAGTATAGTCTATGATACCACTATCATCATAATAATCCTTACCCAAAGCAACAATGGATCAGGACAAAATTTAACAACTGCTGCCAACCTGACAACCCTCTTCCTTAATCTGGGCTTGCGACCAGCGATGCAGTGTAAAGGCACAACAATTGCAGAGTTGTCTATAATACCCATACTATAAATTACCTGAAAGAAACTGAGTGGAATATCTGCATATTGGGGAATTTTTTTTTCTTGTCGCCCCACACAAATGCAATGACTTCTGATTGCTGAGAACTAATGAGTCAAACATTCTCAGGTCGACATGGCCCAGGCTTTTACAGTTGCAGCTTAACAATGGAACTGGGTGAAGATGGCCAGGGGGATGCTGCTGTTGTCAATATATCCGAAGATGATCAGGGCTTGGCTGCCGGGCAGTTTGCTGCTTTCTACAGGGGAAAGACCTGCTTAGGTTCCGGCGTGATTTTGGAATCTTGGGATGACCAGGTCTTCCCTGTTTCCGCAAAGGCTCTGGAAATTGCAAAAATGGAAGATAAATCAAAACTCGGGCAACCAGTTAAGATAAAGGTAAAACCAGAGTCTTCTCCGAAGAATTCTGAGTTTAAAGACAAAGTTGAAATGCAGCGAAAATCTGTAAACCCCCAACTCATTGCCACTAATGTAACTGATACACCCAATCAGGCATCCCGAGGTGTGTGCTCCAGTTTCCCAGTGATTTGGTTGCAGAAACTTAGAGAGAAATGGTCACAGATATTCTAGTTTTCTTCACTCCTGATCGTATTTTGTTAGAATTTGTTCACTTCTTTTTCTTCTTCGGACCTTTAGGTTCATGGTGCGGGGAGGGAGACATCATCATTGGTGATCCGTACTATAAGTGGGCCACATCCAATTGAGGGATCTTTCCCTATCTAGACTCTATCCAGACTCTAGAGCTATAACTAGGATGGGAGGTTAATAGTCCATGTGAAAGATCATACTATCTGATGGTTCGAAGTATTCAACAGGTCTGGTTTTGGGGCTGCAATCCACCACTTGATCAGTATCGACAGGGGAGTTGGTCAGCCACATGTACTTTCTCCGTATAAATACACAACGATGGTGGACATTGGATCCCTCACATATTTTCTCGAGGAATATTACTGAAATTATAGAAAAAAACTGGAAAATTGCTTTGAAAATTTAAAAAAAAAAGTATAATAAACATGAAAAATATGATTATTAACTTATCGAATTACAATAAATAATTATTTGAAGTAAGAAAATCAAGATCAAATTGCTTTTCACATGATTATAACCATCTTATTTGTTAAATTTTTATTTTTTAATTATCATACCTAAACTTATTTTATTAGAGTTCATATATACTAAATAGGGATTATGTGGTCTTGGAATGAGAAAATAATTTATAGGGATGGCCAATGGCCAATAGAATGTTTTTTTTTTTTTGTAAACCATCCATGCATTCATTCATTCAAAGAGAAACACTCCCTGCATCTTTCTTGCATAAAACAGCAAGCCAAGGAGGGGGTGTTGTCCAAACAAAGGAAGTGGACCAGTTACTAGCCATAGCAGCTAAAGAGTCAGCAGCAACATTACAATCTCTATGAAAAAAGGAAAAAGAGTGTTCCATCAAAAGATGAGCAAAAGCAAAAATATCTACGCCGATAGCACTAGAATGCCACCCCAAAAAGGAACTGTTGCACATCAGATGATGTACCAAAATTTGCGCATCAGATTCAATAACCAGTCGACGTGTTCCGATCCGTAGAGCCTCCTAATACCCCATCTTAAGGCTTTAGCTTCTGCTTCTTCCGTTGAGTGGGCATGATCTGGGCATCCCCATGCCAAAATAACCTTGTTAGATGAATCTCTTAACAAGAAACCCAGACCAGCCTGCTTCGAGTTAGAATTCCAAGCTGCATATGAGTTCATCTTAACCCATCCCATGGGAGGTGGAATCCACTTTGGCACCAACTCAGCTAGATCTCTGTAGGAAGAAAGATTGATGAAGGATGCAATATTGCTAAGAACCCCCAATGGATTGTTTCTAGAGCTTGAAAATATCCATTCATTCCGATATAGCCAGAGACGCCATAAAAGAACACAACAGTAAGTTGAAAAGAACTTTTCTGATTCAACCTTACTAAAACTCTGCTGTAACAAATGGAATAGCCATTTGTGGGCTTCATAAGCTGTAAAAGATGTGGTCCTAATTGAAAAAGGTGAAGCAAACCACACTTTAGCTGAATCAGGGCAGAATAAAAGGGCATGTAAAGAATCTTCAATAGGATGTGAACATTTGGGGCAGCTGGAATTAAAATCTGGTATTCTGGAATGTAAGAGGGCTTTAGTGGGAAGGATACCCCTGATGAGTTTCCATATAAAAAGTTGACAGCGGAAAGGAACTTGTAACTTCCAAATGGCTATCCAATGGTTGAAGGTTGGAATAGGAGATGGGTTAGGTAGATCAAAGGGGGAATTAAGAGATATAAAAGCTGATCGTGTAGAAAATTTACAATGATTATCCAAATTCCATAACCATCTATCGGTAAAGGAATGTTCACTGAGATTTAACTCCAACATAGCAGTGGTTTCTTGAGGTGGGAATAACTCATGGATCAGAGACAGATTCCAAGATCGATCAGGCTGTATGAGATCTTCTACCAACTGTATTTGGCAATCAGGAGGTCGTGTAGGATTGTACAAGTGGTCTGGTTTACTGAATATCCAAGGGTCTGTCCAAATATTAGTATGATGACCATCACCAATGAGCTTCACAAATCTGTTCTTGAAGGTATCTTTGGCCTTAATCAAACTACGCCATGTCCATGGATCTCCAGGATTAACACTGGCTTCAAGAATAGAGCTCTTAGGGAAGTGTTTGCCTTTAAGGGTTTGAGCTAGCTATGAATTAGGATCAAGCAGAGATTTCCATATGCTTTTAGCCAAGAGAGCTAAATTAGCATCAAAGAATTTACGAAAACCAAGACCTCCTATTTCCTTAGGAGTGCAGATAGAATCCCAATTGACTAGATGAAGAGATTTTTTTTTTTTTACTATCCCCATTCCACCAAAATTGGTTAACCAAGGAGTCCAAGGAAGAACAAAGAGATTTAGGGAAAAGAAAGGAAGACATGAGATAAACCGGAATAGCAGTTGCAACTGCTTTAATAAGGGTGGTTTTACCAGCCACATAGAGTACGGGCTTTCCACCCAGAAATGGCAGATATGATTTTATCGAAGGAAAATTCGAAAGCTTGAACTTTAGATTTCCCAATGAATAAGGGGGTACCCAAATACTTTTCTGAAAGTTTCAGGTTTTTGATATTGAGAATAAAAGATATAGCTTTCTTTTGACGTCTATGAAGGTCATTGCTGAAAAGGATACCAGACTTATCAAAGTTAATTTGTTGACCAGAGCCATTGCAAAAATCTGAAAGCAAATCTTTTAAAATTCTAGCTTCAACTAAATTTGCTCTACAGAAAATAAAGTAATCATCAGCAAAGAAAAGATGGGATATAGGAGGGCAACCTTTAGCAATACAAATATCATGAAGACGATTCTGATGTGCTTCTCTATCAAGAAGATTGGAAAGGACTTCAGTGCATATAATGAAAAGAAAAGGAGACAAGGGATCTCCTTGTCTCAACCCCCTAGAAGAATGAAAGAAACCCGATGGAGAGCCGTTAAGCATGATAGAAAAAGAGGGAGTGGATATACACTGAAAAATCCAATTAACCCAAGTATCGCAAAATCCCAAGGCCTTCATAGTATTAGTCACAAATGACCATTCGATACAGGCATAAGCCTTGGCCATATCAAGTTTAATAGCCACAAGACCTTGTTTACCCTTTCTTTTTTAAATGAATAATCTCTTGGGCTAAAATCGTATTATCCGAAATATGACGACCGGAAATAAAGGCCGCTCGATTTGGAGAAACTAGCTTTCCTATGATTCCTTTCAATCTAGATGTGAGGATTTTAGAAATGATCTTATAGACCACGTTACAAAGGCTGATGGGTCTAAATTGGGAAATAGATTCAGGGACTTGAGTTTTAGGAATCAAGGCTATATTGGTATGATTTAAGGATCTGAGCGAACAACCTGATTTGAAGAATTCAGAAACCATTAAGAAAAGATCATTCTTGACATAATCCCAAATTTTTTGGAAAAAAAGACCTGTAAACCCATCAGGTCCTGGGGCTTTATGTGCCCCAATACTAAAGTTGCTTCTTTTACTTCCTCAAAAGATGGTAGGGATATCAGGAAAGTATTATCTTCATCGGTAACTCAAAGTTGAACAACACTGGAAATGAGGATAGAATTAACAGGATTAGAAGAAGTGAACAAATTTGAATAGTAGTCCAAAAAGGCTTTGCCAATAGATTCTCTCTTATGTTGCCATTGACCTTCTGCATCCCTAATGCAATCAATCTTGTTTTTTCTTCTGTTGATGATGGTAGAAAGATGGAAAAATTTTGTGTTCCGATCACCCTCTTTGAGCCAGATCTCTCTAGATTTGTCTCTCCATAAAGACTCCCCTTGAATAAGAGCTAGATCTAATTGTTTGAGGGTATCTTTTTCAGCATTCAGGTTATGAGAGGAGGGTGGTTGAGATTGAAAAATGGAGATACGGTCTTTGAGCTCTCTGACTTTATCATGGATATTACCCAAACGAAATTTGTTCCACTTCTTTAACTCCAACTTAGTTTTTTTGATCTTTCTAATAACCTCAGGAATAGGAGGCACTAGAGCAGGGGTTAACCAAGTATCATGAACAATGTTCTGACATTCTTCTTCAGTAACCCAGAATGGTAGGAAATGAAAGGGTTTCAGAATTTTGAGAGGTTCAGGATTTGATTCAATCAAAATAGGACAGTGATCTGATCCATAAGAAATAAGATGCTTCACCATGGTGTCAGGAAACAGTTGTCTCCACTCCAAATTAGCAATGGCTTTGTCTAGTAGAATTCTGACATTTGCTAAGCGATGCCTTTTATTGGACCAGGTATAAGGGGAACTCGAGAACCCAAGATCAGTAAAATCAAATTCTTCCATGAAGTTAAAATGGGCCTGATTAAGATGTTTTTGGTGAGAAGAACAACTGGATTTTTCCTAATAAGAAGAGATATCATTAAAATCCCCCGCAATCATCCACGGAGAGGATTTATTAAGACCAAAAGCAGCCAAATCTCTCCAAAGAATCTGGCGGTGGTTTGTTCTGGGGTCACCAAATATGAGAGAGAGGGTCCAAGGAGATGAAATAGGCTTAGATAAAACCCGAAAATGAAGACCTGCACTATTCTGAAAAATTGGTTCCATGATGATACCATTTTTCCAGGCAACCCAAAGGCCACCACTCCAGCCTTCAGCAGGATGAATACAGTGGTTAGGATAGCCAATGTTCTGAATAAGTCTTAGACTTTTCTCAAGACTAGACTTAGTTTCAGATATAAAGATACAATTAGGATCGAAATCCCTGATGTGGGTTTTGAGAGCCCTGGCTGTCATGGGTTTCCCACTCCCATGACAGTTCCAGGCAAGGATCAACATATAAAACTCGGGGGCGGATAAGGGCCCGCCACCCCGTGCCCTTTTATTGGGTAAGGTTGCATTCTCAGACACTAGTAAATTAGAATCAGAGAAGATTGTGGGTCGTACCTTATTTTGATCATGATCCAAAGTGTTGCAATCATATTCATCCATGCTCAATCGTTTTTTGGATGTAGAGGTTGGGATTGAAGAGCACTGGTCCATTTGTTCGATCATAACCCCACTCTCAACTGGTTTGGCTAGGGAAAGTGTAAGGGGTTTGGGTTGAGAAGGTGGTTTTATATGGCCAGGTTTATCTGTAAGAGCAGACAGATTCTTATCAAGAGGAAAATCCACCGATGATTCAGAATCAGGGGATGTAGGGATCAGATTAGCTGTAGTGGTATGATCAGATTCAGGGCTAAGGTTGAACCAACCAGCAGCAGCAACTACTTTAGGAGGAATAGTAAGCTGGTCCGTAAGATGCTCAGGACCCACTTTAAACTCCCAAGAGACTCAGTTTCCAGAGATCTACATATTCAGTTTGGAATCAGGGCGAGGGGAAACATCTTCCTTAGGTGGAGCCATAACTGACTGAGTGGTAGGGCAGTGTTCTTTGGAAGGGTAAGAACTCTTATGAGGATATAACTCGACCAAACTAGGGTTATATTCGTCCTTTCAACAGGACTGTTAGGATGTGGTTGGGAGGATGGACTCCCATGGACATCTGAAGCAGATTTCCCGCCAGAAAAGCCTAAACGAAACCGCCACTAATTCTTCGACTCTGGTATCCGCCCTAAGCCAAGGGCCAAATTTTTTGGCTTTTGGATCCTTCCAATGCTTGGTTGTATCAGAGAAAATTTGATTTACAGGTAATTCCTTCAATGGCTCGACCTTGCAAGTGCGATCCCAGTGTCCCATAATTCCGCAGTTGAAACAGACTTTTGGAAGTTTTTCATACCTAAAATCAACCCAAATGAGTAAATCTTGAATAAGAACCCAAGCTCCTGGAATCAGCACCTTCCGGATATCCAATAAGACTTTGAATCGCAGAAACTTATACTTGGGAGCATCATCCAGTTTGAAATCTATAGAGATGATCGGCCCAATATCCTTACCCTAGATCTGTAGCTAAATCAGAGCTGAAACTTTCTGGTGGTAAACCATGAGCTTGAATCCAAAAAGGACTCAGATGAAAGGACATCTCAGAGATTGGTATAATCTCTACCCTTTTGATTACTATAAGTAGATTCCCCATAATCAACCAAGGGCCTTTATCAATGACCCAATTTTGATGTTCTGCCTGAGAGAAAAGGAAACCAAAATGATTGGAACCCAGATCTATGAGTTGAAATTTTCTAGATCTATCCCAAGCTGCAATAGCACATCTTTCAATTCTGCCTAGATCCAAAAGAAAATCTGAAAAAATCTTCCCGATTAGGGCAAATTTCCAATTCATCAAGCCATGGTGCATGGATGCATTGCTGGATCTGATGACAGCTCCTTCCCGGCACGACATCGTCATCTTTGCCCTAAGATTGCTGCTGAGTTCCTCAATATTATTTGGATCTGAAGTATCATCTTCGGGATCCATGGAATGAAGGTTTCGAATCGAGAAGAAAAAAAAATAGGAGCAAGAAGATGGTAGTAAAAGGGGAAAAAGAAAGAGAGATGAAAATATTGATAGGAAATGAACAAGGGTTAAGATTACTAACCACGGCAAGAACAGGGAACAAAAAATCGAGGAACGGAGCAGAAAACCAAAAACGGAGCAGCACCAAGATATTGGTTCCGATTTGTGGCTGACAACACTATTATGGCCAATAAAATGTTGACGCATTATTAACTTTTTTTTTTTTTTACGTTTCTACATTTTTAAAGGGTCGTGATGTAACAAGGTATACCTGAGATCTTTTCATTTGCGGAAGCGGCATTTTTGGTAGTCGCCACTGCCATTGGGCCCACTGACTGCATGGATGTTTAGCCCACCCTTTAATAGACATTCATACGAAAAATCAGCTTGTTTGATGATTTTTTGCCGTTATTTTAGTACTCAAAAAATGGTTGTATTCAACGGCTATAAGAACGTCTTAAATGGTGCCAAAAAGTGTTAAAATCTAATGGTTATATATTACCAATCAAGGTGATTTTTGGTATGTGTATCCACCAAGGGGTGGGATAAACATCCAAGCGGTCAGTGGGCCCAGATGGCAGAGGTGAATACCAAAAATGCCGCTTCCGCAAATGAACAGTTTCAGGCATACCTTGTTACATCTTTTTCCTTTTTAAATAGGTAAGAGTAAATGGTTGATTGGAAGGAAGGAAACCTTTTCTACCTGTAACCCTATTAAAAAAGATGTGACAAATGATTGTGTCAACATTTCATTGGTCTTTTCTAAAGCTTTTAACAGAGTCTCCTATTAAATAAGGAAAAAGATGTAACAAGGTATGCCTGAAACTGTTCATTTGCGGAAGCGGCATTTTTGGTAGTCACCGCTGCCATCTGGGCCCACTGACCGCTTGGATGTTTATCTCACCCCTTGGTGGATATACATACCAAAAATCACCTTGATTGGTAATCTATAACTATTAGATTTTAACACTTTTTAGCACCATTTAAGGCATTCTTATAGCCGTTGAATACAACCATCTTTTCACTACTAAAACCAACCGCTAAAACTCATTAAACAAGCTGATTTTTTTTATGAATGTCTATTAAAGGGTGGGCTAAACATCCATGCGGTCAGTGGGCCCAGATGGCAGTGGTGACTACCAAAAATGCCGCTTCCGCAAATGAAAAGATCTCAGGTATACCTTGTTATATCACGACCCTTAAATAAACACTGATCACAATATGAAAAAACAAGGTTTCAAAATCTCTCTCTCTCCAATGATGGTGGAACCTTGGGGTCGGTACAAAACCCGGAAAACACCCGTTAAACCATTGCGTCTAAAGACCACAAGGCATCATCCTTTCTACGTCTTTTAGGGGTTCCTCACCCATAGACTACCACTCATTATTGCTTCCACAACATGATTCTAAAGAGGTTTGGGGCCTTTCACCCTAAGACACCAAGTCCTCCTTGCTTGATTATTTAGGGACTTCAACCTATGTCGTAAGGTAATAGAAATGTGCATTCTAAGGTTCTTTAGAAGTCTCAAGATTTCACCAACAATCCCATAAGCACAATTATATAATTCTAGAAATTAAACATGATTTTTTTTTTCAAAAATTAAATTGTGCAACGATAGATCGCAATTATGATAAAAGAATCAAGATGGAGAAGACAAAGCAATATACTTGAAAGCATTGTAGAACAACTCAAATAAAATCCATGAAAACAATACCTAAAGTTAAAAAGAGAGAATGTGTGTTAGAGAGAACGATTCTCTCCCTGATCTTGTGGATAAGACTTAGTCAAAGCTTATCTTTCTTGATGTAATCTATTGTAAACTTCAATCCGTATCTTGTGTAACCACTAGACTTTTTGACTATTTAATGAAAAGACCCCATACTACAAGGTAGCGTGGGATATACACTACTTTACTAAAGTTAAATTGGTATCAGAGCCACTAACATACGTCTCTTTCTTTTGATTTTTTCTTTCTTTTCCTTTCCATGGCTGCGAACACTTCCAACTCCTCTTCTGTCCCATCCTTTTTCTCTTCCAAAATTACTCATTTTCTCAATGGGAAGCTGGATCAAACAAATTACATCCTTTGGTGCTCGCAATTTCTTCCGCTTTAACGGCTTCACAATCTTGAAGGCTTCATCAATGGCTCTTCACATGCCCCAAACATTATCTCGATGAGAAGAAAACCTCAGTCAATACAGCTTATGTTTCTTGGTAGAAACAAGACCAGATGCTCCTTAGTTGGATCATCTCCTCTCTCACTTAATGTGTTTTGGCACATGTCGTTGGCCTTCTCACTTCATTTGCGGTTTGGAGCACGCTTAAAAAGGTTTTTGCATCCCCATCTCGGGCGCGAGTGCAGCAACTGAAGTATCAACTTTTTACCACCAAGAAGGGCTTTCCCTCTATCACTGAGTATATTCAAAAAATCAAAACCATAGCTGACAATCTTGTTGTTGTAGCAAGACAGGTTGGTGATTTAGACCTTGTCTCTAATCTCCTCAGTGGATTACACTCCGAGTATGGCTCCTTTATCACCTTTGTCAATACTCGGGTAGATCCCATGTGTCTTGAGGAACTCATCGGCCACATGTTAAGCCATGAGGTTTATCTACTTGCTGTCCACTCATTTGATATTGAGACACTTTCACCTGTTGCGAATGTTGTTGTCAAGGGCACGTCCTACAATATGTCTGCATCCACCAATACTCATCGGGGGTCGCCACAACCGTGGTTATCATGGTAGTTATCGTGGCCGTCGCACTTACCACTATGGCTCGAGTTCTTCAGATGCTCATGCTCCACGCAACTCCTACCAAATATGCAACCGATTTGGCA
This sequence comes from Euptelea pleiosperma, assembly GCA_035048495.1. NCBI lineage: Eukaryota > Viridiplantae > Streptophyta > Magnoliopsida > Ranunculales > Eupteleaceae > Euptelea > Euptelea pleiosperma. The sequence continues at coordinate 20,835,187 of CM068544.1, read as the reverse complement.
TTCACTACTATCTTGTCACTCTCATTTCAATAGTGCATACCAAGGTGACTCGCCATCTCCATCAGCTTATTTTGCTGCTCTTACTTCCCCTTTTGACCCCAACTAGTATCTTGACTCTGGAGCTACTCATCACCTCACCGCTGACATGGCCAACTTGTCCACTCAATCTGCTTATAATGGATCCGATCAAATTCGTATGGGCAATGGTGTAGGTTTGCATATTCAGTCTACTGGCTCTTCTCTCTTACGCACCCCTTATACAAGTTTCTCTTTGCATAATATGTTGTTGGTTCCTCACATCACCAAAAACTTGTTGTCAGTGAGTAAATTCACCAACGATAATAATGTTATATTTGAATTTCATCCCTCTGACTGTTATGTGAAGGATTTGGACACTCAAATTCTTCTATGGAGCACCACTAAAGATGGTCTTTATTTCCTCCCGGCTAATTGTGTCTCTGGTAAAAGCAATGTTGTAGCCCCGCCTCAAGTCTTGATCGATGAAAGAGTTTCTGCTAATGTATGGCATGAACGCTTAGGCCATCCCTCTAAACAAACTGTGGAGTTTCTTCTCTCAAATAAGGCCCTCAGCTTCTGTGAAGCATGTCCACTGGGCAAGAGTCGTAGGCTTCCTTTTCCTTGTCTTCATCTTCTTGCAATGCTCCCATAGAGTTTGTTCACTCAGACATCTGGGGACCTTCCCTGTGATCGGCTCTTTTGGACATCGTTATTATATTCATTTTATAGATCATTTTATCCGCTATGTCTGGATCTATCCGATTTCCCTCAAGTCTGAAGCATTGTCTACTTTCATTAAATTTAAATCTCATGTTGAAATTTTCTTTGGTTGCAAGATTAAGCAACTTCAAATAGATGATGGTGGTGAATACAAAATCTTTCGATCCTTTCTTGCTCACAATCGGATAACCCACCGCTTCTCTTGCCCACACATTCATGAGCAAAATGGTACTGCTGAGCGAAAGCACCGCCATATAGTTGAGATGGTACTCACACTCATGGCCAAGGCTTCCGTTTTCTCTATATATTGGGTTGAGGCTTTCCATATAGCCGCATATCTGATTAATCGCCTTCCATCAATTAACTCGGGGAACATATCACCACATGAGATTCCATTTGGCTGTGCTCTAGATTTCACTTTTCTTCGGGTGTTTGGGTGCGTTGTTATCCACACCTTAGGCCATATAACTCAAACAAGTTGCAATTTCGATCAGTCAAGAGTGTGTTCATGGGCTATTCAGGACATCACAAGGACTATGCTTGCCTTCATATCCCCTTTGGCTGTGTTTATGTATCTCACAATGTAATATTTGATGAGCATACATATCCTTTTGCTGAATATCGATCACCATCAGTGTGTCCCATTAGCACAGTTCATACTATTATTGGTCCTCTCACAGTATAATGGCCTTCTTCCTAGGTCACTTCTTAGGGGGTGCCTCTACTGTCTCCACCTACCTTTCATCCCTTGCCACCTCCCCATAACCCTTCGCAAAGCTCTTTATCCAATCCAATCGCACCACCACTTTCACCTTCTCTAGTTGTCTCTCCATCCACTTCACCTAGCTAATATTGCATGTTTCTTCCCATCCTCCGGTCCCACCAGTCCCTCTCATCCCCCATGCACCTCATAACTCTCATACTATGATAACCCGCACCAAAGATAATACCAGAAAACCCAAAGTTCTCATATCGACCAAACATCCCTTCCCCATGGTCTTGTTGCAGATATATCTTTTCAAGATCTTTCTTTCTCTCAAGCCAACAAGGATGCTCGTTGGAGACAAGCGATGACTGATGAAATTAATGCTCTTCTCCATCATGATACGTGGACCTTGGTACCCAATCCATCTCATATGAATCTTATTGGGTGCAAGTGGGTTTTTCGGGTAAAGCAAAAGGCCGACAGTTATTTAGACCGGTTCGAAGCATGCCTTGTTGCCAAAGGCTTCCATCAACAATCGGGTATTGATTATGCTGAAACTTTCAGACCAGTGATAAATCCCACCACCATCCGTATTGTCTATAGCTTGGTTGTGTCCTTTGGTTGGACTACTCATCAATTGGATGTATATAATGCGGTCCTTCATGGGTTTTTGATTAATGACGTCTACATTGCTCAACCTCCAAGTTTTCTTATCCGAAATATCATCATCGTGTATGTAAGCTTCAACGGGGTATTTATGGGCTCAAACAGGCTCCGTGGACCTGGTATTCACGTCTCAGCACTACCTTCTCTCTTTGGGCTTTACCTCTTCTCGTGATGACTCTTATTTGTTTATCGAGCGTGCTGATTCACAAGTTATTCTTGTCTTGATCTATGCAGATGACATCATCATCACTAGTAATCATGATTCTGCTCTATCTAATCTCATTACTTAGTTAGGTACGGAATTTGCATTAAAACACGTTGGCACCCTACATTATTCTCTTAGCATTGAAGCAAACTGATCTCTTGCTAGTTTGATTTTAGCTCAAAGGAAATACATCAGAGATCTCTTGCTCAAGACGCACATGGATGGGGCCAAGCCAACCCACACGCCAATGGCTTCAACCTCAAAATTGTCTCAGTTTAACAACACATCTATTCCAGTCACTTTGGTTTATAGAAGAACAGTTGGAGCTCTCTAGTATTTGACCTTGACAAGACCTGATATTTGCTCCTCTATTAACAAAGTTGCTCAGTTTATGCAATGCTCACCAAATAACATTGGACTACTGTTAAACAAATTTTGCGAAACTATAGACTATGGGCTTTTCCTATCATCTCGGTCCTCCAACCAACTTAATGCCTTCACGGATGCCGATTGGGCTAGGTGCCCCGATGACCGCAAGTCTACAAGTAGTTACTGTGTGTATCTTGGAAACAATCTTCTTTCCTGGAGTTCTAAGAAACAAGTCGTCGTTGCACAGTCCAGTACTGAGTAAGAATACAAAGGCATTGTTAATGTCGCGATTCAACTAATTTGGTCCTATCTCTATTATGCAAACTTGGCTATCTTCATTCCCAACCACCAGTTATCTGGTGCGACAATCTTGGTGCAATAGATTTGTCCGTAAATCCCGTCTTCCATGCCCACACCAAGCATGTGGAGATAGATTTCCACTTTGTTTGTGACTGCACCGCAGAGAAACTCCTCGATGTTTGGTTTATCTCTACACTAGCTTAGCTTGCAGATATTTTTACTAAATCATTATCCCATCAACGTTTTAACCTTCTTCGGGACAAGCTTAGTATCCCTAACAGTCAGTTATGCTTGCGAGGGCGTGTTAGAGAGAACGATTCTCTCCCTAATCTTGTGGATAAGACTTAATCAAAGCTTATCTTTCTGATTTATTATGTTCTAAACTTCAAATCTATATCTTGTGTAACCAACACTCGACTTTAGATCCGTATTTTGTATAACCACTAGCCTTCAGATCCATATCTTGTGTAACCAAGAGACTTTTTGACTATTTAATGAAGAGACCCCATATCACAAGGTAGTGTGGGATATACACTACTTCAGTAAAGTTAATTATATGAACCTACCTCCAAAAATCCTCCAAGCTTTCAATGGAGCTTCATCTACTTCTCATCTTTCTCATTTTATTTTTCTATTGGCTCTCTCTCAAAGAGGGTTGGGATCTCTCTCTTCTAATGGGTGAGATGTAGATTTGTTTTAAGCTTTTTTAGAGAAGCTACAAGGGGCGATGATTTTGACTTATGGGAGTGTTCATCTCTCACTCGGGGTTTATATTGGTGGTAGGGAAAGTCTCTCTCTCTCTCTCTCTCTAGCCAATGATTTCCAATGGGAGGTTTAGGATAAGTTAAGGGGCAAAGACTAGGGACACCACCATCACCAATTCATCTACTCCAACGGCCCACACCACCACCCCACCCCATCCCACCATCCTCTCTCTCTCTCTCATTTCCACTGCACAACCATCACCTCCACCCCTTGCCATATCTCTCTCTCTCTATCAATGTGAACTAAATTGGAGAAAAAAAATTCCAACTTGTCCGTGTTGACAGTTTATAACCGATATGACAAAGGCCATGTCAGCTCTGAACTACTAGCATAGCCAAGGTCATGTCGGCAAGGCTGCCAACACCACCCAGTCTATGAAGGCAGTTCAGAACCGACAAGGCAATTTTTTTTGGAAAACAAAATTAAAAGAAAACTCCAACATGTCCATGTTGACAGTCCAAATTCGATATGACAAAGGCCATGTCAGCTCTGAACTGTCGGCATAGCCTAGGTCATGTTGGCAAGGTCTGCCAACACCACCCAGTCCATGCCGACAGTTCAGAACCAATAATGTAATTTTTTTTGGAAAATGCCTCTCTTTCTTCTTCGCCGCATGATCATCACCTTTAGGGGTGGAGGTGATGGCCGTGTGGTGGAGAGAGAGATGACGATTGGAAAAGTCGAAGTGGGTGCCCAAAAGGGAGGGGGCTTTTGTCAAAGAAAAGGAAAGGGGAGGGAAAGTGTATTCCCAGCTTAACTACGTGGGTGCTCGACGACTTTCATTTTTGGTAAGAAAGACAATGGTATAGTATATCAAACTTATGTACAGGCCTAGGTGGTGTACGTGAATTATTTTTTGATCCATGCATTCGGGCTGCACCTAAAATGCCATGTGGCATACTGAAAGTAAGGTTTTTCCATGTCGTCAATTCGAAAACCCTAATTCAACAATATTTGTAGAATCCGATTATAAGCCTGTAAAATATAGACTTGTATAGCAGTTTGTGTCGGATGTCGATACGCACTCGGATGCGTTAGTGTAATAAGGAATTAAAACTAACAAATAATATACAGAGAAAAATGAGAATGGTGAGTCGATTTAAAATATCTTTGAAATGAGATCCAGAGAACACTAAACTAACCAAAATCAAATTGCATTAATCAAAGTATTGTTTACATGAACTAAAATTTGCAGAAATAAAGAAAGCAAATAAATTTATTCTAAAAAGCATGTATGAAAGCATGTAAAGGGTTGAGAGAAGAATGGATAAGAGAAAGAAACATTCATTGAAATCTCGGAGCTAAAGGCGCTACCGATCAAGAAGATGATCGTCCAAGATTTTGATGAATGCTTCAATCAAGAGAAGGGTTTTGACAGAGAAGCATCCCATGATCTTTGGAGCTAAGGAGCTACCGATCAAGAAGAGGATCGTCCAAATTTCATGGAATTCCGCCCAATCATGAGAACATGAGAGAGAAAGAAGAAATTCACATCATAGCTTACCGACCGACAAGGTAGATGTAAATTGGCCTATAATGAAATGATGATGTGCCCTGAGAATCTCACATTTTGTACTTACCGAAAGGAGTTGCCCAAGTGAAGAGGCAATCGGCCTGAGGAATCTAGAGAGATAAAACCTGAATCCTAGAGAGAGAACATGTTTTTAGAGAGAGAACTTAGCACTAGAGAGAGAAAGCAAGATAAAAGTTTAGAGAGAGAAAGTGAGGAGATGAGAGAGATCTAGAGAGAGAAAATAAAAAACTTAGAGAGAAAAAGAGGATAGAGAGAAAAAGAGGAGAGAGAAGGGGTTCTAGAGAGAGAAAGTACCTTGAACACTTACCAGAGAATCGGGATCGGCCAATAAGCATTGAGATTCGGCCATGGTTGGCATGGTGCATGAAGTCGACCATGGGTTGCATGTGATGATGAAACAGTGGCTATCCAAGGAAGGTTGGAGATGTTAGTGCCATGAGGGCATGCAGCAAAGTACGCACAAGGAGGAGATCACATGAAGCGGTCCGTTGAGGCGTTGATCCAAGGCATCAAAGATGAGACACTTACCGGAGTTTCCAGCTTGCTGGAAGAGGTGGAGCTAGATGTGTAGGTTGAAGAGAGCAAGCACTGTCCAGCAATGAAAAAAATATGTCCACGATGGTGGAGGAGAATATCGTGTGGTGGCTGGAGTGGATCGTGTGGTGAAAATGAACCAGGGAATGAGCACGGTCTCAAGGGGAGAAGGTGTGTGGACTAGCAGGTTGCTATGGAGCCCGATGAGAAAGGAGATCATGTCGGCCTTAATGGAGATTGCCGGAGTTGCAGACCTGCAACTCCGGTCAGTGGAGGAATAAGATCATGATGACGGTGGTGGTTGAGAGTTGCAGGTGCATCAACGTTGCTGACGTTTACACCTACACATGGGCAGCGTTGAAAGCCGAGCTTTCGGAGGAGAAAAACTTGGTGGTGGTCCGCTGTTGGTGTGGGAGGGTCATGGTGGTGTTGCAAAGAGAGGTGTTGCAAGTGCTAACGGTGGTTGTTGCACTTACAGGTGGACGGTCAGGATGTGGTGTGGGAAGGTGGAGAAGATAAAGGGTGTGGTTCCAACGGTGAGGAACAGATGGAGCTTACTTATAGGATGAGAGGGATGCGCAGCACTTGTAGGTGGAAAGAGATGAGCAGGTGGGTTGGTTTTGCTTGCAGGTGTGGCAGAGGTGCTTCACGGTGAAAAGAGGATAACATGTTGTTCTACACGTGAAGGAGCGGTGCTGGTTCTTGGAGAAGGCGCAGGCCAAGGAGAGATGTCCACTGTTTGGTGTAGCATACCGGTGGTGTTTTGCAGGTTCGTTCCACTAGCAGCAACATAATTTGAAGGTGCACGATGGTCTACTGGTTGTAGCTTTAGGAGGAGGAGCTACAGATTGCCATGGGAGCGAGCTTACAGGGGTTCAAGCGTGGAGTGCAACCAAGAGATGGGTTGGGCGGTGTTACAGGGTCTTCTCTCCGATGATGGAAACATTGGTGTTGTTTCCCAACATGGAGAAAGCGATGTTGTAGAGTAGTTCATCGGAGTTCCAGGTCGCATAGGAGGCGACAAGGAAAAGAGGAGAAGACGTTCTGATTACTGGCCATGGATTGAGAGGTGAAGAAGAAGATAGAAGAAGGGACGCTGCAGGTGGAGGAAGCCATGGAGGGATCTTGCTGTGGGATAGCAAGAGGGTGTGTAGAGTTACAGGTCTGCAACTCCTCTGGTGATGGAGAGCTTGCTAGTTTTTGAAACCCAAACATTGTTGCAGGTTCGGGTTCTGGTGATGGGCAGCAGGTAGAGAAGGGAGGAGAGGTGGAGAGAATTTGGTGAGGAAGAGAGATAAATGTGGGTTGTTGAGTGGAATGAGGGAGAATCTGTCAATGTTAATCAATTCTCCCTTATGTTCTCCTTAATGAGGCCATCGGCTGGGCTATGTGGCCATGGGCCTTCATGGGTTGAGGTTAGTGGGTTTTAGGGTGGAATGAAAGGTGATGGTTTGTTAGTGTTAGTGAAGGTCGTGGGCCAGATCCAACGGTCGTGTGGGCGATCTAACGGTCCGATGGAAGATCTAACGGTGGGAAAGCTACGGGAAATGGGATAGAGCTAGATGAGAGGAGATCATATGTTAGATGATAGAAATCGAAGGGTTAAGATACTCGATTTGAGGATCGGGGTGGTCGATCTGAGGATCGGATGGTGGGATACGATGATCTAATGATTAGATGGATGATCGGATGGTGAAATGTTAGGGTTTAGAGAGATGAAAGAGAAAAATGAGATAAGAGAAAATTAGGAGAGAGAAGAAAGAGAAAATAATAAAAAATAAATAGAATAACTAGCAGAGTTAGGGTCATGAACCCTGGTCTTCAACGTATTCTTCTCCGAGCTTTACCAATCATGTAAACTGTCATTTTATGTCATTTACTGTGGCTTTTAATCACTTAGGTCAGTCTCTTGGTTTTCGGCTTTGCATCTCTCTTGGTTCTTTGGGCTGGCTCTATGATCCTCTCGCTTAGCCCGTACTTGGCATGTATCTTCTAGTAATAGCCTGTTGACTCTTTAAACTTTAATATGAAGCTTCTATGATTGATTGTGGGCCCGCAAGTCTCGAGAATCGTCTGATCGGATTTTCTACGAGAGAAAAGCACATAATGAGACTTGATCAAAACGGTTTCAAATCTAGACTTCCAAAAATGTGTTTAATGCATGCAAATATACCATTTCGTCCAGAAAAGTGTGTTCTACACAATGAAAAAAGAGACTCTTAAGTAGAAAAGTGGATAAATAGAAAAATTTTACGTAGGAGAATGCGATAACGCTAAAAGAATAATGGCTTAAAATAAGCACTTTTAAGCGAATATCACAACCCCCAACCAGCATATTGCCAATCCTTGACAATTAGTGCGAAATAAATTAGCTTAAAAGGGTTCTCCACATGCTGCACACTTTTCATATTTAGCTTAGGGAAAACATCGTTCGTCAAATTATCATATGGATGCAAAAATAATTACAAGCTAGCAGATAGTAAGGATGTTTTGACAAGACTATAAACTGATAATCACGACCCAGAATAGTCAGACTCGATGTGTGTGTGTGCTCAACATTCTCCACCCCACTCAGTTCTTCATGGGTCACACCGAGTCCACTCACCCACCCCATGCCCAGCTCATCTCCATCCCACCACGTGTCCCCTCTCCACACACGACTACCTCAACCCTTATAACCTCAACTACTACATCCTGGCAATCCCCACTCATTACCTATCAACCAACAACCAATTTCACACTCCACCACACGTCTCCACCCCATATCTTCCCTATCATCAATCAAGCCTCACATTCCCTACTTCCCTTCCATTCTCCATCATAAACCCCACCGCCACTTACCCCATCACATCCCAACCTCTCATGCACATGCCAACAACTCACCTCACTCTAGGACCACCCACGCCCATCCCCCTCTATCCAACCCCATACACCACCTCATTCACGTTAGCTAGTAATCATTCACTTTCACTCGACTATAGCAACTCTCCAAGTACCCTATCATTGTCATCCATTAGTGTGGCCATCTGAACAACATATCACCCTCTAACTGATCTTTAAGTTACCCACTTGCAGTCTACTACCACGTGATAGCACATCCCACTATACCCTGGCCCATGTAAAACATGCCTCAACCTTCCTCGATCTCCGTTGTGCTACCCCATCCCTTCTCCCCATCAACCCTACCAACTCTCATGCCCCTATGCACCCTTCCCCCGAACCACGTCAGATCCCAAGCAGACAACCCCATGCATACTTTATAGCTTAAAACTTGAGAAGTAAGCCAAACCATGGATGGATTGAAATTTAACCATATGATCTTTTGGGTCCACGTTGCTAATCTACCCCATACTCCTATCACGTGATATCCTTAAATACATCACCAATGATATCGGAGAGCCCTTGGCATATGACATTCCAGCTATTGAGATCTGTGACTTCACAGCGTCCTGTCTTAAGGTGCAACTTGATATCTCCAAACTTTTTCCCATGGGGTGTCATTGACTTTAGATGCTCTTTGGGTGGTTGGGATGCCATTTAGCTATGACTATTGGCATTCTTTATGCTTTACCTGCGGATGGTTGGACCATAATTAACGGGCATGTGTGATCACGCATACTAACGGAGATACTCCATCGTACAAACCATCGGCTTACCGAATCAACGGCAAATAGATGAAGGCCGCTCCATGCTGCGAGTAACGGTCCTTTCGCCGCCTGCACTACCGGTCATCCAACATGCCTTATCCCACCCGACATCCCGAGTTCGCTCACCAATTCATGATCCCTCATGCCCCACTCAGTTCCCCACGGGTCTCGCCGAGTCCACTCACCCACCCCATGCCCAGCTCATCTCCATCCCCCCACGTGTCCCCTCCCCACACACGCCTACCTCAACCCCTATCACTTCAACTACTACAGCCTAGCATCCATACTCACCACCTCTATGCTGCAGCAACCAATTCCATACTCTACCACGCATTCCTCCACCCCATATATTCAATATCATCCATCAAGCCTCACATTCCCTAATCCCCGTCCACTCTTCATCATAACCCTCATAACCACGTACCCCATCACCTCCCAACCTCTCATGTACACACCAACTACTCACCTCAAGATAGGACCAGCCACGCATATCCCTTTTGTCCAACCTCATACACAACCTCGTTCACGTTAGCTAGTAATCATACAACACATCCACTCTCCCTAACCAATGTAGAGTATGCCTTAACCTCTTTGAACTCCATTGTGCTACCCCATCCCTCCTCCACATCAACCCCACCACCTCTCTTGCTACCATGAAACCTGCTCTTGAAGACGTCAGATCCCAAACACATAAAGATGGTTTGAGACATTTTTAGATATTGTAGCGGTGCACTTAGTTTTTCCTTCAGAGTATTTGCATTGCATCCCCTCTTTCCTTTGACTATCACCCTCCCTCATCCTTTACTAATAGCCCATCTCCTTTACCCACGATTAACCAACTGGGGTTCGTCCTTCCCTAAGAAAATGGCCTAACCAACTCGTACATGCGTAAATATCGATAGACGATGGCTATATGCTTCTTATTGGGGATGATATCATTTAGTTTGGGATTTCAAGTGAATTTGATGTCAAGCATGTGCTCATAGAACAACCATGGGTATTCTCTTCACACACTCTATAGCTTAAAACTTGGGAGGTCAGCCAAACTGCGGATGGAATGAAATTTAACCGTGTGATCTTTTGGGTCCACGTTGATAATATACCCCCTACTCTTATCACACGATATCCTCAAATACATCATCAATGATATCGGAGAGCCCTTGGCATATGACATCCCAGCCATGGAGCTTCATGACTTCACATCCTCATCTCAAGGTGCAACTCGATATCTCCAAACATTTTCACATGGGGGTGTCATTGCCTTTAGATGATCTGCGAAAGGTTTGGATACAATTCATCTATTAGTATCTGCCTTCTTTATGCTTTACCTGTGTATGTTGAGACCATAGTTTTTGAGCGTGTACGATCATGCCTACTAATAGAGATGCTCCATCATCCAAACCATTGGCTTACCGGATCTATAGGAGATCGATGAAGGCGGCACCACACTACCAAGTAACGGTCCTTTTGCCACCTGCACCACCGGTCATGCACCATGCCCTATCCCAGTCGACACCCTGAGTTCACTCATCACCTCATGATCCCTCATGCCTTACTCAATTCTCCACGGGTCTCACCGAGTCCACTCACACACCCCATGCCCAACTCATCTCCATCCACCACAAGTCCCCTCCATACACATGCCTACCTCAACCCCTATCACCTCAACTACTACAGCCTAGCATCCACAATCATCACATGTATCTTCCAATTACCAATTCTTTACTCCACCACACGTCTTGACGAACGGAATTTTTAAGATTTTAATGATGTAGTCGTTGTTTAAATCCCAATCGATCAATAATTTTATACAATATTTGCAACAAGAATACGATTAGTATAAAGGCAAGTAAGAGTCGAACCATAAGGACTTATTGAAAATCTATTCTTAACCAAAAATTAATAAATAAACTAGGATAAAAAGTCTCAGTATAGATAAGATGAAATTTGCACTAATTTACTAACTTGAATTAAAACGAAGCAAAACAATTAAAGATTGTGGAATAAACAAATAAAGAGAAAACTAGGGTATTGGATTCCACCAAAAGTATATATATAACCCTTATTGCTTTATATCTACAGCCACAAAACGTATTGACATGATAATGAAAAAGTAACTAAAAGTTGCTTATGTCGCTCTAACCGAGCCGAGCCAAGCCGACATAAAACAGCAATACATGCAACCCAGGATTCGTTGAAAAAGTAAAAAATATTTTAAATTTCATTTTCCCTCCAAAACTCATTTTTAAGTACACGCGCCACTTAAGTATTGGTCTAGAAACTTCTAGATATAGTAAATTCATTTCTGTCGAAAAACTTGTCATTTGCATATACACGTGGCAGGGAGTTATTGGTGTCGGACACTCTTTGCATACAACTTCGTTGCACACTATAATTATCTAAAATAAAACCCTCCGATAGCCCTTCTTTTGTCATCTTTCCTCTATCCTTTCATCACCGTTAAAAAAAAACCAGGTCACCGTTGCCATCGCCCCACCGGGCCACAATGTCGTGGCTCATTTCCTCCTCCCTCCTCTACCGCGCAAGCCTGTTGCCGTCGCCACCATTGTATTTTAGAAGATTTGGAGAACTAGGTGAAGAGTTCTAGCCCCTCCTTATCCCCACCTCAGTCTCTCACTTCAGAACTTAAATAACGCATTAGTTCATTTTTGGATTTAGGGTTACGTATCTGCATATCTGAGAATATTAGTTCTGAAATCATGCCTTGAATATCTAATCTATTTGTACCACTTTTTTTTAAATGGAGTTGGACGCTTCATGGTTTCATAAAATATCTTGTTGATTAAAACCATAGAAATATTTGGAGGGTTCTTTTGTTTGTTATTCTTTTCCATTAAATTCTTATTATCTGCATTTTTTGGGGGGTTGATGTAATGGGAATCGTATCTTTGATTATTTTGGTTTTAAAGATATTTTCTTGAATGGCTACGAGAGAACTCTTCAAGTCAGTCATTACCAAACCAGATCGAGCACGTCAAACCTCTCCTTTAGCGTAGCCTTCTGCAAGTCAAACCTCTCCTTTCTCAAAACAAAATTTTGTTGGAATTTTCTTGAATGGGTTCAAGAGTATTATGTTTGGATAGAGAAATTTGTTGGAATTGGAAGATGGGTTGTGATGTAACAAGGTATACCTGAGCTCTTTTCAAATGCAAAAGTGCATTTTAGGTAGTCACCGCTGCCATTTGGGCCCACTGACCGCATGGATGTTTAGCCCACCCCTTAGTAGACGAGAAAACATTCATACCAAAAATCAGCTTGTTTGATGATTTTTTACCATTGATTTTAGTAATCAAAAAATGGTTGAATTCAACGGAAAGCCTTAAAAAGTACTAAATCCTAATGCTTAGATATTACCAATCAGGGTGATTTTTGGTGAAGATCAAGGTTTAAAAGAGGTTGTTTTAATGGTATAACGGATTGGGGGTGTTACCGTTAAGACGTATTGTAACAGCCAGGGGCAAAAAAAGGAAAAAAATAAAAAAAAAATGGATTGTAATGGATTTTAACGATTTTAACGGAAAAAATGAAAAAATGATGCTGAAATTTGAAATTGAAAATTTCAAAAATGAAAAAAATTGAATTTAACATAAAAATAATAGATTTTAACAGAAATAACATACGTTTTTTTTTTCCAAAATTGTCCAAATTTTAATGACTGTTAAAACGATTTTAAGGGCCGTTAAAAAAAATTGCCATTTTTCAACATGTAAAAACGGTTTTTAATGTAACGGGCTTGGGGCGTTACCATTTTAACGGCGTTAAAACCGTTTAAACGGAGTTTTTTGAAACCATAGCATTTACTCAGCATAAATTGACATTTTTTTAGCCAAAAACTGTTTGAATCAAACGGGTAGAATCACTCCTTAAGAGTGATAAAATTTAAGGGCTAGAGATAAACAATCGGGCAAATTGTTGTTGTGTATATCCACCAACGGCTGGCAGGACCATATATATGTGCTGTGTGCAACATTTGACATTTGGAAAAATTTGCACATCAAAAAATTTTCCGTTGTTAACTAGTAGTGACAAGTGACAACCCACACTTGAAATCTATTATGGTCAAGAAAATGTCACAGGGATTGAACTTTGAAGTCTATTGTATCAAGCCCGAGCAAGCCTCTATTAAACCTCTTCCAAAAAATAGAACAAATGGAAAATGAAGTTATACGGGTTGAAAGACAATCACGAAGCTACGGGGCAATGGTCCAATAACCAGAACATTCTCATCAAACAAATGGATTGAAAGTGAAACACTGCTTCTATATTCTTAACAATAATATTAATACACACTCTCATGGTCATCAGAAACCAAGTCCTTATTATTCATCAACTATCTTGGGGAACAGTCTCTAGATCCATTGCCTTTCCAGAAACATAACAAAAAAGATAAAATACATAAAGCTTCTCTTCAATACAAAAAATGTTGAAGTTTCCTTAAAATTTTGGGTATTCCCCATCTACACCCCACCTTGGAGATTTCTCATGGCAAATTTGTTCTGATTGGCTGATCATAACCATCTCTATATACATCATTCTTTCAGATGGTAAAATCTCTGCAACAACTCCAATAAATGCCCCAACAAAAAGCCTATCGGTCCAAAAAAAATTGAAGAAGAAGAAATGCAGAACTCCCTGTGGGCGAAAGGAGACATTATATCCATTAGAGCTCAACCAAGAAACAGCCCTACATGTGGATGAATGATAGAAGGGGATTGCAAACAATTGTGAAAAGGAGAACAACCGTACCTGTGTACGACGACGACGGCGGCGACGGTGGGATGGTGAGACAACGGCGACGACGAGTGTGATGGTGAGGTGGTGAGCGAAGAGGAGGACGAAGAAGGTGGTGCGGCAAAGAGGACGACAAAGAAAGTTACAAGGTTCAGAGTTCTTAGAATGAAGAAGAAAGTCTCGGGAAGAGGAGGAAGAAAATGGTTTCTTGTCTTTTGTGTATTGTGTTGGGCTTGGCTCAGCTCGATTAGGGCAAACATAAGAAACTTTAAGTTACTTTTTTAGTGCCAACTCAGTATGTTTTATGGCCTTGGATATAAAGCAACGGGGGGTTTGGATCATTCGTAACTTCATAAGTAAGAATCCATTAGTCATTATATCAATATTCTTGATCCGGAAGAGTCAACTTTTGAGAATAATATTTTTTTTAAATAAATCACGTTTAATGATTACATGTAAACCACAAGCACACACCATCAAAGATAACAATCTAAGCATGGCGTGTCAATGCTTCGAAGAACATGAATAAAAAATTATGAAAAAAAAACTTAATAATCACGTTGTGGGAATTAATAAACTAGAAAAGTAATCTAAAAATTAAATACTTACCGCGGTAAAATGCTCAACGCTAGTAAGGAAATTAACCATTTTAATGAGACAAGAAATAAATATAATAAAAATCTTATTTATTAAATGCTACACCACTTCTTTTTCTTATCACCATTGATCAATGAAGCACAGTTCTTTTTGGTCAATTACAGAGAAATAAAATAAAAAATTAATAGATGGAGAGAGATGGAGTGAGAGAGAGCTCTAGGCACTCAAATGAAAGAATATGGGTGCCTTTTTATAGGCCAAGTGAGGTAGTATGAAAATAAGGAAGCATGAAATGATTCTTAGAAGATATTAGGGCAAAAAAAAGGGGATAAATGACAAAGATTTATGACAATGGAAAAGAAGGAAAGAGAATAAAAGAAAAATAATAAATTTAAGGAAAGAAAATAAGGGAAGATTGTGCCACATAGGGCTGGCAATGGATCTGGTTCGAGTCGGATTGGTACTGATTTGGTACCGATCCAATAAGAAATCTAAGTGATCCGGACCCGATCGGATCAATAAAATTTAGTTCTGGAACCGATCCGATATGATTGGATCAGTTCCGGGTCCGATCTGATCCGATCCCATATGTATATAATATAGATACATGTTTAATTTTATTAGGCATATATTTAAATACCTTTATGCAATTAAATATATATTTATATAATATATTTTATATATAATATAGATATCGGGTCTATATCGGATCGGAACAAGGTCGATCCGGTACCGATCCGATAAGAGATCGGATCAACAATCCGTGATTCGGTACCGATCCGATAGTGAAAAAGAAAGTTTCAGACCCAATTTTTTTGGATTGGATCAGATCTCGGATTTGATCCGATCCATTGCCAGCCCTAGCGCTACATACGATGAGAATTGTAGAGGAAAAGTTGGGAGGAGAGAAAGATTCTCTCATAAATGTGATCTTTGGTATTACAACTTTGCCCCTCACTTTTGGATTAGTTACACTCCCATGTCCTTGTCTTAATTAAATAGCTCCTACGCGATGTCTACCCTTGATCTCGATCAAGCTGATGATGACTTTGATTGGGCTTGATGCATTCCTCACTTTTGCCATTTGTCCGCAATTGGGCCCTCATATGGTGATTGTCCTCCTCAGGCCTTGTTCTCGTTGATCTAGATCTCCTAGGGATACTTGGTCTTGATCATGATGATGATCATTATTGTTGATGGATGTGATCTAGGCTTCTTGATGGCCTTCGGATCTCGAGAATTAGGCCAAAAGTGGTCCTACAAGAGAAAATACACGTAATTAGAATCTTAATCAGAATGGCTCTGTATATAGGTCACCAGGACTCGATAATGCCTATTTTAAAGATGATAATTATACACTTTAAGGCAATTATAATGTCTTTACCCAATCTATGCCATACCATCCATCAAGCCTCACATTCCCTGATCCCCGTCCACTATATATCGTAACCCTCATCGCCATGTACCCCATCACCTCCCAACCTCTTATGCACATGCCAACTACTCACATCACGTTAGGACCACTCATGCACATTCCCTTCTGTCCAAGCTTATACATGACCTTGCTCACATTACCTAGTAATCATACACTATTACTCGATTGTAGCAATTCTCCAAGTACCCATTATCGCATGCACCAGTGGGGGCTATCCGAACAATTTATCACTGCTCAACCGATCTTTATATTACCCACCACCAATCTACTCCCACGTGACATCACATCCCACTCACCCTGACCCATGTACAACATGCTTTAAGCTCAAACTCCATTGTGCTACCCCATCAACCCCACAACCTCTCTTGCCCCAGTGAACCATGTCAGATTCCAACCATGTAAAGATAGCTGGAGGCAACTTTAGATACTGTAGTTGTGCGCTTAGTTTTTCCTCTAGACTATTTGCAAGGCATCCCTTCTTTCCTTTGACTCTCAACCTCCATCATCTTCTACTTATATCCCACCTCCTCTACCCAAGGTTGACCAACTGGGGTCCGTCCTTACCTCAAAAATGGCCTTACCAACTCGTATAGGCCCAAAAATCTAACTGAAAATCAAAATGAAGAGACACATGGTGGACCACAAAAAGTATTCTCTTATTGGCAAACTCCTTTAAGGCTACCTCAATGTCCATTCATTGAAACACATGCTCACCTCGGCATGGTTACTGGCATCCTTTGTTGATATGCATCTTTTGTGGAAGATATCATTCACTTTTGGCTTTCAAGTGAATATGATGCCGAGCATGTACTCAGAGAACAAATGTGGGTATTCTATTCACTCAGTCTAGAACTTAAAATTTGGGAGGCAAGCCAAATCGTGGATGGATTGAAATTTAACCATGCGATCTTTTGGTTCACGTTGCTAATCTACCCCTTACTTCTTATAATGCGATATCCTCAAATACATCACAAATGATATCTGAGAGCCCTTAGCATATGCCATCTCAGATATGGAGCTTCATGACTTCATCGCTCCCCATCTCAAGATGCAACTCGATATCTCCAAACCTTTTTCTATGGAAGTGACATTACCTTTAGTTGTTCTCCGGGAGGTTTAAATATAGTTCAATTATGAGTATATGTCTTCTTTATGTTTTACATGTTGATGTTTGGACCATAGTTTTCGGACATATGCGATCATGCCTACTAACGGAGATGCTCCATCATCCAAATCATCGGCTTACGGATATATGGGCGGTCGATGAAGGCGGCACCATGCTGTCGAGTAACGGTTCTTCCGTCGCATGCACCACCGATCATGCACCATGTCATATCCCACCTGACACACCGAATTTACTCACCACCTCATGATCCCTCTTGCCCCACTCAGTTCTCCACGTGTCACACCGAGTCCACTCATCCACCCCATGCCCAGCTCATCTCCATCCCACCACGTGTCCCATCTCCACACACGCTAACCTAAACCCCTATCACCTTAACTACTACATCCTGGCAATCCCCACTCATTACCTCTATCGACTAACAACCAATCCACACTGTACCACACGTCTCCACCCCCATCTATTTATTATCATCCATCATGCCTCGCATTCCCTGATCCCCGTTTACTCTTCATCATAACCCTCACCGCCACGTACCCATCACCTCTCATCCTCTAATGCACACGTCTACCACTCACCTCACGCTAGGACCACCCATGCATTCTCCCTTCTCATACACGACCTTGTTATGTTAGCTCGTAATCATAAACTTTTACCCGACTGTAGCAACTTTCCATGTACCATATCATCGTCCTCCACCAGTGGAGCCTTCTCAACAAGATTTGTAATGCCTTACTTTTTAATTATATTAATTATTAGTTAAAAATTAATTATATGTATTTAGTATTAATGTCTATTTATTATTGGTTTAGAGTAATATTTATTGGGTGGGCTTTCAGGGCCATTTTAGTAACCTTTTAGACCTTTTTATTGTCTATTTTGGAGCCCAGTTCACACTTATGGGCATCGTGCCTATTTTTAGCCCATTAGTGAACTTAAATTAAGTTTTTTGACTATTCCCTTTTAAGCCTAAGTGAAAGTGACGAAAATTATTTTTCACAAATCCTAAAACTTAATAT
Organism: Euptelea pleiosperma; assembly: GCA_035048495.1. Lineage (NCBI taxonomy): Eukaryota > Viridiplantae > Streptophyta > Magnoliopsida > Ranunculales > Eupteleaceae > Euptelea > Euptelea pleiosperma. Next base: position 20,816,797 of record CM068544.1, on the reverse strand, counting down.
CTTTTTCTCTTCTCTTCTCATCTTCATTCTTTGAAGCCAAGAGTTTAGGAAAATCCTACGATTGTGGACGAATCTCTCTCGTGCCTTGGATTAGCGATCACAGGCATGTGACAACCTCATTAATCACTTAGGTTCTTGTATGTTGATTGTTATTATAGGTATTTTTTAATCAATGGGCATGATTAGATTTTGATTGATTAATAGTGTTTAGATTTATTTCTTCTTAGGTTTAATTTTTTATAAATCCACCATATTTGATCTCTTATTTGATTATTAAGAAATCTTGTAAAATTTTTGTTGTAAATCTATAAAAAAACATGTTAAAATCTTTAATTATTTTTAAATTCTCACAAATTTATTAAAAAATAACTTTTTCAAAATTTTTTCTCATTCATTTCTCAACATTTTGAGCTCTACTTTTTATTAAATTGTATGTTTCAAAGAGTATAATAAGGTGGTGATTTTTATAGAATTTAATCGGGACCATAAAATTCTCAAAATTTGAAATATTGATTTCCTCGCTATTATTAAAAATATATTTTTTGTCAGAATTTTATCTCACTCGTTTCTTGACATTTTTGAGTTATGTTATTTTTTAAATTGCGTATTTTGAAGAGTAAACTCATATAATATTTTTTTTAGAATTTAATATAAATCACAGAATTTTCTAAATTCAAAATATCGTTCCTACAATTCTTAATGCTTGATTTTTGAATCTCATTTCTCGATTCTTGATTCTTACAATTCTTGTAATTTTTTTTTTAGGGTTTTTTTTTATGATCTCTTCGGATTTGAGTTTTCGTACGATTTTTGTTAAGCATGTTCATTGTTTATATTAACTGAGAAGCATGCGATAATTATTACAGGAATGAAAATATGAGTATTGTTTTAGATGACTATTATTACATTATTTATCATAAATATTATAATTTATGAATAGGGTTAAGCACGCCTACATTCTAGGGTTTATTCGATGTGTTGGGCGTGTTCGAGCACGCCGGTTAGGTCATTCGGTGGTTATGTTCGACTCTAAAAATTAAACAAGCAAGGAACAATGAGAAGCGATTGGGTGCAAAACCTTGAATCATCAATGATTACGTGATTATTTGTATGTTGAATTTATTGACTTAACTCCGAGACGCCAAATTAATTAACATTAATACATTAGTAGTGCATCATGTATCGAGATGAGTATGTTTCCTAATTATATCTGTATGCATGATTAGTTTATCTACAAAATAAGATAAATGTGTGGAAACTTTCATGTTTGATATATAATTATTTAGAGACATTACTACAACTGTGATTGATCTTGTTAATTGTTGTTTGACGTAGTGCACACACAATATCATGACATGTGCACGTGGTTAGTGAGTGTCTAGTTTGCAAGACTGATAGAACCACCCTTGTTTATGATATCTTTTTGCAGGATGTGGCATGTAGATCTGGTGAGGACCTAGATTGATCTATTAGCAGTAGCTAGGAGTTTGGGGATTAACCTCAAACTCCATTCTACTACCCCATCCCATGTACATCAATACTTAACCTCCTCGAACTCCATTCTACTACCCCATCCCTCCTCCCCATCAACCCCACCACCTCTCTTGTCCCCATGCATCATGCCCCTGAACTACGTCAGATCCTTGCTCAGTTCGTACCTATCCACCCCATTTGTGAGTTGTGCCGAGAAGATGATGAAACTCATCTTTATCTTTTCGTTATGTGTCCCTTCGCCCGTGCTATGTGGCACATCTCTCCCTTCACTATCAGGCCTAGTTGTTTCCTTTACTCATCTCTCCTAGCATGGTCCTACCACCTACTCCAAACCAACCACATACTGGCACATGACCGACCTTTCTTCCTCGCTGTTGATGCACAGATCTTCTAGGGTATTTGGCTGGCACATAATGCTTGCATTTCCCACAAAAGTGGCCTAACCCATCCGCACCTTACAACATGCTATCTTGACAATTGCAAAGTTATAGCCCATTCCCCCTTGATTTCATATGTCACAACCTATATTGGATGGCAACCATGTCCCTTTGGGTGGTTGAAATTGAATAACGATGGGGCCTCTAGGGGCAACCCAAGAATAACTGGTGCATGTTTTGTTTTATGTGATGAATTAGGTCATTTTCAGGTAGCTCTGGCAAGCCCTTTGGACATCACGTCTACTCAGATGGTAGAAGTGTGGGCACTTCGGGATGGAATCAAGCTCATCGGAGTATCGGCCTGGTCACCGCTTTGGATCGAAACAGACTCCAAACTTCTAGTACATTGGATTTTGAGATAGTCCTCACCTCCTTGGGAACTCTTTTTTCATTGAGGAAATTTTCTAGCTCCTTGTACCGACTTGGCGGATCACCCACCAATATCGCGAAAGCAATTTTGCAGTCGATAGATTGGCCAACTTTGCAACGAATGTGGTACAACACAACACCACCATGCAACCTTTCGTTTGGAGTTACTCCCCCTTAGTCTGGATTCGTACTCCCCTCACTTCATCTCAGGTTTACTTACAGAGGATCAGAGGGAACAAGGCTTGTATCGGTCCATTCTTGTATCTAAATAAAATCGTTATCTTCACACAAAAAAAACATCTGCCACTAGTGTAAGAGATAAAAAAAAGTGTTGGGATGTCCCACCATATCGTAGTTAGCTACATCGGCAACAAATTTAGCAATCATACTAGCTACTTGGTTAGCTTCATGGTACACATGATCCAAACATGGGAGAACTAAAGCACAACCTCCATATATCTTCAACAAGTAGTTCAATATGCCATGGAATCTCCATATTCATCTCGTATAACAAAGACGCCAGGTACATAGAATCAGTCTTAATCCAAACAGACGGTCTAAATGTTAAACCATCTCTCATAGTCATAGTCCAAGCTTCTGCTACTACAAATGTATTCCATCCAAACGGTCTAACCATCCCATCTAAGAAACAACCATAACAGTTCGTCAACACACATCCTGCGCCAACAGTTCCCAGGTTAAATGGGAATCCAATTACATCTTAGGTCTTACTTCGTAGCACTACAAACGTTTGCTGTATTTGGGTGTGCATGGTGACACAACATCCAACAAATATTTGCATTAGACCCAATCATTTTTTTGCCAAAAAGTGGTCTAATGCATGGTTTGAAAAAGGGCCATTATAATGAAAATAACGGCCGTTATAACAGATTCAGACCTCCCCTATTATGTTAGCCCCCCCCCACCCCCCATTATTTTTCCATTTTTTTCGTTTTTGCCCATGTGTGTTACAATCTGTTATAACGGCCATTATAACAAGAAAAATGATAATGCCCCCAGTCTATTATACCGTTATAACCTATGATGCCCGGACGGATACGAATACGGGAAGCGGGGGTACAACTCGATATTTTCCAAAATCAAGGACATGGATACGGATACGAGTATCCTATTTTGTAGTTCAAAATTTTTATTTTTTCTAATTATTTAACTTTATGAAAGATGTGTGGGGATACGTGTTGGTAAGTGTCCGATGTCTGTATCCGTGTTGACATGACACTCGTACAAAGCAATAGTACAAGTATCCGGGTATCATAGGTTATAACAACCCCTTTTAAACCTTGGTCTAATGTTTACAGGCAAAAAGTGGCTACAAACAGCCGCTATTGGCTGCAAATAATAGTCAAATGACTCTCATCCCCCTTGGTCTCCCCCAACAGCTCTCCCCTCCCCTTCCTAACCATACCCTCCCTATTAATACGAATATTCCCAACAAATGTTTGAAATGATAATCAAATATTTGCCTACAAACATTTTCCTGCAAACGACAAACAAGATACTAATCAAGGCCTTGGACAAAGTAATTTCCGAATTGGTTCCACAAAGGCATTCCCATCATGGTTCTCATAAGCAAATTTGAGAAGCATAGAATAGGCAGATGCAACAGAATAAGTACCTGGTGGAGATTTGGAACTGCCAATCCAGTACCAATACGCCAAAAGATCAAGAGCCAATGATGGCACGCCACATTTACCCCATGGTTATTTTTTAAATCCAAAGTCTAAACCATGGGCATATGTGGCGCAATCATTGGGCACATGATCGCTGCTTCAAAAATCCCGCCGCTTCAAAAAATTTCTCATGAAGAACTAATTGGGCTTGAAAAATAGCTTGCCAAGTGGGTTCGTCGAAATAGAAGATTGTGGAAAGTACTTCTTCTACTTCATGATGCTAGCAACCATAGTTAGTAAATTCTCGAATTATTTGCGAAATGTACGAATTATTCAAAAACACTATCCAAAACAGCGTCCTATTCGAAGGTTTGGAAAAAATCGTGAAATTTTAAACATGATTGAATTATTCTCGAATAATTAACCTTTTTGGAATTATTTCTGGATTATTAAGTTTTGAACTTGAAAAATCATTTGTAAGAAAAAAAAATATCAATATTTTACTTTTATTATATTTTATTAAAAAATTATTTTTGCTGAATTTTACAATGCATTTTTTGAATGACAAACCCGGATTGTAGTTGAACATTTCCCGTATTGTATTTTTCGCGGCACTCTGAATGGCTAACTATGGTAGCAACCATCCTCTTTTGAGTATCACTCAATATGAGCCACGTGGCACATTCTTAGAGGATGCTGACATGGATGTTTGGTCAATCTCTAGGTGGACCCACAAACTAAAAATTATCCTGATTATTGATTTCAAACCTTTGGATCTTTGTACCCCAATAATGGTCAATAATGCTCAACTTCGACGGTTAAAAATCAACCCATGAAAACGATTCCAATCCAACGGTTAGAAATCACTAATCAGTTAATTTTGAGTCTTAATGTCCATCAGGGTTGGGCCAAACATCCATACGGTCAGAAATCTCTAATAATATTCCACGTGGCTCTGGTTAGCAAAGTTCTACTCTCCTCTTTTTTGGGTTTGGGCTTTTGAAGTGCTTCTGCTCCGGGTAGGGCTTTGCCCGAAACGTACCCATAAAACTGGTACATCCGTACATGGTTGGTCCCTTCTTTTGGGTCCCGGTGCAAAGCTTTGCTCCTGGTATTACCCGAGTGTGTACAATACGCACACCCCTCGATATTCCCCGCCTTCTCGCTCGAAGTGGATAATAAACAGAGAAGGAACAGCCAATCTTTCATTTCTCACTTAGCAAGAGCTTACAATGTCAGCTCGCGAGCTCTGTACTTTTTCTCCTCTCTGCGAAAGATTCTCCATCACTTCCACTATCTCTAGGGTTTCAACTCTCTCTCCGACCTGTTTTTCTCCTTCAATCCTCTACAGAAATACATCTGCGGAGAATCTCTTCTCATCGATCTCTCTCAATTCCTTCTCCAACCTCACTGTTTCCGTCGAAAAATCGAGCCCGAAATGGTTTCGAAATCGTCTTCAATGCGTTTCCCATGGCGAATTTTCCGGCGACGAGGAAATAGATGGTGATGATGAAGAAGAAGAAGAAAAAGTAGAAGAAGGAGATGAGTCTGGTAGTGTTGACGATGAGGAAATCGATATCGAAGCGCTCGAAGAAGAAGCTAGAGATGCTGTTAGAGAGTATTCTCTATCTTTATCGCGTGAATTGACCATAAGTACGTTCAATTAACCGGATTACACAGCGATGTCTTGTTTCGTTTTTATTTTCGATTTGATTATTGAGATTAGTTGTGTGCATACCATAATATGTATTTCGACATGCATTTATCTTCATTGATGCCTATCTTTTTCTATGCTTATAGAATAATCGCTGAAACGATACATTTATCCAAAATCAGCTGTTTTCGTCTATAAGTAGGTATGGGAAGACGCCAGCTTTGTAAGTTGATGTGTAGGAGAACAGAAATAGAGAACACGCTGAACTCAAGAATTTTGAATGATTACTAGAATGCCTAATTTATGAATTATCTGATTGCTGAAATTTTGAGTGTTAATCTATAAAAAATGATAGTATATCTTGTGCGTGCGTTTGACTTTGTGGGCATCTGTTGCTTGAGAATGGTTGGTTCTATGCTTTTCATGATCAATGGTATCTGCCTTCATTGAGTCATGGAATTTCAAGTTGATGTTGCCAAAGATAATTTTTTTGGTTGACGTATTAATAGCAATGCCTTCTTGGGTAGGAAAGATAACTGCAAACAAATTAAGCTTAAGCATTCTATTGGTTACCATAGCTAGAGTTAGCCGATGTTAACAAGGAGGCTGATTGTCTCAGCAACTTATGTAAGCTGATTAAGTTTGGATGGATTTGAATCTCCGGAATCTGGCTCCCACAGTAAATGCTGGGTAGCCAAGTGCGGGGCTCATATAAGTTGACTAAGTTGGATGGCTTTGAATACCCAGAGTGCTGCTACCACTCTGGAATATGGCTCCCACAGTGACACTGGTCAAGTGTGAAGATGTAATTTGACTAAGTTAGATGGCTTTGACTGGGCATTTGGGAACAAAAAAAAAGTTAACTTGACTTAATTAAGTCAAGAAGTTGAAAATATAGTAGTAAAAATTGACTACAAATAACTTTATCAAAAAAAAAAAAATGACTACAAATAGAAGCTAAAAAATTTGGCTTCTAACATCTCAAAATGTTCCTTCTTCTTGATTTGCTTCAATTTAAGCACATGTTGAAATGAAAACATAAGTGGAGCTTTTGTATTACCATATTTGCCCTTTTAATCCTTCAAAAAAAATTATAAGTGACTAGTTCAACTATTTTTAATTACACAAATATCCCTCTAAGCCTTTAGTACAAACTATAAATGACCACTTCGTCCTTCCTTATCAAATAAGTTACTTTTTGTCCTTCCAAACACACTTCCACCTCTAGTAGGCAACTTCTACTTCTCTTTCCCAAACAAGCCTTGATTATCAAGAGTGCTGCTCCCACTTCAGAATCTGGCTACTGTGGTAAATGCTGGGTGTACAAGTGTGGAGGGGGTGTAAGTTGACTAAGTTGGATGGCTTTGAATGCCCAGGGTGCTGCTCCTGCTCCAGAAGGTGGCTCCCACTCTGCAACCTTATAAATTCAACCCCCCTAGCTGCTACTGCCATGAATTTTTTCAATCCAAATTTAAAGCCATGAATTTGTATTGTTTCTTGTTTGTTGTTGTTTTTGGGTTCTAGTTATGTTAAACTTTGAGATTGTACTAAAAGAATTAGTAAATAAGTCAAACATTAATATTAAATTAAATAGATATTTACAAATAAAAAAAATTAAATAGATATTTCATAATTTTTACGTGATGTAAAATAGATGCTTCCTAGGCACTCCCACTGTACATTATTTTGAGAACAGATGGTTCCGGGCTGCTGCTCTCAAATCCACTTCCACTCCTGTTCTGTGCAATTGAGGTCCAAACTCCAATTGTATATAAAAAGTTGGGGGTTGATACCCAAGGTCACTTTTCGTTCACCTAGTTAAGTTGATCTCGGAGATTGGAAGACTCATTTTCCCAGTTCATTAAGAGAATGTTGGATTAAGCTGTTTGTGTACAAATTGTATTCGATCTTTCTGTTGATTACCAAATTCTCATTTGGGAGGCTGAGCTATAAGTTTGGTGCTACAATCTCTCTCTCTCTCTCTCTCTCTCTCTCTCTCTCTTCCTAGATATACGTTAAATTAAGATCATATGCATACGAGTGTTGGCTTGTGTCCACCATGTGTGTCTGATAGGTTTGTACGGCACATCAATATTTTCAGAAAATGGGTTGGCCTTGTTGTAGAATTTCTCTGGACTCATTGTTGTGGCACGGCAAAAAAATTTGTGCATCAATAGATTTTGCAAGTAACCAAACCATTAACTTTGTTGCTTTTTTTTTTTCCTGAAAGATCTTAGTTCACAGTTTTTTACTTCTGAATTTCTCTACTCAAAATCATGAAACTTGATCAAAACACTCCGTGATGGTTCTTTTAATACTCCTAATGTTCTAGAATATAATGCAGAAGTTCTTCTTCATCGATTTTTCCAGTCGAGGAGTTTGAGTTGATCAAGCTTTATTATGATGTGAGACAAGTCCTAGAGCATGCTATACCATTGTTCTAATATGTTGAGTTGATGATTTCTCAAAATAGGTGAAAGTCATCCTGGGTTGTCACTGCCAACTTCATACCCTGTTAATATGAGGTCTTCTTGCCAAGTGGGATGCTGACATAGCAAGTCAGGACTGTCTATCTGATAGACAACCATCTAGATTGGCTTTGTGGGTAGCATAGTTGTCAATGTCACACCCATACCCTATCATGTATAGTACTTTTCCCCTATGAATGCATCCCTCTAAAATTTAAATATTTTAAATATAAAAAGAGTGAAACAAACTTCCTTTTGTTTGCCAAGTGGCAAAGGGCAGTTGGGTTGAAACTTGCGACATAGAGAGGGAGTAAGGTGGGCGGTGGGCCAATAGGTGGACCCCTTTGGTTCCATTTCCTCAGGTGCCACATGTGAAAGCCCTGTTCTTGCAAGGGTATGTTAGTGTCCCACCAGACTGCCATGCCTCTATTCTTAAGATGAGATTTATGATATGCACTTATTTACTTTTTGATGCTTTCAGAAGATGAGACAAATGATCGAAAGGAAATAGGTGGAAAGCGAAAGAGGAAAAAAAGTTCAAGTAAAAGTGTAAGTAAGCATTTATTCTTAGGTCAACTTCATCCCATGGCTTGTACCTAGAGGATATGTGTTCTTATCTATTAGTAGTTGTGGTATAGTAATTTCTATGTTGCTTTTTATGATCTGCATTAACAAAGTAGTCCACTGATAAATGGAGGCTGACACCAAATTGCTTGACGTGGAGGACTAAAGTTGGTTCCCTACAAACAAATCAGCCACCTCAACACATGGTCAGTTAGAAATTCAGTTCCCTGAGATCTACCCCAACTGTTCATTTAGATATTGAACACATAGATGTCGGATGCGTTGTATCTTAGCAATGAAATTCAAGACAGCATAAACCAGGAAAATCACAACTAGAAAAACAAAAATAGAAAAGGGTGGAGGAACTATGACTAGACAATCCGATGCATTCACAGAGTCTTCTCAGTCACTGACCATGGGGGACAATCTGAACTGTAAGGACTGCCAAGTTATCTCTTAATATTTCTATCTCCAAAGGCATAGCATCAGCTCACCATTTGGAACCACATGATGGACCTTGTAGAATAATGAGTGAGGACCATTGTTTTGGATAACCAAGGTCTACCTGTGCTGCACTGGCATAGTATAGCTTCTTGACCCTAACAATATGAGGCCGATTTTATCATATGCTTTGGGTCTTGAAACTTTTTTTCTTTTTGATAAGTAGGATCTTGAAACTTGGCTCACTAAACTCGGTACATTTTGAGTTGAGTGAATAGTGCCATACCTAGAAACTATGATGCCCGGATACGGATACGGACACGGACACGAACACGGATACGGGAAGCGGGGATACGACTTGACATTTTCCAAAATCAAGGACACGGATACGGATACGAGTATCCTATTTTGTAGTTCAAAATTTTTATTTTTTCTAAGTTTTCAACTTTTTATGAAGGATTCGTGGGGATACGTGTCTGTGGAGTGTCCGGTGTCCATATCCGTGTCGACATGACACGACACTGGTACGAGGCACTAGTACAAGTATCCGGGTATCATAGCCTAGAAATGCTCTTTTTGTTGCCTCAACAAGTATTCACAAGATCCTTTGTTACTATCATTGTATGTATCATTAAAGAGTGGGAAAAACCCCCAAAAAACAAAAAATGCATATCTAACTACTTAAAAGTGGTGAACCCCTAAAAATTCATCCCATCTAAATACAAAGGATTCAAAAAAATCCACTGAAGAGAGGATTTTTATTTATTTTTGATAAATACTGAAGAGAGGAATTGGAGTCCACGCAAAACACTTCACTCTAGAAGGAATTGGAGTCCCCCAAACTACAAAAGCTGGAAATGCCTCCTGGCTCTCTGGAAGAAGATTCTGGTAAAAAGAACTAATTGAAAATGATCCCTTGGCCTTCACTCTTGTCTATACAATCTTGAATCATCGAACCATGACAATTCGATAGAGAGAATAAGATAAGGAAAGCTTCTTTCAAAGGTTCTTCCCCAGACTATGTGTCTTCCCAAAACTGAACCCTGTCTCCTTTGCCAACCTTAATGAGAAGTCCCCTATCGAATTTATCGCGGTATCCTACAATCCCTAACTCCATACAAGGACTGAACTGGAAGATTATTCCATCCATGCTCCTTGACCCCATACTTTAACTATCACACGTTGCCACAAACTCTCCTCTTCCCCAAAACTCCGCAACCACTTTCTAAGGAGCGCCACATTCATGCCACTGAAATGTCTGAATCCAAGGCCTCGCACCTCTTTGGGCTAGCAAATCTTCTCCCAATCAACGAGATGGAACTTATGATTATCCCCTTTTCATAACCAAGGACATGAAGTGGATGGCAGACTATAAAGAGTACTCTTGATAAGAGTAACCGTGACTCCTTTAGATAAATGCCTCGTCTTCCACCCTGCTAATCACCTCCCAAACCTCTCAACCACAAGATCACATACCAATTTTTCTTTGTACCTTGCTCCCAAGGGGAGCCCAAGATAAGAAGAATGTAATCTACCAATGCCACACCCCAAACTAGTTGCCAAACCCCTGAGGTTAGGAATTTTCCCCACATCATACACCTTACTCTTCAAAAGATTTACCTGAAGACCCGATACTGCCTTGAAATATCTTAGATATCTAAGCTGATTGTGGGAGGCCCTTGAGAAGAAGATCGTATCATCGACTAACCGAAGATGAGTGATCATAAGACCCCCCCTTGGCCAACCCGAAATCCCTCCACAACTCTTCCGTCGGCCACCTTACTAGTCGTCTTGCCAAGAACTTCCACTACCACCATAAATAGGAAAGGAGAGAGTGGATCCCCTTGTCTTAAGCCCCCCGAACTCGTTAAAAAACCGGCCGGAGACCCATTGACAAGAATAGAGAAAGATGTTGATGAGATACACGCTTTGATCCAAGTTCTCTTTTAGATTTCATAGTATTAGGGTTTGAGAGAGGAAGAGAATTGAGAGAATGAGAGTTGGAGTCGAACTGGTCTGTTTGGCCTCCTCTTGTTATTATATATATGTATCCCACTTAAATGGGTGTAACTAAGAAGCCTTAGTTACACCCACCTATCACAACCACACACCCACACGTTACATAGAGAAACTCTAACACTCCCCCTCAAGCTAGAGCGTACATATCAAACATGCCCAGCTTGGTACACAAAGTAGAAAAAGAAGAACGAGGTAAGGCCTTCGTCAACACATCACCCAATTGATTTGCGGAACTGATATATGGTGTGGTGATTCGTTTGCTCAAGACCATGTCACGTATGAAGTGACCATCAACTTCGATATGCTTGGTTCTCTCATGGAATACTGCATTGCTGGTAATGTAACTGGCTGCTTGATTATCATAGTACATTGGCATAGGAGGAGGAACCACAAAGCCCATTTCTTTAAGGACTGAACCCACACCATCTCACATGCCGTGTGTGCCATAGCTCTGTACTCTGCTTCGGCATTAGAACGAGCAACAAAACTTTGCTTCTTACTATGTCAAGTAACAAGATTCCCACCAACAAACGTACAATAGCCTGAGGTAAAGCGACGATCAGTGCGACTAACAGCCCAATCACCATCAGAGAATCTAGTAACAGTCACAAACTTGGACGGGCGATACAGCAATCCATTTCCCAGATAACCTTTCAGATAACGCAATATACGGATAACGGCATCCCAATGAGGCTGTCGTGGGGCATGCATAAACTGACTAACCACCCCAACAAAAGACGTGATGTCTGGACGCGTAACTGTAAGATAGATAAGCTTCCCAACCAACTTAATCATGGGATCCATAGGTGTGTTAACTGGTTTGGAACCAAGGGTACCAGTATCAGAGAGAAGATCTAGCACATACTTGCGCTGCGAAAGTGTGATGCCTGTCTTGGACCGAGCAACTTCAATGCCCAAAAAATATTGGAGGAGGCTCAAGTCCTTAGTATGAAACTACTGTGACAAATAGGTTTTTAGATCAAAGATGCCTCTAGAATCACTGCCAGTGAAGATGATATCATCTACATATACGATCAAACAAATAACCCCAGAAGACGATGTTTTGACAAACATGGAGTGATCAGACACGGAGCGAATGAACCCGTAACGCAGCACAACCGAATTGAATTTATCAAACCAAGCGCGCGGTGATTGTTTCAGTCCATAAATCGCCTTTTTGAGGGGGCAAACTAATGAGGGTTGTCCAGAATGTATATCCAGGCGCTTGCTCCATATACACCTCCTCTTGTAAGTCACCGTGTAAGAAGACATTCTTGATGTCCAATTGGTACAGTGACCAATCACAGCATACGGCCACAGAAATAAGAACTCGAATAGAGTTCAAACAAGCAACCGGGGAGAAAGTCTCCAAATAATCCACACCAAACGTCTAAGTATTGCCCTTAGCAACCAAGTATCATTTGTGTGAAGGGCAGCCATCTCCTCATCCATAGCAAGTTTCCAACTAGGGGACACGAGTGCCTGCATATAAGTGCTAGGAGTTGAATTAGATAATTAGGGTTAGGGTTAGGTTTAGGATCAAAGAGAGAAGAGAGAGAAGGATGTCATGTGATTAGGTCATAATGACTCCATAAATCTTATTTATATAAAAGACCACAAGTGAAAGACAAGTATACCCCTCACATCAAGGGGTATTTACATAATACCAAAAATATGCTATATACGTATAAAATATGTATCTGATAACATTCCCCCTCAAGTTGGTGCATAGATATCTCGCATGCCCAACTTGCATAAACATCTGTGAAGTTGCCAACTGGAATTTCTTTGGTAAAGACATCCGCTACTTGCTCATCGGTCTTCACAAAAGGAGTACAGACTTCTCCAGATATAATCTTCTCCCTAATGAAGTGACGATCCACTTCAATGTGTTTAACCCGATCATGCTGTACGGGGTTGTGAGCAATACTGATGGCAGCCTTGTTGTCGCAATACAAGCTCACAAACCCCGAGACTAGAAAACCAAGCTCAGCAACCAACATTTTCAACCAGAGCATCTCGCACAAGCCATGGGCCATTGCCCTGAATTCTGCATCTGCACTGGATTTGGCAACTACAGCTTGCTTCTTGCTCCTCCAAGTAACTAAATTGCCCCTAACAAAGGTGCAATAGCCTGAAGTAGATCGCCTATCATCCTTGGCGCCGGCTCAATCTGCATCAGTGTATGACTCAACTCTCATGTGGTCATTCTTCTAGAAGAGAAGGCCTCTGCCAAAGGCAGACTTGAGGTATCTCAGAATCCTGGGTGCTGCCTCTAAATGGATCTCCCTAGGAGAATGCATGTACTGGTTGATAACACTGACTGCATATGCAATATTTGGTTGAGTCAGGGAGAGACAGATCAATTTCCTAACTAGTCTTTGAAAACCCCCCACATCCAGTAGAAACTCGCTGCTCGAGTCAGCCAACTGGTGATTCTGCTCTATGGGGATCTCCACTGGTTTGGCTCCCAGCTTTCCAAAGTCCTTCAATAAGTCAATAATATACTTCCTTTGTGAGATGAAGATCCCTTGGCTGGATCTTGCAACCTCTATGCCAAGAAAGTACTTTAGGGACCCTAGATCTTTCGTCTCAAATTCCCCTGCTAGGTGATTCTTCAGCTTTGTCACCTCCTCGGCATCATTCCCTGTCAGAATGATATCATCGACATAGACTATGAGAGCAGTGGTACTCTTTCTTACGTGCTTCACGAAGAGTGTATGATCAGCTTGACTTTGAGTGTAGCCCAGCTTCTTCATTGCTAAGGTAAATCTCTCAAACCATGCTCTCGGAGATTGCTCAAGCCCATAAAGGGCTTTCCTTAGTCGACACACTCTGCTGCTAAGCCCTGGTGGGGTGAATCCAAGAGGGGGAACCATGTATACTTCTTCATGCAGATCACCATGAAGAAAAACATTCTTTATATGCAGCTGATGCAAAGGCCATGCGTGGTTTGCTGCCAAGGACAACAACACCCTGATGGAGTTCATCTTTGCTACAGGTGTAAAGGTCTCCACATAGTCAATCCCATAAATCTGAGTATACCATTTGGCTTCCAGTCTAGCCTTGTACTTCTCCACTGATCCATTGGCCTTGTACTTCACTATGAACACTCATCTGCATCCAACAGGCTTCTTGCCTCTTGGCAAGTCAACGAGTTCCCATGTGTTGTTCTTATCCAAGGCTTTCATTTCTTTTACCATAGCGGCTTTCCATCTAGGATGTGCTAACCCTTCTGCCACGGAAGAGGGAATGGGAATAGTGGAAACTGATGTGACCAAGGTTTTGTACGAAGGGGACAAGGCATCGTATGAAATAAAGTTGCTCAATGGATGTTGAGTACAACTTCTGATGCCTTTTCTAACAGCAATGGAAAGATCAGAATCATCAATAGAAAGGGGAATGGCATGTATAGTGAGAGAGGGAGAATTACCTGGATCCAAGGAGTGAGCCACTGGTATTGGATCAACTGTGACTTTCTCCATTCTGCTATAGATTTTGAGCTCCTTCTGAGCTCCAAGAGCACTATCACGTACACTAGTAGTATGAGTAGGCGGAGATCTCTCAAACTCTAGAGGAGGGATAGGGATATAGCAGGAAGAGGAACATTCCACCTCTCTTCATGACTATTACTACTACTCTCCCCCTGAAGAGAGGTGGGTGGAGAAAAAGGATAGCTCCTCACGGAAGGTGACAACCATGTAGACAAACTTCTTCCCAAAGGAAGGATGGTAACACTTGTGCCCCTTATGGGGAGAGGAATAACCAAGAAAGCCGCACTTAAGCGCTTTGGGATCTAGTTTGGTGCGACAGGGACCCAGGATATGTACGTAGCATATACTCTCAAAGATTCGAGGAGGAACAATGAATAGAGGAGAGCTAGGAGCAAGGACTTGAATAGGAGATTGGAAATTGAGCACGCGAGATGGCATTCATTTAGTCAAGTAGGCAACAGTCAACACACGAATGTGCAAGAAATCAATCATTCATTTTGAGATTTTTTTTTTTTTTTATAAGTATTTCTTTTGAGATGCTCTACGGTGATTCGTGAAGTTTCAGGTCATTCTCTTTCAATACCCATGCTATCTGCAGCATGGTAAGAGGCCCTTATGATGACAGTTAAATCTAATCGTGTCACATACTAGATACAACCATGAACATGTTAGGCAGAAGAGTACCAAAAAGTCAAATGTATTGTCTCCCACTTTTGTTGAAGGGCACCAACATGTTTAACAATAAATCATTCAAATTTCAATAAATTCCAATCTCTTTCATAAAATTGTTTTGACATGTGGCAAAAAAAAAGTCAAATTGTTCAGCGGACGTTGCATCTTTTGCTGCAGGTTGCGTTTAAACATATTTCATGATATGATTGGTACCTTTATCTTATGGGTCGGGCACAGGAGCCCCCCTTCTTCTGATCCCTCTTGGGAGTCGGACTAGGGGCCGTGGATTCTGAGAATCCAATGGTGGTTCATAGTGCTGAGCTGGCAAGCCTGGCATTCACTTTTTTCATTAAGTGAATGCCAGCTCAGCGCTCTCAATCACTGTTTGATTCTCGAAATCCACGGCTCCGAGTCCGACTCCCGAGAGGGGTCAGAAAAGGTGGCCCTTGGAGCCTGAGCCTTATCTTATATTACCTTGAGAAATTGCAGCCCTCTTTGTTCAAGGAGGTTGGAAGTTGGAACTTGATAATTAAGAGTGTAAGGGTGAAATATGATGAATCAGTATTAGGGATGATGCTCATGTTGAATATACCATATATTTGATATAGGGTTTTGGGTTCTAACTTATGGTCAGCTGTGTGTGTGTGTTTTAGTCTGACCTTTTAAATATACCATGAAATAAAACTTAAAAGCGATGTCTTAAAAAGCTCAAGGCAGATATGCGGGTTTTTGCCTTTGTGAGGTGAAGCATAAGCCTTGAGGCAGTATGAGGCATATGCCTCAATTTTTTTCTACTATATGAATTGTAGTCACTTGGAAACACTTTCAACAGACCATGTATATCATATTTACTAGTATAAATAAGAGGAAGAAGATGATTTATCTTCATTAGGATTGTTTTTCACTTTTTGGCATAGAAGATATATGTGTGGGGTATTTTGGGGAAAGAAAGGGGAAAAATTATTATTGTTATTATTTTTTTATATGTTTGGCCTATGTATGTGCCTGAACCTCAACTGCACCTCACGCCTCGAGCCTCAAGGCTTAGGCCTTAACTGGGTTTGGAGTAGGCTTCTCATAAACCAATTGAGGTTTAAGCCTCGAGCCAAGAACCTGTCCCTAGCTTCAAGGCATAGGTCTCACACGTCTTGAGGCGTGAATTTTAAAACATTGCTTAAAGGAGTATTAGATTGAAAGTTTTGAACTGGTTATCTCTTCATTGCCTATATACCATTGGGGTTCATTTGGTAACTTTCTGTAAAGATCCCCAGATACACACAACAAATTTTTAAATGGTGAATCACTGCATTGTCCATGTTCTCTTTTGTTGCAGGTCCCTGACCATCTTCTTCCAAGGGTCACAATTGTTGGAAGGCCAAATGTTGGTAAATCAGCATTATTTAATCGTCTTGTGGGGGTATTTCCTATTTCCATCGACTTTCAGTTCTTATGTTCTTTCTGACTAATTATATCTATTATGCTTATGTTGGACTTATTACATGTTTTTTTGTTATTTTAGAAGTTGAATCTTATTTCATTGAAAAATTTGCAGGGAAACAACGCAATTGTGGTGGATGAACCTGGTGTTACTAGAGATCGCTTGTATGGTAGATCCTTTTGGGGAGACCACGAATTCATGGTAGTAGATACTGGAGGTGTTCTCACTGTTTCGAAATCACAGGCTGCTGTAATGGAAGATTTGGCTATTACAACGACCATTGGTATGGATGGGATTCCACTTGCCTCTAGGGAGGCAGCTGTTGCTAGGATGCCCTCGATGATAGAGAGACAAGCTACTGCTGCTATAGAAGAAGCTTCAGTCATAATATTCCTTGTTGATGGCCAGGTATTGTCCGATTGATATATAGTCTATTTGTGGCTCCTTTCTGTTTTTTTTTTTCATTGAGTTTACGAACTTAAACGACATGGTAATTTTTATTTTTTTCTTGCATTAGTTTACAATACTCGTGAATCGTGATCATATTTCTGTGTCTATTTTGATCAAATTTTGTGACTTTTCTGGTTATTGTTTATGCTGTACATGCGCACCCACTCATTATACCCCAGATGTGTTAGAATGTGATACCAGGGAGGTTCTTGCTTTTCCTTTAGGTTTAGAAAGTCTTCCATAATAGGATAATATAAGACTATAGGTAATTATGGATAAGCATGCGAATGTAGCTGACCAAGCTTTGTGTAGTTGGGTTAGTGGTATCTGTGGTACCAACAAGGTTTTAGCTTTGGATAGTTAATAATGGAGTTCCTGCTTGTAAGGTTATAATTCGAGCTGTATTGGATTTACATGCGATTGATCCTACAAGTGTTGATCTGAATGCTTTATTTTTTAAAAATGAACGTTAATTTATGTTGCATGGATTATTCTGAACTGGCAAAATACCCATGTTAGAGTCCAGCACGACACAGGTTCTGGTATGACACTTTCAAATTCTGTTTTGTTTTTTTTATTCCTTGCGAGATCCTAATTAACATTTGGCATAGGTTATGAGTTCTGCCTTTTACAATTGAAGTTTTCAATGCAGTATAACATTGCACACATATATTCTCTTGTTTACAAGTATACAAGACAAATCATAAAATATCCTATCACATTATCCAATATTATCCTCATTTTTATATAAAAAGTAAGTACTTTGTTTCGCATTATTTAAACTATACTGCCGAGTCCACTAATCATATTTTTCAAGGCTCGTCAAATTGGACAGTCCGCACCCATGTTGGACTCTGAAACACATACCTGTATCAATGCAACACAGGCATTAATATACTTTTGTTCATCTGCAACCTGTTCATTCTTTTGCCTATTGTTAATTTTCACGGTGAGTCTAGCAAGGCTCAATTCTTAGTACGGAGACGATATAAGAAATACTGAACAGGCAGGTCTAACGGCGGCAGATGTGGAAATAGCAGATTGGCTGCGTAAGAACTATTCAAACAAGAGGATCATTCTTGCTGTGAACAAGTGTGAATCTCCACGCAAGGGAATCATGCAAGCATCAGACTTTTGGTCCTTGGGGTGAGCTCTTTCTTCTATTTTGTTATAGTCACATTATTTGGGGTTTCTTGAAGAATTCAGTATCAGTTATAGCTTTCCAGTGATGTGTTTTGATCAGTAAAGATAGGATTTTATTTATTTATTGACAAATAATGAGAACTATTGTACAAGTGAAAAGAGAAGCAGGATACAAGACCAAGGATGAGATTTCCCTAGGAGAACCCTACAAAAAAACTGCTACAAGCATGAAAGAAAAAATACAGAATCCAAGGCATTATATGATTTAGGATTTAGATAGATCTCCATTAATCACAAACTCCCAGTTGAGAGCAAAGTCTTCCGCTGATATCTCTTTAAAGTTCCTTCAAAACAGATGACTATTTGATTAGAAGCCTTCCAATGGCCAAGTAGATCTTTGAAAGAGTCCGGTTATTGCCTTTGAAATACAATTGTTCCGTTCCCTCAAAATACCCCAGCATAAGGCATATGGAAGGATTTTCCAAAGAATTCTCCCCAAAATGCTAAAACAGTGACATGACCATGAAGTAAATACATCCACAATGTCTCTAGGGAAATACCCTTTAAAACTGAAATAATGATAGGAAGAAACTCCATACGACATGACTAGCTTTGTAGTGTATGAATACATGATTTACACTCTATTCGTGCTCCTTACACATAATTCATCTATTCAGCATCGCCATCCCTCAGTGGATAAGGTGCTCAACAATCAGGATCTTATCCATTACAATTGTCCTAATGAAGGCCTTCATTCTCAGAGGGACTGAACGCCCCCAATATCCATTTAGACCCAATAGGAGATTTCTCTCCCAAAAGCCAGCCAATCTGTCATAGAAGGAGTGCACAGAGAAATTTCCTTTTGGACCATCTTTCCATATACTGCTATCCTCGACATCTGAGTGGCCAGTTTGAATGCTTTATATTTTCCCTTGAAATTACATATGGAAGGCCTCGACAATTCATCTTTGCCCACTGCTCGACTCAACCGAAAATACCTCAAAGAACAGGAAGTGGATCGCTTCGTCTTCCTTCTTTGTCCAGAAGAAAGAAACGATCTGAATACCTTCAAGACGCTTAAGAAGCACCACACATTCATTTAGATCCCTATCAAGAAGATTTCTTCCGAAGATTGGGCACCAAATAATCTCTCCATTTCTTTTATTAATGCCCTGGTTTGCAAATAGCCCCTTCTAAGCCGTAAGTCTATACAGATGGGGGCACACCTCACATCGCTTGCCCGCTCCACACCAATCATCTTCCCAGAATATGGCCCTCTCTCCAAAGAATATAATACCGTATGTAAGAAAGGAAAAAGAATTTTTATTTGCGGAAAAGGGGAGAGACAAATATCATCCCTTCTGTATGAAAAGGGCCTAAGAGCATCTGCTTTAATCATTGGCACACCTAAGCATGTAGCAAGACTATATTTCCAAGTTAATCTCACGTTCCCTATTGTTATCTATAGTGTTGGCTAATTGCCAAGGCCTTGGCAAATTTCTGTCCCCCCAAGAGAAAAAATTTGATGAATCACCTTCAATGACCAATGACTGGCAAAGGAGGCATCAAAGATTGTCAAACATTTGAGAAGAGGGAGAGAGAGAGATTTGGCTTTGTTCAAATCTTTGATTATAACTGGACCCGAGAAAATCTTGAGTCACGCCATTATCGTCTCTACATTATCCCCTAGTGTCAAGGTTGCCAAATGAGCAGCCATTGAAACTAAGTTTAATTCTTGATGATATGTAATAAGTTTTGAAATGATTATAATAGATATTGCTGATTCAGTGGATGATATATAGTGCACACGTCTTGAGGTGAAACTCAAACGACTTGGATATTAGTTTGTTTACAATTTCTGAATATTTGGTGTTGTGGTTTATATATGTAAATGTGTGTGTGTGTGTGTGTGTGTGTGTGTATGTGCGTATATGCTTGGGTTGGGATGGTTGTGGCGCCCACATGGAGATGAGTTAAGGGTAGGTTTTTGGTGAGGATGATCTCCTCACTATGGATTTCATCCTCACAAAAAATCAGTCCATTGACTCCATTCCCACATTTCTAGCCCTCTGAAAAGTGGACTACAAGTTGAAAATTTCTAGACCATCCATTGACTTTTAACTCCATATTTGATAGGGTTAGATGTTTTAGAAAAATATTTTTTTTGTGAGAATGATCTCAATGGTGAGGAGATCATCTCACCAGAAGGCCCTTGACTCATCACCATTTGGGCCATGATTGGGTCATATATATGCTTGTGTTAGAGTGTAATACAAGTAGGCACTATAGACAATAGCATGATACGAGAAAGTGTGTTTTTTTTTTCTTTTAGTTTTAATGAAGATCCACCTAGAGAAAGTGTTATGTCTTATATTGTGATCCAAATTAATGGACTGACAAACCAAGTGTAAATGTAATAAATCTGCAAGTGCACAAGCGCCACTGTGGAGGATAAAACCGGGTTTACCGTCCGATCTCCGATCATCCCTCCACAAACAATAATCATGTATTAATAGAAAATAACAATAAAATTAAAGGACATAAATGAAAAACAAGCAACGCAATACGTACGTGTTTCATCGCCGGTCTCTTGCCGGCGACTACGTCCACGGGAAACCGATCTCCGGCCACTCTTCATTATAGAACCAAATCCGGTTACAATATACATCCGATGCCATAGAATGTCCATTTCTCTCTCTAGCTTCTCTCTACATATCTTCTATCTTTCTCACTCTAGCTTCTCTAGGGTCTCTTCCAAAAGTGCCCTCCTTCCCAAAAGTGCCCTCCTCCTCTCCTACTACACACCCTTCTCTTTATAGGGTCCTTTATGTGCCAAGTATCAATGTAAATAGATCTTTAGGGAATGATTGAGTGCTCCGCGAGGTGTATAGCTTCTAATATGACGATGACCTGTTATTTTATGTACCCATAGCCACTATGTAGTAGCTCACTGAGTACAGAGTCGAATCCACAGGGATTGACTGATGTGTAACAAGAAACAAGGTAACGAAACTCAAAGGAAAAGAAAAGGTTTGAAATTGGGATTTTCACTCAAGAAGAATGGAGCAAGGGTGCTTGATAATGTAAACTAGAGAAGAGAGGTCTAAGGCTTCACAAAAATCCACCCATCCCTCCTTATGCTTAGATTTGGATGAAATACATCTAGAATTGAATACAAATTTAATCTAGATGGAACACCAATAGAACAATCGAATGAAGGAGACAATAAGTCCCTTTGTATTCTACTCGCAGGGGTTCTAAGCATTCCTTATATCATTCAATCATGCGGAATCAAGAGCATACAGAGAGAAAAAAATCTAGGTATTCTACTCTCACAGGGGTTCTAAGCATTACGTATATCATTCAATCATACGGAATCAAAGAGCATACAGAGAGAAACCATTAACAAAAGAAATAAATTTCATTCAAGTTGTAATAAAGGATACCTCATCCAATTCTGTTACATAAGGGATATGATTCAAATCCCTTACCTTAGATGGTTGTTTAGCCGACCATTGTTGAGGTTTTCAGCCTCTTCAATGGTCTACTGAACATTACAAGAGACTAAGAAAGGGAAAAACTAAACTAAAGAGGAACTAGAAGTAGGAGAGAGAGGGCTGATGTTATATTGGTTCTCCTAGCCTTTGCTGGATCATTGGTTTTGACCCATGGCCTTCCTTTTATAGAAGAAACAATCCCAAACGAATCTAACTGAATTTGGGGGTTAGAGCTGTAACCGAATTCAGTTAGAACAAATTCTCGCCTATCGGATCAATTTGTCGTCTAGTCGATCGATCCGTCTTGAGAGGCAATGAAAAAATAGTTCTGTCAAGGTAGTTGGGTTGATCCATGAACATTCAGATCTATCCATACAGAATTGATGTAGGCTTGATACAGAGTGCGCCGGATTGATCCAAATTGCTTCCAAAAGGTTACAAAACCCATCATAGGCATTGGGTAAAGTCTAGAAACCATCTTTAATCCATCAATTAGTCTCCTAAAGAGATAAACGGTTTCTAGATCATATGCCATCCTTTCTTCCTCAGAATCCAAGATTGTCCTCCACTTTTGGTGCTTGAATCAACCATAATGCCCCTAAAACTTTGGCTTTGGGGCTTTTGCTTGGATAAACTTCTCTTCCAATGGCTTTGTCACTTCTTTCCCTCCTTGGGATGCCATAATTGATCATGGGATGATCAATGCATCATTGTAGTCCTTCTAGATCTTGAGAATGGTCTCCATTAAGGTTCCTGCAAAGGAAAATACATGTAATGAGATCTTCTCATGAAGGTTTGCATGCTGACGTTCAAGATATGTGTGAATGCATGTACATACATCATTATAGCCCGAAGAAAGAATATTTTGCAATGAGATGAGAATGCACTACTTTTCATGTAAAATCGAGTTTATGAGTTGAAGAAGCCAAATAATGCTTATTATTGAAATGAGGGTAATTATAACAGTATTAAACATTTATCAGAAAGCACACTATTTAACAATATTGAGTTTTTCTAATGTGATCCTAAACTTGTATTAAGAATAAATAATTACAAATAATTTATCAAAAAAATAAAAATAAATAATTACAAATAAATAAAGAGAGCTCTGTATAGAAAGAAAGTCCATTTTCACCGCATGTTACAAAGGAATCCACAATATCATTAGAGCGAAGGCACTAAACTTCAACTTCTCCCCAAATACCGCTCACTTAAAATTCGAAATTAATTTGAAGAAGTTTAATAATAAATGGAGAAGTTTTGTAGGAATTTGCGTACTTGGAGAAGTTTGGAGATATGATGCATTTACACATTTCTAACACTAATTTAACATAAATGTATGAAAGAAATATAAAATTACAAAGAAAAGTGTTTTACAAGAAATAAAATAAATTTTAAATACGCAACTGGAGAAGCATATGATCCTTACTTCAACTCTTGCAAGTTGTTTCTTATTGAAATCCCCTTAACGGGGTGATCATTTTCACCTTGAAAGCTCCCCAAAGCAAGAAATGTGGAAAAAATGGGTATTATTGTCTTAAACACTTATCATCTATTTTAAAGTTTTCGTCCTAAAAATAAAAATTACTAAAATATTACAGGTAAACTTCACTTCGCCAATTCATAAATCGACAAAATTCAACAAACTTTGTTGAAAATTCGGCTAATTTTAATACCATGGTTAGAGCCCCTCAAGGTGAATGAAAATAAGCGACCATCCCCCCACTAGGTTCCTAACATTTTTTTTTTAAATCTTTTTCATGGTTTTAAAGCTCAGTCTTGGCCATTGGATCATTTGTTGGGAAAGACCATCAACTTGATTGGACCTACAAGATCGAGACAATGTGAAATCATAGAGAAAATGGGTTGTCTCGGTGAGACAGCTTGAGACAATCCTTGCGAAGACCGAGTCAACTTGGTCTCAATGAGACTTAAAACACGATCACATTAGCCAATCTTCATGGATTTTCAATTTCTCTATGATCCCATCCCACGGCACTTGAAGAGTCCCCTTCAACTTTAAAAGGGCCTTGCAAAATGGTTCTAAAATTTTTGAAAGGCTTTGGATGAGAGCTTTGATAATCACTTCATTTGAGTTTGATTCGCCAAACTTCATCAAGTCGTGAAATCATGATATGTAAGTGTTTTACATGCTTAGTAGTATCATTGGGAGACCAAGGTATAAAATAGGTAGATGACCAAGCTTACACCCCAAACTATCTGCCAAACGCCTTAGATTCGGTACCTCCCCCACCCCCAAAACCTCACTTTTAGCCAGATTAATCCGAAGGCTCGAAACAGCTTCAAAGCACTTTATAATACATCTGAGATAACGAAGTTGGCTATGGGAAGCCTTAGAGAAAGATAGTGTCATCCGCAAACTGAAGGTAGGATAGCATAGGACCATCGCTACTTGCTCGAAATCCTTCGATCACCCCACCTTCCTTTGCTCTATTCGTCATTCTTCCTAAGGCTTCAACTACCACAACAAATAGAAATGATGATATAGGATTACCTTGTCTCAGACCCCTTGAGCTATTAAAGAAACTGGCCGGAGAACCATTCACTAAGATTGAGAAAGTTGCAGAAGGAATATAGTCCTTGATCCACCCCCTCCACCTAGATCCAAACCCCATCCTACCAAGCACGTAAAGAAGAAAGTCCCAACATGGTCATACGCTTTCTCTATGTCTATCTTGCACACGATGCAATTCAACCTCTCTTTGATCCTGGAGTCAATACATTCATTAGCAACCAAGACACCATCCAGAATCTGCCTCCCCTTCACAAAAGCACCTTGGGACGGAGAGATGATTGATCTCAACATATCCTTATTCTAGAAGCCAGTACCTTGGAGATAATTTTATAAGTGCTGCCTACAAGGATAATAGGACAAAAATCTCTCAAAGACTCTTCCCCTTCCTTCTTTAGGATGAGAGTTATGAAAGTGCTATATGAACATCGATCTAGAACAGCTCCTCCTCAAACTCCTTCATTACGAGCATGAAGTCCTTCCCTACAATATCCCAGCAAGACTTAAAGAAGGCTACTGAGAATCCTTTTGGACCAGGGGCTCTGTCTCCATTGAGATCCTTAATAGCACACAAAATTTATGCCTCTTCCATAGGTCTCTCTAACCATGCATTCTGCTTTGGGTAATACAATCGAACTGAATACCATCCTCCTTGGGCCTAAAATAGTTCAGCTCTGAATACAGTCTAGAATAGAAATGCACAATGGCTTTCCTGATCACTTCTTCCTCCACCATCACTCCATCAACCAGAATCCTGGAAATACTATTGCTCCTCACTAGCTACTTGGTGAATGAACTTGGTATTTCTATCACCCTCCTTGTTATTCCATTGGGTGGCAGTTTTAAAAGAGTTCCAGGGGATTTATTTTGGCAAGTTATTTTTCAAATTGGACTTGATTGTGTATGTGACATGGTAATTTTGGAGATGGCTGCTTTCTTTTGTTGTGATGGTTATTACTTAGAAGCACTTTTATAATCTTTTTACAGTGGGGACTTCTTGGCCCTTATCTTCTTCTTAATACAGCACATGCATTTTTTACTTATCAAAAGAAGAGTAAGAAACTACCTACTGAGTGAGGTACACTTCACATTTGGCTCTCTTTTTCAAGCTTATCAATTCTATCCTTCATCATTGAAGTCACATTTGATTTTCCAATCTGAGTGATGAAGAAGCGTCATATAAGTGCAAGATTTTTTATTCCTCCAATCACCCATTCAAGTTCATCTGTATTCCACTATAAGTCTCACCCAAAATGAGTATAGTTCAGTTAGAATATTGATGCCTGTATAAAGGAAGTAGGATCAGGATGCAGTATTAGGTTTGTTGGAAATTGGGATTTTTGCTGCAGTTATGCTTGGTATAGAGGTTTTATGGGTTAACCATTAATTGGCCCATACAAGGGCACATGTTGATCTGATTTTGAGACTCAATAAATGGAGATTTTATTGCTTTTTTCTTTCATATGTTTTACTTTGATAAACTGTACATGTACTTTTTGGTGGATCAATTAGGTTTTCTCCACTTCCAATATCTGCTGTGTCTGGAACTGGAACTGGAGAGCTACTTGATCTTGTTTGTTCAGAGTTGAAAACGACTGAGGTATTTGATTTTATTCACACTTGCAGTGTTTTGTTCTGGGTGTATAAGGATTTCAGCATAATTAATTTATCCATTGTGTTAAGGTCCATCAAGAACACATGTTCATATCTTTTTCTGTCCATACACTAATGTTTCTTGGTTGGTTCTTTTGATCAGTTTTCTTGTCATGTTCATAAATGTTAACGTGCAGGTCTCAGAGAATCCCGATGAACTAGAAAATTATGTTCCTGCTATTGCTATAGTGGGCCGGCCAAATGTCGGTAAGAGTAGCATTTTGAATGCACTAGTTGGAGAGGACAGAACAATTGTTAGTCCTATCAGTGGAACCACTCGTGATGCTATTGATACCGAATTTACTGGACCAGATGGGCAGGTTAGCTTATTTCCGGCTTCTGGACTACTGTTAATCCAAAATATGTGTTGATTACATGATTTTCTGCATTATCTGATATTTTATTAATGATCTATATTGAGTCTGACCCATCTTGGACAACCCGAGTTTGATCACCCCAGTCAACTAAATTGCCTAAGCATTGTCTTCTTATTTTTCACATTGTCTTGGCCGAGACAGTCTCAAGACCAAATTGCCTTGCACGAGTAAACTTGGTCTCGGCCTTGGATAATCAAACCTTCGAGACTAAGTTTAAAAACCTTAGTCTGACCTACGAAAAGCTAGACAAACTAGATAATATCAGGGGAACGATGAAGTGGAATGCAGTAAATAACTATAGAGTCATTCTTCTTATGAAAAGGTGTATGAATATATCATGGTGTTTTTCAAATTTCTCATGGTTCTGTCACATCCTTCTATTTCTTTATCTCCGGTCCAAGTAGAGAGTAGATATTTGGGAAGTATAATTGCATGGTTCAAATACACATTTCTTTGTCGTTAAATGCAGATGTTAGTTGTCTCATATAACAACCCCAGAAAATGACAGATATTGAGATGTCCACGCAGATTACCATAATAGTAATAATTACTTCTGAATATGATCTTCTGTTCAATTAGAAGTAAATAGAGCTACTTTACATGTAAGACATGTAACCCTTTTCGACTAAAATACTCGGTTGCAGTTTTTGGTTACTTTCTTTGTTGGAAAGTGTAGAATGACTTGCTTGTCTCACATGGTTCTGTTGAGTCATATGGGTACTTAGTTGATTCACTTGTTCTGAAGACAAGTACGGAATTTTTTGCTTAAAAACAAGTGAACTACATATGAGGCAAATTATTTTGTGTTCACACTTACCTGGCAAGTGCCCGTGTCATGTAAAATAAACAACAAAAAGAAGGTATAAACTCCCATGTTAAGGGTCTTCTCTGAAGGTCGTCTTGAACTGATTAAGACAATGGAAACATAAAAAGTTGATCAATTAGGAGAGAAGAAGAAAACCCTTTTGATATTCTTTACATGATTACATGCCGTCTTGTTGTAACAGTCCAAAAGTAATTCTGATTGGATTATTTAATTCTCATCTTGGTTTCATGATTCTCCTTAATGGTGTGATGCTTGTCGAAGGAAAGAAGAAAGTCACAAGAACATGATAGATTATTGACGTGATTACTCAGTTGTAGTTTTAACTGATCTACTTCTGATGGGTCATCATTTAGGGATTACTCAATTGACGTGATTACTTAGAGGGCCCATCACCCTTCTCTATGTATCTCTCTTCTTCACCTGCCTCTCCAGCCTCGGGATCAAGTAGTGCCTTGTTCTCTGGGTTAAGCATGCACAGACAAAGACGAGAGGCTCTCTAGGATTTGAGAAAATGAAACACCAAAAAAAGGACAAATGAAAGCCTACCACATTATATTCATCCAGTGTTTTGTTTTGGTCGCTAATTGACATGATAGACAATTATATATATGAAACCCTTAGACTTGGAAGGCATTTGTTTTAAACAAAAATATGATTATGGGCTAGGTGTCCCGCTTGACCGCCTAGCGTCTCAGTGCCTAGGTGGCCACCTTTTTTTCATAGTGCCCCACTATAGGCCCTGTTTCTGGCGCTAGGGGCCCTGACCAGGTGATCGTCTAGGTGACGCTTTGACTACAGTGGTAGTGCTTTGACATTCTCCTTTGATTCCTTTGCATTCCAAGTTCTCTCAGGATCTTGATTCACCAATTACTTATTTTGCAGAAATTCCGACTTATTGATACTGCTGGCATTAGAAGAAGGGCTGTAGTCGCTTCATCAGGTAGCACAACTGAGGCGTTATCAGTGAACCGAGCATTTCGTGCTATTCGTCGTTCAGACGTCGTGGCTCTTGTTATTGAGGCTATGGCTTGTATAACTGAGCAGGTACTTTGCCCCTAAAACTTAGAAGCTATATATGCATTGAGATTTTCTACAGTGTTTATTAATGGAAAAATCCTCGAACTTCTGTACTTTAGTGCATGCAAAATAAGAACCATGTTTCAATCTGTGTAACAAGGACACTGACACGAGTGTCGGTGTCCGACACAGCAACCTACAAAAATCCGATACGGAGACACGCCCATACATAGATTTATTAAAATACATTAAATTATATGAATGCTTAAAATTATTAATAAAATAACAAAAAATAGAAAATGAAGCAGAAAATATTTATTAGTTTATTATTGTATGGATGATGGAACACATCAACCTGCTTTTAGAAATCAAATTTATATTAAAAATTACTAAAACAAGGGGTGACACGGCCATAAGTGTCCAGATGTGTGTCGGGAAGTGTCGACACGCGTGTCCGGGTGTCGAGGTGTCCGACACGGCAAAAATCCTAAAAGTGGAGTGTCCTTGTTACATAGGTTTCAATGCATTAGAATATGGTGACAACCAAAAGGAGATTCCTTTCCTTGCCAATAAATTGACTTATCATAATTAACAATTGTAAGAGCTGGTTGGTTGATGTGGAGGTGTGCTTCATTAGTGCCATGTGATCAACTCATACCAATCGAATTTAAAGGAAAAATTTATAAGACGACAATACTTCCAATGCTTTGTGGAGTGGGTTGTTGGGCAATCAAGAAACCACATGCACATTGAATGAATGTAGCTTGGATGAGGATTTTGAGATGGATGAGTGGAAAGACTAAGAATGACAATTAGAAATTATTGCTTTTGAGGGAACCTAGGAGTAGCTGAGTATCTCCTACAGGCTTACAGGTGATAAAATAACAAAGAGGCGATGGAAATTGGTTGGTCTTGTGCAATAAAGTTCATTAATGGCACCAGTGAGAAAAAAGTGCATTCTTGTAGGTCAAAGGCTATGTTGCATTGATATAGGTACGAGTGTCAGAGTCCAACACGGGTGTGGAGTGTTTGATTCAGCGAACCTTGAAAAATATGATTCGTGGACTCGACAATATACTGTAAATAATGTGAAACGAAGTAATTGTTATTTTTAATTATGGACAATAGTGGATAATGTGATGGAATATCTTATAATTTATACCATATACCTATAGAAAAGATAATACATATATGTAATGTTATATTTGTTGCACGGAAACCTTCAATTGTAAAAGGTAGAGCTCATAAACTATGGCAAATGTTAATTAGTATTTTGCAAGTAAGAAAAGAAAAAACAAAACAATTTGGAAGTGTTGCACAAGAATCAATATCACGTCAGACTTGGACTCGTGTCTAACATGGGTACTTCGCCCATTTAGAAGAATCCATGCAACATAGGTCAAAGGCTTTAAAAGGTGGGACGACCAGAAAGGACGTGGACAAAGGTAGTGTGAAATGATTTCAGGCATATGCAATCCCTGGATAGAATGGAATGGCTGAACATTAGGCATTAAGTGGACCTCAAAGTTGGGCAAAAGTTGGGCAAGGCTTGTATGGTGATGATTGATTCTCAGTCGTAGAATATTTCTTGAAATAATTTTAGATAATACATGTGTCCTCTACAACATGAACTATATTCTTTTTCCTGATGTTTAATGTTTCTGTGCACATGGGTATACTTCTGTAATCTAGAACCTGCAGGCTTTACCACTTTCTAGCGTCTTACTCTGATTTTTTCTTTAATAAGTAAAAGTATATGTACCTTTTTTTTTGGTAAGCAGTAAAAGTATATGTACTGGAGAACAAAAAAACTGTACAAAACAAGGCCTGAAACGAAGTGAGGGATCATTCTCAGACTGAAACAAGGAACCAGAGAAAGGGAAAAGTGCTCCTAAGACTAAGGTTCCCCTGTAACAATATTTGCCATACTAAATACAAAATTCTCAAAACGAACACCCTTAAATTCTATCAAGGAAGACGTCAAAAAATAGAGAAGAGCTTTAATCTTCAGAACACTGCATCAATGCTCTCTCACTCTGATGTTTGGATTTGGAGGATTTACTTATCTGTTTTTTGCCATCTCATGCTGATTGTTTTGAATGTATATTGATGTTTTGTTGTCATTGTTATGAATGTTTATAGATGTTTTATTGTCGTGCAACATGTATAAGAACAGCAATATGTTCGTTTGGACATCTGAATTGTCCAGAATGGAATCCTTGCAACTCAGTACTTAGACATGCACTTAAAATCTTTTCGTAAGATCATGTAAGATTTTGCGAAGCCATGTAAAATTTCTCAACAAAATATCTCTGTGGGGACGGGCTAGCCTATATGAATCTAGGAAAGCCATCCAAAGAGTTTTGTCCCCCCACACAGTCAGTATCCCCTGCATGTTTCTATTGTCCAATACATCTCTAATCTAATAAAAGCCTCTTGGATGTTGCAAACACCCTCCCGTACACCTACTAAGATTCTTCAAAAACCCTTCAAAAAGGCCTCTCATGACTTCAACTCCACTAACCATGTGTTCTTCAGTTTCTTGCAAATGAACTAATTACACAATACCACTACTCATGGGGTGCCTTTCTCTTTGTTCTTGTTACACAATTAACTGATTTTTTGATCTCATAAATCCTGTCTGATTTAATTTACTGTTTTGCCTGTATGCTCTATAGGATTGCAGGATTGCTGAAAGAATCGAGAGAGAAGGGAAAGGGTGTGTGATTGTTGTAAACAAATGGGATACTATACCTGATAAAAAACAGCATACGGCAACATACTATGAGCAAGATGTCAGGGAGAAGCTCCGTATGTTGGATTGGGCACCAATTGTTTATTCAACTGCAACAGCTGGTTCTGGTGTTGAAAAGTATGTGCTGTCTTTTGTTTCATACTATCTTTTACCGTGCAGTTGGTACTGTTTTACAGTGTAATTGACTTCATGATCATGATGAGCCTCATCTCTATTGAGGCATCGTATGCTTAGCTACCAAACATGTCATAGAAAGATGCCATTACTTACTAGTTACTGTCTTACTGAACAGAAGAAAATGAGATAAATCTGTAGTTAACTCGATTTTATTGATTCATATTTTAAACCCTAGTGAATATTTGGTTAGGATTGAGCATTCCCCATGATGAGTCACTGACAATATCACTCTCTTGGGTTCCAGTGTATGGGCACAATTTCTTTATTTTATTTAATTTTGGCTGGTTAAGCAGGAAATTTCCTCCACCAAAGGGTTGCTTGTTCAAAATTCTGGTTTCTGGTTGGAGCCTTTCATATGATATCAAGAAAACCTAAGTTTTTGAGGCCATCATTCCATGTTAAACCTTTTCTTGGATATGAATATTCATCCATAAATCCAACCTGTGTACATATGTGAATCCAAGGATAAGTCTAAGTGATTGTAGTTGAAATAGATTTAGGGTTAGGGTTAGGGTTACGTTTAGGCTAGGGTTTCAAGGTAGAGAAGCGAGAGAAGAGAGAAGAGAAGGATATCATGCTTAGGTCACATGACTCCATAGATCTTATTTATATGAAACACAACTTACATGGACTAGTATACCCCTTATACTGAGGGGTATTTACAGAACTACCCTTTACATGTAAAAATACGCAGCAAACAATGTTTTTCGAGTCACATAAATTGTATGAATTAGTTCTAAAATTTTAGTTCTTTCTACACTTCTAAACGGTTTCTTAGGAAATTTAAATTGTACACATACTTCACATATATGTTCAAAGTCTAAGGATATTTTAGGTGACAATTCTATGTTTATTATTTTTATTAGTGGAGAGAAGTTCCGCACGGCCTTATCTACCATGATGTTAATAGACTCGCTCATATAAACAAGTGAAGAAGCTTGATTAGTATTATCAACGTTTACATTCAATTTATATAAAGCTCACCTGCATAACCTTTCCCACAATGATTCCATGCGTAGTGAGTAAATTTTTTGGCCTCGAAAATCAACTTAAAGCTCTTTTTCCAAAACAGCAACCTAGACACTATATTTATTGATATCTAGGACTTGAAGCATCTCATTCAGCCAGGTCCTTGCCAAAGGTGAATTTTAGAATCACCTTCCCTGTACCCCAAACTGCAAATGCATAAGAGTTCCCATGAACTATGATACCTGGATACCTGTACTAGTGCTTGTTGAAGGACCTCTCTATTATTATAGATTGTTTAGTATCTTTATGGTTTTATTATAGATGGTTTTATTTTCTTACTTATGTAAGGGCCCACACTTATTAATATAAATAAGATTCATTGGGGTGTGTGTAGGGTTAACACACATAAAACCCTTCTTTTCTCTTTTCTCTCTCCTCTTTCCCTCTACAGTACAGGACTTGATTTCAACTTGGTATCATAGCAGATCATTGTCGGATCCATATCAAGACATACTCGGAAGATCGTACACACCGTGGAGGAACCCTAGCACCCTTGAGACTGCTGCTGCCATCGCTAACATCATCCAGTGGTACGGCTGACGTCATCAGTCGTACGGACAGGGTGCTCATGGAGACCTGAAACTCTACCCCCTGGTAGATCTTGATTAATCACAATTTCTAGTGATTTTTGGAAAATTTTCTAAGCCCTAGTTCGATGTCTTTGGGCTGATATTTGAAAAAAAATCGAAAAAACTCGTTTTTTCTTCTCGGATGATTGTGGAGCCATCCGGCAACTTTTTCTGGGGATTGTTGCTTCGTTTTGGTCTCCCCCCCCCCCCCTATCCCCTCTACAGATCCATAGGTGGATCTCTTAGATCTATCAAGTATTGAGGTGTGTGGGTTGATTTTTATCCCCACATAGTACCGCCGGCGGCTTTTATTGGGCAAGGAGCGCTGTCCACGCACTACCCTACCTCATGGATCCTCAAGGGATGTCTTCTATGGCCTCTTTGGCCTCTTTGGTGATGTTTGGGTGTTGTTTAGGTGCTGCATGGTGTTCCCCTTGCTCCGTGGCTTCTTAGAAGGTGTTGTTTGCCTCAACAGGCCTTTTTTCTCCTTCAAGTGCCCTCAGGTTGGTTCCTAAGTTATTATTTTTTGGTTAGTTGTGGTTTATTGCGTTTTTGTTACTACTGGTTGTTCTTTTGGAGCGGTAATGTTGACTTTGAATGAGTCGGGCAAGTCAAATGTGTCCTCTGGGGCTCCCGTGACTACCATTTCAGCCCCAATGCCGTTTGAAAACCCTAGTTTGCAGATCACCGCTACCAAGCTGGCTGGAAAAAAATATTTGTAGTGGTCTAGAGCTGCAAAAATGTTTATTGGTGGTCGTGGGAAACAAGGGTACATTACTGGGCGATTACAAGCATCCGCCGAGACCGATCCTACATTTGAACAATGGGAGACAGGTAATCTAGCGGTTATGTCATGGCTACTCAATTCTATGGAGTCCCACATTAGTAGAGGATTCATGTTTTTTTCTACGGCCAAGGAGATCTGGGATGCAGCAGCCTAGACTTATTCACAGCAGCAGAATGTCGCCCGTGTGTATCAGTTACGCTAGATCATTGCCACTTTTCGTCAGGGGATTTGCCCTTGACGGATTATTTTGCTAGGCTCCGTGGTATGTGGGAAGAACTTGATTATTATCAGGTCTTTACCCCTAAGTGCCTAGAGGATGGTTTACAGTATCGGAAGTTGGTTGAATAAAATCGTACATATGAGTTCCTCGTCTGCCTGAATGCCGATTTTGAGTTAGCCCGTGTTCAGTTACTCAGTAAGGACGCCTTGCCATCCCTCAATCAGGTATATGCATATGTTCAGAGTGATGACAGTCGTAGAGATATAATGTCTCCTTCTCATGTTCATGAAAAGTCCGCCTTGGCTGCCTTCCCGCCTGTTTCTAAGCCTCCTAAGTCAAACTCCGATCGTCAACGGTGGCACCAAAGGGGGTCCTCCACCTACTTGTGCTCATTGTGGCAAGAAAGGCCACACCAGAGATCGGTGTTGGAGCTTACATGTTTGTGAGGGGCGTGGTCGTAAAGGCCACGACAAGGATAGGTGCTACCATATTCATGGCCAACCACCACAATTACCCGGGACTCCCACTACTGCTCATAGTGCAACTATGGATTCTACACCGGGGTCTCCTGCCCACCTATACTGCTGCGTCTCAACCTTCTGCCTCCACAGCACCCTTATCTAGAGATGAGATAGAGAACTTGCGACGCTTTATGGCCCAACTGGATGGGCCTGCTGCCTCTTCTACGTTCGCACAGTCAGGTATCATCAGCTCTGCCAACTTATCTCTGCTTCCGCTTCTACTTCTAGTTCACCCTGGATCATTGATTCAGGGGCTTCAGAGCATGTGACCGGTATGTCATCCTCTTTTTCCTCATATTCCGTATGTTCTGGTGCGGATAAAGTCCGCATTGCCGATGGCACCATTTCCTCTGTTTCGGGGAGGGGTCGTGTCACCCTCTCTTCTGGCTTATCTTTATCTTCAGTTCTTCATGTTCTCAAATTTGCCACTAACCTATTATCTGTTAGTTTTCTTACGAAGAATCTTAACTATTGTGCAACCTTTTTTCTTCTCACTGTGTGTTTCAGAACTTGGCCACGAGGAGGACGATTGGCACTGGACGTGAAGTGGGTGGTCTCTATCTCTTGGATGCGACTCCTACAGCCTTTGCAGCCCTTCAGTCTAGTAGTCTTAGCAATAGTGTCAATAAAGAGCATATTATGTCTTGGCATGCTCGTTTAGGTCATGTTTCTTTTCTTATTTACGCATGTTGTTTCTTGAGTTGTTTAAGTCGGTGTCCATTTCAGATCTTCATTGTGAGGTCTGTGCATTGTCCAAGCATTGTCGAACAACTTTTCCCCCTTGTGGTAATAAAAGTTTATCTATTTTGGACATTGTTCATACTGATGTTTGGGGTCCATCCCCTATTACTTCCTTCTTTGGCTATCGATATTTTGTTTCTTTTGTGGATGATTTTTCTCGCTGCACATGGATATTTGTTATGAAGTCAAAAGATGAGGTTTACTCTATCTTCAAACAGTTTCACAAAATGATTCTCACTCAGTTTGGAACATGCATTAAAACTCTTCGATCTGATCAAGGCGGAGAGTACATGTATGGGGGTCTGCAGACGTACTTGGCCGAACATGGCATTGAATATCAAAATTCATGTGCCTTCACTCCACAACAGCGTGGCATTGTCGAACGGAAAAATAGACACTTGTTGGAAGTGGCTCGTGCCCTTCTGTTGTGGCACCATGTTCCTAAAACATATTGGTCTGATGCAGTTCTCCTTGCCACTCACTTAATCAATCGTATGCCATCTCGCTCTCTCCAGTTTCGTACTCCGTACCACTTGCCGCGTCCTGAGAGTCTTCTTTTTCTGGTTCCCCCAAAGATCTTTTGCTGCGTTTGTTATGTTCACATCCTTGGTCCGAATCGCACCAAGTTGGATCAAAAAGCCTTGAAGTGTCTTTTTGGGTTACTCTTCGACCCATAAAGGCTATAAATGTTTCCATCCCCCCTCTCATAAGTGGATCATCACCATGGATGTCACCTTTTTGGAGTCGGCCTCTTATTTTCCCAGTGATACTCCTGCCTTTCCTCAGGGGGAGCATCTTAGTCGTGAGGCAAGGCATGTCTCATCTGATCTTGTTTCTCTGCCATTGGCTATGGATGCTCTTGACAATGGTCCTAATCCGACCATGACTGACACTATTGACAGGGGTACTGACAAGCAGGGGGAGCTGCAGGTGTACTCAAGGCGTCGTCTGACAGGGAAACAGATTACCACTGAACTCCAGGGTCAACAGTCATCCTCAGAGGATCTAGGTAACCCTACTTCTAGCTTTGTTCCTTCCTCTTCTTGTGATAGTGGCTCTGACCTTCCTATTGCTCGTAGGAAGGGGAAGAGATCTTGTATCCAACATCCAATTGCTAATTTTGTTTCGTATGATAATCTATCTCCGTCATACAAATCTTTGTTACCTCGTTATCTTCTGTTGCTCTTCCTTCATCTGTAACAGAAGCTCTGAAGCATCCTAGGTGGAAAGAAGCAATTTATGAAGAGATGAATGCGTTAAAAAAAACAGCACGTGGGAGTTGGTAGACTTGCCAAGAGGCAAGAAACCCATTGGATGCAAATGGGTTTACACTATGAAATGCAAGCCTGATGGTTCAGTGGATCGGTACAAGGCAAGATTGGTGGCAAAAGGCTACTCTCAGACTTATGGGATAGACTACAAGGAGACATTTGCTCCTGTAGCTAAGCTCAATTCCATCAGGGTTATCCTTTCCCCTGCTGCAAATCAGTCTTGGCTACTATTTCAGCTCGACGTCAAGAATGCTTTCCTTCATGGGGATCTTAAGGAAGAAGTGTATATGCTGTCCCCTCCTAGCTTTCAACTTTCTGGGGATGAACAGAAAGTATGCAAGCTTCAGAAAACTTTGTATGGCTTGAAACAATCACCGAGAGTGTGGTTCGAGCGTTCTTTAGTGGGGCAGTCAAACGAATGGGGTATAGTCAGAGTCAAGCTGATCATACTTTGTTTATCAGACATGACAGGGAGACTGTGACGGTTTTGATTGTATATGTTGACGATATCATTGTTACAGGTAATTGTATTGCAGAAATAACCCGGTTGAAGGAGTTCTTGGCTTTGGAATTTGAGATCAAGGATCTGGGTACATTGAAGTACTTTCTGGGGATAGAAGTTGCAAGATCCAATAAAGGAATCTTCATCTCACAAAGGAAATATGTGTTGGACCTGCTGTAGGATACCGGTATACTAGGGGCTCGACCTGTTGACACACCCATTGAGGCAAATCATAGACTTGATGGTCAGTCAGGGGAGTCTCTAGAGGATGTGAGTAGCTTTCAGCGATTGGTGGGGAGACTTATATACCTAGCTCATACTCGCCCTGATATTGCATATGTGGTGAGTGTAGTTAGCCAATACGTGCATTCCCCCCGTACTACACATTTGGAAGCCGCATACAGGATTTTGCTGTACTTAAAATCTTCCCCAGGCCGTGGCTTACTATTCAGCCATCAGGGCCACATGCGTGTGGAGGGTTTCACAGATGCTGATTGGGCAGGAGCCCAAGATGATAGGCGCTCTACATCAGGATATTGTACTTTTGTGGGAGGAAATTTGGTTACATTGCGAAGTAAAAAACAGGTTGTTGCACGTTCGAGTGCCGAAGCTGAGTTCCGATCAATGGCCCATGGGGTCTGTGAGTTACTGTGGCTTAAACTGTTACTTGGAGAACTCGGTTTCCCCGTAGAAGGGTCCATGTCATTATACTGTGACAACAAGGCGGCGATAAGTATTGCCCACAACCCAGTTCAACATGACAGGACCAAACACATCGAGGTGGACCGTCACTTTATTCGTGAAAAAGTGACATCGGGAGTGATCTGCACACCCTTTCTACATCTGATCAGCTAGCAGACATTCTTACGAAAGGCGTTGCAGCAGCTCCGTTTACTAAGTGCTTGAGCAAGTTGGGCATGATTGATATCTACGTCCCAACTTGAGGGGGAGTGTTGAAGGACCTCTCTATTATTATAGATTGTTTAGTGTCTTTATGGTTTTATTTTCTTACTTATGTAAGGGCCCACACTTATTAATATAAATAAGATTCATTGGGGTGTGTGTAGGGTTAACACACATAACCTCTCTCTTCTCTCTTCTCTCTCGTCTTTCCCTCTACAGTACAGGACTTGATTTCAACTGTGCCTCATACCAGTATTGTGTGGTGTCGACACGGATACAGACACCGGACACTCTACCGACACGTATCCCCACGTATCCTTCATAAAAAGTGGAAAAAATTAGAAAAAATAAAAATTTTGAACTCCAAAATAGGATACTCGTATTCGTATCCGTGTCCTTGATTTTGGAAAATGTCGAGTCGTATCCCGCTTCCCGTACCTGTGTCCGTATCCATATCCGTATCCGGGTATTATAGCCCATGAATAGTTGTTCAGTATATCCTATTGGCTTGTAGGAGGAAAAGCCTTCACGGATGTGCCTTTTGGCCCTACTGTCCACCCGCTAGTCCTTCACGTCGCTGACAAGATTAGCCTCAAAATTTAGATACGTTCTAGACCTTTGTCACGTTAGATTGAGCAAGCATAAGGGTTGTTTTTAAGTTGCTGTTAAGCTCTCACACACTTGCATAAGTTGCATCAACATATAACAAAACACTGTGGACTTTCATTTGCCTATCATTTTGTGAAGTTTTTTTGAATAATTTCCTGAATATTTGAATCATTTCCACATTATTTCCTTCATTTCCAAGAAACACGCAAGGTCAAAAAATTTCCACTATTTTTTTATGCAGTGCAGATAAATAATCAGCATGTTCACATGTTTTCTCTTCATCCGACTTAGTAGACTTGTATTTCCTTTCAGACATATTAGGAGATTCAGACAATATATATATATGCCAAGTTCATAGTAGTAAGGTATAAAAACATTTTCTAACGCCACTTTTTAAATGTTTTCTCATTAAATTTCTCTGTTTTTTGAGGTCATCTTTACTAACTAGTTCTACCTTGAGATTATTAGAAATAGTAACTATGAAACAAAACAATGTTCCATTGGCAGGAAGATAGCTAGCAAAGCTCAACACTGCAAGATATTCCAAAAAGTATGTGATATTCACAGTAGAGAGAACGTAGAAGTTATAATCAACTTATTGGCATGGTTCAAAATCTCGTTCTGTCTCATCCTGTCGTGTACCGAGACAATACATAGGGGAATGTATCATCTTATGCCAAAAGCCTTATATAAGAACTAAAATTGGTTTAAAAGCTTACTTTATGGTATATGTCTTTAATAACACATTTAGATGTTATAAAACAAATTTGTAGCCTAATTAAGCGTTAAAAATGGTTTAATCATGTCGAGACATGTACTGTTTTTTCATTGTTTTGTTCTGTCTTGTATCATTTCAGTCGAGAGTTCTTGTTTCGTCAGTGTACCAAGACAATGAGATGAAACGATAACCTTGCTTATTGGTATGGAGCAAACTGAGGCATGCATTAGACACGCTGTCCTATAGGTAGAATTCACTGCAGTTGGACGTGCCCCCGGTGCTAATAGGTTTCCAGCGACAATCGTCAAATTGCTAATAACATCCATGAGAACATGGTTATCTGTCGCTAAACCACTTCCAATGGCTAACATAAATGGCAGACTGAAAGACGGGCAAAAAGGTATTCCATATGAGGGGTAAAAGTGGTAAAAAGATATTAAGTACTGCATTGCACCACACCACGCCACGCCACGCCACGCCACGCCACGCTTGCCCAACCCAACCCAGCTCGGCACGGCATGGCACGTGCACATATGTCTGTGTGTGTTGTGGTGTAGAGTGTCCCAGCTTGGGTAAAAACTTGGATGCCCGCCACTTGCTCCACTTAAAAAACCAAACTTCCGTACTTATAAACCTAAGAAAAATCTTTCTCCTATCCAATGTGGGAGAAAAGGAATGCACAGAAAGACAAAAGAAACTTAAAGGGACGAAAAATGAGTTTCCCCTAAAATTTTCACTAGAACATTATTTTGTTTTGACTTGGGAAATGTGTGACATCTTGCATGGTGCTTCATATAACCAATAGTAGCAACCCTGCTAGTTCGCTTTTGTGGACAGATGGTTGGAGGATTTATATCCTGAAATTCTTTATTCTGTTCTAATTAATGTATTGTTCCGATGCTGCTTCTTTCCATGGAAATAAATTTCCCGAAATTATCGAAATATTTCCATTTTCTAGGTTACCGACAAGAAAGAATACATACACGAAATATTTCCATTCATGTCGAAATATTTTGCGTGAACAATAAATTTCGATCAATTGTCAATGTAGATATGTATTATTTAGATTGAAATGTTTCGACATGTATGGAAACATTTCAATCCAATGTAGGAAATATCTCATTTGAACTCATAATTGCTACAAATCCCATATTTGATCCATTTCTTGGTTCGCGGTTTGATCGCGAGGACGAATCGAATCCCGTTTTAGAGTTTTTCAAATTCAAAATGTATGCAAATATTAAATTTGTTGCTATCGTTTCTTGTTACAAATAGATAGATTAAGTATAAATGCATCAAATCTATGATGCATTTACACTATATTTGTGTATGGATTGAAAGATTGTTTAGGGTGAAAATTTAAATTTGGGTAAAACCCCAATTTCATTGGTCTTTACCCTAAACATCCATGATTGTGCATAAATTGATTATATGTTGCATGATTTAGCTTGTTCTACAAGTTGGATGGGTTAATTGTTTTCGAAAAAAAATTAACGTTCAAAAAATTAAGTAAATGTTATAAGCTAATAATAGATAGGTTTTTAAAAATTATACCTAATAGTATTACATTAATGTAAGTGAATAATGATTTGTTAATACCTTGCTTTATGACTTTTTTATATAATTATCAATTAAATAATAGTTATCTAATTATAGAATTCCTTGAGTGACTAT
Source organism: Euptelea pleiosperma (assembly GCA_035048495.1). Taxonomy (NCBI): domain Eukaryota; kingdom Viridiplantae; phylum Streptophyta; class Magnoliopsida; order Ranunculales; family Eupteleaceae; genus Euptelea; species Euptelea pleiosperma. Next base: position 20,776,144 of record CM068544.1, on the reverse strand, counting down.
CAAATACCTGCCTCAACGTGTTACAGAGCGCTATGGTCATTCATTTCCACACTACATATGGTTGTATATTATGGTTTAATAGCTTATGAGTGTGTTTTTATACTTGTTTTGTCATTTCTCAAACTTTCCACAAATTTCCATAATATTTCCATCATTTCTTCATTATTTCTATCATTTCCACAAAAAATGTATTATTTCCACACTGGTCGAAATAAACCTCGAAACCGAAATTTATTTCCTTGCTTCTCTCAATGTTCTTTTTTTTATAAGCTTTTTGATGTTGAAGCTAAAACTAATTAACCTTCTTTTCTGTATGGTGCTGCAATCTTGCTGTCTTTGAGTACTGAGTTATTGTGGTCATTGGGTTAAATATCGATTAGTTGATGGGATCATTTCATGCATGAGAACACACACACACACATAATAACATATGATTGAAGAAATTTCTTTAAACGAGAGACAAAACTAAAGAGGAGCTAGATGAGAACATTCCCATACACAAAGTTGTCTATGAAAAACTTGTTTTGCCAACGAATTAGCCAAGTCAATGACACTATGAAGGATTCTCCTGTATGTTATGTCCAAACCTCTCATAAATATAAGATGTGCTCTTTTGTGCTAGAAAGTCATGGTCTAACTGAAAGCTTTGCTACCTAGGAGATCCATTGTCATACCTGAGCTTACTCATCAATAATTTGGATTCAGGATCATTGCTGCTGCTAGTATGGTAGAGAAAGAGAGGTCAAGAAGGCTAGGCACTTCCATATTGAATCAAGTGCTACAGGAGGCTCTAGCTTTTAAATCTCCTCCGAGGACCAGAGGTGGCAAAAGAGGACGTGTTTATTATAGCACTCAGGTACTTCCAATAAGCAATACTATAAGCCATCACAATTTTGATTGTGATGTCTCTTTATCTTTTATTTCTCTGAGAAAATCATCCATCCTTATCTGGATTCCATAAATTGCAATATGTGATATTTTTAGAACATTTTGGCATGTTTAACTTGAGCCTACGAACAATCATTAGCATATTATTTATATGCATCAACTTTTGATGTTCATGTTTTATCAATGCTGCCCATCTATATTTCTTTGTGCAGGCGGCTATTCGCCCACCCACGTTTGTTTTCTTTGTTAATGATGCGAAACTTTTCCCTGACACATATCGACGTTACATGGAAAAGCAACTACGCTCAAATGCAGGGTTTTCTGGTACACCAATCCGGCTTCTATGGCGTAGCAGAAGAAAAATGGAAAAGGATGAAGGTCAGTTAACAAAGACTCGTTTTATCTAAGGTCATCAATGGTAAATTTCAGGGCCACGATTTTAATTTTTATTAGGACAGGTTGTCAATTTTAATTCGCGGTCTTCTTTATGTGCATCCTTATTAAAATTCCATTCCATATACTCTATCTTGGTTCAACTTTTTTAAAACCTTTAGATTCTAAAGCATTTCTCCAAGGTTCTAGTTTTGCATTTACCTTATCCCTACTCTCATCAACTAATACTATGTCATATGCAAAGAACATACACCAGAGGACCTTATCTTGGATATGAGCCATCTATAACTAACGCAAATAGGTACGGACTTAGGGCTGATCATTGGTGTAATCCCACTGACTGAAAAGTCACTTGTCTCACCACCAATTTTCCTAATACTATTATTATTCCTTGATACATATTTTTAATGATGTCAATATATCAAATTGGGGCTTTCTTCTTTTCCAATACCCATTATGGGTACCGTATTTTCTGACCTATGAGATGATGACACGTGTCTCTAACGTATCACAAAGTATGCTCTGAAAACTGACATCTGGCATCTCGAGGCTTACGTGAATAAATGAATCGACGGGACTCAAGAGAAACAACCATCTCACACGCATCAGAGAGCGGCACGTGTCAGACAATACATCCAGGGAAACTCATCTCGGGAAAGGTCAGTATCAAGACATAATGGGACACCTCATCAGCAAACTTGTCGGTTAGCCACTCAACCCTTCCCGGCAAGTCCTTCAACAATAAACTTGCCGGTTAGGCACTCAACCCTTCCCGACAAGTCTTTCAAACCATAAACTTGTCAGTTAGGTACTCAACCCTTCCCGGCAAGTCTTTCAACAATAAACTTGTCGGTTAGGCACTCAACCCTTCCCGACAAGTCCTCCAAACCATAAACTTGTCGGTTATGCACTCAACCCTTCCCGACAAGTCCTCCAAACCATAAACTTGTCGGTTATACACTCAACCCTTCCCGGCAAGTCCTTCAACCATAAACTTGTCGGTTAGTCACTCAACCCTTCTCGGCAAGTCCTTCATTAGTAAACTTGTCAGTTAGGTACTCAACCATTCTCGTCAAGTCCTTCAACAATAAACTTGTCAGTTAGGCACTCAACCCTTCCCAACAAGTCCTTCACCATTACACTTGCTGGTTAGGCAATCAACCCTTCCTGGCAAAGTGTCGACGTCTAATTTACGACAGATAAGTATTCTAACCAGTAAGCTATCAACACGTCGACATCCATATAGAAGGTGCCACATGGCATCAGATCTAGCCACGAATTACAAACTCCTGCCATTCTCATATACAAATATCTGCCACATAAACAATTCCGACCTAACTGAATAAAAGAGGTTCAGATCTAACAGAAAGGAGGGGTGTCAGACAAGATTCCTTTGTGATCGGATCTAGCCAATGCGAAGTAAGTAAGAGCAACATAAGGCAAGTCATTGAAACCTATATATATGAGGTAACCAAAACAGAGAAAATGATCTTGATTCCCAGATCTAATATTCCAAAATGGAGAAATCCACTTCATCTTCGTTAATAACTCCCATAGAGAATCAAAGAGAAACAGAGATCTCACCTAGAGATTCTCTTCATCTTATATTCGAGTGTACAACCTGTCATCCGATAAACATCTGTTGACTTAAGCATCAGAGTGTTTTTTACAGGTACACCACCACCACCTTTGGAGGAATTATCCGATCAACCACGACAAGGAGGAAATCCAGGTCCAGAAGCTCCAGATCCAATCAACTCACCAGATCTACCTCGTGATACGAATCATATTCCTCGAAGATTGTGTGGGATTGATCAGATGTTTTTCCCCCACACCCACCAAATTAATTCGAGAGGAACTCTATCATATGCTTTTTCTAAGTCAATAAAGGACCATGTGGAGATTCTTTCTCTTTTCTTTGAACTTTTCCATGGTTCGTCTAAGAAGATTGCCTCGATGGTCGACCTTGTTAGCATAAATCCAAATTGGTTTTCATATATCCTTGTCTTTTCCCTTAATTTTTACTCCGTCATTTTTTCCCATAGTTTTATGGTGTGGCTTATAAGTTTTGATGCCACAATAGTTTAGTAGAATTTTAGGGTTTTGGGAAGAGAGAAGAAGAGAGGAAAAGAAGGGAAAGCGTTGGAGAGTTAAACCTACCAATGTCCCACAATATTATTTATATTACTAGGTCAAACCAATTACACCCGCATTAATATCTCTACCCACCATATATCTTATATTATATTCTCCCTCATACTGACAACACTCCCCCTCAAGTTGGTGCATGAATATCGATCATGCCTAACTTGTCCAAACATGCCCGAAATGGAGCAACCGCAACACCTTTGATGAGAACATCAGCCACTTGTTTTGACGTAGGCACGAACGGTGTACAGATTACTCCCGAAGTAACTTTCTCGCGAATGAAATGTCTATCCACTTCGATGTGCTTTGTTCTATCATGTTGCACGGGATTATGTGCAATGCTTATGGCCGCCTTGTTGTCACAATATAACGACATAGATCCTTCAATCGGGAAACCCAGCTCCCAAAGTAAAATTTTGAGCCATAGGAGCTCACACAGACCATGGGCCATAGATCGGAATTCGGCTTCCGCACTTGACCGAGCTACCACTTGCTGCTTCTTGCTCCTTCAAGTTACTAGATTGCCTCCCACAAATGTGCAATAGCCTGAAGTAGACCGTCTATCATCTTGGGCACCAGCCCAATCTGCATCAGTAAAGCCTTCAACCCTTGTATGCCCATGACGACGAAATAACAATCCCTTCCCTAGAGATGACTTCAAGTATCTCAAGATACGGTTAGTAGCTTCCAAGTGCGGTGTGCGAGGCGTGTGCATGTACTGGCTCACCACACTCATGGCATATGCAATATCCGGTCGTGTGTGAGCTAGGTAGATGAGGCGTCCCACGAGTCTCTGAAAGCTACCCACATCCTCAAGGAGTTCTGATTGACCATCTAGCCGATGGTTTGCTTCAATCAGGGTATCAACAGGTCGTGCCCCCAACATGCCTGTATCCTGAAGTAAATCCAATACATATTTCCTCTGGCATATGTATATTCCCTCATTCGATCTTGCAACCTCAATGCCCAAGAAGTACTTTAAGGTGCCTAGATCCTTAATTTCAAATTCAACTGCCAAGAAGTTCTGAAGTCTGGAAATTTCTGTTGCACAGTTCCTTGTGACAATAATGTCGTCCACATACACAATTAGGATAGTCGTAATCCCCCTACTCGTTTGATAAAGAGTGTGTGGTCTGCCTGACCCCGGTTGTATCCCAATTGTTTAACTGCTCCGCTGAATCTTTCAAACCATGCTCTTGGTGACTGTTTCAAACCATACAGAGTTTTCTTCAACTTACACTCTCTGCATGTCATTAGACACCCGGAACCCCGGAGGGGGGAGCATGTAAACCTCTTCCTTCAAGTCACCATGGAGGAATGCATTCTTAACATCGAGTTGTAGTAGTGGCCAGGACTGACTTGCTGCGAGTGAGAGAATAACCCGAATAGAGTTTAGTTTGGCTACAGGAGCGAATGTCTCCTTGTAGTCAATACCATATGTCTGAGAATAGCCCTTAGCCACCAACCGTGCCTTGTATCTATCCACAGATCCATCCGATTTGCATTTCACTGTATAGACCCACTTACATTCAACCGGCTTCTTGCCCTGTGGTAACCGAACTAGTTCCCATGTGTTATTTTTTTCCAGTGCGTTCATTTCCTCAACCATCGCCTCCTTCCATCTGGGTTGTGCTAGAGCCTCTGTAACAGAAGAAGAAAGAGTAACAGAGGACAGGGAGGTAACAAAAGATTTGTAGGATGGTGACAAGTTATCATAAGAAACAAAATTAGCAATAGGGTTTTGAGTACTTTCCCTTTCCGAAGAGCAATAGGAAGATCAAAACTACTATCACATAAAGAAGGGGAAACCAAAGGGGAACCAAATGAGGAATTACCTGGATCCAGTGAGGAGGAGTCTTGACCTTGACATTCAGGAATGGTCTTTGTCTCCCTTACTCTACGACGAGTATAGACTTGCAGCTCCCCCTGCTTGCTAGTGTCTCTGTCATGCATAATAATATCAATAACTGGATCATTTAATGTCACGGGCAAAGCAGGGGTCACATGCCGTTCCTCACACTATCTACTCTCCCCCTGAGGATCGGTAGGGCTAGCAGTAGAAAAAAAAGGAGCCGATTCCAAATAAGTGACATCCATAGTAACAAACCTCCTCCGTGTGGGAGGATGATAGCATTTATACCCCTTCGAGCTTGAGGAGTACCTAGGAACACACATGTAAGTGCTTTAGGGTCCAACTTTGTCTGATGAGGGCCAAGGATATGGACGTAACAAACACAGCTAAAGATTTTCGGAGGAACTGCAAATGGAGGACTAGAGGGACGAAGGAACTGAAAAGGAGTGTGGAACTGAAGAGACCGAAACGACATACGGCATCGGACCAATAAGTTTTGGGTACATTGTACCACAAAAGGAGAGAATGAACCACTTCCAGTAGATGTCGATTTTTTCTTTCGGCCACCCTATTTTGTTGTGGGGTGAACACATGAATTTTGATGCTCAATACCATGCTTTGCCAAGTACAACTTCAACCCCCCATACATGTACTCTCCCCCTTGATCAGATCGGAGAACTTTTATACACTTTCCAAACTGGGTAATGATTAGTTTGTGGAAGTTCTTGAAGATAGAAAACACTTCATCTTTAGATTTCATAACAAATATCCATGTGCGCCTAGAGAAATCATTCACAAACGAGACAAAGTAGCGATAACCAAAAATGGAAGTAACCGGGGACGGGCCCCAAACATCAGAATGAATCAAATAAAAAATAGCATTACTTTTATTACCCCGTGGTGGGAAAACAGAACGAGTGTGCTTTGACAGAGCACACACTTCACAATAAAGTTCAGACAGCGATACAGACTGAAACAATACGGGAAATAAGAGACGTAAATATGGAAAATGCACATGACCAAGATGAGCATGCCAAGACAGTAGCTGCTCCTTATTGAAACTATTATTATGACTACGAGACTGCAACGCTGCTGGAATTGTGGGAGACGCATCCAGGAGATAGAGACCATTTCCTTCATGTCCAGTGCCAATCGTCCTCCTCGTGACCAAGTCCTGAAACACACAATGAGAAGGAAAGAAAGTGACAACAATTCAAAGTTTTTGTGAGAGACCTAACAAAAAGCAGGTTAGTATCAAACTTGGGAACATGAAGGACAGAGGATAAAGAAATCTCGGATGTGGTTGTGACAAGACCTTTCCCAGAGACAGAGGAAAGGGTGCCATCTGCGATGCGGACTTTATCAGCCCCAGAACCCATAGAATAGGAAGAAAATAAGGTAGACATACCCGTCATATGCTCTGAAGCCCCCGAATCAATAATCCAGGGTGAGGAAGAAGTAGAGGCGGAAACATGATGGGCAGAACTGATGGTACCTGACTGGGCAAATGCTGAAGTGGCCGAAGGTCCATCCAAGTGGGCCATAAAGCGCCGTATATTCTCTAACTCCTCTCGAGAAATAGTAACTGGTGATGTGTTCGAGGAAGGGAATGGATCTGTAGGAGTATCCATAGCAACGCTGTGGGCAGTGGGAGGTACGCGTGACAACGGCAGGGATGACTGCGGGGGTTGTCCAACAATATTTAAACATTTTTCTTTACTATGGCCCTTCTTGCCACACCCCTCACATATATGAAGACTCCAGCATTTATCTTGATTGTGGCCTTTCTTGCCACAATGAGCACAAGTAAGTGGAGGACCTTTAGGGCGATGCTGTGGTGGTTTCTGTGATGATGAGACTGCAGGCAGGGCAGACTTTTCATGTTTGGGAAGATGAGACATGACATCTCTGCGACTCTCTTCACTTTGAACATAGGCGTATACTTGGTTAAGCGAGGGTAAATCATCTTTACTGAGCAATTGGACACGGGCTAACTCGAAATCAGCATTCAAGCCAGCAAGGAACTCATATATGCTGTTCTGATCCACCAACGTGCGATATGCCTTTCCATCCGTGGTACAGGCAGGGGTAAAGACTTGATAGTAATCACGTTCCTCCCACATGCTACGAAGCTTAGCAAAATACTTGGCCAAAGGCAAGTCCCCTTGACGAAGAGTGGCAATGCTCTGGCGCAACTGATACACACGAGCAACATTCTTTTGCTGGGAATAGGTTTGAGATGCAGAGTCCCAGATCTCCTTTGCAGTAGTATGAAATAGGAATCCTCGACTGATGTAGGGCTCCATAGAGTTAAGAAGCCACGACATAACAGTCAAATTGCTCGATTCCCATTTCTCAAACTCGGGGTCATCCTCTTTAGGGGCCATTAGACGGCCAGTAAGATATCTTTGTTTCCCACGGCCACCAATAAACATCTTGACAGCCCTAGACCATTCCAAATAATTTTTTCCAGCCAGCTTGATAGTGGTGATCTGCAACACAGGGTTTTCATATGGACTAGGGGCTGAAACTGGAGGGCCGGTAGGCTTGGAGACCACATCTGAGGCTCCGGATTCATCTAACGTTGGAATAGTTGCGTTACAAACAACAAATAACAAGCAAATAATAGAAAAAAGACCACCCAATAAACAGCTACCACGATCTGAGACAAACCGGAGGCACGACGGAGATCGAAACGAGTCAAACGACTCAAGCCACGCTAACCAAGAGATCACGGAGTGATGGGATCATCCCAAAGTTCCAATAAAGCATCCAAGAAAGGATCGAAGGCATAGGGGAGCCAACCAACAGGGATTGTGGGTGTTCGTGATACCCAATAAGGGCAAAAAAGTCACCGGTGGTAATAACAGGGGGGAGAAATTGATCCCCCAGCTTCAATACTCCACCAAACTTTTAAAAAAATGGCATAGGCCTGTAGGTAATAATGGGGGGGGACCAAAACGAAGCAGCAATCAAAGCCAAGAAGCTTCGAAAGAGGTCGCAAATCACCACGAATTGAAACGAGCCTATTTTTCAATATTTTCGAATATCGGCCATAACGTCAGCCGTACGGCTCCATGACGTCAGCAATGTTGATCACCCCTTGAAGGTCTGAGGCGTGAGGAGATTCACCCCTGAAGTTTTTGTGCGGATTTAATTCGCTATGCTCTGATACCAAGTAGAATTTTAGGGTTTCGGGAAGAGAGGAGAAGAAGAGAGGAAAAGAAGGGAAAGCGTTGGAGAGTTAAACCTACCAACGTCCCACAATATTATTTATATTACTAGGTCAAACTAATTACACCCACATTAATATCTCCACCCACCATATATCTTATATTATATTCTCCCTCATACTGACAACAAGTTTGTATAGCTCTATGCATTTCCTTTGTTCTTGTATATTGGAAGTACAATATTTCTCTATTCATTTGGCACTTTTCTTGTCTTCAAGATATTGTTAAATGACTTAATAAATGGCATTGTCTCCTCGATCATCTGTGGGTACATAGTTTGAAGATTTTAGTTCCTACTTCAAGTCAATTACCACTTTGAATTGTGAGTTATGTCAACTTAGTAAGCATCACCTTGTCTCTTTTCATATAGGCTTGATAGTCTCGTGTCTAGTCATTTTTTAGTTATTCATCTTGATGTTAGGGCCCCAGTCAGGATACCTTCATACAATGATTTTAAATGCTTTGTTAATTTTATGGATGACTACTACCGAAAAACATAAATTTACTTAATGAAAGATAGATTTGAGTTCTTTATTTTTAAATTGTTCTATTTGGAAGTGCAAACGCAATTTGGTATCTCTATCAGTGTTCTGCGTTCTGATAATACCAAAGAATATATTTTTACATTGTTACAGGATTATTTTGGCTCTCTTGGTATGTTACATCAAACCTCTTGTGCTGGTATACCTCAACAAAATGTAGTGGCTGAAAGGAAGTATCGACATATGTTAGAAGTTGCTCATTCCTTGCCTTTAAGATGAAAATACCAAAAATATATTCGAGTGATGTTGTCCACTTGTTATCTCATAATCGAATGCCTTCGTCAATTCTCAATAATAATGCTCCATTTTCAATTTTGTTTCCAAATACTTTCTTATTCTCTCTTTCCTCTCGTATTTTTGGTTGTTTGCTTTGTTCATCGTTTAGGTCCAGTGGGATCCTTGTTCCTTGAAGTGTCTTTTTTGGATACTCTCATACCTAAAAAGGATATTGGTGTTACAGTTCTTCTCTTCGTTGATAGTTTATGTGTTCTGATGTCACCTTTTTTTGACTTTGTTCCTTCCTCTTTTTAGATGGGAGCCATCATGTGGATGATGATCATCTTCATCTTGATTCATTTGGCTCTACATCTACTTCTGGTTCTACCCTTTCTAATTCTGATTTGCGTGTCTATGTTCGATAACGTCATCCCACACATCTACCAGTTGTTGTCTCTAAACCGTCGATTATTCATATGCCTCTTCCATAAGTGCACACATTGTGGCCGTGATGGTCACACCTCCGATGCATGTTGAAATCTTCATGGGAAACCGGCATGGTCCAATCAAGCTTCTACTGTCGAGGCTAATACTACAGACTATACAGCCCCTCCATTGCCTGCCACGTCTACTACTATTTCTATTTTCCTAGAGGAATATGCCAAGTTGATGGTTTGTTGCTCCCTCTAGGCAACAGTCCATTGCTTCTTCCAACTCTACTGCTTCTTTGGTTCAATCATGTATATCTTGTGTTGCTTCTACTAGTTTTCCATAGATTATTGATTCTGATGCCTCAGACCGTATGGTTGGCACCTCAGTTGTTTTTCTTCCATTGGTCCTTCTAATTCGACTTAGTGTGCTAATCTTGCCAATGGTACTACATCAAATGTCCGTCATTGGTACTACATATCATTATTCCTCTATTTCATTATCTTCTGTCTTACTATATTGATGGTGGTGGTGGTCTTCAAAATTCTGCTCTTTAGACCACAATTTTCTCTCACAAGTGGCATTGTTGCCTCTAAACCGCCGATTGTTGATAATCCTGGAAGTTATCAGAGACTAGTCAATAATCTTAATTACCACACCATCACTAGACCGGATATTTCTTTCGTTGTTAGTCTGGTAAGTCAATTTATGCAAGAGCCTCAAATCCCACATTGAGAGACTGTGATTCATGTTCTAAGATATTTTCAGGGGAGCTCTTGGCCATGGTTTGTTATACTAGATACATGGTCATGTACGTGTTGAAGGCTCATCGTCTGATGGAGATTTACCAAAGGATATTGCACATTCCATGTTGGGAACCTTGTGTCGTGGCAGTGTAAGAAACAAAGTGTGGCGGTTCGGTCTAGCGTAAAAATTGAGTATTGAGCTATGACTCACACTACTTGTGAGTTGACATGGTTGAGGAATCTTCTCTAGGAGATAGAATTTGCAGTTGATCTCTCCATTCCTCTATTTTGTGATAATCAAGCGGTTGTCCATATTGCTTTTAATCCTATTTCATGAGAGGACCAAGTACAGTAAAGTTGATTGCCACTTCATCAGAGAGTTGAAAATGGTGACATTTATACTCCATATGTGAAGTCAGAACATCTGGTAGCTGATGTATTTACCAAGGCATTGAGTCGCATAAGGAGTGATTTTTTTATGTTCCAAGTTAAGTATATATGCTCCAGCTTGAGGGGGAGTATTAATGTAGCACATCGGTAATTCTATACTTTTAGCTTTATTCCAACATTAGTATATATAATAGTTGTGAGGGTTGCCTAATTTACTTTAGAAGGGTCAACGTTATTTTTTGCCACTTTTCCCAAAAACACCCTTATAATCTCTAATACATGTTGAATATAAATAGTGTCATTCTAATAACTATAGAATTCTTTTCCACCTGAAAAGATTTTCCTCTTCTTTTTTATTTCATACATGCATTGTGTGTGCCTCTCCGCTAGTGTGCGTGTGTGTAGGTTGGGATAAGTTGACGCTTTTTTTGACACACTAAATGATAAAGGTTCATGGAGATGAGTCAAGGGCTAATTTTTGGTGAAGATGATCTCCATGGTCACAAACACTTTGTGACGCATAAAATGACAACCTGTCATGGGGCCCACATGGAGATGAGTAAATTGCTGAATTTTTGGTAAGGATGTTCTCCTCAGCATGAATATTAACCTCATAAATATTCAACTCATTTTAACATTTCTAGCCTTATGAAAAGTGGAGTACAAGTTGTAAAATTCTGAACCGTCCATTTTTACCTATAACTTCAACTCCATATTTGATAAGGTTGGTGGTTTCCGAAAGTGCTGATTTTTTGTGAGATGGTCTCCAGGGTGAGAGGTCATCCTCACCAAAAATCAGCCCTTAACTCATCTCCACGTGGGCCCTATGACCGTTTGTCATTTTACCGCTATGTGATGCAATTTAAGTCCACATTGATAGGGTTAGAAATTTCAGTATTAGCTGGTTTTTTATGAGGATGTAGCCATGGTGAGGAGATACTCACCAAAAATTAGCCCGTTCCGATATTTGTAGCCTTACAAAAAGTGGATTACAAGTTGAAAAATTCGGGACCATCAATTTTCACTGTTTACTCAAGTCCCTCGCCTGACTTTTTTTTATTTTTTGTTTGAGAGGATCTATATGGTGAGGAGATCATCCTCACCATAAATCAGCTCTTAACTCATATCCTTGTGAGTCCCACGTCTGTCATTATGTATCAAAAACATCAACATATCCTAATTATTAAACAATCTTCATTGATTTATTTCCAGGAAGGGCTGCAGCTGTAAGCACGCAAGCATCTCCAGTGCGACGGGACAGAAAATTGGCGATAGCGACATAAGTGGATACACCACCTTTTCTTCCATCTTTTGAGGAAGCTAGGATTTTGATCAATTGTCAGAACTTTGTTTTTCGGAAATCAAATGGTCTATAGCTGTGCGTAAGTAATTCAAATTCATTAGAGTATTGTAGTTTTGCACTCAGTTCACTTACTGTTAGGGGTGGGTGTGAGTTGTAGTTGGTCCAGATTGTATAAACGCTATTAATGAATCAAAGAGGGGAAGAGAGCACAATGGATCTGGTTCCTAGTTGGAATGACGCTTGTGATCCTCGTTTAGGTGTAAATCTTTCCTGACCATCGATTGTCAGCTAGCTGACCATCCACAGAGTTCTCGGCATGTACCCAAGTGCTTCTTGCCACGTACCCAGGTGAGTGTTTTTTAAGATTTCTTTTTTTATTTTTTAATACAAAACCAAAAAAGCACCTGGATACGTGGAGAAAAACACGGGTACGTGCTGGGAAGGCGACGGTGTTTTGCCCGCACACGTTAAGATTCTTGTGGATGGTCAGGTAGGTGTTCAGGCAAGATTCGCTAGTCTTTTTAGTACAATTGTGCTTCTGAGATTGTATTTACATTTGTCACAGATTACTTGAGGTTATACCGTGTGAACATGAGATTATTGTTATACCTATCAATCTGGACCGTTAACCTTGTGGGTCTCAATTGAGACCTTTTAGAATAAAAATCAGATTTAGAAGATGTCTGCTGATAATATAATTTTGGGAATTTTTGACATACACCACACCACACCACCCCACACCCCCCCCCCTTCGATCTCATTTTTAAAATTCCCCCACGATTTGAAAAAGCTGACATACCCCCCCATGACTCGGTCCACTGTCATTTGACCAGTGTTGAGCCGAGCTGACTACCAAATTTTGTATTAATGGATAAAACTGCCCTTGTCTTAAACCTTAGATCAAGGGTTTGGGTTTGGGCCAAAACCCAAACCCCAAATCAAACATGAAAAGAAGAGATTAAAAATAAAAATAAAACCCATGTTGGTAGACCTGAGATTTTTAGTTTGTTCTTTTATGAATTAAGCGAAGATTGAAAAAAAATAAAATAAAAAAACCCCATAAAATAGATAAAACTCACGAGGGAATGTGATTTCTTTTTAAAATTGATAGAACTCATCTTTCCAAAATCCAGGTCTCAAAAGCTTAACATCTAAATTGCTCTTATTCTTTTTTTCATTTTTGGTAATGAAATTTTTAGAAATATAATTGTACGCTTTATGTTTTTTTTCTTTTAAACCTTGAATTTTAAATTGTTGGCGGGTAGTGGTCTGCTGGCAATGAGACTCCGATGGGCGGCCAACCCATTGGAGTCTCTTGGCTGGTTGTTCTCCACAGCCGTTCGATTTGGGGTTTAGGTTTTTGCCCAAACCCTTGTTCTAAAGTTGAAGACAAGGGCGTTTCTGTCATTTAATACAAAATTTGATAGTCAACTCGGGTCAACACTGGTCAAATGACAGTGGACCGAGTCATAGGGGGGTATGTCAAATTTTCAAAATAACATAGGGGGGTATGTCAAAAATTCCCTATAATATTATATACGGAAAATTGCAGAAAAGAAAATAAACTTTAATTTATTTACAAAAAAGAATACAACTTTTCACAAATCCCAAAAAAGAAAACGAAACGCCCTTTCAAAGGGCGTTTCGTCTGCTGTCAGTCCAATCAATCGTCGACTGACTAACGAATGACTGATGGCTGACACGTCTGACAAACGCCCTTTTAAAGGGCGTTTATTCTTGAGAAATTTTAAAAAACGTCCCATAATTCCTCAACTTCTAAACCAATCTACGAATATCGGAATGATCTGAATTTTTGTGAGGATGATCTCCTCACCATAGAGATCATCCTCACCAAAAATCAGCCATTGATTCATCTTCTGGGTACGCCAAAATGGGCGTAAAAATTGGGGTATCAAAAAACGCCCTTTAAAAGGGCGTTTGTCAATAAAAAACGCCCTGTAAAAGAGCGTTTTCTACTGACACACGCCCTTTAAAATAACGTCTGTCAGGTTGTCAGATGTCGGACTGACACTGACAGACGTTTTTCAAAAAGGCGTTTATTACTGAAAAACGCCCTTTAAAAGGGCGTTTGTCAGAAAAAACACCCTTTTAAAGAGCGTTTTTTTAATAAACATGTGCCACGTCATGAAACGCCCTTTTAAAGAGCGTTTCGTTTTCTTTTTTGGGATTTGCGAAAACTTGTATTCTTTTTTGTAAATGAATTAAAGTTGGTTTTCTTTTCTGCAATTTTCCGTATTATATATTGTTACTGTTATTTTGGGCTGTCTTTAAAATTAATCAATCATACTGAGTTGGTCTAAAAATCCCTGCTAGACGGTTTCTTAAGTACCGGATTCGAGACCTATACCGGCAATAAATTCCATATTTAGAATATTCTGAAACTTATGACTGATGTATTTGAAAGTCTATCGATCAGATGGTTAGGATATACCCAGCCGATTAGCTCAGGTTGCCTGCCACACAGGTCTTTGTGGTTCAGCCCATACTAAACTCTTGAATTATACGTGAACCGTACTAATTATCCCAAAAACAAGCGGAACAACATCCTATTCAAAGGTTTGAAAAAAAAATTCAAGCATTTTTGAAGATGATCAAATTATTCTTGAATAATACAGGAACTTTTCCGAATTACTCCCCTATTATTAAGTTTGGAACGAAATTGTACTCGAACATTTCCCGTACCGCATTCTTGCCGCACTCCAAATTGCCTACTATGGTTCAACCTCAACTGTGCTGCCTACCCACCAAAAAAAACTTGTCCGGGGTCGAGGCAAAGAGAAACCTTTAATTTCGAGTACCCCACGGAGAATGTAGTATGTGGGTGTATATTGAGCTCCGGGCTGATCTCGGTCAAGGTGGTCTACAATCTAGACTTGGGCTTGCAAGGAGTAAGCTGGGCTTGATGTTCAAACTCTTTCAAGACCAATGATCCCCATGCATATTGGGTTCACCACTTGGTTGATCTAGACAGTAGAAATTAGCCTGATTGGTGATTTTGGGCCATTCGAGCATTTTTGGCCGTCTGATCATTTTTGGTAGGAACAAAAGCCCTGGACATCAAAGTTTTCTTTCGATGAAAAGCACCCGTTTTCTCGTTAAAATAGTATATAGATAAGTATGTAGATAGATAAAATTTAAGGGAATTTTTGACATACCCCCCATGATGTCCAACTCGGGTCAAAACTGGTCAAATGACAGTGGACCGAGTCATAGGGGGTATGTCAGCTTTTTCAAATCGTGGGGGTATGTCAAATTTTAAAGATAACATGGGGGGTATGTCAAAAATTCCCAAAATTTAAATATCATGCATCCCCCGATAACTGGACAAAAATATGTGTGGTTGAGGCTATTGACCGTTGGATTCAAGAGATCCACGGTCCACGGGCAACAACTATTTTACCTTTTGCAGTTGTCCATTTTACAACTTTTTTGCACCCAAATAACGCTCAATAATGCTCAAATTCCTACAGTTAAAATCAACCCATGAAAATAACTTCAATCCAACGCTTATAAATCACTGATGAGGTCCATTTTTGGTTTGTAGGTCCACCTAGTGATTGGTCAAACATCCATACGGTCAGCGCCCTCTAAGAGTGCCACGTGGCTCATACTGTGGGCTGAGAGAGAGAGAGAGAGAGAGAGAGAGAGAGAGAGAGAGAGAGAGAGAGAGAGAGAGAGAGCTTGAGCATGGGATAAAGGTGATGGGGGGTGTCTCGAGAATCAGGATGTGAATGGCAGGAAAACATGTGAATAAGGACTCGTGAGAAAGGAAAATGTTGTGAGGTGGCCTTCTTAAAAGCCTTTCTAAGAAGAAATCCCCCCCCTCTTTCAACATTGAATTTATTTACTTTTTGAGTCTTTGAATGCACTCACACTCTCTCTCTCTCTCTCTCTCTCTCTTAACTCATGTACAGAATCCGAGGGAGAGTGAGAGAGATCTCATTACAAGTAATCATAAAATTACTACTTACATGGAGACTAACTTCATCCAATGATCATCCAACTTTTTTTTTCCTTTTGGTGGGTCAGCTGGGATTTGAGACCCCCCCCCCCCCCCCCCCCCCAAGGAAAAAAAAACGAGATTACAACCTCAATGAATGGTTGGATTGTCCAACATGATCTCCATGTGGGCCCCAACACTGGGTATAAGAAATGGGTGTAGCTCTAGACGATCCCATAACATCCAATCCACTGGATTCTTTTATATGATCCTTCAGGAGGACGTCCTCACCAGGTCTACATTGTTGGATGGTCCTGATCAGGATTCACATCACACAAATTTGAAAGACCATATCCAACAGTATGGATCCAAGGGAGACCTTCTAAGGCTGAGAGCATCATTTTCCAATATAAAGACGAAAGTCCACACCATTTATGGTCCTTGGGATTCATGTCATGTGACATCCAATGGTGTCGACGTAGGGAAGATGTCTTCCTCAGGATGACAGCAACACATCTCAAGTTTATTACCACGTAGGTCAACTTAGGTGCTGAGGTCAGAAATGATCCGAGTCAGACGATCCCTACGATGTGATCCATAGACTTTCGACATTTTTCTGTCGAAAATAATGCGATCAACTGGACCATCTGATCCCAGTTAGTATGCGAAGATATTAATTGATGAAGCAGTAATTGCCGAATTATTTGACATGGATACATGTAATGAAGATGGATTACACATGATGATGAAGATGAAGAGGTACTTGCGAGCAAGGTTTAAAAGGGGCCGTTGTAACGAATTGTAACGCTCAGGGGCAAAATTGGAAAATAACGGATGTTATTTTTGTTATAACAGAAAATAACGGCCTAACGGGGGAGGTCCGAATCCGTTATAACGGCAGTTATTTGCGTTATAACAACCGTTTTTAAACCATGGTTGCGAGTATGCAAACATGCATGCATCTTATAAATACATAAACCAAACCCCATTTGCTTATATTAGTGAAAAGATGTGGTTTATTACAAATGAAGCAGCTCTAAACTATTTCAAAAAAAAAAAATTAATTAAGAATGAAAACCCAGACACAAATATCTCTAAATTCTGAAATTGTCTCAATACATACCCACCAACGGTCACATGGGCTTCAAAATTTTCTCCAAACGTGACAACATTTAAACCAAACTGAACTCTTACTCACTACATATCCCGCGCCCTTCCAACTCTCACTGCACCAACACACTCCACTCTAAGCTTCCCATCTTTCTCACCCAAAACCCACATGGAAAATTACAGAAAACCTCCATTGAAGCCATGGAAGAAAGGCCCCACCAGAGGCAAAGGTGGCCCTCAGAATGCGACGTGCGAGTACCGGGGAGTTAGACAAAGAACTTGGGGCAAATGGGTTGCAGAAATCAGAGAGCCCAAGAAGAGAACTAGACTTTGGTTGGGTTCTTTCGCCACTGCTGAAGAAGCCGCCATGGCCTACGATGAAGCTGCGAGGAGGTTGTATGGGCCGGAAGCTTATCTCAATCTACCACACCTTCAGTCAAACTTCAATCCTTCTAACAAATCTCAAAAGTTCAAATGGTTTCCTTCCAAGAACTTCATTTCAATGTTTCCTTCATGTGGGTTGCTTAATATAAATGCCCAACACAATGTTCATGTCATTCATCAAAGGATCCAAGAGCTTAAAAAAAATGACACCATCAACCAATTTTCTTCATCATCTTCATCGTCTCATGATTCGAGACCTGAATTTCGAATCACAGATGAGAAAACCCACTTAGAAAATTCTTTAATTGAAGAAGAGTTGGAGTTTTCATCCAAAAAGCTGTTAGGGGAGCATGAAGAGAAGCCTCAGATTGATCTAAAGGAATTTCTTCAGCAGTTGGGTATACTGAAAGAAGAGTGTGCATCGGATGGCAACGACACAACCGGAAGCTTTCCATTTCCGGAATCATTGCCAGAGGACGACGGGTTAGCAGCTTCTAGTGAGCATGCTTTCAATTGGGACACACTGGTGGAAATGAATGCACTAGAATATCATCAGAGAGCAGACACCACTAGTTTGCAGGTTGATGACATACATGAAGATTTGAGCTTCCCTTCTTCTATTTGGGATTTCTGACAGTGTCAGCTAATTTTGGAAGAACAGGAGTTAGCTTCATTGAAATTGAATTCAGTAGGAAAACAGTGCTACTTAACTAAATTTAGTAGGGTATATAGTTATGTTAAATCTAGTACTAAGTTATATATGTTATTAAGACTTCTAGTTGTCTTTGCCAGTGGTAGGATCCATGCAGGAAACTAGCTTCTGTTTGAGGTAACAGAGTTTATTTGTAGTGCTGATAAGAGGCCTTAGCTTCTCTTACCATTGGGCTTCCCTTCTTCTATATGGGATCTCTGAAGTTTCAGCTATTGTTGGCAGAGTGTGAGTTTGTAACAGTGATCGTCTTTTAGCCAATATAAGATCCATGCAAGATTTGAGCTGACAAAAAGTTCATTTGGGTCGTTTTCAGCAAGGTTTTAAACTTTTTAACGATGAAAGTCTCATAACGTTACTGTTACGACCGTTTTGACTGTAATTACAGTGGGGTCGCATCAGTCACATCTGAGTAAAAAAGGTCAGAAAATATTACTTTTATATTTAAAAAAAAAACCTTGATAACAGTAAAAAAAGTTTTTTTTTCAAAATAGCAGCTGTTATAATGGAAATAACTGCCGTTTTAACAGATTTCCTATTTTTTCAGATTTGGGCATTATAACAGGTAAAAACATAATGGGGTCGGGGCATTACCATAATAACAGCCGTTATTTCCATTATAACTGCCATTTTTTAATCCATGGTTTTCAATTTTAACTTAGATATTCTTTTTTATTTCTTTGATTACTTATTTGTTTCACTGATTAAGCTTCGGGGAAGCATTTTGCAAAGTCAACAGAGAACCTCTATTCTTGATGTTAACTGTCCAAATTTTAGGCCACCCTTTGGGTGGAAGGTATCTGTAAAATTATGTTGATCCAACAATCCTAAACATCTGATCAAAAGTCTTCACTTGGATGGTCAAAGAAAATTTTGCTATCCAAAATGAATCAGGAATAGAGCACTGATTAGACAATTGGGATTGTCCCTGAATGATGAGAGATTGAAAGCAACATGCATCAAAGCTAAAAACCTTGTAGAACAAGATCAAAGCAAACTCTGATAAAAAGATATATTCAGGAGTGTTTATAAACGAGGGTTCCATATCATTATTGCTAAGTAGTGAAGCTATTGTTGGAGAAATTAGTATAAAGCTGAAATTACACTGATAAAGAGTACCTATCATCCAAATTGCATCAATAGAAGTACCAATTTTTCGTGTAAAATATGCAGCAGTGTAGGATGAGGTGCAGACTAGGTTGTTCTCTTTAAGACGGTTTGTGCCTCGGCAGACAATAATCAGTGCAGCAGATGCGTGACGCATCACTCTAGGATGGAGCATCCCAACAATCTGCTGTTTGTCCATCACTCTACCAAAAACAATCCCACTCCATTTCTTTTGCCCAGAAAAATAGATGATGAGAAAAACAAAATGATATAAGACTGAAAAGGTAGTAGCAACACAAATTGTAGTGGTAATGCGTATAACAGTATCTAAACTGTGTAAACCAGCAGCAAGTAGCCAAATACATATGTAGCAGTAGCATTACTCTAGAAGAAGACTAAATTAAGTAGCAAAACTGTAGAAGAAGATGGTGTTGACCATAGTACAAAACCTGCAGAAGGGAACTTGAACGTATAGTAGAATCGAAAAGAGATTGCTATGAGTACTGTTGAACACTGGTAGAATCCCTATATAGACTGAGTTTGGGTAACCACTAACCAGTCTATTAACAGTAGTAGCATCAGAACTTTAGAAGAATACAGAAGTAACTGTAGATCACTGTGTTGACTGTAGTACAAGACTGTAAAAGAGAAGTCGAACGTATAGTAGAATTAAAACAAGATTGCTGTGCGTACTGTCTGTTGGACACTAAGGTAGAAGCCCTATATGGGTAACCATTTGAGAACTAACTGAATTGGGAATGTGCATAAATGACTACATTTTTAAGGGCCACTCAATTGCCAGATACAGTCTATCATAAAAGTCGGGCTCTCTCACTCTCTTTCTACTCAAACGGCTAGTTAATAGAGAACAAGTACTGTAATAAAGAAACTGACTGAAAAATAGTACAAGCAACACCATAGCCGTTGTAGGGTTTACCATAAGAGAGCCAAGTCTACACCATCCGTTATTGCTGTGCCTACCAATCAATCATATTCCTTGGCTGAGGATCTATCTGTTGCATTACCCATTGCTTTGCACAAAGGTATTCGTTCATGTACACAGCATCCTATTGTTAATTTTGTTTCGTTCCATCATGTGTCTCTGTCCTTTCGTGCTTTTACGATATCACTTTCTACTGTTATTATTCCTGTCATATCAGCAGGCCGTCTCTTCTTCTGGTTGAAAAATGCAATGGATGAAGAAATGCATGCTCTTTAACAGAATCGAACATGGAACTTGACTACCCTTCCTCGCAAATAGGCCATTGAATGCACATGGGTGTATACCATCAAATATAAACCGGATGGTATGATTGAACAATTGAGAGCTCATTTGGTTGCTAAAGGGTTTCTGTAGGAGAAAAAGCAGCACAAAGCTGGAATTAGTACCTATTATTCAAATCGCGGCAAAGTACAAACTTCTACTTCTAAAATACGTAGCAGTGCACAATGAGTCGCAGATTAGGTTGTTCTCTTTAAGTCAATATGCGCTGTGCTGACAACAACCAGCACAACAGATGTACAATGCATCATCTTAGGGATACAACAGCCCAGCAATCTTCTGTTTGTCTGTCATTCTCTACACAGGATAGATAGGGGGGAGAACTCCGTTGCTTCTTTGCCCAAATAAAAGTACAAAAACCAGAACAATAGAAGATTAAAATAATGACAAAAAAGGCTGTAAAGGTAGAAGCAAAGCACTGTGCCTAATAATATCCAAACTGGGTAAAACAAAAGCAAGAAGCAGAACATATAACAGTTGCAGAACTTTAGAAGAAGACCAGTAAAGAACTGAAAGACGGCATTGACTGTGAACTGTAGAGAACTCAAATGTATAGCAGAATAAAAATGAGATTGGTGTGTGTACTGTGTGTATATCACTAAGGTAAAGGCCCTATATATAGACTGAGTTTGGGTAACCATTTGACTGCCCACTTGGGTAAATTTATAAGGGCTACTCAATGGTCAGAAACAGTCTATTATTATAAAGATAAATCAATCTCTCAATCTCTCTCACACACACGCACACCCCAAATAAGATAAATTGTTTCAAATGTATGCAAAACAACAATAAATAAGATACAATGGATAACTTATTTTATTAAAATACCATAACAATGGGTGTGTGTGGCTGACCATTTTTCTTCTCTTTTAAGGCCTTGTTCAGAGATTCGACATCAACAGACAGCTTAATAGGTGTTCTAGCTGAGTCAAACTGGGCAGGGCCATACACAATGCCAACTACTACAATGAGTAAACAACCCAAGTTGCATAGCTCTTCTGACCAACAACTGTTTAGTGGTGCAGCATCAAACCTCACCAGCAGTTAGAGCATAAGGGTCAATCAATGCTGTGGTCATGCTCTTAATCCTGGCTTATTCATTCCCATACTCCGATGCACTCAAATATTCACCATGCTCCTCGAAATACTCAATCAATCGCTTCAAGAACCCATCACTACTCACAGTCTCTGTATCGCATACAAGACAACACTGTCTCCTTGCACGTGTCACAGCCACGTTCATTCGCCTCCGATCGCTCAGAAACCCCACCTAAAATCAAGTGAAAATTCAAAATGCAACCTGGTCCTTTGCTATTGCTCAGAAACCAATTGAGATTCTGACTATCTACATATGAATGACTTGATATAAAGAACATGAAGCCAGGGGTACCTCTTTCTTTGAGTTCGATCGGACCATGGAAATGATAATGGCTTCTTTCTCTCGACCTTGGAAGCCATCAACTGTAGATATCTCCATCCCCTTTAGTTTATCTTCTTTGCTTCTCATCATCTTCAGCAAGACAACCTATAGCATCATGTTGTGCCATCCAATAATTGTTAGTTTGAGTTGAGAATAAATGGTTGAAGAGAAGCTTTTAAGTTACCCAAGAAACAAAAGAAAAAAAGAAACAGAAAACGAGATGGTACTGGTGTGTATGTGTATTCTGAAAACAAGGTAAAAGCAAACTTTTTCGACACTAGATATTCGAGAGTGGGCAGTTCATTCCAGAATGCCCATTCTTCTAATGGCTTCTTTATCCTTAACAAACACACCCTTTCTTTTACAAATTTCTAAACTGTGAAACCTTTTTACATATTCTTTCTTTATCATCACGATAGGTATGGATGCTACTTATATAAACTAAAAAAGGGCATCTCTTAAACCTGTGCAGCATAAGGGGTGATAATTCCAATATCAGATGACTGGACCCCACTCTGAACAAGTCTCTTTGCATGGGCTATAGCAACCTCAGCCTCACCCTCATTCATTGTGCTTTCTTCTTCATCCTTTTTTTCTTCCATGTCACACCTGAGACAGATCAGATGGGTTCAAGTACAAGAGTAAACAGTAGGTATAAAATCAGAGAACTACTAAGTTATTGCAATGAAGAACCTTGACTATTATCTAAAAGTAATGAAGAAACTACATACCCAGCTATGTCTACGAGAAGAAGGGTAGGTTCTGCTGAAGAAGACTTCTTCACATCATCGATATCATAAAGCATATGTGCAGCAACACTAGGATGAGCTTTTATCTATAAGGAACACAGAGATTTACTGTATCAAGCACATGGAAACATGGTAGTTCGACTTCCATAGTCTTCCAAATGAAAAATTTATCAATCATAAACAAGGAAAAACATTTCTTCACGAGCCAACATCCAGGTATGTTGTGAGCACCTTACAATCATACAGCTCTTTAGATGACCAGTCCATTATAAGCTCATGCATGCGGTACTGGACAGTGAGCATGGCCATGACTTCATCTCCATACAAACCTGCTAGACGTTCAAAGAGAGTTATTCCTAAGCCTTTTCTCTCAGCTTCAACACTTTGTATGGTTGGGGGAAGTTGAAGATGGTCTCCTGCAAGTATACATCTTGAACCCTGAAACGATGCACACTTATAGCTTTATGAGTTAATATGCATTACCATAAAATAATGTCCCTATTATGACATATACATCTATGCTCCTTCACACACTCTCACATACATGTATGAGAGAGATTACACACAAATATAAACATATATGTGAAATTATACAAACAGCTGTAGCAGAAGCTTGTAACCTGATAATTGACTAACATTTTTCGTACATAGGCAAATCTCCTCCCTAATCTTTGTAATTTTTCTGAGGGTGTAAAATTGTTAATTCTCAGCCTACAACTATATCAAGGGTCGGGTCAACGGTTGACCCGACCCACCCAGTTTTCCTTTTTTTCCAGGATATGGTCGAATTTTCTAACCCAAAGGTTCAGTTTCGGAAATAATTGGGTCGGGTTCAGGTTGGTCACTCAAACCCACTGACCACTGTGTCCTAATACCTACATAAAATAACTATTGAGTACATTATAATATAACTACGTATGTAGTACTAATATTAAGCAATAAAATCAATGGAGCATTAGATCAGATATTGGGTGGTCGACATGTAGAATCCCGAAAATTGAATGTTGCAAGGTTGGAGTTCAAATTAAAAGAAAAAAAACCTATTTTTACTGGAAAAAAAAATGGGTTGAGTTAAGTTGGGTTTGAGTTGAGTGTTTCCATCCCAAGTCGGGTTTTGGTTGGCAAATCTCAACCTAATTCAGGTCGCTCGATGAGCTGAAAGCAAAACCAGCCTGATCTGAACCATTGCGATTCCTGACCGCATACAGATGGATAACTACCTTCCATTCCAAAATATATGAGGTTTGCGGTGGGACTCACATGCGCTAACCGCCTCTGAATTGTGGGACCTGCTGTGAACCTCGATGGAACCGGAAATGGATGAGAACCCACATGCATCATGGGATCAATCAACCTCAGGCAGATGGCATACATGCATATGCATATGCATATACAAAATGTATTTATGTACTTATATGTGTACTTAACACAAAAATCACACATTACCTTTAGCAAAGCTAACCAGCATGCTATCTCGAGCGCCTGAGCAGCTTCATCGATTATCACCAAATCAAATGAAGTGCTCTCAAGTTTGTAAGAGAATGCACCGGTCAAAGTTGTCAATACCACATCTGCATTTTTTATTACATCCATGACAGCTTGCTGCTGCCTTTTCCGTTCTTCCTTGGAAAGAGTTCTGAGCTCCTTCTTGATGTCCCTTCTTGTATTTCTATCTTTAGTTTTCAACAGCTTCCCATTCAGAGCCTGATAAGGGAATGCATCAGAAATATTTTGAATGGAAAATGATAATAGCCATCTGATGGCATGCCCCACAAAATGAATTAGGTGTTTCCAAAATCATCCTTGATAGATAACCTATGATATGATATGCAATAATTAGTAGTATATTGGATAACTGAAGATTGGCATACTTTATATGACATGGTATATACGGTAGTATATTACACTGATGAAGACTTGTAATATAACACCTAATTCAGCATTATGCATTATGCATAAAAAACAATGCCACAATGATATTAAAAATTTGCTCAATTAAACATGATCCAGTCACTAGGAATGCCACCCTCTCAAATATGGGTTTTCCAATTGATAACCGTTCCAATCATCATAAAAACAAGAGAAAGCACCAAACGAACCTATATTTCAATTATAGTGAAATGACCAAAGGTCATTCAAGAAGGCTAAACTAGACCTCCTTGCTGCAGTCAAAATTGCTTCTCAAGTTACCTAAATCAATCAATAATTTTCTTACAGCACTCAAATAACACCTCTCAAACCGTTGAGATGGTTTAATGGCTCATAATTCAACAAGTTCAGGGAAATGCACCTCATTATCTAAACTTCTACCATATCATCCTCATCATAAAGACCTTACTAAATAGAAAACCATTAGGTTTGTTTAGTGTTGACATGAAAAAAGCACCAAGTATTTCGAACGCCTCCAAATACTAACAAAAAAAACTATAACAACATTATGCAACATGGAAAATATAACATCTGAATGTCTGAAACTGCAAGCATGATTAATTTCAGACGGATTACTTATAACACATTTGGATTCAACATATTAATTCAAGTAAAATTCTTTTCTGAATCATTACCTTCATTTCCTTGCGAATGTCATTTGCAAGAGCACTGTTATCCCCTCGTAAAACCTAAACCGAGACCAACTGAATATATAAGTAGAAAAATGGATGTGAAAAAAAAAACAGGAGTTATTTGGAGAAGTAATAATTATGACAAGACTCAGTGTCCAGCATCATCCATAATAAAAGCTTAGATGTGAAAAACCAAAGGATCATATCCTAATTTGCATAATCAGTAACCAATAATGCAAAGAGAAGAAGACAAGAGGAACAGAGAGGCCTCGATAGTCCTCTATAGAATAATGGAAACTCAAACTAATTTCCTGTGGGAGCCATAAATATGGACGACCATACATGCATGCTTAGACACACAAAGAGCCCTGCACTAGCAGAACATGATAACTTATCCAAAAATATAGTTGAAGAAACAAGAATAGAAACTGTGAATTAATCCCATAAAAGATGAGGATGCAAAGATAAATTATGTGAATGTACAACTGACACATGTAAAAGCATGCACGATGTCTGCATGATCGTGCTACTTAAGCCATCAGAAAAATCTACAAACTAAAATGTAAATCAAAATTACAGTTATGAATAAAACAAATTATTCCCATGATTGGCATTCTCATAGTGGAAAAAATGAAGGAATTTAATACCTGGGCATCTAGTGCACTCTCCAATACTTGAGGTAGCAAACGTGCAGGATGCCCCAATCTCACCAGCTTTACTCTAAATGAACGAAACAGATAGAGCATATGAGTAAATACAACTTCAGGCTTACTGCTTGATGAAACCAAATGAGAACTGAATAAAGAGGGTTTTAAACAAGTGAAATATAATTTATGCACGTTCACCGCTGCATGCTTAAGGTAAGGTTAATTGTGTATTTGACTCAGATCAAAGGAGCAGGTAGAACCATAAGAAAGGATCCGCTTAGGGTAGATAAATCTTATTATTCATGTTATTAACCATTCCAAGTAATACCAAAGTCAATGAAACAACAAGTGAAGAAGCCCAGCTGCTATATCAAGCAATAAAGCAACAAAAAAGTGATGCAAGTGTCTGAGAATACTTTCTCCTTAGAAAATGGTTCAATCCCTCCCCTCAAACATTTCGTGTTGTGTTGGCTATAGCTGATGAAGTGTGATAGAACCACAAAACAGGCAAAAACAAGTAAAACGATGTTCCTTATGCTCAAAATGAAACTCTTCTTTGACAAAAAGAACTCTATAGCTGTTACAAGAACTTTTGTACAACGTAATTTACATAAAAGGAAAACACTGCAGCTGAGTTACATTCAAAATATCACACCCAAATATTTCTTTAATAGAGGATATACCCTAGGCACCGCACGTTAGTTTATGCCATAATGTGAGACCATGGTACCTGTGAGGAACAAGTCGCTCAACAATGTTGTCCACTGCAATATTAGAAGCAGCACATGCAAGAATCTTTGATCCACGTTTCACTTCCTGTAAGATAATCTCCACAACTGTTGTTGTTTTTCCAGTTCCTGGAGGCCCATGCAGCAAAAATACATTCTTGGATGAAAGGGCCTTTGAAATGGCATCTTTCTGTAAAAAAATAAAAGACAATTTGATTTAGTAGGATAAGAAAGTATAAATGGACTGCTTTAAAAAAACGCAGTTTAAATTTTAACATTCTAAAACATTACAGTTCAACACTTAGCTATTACGGAATATACACAAATAAACATTTTATTTCATTCATTGATTAGAAGACTATCATGAAAAGTGCCTTTAAAGAGCAAATTCATAAAGCAATGGAGAGGAAACATTCAAAAAAAAAACAAAATGTTGGACAAACGACAATGGATTAGGTGTTGTCCACTAGCAACATTTTCCATATAGCAACAAGGCAAAATTGAAAAGGACTGGATTGGTATGGTTGGGACATCTAGCTAGGGGAGCATTCAATCGATGTTTTGGAACTAATACAAGGCTTTGGGATATGGTGTTAGTTTCTTGACTTGCAGCCCTCAAGAGAGAATTCTATAATCTTCACTGTTTGAGTTTAAATTCCAACATTGTGCTCATTTTCTATGTCTAGGAAATTTCTTTCTTGTATTTTCCAAAGTAGAGGGACTTGGGTTTGTGTTGTGTTGTTGTGTCTTGTCCATCTATATGTGTTCATAGGTGGGAATTTCTAATTTGAATTCTTCTTCATAGTGTAAGCACACTTGTGCTCTTGTCTTAGGTTGTTCTCTACCTTGTTGACTGCAACTTTCCTTTAGTAATCTTTCATCAAATCTTGCATTTGGTTTTAATTTTGGACTGCATCAATGTTCAGGCAAATAGTTATTTATTCAATAACAAGGGAAAGGAAATTACATTAATGCCCAAGAAATGCAAAGAATTCCAGTACATCAAGATCGGGTTGTTACAAAAGCTGACAAGGGTGTGCATCGTTAAAAGGCGTCAACTCAACGGTGGTTAGCACGATTCAAGGTGAAATGATAGAAACAATGAAATTCAATTGTTCAAGGACCCAAGCCGGGGGAATTGACAATATCAGTCCATTGGTTGGTGCCTTCCAAACCATGAGCCTCTTGACAGGTCCCTTCATTATGCACCCAGCCCATTAGACAGGCCCGCATCAGCCATTATGTGGAATTATGCCCCACCTAAGAGAGGAAAGGGGAGAAGTTAAAGGGAATAACATCACCATAGGGCTTGCTTATGCGGAAGAATCTTATTATTTTATTTCATAGTTTGTTATTGTAGATAGTCTTCTGTTGATTGTAGAAGTCCTTACTTATTAAATTGTAAAGAGGAGAAGCTTCTCCCTCTCTATAAATCTATGTAAGAGGAGACCCAAAAGGATAGTTAAATAATTACAGAAATTTAGAGTATTGCTGGGGTGTGATATCCCAAATTGAGGAATGACTTTGTCTCTCTTTCTCTACACTCTCTCCTCTTCTTTTACTTATTTGTTTCTTTATTCTTTTGTTAAAAAAAGTCTAAACCACAATTAAGAGCCTTCGGTAAGCTTCTATATGGGATCACTTGTTGGAAAGAACTGTTTGTCCGGCATCAACTGTACTAGTCTAAGTAGAAGGATATAAAGGAGAGGAAGCCAAAAAAGGACATGGATCAAGGAAGTGGGGAATGATTTGAAGCCGATGGATAGAATGGAATCATAGAACAAGATTTTTGTACCACCTTTTTTTTTTTTTTGATAAGTAATAAGTTTCATTGAAAAGGGGGGAAAACCCCACTAAACACAACAAAGGAGGACCTTCAGCGAAGTCCTCAGAACAAAGGACTATATAATCAAATGGGCATAGAGTCACCTACAAGCTCCTCCCATCAAATGGATTTTTGTACCACCTGTTAAGGTCCCAAATTGATACATTGGTGGGTTATGTGTTCAATATAGCATGATGGACAAAATACACTTTCCCCATTAAAAAAATAATAATGATAATAGTAATAAAGATCATGAAGCGTGCATTTTCTTGAAGACCCATTTTTTACTTTTCTTTTTTTCCTTTTTGGTGACAAATTAATCACTTAAAGAGCTTAGCAAAATATAAACAGTATGACTTCCTTGCATGAACCTTCGAGTAGATTAAGTATGACAGAGCATCTAAATTGCAATAGTAACATACCCAGCAAGGAACTATGGAAAATCAAGGTCTTAAACACCTGAGAATGATCAAGGTTGGAGTTAAATGGGGTGAATGTGACATTTTTCTTTGACACTGTCGGTGGTCTCTCTCCGAATAATACAGGAATTAAGTCAGCAGCAGGTCCCTTCTGCACACCTTTGCTCAGTTGTATTAAGGCATCCTTCATCCTACGGTACGTTACCTACATAAGGAATTGAAATGTGAAGCAATCTTTGGTAAGTACAAATCTTGGAACTCCTAAAAAGATGATGTTTGAAGTGATCTTTACATGTATTATCTTTTTCACATCAAACAATGAATGATATTTAAAAAAAATTAACCATAATTTCCCATCTTATGGATTTTGTACCAATTAATTCTGTAAAATATCTCATCATATATGTTGAGGATAACTTAGACAAATAACAGGAACAATCTAGATAACAGATGATCATCATATGCCTTGACCTTAAGAACATCTTGGTGGAAGATGCCAATGAAGCATCACCAGTTGAATTTTTAAATGCGGCCCTCTTATCCAACTGAATTAACTTAAGAACTTCCTGAGGGAAGATACCAAGGAAGAATCACTACTTGAATTTGAAATGAGGCCCTCTTATCCAACTGGATGAACTTTTCAGTACACAGTTACAAGCCAAACTACTATGATTTATATCCATCAGTGGAAAGTAGTTTTCACTCTGATGTAAATGAAAAAAAGGGAACAAGAATATGGATGTGGTTATAGTTCTACAAAATCTAATTACTAGAAACAAAACAACAGAACAATAATGAACTAGCAAGCAGAATATTAAATATACCTCATTTGTGACTTTCTCAAGACGTAAAGGACTGTTTAGACCCTCTTCTGGGATATCCTCAAACGCAACAGTGATTGAAGAGTCCTGTTCAATATGTACAAAAAGTTAGTACGGAGTAAAGGAGGAGATTCTTTGCGGCTGAAAAACAAAAGTACAAACAATTATGCAATTACTCATCATTCTGTTTAAAAGGGAGAATACCTTTAGACGATAAACTACACCTTGTCCAAGGGAAGGAGACCCTAAATCAGCCTTGTTAGGTTTTAGAACAACAACATCATGAGTCCCAAACTGCAACCAATGAAAAATCCCAAAATTGAGAAACCCTCTTAAGCAAAAATTGAAACTCAAGAGCAGAAAAGAAAAGAAGTGTATCCCCTCATTAACCAATTAAATGAACCATTTGTGACTATCTCAGCATTCTCGTTGTTAAAGTTCAACAGTTATTAATGAGTGCCACTTGTAATGGATTTAATTAAATTCAGGGAAAAAAGAAACTTGGGATAGAAACATAGAGCCAGTGACAAGAGTTTCGATTCACTGCACTGCCTAGAGAATCAAGGACAAAACTCTCTTCCGCTGTGATTAGGAAAAATCAATCCTATGCTCTGTTGAATCCTAGCGTTTTTCTTTTTTTATACATTGTATTTCCTCATCTAAATTGCATTAAACTAACATTTTGAATGAAAAGTAAGTCAAAGATTTAGCACCGCCTTTCCCTTATAAACAACAATAATAAAAAATACTTCATTTATAAGTGGGGAGGTGGGGGGCATAGAGATATAAAGGATATAATTTGAGAAACCCTCAATCCAAATATAATTTGATGTTCTCAGACAAATACAGTTCACTATAGCTAACCAATTAAATGGTCAGAAGGGTTATTTCATTACAGAATTGTAGTATATCAATTAAACCTAGTGAGTTAGAATTTGAGGAAGCAGCGAGTCACACACCTTGTGAGCAGGAAGAACATCTCCTTTATTAGATTGAAACTCCAGAAGAGCTTTCCCCATTAGTCCTGTCTAGTTCCAGAACCAAAAGTAGCAAACTATAAGGACGGATAATTCAGATTACTTAACAAATGTGAAGAGTAAACTGAAAAGAAAAATTCAAAACAGAGAAGCAGACCTGAGCATCTACACACTTGAGATTAAGAATGGTGGAGCCCCGTTTTTGAGCAGTATCGAGGTTCCTCGACGAGCCCGAACTGATGGAGGCCGATATCTCGGCTTCCTAGTAACAGTGTCAAAGATCATTAAGTGCATATGTCCGTCAGTGTGTGTGTGTGTGTGTTCCAACTTCCAACAATCAAATCAACCAAAATGCATATTGAGAGATTTTTTTGTGCTTTTTCAATTTGTGTTCATGATTGAAACTATTAAATCATTAGAATGATCGGTTGCAGAAGTGTTAGAACACACATTAAGGGAGAGAGAGAGAGAGAGAGAGAGAGATGACCTTTTCCAGATCGATTAGGGGAGCCATGATCGAGACGAATTGCTGAAGAGAAATTGCAGGGGATTTCTTGTTGGTCTTTCCTCCCTCCATGGTTGCTGCTCAAAGAGAGGATAGAAGAAAAAGAACGTTGATGAGCGGAGCCGCTGCTTTTGAAGGGCTGGTCGTTTGATTTCTTACCCTTTTCTTTTTCTCTTTTCTTTGTGGAGGGAAACGTGGGTGCTGAGTAAACCTGAGCGAAGCCGATCACTCTTAGTGGACGCTGACCGTATGGATGTTTGGCCAATCAGTAGGTGGACCTACAAACCAAAAATGAACCTGATCAGTGATTTCTAAGCGTTGGATTGAAGTTATTTTCATGGGTTATTTAGGTGCAGAGATCCGAAGGCTGTAAATCACTAATCAGGCTGATTTTTGGTTTGTAGGTCCACTTACTGATTGGCCAAACATACATACGGTCAGCACCCTCTAAGAATGAGCCACGTGGCTCATACTATGGGCTATGATCGGCTTCGCTAACACCAGGGTGTGAGCGAAGGTTTACTCGTTGGTGTTTGCCAGCCAGGGGTAATTTCTCGTTGGGGGCCCAAATGATTTGATGGTCCTAGTTTCAGTGGTGTGAATCCCAAGGACCATCAAAGGAAACCTTTTTTGTTTTTTTTTATTCTTCGAAGATGAAGCTTGGAAAATTATTCAGTGGGGAGGAATATATCTATTCTACTATTTTAAAGTCCCAAGGCCCTTTCTGTGTACGCCGAAGTATCCCAAAATTTCAAAAAATGTCCTTACTTTCTTCATTTGTTGTCTTTTAAATTAGGGTCGGGCTCAAGGGACCCCCATCTTGGCGTACCTACATAGAAGATGAATCAATGGCTGATTTTTGGTGGGGATGATAACCTCACCATATAGATCACCCCAACAAAAAATCAGCCCATTCTGAAATTTCTAACCCCATCAAATGTGGTTTTAAAGTTACACGGTAAAAATCAACAGTCCATAATTCTTCAGCTTCTAAATCAGTCTATGAATATCGGAATGATTTGAATTTTTGTGAGGATGATCTCCTCACCATAGAGATCATCCTCACCAAAAATCGGCCATTGATTCATCTTCTATGTGGGTATGCCAAGATAGGGGTCAAAATAGGGGGTCAAAAATGGGGATCCCTTGAGCCCGACCCTTTAAGTTATTCATTTAACAAAGATCCTTTGGTCTTTTATCCTGCTCATTAAATGCAGTCTCCAATAAAAAAAAAATTGATAATTAAAAAGAGGTAGGTTTATTACGGGCCACAATATGAGCCACATGGCACACTCTTAGAAGACATTGATCGTATGGATGTTTGTTCCTCCCTAGGTGGAAATGCATGCCAAAAATCTGTCTGATTAGTGATTTCTAAACTTTTTGGATCTGAGTGACCCAATTAATTCTCAAAATCCACGGTTAAAAATAAATCATGAATACAACTCTAATCCAATGTATAGAAATTAATAATCACGTTAAATATTGGTCCCTAGATCAAACTAGGGATGGCCAAAGATCCATACGGTCAGTAATCTCGTAATTTATTAAAAAAAAAAAAAAGAAGCTCTTTAATGACTTGTCTCCCTAAGCTACAATATTGCCCCTAGACAAACTTCTAATTACTTCCCATGCTATTCAGTGAGTTTAAACCTTTGGATATCTGTACCCAAAATAATGCTCAAAATCAACCCATTAAAATGACTCCAATCGGATGTTTAAAAATCACTAATCATGCTAATTTTCTTTTGCATGTGGGTCCACCTAGGAATGGGCCAAACATCCATTCGATCACTGATCTCTAAGAGTGTGCCATGTGTAAGGTGCACATGCATTGCACATGGTGTGTCCTAATATACATAACACACGATTGACCAGTTTTATCTCTCATCCACGTATTCAAAGAGCGACGATGTTTTTTTTTCTTCATCTTTTTTTGTTTACTAAAAAATACAAGGGTATTTTAGACTTTGCAAAAGTTTTAAGTATTAATTTCTATGAGATTCCTACTAAAACGTTTCTCCTCTTTCTCCCACTCAATTCATCTCATTCTTTCCAGTTAAAAGCTAAGTTGCGTTTAGTTAAGCTAAAAATAAGTTATAAGTCAACATATAGCTTATTGAAATAGGTTTTTTGCTTTATTTGTCAAGTTACACAAGTCATTGAAATACAGCTTATTGCTTATTGCTTATCCGCCTAGCACTTTTAAAACGTACATGGTCAATTGGCCTGTCACGCAGATTCTTGGTTTCAATCTTCAAATTGCTAATCAAATACCCAAAATAACTGAAATTGATTTTGTAAGAACACATTTCCCATAATCAATTACCTTCAGGTTCTGAAGTTTTAAAACTCGCCAAGTAGTCAAGTCGACTCGGTCGTATTTCGAGTCGCCTCGGCATACAAACTCGGATTTGCAAGTCTTGCCCAGTTGACTCGCAAACTCGGTTGAGTCGACTCAAAATCAATGTTTTTTTTTTAAATTTCTAATTCTATATTTTATGATTTTCAAAGTTTTTTTTTAATAAATATTATTTTTATATATTTAAATCTTTAATAATTAATTTAATGACTCGCGATTCATCAAGGTGACTCGACCCAATGGACTTCAGAATCGAGTCCGAGTTTTAAAACATTGCTTTAGATTGCTTCAAATCATTTTGCTCTACTTCTAGATAGGTTAAATTGCTTGAAACTTACCAAATTTTGAGGAATCAATGCTATAGATCAAGGGTCGGGATCGAGGGACAACCACTTTTGACAACCATTTTTGACAACCATTTTGGGACCCACATAGAAGATGAATCAATGGCTGATTTTTGGTGAGGATGATCTCTATGGTGAGGAGATCATCCTCACAAAAATTCAAATCATTCTGATATTGGTAGACTGGTTTACAATATTTCAAAATTCAAAATTTCAAAACTCTCATACTTCAAAATTGTCTGAAACTGGATATTTCTTCAAAATCTTCAAATCTATCCCATATATATATTGAATCTAAACAAAATCAATTATGTAATTAGTGAATTTACACAATTGATTTGCCTTAGAACAACCCAAACCTTGCTTGAGCTGCATCTACTCAAATTTGGCTCGAAAAAATTCTTAGAATGAGAACATTTCGGTTCGAGTACTTGTTTTTTGTTATTGCTGTTGTGGTTCTGAAATAACTGGTCCCATTCCGGTTGCTTCCATTATCCGTTGCACAGGTACAAATTGACTGGTAAGGAACAAACCAAGTTCTCCCCATGCTTTGATTATCATCACTTCGGGGCTGTTTGGTTGCAAGGAACAACTTTATTCCAATAGAGTTAATGGGTATGAGTGGAAACCTGTCAGGGAAATACATTACATCCCAAAAACATCCAAAGCTGTTAGCTTATCCTCAGAGGAAGGACTACCATTAGATCCCACTATGTTATCAATAAGGATATAGCATTATCACTGCAGGCAAACACCCCCTTAGGCAGCTTAGCCAGTGTGGAGATCTATCAGTAAATATGGTCACCCAACAAAAGGTTAATCAATCATGAGGGCTTTGAAAACACAGGAAAACATACTTTTTGTGTCACCCCCTATTTCAAGGGGACCAGTAAAGGAATGGCCAGCTGAAGTCACAGATCTGATCCCACCACAAAGAAGGAAAACTAAAAACAGATATTCAGAGAGAACCTCTTGAACTACTGGCCTCCCCAACCTGCAAACAAGCCCCCCTTAGGAACCAAAATTCTCTACTATAATTGATAAAAGAGAACACAGTATAAAGAAGCCTCCATGGATAGCGCTTAAATAATTGTTACATCAAATGCATGCAACTGAATTGCTAAATATCCTATACCAACAAAACCCCCCAAAACACAGATTTCTTCTCGTGCCACAAGCTCCTCCCACAGGGAAATCACTTGTATATAAGGGCATCACGACCAGGTCCGACACCAATGTAATGAATAGGTATCCCAACAAGTTCTTCTATCCTTTCCACATATCGGCGGGCTGCCTGCGGAAGGTCCGCATAGTTTCTGATAGAAGAAATATCACTCTGCCAGCCCGGTAAAACTTCATATTCAACCTGAACATATATTAGATACAACCCATCAACAAGAGTAGTATAGACTTACTATATCAAGAAAGTAGAGAGTGAACCAGTATCTAAAAAGGACTTAAACGTATATCCTCAGTTCAAATATTTGAAAAAAAAAATAAAATACTTGCCTTTAATTGCTCAAGAACAAGAAGGTCTGCAGGGAATGAATTGATTGGTGTGCCATCGGTTTGCTTGTAGGAAACCCCCAACTGAATGTTCGGGAAGATCTGACAGGACATCGAGTTTGGTGAGATTGAGAGAAGAGAAGCCGTTAATCTGACAGCAGAACTTCAGTGCAGCTACATCAAGCCAGCCGCAACGCCGAGGACGACCAGTAGTCGTGCCGAACTCTTTCCCAGCAAACCTAAGGAGGTCACCACCTTTACCCAAGATCTCCGTCGGGAAAGGACCAGAGCCGACCCTCGTAGTGTACGCTTTTACCTGCATAGGATAATTTCAAGTTCAAAAAAGGCCTCCTGATATAGATAGTATGGCATTTTGCCACATGATGAGTCGAAGAGAAGTCCACTTACCACTCCGATTAGATCACCCAGGACTCTTGGAGCAATGCCGAGCCCAGTGCAGATCCCGCCTGCTGATGGGCTAGAGGAAGTCACAAACGGGTAAGTTCCAAAGTCAATATCCAACATAGTTGCCTGACCACCTTCAACCAATATCTTTTTCTTCTGTGTGATGGATTCGTTTATGACATGTACGGTATCAGCAATGAAGGGTTCCAACCGCTCGGCAAACCGCTTATACTGGTCAACTTCCTCCCTAAGCATGTCGGGGCCATATTTAAACCCTTTGAATCGTGAAGCTGCATCTGACAATAAAAGATCAAGCTTCTGAGGGAATGTATCCATGTGCCTCAGGTCACCTACTCTTATGCCATTCCGGATCATCTTGCTTGAGTAACAAGGTCCGATCCCTCTCTTAGTTGTCCCAATAAACGAATTAGCAAGCTCAGATTCTCTAAGCCCATCTACAACTTGATGGAAATCGAACAACAAGTGAGCACGATCAGATACCAATATCCTTTCCTTACAAGAGACCCCATTAGACTCGAGACCGTCGATTTCTTTAAACAATCCCGGCAGATGAACCACAACTCCATTACCAATAACACAAAGGGTATCCTCATTAAGGATTCCCGAGGGCACAAGGTGAAGAGCAAATTTCTTGCCCTCATCATTG
This sequence comes from Euptelea pleiosperma, assembly GCA_035048495.1. Lineage (NCBI taxonomy): Eukaryota > Viridiplantae > Streptophyta > Magnoliopsida > Ranunculales > Eupteleaceae > Euptelea > Euptelea pleiosperma. The sequence continues at coordinate 20,739,515 of CM068544.1, read as the reverse complement.
TAGATGGTGTGTCCTGCGTTTGCTCCACCCTGACATCAAGAAAGGAAAAGGCTTTATGCTAAAGGTATTATATATATAAAATTCATGTTGGTTCAGATCAGCAACATTGCAGACAGGCTCCTGGATTCTTTGCACATGCATTCTGGTTGTGTAGGGAAAACAAATTTCATATTAAAAACAAGAATCATTAACAATGTCAATCGAGAATAAAAATATACTTTAATCGTTGTTACAATATATGAATTATGCACTCAGCATTTTACTGGCTAATATGTTTTCAATCCTTTATGTACAAGGCTACCATTCGATAAATACCAAAGAAAAAAATCTGAGATAAAGCCACAAGGTAGCATTGCAAGCTCAAATGCTGAGCATCATCTAATGAAAGAGCAACCACACTAGACCATCCTTGCTAGAAGACCCCCCCTGATGAACTAGTCACACTTTTAAGAGGCACTTGCTTTCACTCGAGCCATCTCATAAGGTTCAAGATCAAAAGAATGACCTTGAATTCCACAACCATGAGATATCTCAGGAAGATACTGATTTGTCACACAAACGATCACTTTTTTGTTAGAATTTTGGCTTGAAAAAGTGCTGTTTGATGATCATGTCATTTTAATTAATAGCATCCAGTTGTTCCTCTTCATTCAGTCGTATGTGAATTTAAAATCTCCTTGAAAGTTGTAGATACATCAGTAACCCAATCAGGTCAACAGAGTTGTTACTTGTTAGCCAATTCAATTTCTGAATAATTCTGTAGGCTGGTAAACTAATCATTTAGTTTCAATTCTCAGATTTTGGATTAGGTTTTTTCTTTTTTGGACAAGCAGTTCTATTTTCAGATTGTTTTAATTTTTATTGTAACATGACCTTATATGGAAAATACATGCAATTAGAAATAGGGAAGTGTCTAAGTGTCAAAAGTACTAGGTTTTAGAAGTTTCTATGTTCTGTTTCCAGACGAGTTTAAACTCAAATTAGAGAGAAACAAGGGCTCATGGTTGCAAGTACCAGGTTCCATTTCAGTGGTTTCGGACCATGGTTCAAAGTATCGTGCGATACTGAAACGTTTCGCCAGTGTTTTTTCGATATCGCCCTAGGGAGTGACAAGCTTGGCTACACGAAGTTTCGTCCGTAACCAAACGATACTTCATCTTATGTGTAAATTTGCATAACATTTCGTTTCGGTTTCATGAAGTTTCTTCCAAAACCAAACAATACTTCCGATATGTTTTGGTATCGCCCATGAACGATACCGTGTACTTTGAACCATGTTTCGGACGATACAGACCAAAACCTAGTGACACCATAGTGACCATTTGCTATGGTGAAACCTGGATTCGGATGACTGAAACGTATATTGCCTCATCTAATGGTGAAGCCAAAATGAATGTGAAAAAAGTTAGGTTTTGGCCGAAACTTTGAACCATGACAAGGCCGCCATCCAGCTCCCTTGTAACTATCTATGTACTCTTTCACTTATTGACATACTAATGAATGATTTTTCTCTTTTGTTTGTTGTTGTAACTACTGCATCGATTGGGTGTGACTTCTTGCGCTTAGGGTGGCGAGTACGGGTGCAACTTGGATAGGCTCAACCCAAGCTCGACAAGCCCAACCCAACCTTGGGCTGGACATTTCCTACCTCGGTTGAGGACTTGGCAACCTGAGCCCAATGTCTATATATGTTAGAGATAAGGTACTTACAATAAACTTCTTTTTGTTCCCAACATTATTAGGAATTCTATGACAACCTTATTATAAATATATATGTTCTCACCTTCATTTTTTGTGCTAATTATGTCACCCAACCTGAACTACCTGATAAGGCTTGGGCTTAGAGATGAGCAGCTCAACCTTGGGACATTGGCACTGAGATCATGTTGGTTTGGCCTTGAGTTGAGTTGTCTAAAGTATGAACCTCAGGTTGGCTTGGGTTGACACCCAACCTGACCTAACCTGCCCAAGTTGCACCCCTAGTGGTGAGAATCCAAGGTTAGTGAGACTTATAAATTCTCTTTACACACACACACAAGTCCCTGCTATAATAAATCCAAGGTTTATAATATCCTTCCGTAATGAAAACATCACGTCCTTACTTAGATTATACCAGCAGAGGAGGAAAAATGAGTCCATACCTATGTCTTTCTATTTTGATGACTATGTGGGCCCAAGTTTTAGTTCTCCTTGATTTATGGGAGCGGAAGACCCCCCGTGAAGACTCCACATTGGAAAGATGCATGTGGACTGCATAAGGAGCTTGTGGAGATTTTTTATTAGTTTTCTAGGCTTATTTTGATGTTTTTAGGTGTCTTTGCAAATAGCCCACAGTTAGGGGGGCCTCATTGTAATTTTCGTTAGCTACTTTAAGTTGTTGTATTTTTGTTATAGCCATTAGGTTAGATGGATGGCTGATATTAGATTAAGATGTTTTGAGTTATTATATAAACTCTTTTAGTTGGAATCTTTCATTGATAATGAATTATACTGACTTTTGCTCTTGAGAAATCTCTTGTGGATTGTTCTCTTCTTCCTTTGTGCGAATCCAAGCTACTCGGTTCGAATCCGAAATGTATTATTTCTATTTCTTATTTCTTATTCTCTTTTCTTTCTCCGTCTTTATATTATTTTTGGATCAAGTTTGACCTAAAAAACCCAACCATATCTCTTCCATCTCTAAACCCTAACCATTGAACAACACTGTAAATAGTGCTGTGTGAATAGTACCGTGATTAGTAACCCCCTACACTAGTTCTTCTTACAACACTCTAAACCCTCCCAAAACCCTTACCACAACCCCCAAACACTCCCAGATCTATGCGGTAACCATAGAAACCTCTAACCTCTTCTCAAACCCTAATTTTCCATAGTTCTCATTTTTCTCCCAAAACCCGGCTAAAATCTGATACTAGTCAAAAAACGTTGAAACTTGTCAAAAACCTTCCTAAATTTCAAATAACTTCTTTGGAAAAAGGAAATTAAAGTGAACCTACAAGTGTTGGTTGAACCCTAGTTAGTGGAAGTCTTTACTTCCATAGCATCAGGTGGGTCAATCAATTATTGAGGGTTTTTCATTGCTTGATTGTGAGATCTAGCCTTTGAAACAACAAAGTTAATTATTTTCTAGTATATCTATATATTTGTGGTAATTGTTAGAGTAGTTTTATATTTTCTTATTACTTGTAGTAATTTATTTCTGATCTTTGCACCTCGTATAGGCCAGTTCTCATCATCCTACATCAAATTTGGTATCAGAGCCTAAGTCTAGATTAAGGTTCTATTTTCTTTTTGTAGATAAGAATAGAGTCTGCATATTAGGATTAGTTCATAGCATTGCATATAGTGTTAGGAGCTCATGGAGTCAGTGTTGTGTATGCCCACACGTAATGGTAAGAGTTATCAGCCTGACATCGACACTGAACAGATCAACCGAGTTTTTGCAGCTCTCACTGAAGGTTTGGCTAGCCATAATGCCAAGCTTGAGCAACAAAACCAAGCTAACAAAGCATGTCTAATTGATATAGAAGCCTCCCTTCATCATAACCCTGAGGAAGCGGACGAGGAAGCATTTTGCAATCAAGGGCGAGGATGAGTTCGTGGCCAAGGCTTAGGTCGAGGTCGTGAGCGTGGTCAACAATCTCCTGCTCAATACCAAGACCCCTATGATCTCGATGATCGCATCATGAGGACGGTTATGATAGATACCCCTAGTTTCGATGGTTGTCTAGATCCAAAAATTTTCCTCGATTAGATGTCAAGATGGACCACTACTTCGAATGGTATGAGATGTCTGAACATCATAGACTGCGGTTTGGCAAGATGAAATTGGTAAGACAAGCCAAACTCTATTCTACCAATGTCGAGCATAGAGTTGAGAGGTGTGAGGATCCCATTTCTCAGTGGGGCGAGAATATATGATGCGATGTAACATCAGAGAAGACCCTCTTATGACCCTATCTAGGTTTCATATGGGTCTCCGATCTAAGCTCAGAGAGAACTCATCCCCCATGATATCCGTAACTTGGAGCATGCTTATCAGGTAGATTAAGATTTAGAGCGGTATCTGAAATTGAAATTTGAGAGCCGCTTTGACTCTCGCAACTTGACTGCCAAGCCTCCTTCTATGGGATCTAAACCTAATGTGGGAAGTCAGCCTTTTAGAGCCAATGCTAGCACTCCTTTAAGTTCTGGGGATAACAAAGAAAGGGAGTGATCGATCGAACTTCAAGAGGAAATGGACCGAATCGCTACTACAAGTGTCAAGGTTTTGGACACTTTGCAATCTATTGTCCTACCAAAGAACCCACTAAGGCTCTGTATATTGATGACATTGAAGAGGACGAGCAAGAAGATTTGGAAGAAGAAACCCATGATCCTGAGCCCGGTCCTAGTGATGAGGACAGTGAGGAGGCTAATATCGAAAGGCTTGCAATTGTTCGGTGCATCTTGGCCCAGATCAAGGAACTGACGATTGGCGACGTAACTCCATCTTCGTACCTCTGCCAAGTGTGACGAGAAGAGTTGTAAGATCATCATCGACAGTGGAAGTTGCACCAATGTTGTGTCCTCTAGCATAGTGACCCGTCTCGGATTGACGACTGTTTCCCACCCACAGCCATAAAGAGTCGTATGGGTTGACACAACATCCATTCCCGTTTCTCAAAGGTGTCAGGTTCGTATCTAGTTCTCTTCTTACAAGGACACCCTGTGGTGTGATGTGGTACCATGGATGTTGGACATAGAACACGTGTTACTTTATCTATGAAGGCAAGAGGATTAAGTTGAACCCTCTACCACCGAAGGACATCATAGAGAGGAATGATAAAATGCAGAAGGGCGAGACCAACAAAGGACCAAAATCCAAATCTCCATATCATCAGTGCGAAAGGGTTTGAGAGAGAGACCACGGATAAGTCTATCATTTATGCCCTACTAGCCAAAGAGTCATCTCCTAAGTCGACTAATAAAATACACCAAATGTAGTACCAATGTATAGGGAGTTCAATGATGCTTTTCTTGATGATTTACTGGATGAATTTCTTCCGATGAGGAACATTCAACACGATATCGATTTAGTCCTCGGAACAACTCTACATAATCTCCCGTACTACCGAATGAATCCCATAAAGCATGCTGAGTTGAAGAAGCAAGTGGATGAACTTCTTAGAAAGGGGTTTATTCGAGAGAGCATGAGCCCTTGTGCCATGCCAACGCTCCTCACTCCCAAGAAAGATGAATCTTGGAGAATGTGTGAAATTTACCTGTATTTCAACAATTTTTTTTTTAATGTATAAAGTTTTATAAAGGGCCTGAATAGCCGAAAAAGCCAAGAGGTTACAATTAGCATGCTTAAAGGTCGAGGCAACCATCTAATCAAATCTCCTCAAATAAGAAAAAAAAACAAAAACAAGCTACAACCGGCCATACATTAGGTACCGTTTCTAGAGCACCAAAGGTCCCAACGAAAGACAAAATCTTCGAAGAACGAACCCCGACACTCAACAAAGATTTTCAACCAAAAAACCAACAATCCCTTGATGTTAAGAATGATGTTTGGCAAATCTTCCTCCCTCCCCTCGAACACTCTGAGATTCCTCTCTCCAGATGCCCCAACAAATGGCATCTATTTTAAGCAGTTTCCTAATTTAGTTAGAAGTGGTATTAGGAATGTTTTCTAGGGTTTGAAGCTTATATATTGTAACTGTGGGTTTGGAATGAATGACGCAATGAAGAAGAATTAGTTTAGCTAAAATAGAGTAAATTAGCTAGTTAGTAGACAACTTAGTTACGATCGCCAAAGGATCATAACAAAGAACCCTTAGTTTCCCATTTCCAAACTCCCATATCTTCCACGAAAGCACACTCCTTCAATACATCACAATGATGAGGTTGTGGGTTCAGTCCCAGCTTCCCCACCGAAAAGCAACCATGGATTGAGGGTTCCAGATCGCTTTTAGACGGAGACATTTACCTTCAATGGGAGCTAGTTTTCTCGTTTACAACAAATGTAACATCAAAAGCTTAAAAAAATCAAAATTACCAAAAATCACTTGTACGATACAAACAAAAGAGAAATAACAGAAATGAAAAGAAACCCACGACACCATTTACAAATAACGTTCAGATTTCAAAGGAAATTCCACGAATTTATGAGATTTCTGCAACATCACTCACGATTTGGATTCAGAACAATAAAAAACAATGAACCAAACAAATCCAATCCATTAAAAAGGGGAAAAAAAAACAGAACTGGACAGATAGATCATACCTGACAGCGAGCAACGATGTCGAAATGCCCGGCCAATATATCAACGAGTTTCCCTTTCCCTTCATCACCCCACTGAGAACCCAACACACCTGAAACTTGACTCAGCGATCCGACTCGGTCCAACCCATCTGCGGTCTGCTCCGCCACGCCCAACGGGGAGGAAGAAGCCACGGCCTTCGCAGAACACTCTAGACCCTTGCAGAAGCTTCTAGAAGAAACGGGGTGGTTAACAACAGACCTCCCGCTTCTGTTCTTTCCGCCATTAAAGCTCCGTTGAGGAGCTGAAATAGGGTTTGAGTCGAGTCTCAGTGCTGAGAGGTTCATAGTTGTTTATTTGGTCCCTTTGTTTGCCCGGAGCGACAAAACTAGGATGGCGAGAAACGAAGAAGGGGAAAAGAGGGTTTTTTGTTTAACTTTTTAAGCCAATGATGCGTCCTCCAAGTGGTACAGAAGTCTAAGAATCTGTTTGGATTGCGCCGAGAAGTGGGGTAGAACTTTGCTGACGGTCCATATGAGCCACGTGGCAGACTTTTAGAGACCCTATGGATGTTTGGCCTATCCCTACGAAAAATGAGCCTGATTAGTGATTTCAAACCCTTAGATATTTGTAATTTTGTACCCTAAATCAAGGTTTAAAAGGGACCGTTATAACGGACTGGGGGCGTTACTGTTTTCCGTTATAACGGATTATAATACACATGGGTAAAAACAGAAAAATAATGGGGAAAAAACGGCGTTAAAATTCAAAATTTGAATAAAATGTATAATGGAAATAATAGACTTTTTTGAACAAATTTTTTTTTCAGAAAATAATGGTCGTTATTTTTGTTATAACAGAAAAAATAAGTCATTACAACACAAATAATGGCCATTATTTTCTGAGCGTTAAAACTGTATATATCATAACGGGCGGTCAGAATCCGTTACAACAGCCATTATTTTCGTTATAACGATCGTTTTTTAAACCATGCTCTAAATAATGCTCGAATTCCACCGTTAAAAATCAACCCATGAAAATGACTTCAATCTATCGCTTCGAAATCACTAATCAAGCGAATTTTTGGTCTGTAGGTCCACTTAGGGTTGGGCCAAACATCCATACGATCAGCGATCTCTAAAAGCGTGTCACATTTCATACTGTGGGACCGTTATCCGTCAACAAAATCCTACTCTTAATCTGGCAAATAAAATGACTTTTTCATGTGTTTGACTTTGAGCACGTGATTATCTCAATCGGGCCGAAAAAGGCTGACACTACCGCATCGTTTAGATGAGAGTAATTGTTTTCCATTTCAAGTTTTTTTCTCATTACCAAACAGACCCTAATACTACGTACAAGTGTACGATGAGTGGTGTTATAATAAAGTACAACTTACCTTTATGGTATCACTGCCCCATGTGAGATTTTGTTATTATGGAACTGAGTGATCCCATGTTTCCGCAGCATACCAAAATTTTTGTTTTCGAGCCTCAGATCACCTTCTAATTACTAAGGAGGTGAGAAGTTGGGTCCCACTTTATACAAAAATCTGATAGTATCTTACCAATTTTGTGCCTCAGAGTAGTACAATAGCATAGTATGCTTTTTATGGCGTTACCGTTAAAACGGCCATTAAATCCAATTGTTACAGATAGGGGCAAAAATGAAAAAAAAATAAGGAATTTAGCAGAAATAACGGGAAATACGGCGCTGAATTCAAATTTCAAATTTGAATTTGAAAAATGAAAAAAATATAACGAAAATAATGGCCTTTATTTCGTTTTAACAGCCGTTAAAACGAAAGAACGGCCGTTATTTTCGGGCTGTTCTTTGATACCGACTTCGGTATCAAAATTTTAATGCCGAAGTCCCTCAATTTGCCACGTATTAGACTCTTTCGGGCCCACCGACTCCATGAATATTTGGCCCACATCTTGGTGGACCCATACACCAAAAATCAGCATGATTGGTGATTTCTAGCCGTAGGATTTGAGCACTTTTTATCATGGGCTTTTTTAACATGCCTCTGAAATGGTTCCAAGTCCATGATAACAAAGTGCTCAAATTCAATGGCTAGAAATCACTAATCACGCTGATTTTTGGTGTGTGGGTCCACCAAGATGTGGGCCAAATATTCATGGACTCAGTGGGCCCGAAAGAGTCTACTACGTGGCAAATTGAGGGACTTCGGCATCAAAATTTTGATACCGAAGTGGGTATCATAGATTTTTCCGTTATTTTCTAAGCGTCAAAACAGTTCTGAACGTAGCGGGCTTGGGGCGTGTGGCGCGTGATTCACGTTGACTAAGGTTATTTTTAGAAAGTTTGGTGGGACTTTATCTCTCGGATCTTGAAAAATCTTACTATTTTAGGTTGGACCTGTTCTACCGATTATAATTCGGTATCAAAAATTTGTTACAGAAATCCCACGTGGCTCACTATTTTGGGCCGAGTGATCCACTAATATTGTTTGGCCTACACCTTATGGACCAACACACCAAAAATCAGTCTGATTGGTGATTCTAGCCATTAGATTCGAGCACTTTGTGATCATGGGCTTCATGGACATGCCAACGAATGGGTCCAAGCCCATGATAAATAAGAATGCCACGTCGCCTTTTTAGGATTTCTATAATACAGAATTCCATGTCCTCTTTTAGGATTTCAAAAGGGATTCTTTGTAGGGTCAGGATCGGGGGACAACCATTGTTGCAACTATTTTTGACAACCATTCTGGAGGACCCACATAGAAGATGAATCAATGGCTGATTTTTGGTGAGGATGATTTTCTCACCATATAGATCACCACCACAAAAAATTAGCCCATTCTGAAACTTCTAACCCCATCAAATGTGGTTTTCAAGTTACACGGTAAAAATAGACGGTCCATAATTCTTCAACTTTTAAACCAGTCTACAAATATATGAATGATTTGAATTTTTGTGAGGATGATCTCCTCACCATAGAGATCATCCTCACCAAAAATCAGCCATTGATTCATCTTCTGTGTTGGTACGCCAAATGGTTGTCAAAAATTGTTCTCAAAAATGGTTGTTCCCCCCTCGGTCCCGACCCATCTTTTTAACTTTTGAAAAGGCGATTTAGGCTAGTTTTAAGTCGCGTGTTTGGAACGCATGCCTTAAACAAACTCGTTTTGGGCACATATGCAACTTGGAGTCATGTGGGCCCACGTATATTATTCAGTCGCTTGTCGCGAGGATTCGAGTGGTTGGTGATCCTCCAAAAGCACACAAAGGCACGACTTGGTGTCTTGACAACTTTGGAGTCACACGACTTGGTGGAGAAATTTTTTGAAGCAGCGAAGCTGTGGCCAATTACATTGTTCCACAATCCACTGTTCAAAAGAATTCTCAGTTTTGTTCAAAAGCAACGGCGGAGTGTGGCGCAATGTGATTGGCCACTGCTTCGCTACTTCAAAATCTTCTCGACTTGGTACGACCAAAACGTGCATTTTTTGCCACACGCCCAACACATGCATTCCAATTGCACCCTTAAAGCATCTCGAACTAGCATTTTTAAATTTTAGCTTCCAAAAATTATCTTCTTCAAATTTGAAGATAGAGGCACCCTAAAGAGCAACTCCACCCAATCTCTGTATCTTCAAATAGAAATGCTTTTTTGAAATTCAACTCTAACTAGTCTCTACAGCGTGCTCCAAATTTGAAGCCAATCCCTCTATCTCTATTCTTTGACTCCAAATATAGAGATCTAAGAGAGGTGGAGTCTCGGTGGAATTCTCTTAACTTCATAGGCAGGGCAAGTTTTATCTTCTGGAATAAACTCAATGAGTTCAAAAAGCATCTAAAAGTGTAGAATATCGAGGTCTTTGGCATAATTGATAAAAAGATGGGAGACTTGTTACAGAATATTGTGAGGATTGATAGTAAAGAAGAGATTGATTCTCTCTCTAGACAGGAGATTTGTAGGAGGGCGGACTTGAAGAAAGACTTTTTATCCTTAGCTCGGTTGGAGGAAATTAGTTGGAGGCAAAAGTCTAGAGTGCAATGACTTAAGGAAGGGGACAGAAACATGAAGTTCTTCCACAGAATAGCTAATGCCAGAAGATCCAACAACATTTCCCGCCTTAAGGTGGAGGGTATTATTATCGAGGAAGATGAGAGCATCAGGGATGCTATTGTTGCCTTCTATTCCCATCTGTATGCTGAGACTGAGTCGGTCAGACCCAAGCTGAACGGGCTAGACTTTGATCAATAGAGGACATCCAGAGCAGGTGGTTGGAAAGATTGATAGAGGATGAGGAGGTGTTGGAAGCTATTAACTCTCTAGGGGGGACAAGGATCTTGGGCCGGACGGATTCCCCTTGGCCTTCTTTTCTTTCTGCTGGCCTATTCTAGGCAAGGACTTTATGCGAGTCATGGAGGAATTTCACTGGGATTCATGGCTAGATTGGAGAGCTAACACTACCTTTATTTCTCTCATCCCCAAGAAGGAAGGAGCCGAGTCTCTTGCGGATTTTCGTCCCATTAGTTTGATAGGGAGTACTTACAAAATCATTACAAAAGTGCTAGCTTCCAGAATTCGAGAAGTGTTGGGGCACATTATATCTCTCCTTACCAAGGGGCGTTTGTGCAACGACGTCAGATTCTGAATGGCATTCTTATTGCTAATATAACTATTGATTCCAAACAGTGTAGATGACTTCCAGGTATCATTTATAAGGTTGACTTAGAGAAAGCATATGACCACGTCAGCTGGTCTTTTCTCGATTACATGTTGGGTCGCATGGGTTTCAGTGTCAGGTGGAGGAAATGGATCTCTATGTGTATTTCTACAGTTCGGTTTTCTACTTTGATTAGTGGTGCTCCAGCAAGATTCTTTAGGAGTTCTAGGGGGTTACGTCAAGGAGACCCCTTATCCTCGTTTTTGTTCATCATTATGGCCGAAGCTATGAGTTGTTTGGTTTTCGAAGCGGTCGCAGAAGGCTACTTGGCGGGCTTTTCAGGAGGAGATCGAAGGGCCCAATCATCTCTCATTTATAGTTCGCTAACGACACCATTTTTTCCTAGAAGCTACCTATAATCAAGCTCAGATCCTGAGAGGGGTTTTATGTTGTTTTGAAGTACTGTCTGGGCTTCGTGTTAACCTTTCCAAAAGCGAAGTTTTTAGGGTGGGAGAGGTGGATTGTTTGGATGACATTGCGGCATGTATGGCTTGCAAAATTGGGAAGTTACCCATAGTGTACCTCGGTCTTCCCCTTGGTGATAGTAGCAGATCTAAGAGGTTCTGGGATCCGGTTGTTGAATGCTTCCAAAGGAGACTGGTCTCGTGGAAAAAAAAGGTTTTATGTCCAAAGGTGGTAGGCTTACTCTTGACCTGTCCAACTTGCGTATCTACTATATGTCCTTGTTTCCCATGCCTAGGGGGTGGGGTAGAGTATCAAAAGGATCATAAGGAATTTCCTTTAGGATGATAGAGAAGACAATCACAAATTTCATCTAGTCAATTGGGCTCAAATTTGCAAATCTAAGGAAGAGGGTGAGTTAGGTGTCCGGCAGATCAAGCCTATGAACAACACGTTGTTGCCTTGTTGGGAAAGTGGCATTGGTGATTTGGAACTGAAAGGGAAAACTTATAGAGAAGAGTGATTTCTGTTAAGCAGGGCACAAATAACAACAGTTGGAATAGTAGAGTGCCTTCCACGTCATATGGCGTGGGAGTCTAGAAAGGCATTTCCAAGATGCAGAGCATGATCAAAATTGGTAGCACCTTCAAGGTTGGAAATGGCTCTAAAGTTAGATTCTGGGAAGATAACTGGTGTGGGGACAACTCGCTTGCAGAGGCTTTTACCTCTATCATGCGCTCTTCGATTGTAAAGGGAAGATGATATGCGAAGTTGCCTCTAGAGTGAATGGTTCTCTATCCTGGAACTTGGGTTTAAGGAGAAGGATCACTGATTGGGAGATGGACACTGTGGCCTCCTTGTTGAATCGGTTGGAAGGGGTCCAGCTTGTTAACAAGGTTGAGGATTAGAGGTGGTGGATTCACAACCCCAACGGGAGATTTTCAAACAAATCTCTTTACGCTACTTTCCGTTGTCCTAGCCATCGTATTTTTTCGGCAAAGCGCTTTTGGAGTACTCCCATCCTATCCAAAGTTGTATTCTTTACTTGGTGTGCCATGTTTGACAAGATCCTTTCCGTGGAAAAGCTCAAGAAATGCGGATTTCAGCTTTCCAGCAGATGCATTCTATGTCGACAAGAAGAGGAGACTACAAATCATATGCTTATCCACCGTTATGTGTATATGGAGATTTGGGTGCGTTTCCTTCTTCGTTTCGGGATATAGTGGACTTTCCCTTTCTCGGTGTTTGATACTTTTGTTGGATGGACTACTAAGGCTATCTCAACGAGCGGTCATACGTTTTGGAGGATCACTCTCTTTGCCATCGTTTGGGAGTTATGGAAGGAGAGGAATCGACGAGCTTTTGAGGACAAGGAAGCCAACGTCACAACATCTTCACCAAAGTCTTAGCCACTCTTTATCATTGGAGTGCCGTTATACCCGATCTTAAAAGCTTTAGATTTGAAGATTTTGTGTTTCGGTGGGATCGCTTGTTGTCCTAATTGCGATCTCCTTCTTGCCAGTTGGCTTTTTTGGGAGTGGTTGTTTTAGGTTTTGTTGTTGTCTCCCTTTTGGGTTTTGCTGTATAGCTTTCAGGTCCCCTCAGCCCGTTTAATATAATTCCTTTTACCAATAAAAAAAATACGTTGGCCCCGGGGGACTGTAAAGTTCGAAGTCTCCCTCTCAAACTTTCTGACACGTACCCCTTGTTAACTAACCACCCTTAACCAACTAACCAAGGGTTTAACATGGGTTGGCTTAAGACCTTAGAGTATAGTCAGACATTTTGGGAGGGGGACTTCAAACTTTGCAGTCCCCAAGGGCTAACAAGTATTTTCTCCTTTTTGAAGGGTGTCTCCATCTTCAAATTTGAAAAAGATTCCTTTTTTAAGCCAAAATTTGAAGACGATGGTTGTAGAGCAACTCCAACCGGCGTCTCCAAATTTTGGCTACAAAAAGGAATCTTCTCCAAATTTGAAGATGGAGACACCCTTTCAAAAAGTGTTGAACTCCAACCGTCCCATCTCCAAAAAGGAATCTTCTCCATAGGTTAGTGGCCCAAAAGATCGCCATGTGACATTCTGGAAGATAAATATCAAAAGATTTGAAAAATGACACAAAAGATATTTTAAAAATGTTGGTGATAAAAAGTACATGCTTATTAAAAATGATACAAAATGAATTAAATTTGTTCAAAAAGTTACTAAAAGGATAAAGATGAAAATTCAGAAAAGCAAAAAATAGATCTATATATTTGGAGCCAGAGAATAGAGATCTCCGTATTTGGAGTCAGAAATAGAGATAGGGGGCTGGCTTCAAATTTGGAGCTAAATATAAAGATGGGTTGGAGTTGGATTTCAAAAAAGCATCTCTATATTTGAAGATATAGAGATGGATTGGAGTGCTCGTAGTTACTCTAAAAAGTGTTGAACTCCAACTAGTCCCGTATTAAAAAAAACATCTTTAAGAAAAACACAAAAGGTAAATATTATTTTTTTTCAAAAAGACACAAAAGGTATTTAAAATTTGTTGGTAAAAAGTAGATGTTTTTCAAAAAGATACAAAATGTATCAAAGATTTTAAAATTGACACTAAAATGATAAAAGTTCAAAAAATTAAAAAGTAGATGTTTGAGTCAAGAATAAAAATCTCTATATTTGGAGTCAAGAATAGAGATAGATAGTCTGGATTCAAATTTAGAGTTGGATGTAGAGACCGGTTGGATTTGGATTTTGCAAAAACTTCTATATAAAGACCAGTTGAAGTTGCTCTAATTCCAAAGCTAGACTCTAAATCTATTGTCTATTATCTATTAGATCTATCTAGTACTATTCTAGAGCCAAGCATGAGTTGGGCATGTCATTCACTATTAGTTGCCTATTGGGAAAAACATAGGCACTTTACATTTTCAACACACTCCTTTGCTAACCACTTAATTACTTTTCCATAGCTTTATTCTTATTTTCAATACAGCCCTTGCTAACCACTTAATTACTTATAATGCCATTATTTTCATATTTTCAAAATAATTCTTTAATAATAAGTTAATTACTTTTTATGCCATTTTTTCATATTTCCAAAACAATTCCTTAATAACTATAGATCTATTCTATGTGGACAACTTTAGAATTTTGATTTTCTAATTGTGCCATGAGTTGCCACAATTTATAGATTCGCCTTCCAAACTAATCTTTCGAGAAGGCCCCTACAATCACTCTCACGTGCAAAGCATGTGCAGCGCTCCTACAATCACTCACATGCAAAGCACGTGCGGCCCACTACTACTGCTTTTAATAAACAATTATTATTAGAGATATGTATAGGTTTCATCATTTTGGAGAAGTTATGTGGAGAGTATTAGTGAACATACAAATTTGTAATATTTTTTTTATGAATGGATAAATTGGTGAAACACAAATAAATCTATATATGTATTATTGTTTCTTCCATTTGTTGATTTTATTTTTTCTTATTTTCACATAAGATGATCTCCATATTGACATCATATATCTTTAGTGATGCCTCTTATCTCCTTGTCATTTTTTTTTTCCTTAATTTACATTAATCTAGAAAATATGTTAGTTCACTTGTTTACGAGTTTGGAGACATATAAAACTTGTCATTTAATAGGGCTGCAACTCAGGCTGGTTAGATCGGGTTAGTGGTCAACCTAAGCCCAACTTGACCTTCAGACCATCCAACCCGAGCCTGACCTAAGGTCAGAATTGAATTGCTCAATCCAAGCCCAACCTAATCAAGTTGATCGGGTTCATCAAGTTGGTGTTGTATGTGAGAGAAAGAGAGAGATGTATGAGGAAGGGGTCTTACGTACATACTCTTACCAGTAGAGAGAGAAGAGAGAAAGAAAGAGAAAAATGAAAGAGAGGAGAGATTGGGAGTGGCAAGATGTTTATGGGAGAGGAGAGAAACACGAGAGATTGGCAAATGAGAGATAAATACAGGAGAGAGAGAGCTAGAGGGACAAGATTGAGATGTGAGTGATACGGGAGAGACAAGATAAAGAGGAGGGAGAGAGAGAAATGAGGTTAGGGTTTGGGAAAGGAAGTAGGGATAGGGGAAATCATGCTCGGGTTAGGTCAGGTTGATTGAGGCCTCAACTCAAGCCCGACACGAGTTTCAATCGGGTTCTAAAACCTAGGCCCGAGCCCGAGTATTGCCAAAACCAACCCAAGCCTGACCCAAAGTCGGGTTGAGCCCATTGAACTAGGGTTGGGGCCACCCAAGTTGAGCCCAATCTAGCATAGTTGGTTGATGAGTGTCCTTCGGCCTAGTGGGAGGTCATGGGCTCAATCCTGCCCTGGGCATGTTTCCTTCATGTTGCTATGGGTGTGTACATTAACTGGTCTTGCAGTCCAACCTCAACCAGATTACCCACCAAAAAGAAAAAGAAAAACAATATAAAAACACTCAATAGACTATATGAAGAAAAATCTTGACTCACCCACAATAAACATAATATGGGTCACTCACCCTAATTAGACCATGTGGTAAGGAGTGGAGCAGGGTACCATCTTAGTTGGTATACGGTATATCTCATATACATATCTTTAAAAGAAAGGTTTATGTATACAAAAGATATATAATAATAAACTAAACTCTGCTTGACCTCTATATCCCACCACCGCATGCAATCTCCACTCACACCACTTCCACCATCTTATCCTCATTGAGCTTCCTTTCTGCCCTAACTTTCTAATATGAATATTAAGACGAATGAAATAAATAAATAATGATAAACAAAACCTTGATGGAGACCAAAATTCAACCCATCTATTATGCATTTGTAAGTTCAAATTAAAATTTTGATGTGGGGCCCATCTCCCACCTCTATTATATCTCACATTTCTACTTTTTTTTTTAGATTGTCATCATGGCAATTTAATATCCCCGAAGGCACCCCTCTCCTCCAAGGGAATTTGCAACATGTCAAACCCTGGTAAGGTTCTTTGTTTTGCATCGAATTAACTCTCATTTATAATCATTTGATTTATACTATATTTAAACATTATTTTCTAGTTAATGGTTTTGCTACTTGTAACTAAGCTATGAGCGATGATTGAGCATCACACTCCATTAAGGCTTTATACATGTTATGCTTTTATAAGGTAATATGATGTACTTCCGTCATAAAGGGTGTCGACCTAAAAGCAAACAGGTAGGTATATCCAACAAGTATGTGCATTGAAAATGATCAATTATAAAACATCCTATGGAGTGATCACTATCAAATCAAACGATAGTTCTATTTACAAAATATTTATAATCTTAAGACCTGAAAGGTCTACACAATGCTTTGTTTGTATGACTTTGATATTACCAAGATTGATGCCCAATCAAAAGATATATGTGGGTATATCGGGTCATGCACATAATGCATGAAAAACAATAGATGGTCAACAAGGAATTCACCACTCCTACACGGAGATATTATATTAATTTAGGTGATATTTCATATGGGATTGGACTCGCAAATCCAAGGGATAATGTTTTGATAAAAACGTTTTATCAATTGTTTCATATATACATTTATATATAAAATTATTTTCATGCAAACAGAAGTTATGTATTTTCTCAGAGTCCAATAAATGATAAATGTCTAGAAATAACCAATGACTGGACAATGATTAATATCCATTTTCGGTGGCTTATATGAAATATTGAAGTTTTTGATATTCAATCTTTCTCTAATTATTTTAATTCTTCAAATCAAATTTGCACCCAAACGAGGTGGGAGTCAGAGTAGTTATAAATTGCAAAGAGACCATGTTTTTTTCTCATTTCAACCCTCATTAGAAGGAACAAAAGTAAAATTCAAGCTTTAAAAATGTGATGGATCTTGCACCACAAAAAAAAGGGTTTATGAAAATGATTATAGACTCCTCCCATTCCTAAAACTTCACCGATGACAATAGCTTCCTCGAGAAGTTAAGGTAGCTACTTTGAGAAAAAAATATTTGATGTCCCGTGGGGACTTCAAAATTTGAAATATCCCCGGACCCCTTCCAAAATTGCCACGTGGAGCTCACTTTAGAGAACAATGACCTTATCGATGTTTGGTGCACCTCTTGGTGGATCTACATACCAAAAGTCAGCTTGATTGATGATTTCTAACTATTATATTTTAACAGAAAAAATTACTTAATTCCAAAGGTCAAAGATAATGTTATTAAAATGTTAAATCCAACGGCTAGAAATTACCAATTAAACTGATTTTTGATCTGTAGATCCATCAAGTGGTGGACCAAACATCCATTGGTCAGTAGACCCTAAAGAGTACCTCCACATGGCATTTTGGGAGGGGGACAACAAACTCGGGGTCATAGGGGTCCTTGGAAAGCCCCTTGGTCAAGAAGTGGTCGAAATGGTTATGGCCTTTATTACTTACTGACCATATTTTGAGGACATAAATAGAACATTTCTTATTTAAAATTTAACAAAATTCAGGCCCAAGCCCAACCCGTTTACACCCCTATTTGAGGGTTTCTTTGATTCAAGGGAAAATCACAACACATATCTTTGCCGATTCATTGACCAAAGTTCAAAACAAACTTGAAGGTTAGGAAAGGATAGTTTTAAACTTTGCTTGAAGAACTATTATAGTTAAATATGTCCTTGACTCAATTGCAACATGCCAATCTATGTTGCATTGACAAGTATATGAATGCCAAGAGTTCGACATGAGTGCAGAGTGTCCAATTCGGCAAACTTTGAAAAATAGTATTCGTGGACTCGACAGTACACTTTAAATATTGTGAAATAAGGTATTTATTTTTTCATATATATATATTCAACTTATTAATGGATGAAGGCCCTTCTTGCGTGCTTCACACTCAAGCTAAATATCCCAAAAATACCTATGTTTCGCTTCTTTTGTGTTCTTTAAACTATTCACATAGAAGGGGCTTTTTGGTCTTTTTGGTGTCAAAGCACACATCGCCTCTTTAAGCACACGTCACTCTTGCAGGCCTTCAATGGAACTCTCTTATTAAACAATTTTAAAAAAATTATTCCTAATATGTCCTTTAAATTTCTTAAATTGACAAACATTGCTTCTATCATTTTTTGAATTATTTTACTTTATAGGGGTGCTTTAATCATTCAACATTTTCACAAAGAGTTTATTGAATACCCATGTGGCAGAAAAAACTTGATGATGGTGTCCATTGTCAAAGTTGATGACGGACCCATAGGATGAGCCACGTGGCACACTATTAGAGGCTATTGACCGTATGGATGTTTGGCCCTACCTTAGATTGACTTATGTAACAAAAATCGGCGTGATTTGTGATTTCTAACCTTTGAATATGAGTACCCCAAAAGTTACTAATCAAGATGAATTCCGGTATGTAGGTCCAACTAGGAATGGGCCAAACATCTTTATGGTAAGTGGTCTCTAAGAGTGTCATGTGTTAGGTGCTGCCACGCATAGGTGCACATGCATCGCACGTGGTGTCCCCCTAGTAATAATGAGGAGAATAGTGGATAACGTGATAAAATTTCTTATGATTTGTAACATACTAGTAGGTTGCCCGTGCCCACGGCACACTCCGACAAAGCATTAGCCAAAATTGGGTGTGAGTGGCTTAGATCCACCATCCATTTGGGGTGATAAGATCTCGGCCATCCTTTGTGAAGCCGATAAGAAGGGGGATATGTGACTTCTCTGTTTTGTTATATAGATATATAATGGGTGGCATGTGCCCTCGGCACTCCCCTACAAAGCATTTCCCAAAATCGGGTGTGAGTGGTTGAGATCCACAGTCATGTAATACTCTGAACTTTTGTCTAAGGGAATTAGAGTAATTCATATTTAGTAGGATATTTTCGACAAACGATAAAATTAAAATAATTAATATCTTTGAGTTATACATTAATTGTCTTAATTAAAAATTTTCATAATTTTTTATCTTTTGGAAATAAAATCTTTCCCTAATCAAAAGACTTGAACTTTAAAAATAAATAAACTATTTAAATAAATTATTAATGATAATTAATTGCACATATAAATAAAGAAAGACTTACCATTCTCTTTTAAGCAACTAATAAAAATAGAAGAATCTTCAAAAACCTATACATTTTTATTTTTCACTATTAGAGAGTTCTCTATTAAAAATCGTTGAGAGTCCTAGAAACAACATAACGCCTCACCATTTGAGACTATTCTTAGAGACAAAAATGTTCTACTATCGAGACATTCGACATACTCAAATTCTAGCTTATTCCAACGACGATCGGTAAAAACACCCGTGACTACTTTTTTACCATTGATTCGAGTTCAGATGAAGATCAACAGACAATGTAGGTATATCTACATATTTAATAGATAATCTCCATTATTTTACTATATTAATCATGTTATATGTATGTGCTTAATTGATGATGTGGTGGACATTATTGTGATTTGGATTTGATCGGATCGGCCGGTGTGCCAGAAAAAAAAGGGTTATAGATAATGATTTTGTATAATATTGAAGTGTTAATTCGGGTGTGATCCTAATGGATACCCGCAGAAATAAAAATTAAGAAGGGCCTGGAGCCCTAGGGTGAAAGATCTCAGACCCCTACAGAAGAGCATTTTGGCTACTCCCGGCATGGGAAGGAGAAGTTAACCTAAGATTGGGTTGTAGTTACAATCATATGAATATAATGATAGTGGGCTAACTGTGAGAAATATTTATTATTCTTGGTTGACGTTACTGGTTTATATTATCTGTTATGCATTGAATATGCCATAATTTTTAAGTTAGAATATGCGATATTATCTGTGATATATATGCGGTGTACAGTATATTATCTACTGGGCTTTGGCTCATAGTATTTACCAAACATTTCAGACTTAATTGAGGATGGTATGAATTTCGGAGTTGTTGCACTTGATGAGAGCGATAGCATGGGAAGATCGGATGGACAATTGAGAATGTCGATGAAATTAATACGGGACTTTAGATATTTATCATTTGTATCATTTTTATAAGCTCAATTGTTAAAAACTCATATTGTCTATTAATTAAAACTTTGTTTAATTTTTTAGAATCATGTGGATGATAAATATTTGAATTCCTAGACTCTTTGATTTAACCCTTTAGATATATGGTCATAAATCCTTAACAAATACATTAAGTTTTATGGATGTGGGGTACTTATAATTATTTTACGTATTACCAGGGTACCGTTATCATTAGGGTATATTTTTGAGTCAAACTGTTAAAATAAAATAGTAAATGATATTTTTAGACAAAGTGCATTCACAAAAAATGTTTAAAATGATTTTTTAATAGTAGATAATTAATTAAATTATTTTTTATTCATTTTATATTTTTTTAAATTTTTACGTCTATCCAATTAAATTCTGAAAAGTTAATTCATAAAGTCTATCGAACAGAAATTTTAACCAAAACGTCTTTACAAAAGATTTTTATTTTAATATATTATGAATTATGATCATTTTTAAAAAGTATTTTAGAGTATTTTATTTTTTATTTTTATCACCCTAGATCTTGAGTAAACGGGTTATTTTTCAAGTATTCGGGTCAGATCCGGGTGTCCGGGTCTAGGGCGTGACAGTCCATTTGGGGTATAAGATCTCGGCCATCCTTTGTGAAGCTGATAAGAAAGGTATAAGTGGGGAGACAATTTCCCTGTTAAATTAATCCAACCATCTAAATTTTATTTTATGTAAGCGTTGATATGGTCCATTGGATATATGAAGCCTATAAGAGGGGGAGACAACTTCCCTGTTTTGTTATATAGATATATTTTAGGCAAGAGAATACATATATGTAATGTTATACTTGTTGCTATAAAAACTACAATTATAAAAGGTAGATCTCGTAACCTACGCAAATGTTAATTAGTATATTGCAGGGAAAAAATGCAAAACACAATTTAGAAGCAAAACTTTATTAGATAGACAGCTCCTCACTGATGGATAATTTAAAACGACTACCAATGGAGCAGCAATTTCATCCACAGGATCAAGTATTGGAGTTATCTTTGGAGGCGGAAATGGCAGCTTCGTTGCAGGGACATTACTATCAATCGGACAGAATTCCAAAATGTAGCAGAAGCATGGAGATGGCTTGGAGCTTGCCTAGGACCTAAGAATCAAAATTTGTTTTCGTTGAAGGCGACTCCAGTTATGCTGTCAGCGTAGTTAAAAAAGTCGAGAGAGGCAAACATGGCAGCTAAATCCGCCTCATCAAATGGAGTTTCTGTTACATATCAATGTGATGAGCAGATTTTGAGGGTTGAAGCTTTAAAGTAGGACATCTGGGAATTGTGATGATTCATTCTAAAACTTTGATGAATGGCATGGCATTGGCACCCAACATGCGTCAGATTTCAAAACTGAAGCTTTCAAGATATTGATGAGATGTCTATCTATGGATTCTTGGGATGAGCATTCAGAAGTCTCCTTCAACTCTTTATCATAGACGGAATTGTTCCGTCAACAAGCCTACTCGAATTGGTGAATATTCTATTCTTTGTTTATGTGATTACCACATATGGTTGCTGCTATTGTTTCAATAAAAATTGATAGATACACACAAATGAAGTAGAATAAAGGAAGAAGTAGAAAAAAAAAGGGAGTAAATACTAAATGAGCCAAGATGAACAATGGTCTATTCCCAAACTCTTCAACTCTAAACAGTTGTAACAATGGAAGCTCACAAACTTGTTCTATATTTCTTATTCAAATATAGGAGGAAGTACATATATGATCCATCAACAATCACATTGACTACAATTGGAGTGAATTTAACTGCTTGTAAGGCGGGCTTGTGAAGTACAGAAATGTCTTTTTTTTTTCGTTTTTTTTTTTTGTCTCCCTCTCTTTGTTTTTGGTGATAACCAGAATTTAAACAGCAAAGCCATCATAATTTGGGAGAGTTTTGATAAAAGGATTGTTGGGGCAGCAGAACTCAAAACACACCATAGAAAGAGAAGATAAATCCTAACAATTTAGTATACACCACAGCTCCCACAGTCCACCATCTTTGGCTCCCTCTTTCAACTACTCCTTTGGACGATGCTGTTCTCCACCAAGTATTCAACGAATTCATCAATCAGGTAGGGCCAAGCACCCTCTGCGTCATAGTTTGATAGAGCAGGGTCCACCGTCTACATCAACCAAGACATGAAAAATATCAATAATGTCTTTTGAATCATCATCCATCAACTGCAAACCTAAGGGAACCCAAACAAAATTTGTGTCTGTGATCTTGATATATATGATCATATTATATACGAACACGTCTGTGTGCAAATGTATGCATGAAGTTTCCAAGAATGCCAAAGTATAGTAAAATTTCTCATTATAATTGTTGATTGAATGTGCTCAGAACTTATCTATACAATAAAGTTGGATATATTGAGTATATTTGATGCTAACAAAACTCGAGCCACTTTGTTGCAGATTTTAACAGCAAGCATCCTGCAAATTACAGTTTTTAAATGTGTTGAAAGAAGCAACCAAAAAGTGTATTACTTGCATAGAGAGGGGGGCAACAATACCATTTCATATAGAACCTCCCCACCTACCACATTCAACCTTTAAATTTAATATACTGGTTAATATCAATGTTAATGGCCTAAAGCGTGAGCTGTGTAAGCCTCAAGGCGTGGAGCATAAGCCTCACATGCACGCCTTTTTAAATGAATACTTAAAATAAAAAAACAACAGATAAATTCAATAAAAAAGATAAATATTGATAATTATGAAAAAAAAATATTGATTTAAACTGTACGGTGTGAAGAATGTTTTACAGTACAACCACCAAATATTTTTTTTGATAAGTGTACAACAACCTAATATTGCCACCACTAGCATATGATTGTGAGGCACACGCCTCTTATACAGGGAATTAAAAAGGTGTAAATAGGATGAGGCATATGCCTCTTTTAACGCCTCAATGAATGAGACATATGCCTCACGAGCTTTAACGCCTTTTTAATAAGCCTCAAGACATTTTAAGGAAACCTCACCCCGAGGCAAGCATCAAGGCGTAAACCTCAAAAACCTTCGAAAACACTGGTTAATATCAACCCTATACATTGAGTAGATTTGGTTTAAATAAACATTACTTTCACAGAGAAAATAAGTTACCTTAATTTTCTATTTCCATCAATCTTCATCTATGTACATATATAAAGCCAAATGACCTTCCTGACGGTTATTGGAAATGGAAGGTTTCTTTCCGATTATAAGTCCACTTTTATAAGAAACACATAATTACATAACTTATCTGAAGGGTAAAATAGTCTTTTGATTCTAAAGTTCATCATCTTAGAAGAGATAAATGTGGAGTGCTTCCTATATTTTCTCTTTTATAAAACTGAATTGCCATCTTTTTAGTAAACTTTTTTTATTTCAAAACTTTTCAAAAAATAACTTTCATTTCATAAGCTGTTTGCAGTAAAATGGTGTACCGTTAGAAAGCTCTTGCCGAGATCTTTCCAATGACATCCATTTATTAACTATTTTTATGTAACTGTATAAATTGATATTTCCATTAATTTAAGATTACTATAAAAACAATTTTTTTTTGTGTCAAATGATGAGGAACAAAAGGGTAATATTGTTGGCTAAATTCCCACTTCACCATTTCAACAAATGTTTTTGTCAGTGGTTAGTGGGTGAAGGTGGGTATCAATCCAGCAGAGCAAGCTGGCACCATCGACAAATGCTCCATTCTTTTAAATCCAATTCCATGACTTAAACAGCACGTGCATCATGCGTGCCCCTCAGCTAGTACTATTATAAACCGAAGCGAAACTCAGTTGGTTATTTGAACCCAAAAGTTTTGTTTTCAATTATTACCCCACCTTTTTACGAAACCCACATACATGATCGTGTAATCGTTAGTTACATAACTTATTTAAGGGGTAAAATAGTAATTTTGTTTCTAAAGTTCATCTCCTAAGGGAAGACAATCACAAGGTACTTCCTCTATATTCTCATTTACAGAGCTCAATTAGCATCCTTTTAGGAAACCTTTTTTTTCCTTAAAATTTTTTTTTAAGTTTCATAACTTCAAATCTATTGAGTTGATTTTCAATGGAAATAATATACCATTAGAAACCTTTCACCCAGATCTTTCGTATGATATCCATTTACTATGTTCAGTTAACTATAAATTGATATTTACATTAATTTAAAATTCTTATAATACCCTTATACTTAATTTTTTATAATAATAATGAGGTACAAAAAGTAATCATGTTTAAATTACTCACCATTTCAACCACTTTTCTACTACAAGTCTAATTTCAATACTTAAGCAGCATGTGCGTGGCATGTGCCCCTCCGCTAGTAGTATAAAAAAGAACAGTAAATGCCATCTCCATAAGAAATAACAGAAACTGTAAAAGATTTGAGCAAAACTAAAAGGAAACCTTTGCATAGAATCTGAGTGAGCATAATAAAAATATAATGTAAACCAAGAGAAAATAGGAGAGATAGTGGTAAAGTTATGGTTAACAGTTCGAAATTAGACCTTATGAGAAGATAGAGATAAGAGGATTGGGTTAGGAAGGTTCCACCAGGAAAGAAAGCGAAAAAAAAGGCCAATGCAAAGAAAAAACTTTTCACAGTAATAACCTCAAATTTATCATGTCGAGTTTAAAATCTCAGTAGGCATTTGACAATTTTAACAACTGAGTGTTTTTCTTATCTAGGAGCATCTATTTCGATTGAATGTGGACACAAGTCGAGAACTATGAACACATAATGCATATATGTGAATTAATATGTACATGAATGCTTATTTATGCCACATGGATGAGATGAAATAGACTTCAAGACATATGCCTTGAAAAAATATATAAAGTCAATAAGGCATCGATGATGGTGATGATGGTGATGATGATGACGATGACGACAGCAATGATGATGCATGTGATGAGATACTCCATTTGTGTGGGTATCCTGTGCGTGAGCATGGAACATGTATGTGTATGTCTCACATCTTACCCTGGCAAATTCCAAGAGTTGAGACCAGGTGTCCCTTGAGATTGCTTTGTTATGGCGGGCCTAAATTTAGAGACGACAAAAAATTAGTATCAATAATAGTCAAACAGATTTGAATATCAATTGAACCAAACTATGAAACTAAATTAAAGCTTAATTGTAAATACAAGTGTGTAGAATAAACCACAATAGAACAAAACAGTATGAATCATCTAACAAAACAGAAGAAAGGAGTCAAATATTTTGATGCAAGACAGGTGGTTCTGTCCCACAATTAATGCTGTACTGAAGCACACAAAGTCCCTAAATCGTAGGTTAGACTTCATTAACAGAAAAATAAGTAAAGAAGAGGAAAGAGGGATGCAAAAGAAAGGGACGAAGTAGAAGAACCCTATCACTTCAAGAAAGCATAAAAGGTGATAAATTACAGCATTGAATAAGAATCACTCCTCAAGCTAGGATACCATAACACAAAAGCAGAAAATCTCAAAGTCTTCAACTATTCAACTATGAAACAAAAGTACATGGGGTAGCAACCCCAAAGCTAACCTAATTAGATCCAACTTCCAAAATAGATGACCCACTAAAGAAGCAATCCATCAGTAAGTACTTACCTAAACTAAGGACTCCATAGATAAAAATGACACTCCATTAATAAAAATAAAAGTTTCCTAAAATATTAAGCCATATTGAGGCTTTTGATTCCACGATTAGTCCAGACGAAGGGCCCTAAACCCACTTGGTGCGTCGGTGCTGGTGCATGGCTGAGGGAATAACCCATTCTTTGGGCTTCGTTGTAATGCAAACCATCGAATTGTTGGAAGTCATTCATCGTAACCCCACTCTGCCTTTCTTCAATGAAAGACTAAAGATTCCACACTCTTTCTAGAAGTTGGCACAATCCATGAGGTGAGATGGCCTGACAATGCACACTTATCAACTCTCTTACGATGTGCATTCTCCGCAGCTTCCTATGCAGCGAACTTCTCCGGTGCATGAAACAACCCGTTCTTAATGCATTGTCTTCTTTGGGGATCCTGGATTTCAAGGTCATTTCCTTCTATTGGCACTTGAACAAGTAGGTTGGTCATATAACACGGTCTTCCCAATAATATATGTGCCACTTTCATCCGAGAGACATTGGACAAAACTTCGTCAGAATATGGTCCTATGATGAAAGTAACAAGAGATCTTTGAGATATCTTGATATGAGACTTGTCATTCACCCAAGCTACTTCATATGGTTGTGGATGTGGCTCAGTTGATAACCTTATTGACTGCCTCTTTCGCAACAATGTTTCTTTCACTACAACACAAATTTATTTTTTTACTTACCTGTTAGTTCTACCATCTGCAAAATCAACCTCTCCAACATAAGCACCTCTCTCTCAATTAAAGCATCAAGTAGAAAGTGTTCTTGCTCCTCATTGTCCCTTTCTCCCAATGTCCCTTCCACAAGAGTCCTGTGTTTGTTTGGGCATTCAAAAGCCAAGTGTCCTCGACCTCCGCACTTATAGCATGTGTTTCCTTCATTTTTTTTCTTATTTTTTTATTCTGGTGTATCTCGTTCGACATCCTTGCTTTGTACAGGTTTCCCATTAGCTATCTCATTAATTATACCATGCTCGGATGTAGGTTTCTGAAATAACTGACCTCTTCAACTTTTCCTCAATCTGCAACACAATATGACAGGCATCCTCCACTGTGTACAATCAAGTAGATTAATGCCTGGTTTGAATTTGAGGCTTCAATCCTGACTTCTATAAGGATGCTAGTACTTCATCATCACCTTTAATTCAGTATGTATTGCTATATCATTGAATTATTCAGCATACTCTTCCACTGTAATTGTCTGATTTGTGGGCTTAAATAGGCTTGACCTGCAATTGGTAGATGGGCATGAGTTATAGCCCTGTAAAATAAGCCTTGAAGTTCAGTGGTGACCAGACAAGTCCTAGCTGGCAGTAACACAGTGAACAATGCTCACAATGAACAATAGCACATCAATAATGTTGTGGTGAACAGTACCATGATGAACAGTACCCATTTTTCACAGTGAGAAACACCCTGAGATCTTTCCATGGTCAAGGAGGGAGAGAGAGAGAGAGAGAGAATTGTACCACTTCAAGAAACCATAGGAGTTAGGAATCACATCATCAAAGAGGAATCACTCCTCAAGTAGGGACGTCACAATCCGCAAAGGTAACAATACTCAGATCTTCTTCAACTACTCAACTTTGAAATAAAAGAGCATGGGGTATTTATAGAAGTGCTAGGTAGCAACTGCAAAGCTTTCCTATTTGCTTACTGAAGAAGCAAAAGACTCAACCCATCATTAAGGACTTCCCAAAATAACTAAGAACTCAATAAATAAATAAAAACTCCCTTAACAAAAACTTTAACTCTTAAAATATCATATTGGGGGTACCAATTCCAAGCTTCCCGTCCCATGATAAGCTGGAAATGGACCTGAACCCACTTGGCTGAGGAATAACCCATTCACTGGGTTATCATAAAAAGCTTACTTGAAACTAAAACTAAAACTAAAACTTATCTTGTCATATATGACTTTTCCCTGAAAACTTCTACTTTTTTTACCTTTGCCACACAACACTTCGAGACATTCAGACTCTTCCCAGCCTGACACAAAACTCCTAGACATTCACATAAAGTGCCGCAACCACGTCATCAAGGAGCATCAAGTACCAATTAAAAAAAAGGATGATATGCATGGAACAGGATTAAAAGGGAATAGGAAAGGTGTTGCTGAAGAAAAAATGTGTATGTTGATATTTTGAAAATCCTGGCAAGAGGACAGTCTTGGCAACAAATAAACATTTCTTTCCATTTTAGACTTTTAGTCAAAAAGAATAACCCCCTTTTTTTATAAGTAAAAGAATAACCCTTGGAGTGTTTTCCATCTTTTGGTAGATAATTTGAAAACAAACCTGCAGCCTAAAGGTTGTCGCTGAGAGCACCGTCTCATTGAGCTAAAGGCTGGAGCGGTTGAATCCCAAAAGGGTGCATGGTAGGAACTGTACCACTTCAAGATAAAGTTTGACATGCTTGACTTAACAATAAAGAAAACTTGCAGACCTTTTACGAGCAGTATTTGTGAATCTGTAACCGTTTGCATTTACAAAGAGAATAATCGAAGCAGTAAGGGATAAATATAATCACCAAATTAAGAGATACGTGTCAGCCTTGTTTAGGACTGATTTGTTAAAATGCAAGATAAAATACAAAATTTCCAGACACCGGAGCAATATGCAAACACCCAAAAGATCTAGGATATCCCTCCTCAGAATATAACTGGAAAGACTATGCTCTCAAACACAAATCATACTGAGAGAAAATAATCCTTCAGAAGGACTCAACAGATTCAATGGTGAAGTCTAAAGATAGGCATCCTGCGACTCCTCAAAGGCGTGGTTTATTACATAAAGTATCTTCTAACTTACAAGGACATCATAGACATATTTGCACAAACAAAATAGAAACTTGGATGTTAAAAATAATGAAAATTTAACAATATGAAAATCATATCAAACTCATTATATAGGACCCCATGTCTTTCCACCAAAGCTCAACAAAGTACCCAAGGATAATATATTCATAGAGAGGCAAACATGATAAGAATTTTGTGTAAGTGAAAGTTACTAATGAATTATTTTAACTAATTGCAAGCTTGTAATAATTTAAGGACGGTAGGATCTAATTGGGGATAACTGGGAAGGAGACGAAGTCACTTAGTTCCGGAAGAAGGTAGCTGTCCACCGGGAAAGAAGTTCCTTGGAAGAGGTTAATTCCTCTACAGTCGCAAATGTGAAACGGTGTGAAAAGAAGTATAAATATCTCCATACACCAGACGTTCACTAATAAGTACCGCTTCTGCAAAAGATGGCACTGGAGCTCTCTTCCACTTGCAAGAAATCCTCATAGGATTACCAATTTGAGAATTTTGGTATGTGTAGTTATTGTTACCTGTAAGAACTGGCACCAATGATCAACCAAAGGCCACTGCTTTTCGGCAAATAGTAACTGCCACATCCCAATAGCTGTATCCAGTGCCAAAGACTTCTGGCCCTGCAGTTAACCAACTAACATCAGTACCTGCAAGTTATGAAATAACCACAAATCACAAAAATTTAGATGGTAATGCAAGAATATCTTGGCGTGACTTTGCATGTGACCTAAAATCATCCACTCATGCAGTAAGAAAATACAAGAAGCTTGGCGAGTTACAGGGAGTGTAAAAGAATAGGAATGATTAGCAAGACTCTCATTACAAGGTACATATACACCCGACTCCATGCAGCTAATTCCACGTTACCCGAGCAATTCTTATTACAAGGAACGATTGTCACAGGTCATTCTCTCACACGTGATGTATTTCCTTCAAACTGCTGCACTCTTCCATTGCTAGAGAATGGATCCACAGATTTTGTTGATTGGGAGTTAATTTTGTTGGGAGTGAGGATCCATTGCAAAGGTAAGTAATTACAAAGCTTCATGAATGATATTAATCCTTTGTACCCAATATGATCTCCAAATGGAGGTGCCAGTGAATGTCATTGTTCCTACAAGGATGTCAGAGACTCGAGAAGATGGCCAAGTTTGGAGACAGCTCTGAAGGCATGTGGAAGGGTCCAAAAGTAAAAAAAATTTCCATAGGAGTGAAGTAGAGGGAGGAGTTTGTGAAGTGCTTTCTGGTCAGGATATTTGTGGAGTGAATCAGATGTTTAAAACTTTAAGTTCCTGATTGGGTTACCAAAGTTTGGAGAGCCCTCTACCAAGTCTAGTTCAGAAGGTTAGACGGTGGTTTATTTTGTTCATCTTACCTTCTGAAGGAGAGGCACTTCCTATTCTCCACAAGGGAAAATGAATCTTAATCGCTCTTAACGGTCTAACCTGCACGTAAATGTGTGACATACTGACATCCTAGTGTCGACTTGATCAGGAGGCATGGGACGAAAGGATTATGGTGGACATGGTTCAAAGTATCACTCCGTCCCAGAATGTCTCAGTCAGCCTCAAAACCAAGGAAATAAATTTCCCGAAATTAACGAAATATTTCGCGAAATATTTTCATTTTCTAGGTTACCGACATGAAAGAATACATACACGAAATGTTTCCATACATGTCAAAATATTTCGCGTTAATAGTAAATTTTGATCAATTGACGGTGTAAATATGTATTATTTTGGTCGAAATGTTTTGACATCTATAGAAACATTTCGATCGAAGGTGAGAAACATCACATTTGAGCACCACAGATCCCATATTTGATCATTTAACTCATTTCCATATATATATATATAGATTTCTTGGTTCGCAAATTGATCGTGAGGACGAATCGAATCCCATTTTGGAGTTTTTTCAAATTTGAAATATACATAAGAATATAAATTTTTGCTATCGTTTCTTACTACAAATAGATAGATTAGGTGTAAATGCATCAAATCTATGAATCTATGATGCATTTACACTTGATTTGTGCAAAGATTGAAAATCATTTAGGGTAAAAATTTAAATTTTGGGAACACCCCAATTTCATTGGTTTTTACCCTAAACATCCATGATTGTGCATAAATGGATTATATGCATAACTTAGCTCGTTCTACAAGTTGGTTGGGTTAAATATTTTTTCCAAAAAAATATTTAAACATTCAAAAAGTTAAGTAATGCTAAAAGTTAATAATAAATAGGTTTTCTAAAATTATATAATATTAAGACACTAATGTAAATGAATAAAGATTCGTTCATACCTTGACTTATGATTTTTTTTTAAAAATAAGCAATTAAATAATATTTTGACTACCTATCAGATACATGTCTCAACATATTACAGACCGTTGTGGTCATTCATTTCCATACTACATATGGTTGTATATTATGGTTTGATAGTTTATGAGTGTATTTTTAGGCTTGTTTTATCATTTCCCAAACTTTCCACAAAGATTTCTATAATATTTCCATCATTTTCGCATCATTTTAATCATTTCCACGAAAATGTATTATTTCCACATTGGTCGAAATATTTCCACGAAACATTTCCATTTACGAGCTAGTCGAAATAAACCTCGAAACTGAAATTTATTTCCTTGCTCAAAACCATCATGTAAAGAAATCATGGGGATAATGGCACACATTTTCTTTTTTCCTTCTCAGTTTGCCACATCTCAAGGAACGAAAAAATTCCTGCTCCTAAACGAGTAGGAAGTTGTTGTATAAGTCCCACTTGCTTGATGTTGCCTTTTGTTTATTTCGAATAAGTAGCATAATCATTAGTGGCCAAGCCCCACTAGGTGATGCCCAATGTGGAGTTTGAATTGATCCTCAGAACGCTACATGAAGCTCCACCTTGGAGTTCCTCGCCGCAGTGAATATAACTGAGACGTACCTTGAGACTGAGACTTTAAACCATAACGGGGGATTAATAAATTTGGATGCCATTACATACTTGGCGTGCAATTGGAGATGTATGTGGTGGCTTTATGCAAGCAGATGACAAATTGATATCACGGTCATGACTCGACTCTGATAGAATTATGATCTACGCATCAGAATACCGCGATAATCCGTCACAAGTTGCCTTGAAGTAGAGAGTTGCAACTTCTACCCCAAGATTGTCGTGGAGAGGGAGTTGTTCCAGAGATAAGATTCATGTCTTGTGATGCATCACAAAGTTGTAGAGGGTGGCAAAGACGGCTCATAAACTCCGATTGAGAAATGAGGCTCTTCTGGATCATACCAAGTAGAAAGCAGGAATAGATAAAGGAGGGAATAGAGAAGACGGTGCTGATGTGGCAGTCCAGTGAAAGAGATCTAGTCCAGTTGGAAAAGAGAAGTTAGGCGTAGCCTGACATTATAGGTGGGTGCTAGCTTTGGGGGAAGGTCAACTCTCGTCTAAAGGTTTTTTTTTTTACCAAATTACAAATTTTCAAATTAAAGATAGGCATGGCAACAAAGGTAGTTATACATGACAATAGTATTGTGTTATCAAAAGTAACGTAATGCATTATTTTACACATTTTATATTTACCACTCAAAGGGTGACACATGGTGGAGAGCTATTCGTGGAGCAAAGAGATTGTTACACTCTCAAAAGGGTAGGTGGGCTAAAACAACCGGTGATGTCACATGTTGCATCTCCTGAGGCGGTAATTCTCAAGGCGATATCTTCCTCAAAGTTAATTCCTACGGTGAAGTTCCCGATGGTAATTGTTAGCGGATGATGTGTTCCCGCGCATATGTTGTGTTGGCCCGACGACCCGTTGGTATACATAGTTCTTTCGCCTTTCCTTAATAGGTCAATCGTTTGGGGTAAATGGTTGTTTAACATGGTATCAGAGCCTCAAGGCTTGGGAGGTCGCGGGTTCAAGTCTCCAACGGAGTGTATTCTCACTGAAGGGGAGTGTTAGCGGATGATGTGTTCCCACGCACATGTTGTGTTGGCCCGACGACCCGTTGGTATACACAGTTGTTTCGCCTTTCCTTAACAGGTCGATCTTTTGGGGTAAATGGTTGTTTAACAATAATAGAGCTACGGTTTTCTTGTGAGCAATCTCACCAAACTCAAGCAAGAAAGCAAAGCTTCAAAGAATTTTTAAGGTATGTGACCATATTTTGGGTTTTTGCCTTATTTTTCATAAATACATGTAAAATTTCATTATTTTTCCTTCTTTAATATTTTTTTTTTATTAGTATGATTGAAGATGGTGAGAGGAATTTCTAAGAAGCATGATAGTAGTAGTAGTAGAAAAGATCCGGCATGGAAGTACGGGGTAGAGGTTGAGGGTCCAAATGTGGGATCCAAAGGCTACATTTACCGACAATGCAATTTTTGTAGTAGGGTTATAAAAGGAGGGGTGAAAAGGATGAAGGATCATCTAGCGGGTACCCATAATAATGATTCTAAATGTACAAAGGCACCCCTAGAAGTTGTAGAAGCGATAAAAGCCTACATGGCCAAAGGAGCACAAAAAAAAAATGTGGCTCATGAAATTTTTTAGTTTATGTCGAATAGGGGCTCATATTATGGTGGTAGTGCAATCGAGGAAGTAGGCTCCGCACCGAGTGTGGGTGGCTCTAGTGGTACTAATACGGTTTCCTCGCATGGTGTAAGGGGGCCAACGGATAGATATGTTGTGGCAGAGCTCGAGGACCGTTACAATGCTAAGTCTCACTTGCACTTCTTCTAGATGTGAGCAGAATTGGTCAACCTTCAATCAAGTAATTAAGTTAAGAGTTGAGTTAGAAGTTACTAAGGAGTTAGGACTTCAATCATGTATTGATGTATGTTTTTCTACTTCTTTTAGGTGCATACAAAGAGAAGAAATAGGTTGGATCAGACAAAGTTGAATGCCTTAGTTTTTATGATGTACAACAAGAAGTTGAGGGTTAAGCAGTTGAAAACTAGGTTAAGGCGTGAAAATGAAGAAGAAGATCCACTGGTTGTTGATAGCATCGATAGTGATGATGAATGGCTTGTTGAACAAGGGGGAGGAGACATAGGAGGAATGGAGAATGTGGTGCTAGAGGCAGAACCAGTTGTGCAAGAGTCTTGCCCTTGTCTTATATGGCACAATGATCTTGATGAACTCGATTTCGATTCCCTTGAGCTTGCAATGGCACAATCAGAGCCACAAGAAACTAGAAGGAGAAAGAAGAGTACAGCCTCTAGAGGAAGAGGAAGAGGACAACCAAGTGCAGGAACAAGAAGAGGTTAGTGAATTAATTATAGACTTAGACACTTTGACAAGTGACAACTTACATCATTAAATTACTCTACATTGTATTAATGTGTGCATCTTTTTTAACTAGGTAAAGGAAAGTCTCCCATGGAATTGGTGGACGAAGAAGATGAATGGATGGAGGTTGAATCCGATGAAGAAGATGATGGGGGCATCAGATATCATGACGACTCCTTAGAAGACCCCACTAACGATGATGATGATTTGGGGATGAAGAATAGAAAGATTAATGATTTTTCATTTTTGTGGGACAATATAAGAATAGGATTTGAATGTGTTAACTTGTTAATTTTAACTTTTACTACTTGTTCTCCTCTCTTTCTTAACTCTATCTT
Organism: Euptelea pleiosperma; assembly: GCA_035048495.1. NCBI lineage: Eukaryota > Viridiplantae > Streptophyta > Magnoliopsida > Ranunculales > Eupteleaceae > Euptelea > Euptelea pleiosperma. The sequence goes on along the minus strand of CM068544.1, from coordinate 20,705,079 downwards.
GTTAGTTACCTATGTTGTTTTTTTTTAGTTACCTATGTTGTTACTACTGTTAGTATTGACTATTAAGATTTGGTAATTTAGTGGAATTGGCATATCAAATGTGCTTTATGTTTTTAAGATTTTATATCGGCATTCAGGCATTCCCGACAGCAACGCTCCTAAGGTTAAAGTTATAGCCTCACTTATATTTATGCTTATGTAAGTTATTTTTTTCACATTATATGATGTTTCTCATTTTTCTAGAATCAATTATATTTTTTTTAGAGTTTTTTAAGCACTTCTTTTTAAAAAAAACTGAGGCTTAAATGAGGCTTACGCCTCGCCTTTTTTAGAGAAAACGCCTCAATTCCCGAACTAGCCTTTTTAAACTTTGGGGACCCACACTTAACCCACAAACATAAAAGGACATATCTTCTCCATGTGGGGCTCACAATCCAACAAATCCGACACTCCCCCTTAAGTCGGTACGAAGATAGCCATGATGCCCAACTTGCCTATCAATGTATTAAGGATTGTCTTTTTGACTCCCTTAGTAAGTATATCTGCAACCTTCTTCTGAGTCCTTATATAAGGTGTACAAATCAATCATTGCTAAAGCTTCTCCTTGATGAAGAGTCGATCAACCTCAATATGCTTCGTCCTGTCATGCTATACTGAGTTGTGAGCAATGCTAATGGTCACTTTATTTTCACAAGAAAGGCTCATTGGTTGTCACCTTGATTCCCAAATCCTTGAGCATGATCTTCAACCGGAGGAGTTCATACACACCATGTGCTATGGATTGAAACCTTGCCTCTACACTAGATCGGGCTACAACAAGTTGTTTCTTGTTGTGCCAAGAACCAAATTAATCCAACAAAGGTGAAGTAACTTGATGTGGACCGTCTATCAGTAACTGTCCCTACCCAATCTGCATCATTGTATGCTTCCACCCTTAAATGTCTATGGCGTCCAAACAATATGCCCTTACCTGGAGATCCCTTGAGATATCGCAATACTCTGTGAGCTGCCTCAAGGTGTAGTGACCATGGTGAGTGCATAAACCGACTAATGACATTCACTGCATAGGCAATATCAGGCCTTGCATGAGCTAGGTAGATCAATTTGTCAACCAATCGTTGAACATGGTTGCATCCCTAGAAAGTATTTTAATGGTCCTACATCATTTGTTTCAAACTCAGAAGACAAGAAAGTCTTTAGTTGCTTGATTTTTGCTGGATCATTACCCGTGATGACAATGTCATCCACATAGATAATCAACGATGTGGCATGGGTCTGCTGGTGTTTCACAAACAATGCGTGATCTGCCTAAATCTGTATATAGCCAACTTTTGACCACACTGTTGAACCGCTCAAACCATACTCGAGGAGATTGTTTTAACCCATACAAACCTTTTTTCAGTTCGCACACCCTGTTTTCACTTCCAGAACGTTTCAATCCGGGTAGCAACTCCATGTAAACTTCCTCTGTTAGGTCTCCATGCAAGAAGGCATTCTTTACATCCAGCTAATGTAAAGGCCATAACATGTTTGCAGCCAAGGACAGTAGAACTCTAATTGAGTTCATTTTGGCTACCGATGCAAATGTCTCCTAATAATCAATCCGATAAGTCTGAGTGAATCCTTTTGCAACTACGCAAGCTTTTACTCATCAATGGAACAATCGACCTTCTGCTTCACAGTGAAGACCTATTTACACCCCACAGATTTCTTCCCTCTGGGTAATGGAACAAGATCCCATGTTCTATTTTTTTCATGAGCACGCATTTCGTCTATCAGTCTTTTTCCACTTTGGCTGACTAGGAGCATCTGCAATGCTGGATGACAAAGAGACAAAAGGCACTGTACTAAAAAGTTCTGATAAGATAGAAACAATGACTGATAAAACTCAAAGTGAGAAATAGGGTGCTCTGTACAAGTACGCACACCCTTACGAAGTGCAATGGGAAGATCCTCCTCTGGAGTAGGAGGTACTAGGGCTCATGAACTAAAGCAGAGACAGAAGCAATACTTGGAGCTGAATCCGAGGGTAGACTGGCAGGAACAAAACCAGTAACTTGTCCCTTCTTCCTGGATCTGACGTAAACTCGTATGTTTGCTGCAGTAGTAGAAGTGTCCTTGTCAATAGTGACTCAGGTTCTGGCATTGGAGTAAAGACTGTATCCGTGCTAGAAGATATAATATGGATAGGAACTAGACTCTCTTCACCAATGTCATACTCCCTTGAAGAGAGTACCGAACACCAAAGAACGGAAGCGACTCGGCAAAGGTGATGTCCATAGATATAAAGCGTCGAAAAAGAGTGCCTTGATGATAATATTTGTACCCCTTCTGATTTGAAGGGTACCCCAAAAAAATGCATTTCAACGCTCGTGGATCTAATTTGTCACAGAGTGACGATGAACATACACATAGCAAACACACCCAAATATTTTTAGAGGAACAAGAAAAACAAAACGATCAAGAACCAGAAAAGAAATGGGAGTTTGAAAATCGAGAAGCCGGGATGGCATCCAATTGATAAGGTAGGAGGCAAGAAGAATCGATTCAGACCAGTAAGATTTTGGAACCTGCATCCTAAGATGAAGGGAACGCTCAACCTTAAGAAGATGACAGTTTTTTCGCTTGGCTCTCCCATTTTGTTGAGATGTCTAAGGACATGAGGTTTGATGCACAATGCCATGAGAGGCGAAATAGTCTTTAAGCCCCCTATCCAAGTATGCACCCCCATTGTCAGAACGAAGAATCTTAAGTAGAGTATCGAACTGAGTGGCGACCATCTTATGAAGTCATCCACAAAAGTAACAAAGTAGCAATATCCAAATAAAGACGTCACTGTGGCATGACCCCACACATCCAAGGTTTTAAATTTCGGCCGAAACACCGAAATTTCGATTTCAGTAGTTACCGAATTCCCGAAATATAGCTTTCTATAACGAAATCCACCGAAATCTGGAAATATTGCCTGAAATTTTGGCCAAAATTTCGATTTTTGACCTCACCGAAACCTTGCACACATCAGAATGCACAATAAAGAAAAGAACATTGCTTTTATTTTCACTAATAGGAAAAACAGAACGACAATACTTAGCCAGTTCAGACATTTCACAATGAAACTGAACGTTGGACATAGAAGAAAAAGAAGGAAAGACACGATTCAAAACTGACACATAGACATGACCAAGCCGATTATTCCACAACACTAACTGGTCTTTATTAACTCAACTACTACTACTGATGCTGGACTAATGCGTTGATGGAGATACTAAGGAATCTAGGAGGTACAAGCCACCATCCTCACGTCCACTGCCAATCGTCCGCATCGACTCTAGATCCTAAAACACACAATGAGGAGGAAAAAAGGTTAAGCTGCAATTAAGACTCTTGGTAAGACTACTAACAGACAACAAGTTAGCAATAAACTGAGGAACATGCAGAACATATGACAGGGTTAGTGTTAAAGAGGCTTGAACATTCCCTTTACCAGAAATAGAGGAAAGGGTGCCATCAATAATCCTAACTTTGTCCTGACCATAACAAATATTATAACTGGAAAAAAACAAAAGACATACTAGTCATATGATCAGACGCCCCTGAATCGATGATCCAAAAAGGGCTGGAAGGAATAGTGGAGAAAGAAAGCAGACCTAGTACCTGTCTAAGCTAAGGTAGATGTGGAAGTGGAAGCCTGGCCATTGAGTTGGGCCATCATACGACGAAACTGCTCAAGATCTCCGGGGGTAAAAGAATCCATGTCCTCAAAGGAGGGAGGCGTTGTGGGGGCAGTAACCTGAGTCCCTAAGTGTGTAGCAGATGGTCCATGTCTAGCTGTAGTGCGTTGGCAAGGATTTGGGCCCAATCCTGGAGGATGCCCATGTAGCTCCTAGCAAGTGTCTCTGATGTGGCTCAGACGACCAAAGTGATCACACTTAAGTCGTTTTCTTTCTTCACCTGGCTTCTTCAGAGTCAATTTCTAACCCTTCTGAGACAAAGATGCAAGGGCAAATCGATCTTGAGAGTCAACCCCATACGTTACTGCATAGCAGAACACTGGCTTTCCTCCCCCCAGAAATAAGCATAGATCTGGGCAAGAGACGTTAGAGGAGTTTTGCCAAGAATCTGAACACGTGCTCCCTCGAAGGTAGGATGAAGGCCGGAGAGGAATTGGAAAATCCGGGACTGTTCAATCATAGTTTTTAAGGACTTCACATTTGCAGCACAAACAGGGTATAACTCTGATAGTGGTCCATCTACCACTATCAGATAGGGGCAATCGACCGATCCCTGGAACCACATTTGTTGACACGTATATGGATAAATAGATAGCGACTCTTCCTCTCGATGGCGAGGGACGTAAAGGGAATCCTTAGATTGTGGATTGAACATACATCCATTTCTTTCTTATTCCACTAGCTAGGACCAAATTTCACACGTTCGTTTCATTATTACAATCTTCTTTCTCTTCTCATTTGCTTCCTAGGGAAGTATAATAGGTACCCAGCTTGAGCTCCCCCTGTCGAAAATAGACAATCTCTTGCTCCAACTCATAAAGCTTAGCAAAGTTTTCTACCTGTGAGTAGGTTTGAGATACAAATTCCCAAACCTCTTTCGCCGTAGGTAAAAACATGAAACCTTTGTTGATCTGAGGTTGCATAGAGTGCAAAAGCCAAGACATCACAGTGAGGTTTTCCATAACCCATTCGTTATGAGACTTGTCAGTAGTAGCAAGTTCTTCAGCATCCCCAGTAAGATACTCGCTATAACCACGTCCTCCAATATACATAAGAAAAGACGTCTTCCATTCAATGAAATATGTTCCATCCAGTCGCATTGTAGTTATGCATAACTGTGGATTATGGTCTCTGTGAGACCCATGAGACCATGAACCATCCTCAACAGATGAAACTTCTAAGGAACTTATCGCAGCGGAAGGCCGGGAAAAACATAATTGTAGATCAGGAGATCCAAAAAATCTGAAACAAAGTTCGAAGGGTCCCTAGGGGCACAATAGGTGCGGCCAGGGTAGGGAGGCCCAGAAAATTTTATTTTTCGAAAAAAATAAAACCCAAAAATTTTGGCCGGAGAGAGATTTGGGTGATTTTTTGGAATCACAGATCCGATGATCAGAAAAATCCAAAACTGGATCCTGTAGATCCCAAAAAGCCCTATGAGAGGGGCAGCTTGGGTAGAAACCCTGGATCGATACCTATCTCGAGGAAAAATCAAAACCCAAAATTTCTTGATATACGTATTTTCATAAAAACTAAAAAGATCCAAGAAAAAGGGGATGCAATGGATCTCTGATGTAACTGATAGCTAAAAACTCACCAGGAATGATAGATCTTTGGTGTTTTTGCTTCAGAAAAGATCCACGAACCTCGCAATAAGACCTCCTACGATTTGCTCAAAGCTTGCCCAAACTCCGGATACCCACATATTCTTCGTAGATCGTAGATGTGACTCTAGGAAACAAGAACATAGGCATGCTTTGATACCATGTTGTAAACTAGATTGTCGCCGGAAGTGTAAGATTGAGAGAGACTTGAGAGATAAGAAAGAGAAGTATAGGGTTTTGTAGAGAGAATGGAGTGATTGAACTTGTTGTTCAATCTCCTCTCAAGTGATATGTGTGTGTGTGTGTGTGTGTGTGTGTATAATATAGGGCTAGGATATAATGACTCGTGCTAATCTTAAATTCTTAATATAATGACTAATGGATGTGGGGCCCACATGTCGAATAAGTTAAGGGCTAATTTTTTGTGATGATATTCTTCTCAACATGGATATCAACCTTACAAAAAATCAGCCCATTCCAACATTTCTAGTATTATAAAAAGTGGATTGCAAGTTGAAATTTTTGGACTGTCCAATTTCACCGTTAAATTTAAGTCCATATTTGATAGGGTTACAAGTTTTAGAAGTTGCTGATTTTTTGTGAGGATGATCTCCATGGTGAGAAGGACATCCTCGCCAAAAATCAGCTATTATCTCATCTGCATGTGGCCCCCACGTCCATTAATAATCTATTAGTAAGATTAGCATGAGTCATTATATCACATTTATAATGATAGTAATAGTGGTGGGTTAAGTGGGGGACCCACATAACCCACGAACTAAGAAAAGAAGTTCGTGAGTTGTGTGTGTGGGACCCACACTTAACCCCCCAACATAAAGGACATATCCTCCCCACATGGGGCAGTGGGATGTAGTTCACTAAGTGCACCCCCACGTGGGGCCCACGATCCAACAAATCCAACAATATGTGTATACAACAAGTAAAATGTGGAGCCATGTCATGGATCATGATGGTATAAAGAGTGATCCTAATGTATCCCCAATATTAACCAACATAAAAATCTTCATCTGAACAATCAAGAGGGAAGAAGTTTTTCATCACAAAAATTCAAACGAATAGCAAGAATTTAGAAGCCAATCTTCTCTATATGGTTCCATCACCATTTTGGTACTATTAATAGTCATTAGTCACAGAACCTCGGACACAAGAGAAAATGGCTCAGTTACATAGATTTCAATCCTAAATATGTAACTTTTTGTTCAATAGCATGATAAGAAAACCTAATATGCACATAAATCTAGTTCAATCAATTAAAAGATGGTTTAAAAGCAGAATATTAATTATATGCCTAAGCGCATCTGATTTTTGCCTTGCCTCACCTATATCACAAATTCTAGATATGGTCTTTAGAGCATTTGACTAAAATTAAACTAGAAATCAATTTCTACACAAAAAGCCTTTGGCCAGAAATTACTGAGAAGAAAGGCCAGACTTAACAGAACCTTGGATTGTACATGACAAATATTATGAGTCATTTCTTATTTCTATCAGGAACTGAAACAGAGGAAATTCTCAGAGGCTATATCAAAGAACAAACACTAATCAAAATCTTTACTCATAAATGACACATACCTTTTCTTTAGCCCAGCCAAAGGCAAAGTTGTATATCTCACGGAACTTTTCTGGACAAGCATAAGAGGCACAGGACATTAATTATCAACAAACACAGAACAGCGATTCAGCAACAACAAATCAAAATTTCCCCCTTTTACCTCCAAAATATTGATCCAATATTTTCTTTTAATTTGGGGAATTGCAGGCTTTTCAAAATAATTGCAAGACTTAAAATTGAATTCCAACCATAAGTGCGACAACATACTAAACTATTTTTTTACTAAGTACTGAACATTTAGTGCTTCCCAGAAATAATACAAACATACGTTCATCTTTTAGTTCAGAGCGCATAAATTGTATCCTTTCACGGAACTTCTCGAGTGAATCTACACTGCAGTCAAAACACATAGCCTTCAGTGAGATTCATTCATCACAGTAGTATCTATCATAATACAAATCAACAGCTCAGAAAAAGACAATGAAAGCAAACATAATTAATTAATACTTACCCAAGTGCCTGTAATCCACCTATAAATTCCTGCTTGGAAAATTCGCACATGGTAGCAGCCTTCATATGCCAGGAAACAACCAACTGTGATAAAAGGCAAAACTCATGCAATCAAGGACCTTCTGCCAAGTCATAAGCTTTTACTTAAAATTTTAACAATTAAGAGAACACATTTACAAATATAACGAGAGAAAGAATATTAAAGACATTTGGCAAATCCCTCCAAAAATACTGCCAAGGATTGTTGAATATCAATACATTTCTTAAGCCAAAAAGATATCAATCGCCAATGACAATTTTAATGATATCATTCCTAACAACCCAGTTGTCTTTCATGCTTGTTCATCTACTGAATATAAACTACTAATGACAAGTAAAATAAAAAATAAAAGAAAATGCAAACAATGTGCTTTCCTTCATGCTTGTTCATCTACTGGATATAAACTACTAATGACAAGTAAAATAAAATGCAAACAATTAACTTACTTGGGTAACCCAAAGAAGACCCTTGATTTTTTATTTTCTTTATCAAGTAAAATATAAAATAAAAAATAAAAGAAAATGCAAATAATTAACTTACTTGGGTAACCCAAAGAAGACCCTTGATTTTTTATTTCTTTATCTTTCTAGTTCTTCTAGATAACAAATGGAATTCTACTTTGGGAAAAGGTTTCTGGGTGTCACTGACTCACTGCAGACTTCATACCATATTAAGAAGGCTTTCGTTGAGGTGGCAAATCCAGATCGTCCATCTGATAGACGGCTATCTGTATTGGTCACATACAGACTATAGAGCACACTTGTCCATGACACATTCTACCATGTATTGCAGTTTTCCTCTATCAATGACAGCCCTTGAGTTTCTTAACTTTCTAAATTGTAAAAAAGGTAAAACCTTCTTTATGCCATATTAGAAGAGCAATTAGGCTGAAACTTGCCACATGGAGGAGGGGTGACGTAGGCCAACAGTATAATCCTTTGGTTCCACTACCTCAACTGCCACATATGACAAACCCCCTTTGGTCCTGCCACAACAGCTGCCACGTCTGAAAACCCAGTCTTCACAAGGATCAAAGTCTGTTATTTCACCCTAAAGTACATGGCTTTTGGTCAGCTTAACTTGAAAAGATGTGTTATTGGGCCAAGTAAAATTCCATTCTTTGAAGAAAAAACCCAGTCCTACGAGGGACTTATACATATGGTGCAAGCAGACTCCGTCTTTGAAAGAAAAAAATGTCATGTCAGACATGCATAACAGACAAAGGTGTTGAGCATATGCCAACACTCCTACCTGTTTGACTGTTTCCATATAAGTGTAAGGAATATGACTATATTGTATTGGCTAAATTCCGTGCGACAAAACACAATTGTACCCGATCCTATAGTTTGCTAGTTAAGCCGAGAGCGTGTCAGTGGTTGCACCATTCTCGCATTGCCTGAAGACAACAAGATGAAGCCTGAAGACTCAGAAGATTGAAGATTGATTCATCTAAAGAATCAGATCTTTGTCCGTTTATGCATACTCACACATATAGGATGGTAAGTGACTTAGATACCTTAGAGATAGGATACAAAATAACAAAATTCACCTAGAACTAAGTCATGAAGCAAGGGGATCAGGTTCAGGGGCTTCAAAAACTGAATCTAAAGGTGCCCAATCGATTGGACTTGTGGGGGAACAATTTTCCCATTCCCGAAAGAATTCTAACTGCACCCAAACACTTGCTATTTGCTTTGGCTTTGTTGCTTTCTTTATATAAAGGATCATTGAGGTTGTAAAACCTAACTCATCAATTGTAGAGCTTGAATTCTCATAAGCTTAAAAGTTTAGTATTCTCTATTCTTCAAAGAAACAATAGTGAGAAAAGCCATTAAGGAGAGAAAACCCAAGTAATCCTTCACATCCTTTTAGGTTTAATTCCTTCATGATCATAAGCTTGAAAACTTGATTTTCTACCGAGCTTGATCTAACTCCATCTAGGGTCCAATTTTCTATCATTAACTTAGATGTTAGAGTAAATCACACGGTCGAGTTCTCAAATTATATTTGAGGTGTGTGAAGGAGTTGAGGCTAGACCGACCGAATCCTTCACCATCCGGCGCTGGACTGGACTGTGAGAATAAAATCGAGGTTGGACCGATCAAATGGTAGGTTTGGGGATTTACGAAACTGAACATTGTTGAGGGGATCGTAGCAGAAGGGCGTTCGTGGATTCGTTCATGGTAATCAGAGGGCTTCGATGCATCGACAGTTGGCTTGAGGGATGGACTTGGGTTGTACGTTGTGGTAACGATGTTGTGTGGGTAAACTTCTATACTCGTTAACTTTCTATTAGTGATACTCTAGCAGCTAGATGCGGTCCTGTGGTTTTTCCTTGAGAAAGGTTTCCACGTAAAAAATCTTGCATGTGCTATGGTTGATTTTATTCCCCACTTATTTATAGATTAGATCAAACGACCCAGAGTTAATATATCGGAGATATATTAAATCCAAGTCGGTTGAGATAATCTCTTGTTAATCGATCAACATTAGCTAGGACTGCTTTAACATGCGATTAGATTACACCTACCTAGACCAGTAATCTGAATAGGGTGTTTAATTAATAGATAATTTTTAGATACCTATTTACCCCCCTCTAGATATCCTTGATTGGATTGGAAGAAAACTTTCAATAAAGAGTACATATATTAAAAGAAAGGGAAGAAGCCCAATATATAAAAAGGTCTATATTCAATTTCTCGCGTTCAGATGGTATTTACACTACTTACATGATTTAATGTAAATACTTATTTAGATACAACTTTCATATTGTAAATTTAAACAACATATATTTAACAATGTTAATATATATCATAGGGATACTACTTACATGATTTAATGTAAGTATTTATTTAGATACAACTTTCATATTGTAAATGTAAACAACATATATTTAACAATGTTAATATATATCATAGGGGTACAACTTGTTGGCGAATCATTATCTCGAGTCAAAAGATGCCCATGGGAGATGTTATGATTATACTGAGAGGGAATCGGGCCATGCCTTACATGCAAGTGGGAGATCACGCATCGTGGCCAAGGGGACAGTTGCGAAAGGACTTGCTTCCAAGGTGATTAATTTTAATTCAAGCAAAGTTGAGGAGGTACTACGATCTAGTAAAGGCTAGTATGTTAAACCCTTCTACTTGGGATGAAAATAAAAAGTTTGGGACAGTGCTATGTTTCATCAAAAAATCTGAGACACTTAAGAAGTCAATCCAAGTAACCATTTTCAATTTTAATAGCCGGAATTTCTTCTATAGAGCTTCTTCAGGAGAGAACTCATAATCAAACAGGCACCAAACTGATTCCATCTTCTACCAGTTCTATGCAAGAAGGCTTCTTAGTAGATGATGATCACTCATCGTCAGATAAAGTTGTATGTACTCTGTAGCAGGTAAATATGTGTTTGCAACTTCAAGGATAAATTGTTTCCGGATGGCAAATCCCCCGAAGTTATTTCTCTCGCATCGACCGAGAGCTATCAAGAGGGGCATGGCGCACTACATCATAAGTTTCCATAGTTGAAGTTCCAAAAAGTGCTATCTGGAGGCCCTACTAATTATGCCATGAGTTCCCATGCTTAGTTACACAAAGCGGGAGTGGGAAAGGACTTGGGTGTGGGAATGCGGAAACAGTTGTTGCAAACCAATTTTAATTGAATTGTTTTTAGGAAGCGGTAATGAGATTCTGGAGCAGAAGCAGGCGATGGAGTGGCGTCTACAGTAAAAGGTTGATCATTGTTCCTCTTCTCTAAGCCATCCTAGCTCCAATCGTATGCTTCCAAAACCCTACTTCTTGATATATTATAATACAGACCTTAAAATACACTTTCAGCAATGTGTCCACAACTTTGCAACATCTATCCTCATTGATAGTTCATAGCATTTTCTATTAATATGATACTTTTTATTCCTAACCGTTTGAAGCCCAGTAGAAGAAGCAGAATAAAGTTGAGACTACTCCAAGGTTATATTTGACATCAAGATCCATCATGAGATGGATGGAACAGAAAAATTCAGACTTCTTGCAATAGATTATAAAAAAAATCAAGCACCTTTAGAGTTTATTACGTAACTACCACCAAAGCATAAGCTTTAATGATTTCTTCAGGACAATCTAAGTTGTCCATGCATATGCCATAACAATGAATGGATTGAGCATATGCCATAACAATGAATGGATTGAGCGAAAAGGTATGTATCTAAAATATCGTAAATAATAAGCACATACCATAACAATATCTCGAGGATCCACCTGCGAAAGTAAAACATAAATGTCAACTATTGTTACAATGGGAGAAAAGCATTCAAGAAGAAAAAAATGTACTGAAATATACAATCAAGGGCCCAAAGTTATTGATGTATTTGTATCAAGATATGTTGTTTAACCAACAATTAAGACAAGCTACCTGAAGGTCATTGCAAAGAAGAGAGATCCCATCAGCCATAATCATATCAACATAAGGATCTGCACAAAATAACAGATCTATTAAAATGTGAAATCTGAAGCAATAAAGTGCATTTATATAGCATATGTTATTAGAGTATTATGTTCGAAAGATCCTTACATACAAGCTTTAATCCAGAGTAAAGCAAGAAAAAGAAGAACTGTGAAAGTTACTCGATTATTTGTTCATAAATACCCAATGCTAGATCATGTTAAAACTCTGAACTGGAAAGGTGACTAATTATCATGGTTTGGTCAGTATCTTACAAGTCATCTTGTTGATACCAGAAAATCAACAGAATGATTTCTTTTATGGTAAATAGGTTATAAAATGCAGTATTATTTCACTCAACATCATGTTTTTTTTATAAGTTCAACATCATGGTTTTAGCTTATATAAGCATGAAAGGTGGTTTATATGTAAAGATTTTAAGGTAATGCATCTAAGATACAACTTGTGATCCTTCCAGAGCATCATACTGTCTCATAGAATAACTGATTTCATCAGCTTACTGATAAGCTGAATGAAACCAAGATTATAACCCATTACCAACTATAAAACTTTAAGCATCTTCTGCAGTGGCCTCATGTAGTATTTGCTCTCTATCAGCCATGAAGTACGGGTGGCAGGAGGAGTAAGGACCATGACAATCAAGGGCCACAAAAAGATACATAAGAGCCAACGGAGAGACATAAAACACCATATCCAGCATACAGGAATTAGTGGAATGCAAAATATCATTTCCTTGAAATGTGTGAGAATGTCTATAAAGATGAAGGGTGAGGCAAGGAACTGTTATTTTGTTGGCTCTTAAAGATGCAGGGTAAGTCATTAAACATTGAGAGGGCATTCCCTTCAATTCATGCAAGATATCATTTCCTTGAAAATAATGCTTTTTACCAAAAAAAAATGGGATATCCGTTATAACGGAAAAAAACGGCCGTAATTTTGAAGAAGAAAAAAAACCTATATGTTACCGTTATTGAGGTTTTTCGAAAAAATAATAAAATATTAATATTCTGACCTTTTTTAGTCAAACATGACTGATGTGACCCATTACAACGGTCATAATGGTAACGTTAAGGTACCGTTATAACGCTATAACGGACAATTTAAACCTTGCATATCTTATCAAAATAAATAAATAAAATTTAAACCTTGCATAGACCTATCACATAATTAATCTAGGTTAAAAAGACCTATCTAACATATTTTATTTGAGTACTTTTTTTAGTCTACCCAAAGAAATCTCAAAAATATAAATAAAAAATAGAAAGAATCTCAAAATCAACGGACTTGGAAAAAATAATCAAGGATCTATGATCATACATTAATTTTTGATGCGTTTTTGGCGAGGAAAAAATAAATCGATGAAAAATGGAGATACTTAATATTTGGGGAGGTTGAGCTCGAAAGGTTCTTTGATTTGATCCAAGGTGTAGATTTGAGTTTCAATCTTCAAATCTACACTAAAGAGGGTCGTTTTTTATGGATTTAGATGAAGATTGGTGGTTCAAAACGAAAGGTTCATAGATAAGTGAGATTTATTTGAAGCAAAAAAAAAAAAGTGAAAAACAAGGTTCAAGTTCGTAGGATGCTTCTTTGAGTCTTTTGTTTATAGGTGGGACGAGTTGTTAAAGAGGCTCTTATCTTTCTCTTAGGAGCTAGGTCTCCTATATTTGTATATATTTGGGGTTTTCCCCTTCTTTAATGATATAAACACACTTATCAAATAAAAAGTTTGATACATTTACAAACCAATAAAAAAGAGTAAGATACATTCTGATATATTTTACAATATACATAAGGGAATTTCGATATTACCACCATGTATAGCGTTGATAGGCTCAAATTATAATATTTAATGTACAATACATATTAATAACCCAAAACATGGCCAATGTTTAAAATGTTGGTATCATAGTGTGTTATAAGCTGAAAAACAATACGTATTGCGATACATATCAATCTATGTAATGATGACACAGGCATGTGTATAGGTGTCCGACAAAGAGGCCCGATACATGGATACGTCTATACACATGTATTACAATATAATACTTTAGTTATATTTAAACCAGAAGTTATTTTAAATATAAAAAATAAGGAAAGAAATATATGAAAAGTAAAAGAAAACAATTCTATAAACCAAGAGCTATCCAATAACAAATTAAATATAAGTAGACTTGCAAAAGGGAAAACTACCAAACAACTATAGCTATGTTTTAACAACTTAAAAAAAAGTGTTTGTATGGACGATGGAGAACACGAACCCTCATTCAGAAAACAATTTTATATACAAATTATTAAAATAAAGGGTGCCACAGCCTTACATGTACGGATGTGTCGGGATGTGTTGACACGTGTCTGTGTGTCGATGTGTTCGACACAGCAAAAACCCTAATGGTGTTGTGGCCTTGTTACATAGGAACCAATACATTATCATACACTAGTGAAACACTTCGATACACATCATCGCATTACTTTAACTGTGTCATGCCAAAATAACCTAAAATGTGATGTTTAAAGCAGTTTACTGCCCTACAACCGCATATGCTAAAAAGAGTCACATTAAAGCAATTAGGTTGAATCTTGTGGTTGTGGAGAGAGACCACTACCCACTACCTTCCAAATTCAGTTGGAGTCTTTGGAAGGAAAGAAATAGTTAATTTTTTTAAAATAAGACCAGATAGGAGGAAAGAATAATAACGAAGATCTACTCAAAACTGTTTTTTTGGAGTCGAATCCTAAAAGAGTTAAAAGAGTTAAAGGGAGTGTCCTATACTACCTTCATTTTGTTGACTACCACTTTACTCTAAAAGCTTAAGCCGTTAGAGGGAGGCGTAACAATGTATATCAAAGGGTCCACTGGTTTAACAGAGGCGGAATGCTGGCCACCCAGCCAAACAAAACGCCCCCTCAGCACTTTGCTGAGACTCGAACCCGCGACCTACGGGGACCCTGCTTTGATACCATGTTGACTACCACTTTACTCTAAAAACTAGCTGTTACAGGGTGGCGTAACAATGTATATCAAAGGGTCCACTGGTTTAACAGCGGCGGAGTGCTGGCCAAACAGCCAAATAACACACTCCAACAACACATCTACTTGAGAGTTCTTCAAGCATAGGGAGGACTCAGGCGAATAACTCTGTATAGATATTAATTATTGTAGCTAGGAGATTCCCCATCTCCTTAGCTTTTATGCCTCTATGTAATTATTGCATTCCAGGGTGAATTCCTCATATGATATTTTAATATAAAGTTACACATTACCTACCAAAAATAAACAAATAAAACTACTATATTCAAACTTGGAACCTAAAATGAACAATACAGCAAGCAGTTTCGATATGATGCCACAATCAATGAGTGCAGTATGACTTTTAGCATTGTGTTCACAATTAGATAGTGAAACCCAAATAATAAATTGGACTGAATGAAGAATGCAAAGTTCAATATAAATTAAATTGAACTGAATGAAGAATGCAAAGTTCAATATAAATTAAATTGAACTGAATGAAGAATGCAAAGTTCAATATAAATTAAATGGGAAAAAAAAAAAACCTTGCCTTTGTATCTATTGTAAAGCTCCTCAAGATGTCTAGAATCAGTAACTGCTTTAATTTGTGGCTGGCTGTAAAATATATCAAAAGCACCTTCAAGATGCCAATCACTGGCCTTCAAAGCCTGAAGAGCGCCTTTTTCACTGCACAAACAGAAAAACAGTGTTCTGATATGTATAAAATTGCAAGGCAAGAAATGCCTACATATAATATAGGTCAGGGTATCTAGATGATAAAATTGACTGTAATCTCAAGCAACAACAAAATAGCCGATCAGAATATTCAAGATGCATAAGCAATTATAACGATGACAAGTCAAACTTAGCACTTCTTGAAATCAAAGCGACTGTGTTAAAAATACCAAACCTTTAATCACAAGGGGCAATCT
This sequence comes from Euptelea pleiosperma, assembly GCA_035048495.1. Lineage (NCBI taxonomy): Eukaryota > Viridiplantae > Streptophyta > Magnoliopsida > Ranunculales > Eupteleaceae > Euptelea > Euptelea pleiosperma. Next base: position 20,689,214 of record CM068544.1, on the reverse strand, counting down.
GGAATGAACCCTAATCAGATAGTCTAGGGAACTGTTGTCATATTTTGCACCGTAACTACGGCCTTGGAATATTAAATAACTTGAGAATTAAACAAAAGAATATTACTTCCCAAGGCAGCTAAAATTTACAGTCACATTTGGTAGGGGCCTATCATGACATTAGTCACACCCATTCCTTGCAACACCCCAAAATCCATAGCTAAAATTTTGACCACGTACTTTTCAGGCAAAGCAAACTCGACGGTCACACGTATACTTATGATTCCTTTTTGGTCGGTAAACTGGGACAACCCCATGGTTGCAGTGCAGACTGTCAACCAATTGAGAAATGGGATCGAGGCCCAACATTGTGCCCATGACTATATGTCACCAAGAAAGTCTTAAGAAAACGAATTTCAATTGCAACAACAATCACACAATGATCCCAGCACATATGCAAGTGCCACATCATCGAAGGGTCTTCTGGAGTGAACACTCATGCATACACCTCCCTTTTTCGAACAACAGTTTGTATTGAACAAAGAACCTCTATAATAATTCACATTTAACAAAAGAATCTGCATAGAATTAGCATTCCTAAAGGTACCAGCAAAGATAAGAGTTTCTAATAAGCTCCCTCATATAGTCATTCAACTCCATCACAGAAGACTTACATATGATGAGGATCTCACCCTCTTGGCACATGCGGCTCTCTAGTTCAAAAACCAAAATCAATACCAATGGTCCCATATCCGCATCTTGCTGTATACTTGTGCAGCATTAAAATTCCATGAGCAAACACGTGAGTGCCCAAGGACCATGGGCCTCAATGGATAGGAATTTTTCTCATTTCCACAATAATTAATCCCATAAATGCATAAGAAAATGGTTAGAGTTAACATTCTAAACACTAGGGTATAAGATAATAAACTTTAAACACGAAAATGTTGGTTTATTGTTCTCTTATGTATGGGGGATTTTTGGTCTTTTACCTTTTGACTAATAATATTAGGGTCTAGTGTGTTCAACTACGCCAGATTGATCCCTTCAGTTTTCTCTCCAACGACTCTTTCTTCCTCTTTCTCTCCTCTCCAAAACCCTAACTAAAACTACATGGTATCAGAGCCATACCTCTGATCTGATTTAGCCTTTATCCCTTCTCTTCAACCCTATACCAATCCCTTCTCTTCCCTCTTGTTTCTCCCCTTTCCTACCTAGGGCTGCCGCAGGCCAATGTAAAGGCTGCAGCAGCCCTCGTTGTTGTTTCTCATCTGGTTGGGGCTGCCACAGGGTACATCCTATGATGCAGTGTTCTTTGTGAAGATTTTCCAGAAATCTATACCTCCACTGCACTGTTCTACATCAACTGCATTGTACATCAGGTATTTCAGTTTGTTGATGGTTTAAAGGCTCGTTTGTGCATGCAAACTATTGGGTGTTCGTCCCACAAATTTCTCTATGGCCTCCCATCCTTGTCCCACCATTGTTTCCGCCCTTAGGTACTTTCGCAGCCCATATTTTCTTTTATAGGTGTTGCCACACCTCCTTTATGTGGTTCAGGGGCCATTTTCCCCTTATTGCTTTGTGGCGTAAGTGCTCTCGCACCCTCGAAAGTGGAGTAGTTGCATATTTTTCCCTCTTCTAGCTGTTTCGATTGTCTATAATGTAGTATAAATCTGGTACGATGTCTTCAATGTTCAAATAACATCCATCAAGCTTAATGGAAGCAATTTTGTTCCATGGGCTAAATCCATTGAGATCTTTCTACTTGCCAAAAGTAAAGCCAAGTACCTCAATGAGACTTGTCCTGCTACATATGCGAAGAATTACTCTGAATGGACCCAAGAAAATGCTCGGATCATGACATGGCTGTGGAACAGCATGGATCCCAAAATCAACCTTAATTTGATGTTCTTGAATACCACAAAGGAGACTTGGGAACAAGTTGGAAAAATGTATTCAGGAGAAAACAATATTACCCGAATATATTAGTTGGTGGACGACTATTTTCACTACAGCAAGGAGATAAGCATCTAGTTGAGTACTATTCCTCCTTACAGAGTATTCGAAATGAATTAAATGTTTACCAGCCTCTTACGTCAGATATAGAAAAGCAGCGTAAGCAGAAAGAAGATTTTTATGTAGTTCAGTTTCTTTATGGACTCAAGCCGGAGTATGAGCCAGTTAGAGCTCAGATTTTTAGGGAGCAAGGAACTTCCAAGTAGTACAGAGGTCTTTGCTCGCCTACATCGTGCTTCCTTATCCGATACCAGTGTGGCTATTGGAGATAAATCTGCCTTAGCGGTCTCTGGCACAGGTAACTAGAATGGTCGCGGTGGTGGCCGAGGTACTTTTGGCCGAGGTAGTGGAGGAAGAAGAGGACGTGATTTAGGGGGAGGTCGTGGTCGGGAGCATGACTGACCCCGTAAATGTACTCATTGTGGTAAAGATGGTCACACGGTAGACTATTGTTGGTCCTTACATGGCCAACCAACAAACTGGGCCCATTCTATTACATATGGTCAAACTGTGAGTGTTGCTCCTGGGTTGATTACCGCTATTCCACATCAAAAGTTGTCCACCTCTTTTGATATAATGACTTTATCGCGTGAAGAATACACCAAGTTCATCCAACTACAGTATTTTGGTGCTTCCTTATCTGCTGCTCTTGCTCACTCAAGTATTGCATGTCTTGCCTCTCGGGAGCCTAGGAAATCTTCTCCTTGGGTCATTGATTGGCACATCAGATCATATGACCGGGACCCCAAGTGTGCTTTCTTCTATCCACTGTATGTCTTCTTCATCCTCTCAGTGTGTTACCCTAGCTGATGGAACTACATCAAGAGTGTTAGGCCTTGAATTTGCCACACCTAAGTCGTCTTTACATTTATCTTCTATGTTACATTTTCCAAAATTTCCTTTGTCTTATGTTTGTTAGTAACCTCACCAAGTCCCTCAATTGTTCTGTTACATTTTATCCTTCATCTTGTCTTTCAGGATCAACGAAGAAGAGGATTGGTGGAGGGCGTGAGTCTGGTGTTTTATATTATCTGGATGTTGGACGCGATACTACTGCATTCCAGATATTGTCTTTTACACCGCATCAATGACACCATCGCCTTAGTCATCCTTCTTCGCAATCCCTTAAATTGATGGTTCCATCTTTGAGTATGGTGTATAGTTTAAATTGTGAGTCGAGTCAATTGGGAAAACACCATCATGTTTCCTTCCCTTCTAGACCTGTTTCTCGTGTTTCGAGGCCTTTCAATTTAGTTCATTCGGATATTTGGGGACCTATTCGTGTTACTGCAAGAAATGGCTTTTGAGAGAAGAAAGAGAATATAAGAAAAGAGTCATAAACTAGGGTAGTTTGGTCTCCTCATTGTGATATATATACACTACTCACTTAAGTGGTGTGGGCCCACTTACATTAATAAAACATATGGGCCTAACACTCTACTTAAAGCCCAACTATGTAATATAAACATAAACGAATTAAACTAAGAATTTTAACGCTCCCCATCAAGCTGGAGTATACAAATCAAATATGCCCAGCTTGGTACATAAGAGTAGTAAAGGGATTCCTAGACAAGGCTTTTGTATGAACATCTCCCAACTGATCTGCTGACTTGATATAAGAAGTGATGATCCGTTTGTGTAACACCATCATGGATAAAATGACAATCAACCTCGATGTCATTTGTCTGCTCATGAAACACTGGATTGCTAGCAATATAGCTAGCAGCCCATCTCCTTGAGAAGAGACTGAACCCATAACATCTCACACACAATGTAGGCCATAGCGTTGTATTCTGCTTCGGCACTGGAGCGAGCGATAACATTCTGCTTCTTACTATGCCAAGTCACCAAATTACCACCAACAAATGTACAGTAACCTAAAGTAGAACAACGATATACAACTACCAGCCCAATCAGCATCAGAGAAACCAGTAATAGCTAAAGTCTGTGATGGTCTATACAATAACCCTTTGCCTAGTGACCACTTCAAATAATGCAAATCCAAAAAACTGCATCCCAATATGGTTGTCGTGGGGCATGCATAAACTGACTTACTCTAACAACAAAGGCGACGTCTGGACGAGTGACAGTAAGGTAAATCAGCTTACCAACTAACCGAAGGTAACGACCAACATCAGCATAAACCTCCTCATGTCCAACATCAAGCTTAACAGTGAGATCCATAGAAGTATCAACCAGCTTAGAGCCTAACGTACCTGTTTCAGATAAGAGGTCCAACACACATGATTTAAAAATGCGGAAGAAGCGTACGCCTTGGGCGCGCCTCAAGGCGAGGCGGTAAGAAAAAGCCTCGAGGTACCAAACTGTTGGGTAAAGCGTACGCCTTGGATTTGGATAATTTTTGTGGCATGTAACCATATTTTGGGTTTTTGTTTTATTTTTCATAAATACATGTAAAATTTCATTATTTTTCTTTCTTTAATGGTTTGTTTTTGTTGATTTTTTTTACTAATATGATTGAAGATGGTGAGAGGGGTTTTTAAGAAGCATGGGAGTAGTGGTAGTAGTAGAAATATCTGGCATGGAAGTGTGGGGTTGAGGTTAAGGGTCCAAATGTGGGGTCCAAGGGCTACATTTATCTACATTTAGTTACCTATCTTGTTAGTATTGAGATTTGGCAATTCAGTTATGGCATTGGCATATCATATGTTATTTATGTTTTTAAGATTTGATATCAAGAAGAACAAGAGAATCTTTGAAGATAAGAGCAGGGATGTTTCAAAGATCATGCTTAGCATCACAGGGTTGTTATTCCTTTGGTCAAAGTTGTTCAGGGAGTGTAGAAGCATCTTCTATGAAGATCTTGTCTTCCGTTGGGACGTCCTATGCGCTAAGGACGCTTGACGGCTGTCTTCAGTTGTTGTTTGTTGTTTCTTCTTTGCTTTTCAGCTTTTAGTAGGCCTCCTCGACCTCTACAGTTGTTTTCTTTGTAGTGTCCTTGCTCCGACTTTTGCCCTTCTTAATAAATTTTTTTTTTTTTATAAAGTAGATTTGATATTAAAGAGGGAGAACCCAAAACAGCGATACAACGGGGATCTCAAGACGAGATGCCCCCAGACCAAACCAAGAAAAACCAACTAACCCGGGAAGGATTCTCTAAGCATCTCTTCCCATCTAAACACAAAAACATCAAACATACAACCTCGGAACTTCGCTGAAATAAAGGACCACAGATACAAAGAAGCTTTAATCTTCAACATGACCCTCGGGAGGTCTGCCTCCTCCCCTTCAAAAATGCGTCGATTCCTCTCTTTCCAAATGGCCCACATAATGGCAAACGGAAGGATTCTCCAAAGGTACCCTTCTCTACCCGAAAACACCCCTATCTCCAGCAAGTCATAAAACGCACCCACTTGCTTCGGAACTACAAAGGAGATTCCAAAGATGGAGAACCAAGCAGTCCAGATGGAGTGAGAAAAAAGACAATGCAGCATCAGGTGATCCACGTCCTCCCCCTCTGATTTGCACAAGGAACACGTATTGGGGATCATCATCCCCCTCCTCTGCAAGTGGTCAACCGTTTGAATCTTATCCAAGATAGTGGTCCAGAAGAAGAACTTCACCTTCATCGGAATAGGTGCCCCCCACACTCTAGCAGCAGGGAAGAGAATCCGGCCCGGACTACTGAGATGGAGGTAAAACGAGCTGACAGAAAACATACCATTGCATTCCCATCTCCAATATCTTTTGTCCGCCTCTGACGAAATGGGTGGGGTATCCCCTATCCTGATTAGTAGATTGGACAGGCTTTCCACTTCCCAGTCGTTCAGATTCCTTCTGAACCCTAGTCGCCACGATGTCACCCCCTCCCTAACTACAGTGCAATCCTGGATCGTAGACTTTTGTAAATCAGAGAGGAGGTATAAGGATTGGAAAGAATCTTTGAGTGGTACATCACCACACCAAGTGTCTTCCTAGAATCGAATCTTATCACCTATCCCCACTTTAAACCGGATCCCTTTGCTAAAGTGGTCCACCACCTTCCAGATGCCTTTCCAAAGGCTACACCCATAAGACTGAGTAACAGATGCCCCTTCTCCACCTACCCACTCAACTCCATACTTTCCGGCTATGACCGACCCCCACAAGCTATCTTCTTCTTCGCCAAGGCGCCAAAGCCATTTCCCCAAAAGGGCGTCGTTCATTTCTCTTAGGCTCCGAAATCCTAAACCACCTTCCTCCTTGGGCTTGCAATTCCTAGCCCATTCCACCAGGTGGATCTTGTGATCGTCTTGCTTATCGTTCCACAAAAAGTCTCTCATCTTCTCCAAATCCTTCGTCACGCTCGTCGGAATGGAAAACAGGGAGAGGTAGTATATGGGCAGACTAGATAGTGTACTCTTGATAAGAGTAATCTTCCCTCCTTTAGAGAGATACTTCTTCCATCCGCTCAGCCTCTTTCTAAATCTCTCCATCACTGGATCCCAAATAGCCTTCGCTTTATACTTAGCCCCCAACGGGAGCCCAAGGTATGTCGTGCGAAGTCTACCAACTTTACATCCCAGGGTCTTTGCTAGAACTCTCAGATCCGTCACCTCGCCAACCCCATACATTTCGCTTTTGGCCAAATTAATGCTCAAACCTGAAACAGCTTCGAAACATCTCAAGACACAACGAATGTGCATCAACTGCTCATGGGAGGCCTGAGCGAAAATAATCGTGTCGTCGGCGAACTGTAGATGAGTAACACGTGGGCCCCTACTACTCGAGAGGAAGCCTTCAAACTTACCCCCTTCCGACGCCCTCCTGATCATTCTGCTCAAAGCTTCAACCACTACAATGAATAAGAAAGGGGATAGAGGATCCCCTTGCCTCAACCCCCTAGAGCTCCCAAAATAACCAGCCAGTACGCCATTTACTAGGATTGAGAACGTAGCCGTCGAGATACACACGTGAATCCATTCCCTCCATTTCCATCCAAACCCCATTCTATCAAGTAAATAGTCTAAGAACTTCCAGCTCATGTGGTCGTAGGCTTTCTCCATGTCGATCTTACAGACGATGCCCTTGCTCTTTTCTCTAATTCTAGAATCAATGCATTCGTTTGCAATCAAGACCCCATCTAAAATTTGCCTTCCCTTGACGAAAGCGCCTTGAGGAGAAGAGATAATCTTCCCCATAACCTCCTTCAATCTAGAGGCGAGTACTTTGGAGATAATCTTATACGTGCTGCCCACCAGGCTTATGGGCCGAAAATCTAACAACTCCGCTCCTTCCTTCTTCGGGACCAAGGTAATGAAAGTACTATTCAGACACCTGTCCAAAATAGCTTCCTCCTCAAACTCGTTGACCACTTTCATGAAATCTTTCCCGATGATGTCCCAACATCTCCTGAAAAACGCCAGAGAGAAACCATCTGGTCCCGGGGCTCGGTCTCCTCCAAGGTCACTAATGGCCTTAATGGTCTCCTCTTCTTCCACAGGACGCTCCAGCCATGACTTTTGCTCTCTGTTGATACGATCAAACTGTAGCCCATCCACCTTTGGCCGGAAAGTGTATGGCTCTTTGTACTGATGAGAGTAGTGTTGTACTCTCATCAGTTATCAAAAAAAAAAGATTTGATATGGTTCTTTGTACTGATGAGAGTAGTGTTGTACTCATCAGTTATCAAAAAAAAATTATAGTTATCAAAAAAAAAAGATTTGATATCAACATTCTGGCATTGCCGACAACATCGCTCGTAAGGTAAAAGTTATAGCCTCAATTACTTTTATGCTTATTTAAGTTAGTTTTTTCACATGATATGTTTCGCATTTTTATAGAATTAATTATATTTTTTAGAATTTTTTAAGCACTTTTAAAAAAAATGAAGCTTAAATGAGGCTTACCCTTCGTCTTTTCTAGACAAAATGCCTAAGTTTCCGAACTATCCTTTTTAAACTTTGCCAACACATACTTGCCCTGAGAAAGGCTAATACCAATTTTGGAACGAGCAACCTCGATGCCAAGAAAGTAACGGAGAAGCACGGTTCAAAGTGACTGGTTTCGTTTCGGTTTCATCCATGGGCGAAACCAAAATGTTTCGGTCTGAAACTGACCAAAACCAAGTGACATTTTATGAATAAAAAATTGGTTTTTATCAGTTTAGGTTGGTTTCAGTTTCGGATGAAACCAACCGAAACCAAAGTAGTTTCGGCCAAAACCAAAGTAGTTTCGGCCGAAACTTGAAACCATGCGGAGAAGACCCAAATCCTTAATATCAAGCTGCCTAGACAAATGAGTTCAAGTCTGAAATACCACAGGAGTCACTTCCTGTGATAATGATGGCATCCAAATACACAATCAGAACAATAACACCAGCAGAAGACCGTCTGACAAAACCCCAATGATCGGAAGTGGAGCGCAGAAAATCATAACCGGGCAAAACCAAACTAAACTTATCAAACCATGCTCGAGATGACTGCTTTAAACCATAATTAGCTTTCCACAGGCAACAAACCAACTGAGTATGAAAAAAAGGAACATACCCAAGCATTTGCTCCATATATAAACCTTTTCTTGCAAGTCCCCATGCAAAAAGGCATTCTTTATATCCAACTGATATAAAGGCCAATCACAACATACTGCCACAGATAAAAGAATTCTAACAGAATTCAGCCAAGCCACTAGGGAGAAAGTCTCAAAATAACCCACATTAAACGTCTAAGTATAACCTTTGGCGACCAAGCACACCTTTAAGCGCTCAACAGATCCATCGGGAAAATACTTGATGGTGTACATCCATCGACATCCAACGGTTTGCTTTCCTGGAGGAAGTGGGAGAAAGATCCCAAGTAATATTATGATCAAGAGCAGCCATCTCTTCATCCATAGCCAATTTTCAACCAAGAGAAAACTGAACCTGCGTAAGAGAAGTAGGAACAGAAACAGCAGATAAAGAGCAAAACCCCAGAAGGTAGGAGACACGATGAAGTGAAACAAAGTCGGCAATGGGATGTTTAGTGCATGTGCGAGTACCTTTCCTTAAGGTGATCGGTAAGTCAGCAGCGGAAACCAGGGAATGAGCAGAAGCATGCTAAACAGGAAGTCCTCTGAACTTCGATGTATGCAGAAGATTCTATTCCCTAATCTTGGCTTGCTTTCATGTTTTTCTCTTTCCTCTTTCTGAGATGTATCAATTTACCGACCCTAATACTTGGAAATTGAAACCAATCTAAAACAAAAGCCATTTTTCGGCCAGAAAAAAATGTTTTTTGGCATGGCAAAGCTATCAAAAATATCTTTTTTATGGCACAAGAAATGGAAATCCAAAGAGACCATTTCATAAAATAAAAACAATCAGAGGTACACAATAATTCAATTTTTTAATATTATAATGAACTTGACTGGATTTTTCTTGAAAAGAGTGCAATTCAATAAACAAAGATCAAACCATAATAATGATCAAACCATTTGGGAAGTTGAATTAAGATGAATTTAACAGAAGTTATTTACCTTTTACTTTAAAATCTAACTACATTTCATAATTTTCTTCCCTGGTATCTTCTGTTAATTCCTTGATATCATAAAAATAAAAATCAAATCAAATTTCAACATCCAAAGGGAATGTCTACCTCGTTCCAGTTATTGCCATGAACTGCTGAACTTTGTCACGGTGCCCTCTACCCAATTTATGCTGTAAAACAGATAGCTCTCAGTTAATGCATCTCTCAGTGAACTAGAAATCATCCATTTTTTCATTTCTTCACCAAAAGCTCACCAATGAAAAATTAAAGAATATTTTAATAACTAAATCGACATTTCGTACTAAAATAAAACATAGTAAACCTCCACAAACAAAATGAACATTGATTTTAAAAAAAAACCAAATCAAATAAATTAGTACCATGTAAAGCCACATGGATCAAAAGACAAACAACAACTTTGCAAAGAAAAACGTGATAAAACCAAGGGTCTGTTTGGATCGCAATCACCTCACATAAAATCAGCTCATTCCGAAATTTCTAGCCTTACGAAAAATGGATTACGAGTTGAAATATTCTGAATTGTCTATTTTTACTGTTATCTTTAACTCCACGTTTGATAGAGTTAGAAGTTTCAGAAAGTGATATTTTTTGTGAGGGTGATCTCCATCTTCACCAAAAATCAGCCCTTAACTCATCTGCATGGCCCCAAAACCATTTGTCATTTTATCTGTCAAAAAGCATTTGGCATATAATTCCAGAGAAACTTCTAAGAATATATTCTTTGGCGGAAAAAAAAAAAACCCGGCAATCCAAACAGACCTTTATATTTTGGAACTGAAAGAATAGTAATCTCCGAGAATTTGGAGTTCAACAACCCTAACTAACGCTTCATAAAAAATAAAAATAAAAACACAGTAAGATTAAACGATAGAACTCCGTAAGAATCGTGGAACGAGATTAAAGTGAACAAAGTTTGAAATTTTGCATGAAATCAGAAACCGCGAACAGCGTTGTAATTGGAGGATTCAGAGTTGAATTTTTTCGGAGCTACTGACCATTTTGAGTCCGCTGAATAAACCCTAATTATCGAAAATTAAGGGTTTTAATGGAGACTTGAGGAGAGAAAAGTTAGGGTTTCGAAATTTGCTGCCCCTTTCTTTCTCTCCCTCTTTTCGCTGCTGTCGCTCCACTTGACCCCCAGAAAGCGGTCGGCAGCTTTCTAGCAACAGTGCAAATGTGCAGCTAGTCCTTTCTTTAGCTTTGTTAGGCATATTTACGGAAATACCCTTAGCATTTTCTCTTATGTTTAGACCCTTTATTTTGATAAAATTACCGAGTCACTCTCACTCTCACTCTTGCTCGTCTATTCTACTTATTAATGAAAAGGCCTTCTTGGGTGCCTCACAAACCTCAATATCCCAAAAATACCCTTACTTGGCTTCTTTTGTGTTCTTTAAATTATTCACATAGAAAGGGCTCTTCTGTCTTTTTATTATCAAAAACACACATTGCCCCTTCAAGCACACCTCACCTTGCAGATCATTCAATGCTTATTTTTTATTAAAAAATAAAAAAACTTATTCCCCCTCAAAGTCCTTAAATTGACAAACGGTGCTTTCATTTTTAGGCTTTTAGCCAAATAAATACCAAACAGTGGCTCGTGGGTGAGAACAACTACGGTGGAAAACCTTTGGTCAAATCAGCCATTTTCACTGTTTTCAGACTGTATTGCCCTTACGCAAGGTCCGAGCGTAAAAAATCAAAACGAGAACAACAGGTATTTCTTCCCTCTCTCTCCCTCTCTTCTTTTCTCACCTTCCCTCTGTCTCTCTCTCGGACTCTCTCTCTTTCTCTCCGTCTACTGTAGATTGCACATATCGCTCCATGCCCCGTCGTCTTCTCCTACCTTCTACCGCCTAATCTAAAAGGTATTTCTGTTCTATTTCATCTTTTTCTTCTTAATCTTTGAACCTCTCTTCTGATGTGCAAGTTTTAGGGTTTCAAATTGGAGTTTTTAATATCGAGCTTTGATTTTTTTCGGGTCCCATCCAAATGCACCCAATAGAATCGGTTTTGTATCATCTACCTGAGGTTAGGCCGCATTGGTTCATAGCATTGATCTCGAATCGCATTAGTTTGCTTTTGGGTCTTTGCATAACGAAGAACAGCTGAGAAATTTTTAAATCTACGTTTAATGGGTGTATGTTAAAATATTTCTTAGATTTTTCTTTTTTGGGTTGTAGCTAACGGGAATGAAGCTTGGAGAGGAGATTGTTGTTGGTGATTGCAAGTCACTCTCCCTTCAACTCGTTAAAAGAGTATTTTCGAAAGGTTGTGATCTACCTTGCTGCATCTTTTTCTTTTTTTTGAAAAAAAGTTACATATTGCTGTTTCTGAGGCTTAAATATTCCTTGCTCACTATTTGTTTTCATAGAAAAAAATAGAACAGATCCAACTCTTAGCATGATAAGTTAAAATGGTAAATCGGTTGCTTCCACGGCCAGTTGGCCTCAATTGTTGCTCTTCTATAAGACAGATTCACCGACCAAGAGCAAACAAATATTGAGAACTTTATTTCCCAATAGAAGCCTAAGTGACAGTAGGGGCTTCAAAGATAAACCTGTTTCCAATTGCTCACGGCTTGTATAAAGAAATTTTGCATAAACTTCCGTCAATGCTTTCTGGACAAGTGGCGCAAAAATTTATAGTTATAAGACTTGATAGCATCACTGTAGGGATGATAATGCCTGAGAAACATTCCGAGATATCCGGTCATGTACAGGCTCCTGCACAGAAAAATCAATTGTGAGTCATCCATATTTACATGGCAAAGGGGGATTCTTTATGACAAGTACTTGCATTACCTCCGTCTCTGGCAACTCCGGCAAAAACTCTATTTCAAGCTCTTTGGTTGATGTTCATGCATTATTTTGTTTCCTTTTCTTTGATTTTAGGGTTTACAATCATTAAATAATACACAAAAGATAGTTAACCATGATTTTGTTCTCTTATTGTTACTGTAGTAGCCTCTTAAGGCTCATCACTAGACAAAACTTGAGCCCTGAATTATGTGTTTGAGCCAAAGCTAGATAATTTTAGTTCAGCACAGCTCATTTATTCTCCTACCTTTGTATAATTGTAATCCTCAAATGTAGTGAGTGTCAACGAGACAGATTTGGTTGGGTATTGGGAGAAATTTTTCTTGAGAGGTGCAATTGCTTGTGGAGTTCATATAAAACCCCCACGTGGTGCACAAATCAATAGGAAAACACAAAAAAGAAGAAGCTAAAACTCATAAATAATTCAACATCAGAAAATTTATTATAGATTCAGGGATAATTTTTATGTCTAAAAAGCTTGCTATGCCATACAAAAAATGGGTAGGACTTCGTCCTATTCTTTCAGCTTACCTATAAGGAGATCTCACCACTAAGTGAAAACAACAAATCAGAAACAAGCAAACCAGAGATTGAAAAACAAAAAATATGGTTAAAAGTGTAAAAAAGACTCCAAAGTTGGGTGCATATAACTCAGAAAGGACATGTGGAAAGGAGAAAATAAATTTCTTTTAAACGTGACAAGTAGAAAGGATCAATAATATGGGCAATAATATGAATAACCCCTTGTACAATTTGATTGTGCACATCAACTTGCCAAATCAAAGTCTAGGCTTTAGAACAAAATCATTGCCAAAATTCATGTCACTGAAAAAGCTTACAGTGAAGAAGCTGTCAACATTTTCATCAGTAGATGCTCATAAATACCACATTCCTTTGATGCATTGTAGTTTCACCGTAGCCTATGAGTTACAATTATGCATTATGAAGAGACTTCTATAAAATATATAAACAAAGTAAGGAAGAGAAGCGCCTCATCTTGTGCCTTAGCATTTAAAAAAAATGGATATATCTAGAAGAAAAACATTTCTAGACCCCACAAGCATACAAAAACATGGATCAAGCTAACACCCATCATGGATCAAAACTAACACCATGCAAGCAATTAATCCACTTTCAACACCACTACATGTTATTGAAAAAAAATCCTGAACAAACGACCTAATTGAAAAGTCACTATTTCAATTGTACCTATCACCTTTATTTATGACTTGGTATATCCACTCACTTGTAAGTTATTCATCTCAAGGAAGAGATCTTGTTATCGTGATTGGTTAAGTGAGGATTATTAAAGTAGAACCAGAAGTGAACAAAATATAATTTTAATTCCAAAAATTAATGACATAGAGGTGAGTAAACTTACATTGTAGACAAACTATTGTGCTTATTGTTTGTGCTTGTAAATCTGATTTCTCTGTAAATCTGAGGTTTTGTGGGGTTTTGTGGTTTTTTTTTATTAATCTGATTTCAATGTATTGTTGTAAATTTAATTTCTATTTATTAATTTGATTTTTTTGTGGGGTTTTATTTTTGTATGTATCTTCGTCCGCATATCTTCCTTTTGGGGTTTCTTGAGGTCTCATCTTTGTACATCACTCATCTTAATACTAATGTTTGTTTTGTATTAGTCTGTGTTCTGATCTTTGTGTTTTCTGCATTTGCTTTTTGAACCAAGTAAGCTGCATCTGCTTTTGAATCATTTATGCCATACAGAAACAGATAAAATTTGGGATTTGTTTATGCCATACAGAATCATTTATGCCATATAGAAAGAGATAAATTTTGAATCATTTATAATAAACATCAAAATTTTGTTGATCTGTATATTTTTGGGAGGAGTTGTTGTTGATCAGTATCTTTTAGTTAGGTGGCATCTTTTTGTTGATATGTATCCTTTTGTTGGATTTGTTAAAACCAAACAGGTTAGGGATTTGAATCATTATAGAAATGAAAAAGAGAAAATTGAATCTTTTTGTTGGTCAGCATCTTTGTTAGGTAGCATTTAGCATCTTATATCTGTAATGCTTTCTCAATCTCAGCCTAGTCTGAGGCTAGATTTTCAACACTCGAATCTGAAACCTTTTTACTTGTGTCAAGCTTGGTCAATCTTTAGCAGCTCAGCAAATATGAGTTGTGAATTTGATATAAGTGTCCATGGAAGTTCAGCAATGAGTAGAATGTCTGTGGATTTGGTTATATGGAAGTTCAACAAGTGTCCATGTAAGTGTTCACTTCAGCAAGTTCAGCAAGTGTCCATGTACCCAAAGGAGTGATGCTCTTACTCTTCCAACAAATCAGATAGCTGTATGCCATACCACCTCACCACTTCGTTACTTTGCATTGTAGTTGCTTGGTTACATGAAAGTTCAGCAAGTGTCCATGGAAGTCATGAACATAGCAGTTCAGCAAATATGCCTCCATAGCCACCCATGTTATTATAAATCAAACCTTCGGAGTTGAGAGAAAACCCTATACTCGAAGGCGTACGTAATTCAGCTGCACCATTTTAGAACCTTGTTTCTTGGAATCATAGACTAGTTTAAAAAGATATCTCTAGTCTCACGACGGTCCTCAACTTCAACATCACAATTGAAATTTTTTTAAGAGATTTTGTGGATGATCACACGAAAGATGAGAATGGGCAACTATGTTCTTACCGTAGTGTTCTTCTCAAGATGGTCAATGATTTATAGATTGGAGTTTCTTAGAGTAAATTTTATGGTTGGTTTTGTTGTGGCTCACAAGTTGACAACAGTGCTATCTCACTGCTTTGTGTCTTGAAGTCTTAACACTTAAGAAATGCTAAGTTTGCTGTGCAAGATGTATAACTAAGGAAACGAGCTACCTGCAAATATCCATTGCTACATCTTGTGCAAGAGTCAGTCTACTTCATGACCGCCGAATTATTTACAAATATCCATTCAGTTGTTGTACTTCAGAAAATTGAAAACTTTTTACATTTTCCTGGGACAGGTTAGTTCAAAAAATTGAATATTCATGAGACAAGTTGCTTCAAAAAACGCCTTAAAGGAATTGATACTTCAAACTATGGGGTTTATCCCACCCCTTAGTCGGTATATATACACCAACAATCACCCTGATTTGTAATCTCTAACCATTAGGTAGTGTTTTTTTTATAGATAGCTTTTAGTACTTTTTAAGACGTGCTTATAGACCTGATTTGTAATCTCTAATCTCAACCGTTGTTAACCAACTACATATAACTGGTTCTTTTCCATGTAGGAATGTGTAGACCTTTCTCTTTTAGTGACTGTTTAGTAGTTGGGCAGATGGGAGAGATTATCTTGAGAGTTGTGTATACGTTGATGTAGGCCTTGCCAACTCAAACTGAGATTTGAAATCTATGTCTATTATCAACCTCACTGAATCACTATTCTCATCCTTCATCATTATACCTATGTACTCATAATCACCTGTACAACCAAAAAAATTATAAAAACACAGAAAATCAAAAATGGGTATTGAAGAAAAGTGAAATAAAGTCTAGACTCTCAACATCATCGCAACCCACTTCTTCATGCCACTAGTCTTCCTGTCAAATCTCATATTTCTCAAAAACTTCATCAATTTCTCAAGGACCACCATTTCAGATCTCATATTTTGAATCAACTTTCTAAGCTATCCATTTAGTTTCCTATTTATTTGGAGAAAATATTTGCCTTCACTCGAGGCCTTCAAAGTTTGAAGTTTCGCCTCTCCCAAAGTGCGACGTGGAGTACTCTTTCTGGACCACTAACCTTATGGATGTTTGGCCCACCTATTGGTGGAACCATACACCAAAAATCAGCTTGATTGGTGATATCTAATAGTTATATTTTAGCACCCAAAGCAATAAGTACCATTTCTTTCTTCCAAATCCAGAGTTCTTTAAACATAATGATGATCATCTGGAGGTTTATGGCCATAAAAAAGATTAACCTATTTTTATTAGTTAACGGTGAGTTGGTAAATTAACCTGAAACATATTTTTGAAGAACCGCCAAAAGGCAACCCAAGTAAATAATATATTTTAGTTCATTAACTGAAATGTAAGAGCATTAACTATCAATTGTAAAAACAATAATCAATCAAACTGATTTCCATCACTATGAGCATGGGTTACCCTATAGAGTCAAAGTTTTGGCTCGTTTGGTATACATCGATTCTTTTATCAACTAAAATTTTGGCTGGAATTATAGATAAACAGTGGCATTGATTTAAATTCTTTTTGTAGCTTTGATTTTATGGGCTGATGTCTGTTTCAGCTCTAATATTCCAATACAATCCTCTAGTTACATTTGGTGATGTTCATGATTCTCTACTATTTTCCAATGTGATTCCTAATGCCCGTGATGATATACAAAAAGGTCATATTGGGTCCTTAAAAATTGTTGGAGAAGGTCATTATGGATAAATGGTAAGTATGCTCTACGTTACTTATCTTGATCATTCTTAATAAGATAAATACCGGTGAGCATTCTTAACAGAATCTCGTTTTTGTAACTCATACAAAAAAACACTCAATGTTGTACATGGATGGAAACACTGTTGTCCATGCAATTATATATATGTTGATATAGAGATATGACTCCAATTGTTCCATTTCTATAATTATATAATAAACAGAACAATGAATTGCTTCGGTTGTCTATAATTATAGGATCATGGAAGGACTACAATTATATGCGTATGCTGATATATGGTTTAGGACACATGCACAGGTTCAATCACTTTTACAAGAGCTGTCAGAGGAAGCTCATATTACCGGTTAAAAACAAAGCAATAGAACAGAATTGTAGCCAGCAAGTGACCTAGAAATATCATCTAAACAAGCAGCTTACATTTGTTATTCATTCATCTTAAGAGGTTACAAATTTCCTACCATGGTATTTCATGCGATAAAAAGTCATACCAAATCAAGCCCTTATCATTAACACCTATTTTTGGTTCTGTAGGGAAATACTTACTATGTTACATTCTGTTATTCATTAAAACTTTGTATGGGTCCATTTTGGTATGTTGCAAAAAGTATCGGCTGTTTGCTGACTGTCACAAACATGAGTTTTTAACATGATTCTTGTAGTATCCCTATACATGTCATGTTTGACACGTACCAGGCCATATGATATTAACTATTTTCAAGTATTTCAATGTGATTCCACTACGAAGCACTAATCCATGAGAAATTCCTAGAAGTGAAATGGTGTGTTTCGCTCAAAGTGAAATGGTTATCGTTTTAACGGTAGCAAGATAGTAGGCTGGTTTGCTTGGAGTTGTTAATTCATTTTTTTGACTTTCTCAATGAGTACTTTCCGTATGACTAAGGGATTAATAATTTTTCATTACATATATATAATTTCTCTTTAGTTGAGTACAGGAGCACTTGATTTATTCTACTGGCTTTTTGTGTGCCAGTAGTGAGAGGACCACTCTTACAAAAAGCCTATGAGAGTATCGAATGTGGCACATAATATAATCCCTGTAATTTCTACCTTTTTCTCATCTGGGAGGAAAAAATTGACCTCATGCACGAGAGTCTCAACCCTTAAGCTAGTGTGAGAAGTAAAACATGACGACCTTCATATCATTATAACACGTAATTTTTGTTATCAATCTATCAATATATTTTTTTCACCCTTAATCTTGCAAATTGATGCAGGAATTAGATGGACACGTCTACGTCTAGACGATCAGACTTGGGTCCGATTGACCAATCCCTTCTGCACGAGCAAGCAAATCACATGACAACCTTCATATGGGCTGAAATGTACAATTCATTGTCACTATTTGATATTGTTATTTTGACTGTATCAAATGCATTGCCGTGAACATAGTTATAATCGTAACTCGTTAAATGGTATTGCAGCCAAGAATTGTTGTGAAATCCAATGATCACACGAAGATTGTTGCATCATGGAATCTAATTGATGAGCAAATTGATATAGTAAAAAGAGTTGGATTGGGGTATCTTCGTGATATTGGGCAATTTGTTCAAGACTCTCATTTGTTAACCGCGTTGTTGGATAGGTGGCGTCCCGAGACTAATAGCTTCCACATGCCTCACTTCGAGATGACCATTACATTAGAGGATGTGAGCATCATTCTTGGACTAAAAGTTGTTGGTAGACCTGTGACAAGATCCACAGTATCATCTATTAATGCTCGAGAGTGGTTGCAAAAATACTTGTGACATGCACCTGATGAATCTGATACTCAATCAATAAGTGGCCAATCTGTGAGCTTTGAATGGCTTAAGTCCAACTTCTCAAAGCTACCCGAAAATCCATCGAGGGAGTCACTTGAGTTTAGCACGCGGGCATACATTTTATTTTTGTTGGGCACCACTATTTTCTCACAGCCTGGGTCTTTAATGGTAAATATGATGTATTTGCCTTTGATTTCTGAGAATTGTAGAGAATATGCATGGGGTGCCGCAGCATTGGCCTACTTATATAGGTCAATGACAAAACATGTTATGAGGAAGAAGATGAACATTGGTGGCTCTATGACACTACTAACAGTAAGTTCTGTTAAATTTGATGTTAAATGTTCTTAAAATCGTGTAAGTATTTAAGTGCATTACTAATTTGTTGATTCTTGTGATAGTGTTGGTCATTTGAGCGATTTTCAGTTGGTCGTCCAGAGATTCAAGACGGTGACAATGAAATCCCTTATAGTAAAATCCCTCTTGCATGTAAATAGAAAGAGCGAGTAAGAAACCATGAGGATCACCACCGCTATAATCTCCTACGTAGGGAGTTTGACAGAATGGATGATGGGAATGTAAGTTTCAATTGCACATCGACCAAATGAGTTGTTGCAAATAGATGTTTAATATTGACCTATTTGTTTAACAGGTGGTGTGGCAGCCCTATAGACTTCTCAATCTACCGAACAATTCTAATCTGGATAGATCAGTGGGACGTGGTGAGACATGGCTCATTCATTTTAATATTGTCGAGATGCAGCTTCCACGTAGATGTCTACGACAATTTGGAATGGAACAGGGTGTCCCATCCAAGCCACCGCGTAAAAAGATCCTTTCGACCTACAGGTGGAAAAAATTGGCGAGATCAATTTCTAAATGAAAACAACGCGTAGTTAGCGTTCTGTTCTAATCTATCGATTATTGACGGAGTGCTAGAGGTTGTGCCTGGAAGTACCTCAGTCGAGTATGCCCAATGGTACTCAATGGTCAGCATCCCTCGAATTCGGCCTCTTGAAACCAATGACGACCCTTTCATTGGCGAGCATAGACAATTGGTACGTCAATTAAACTATGTACCTGTAAATTAATGAAATAATATTTTAGTGCATGGTTGTCAAATTGTGTTTGTTTGTAGATCTAATTTGATTCCATGTGTTCAAAAAAAATACAGAAGCAATATGGTTTTGAGCTCTTAAGACTCATTGAACCCTTTATAGCTGCTTCCCTTGCAAAAGAAGAAAATAGTAGACTTCGATTTGTGTACAATAAATTTCGGGAGGGCATAGGCATAGAACCTGAAGGGGGTGTAGACATAGACACACCACAACCAAGTCGACAAATCAGATGGTTTCACTACCCCTTGCAACGATATGGCGGATGATGCAAATATGATGTCTGAATTAGGCGGAGAGACAGAAGTGACAAACCCTGATGAATGGTTAGGTGGTGATGCTAATCCTGAAAATCAGATGGGTGGTGATGGGAGTGAGGAGCTTGCTCCTACGACGTCCAGGAGTAGCTTACGTGTTGCAAGTGAGGATGAAATGGACATGAATACCTGTAATGAGCAACATATTTTCTCTCTTGTCCCAGAAGACAGTCACAATATCATCCCACCTTCATTAGGTGGTGCAAGTAAGTCCATCATGTCAATCGTTGCCCAACGCAGTTGCCCAACGCTCTTTCCCTATGTTATCAAGTGAAGAAAGCAGTTGCCCAACGTTCTTTCCCTATGTTATCAAGCCACTCGTACGCTGCGTTATCTACGGCTTTGATTTTTTCTAACACCTCGTCACAACCTTCGGTGGTATAACACCTCGCGGCAGCCCACAATAAATCACGTAGTGACTCATTCTTAAAAGCACTATAAAAGTTCTCTGAAAGGTGTCGAACACAAAAACAATGATGCGCCCTAGGGAAAGTGTGAGACACTGCATTGACGAGTCCGTGATGTCGATCTGTTATTATCGTAAGTGCATGCTCGTAATCCTTCAACAAAAACTCGTACAAACAAGCCAAGAACCACCCCCAACAGTCATTGTTCTCTGCCTCAATCACTGCAAAAGCAAGTGGTACAATGCCTCCTTCCCCATCGACCCCGCAAGCAATAGCCAATACACCTGGATATTCACCCCTAAGGTGAGTTCCATCGATTGTTATGACAGGACGTAGATGTTCTCTGAAAGCATGTATGCAAGGACCAAATGCCCAGAAGAAACGATCAAAAGTCCTATCAACTTTGCGAAGTAAGTGCACGACACAGTCAGGATCCTTCGACATAAACTCCCTCATCAGTCCAGGTAAAAGGCTATAAGACTCGTGGAAAGTCTCAAAAATCATTTTTAATGCTTTCTTCTTGGCTTTTACTGCTTTGGTGTAGGAAATTCTTATTCCAAAGTCCCTACTTATTTCCTCGATTATAACGGTCGGTGACAAAGCTCGCTACATCTCAACCTTTGGCTTTATCTTTCTTGCTATCCATTTCACTGTCGCCTGACTATGGTCTAAACCATTTTTTCGAGTGTGGGGTGTACACGTATGCTCAAATCGGAATACTGTCACCCTGAACACATCAACAGTAGGTAACTTTTGACAATGTACACACCATTTGCATGAGGCTTCACGGCATTTCACAGTCAATAAAGTTGGTGAACACCTGACAGGAATGGTCTCTCGACCCTCGATAACAGCAAGGTCGCACAATGCATTTTTTAATGCATCTATGTTAGAGAACGTCTGCCCTTCATGTATTTTATACTGTCTGTACCGATCCACTGCACGGCATCCATCGTTCTCGATCTCCTCGCCTAAGATCCCCTTTCCTTGTATGTCATCGTGGACACAGTATTCATCAAAATTAAGTGTGCCACGGGGATGATCCAACCTTGGAGAATTTGAATGTTGGGGCACTGTATGATCAAAGAGGTTGTAATCGACATTCACTTCTGAAGTACCAATCTCAGTAGATTGGTTCAAATCTATATCTGCTTGAATGTCCTCCAATCCAATTTCTACATGGGTGCATCTGAATAAGAAATATTCGTGAACACAGTATTTATTAATGGATGCAGACAAAAACAATGAGAATATCTGGATGCATACAATAATAAAGTCTAATTTTATTACCTAGGCAATGAAGATAAGTTTTGCTCTTCATTAAGATCCGTATTGGTGCCCCCAACTTCACAAGATGGTGTATCACTTTCAAATTCGGGTTGAGAAACAATGCCATAAGGGGAATCGACTTGGATGCCTTCGTCCACAGGGAGTTGACTGTAAGAATTTTTAAGAGTTATGTAACTCTTCTTCTAAATATATAAGCCATATAAATCTAAAGCAATGAAAAATCTCATTAGTTCAAACCTAAAGTTCACGCCTTCGTGGGCATTCGCTGCATCCGACTGCACTACGTCCTCAAGGCCAATACCGCCAAGGATTCTCGGGATCGTATGCTTACACACGAACGGAGTTAGTTTCCCAGGATCGTTTGCTTACACACGATCGTATGTTACAATTAAATTAGGTAATAACTGAGCATGCTATTCGCACCTTGGACCAGCAATGGTCGTATTCGCTCATTTTTCTCTCAAAATATATACAATAATGGCATTGCAAGTGTGGGGGAATGAAGATAACATCATACGTAATGAACTATCATTGTTCACATCGTCCGCTATTGTAAAGTACTTATCAATGCGAAACCAATACTTTGTTTCAATTGAAGACGTCCCAGGTTGTATCTTACATATTTGAAACATCTTCGCAAGGAACTCAGAGAATGTCATATTGCTCTTAATGCAAATTCTTTCCTTGCAACCTCCGACGTAAATGGGGTTGCTATCGTCATCCTCCACTTTTAACTCTCCATCAAAATAGCATATCAATGGAATATCATAATCAGCCATGACTACAACAACATGAGGTAAATTTGCATTAGTTAACCAAATTTGCATAAATTTGCTGTGACTATAATAAAGAATTTAATTTTCTAACCCTATGATAAGTCACATTCTATGGGATGATTTGAAAAAATATAATAAAATAGTACAAATAAAATTTGTTGATCAGATGAATTAAATAGGATCTTAGGTGAGGAAATCATGATCAGATCAAGATGCATTGAATGGTGGGTCCCAATTGCACAACATAGTTGCATACAGTTTCAATCAATGTGACAATTTTTTATATTGATAAGTGTACCATTTTTCAATTTAGGGTAAGAAGTGAACATGGGATCATATCTCTCTAACTCAAACCACGAATCATGATTCCCCTTTAACCTACACCCCCACTTCTCCTCTTATTTAATCCCTCTCCTATATAAACCTTAGAGTCACTTTCTCGACAATTGAAGTCTTTGCAATATCAAAAACATTCTCTATGGCATCTTTTATTTCTATATAGTGCTAAATGACATAAAGCATCCAAGAAAACTCATACATTACATGAATTCAGCTTTAGCATCTCATTAACCTTAGAATAACATTTTGGGAGTTAATCAAATTATCTACTCTAAAGATGACAATCCCTAAAGAAACATAATTATATGTTTTTAACCCTTTGTGTGAGGGCAAAATCGTCTCAAAATAGTGAAAATGGCTGAAATGGCCAATGGTTCCCAACCATAGCCATGTACGCCCACGAGACACTATGCATAATTTATTTTAAAGAGCTCTTTAATAAATAGAAATCAGATTTACAGTAATACATTGAAATCAGATTAATAAAAAAACGCACAAACCTCAAATTTACAGGAAACCCCACAAACCTCACAATACAAAGAAAAATCAGATTAATGAAACCCCACACAAATCTAATCATTAGAACATTAGAATAATCAAAATAAACCACGAAATAATAATTAACACAAATGGATTTCTATTATACCGATCAAATCAAGTAAAGGATCCAATAAAACCATCAAGAACAAAAGCATAATACTACAAAATCGAAGTCATAGTTTTCTAATGAAAAACATAATAATGGTAGACATTCATACCAAAAATTCGCTCGTTTGTTGATTTTTAGCAAGTTTTAGTAATAAAAAATTGGTCGAATCCAACGGCTAGAATCATGCCGTAAAAAGTACTAAAATATAATATATAGAGATTACCGATCAAGGTGATTTTTCGTGTGTATATGAGTATATCACAAAGGGATGGGCAAAACATATATGTGGTTAGTGGGCCCAGATGGCAGTGTCGAGTAACAAAAAATCGTGCTTCTTCATGCCAAAGAGCCTAGCTCTGCCACTGCCAAAGGGCCTGCCTCTCCCACTGCCTTCAACGTTGTTCACATCCCAGCTGTTTCCAGAAACTTTAAGCTCTCTTTGTTCCCATTTTCTTAGTTCAAACTTCAGATACTCAATCTACACCAATGGAGGCTGAGTGAAGTGAACAAGAAGCACACAGTAAATGTGATCAATGGATCAAAATGTTCATAAGCACATAGATAAAATTATAATTTAATGATTAGTTGATTGACTGATTTGATTAAAAGATGGTTAGTAGAGGGGATGGTGCACATTCAAGATTTTTCAACATTTATTGAGACTCTAGACGATGTTAAATTTTTACTGTATGACAAGCAACCTTGAAAAACAAATGCTGCCCTATGTGTGGTTGCCAGCCAATGAATGATGCATAGAGGTGCATTTCTGGATAGTGAAATTGCTTCTCTGACATTCCCACTGAAGTTCAGATCAGGCCTATAGTTCAGTGATTCGATTCTAGCTTCCTGGTCAACTTTAGAGAATTTCTCCAACAAAGCTTTGGTTGTGGAAGTTTGAGTTTATCATCGAATGTTTGTGAACTTTCCTCAAGATGCTTTGATGATTGGCGGCTAGAAGTGAGAATTTCTCCCATCCATGGCTGAAAGACAAAACTTGTTGAAGGAGGACTCAAATTTTCAATGTCTTCGTGAAAGCCAAACCTTGTTGAATCTTAAGCTAAAGGGAAAAACCAAAACAAACAAGTGACCTAACCCTCCATAAAATTCCCAAACAAAGAAAGCTACACAAATTTAAACCTCTGGAACAAAGTCTATAGAACAGGAGATCGAAATCACGAAGGATTCATCCAAAATAACTAATCTAAACCAGAGAAGCTAAAAAGTAAAAAAACTTGAACTAAAATAACAAAAAAGCCTTTTTTTAGTGAAATTAACCTCAAATGAACGAGCAAACAAAGAAAAATCAATGAGATTCGAAGACTTACTTGAAGAGATTTCATGGATTAGTTGCAGAGACTAAGATCGATTAAGCTTTCGATTCACAAAAAATGTATGGAAGACACAAGACCGAATTGAAGAAAAGCAGAGCTAAGGCCCCTCCATTAAGCAACAAGTATTGCTTGCCAAGATCAGCCAATCATAATCTATTCAAACCGATAGTATCGATTTCGGTGTCGATCCATCTCTGTTGTCACTTCCACAACTTCATCGCACTCCATTTGTAATTTTTTATTGCTAGGAAAGGTTTGAAGGGAGGGAGTGCCTGAGAGAGTAAGAGGGGGAGTTGAGAGGGAGAGAGAAGAGAGAGACGAAGGGAGGGAGAGTTTTTCTTGGTTCAAAAGGGGTTTTAACCTTTTTGTTACAGACGAGCCCTACACAAGGGTAAAATTGGCATAAAATAGTAAAAAAGGTTGAAATGGGCAATAGTTTCAAACCATAGCCCATCTCACCTACATGACACTGTTTGTTATTTATTTGGCTAAAAGCCCTTATTTATATGACTTATGAGCATTGCTGTGTGTCCAGCAACCATAGAACATTCAACAAACTTTATTGAGGAAGTTATGTCATAATTGTATATACAACTGGAATCTTCATACGGATTTACATTTGCCCAAAACTATATGGTCACATAAAGCAATAAGAGCAAATTGGATTACAATTACTATAAATGAATTAACCTGAAGCAGCACCATTTAAGAAGGAAAAGGGGCAAATCTAGTAGATAATCTAGTGCACAATCCACAATGTAGTAGATAATCTAGTGCACAATGCACAAGAAAAATGGCAAATGAAATAAATTGTCTTTTACTGCCAATAATCTAGTGCACAATGCACAAGGAAGTTATGAAACTAGCCAACACTGCTAACAACAACTCCCAAACCGAGCTCCCTCACCAATCTCTCTTCTTCAATCTTCTTGAAGAGGTGCCTTGTTCAAGCTCTCTTTAAGCCACTCCTACTTGAACATGCTAACAACATAATGTGTAGGATGGTGATCATCAAAAAAGTAGAAGAAGCCACTTGGTCCGAATTATGAAGCTTGAGGCATGACCGTCCCCACAATGGCAGAGCCCGACCTTTTAAGGTTAGTAGTGGACTGGAGGTGGTGGGGATCATCCAAATGGCTGAGGACATCTCACTATATGCTGGGTCCCAACTAGATGCCTATGCAAGATATATGTAACATCAGCTTTGGTATACTTATGGCAGTATACCAAAGAGAAGAGCCATTGACAAGCCTTTCAAAGACTCATTTCATAGAACCAACAAAGAAGAACATATTTTTCTACCATAAAAACAAACCCAAATTTTCTAGAAAAAGAAACAAAAGAAGTTTAACAATGTAATGTAACAAAAGAAAGGAAATTACCCAATTTATTATTTGAGAAAACCTATCAAGAAAAAAAAGAGTAAAGAAGGAGTACCTGTTGAAAGGATCCTTGTTGTACTACTTCTACTGATGGTGTTGACATGACATATTCAAGGTTTAAATCCCAAAGGACTCGGATAGAGGATTGGACAGCAGCACATCATCTTGCCTTTGTTGTGCATAATTCCAGATTATCTTATTGCCTAAATTCCAGATATGTGGTGAGATCTTTCGGGAGTTTTGTCCTCTTATGCACAGAATTGAAAATAAATTATATTATAAATGGAGTATGTGTTGGGTGATTAGTCCTAAATCTAATTGTTCAGATCATATCATGACTGTATACCCACCTGCATTGAAAAACTTCACTAGCTAAGGCTCTTCAACTTGCCAAACAACCCAATCAAAAGAAGACTACAACTAAATTGAATTTCCAATCAACAATCATGACTATTAGTACTAGTCTCTTTGGAGGACATTGTCATATCTGAGTAAGTTTTGATAGAGCTGATCATAAACAAGCCTAGAGATATCAGAGACCGACAAATTGCACAACAAGATGCTTAACCTAGAGAGAGATGTTCGGAAGATACTTATTTCTGATATATTTGTTGGTATGAGAAGGGAAGGACCAAATTTCTGGGTTAATTCACCTGATCATTGCTTGAAAACTGTGAAACTCCAAAATTATTAGCAACTTGGTAGACAGTCCAGTGCAAAGCATAAGGCAATCAAATATATAATTCCCGAGAATAATCAAGAAATCTAATCTTAAGCGTTGGAACCCAGCTTCAGAGACTGATAGCTACAATAAATATTATTTATTGACTATAGCAACATAGCCCATTACTCTTTTGGTTTTCAGACAAGACATTGATGTTTTCTCTAATTGTGTAATGAGTAAAAAATGAGAAAAAGAAAGCATGGTTACATGTGATGTAGTGGACATGATATCCAATACAGATTTGGTATATAAAGCACATGTAAAGATCTCAAACAGGGAGATCCCCCTATATCAACGAACACCAAAACAAAATGGTTACTAAAAGTTTGAACATAAGGTAAATAGGATCTATATTGTTCCACAGATTCGTTTGATGAAGTACATTTAATGGAATGAATCCAGCTCCATTACAGGTCGATGTGAATGAATCCAGTAATCAAAAGCATCCAAATCATAGATTCCAGAAACAAAAAATTTGTATGGCTTCTCAGTACAAAATCTCATCGGCATTGACCGTGTTGAACAGTTGAACTCAAAAACAAATTTCGCAAATCTCTACTGATTCGGATTTCCCATTTAAGAATGCAATATCTCTACTATCGTTAAAAAAAACTCAGATTTTCCACCAAAATAAAAATCTATTGGAGATTCGACATTGACGTGAAGTTGCAGACAAGGGAATGGGCCGAATCAAAGAAAAATCTACCTGAAAATGAACGTATTGAGCTTCATCAGCTACGAAGAATGCCTGCATTTAAAGCTCCAATACACTGAAATTATTGATTTGCTTTAGCCGCCATGAAAGAGCAAAGCTGGACAGATTCGGAGTTTCAAAATGGGAAGAAAGGGATGGCTAAGAAACGAAGCACCGGAAGCTTTTTTTGGAATTTTGTTTGTCTACTACACAGGGGCGTTTTAACCCTTCTTTTTAGTAATTGACCTACCCTAAGGGTACAATTGACATGAAACAGTCAAAATGGCTTAAATGGGTAATAGTTTCAAACTATACCCGATCTCACCCACGAGCCACTATTTGGTATTTATTTGGCTAAAAGCCCTTCATTTTTTGAATTTTTTTATATAGGTAATTTGGGCATTCGACATTTTCACATTTCAACTCAATTTGTGAAAACCACTTGTTGAATGCTCACTTGGCACGTGAACTCTAGCCGTAGAAAAAATTTGATGATGTTGTCCATCATCAAAGTTGATGATAGACCCACCATGGGAGCCATGTGACAGATTATGAAGGCCGTGTTTGGTAGCGTGTTTTGGGCACGAGTCTTGGCAAAGGCGCGTGTCTCGGGCACTACGCAGGTTTTGGGTCCCTCAAAAGTGCGCGCATTTGGAAAAGCTATAGACCTCGAAAACAAACGACAGTGAACCTTTCGAGGTTCAACTCGCCCGGACCTTGGAGACGCGCGTCTCTAAAGGTTCAAGAATAAAAAGAAAAAAAAATCATTGGGAAGAGCTCTAGGGCTGCAGGTGATACTCTATCTCCTTCCTCTCCAACATAGTCCGATGTCAACCGGCGTCGTCCTTCATTTTTCGGTGTCCTCCGGCCACCACTGACATGTATTCCCCTCTCCTAACGTCTCTCTTCTTCTCTCTCCATTCTCATCTAGATTTTGGGTTTGCGGTGTGTGTTTTCATAATTTTTTTATGGTTTCTATGAGTTATGCCGTGTGGATTTTTTATGATTTTTATAGATTTTTTATGGTTTTTTATGCCATGTGATGTTAAAAGTATCTACAGTAACTGAAAGAGAATATCCATGTATAAGACACTGGCACATCTAAAGGTTCAACCCCCCCGGACCTATGAGACACGCGTATCTAAAGGTTCAAGTATATAAAATAAAAAAAACATTGGGAAGAGCTCTAGGGTTGCAGTTGTTACTCTATTTCCTTCATCTCCACCATAGTCCGATGTCAATCGGCGTCATCCTTCATTTTTCAGTGTCCTCCGACCACTGAAAAATCTTGGTTGTTAGTCTTAGGAATACTTAGTTCTTCGAAAATATATATCGCTGTGTTATGAATTCGCTGAATACTGAAGTGTAAAAGATCAAGTGGACTTCGACAAACACATCAAAGAAGAATTAAAGTTGAAGAAAATCAACCCAAGTGTTCAAGATCAACTAAAGCAAAGTCAAGTTCAAGCTCAACTGAAGACAAAGTCAAGATCAAGCTCAACTGAAGACAAAGTCAAGCTCAAGCATAAAGATATAAATAATCAAAGTACGTTCTCACTCAACGAACGTTCAACTATCAAGAATCTCGTGTTGCGATTATTTGCGTACATTTAAGGGTACACCGCGCGTTGCCAGCGGATCAATTTAACCCTATATGTTTCCTAGTTCTTTTGGTATCGTTTGGAAGCTATCCTAAAGTCATAGAATAGTTATTATAATAGTTTGGGTATTTTTCGGAGAAGGTCTACGAGGACCAGCCGACCGACCTCTTTGAGCGGCCAACCGGAGTCTACTAACTCTGATCGGTCGACCGGTCAAAAGATGTGGTCTACCAGACCCCTCAGTACCATATATTATGGTTCTGGTCTGAGCGGCCGATCAGACAGATTGTGTGGCCGACCGGAGTCCGACTGACCAATCAAAATGTGCGGCCGATCGGACCTTCAGCACGGATAATTTTCGGTTCTTGCTTGAGCGGGCGACCGACCAAAATGTGCGGTTGACCGAAGTTTGGTCGACCGGCCAAAAAGTGCGGTCGACCTCGCTCATTCTGGATCTATTTTTGACTTATTCTTTTGTGTGATTCTATGCGCACTTGAGTCATTCCAACCGCTATTTTAGGTCCGTTTCTCCTGAGAGGGTAGAGCATTATATAATAGATATTCCCTTACCCTCCATTAGAGAGAACCAATCAAGCTATCTCTTGACTCACATTCTTTAACATCTCTTTAGTCTAGAGATTTGGAATTTGAAAGAGCTTCACCTGTGTAAATTTGTACATTCTTTGTGAAGGCTCTAGATTGTTTGAGAGAGCTTCACATGAGCAAATCTGGTTCATCTATTGTGAAGGCTGCTCTAATTGTTTGAAGAGACTACGAAGGGTATTGTTTCATGCAATCATCTTCTTCCAAGAAGAGGATCATAATTGGCAGAGTATCTCTGTGGCGAATTCTTATCCGAGGATTTACCATTCTATTGAATGCATCAAAAGGTAAGTATCTCCTAGAATAAACCTTTTATAGTAAATTTAATATTATCAAAACTGAATTATTTGTGATTGGTGGATGAGTGAGTACTCATCAAATTGAGTTGAGAAATGTGGAATCCTTGAGAAATCTGTTTCTCTAAAATACTACGAGCCTAGTGTGACTCTTTAGGTGAATCGAGAAATGATTCTTGTATAGATCGAGTTGAGGATTGTAGATCCATGAGAAGAAGCTTCTCTAAATAGACTACTAGCCTAGGCTGAATCTTTAGGTGAGCAAGAAACGATTCTCGTTAGATTGAGACTAAGTGAATCTTAGTTGGTTGATTATTTATTTTGATTGGAAATGTTGTAATGCATGATTGAAATAATATAATACTACTCGTGGTGAGTATTGGAGAGTGAACGTAGGTGCGGAGTCGCCGAACTACTATAAATCTCAGTCTCGTGGGATTGCGAAAGTTTGCATATTTTATCTCAGATTTTTCCATATTTATGTTCCGTGGATGATTCGTATTTTGATCATTTCATCCTTTTTCACCTTGTATAATCATAAATTTTTAATCCATATAGAATCTGTAGAGAAATTAAAAATTATCATATTTACCCCCTCTAGGACATAACGTTGTAATTAAAAGGGAATTTCAATTGGTATCAGAATAAGGTCACTTCGTGAAGGGCTTAACAACCCAAGTGTGATCCTTAGTCCCATTGGAATAACCATAAGTCAAGAGGGATTATCTGTGTATAGACCTCCTTTATTCAATGGTACTAATTATGTCTACTGGAAGCCTAGAATGAGGATTTTCTTAAAATCTCTTGATGAACGGATTTGAGAATCAGTGAAATTGGGATGGACATCCCCTATATCCCCCCCTGTTGCAACTACTATTAGTGAGATAATTACCATTACTATCAAGGCTAAAATAGAATGGAATCTTGGAGATAAGAAAGCATACACGTACAATAATCGTGCATTAAATGTCATATACTATGCTTTATCTCCAGAAGAGTTTAAGAGAATTATTGCTTGTGAGACTTCAAAATAAGCATGGGACATTTTGGAAATGACCCATGAAGGATCAAACTCTGTTAAAGTATCTAAACTTCAAATGCTCACAACACAGTTTGAAATCATAAGGATGAATGAGGATGATAGTTTCACAGACTACTACACTAAATTGAGTGAAATAATTAATTCCATGTGGGGTCTTGGAGAAGCTATCATGAACCAAAAATTGTTAGAAAAATTCTAAGGTCTTTATCTGACAGGTTTCACCCTAAAGTCACGGCTATTGAAGAAAGTAAAAATGTTGATCTAATCAAATTAGAAGAACTAATAGGACCAATTTAAACATTTGAACTAAAATTTCATACACCTAAAAAAAAGGATTAGCTCTAAAAACATCTTAAGAAGCAACTAAGAGAAGAAAATGTCTCTGATGAGTCTAATAACATTGCTGAAGAAGTTGCCCTCTTTGATAAAAAATTCAGAAATAAACATAACAAAAATTTCATACGAAGGAATAGGAAACCTTTTGAAAAACTTGATAAATACAAAAAGTGAGAAAACAACAAAGATGATATACAATGTTATAATTGCAGGGGGTTTGGCCATATCTCTACTGACTGTCCTAACAATGTTCAGAAATGAAAAACTAAGGCTATGAAGGCTGTTACTGGGGACATGGATAGTGATGAATCTGATACGAAAATGAATACATCTAGTGATAACGGAGAATCATTTAATATTAGAGCTTTAATGACTATTGTTAATCTTACTGAAAATTGTCACTCTAAAAATGCTGATATTGATAATGAAACAGACTTAGGAGATGATGAAGGTGAAGAAAACATTCAGAATAATTTCAACAATTTGTATCAAGAAAGACTAAATTTGGCGAAATCCTGTGATATCTTGAAAAAGGAAAAGACCGACATATGTTGTGAAAATGCCTCACTAAAAATTGAATTAGAAAATCTATATCAAACAGTGAAGGATAAAGATAATGAAGTGATACTTATTCTAAGCAGAGAACAAGAACTTGAAGATGAAATTAAAAAATTATGTCTCGAAATGAATGATTTAAAAGTCAAGAATAGAACCTTAATCAGAAATATTACACAAGAAAATTCTAGACTTAAAAATCTATTAATTATGAGAAAAGCAAACAAAGATAAGAGAGGACTTGGATATAATAAAAAAATTTCTAAAAACTCAAACTCTAGAACTGTGTTTGTAAAAGCTACTATGGATTCAACCCAAAATAAACAAATTAAAAATTTAAATATCATTTGTCATTATTGTAGACATTCTGGACATAAGAAATATAATTGTCTTGTACTTAAAAAGAAGTTAGAATTTCTAAAGAAAAATGAAGAAAATGAAAGAATGAAAAACCTACAGATTTTGGAAGAAACTAGAAAACAAAACAATGAAAAAGAATTGTTTATGAATATAGCTGCTTTAAATGCTAGAGCTAGAGCTATAAAAGAAAACATTAATAACTCTCTATCTAACAAGAAAAATAATGATAAATCTCTTGTAAAAAGATGAGATAAAAAATTTGTTAAAAAATATTTGTTTATTCATACTGCTTCAATTTCAAATGAAACTTCTAAACGGTATTTGAATACTGGATGCTCTAGACACATGACTGAAGAAAGATCTCATTTCTGTTCTTTTGATGAATGTCATGATGGTGATGTGATATTTAGTGATGGTAGTAGTGTTAAGATAATTAGTAGAGGAACTATCAAAGGTCAAAGAATATCTAAGATTGAGAATGTATTGTATGTAGATGGTCTAAAATATAACATTCTTAGTATTAGTCAGATTTGTGACAACATATGCAAGTTTTCAAAAGATCTTATAGAGAATTTGTGGGCTGAAGCAGTGAATACTGCATGTTACACGATCAGTCGTGTTTATCTACGGACATGAACCTTGCTGCCATCCTATGAAATTTGGAACGGAGTCAGACCAAATGTAAAATATTTCAGAGTCTTTGGCAGTAAATGTTACATGCTCAGAAATAGAGAAAACCTTAGAAAGTTTGACTCTAAAAGTGTTGAAGACATTGATTTTGATCAGACTTTTGCCCTAGTGGTTAGACTAGAATTTATTAGGATTCTCTTAGTATTAGCTTATGTTTTAAAATTTAAACTCTATTAGATAGATATTAGGAGAATTATTAAGAATGTCAATAGAACCATTGAATACGCTCTCTGGTATCCTCTTGAGACTAGTAGTGAAATTGCTAGTTATTCGAATATCGATGGGGCAGGAAATGCTAATGATTGTAAAAGCACCAGTGGTGAGTGTTTTTATATTAAAAATTGTTTAGTAGTTTGGCACAGCAAAAAATAGAATGTTATATCTTTGTTTACTGCTGAAGTAGAATATATTGCCGCTGGCAATTGCTGTGCCCAGTTAATTTGGCTGAAGCAAATGTTGTTGGATTATGAAATTAATCAGGGATTTATAAATTTATTCTGTGATAATACGAGTGTGATTTGTATTTCTAAAAATCATGTACAATACTCTAGAACCAAGCACATAGATATTAGACATGACTTTATTCGAGAATTGGTTGTAATTTCATTAGAATACATGAAACAGAAATTTAAGTTGCTAATATTTTGACTAAATCTTTAGATTCACTCAGATATGAATATCTGATCAGGAAATCTATCGGAGTTTGTCCCATTGATTAATTTTTGTCGATACTGACTAAAATATTTGAGTTAATATTGAATATTCTATCTTCAGTATTTCAGTTAGTATAATAGTCTAATCATTCAAATAATGATTAGTTAGTTTTGTTTATAAAAATTTGGTGATATTATTGAATATATGATTATTTGGCAAATTTGTGATATTTTGGGATGATTGGATTTTTGAAATTGGCATTTACGAAGTCGGGTCGACCGAAGAAATTGTCTGGCCGGCCGAATAAATTGACGAGGCAATTGGGTTTTTGAAAAATTATGTTTGCGTGGTTGGGCCGACGGAACAAAAGGTCCGGTCGAACGTGCCTCGCACCCGAACTTAATATTACTTTCGTGGGCGGGTCGACCCATGTCCGGTCCGCCGCCCTCGGTTATAAACTATTCCAATTTGGGTCATTTGCAAACCTTTGGAACCCTAGAAATTTCCTTGTTACTCTCTCATTTTTATTTGAGAAACCTTCTAGCCCTCAAATCTAATATCTTTCTAGAGATTTCTACTCTCACCATTACCCAAATTTTTGGTGAAATTTCATTATTTTGTTGTAATAGCTAATAGTGAATTTCAAATCGATTTTGGGTCATTAGAAACTTTGTTTTGAACCCTAGATATTTCTCTTGAAGCCTCATCATTTCTCTTTGAGAAAACTCTTATTCATAAAATCTAATATATTTTTTAGAGATTTCTATTCTCATCATTACCCATTTTTTGGTGAAATTTTTTTGTTTTTCTCTTAAATGGCTCCACAAGGAAAAAGAACAAGAGGTGAATCATCTTCTAGTGATCCCTATCCTCTTACTTTTTTCATCAATCCCATGGCTAGGGCTAACTTCTTAAAGAACTATATTAAAAGAGTCGTTGCGATTGAACGTGGGGTAATCGAAAAGGAAGTGACCATGACTGGAATCCCCAATCTTCTGAATTTGGTAGGTTGGTCTAAACTTCTTTCTATTTCTGGTGTTGCATATCCTGAGTTAGTCATAATGTTTTATTGCAACCTGAACAATCATGATCCAGAAAGTCTATTTCTTTATTCTGAGGTTCGAGGCGTTAGGTTCAAAATCACTTTATCTTTGATTTCAAAGATTACTAGTCTTCTTCATGTACCTAATGGAGGAATTTTCTCCCCTTCCCTACCATTAAAATACAAAAAGGCTATCTCTAAAGCCATCTGTGGGAAGGTTGTTCATTGGAACTCAGATTTAGCTACTCGAGAATTACTTCACATGTACCATTTGTTAAGGTTGATCTTCTCCTACAATTTTATCCCAAAGGTTGGACATCGTAGTAAGATCGGATCCTATATTCAGTACTTTTTGTATTGTGTCTCTCAAGGCACACGTATCTATGGTCCTTCAGTTATTTTTCATCTGATGGTCAAAAATTTGACGATTGAGAATCGCAAGTGGTCTTTGCCTTTTGGCATTCTAGTTTCAAAAATTATGAGTCATTACAAAGTCCATATTCTTGACTCCGGTGAAACACTACATCCCATCTCACTTATCAATAAAGCTACATTTAGTCAAATGTTAATAGGTGACTATTCTATTTTTGCTTCTACTTCGAGTTTCGTATCTCGTTGTCCCTCTGTATCTACATCCATCGCATGTATTTCATCTAAGTTGGATAATCTTTGTGCGTCGATTGACAAATTTTCTCGATGACAGTAGCGTATGACTTCCTTTCTTAGTCTCAGCACCCTGACTATCGGAGTCTTCACCTGAGGAGACCACTGTGTCTTTTGCGGCTGGAGATGACGAAGAAGAAGAAGATGAAAATGAAGACGAGGATGAAGATGAAGAAGAAGGAGACGATGCAAATGAGGATGCTGATGATGATGATGCCGACAAGGATGACGACTATGATTAGAGCATGTTTTGTTCTCTATCTTTGTAGATTAGTAGTACATTTGTCTTTGGGATGTATTATTTGATACTATTAGTCTATATTATTTGCTATTGAGATACTTTATTATTTTGGTGTGTGATGATAGCCAGTGTAGTGTATTTTGGTCGTTCTGTTGGCCATATATATTTGGATTATATCTTGTTTTGATATATTGTATTATAGGAATTTTTTTATGATTTATTACCATATCATAATATTGTTTATCATCATAGGTTGAAATTTTTCATTTGTCAATGTATGATAAAAATTGAGAGAAATCAATTATATTGGGATTATATTGATAGATCTTGAGATCCTAATACACTTGTTGTGCTATCCATTTTATTGATTTACTTGTCATAAAATATCTGTGATTCTTATTATCTTTTGGTTTTATTTGACTAATGTACTGAGAAGACGTTTTTGGTATTATTGAACTAATATACTAATGAGAAGCTTTATCAAAGATTTTTTTGTGTCAAATTGATTATTTTGTAGCAATAGGTTGTTACATGAATTTTGATACTAATCGCGAGCTACTGTGCTGCTCCCTTGTCCCTTGATCCTTCAAAGATCGTTTATTTGGGTAGTATTGTACTTAGGGGGAACATTATTAATTTGTTTTTGGTGGGCAAAAGTTGTAATATAATTAGGTAGTTATTTATTTTTGTCCTGGCATTGACAAATGGGGAGATTGAAAAGTCTCGGTTGTCAATCCCAGAAATACTTAGTTCTTCGGAAATATATATCGCTGTGTTATGAATCCGTTGAAGATTGAAGTGTAAAAGATCAAGTGGACTTCGACAAACAAATCAAAGAAGAATTAAAGCTAAAGAAAATTAATCCAAGTGTTCAAGATCAACTGAGCTCAACTGAAGACAAAGTCAAGCTCAATCATAAAGATATAAATGATCAAAGTACGTTCTCATTTAATGAACTTTCAACTATCAAGAATCTTGTGTTACGTTATTTGCTTACATCTAAGGGTACACCGCGCGTTGCCAGCGGATCAATTTAACCCTAGATGTCTCCTAGTTCTTTTAATATCATTTGAAAGATATCCTAAAGCCATAGGATAGTTATTATAATTGTTTGGATATTTTTCGGAGAAGGTCTGCGAGGACCGGCCGACCGACCACTTTGAGCGGCCGTCGGAGTCTACTGACTCTAACCGGTCGACCGGACCCCTCGGTACTATATATTATGGTTCTGGTCTGAGCGACCGATCAGACAGATTGTGCGGCCGACCGGTCAAAATGTGCGACCGACCGGACCTTCAACACGGATAATTTTCGATTCTAACCTGAGCAGGCGACCGACCAAAATATGCGATCGACCGATGTCCGATCGATCGGCCAAAAAGTGCAGTCGACCCCCATTTCAGATCTTTTTTTGACTCATTCTTTTGTGCGATTCTATGAGCACTTGAGTCATTACAATAGCTATTTTAGGTATGTTTCTCTTGAGAGGGTAGAGCATTATATAATAGATCCCTTACCCTCCATTAGAGAGAACCAATCAAGTTATCTCTTGACTCACATTCTTTGATTAACATCTCTTTAGTTTAGAGATTTAGAATTTGAGAAAGCTTCACCTATGCAAATCTGTACATCCTTTGTGAAGGCTCTAGATTGTTTGAGAGAGCTTCACATGAGCAAATCTGGTTCATCTAATATGAAGGCTGCTCTAATTGTTTGAAGAGACTATGAAGGCTATTGTTTCCTGCAATCATCTTCTTCAAAGAAGAGGATCATCATTGGTAGTGTCTCTGTGGCGAATTCTTATCCGGGGATTTACCATTCTATCGAATGCATCAAAAGGTAAGTATCTCCTAAAACAAACCTTTTAGAGTTAATTCAATATTATCAAACCTGGATTGTTTGTGATTGGTGGATGAGTGAATACTCATCAAATTGAGTTAAGAAAGGTGGAGTCCTTGAGAAATCCATTTCTCTAAAATACTACGGGCCTAGTGCGACTCTTTAGGTGAATCGAGAAGTGATTCTCATATAGATCGAGTTGAGGATTGTAGATCCATAAGAAGATGGCTTCTCTAAATAGATTATTGGCCTAGGCTGACTCTCTAGGTGAGCAAGAAACGATTCTCGTTAGATTGAGACTAAGTGAATCTTAGTTGGTCGATTATTTATTTCGATTGAAAATGTTGTAATGCATGATTGAAATAATATAATACTACTCGTGGTGAGTATTGGAGAGTGGACATAGGTGCGGAGTCGCCGAACCACTATAAATCTAAGTCTCGTGTGATTGTGAAAGTTTGCATATTTTGTTTCAGATTTTTTCATATCTATATTCTGAGGTTGATTTGTATTTTGATTATTTGATCATTTTCTGCCTTGTGTGATCATAAATTTTTAATCCATATAGAATCTGCAGAGAAATTAAAAATTATCCTATTCACCCCCTCTAGGACATAACGTGGTAATTAAAAGGAAATTTCGACCACCACTGACATGTATTCCCCTCTCCTAACGTCTCTCTTCTTCTCTCTCCATTCTCATCTAGATTTTGGGTTTGTGTTGTGGGTTTTCTAGATTTTTTTATGGTTTCCATGAGTTATGCCGTGTGGATTTTTTATGGTTTTTTCAGATTTTTTATGGTCTTTTATGTCATGTGATGTTAAAATTATCTACAGTGACTAAAGTCGAATATCCACGTATAAGACAATGGCACGTGAGAATAAAAAAAGTGGGAATTGATTTTCAAGTTAAAATAATGGCAAAACCAAAGGGGTCCACCCCTTTTGCCATCTTCACATATGGTAAAACAATGATTTTTTTACTACGGTTTGCTCTCTTCAAAATGAACATGGATGATTGGGCCACCCAGTGATAGGGCTGTCAATCTGGCCGGCCCAGCCCGGCCCCTTGAAAGCCCTAAAGACGAAGGCCTTTTTATAAATTTAATCCCCCGGGCTGGGCCTAAATATTTATAGCCATTGTAAATAAGGGCCGGGCTAGGGTTACACTTATAAAGCCTAGCCCGGCCCGACCCTTTTGATAAATTGAGACTTACCCCTTTTACCAACTTACCTTGAGTTACACGTTAGCTACTTAACTTTTCTAATCTCAAACCCTAATCGGTAAATCTCTCTTTTCCCTTTCCCCTTTACCTCTTTCCTCTTTCCATCATTCTTTCCTCTTTCTCTCTTGCTCCCTTTCCTCTATCTCAATGATGCTAT
Organism: Euptelea pleiosperma; assembly: GCA_035048495.1. Taxonomy (NCBI): domain Eukaryota; kingdom Viridiplantae; phylum Streptophyta; class Magnoliopsida; order Ranunculales; family Eupteleaceae; genus Euptelea; species Euptelea pleiosperma. The sequence continues at coordinate 20,650,359 of CM068544.1, read as the reverse complement.
TTCAGGAAGGGTTTCTAGCTTCCATCATTTCTTGTGTCAATGAAGACAGTCGTCGGCGCGGCTGCTGCAGGTGTTGCAGGCTACAACGGCTCTCTCAACGTTTCTTATCTCAAGCGAATCGAGTTATCAATTTCCCCTATAAAACCTTGTCTTCTCTCAATGGCCAACCACATCTCTCTCACGACTCTCGTTTCTCTCTTACATCTCTCTCAAATCCTTCCCAAGTCCTAACGCTCTCTCATCTCTCTCTCTCAAGTCTAAACGGCTCTCTCGCGGCTCTCGTTTCTCTCTTCCATCTCTCAACAACTGCTACTTTGATTGTGCCTATCATGTAAGCAACCCTCTCCATCCACAGGTACGAAATTTTTTTTTGTATTTTTATTAGTGTTATGCTTGAGTAGTTTGATTCTTTGTTGATTTTTATGTTTTTTTTTTCCAGTTTATGCCTCTTTAACTTTGTTAGTGTGATGATTTTTTAATAATTTTTTTAACCCATGTAGGCTTAAAGATGATTTTTTATCTGAACCATTTGTATTTGGTTTTTGGGGAGAGTTTTACATGAAAAGGCCATTTCATTGGGTTTTCTGCGATTGTCCTTCACATAAATCTTTGCAAATTCAAATAATTATGTCGTTAGTAATAGTTGTAAAATCAATTGAGCAAAGAGGCAGGAATATATTGATCGAACTCCTACACACATACTTAGATCGAACTCCTAAGCTTTAGATTTATAAGTACATCAAATGAGCAAAACTATACTTAGAAACCAAACAGTTGAGTGATGCCTAATGTTAAAAAAGACCAAAGATTCAGAACCAAAAAAGGCAAAATTTTAGAAACCCAAAAGCAGAAGACTCTTGGTCAGGACAGGAAACTTTGTATGAAATATGTAATTTGATGTGACATGGCAGTCATTTGCATAAGCAACTTGCAGTAACACCCCCAAAACTAAGATCGAATTAACCAAAATCTAAAATTCTTGTGTTAAACCATTAGATTTTAGCTGATAAACTGCATAATATGTCATTTTCCTATTCTTAGTATATTTACTCTCTTTTTTAAGTCGTGATCCCATCGGGTATCTCATTCTTAAGATTCCATTAGATGGGCAGCATGTGAGTTTTTATTGGCTACTAGATGCATCGCACTGCCCACAAGCCAACACACTTTTACCAAATTAAAAATGGCATGCAAACATTTCTGGTTCAAAACCCTTAAAAAGAAAAATACTGGACTTTGATTTCTATTATTAGAGTTAATAGCCCATAAAGATTTTTTTTACTTCTGTATGTGCACCCTTTTTTGAATTAAGAGCAACTCAAGCTAATTTTTTTAACCCTATAAAATATTTTTTAATACTTCTATGGTTGAACCTAATTTTTTTGTACCTGCAAGATATTTTTTAACTCTGTTAAGCATTCCATAAGCTTTACTAAAAGGAGAAGCATTTAGATTTGGACTATATATTATGTTTTTATGTAGGTTGTTTCCCATAACTAGTCAGGTTTCATAATTTGTTTTATTGTAGTTGCTCAGTTTCTTCATAACAATGATGCTACATTCCTGTTGCACTCTAACTTTGTTAAATGATGGGTTGTCCAGAGGCTGAAAACTGAAAATTTGTATTCAAAATACTTTATTTTTACTTTGTGAGAATTTTAGGAAATGAGACAGAAGTAAGAAGGCTTTGAAAATCAGAACACATGCAAGAAGATCCATCACAAAATTTCTTCATAACCATTCTAATGTAACACAAATGGTTCTTAAGTAACAAGATACAAAAATATGATTCACATGCTAACTACTTGCTACTATCCTAACAAGATTGGCCTCATCCCCACATTTTGATCTTTGTCTTTTGGTGAAGATTTCATTAAATGTTAAAAGAAGTTGGACATTGATTATAATTTAGGTTAGTGGTCCAAAAATTAAATTAAGACTAATTGTTGAAGTTCTTTTATTACTACATATTAGCTCTCTATTATGATAGAGCAACAGTAATGTGTTGCGGTAATTAAGCCAAAAAGCTCAAAAATATCCCAATCAGATGTATGTGCATAACTTATTCCAATCAGCGTTTTTGTTTTGAAATTCTCAATATTAGTTATTTGACAAGTATTGAATTTGGATTTTCTCTTCTATATTATACAAAAAAGTTACTTCTATTTCCTCATTTTATTCTTCTTCTGTATCTTTGAGATTGCTTTAGATCATTGCTACACTGTACTAAAGAATGATATTCTTGATTTTAGTTATCCTCATGTGTCTTTTAAATGAACTAATAAAAGGTTGCTACAAGCTTTGCCGCAACTCCACAATTGTTCATCACCAGTGTAGTTACCACCATTAATGACAACGCACGACTGGTGCACTCTCCCTAAATCTCATCTTTTTTTTCTTTTAAATTTTAGTATTATACGAATTTGATATTCTGTTTAGATTTTATCTCTTTAGGTTTTGTTTAGATTTATATTTATATTTTATTTAGATTCATACAAATATGTCTATGCCTAGTAGTAGTACTATTCTTGACTCTGAGGTGGTTGAGGCTTGTGGACAGCCATCAACACCAGTAGAATCGATGGCTCATCCCCACCTCACCTCTTCCCATCCACAAGAACCTAATGTGCCCAAAACAAATTCTCATATTTTGGATCATTTACACAAAAGTTTGTAACTAAAACTTTAAATGAAAAACTATAAATAAGTGTATGACTGAATGTAATTATTGTAAATCTTTATTAAATAATGAACCTGGAAGTAGAACTACTTACATTAATAGACATATGAAAGAATATCGTAAGAGAAAACCATACGTTGGCGGCGACAACAAACCTTAACTAAAGTTTTTTGTGGTGGTCTCGTTAATCATAAATTTGACCAACTTAAATGTCGAGAATCACTCGCTAAAATGATAATTAAACATGAATATCCATTTAATATAGTAACACATGAAGGCATTATTGAATTTGTTAACATTTTACAACCTTCGTTTAAGATTGTATCACATAATACTATCAAATCTGATTGTGTTAGGGATTTGCAAGAACGAAAAAGCTAAATTATTAAAATCATTTGAAGTTATTCCATCGAAGATAGTCTCACATCCGACATGTGGACATCCAACCAAACAATTGGTTATATGGCTATTACAGCTCTTTTTATCGATTCAGATTTGAACCTACAAAAATGTATAATTAACTTTGTTAATGTTGATCCACCCCACATAAGGTTAGCTTTAGCCGAGACTATTAAATCAAATTTAATAAAATGAAAAATTGATGACAAGATACATTGTTTAACCTTGGATAATTGTACTACAAATTATCTAATTATAAAGATACTTAAAACTCATATAGTAAAAAAGGAAGCCCTGCATTTAGATGATAAGATATTTCACATGCGTTGTTCTGCACATATTTTAAATCTTATTGTACAAGATGGGTTAAAAGAAATAAAATCGTATTATTCATAATATTAGAGAAACAATAAAATTTATTAAACATTCAACATCACGTATACATAAATTTTGCGAATTTGCTATTAAATTATGATTAAGTATTACTAAAGGATTACCTCTAGATGTTTCAACTAGATGGAACTCCACTTATGTAATGTTGGAGTCTGCATTAGAGTTCAAAGAAGTTTTTCTTGATTAGAAATAGAAGACTCAAATTATAAAACTATCTCTTTAGATGATGATTGGAATAGAGCAGTTAAGGTCTGTGAATTTTTGAAGAGATTTTATGATGGTACACTATATTTTCAGGAACTAAATATACAACTATATATTTTTTTTACCCAAAATAGTTAAAATACATATAAAATTGGTAAATACATTAAATGATGAAGATCAATTTTGTAGGAAATGACTAAAAAATGATGGATAAATTTGATAAATATTGGCAGAATTATAATCAAATTATTGAATTTGCCATAATATTTGATCCTCAATATAAGAAGTTATACTTAGACTTTGCTTTAAAAAAATTATATGGACAAGATGAGGTAGATGTATGTAGTACTAAATGTATTAGAAATCTTAGAATTCTTTTTGAAGAGTATAGTACAAAATTTAATACACTCAACGCGACAATGACGAATGTGGATAATATCGATGTGACAAGTTCAATGACTAATGATGAAGAATATGAGTTTTTGATGTATGAAGCAGATATGACCCAGAATACCTCTGTAGAAGTAAAATCAGAATTAGATCAATAGTTGGAAGAAGAAAAAGAAAAGAGGTCTCCAACGTTTGATATATTGTTTTAGTGGAAGGTCCATTCAAGAAAATATTTAATTTTATCGATGATGGCTCGTGAATAGGTTCGATTCAAATTAATTACCAATTAAAAATTATGCAACCTATTCAATTCAATTCGGTCGGTGATATGGGATCTATTGCATGCAATTTCTAAGCGAAAGTAAATAGATTGGTCTAACCAGATTTAATCTAAATATATCAGAGATATATTTATCACAAATCTATTCAGCCAATAATACAATATAATCAATCAAGCAATAGATACAATTTTTACTAGGAAAAACCTCGGGACCACGTCCAGTCGAAATCATAATACTAATAGAAGACAGAGATACATACAATTACCCTATACTACGACTCACAACTGAATTCAACTCCACACGAGCTCCAGCTGTCAACTTACCACGTCGCCTTATATCTTCACGTTCCAAATCGTACGAAATGCCTTCAGGGTTTGATCTCGAATCATAACCAACTCGATCCACACGGTGGGGTAACTGACAAAAAGGTAGTATAATAAACCAGTGTGTTCCTTCATGGAAGAAAGAGTTTCAACCATGACAAGATTAACACTCTCCTACGCTCAAGATCAAAAGAATAAAACTTACTCGATCAAGATCTTGAGCATCCAAGAGCAAAACTTAAGCTTCAATTAACAATGAAGTTCTTGAATCTCTATGTTTTCTCCTCTACTTTAGATGGGCTTGAATGTCTTGGAAGAATTAGGTTTTCAACCTAAAATGTTATATTTATAACAAAGCAAGAGTCCTAGAGAAGTATAACTAATTAGAGGCAATTTGGACAATTTCAGAATTTTAAAAACCCATCCTTCGTCAATCCAATCGATTGGACATAACATGGAACAATTATTTTTCTATCTGGACAATTCCAATCGATTGTACTCATGGTCCAATCGATTGGGTTCTCTATTAAATCAATTGGACTATTCGGGTAACAATTTTAGTTATGTCAGCACAAGTCCAAAGTGATTGGACTTTTCAGCATATCTATTGGACTATCCAAAGGTTGCATAAAAAGCCCCGAATTATTCCGAAAAGTTCCCTTTGATACTATAACTTAGTTTTTCATAATTTTAAGGATTCTCAATCCTATTTCTATAGTATCTAAGTCACTTACCAACCTAATGGTGTGTTGATCAATTGAAGCTTTGAATCTTCTGATGTATCAATCTTCTGATCTTTTGTCAAGTAGTTTTCTACCAGTTTTCAGTGATGAAATCATACTTAACCAATCGACTCTTAACTACTCTCACACTAGGAAGGTTACCAACACATGTTTTGTCATACGGAATTAGCCAACACAAAAATCTAGACCTTACACAATTTGTTACATCCCAAACCTATATTTTATCAGTACACCCCGATCTTAATTCTCAACACTCCAGTCTCTACTGAAGGTGAATGATTCAGTACACCCTGAACCCTAAGTTACTTAAATGGTTTTGAGTCACACTGGTACTCTCTGACTAACTAGGTTAAGCTTATAAATGGAAAACCTAAGTAGAGTAAGGATCAAGATTTAAGCTTTGATCTTAAGGAAGAGAAAAATCTCACAAGGTTAATAGTGAAAGCTAGGGTTTTTTCTCTTCAAATAAAACTATTCTCGATTTAGAAAGCTAACTCTTTTCCCTCTTGTTGTGTAATTTGTTTAGCTCAAGAGTATTCTATTTATAAGAATATGGAACCCCTAGGTCGTGCAAGTAGTGGGATAAAGAATATAAAAATTGAATCTAAAATTTGACAATTGTTGTGAAGTCCAATCAATTGTATACTTGGTCCAATTGATTGTACTGTACGGATGGGTTTTTATTCGTAATGCAATTGATTGTACTCAAGGTCTAATCGATTGGGTACTTTGAAAGTTCTGTCCTAGATGGTCCAATCGATTGGTTATCATAGTCCAATAGATCGGACTGGTCTAATCGATTATAGAGTAAACTCCAATTGATTGTACTCTGAGAAGTTTCTGTCCCGTAGAGTTTAGTCGATTGGTTCTCACAGTCCAATCAATTACTCTACAATTGATTAGACTTCCCTTAGTCAAGACAATTACTTTTTTTAGCACGAATTAGACTAGGGTTTGTCATTTTACTTAGTTCAATCATTAATTAGATTTTAATATCTTATTCTTATGGTCATTAAGTCTCTTACCTTTCTCTGCGAGCGGACAGATCTTTAATGGGCGAATAGCCATTATTCAGATGACTCAAGTCATCAACCGTCTGATTCTTGCGATTTTCGTATTTTAGTCTTCACGTAGTTGGCAAAGAATGCGTACCATGACAACTTCGAAGCTACACTTGTGCTCGTAGGAACAGTTACAAGAATGTTTATGTCACACGGACTCTTTGCCAAAACTAAAATAATAAATTATTCTTTACAAAGATAAGAATTGATAGTGGTTAGGTAAACTCTCACATACATCTACTCTCAAATACTCAACACGAGCAATTTATTATTCTTTGAATTATGGATTACAATATATCTAATTGAACATAATAAAGCAACTAAGTATCCACTTAGTATAAACTCACGAGAATCACTTCTCGCAGTATTTAGAGAATCAACTAGGCCAGTAGAATTAGAGGAATATATTTTCTTCATGGATTTATGATTCACAACTCAATACCAATGAGTAAACACTCATCAACCAAACAAGAGTTCAAATTTTTTATAGAGATAATTCAACTTCGAATTTTTTCACAGAGCTACTTACCTTCAGATGAATTTCAACAAATTGTTGAATCTTCAAAGAAGTTTTAAAACGAATGCAACACTTACAATGATGATCCTCAACTAGGTAGAAGAAGAAGAAGCTATGTGATGAACAGAGTGTAGCCTATCAAACAGTCAGAGCCTTCAAAGAATGATGGAGCTTGAGCTGCTTAGGTGAAGCTCTCATATAAACCCAACCTCTTTAAATTCAGAAGATCTCAATGAAGAAATGGGAGTAAAAGAGTATATTCTTGTATCTTTAGCTAGGGTTTAACTCCATTTATATAAGAGGCTTTCAAAGAAGAGGAATTTACTCAAATATATGCCCATTGGGATGGGCTCAACAAGCCAAAATTATGATACAAATAAGTCAAACCGAGATTTCCACAAGGGGGTTGACCCTCATTTTGGCCGATCAGCTACTCAGAGTCAGACAGCGGCAGTCGAATGCACCAATGTGGTGGTCGACTGGTCACTCAATCTCGACTACAGATCATCCCAAGTCCAAAAATCCAGGGTCCGGTCGGCCACATATTTTGCGCGATCAACCGCCAAATAAAACACCAAAAATAATCAACCAATGATTCTGCTATGTACGTCCATTGAGAGAAAACGTCTAATAGAACTAAGTTCTAAGTGTCCAAACTGATACAACTTTATCTCCCTTTTAAACGCGTCCGTTGAATTGATTTTCATTGTATTGCTCTGGTCGTCTCTGTAAAATTGATGAAGTCCACGTGTTTGTTGACGCTTCGATGCTTCAGAAGGATAGATATACACGCGATTAAGTACTAACAAACTAAGTATTCCTGGAATTGACAACCGTGACTTTTCAACCGTAATCACAAAAATTAAACTAAACCATTATTATGCCCTAACACACCAAAACATAAATAAATTAAAAACGTTAAAGAAATACATATTGGTGGTGGTGTGGACGAGTTGGTGGATAGCGGCATAGGGTGCTGAACCGCAAAGAGAGAGAGAGAGAGAGAGAGAGAGAGTTATGGGTGCGAATATATTAGAACATTCTCACGCTCATTTTTATTATTATTTTGCTTATAACATTACAGACTGTTCAACGCCACCCTGAAAAGCACTCATCGATGGGTTTAAACCGCCGGGGATGACATTCGCAAAAGACTAAAAAATAAAAAGTAAGTTTGCGGTGGCTTTAAACTATCCCAACAACCCAGCAATTTATAGCCGCCGGTAAAAGAAAGTAGTCCGCAAGGGAAAGTCATTTTTTTGGGTCGTGTCCATGGCTGTAGTAGTTTAAATTTTATGGATTGATTTTTAACTGTTTTTATGGTTGTTTTTTTACCGTGGTATTTGAGCATATTATTTGGGGTATAAAGATCCAAAGGTTTGAAATTACTAATCAGGATGATTCTTGGTATGTAGTTCCACCTAAGATCGGCCAAGCATCCATACAGTCAGTGGTCTCTAAGAGTCTGCTGTGTAGCTCATATCATAGACCAATAATCAGCCTGATTAGTGATTTGTAACAGTTGGATCTTTGTACCCCATATAAGTCCAAATATGCTCAAATTCCACTCCAGACGCAAGTCCCACGTGAATCTGCAGGTTGGGATGCTGTTGACAAAAGCCGAGTTGGATGCCCGTGATTGAAGTACCATTCCTAAAATAAAACGTGGAGAATTCTTTAGGACCCATTGACCTTATGGATGTTTATTCCACGTGTGATGGATCTACATCTAGAAAAGGAAAAAAATTTAGATGCAGAGAGCTTTGGATGCAGTCGGTGCAGAGGGCTCTAGTGGCCCTACATAGCTCATTTTTTTGGGGCCCACAAACCGCATGGATGTTTAGCCCACCCCTTGGTTGATGTATGTACCAAAAATCAGCTAGATTGATAATTTCCAGCAGTTGGATTAGGTGCCCAAAAAATATGCAGAAAACATGCCTGAATCCCACGACTATAAATAATCCTGAAAAAGTGCTAAACATCCATGCAGTTAGTGGGCCCAAAAAAGTGAGCAATGTAGGGCCACTAGAGCCCTCTGCATCAACTGCATCCAAAGTCCTCTGCATCTGAAAATTTTCCTCTAGAAAATCAGTTTAGTTAGTTATTTCTACCCGTTGTATTTGAGTACTTGTAATCATGGTTTTAAAAACGGCCGTTAAAACGTATTCGGACCTCCCCCATTACGATGCACCGTTAAAATGCCCAGAGAATAATGGCCATTATTTTCCATTATTTTTCCATTATAACGAAAACAACAGACATTATTTTCTAGAAAATTTTGTGAAAAGACTGTTTTTTCCGTTATTTTCTGTTTTTGTGCCTTGAGTGTTACAATTCGTTATAACGGAAAAAACAGTAATGCCCCCAGTCCGTTATACCTGTTATAACGGCCCCTTTCAAACCTTGCTTTTAATAATCTGATCTCTGGCCGTTGAATTTAAACATTTTTTTTTATATAACAACATAACGGTCAGAAATCATCCATCAAGCTGATTTTTGATATTTAGGTCCACCAAAAAGTATACCACACATCTATAAGGTCATTGGTCCTAAAGAGGGCTCACATGGCAATTTTGGGAAGGAGAGACTTCAAATTCTGAAGTGTGAAGGGGACAGCAAGTATTTTCTTCCGTTGGCAATACTGTAAATAAAAAACAAATTTAAATTTAATAACTTGTGGGCGTCAGAATGAGAACACATAAAGTCTCCCCTTCCCCCAAAATGCCACGTGGAGTACTGTCCTATTTTAGCATATTGATATTGTGATTTGTGGCCGTTGGATTTGAGATTTCTTTTGGTTGTTAAAATATAACCGTTCAAAATGATTAAAAAGCTGAGTTTTGGTATGTAGGTCCGCCAAGATGTGGGACAAACATCCAAAAGGTCAGTGAACCCTTAATAATTCTACACGTGGCATTTTTGGGAACGGTAGACTTAAATTTTGAAATCCGTGACATCGAATATTTTCTCCAATCACTTCTACTTGTTTACGTTGCCTCCCAGGAATAAAACTTTAATGACAGGCCTGTCATCAAGGCCGATGAGAGAGCACAATATGAGCCACGTGGAGCACTCTTAGAGGACTCTGACCGTATGGATGTTTGTCAAATCATTAGGTGGACCTAACCAAAAATAAGCCAGATTAGTTTTGTTGATTTCTAGGCGTTGTATTGGAATTGTTTTCATGGGTTTATTTGAACTGTGGAAATTTGAGCATTATTGAATATTATTTGAAGTACAACGATCAAAGGTTGGAAATCACAAATCAAGCTGATTTTTAGTTTGTAGGTCGATATAGGGATTGGAAAAACATCCATACGGTTAGAGTACTCTAAGATTATACACGTGGCTCCTATTGCACCCTGTCATCGGTCTTGATGACAGGGGCCTGTCATCAAATTCGTACTGCGAATATTTTCTCCAGTCACTTTTATTTCTTTATGTCGCCTCCCAGCATCCCATCCGGTTTAAGCGGATCCATATTTCGTACGGACAGGCAGACGTCTATTTTCCGGCCGAATATCCTCGCTTTTCCCGGCCGCGCCACCGGAATCTGACGTCCCTTATGGCCTCGATGATGCTGGAGAACCCGGTCCTCAACGATGTCTGCGCCACCACCCTCGTCGGAGGCGTTGTTGTCTTGCTGCTTAGATTGTGGGAAGAAACAGCGAAGCGAGGGATCTTCGATCAGGTTCTCTTTCTCCATATCTCTCAATTGCAAGATTTGCTTTTCTTTGAATTTAATTTTTTGTTTGAGCGTCATCTACGAGAGGGAGCTAGATTGGGATTTGAATCTCTAGGGTTTGAGTTTATGAAGGTGACGGTCAGATTACTTTGATAGGTCCCACTGACCACATGGATGTTAAGCCCACCTATTGGTTAGTATATACACTAAAAATCAGCCTGATTGATAATTTCTAGCTGTTGGATTTTGTACCAAAAAAAATGCTTGAATCCAATGGCTAGAATCAATCCTAAAAACTTGATAATATTTATGACTACAGATAACCCATCAGGATGATTTTTGGTATGTATATCCACCAAGGGATGGGATGTAAACATCCATATGCGTAGTGGGCCCAAAAATATGCAATATGTAGGGCCATGAGAGTCCTCTGCATCTAAAAATGCCACAAAAATACAGTGCGGGAACTGTTCGTGTACAATTCGGGTTGTCATTTAAAAATGCGTTAAAAAATTCGGCAAAAATAATTTTAAAAATTAAAACAAAACAGGACAAAAGTAAAATATTGAAATTTTTTTGTCATATATAATGATTTTTCATGTTAAAACTTAAAAGTGTGCTTACCCTTAACAGTGGAGAAAAAGGAAGTTCCATCTCAAGGTTTAAAGTGGAACGTTATAACGGTATAACGGACGGGGCGTTACTGTTTTTTCCGTTGTAACGAAAAAAAATGCGCAGGGGCAAAGACGGAAAATAACGGGAAAATAACGAAAAAAAATGGCGTTGAAATTCAAATTTTCAAAAATGAAAAATAACGGAAAAAATGGTTTTTTTCCACAAAATGTCCCAGAAAATTTTATATCGGCCGTTATTTTTTGGACGTTTAAACGATCCATAACATAACTGGGTAGGTCCGAATCCGTTATTATGGCCGTTTTTTAAACCTTGGTCCATCTTAACCAAGGACAGGTGGCATTTTGCTATAAGTGGTAGGACTTTGGATCACAAAGTTGCAGGATCAAAAAATTTCTCCAAAGTCCATCCATCTTCTTTCTTTTCATTGGCATGGATGGAGACTGGTTTGGTGAATCTACACATCAAAAAAATAAGTTTAATTGATGATTTCTAGCCGTTGGATTTAGCATTTTAATAACATAGTTTGTAGTCATTGAATTTGAGCATTGTTTTTTTTAATATAGTTGTTAGAAATCATTGATGAGGCGGATATTTGGTAAGTAGGTCCACTGTTACAGTAGCACTACAAAGCAAGGTTTAAAAAACGGCCGTTATAACGGATTCGGACCTACCCCTTTACGTTATGGACCGTTAAAACGCCCAGAAAATAATGGCCGTTATAACGAAAATAACGGTCGTTATTTTCCGTTATAACGAAAATAACAACTGTTATTTTCTGGAAAATTTTGTGAAAAAAAAATGGCCGTTATTTTCATTTTTTTCCGTTATTTTCCATTTTTGAAAATTTGAAATTTAAATTTCCCTTTTTTTCTGTTATTTTCTGTTATTTTTTCATTTTTTTTTTCCGTTTTTGTCCCTGAGCGTTTTTTCGTTATAACGGAAAAAACGGTAACACCCCCAGTCTGTTATACCGTTATAACGGTCCCCTTTAAACCTTGCTACAAAGTACAAACAAGTATGTTCAGAAAGAAAGGGAGAAATGGAAAGAAGAATGGGGATTTTTGTTACTCACTTCCGCCATCTGGCCCCTGACCGCATGGATGTTTAGCTTACCCTTGGTAGAAATTCATACCAGAAAATCAGCTTGTTAGATGATTTTTAGCCATTGGATGGGGTTAGAAATCTCAGAATGGGCTGATTTTTTGTTGGGGTGGTGATCTATACGGTGAGGTTATCATCCCCACCAAAAATCAGCCATTGATTCATCTTCTATGTGGGTACCAAAATGGGGGTCCGCCGAGCCCGACCCTAAAAAAATTGGTTGAATCCAACAGCTAAATCACCTTAAAAAGTACTAAAATTTATTTACAAGAGATTACCAATCAAGGTGATTTTTGGTGTGTATATCCATTAGGGGTGGGCTAAACGTCCATGCTGTGAGTAACAAAAATTGCCCCGTATGTACTACAACCGTTGCAAAGTGATGCATTGGAATCACAAGACAACTATGCAAACAGTACTAAAAAAGGGGTCAGGATAGTTGCGCCTGCATTTTTACCATCTACACCCACTTTCAATTTTATTAGTTTTATCTAAACAGCTTTTTTTTTTGGTTCTTCTTCCTCCCAAAACTCAACACCGCACCACCACCCCGCCACCGCCACCACGATTACAGCCTGCTTCTTCTTCTTCTTCTTCTTCCTTCTAACCTTCAATATAGGATAAATCTAAGCTAACAATCAAGGGTTGTAAATGGAGGATTGAAAAGGCTAAACTTACGTACAGACCGTTACGATGAAGGGTTTGATTTCTTTATTGCTTCTTGTCTTCTTTTTTCTTTTCAGAAACTGAACAGGAAGTTTGTGCATATAAGCATTGGACTGGTCTTCATGCTTTTCTGGCCACTGTTCAGGTAATCCCACTTGGCTAAAGAAGTTTTTTCATTCTTTATCGGGCTCAACAGCCTCATGAATTAACTATGCGTGATCATTACAGTTCTGGACGTCAAGCAGCGATTCTAGCAGCCCTTATCCCCGGTGTCAATATAATTCGGATGCTTCTATTGGGACTTGGACTATGGAATGATGCGGCCACGGTCAAGTCAATGAGCAGATATGGAGACTACAGGTTAACGTTGCAACTTGTGAGGATTACTCGAATGGGAGTAAACCTTCGCTCACACTATGCAGTGAGCGAAGCCGATCACATCACACAATACGAGCCACGTGGCACACTCTTAGTGGGCGCTGACCGTGCCAGTCCCTCGGTCGACCTACAAACCAAAAATCAGCCTGATTAGTGATTTACAGCCATTGGGTCTTTGCACCCAAATAATGCTCAAATTCCTACGGTTAAAATCAACCCATGAAAATAACTTCAATCCAACGCTTAGAAATCACTGATCATGTTTATTTTTGCTTTGTGGGTCCACCTAGTGATTGGCCAAACATCCATACGGTCAGCGCCCACTAAGAATGTTCCACGTGGCTTGTATTGTAAGCCGTGAGCGGGTTTACTCCTCGAATGGTCGTGATGTAAAGAGGTATACCTCACGCTTTTTAGCGTGAGGAAGCATGATCATCCGGGCCCACTGTCCGCATGGACGTTTAGGTTTAAACTTTAAAAGAGGCCGTTTTAACGGTCTGGGGCATTACTGTTAAAACAGATTGTAACAGACAGGAGCAAAAATGGAATTTAACGGATTCTAATGGATTTTAACGGGGGAAAACTGAAAAAATGGCTGTAAAATTCAAATTTTGAAATTGAAGTTTTCAAAAATGAAAAACAGAATTTAACAAAAGAATAACGGATTTTAACAAAAATAACGGCCTTTTTTTTCCACAATTTTTTCGAGATTTTAACGGCTGTTAAAACGATTTAATTTAAAAAACATAGAGTGTATTGTCTCGTGCCAACAATTTAATTTAAATACTAAAACTAGTTTAGTATCTTATTTACATTGTCTATGTACTTTAAGAACACTTATAAATCCTAAAAACAAATTTACAACTTAATTAAGCATTAAAAATGGTTTAAACCGACATATAGTGTTTTTTTCTATTGTCTCGTTCCGTTTCGATCGACACGTCTCGTTTTACCAACTTACCGAGACAATGAAACAGAAGGAAATTTTAAACTTTGCTCTAGAAAGAACTACGGCGTTTAGGACAACTCTTTCCATTTTAAAATTTTTTCATCTTTTGTCATTTAACTTCTCATTTTGTGGTTTCAATTGTCTTCCCCCACACTTAGAGAACTGCTGAAGGGACCATTATACTACGCTTGCACACTAACTCTGGCTTCTGTTATTTACTGGCGAACCTCCCCTATAGCAATCGCGGCAATTTGCAACCTCTGCGCTGGAGATGGTACTACTTTTATTTTTGTTCCATTAGTGAGTTTCATTCAGTTGACTCGTCTCAATTTGCACTCAAATCGCTCTATAAACTTGGTTTCTGGCACAACCTGTGCTTAATATCGGTTTGCTTATCTGGTTTCAGGTGTAGCTGACATAGTAGGAAGGCGATTTGGCAGGCAAAAGCTTCCTTACAATAGAAATAAGTCGTATGCGGGTAGCATTTCAAATGCTACTGCTGGTTTCATAGCTTCTGTCGGGTAACTTTCTTTTGGGTGATTTTATTCTTGAATTTGGTTTCTTTTCATACTCAAATGTCAACTTGATCAGAGAGAGTTTGGATTTTTTTTGTCATGAATGTTGTTCAGGTATATGCACTACTTCTCCTTGTTTGGGCTTGTTCAAGAAAGTTGGGGAATAGTTTTCAGCTTCCTCATTGTGTCTCTAGCCACAGCAATAGTGGAATCACTCCCTATTAGTCCTCAACTTGATGACAACCTCACAGTTCCTTTGACTTCTCTACTGGTGGGCAGCCTTGTCTTTTGATGCCTGGTTGAGTTAAATGGATTTCTCGCCAATCCAAGGACCGTGATGTGGCCATTGAATTCTAGATGCATTTGTTAGATAATATTTCTAAACAGATTGTTTGAGTTCAACCAGTGAACTATGTTAGAAAATTATTATTATGTATTTTTCTATTAAATTATTCGCATACATGGTTTTATTAAATTAATTGGATTGTAGATTGTTCGAACAATAAGGATATATCGGGACCCACATGTGTAATCCATGTTAATCCTAATATCGAGATGGATTAGTGCTGCACCCTATCATAACCTTTAAATTGGTTTCCATCTAGGAAATGGATTCTCCCTGATGGGTGGAGAAACAGTTTCCACTCTCTTATAAAACGACTTTTAAAGTTAAAGGCATTTTTTTGGTAACGTTAAAGGTTTTTTTATCACACAATATCATGATAAATTTAATTGAAAACCTTTTTTATGTTTTTAAATTTTGGTTTTTTCTATCGAAGTATGAAATCTAATTGGTTTTATGTTTCATTGAAATCTATTGAAAAGGGTTTTTTTTTTTTTTAAAAAAACATAGAAAATAGGGTCTTAAAATGGAATAGAACGCTTCCAACATTCACGTTGAAGCATTATAATATGGTTTTCACAAAATCAAAAGGAATTTAAAGAAATTTCCAAAATTGTGGAGAAAGAATGGGTTTTTATGAGGTTTTAAAACCTTTTTCTCATCTTATGGTCGTCGACGGCATTATTGTGGGATTGCCGGAGTGATTATGGCCATTGGAGACGCTGTTCGGCGTGGATGGTGTTGACTTCCGGTCAAGCCATGGGTGGTTGCGAGTGTTGTGGTGGCAGCTAGGGTTGTCGTTGTAAACACGTTTTCACTTTAAGGAAGATAAGAAGATGATGTTAGATAATATTGGGCCCAAGTTAAAACCTTGGCCTGCTTAAAACATGGCCAGCCCAAATTGTAGGCCTGTGAGCCTCAAGGATATTATAACATGGCCAGTCCATAGCTTATGGACCCAAAGCCCATGATCTTTTATAATATGTTGGCCTATACCCCAACCCAACCCAGGCCAAGGCCCACCCTAATAGGATCCAAACCCGCAACTCAACCCACAACCCGATCTATACATGACAGACAACTCGATTCGAAATTGTATCCCACCCAAACCCAGAAAAGTACCCATTCTGGACTAAAACCGAACCGGAACTGAACCTGGATTGTTTTTCTTTTATTTTTTGGGGGCACAATATTGGCCTAAAACACATCAAATTTGTTTTAGCCATAAAATGTTCATTTTGAGTCCAAATTAGACAAGTAAATAGTACATTTCAAGTATTTTTTTTTGAGATCTATACAATGAAATAATTGTTGGAACAGTTTGATTACACCGCATGATGAAAATTTATAGATTTTAGCATGTACCCTTTTATTTAGAAAATATATCTAAGATGTCTTCTAAATCATATGAATTCTTATATACATCATTTTAATGACTGAATTTAGGTGTATGTAAATACACACATATAATTTCATAGTTGAACATTAACTCAAAAGAGTGTAATTTGATGATTTTTCAATAAAATTTAGAGAATAACATTCGTATATGTATATACACCTAAGGGTATTTACATAGAAGACCAATTTAGATATATTAGATATAAATCTTGCCTATAGGGGTTTAGGAAGACCGATTAAGTGATCATTTAGAGAAAGGTAATAGAAATAGCATAGTAGTTTACCCAAAGGCGATTGTTTTATAGAATTCACGAGTTCTTAGATTTTGAGGTTAGAATCTCATTGAGATCATTTTATGACACTTATTTGCATGAAATCTCTAAATTATATCCAAAAGTGATGTATAGATGTTCATGTAAGTAGAATGAATAGAATAGCCATGAATGTAAATATAAGAGAAAGATAACCCTCTTGCCCAAAGGTGTAGATAGTGTCTAGATCAAACTTGAACATGAATGGTTAGGTCTATGTGCGTTATCCAACCAATACGGTATTAGAGGGAATACATCATATTTAATCAAGATTTTTGCCAAAATGTGAGTCTTGATGATGCAACTTGCTTGTACCTACCACGTAAAAGTCTCACCTCGATAAAATATTCTAAAATGATTCAACCAAAACTCTTGGTACAAGTTGAAAGATTAAATCCCAATGTATCTATTATGATGTTGGACCACATCTTATTATAGTTATGGACGGGTTCAAAAAAGTCTAGTAGGGATTAAGCCTTTGAGCTACTCTAATTACTCATCTTGGATGCTGGGCATTGATATCATGGTAGGATGTATAGATTTCGATTTTGTCTTGTTTGAGAACAAACTACCAACTCCATCTCTAGACTTAACAGAACTGAAAAATATCTAGTTTACCAAATGGGAGAAAGTGGACAAGTTGGCTAAGATGATTATTCGAGCCTCATTAGTGAGCCTCTTTGAGGTGGCATTGAGACCAAAGACACAATAAAAGAATTACTCCAGCTTATCAAGCAACAGTTTGTGGGATCCAAAAAATCTCTATAATATGAATATTTGGATCAATTGAAGAATATGAGCTATGATGGTGTAGAAAGCATGTATGAGCACATACTCAAGATGTCCAAGCTAGCTATCACTCTTTATGAGCATGGGATCACAATAATATCTTCTAGTGCACATAACAATTTTGTCTCTACCTAATTCTTATGATACTTTCAAAGTTAGCTACAATGCACAAGAAATGAAATGGGATTTGCACCAACTCATTATCCTTTGTGTCACTGAGGAAGAAATATTAAGAGGCACCAAAGTTGAGTCAGTGTATTTAGCAGTTCATCCGAAGAGCAAGAAAAACTTTAAGAATAAAAGCTTCAACAATCAAAAAGTAAGCAAAAGAAAGGCAGTGGCAGTATAGATTGCGATTGGAAAATTAGATGATGAGAAATGATGATTCTGCAAGAAAAAAGGCCACATAAAAGATTATCTTGCCTATAAAAATTGGTTGTAGAAGAACTAAAGATGAATTCATCAGCATGAGAGGACCTAGACCGGATGATAGTTTTTTCCTTGAGAATGCAAAAGACATTAGAAGAAATTTTCTTTATTCAATCATTTAAGCAGAACATTATTTTATTTTAGACTGGACATTGCTAGTTATAGTTTTTTGGGGGAAAGTAGATTGCATATTTATTATCGTGAGGATATTATTGGACATTTTTTTGTAGATGATCTTTATCAGTTATCTTTAGATTAAATGGTTCGTTTGCTTCGTTGTTATTATGTTTGTCTATTCATTATCATATTTCGAGATATAATGCATTCAAGTTCAACAGGAAATTTTTATGTTATGATACTTGAGATTTAGTTGAGGATTGTATTTTAGGCCCTATAGATTTTACTCTGATTTTGGTACCTGTGTAGACTGCATTAAGGAGAAAATGACTAAACAACAGATGTTTGAGGTAGCTAGAGGTACTAATTACCCCTGGGAGTAATTTATTAGACACCCTGAGAGTAATTTATTAGACAGTTCGAAGAGTTATAGATTTTGTTGTCCATCGAGGCATATGGAGACGTTAAAACTTATTATGCTAAATTTTTAGAGCATGGCCAAATCAGTGGAAGTAGTTGAGTTATTTTATGCTTGTTTTTGCTGTAACGACCCAAGGTAGTAAATGTAGGTTTCACGGGTCAAAGATTGTTGTCTTGACCAAGATTCCAGTCGAAGTCGTCAAAATATAAGAGATAGGATGTTGGTCACAAAATTGAAAATCTCATAGAAAGGTCTAATGAGAAAACAAACTTCACCATTAGACTCAGAAGTATCGAGAAACATAGTTTAGACTGTAAGCATTCCGTAATTAGAATTTTCAATAAAAAGTTATAAAATTTAAAAAAAAAATACACAAGAAAATAGGTTAAAAAGTTGAGATTTTACTCGAACAATATTTTTGAAGATCCAACCATATTGATGAACAGAGCACTGAAAAATATGAACATAGACTGTAGGCACGCATAAATTGGACATCAATAAGGACTTGATCGAACGGTTGGAAACTAAGCAATTATACAACATAATAAATATTAATTAAAAATATATATAAAATATTAATTAAGGTATATATGCTGTACATAGTAGTATGTTGAAGAACAGAGAAATGGAAGGGGTTTAAGCCTTTGAGGTATGTGGCTTAAACATGATTTAATTTCATTTATTTTTAATGTAATTTTGATGACTATTCTATTGAATATATTCTTTTTGATAATTACTTGAGCTGGGTATTGAAATTTTTGTTTACAAAAAAAAAAAAAAAAACCTCCATTATTTGGTTTAAATTTTCAGGAATTAATGATATATTTTTATTTGAAATAGATTTGATTATGGTTATTTGTATTTAAATCCTTGAATCCCATAGTTTTAAACACATTGAGGATCTAATAACAAGTAGAAGATAAGAAAATTTAAAAAAAAAATTATGGCGTTTTGAAATTTATGAAACCCTCTTTTGTTTGATTCATTTTTTCCTCAAAAATCGGATCATAAATGATACGTTCCTAGACTTGTTACATGAACGTGTCCTAATTGGTTGTGCAACTTGTTAGTATTTAGTGAGTCCATGTCAGTAGATAAGTTGTGGCAGTTATTTAGTTATGTAGTTATGTAGTTATGAGAAACAGGGATAATCCATGTCAGTTAGAGAAGTTGTATCAGTTGTTTAGTTGTGTGAAACGTGGGTGAAGTCAGTTATGGGTTTGTATTTCATTCCGAGTTATTGTATTTAAGAATGTTGGATGTTAATGAGAAGATATCAAGAAAACTATTTTACAAATTGTATCTCAGGAGGTCTTGGCTTCCCTTGAAGTAAGCCACAGTTACAAAATTGCTCGTAAAAGAAGAAATCACGCAACAACTTTGGTATCAGAGCTAGACGGCTCTGGAATAGCTGAAGGCATGAGATTATCCAGGTTGGATGAGGTAGTTTCTCACTTGAATGAAGCTTCCATCCAACAAGGGCAATTGCTATCCAACTTGCAAGAGACAGCTACACGCCAAAACCAAATCCTTAATGATCTTAGTCATAAGATTACAGCCATGGACGTGAAGACCAGATCTCTTGTGAAGTTAATCGTGACAAGGGAGAATACTTAGCTGAACATTCTGTCCACTTACCGGAGGGTTCCCAGCATACTAGAGGGAATACCACTATACAAACTCGGGCTATTCGTTTGGATTTTCCTCGATTTGATGGTACTGACCCAGCAGGATGGGTTTATCGAGCGGAACAATTCTTCGCTTACCACCAAACTCCCTTTGACCAGCGGCTTGTGGTTGCTTCCTTCCATTTAGAAGGTAATGCACTTCAATGGTATCGGTGGATGGAAAAATCTACAGCCTTGACAGGATGGAGGGAATTCATGCGAGCTTTGGAAATCAGATTCGGACCCACCGAATTTGAGGATCCCACAGCAACCTTGGCTAAGTTACGCCAAACTTCAACACTTCAAGATTATCAGACTCACTTTGAGTCTTTAGCCAACCGAACTGAAGGGCTTAATGAATCATTTATGACAAGTTGTTTTGTGGGTGGGCTTAAGGAGGAAATTCGGCAGAACGTGCAAATGTTTAGGCCCCATTCTTTATCGGCTGCTATTGGACTTTCTCGTTTACAGGAGGAGAAGATCGGTGCTCGATGACGAATGTTCAATTCCAAAAATCAAGGTGGTTCTAACATGACAGCCTCCAAACCATCCAGCCCAACTATTACACGACTTACTCCATCACAAATGAATGAGAGGCATGATCGTGGTTTGTGCTATAACTGCGATGAGAAATTCTCCCCGGGGCATAAGTGCAAGACGCACAAGTTATTTTTGATGGAGGGCTCTTGGCCGGGACAAGAAGAAGAAGACACACCAGACCTAGAAGTTGAAACCTCTGAGGATGTGTCGATACCTGAGGCAATTCCTCCACTAGAAATATCGCTCCACGCTATCTCAGGCGTATCTGCTCCACAAACAATGCGTGTATTTGGCATCTTGAATCGTCAATCCTTAGTGATTTTGATTGATTCTGGCAGCACCCATAATTTCTTGGATACCGTAGTGGCAAAAAAGGCTTGCGTATTGGTACAAGAAGGTGGTAAACTTGATGTTATGGTGGCTAATGGAGAAAAATTAACTAGTGAAGGAATGTGTTTGAATGTTACAATTTCCATGCAAGGAATGAATGTCATCACAGATTTTTATACTCTTCCTCTAGGAGGAGGGTGTTATGCGATTCTTGAGGCACATTGGTTAAGGACGCTAGGCCCTATTTTGTGGGATTTCTCAAATCTGTGGATGAAGTTTTCATTAGGTGAGAATACTTATTGTATTAAAGGAGAATCATCAAAGGAGATTTCTATTGTGGGTGGGAACAATCCTAACAAGACGTTAAAAAAAAATGAGCGTGGAGTGCTGTTACAGCTATGTAACATTGTTGGCTGTCCATCGGTGACAGATTCAAGTCCAAGGTTCAGTGAAATACTAGAAGAGTTTGTTGATGTATTTGAAGAACCTAAGGGACTACCACCACATCGGGCTCATGACCACAAGATTCCACTCCTTGATGGTACACCTCCAGTTAGTGTACGACCTTATCGCTATCCTTATTATCAAAAAGGTGAAATAGAGCGGATCGTACTTGAAATGTTACAAGTAGGGATCGTGAGGCCAAGTCAAAGTCCATTTTCTTCTCCGATCTTATTGGTTCACAAGAACGACGGGGGGTGGAGGATGTGTGTTGATTATTGTGCTCTTAATCAAGTGACGATTAAAGACAAATTTCCTATTCCTGTTATTGATGAGTTGTTGGACGAGTTGCACGGGGCTACAATATTTTCAAAGCTTGATCTACGCTCAGGATATCATCAAATCCGAGTATGTCATGAGGATATTCCAAAGACCGCGTTTCGTACACACGAGGGCCACTATGAATTCCTTGTGATGCCGTTCGGCTTATCCAATGAGCCTTATACATTTCAAGGATTGATGACCGAGGTATTTAAACCTCACTTGCGTAAATTTGTCGTGGTATTCTTTGATGATATCTTAGTCTACAGTAGATCTTGGCATGATCACATTACACATTTACGCATTATTTGAGAGACATTGAGGCTTCATAAATTATTTGCCAAAAAGTCGAAATGTCAGTTCGGTGTTGAGGAGATCGAGTATCTCGGTCATCTAATTTCCAAACATGGGGTCGCAGCTGAACCGTCCAAGATTTCTTGTATGATAAATTGGCCACTTCCCAAAGATATGTAGGGGATTTTTGGGATTGACCGGTTACTATAGGAAATTCATCAAAGATTATGGTAAGGTGGCAGCACCACTTAATAGCATGCTGAGAAAGAACTCCTTCCAATGGACTACTGAATCAAAAGCCGCCTTTGAAAATCTCAAGATGTTGATGATCAAAACCACATATTTTGGCCTTACCTAATTTTTCCAAATCATTCTCTTTAGAGTGTGATGCATCGGGAAATGGAGTTGGTGCTGTGATCATGCAAGAAGGTCGTCCGATCGCCTACTTCAGCCAAGCACTTAAAGGGAAGAATTTATCATTATCCACCTATGAAAAGGAACTTCTAGCATTGGTCTTAGCAGTGTTGAAGTGGAGACCCTATCTTTTGGGCCGTAGATTCAAAATTTTGACTAACCATCAAAGTTTAAAATATCTGTTAGAGCAAAAGATTTCCACTCCGGCACAACAACGATGGCTAACTAAGTTGATGGGGTATGACTATATTGTGGAGTACAAAAGCGGTTGGAAAACCAAGGTGGCTGATGCTTTATCTAGAAGGGAACATAATGAAGGATTGATGGCTATCTCATCATTAGTTCCTTCATGGTTGGATGTGATCCGATCAGAATATTCGACCGACCATGAATTACAAGACAAAATGCGCGCATATGCCAAGGGTGAATTGGATCTTACTAGATACACATGTCATAGTGGGTTACTATTTTACAAGGGCTGCCTTTATCTAAGCTCCAACTCCCCTTCGCGATCTAAAATACTCCAACAATTACATGATTCCCCTATTGCAGGTCATTCGGGTTTTCATAAAACATGGAGAGGGGTCAAGTCAGATTTTTTTTGGAATGGCATGATATCATTTGTAAGGAATTATATCCGAGAATGTGATACATGTCAGTGGAATAAGGCTGAGAATGTGTCACCGGCCGGCTTGTTACAGCCTATACCAATTCCAACTACAATTTGGACAAACATCACCATGGATTTCATAGATGGGTTGCCTAAATCCAATGGACATGATGTGATATTGGTGGTAGTAGATCTGTTGTCAAAGTATGCGCATTTCACCTCCCTATATCACCCATATACAGCCACTTCAGTTGCTCGGCTTTTTCTTGATCATATCTTCAAATTACATGGCATGCCATCAAACATTATTAGCGATCGAGATCCAACATTTACAAGCCTATTCTGGAAGGAGTTATTTAAATTGCAAGGCACGCAGTTAAATTTAACCACTTCTTATCACCTTCAATCTGACGGCCAGTTCGAAGTGGTTAATCGTTGTCTAGAAAACTATTTGCGATGTTTTGCAGGGGGGCGTCCTAAAGAGTGGGCCAAGTGGCTACCATTGGCCGAATGGTGGTACAACACGACTACACATGCTTCCATTGGAATGACCCCCTATGAGGCGGTGTATGGTACAATGCCACCAAGACTCCTCTCGTATGTACCCGGCACAACCCGTGTTCAAGCTGTTGAGGACTTGTTGAAAGGGCGGGATCAAATCCTCGCCATTCTTAAAGAAAATTTATCGGGTGCTCAAGAAAGGATGAAGCGACAAGCGGACAGGCACCGCACTGATCGTGAATTTAATATTGGCGACTTGGTCTATTTGCGTCTGCAACCATACCGGCAACACTTAGTTGCAATGCGAAGGGTTCTGAAATTATCACCAAGATACTTTGGTCCATATAAGGTTATTCAATGCATCGGCCCAGTTGCGTACAAGCTCGATCTTCCAGAAGGATCACGAGTTCATCCGGTTTTCCATGTCTCTTGTCTCAAACCAAAGGTTGGAGCTCGTGTTACAACACAAATAGCTTTGCCTCCAGTCAACGATGCAGGTGTCTTTCAACCTCCACCAGAAAAGATCTTGGATCGTCGAATGGTTCGTCGTGGGATGGGGGCTGTCACCGAGGTTCTGATCAAATGGCAAGGTATAGATGAAGCTAATGCCACTTGGGAGCGATATCAGGATCTCCTTTCCCGATTTCCAGATGCTCACCTGGAGGACCAAGTTCTCAGAAGGGAGGGGGAGTGATACGTTCCTAGACTTGTTACATGAATGTGTCCTAATTGGTTGTGCAACGTGTTAGTATTTAGTGAGTCCATGTCAGTAGATAAGTTGTGGCAGTTATTTAGTTATGTAGTTATGAGAAACATGGGATAATCCATGTCAGTTAGAGAAGTTGTAGCAGTTGTTTAGTTGTGTGAAATGTGGGAAGTCAGTTATGGGTTTGTATTTCATTCTGAGTTATTGTATTTAAGAAGGTTGGATGTTAATGAGAAGATATCAAGAAAACTATTTTACAAATTGTATCTCAGGAGGTCTTGGCTTCCCTTGAAGTAAGCCACAGTTACAAAATTGCTCGTAAAAGAAGAAATCACGTAACAATAAACTTTAGTTATCACCCTCCAATTCAATCCTCGTTATAATCTGGATTGAATACCTCAAAAATGGAGATTCATGGAGCTTAAATGGTGGTAAAATCATCGATTTTTCGGACTGTTATAATCCAAAATTTCTAGACGTTTTGGGAGTTGTTGGGAGCAATATGCTTATCAATATTAAGATAATTGAAAGGGGTTTTGAAGATAGGAGGTTAGAAGAATTTTTAGAAGGTTTTGGAACCAAATCCACGGCCATTCATGGCCGAACATCAAACCCCTATTTGCTGGTTTGCCTTAGTGGAGAAGACAATCTCCATTAATGGAAAATGGAGAATTAAGAAGAAGAAAAAAAAAGAAGTGGGCTTTTCACTAAAGCCCATATGGGTTTTAAGGAAAGGAAGCCCATTGAGGTTATAAAAAATATATATAATAATAATAAAAAAAATGATGAAAAAGGAAAAGAAAATAGCATTTTCGGTTTTAAGGACGTGTATTTTCCAGGAAGGAATATTTTCCAACATCACTTAAAAATTTTAAAAATGCGATAACTTGAGTTTTACAACTCGGAATTGAGCGATTCTTAAGTTGATTTTGGGTAATTTTTCGAGTAGAATCTGAATCTACAATAAAAATAACAACAATAAGTAATAAAATAATACAATGCATCAATTCAACGGCCACAAATCACCTATAAGGCTAATTTTTTGTGTATTTGGGTCCATCGAATGGTAAACATTTTATTTCAAATCTAAATTTATTTTGGTGGTATAATTGGGTCTCTCAAATGATGAATCATCTAGAAACCATCCTTAACTGACTTTTGATGGTTGGTCCTGCAAAATGTACCGTCCATGTCATGGGTCAGTGGACCCACAAATTTGAGTCTTAGTATTAAAGTCCTACTAAGTGTGGACCAAACGTGTCTTCATGTTAGTGACTCGATTTGAGTTAGGACCCGAACAAAGTTTTGGTGTGTGGCTCCATCAAATGGTAGGCCATCTCTACCCTGCACACCACCCATTTGGCTAATGCCCAATACCTGATGTGCTTAGCTTTGCCGTGGCCAGTACATAGACCAAAATGAGATATGGATCTGACTTGATCCAGATCTGACCCAAACCCAAATTGAAATCTTGTTGGGTTAATGTGACCCAAACCTAACCCGGATCGACCCGACTTGATTAAAAATAATAGTATAATAATAAAATAAAATAAAAAGAAAACATTTAAGTTAATTAGATAATAATAATAATAATAATAATAATAATAATAATAATAATAATGATAATGAGCCTTTATAGAAGTTTAAGATAGGGATATCAACGCTTTTATTGAAATTGAATTTCTTCGTCTTTCTACATTTTTGCCATCAATCATAAAGAAAAGGAAGCTGCATAAGGAAAGGATCATAGATCGATATTTAAATTATTCAAAGAACCTTCAAGCCATTGGTGATCTGGAAAAAGATCAGTTGAACTCCTGTAAGAATAGTTTAATATTATTTTCCCGAGGTGACGAATTGTTCTAAGATATGACTAATGATTTTTGTCTCCTAGGTGGTGTGGGTTATCTTTGCGACTTGAATCATTATTCAAATCCAGAAAGTTCTATTTCTCCTTTCGAGATTACCATCTTTGTAGTGGTAAATCTTGGAAGTCTAGATCTGATAGAGGTTTACGTTGCATGCCTCGATGAGGCGATAGACGTGAGGGGTACGGTTCACCGGTCCCTAGATAGTTTAAGGATCCTTGAAATGTCTGCAGACATTGAACGATTGACCATCATTTTTCTTTTGATCTATGTATTCAATGTCGTGGTCAAATGTCATCTCTTGAGCCTAAATTCACGGGCTTGTAGTGTGCTCCTCACACGTAGCGACAAATATTCGTCCGACCGCAAATCAGGATACTAACAGTAGGGTTCCACACTGGTTAAGTATTGGGACAAAAAAAATAATTGCTAGATTAAGGTTGATACTAGCCGTGACCTCTTCACTCTAAGATGAATAGACTACCCGCCTTGTGTTATTATTAGTTGGTGATGTGTGAGATATAGATGTTATTGATATAATGTTTAAATGCTATTTGATTTCTAATTTTATTAGTACGTTTTAAATTCTGTCATTTATTGCTACATAAAATTTTTTAGTTTGAATTTTTGTTATTACACTTTTGTTTCTTTCAAAATGAAATGTATTTTGTTGTTCTATTATTTTATATTTATGATGACTGTTTTAAGGATACTTGGTTACCTGCGAGCTTTTTCAAAAAAGCTCACACCCCCCAGTTCTCTTACAGAGAAGAACATATGGACTTATTCATGCTTGTTTTGAAGTGAAGTCTAGTTGCAGTGAAGCAGATTTCAGGT
The DNA here is from genome assembly GCA_035048495.1 of Euptelea pleiosperma. NCBI lineage: Eukaryota > Viridiplantae > Streptophyta > Magnoliopsida > Ranunculales > Eupteleaceae > Euptelea > Euptelea pleiosperma. Next base: position 20,623,101 of record CM068544.1, on the reverse strand, counting down.
TATGAACTCGTGATTGAGTATGAATTTATATTTATATTCTTGTTTAGAAATATATATCATTAACTTCACACATTATTTCTATTGTATAATGTCGAGTAGGTCTGCACTTCCGTATTTAAAAAAAAAATCTACCGAAATTTATAACTTGAGTTAGATGTGAGAGTGAGTTTGCTTTGCGTGCCTTGGATTCAGGACACGTGGCTAACACCTCGAGATTCTTGTGGTCCGAATTCGGGGCATTACATTTGCTTTATTTATATTACTATTTGACTGTTTATTGCTGCTCAAAGTTATTGAGGGTATTTAATCTTTGTATATATTCTATTGTGTATCCATGTTATTGTTATTGCCTGTGAGTAGATGTACTCATAAAGTTTTAAAACATTTGGGTCAAACGTGACTTGGCATCACACTAATGAAGCCTTCATTATGGATAGAAATGTAATGGAACATGGTGGGTTGCTAGTAAGATATCAAAATGACATACGATGAGTATGAAGCTAGACACAATAGTACTGTACATACATACTACATTAAGGGATATATATTGCCCTAAGACTACAATAAAAGAAAAATCACATAAAGGAAAACTTCTGAGTTAATTGGTGGTGTTAGTTTTGAGATCATGGAATTGTCCGAGGCCAGATTAATGAGCACTATGTTACATCCATGATCCACTACTAGCGATATCTCTGAATAAGGGTAATAGTTAAATTTTTTTTTTCATCTGCAAGTCCACGTTCTTCTTTTCCAGTTTTGTTGAGATCGTACTAGTTTATTTCTAGATGGGAAGTCATCATATAAGGTATAAACTTTCTATTTCATGTTTAATGTTTGTAAGTTTTTGTAATAATCTCATAGATCTTTAGAGCAAAACAAAAGGTAACATGATTAGGTTTGTTTTCACTCTTAAATGTTATTCAAAATCTGTCTTGTACACTTTTGTTATCAATTTTGTACATTATTATTGTATGTTTGTCCACTCTTGTCATCTATTTTGTACAATCTTGTCATTTGTTTATGTACTATGTCATTTGTTTTTCCACTCTAGTCATCTATTTTTCAGTATTGTCGTATGTTTGTCCACTCTTTGTCATTTATTTTTCAAATTGAAACTTAAATGTACTATGCCTCTACAGCGAGGTAATGAAAGATAAATTAAGAAGGATGTTGGGAATACAAATGTGGTGCAAAAATATGGAATGGGTGGATTGGAAAAAAACTCTTGGCAGATATATGTCTTAATGGAAATAAACGAGTACAACTAGAGTGGGAGATACAACCAAGTGTGGTGAAGAAACTGGTATTGATGGATTAGAAAAGACTGTCTCTTGACAGAGGAACTACAAACTCCAATGATCTAATAAAGTTTGTGAGACTACACTACAAGAAATGTAGTTTTTAGTGGTAACATTTTTAGCCGCAGTTCTTATATATATCGCCACTAAAAATGCATCTTTAGTGGCGAACATCTAATGTTGCCACTAAAGGTGTCACCATATCCATGTTTGGCGACAATTCAGATGTCGCGGCAAAAAGTTGCCACAAATGGATGGCGGGAAATTTTGGCGCGCATTTTATTTGGAGGAAAATGTAATTAGTGTCGATGTTTAGTTTGTCGCCACTAAACGTTAAGGTTTTAGTGGCAACTTTAGGTTTCGTCACTACTTGTTAGTTTTAGCAGTATTTGTTTTGTTGCCGCTAAATGTGAAACTTTTTGTGGCCTGCCACTACAGGTGTTACATATCCATATTTAGCGATAACCCAAATGTCGTAGCAAAAAGTCGCCGCTAATTGTATGGCACGAATTTTTGGCATGCATTTTATTTGGAGGGAAATAGAATTAGTGGCAAATGTTATTCTTCCGTCGCTAAAATGTAGTGGTTTTAGTGGCAACTTTATGATTCATGGCTAATTGTTAGTTTTAGCCACGTTTATTTTTACTGCGGCTAAATGTGTACTTTTTTTGCTACATAAGTTGCCACTAATGCTTTTCAGCTCTATTTTGCTCATTTTACATTGAAAGTACTAAATGGGTAGAATCACATGGTAAAAAGTACTAAAATCTGATGGCTAGACATTACCAATCAGGATGATTTTTGGTGTGTATATCCATGAAGGGGTGGGCGGAATATCCACGCGGTCAATGGGCCTGTATTTAGCATACTCAATACGGTCTGCGTGATTCTAACCGTGTGATTCTAACCATTTGATTCAACCATCATTCTTGTGTACTAAAACCAACGGCTAAATATCGTCAAACATGCTGATTTTTTGTATGAATGTCTACCAAGGGGGGTGGGCTAAACATCCATGCAGTCAGTGGGCCCAGATGGTAGTGGTGAGTGACAAAAATTGTGCTTCGACACTCCTAAAAGGAGTAAAATTATATGACCGCTCATAATACTAGCCACATGGCACACTGCTAGCTAGAGGATTCTGACCGTTTGGATATTTGGCCAATCCCTATATGGGCCAACATAGCAAAAATTAGCTTGATCATTAATTTAAAACCTTTGGATCCTTGTACCGAAATAATGGCAATAATGCTCAAATTCCTACGGTTAAAATCAACCCATGAAAATGACTCAAATCCAATGCTTAGAAACCACTAATCATGGTGATTTTTGTTTTGTAAGTCCGCCCAAGGATCTGCCAAACATCCATACGGTCAGTGTCCTCTAATACGGTCTGCGTCCTTAAATTAACATGACAAGCGATTAGAGCAAGATCTATACAACCACCATGCCGGTCTACTGACCACAAAATTTTGGTAGGTTGGTCGCCGGTGATGGGGGCCCTACCGTCCATCGCATCCTTCTGATTTAGGGTTAAGGATTTGGCCCAAACCGACATGTTCTAATGTTGAAGAAATTGACATTCTTGTCCTTTAATTTTTATTGTGAAACGATGGTAGGTCATGAACAGAGGACCAAGCCATAAGGGAGTAAGTTACGTGGGGTTACGTTATGTACCGTTAAAACGCCTAGAAAATAACGGCCATTCTTTTCGTTATAATAGCCGTTACCTTATTTTTGGAAATTTTTGTGAAAAAAGGCCATTTTTTCGTTATTTTTCAATTATTCTCATTTTTTGTTTTTGAAATTCTAATTTCAATGCATTTTTTTATTATTTTCTGTTATTTTTTGCCTTAGCGTTACAATTCGTAAAACGGCCGTTATAACAGAAAAAATGGTGCACCCAGAGTCCGTTATACCGTTATAACGGCCCCTTTTAAACCTTGATGGTGAGTAACAAATATGATCGCCTATAATATTAGCCACGTGGCACACTTTTATAGGACTCTGACTATATGGATGTTTTGCCAATCCCTATATGGGCCTACATTGCAAAAATCAGCCTGATTATTGATTTAATACCTTTGGATCCTTGTATCAAAATAATGCTCAAATTCCTACAGTTAATATCAAGCCATTTTAATGAACCAATCAAAGTGACTCAAATCCAACGCTTAAAAATCACTAATCAGGGTGATTTTTGGTTTTAGGTCGAATCCAACGTTTAGAAACCACCTACGGATTGGTCAAATATCCATGCAGTTGGCATCCTCAAAGAGAAGCCCGAGCGTCGCTCATCTTTGTTGCAAGGGTTTAGCGGCAACACCCTTGCCCTCAGAAAAATGGAAAGGGCAAAAAGCCCTAATCACTATCTCGTTCTCACCATCCCATACCCTACACTCCTCAACCCACCCTTGCCTTCACTCCACTATCTCTCACCATCATCTCAAGCACCAGCGAGTTCAGTTTCTACCATGACCACTTTCTACCGCTGCAAGCAACGCCGGAGAGAAAAGGTGAGTGTCTTCTTCAATTTTTTATTATTCTCTCTACTGACCGCATGGATGTTTATCCCACCCCTTTGTGGATATACAGACCAAAAATCACCCTGATTGGTAACCTATAACCATTAGATTTTAGCACTTTTTAAATACTTTTTAAGGTGTTCGTGTAGTCGTTGAATGCAACCATTATTTTCAGTAGATTCTATGATTTCAGTGCATTATTGGCTATCAATCACCGTTGAAACCCTATCAAATTTGGGTTTCTCTTCCAAATACATGAAATTGACTTTGTTGTTGGATTGACTAATTCCCATTAACTTTGCTGATTGAAATTAACATTCTGCTTCTGTGTAGAAGGTATTAGCTTCTGTGTAATACATGAAATTGACCTGCTTCTGTGTAAAATATATCAGCAATTGAAAGACAACTGATACCTTATCTTACCAAGAAGTATATCCACTGAAGGCCTAAAGCTTATGCAGTTACTAACATTATAATTTTAATCCTATAAAATTTCTTTTCAAAACACACAAACAAATAGAGAATTTATATACATTTTACACAATAATATTTCAGCCAACTTTCCAATATAAGGCAAGAGCAAATTTGTGTCAACTTAAATGAAGTCAGTATACACAACATATTCAATTTAAACAAGATGACTCATGCCAGAGATTAGAATTGAGAGAACCTCCAACCTGCTAGGCTGCTATAGTAAGTATATTTCCTACTTATAAATTGCATTAGAAAAAACAAGTTGTGTTAAAGAGACTGCAGACTGATTTCTTGAATTGGGAGAAGCATAGACTGCCATCTAATGCATGAACTCATAGTTGTTTTTTTCCATATGATATAGGAGGGCTTTCTCTCTTGTATAATCTATTAATATATTATCTATAAAATATAAATTTGCTTTGGGTGCTTCACTACGCAACAAGAAATATATTATCATGGCGCCGCTTTTTTGATAAGTGTATGCTTGAATGATGATGATGATGAGATGTACCATCAGAATTCAGCTTTATTCAAGTATTTTATAAATGATGATGCATATAACCACATGCATACCTCTATAACCACATGATCAAATTTTTTGCTCTATTATTTTTTGACATCCATGTTATTGCCTTAGTAATGCCATACTGTTGTTATGATAATTGCTCAAACTAGGATGGCTTGTTCTAGTAAGAAAAACCAATTATAGTGTCGAACTAAAGGGATTGTGTACTTCAATATTTATTCGTTTTGTTGTTAGTATCTCGCGCATTGTTCCATTTTAAGAATTTATATGTTCAACTGGTGCTAGGCACACCGATATGGATAGGAGTTGGATGGAGATTGAGGATAGACGACACTCTAAGTACCGAGATGGAGTTAAACAATTCCTAGAGTTTTCCTATGCTCATATTCAACCAGGGGAAAAGATCCAGTGTTCGTGTGTTAAATGCAACAATGTCTATTTTCGTACTCAGGATGATGTGAAAGCTGATTTGTATTATTATGGTATAGTTAAGGGTTACAATCCGTGGGTATTACATGTGGAGGAGTTTGAGTCGAACACCGATGATGATGATGATGATTGTAATGAGCCCGATGAAGAAGATGAAGATGATCATGATGATATGCAAGAAATGATACATGATCATTATACTGCAGCAACCGTAAATGCTTGGGCAGGGGAGGATTCTAACAACAATGGGAATGCAGTGCCTGACTGGGAAGCGGATAAATTTATGAGATTGTTGAAGGAAGTTGACCAGAAGTTGTATCCGGGTTGCGAGAAGTTCTCCAAACTGTCATTCATTGTAAAGCTGTTGCACCTAAAGATAATCATTGGAGCAACAAATTAAATCATTCATTATGTTGCTTGAGTTGTTGAAGGAGGCACTTCCCGATGGTGAGACGCTCCCTAACTCCTATTACGAGGCTAAAAAAATAATTCGTGACTTTGGGCCTGACTATGTGAAGATTCATGCTTGCAAAAATGACTGTGTATTATTCTGGAAGGAGTACAAAGACAGACAAGAGTGTCCAGAATGCAAAGAGCCTAAATATAAATTTGATGATGGCATACAAAAGAAGATTCGTCATAAAATCTCGCGTTACTTCCCACTAAAATCGAGGCTACAAAGGTTGTTTATTTCAAAGAAGGCGGCATCAGATATGAGGTGTCACAAAGAGAAGCACATCGATGATGGGGTGTTGAGGCATCCGACCGATGCTGAAGCATGGAAAGAATTTGACAAAATGCATAGCTCGTTTGCTCAAGATCCTCATAATGCCAGGCTTAGGATAACAAGTGATGGGTTCAATCCTTTTTCAAACATGAGCAGTTCTCATAGCACATGGCAAGACGACATCAAGCATGCTACTAAGGTAAGTCGTTTAAATTAAGAAACTTATGTGTCAGCTCGAACAATTATAGTTAGTTACATTTGACGCTACTAACCTGCATTTGTACATTCACTTCCTCATACAATATTGTATAGCAAAAGTTTACTCTCCAAGAGGACCCTCATATCTAAGAAGTTATATATCTACAGCTAAATCGTCAATATAGGGACTATCGGCATAGACTGCATAAGGATCATTATTACATGTATGACATTATTGATGATATGAGATTGCAGAATCTCGCATTGGGTGTGAGCCACGACGATTGGGTTGCTCTTGTCAAGTATTTTGGATTTGAAGACTTTAAGGTACGGATGCTAATTAAGTTATATTGTTTGCAGTTTCAATCTATCATTCATACATGTATTGCTTATAACATCATGGTTCTTGAATGCAGAAGATGAGCAAACAAGGAGAATCGAAAAAAAACAAAATATTAGCCATGTTGCTGGGACGAAGGCCTTTTCTCGGATCAGCTATGATAGTGTAAGCTTTATTTTAAATATTTATGGCACTTATGTTATTAAATATATAATTATATATCTTAACTTATGTAATGACAGCGTGATCCTGAAACGGGGGATGGCCACTAATTAATGAACCCTAATTGAGCAGACCCAGCTCTAATTTGAAACTGGTGAGATTTCATCACCTACTTCATCACTCCAACTGAGCTTGATCCCCAAGATCCACTCTAATAAAAAGAATCAAGATTTAGAGCAAAAATAGATCGGTGTTCTAGGACACCCCTTCACGTAGTATTTCCATCTATCCCAGATTGAATAAGTCAACGAGCGCGGGTCCCTGTTGTCTAACACACCCAAAGGTCCCTACTACTCAAGTATACCGAGCTCACCAGTGGCTTCCCTGGTTCTTTGTTGGTCTGCTATTTGTTGGGTTAGGAACACAAACCAACCTTAGCTTATACTAATGGAATACTCATTTCCATTGCTTAACAAATTCGGTTAGTGTGGGGCGTACTTAGGTCAGTCGATGTGCTACACATCTGTCTAGGCTTCGGATTATCTTGCGATCAATTTGAGTTCGTACTGAAGCATTTGCTTTGAAGAGTGTATCCCAGTGAGAACCCAAGAACGACAAAGTTAGTCCGGCGGTTAACAAGATAAACCAGTGGTCCGCCCACGATCATAATCTACCATACCCCAATAACTAACAAGATAAATCCTCAAACTTATATTGATTTGTTTTAGATATAGGATTATCTTGCTTGCTTTATGTGCATCATTTAGGATCACTACTCTAGTGTCTCATTGTAACCGATTCTAGGGCTTATTTTTATGGTTTCAAAAGCCACATTGTTTGATTCGATCTGAGAGTCTTTCGATCTTCAACACCTTAATCTTGGATAGGGGTGCTTATTGTAACCCCATTGGAGTCTGCTCCACTAAATCCATTTCCGATATACATTGTGCCTTCGGCTCTGCTAACCATGGTCAGAGAAACCCAATACTAGGTCTCTTACTGATGAGAGAACCGCTACTGCAATTCCATACCCACTCCTCTTTCAAAGTTTGCGGCTCTGCTAACCACGATCAGAGAAACCTCTCAGTCTTCATTGAGAAAGAACCTACCCGTACTACTGCTGGGTTTGGTTAGCTCAAATGGAAGCATTCTGCTCCAACTGATGAGCTGGATGACTGATGATTCACTCAGTCTCCCTGTGCTTCAACTTGGTTGGGGGTGCTTATCACTCCCATTGTGTCTAGCTGAAGATATAAAACTGAGCGCTTTCGGAAATGCAATTCTGGTATTCGTAGTCACATGAGTCGCATGCATATTTTATTGTTATATATATCTGTCATGTAGGAACCATCAATACAGAAAATCATCTCGTACTAGACAATATTTATTTCATGCCCCATTGGTAACAACATCCTCCCTAAACTCCTTGCATCATTACCGATATTTCAACATTTTTTTGGTCCTGGTCATGAGCACCGAGGACGATGCTATATTTTGGTTGGGGTGGGTATTTACCAAAATTCATGTTTTCATTTTGATAAAATTCCAAAAAAATAATAAAGTATATAAAAAAAACTTTGTGTTTTTGGGTGTTTTCCGATGATTTTCAATATTTTCTAGAACTTTCAAAAAACGTGTCAAATACCCTGACTTTGATTAGCTGAAAATATCCGTGAAATCATTTTATAAAGGATGACATTTTCTGTGTTACATGTTAGCTTTGAGTTAAGTCAAGTCAAGTGTGACTACAACAGATTTAAAAACTTAGAAAAACTCAGATTTGGCATAAACTGTACACATTCATCATCAGAGTCATCCTAAGTTTAGAATCTCTAAATATCCTAGAAGAATATTTGTGGAGACCTAACCCAGTGCCCTTTCGAACCTTTCATCATTTCAGAGGGTTATACTACAATTCTGAGTCACAAGATGACTCACTATTTCTTCATGTCCGCAATATTTGTTGAGAGATCTCATTATCCCTTGTATTGATCATGGAACTCGGAACAACAACAAAATTGGATTATTACGACATAATATTTTTCTATATCCATTCAAAACATGTTACATGAGAGTGCAAACCCTAGAAAATGATTTAGGCCATCTTTTTAAACCTTTCAGCCTTTTTAGTTTACCTTAAATATCTATCGTTTGAAACCCTTCTAAGCCTTTATGAAAAGCCTTTCCTTGTTAAGCCCATTAACCTATAACCCAATGCAGTTACGAAGTATGACTCGCGACCCTACTTCTGAGAATGATAGATAAATAATTGATATGGGTATACCATGAAAAGAAAAGTCAAGAAAAAATCGAAAAGGAAAGTGGTTCAAGCTGAAAAGAAAATATGAAAAGAAAGTATGGAAAAGAGCTGAAAATAAAATTGAGCAGTCTCAGAAATATCGAGAAAAAGAAAAAATATGAAAGGAGAAAAAGAAACAGATAATGGTTTTTCTCTAGTAGGAAAAATACAAGAAAATTGAGATATCCTCTCAAAAGCTTTGAAATCTTGTATCCCCTTATTTTTCTACACCTGACCTAAGCTTCATTACAACCTATGAAAGTCCTACTTGATTCTAGGATAGCACGATCATAAAATGTGGATAGTGGAGAAAGAGAAGCTATACAGTTTGATATAACTTTCCCGAGTGAAATGATATTCCAGTCATGAGATCTTCTTCTAAGTTATGATTATTAGTTTGTAGTCTTGTCAAAACTTCATGACTATCTACTAGCTTGTAACTGTTTCTGCATCCATATGATAATTTGACGAACGATGTTTTCCTTGAACTTATATGAAAAAGTGTGCAGCATGTGCAGAGCCTTTTTAAGCTCATTTATTTCGCACTAATTGCCAAAGATTGGCAATATGCTAGTTGGGGGTTGTGATATTCACTTAAAAGTGCTTATTTTAAGCCATTGTCCTTTAGCATTATCGCACTCTCCTATTTAAAACTTCCCTAATTATCCACTTTTCTACGTAAGAGTCTCTTATATTGCATAGAACATACTTTAATTTTATGTACGAAATTATATATTTGCATGCATTAAACACATTTCTAGAAGTCTAGATACGTAGTCGTTTTGATTAAGTCTCATTACGTGCTTTTCATTATTGCAGAAAACCCGATCGAGTGATTTTCGAGACTTGTGGGCCCACGATCAACCATAGAAGCCTAATATCAATGCTTAAGGAGCCAACAAGCTATGACTAGAAGATACAGGCCAAATACGGGTCAAGTCAGAGGATCGTAGAGCTAGATAAAGAACCAAGAGAGAGGCAAAACTAAAGACCAAGAGACCGGCCAAAGTGATTCAAAGCCGCACCAAATGATATAAAATGACGGCTTACGTAATTAGTGAAGCTGACTGAAGATTACATTGAAGATCAGGGTTCAAGACCCTCCGCCAGCTCTTTTGCCTTTATTTTGTATTATTTTCTCTCTCCTCTTTCTTCTATCTCTCTAACTGCCCACATCTCACCACCCGATCATCTATTTGATCATCCGATCTCCATCATATAACATCCGATCTATTCTCCTCTAGCTCTATCCCATCTCCCATAGCTTTTCCACCGTTAGATCTTTCATCAGACCGTTAGATCATCCTTCGGACCGTTCGATCTCTCTAGATCTAGTGGTTCGCCAATCTCGAGTTTGACCCAATCATCATCCCTCTATCTTTACTAATCTAAACATGTGGCCCCAAGGCCTTCAATGGTGGCCCACAATGCTAATGGCTAAACAGCCCACTCACATAACGCCACGGCCCAGTGCTCGTGACCAAAAAGAATTAGAGTGGGCCAAGGCTTCACTTCAATAGAAGGGCCCATGGCCTTTTGGGCCATTTACCCTTACTCTCTCTCATCTATCCCATGTCTAAGCCCAAAGCCTTCTTGTCCAATGGCCAAGGCCTCAGTTGAATAAAGTGGGCCAAGGCCTAACTTAATTAGTAAGGCCCATGACCGCTTGAGCCCATCCAATCATAGGGAGGAACAAGTCCTCCCTTTCCCTCTCGTCCATGCTCATCCTTAAATCCACGGGCCCCAACTCATTAGCCCACAACTCAAGCCCATGGGAGAAGAGGAAAACTTTGACAAATTCTCACACTTTTCCCTACGTGGATATCTCTCTCCTAACCTCACCTCCCCCCCCCCACCCCCACATTTCTCTCTCACACGTAACCTCTTCCATGCTCATCCTTAAAAGATCGAGAGCTCTCCCATCCATCTCTCACGGATCTCAACTCTCTCTCATTATTGTAGTTCTCTCGGGGTTCTCTTGGAGGAGCCGTTCAAATGGAGAACCACCATGTCTACCACTTCTACTACCAGTGTTACCTTCCCCTCATCACCAAGAACCTGCAACCAACGTTGTTGGTTCTCCATCTCCTCCTCCACCACCGCCCAAGACACAGACAACACCTGCAACTATATCAGACTGGTTCTCCACCTTCCATTGCCAGACTGGTGTGCTGCCATCCAGCAACCCACCACCATCCTCTTGGATCCATCTCTCCAATTCCTCTTGGACAGCACAGTCCACCTTTCGGGCTCCACTCCACCATTGCTTTTCACGGCCTGCAACCCTTGCAGGCCGTGACCTCCTTCTTCAATCTTTTCATGGGTCGGGTTCCTCCACGTTGCCATCATCACGATCTGGTTGCTTCACCTACAACCCAGATCTTCATCTTCACCACGGTGCTGCTCCTCCAGTGAAAGCCAACAGCAGTAGCTCCCACTGTTTCGTCTGAACATCCTCTTCTTTGGACGGTTTGGAAACCATTACGGTCCTGCACTTGCTGCAACATGGCGCACTTGCATCTCCCACACGAACAGCCACGTCATCGTCTCCATGGCCTACAAATCACACGTTGTTACCACCCCGTAGCCTTCCACCACAACGCTTGCAACTGGGTGCAGGCGTGCAGGTGCACCTACAGCAACCCCCTTCAATCAATTCACCTCCCACCTTGCTCACCATCCTCCTTCATGGATTCCGCCCCCATGCACCACCGTGGGAACCATCTCTTCACGCCTCTGTGCATCTGCAACTCCGGTCCCTTCTATCTCTGTGGTTCATCGTCGCTGATGCTACCTGCTACAACCACTTCGCGTGCTGCCATTGTCATGGACGACTAGCGTCTTTTCCACCGTTATGGGCAGACCTGCAACTTCGGCAGGTCTGCAACCTCCTCCATTCTCTTCCACGTCCTCCACCATTGCTCAACGGACCTGCCCGTGCTTCCTTTCCAGCAACTCCGGTCTCCTCTGTTGTGTTGCACAACCGCTGGACGAACTGGTTCCCTCCTAACAGCAGGTTCCCTCTTTTTCCTCCTCCTCCTTTCTTCTTCTTCTTCATCTCTTCTTCCACCGTCTCTACTTTTCTTGGCCATGCTTATCCACGGCCAACCACCAGCGACACCGTAAACACCTCTGCAACGTGCAAGGGAAATCGTTGAACAACCCCTCACCTTGCTGCAGGTCTTGCAACAAGCCTCCACCATCTTTTTTTCCCTCACCAGAGTTGCAGACCTGCAACTCCGACCAGCCACCATTCTGTTGTTCCTCCTCCCCATAACCTGCACTTCTCTACCCTCACCGGAACTCTTAAGGGTCTCTTCCTTGTTGAACCTTCTTCCAACCCGCAGGTTCCCTTGCACAATGCACCGGCCTGCAACTTCAAACCGTCAACCATCTCCACCATCTCAACCGTTGCTGCCTGAAACAGTCACTGGTTCCTTCAAATTCTCCCCTGCTCCTCTTGCTCCTCGTCTTCACAAGGTACATCCCCTTGCTGGTTCTCATATCCGAGACCCTCCACTCCTGCAACAAGCAGGCCCGTCTCCTAGACATCTCCTTGCACGTGCTGCTCTTCCATGAGCATCTCACGTGTTGCTGCTACAAAATTCCATCACGTCAACAGCAACCTAGGGGTTACCTCTGCATGCTCACCTCACCTCCACGTGGTGCTATGCCCAAACTAGCAAGCAAATCTCCTGCTGCCTTGTTGTCCTACCACATGCCACCACCACCATGTGCAGATTTCCATGGCTGGAAAGCACATGTCTCATTGGTGCCCTTGCAACCACTATATACCATTGCTCTTCTTTAACATTCAGCAACCACTTGGCCAATCCCTTGCATCACACCACCAATGGTGCACAAGATAGCCACGGTTCGGTGCGTCACATCCCATCAACACGCCTCCAAATTCGGGTGTCCATCATGCATAGTCGATCACCATCATTGGCGATCTCCTCCATCGCGTAGCTGATCCAACCATTGGTAAGTGCTCACGAGGTACTTTCTATCTCTTCCTTTCTATTTCTCATTTTCTCTCTCTAGAAAGCCTTCTCTCTCTAATGTTTACTTTCTCTCTCTAGGCGACATGGAAGGGACGTGACATCCCTAATTCCATGTTCTCTCTCTACCTTCTATTTTCTCTCTCTAGAGTGAGATGTCTCTCTTTAGAATTCATGTTTTCTCTCCCTACATTCTCAGGCCGATCGCCTATTCACTTGGCCGACTCCTTTTGGCGAGTAAAAAGGTGAGCTTCTTAGGGTACATTATCGTACATTTGCCAATTCACATCTACCTTGTCGGCCGGTAAAATCCGATGTGGATTCCACGATTGAGCAGCATTCCATGAAATTTGGACATTCCTCTTCTTGATCGGTAGCGCCCTTAGCTCCAAAGGTCATGAGATGCTTCTCTATCAAAACCCTTCTCTTGATTGAAGCATTCAATCGAAGTCTTAGATGATCCTCTTCTTGATTGGTAGATCCCTTAGCTCCGAGATTTCAATGGACGTTTCTTTCCTTACCTCTTCATCTCTCAACCCTTTACATGTTTTCTTTATTTCTGTTATTTTGATTTATTTACGCACTCTTTGATGATTAATGAAGTTGATTTTAATATTTTGGTGTTCTGAATCTCAAATGAATGTTGTTTTTAAATCGACTCGCCATTCTCATCTCTTCCACCATTCTCATTTCTCTCTGTATATTATTTGTCAATTTTTATTCCTTATTGCGCTAACTCACACCGAGTGCGGATCGACATCCGACACATACTGCTAAGTTACATTTTGTAGATAATTGAATTTTACAAATATTGTTGAAGTTAGGGTTTCTGAATTGACGACATGGAAAAATCATAATTCAGACAGATAGGAGGCGGTTGGAGTCATTGGAGAAGGAGAATTGGGAGTTTAGGACATACTTGGAGTCGTTAGAGTCTCAGCTAGCCTTTAAGCAGACACAAGTGCATGATCAGGTGCAGGCCGCGTTCCAGTCCCAACTTGCCACCCTACTCCAACAGTTCAAAGACTCAGGGCAAATTCCTACTACTCCTCATTCTGACATGGTAAGATTAATCGTAAATTAATTATAAAGTTAACTATGAAATTTAAAACATTATTGGTCTGACTGGCTCAAACCGACACAAACACCTTATTACATTTATGTTTTAACTTTTGTTTCTTCTTTTGGATTATCGACACAAATACCTCCTTTTTTTCTACTAGTTGAAGTGCTAAGACTAGAAGATATGAATGGTTAGTCGATATTAGGGATTGTATGGATCTTTAATTCAACTTATAAATTATGTCTATTAGGTGATAATTTTTTAAATGTCAATAAAACAGAGGAGATTCTGCCGAATTTTCTATAGGCACAGTCAACTCCAAATTTATGTCAAACTTAGTTATTGAGTTGTTTTAATATGATACAGGTTTTGAAGTGTGACATTTGAAATTTCATCGGTCCGTTCTCTTTAACTCAATATACCTAGAATGGGGGTTGATTAGGTATTTAAAATTAATTATACCTACACAGTTTTACTGGACGATGGTAAGGGAATAAAATCGCATGCCTTAGTTGTTTGATAAAAGATTATCACAACCGACTAAAATCGAATATACCTCCATGGTATATTTTCTTTTCGTCGTTTGATCTAATCAGAATATATTGCAGAATACAAATAAACAATCACACAAGACAAGAGATTTTACGTGGAAACCTTAGTCAAGGAAAAACCAAGGGACCACGTCCAGACGGAAAGTATCACTAACTGAAAAGTTAAACGAAACAAAGGTTACCTACGCAGCACCGTTGCAAATACAGCTTCCAACCTTAGCCAATGCCTACTGCCGATGCGTCTACGTCCTCTGAATCAATGCTACGAATCTACGCGTGCCCTTCTAGTTAAGAAGCCTTGTTCGCTTGTTCAGTTTGGTACACCCCAGACCTATCGTCGATCGGCTCCTCCGATCTTAATTCTCAACACTTCCGCCTTTGTAGAAGGTGAAGGATTCAGTACACCCTGAACCCTAAGTTACTCAAATGGTGTTGAGTCACACTGGTACTCTCAGGCTACTAGATCGAATATAGAAGTGGAAGACCTAAGCTGATGAAAGGATCAAGCTCTTGGCTTTGATCAAGAAGAGAACAAGCTCACAAGTTGTCAGTGGAAAACAAGCTTCTTGCTCTTCGAATGGACACTCTAATAAGTAGAACATTTTCTTCTCTCTCTTGAAGATTGAGTCACTCTGTGTCTCTGTGTGTGTTTAGAGAAGATATAGAAGGGTTCTATTTATAGAATTCCAAGACCCTGAGTCGTGTGGAACGTGGGATGATGGAACCAAGAATTTTGGATCTGAGAAAGACCAATTATGTGCTTGATCCAATCGATTGGGCCATGTCCAATCGATTGGGGATAAGTGTCCAATCGATTGGACTCAATAAGATTTTTGTTCCGAATGCACCAATCGATTACACAGGGTTCTCCAATCGATTTGATTTAGAAAAGTTTTTGTCCCAAAGACTCCAATCGATTTCACAGAGTCTCCAATTAATTTTACTCAGATAGGTTTCTGTCCCGCAGGCTCCAATCGATTTCATAGAGTCTCTAATCGATTGGGCTGAAATAAGTTTCTACCTCGTAGTTTCCAATCGATTACACAGAGTTTCCAATCGATTAGGCTGTGTCCAATCGATTGGGAATTAGTGTCCAATCGATTGGACTATCCCATTAGTCAATTTAATTGACTTAGACTCGGGTCTGTAAAATGACTAAGTTTGACCATTATATTTTTGTTCATTTTGTAATACCCTGAACTTTCGTTCTAGGGTATTATGGTAAATTCACCTAATAATGAAAACCTGAAACTTTTTCAGACTCTTATTATTGTTTTTATTGTTTAATATCATGTATGAGTATGTGTATTTAATTTGGTTTCGTTTTGACAACTTTGAAAAACCTACTATTTTTGAAACTTGCTCTTTAGGGCTAAATTCTTGCTAAAAATAATGAACCATAATTTACAGAGGACTTTTTCTTTCCCCAGCTAACATTCCAAAACTTTTATAAAAAAATTATTTTGTGGGCCGAGACACCAAAAATATTCCTATTTTATCCTTACCAACTTACCTGTGAAATTTGAAACCTTTCTTTTGACATAAAAACTCTAGTCGAATATTTTGGGAGATTTTGAAAAAAATAATATTTTTATAATTTTTGAACTTCCTATCATTCGCATATTTTTAAAAAAATAATATTTAATTATATTTTATTTATTTAATAAGCGTGGGACCAGCAAATTACTTTCGGGTCATTCCAATATCATTTGACACTTTTCTAGGATTTTGAACATTTTTGTGATTTATGTCTGTGACATGTGCCAATACCTTATTGTATGGACTTTAAATTATATAATATAGTTTGATTGAATTAATTAATAATTAATTGTGTTATGTGTTATAATTATTGGGTGGGCCCGTATGGCTAATCTAGAAGTCTTTTGGGCTTAATAATATTCTTAAATGAAGTCTATTGATGTATATGGGCATTGGGCCCATTCTTAACCCATTATTAGTGTAAAATATAAGTTTTTGAGGGTTGAAAAAGTCATCCCTTTGCTAGTTACGAATTTCAACAAAATAGAAACCCTAATCCTTCCCTAAACCTATTTATTAAAAACCCTAAAGCTTTAGAAGTTTTCAAAACCAAACTCCATTAAAGAATAGAGCAAGCTCCATTAAACCTTCATCCGGGCACCGATCGCACTCGAGCAAGAAGGGAGAATTGGCGGGAACTCCGATTTGAAGAACATACTCCGAGGAGAGGATGATCCGACGACTTTCAAATTTAAAGAAATTTTTCATTTCATTAAAGTTCAAGAAACCTTAAGATAAGTGCGCTTGATCCATCCTATACTTGTTTTTCTTCAAGATTTTTTTTCTATTTCATTAGATAATGGTTGATACTTATTATAAATTAATTTCAACAATATTTATTTTATTCTTATTGGGTTGATCTTTATTTTGGGCCACCATGATGGGTTGGGCCATCGTCTATTTTGTACCTATAACGGATAATTATGTTCTTTATCATTTTCGTTGTATTTTCATAATTAAAATATTTTTATAATTATTTTTTTCTAAATACCTCTGTGAATCTATTTTTTAAAACCGTTTAGTTTATATTTTTCTGATTTTTATTGATTAAGTTATGATTTTTTTAAGTTGTATGACTTTACCAAAAAAAACCCAGAATTTTAGATTTTACACGGTCCAATTCACTTGGGATTTCGATCTATATTTTTAACCTAAATATTTTTCTAATTATTTTTCATGGATACCTCTATCAATCTAGTTTCTAGAACCTTTGAGTTTATATTTTTCTGATTTGTATTGATTAAGTTATGATTTTTCAAACGTACTGGACTTTTCTGTAAAACTCAGAATTCCAGATTTTACACGGTCCACTTTACCTGAGATTTCGATCTATATTTTTAATCTAAATATTTTTCTAATTATTTTTCACAGATACCTCTATCAATCTAGTTTCTAGAACCTTTGAGTTTATATTTTCTGATTTGTATTGATTAAGTTATGATTTTTCAAATGTGCTGGACTTTTCTGTAAAACCCAGAATTCTAGATTTTACACGGTCCAATTTACCTGAGATTCAATCCATATTTTTAATCTAAATATTTTTATAATTATTTTTCACAGATACCTCTATCAATCTAGTTTCTAGAACCTTTGAGTTTATATTTTTTTGATCTGTATTGATTAAGTTATGATTTTTCAAACGTGTTGGACTTTTCTGTAAAACCCAGAATTTTAGATTTTACACGGTCCACTTCACTTGAGATTTCAATCTATATTTTTAACCTAAATATTTTTTTAATTATTTTTCATAGATACCTCCATCAATTTAGTTTCTATAACCCTTGAGTTTGTATTTTTCTGATATGTATTGATTAAGTTATGAGTTTTTAAATGTGTGGGACTTTTCTGTATCCCAAATTCTGTCCGGCCCAATTAATTAAGATTTTTGACCTATATTTTGAATCCGAATATTTTTCTATTTATTTTTTTCTAAAATCTCTGTAAATCTAGTTTTTAAATCCATTGAGTTTATATTTTTCTAATTCATATTTATTTAGTTATAATTTTTATAATGCAGTATATTTTTTTTTAAAAAAACCTATTAATTGTTCGTGGTTCGGTCATGATTATTAACTATTAAGGTTTTAACCTTGTTGTTTGACTAAACCCTAGATGGTTTGACCTATACCTGTATGCATGGGGATCCCACCCATGTGTCATGGATCCCTCATAGGGTTCGGCCATGGCGTGTTGGATTCTCTTGCGATTTTCACTTATATTATTTATCGATGTTGATTGTGATATTTGGTCATGTCTTATTGACTATTATACCTAGGTGGTTCGACCTATACTTATATGCATGGGGATCCCACCCATGTGTCTTGGATCCCTCATAGGGTTCGGCCAAGTGTCTTGGATCCCTCTTTAGGGTTCTACCTTGTGTCTTGGATCCCTCTTTAGGGTTCGACCTTGTGTCATGGATCCCTCATAGGGTTCGGCCATGGTGTGTTGGATTGTTTTGTGATTTCTGCTTATATTATTCATCCGTGTTGATCGTGACCTTCGGTGATTGTTACATGTTATTCATGGTTAACCCTAATTCGTTCCCATATTATTACTCTTAATGATCATTGGTTCATTTTATATTTTTATTTAAATGTTAAATACATGTGTGCTTATGTCATGTAACCCTAGTACATCTTGTTGTCATACCATGATCATCACGTCATTTCATATAAGGGGTGCATAAGGGAACGGGGTTGAAGTATATTATATACGTTTATATTGGTTTTATCAATTAATCAGGGTTCGGTACCTTAGGGTGAAAGGCCCCAGACGTTATTATATCCTGCAGATGGGTCGATGAGACCGCTCCCAGTGCGGGAAGGAGATGGAGACCCTATGTGGTTATGGGTACTAGTTGCATTGGCATCCCTTTCTCATCTGCATTTATCATCATATTCATGACATCCTTATTATACGATTGAGATGCATACCTTGATTAAAAAAACTTGTATAGTATGATATCATACCATGCACACTGTTGTATTACTGGGCCTCGGCTCACGGTGCTACACCGATACCATTTTCAGATTTTGAGGAGTCGAGTCCGCGAGATGATTTTGAGACGAAAGACTCCGGTGCATTCGAGGAGATTGGCGAGGATTTGGGAGTCGATCCCACACTTTAGAAAGTTGTATTTGATTATTTTATAACATTATTTATTTATTTTCACGGGCATGTAAGCCTTTGATTGAGAGCATGTTCTCACTTCCATCTCTCCACATTTAGTTGATTGATTGAATTATTTGAATTATTTTTTTCCTACATCTAGACTCTTGTTTTTACTTAGTCGGTTTTCGAATGAACCTTAGTAGTCTAATTGACCTAATTGGACCACTAGGGGACATTCATGGATCACCTCTAGGTTCGAGTACGGGTCGATCCACGGATTTTCGGGTCGTATCTGGGTATCCGGATTCGGGGTGTGACAGAGTGGTATCAGAGCTTAAGCTTCAGACACCTAGGGATTTGTGTGTAATGGGTATATGCATAATTGAGTTGTGTATGATAGAATGGTATTAGAGCACAGTCAGTAGTTTACCCTAATGACCTATGGAATTGAGACTATTAGGGGATCTGGTTAATGTGTCCATTCTTATTATGGAGACCGTAACATTTTAGGTTACACATTAGATACACTTGGAAACACAATAATCTAGAGCACTCTGATTGTTTGTAATACTTATAAATAGTGATTGTGTATTATTGTTTGTAAGTATATTATTGTAATACTTAATTTTATGTTATGTTTGACAATGTCGCAAACCTAACACTGTCATACCTTATTAAAGAGATCGTGGCAGAATGGTATATTGACAGAATTATACCCTCAGATGATCTTAATTGGACAGTCTGACTATTTTGACTAGTAGGCCAGTTGACTAGCATGACCAGTTTGAGTGGAAGATAGATTTATTAGTTTTACCAGCTGATTAAGTCGATTAGATTGATCAAGTTTACCAGTTTGACTAAGGTTGACTATATTGACTAGTTTGACCAGCATAGTTATGTTGACTAGACGTAGATGACTAACTTGACTGGATTGGACTAAATTGGTGTAGATGACCAGTTTGGCTAGGTTTACTATATTGATTAAGTTGGCCAATCTAACTGTGTGTAGCTATAAAGTTTGTTAACCAAGCTAACTAGGTTTGCCTGAATTGATTAGTTGACTAATCAGATTTGACAGACTAGGCTGAGAATTTCTTTGAGGGGGTTCGAATTTCGGGGACGAAATTTTCTTTAAGGGGGGTAGATTGTAATACCCTGAACTTTCGTTCTAGGGTATTATGGTAAATTCACCTAATAATGAAAACCTGAAACTTTTTCAGACTCTTATTATTGTTTTTATTGTTTAATATCATGTATGAGTATGTGTATTTAATTTGGTTTCGTTTTGACAACTTTGAAAAACCTACTATTTTTGAAACTTGTTCTTTAGGGCTAAATTCTTGCTAAAAATAATGAACCATAATTTACAGGGGACTTTTTCTTTCCCCAGCTAACATTCCAAAACTTTTATAAAAAAATTATTTTGTGGGCCGAGACACCAAAAATATTCCTATTTTATCCTTACCAACTTACCTGTGAAATTTGAAACCTTTCTTTTGACATAAAAACTCTAGTCGAAGATTTTGGGAGATTTTGACAAAAATAATATTTTTATAATTTTTGAACTTCCTATCATTCGCATATTTTTAAAAAAATAATATTTAATAATATTTTATTTATTTAATAAGCGTGGGACCCGCAAATTACTTTCGGGTCATTCCAATATCATTTGACACTTTTCTAGGATTTTGAACATTTTTGTGATTTATGTGTGTGACATGTGTCAATACCTTATTGTATGGACTTTAAATTATATAATATAGTTTGATTGAATTAATTAATAATTAATTGTGTTATGTGTTATAATTATTGGGTGGGCCCGTATGACTAATCTAGAAGTCTTTTGGGCTTAATAATATTCTTAAATGAAGTCTATTGATGTATATGGGCATTGGGCCCATTCTTAACCCATTAATAGTGTAAAATATAAGTTTTTGAGAGTTGAAAAAGTCATCCCTTTGCTAGTTACGAATTTCAACAAAATAGAAACCCTAATCCTTCCCTAAACCTATTTATTAAAAACCCTAAAGCTTTAGAAGTTTTCAAAACCAAACTCCATTAAAGAATAGAGCAAGCTCCATTAAACCTTCATCCGGGCACTGATCGCACTCGAGCAAGAAGGGAGAATTGGCGGGGACTCCGATTTGAAGAACATACTCCGAGGAGAGGACGATCCGACGACTTTCAAATTTAAAGAAACTTTTAATTTCATTAAAGTTCAAGAAACCTTAAGGTAAGTGCGCTTAATCCATCCTATACTTGTTTTTCTTCAAGATTTTTTTTCTATTTCATTAGATAATGGTTGATACTTATTATAAATTAATTTCAACAATATTTATTTTATTCTTATTGGGTTGATCTTTATTTTGGGCCACCATGATGGGTTGGGCCATCGTCTATTTTGTACCTATAACGGATAATTATGTTCTTTATCATTTTCGTTGTATTTTTATAATTAAAATATTTTTATAATTATTTTTTTCTAAATACCTCTGTGAATCTATTTTTCAAAACCGTTTAGTTTATATTTTTCTGATTTTTATTGATTAAGTTATGATTTTTTTAAGTTGTATGACTTTACCAAAAAAAACCCAGAATTTTAGATTTTACACGGTCCGATTCACTTGGGATTTCGATCTATATTTTTAACCTAAATATTTTTCTAATTATTTTTCATGGATACCTCTATCAATCTAGTTTCTAGAACCTTTGAGTTTATATTTTTCTGATTTGTATTGATTAAGTTATGATTTTTCAAACGTACTGGACTTTTCTGTAAAACTCAGAATTCTAGATTTTACACGGTCCACTTTACCTGAGATTTCAATCTATATTTTTAATCTAAATATTTTTCTAATTATTTTTCACAGATACCTCTATCAATCTAGTTTCTAGAACCTTTGAGTTTATATTTTTCTGATTTGTATTGATTAAGTTATGATTTTTCAAATGTGCTGGACTTTTCTGTAAAACCCAGAATTCTAGATTTTACACGGTCCAATTTACCTGAGATTTCGATCCATATTTTTAATCTAAATATTTTTATAATTATTTTTCACAGATACCTCTATCAATCTAGTTTCTAGAACCTTTGAGTTTATATTTTTTTGATCTGTATTGATTAAGTTATGATTTTTCAAACGTGTTGGACTTTTCTGTAATACCCAGACTTTCAGATTTTACACGGTCCACTTCACTTGAGATTTCAATCTATATTTTTAACCTAAATATTTTTTTAATTATTTTTCATAGATACCTCCATCAATTTAATTTCTATAACCCTTGAGTTTGTATTTTTCTGATATGTATTGATTAAGTTATGAGTTTTTAAATGTGTGGGACTTTTCTGTATCCCAGATTCTGTCCGGCCCAATTAATTAAGATTTTTGACCTATATTTTGAATCCGAATATTTTTCTATTTATTTTTTTTTAAAATCTCTGTAAATCTAGTTTTTAAATCAATTGAGTTTATATTTTTCTAATTCATATTTATTTAGTTATGATTTTTATAATGCAGTATATTTTTTTTTTAAAAAACCTATTAATTGTTCATGGTTCGGTCATGATTATTAACTATTAAGGTTTTAACCTTGTTGTTTGACTAAACCCTAGATGGTTTGACCTATACCTGTATGTATGGGGATCCCACCCATGTGTCATGGATCCCTCATAGGGTTCGGCCATGGCGTGTTGGATTCTTTTGCGATTTTCACTTATATTATTTATCGATGTTGATTGTGATATTTGGTCATGTCTTATTGACTATTATACCTAGGTGGTTCGACCTATACTTATATGCATGGGGATCCCACCCATGTGTCTTGGATACCTCATAGGGTTCGGCCAAGTGTCTTGGATCCCTCTTTAGGGTTCGACCTTGTGTCATGGATCCCTCATAGGGTTCGGCCATGGTGTGTTGG
Source organism: Euptelea pleiosperma (assembly GCA_035048495.1). Classification (NCBI taxonomy): domain Eukaryota; kingdom Viridiplantae; phylum Streptophyta; class Magnoliopsida; order Ranunculales; family Eupteleaceae; genus Euptelea; species Euptelea pleiosperma. The sequence continues at coordinate 20,599,934 of CM068544.1, read as the reverse complement.
ATTGTTTTGTGATTTCTGCTTATATTATTCATCCGTGTTGATCGTGACCTTCGGTGATTGTTACATGTTATTCATGGTTAACCCTAATTCGTTCCCATATTATTACTCTTAATGATCATTGGTTCATTTTATATTTTTATTTAAATGTTAAATACATGTGTGCTTATGTCATGTAACCCTAGTACATCTTGTTGTCATACCATGATCATCACGTCATTTCATATAAGGGGTGCATAAGGGAACGGGGTTGAAGTATATTATATACGTTTATATTGGTTTTATCAATTAATCAGGGTTCGGTACCCTAGTGTCACGCCCCGAATCCGGATACCCAAATACGACCCGAAAATCAGTGGATCGACCCGTACCCGAACCCAGAGGTGACCCATGAATGTCCCCTAGTGGTCCAATTAAGTCAATTAGACTACTAAGGTTCATTCGAAAACCCACTAAGTAAAAAAAAGAGTCTAGATGTAGGAAACAAATAATTTAAATAATTCAATCAATCAACTAAATGTGGAGAGATGGAAGTGAGAACATGCTCTCAATCAAAGGCTTACATGCCCGTGAAAATAAATAAATAATGTTATAAAATAATCAAATACAACTTTCTAAAGTGTGGGATCGACTCCCAAATCCTCGCCGATCTCCTCGAATGCACCGAAGTCTTTCGTCTCAAAATCATCTCACGTACCCGGCTCCTCAAAATCTGAAAATGGTATCGGTGTAGCACCGTGAGCCGAGGCCCAGTAATACAACAGTGTGCATGGTATGATATCATACTATACAAGTTTTTTAATCAAGGTATGCATCTCAATCGTATAATAAGGATGGCATGAATATGAGGATGAATGCAGATGAGTAAGGGATGCCAATGCAACTAGTACCCATAACCACATAGGGTCTCCATCTCCTTCCCGCACTGGGAGCGGTCTCATTGACCCATCTGCAGGATATAATAACGTCTGGGGCCTTTCACCCTAGGGTACCGAACCCTGATTAATTGATAAAACCAATATAACGTATATAATATACTTCAACCCCGTTCCCTTATGCACCCCTTATATGAAATGACGTGATGATCATGGTATGACAACAAGATAGTACAAGGCTACATGGCATAAGCACACATGTATTTAACATTTAAATAAGAATACAAAATGAAACATGATCATCAAAAGTGATAACATAGGAACGAATTATGGTTAACCATGAATACCATGTAACAATCACCGAAGGTCGCGATCAACACGGATGAACAATATAAGTAGAAATCATGAGACAATCCAACACACCATTGCCGAACCCTATGAGGGATCCATGACACAAGGTCGAACCCTAAATAGGGATCCAAGACACTTGGCCGAACCCTATGAGGGATCCAAGACACATGGGTGGGATCTCCATGCATACAAGTATAGGTCGAACCATCTAGGTATAATAGTCAATAAGACATGACCAAATATCACAATCAACGTCGATGAATAATATAAGTAGAAATCACAAGACAATCCAACACACTATGGCCGAACCCTATGAGGGATCCATGACACAAGGTCGAACCCTAAAGAGGGATCCAAGACACTTGGCCGAACCCTATGAGAGATCCAAGACACATGAGTGGGATCCCCATGCATACAGGTATAGGTCAAACCATCTAGGGTTTAATCAAACAACAAGGTTAAAACCTTAATAGTTAATAATCATGACCGAACCACGAACAATTTACAAAAAATGTACTGCATTATAAAAATCATAACTAAATAAATATGAATTAGAAAAATATAAACTCAATGGATTTAAAAATTAGATTCACAGAGGTTTTTAGGAAAAATAAATAAAAAAATATTCAGATTCAAAATATAGGTCAAAACTCTTAATTAATTAGGCTGGATAGAATTCGGGATACAGAAAAGTCCCACACATTTAAAAACTCATAACTTAATTAATACATATGAGAAAAATACAAACTCAAGGGTTATAGAAACTAAATTGATGGAGGTATCTATAAAAAATAATTAAAAAAATATTTAGGTTAAAAATATAGATTGAAATCTCAAGTGAAGTGGACCGTGTAAAATCTGAAATTCTGGGTTTTACAGAAAAGCCCAGCACGTTTGAAAAATCATAACTTAATCAATACAGATCAAAAAATATAAACTCAAAGGTTCTAAAACTAGATTGATAGAGGTATCTGTGAAAAATAATTATAAAAATATTTAGATTAAAAATATGGATCGAAATCTCAGGTAAATTGGACCGTGTAAAATCTGGAATTCTAGGTTTTACAGAAAAGTCTAGCACGTTTGAAAAATCATAACTTAATCAATACAGATCAGAAAATTATAAACTCAAAGGTTCTAGAAACTAAATTGATAGAGGTATCTGTGAAAAATAATTATAAAAATATTTAGGTTAAAAATATGGATCGAAATCTCAGGTAAAGTGGACCGTGTAAAATCTAGAATTCTGGGTTTTACAGAAAAGTCTAGCACGTTTGAAAAATCATAACTTAATCAATACAAATCAGAAAAATATAAACTCAAAGGTTATAGAAACTAGATTGATAGAGGTATCTGTTAAAAATAATTAGAAAAATATTTAGATTAAAACTATAGATCGAAATCTCAGGTATAGTGGACCGTGTAAAATCTGAAATTCTGTGCTTTACAGAAAAGTCCAGCACGTTTGAAAAATCATAACTTAATCAATATAAATCAGAAAAATATAAATTCAAAGGTTATAGAAACTAGATTGATAGAGGTATCCATAAAAAATAATTAGAAAAATATTTAGGTTAAAAATATAGATCGAAATCCCAAGTGAATCTGATGGTGTAAAATCTGAAATTCTGAGTTTTTTGGTAAAGTCATACAACTTAGAAAAATCATAACTTAATCAATAAAAATCAGAAAAATACAAACTAAACGGTTTTGGAAAATAGATTTAAAGAGGTATTTAAAAAAAATAATATAAAAGTATTTAAATCATAAAAGTACAACAAAAATGATAAGAACATAGTCATCCGTTATAGGTACAAAATAGACCATGGACAAACTCATCATGGTGGCCCAAAACAAAGATCAACCCAATAAGAATAAAGTAAATATTATAAAAATTAATTTATAATGAGTATCAACCATTATCTAATGAAAGAAAAACAAGTATAGGATGGATCAAGCGCACTTACCTTAAGGTTTCTTAAACTTTAATGAAAATCAAAAGTTTCTTTAAATTTGAAAGTCGTCGGATCGTCCTCTCCTCGGAATATGTTCTTTTATTCGGAGTCCCCGTCAATTCTCCCTTCTTGCTCGAGTGCGATCGGTGCCCGGATGAATGTGTAATGGAGCTTTCTCTATTCTTCAATGGAGTTGGGTTGTGAAAGGTTCTAAAACTTTAGGGTTTTTAATAAATAGGTTTAGGGAAGGATTAGGGTTTCTATTTTGTTGAAATTCGTAACTAGTAAAGGGATGACTTTTTCAACCCTCAAAAACTTATATTTTACACTATTAATGGGTTAAGAATGGGCCCAAGGCCCATAGACATAAATAAGCTTCATTTAAAAATATTATTAAGCCCAAAAGACCTCTAGATTGGCCATAAGGGCCCACCCAACAATCATAACACAAATAATTATTAATTAATTCAATCAACTATATTATATAATTTAAAAGTTCATACAATAAGGTATTGACACATGTCACACACATAAATCACAAAAACGTTCAAAACCTTAGAAAAGTGTCAAATGATATTAGAATGACCCGAAAGTGATTCGCGGGTCCCACACTCCTATTAAATAAATAGAATATAATTAAATATTATTTTTAAAAATATAATAATAGTAGGAAAGTTTAAAAATTACGAAAATACTATTTTTGTCAAAATCTCCTGAAATCTCCCGCTAGGGTTTTCATGTATCAGGAAAGCTTCCAAATTTCACAGGTAAGTTGATAAGGATAAAATAGGAATATTTTTGGAGTCTCGGGCCCACAAAATAATTTTTTTTATAAAAGTTCTGGAATATTAGTTGCAGCAAGAAAAAGTCCCCTGCAAGTTATGATTCATTATTTTTAGTAGGAATTTAGCCCTAAAGAGCGAGTTTCAAAAATAGCAGGTTTTTTTCAAAATTGTCAGAATGAAATTAAATTAAATACACATACTCATACATGATATTTAACAATAAAAATAATAATAAGAGTCTGAAAAAGTTTCAGGTTTTCATTCTTAGGTGAATTTACCGTAATACCCTAGAACGAAAGTTCGGGGTATTACACCTAGGGTGAAAGGCCCCAGACGTTATTATATCCTGCAGATGGGTCGATGAGACCGCTCCCAGTGCGGGAAGGAGATGGAGACCCTATGTGGTTATGGGTACTAGTTGCATTGGCATCCCTTACTCATCTGCATTCATCATCATATTCATGACATCCTTATTATACGATTGAGATGCATACCTTGATTAAAAAAACTTGTATAGTATGATATCATACCATGCACACTGTTGTATTACTGGGCCTCGGCTCACGGTGCTACACCGATACCATTTTCAGATTTTGAGGAGTCGAGTCCGCGAGATGATTTTGAGACGAAAGACTCCGGTGCATTCGAGGAGATTGGCGAGGATTTGGGAGTCGATCCCACACTTTAGAAAGTTGTATTTGATTATTTTATAACATTATTTATTTATTTTCACGGGCATGTAAGCCTTTGATTGAGAGCATGTTCTCACTACCATCTCTCCACATTTAGTTGATTGATTGAATTATTTGAATTATTTGTTTCCTACATCTAGACTCTTGTTTTTACTTAGTCGATTTTCGAATGAACCTTAGTAGTCTAATTGACCTAATTGGACCACTAGGGGACATTCATGGATCACCTCTAGGTTCGGGTACGGGTCGATCCGCGGATTTTCGGGTCGTATCTGGGTATCCGGATTCGGGGCGTGACACATTTTAACCAACTCCTATGGCCACTAAGTCACTTACCTTCCTAATCGAGCGTACACGATCGTTAACTGACAAAACGACAGTTACTCAGATGACTCCTGTCGTCAACCGTCTGATTCTTGTTGTCTCTGTCTTTTAGTCTACACCTAATTGGCAAAGTATGCGTACCACGACATTTTCACACTATACTAGTGCTCGTAGGAACGATTACAATAATGTTTTTATGTCAAATGGAATCTTTGTCAAATTGAATATAAAAATATTCCTTACAACATTAAAGCTTGAGGCTCATTTTTTAAACTTAGAATATATTAATTATCTTTGATTTGTTACATATAAATCATATATGTTGTAGTTTTAGATGATATCTAACCATATTTTATTTTTTTATTTGCAGGCCAGCAAAAACTCTGATGCATAGCTTCTCAAAAGCTCGATGATCATGATCTTTTTATTTGTATTTTTGTTATAACAATGTACACAGTTTAATTATATTTATGAATGAATATTTTACTTAAACGAATTAAATTTAAAATTCTGTTTTAATGGTTTGTGGTGATTGAATTTTCATATTCGCATGTATATAAAAGGAAAAAAATCATTAAAAATAATATATTTTTATTTTCATCAAATTTAAACTTTTAACCATGACAAGAAGTCGCCACTAAAACTACGATACCTAACACTTTTTGTGATAATATTTAGTTGCAACTAAATATATTTTTAGGCACGACAAATGTCGTCACTACAACTACGATACCCGACACTTTTTGTGGCGATATATTGTTTAGCCACGACAATAAGTTGCTACTAACACTACGATACTTGATATTTTTTGTGGCGATTTTTAGTTGCAACTAAATATATATTTTATTAGCCATGACAATAAGTCGCCACTAACACTACAATACCTGACACTTTTTTGTGGCGATATTTAGTTGCAACTAAATATATATTTTTTTAGTCGCGACTAAAAGTCGCCGCTAAAAATTATTTTATTTTTATTTTTTAGTGGCGATTTATACCTTTAGTAACAATAAGTTTGTTTAAGTAGCAATGATAAATCGCGTAGCTAAACATTTTATTTTAGCGACGATTACAAACTAGCGGCTGAAAATTTCACTTTTAGGGGCGACTAAAAAGTCGTAGCTAAAACTTTTAGCTACAACACTTTCCGCGGCAGCCTAGTGGCGATGAAAATGTCGCCACTAAAAGATTAAGTAGCAACTTTTAGACATTTAGTTGCGAAAAATTTCGCGGCTAAAAGTCAAATTTCTGGTAGTGCTATTGACATGGCACCACAACCATTCATTTGCATGCAGGACCACAAAATCAAAAATCGTGAAGCTCCATTGGGAGCTTGTAGGACGCTTGGACGAGGAGCCATAACATCGCACGACCACTTCTTGTCATCTGTTTTGGTATTCACGTCATCTGTTTCGTACACACTTCTCATCTGTTTTGTAAACTTTGTCATCTATTTTTCAATGTCTTTTCTTTATTACAAGCTACTCATTTGGTTTATATGGGTCATCTGACACTTTTGATGATTACATTTCGTTGGGTGATATAAATGATACATATGAGATTCGTAACGATAGACTCCCCATAAGGTCCAAGTTAGCTAGCCCAACTGTTAAATGTGTAATCTAAGATATAGAAACAACCGAGAAAGTAGTGAAGAGAGAAGGCTTTGGTGGTCATGAAGAATTTACCACTAATGTATTACCCTCTGACACCAAGAAAGTGTATGGAATATTTTCATATTCAATTTGACAAAGATTCCGTTTGACATAAAAACATTCTTGTAACCGTTCCTACAAGCACTAGTGTAGTGTGAAAATGTCGTGGTACACATACTTCGCCAACTACGTGAAGACTAAAAAATAAAGAAAGCAAGAATCAGACGGTTAACGACAGGAGTCATCTGAGTAACTGTCATTTTGTCAGTTAACGATCGTGTATGCTCGATTAGGAAGGTAAGTGACTTAATGGCCATAGGAGTTGGTTAAAATGAACAAAAATATAATGGTCAAACTTAGTCATTTGATAGACCCGAGTCTAAGTCAATTAAATTGACTAATGGGATAGTCCAATCTATTGGACATGTATCCCCAATCGATTAGACATAGCCCAATCGATTGGAGACTCTGTGTGATCGATTGGAAACTACGAGGCAGAAACTTATTTAGCCCAATCGATTGGAGACTCTGTGAAATTGATTGGAGCCTTCGGGACAGAAACCTATCTGAGTAAAATCGATTGGAGACTTTGTGAAATCGATTGGAGTCTTTGGGACAAAAACTTTTCTAAGTCAAATCGATTGGAGAACCCTGTGTAATCGATTGGTACCTTCGGAACAAAAATCTTATTGAGTCTAATAGATTGGAATTGGCCTTTCTCAGATCCAAAATTCTTGGTTCTATCATCCCACGTTCCACACGACTTAGGGTATTGGAATTCTATAAATAGAACCCTTCTATACCTTCTCTAAACACACACAAAGACACAGAGTGACTCAATCTTCAAGAGAGAGAAGAAAATGTTATATTTATTAGAGTGTCCATTTGAAGAGCAAGAAGCATGTTTTCCACTTACAACTTGTGAGCTTGTTCTCTTCTTGATCAAAGCCAAGAGCTTGATCCTTTCATCAGTTTAGGTCTTCCACTTCTATATTCGACCTAGTAGCCTGAGAGTACCATTGTGACTCAACAGCATTTGAACAACTTAGGGTTCAGGGTGTACTAAATACTTCACCTTCTACAAAGGTGGGAGTGTTGAGAATTAAGATCGGAGGAGCCGATCGACAGTAGGTTTGGGGTGTACCAAGCTGAACAAGTGGACAAGGCTTCTTGACTAGAATGGAGCTCGTGGATTCGTAGCGTTGATTCAGAGGTCGTGTACGCATTGGCAGTAGGCCTTGGCTAAGGTTGGAAGCTGTATTTGCAACGGTGCTGCTTAGGTAACCTTTGTTTCATTTAACTTTTCAGTTAGTGATACTTTCCGTCTGGACGTGGTCCCGTGGTTTTTCCTTGGCTAAAGTTTCCACGTAAAAATCTCTTGTCTTGTGTCATTGTTTGTTTGTATTCCGCAATATATTCTGATTAAATCAAACGACGAAAATAAAATATATTCTGATCAGAGCCAGTATTTCTAGTTAATGTTTAATCACCTGAATTTAGATTCTTGAGAAACCAGTCCATTTTCATTAATTTGTCAAAATGCAAAGAGAATGTGGAAATACATCCAGACCTCCATTGTTTGATGGGGAAGACTATGTCTATTGGAAGGCTAAAATGAGGGCTTTTCTAAAGTCCATTGATGAAAGAGTCTAGATGTCTGTAGTGGATGGTTGGTCACCACCCACAATGGAAATAGGAGATAAAATCATTCTTAAACCTGAAAACGACTGGACTAAAGAGGACATAGATTGTTGTTGTCTTAATAGCAAAGGGTTAAATGCTATTTTTAATGTTGTTGATAAGAATGAGTTTAGAAGAATCTCTACTTGTTCCCTAGCTAAAGAAGCATGGGATATATTTAGAGTCACACACGAAGGAACATCAGCCATTAAGATCTAAAACCTTCGAATGCTGACTTCTAAGTTCGAATCCATGAGAATGGAGGAGAATGATACTTTTACTGAGTTCTATGCCCAACTTAGTGATATTGTGAACTCTACACACAACTTGGGTGAGGTCATTCCTGAATCGAAAGTTGTTCGAAAAATTTTGAAATCCTTACTTGATAGATTTCAGGCTAAGGTCACTACGATTGAGGAGAGCAAAGATGTTGACTCTCTCAAAGTTGATGAGCTGGTTGGGTCTCTACAAACTTATGAGATGAATTTGAGACAGCCAAAGAAATCAAAAGGAATTGCACTTAAAGTTTTTGAAGCTCAAGATTCTGAGTCAGATGTTGACTCTGAAGTAGAAATGGCATTATTCATGAAAAAATTCAAAAAGTTCTTTCGTTCTAAAAACGATAGGTTCAAGAACAATAAACAGTTTGATAAAACTATGGAACATGCCAGACCTCATGAGAGAAGCAGCAGAACTGACAAGAACCCTAGGGAAAGCCGCTCAAGCGAACCCCAATGTTTCAAATATAAGGGTTTTGGTCACTTTGCTAATGTGTGTCCAAACAAAGAAGAATACAAGGGCAAGGCAAAAGCATTCAATACCACATGGGATGAAGAATCAGAAGATTATTCTGATAATTCAGATAGCAATGAAAAGACTGATAAGTATACAGCTTTCGTTGCTCATTTCAATAGTCCCTATGGATCTCATGGAGAGTCCAAAAATAGTGATGATGAGAGTTCGGAAGACTCTTACAAAGGGGACTCGGATGACTCGGCAGTTGGTGTGAAAGAACTGTACGATGATTCGATAAAATTCATTAAGGCTAACAAAGTTTTATCTGACAGGGTTAAATGTCTTGACTCTAAAAATGCAACCTTAGTAATTGACACTGAAAAATTAAAAGTGTTGATTACTGATTTAGAGCAAAAGAATAAGTCTTTACTGAAAATGAACAAGTTACTGGAATGTGAATTCCAAACTTGCATGACACGTAAGGAATCCTTGGAGAATGAGATTCTTAAATCAAAGAGGGATGTCTCAGGATTCTCATCCAGCTCTGCAAAGCTTGATGAGATTCTCCATGTGGAAAAAGTCTATGGAGACAAACAGGGTTTGGGTTACAAAAACAATCAAGGAAAAAGATATTCTTCCAAGACAATTTTTGTTAAAGCCCAAGCTATTCCCACTCAGATCAATGACCCAATCAAAATTGTCAAAAGCAGTCGTCAGTGCAAGTACTGCAAAAACATGGGTCATGTGATCAGAGACTATCACAAGTTGAGAAGAGGACATCAAAACCTTCTAGAAAAAGTGGTGAATACCACTCAGAATGTGAAAAGTCAGAGAATTTCTGTGAAGACACATTATGAGATAAATTATTTGGATGTGCTATCTAGGAAGATGAAAGACCTACTAAAAAGGTCTAGAGAATTAATCAAGGAGATTAAGTCCCTTGAGAAATTCAAACAACCTCAAAGTAATGTAACTCAAAAGAGGAAAGATCCTAAAAAAATTGATCTATCTACCAAACTCACATCTGTGTGGGTTAGAAAAGATTCTCTGAAGGAGAAATGTTCGACAATGCCATATTTCTGAGCAATGTGCTCTCAATCCCCTCTTGTTCTCCATTCTTATTTTTTGAGGGATAATTTTTTCTTTTTGTTTTTGCTTCGTTTTGAAGAATAAAAATTAAAAATATTTTAGAAAATCAAAAGATCAATTGTTCAGAAGAATGTTAAAATTATTAGTTCATTATACGATTTTGATGAACAATAATTTTTGAGAACATTCAAAGAAAAAGAACTTAACTGTTAGTAAAATTTTGTTAATCTGTGTATTATATCTTTTAATTATTATGATTGGTCAATTTTTACTAGTGTGCATTAAAAGATTATTGAAGCAATATATCTTACATTCACATGCACACTGATTATTTTTGTAGGAATGGATTTGATAGAGGTGTGAAATCTTGTATTATTGAAATTAGGAATAAACCTCTACTGATTATAACTTCAAATTAGTAGTATTCCTACCTTCAGTTGATTTCGAAACTACACTATAGTCGACTGTTGGCTTCCCAATGAGAGTTATTATTCTAAGAAAACAGCTACCTCCACAAAAATTAGAGTGAATGCCATCAGTATGGCCCTGTTTGAAATTGAAATCTGATTTTCATTGCTATAGAAAAGGGCTACCTACATGGAGAGTGAAAGCTACATATATTCAAAGTGAATAAAAATTGTGTAAAAGATAGTCGATTTACTAGAAAAATTCTTATCCATCAGCAAATACTCATATACATTAGCGTATGTGAGATCCCTTAATAACTCTAATGATGATTTTATGATCGGATACAGGATACCTCCAGATTTTGATACTTATGATAAATTATTGCAAAAATCTTATCTGGTACCACAGATGGACTCAGATCAGTTACACTTGATGATATTACTGTTGATATTTGAATCTATGATTATTAGTGATTTGTGACTTACGCTAATGTCTAAAAGAATTAATATTTTTGATGAAGCAAAAGATTGAACTAACGTGTTAGTTAATTCTCTTCAATAAGAATCAGTGTTTAGTGCTTATCAAGATTGACTTTATGAAGTGAATTCTAATTTTTTTTCTGACGTTTTATCTTTTCTTGAGAAGTTTAAAAAATGATTTTTGACTTGAAAAGTTTTAGTTGGGGGTCCTGGAAAATGAGCCTATTGGTTTTAAAAAAAAAATTTCTCTTCCCTAACCAGTCCAATTGATTGGTGTAAAGTCCAATCGATCGGACATCTCCAATCAATTGGAGGGTATAACCCAATCGATTAGCCAAGCTTCAATCGATTGGCCACTTAGCCCAATCGATTGGACAGTGCGACGTTCATTTTTATAAAACCCAAAATGGGTCATTTTCAACCACAATCAATCCAATCGCCTCCCAGATTTCTTTCAATCGATCGCAGGTGCTCGATCTACTGTTCCCATAAGGTTTTGTGGAGCGATTCTCTCGATTTCTTAGTTTTTTACTTCACCTTCTTCGTTGGGATTTTGGGGAGTTTTTGAGCAAAAATAGAGATATTTTGGTATTTTCTTCCATTTTTGGTGCTTATGGCGACTAATCCTCGTCGTAAAAGAGCTATTGTGGTCTTTGAAGAGAAAAGTGCTGATGAAGAACCCCAGTGTCAACGGACTCAATCTCGCACCAAACGGGGTGGTCGACTTAGTGGGTCGCGGCACTCAGAGAGGGGTGAATCATCCGGAGGACCTAGGAGAGCTCGGGGTCGTGCCCGTCATACCAATATTCCTTCGGTGAGTGCTCCCATTTCCCTGTTCATTTTCGATTCCGCTAGAGATCGTTTTGAGCATTTCTCTAGTCGCAAATTCACTACTGAGTGAGTAGTTGAATTTAGCACTATTTTGGGTACTATGGTTCATTCGTTGTTCGTATCTCGCGAGTGGGTTCCTATAACTCGCTTGACCATTCCATTTTACCCTGTCTTGGTTAAAATCTTTTATGCCAACATGCACTCTATTCAATGTGATGACCCTAGTGAGCTATCCTTTCAGACTTATGTCTCTGGGGCTTACCTGACTATTACACTTAATCTGATTTATACCTTGTTGGATATACCTCGTCCTTCTACCTCATATGAGTTCATTTCTAGGACTCGTGAGATGACGACTTCTAGAGTCACCTTGACTGAGACTCTCACAAGGCAGTTATTTGATTGGAGTACATTCATTCCTCTTACATCTCTTCTCCCTAAGTATCGTTTGTTGCACCTCATCTGTGGGTTCAACATTGATCCACTTGACCATGGTGAATAGGTGAACATTGATCATCTTCAGCTTCTTTACCATCTTGGCACTGGATTTGTCATTGACCTTCCGAGGTTCATTTTTAGAGCTATGGTTAGAGCGGGTAGTCAGTTGGCTAACCATCTGTTTCTCCCTTTCTCTCTACTGGTGAGCTCTATCCTACTTCATCTGGATGTGCTGATTCGAGCTACTGAGGAGGTGTGCTCTTCCATGGGGCCTATTAGACCTTCGATTATCAGGAAGATCATGTCTCAGGTTCGGAGAGTGACAGATGTACCTCCACACTTTCATGATATTTTCGATGAGGAATCGGGAGATGATACCGAGCCGGGTGGTCAGCAGCCAGATACTGAGATGCATTCTCTAGAGCCACATCCATCCTTCTTCTAGCCTCCAGAGATGCCTGCCCCTTACTCCTTTGAGTCTCTTCATCATCAGATAGTTAGATTCGATCAGCGACTCACAGCACATGAGGAGAGGACGGCTCAGAGCTTTCGCCGTTTAGAGGAGGGACAGAAGAAGATGTCGGGCTCCATGTATGATATGCAGCATTACATGGAGTATCAGTTTACCGTGATGGGCTTTGGACAGCATCCACCAGCTCATGGTCCTGATCAGCATGATGGTACTGGTCCATCTACATAGTCTTCCGGAGAGAGATGTCTTGAGAGTTATTGGATGTTTTTATCTTTGTTATTATTGTACACCGATAAACACAGATTATGTATGGTTATACTCTGCTTATGTTATTTATGTGTTACAGGGTATAAACCATTATGTATTATGGTTTGTATGTATATATGCACTTGTTTCTAATGATAATATTCATTGCATGCTTGTTATTTGCTTATATTTCTGTACCTTTGTCAATCTGTGACAAAAAGGGGGAGAGAAAATCATAGCAATAATAATAAGTTGATGCATGAGATAAGGGGAGAGAAATTTAGGGGGAGAAAAATTTTTCATTATTTTTTTCAATTTCTCTACTTGTGATGTGTATAATTAACTGACTGCATTTTAATGATTTATTGATTGCCGATGATATTACATGGTATGTATTGTTGGTAGAATGTGCGGAGAACAGATCAAAAGCCATTACACTATATCTGTTCAATTATCTCCAAGAGAGTGAGATAGTGAGTGAATCATGTAAGAAGGTGGGATTGTATTTTCTATTTTTTACCTTTTATGTGATTAAAAATATTTTTTGTCACGGAATTGCCAAAGGGGGAGATTGTAAGAAATATTTTTATATTCAATTTGACAAAGATTCTGTTTGACATAAAAACATTCTTGTAACCATTCCTACGAGCACTAACGTAGTGTGAAGATGTCGTGGTATGCATACTTCGCCAACTACGTGAGGACTAAAAGACAAAGAAAGCAAGAATCAGACGGTTGACGACAGGAGTCATCTGAGTAACTGTCGTTTTGTCAGTTAACGATCGTGTACGCTCGATTAAGAAGGTAAGTGACTTAGTGGCCATAGGAGTTGGTTAAAATGAACAAAAATATAATGGTCAAACTTAGTCATTTCACAGACCCGAGTCTAAGTCAATTAAATTGACTAATGGGATAATCAAATCGATTGGACATGTATCCCTAATCGATTGGACATAGCCCAATCGATTGGAGACTGTGTAATCGATTGAAAACTACAAGGCAGAAACTTATTTAGCCCAATTGATTGGAGACTCTGTGAAATCGATTGGAGCCTTCGGGACAGAAACATATTTGAGTAAAATCAATTGGAGACTCTGAGAAATCGATTGGAGTCTTCAAGACAGAAACTTTTTTAAGTCAAATCGATTTGAGAACCTTGTGTAATCGATTGGTGCCTTCGGAACAGAAATCTATTGAGTCCAATCAATTAGACACTTATCACCAATCGATTGGACATGGCCCAATCGATTGGACCAAGGACAGAATTGGTCTTTCTCAGATCTAAAATTATTGGTTCTATTATCCCACGTTCCACAAACTTAGGGTCTTGGAATTCTATAAATAGAACCATTCTATACCTTCTCTAAACACATATAGAGACACAAAGTGACTCAATCTTCAAGAGAGAGAAGAAAATGTTATATTTATTAGAGTGTCTATTCAAAGAGCAAGAAGCTTGTTTTTTACTCATAACTTGTGAGCTTGTTCTCTTCTTGATCAAAACCAAGAGCTTGATCCTTTCATCAGCTTAGGTCTTCCACTTCTATATTTGACCTAGTAGCCTGAGAGTACCAATGTGACTCAACACCATTTGAGCAACTTAGGGTTCAGTGTGTACTGAATCCTTCACCTTCTACAAAGGCGGAAGTGTTGAGAATTAAGATCGGATGAGCCAATCGACGGTAGGTTTGGGGTGTACCAAACTGAATAAGCGGACAAGGCTTCTTGACTAGAAGGGCACGCGTGGATTCGTAGCATTAATTCAGAGGATGTGGAAGCATCGGCAGTAGGCCTTGGCTAAGGTTGGAAGTTGTATTTGCAACAGTGCTGCGTAGGTAACCTTTATTTCGTTTAACTTTTCAGTTAGTAATACTTTCCGTCTGGACGTAGTCCCGTGATTTTTCCTTAGATAAGGTTTTCACGTAAAAATCTCTTGTCTTGTGTGATTGTTTGTTTGTATTCCGCAATATATTCTGATTAGATCAAACGACGAAAAGAAAATATACCACGGAGATATATTCGATTTGAGTCGGTTGTGATAATCTTTTATCAAACAACTAAAGTATGCAATTTTATTCCCTTATCATCGTCCAGTAAAACTGTGTAGGTATAATTAATTTTAAATACCTAATCAACCCTCCCTTCTAGGTATATTGAGTTAAAGAGAACGGACCAGCGAAATTTCAGAAAGAACTATCTCCTCATCTAAAGGATGAAGGACCAAACATTGAAGTATATGTTTCTCCAAGTGCATCCACTTGTGTTGGTAGTTTGAAGTTTGGTTCTGTTCCATATACCGAAGAGTGTGTAACAAGAGAAAAAACAATTTATGTTGTTCAATTGGTTCTACTCCATATACTGTTGTCATTTATTTTCACATTCGATCTAGCTTGTCATCTATTTTGACATTCTTGTCATATGTTTTTTACAATCTTGTCATCTATTTTGACATTCTTATCATCATCTGTTTTGACATTCTTGTCATCCAGTTTGATTATATAAATTGAATTTGAGATCAGAGGAAGCTTCAGTTAGTCGTATCAATATTTAACGAGCTACGAACACAGCCGAGTTGAAGAAATGTGATCCACATGTATGTTCTGAAATATAAATCTTTGGGGAAAATGAATGTTTTCTCAGGATTTATTTTGCATTTGGCCCTGCAACAAGAGCTTATAGTAAATTATGACCTGTTGTGAGGACGATGGATTGGGAAAGACTCTTGGCATGGGAAATACAAAAGCCCAATCACCTGATAGAGGTTAGGAGACTACTTACATGGCACCACAACCTTCTTGGCCTCGAACCATATTTTACAGGGCACAACGAATGATGTGTATTTGAAGATTTTTTAGAAGCCCATAATCTTTTTGTAATGCATTTATATGATGACAAAATTTAGAATATTTTTGTTAACTACATTCTTATAATGATAGAATAGGGAAAATAAATGACAAATACATAGAAATAGATGACAAATTCTATGAAAACATGTGACGGATTATGTACAAAAAAATGTCAGAACAAAGTAAAGAGATGATACATTCTGTACAAACAGATGACCGAGTATGAACAAACAGATCAATAAACAAATAAAATCATTTATATTACAAAAATGTTGATTTTTACAAAAATGGTCATAAAATCAACAAGGCTCCTCTCACAGATCTAGAAGGTGCTTAATTTGCGGCTCTAAGTCATATTTTTTGTGTCTCGTTTAGCTTTAGTCTATACTCCTCAATATGTAGTTAGTGAAAACATCTTCAATTAGATTCAACCCCTTTTTGCTTACTCGGAGAAAATTTCCTTTCAAGCATGTTGGATGAGCCTTGTATTTCACTCTTCTTCAGAATATAAAAGATCTCATTGACCTTTTCAAGCACCAAATTATCTGACTATAAAATAGATAACAAATAATTAAATTAACATACATGTAAATAGATGACAAACAAGGATAAAACAAATGACAAACAGAGAAACAATAGATGGCAAAAAGGAAAAACCGATGATAGAAAATGAGAAAATAGATAATAGAAAGAGAAAACAAATGACAATTACAAAAATATAGGATAACAATAGAAATTTAATTTTTTTACTTACATATAAGGTGGTTGTTAGAACTTCCACGATTGCCTCTAAAATGACGACGACTCTTCTCCTCCTCAGTCAATTTGTGACAATTATTGAGATCTTATACACTAAATACGAAAATAAAAAAATAATAAACATATACATGACATAAAAAGAAATAAGAGATAACAAAATAGGAGAAAACAAATGACAAAAAATGAGAAAACATATGACAAAATAGATGATATAATAGAAGAAAATAAATGACAAAAAGAAAAAATAAATGACGAAAAATGAGTAAAAACATATGATAGAGTAGGAGAGACAGATGGAAAAATGTTTAAAACTGGTATTTGGGGAAATAAAACAAACAGTTGACAAATGTAGTAGAAAGATATTTTGGTTTGGGTTTAAAATCATTTCGAATTATCGAAGTTACAGTGAAAACATTTGAATTTGATATTTGAGAAAATAAAACAAATAGTTGATATACATAGTTAGAAAGATTTGAAATTGAGTTCAAAACCATTTCAAACTATCGAGGTTGTAGAGAAAGAAGAGAAAAGAAGTTTAATGTTCCTTTAATCGGAGAAAAGAATAAGCCTTTCGGTACCGTTGAATAGTTGATTCCCGTTCATTGAAGTTGCAGAGCTCGTCCAAGTTGTAGAGAAGGGAAAAATAGTGAGAGATGAAAGGGTTTCATTATTTTTGAAGTTATTATGTGATGGTTGAGAGGAGACAATATGATAGCGATTATCCCAGTCGTTCGATCAAAACCATCTTCAATCGGACGGTTGCTTAAATGTTTAGAATAAGAACTTGTTTTCATTGAGAAGGGGTGTATGGTTGTGCGACTCAGATAAGGGTGGTTTAGTGCCTTTTGAATGGCATTATCGAGTTAAGGGCAAACACGAAAATCAGTGCTTTTGTGAGGATTTGCGAAAAGTTATCGATATTCTAGTAACAAATTCGGAACCCGTTAGTGATTTGGGAAATTTCCCTGTTTATTCTATTGTTATAAAACTCGCTGAAATACATAATTTAATAACTAAAAGAATAACAATGGTGTTTCATTCACTTCACTAGAACAATGGAATTGACGATGACAACAGGAGAAGGTGACAATTGCGAAACAACGAGGGATTGCCGTAGACCCTAAAATGGGTAGAACCGTGGAAGAGAGGCAGAATTTGATTCATGGGTTTTTTTTTATATAATTTATTTCCAAGGAAGATTCTCAAAGAGGAAGTTTAGCCTTTTCATCTTTTACCAGTGGGGAGATTAGAGATTTCGACAGGGTGGAGGGGCAATTAAAGAACCATAGATTTGAGATTGGGGAGAGATAAGAGAAACTAGTGGGACAATGTGATACACTTAGGTATCCATATGTAAGAAAAAACACAAAAAAGAAGAAGAATAGTAAGGGAAACCACTTCGAGGGTGGGGACCTCCTTAATTAGATTCGAATTCAAACTTTGCATAACTTACTCTTTTCCCCCGATTGCATTAAATAAGGTTGACATCCCTTCTGTCATGGTGATCTCCTTCAATCAAGCTACCTAAATAAGCAACTAACTAACTATGATCAAGGGAAGATAATATCTTTGGCTCAATCTTACCATTTATTCTGAAAGATAGGATATACTAACTATGTTAAAATAAATTCTAATTTATTGCTTTCTTAAGGACAGGGAGATCTTTAATACTAACTAAATTATGATAGATTCTGACCTGTTACTTCCTTAACGGTAGGGGGATCCATTAATGTGCCAGCAACTCATCATCGCCATGTGTGCACGTATCACAATGAGAAATCGCCTAAAAATAAACAACTCGATTGAGTCGAGTCATCGATTTTATCAACACAAAACTCGATCGATATTTTACCTGTCCGAGTTTTATCCAAGTTAACTCAAAGAATGACCCACTCGGTCAACTCAGCCGAGTTTCGAGTTAGCTCCTCGAATTTTAAAACAATGGGCTAAAGCCGCTAAACATCCATGCGGTGAGTGGGCCCAGATTCAACTTCAACGGCTCAAATGGGAGGGAAACTTTCCCGCCAAATCTATCGGTCTAGAAAAAATTGTTTCTCCATTCTCGAAGCTTTCTTTCTCTTCAAAGATTTTACCCTTGCGGTTCATCTGCAGGTTCAATGGCCGAAACGCCCAAAAAACCATTACAATCCCCTACGAAACCGAAGCGATCATCTCCTTTGAACCCAAAACCCTCTCCTTCTTCCGTCCTTTCGTTCCCTCCAACGCCGGGAACCCCATCTTTTCGTCGATCTTCACGGCTGATTTCTACAATCTCCAGTCCCGAAACCCCTGGCATATCATTTGATCAGGTCGAAGAAATCATCAACGATGGTGTAAAAACTCCAAAATCTGCCAAAAACGGCGGAAGATCGAGAGGGAGAGTGGAGAAAGCTTCAGTCGAGGCTTTGTTCTCTCCAGTACCTCCCGATCTTCCCGAGCCGAAGAAAAGGAAGAGGAAAAGGTCTGAAAAGGAGAAGACGCTTAAAACGAGAGCTAGGGTTTCTAGAAATGTTAGATTTGAGAAGAAAACAAAGAAGAAGAGCGATGGGCCGAAGAAGCGTGTTTATTACAAGAAGGTCGTCTACGATGGTGGAGAATTTGGAGTCGGAGACGATGTTTATGTGAGGAGGAGAGATGACGCAAGCTCTGATGGTGAAGATCCTGAGGTGGAAGAATGTCAGGTCTGCTTCAAGTCTGGAACGGCTCTGATGATCGAATGTGACGATTGCTTGGGTGGGTTTCATCTCAAATGCCTTAAACCTCGGTTGAAGGAGGTTCCGGAAGGGGTTTGGATTTGTAAATTTTGCGAGGCTCGGAAAGCGGGGAAGAATGTTGTGCTGCCCACGCCACCGAAGGGGAAGAAGCGGATGAGACCGGCGAGGGAGAAGCTTCTTTCCAGTGATCTATGGGCTGCCCATATTGAAAGGTAGATTTATTTTTGGTGTAAAAAAAGTTCCTAGTTTTATTCTAGTGGAACTGTACTCAGTTTATAGAGTTTTGTTTTATGGAATTTGAGCAGTTTATGGAAAGAACCAGATGGTAGCTATTGGTTTAGGGGTCGTTGGTATATAATTCCCGAAGAGACTGCAGCCGGAAGGCAGCCACATAACCTACGCAGGGAGCTTTATCGCACAAACGATTTCGCCGACATTGAGGTGACTGATGTGATTGCTCTATGTTTTTTTGTTCATTGAAAAGTTACTAATGCCAATTTGGTCATGCATAAAAATAATTTAGTGTTAATACCATTAGGACTGTGATTCCTTGCAATAGCCCAATTTTAGAATCCCAATACTGCCCGTGCTATGTTTGTCCTGTGGTTGAATTGATGAAACTGAATACAGAGCAACACGCTAATGAAACTTTTGATGCAAAGTCACTTGAAGAGAATTGCAAACAATTTAATTAGTAATTTAGTAGACTGTAACTGTTGTAACTGTGGAAACAAGAAATGATTATCCATGGTCTAGTACAATGTAGAGGGGTTCTTAGTCAGGCATAGAGAGTCCAATAAATTTGACTTAAAACTCAGCCTCTACGTTTTGGAATCCTGTTATTCACCACATCCACGAGACTGGCTTAATGGAAATCAACTTATCATCACAAAAGACATTCCCACTCACTGGTTCTATTGAAAGAAACAATGTATAAACACGAAGTGATGCTCCATTATTCGAACAATGTAGAAGGGTTCTTCGTGTTCTAGGCATTTAAAATCCAATAAATGTGTCTTAAAACTCATCCTCTACATCCTTGAATCCATTTTGTCCACCATATCCATGAGACCGGCTTAACGGATTATCTACTCCACATTATCATGAAAGACGTTTCCTATCAGCTTCGGGAAAGTCAGCAATCTGTAAGCACATCAGTTTGTTTTCAAGAAATGCTTTGCTCATGCAAGTCACACAAATAGGAGGCTTAGCGTCCATAGCTCAGATGGTTGATGTTCTACACTGCAACCATGAGGTTGTGGGTCCGATCTTACCTACCAGAGAAAGTCACTCCAATTGATCCAAACTTGAACCCACTTGCATAAGAAATTATAGCAGCCCTTGCAACCAAATTTACTATGATCATTCTAATTAGGTTTTATGAATCTTGTTGTTTTGATGTAGAGACTTCTGTTTCACTACTGTCAGATTCTTCACACAAAGTTCATGAACCACAAATACACATGAGGTTTTCCATCCTTTCCAGAGAACTTTCTAGTAATAAAGAGCTAAAACTGGACTGTCTAGCATTTTAGAATCACTTGACCAGTACTTGTGTGATTAAATTCCATATTTTACTCATGAACTTGAGGCTATTTTATCACTTCACAAATTTTATTACTTACCTCATAGGTTGGCTACACTATTTACTGCATTGATGTTTTTGAGTGGCTGTTCCTTTTTGTTTCTTTAGTGCGTTGGACTTGTGAAAAGTAATAACACCTTGTTGTGAGGAAACTTTTTTCTGATTTTAATTTTTTGAGAATAATGCACATTCTAAATGATCTTAATCTAGAGTTTATTACAAGTGATAATCCTCATCTTTAACTCTGTTAATGTGTGTGATATTTGCAGATGGAATCTGTCCTTAGGCATTGTTATGTTATGAATCCTAAAGAATTTTCTAAAGCCAACAACGAGGGGGATGATGTCTTCCTCTGTGAGTACGAATATGATGTCCATTGGCACAGTTTCAAGCGTCTCGCAGAGATCGATAATGGTGAAGAGGTAGGTCTTTTAGAAATGGTGAAGTAACATTGAATATGAGATATGATTCAAGTAGGAGATGGTGTTCTAGGAATTACATTGTGTGCTTCAAAGGTTATGGGCGTATTCCTTACTGTGCCAGGATGATGAAGAAGATGGCAGTGATGAAGATTGGGATTCTTGTAAGGATTCAGGTTCTGATACAGAAGTAGACTTGGAATATGAAGAGAAGAATCTGAAGGTTTTATTAACTGGGCAATCCCCCGCTCACGAATTGGCTGCAGTACGGTCACTTTTCACTTGCCTTTATTGTATGTTTGTAATGTCTGCTTGTGGATGACTTGAAGGTTGTTGCTTACCGTCTATACATTCCAAACAGAACTCAAGGAAGGGGCGAATATTTGGTCTTCAAAAAATAGGGACAAAGAAAATCCCAGAGCATGTGAGATGCCACAAGCAAACTGAACTTGAAAGAGCAAAAGCAACATTGTTGTTAGCAACTTTACCTAAATCTCCACCTTGCAGGAATAAGTATGTGCCAACTATTGGTTTTTTGTAGGTTTCACTGTCCGCGCATTAGGATCTAATGAAGCGCATGTGCTTTTATGGCAGAGAAATGGAAGAGATAATTTCATTTGTCAAAGGTGCTATCTGTGACGATCAATGTCTAGGGCGCTGCCTGTACATCCATGGTGTTCCTGGAACTGGCAAGGTAGGGCCAAGCATCTCTAATAGGATGTTGGTTTTTGTTGTCTGATCTGATGCTATCTTTTCTGATTATACGGGTATGTACTCATTTGCATGCAATCTGCATCAAACTGCAGACTATGAGTGTGCTTGCAGTGATGAGGAATCTAAGGTCTGAAGTTGATGCAGGAAGTATAAAACCCTACTGTTTTGTTGAGATTAATGGTCTAAAATTGGCTTCCCCGGAGAACATCTACAGGGTAAGGAGTTACAGGGATTAAGTACCGCTTTACATTTCAGTTTGCCTCCTCTTCCTGTAAAATCTATACACAGCGTTCTTGCAGGTTATATATGAAGCACTAACTGGACACAGGGTTAGTTGGAAAAAGGCTCTCCACCTTCTGAATGAGCGGTTTTCAGACAGTACAAAAGTCGAAAAAGAAGAGAATCAGCCCTGTGTTCTACTCATCGATGAGCTTGATCTTCTTGTAACCAGGAACCAGTCGGTAATTTTTGCAGTTCATGGTGCAGAAATTCTATTATAAGTTGTTTTATGGCTGTTCATGTTTCACCTACAGTTTAGAAGCTTTGACATTTGTAAACATTTCCTCTAATTTCAGGTTCTATACAATATTCTTGATTGGCCCACTAAGCCACATTCCAAATTGGTTGTAATAGGTAGTGTTTTATTCTTAACCATGCTCCTTCCAAGCTGAATCATCCCTTGTTATCGAACTACCAAAATTGTTTTTTTTTTTTTTTTGTTTATTGTTAACAGCGTTATTGAAGTCCTACGGTTCAAATCAAATCTTAACCCAAACGATTTGAATCCTAGGTCTGAATCCATTTAGATGAAAATCCTATTGATATGCTATGTGAATCTTATGATTCGGATAAAAACACATGACATACTTACAATGACCGCAATTTTGTACTTTTGGTTTTCCTAAACCTTAAGCACTACAAGAAAGCAACTCAATGGGTGTTTTTACTAATTAAAAATATTTATCATGTTTCTTGTTATGTCGTTCCACAGATATAAGATCATTTTAATATAATTGCACCACCAAGGGTTATTTTTTAGTTTTTTGACATTATTATGTTCCACTGTAACATTTTAAGTTAAAAGGGCTCTTAACCATAAAAAATGAAGTTAATAAAGCCCTTAGCAGAACTCTTAAGTGGTTAGGGTTAGGGACAAGAAATCGAACAAAATTTCTGTACAAGTATTCTACAACTAAGGGGAATTGTTTTCTCTATCTTTGCCCTTTTTCAACGTATTCAATTGATTCTACTGTGAAGTGAGAAGCATAAATTTAATATTGTACAATAAGAAATTCTTACAATCTATATATATATATATATATATATATACATATATATGTAATAGGGAACAGTTTCATAGTAGCATTTTTAGTCTAAAACATCACTTAGCATAGATGACCAGAAATGCTTGTCTATGCATGCAAATTTTAAGGATTAAGAATTGTAAATGTTAATAAGAGATGGAAACTTGTTTAATTTGATGATACTATGATGATACATGGTTTTGATATTCTTTTTTGTGAAAAGATCTTTTGTTTGTGTACATGTGGATTTAGATCAATGTCTCTACAGTACATATCGCTGATTGTTAGTAAATTGTCATTATTTGGAAGTGTTTGTACAAACCTTGCCATATGATGGATTATGGAGTAGTTAGGTAATTATGTATTTTAAATTTTTGGATATTTTTATATTTTATTAACTCGAAAAGAAAATATTTATGAATTATTTGATTCAATGATTTGAATTCTGATTTGATTTGAACCCACTCCTTTCAATTTTTCTATCTAATTCAATTTTGACAATGTTTACTGTAAATCGAATGCAGGCATAGCAAATACCATGGATCTTCCGGAGAAGTTACTTCCCCGTATTTCAAGTCGTATGGGGATTCAAAGGCTTTGTTTTGGCCCCTATAATTACCTACAACTGCAAGAAATCATTTCAAGTCGTCTAAAAGGCATTGATGCATTTGAAAAACAAGCTATAGAATTTGCTTCAAGAAAGGTGGGGCCTTTTGATATTTGCTTTAGCATAAAATCTCAGATATATATTTTAATTGTTATTTGGTTTTTTTTTTATCTTCTATATGAACACTTACGATCATTTTCTTCAAAAAACTTGGTCATCAATTTTCCATCTATTTCACATTCACTACATTGGGCATATATTCAGGTAGCAGCCATTTCAGGAGATGCCCGTCGTTCCCTGGAAATATGTAGGCGTGCAGCAGAACTTGCCGATTATCGACTTAAGAAATCATCCTCCATTCCAGATTCTGCATCCACAGGTATGTAAAGTTTCTCGACAATGTATCAACAAAAACAAGAAAAAAGAGGAAGTTTCTCATGTTCAAATTACATATTTTCTTACAAGTTGGAACAATAAATAAGCTACACGATTGTAGGGGAAAAATCCATAGAAACTCGTTCTCAAGTCTCAACTACTCATTTGTCCACTGTTGGTGTGTCCTATGTTAGTAGGCACTTCATTTTGGATGTTGTACCAACATTCAGCGTGTATTGGGTACTGATACACTTAGTACATCAAGTCCAAAAAGTACCAGTATCCAATTTATGATGTTAAAATGTATCAAGTACTAGTAATTTTAGGATGCCAATGTCCATGTTGTACCCAATCCAGGTGGATATCCTTTATAATTGCTAATCAGTTTCAATATGGACCTTTACAACATTGGCTTATTTGCCTTACCATTGTCTATTCGACCAAGAACAATTAGTTTTTCATGCATTCCGTTCAGCTTAATCCTAGAACAACTGAGATTAAGAGTACTTATATAAATCAAGTTGTGTCAATCCCTAAAGAAAGATTGGCGTAGGAGTGCACTGGAGTTTTTGAAGCTGACTCTAAGTGTGTCTTCATTTGTTTGGAACTGCCCGAACCGGAGTTGAGGCGAATAGTCTATCCTTCATTGGTTGACCAGTAAGGGATAGAGAACTATAGTCGTTCAACCTGGGCTTAACTGCTAATCTGTTTTCCTTGCCTTCCAATGAAAAGCTCAGTTTTCCCTGATGCTCCTCTGCCTATGCACCCTCTTCATACTGACTTTCTTTCTCAACCTGACAACTTGTGCTTGATTCTAATTAATCATTTCAATGGCTTATGAGGCTATAGTTTTACAATCTTTCACTGCCTACCCAAAATCACGTGAATTTCTTAAAAGCTTGTAACTTAGTAGTAAAATTAATGAGTGGAAGCTTTTTCAAAGGTTGAACTTGTGTCCAAGTTACGCTACGTGTGTGGTAACCGACTCCGTAGCAGTTCGTGGGTAGCATAAGACACGAGTATATGTCTTGAGTTATCGGACAAACAATCTAATCCATATCATTCTATTAGAGGGGATTTCTGAAGTTCTTTGCCTCATTTTTTACAGCCGGAAACTAATTCTCTGTTTATGCTAAATCGGGTTTAAGCACAACCTATAAATGCAATGAAGTCTACGCAACACGGACACTCTATTTTCTCAAAAGATTGCTTTGTCAGGCACTTGTTAGACTCACATTGGACTCTTGGCAACATGTTTACTTTTTGACAAATCTTAATTTGTTAATCTTTTATTTTCTTCCCCTCTATTTTTTTGACAAATAATGAAGTTTATTAAAATCAAAGTAAAAGTGTGGGGATGAGATTTCCTATGTGCAAATATTCTCTTTTTACAACATTTTGAGCGGGAGCAATAGGTTTGTGCTTTGAAGAATCTGGGAAACTCCTAGATTCTCTAATATTATTTTTGTTTTTGGATTGTATTGTGTACCTATTATACTGTTCTAATGGATCTTTATTTATCTGCCAAGTATTTTTGTTATAGAGAGGATTTACTGCACTAAATTAAGCTGAAAAGTCATAAAAAATTAATAGAATTAAGGGAGAAATAGGGTGGAATATATTGATTTTGATGGATGATTGGATCTCCCAACTAGAGACAATAGACAATAGACAATGATGGAATGGTGGAAGCGATGTGCGGGACTCCTCAAATGCCGTTGGTTGTCGGTGGACTTATCGACGCACGACTCTTATGTTGATCACCTCCTAATCGGAGAAGATCAAAGGAAGAGGAAGAAGGGGAGATAAACTCAACCCAATCTCCACTTAAGGAGAGAATATCTCAACCCAAGGAGAGGAGCTTAGCTCAACTCTACAATCTCCAAAGAGAGAAAACAATAGAAGTCCTTTTTCTCTTTTCAATAGACGTATATATATCAAACCTCTAACTCCATGGTGAATCCAAGCTATTGGATTACCTAAACTAATCCACTCTCAAGTCTACTCTTGGGCGTTTGGCATCGGGTCTAGTATAGACCTAAGATTAGGGACCCCCTTGTTGGATTACATCAATACTCCCCCTCTTGAAAAAAACCCGTCCTCAAGTTTTGTTTCATTCTTTGCAATTATATCTTCCGGGAATGTCAACACTCAACAATATCTTTCTTAAGCTGCCAATGATGATAAATTCTTCTTCCACGAATCTATATGCTCGAAGGTACAAAGCAACAAACTTCAACATACATCGGAATCTTGGGCAGTAGGGTACATAAGTCATGGATTATGTCAACATCCGCATCCTCCAGTGAACAGTTGATGGATGGTATCGTAGTTACACGTTGCGTTAACACCTATGATGTCGAAGAGGGGAAGAATTGAACGTCTACAATAATCCCATTTATGATGATTGTTATTGTGAAGAAGTTGAGTCCATCTTTGTTGACTCGTTTACCAATGGCCTATTAGAATTGGTGATTATTCAAGGTCAAGAATCTCTTATATCTTCTAATTTTTGGCGGCTTTCAGCTTAATTTAGAGCACTATATAATCTCTACAATAATGGTGTCAAAGCAAGTCCAATTTGGGCTTCTTCTTGACCTGACAAGCTCCTCGAGCTTCTCCATTTTGACACGGTCAATTGACCACATCTTTGCTGTTTGTGTGGGTTTTTAGCCACAAAAGCACAACACAAACACCTATTTTGGTGGTGGGGGGTGGTTCGGTGCCTTGCCTTTGTCGAAGTGTTATTTCTCACCGACCATCATCCACCAACATTGATATATTCCACCCTATGTCTTCTAATTTTTCGTGGCTTTCGGCTTAATTTAAAGTGGCAAATTCCTTTTACAATAATGGTATTAGAGTAAGTTTGATTCGAGCAGCTTTGATACCACTATTGTAGAGTGGATTTAATGCTCCAAATTAAGTAGAATCCACAAAAATTAATTGAAAAATATATAGAAATTAAAGACAAAATATATGTTGATAATAGTGGATGGTGGAATCTCCCAACTGGAGACTGAGAGAACGATGGAGTGGTGGAAGCGATAGGCAGGACTCTTCAATAGTGGACTCATCGAAGCATGGCTAGTATGTTGATCGTTTTGCGATTAGAGAGGATCAAATGTAGGGGAAGAAGGGGAGACAAACTCAACCCGATCTCCACTTGTGAGTTCAACTCAACCCAAGGAGGAGAGCTTGCTCTCTATTCTGACACTATGAAGGAGAAAACCAAAAGACATACTAATGTAATCAGACTAGGGGGTCCCTCAGCTCGGGTCTAGACTAGACCCGAAGCCAAATGCCTAGAGAAGACTTTAGAATATTTTATGATTTTATTTGTTTTGGATTCTTTTTTAGAAATGAGTGGTTAAGATTAGTTTAGGTGATCCAGTGGCTTAGATTCACCATGGAGTTAAGGGTTTGATATATATCCTCCTATTGAAGGGAAAAAAGGCATTTGTTGTTTCCTCTCTTTGGAGATTGTAGAGTTGAGCCAAGCTCCTCTCCTTGGGTTGAGATATTCTCTTCTCAAGTGGAGATTGGGTTGACTTTATTTCCCCTTCTAACCCTACTTTTGATCATCTCCTGTTGGGAGGTGATCAACGCATGAGCCGTGTGTCGAGGAGTTCGTTGGCAACCATCGGCGATTGAGGAGTCTTGCCCATTACATTTGTTATTCCATCTCGTCTATGATGACGAGGTTGTCAAGGAAGATGATAATCGGATCATTATTGGTGAAGATGTGTGTAGTGCATATGTGAATGGAGAAGAGGATGACACTCCATTTTTTATGAGAAAGTAGCTGTTGAGGCAGTGAAGAAACATTTTTGAGCTACGAGTACGAAAACCCGGTCTTCAGTGGTGTGGGTATTATAACGAGGTGAATGTACAGTCATCCTTTATTGTATTATCAATTCCATGCCAAGTGTTTGTCATGATGTATATGTTGTTGTCTAGTTTAAGTCATGTAATATCCGAGTCCGAGAGAGAAAAGGCATGAAGAACAAGGATGCATTGGATCAAAACTTTATTGGTAGATCATATGATCCAGTGCCTCAATGAAGATAAACATAGTGCTTCAAACTCATCATGATTAAGATCAAGGCATCAAAGGTATATGATTTGGAACCACCAAGGTCCTTTTGTAAGAATTCCCTAACTCTAACTTACCGGACTTTAATAGGCTAAAATTTTAATTGTCAAGTAATTTGTGAATTTGATTTAAGTCTTGAATGCTGGTAAATGTGAAAAATCATAATTTTTCTTTTGACCAAATTGCATTTGAACTTGAGATAATTTTACCAGTCTGGTGTTTTAGAATTGTTTATGATTTGGAAAAAAGCCTTTTCGTTTGAAAGTCCGTTTTGTTGATCGGCTTCCAAAAATTAGATTTTGTTCTTGAATTGGAAAATTACTTTCTGATTTTGTTGGAATTTGATTTTGGAAATATTTTTTTTGGGGGGGGTTGTAATCCTTACTTAGACATTTACTTAAATGACATTTATAATGTAAATACCGTGAAATCTGTCCAATGAGAAAAACTAGACTGTATGAACATTTGGTTGGCCTCAGAACAATGTTTTTGTTATGTGCGGTCGACCGCCCTCAGAAACATTCTGTTTCTGACTGAGGCCAGCCAGTCTTGCTTCCAACAATAAGAAATTTGACCGTTGGAGAAGCTTGTTTTTGGCTATAAATGCATGGTTTTGTCCCCCATTTGCCCCATAACTCTTTTGATAGTAAAACCCTTGATTTCTAAGCCCCCATAGAGTCTACTTGTTCCCATTGTCTCCTTAACTCATTCAAAGAAGTAAAACCCTTAGAGACTTTGAAGACTTGTAAGCTCACTAGTAAAATCTTTGTCAAGCTTCTTCTAAAGGATGTGGTCATCCTAAAAGCTATGATTAAGCTTGGAGAAGCTTCTTCACCTCTCTCACTTGCACATCTTGAGAGGTTAGTTGTTTTGATTGTATATTCGCCTACACAAGAGGCATTTACTCATTTACACTGAATATCCTATTTTGTTGGAGTTAAAAAGAGTGGATACTCTCCTAGGACTCATTAGGAGGATTCCTTTAGATTGGGTGCATTCTTAACCAAAGCTATTTGGGTGGATTTCCTCGAGTGGATTCTCAATTGGAGGTTGAGTGGATTCTTAAATGGAAATTGGTTGAATAGATTCTCGATTGGGTTGAGCTTGGGTGGATTTCCTTGCCTTGAGAGGGTTCTTGTTTGTGCTTGGTTGGGTGGATTCCCAACCTTATTCTTTCAATTGTATAAGTTGTAATGCTTGATTGATTGACTAAAAAGAATTGGCTAGGTTGAGCTTTTGAGAGTAGACATAGGTGTGGATACACTGAACCACAATAAATCGCATGCATTGTGGATTATTATCTTTGTCTTTACCTTCGCTCTTTATACATGATTGTATGCTTAATTTGATTAGTCCCAAATTGAATTAGTGAGGTGTTAGATTATTTCGTTATAATCTTGCTTTTAGGTTAATCAACTAAGAATTTTTAAATAGTCCTATTCATCCCCCTCTAAGAATTCTTGTCGTAATAAGAAAGGAATTTCAATGAGTAATATCCTGCTAATGTCTTCAATGAAGAATTGATCGAGCCGGGGATAGAGGAAAAAAGCCACTCGTGTCTAGGTACTGATTTTAGAATGTAACGATGGGTGTCAACTCCTGCTTCGGGGTCAAATATTGGTGGTGAGTCCCAATCAACCACACTACCAAAGGTGGCATATGTTGCATCCCTTAGGTCTAATTAATCCATCAATACCAAGAGATAACGATCATGGCGGAAGTGATGGGTGGGACTCCTCAATTGCCGATGGTCGCCGTCAGACTCTTCAATGCACGACTCCTAACGTTGATAGCTTCCTAACCAGAGATGATCAAAGGTAGGGGAAGAAGGAGAGATAAACTCAACCCAATCTCCACTTGAGAGGAGAATATCTCAACCCTAGGAGTGGAGCTGAGCTCAACTCTACAATCTCCAAAGAGAGAAAACTACAAAAGCCTTCTCTCTCTCTCTCTCTCTCTCTCTCTCTCTCTCTCATATAATAGGGTTAGGATCGGGGGACAACAATTTTCACAACATTTTTTACAACAAAAAATTGGCCCGGGCCAATATATAAATTATAAGTTTTGGAATTGGATGATTTTTTTTGGTGAGGATGGTCTCTATAGTGAGGAGATCATCCTCACAAAAATTCAAATCATTTTGACATTCGTAGACTGTTTTAGAAGTTGAAGAATTATGGACCATCTATTTTTACCGTTAACTTGAAGACTACACTTGATGGGGTTAGAAATTTCAGAATGAGCTGATTTTTTGTAGGGGTGATCTATATGGTGAGGAGTTCGTCCTCACAAAAATTCAAATCATTCTGACATTCGTAGACTGTTTTAGAAGTTGAAGAATTATGGACTGTCTATTTTTACCGTTAACTTGAAGACCACACATTTGATGGGGTTAGAAACTTCAGAATGGGCTGATTTTTTGTAGGGGTGATCTATATGGTGAGGAGATTATCCTCACAAAAAATCAGCCATTGATTCATCTTCCATGTGGGTACGCCAAAATTGTTGTCCCCCAATCCTGACCCATATATATATATATATATAAAACCCCTAACCCCATGGTGAATCCAAGCCACTGGATCACCTAAACTAATCCTAACCACCCAATTCTACAAAATACCCCCAAACAAATAAAATCCTAAATACCCTCAAGTCTTCTCTTGGGCATTTGGCTTCGGGTCTAGTGTACCCGAGATGAGGGACCCTCTGGCCTACATCACTTTTACTTCTATTAACTGATGTTTATGTAATAATACATCTTGAGCTGTATCTGACACCAACACACGTATCCTTTTCCAAGTTTGTTGAACTACATTGTATTTAGTTGTAAAATTTAGCACATAAAATAGAAAACAAAAATAGGATTTTCTCTCTAAGAAACTTTAATAATTCTTTCCCTTTTCTGTGCGTACCTTGAGGTAGTTTTATATGTGCATACTGTTTTGCTTTCATAATAAGGGTTTTTGCCGGTTTAACGAGTAATATCTACTTACATCTACTGTGAAAGTTTTGCTGATTAGATTTATATATATTTTCTCCAATTTCCAGGAAAATCCCTTGTTGGCATGGCTGAGGTGGAAGCAGCCATACAAGAAATGTTTCAGGCACCCCATATTCAAGTGAGTTAAAGTTAACTTGTACATATGTTTTGACAACAGAAGCTTTATTAATAACAGAGGGGGATATAGGTGAAAGAATAAGGGAAAAGGAAAAAACTACACCAGCATCTTCATGCCGCAATACAAAATGACTTTCTAACCCCCCCTTCTGAAAGGAGTTCCTCCTTGTCATTAGTCATTTTCAGTACATGTTAGAATGAGAAGATCATAGAAGAGGCCAAGTCCCAATGATATGAGACAGCCTAGTAGCTTTCTTCTTCCCGGACACCCAACCAATGGCATTGCTCAAAGCCTCAAATCACCCTCACAACAAGGTTCCCTAAGTTCAAAGCTTTAGAGATTTTAAGGCCTTATAGAAAAGGAAGGGCTTCGGATTTGTTAGAGTCACAATCCCTTGAGAGGCCAAAATACGCATGAATGACTCTTCCCTCTTGTTACTGAACACCACCAATCTTGGAAGGACCTGAGTTGCCAAGAGAATAACCATCAAAATTAAGTTTGATTTCACCGTCCCTAGGTGGATGCCTCACAAAATTGAGCATTATGAGAGGTAGTTGATGATAATGCCACCGTCTTCCATCCTCTCACATTATCATTATCATTACAATCCTCTAAAAGCCTTTAAAATAATAATGCTATGAATCACCATCACCTTGATTTTTTCAATAATAGCAATGGTGCTAGAGAGTTTTCTCATAAAAATTCCTTGATTTGTTTTCTCCTGATGCCCCGCAAAAGAGCATGCAAAGTAGATTTCCAAAGAATTTAGCTGTCAACTATATACATCGTTAATCATGGACTTCTTTCTTTTTCTTTGATGACTCTCACATCCCAAGGTTCTAAGGGGCCCTTGAAACCTTAAGTACCATAATGGGGAATGCGAAGCCACCACAACCATCAGGGTTACAAATTCTTCCAAATTAAAAATTGGTGCTGGGTAAATGTCAGAAAGCTTGAGAAATATTGTGCCATTGATGCTGTCAGCACGACTTCTCCTCTGTGCATAAAAATGATTCATAAACCCAACAAATGTTATTAGCTGCTAGCTGAAGTCTTTGCCATTTTATTTTGGTGAAAATTGATATTTCGTTCATTTTTCGGAAGATGAATAACAAATTTTTTTCCATTGCAAAAATTTATATTCATTTTCTTCTTGCAGGTAATGAAAAGTAGTTCGAAACTTAGTAAAATCTTTCTGGTGGCTATGGTGCATGAACTCTACAAAACTGGAATGGGTGAAACCACCTTTGAAAAGGTTAATCTCTTGAGCTTCCTTTTTAAATCTTTTCTATTCTTGCTTCTTAGTCTGGTGACCTTTAGTTGTTTCAAAGACTTTTCTGTTGAAAAAACATGGTACTTTGTCTATTTCCTCAGCTGTATGGTACTGTGATCTATCACTATATACACATTACCATGCAAACTTGCTACTGTGAATACTTTAAAAGAAAGCTTCTAGGATGAGTTAGGACCCAATTTTGTTGTAAAAACTATATAAGAATAAGAACCCAGCACCCGGTCATATACAAAGCTAGTACCATTGTGAACAAACCAAGGCTCAAGCTAGCTTGAGGTGGGTTGTTCCAAACTTTTTAAAAAACCTTTTCTTTAAATGCAATGTTCTGATAAACTTTTTTTTTTTAAGTACTTGATCTGATGATTAGTATTGAGATGGTTACAGGTGCTGGGAACTCTATTAATTTTTTTTTGTTTTTCTTTTCTCTTGTATTGCAGTTGGCAATGACTGTTTCCTGTCTCTGTTCAAGCAATGGGGGAGTGTTTCCTGGATGGGATACACTCTTAAAAGTTGGGTAAGCTATGTATTTTTTTTGGTTTGCGAACATTTGTTGGTTGGCATTTGTTACATGGGGTTATTTTGCAGTCCATCTCATGGTAAGTAGAAAGATTTGAACTTTATGTTTCATGGGTCCTTTTGCAGCTGTAAGCTTGGTGAATCCAGAATCATTCTATGTGAAGCAGGGGCTAGGCATAGGTTGCAAAAATTACAGCTCAATTTTCCAAGGTTAGTGCACGTCATCTCATTAGTAAAATACCGAAGATAACCCTCCAGTTGACTGAGCCATCAGTCTTTTCTTGGGTTGCCTAGTCAAGTTGGTGGACTATTAATATTATTTTAATGACTTAAGTTTCTTCTTTAATAAAGCCCTTGGTCACCTAAACTAGTTGACTTGGGCAAGTTCCAAACCATAATCATTTAATTTGCAAAGATCTCATGGACATTTCTTCATTTCAGTGTAGGCACTTGTGATTTTAATATTAGCATCAGATCCTTACCAGCAATTTAATTTGATCACTTTCTTTTTATGACATGGCAGTGATGACATAACATTTGCGCTGAAGGACTGCCCGGAGCTACCTTGGTTGGCTAAGTACCTGTGATTGAAAACTTGGAAGGAAAGACATTCAATTCTATTTCTTAGACATTTAATTATCTGTTCTTGTTTACGTCTTCTCCCTCCAGAGTCCAGGTTGAGTTCCCCCCCCCCTCCCTAACCATTAAATTTTGTTTTTTTTGTTTGTTTAAACTTCAGATCCAATTTTATCTAGAAACAAATGAACTTTTGAGTGTTCTACATCCTTTTGCCCTTTTCATCTAAACCATTTGAAAGAGACACTTATGCTGTGTTTCTGGTGCTCATGGCTTCAAACTGTTCAACTGATGGGCCCCATCTTGGATGGTGCATCTCAAAAGAAACATATGGGAGGATCTTAACCATCCAGAGCTAAAACTGAGATGACTGATATACTAGAGCCTAACAATGACAGTGTTCAGTTCCAGCTGCAATTGTTCAGTTGATCTCTCCAGTCTTGACTTTTGGAACATCCCCATCCATCCTAGAAGTGATTCACCAATTGAGTGGCCTAGATCAATGAGTTGGTGGACTACATGTATATGAGGTTGGCATTATAGGGTATATTGACAATGAGTCTTATCCAAAATTTTTGGGGTTGGCTTCTTGAATCCTGTTCTGGTATCCAATGCAATGCCAACCAGTAATACAGTGCAAAAGGGCTTGATGTGTACACGTACGGCACCCACATTGCATTAAATGGATTAAAATGCAAAAACTTGATTTCTGGATATTCATCCATTCAAACCTGAAAATAAATGAACTCATGCAGATGTGATAAACAAAAAAACAGGTGAGGATAATTGAATTTCTTTTTTCAATCACTAGCTCTTTCAAAGGAATGATTATTCATCACATGCTGATGAACAAAAGATTACGTTTTCTCTGCCTTTGTTTAGTAAAGGAAAATTTGGCTGGAGGTTGACATTCATTGGAAATTGTAATTTAGTAACATGATTGTGACAATTAAGAATAATCTTGCTCTGAAGTTGGGGTGCGGTTGAGGCTTGTAGCTAATTGGATGATCTGTGTTGCAACTGTAATGTTGCTGGTAAACTTCCTGGCTATGGCAATCTCTTCAGAGTTTTTCAGTGTCTTCAACCCTTTAGCTGGTGCTCAAGCATTCTTTTGGTAATCCGAAGTCCTTTTGTTGATGATCAAGTTTTCGTCTCCAAGGATCATTGTGTAACTTGTAGTGCAGTACCTTATTACACCAAAGAGAGCCCAGCTAGATCAGTGATTCGGTAAATATTTTGTATCAAGTATGCCCATCAACTTCACACACTATCTATATGCACAAGAAATCCTAAATTCATGATTTAAAAAAATATGTTATTTTCATAATTTAGAAGAGTCACGATTCAATAGGGGTACTCGTATCCAATAACCAATAAAAGCCCCCTTGTGTCAAGTTTTAATTGGACAGCAAACGGATAGGGCTCCTTGAAAAGCCAGATCACATCTGATGAACAATATGATTGCTTTATTTTTATTTCTAAGCGAGATAGATTTAAAACTGAAACATAAAAGAGGACAAGCAGTCTAATTAGGAGAGAGAGAGAGAGAGAGAGAGAGAGAGAGAGAGAGTAAAAAAGTCACTCTTTTTGTCGAATGTGAGTTGGCTTTGCTAGGGCCATATACAACTGTCCAATTAAAACTTGACACAAGCGGCGTGTATCGATTATTGGATACGAGCACCCCTATTGGATCATGACAGTTCCTCGATACACACAAATAGATGAACAAACTCAAGAGTCTAAAATTTCTACACTCCACTTTTTGGTTCTCACTCGCTTCTTTTCCTTACCCCAAATAAACCATTTTTCGTATCAATCCCTTCCCTGAAATGTGATTGCTATAGCCTTCCCTCTTATGAACGATTTGACAGTAAAATCACTGTATCTCATTAGAAATGCTAACCCCCCTATAGTTCATGTTACATTTAGTGTAGAGGGCATTTTAGCTGATTCAGAAATGTGAACAAATTGACAGTATAATCCTCTGTTTTGTTCTATCATATTGCCACCCAAATCATCTGGATTTCATGACCCATTTAACAGATAAAGTTAGGGTGTTTTGGTGCTTTCTATGTAATAATGACATGGACACGTGTGTCAGTGTCCGACATAGATACTAGGTGTCAGACATGGCACCTTCGAGAAGCTTGAAATGGAAAGTGTAAACATGTATTACAGTATAATATTTTAGTCATGTTCAAATCAGAAGTGTTTTTAAAGTAACAATAAGGAAAGATATGAAAAGTAAAAGAAGACATTTCTTACACTCTAGAGCTATCAAATAAATAATAAATAGGTTTATAAAAGGGTAGACTATTAAACAATTATAGTTATGTTTAACACCTTAATAGTGTTGGAGGATAGAACATCGGCCCACTTTTAGAAAAAAAAATTTGGTTAAAAACAATAAAATAAAGTTTGACACTGCTGTATGTGTCAGGATGTGTCAACATGTGTATTTGTGTTGATATGGCAAAAAGCCCTAAAAGTTCCGTGTCGTTACATATGATGATTTTCCATGGTTGTTTTAGCCAAGAATTTAAATTTAAATTTTGACTAGGTTTCATCCAGGTCGAAACCAAAATTTAAACTGAAATTTCTGGTGAAATTTTGGTAACATTCTGGAAAAAATAACACATGCTCAGTGATAAAAATATTTAAAATCCCTTATTTATAGGAACAAAATCTTATCTCTTTCTCTCGCTACAATCCCTAATATAAAGAAATCTTAATTTAGGCCTTACTTATTGGAAAAAAGTATTAATTAACCGAAATTTTAAAAATCCTAGTGTTTCAATTTCGGTAGAGGCCGAAACCAAAATTTTGGCCCGAAGACGAAATTTAAAACCTTGGTTTTAGCTCATCCTGAAATTCAGTTGTTTGTCAATTTCATAAATCTTAAGTGCAGTGGTAGAAAAGAAATCTAACAGTATGTTCAATGGCAATGGGGGTAGGGCAGGTACCTGTACGAATGTGGTAAAGACATCATCTTCACTTAGTCTTAAGAACTCTACAGCCCAATCATCCACACGACCAGAAGCACTTTTCTGCCTCTCGGCCTCGAGCAAAATAGAATCACGATATAAGAACCTCTGCCAGATCTTCTGTACATTTGCCAACATGAACTCTATCTCTGTTTCATTGAATCCCTACCCAAAAAAACAAAAAGATACATAGTATTAATTGTTGCTACTTTGCATGTTTAACTTGCTTACTCCAGCTTGCATTAGCACCTAAAGAAAAAAATACCCGGAGAATCTGTATCAAGTTTGGAA
Source organism: Euptelea pleiosperma (assembly GCA_035048495.1). Taxonomy (NCBI): domain Eukaryota; kingdom Viridiplantae; phylum Streptophyta; class Magnoliopsida; order Ranunculales; family Eupteleaceae; genus Euptelea; species Euptelea pleiosperma. The sequence goes on along the minus strand of CM068544.1, from coordinate 20,562,723 downwards.
TTTCATCCTCATGAATTCGAACTGCGAAGCTGGGATAGTTTAGCACATTCTCATATGGCAGGAAGATCCCATCCTGAAACCAAGGGAACAAATTAAAGAAACATGAGTATAGTTTATAAAATTCTGAGTTACAAGAAAGAATAAATTGCTCTTTGGGGATTGGGTAAGGTCCAAAGGAGAGGTCAACTGTTAAATTGCATGCTCATAATCATGACAGAAAAGATTAACATTATCCACTTCTGTTACAATACTAAATATTGGATACTGTTGAGTTGCATTAAAAACCTTATCCCTTTCTTGATGGAAGATATCTATGGTACAAGTAGACTGTAGGATGGTCTACCAACAGTAGCAGTAAGCCTGGACCTAACATAATATTAACTCAATTGGATGATCCAAACCATCCAATCCTTCTGCTGAACCTTTCCAGCTATTTATCTGATCAACCACAATAATGTTGTAGATTGGATGCTTAGGATTATCCGTTAGACTCATTTTTAATCCAAGATATCTACTAGGTTGGACCCATAAATGATGGACCTCATCCACCTGTTCGTGCATCATCTGTTCCATTATATTTTTGGTAGGCCACTTGTCCTTTCAGTCTACTCAATGCTACCTTAGATTTCTTCTTCTTGATGCTTGGCAGGAAACAAGTGAAAGAATCACTACCTGTATGACCACAGGAATGCACCCGTGCAAGACACTATCTTCCATGCGACCACTCCAACCATCTCCAGGCAACACGCCACAGAAAACAGAGCTGGCTAAATCCTCGTAATAATTACCAGAACGTAAGGGGGTTACAATCACATCTTCTGCATGCTGTCTCCCAAGCTTCCCTTCCTTGTCAGGACTTGATCCAAACTCTTTTGCCAGTTTCTGCCTGATCCCCATGCTATACCTGCATAAGTATCACCACACCATTAGATCCAGTAAAAGGGGCGTAAAAGTACTTGGAATTTTTATAGAATGTATTTTGGTCTACATACGTAGCTTCTGGCCTGCCTTTTGCATAAGCTGGTCCTAGATTTCCGTTGAAATAGAAAAGTTTCCTACGCTCTTTTTGAGGCCTGCAAATTAAAAGATTAATTAATTCCATCTTGCTATCCTTCCCAAAGGTGAATGCTGTCATGCAAACCAGCAATTATCCAGCTCGATTGAACAACCTAGATAATAATTTTGACGAGACAAGCACCTGGCCCACAGTTTTGAACTTAAGGAACCTAGGTCGGGCCGTTTCCATGCAGGAAGCACAAGATCCTTCTCAGGGTCGAAGCATGGATGATTGCCTCTTTTATCAGAAGGAATGCGATCCCAGTTGTCTGCCCAATATGCTGTCGTTGAGTGGTTATGCTTTGAGTTCGTGTTTCCCCAGTGAACTAACATCATGCTGTTCCAAATCTCCTTGGGGGCATAGCAAGCACCTTCATCCCATGAAAAAAACTGCCTTCAGATATAGAGGCAACACCATTAGAATATACATTGATGAAAAGTTGTAACAAAAGCAAAAATAACTGATTCACTCCTCTCTCCACACTGGCAACCAATAAAGCTCCTCTATCTACATCATACCCAAATATGGTCTCTTCCGGATGACCGGTTCCAGTAAGGATACTGCTCGACGATATGATCATATGCCTTCTTATAGAATTCCAGAGTTAGGGAACTCCTCAAACCCATGTGTTCCTGAAGTTTAGAGGAATACAAACATTACAATCGGGTAGAATAACAAGAGTTTTTTGGCTTATGGCACAAAACTCAAACATGGGATGGTTGTATCCACAGTTTTGAAATCCACGAGACCACTTATCATGGTAACGCATAATATATATATATATATATAACATTTTTATACATACCTTCATGCTCAAGTGGGGTGCATCATCTGCACGAGTTATAATGCATGCATCAAGAACTGGAACAAAGAAGTAGTCTGCTTCTTCACCATTTAACGTTCGATAAGCGCTAGCCAGGATGCTTTCATAGAGTGCCATCTGCAAAAGAGTATCACAAGGCAGTAAAGATTTTATGCCACTTGCAATATCATCATGCTATCTGGTGTCAAATTGAGGTGAAGTGACACCTGTGAGCCATACAGCTGATCAGTCCACAATGTTGCGTTCTGGTCTGTATAGATTCTGTTCACACATTCAAACTTGAAATGCCGCCCCTGAAACACCCAAGGAAATGATAACCTGAGGAAGATGAAGAGATTACTCAGGCTTGGAAGGGGAAATGGTTAAAAAAGCTCATGCTAACCTCAAGGAGCAGACTGTTGAACTCTGGGGGCAAATCGTAAACATAAATAAGGGGTCTTTTCTTTTTCACCACTGCATTAATGTTGACAAGATCCCTGGTGAGTCGTGCATTATCAGGTACATCAACTGTGGCTGGTCGAAGCCATTGAGGCCACTCCCGTACGGATGATAAAACAGATGGAATACTACAATCTGTTCCATACCAGCCGCTGTCACACTGAGGATGAAGATTAGATTTAGTTAGAGTAGATCACTGTACAAAAAAGTATGAAAACATTTTCTTGGATCAACAGTGAACCTCTAAACTTTTCTACCTACTCAATGAATTATAGGAGCCTCACAACAGAAGTGACTCTTGATATTATCTTTTCTTTTCATTCACAATTTTCGCAAAAGAGACAGTTAACCAGTAGAAAAGAAGAGTGAATGATTCCTTAGATGTAGAAAGTATGGAAGTTCCCATCACTTACCTGACAAAATCCACCACGACAATACCCATGGCCTGAGCATTGGTTGAGACAAGTACATAGCACAGGCACCTCACAAAACCGCCCCCAGACACAGTCATATTTACAATCACATTCCTCTTTAAAGCGCACCTTGGAAGCGTATGCTTCCTTTGGGTCAACATTACACCAGCCAGGTTTGCTATTGTTTGTTGTAAAAATATTATCCAGATCAGCTTTTCCCCAATCAGTCAACATGGGACCACCGGGTTCAGAAGGTAAGCTGAAACATGTATTTTGCCTCAGATCAATTGTCTACAGGAACTCAGATATTGTGACAGGAATGTAGACTAGAAAGTTGGGAGTCCTTACTTTATTTGAAACCCACATGCCTCAGCCACAGGACGATTTGGGTATTTTGTTCCTTCTCCGCAGAAGCACATTGCTCTAGTTGTATCACAATAGGCAGGGCAAATTGAGACAACCCAATGCCCATAAGGTTGTTCTGGTGATCCTGGATAATTGCAGTCCAACTTCAATCTCTCAGAGCAGCCTTCCCCTGTTAAAAGGTAGATATTATTAGGATCCCTATATATAATGATCAAAAACAAAATAACTAGAAAGTCTGTTTCTATAGTAATGTTTCTATAGTAATTATGGGTGTCGATGGATAGTTGAAAATTCGAATCCATATTTGAATAATCGGATATCATCCAAAAAATTTGGATATTGGATGCGGATAATTTTTTATATTCGAATGCTTTTCGGATATGGATATTGATATATGCGCTTCAATAATATCTGATCAGATATATTTTATAAATAATAAATAATCTGTTATATAACATAATTATATTTATTATTATATAAATATAATAATTTATTATGGTATTCGGATTCGAATATTGATTTGAATTGAATAATATCCATTGATAGTCCTAATAGTAATGCAAAACATTGGATCGTAATCTTAAAATATAGTAAACACTACGTGCTTTACTAAAAGTAACTAATTAGATATAAATGATTAACAAAACTTTGGTGGCAACTGAGATATGAACCTACTATAAATGTGCATGACCATTTGGAAATGAAACCAGTACTGGGTGTTAAGAAATATGCCCTCCTCCATTTTCAGCAAAACATAAGGTACATATGTTAAACATCATGAACATGCATGAAAGAGGTCTTATGCTCTACATCAATATGAATCATAAACTTGATGACAATCTATGTTGCATGGATTCTTCCAAATGGGTGAAGTACCCTTTTCAGAGAGGTGTCCGAGTCCGACACGATACAAATTCTTGGGTGATACTTCCGAATTTTGTTTGTTTTATTCTTCCCTTACTTGCAAGATACTAATTAGCATTTGCCATAGATTATATGTTCTATCATTTATAACTAAAGTTTTCTATACAACAAATATAAAATTACATATTTGTATTCTCTTGTCTATGAGGCTATGTATGGTGATCAACAAAACGTTTTACAGAAAAAGGATTTGTATGTTAGAAAGTGCTGATACAAAAGTTTTATGACACTTATATACAAATATCATTTCTAGAAAACTTATTCAGGGAAACATACAGAACCTAAGTGTATAATAAAAACCATAAGATATTCTCTCACATTATCCACTATTATCCTCGTTATGATATAAAAATAATTACTTTGTTTCAAATTATTTACAGACTTACAGTATACTGCCAAGTCCACGAATGCTATGTTCAAGGCTTGTCGAATCACGCACTGCATACTCGTGTCGGACTCTGACACCCATACCCATATCAATGCAACATAACTCGATATCTTTGACCAAGGTAGGGTACAAAGGAACACAAAGCTCAATATCGAAGAACTAGACTGGCCCATTGAAGCCCAAACATTATTGTATCCTTAGGTAACCAATAAGAGAAGATGCTTGTGGGTGTCACTATATATGTATCTATTATTATTTTTAATCAGTTTAGTTTCTGGCATGTTTACAGCCAAACTCCAAATCTTTCCCACCAGAAAGACAACTGAAAGAAATCTCACATGGTTTTTCTGTTAATAGTGACATGGTATAGACCCAGGTAATTTAATTTAGAAAAGTGGGGAAGTAAAAGCATGAAAAAGGAAAAAGGAAAAAGTAAAATGAATTACAAAGGAGAGGCTTTTATCCATGCTAATCGCTCTAGGAGAGACCTGAATAGATCCCAAACATGCATTCGATATCCCCTTGAACCATTTATAATGTCTTTAAAGGTTTGAAATCTCACGGATGAAGGTCTGTATCAAATCTAGATACCAAAGAACTTGTACATGACACTTCCCACCTTGTTATGGTATGGAAGCCAGAGAAAATAAAATCATTCGAATGCTCAAACCTTAGCTCTAACACCTGAATTTGAGGAAGTAGATAATTTTGCTACACTTATTCTGTTAGCACAGAAGATGGCTTTACCATGGTTCTCCAGAACAATTTGGCCATGCTGCCATTGCTGGAATCGAATACTCTTCTAATTCCAATTTCTCATATACCTAATCCCAGAGACTGAATGGAAAATACCCCAACTTTTCACACTCCAAAGGTCCTCCGGATATTCTGAAACTTGGAAGCAAGAGATACTGACTAACAATGTGAAATCAATGGCTATATTTGATAGGGAATGTATACAAGGTAATTTGTTAGGGTTAACTTTTGATTTCTTTACGTGGAAGTCTTGGATAGCAAATGTCAAGATTTTTAATTTAAGTATTAGCACTCTTGTGTTTGATTAGTGGAAACATTCTTCAGATATGGTTGTGAAATTTTTAGTTATAGTAGTAAATCGATACTTTTATTTGGTGGAATCTTGCAATTTGGGTTAGACTAGGTTTTAAGCACTCAAACAAATGTTGAAAGCTTAGTTCATTGAGATTAAAGCATGCATGTCAGTATAAATGTTGGAATGCTGACTTATCTATCTTGAAACAAACAAAAGATCTACCAAAAAGATAAGGAAAAATTGATACAGACCGGTAAATCCATGAAAGCATCTGCATTCTCCCAATTCCTGGTTACAAATTCCTTGACCACTACAGTCGTTCTTGCATCCCTTGCCACCTATTCTCTGTCAGTACAAGCGTGGCTATAAGCATCGGGGAATGTCAGAGTGGAATTCAAATTGAATGACCATCATATTAACTCTTCCATCTCTATAGATGCTCAGAAGTCAAACTAGACAAAAACATGAATCGATCCTTGTTATGGAACCTCAGATATCATAGTCTCATGTAGTGACGAAATAAACAAAGTAATAATCAAATTCAAAAACCAAAAATTTAGAAATTCATATTTTCAAATTTCTCGAGTGAAAAAAAAAATCTCTAATACAAAGTAAATAATAAGAAGATAAGACTCCTCCACCAAGATTTTTTTTTCTGTAGCAATTTTTACATCTCCATACCTCGACAATGCTGACCGCCTTAATGATTGAATCACAGCCAGAGAACCAACGCCCAATTTCAGCCCTCCATGGTGCACCACGATAAACCACAGCCTTGTGAGAGTCAGCCGGAAATCGATGATCTAAATTAAGACCCGGCTGTATATTCCCAGTCAAATAGTCACTGCCTCCTTCAGTTGACCCATTAATAGGGGAACAAGAATTCTGAACTTTCTGGGCACTGAAGTAATCGAAAGAAAAGGGGGCCAAAGGAAACAAGAATAGATGAACGACTGAAACTAATGCTACAAGAGAAGCAATGGTTGCTACCAGAGACCACGAGCATCTCCATGTCTGAAAAGTGACCATTGTCTCAAAATCTAATCCCCCGAAGAACAAACACTACATGATTACAATAACCAACGAATTTACACGAGGTACTCTCTTCCTGGTTTTCCACATAAGCTCGATCATAAGCGCTTAAAACCCATTAAGACATGACCTCCCGAAGACTGCTGACTGTTTGCCACTGTGAAGGCCTACCACAATAAAGAGGAATCAATGCAAATATAACTAGAAATTTTCATAAAATCAGATAAAAAAATCCTCCCATGAGCATGAATTCTCAGGAATCTCTTTCTTGGAATTACTTAAAATTGGCAGTTCATAGATTGAACAACAAATTCCAGCTAAAACCTTCGCATTCAGAGAGGATCTAGCACAACTCCAGAAGAAAGAACCAGAGACACTAAGAACAGAAACATAGCTAAATCTTACAATTTTCCATAAATAAGTTCAAATATTTACAAAATTCTCAATCTGGCACCGGTCAAACTTCTAAAGTTCATTGAATCAATGCAAATACAACTAGAAATTTTCATACAATCAGATAAAAATTCCCCCGAAGTATGAATTCTCAGAAATCTCTTTATGGGTATCAATCAAAATTGTTCAATTCATAGACTGGACATAAATTCAAGCTAAAAAAAAGAATGTGGAAACTTCACATCCAGAGAGGATATAACACCACCCCAGAAGAAAAACAGAGAGATTTCAGCAAAGAAACGAACTACAAATTTCATAAATAACCCAAATAAGTACAAAGATTTACAAAATTCTCTATCTGGGCAAGAGTCAAACTTTTAAAATTCATTGAATCAATGCAAATACAACTAGAAAATTTCATACAACCAGATAAAAATTCCCCCAAAGTATGAATTCTCGGAAATCTCTTTATGGGTATCAATCAAAATTGTTCAATTCATAGACTGGGCAAAAATTCAAGCTAAAAAAAAAAAAAAAAATGAATGTGAAAACTTCACATCCAGAGATGATATAACACCACCCCAGAAGAAAAAACAGAGATTTCAGCAAAGAAACACAGCTACAATTTCATAACTAAACCCAAATACGTTCACAGATTTACCAAAAACGCTATCTGGGTACCAGTAAAATATAAAAGAAAATTCATTTAATCATCAAGGAATATTTTCAGAAAAAATTCAAAAATTCAAAAAACAAAAACTAACCTTTAGTGGATCTGAAATGGCAGCTTTTAAAAAGAAGAAACTTGCAACAATGAAACAGGAAAATAACAGATGAAACAGATGAGAGTTTCAAAGAATTACGTAGATGTAGAGATAGCAAAATGAAGAAGAGCTGACTCCAAGCAAACCCAGATTAAGGTAATATATATAGAATTAAAAAAAAATAAATCAGAGACAGAGAGAGAGGGAGAGAAGCATATAAGGTCAATAAGGCCGCCAAGGCTGTCGCTGCAATGTTTGAACAGACTAACCTTCATAACTTCTTCTGAAATGACCAAATTAACCTTTAATTCTCTTTACCCATTTGAGTTTAGGAATTGAGATCACTCGTCACCAACAATGGCGCCGTACTCTTGGGCGGACACTACAGATTTCAATCCCTGCGAAGACAGTGTTTTCACATGGGTCCATGTTGAAAAACCAGACCCGATTCAACCAGTGAACCGGCCACAAAAGAATCCGAGTGAAGCCCGGAAGATCCACCCCGGTTTTTTTTCCTTACTTTCATTTTAAGAGGAAACCTGAGGTGTTGGACATTAACATCTGTCTTGCTACGTGGTACATTCTTCTGGGCCTAATGACCCGTGAATGTTTGGCCTATTGTTTGCTGTTTTGGTTCAAAAATTCATATTGTCATTGAACCGGTGGACTGGTCAGTTCACTGATTAAACCGGGTGGTTAGACCGATGGCCCATTTGGGTTTTTCCAACTTTTTGTAAGAAAATTAACTAAATTTTAAAATCCTGGGTTGATGCTGACCTGAATCCTTTTGGGGACCGGTTCAACCGGTCAAGGTCCGATCCAGGTTGAAAACAGTGGGTCATTAGCGTGAAGAGTATGCCATGACAATTGAATTGGATTGACTTGGAAGTGCCTGTTCTCCAATGATCGATGATTGGCTCGGTTTATAGAACAAGAGCCCGTTCTTGTGGTCAAACCAAATGGGCTGGATTTGCCACTTCAGGTCTTGTACGGCAAGAAAACGTTCGTATTAACAGGGTATGAAGCCTGCAATGTCAGCCCAGGCTACCTTTCGGCCCGCTAAATTAGAGATGGTTTTCCCTACTTGAAGGGAGTGACAAAGTAGTGCATATTCTTTTCGATCTGCCTCTAAGAAGATTTTCATCCCAATCACATGGCAGAAAGAAAAAAAAAGTCTCATCAGGATTTGTTTTATTATTACCAGGGGGACGCCAGGTGCGATTTGCACATGCACCTTACAGGTGGCACACTCTTAAAGACCACACTGACTGTATAGATGTTTGGCCCATCTCTATTTGAACATTCGTACCAAAATTCATCTTGAATAGTAATTTTTATCCATTGGATTAGAGTCTTTTTCATGCTTTATTTTTAATCGTGGATTTCTAGCAGCATTTGGGGTACTCAGATTCAAAGGTTAGAAATCACTACCCAGGCCGATTTTTGTTATATAAGTCCATCTAGGGATGGGCCAAACATCCATATGGTCAGTAGCCTCTAATGGTGTGCCACATGGCTCACACGGTGGGTCTGTCATCAACTTTAATGATGAGCATCATCATCAAATTTTTTTTCTAGAGACAAAGTTTAGGTGCCAAGTGAGTATTCAATAAATCCTCACGTTAATGTGAAAATGTGAATGATCAAAGTACCTTTGTAAAGACACCCAACATGGCAGCTCAAATGGTTGGTATGTATCCTCCTCTTTCAAGAGGTTGTGGGGTCAAACCCACACAGGTAGATTTCCTCCTTTGAGCAGTGTGCCAGGAGTAGAAATCTCCTTTACCGGCTTGACCGGGTCCGTACAAGTTTCACCTACATCCGCCCTCCCACGATGGTGACTACAAAAAAAAAAAAATACATTTGTAAAGTAAAAAAAAAATTAAGAAGTAATGTTTGTCAATTTAAGAAATTTGATGGTTATATTATGAATAAATATTTTTTGAATTTAAATTTTTTAATAAAAGATGAGCATTGAATGATCTGCAAGGTGACGTGTGCTAACAAGGACATAGGGCCGTCTTGATACAGGTTGAGGCCTAAGGTGAAAACTCTATATAAGGCCTTTTTATATTTAATATATTAATATATATGGTATTAATTAAAAAAATAAACTCTTTATATTATTGGACAATTTTTTTTATAAAAACTAGTTTTGATATTATAAAAACTATGAAAAATTTAGATGCAGAGGACTCCCAATCCAGTTGATGCAGATGACTCTCATGGTCCTACATAGATCATTTTTGGGCCCAACGACTGCATGAATGTTCAACCCACCTATTGGTGGATAAACACACTAAAAATCAGCTTGATTCATGATTTCTAGCCATTGGATATACTACCCAAAAACTGGCTTGAATCCAATGGCTAGAATCATGTCCTAAAAAGCACTAAAATCTATGACTCGAGATAATCAATCAGGTTGATTCTTGGTTTGTATATCCAATAAGGGGTGGGCTAAAAATCCATGTGGTTAGTGGGACCTGGGCTGGGGCCCTCTTTCACCAAGGGGCCTTAGGCGACCCGCCTTAAGGTAGAGCTGGCCGTGCAAGGGTGACGTGTGCTTTGACACCAAAAAGAAGGAACAACCCCTTCTATATGAATAGTTTAAAGAACACAAAAGAAACAAGAATGGGTATTTTTGAGATATTAGAGTTTAGCATGAGACACACAAGAAGGGCCTTCGTCTATTAATAAGTAGAATAGATGGGTGTCAAGCTACCACATGAAATGGATACATGGTTCCATCACCGTTGATCTTACAACAAACGGCGATTGAACCATGTTCAAGGAGCAACTACCAAGTACATTAGTACCCACCAAACACAGCCTCTTTTAATTTCCTTTAAATAGGAGCTAACATGCGCATCCATTATTATATTTGGCTTCCAAGTTTTAAAGATATAAGTATTAATGGTTGACTGACAATAAAATATATTGCTCTAAATATAGCAAATAAATATATACAGGAGTGGGTTCGGAGATCATTAATTTTAAAATGGGTCGGGCTCCAGTCACAGCCCTAAATTGACAGGACACAATATAAGCTATGTGGCACACACTTAGAGGACTCTGAGCATATGGATGTTTGGCCAATCCCTATGTGGATCTACAAACCAAAATGCAGCCTGATTACTGATTTCTAGGCGTTGGATTGGACTTATTTTCATGGGTTGATCTCAACTCTGAGAATTTGAGCAGTATTTGAAGTACAAAGATCCAACGCCTAGAAATCACTAATCAGGCTGATTTTTGGTTTGTAGGTCCACCTAGGGATTGGCCAAATATCCATATGGTCATAGTCCTCTCCACGTGGCTCACATTGTGTCCTGTAACGGGAGCCTGTCATTTTAGAGGTGTCACTGGAGCCCGACCCTTTTAAAAGATACTTCATTATTTTTTTTACAACTGATAAATAGTTCATTAATGGAACTGATTTCCACTGAAAATCGAAGAACATTTCAAGGTTATTGATGTCGATTTGCGCGTTAGAGTGTAATTTTCCTCGAAGATACAATAAAATGGAGTAAACAAATTGTTCAACATCATCGTCGTCGTCATTAAAAAAAGAGTTATATGGGACTGACAGCATAAATCTTGTTCCTCCATTTAATTCTATCTACCACTTTACTCTAAAAGCTTAAGCTGTTAGAGGGAGGGCGTACAGGCGGAGTGCTTGCCATACAACCAAACAACGAACTCTAACAACAGCTTCCCCCAGCACTTTGCCGAGGACTCGAACCCACAAAACCTATTGGGACCTCCTGCTTTAATACCATGTTAAACAACCACTTTACTATAAAAGCTTAAGCTATTAGAGGAGGGCATAACAATGTATATCAATTAAAGGGTTCACGGGTCTAACAGAGGCAGAGTGCTGGCCATACAACCAAACAACAAACTCCAACAACAGGGATGTACATTTTGTTAAGGTAAGCGCCTTTAAATATCTCTTCTTATAAATCAATTTACGTCTTCTTTTAGCTTAATTCTTGCCCATCTAATGCCTTTGACGTGCCCGTTCCACCAATAGCAGTAGCTTCCGACTCAGCACCATCAGTAGCAGTACATTGAGATCGAAATCCCTTGTTGATCCCATTACAGCGTCGCAGAAATTTGATCGAAATGCTTCTTAAAATTGAATGAACTTTCTATTTCTAGAGATTCACGAACTCTTCAGTCTCATTTGTCGGCTTTGATTGGCGATGGCATAAATGTCGTATGTTAAGTGCAAAGTGCGCCTCAACACGCCAAACACCCCCATTATTCGATGGCATATATGCGCATCGACGTGTTACGCACTATATCAGACTAGGGGACTTTCTTTTTAACTTGTACAAGCCAGAAATGGGACTTCAATTTAGTGAGCTGAAAACCCTAGCAATTTAGTGAGCTGAAGCCCGGATCTGATCCTTCTATCCTGCGTTTCGTAATCGTGTGGGACTCACTTTTTTTGGCTCCAACTTTTTTCAGATTTTGCCTTTAAAATAGAACCAGAGTTGATTTTTTGAAAGAAAAAAACAACCCGTAGTTACAACATTGAACTGGTTCTTGCAGGCTAGGATTGGGCAAGGGCATGAGAATTGAGATTGCCAAACAGGCCCTTAAGCTTTTCAAGTGAATGCTGCTTTAGCTTATCTAGAAAGGTTTGACACACCACCTCCAAATTCCATGTGAAACTTTTCTTGGCCAATTGACACCATGAATGTTGGCCCACCCTTCTAAGCATTACACACCAAAATAAGTCTGATTGGTGATTTCTAGCCATTGGATTCGAATATTTTTTTTCCTTATGGGATTGGAACCACCCATGAGCCTATTCATGGAGCCCATGATAAAAAAAAATGCTCATATTGTGTCATGTAACGGGAGCCTAGTAACCATGATCCCACATTTCCTATTTCTTACAAGGTGGATGTAAGCCGTTGGATATTTGAAAAGGGACGTCGTGTATATGGTGATATTATTCTTATATCACACTTTTTATTCCAGTTATAATATATTAACTTACCACCAGGGCTGTAATATCATTGAGCTTTATTATTTCCTCTCTCAAAACTAATATGTGAGTCTAGAGTATTTTTCTTAATCAGTTTTTGGAATTTAGGGTGTTATCAGTCTTGTATATGGGAAGAATCATATTGGACAAGACGTGAGGTGTGGTATCACCGGTTTAAAACTGATAAGTAAAGGAGATTTTCTGACTTTTCAATAAGGAGATTTTAGAAATTTAAATTATTCATCAGAGTGGTGGTTGACCGGCCATGAAACTCACATGTTCTTGTTCTAAAGTTGAAGAAAGTGGTATTTCATCGTTTCGAAAAGGGCCGGGCTCCCCTTTATTGCCCTAAAATGAAGGCTCTTGTCATAGGACACAATATGAGGCACGTGGCACATTCTTAGGGGGCGTTTGGCAACACAAAAATACGTAACTTTGACTTTTATAAGTCAAAAAGTTATTTTGGATGTGTTTTATTTTTTAACTTTTGAAAAGTTAAAAACTAACTTAAAACTGAAGTTAAATTTTTTAACTTTTAATTTCTAAGAGTTACTTCTCAAAAATTAGAAGACCTCCCAACACTTTCAATTTCTCTGACTTGTTTTTTAGGTAAAAAATCAACTAGTAACTTCTACTACAAGTGAGCCACGTGGAGAGGACTTTGACCATATGGATGTTTGGCCAATCCCTAGGTGGACCTACAAGCCAAAAATCTGCCTGATTAGTAATTTCTAGGCGTTGGATCTTTGTACCTCAAATACTGCTCAAATTCCCACAGTTGAGATCAACCCATGAAAATAAGTCCAATCCTATAAATCACTAATCAGGCTGATTTTTGGTTTGTACGTCCACCTAGGGATTAGCCAAACATCCATATGGTCAGAGTCCTCTAAGAGTGTGCCACATGGCTCATATTGTGTCATGTAATGGGAGCCTGTCATTTAAGGGCGGTAACGGGAGCCCGACCCTTTCAAAAAATAAAGTCAATTTGGATTCGGGAGACTTGTAAGTCAACTTTTACAAATTGTGGGGGTGTACGTCAAAATTCCCTTTTTTCTGTTTAAAAATTAAAAAAATTCAAAGGCATAATTCATCCAGAAAAGTGCAATGGGTATGGTAAGGTATGGCTGTGACATGGGTAATGGCACTGACGGTTAGCCAATCCAGAGAACTTATATGAGATAAACGGTTTGGATTGGTCCGTCATCCATCCACGTGGTAAGAAAAGGGATGCCCATCCAGAAAAGAAATCTGCATGGGCCGTCTAGTAAAACAAGTATATTATCTTGTGGGAAGAGATATTTTCGTCCTTCTAAGAATGTAAGGGGTGTTTATGGTAAATTCGTATTTTTAACTTTTTAAAAATAGTTCAGGAATCTCCCCTGTTAGAATCAGGTCTGAACGTGACATTTTATTCTGCTTTCCTTTGTAAAGCTGGAGAAAGATATATTAATATTGTTTAATGACAGCTACAAAAATCACTGTAAATTACCCAAATACCCCTATACATCATTGAATTATCAATGTTAATCATTTCGTTTTAACAGAATTACCAATGTGCCATTCATTTTGTAAATATTTTATTTTTTTATTCTACAATTAAAACCAAGTTTAAAGGGGACCGTTATAACGGTATAACGGACTGGGGGTGATACTGTTATAACGAAAAAAACGTTCAGGGCAAAACGGAAAATAACGGGAAAAACAGAAAAAAAAAAAAAGGAAATTTGAGTTTCAAATTTTCAAAAACGGAAAACAACGGAAAAAAATGGAAAAAAGTGGTCTTTTTTTCAAAAAAATTTCCAAAAAATAATGATCGTTGTTTTCTTTATAACGAAAAAGTAACAGAAAATAACTGCCGTTATTTTTTTGGAGTTTTAACGCTCCATAACGTAATGGGTTAGGTCCGAATCCGTTATAACGACAATTAATTTTCATTATACGGCCATTTTTTAAACCTTGATTAAAACTATGGTTTTAAAAACGACCATTTAAACGGTAACACCCCATAACCGTTTTCGTTAAAACCGTTTAAACACGTTTTGCCTCTTTTAATTTAACGGCCATTTTTTTTTTATTTTAACAGCTGTTAAATTTTATTTATTTATTTTAAAAAATGGCCGTTAAATTCTATTTTTTTAAAAATTTTAAATTTTAAAATTTTGAATTTCAGCTCTACTTTTCCGTTAAATTCCGTTTTAATTTTTTCATTTTTGCCCCTGGCCATTTCAATCCGTTTTAACAGTAACGCCCCAGTCCATTAAACCGTTAAAACGACCTCCTTTAAACCTTGATTAAAACTTCTAATGATGAGTTTGAAAGCCTATAAAAAATAAAAAATAAAAAATGAAAAGAATGGTTTTTAAAGAACAACCAATGGAAGTTAGTAGGGGTGTCAACGGGTCGGTTCCGGTTCGGTTCCTAAGGTGACCAGAACCGGAACCGTTTGTTCCGGTTCTTATTGGTTCGGGTACTTATCGGTTCCGGTTCTCAAAGTGATGGTACCAGAACCGAAACCGATTATGTAATTTTTGTCTGTTCCGGTTCCGGTTTCGGGTATAACGGGTCCAATCTTGGAAATATGATAATTTTTACACTATATTTATATATTGGTTCCGGTTCTTATCGGTTCGGTTCCGGTTCTTATCGGTTTCGGTTCCATATTAGAGTACCGGAACCGTAACCATTAGTTTCCGGTTCGGTTCCGATTCCGGTTCTTTTTAATCGGTTCCCAAAAATGTGGTACCGGAACCGGTGTTTTCGGTTCCGGTTCCGGTTCGGTTCTGGTTAAATCGGGTAAAATTGACACCCCTAGAAGTTAGACAATAGAGAATCTAATACCATTCGATTCTTGATCGAACGTTTACGGAATATGAATGGGAATAAATTAGGAATACTTTTCATCATATAAGATAAAGTGATTTTGCATGGCCACGTGGCTCACTCTTTTAGCCGCACTAACCCATGAATGATCCGGTCCACCCCTTGATTGACCTACACAACAACAATCAGCCTCGTTGGTGATCCCTAGCTGTTGGATTTGAGCATTTTTCATGGGGTGATTTCTAGCTGTTGGATTCGAGCATTTTTTTATTTTTTGATATTTTGATTTAATGGCTAGAATTCACTAATCACCTGCTTTTTGTTGTGTAGGTCCATCAAGGGATGGTCCTATTATTCAAGGGTTAGTTGGCCTGAAAGAGTGTACCACTTTATGCGTTTTTGCATACCCACACCCCACGGACAGTTTTCCTCACAGAATTTGGGCAACCTTGGTGGGCATACCTATTGGGCATGTTCGCCTGCAAGAAACTCACTTTTCTTGTCACATAATGGTTTTTCCTTGACCTCTAGGGGTGTAAATTTGTATCCGATTAACCAATACTTGATAGGTATTGGTCCCAGGATATAAATTACCTTGGTTCCGGGTAGGGGTGTCAACGGGTCGGTTCCGGTTCGGTTCCTTAACGGTTCCAGTTCTCAAAGTGATGGATCCGGAACTGGAACCGACATAAATACATAATCGGTTCCGGTTCCGGGTATATTGGGCCAAATCTTGAGAATATGACAATATTTACACTATATTTATTTATTGGTACTGGTTCTTATCGGTTCGGTTCCGCTTCTTATCGGTTTCGATTCCATATTAGGCTACCCATAACCGGAACAGACCCCCACCCCACCCCCACATTTGAAAAAGCTGACATACCCCCCTATGACTCGGTCTATTATCATTTGACTAGTGTTGACCCGAGTTGACTACCAAAGTTTGTATTAAAGGATGAAAGTGCCATTGTCTTCAACCTTAAAACAAGGGTTTGAGGCAAAACCCAAACCCTAAATCAAACATGAAAAGTAGAGATTAAAATAAAAATAAAGACCCATGTTAATAAACCTGAATTTTTTTTTTTATGAATTAAGTAAAGATTGAGAAGAAATAACCCCATAGAAATAGATAAAACTCATGAGAAAATAAGAATTTTTTTTTTATGGATTTTATTGTAGAAGAATGAAAATTTAAAATTGAAAGAAGCTTTTTTTCCAAAATTCATGCCTTAAAAGCTTAAATCTAAATTGCTCTTATTCTTGTTTTTCGTTTTTGTTGATGAAAATTTCTATATAATTTTTTTTTTTTTTTTAATTTGGGCTTTAAAATGTTGCCGGAGTGGTGGTTGGCCGACCATGATACTCCAGTGGGTTGGTTGCTGGTGATGGGCGGTGTGACACACCAAGCTGTCACTCCCCCCAACTAAATCTAGACCATTGGATGTTCTTTGAGATTTGTGTAGTCTGAATTCGGAAAACCATCAATTAGTCGAGATAAGGAGGACGTGGCTAGGGATGATGGTAACACTGCAATTATAAGTGGCTAAGGAATCACAAGATCCCAAGCTAAGGCAACAAAAGCATTAGGAAAACGACTAAATCTTTCAATAATTAGTGTCAATTTGTTCTTTCTACAGCCAACCCGAAATGAATATTTTTGAAGAAAATTGTAAAATACACCGAAAAATGTCTTGATAACATGATTCTCACATTCAAGTCATCATACATTCATTTCGCCTTTTTTTAGCATCCGAAAAAATAATAAATCACAATTTGTTCGGTGACTATGCGTGTCGCCTGCGTAGCATTTGGACCGCTTGCGTGTCACATTGAAATCGGATCCGAGATACCTAAATTCAAAATATCATTTAAAGAAGATGTAAGGTCGGGTAATATCCCATCCCGACTTCATGAACATTCACAGAAAATATACCCTTAAAAAAATCTAGTTATTTAGTGGTTGTTTTAAACCCGATACGTAACCATGAAGCATATCACATGCAACTGGTATATTAATATAATTTCTTCATTTTGATCAGTAATAGATCCGAATTTGTACATTTTGTCCTGTATATACCATTTACATCTAACTTGAGCATCGGAGTGTTTTTTGTTGATCCCTCCAAGAATCTTGATCTTATCAGAATTTAAAGAATAGGGAGAGTTTTTGGAATTTTACCAAAAATGATATAGAATTTAAGTTTTAGTGACAATCAGGGTTTCGACACAAGTTGGGGCCTAAAGCAAAAACTTTAAATATGGTTTAATGAATCATAGGGGGGTTATGTCAGTTTTTTCAAAGGGAATTGGGAATGTTCCATAATGTTTGGAAATTTTCGTTTTTTCACTTGACTGAGACATTCCTTGGAAACGAAATTTTAAACCGTGTTCTGAAGTATGTGTAATAGGTTATGATTGTCGGTACACTAGTGCCGGGACCAAACCAGAGTCGAAATTGATAGGATTTGAAATCGACATATATCTAATAGTGACAAATATGCCAAGCTTTTCAAAATTTAGTATGAAAATTAATTAATTTATTCAATTTTTTACATTTTTATACAACATACTGGTATACCCTATACCTGATACTAGTGGAAGAACACGCCCTTTACTATTTACACGTATCTATCGAAAATGGTCCTTATACTAGGGAAAATTTTTTAAGTACAAATTGGGAATATTTTAAGTCCTATTAGGACACAAAGGACTCGTCTTTCCACTCGTGTTCTCGGGCATGGATTCGAGGTCAAGTCTTTCTCATCTACACCAAATGAGTTGATTGTACGTAAATAAATAACGATAAAAAAAAAAAAAAAAAAAAAAAAAAGGGAATTTTATTTGAATAATTCATAAAGAATGGTTGAATACAACTCTGAATTATTGTTTATTTTCATCTATACATACCAAATGAATCAATTAAATTTAATAAAGAATGCAAATTATGTACCACTTTTACTGATTCCTGTCAAAAAATAAATAAATAAATTCTGTATGTAATATTTCTTTATTTAGAAAGAAACGTGCAAGGCTTCAAGAACCAAAACATGTCCAACGATCTTCCTCCTTCTGCACCTATAGATATTCTTCTGTTACTGCCATTCTCCCCGCAAGTCGTCGTTCCTATTCTCTTATTCTGCTCTACTTCTTGAAGAATTCCTCTCTCCTGCTGACCCCCCCATCAATGAAATCAACAACCGTTTATCTCTTAACCATGCTTAATCAGAGAGAAATACATATTAACATGTAATAACCTACCTTGACCCTAGCCATCTGATCTGTAGACCTTTTCCCTAGACCCATTTCCGATAATTGTAGTGTCCAACACCAATAAAGCTATGACACATGTACTTAAAATGAAATCGAGAGACCATGTCAACTGGTTTTTCCCATTCTTTTTGCATGTTTTGTTTTTCTAAAAGGGATTAGAGATTCCCAGGTGTACTCACTCAGAGCTCTACGACTCCTCGTGTTCTCGGGTGTTCTCGGTCGTGGATTTCGAGAATCCAACAGTAGTTGTTAACGCTAACAACCACAATATGATTCTCGAAATCTCACTACTGAGAACATGACTCCCAATAAGAGGGGGAGGGGGGGAGTTGTGTGCTCGGCCGTGGATTCCGAGAATACAACGGTTGATATTATTGAGCTGGCATTCATTTTTTTACATTTTGCCTTCGTTGAATTTTTAGCTGAACACAGACTTTGAGCGAGAAGGGTCACAAAAAGGGGGTCCTCGGAGCCTTTGGTGAGTAGATCATCCCCACCAAAAATCAGCTATCTTCTATGTGGGTGTGCCCAAAATGGGGTCAACCGAGCCCAACCCTTTAGGGGTAAGAGAAAAAATTTGCTGGTCCTAGGTTCCTTCAAACTTTGAAGGTCCCCCTCCAAAATGTTTGACACGTACTCTCTGTTAACCACCCTTAACAGGTGGGTTGGGTTTAGGCCTTAAAGTAGGTGTTGACATTTTGGCAGGGGGACCTACAAAGTTTGAAGGAACCCGGGACCAGCGAATTATTTCTGGGAGGGGTAATACATACCCCCACCGTACTTTCAAACTTTAGGATTACCTCCATTGACCTAGTGTAACAGCGTCAAATGATGGTTAAACTAGGTTAAAGAGGGTAATCCTAAAGTTAGAAAGTATAAGGGGGTATTATTAATTACTTCAAAATTTCAGGGGTGTGTTATTAAAATATCATTGGAAAGAACACGATATAGATTGGATGGATGGTTAGGATTATCCTATGGGCCGGTTTTGACATATTATCTTTCTGGGTAAGACTCATCTACCTAGGTCAAATCAGATGGTTAGGATCATTCTATCATGTTGACTTGCATTACATTGTATGTATGTATGTATGTATGGCTAGGCTTCAATGCTGACTCTATGTATGTATTAAAATATCATATTTTTAATATCATCGGAAAGAACACGATATAGATTGGATGGATGGTTAGGATTATCCTATGGGCCGGTTTTGACATATTATCTTTCTGGGTAAGACTCATCTACCTAGGTCAAATCAGATGGTTAGGATCATTCTATCATGTTGACTTGCATTACATTGTATGTATGTATGTATGTATGTATGGTTAGGCTTCAATGCTGACTCTATGTATGTATGTACATGCAATAACAGTGTTATCATTGCAACCAAACTACCATGCATGTTATGTGTATGTATGATGCATGTATATGTACATACCGTGGGCATGGACTTGGAAGGCTTGAGGGGGGTGGTGGAGGTCGCTTTGGTGGGGCGGAGGGGCCCACGAGAGGCTGAAAAGCATTGGGGAGAAGGAGGGCAGGTTCTAACTTGCAACAGGCTATCCTCAACCTTCTTCAAATCCACAGAAATCTGAATGTTCTCGTTCGCTTCGATTCTCCTGCAATAGTCCATAAGAAGCAATCATGGGTATGAGGATCCATGCCATAAAATCAATCTGATCAGACGTTCTTAATCATTAGATCTACACTACAGTGGAGAGGGGGGTCCACAACTCCACATTTATGATTTCTCCTAGACCAAATGAATTCGCTCAGATGATCGTAAACTATAAAGTGGTGGATCCCACCATTCAGTGGGACCCCCCCCCCCCCATCCATTCTATAGACTTTTCTTGACGGAAAAAGATGTAACAAGGTAAGCGCATTTTTTGTTCCTCTGCCCACTGACCGGATGGATGTTTAGCGCGGCTTTAGCCCACCCCTTGGTGGATTTACACCAAAAAATCACTCTGACTGGCTATCTCTAGCGTACTTTTTAAGGCGTGATTCTAGCCGTTGGATTCAACCACTTTTCTTACTATTAACACCAACGGCTAAAAATCATATCTACCAAGGGGTGGGATTCATGTGAAGAGTGGGCCCAGATCAGTACCTGACGCTAACAAGCAAGCGTTAGGTATACCTTGTTACATCACGATCCTCCGTATTCTTTCGACATATATCGGAGGGTTGCCATTGCTCCATCGGGTCAATTTCTTGGCCTTTAGATCTGGATGGGACCCATCTATTTTGATTCCAAGCGAAAAAAAAAAAAGGAAAAAAGAAACCACTTACTTCTTCCTCCTCTGCTTCTCCCTTCCATCACTCTTCTCTACTGCTTCAGAATTCCCTTTTTCCGCCTCAAGCAGCGGCTTCTTTTCCTTCTCTCTCTCATTCAGATCTCCCGAAATCTCACCGGAAAATTCCTCCGGATTGATTTTCTTCGCCCCCATAGGAGTCTTCTTGTTATTCGACTTCTCGGAATTCTCTCTCTCCTTTCCTCTCATCGCCAAATTCTTCAATTCGTTGCAAAACTCCGTTATCTGATTCAAGATCTCGCGTCCCGCAAACAGATTACGAGCCGAGAGAGTGCTTTTTAGCTGTGGTTTCCGATCTTCTTGCAATGAATCTGCTGGAGAATTCTTCAATGGTTTCTTCTTCTCTGTGCTCGATTTGATTGCTGCTTTTAGGGCTTTGTTTTGATGATTCCGAGGAGGAGTGGATAAATTAGGATTCACATTCTCGCAATCTTCGTATGTCTCGGGTTTCAGATCATTTGTCGATGGAATTAAAGATGAAATGAGTCCTCTTCTTTTCAGATTCGCATCTCTGTAAAAGAAAATGAAACAAAAGAATTAGCTGAGTTACGAAACTTGATTCGATCGAAAAAGTTATAGGTTTTAATAGTACCTGCGATTCCGATCGCCTAACGGAAGGATTTCGGCACTACTACTAGCTGATCTCAGATGTTTCACCTGAAAAAAAAAATCAGAAAATTTTAAAAAATTTGACACAAAATAGAGCAAATTCGACAAAGATTTCAAAACGAGTTTTCTCTAAGATTAGAACCTTTGAAGTAGGTGTCGATGATCGAAGAAAATCTTCCACGGTCTTCGGATGCTGGCAATCTGCAACAACGAAGGGAAGATATTTGTTAAAAAAATCAAAATTTGAGCTGAATTTGAGAAAAATCTTTTTGGATTCGAATTGATCCACACAGAAAGTGAGGTTGAGATCTTACCAGGTTTGCAGAACCAGGCATCGTCATCGACAGATTCTTCGGCAGCGGCGAAATCGATCCATTTAGGAGCATTAATGTGCTCGTAGATGTCGTCTTTGACGAATCTAGAGTCGATGTTCTTCCAATCGATTTTCGCTGGCTCCATTTCTGTGAAGAATCTACAAACAGAAACCAAAAAAAAAAACTAGAAAAAAAAATTTAGAGAGTGAGAAGGAAATGAAGTAATGAAACAAAAGGGAATTGTAAAACCAGGAAATCGAGCAAGCAAGCTGTTTCAATTCGCGGGATCTTATTGGGTGTGTTTTGTAACGTTGGAAGAGATTGTTGTTGGAGAGAGAGAGAGAGAGAGCGTAGCGTTTGGGGGGATTATTCGCAGTCGTTTTGTAACGTTGGAGTAGGGAGTGGACGTTGTTTTATTTTTATGAGTTTTTCGACCGTTGGAGATTCTATTTGTTTTTTTCCCCGTCACCGCCTCTTTTATGTTGAGAACTCTTCGAGTAGAACTTTGCTGACCGGCCACAGTATTGGCCATGCGGCACACTCTTAGAGAACGCTGACCGTATGGATGTTTTGGCTAATCCTAGGTGGACCTACAAACAAAAAAATCAACCTGATTAGTGATTTCAAACCTTTGGATCTTCGTAACCCAAATAATGGTCAATAATGCTCAAATTCTACGGTTAAAAATCAACCCATGGAAACGACTCCAATCCAACTCTTAGAAATCACTAATCAGGCCTAATTTATTTTGTCTGTATGTGCATCTAGGGTTGGGCCACATCTCCAATAGGGTCAGAAATCTCTAAGAAGATGCCACGTGGCATACTTTGAGACACTGACCCATGAATGTTTGGCCCAACCCTTGTGGCCAACACACCAAAGATCAGCCTCGTTGATGATGCCTAGCTGTGGACTTCAGCATTTTTATGGGGATGATTTCTAACCGTTGGATTAGACTTTTTGGAATACCCAAATACAATGGTTAGAAATCACCGATCAGACTGATTTTTGGAATGCGGGGACAGCAACAGCAAGGAGTGGGCCATACGTTCATGGTTGGTGGGTTGACAGTGTGACATGTGGCATAGGAGAACAAAAACTTACTTTTTTGCCCTTTTATGTGTATTGGGAGAAGTGAACCCTAGCATCTCTCTTTTACTTTGGGTCAATGGGTTTTATATTGGATTAAAGTTGTAAAAGGGTGGGATTGTTTAGAGATCAAGGAAGAAGTAATTTTTTTTTTGTTGGTAAAGTTGTTTCAAGGAAGAGGTTTCTCAACATGGCAGCTCAAATGGTTGGTGTGTATCCACCTCTTTCAGAAGGTCGTGGCAGGTTTCCTCCTTTGAGCAGTGTGCCAGGAGTAGAAATCCCCTTTACCGGCTTGACTGGGTTCAAGTTTCACCTGACTTCATCCGTGGGGCCGATGCCCTCCCACGATGGTAACTACAAAACAAAACAAAAAAAATGGTTTCTCATAGTGAAATGAGTAAAAACGTATATGGACAAAACAAAGGAGATAATGGGTCCACCTGACTCGTTACCATAAAAGTGGGACCACCAGGTGAACGTCTAAGAATGGGGACCATAAGCGTTTGATCTGTTTTTATTTGTTTGGATGGTCAAAAAGTTTTTTTTTTTTTTTTTTTTCAAATTCTGCCCTAAAAATATAGTTAGGGCTAGCATTCCGGTGACATTGGGTTCAGGTTGGGGTATTGGAGGTACTGGGTCCAGGTTGACGAAAATTTTGATAAACAATTTTAGAAGCTCGAACTACTAGGGTTTGGCAAATCTCGTGATAGTTCCTCATTAAAAGCTACATGGCTTGGGTGAAGGTTGTTCAAAGGCCAATCTCCCAAGCCATAGATTCAAAATTCCCCTCCTCTGCCTTACCCCAAAGTCACCCTAGGCCAATGATCTTTCCCTAGATATTACCTCCAACTCTGAACGACTATGATCCACTGATAGTATTTAACAACAAAGAAAAAAGGATCAACTGATATTTTTTTTTTTTTAAAACAGCCTTTTAAGTCCCATTTTTTCGGTTTTGGGCGTCACAACGGGAAAAAAATGTAATAGGGTCAGGGCATTACTATTATAATGGCCATTATTTTCACTATAACACTCAGTTTTTTAAACCATGTGAGGACCTACCTACATCACCCCCCTTCATCTGGCAGTACACACACACAGCCTCTCCAATTCTACCACACCTGAATAAGCCCATGGATGGCAGCAGTGTAGGATACCCCCATCAACAGCCTTCCTAAACAATCTGATGGCTCTATGAAACTTACTTGCCTTTATGAACTCATCAATGACTACAGTACGTATGTTCACATCCAGACCAGAATTATTCATGACAATGCCATGATACACATTAATTACCTCATCAATCCTTCCTGCTCTGCATACTCCACTTAGTAATCCAACATAACTATACCCATATGGAGTTAAAAGTATCAATAAACTAAAAACATGATGAGCTCAGAGGATTAGAGCACGTGGCCACGAACCACGGTGTCGGGTTAGAAAAAAACCCAGAACCCCTTAGGGTACTAGAACTGCTCGTACCATACATATTGAAACAGCACAATACTTTAAACCATGAACAGATGCATCTAAATGCAATTTAGCATATTGTTGTTTCAATTGGATAGACATCTATTGGCATGGTAAGCAGCAGCACAAAATAAATACAAGCGGTTTTTGGGTGCAAGGAAACAAGAGAATAAGGAAAGGTACATCCAAGTTTTTCAGTTGCTTTTCAATAATTTCACAGGATGTGAAGTATATAGAGCACATGCCATAAAAATACCGTGTGACCAACTTTCCATGGATATTGAGGCACCAATCCAAAGTAATCCCTCCGTACCCTTGCAGCCAAACACTCATATATGTTCATCCAAGTGACTACCAGTCAAGAGAGTCAACGATGGACCTGACCCAAGATTTGGCAATTCTTACTAGAAAGGATGATAGACTGAACGAAGAGAACATATCTAATGGCCCCATGCAATGGAAAAGCTCTAATAAGACATGCTGCTTAATCAGATAGGATGGTGTAGAGCCCACTGTGCAATGATCCCTGCAAAATCCTCGTGATGCAGCCACATCTTAACACAAAATTGTTGGTTCAAACTTACAGCTGAACTCGTAACAAAAACATAATAAGAAATCAATGAAAAACTTAAGGGACCATATTAGATTTGCAAATGGACTTACTTTACACCTACCTACCGTTCGGTAGGAAAGGCAGTAAGATCAGACAAGGCAAAGTGAGGCTATACCTTCTGGGCAGACACCAACCCACTGGGGCGTCTACTGCATTGCTCGAAACCATGACCTCCCACAAAAGGGTACATAACCACCACTCAACCAAGCAAGCGTGTGTTAAACCTACCAACCTTTAAATTGGGCAATAAACTTTTCTCTCCTACAGATAAGTAGACATCCAGTCCACTGCAAATGGCACAATACTTGATAGAAAGGGTCATCTGGTGAGGTACAATTACTAAACATCCATATTGTGATAGAAGAATAGCTATTCCAATGGAAGGATCTGATACAATTTCGCCCCCTAAGCACTGCAGTAATCAAAAGTCCAAACCTCATTGAATACAAGGCAGAGTATAGATTCCAAAGTTGTGTTGCCCAAGTTAGCAGTATAATGTCATGAACTAATATATATTCTGCTCCTTTCCCCTTGGAATTGCAGTCTGGTCAGAATCACCTTGTGGGCACACCAGAATCAGTTTTCTGAAGAGTTGGGAAAAGACCGGAAGGAATTAATCGTAATATGAACCGGGTGTGACAGTAGGAAGCTATGTTTGCTGTGAGAGTGCTGTTTTCAACCATAAGGGTCGCCCCACCATGGCTCTTCCATGGACAGCGAGGTAAGCTGCATTTAACCTAGTAATCAAAATCAAACATCCACAGTGAATAGTGACAAACCAAGATACATGTATTAAAAAATATATTAAAAGAATGATGGAAGCCAAAAAAGGAGGGCAAACTAACTTATCAACATCAGGTGTAGCCAAAGGATCATATAGTTCCTCCCTTTGTTCCACAGCTGGGACTGCACCCGCCATAGATGCCATTTCTTGAATGCCTTCCGCCTGAAAAGCAAGCAAATACAAAATTGAATTTTCATGAACATTTTAGTTTACCAACCAAGTTTCAGTGATCAAGGGTTCAAGCAAATCACAATCCAATCATATGGTTCATGATCTTCAACATTAAAAATGATTAAAAATTGAAAGAAGAATGTAATACAGGACTTATTGGCAAAAAATAACAACGCAAACATACACAAAACATTTGGAAACTCCAAAGATCCATGAGTGATCTAAAAGATCATTGATTTTTCTTGTGTAGCTGTAATTAATAACTATTTATTAGATTTTGAATAGTCTAAACATATATACACATATGGGTTGGGATATCTTGACACCTTAAGATGACACACGGTAATGGGGTCCACATGGAGATGAGTTAAGGGCTCATATTTGATGAGGATAATCTCCTCAGCATGGATAAAAATCGGACAAATCTAGTCTGCAACAATTTGCAGACATAAAAGTATGCAAACATCGCATCCACCATTCGCTCATTGAAAAACGTGTTTTTAATTTATAAAATATATTTTTTTAAAAACATTGAATTAACACATTTTTCAAGGGACATCCAACCGTACTGACAATGTTTGCATACTTTTAAGTCTACAAATAGTTGTAGACTAGATTTGTCCATAAAAATCACCCCTTAACTCATCTCCATGTGGGCCCTAAGACCGTGTCATTTTATGCGTCACAAAAGAATGTGTCATTTCATCCCAACTATGTATATTTTTCATTTCCCCCCTCCATACTTAGGATTTTCAAAGATTTGATAATTCATTAGATCTGTGAATCTTTTAGGTAGGTTAGAGAAGATATGTAATTATATATCGAGGGTTCTTCCAAGCTTCACATGGTTCTTCATTTCTTTTGATAAGCAGAAAGTGTTATTAATAGAGAAAGAGGAGAGGCATCCCCTCCTCCCAGGTATGATGTACACCACCTTTAGGCAGGAAGTAGGTAGCCTCATTAGACTTCTAAGCATGGTTTAAGAAACGTCCATGAGAGAATTAGGAGAGGCATCCCCTCCCAAGTATGATGTACACCACCTTTAGGTAGCAAGTAGGTGTCATCATTCGTACTTCTACGCATGGTTTAAAAAATAGCCATTATAATGAAAAGAACAGTCTGTTATAATGGTAACACCACAACCCATTACGCTATTTCAAAAGAATGCCCAAAACTGAAAGAAAAAAACGAGCTTAGCTTTATAACAGCCATTATTTTAGAAAAAGGGAACTTTTTTTGACTATTATCAAGGTTATTTTGAAAAATATAATATTCTGGCCTTTTATACTTCAGATGTGACTGATGTGACCTTTTTTTAGTGAAAATATCAAACATATAAAGCTTCAAGATCCAAAACCACAGAAATTGTAGGCACAGAATTGCAAAACAAACCAAAAATAATTATTTGCTATCCGCATGTTGTTATCAGATATGTAGTTTATACGATATAACATATTTTGGGTATTATATAAATACCCCTTGATGTGAGGGGTATACTTGTCTTTCACCTGTGGTCTTTTATATAAATAAGATTTATGGAGTCATTGTGACCTAATCACGTGACATCCTTCTCTCTTCTCTCTTTGATCCTAAACCTAACCCTAACACTAATTATCTAATTTAACTTGGTATCAGAGCAAGGTTTCGCCGGAGAAGATCGTCGGGGAAGTGTTAATGCCTCATTGTACCGTACGGCTTGTTGTAAATAAGGTTGTAACCAGTAGATGAAGGTTGTAGATAGAAGAGGGAAAAAAGTGTAATGGAGGCGGAAGGTGGAGAAGGAGATTAGGGTTAAAGAGAGATGTTGTGGGAAGAGGAGAGAATGAATTGTTAATTCATTTTCCCGCACTCACTGTATATATATATATATATATATATATATATATATATGATGGGGAGAAACCCTACAAAGGAGAACACTATTCACGTGACACTATTCACACAACACTATTCACGTGAATAGTAAAAACCCAAAAAAGGCCCCACGTGGGAAGTGGGACGCAGCCCACTTGAGACACCCACGTGGGTGTATTACATAAACTCCAACACTCCCCCACAAGTTGGTGCGAAGATATCCATCATGCCCAGCTTGCGAGTCAAGGTATGAAAAATAGACTTGTTCACCCCCTTTGTGAGTATGTCGGCAACCTGTTCCTGTGTTCTCACAGACGGAGTACAAATCAATCTTTGTTGAAGTTTCTCTTTGATGAAGTGACAATCAACTTCAATATGCTTGGTCCTATCATGCTGGACTGGGTTGTGAGCAATGCTGATGGTAGCTTTGTTGTCACAGTAGAGGCTCATCGGCTCTGTCACCTGGAGTCCCAGTTCCTCAAGCATGGTCCTCAACCAAAGGAGTTCGCACACACCATGTGCCATAGAGCGAAATTCTGCCTCTGCACTGGATCGAGCTACAACTGGCTGTTTCTTGCTTCGCCAAGAGACAAGATTTCCTCTCACAAGGGTACTACTTCCTGATGTAGACCGACGATCAGTAACTGAACCTGCCCAATCTGCGTCAGTATATACTTCCACTCTAAAGTGTCCATGTCGCCCGAACAGTATTCCACGACTTGGAGAGCCCTTGAGGTACCGAAGAACTCGGTGAACTGCCTCAAGATGTGATGACCATGGTGCATGCATAAACTGACTGATAACACTAACAACGTAAGCAATATATGGACGGGTGTGTGCCAAGTAGATCAGCCTACCAACCAATCGCTGAAACATAGCGACATCCTCAAGGGTTCAGCCGATGGTTCTGATTAATTGGAGTCTTTGCTGGTCGAGCTCCCAAATACCCAGTCTCATCCAGAAGGTCCAATACATACTTTCGTTGAGAGGTGAAGATGCTCTCCTGAGACCGAGCAACTTCAATTCCCAGGAAGTATTTCAGTGGCCCCAAATCCTTTGTCTCAAACTCCGAGGACAAGAATGTCTTCAGCTGCTTTATCTCTTTAGGATCATTCCCAGTGATGACAATGTCATCAACATAGACAATCAGTGCCGTGGTACTAGTCTGCTGGTGCTTCACAAACAGTGTGATCGGCCTGACTCTGCTTGTAGCCCACTTGTCTGATCGCACTGCTAAACTGCTCGAACCATGCCCTTGGAGATTGCTTTAGCCCATACAGGGCTTTCCTTAACTTGCACACCTTGTCGTCACTTCCAGCAAGTGTCAACCCAGGTGTTAGTTTCATGTACACCTCTTCTGTCAAATCTCCATGCAGAAAGGCATTCTTCACATCTAGTTGATGCAATGGCCAGGTCAAGTTGGCAGCTAAGGATAGAAGAACTCTGACTGAGTTCATCTTGGCCACAGGTGCAAAAGTCTCCTGATAGTCTATCCCATATGTCTGAGTGAATCCCTTGGCTACAAGTCGTGCCTTGTATCGTTCGACTGACCCGTCAACTTTATGTTTCACTGTAAAGACCAATTTGTACCCCACAGGTTTCTTTCCTCTGGGTAGTTGAACAAGTTCCCATGTTTTGTTCTTTTCAAGAGCCTGCATTTCATCCATCATAGCTTCTTTCCACTTTGGGTGACTAAGTGCGTCTGCAACACTGGAAGGCAAAGAAACAGAGGAGACAATACTGACAAAATTCTGATATGACGGAGACAGAGACTGATACGAGACAAAATGTGAGATAGGGTGATCCGTACAAGTACGTACACCCTTCCGAAGTGCAATAGGGAGGTCAATATCAGTGCTCATATGATCGTCAGAAGTAGGAGATGCATGTGGCTCAAGAACAGAAATAGGAACTGAGGCAGGGACAGAAGAAAATACCTGGAACTGGACCCGAGGGGAGACTTGCAGATGTAGGCGCAGGGACAGTGGCTTGTCCTTTCTTCTTGGTTCTGACATATACACGCACATCAGCTGCAGTAGTGGAAGTGTCATTGTCACTAGACTGAGGTCCCGGCATAGGAATAGAGACAGGCAGAGGGCTAGGGACACTCTCTTCTGCAACATCATGCTCCCCCTGAAGAGAGGTCTTCTCACCAAAGAAGGGGATGGACTCAGCGAATGTGACATCCATAGAGATGAAGCGACGACGGGTAGCAGGATGATAACATTTGTACCATTTTTTATTAGAGGGGTACCCCAAGAAGATGCACTTTAAGGCCCGCGAATCTAACTTGTCCCTCGAAGAACGATGAATATGGACATAACAAACACACCCAAAGACCTTTGGAGGAACAACGAAAGCCGGGAG
Source organism: Euptelea pleiosperma (assembly GCA_035048495.1). Classification (NCBI taxonomy): domain Eukaryota; kingdom Viridiplantae; phylum Streptophyta; class Magnoliopsida; order Ranunculales; family Eupteleaceae; genus Euptelea; species Euptelea pleiosperma. Next base: position 20,532,386 of record CM068544.1, on the reverse strand, counting down.
GTCAGGAACCAGGAGAGATAGGTGAGTCTGAAATCCGAGAACCCGAGAGGGCATACGATTGATGAGGTAAGCAGCAAGTAAGACAGACTCAGATCAATAGTGTTTCGGAACCTACATGCCTAACCGGAGAGCACACTCAACTTCAAGAAGGTGACGATTTTTTCTCTCAACAGTCCCATTCTGTTGAGGTGTCGAAGGGCACGAGGTTTGATGAACAATGCCATGTGAAGCAAAGTAGGATTTCAGACCCCCATCGAGGTATTCCCCCCCATTGTCGGAGCGAAGAATCTTAAGAGTGGTATGGAACTGAGTGGTAACCATCTTATGGAACTCTTGGAAAATGGAGAATACAGCATCTTTGGTTCGCATAACGTACACCCAGGTACAACCACTAAAGTCATCTACAAAGGTAACAAAGTACCGACATCCAAACAAATAAGTCACAGGCGCGGGGCCCCACACATCAGAATGCACAATAGAAAAAAGAGTAGTACTTTTATTCTCACTAATGGGAAAAACAGAACGACAATGTTTGGCCAGTTCACATGTTTCACAATGAAACGGAACTGCAGAAACATAAGAGAAAGCAGGAAAGACATGCTTTAAGACTGACACGGGTACATGACCTAGCCGGTTATGCCAAAGCATTAACTGGTCTTTATTGACTCTACTACTAGTACTGATGCTAGACTGGTATGCAGATGCAGAAATCGAAGAATCGATGATGTATAAGCCACCATCCTCACGTCCACTGCCAATCGTCTGCCTCGACTCCAGATCCTGAAACACACAGTGAGAAGGAAAAAACGTTACACTGCAGTTAAGACTTTTGGTAAGACTACTGACGGATAGTAAATTAGCGGTGAATTGCGGACCATGCAAAACAGAAGACAGAGAGAGCTAGTGTGGCATGAACATCCCATTTTCCAGAAATAGAGGAATAGGTGCCATCAGCTATCCGAACTTTGTCACGACCAGAGCAAATACCATAACTAGAGAAAACGGAGGACATACCAGTCATGTGATCAGACGCCCCTGAATCAATGATCCAAGAAGGGCTAGAAGGTACAGTAGAGGCGGAAAAAGCAGTCCTAGTACCTGTGTGAACAAATGCAGACGTGGAAGTGGAGGCCTAGCCATTGAGTTGGGCCATCATGCGGCGAAGTCGCTAAAGATCTGCAGTAGAGAATGAGTCTGTGTCCCCAGAGGAGGTAGACACTGGTGGTGCGGTATCCTGTGTGACTGAATGCGCTGAGGGAGCTCCCTGTTTTGCTGATCGACGCTGACGGGAAGTCAGGCCCTGTCCTAGGGGACGTCCATGGAGCTTCCAGCAAGTGGCCTGGATATGACCCATGCGACCGCAGTGATCACACTTGGGTCTGAATCTAAGAAGAATTCAAGTGAAAAAAGGCAACATACAAGCATTGATATGCCGTATTTGGTCCCCAGACTCCTTCGGACTGGATGTCTGGCCCTTCTGATTGGTAGCAGCCAGGGCAGAGCGGTCCTGAATATCACTTCCACTGCGGAGTTGCATGGTAGAGTGGCGGCTATCCTCCCCCTGAATGTAACCATAGACTTGTGCTAGAGAGGTAGGAGCAGGATCCCTACCAAGGATCTGAACACGAGCTCCCTCAAAGCTCGGATGAAGGCTGGAGAGAAACTGGAAGATTCATGAACGTTCAACCATCGCCTTGAAGGACTTGACGTCATCTGCACACTTTGGGGAGTAACTCTGGTAGTGATCGATCTCCTCCCATTTGTTTCGAAGGGAAGCATAATATGTACTAAGCTTCATCTCCCCCTGACGAAGACGAGATATCTCTTGTTCTAGTTCATAGAGCTTGGCGAAATTGCCTACCTGGGAGTATGTCTGAGATACGGCATCCCAAACATCTTTGGCCGTTAGTAGGAACATAAACCCTTTGCTGATCTGGGTTTGCATCGAGTGAAGAAGCCAGGACATGACAGTCAGGTTCTCCATAACTCAAATCCGATGAGATTTGTCCTTCGGATCTGGTTCTTTAGTAGCACCTGTCAGATACTCACTGTAGCCACGGCCCCCAATGTACATGAGAGCGGAAGTCTTCCATTCTAGGAAGTTGGTGCCATCGAGCTTCACAGTGGTGATGCAGAGCTGAGGGTTGTGATCTCCATGAGAGCCATGAGTCACAGGGCGATCCTCAGAGGAAGAGCTAGAAATCACAGATGTGGCCTCGGGGGAACTCATCGGAGCAGGACCACCAAAAATAGCAGGTAGTGTACCAGATGCTCCCAGAAAACCGAAGCGAGGTCTAGAGGATCCCTAAAGGCCCAATGTGTGGTGCGCCTAGAACAGGAGGGCCCAGAGAGGTCTGATTTTGAAAGAAAATCAAAACCCAAAAAGTAGCGGGGGATCCGGGTGATTTTTGGAAACTAGGGTTTCGACGGTTAGAATTCGTCGAATCAAGTTTCGAACTGTTCCACGAACAGTATTGAAGAGGACGGCAAGGTTAGAGGGGCTTGCTGTTGTACGAATATAAGAAAAAACCAAAACCCAAAAAATCTTCGAAAACCGTGTTGGCCGGAAAAACGTTGGAGAAGCTTGAGAAGAAGATAAACTGGATCTTTGATGCGGCTGAGGGAAAAAACTAACTAGGAAATAAGATCCTCTGGTGTTTTGCCTCAAGATTAATCTCCGGATAACGCAGGAATGATCTCTGCGATTTCTTCAAAAGTTCTCATTGGCTCCGGATGCTCACATAACCGTCTTAGATCGGAATGGAGTCTCTAGGGGACAAAGACACATGCCCTAGAGATACCATGCTCTGATACCATGTTGTAAATAAAGTTGTAACCAGTAGATGAAGGTTGTAGATAGAAGAGGGAAAAAAATGTAATAGAGGCGGAAGGTGGAGAAGGAGATTAGGGTTAAAGAGAGAAGTTGTGGAGTTCTCCCGCACTCACTGTATATATATATATGATAGGGAGAAATCCTACAAAGGAGAACACTATTCACGTGAATAGTGAAAACCCAAAAAAGGCCCTACGTGGGAAGTGGAACGCAGCCCACTTGAGACACCCACGTGGGTGTATTACATAAACTCCAACACGGCTGACGCCATAGGCCGTACTGACACAGATTTCGAGGTCTATCAAAACCTCTTTCTTCCAATAGATCTCGATTTTTCAGGTTTTTTGGTGAATTTTTGGGAATTGTTTGGGGAGTTCTTGACGGTGTTTAGACTACTCTTCTCTTGAAAATTGAAAAAAGTCCTTTTTCAATACCAATCCAAAACCCCTTCGCTTTAGACCTTTTTTATGGAGTTTCTTGGTCACTTCCCAGATTATCATAGGGATGCATCGAATCTATGCATGGGCCATTCCATTGAGAATCGAAGCCTTTAGCTCGATTTCACTCCCAAAAAAAGGTACCTCCAGCCCTATGTTTACTTTTTTTGGGCTGCACTTCACTTTCAGACCTGCTATATCCCCCTATTTTGGGTTTATATCACTCCTAAAGTGTTTATTTGGGTATTTTGGACAGCTGTTCCCTTTTCTTGCTGCTATTTGACCATGAAATAGCCTTTTTTTAGGGCATTTTCTTTGTTGTTTTGGTCCTTTAGTGTGCATACAACACTTGTTGATTTGGCCTTAGTTCTTGCTTATTGTGCGTTTTATCGGCACTCCATCGACTTGGTTCATTGTGGAAAAACAGCCATCACCCTTGGACACTCCCTCAGAGTGAGAGATGAGTACGGAAGACCCCCCAGTGGAGTCGGAGGGCCTATGGTGCATCATCTGGCCTACGAGAACCCGAGCTTACAGATTACTTAGGTGAAATTAGACGGCAAGAACTATCTACGGTGGGCTCAGGCTGCACGGTTATTTATTAGAGACCGTGGGAAGCTAGGCCACACTACAAGGGATACAGTTGAGCCTCCCAGGACTGATCCATTGTATCAACAGTGGGAGACAGATGACGTTACTGTCATGTCATGGCTCCTCAACTCTATGGAGCCGGATATCAGCCAGAGTTTCTTATTCATGCGCAAAGCTCGAGAGGTCTGGGAGATTACGTGGAAGACCTGTTCCCAGCAACAGAACATTGGCATGGCATTTCAGCTGAAGCAGAATATCTCACACTTCAGGCAAGGGGAGAAGTCTTTTGCTCAGTACTATACCTCCCCTCGCACCTTGTGGCAAGAGCTCGATCATTATTACTCCTATCAGCCCCTTTACCCAGAGGAGATTGCTCCTTATCAGCGACATGAGAGAAGGGTCATATTTGAGTTCCTTTCTAGACTCAATCTGTCGCATGAGCTCGCTCGTGTCCAGATCTTGAGCAGTAGAGTGGATCTTCCCTCTCTTGAGCAGTGAGCTCGCTCGGCCTCCTGCTTCCGCTCCATCCTATGCTCCTACGAGTTCTTCTTCTGGGAAACCCTCAACTAGAGAGAGGCCCACGTGCGACTACATCGGCAAACTGGGGCATGTTCGCGCCCGATGTTGGAAATTACATGGTCATCCTAGCCAGCCAGGGTCTTCTGGTGTTCATACAGCCAGTATGGATACTCATGTTCCTCCTCAGGGACAGTCACTGCCGAGCTCTTTTACCTTGGCTTCTCATTATGGTATCTCTGCTACTGAGCTTGCAGGCCTTCGACGGTTGCTCTCACAGCTGGATGGTCCTTTTGCCACATCGTCTACCTCCTTTGATCAGTCAGGTAACATTAGACATGTCCATTACGTGTCCCTTCCATCATCCAGTCCCACGAGGCACATGACGGGCATGTCCTCTTTATTTTCTAGTTATTCCATATGTTCTGGCCATGATAAGGTGAAGACTACTGATGGCACCTTATCCTGTGTCTGGGAAAGGGAATATCCTTCCCTCTCCTAAACTGCTTCTTTCCTCTGTTCTGCATGTTCCTAGATTTCCTTCTAACCTATTATCTGTTACTGTTTTGACTAAATCCCTAAACTGAAGTGTCATTTTCTCTCCTACTTCTTGTCTTTCAAGACCTAGAGACGAGGACGATTGGCACTGGATATGAAGCTAATAGCCTCCTTACTGGATGGACACCTTCCTGAGCCCACAACATTGTAGTCTTCTACTAGTAGTAGCAGTAGGATAGATGTTGTTTTGACCTGCCATGCCCGTCTGGGGCATGTTTCGTTTCAGTATTTGAAACTTTTATTCCCCTTTTTATTTGTTTCTATTCCGCTTTTTGCTTTACACTGTGAGACTTGTGGGCTCTCCAAGCATTGTAAATCGACATATCCCTCCAAAGGTAATAAAAGCACTACTTGTTTTGACACTGTGCATTCTGATGTATGGGGTCCTTCTCCTACTTCTATCTTTGGCTTCCGTTATTTTGTTACATTTGTTGACGATCATACTAGGTGCACATGGGTTTATCTCATGAAAACCAAAGATGCGGTTCATTCCATCTTTCAAGGTTTTCATAAGATGATCTAGACCCAGTATGGTGCTTCCATTAAGGTCCTTCGTACTGACCAGGGTGGAGAATATATGTTTGGGGGTCTTCAACACTACCTCCTTGACCATGGGATTTGTCGCCAAAATTTCTATAGCTACACCCTTCAACAGAATGGTGTAGCGGAAAGGAAAATGAGATATTTGACTAAGGTAGCTCGATTTCTTTTGATTGGCTCCTAAGTCCCCAAATCCTATTGGTCAAATGTTGTGTTGACGGCTGCCTACTTGACTAACAGAATGCCATCTCGCATGCTCAATTTTCAATCTCCTATTCGAGTCCTTGCTCCTAGCTCTCCTCTATTTACTGTTCCTCCTCGCATATTTGGGAGTGTATGCTATGTACATATCTTGGGTCCCCATCGCACAAAACTAGATCCCAAAGCGCTCAAGTGCGTCTTTCTCGGTTACTCCTCTACCCATAAGAGGTACAAGTGTTACCATCCTTCATCCAGGAAGAAGTTTGTCTGCATGGATGTCACCTTCCGTGAGGAGCTATCCTTTTTCTCCGTAGCAGTAGTCATGAAGGGAAGTGGAATGTTCATCTTCCTGCTATATCCCTATCCCCTCCTCTAGAGTTTGAGAGATATTTGCCTACTCATACTACTAGTGTACATGATAGTGCTCATGGAGCTCGGAATGAGCTCAAAGTCTATAGCAAAAGGGAGAGAGTCACAACTGATCCAGTACCAGGGGCTCACTCCTTGGATCCAGGTAATCCTCTCTCTCTCTCTCTATACCTGTCATTCCCCTTTCTACTGATGATTATGATCTTCCCATTGCTATTAGAAAAGGAACCAGAAGTTGTACCCAGCATCCATTGAGCAACTTTGCTTCATACGATGCCTTGTCCCCTTCGTACAGAACCTTTATCACATCAGTTTCCACTATTCCCATTCCTTCTTCCGTGGCAGAAGGGTTAGCACATCCTAGATGGAAAGCCACTATGATAAAAGAAATGAAGGCCTTGGATAAGAACAACACATGGGAGCTCATTGACTTGCCAAGAGGCAAGAAGCATATTGGACCCAGATGGGTGTTCAGTGAAGTACAAGGCCGATAGATCATTGGAGAAGTACAAGGCTAGACTGGTAGTCAAAGGGTATACTCAGACTTATGGGATTGACTATGTGGAAACCTTTGCACCTGTCGCAAAGATGAAATCCATCAAGGTGGTGTTGTCCTTGGCAGCAAACCACGCATGGCCTTTGCATCAGTTGGATGTAAAGAATGCTTTTCTTCGTGGTGATCTGCATGAAGAAGTATACATGGTTCCCCCTCCTGGATTCACCCCACCAGGGCATAGCAGCAGAGTGTGTCGACTAAGGAAAGCTCTTTATGGGCTTAAGCAATCTCCGAGAGCATGGTTTGAGAGAGTTACCTTAGGAGTGAAGAAGCTGGCTTCACTCAAAGTCAAGTTGATCATACTCTTCGTGAAGCACGTAGGAAAGAGTACCACTGCTCTCATAGTCTATGTCGATGACATCATTCTGATAGGGAATGATGTCGAAGAGGTGATAACGATGAAGAATCACCTAGCAAGGGAATTTGAGATGAAAGATTTAGGGTCCCTAAAGTCCTTTCTTGGCATAGAGGTTGCAAGATCCAGCCAACGGATCTTGATCTCACAAAAGAAGTATATTCTTGACTTATTGAAGGACTCTGGAAAGCTGGGAGCCAAACCAGTATAGACCCCCATAGAGTAGAATCACCAGTTGGCCGACTCAAGCAACGAATTTCTACAGGATGTAGGGGGTTTTCAAAGACTAGTTGGGAGATTGATCTATCTTTCCCTGACTCGACTAGAGATTGCCTATGCAGTCAGTGTTATCAGCCAGTACATGCATTCTCCTAGGGAGATCCATTTAGAGGCAGCACATAGGATTCTAAGATACCTCAAGTCTGCCCCTGGCAGAGGCTCTGCCCTCTCTTCCAAAATAATGACCACATGAGAGTTGACTCATACATTGATGCAAATTGGGCTGGCGCTAAGGATGATAGTCGATCTACTTCAGGCAATTGCACCTCTGTTAGCGACAATTTAGTTACTTGGAGGAGCAAGAAGCAACTTGTATTTGTCAGATCCAGTGCAGAGGCAAAATTCAGGACAATGGCCCATGGCTTGTGCGAGATGCTCTGGTTGAAAATGTTGGTTGCTGAACTTGGTTTTCCAATCTCGAGAACTATGAGCTTGTATTGCGACAACTAGGGCTGGCAATGGATCGAGTTCGAATCGGATTGGTACTGATTTGGTACAGATCCGACACGAAATCCAATTGATCCGAACCCGATCGGATCAATAAAATTAAGTTCCGAAACCGATCCGATATGATTAGATCAGTTCCGGGTCCGAGTCCAATCCAATCCCATATGTATTAATACATATACATGTATAATCCCCTTAGGCATATATTTAAATATGTATTTTAATACATTTATGCAATTAAATATATATCTATATATTATATATAGTATAGATATCGGTCTATAACGGATCGAAACAAGGTCGATCCAGTACCAATCCGATACGAGATCGAATCAACAATCTGTGATCTGGTACCGATCCGATGACAAAATATAAAGTTCCGGACTCGATTTTTTCGAATCGGATCTCGGGTTTGATCCGATCCATTGCCAGCCCTAGCGACAATGCTGCCATCAGTATTGCTCATAACCCCGTACAGCATGATCGGGCTACTACACACATTGAAGTGGATTGTCACTTCATTAGGGAGAAAAATCTGGAGAAGTCTATACTCCATTTGTGAAGATGAGCAAGTGGCGGATGTCTTCACCAAAAGAGTTCCTAGCTGGCAACTTCACAGATGTTTATGCAAGTTGGGCATACGAGATATCTATGCACCAACTTGAGGGGGAGTGTTATCAGATACGTATGGAGTATTATCAGATACGTATTTTATACGTATATAACATATTTTTGGTATTAAGTAAATACCCCTTGATGTGAGGGGTATACTTATCTTTTACTTGTGGTCTTTTTACTCTTTTATATAAATAAGATTTTATAGTCATTGTGACCTAATCACATGACATCCTTCTCTCTCCTCTCTTTGATCCTAACCCTAACACTAATTATCTAATTCAACTCATGCTTACCATGCCCTGTCTTTTGATGATATGTCCTTCAAATCTAATTCTGATAAATATTGGACATTCTCACAGTGCCAAGCAATCATATAGTTCTTTGCCATTAGCAATATAAGTTGCAGAACATTCTATAACAACACACAAGTTGATTCTTTCTTCTGAATTGTTGTAAGTTTTGATTCAAACTTTTATGCAATGAATATGTTGTTGGGTAGTCCCAAAGCTTATAGACCAAACCATAGACAACTTTCCCTTCCCCATATGGTACAGAAATACTCTCGTATCAGATTCAAGATCCCCTCTAAACCACATACTGGATTTTTTAACCATTCACCCTTAGCTAAATCACAGGCATATACCTTACCCTGAAAATAAAATAGATAACTTCATTTAAAAACAGCTCTCCCCTTCCCTATGCAAATATGGCAGGAAGGGATCTCATATGACTCCTCTTTCACGTTGTATGAAATTTTTAGATCTCCGTCAATTGTAAGCAAATAGACCCTTCTCCCGACAACTATATGCCCACCTATATAAAATCCCTCAATCAGACTATCGGGAAGCGACTTCATGGGGTGTCATATTCCTAGTTAAAGAAGACCACCGCCTACGGATCCCGAATGTGTTTAGGGTTAAGTGGTCCAGGAGAACCAAAGACAAAAATATACCCAGCTATAACTACCGCCGTGGGCAAAGACTTGCATGAGATCATCGAAGTTTCCTTCTTCCACTCATCATACTTTTCATATCCACAAGTTAGACTAGTATTACAAATAAATACCTTCAATAGGGAATTCGTGCACCTAATTTACTCCCATCATCATACTTTTTGTGACCCCCAATAAGATATCTTCTTGAGCCCAAGGCAACACAACCAAATCCCCAGAGGATACTGGAAGGCACCCCAAAAACTTGAGAGAGACTAGTAACTGAATCTGTTGAAACCTCAAGTAAGTCAATCACGAACCAACCGAAATCATCAGATTTTTTGTCATCGAGACAGGCGCAGACTTACAGAAATCTCCTCTCCTCCTCTTCGTCATAACAGTGATGATAACCCGTTATAATGATCATAACGGTGACGTTAAGTGAGCTTACAATGTCATAATGGACGACTTAAAACCATGCTTCTAAGTACACGAGAAGAAATTTTTTATCCCCTAACTATATATTTGTGACAGATCTAGGGTTTCAAACCTGTTTGCACCTCTGAGTTATTGATCTCGTTAAAAACAGCTTACATGCTGACAACACCAAACATCCACTTTTTTCCAGCTCATCTGCCAAAAAAAGGTCCCCTAGACAATCTACATTTTACTTGATCAAGTTACGAGCCTCCAAGATGGGAGATCACACACATGAGATAGCGTTGAATGCATCCAAAAGATAAAAAAAAAACATTAAACCTTCCAACAGGGCCATAACCACGACCTCATTCGCATCACTTTCTCGATTGGACCCAAAAGGACTTCAATAGTCTTGCCCTTGTCATCATCGTTGCCATCATAAGTACCTTCTCTCAACTATCTAGGATCGAGAACAAGAATCTCGTTCTGCCATTTAGTTTCAACAAAGCCATATATTTTGTTAAAGTGCCTTCATGTCTTTTGTCACTACCTCAATCGGAGTCCTTTTTGACCTTCTCGCTCTTTTAGATCCTTTAATATGTATAGAAATGCACCTTTAATTGGTGACATCATTGTATGTGTCTAGACTATCTCAATCAACTCTCCTTTATTTTATTCACGAATGAGGATACTCCTACATTCCCTCAAATGTGCTTTTATATCTAGTTTTGTCTTTCCTAGTCTTTCTACCCATCCATCTCAACATCCTCATGATGGCTCCGATCATTCTCTTAACACATTCTTTCTTGATTGTGCAACATTTCGCTCCATGAAAAATAGCAAGCCTTACTATTGTCTTGTAAAAAAATTCTTCGATTTGTCGTCTATGCGCCAATACATAGCATCCTAGTACCAAATCTCCACTTTAGCTACCCAACTCTCATTATCGGATAAATCCTCCTCAAACCTCTCCCTCATAAAAAATTAAGTAGACATGACTAATAGTTGCTCCCAGGCATTCATCCTAACTAACACCCACCTCTATGCATGTACTTACCAAAGTTTCACTCCATACAATCTTTATTGGTCCAATGATTTGAATCTAGTTTTGGGGTTACTCCATCTCCATTCTCATTAACCAACACTATGTCTTGCCTTTATCATCTTTGAAAATGATGCCAGTTCCAACTAGCCCCTACTAAGGGAGGGGAGAGGAAACCAAGATGGGGCCCTGAGCCTACTTGTCTTGTGTGTGTGTGTTTCTTGGTCCAAATAATTTGAAGGTTTCAAGGTATCCCTCCATAATCCTAGTTTTGTGGTTATTCCATTTCCATTCTTATTGACCAACACTATGTCTTGCCTTTATCATCTTTGAAAATGACACTAGTTCCAATTGGCCCAAAGGTAAAAAGAGATCAAAGTTAAGCTTCAAGCAAGGGCTGTAGCTTGGGCGGGCCCAACCTAGGCTCGGCGGGCTCAACTCGACTTCGGGTCAGGCTTGAGCTGGGCTCACCAGTACTCGGGCTCAGGCTAAGGCCTCGGTAACCCAACCCAACCCGAGCCCTATTATATATACTAACTTACCTACCCCTCTCTCCTTCGATCCTTCCTTTCCCAAAACCCTAACCCCACCGCCTCCTCCCCTCCTTTCCCATCCTCTCTCTCAAACCCCAACTGAGAGAAAATATACAACTAATGCATTTAATGACAAGCTTTTTCTCCTCAACATAATTTGAATTGGGAACTCCATTTCTATCTTTCTTTGTCATTGCTTGCTATTTACAGTGGACAAAAAACCATGAGCCTTCTACACCACTTTCCTTCCCTAAAAGAACAATTACTATGACTACGGATAATCCCAAATAGAAAAAGAGAAGATTTTTTTCTTCTTTTCCCCCAAAAATTACCATCTTGCAGTCTCACTGTCGTCTTCCAAGACCCAAAATCTACTGGCTCATTTTTTTTTTGATAAGTGAAAAATATATTAAAAGGCCGAAGCCAAAAGATACAACCAGCCCGGGGAAGACAGGTCGAGATGACCTACACGAAGCCCCGGCAAGAACACAAACAACCAACCCCCTTAACTCCCTTCCCTAGAACAAATGTTCTCCCAGCGAAACACAAAGTCTTCAAAGAATAATCCCCTACACTCCAAGACCGCTTTCAACCATAAAAACATCAGCCCATTAATGTTAAGGATTATAGCATGCACTTCCAATTCTTTATCTTCCAAAACCCTCTGATTCATTTCCCTCCAAATGCCCCAAATGATCACTAGAGGGGTCATTTTCCATAGCACATTCCCTCTGGATGAGAATGCTTTAGACTTCCAACTCGTGAGAAGAACCATAAGAGAAGCCGGCATAACCCAACACACCCCGAAGTCCAACAGGACAGCATTCCATATCTTTGTAGCCGGCTCACAATGAAGAAGAAGATGGTCTACAGATTCCCCCTTAGTTTTGCACATCCAACAATAATGGATCAAGCTAAAACCTCTAGCCATCAAGTGGTCAGTGGTTAGGATCTTGTCCAGAGAAGCTTCCCAGGCAAAGAAAGATACTTGAGAGGGTATCTTGGATTTCCAAACCGAGGGCATAGGAAAAGTAGTGCCTTTGGATCTATGAAGTTCTATATAAAAGGACTTCACCGTAAAAACCTTCTCTTTGTTCCAGGACCACACTCTTCTATCCTACACCAGCGGTCTAAGGATGACATCTTGCAGCCTCAATATAAGACTGGAAAACGGATCAATCTCCCAATCATTCAAATTCCTTCTGAAACACAAGTTCCACCCTCCTATCTCCCCTTCATATCTGTAGCATGCCTGAACCGACCCACTTTTCCTCTCCGAAATAGAGTACAACTCCGGGTAATCCTCCCTCAGCGGTTTATCTCCACAGCAGGTATCGTCCCAGAAGCTGATTCTATCACCAGCTCCTCCATGAGTATCTACTGAAAATTGAATTGGAACGACTTCTATAGGCTGTCCTAGATTTTGAATTAGAATGTGAAGATGAAGATCTAAGCCTTCTAAAAAAAGAAGAAATTGTGGAAGACCCGACCCAATCCACTGATTTATCTTGATCTACTTCCTCTTTATCTGTGTTGCATGGATATGGACACGGATACGAGGTGTCGGACACACCAGACCCCAAAAATTAGGATTTAGGGACTCGCCAACGACGAGTCTGTGGCCGATTCTGTATCCACACATATGGACACGCGATTCGTTTGCTGGTTGAACAAATTTGTGCAACGCAGCTCTTGATCTAGCATTCCCATGCTCGATCCCTTCATGGAGGCAGCAACACCCTTCTTCCTTGGAGCAACCTCAGTACCTTCTTTGAAGTTGCTCTTGAATCTGTGAAGGAAATGGTGGAGGGACCTCATCTAACCACTTCCGATGGTCTTCCTCCGAATCGCCTTCGCACTCCAATTATATTTCTTGATTCGGCCTGAAGGAAAACCACAAGGGCGCATCAATTCTTTTGAAGATGAGTAACCCCCGACCCCCTCTTAAAACGTCTCAAACTCGACCAACCCGAGTGGGCTGGGATTCTCAGGCCTGACCTTGGATTGGGTTGGGTTCGGGCTCAGAGCCTTGAAGGTCAGGTTGACTCCTAACTCGACCCAACCCACCCGAGTTGCAACCCTACTTCAAGCTACTAAGGGAGAGAGACAGAGACATGAGGATTATTTTAGAGGGCAGTCTTGAATCTTGATTGAAAGACCAAAATGTCCTTAAAGGTTTATATTGACAAAGTTAGGGGGGGTGAAAAATGTCATGCGAATATTAACCTTCACCCATTATGTGAAGTCAGAATGTCCCATATATTAAATTTTCAATTGTACTTTATTTTTTACATACAAGGTGGACACATGGTTTCATCCATAGAGAAACGAAAAGAGTGCAATACAAGGGCGGATGCAAATTTCATCTAAGAGAGAAATAGAGTCCCTACAACACGTGTGGATTCGGGAGGTAGTCTTGGTTGAAAGACCAAAATGCTCTTAAAGTTCAAACCGGTGTTTTCAAAGGCATACGAGGTGTACGCCTTGAGGTGCGCCTCAGGGCGAAACCCATTAAAAACGCACTGAGGCGCTGAGTTGAGGCGAAAATTACCATGGAGGCGTAAACAACGCTTTTTTGTAGAGGCTTACGCCTCCACGGTTTTTGTTTAAAAAGAAAAAAAAAATTTGGCCCATGTGTTTTATCAACTTGGTTACGGCTTAAACATTAGAAATAAAAAAAAACCTTTGCCTTCTTTTAATAGCTATATAATAAAACAAAACCCTAGTTTTATATTCTTTTCTTTAAAGCCTTTTGTCTTCCACCCTTCAACAAAAAGGTAGCAGCATCGAGGGGCCCTCCAAATCTCCAACAATTGACGTCAGCTAGCATCAAGGGACCAACATCAGCACCGCAGCCTCCATCACCAAAGGACGAGCTTCATCAGCATCTCCAGCCTCAACGACACCTCCAGCCTCTTGCATCCAACAGTGATAGGTACACATACACCTTCTTCTTCTTCTGTACTTCACGTTTTCTTATTCTTCTTCTTCTTCCTCTTCTTCTTCTTCTTCATTCTGGTTTCTATTTACACTCTTGACGTTTTTCTGCAACTATTTGTTTTCCGTTTTCTGCAACTCTGTTTTTTCTGTTTTCTAATTATTCAATTGACGTTTTCTTCTTCTTTATGTTGTCCACATTAACTTCAGGCTTCAGCCCACATTTTGTTCTTCTTCCTTATGCTACTGTCCACGTTTTCTTCTTGTTCTTCTTCTTTATGCTGTCCACGCTGTCCAAAAAGTCCTGCAATGCCACTTTGATCCACCATCAAATAGCTAGTTAGTGAGTCTTCCAATACTCAATAACTTGCTAATCAACTACTTGATCCATTAGTGGTTAATGGGGCCCATTGCTATCCCAAATGATAATTTCCCTTCTAGTCAATTGACTCAATACTGAGATGAACTTAACTAAGCTATGACAATCCCTACACCTACTAATACTCAGCCACAATTTCTTTCCTCTTCTTTTCCTTCTTCAGTTTCAGATTTCATAATTCATACCACATTTTTTTGTTTGTATTTCTCTATTTTTTTGTTTGAATGATTGATTTCTATTTTAAGTTCATTTATTTTTAATTAAAATAGTATTGATAATACTTTTTATGTCTAGGGCATGCTGGTATTGATAAAGGCAAGAGGGTTAATCTACAATTGATTGATGAGGAGGAAGAGGAGGAGGAGGAGGAGGATTTCCGCTTGGACTATCAAGAAGAGGATGATGTTCTTTATATAATTGATGATGATGCATTTAATTTAGTAGAAGATTGAATGTTTGATTAGTGTTGTGTTTTTTGTTAGATTTGTTGACACTTGGAACTTGGAATTAGCAATATGAAACTTGGGAGTATGCTTTGTTTTTGAATTTTTACTACGTATATTTAAAACTTTAAACTCTTATCTACCTAAAAAATGTGTGCACGTGAGGCTTACGCCTCGAGGCTTTGACTAGTGAAGCGCCTCGCCTCACGCCTTAGCGTTTAAAAACACTGGTTCAAACTGATAAAGTTAAAGGGGCAAAAATGTAGTGTAAGTTAACAACCTACACGCATTATGTGAAGGTTGGAATATCTCACATATTAAACTTTCCAATGTGTTCTACTTCTCATTGTTTTCACACTTAAAAATCTCAAAGAGTTGAGGATTATCTACTAAATCTACAGATCTTTAAGACAACTATGGACAGATTAATAAATTTCACCAATTATTTGAACTATATGGAACAATTTGACACTTTTTTCTGAATTTGATTCGTAGTTCTGAAAAATGATTGATAATAGGCGAAGACAATCAATGGATTCCAGTTGGAGTTGCCTTATCTTTTATATCAAAACGATACGATCACAGAATCTGTCAGAATTTTTGTAAACCACAAATTCCTCAGCATAAACAACTACAGAAATAAGAAAGCATAACACTTCATGGAAACAAGAAGAGCACAAGACCTTTTGCCAAGGTCTCGGGCCATGTTAGAAATGGAAATGCATTAGTATCTGATAAATACAGAACATCAACAGACGCAGACACTTCTAAACTTCGCTGGAACTTACAAAATGTAGCCAGCTCTAACAAAAACAGCCAGATTAGAGTATGTTTTGAGGAACCTCGGACAAAATGGAAGTATATTTAGGGAAGCAAAAAAAACATAATTCAAATAGCTTGGCATCACATGCCCATTTGGTAAGCACATCTATAATTCCATAATAACAAGTCATAACTCAGAACTCGTGAGCATGATATATCATTCATAATTCAAAAAATCGGCAAAATCGGAATCAAAAGGGGAAAAAAATGGGTCTCAGTCGATTAATCGGCAAAATCGCTGATTAATCACCGAGTTTTTTGATTAATCGGAGATTTTACCGAATAATCGACGATTAATTCGTGAATTCGAAAAATCGGAGATTTTTGTGACTAGGCTTACGATGTCAATGTGACCAATGACATAATGATGCAACATACCAAATATAATTCATATACATATTTGGAACTCGGAATAAACTTGTAAGCAAAATATGAGTGATGGAAGTATGTAACATTAGAATTTTTTCTTGGTTCTTCCTTTTCCAATTCTTTGCCATCATACATTTTAAGTTGCACTGGGTTTCTGACATTTTCACAAACGGATTAGGAAAAGTCATTATTCTGCATTGGGAGATGAATTAAACATAATTTATATTCACATTCCAATTTGAGGGCAGTGGTTGAGAAGTACCTCTTTACTTAAGGTCATTTTTTGTTAATGATGTATTATTCTTCAGTAGTTCTTCAGTACATGTTCTCATTACATAGGAACTAAGGAAGAATCAAACATATGGCAACTTTGTCATTGTTTATTTTTAGCTGATGCATATTCTATCTCAACATCAAAGATATGAAACACATGTTTTCATTACATGGTATGTGTTGTCTATTTCGAGATCCTAATCAGTAAATTGAATTTAATAATATTATCTTCCTACTGAATTTTTTAAATCACCGTCTTGCACATCTTTTCCAATTCTACAATCGGTTAGCCAATTATGAACTATCGGGGAGTTTCTTCTAGAAACATTGTGGGCCATTCAGTGAAGCTATAATTAAAGAATAAAATCAAGTTTATGTAGAATAACATAAACATGAAAGGTTCTAACTTGCCAAACCAATTGTACAAACATCTTGCCTGTTGAGGGTATTGTCCATATCCAGCGTATGCACCATAGGCATATAAAGATGGGTCTTGAGTAGCCCCATAAGCATAGGCATCATAACCCTGTCCATAACCGTAATAAGCGCCACTCCATTGACTGGGATCTGCTTGCTGACCCCAGGCACCAGGCTGGTCCTGCAATATGGTTGGGAAAATTTTTCTGTCAAGGCTAATGTACAAATAGAATTCTGAAACTCTTGACAGATATCAGACAAACATTTAGATAAAGGTCGAACAGAGATTTTTTTTATTAATTGAGACCGACCGATCATGTATAATTAATAATAAATTGGTGAAACGATGAAGACACTATCTAATTGTTGTTTTTCAAGGCACTTCCGCCTCTAAAGTAACTTATGTTGTAGTTTCAACTCACTTTCTCTTGCTTCTGATAACTAAGATGAGATAATAGATAGTTAATTTGCTCAAATTTTGCCTAGGATATGTGACTATGTAGACTTCCTTTATCCCAACATGAAACCAATAGGCAGAGAAGAAAAGGATAAAGAAAATTTAATCGAGCAGGAGAATTCATACTTTGTCATCCAACAGCAGACATTGGCAATCACCAGTAGTATGTGATGTGGATTGTACCTGTTTAGTTGTTTTTTTTTTTTTTGATCGATTTGTACCTGTTTAGTTGTTGGGCTTCTACCCCATGAAAGGCGGACGGTTTGTTGACCAATCATAGTTCCATGCAACCTTTGAATTGCTTCTTCAGCAGATGCCCTGTACAGAAAAACATAAATCTAACTAAACAAACAAAGAACATGATTGATGTCAAAAATACAAGAACTAGGAAGGTAAGAAAGGTATTTGAAGAAAATAGATCATAAATAAATGATCAGGTAAACAGCAGCAGCCCACAAGTTCAATATCCCATCCCACCAACCAAGTGATTACTATAACTGAACAGCAAGCAGTACCTCAATAATACCTCTCAAGATAAAAGCCATTAAACACATCCAAGAAAAGAAGCATGTGTCACACAGCAGGCATGTTTTGCTCATACGATCATGGGAATCCAGTGAATTTGAAGGTTCATTGCATTTTGTAACATACCTAGTCCCAAACTGTACAAAGCCACATCCTTTACCAGGCGGTATCTTAACATAGACAAGCTCCCCAAACTGTGCAAAGATTTGCCTCAGTTCCTCATCTGTGACATTAGGGTCCAAACCACCAACGAATATCTGCAGTAGAAAAAGACAGTAAAGAAAATAGGAACTCCTAAAAAAGGTATATATAGAATCCCTTGGGGAATTGTCCACGCTTGACTTACAGTTGTGTTATTGATATCATTGTCTGCTGCTGGAATTGCCTGCACCGCTGGTGTGCTGTAAGCTGGTGCTGGATATACGGCTGCCAAAGAATACCACAAATGAGGTGAACCGTGATATTATAGCATGAGACAACATTCAGCAGAATTTGAAAAGCAAGTCATCAAAAATTCTTCGGTCCCTATTAAGGTGTTCTAAGTGAAATTACAAACACTTTAGACATTTTCTTTAACAGCTGTAACCAGGCAATAAACTTTGACTTCAGCACCTAGACCTAAACATCACTAAGTTGAAGTTTGGAATTAATTCAAGGAAGTTCAATTCGACATAAAGTTCTGTAAAAATTCGCCAACTTGGAGAAGTTTGAAGACCTTATGAATTTACACATTTGTAATACTAATGTAGCTTAAGTGAGTGAAAGAAATATGAAATTACAGAGAGAAATAACTGTTACTGAATGACAACTTCAAAATACATTAGCGGACGAGAGTGATCTTGGCTTCAACCCCTACAAGTTGTTTTTCAAACAAAAACCTTAATGGGGTGTCAGTTTTTCACCTAACCACCTTCCAAAAGTAAGGAAATGTGAAAAAAATACGGATAGAATGTTTCTGAACACTCTTAATTTGTTTTAAAGTTTCGATCCTAGACAATAAGATTGCTTGAAATAGTACAAGTAAACTTCACTTTGCCAAGACATAAATTGACAAAAATACCAAAAATTAGGTTAATTTTAATACTATGGCAGTAACTCACTCAAGTCCACCAAATTCTACTTTGACCCTTCGCATTAGATAAATCGACAATGCTAGCTTGATTGATTCACACATAGTTCAAAGGATCATCCAATCTGGAGTTGGGTCATTAGCAGAACCCGACAATACCCATAAATGACTCAGGATCGCCCATAACACGGGCAAGTCAAACCAGTCACTTCTTTTCAATAAAGGTTTTGCCCCCTTTCCATAAACCTATTCCAACAGAAACCCTAGTCCATTAAAAAATATGTCTTGGTGAACTCCAACTCCTATAGAAGGTTTTTTTTTTCTTGGGTAAGTAAGCTGGGGTTAGGTGGAGCCCTACCTGACTTAAATAATAACAACAAAATTACAATCTGTAATATGAACAACCTCTAGCATCTTCAGAAAGGAATCTAGAGAGATCATTAAGAATATCCGAAGGATACAAGAAAATCAAATCATTTGGGGTATCACAAAAAGAAGAAAGAGAAACAGCTACTCTATTTGTTTCTCTGAACACATGAATAGACGACCATCTTTGAAGCAAGGAAAGTGAATAAAGAATTGACCTCATTATTTTCCTCCAAACAAAGGGGCACTATTAGGCTCCTTAATATACCTGGTACGTAATTCAGAATCAGTAGCAATAACGAGCTGAGTAATGTTGTTATCAATAGGTTCTTTAAGGCCCATCTCAATTGCTTGCAAGTTGCAACTCTTACAAGCTGCAGCATATGCAATCACCAAATTCCCTGAAATATTTCTGATGGCACCACCAAACCCAGCACTTGGAACCTCTCAATTGACCATAACTATTAAGCATCCACTCCCCAAGCTGAGGCACAATCCATTAGACGACATAGGATTCTCATGGTGTAGGTCAACATCAATACGCCATCAGTTAAAAAAATCCCTGCTAATAGGAGTATAAACATTCTTCCCTATAAAAGAAGACCACCTTAATATTGCGTCCCTCAAATGTTTTCAGGCAGAAAGAATTGATTTTGAAATCTCCTTCTGTTTCATTCAGACCAGATGTGGTAAACAATAGCATATAAGGCCACCTTCCTAACAGCTGCCACTAAATCAGAACCCTTAAATTTATGATGAAGCCATTGAAATTTTGAAGCCAATTCTCTGCAACTTCTATTGAATAGCCCCAAACCTGTTTAGAATAATCTCAAGCAAAGAACAAATGATTGATGTTCTCGTGAATCCTGATATTTCCTACTACAAATACAAGAAGAGCTGGATATTACTTGACGCTTAGCCAACCTATCTTGGGTTTGGAGACGATTATGTAAACTTGCAAGAACTAGAAGATGAAAGAGAAAGAGAAAGAGAGTCAACTAGCTTGAAAGAGCATTAGATCGATCTCCTCTATTATATTTATAGATGCTCCAATACTACAAAATAGAAAGTGACAACTAGGAAAACTTAGGCAACAAGAAAAGCCAAAATAGAAACAAGCAAATAAAAAAACTACTTAAGTGTGGGCCAAGTAACGTAAGTGTGGGCCCAACACTTTTTCTTCTTTAACACTCACCCTCAGCTAGAGCATATAGGTCATGCATGCCCAGCTTGGAACACATAGTAGAAAAAAGGACCCCGAGCCAAAGGTTTGGTGAAGACATCGCAATTTGATATGCGGAGTTGACATATGGCGTGATGATCTGCTTGCATAATACCAAGTCTCGGATAAAGTGGCAATCGGCCTTGATGTGCTTCATCCACTCGTGAAAAATAGGATTACTGGCAATGAAAGTAGCCGCTTGATTGTCACAATACATTGTCAGGGGAGTAGACTGTAAAACACCCATCTCATGTAGAATGGATTTGACCCGCATCATTTCACAAGCAGTATGTGCCATAGTCAGATATTCAGCTTCGGCATTAGAATGGGCAACTACAGTTTGCTTTTTGCTTCGCCAAGTAACAAGATTGCTTCCCACAAAGATACAGTAACCAAAGGTAGAAAAACAACGATCAAAACTTACTTTCAACCCAATTTGCATCCGAATACTTAGTAATGCACAAGTTTGAGGAGGGCCGATAGAGTAAGCTTTTGATAGGTGCATTCTTCAAGTACCACACTTGAGTTACTTGGCCCGCACTTAAGTTATCAAGTAACCTAAGTGTGGGCCCAAGGGGCCCAACACGTTTTCTTCTTTAACATATTTTGAATAACAAGCCAAATCATAAAGTTGTGCCTTGGAACATGGCACTTAAACCATATAAGCTATGCCATTTAACCTTAGAATTGGGGGATCTACAAGATGAAAGGAATGGGAAGGGGACAAGAATCCGCTATCTTTCTTTGCCCCTTGTTCTTTTTCTTGATGTGATAAGAATCCACTATCTTTCTCAATATAGATGTGGGAATAAATCATAATGAAAGTGTGAATTTGTTGAGATAAGAGTGTGAAGCAGCCAAGCTTTGGCTCCCAGAGCAGATTCAAGAATCAAGAGTGAACAAGCCCTAGGTAGAAGAATCCGGCAAACGGTTTTTTTATAAGTATTGTATTGGAGAAAAGAGGGGGTAGAACCCCTATATACCAGAGGGAAGATAAAGAAGCTAGAAAGGAAGGCCCTCGCTAACTGTACAAAAATACACTTCAGCATATCAACTATGGCCATATACAACCTCCCATCTATAAACGAAATCATCAACCCTAACTCCTTTACACTCTTCTAAACTAGACAACCAAAAGTATAACAAAATCATCAACCCTAACTCCACTTTATCTTCAAAAATGCAATTATTTCTCTCCTTCCAAATGGTCCAACAAAGGCTAAAAGAAAGTGTACTCCATAAGACACCACCCCCAGAATAAAAGCATAGGTAGACCATCCAACAACGAGCTCCGAAACGGATCTAGGGACAGTCCAATAAGAGGCCCCAAAGAGATTAAAGAATGCACATCATATCTCAAAGGTGAATGGGCAATGAATAAGAGGACGATCAACCTATTCAGTGGATCTACAAAGGAAGCAAATATTAGGCATGAAGCGTCCCTTGTTAATAAGATGGTCCATTGTAAGAATCTTATCATGCATTGTTGTCCAAATGAAGAAAGTCACTTTCGATGGAACGCGTCGAGACCACACACAAACCGAGGGGAAGGAGCGTGGAAGTGAGTAAGAGAGAGCGGCATAGAAGGAACCAACCGATAAACTCCTACAATGATCCCACTTCCATACTGTCTTATCTTCCTCATTCTCAATCCTTGAGACTAACCCGAGTCTACTAATGAGAGAAGTAACATCGTCAATATCCTAATCATTGAAATTCCATGGCAGACCCAAGTTCCACGAAATCAAACCGTCACTCCACACAAAGCAATCCTTAACAAACCTTCTATGTAGATCAGATATTGGAAAAAACGGCAGGGAATACAGTTTGGAGAGAGGCCAAAATCTTACTCAATTACTTTTTCCCACCTTGAACTGAATACCTCTCTTAAAGTTAGAGAGGACCTTGGAGATACCTTTCCAAACGCGAACACCATAAGGAGAAAGCAACGAGTTGCTTTCCCACCCATAAAGACTATAGTTGTAGTTAGAAGCAACAACTTACATAAGAGGTTATCCTGCTGCTCACCAAATTGTCATAACCATTTACCCAATAGAGCTTTGTTCATAACCCTGAGGGTCAAAACCCAAACCACCGACTTTTTTGAGTAAGCAAATTGTATTCCAATCAACAAGGTGGTACTTGCAGGCATCTTCTTCATATTCCATACAAGAATCTCTGATCAAGATCTATAGCCTATTAGCAATGCTTGCCAGAATATAGAATAAAAAGAACATGTGAATTGGGAAACCAAAGAGTGCTCTTGATGAGAGTAACCTTGCCTCTATTGGAAAGAAAGCTAGATTTCCAAGAGGCCAATGTTCTCTAAAACTTCTCAACCGTATGATCGCAAATAAACTTAAGTTTGAGCCTGCTCCCGAAGGAATTCCTAGTTAAGAAGGAAGAGATCTAGCAAATTAACCACTTCTCCCACAATAAACACCCCACTCTTGGATAAATTGATCAAAAGACTGGAGATAGCAACATCAGAGCACACAACACAAGTATTTGCATTGGCTATGAGAAGCTTTGATCAAGGAAATCATGTCATTAGGGAACAGAAGATGAGACATAATAAGGCCATCATACCCCACCTTGAAACCTTCAATAACCCCTAGATTCTCTGCTCTTGTGGTCAATCTACTGAGAGCTTCAATCACCACAATGAATAAAAATGGAGAAATAGGGTCACCATCTCAATCCCCTGGAACTTCTAAAGTAGCGAATCGGAGAACCATTGATCTAAAAAGGAGGCAATGGAAATACACGCATTAATCCAACTCCTTCATTTAACACCAAACCCCATTCTGCCGTGAAGGTACAACAAGAAATCGCAATTCATGTGGTCGTTTGCCTTCTCCATGCATGGTTCAAAGGCACGGGTTTCGTTTCGATAGTTTCCGTCCAAAACTTGGCAAAACTAAAATGAAGGAGAAGTTTGATAGTTTCAATAGTTTTGGTCTGAAACTTGGCTAAACCAAAGTGAATCTTACACAGAACGCCCAATTCTCTACTTAATTTTGTAGAAAATACATTCATTAGCAATATGGGCGCTATCCAAGATATGCCTACCACTGACAAAGGCCCCTTGAGCAGGGGAAATGACCTCCATGAGTTAAGCCCCTTGCACTAATGAAAGTTTGGAATCGAAAATTTGAGATGGTGAACTTGGGATCGTTTGCAAGATTGATAAAGATAAAGTTTATGATCATGTAAATTGGGTTCCTTGGGTTACATGCTTTGTAGAATGGGTTTAGGCATCAACTAGAAAAGATAGAAGTTTGTGTTTCTACAGTGGCAACCTCTTTCCCTTCTTATCAATGGCTCTTCAGCTAAACTTTTCAAAAGTTATAAAAGTCTTGGACAAAGTGACCCTCTTTCACCATGTTTTTTATTTTAAAGGTGGAATCTTTGAGTAGACTACTACAAGGATGGTGGAAAAAGGCGGAGGCATCCAAGGGTGGTGGAAGTAATGGACCACGCATTGGGCATCTCCAATTTGTACACAATTATATCCTCCTTTATTCAGCTTCTCACTTGCATTTACGATATTTAAGGTGCATTCTCAGATGTTTCGAAGCTGTGCTAGATTTGCGGATTAACTTCTCCAAAAGTACATAGTGTTGGTGAAATTAATGTCACTCACGAGCTGGCCGATTGCTTGGGGGTATAAGGTTGGTCTCCTCCCTTCTTCATATATTGGTCTTCCACTAGAGCATCCTATTGTTCGAAGGTAATGTGGGATGATGGTAGAAAGATCTGAAAGGAGATCAACATTGTGGAAGAATGGGTCTCTCTCAAAAGGAGCAACTTAATTTTGATTCGGAGTACGTTATCAAGCCTTCCTACCAACTTCCTCCCTCTTTTCACCATCCCAATATTGGTTTCCAACATAATTAAAAACTCGAACGGGATTTCTTATGTAGAGGCATAAAGCATTCTCACTTCATTGATTTGAAGATGGTTGTTGCTAGACAGAAGCCAGCGGGGCAAACTATCCTACCGATGAGGTTACTTGGTTGTAGCTTGGCAATTCAACCTAAAGTTGGGGGCCCCAAAACATATCACAACTCACAAACGAAAGGAAGCCAAAGCTCGTGGCATAAGGCCTCTACGTAAAATCAAGAAAGCTTCACTAAGCCAATGGCATTAGAGGTTTGATCAAGAACCGGACAGCTAATAAAGAAGGATTATTGGTAGTAAGTTTGGGAGCAAAAACTTTGCTTGGGATTGTAATGAGGTATCCTCCTCTAATAGAGTTGGTGCTTGGAAAGGCATCTCTAAATCTTTAAGAATTCTATAAAGATATTAGATTTGAAATAGGAGTTGGTGATAGACTAACGTTTTAGGAAGCTTTAAGGTGTGGGGAAATGCCTTTCATATGACGGGCTACAAAAAGGCCCTAGTAAGGAATTTTTTATGGTCTTTGGGCAAGTTAGTATGGACTCCGACACTTAAATGATAATTTTAATGACTGAAAAATTAAGCTGATGGTGTTATTGGCCCGTCTCAATGGTGTTCAGTTGTTGGTTGATTCTTATGACAAAATCTTCGCAAATGGATAAAAGATGAGCATTATCTATCAGATCATTCTTTTTTGGTGTGAATTCATTATGGCCACCCTCTTTTCCAGTCAGACTGGTTTTGGTATAACTTTGTTCTATCCAAAGTGTTTTCTTTATGTAAATGGCCTTCAATAGATCAATTGATTCGTAGACCGGTGATCATTCCTAACATATGTTTTCTTAGTAAATCAAGCGGTGAGTCAGCTGATAACTTGCTTATTTGCTGTAGCTTTACTAGAGGGATATGGAAGTTCTTTCAGCTTTTTGGAATGCATTGAATAATGCCAAAGAATATGAAACAGCTCCTTCTAGGATGGTCGGAAACTTCTCCCTTTCGCTCTTAGATGGAACGTTTGGAAGGAACGTAGCAGAAGAATCTGAAGAGGAGTCCAAGTCACTCATGTTGGTCATTGACAAGATAAAGGTTTATTGCTTAATTGGTTGGCAGTCCTTAAAAGATTTCCCTGGTGTTGAATCCAATGATTCTTTTTCAAATGGGATGCAGTCATTCAAGGCTCCTCTGTAGTTGTATTGGGGATTACGAATGGGTTTTTTAGCACTTTTTTTCTCTTCTGAGTTCCTCTTTCAGAAGTTGTTGTAAGAATCCTTTGTACAGTGATGATTTTTTTTTTGTACAGTGATGATTTTGTCCCTCTTTCATCTCAATACAGATATAGTTCACTTACTAGAAACAAAAATGAGATATCAAAACGTGCTTTATCAATCAAGAAGGGAGATCGGATCAGAAACTAGTATAAGATGTTACTTACAAGCTAAACCATGAGGTTACAGTTAAGCTTCAAGGATTTATGGATGAGATAAAGGTGTTCACCCGAAGTGGTAAGCACAAAAGATAACTGTGTAAAGATTGATGTTGTGCTTAACTTCTTTGAGTTTTAGAAGACAAGAATATTATATGGGTCGCAGGGCAGCTTATGGAGATCGCTGAATGGTGATGACAAAACCACACTTGGGATTTGTTTTGGGAGATAAAGTGGTAATTTCCTCAAACTTAAGGACTTCATTTCCGGGCATTTAGTTACTTGTAATTTGGAATGAAATCAAAGGAAAAAGGATTTTTTATTTGCACCATTTTGGGCATTCAGGTATCATAATAAGTTTAGAGTAATGTATCTTAGTGGATCAGTGTTTGTCAATGTGTACCGGTAAACAAAGTATAGGGATAATTTAATTGATTTAAACATTATGGTTTTAGGTTATTTATGCATCAAGCATAATTTGGATTAATGTACCAAAGCATGTGAGCCATATAGTGATTTTTTCCAGTGTATCAATAATGTATTGATACTTATTGTGCTACCAATTCTTCAGTTTACTGATACGCATCACAATACCAATATTTTAAACCTTGCCCATAATATTTTCCATAAATATTTTAATATACGTATAAATTTAATTTACTCTTCAGTTTTCACATTTATTAAACTTCAATATATAGATATATTTTGATCGATAAGACTTCCCAGTTTATACTTATAAAAAAAAAACTTCCCAGTTTATCCCAGAGAAAAATCAATTGCCTGACACCATAAATTCTTGACACATATAGCCAGCATGCAAGCATTCCAAAAATGACTTAAGACCATAACTATGAAATCTCAAAGGTGCTATAAAATTTGCTTGTGAGAATGAACAAATCTAACCGGAAACCAACATGCAGGCTTTCTAGCTCGGCAAAAAGGTTTTACTTCTTCTGCACATGGATAGATAATTACCTTTAGCTGCTGTGTATTGCTGCTGAAAACCAGTGGTCTTCTTTGGAGTTGCCGCACTGATACGCATTGGCCTGGTTGAGCAATACACCCCATTCATTTCGGTCATAGCACGGTTTCTTTCCATCTCATCAGAAAATTTAACAAACCCATAACCCTTCGAACGTCCAGTATTCGGATCAGTTACAACCTTAGCACCTCTCACTGATGGATATTGAGCTCGAAAAGTCTCTTGCAACAAATAATCTGTAACGTCTGGTGCTAAATCGCCTACAAAAATTGAGTGCTCAGGTCCAGCTTCAGGGCGTCTTTCTCCAATCCCGAAAGAAGCCCAATTCAACCTAAATGTTTGTTCAGTTCCAGGCATCTGTGTTCCATTGTATGTTTGGAGAATCCGTTCTGCCGCAGCGTGAGAAACGAACTCCACAAACCCATAACCTTCAGGTTGTCCAGTGATCTTGTTACGTATGATTTTT
The DNA here is from genome assembly GCA_035048495.1 of Euptelea pleiosperma. Taxonomy (NCBI): domain Eukaryota; kingdom Viridiplantae; phylum Streptophyta; class Magnoliopsida; order Ranunculales; family Eupteleaceae; genus Euptelea; species Euptelea pleiosperma. The sequence goes on along the minus strand of CM068544.1, from coordinate 20,505,107 downwards.
ATCGAAAGCACCTATCAACAAAGTGAAATTGTTCATTTAAATAGGAAAAAAAATGGTAATGGATTGGGGCGCCACCCATGTTTGGTAAATAGGGCGCCCCCTTCTAGTGAAAAGACAATTCTCCCCTTGTTAAATGCATTATTGACCGTTGATCTTGTCAATGCAATAAAGATCAATAGTACTTTTAATAAGAGCATATTTGTCTCTTCTCACTACCAGGAAAGGCGCTCCATTTATCAAAACTAAAAACTTTCACATTTCAAGCCCCAAAACCCTAGTAATCAATGAAACCCTAGAAACGAAGATTAGATAACAGAATCAAAGAATTTAACGTTTCCTTCAACAAATTTTACAACCTAAAAGCACATACCCTAAAAACCAGTGAAACCCTAAAAATAAACGAAACCTAAAAAAATCAAAGATACATAGATTGAGCCCTCTCACCTCTCCAGTGTGAGCGAAGCAACCCTGGAGGTAGCTTTCATCGACCCAGTATTGTAGATCACCAATCCAGAGAGTTCTGATCTCTTCGACGGTGGCGGGTTGATGGTAGGGTTGAGAAGGTGCGCCCCATGTTGTTGCTTGCGGGGGTTGAGGCTGAGCGCTCATCATCCATTGCTGCTGCGCCTGTGAATCCATTACTGTTCTTGGAAGGGTTTTAGTTTGTTTTGCGGACTGGGGGTTTAGAAGGAGAAAACTCGCGGGTGCGGGAAAAATATCTTTAAAAGCCTTCTATAATTGTTACTTACAAAATTGCCCTCAATTTGTTTGTTGTTTCTCATCACTGACCCATGGATAGGGACGTTAATTGTTCGGGTTCGGTTCCTAAGCTACCCAGAACCGGAACCTATGTGGCCAGTTCCTATCGGTTTGGGTTCTCAAAATGATGGATCCGAACCGGAACTGATTATTAGATTCAGGTCTGTTTCATGGATCCAGGTATATTGGTTCCAATCTTGACAATCCTACAATTCGAACACTATATTTGTATATCGGTTCTGATTCCTATTGGTTTAGTACCGATCAAAAAATAAAATTCCTTTTGGTTTCGTTCCGATTCTTATTGCTTTCGGGTCCAAATCTAACTACCCAGAACTGGAACTGTTATTTTGGGCTTGTTTGGGAAGTTCATATTTTTGCGACTTAGGCCGTGTTTGATTACCAAGTGGGAAAATTGCATTTTCCTTGGGAAACCACAACTGTCCATTGTTAGATAGCCAGTGTAAATCTGTATAATTTTCCTAACTAGCCATTTAAATTTGAATAATTTTTCCTACTAAACCCGGAATTCATTTCCCATCCAGATAGGTGAGAATTAATTTCCACCTGAAAATACACCTTTATTTTCCCACATGATTGAAATATGTGTTCTCAGTTGCAATCAATCAGCCATTTAAGACATATCCCAAATGTATTTTCTCGGGAAAATTTTTCGTGCAATCAAACACGGCCTTAGTTCAGTCTTAGTCTAGTTCATGGTTGAGACTTGCCAAGGTGGTTATAAACCTTGAACTCGTTTTTTAAATCTCATTGTTTGGTTAACTGTTGTGTCATTTGAAAAAGAACAACAAGAACAAACCCAAATAAAAATGAAAAAAAAAAAAATGAGAACAAACCCAAAAAAAAAAATCAAGAAAATGAAGAATAAGAAGAAGAAATGAAAAAATGAGACAAAATGAATAAAAATAAGAAGAAACCAAGAAAAAAATAAAAAATAAGAAGAAACCCCAAAAAAATAAAAATCGAGAACCAAGAAGAAGAAACTAGAAAAAATGAAAAAGCCAGAAATAAGAAGACGAAAAGCAGAAAATCAAATCGAAGAAGAATAAGAAATTAGAAAAAAATGAAAAACCAGAAACAAGAAGAAGAAGAAATAATTTTTTTTCAGAAACCAAGAAAAAAAATCAGAAAAATTAAAAGCAAATAAGAACCAGAAAAATATAAAATAAAAATTAAAAGAAGAAGATGAAGAAAGAGGAAGAAACTAGGAAAAAAATCAGAAATGAAGAAGAAGAATCAGAAGAAAAAAATAATAATAAAAATCAGAAGAAGAAGAAGAAGAGGCTTCGTTCTTGAGATGAGGTAGGGGCGAAGAAGAAGAACGCACCGGATTCTTTTGCAGCAAATCGACCTTGATAGGAGGTTGGGCGGATGGGGGTAGAAGGTAGGCTCTTCTGCCCATTTTTTACCCAGTTCGAGGTTGCAACAAGTTTTGTAAAAGATGAAGGCGAACTGGTTTAAGGGCGCAAATTGGAAAAGGTTGGGCCTCAAAGAGTGGGACCCACAGGGTTACCAAACACGGAAATAAGGATTTGGACCTGAACTAACCTCTGTTGGCCTTATTTTTTATGTTCCCAAACTAGGGGTGTCAATTTTACCCGTTTAACCAGAATCGAATCAGAACCGGAATCGAAAACACCGGTTCCGGTTCCACATTTTTGGGAACCGATTAAAAAATAACGGTTCCGGTTCTAGGTAGCATAATATGGAACCGAAACCGATAAGAACTGGAACCGAACCGATAAGAACCAATACCAATAAATAAATACAATGTAAAAATTCTCAATTTCTCAAGATTTGGCTCAATATACCCGGAATCGGAACCGACATAAATACATAATCGATTCTAGTTCCGGATCCATCACTTTGAGAACCGAAACCGTTAAGGAACTGAACCAATAAGAACCGGAACCGATTGTTTCGATTCTGGCCACCTTAGGAACCGACCTGTTGACACCCCTATCCCAAACAACCCGTTTTGGTTGGGTTTGGTTCGGTTCAGTTCAGTTCTGATTCTTTTTTAGTTGGTTCCCAAAAAAGTGAAACCGGGTGCTTTTGGTTCAATTTGGATTTCGGTTAAACAGGTAAAAATTGACACCCCTTACCCATGGATGTTAGGCTATCCTCTTTGTGGACCTACACACCTAATCATATTAATCGGAGAAATCTAGCCATCGGATTTGAGTTATTTTTAATGCTTAGATTTAACCGCTAGAAATCACCAATCAAGCTGATTTCTTACAAAATTTTAAAGAATAAAAAAATAAAATCAAAACATAGCATTAGCCAATAAGAATTTGCTTCGACTGGTGAGTCTAAAACAAAAATGAAGGTGAAAGTAAAGTCTTTTTTTCAATGTAAAAGGGATGTCTAGATCCGAAATTTACATCCCGTTTTCTATAGGTGGTCAACAAGCTGATGCCCAATTGCAGGTGCTCTTAAAACCCAACACGCAAACACACCCTAGTACTTAAAGAAAGTACTTTTTGGATGAGAAATTTTTGTTGCTCGTTAGGACTTCAAACTTTTTTTTTGTAAGTATAAACTTTATTGAAAAAGACCACCTTAAGAGGCCAAAAAGCTACAAAAATACCTCGCCAGCTGACATCGGAAGAAAAAGAAAAAAGGGATAAAATTACATAGTGCCTCTAGAACACAATCGATCCCATCTACAAACGAAATCTTCAGAGAATAACTCACGACATTCTGGGAAGGCTTTAGACCAAAGAAATATCAATCCCTTAATGTTAAGGATGATGCTCTCCAACCCCTCCTATTTTCCTTTGAAAACACGTAAAATTTTCTTTCCATATTCCCCAACAAACCGTGAGAGGAAGAAAACACCATAATAAATTGCCTCTAGTTGAAAAGGCAATATTGTACCAACTGGACATAAGTTCCAAGATCGATTGTGAAAGGACCCATCGTATCTTGAACTCGTGCAAGAAAGTCATCCAAACTGCCCTAGCCACTTCACAATGCAAAAGGAGATGATTGACCACCTCTCCACTCTTCTTGCACATAGAGCAGAAGTTGACAATAATAACCTTCGAGATCTCAAGTGATCAACAGTAAGGATCTTATCCAAAGAGGCCGTCCACATAAGAAAACTACCTTTGTAGGAACCTTATACCACAAATCAAACGATCAGGGAATCTAGCACCGAAGGACCTCATGAGATCTCCAAAGAAGGTCTAGAAAGAAAATACACCCTCTTTCGAGTTCAAGTTTGCCCAAAGACGCTTATCTGGAACCCAGGATTGTTGGATGCTATGCTCTAATCAGCTCAACAGACGAGACACATCCTCCATTTTTCAATCATTAAGCTTTCTTATTTTGAAGCCTCCCCTCCCAAAATGTCAGATATGGATACTCAGCTTTATAGATTGGAAGTTATGAGTTTTTGAAAATTCTCGAATAAAAAATGGTTTCTTATAAAGATGTGAATTCAATTTTATAAAAGATTACCCATCCCTGCTACGACACCATGGTTTTCTTTGCCTCCCAAGGATTTCCATGGATTATCAAATGAGATTATGCCAAAGAAAATGACACTGTCCCACCTCTCCTCCGCTTTACTTATACCAAGTGGTGGGACGAATTCGATCTTCCCATATTTCAATCCCAACTTACCCTCCCAAAACCCCCCCAATAACCACCCAATCTTTAAAGTCCTTTAAAACTGCAATGACATCATCTTCCAGTTTGGCAGCAGCCCTTGATGAAATTCAAAAACTCCAGGATGAAGTATGCCAGGTCAAAGAAACAGTCTCCATGAAAACGTCATCCCCAACTCCATCAGTCCGTCTTGACGACGACTCTGATTCTTCAAATGCCCTTGAAACAGCCGAACCTGCACCAGAAGACTTTTTCTAAAATTCATGGATCCTTCCAAAAGCCTCTCCTGCAAAGTCCAAGACGAACAGATTACTCTCCTCAACAAACAAGATAACCTCAACAACAAGTCCATCGTTCTTAAGTTATTCAAGCAAGAACTTGGACTTTCAAAGCTTTCCTGCTACAAAGAGTATAGTCGATGTGTCCCATACAGAACAAATGCCCTTAAAAAATACTTCACCTTCAAAAGAGAAAATGTCTACCCCATGGCTTTGGCCTTCTTTTATAGCCTTTGGACTTCAAAGATTTAGAATCCGGAAGGTGGACAAGTGCCAGTTGGTGGATGGTTGTTGGAGAATCATATCACGTGGAATAAAAGCGAAGTTGGTGGCTTTCGGCGGATTGATTTGATGTTGCGGGTATTGTTTGTCGGTGGAGATACTGTTTGGAACTATAGCTAATAGTGACTTTTACTGTAGCAATTTATCATTTTGTGACTTTGTCGGCAGAATCTTCTTTCGGTGGCACAACTTTTGATACGGCTTGAAACGGCTTTGATATTTTGATGATACGGCGATTTTTACACGGATACTATGGCTTTGATACGGCGGCTTGGCTTTTAACGTTTGTAAGTAGCTTTGATACGGCGGCTTTGACACGGTGGCTTGGCTTTTAACGTTTGTAAGTAGCTTTGAATTCTTTTGCATTGAGACATGGTCGGACAATCCTTGAGGGTAGCTGGTTGAGGTTCCTGTCATCACTGATGGGGTAGACATTTTCTCTTTTGAAGGTGAAGCATTTTTGAAAGGCATTTGTTTTGTATGGGACACATCGACCATACTCTTTGTAGCAGGAAAGCTTTGAAAGTCCAAGTTCTTGCTTGAATAACTTAAGAACGATGGACTTGTTGTTGAGGTTATCTTGTTTGTTGAGGAGAGTAATCTGTTCGTCTTAGACTTTGTAGGAGAGGCTTTTGGAAGGATCCATGAATTTTAGAAAAAGTTTTCTGGTGCAGGTTCGGCTGTTTTAAGGGCATTTGAAGAATCAGAGTCGTCGTCAAGACGGACTGATGGAGTTGGGGATGACGTTTTCATGGAGACTGTTTATTTGAGCTGGCATACTTCATCCTGGAGTTTTTGAATTTCATCAAGGGCTGCTGCCAGACAGGAAGATGATGTCATTGCAGTTTTAAAGGACTTTAAAGATTGGGTGGTTATTGGGGGGGGGGGGGGTTTGGGAGGGTAAGTTGGGATTGAAATGTGGAAAGATCGAATTTGTCCCACCACTTGGTATAAGTAAAGCAGATGAGGGACAGTGTCATTTTCTTTGGCATAATCCCATTTGATAATCCATGGAAATCCTTGGGAGGCAAAGAAAACCATGGTGTCGTAGCAGGGATGGGTAATGCGGGGATTTATCATATTTTTGGAGAAGGCGTGGTATTGTTCGAGAAGTGGTTTGGGTAAAATAGATGATAGGGCTCCAAAAAGGACCCACCAATTCATAAAGAACCAATTGGGGATGTGTTTGAAATTAAAATCTTAGGCAAATTGGATAAACTAGGAATGAGAATTTTTTGAATTTTGGATAAGGAGGGCATTTTCTCAGGCAAGCATATAGTCCCAGTAATTGTAGGGAAAAGCTTGGCTGGAGGGACTAGAGACAAATTTGTTGTCGGACCAGGAGTCTTTCCAATCCTCGGAGGTGAGGATGCCAAGAATTTTGAGTTTGGAAAAGCTAATTTCGTTGTCTTTTTGAGTATGAGTGATCATGGCACTTTGGGTTTGATGAAGGATGGCTTCGTAAAATTTTGAGGGGAGATTGGGATGTTTGGGAACAAAATGGAGGTTTTTGGGAAAGATTTTATTGGCAATTTGAGCATGGGAAAGGGCGTTAAAAAGTGTGGGATCGTGACATTTGCCCAAAGACGCTTATCTGGCACCCAGGATTGTTGGATGCTATGTTCTAATCAGCTCAACAGACGAGACACATCCTCAATTTTTCAATCATTAAGCTTTCTTATTTTGAAGCCTCCCCTCCCAAAATGTCACATATGGATACTCAGCTTTATAGATTGGAAGTTATGAGTTTTTGAAAATTCTCGAATAAAAAATGGTTTCTTATAAAGATGTGAATTCAATTTTATAAAAGAGAAACTTTAGGAAGCAACCACATTTATCTCCTCCTAATAAAATATCTTTAAATGAAAAGACTAATTTACCCATAAAATAAATTATGTAACTAACTCGATGTTTCATAAGTATGTATGTCATTTCTTCAAAAAAGTGAGGGTTATTGTAATGACCCAAGATAATAAAGGTAGGTCTCTCAGGTCAAGGACCGTTGACGATTAAGATTCTAGTCACAGTTGTCAAAATACAAAAGATAAGGTGTTGGTTACAAAATTGAAAATTTTATAGAAAGGTCTGATGAGAAAACGTACTTCACCATTAGACTCAGAAGCATCGAGAGACATAGTTTAGACTGTAAGTACGCTAAAATCTGATTTTCTATAAAAAGTTGTAAAATTTTGAGAAATACACAAGAAATAGGTCAAAAAGTTGAGATTTTACTCGGAAAACTTTTATAAAGATCGAACCGTATGGATAGATAGAGCTCTAAAAAATAAGAATATGGACTGTTAGTATGCCAAAATTGGACATCGATGGGGTCTTAATCAAATGGTTGAAAAAAATAAATTAGTTATAAATTATAATTAATAACTTAAATATATATATAGAATATTGATAGAGTGTACATACAGTACACCATAGTACAACTGACAATTCACTTTCCAAACGGTGGACTCGGTGATTTATATGTTAAAATTGATAAAAATTAAAATGAATTAAAAGAAATTTTTTAGCTAAACCCTCGTAAAATAAATTTTAAATAAAGGAGAAGGAACAAGAAGATAAGCAAAAGAGAAGAAAAACACAGATTCAACAGGTAGGTGGTCTAAATTTAACCATTTTTTTTAAATATTTAGATTTAATGCTTTCATTTCCATTGATTTACATGCTGTAAAATTATGTTTGAATTTCCAGTATTATTAGTAAATTTTAAATTCTATCAATTATTGTTAATTGAAATTATTTAGTTGATTTTTATTTCGATCGATAAATGAAATTTGTAAAACTGTATTTTTATTTCCACTACTTGTAAACAGTTATGTATATATAGATTTTTACTTTATTATCCTGCTGGGCAACCTTAGTGGTTCCTTATAATTTATTTACTATTTTTAGCTTATGTGGAGTCATCGATTGAGGAGGCAGTACAGTTCGTGGAGATGAAGTTGTCTACTACTTTTGTTGATCTATCTAGAGTGAGTGAGAGAGTACGATAATCAAATTTTGAAACAGTTGTATGTTTGTATATATTATTCAGTGTTTTTTCGTTTCATTAGATGTAATTTTGTTTTACTTCAGTTGTATTTTTATCAGTCAGTTTACATATATATGTGAATCATCAAAGTACTGTTTATATTTATGTCAATTAACTTGTTCATATTATAGAACAATATTATAAGAACGACTATAATAAAGAAGATAAAAGACATTTTCGCGCAGAACTCTGATAGCTAGTTTGATAAAATTAATAACGAATTGACTTAGAAACTTAGATATAATCCTCATGCCTAGAAATACGACTCAGGATCTGTCATTATCTTGGATCGGGTTTTGGGGTGCGACAGTTATAATAGGAAGCGAAACTTTTTGCTTCAAATAATCGTAGGAAAGATCAATTCGTTTTATATATCGTATAGATGAGTCGTTATATTAATGTGTTGAAATAGTATTTGACATATTTTTAATAAACACTACTCTTTTAATACACCCAAATTTCTCGAAGACATAGTTATTTATTTGAATCAAAGTTGATTTAGTGTCTTTTTTGTTAATATAAAACTAGTTAAATACAGTGGTTTATTTGTTTAACAAGTTGAATTGTTTTGCATGTCTTTGGCACTCTTGGCATAGGATCTGAACATTGTGGGATCCTCAAAAATTTTAATTGTTTAGTATTTCTATGTTGATGTCAATACTTTTGGCTGCTCTAGACATTTATAAATTAACATGCAGGCTCACAAATGCTTAACATGTACTTGACTTATTGTCTTTGATAACTACATAAAACTTGTACCCTAACGTTAATTTGTTTGAACTTCTGAATTTTGATGCCCATGTTTATAATTTTATTAGAGGCCCTAATGTGGCCCTGCCACACCCCAAACTCGGGTATCTAGATCCAACTCGAAGAGCCCATGGGATGACTCGAAACCTACGTTTGAAGGTGATCCATGAATGATCCCTAGTGGTCCAAATGATGTAGTTAAATCATCAAGACTCACTCAACAAACAACAAACAAATCGATGTTCTAGTGTTAACAGCCCTAAAACAATCCTATGCGAGATTTGAGTATGAGATGATGTTTTAAATACGTTCTCTAATTGTCAAATCACATCTGGTTGGTTCAATTATGCAATAGGGTTGTATCTACCTATGTTCAATCATGTAATCATGATCAAGTTGGTGAATCCACTAATGTTAAGTAAAAAATGGTCAACAAAGATCAAGAAATCCACTAGGGTCAAATAAGTCAAGTGAATAAAAAATGTCAAATGGGTCAATCGGGTGTTCTAAAGTTAACCACAGTTCAAATTGAGGTATTAAAACAATAAATAAGCATATCCATAGTAGAAAATAAACAATTAAATAATAAAAAAAAATTTAAACAATAAAATTTTAAACTATTTATAAAAACAAAAAAAACTTTTGAAAATCTGCAAAAAAAGTAATTAGAGACGTCTCTCCTTCATAAAAATTAAGGCCGACAGTCATTTAAAAGGGCGTTTGCCCATTGACGAGGAGAAATTTTTTGAAGCGGTGGAAGTTTAAAAGCGGCGATCATCCGCCAATGATACTGTGCAAAGTGTACAGCTGGTTAACCATGGTTACTTTTTTAAAACAAAATTAAAATTAAAAAAACAACTTTTCTCTCTCTCTCTCTCTCTCAACCCTGAACTTCCTCCATTATTGGATCTCAAAGCGCGCAAAATACGTATTTGTTCATTTCTTCTATGATTTAGGGTTTCAAAATCCTCCCAAAGGTACTGTGGGGGAAAAATATCTGATCTAACCCACACAATCTTCAAAGTCAGACGATTCGTATCTTGGTGATGATCGCACGACTCCGGTGCTTCAGGATGAAAACTACTTTCTCCTCCGTGAAGGATAAGATGATCTCCAGATAGGATGTGGTTGTACCTGTTGACAATACTCCGACGCTCAAGTCAGTTTAGGATTTGTAACAGGGTTCAAAAAAATAGTAAAATATTTTAGAGTTTAGGCTATTTGGATCTGGAGAGTAAGATCCTTTTCTTAGTCCTGAGGGTCTTGTATTTATACCCTTAGAACTGGCGTGACTCACCTCCTACGTGTCCAGTTGTTATAAATCAGTCATGATCTAGGAAAATTCTATTATGAAATAGAATCTTCTTGTTAGATCCTAACTTCCCTTATTCCATTATATTTGAGATAACTGAGGTGGCACTGAGGTGGCATCCTTCGTGTCAGATATTTGAATAAATGGATGTTGTAGCTATAATGATTCAACTAACTGCCATGTGGCCAATTCTCATTGGTTAAGAAATTAACTGTGTTTAGAATACTTATCTCGCTCGCAGGATCTTGCATATTTGTCGGGATGAGATGACATTCGATCCCGTCAAGTAGATCATTTGACTTTGTCGGGATGAGATGAAAATCAATCCCATCAAGTCATTTGACCTTGTCGGGATGGGATGAAAATTGATCCCGTCAAGTAAGTCAATTGACCTTGTCGGGATGAGATGAAAACCGATCCCATCAAGTAAGTCATTTGACCATGTCGGGATGAGATGAAAATCGATCCCATCAAGTAAGTCATTTGACCTTGTCGGGATGAGATGAAAATCAATCCTGTCAAGGATGATAATCAAACCATGTAGGACACTGAACCTTGTTGGGGTGAGTTGAATATCAATCCCGTCAAGAAGATCAATAATTAATATGTCGGACAAAATTGAATGCTTCCCAACATATTAAAGGTCAAAGCGTTAATGCGTTCTATCAGTATTCTGCCTCAAGATGCTCTCTTATGATCATTCTAACCTGTCATGTGGCACTTCCTATTAATGGAAGTCGTATGACAACGATGGGGCGGTTTATGGCTTCTGATGATGCCTTCGGCGCATTCACTCACGTGTGCTGATTATCATCACGTGTCATCCTTTCATGATCAACACATGTCATGCCAGTGACACGTGTCATTATCTTACTTGTTGGAAAATACGGCACCCACATCTCCGCCCTTTTTGAGAAGATCGAGAAGCTACCGTCGTATCTTCTAAAAAAGATCCTGACCGTTTATGATTTGCTGCAACTTCCTGGTCGTTAGATCTTTCATCAATCATTCAACCGTTGCCCCTCTCATTTAATACTGCGCCCATCATTGCTGTATCCATAGGATGTGTTCGTACTTGCATGCGGCCCAACGTACGGTCGACGAATGGAATGATTGATGGTTACAATACTCGAAGAAGTAAGTTACCGAACCGTCGAATGACAGTTTTTGAATTTTGGCACCCAGGGTTTGATATAGCCAGATTGTCGGTTTGCTAATTCCAGATTCTTCATCTATAAATAGCTCATTCCCCCTCATTTATTTATTTTCTTCCTTCGATCGGTGCTCTATAGCAGTTCAAGCTTCAACTCCAAACTGTTCTTGTGTTTGCTCTCCCTGCTTGTTGTTACTACACCAAATACGGTATTCTTCTCTTTCCTGTCATCTTTCTTTTTTTATCCTCTTTCCCTTTCTGTTTGCTTCCGACGATGAGGGGTCGAGTAGTTCTTGAGGATACTGAAGAAATGGTTTCCAGAGAACCAGTAAAGACTAACGTTCCGGAAGAGGAAGAAATATCATCCGATTCCTTAGATCGTGCCATAGATTCGTATAGGGAGGAACCAGCAGTTCCTCAAGAGATTTTTAGGATCTCTACCCATGGAAATGACCCATACATAATGAGTTTGAGAAAGGAATTTGCTATTCCGTCTTCTATTTTCATCAAACTTGGTTCTCGTCATGGAGAAAAGACCAATCTTGTAGAAATTAGCATCACTCGGCTTCAACTGAAGTTCGGGTTAACTCTCCCTTTGACCCCTCTAGTGAGGGAAGTACTTTGGTTTTATGACCGAGCTCTCGGCCAGATGCACGAAAACTTCTAGCATCTAATGAATAGGGTAGAGTATTTTAACTCTACAAATAAATACCAAATCGGTCTCTCTGAGATCGATTATCTATATGCGTTGAGGAGGTGTCCAGATTCTTTCAATACGGACTTGTTCTGGTCCGTTGCTGTTCGGAAGAAAGAACAAAAGATTGTTGAGAGCCTGCCTAACAGTCATAAGGGATGGCACTCTGATCCTCTACTGGTGACGGAATCTTGGGAATATGACGAACGTGCGGAGGGGGGCTCCAACAGCCATAGAGTACGCACGGACTTTAACCTGTCGAGTAAGCTCCTCTCTGTGTATCGTCGATCTCCTTTAGACTAATCTAATCAATCTACTGAACCGTCGTCTTTCTTCTCTACTGTAGACTATGTCAGACGTCCCTGGAGATATCCTCAGGATATAAAAGAAAGAGTCAATTATATTCTGAGGAAATCCCCAAGGTCGTGAAGCAATGGTCCTTGGCGGGATTAATTAGTAATAAAAAAGGGTCGTCAGCTGCTGGTCCCACCGTCCCAACTAGTCAACGGATTGCTACCCCCAACTATTTTCGTAAACTATCGTCTCCCGGAATCACGATTGGAGAAGCCACATCCTAGGAAAATTCGGATATAAGCCCCGAAGTCCCTTTAATAAAAAGACATCGTCAAACGAGGAGGGCTCCCGTTCGTGTAGATCCACCAGTCAGTCAGGTCAGGCCTGCTCCATATCCAGTAGCTGAATTTTTTAGGCATCTTGATGGTCGTCAGGAACCTTTGAATGACTTTGCCCGGGAACTTGTACAGATGGAAGAGGCTGAGGTATCTTCCGTCATGCTCGAGATATTTATTTCATATTCCTTCAAATAGACTAAATTGTTCCTTCCTTTGCAGATGGAGGGTAGAATGGCTGAGATGAGGAATGATACTTTTGCTACTCCGGCTCTAGCACTGAGGAAGAAAAGAAAACTGGTCTGGGGATTAGCACCTGAGCTAGATGTAGCTTCTACTCGAGATAGCACGGTGACTGCTAAAGCCAGTCTGGCAGGTAGTCCTTCGACGATTCAATCTTCTGAGGCCACCATCTCTCCTTCGGTAGCCACCATTCCTATTGCTTCTCCCTCGATCACCGTAACGAGATCTCCACCTGGATTTCAACCTTCTCCAGTGCTCCAACAGACATCTACCCCTCCGTCAACCTCTCATCCAGTAAACGTTGTTGGGCCCAGTAATACAGCAGGTGAGCATATTCGTTCTTCTTCATTCTCGTTTGGAATGGTGTTTGATTTAATTGATACATGGGTTACGCTAAAAGAATTGTGGCGCCGAGATAACCCCCTTGTGGGTCTACGGGATTTCAATGGAGAGGAGCCGTATATCATGAACGCCGGCTGCCTGCCTAATGGGAAGCCCATCTCGGAGCAAAGCTCCATAGTTGATGCCAGGGTGGCTGTTAACCTGATCGAACGGATCTGTCTTCCCTGAGACAGATTACGTTATATCGACATGCCTTCCCCGAAAGTACCATGTGAAGTTCTCAGCCGTTCTCTTCTGGAGGTAATTATCCTAATACTCTTCCTTCGAACATATGATTTGAAGTTTAACACTCCCTTCTACTTTCTGCAGAGTATCCATGCTTATGTAGGGTTGAAAGATTACCTTGGCGACTTCGTCCATAATTACACCGCCTTTGTCGAGAAATCAAGTGAATCTGAGGCTGCACTTAGATTGGCTGAGGAGCAAATTTAGGCTGCTAATCTATCTGCCGAGGTCTCCAAGACTAAGGCTGAGATGGAGAAAAATGTGGCTATTGAAGTTCTTGCCTCGAAGAAGAAAGCCGAAGACGACTCGGTGAAGGTCAAGGCGGAATATGCCCAATTCAAGGGGAAAGCAAGCCGCCTATAGGAAGATTTGGAGAAGATGACTTTTGAAAGGGATGAAACAAAACAAGCATCTGATGCCCTTCAACAAAAATCCTACGATAAGGGATATCGGGATGGTTTCGCCAAATGTGAAACCCTAATGGAAGAGGAGGAAGAAAATGAGAATGCAGTTCAAAATATGGTTCTGTCAGAACTAGCTGCTGGATGGCTAATCCCGAGGATGCATCTCAAAATTCATTAGCTATCCCAGTTCTTGAAAACATTCCAGATACTTCCCGAATAGAGACGGTGAATTTTGAAGAAGGTACTCTCGTGGATCCTGTTATTCAGCCGGCTGGCGGACAGGATATGGTGCCTTCTTCATAACTTTTATAACCTCTGTCTATCCCGTGGGCATATCATATGTAAATGCCGCTGTGGTTTTTTTTTTTTTGCCCATGGGGCCCTTGTATGTAGATGCCGCTTAAGGCTTTTGATACAATAAAAAGTTTCTTTTCTCAAGTATGAATTTGAAGTTTGCTATTTTTATAGCTAAGTTGTCGGGATCCTCATTCAATCATCCCGTCTTCCTGATCTGCTTATTTGGGTTTTAACAAGGCAATAGACCAAATTGTAAAAATTCAAGATTCCCATTTAGGAATTAGTGTTGTCAGGAATCAAGTTCAGTTCCCCCAGCCTGCTGGTATGTATATTTGAATTCTTATCAAGGCAAAAAGCCAAGATATATAAGAATTCAAGGCTCCTAGATAGGACTGTAGAGTTGACAGGAATCCAAATTGATCATCCCGGCCTTCTGGTTTGAATGCTTGAATTCTTATCAAGGCAGAAGGCTAAGATGTGTAAGAATTCAAAGCTCTCGTATAGGACTTCAGTATTGTCAGGATTCTCGTTAATTCTAATCGCATGACTCAGAATATTTAGGTTATCCTGGCCTTCTGGTTTGTATACTTGAATTCTTATCGAGGTATAAAGCCAAGATGTGTAAGAATTCAAGGCTCCCTGCTAGGACTTCAGTATTGTCGGGATTCTCATTAATTCTAGTCGCATGACTAAGAATATTTAGATTATCCCGGCCTTCCGGTTTGTATACTTGAATTCTTATCGAGGTAGAAAGCCAAGATGTGTAAGAATTCAAGGCTCCCGGATAGGACTTCAGTATTGTCGAAATTCTCGTTAATTCTAGTCGCATGACTCAGAATATTTAGATCATCATGGCCTTCCAGTTTATATACTTGAATTCTTATCGAGGCAGGAAGCCAAGATGTGTAAGAATTCAAGGCTCCCAGCTAAGACTTCGGTATTATCGGGATTCTCGTTAATTCTAGTCGCATGACTCAGAATATTTAGATTATCCCGACCTTCCGGTTTGTATACTTGAATTCTTATTGAGGCAGAAAGCCAAGATGTGTAAGAATTCAAGGCTCTCGGATAGGACTTCAGTATTGTCGGGATTTTCGTTAATTCTAGTCGCATGACTCAGAATATTTAGATCATCCTAGCCTTCTAGTTTATATACTTGAATTCTTATCGAGGCAGGAAGCCAAGATGTGTAAGAATTCAAGGCTCCCAACTAGGACTTCAGTATTGTCGGGATTCTCGTTAATTCTAGTCGCATGACTCAGAATATTTAGATTATCCCGGCCTTCCAGTTTGTATACTTGAATTCTTATCGAGGCAGGAAGCCAAAATGTGTAAGAATTCAAGGCTTCCGGCTAGGACTTCAGTATTGTCAGGATTCTCGTTAATTCTAGTCGCATGACTCAGAATTTTTAAATCATCCCGGCCTTTCGATTTGTATACTTGAATTCTTATCGAGGTAGGAAGCCAAGATGTGTAAGAATTCAAGGCTCCCGGCTAGGACTTCAGAGATAAAGATGACGCCTCTTGTATGAGAAATTTAGAGTTGTCTTTATTGATAGAAGATGCGCATATTAAATGCGTTACATGGCCTCTCGAATACATCTCCATCTTGGGTCTTCAAATAGTAAGCCACATTTTACCCTATTCTGTCAATAAGGTAAGGTCCTTCCCAATTGGCACCCAATTTACCACTTCCAGGCTCCCTGGTATTATCGAATACCTTTCTTAATACCAAGTCTCCAACTTTAAAAGTCCTACGTCTGACACGGCGATCGTATGATCATTTGATTGTTTGTTGATAGTTCGCTAGTCTTAGGATCGCCTATTCTCGTTGTTCTTCAAGTAAATCATTATCCCAAGCCAGGATCTCATCATTCTGTCCGGAATTGACAGCTTGAGTTCGAGATATTGGGACAACGACTTCTATAGAGATGATTGCTTCTGACCCATAAGCTAAAGAAAACGGAGATTCTCCCGTGGTTCTTTTAAGGGTAGTTTGGTATGCCCATAATACCCCTGGCAACTCTTCTGTCCATCTTCCCTTCGCATGATCCAGTCTCTTCTTCAAAATTTTGAGTATGACTCGATTTGCCCTCTCAGCAAGTCTATTGCTTTGGGGGTATCTCGGGGCAGATAATCGCTTCTTTATATTCAAAGCCTGACACAGAGCTTTGATCTCGTTGGAATCAAACTGGGTTCCATTGTCCGTGACAATCGCTTGTGGAATGTCAAATCGATAGATGATATTTTCCCACAAGAATCTCTTAACATGCGAAGACTGTACCTGTACAAATAGAACTGCTTCAATCCACTTTGTGAAGTAATCTGTGGCTATAACAGAAATCTGACATTTCCTAGAGCTGTCGGGAATGGTCCCATTATATCCAATCCCCATTTCGCAAATGGCCATGGACTAAACACATGATGTAATTCTTCAGCAGGGACTTTGATCAATGGAGAATACTTCTGGCATTTCTCACATTTCTTGACAAGCAATTTGGCATCTTTCTGCATATAGGGCCAAAAATAACCTTGACAGATGGCTTTATGTGCCAAAGTCCTCGCCTCCGAGTGATTTTCACATTCTCCCACATGTATCTCCTGGAGAACTTGCTGGGATTCACTGGGGTAAAGCATTTTAGGAGAGGGCCCGATGCCGATTTTCTGTATAAATCTTGGCCCACCATAGAGAATCTTCTCCCAAGCCCCAGAATTCTCTTAGCAGCATCTCTTCCAGACGGGAGGTCTCCATTTTGTAAGAATCTTCGAAAGTCATCCATCCAACTCGCCTCAGGATTGATCTCAATCGAGGCTAAGTACATCTCAACTGGCATATGGATGCTTGGGAATTCTTGATAATCCACGGGTATGGTTCTTGACTCAGTATCTCCCAACATAGTGGATAGATAAGCCAAGGCATAAGCACTTCGATTCTCCATTCGAGGTAATTGACGAACTTCGACATTGTTGAACCGTCCTGTCAACTATTGGACGATATCCAGATAAGCGGCCATTATCTCATCTCGGGCTAGAGACGTCTCGGCATACTGACTGACAACCAACTAAGAATCAATATAGACGGTAATATCTTTTACCCCGAGATCTAGTGTTGTTTAAAGTCCTGAGATCACTGCTTCATATTCTGCTTCGTTGTTGGATGCTACGAACCCGAGTTTAATAGATTTCTCTAATCTAGTGTTCTCGTGTGTGACTAGGACAACTCGTATGCCTGATCCATTCTCGCTGGCCGATCCGTCAATGAACAACCTCCACCCCGTCTTTGGATTCAACATTTCTGGCATCTCGGGAAGTGGAAGGACTTCTCTGTCCTCGTCCCCAGTGTCTGCCACATCTTGTACTGGGAAATTAGCCAAGAACCCAACTAAGGCATGCCCCTTTTCAGACGTCCTTGGTGAGAATTGTATGTCGTACTGAGCCAAATAAATGGCCCATTTAGCCATCCTCCCTGATAAGTCAATCTTACTGAGTATAGATTTCAAAGGATGCTTTGTATAGACCGTAATGGTTCTTCCTTCGAAGTAAGGTTTGAGATGCCTAGAGGCGTAGATCAAAGCAAGAGCAACTTTTTCGATTGTAGCATATCTCGTTTCTGTCCCAATAAGAGTCTTACTAGTAAAATATACTGGCCGCTTCTCTCGGTTGAGCTCACGGAAGAGGATGGCGCTGATAGATTCATCAGTCGTAGCCAAATAAAGACCCAGAGGCTCTCATTGGTTGGGTTTAGAGAGGATTGGAGGTTGTGAGAGATAGTATTTAAGCTTTTAGAAAGCTTCATCACATTCCTCTATCCAATCAAACCTTCCATTTTTCTTTAAGAGCCTGAATAAAGGTCTGCATCTATCTGACGACCTTGTTATGAAGCGATTCAATGCAGCTATTCTCCCGACTAACTTCTGGACCTCCTTCCTGTTCTTCGGCGAAGGCATTTCTGTTAAGGCCCCGATCTACTCGGAATTAGCTTTAATACCTTATCTTGCAATGAGATAACATAAGAACCTCCCCGAGGTTACTCCAAAGACGCATTTGGCAGGGTTGAGCTTCATTTGATACTCCCATAAGCGGTCAAATGTTTTCCCGAGATCTCCTAGATGAAGTTCTCGGGTTCGTGTTTTTACCGTCATGTCGTCTATGTAGACTTCCATTGTCACACCAATCACATCATGGAACATTTTGTTAATGAGACGCTGGTAAGTGGCTCCTGCATTCTTGAGGCCATCACTTTGTAGTAGAAGACACCTCTGTCAGTTGTGAATGCTGTCATCTCCTGATCTAGCTCATATAATGGAATTTGGTTATAACCCGAGTAACCATCCATGAAGGATAATATTTCATATCTCGAGGTGGCATCGACAAGTTGATCAATTCTTGGTAAAGGATATGGATCTTTAGGGTAAGCTTTGTTCAAATAGGTGAAGTCGATACACACTCTTATCTTCCCATTCTTCTTTGGTACAGCCACTATGTTGGCTAACCACTGAGAATTGTTGACTTCTCAGATGAACCTGGCCGTCAAGAGTTTATCAATCTCCTTTTGGATAGCCTTTTACGTCTCGGGGGCAATTCTCCGAGGTCGTTGTTTCACAAGTAAATATTTATTATCTACCTTTAAATGATGACAAGAGATGTCAGGAGGAATACTGGCATATCGATGAATGACCATGCGAAGACGTCATGTAAGATTTCAGAAAATCAGTATAGGATATCTTCTCTTCAATGGATAGACCAGCCCCGATAAAGGTATACTTTGGATCTTCCTCGGTTTCGAGGTTGATTTGTTTAGTTTCCTCTGCCATGGGAACGCTGCCAGACTCAAATTTAACATTCTCATCTTCCCGGCTAAGCACAGCCTACTCCAGACTTGCCAGGATGCGCTCTGGTTGCTATTGCTCAGCAACCATAGATGAAGTTCCCTCTTCTTGCGGATCCTCATGACCGGGAACATTCTTAAGTCGGAGGGCAATGGCATAACACTTCTTCGAGACAACTTGGTCTCCTTTGAATTTATTATCCTATGATCAGTCGGGAATCGGAACAATTGATGATAGGGAGATGGTACGCCTTTTACCTCATGTATCCATCCTCTCCCCAGAATGCCATTATATGGGATTCTACCATATACGTGATTGGTCCCGTTTTTACTAGCAGAACTATCTTTCCAATTGCATACTCTTTTTGGCCATTAAATCCGACCAATGGAATATTACTCTGGACTAAATCTGATGGGTTTAAACCCATCAACTTGTAAGCTTCTACGAATAATATCTCGGCTGAGCTACCGGGATCTATCAGCAAACGCTTTACCTCATAATTACCCACAGGCAAGGTGAGCACTAATACGTCTGAGTGCGGATGATTGATATTCGCTCAAAAGTGTTTATTTTAAGCCATTATCCTTATAGCGATGTCGCATTCTCCTATATTAAATTTGTCTTTTTGTCGACTTTTTCATATAAGAGTTTCTTCCATTGCGTAGAACACATTCTTTAGACGAAAATCGACTATTTGCATGAAATATACGCATTTCGGATAGTCCAGTATCAAGCCGTTTTAGTTGAATCTCATTACGCACTTTTTCATTTGTAGGAGACCCTATCGGACGATTCTCGAGGACTGGCGGGCCCACGATCAACCAAAGAAGACTTCTATCAAAGCTTAAAGAGCCAACAGGCTAGGATAAAAAGATAGAAGACATGTACGGGCAAAGCTAGAGGATCGTAGAGCCGGAACAAGGACTAAGAGAGAAGAATAGCTAGAGACCAAGAGAAGGACTTAGGTGTTAAAGGCCACACCAATTGACATCAAATGATAAGTTTGATTAATTGGTGGAGCGGACGAGAAAGAATAAAGAAGACCAGGGTTCAAGACCCTCCAATACTTTTATTTTTGTATTTCTCTCACCTTTCTCCTATTTCTCTCTTTATCTATCTATCTTGGACCATGACCTATGATCCATGACCCATGACCCATGACCCATACCCATGATCCATACCCATGACCCATGCCCATACCCATGACCCGTGCCCATGCTCATGCTCATTTGCAACAACAAGAGAGAATTGGTCTCACTTGACCAATTCTTCTTTCCCCCATCTCTCTTTATCATAATCACTCTTTCTCTCATCTAACTAACCCATTCCCAACAAGCAAAAAGAAAAAAAAAGTCTATAAGAGATCTACGATCTCTCCTTCTTGGGTTGGTTTCCTCTCCCTTATCTTCCTCTCTTTCTTCTTTCTTTCTCTTCTTCTTCACCCTTCTTCTCCGGTAAGCAACTCCGGCGAGCTCACCATTAACGCCTCCACCTCGAGGTGCAAAGCGTCAAATAGCAACGTCTCCTTGCTGTCCATTCCATCCGCCATAATCATAGGCTATAATCCTCAATCCTATTGAGGTCGATCCAATCGGAGTTGCATTATCTACCTCTTCAATGGTAAGCTTCTCTCTAATTCATCTCTCTAACCTTCTTACCTTTTTTCTCTCTCTTCTTTCCCTCTCTACCTCTACATGCTTTCTAGGGTAATATTTTAATGGCTTTCTAGATTAATTTGGTTTAATGTTATTTCTGTTGTAAAGCATTTGAACAAGCTTTATAAGTATTTGTTTTTAGTTTAATGAACAAGTTTAAGTTATCATTTATTATGTTTTTCATTCTCGTTTCTCTTATGTTTTTTTATTCTAATAGTTTTAACAACAATCTCAAGTATATTTTAAATCAACCTCCACCATTCTCACCCTTCCATTTATTCTGAGCATTTTTTGATTATTCTTGTTTCTTATTGTGCTAACTAATCCCGAGTGTGGACGATATCCTACACGAGCCACTGTGCAAGTCTGCTTATTTGCGGATTAAGTGAACCAATTCGGAGAAATTACAAATATTGTTGAAATCAAGGTTTTTCGATCCAACAACATGGAAAAAACCTACTTTCAAATGGCGCCGTTGCCACTCGGTTGACGGGATTGCAAAAAGACGAACTGAAATTCAGAAAGCTGCTGAATCTTAAAGATCCGATCCACATTGGAAACTTTCCATTTTATTTTTCACATTTTTCACTTATTATTTTAATGCCTCAGACGGCCGAGTGCAAAGTTGTAATAATTTAGGGATTTATTTTCTCTCCTTTTAGAATAATTGCTAGATAATTAATTAATTAAAAAATACAAAAAATATTAGGGTCAGATTTCAATTCTGCTATTTCTAGTTAGATCACCATTGGTTATTTGATTCAATTTGGAAGATTTCTAACTCTAGGTAATTCAAAAGTAGATATTTTCGAATCCTAATTTGGGAATAGCTAAAGTTGAATTTCAAACCCTAATTGGAACTAATTCACAATACCCGCCCTAAATCATTGCGTGTTTCTTGAAACCCCAAAAGCGGTATACCTTCCAATTCCACACTATAGACCATTGTGGACTAACGTGATTGCGGATTGCGTTTACCATGTGAGTAGGGAGCGAAAGCTCAAAGAGGTGGAGTCGGGCCCAAGCCCATTTGGATATCCCTCCTTATCTCACGGAGGAGACCCCGTGCGTTGCCAATGGGCAGGTATGTTTCTACACCTCGCCTTGAGTGCGATCGTGATCATTGTGCAAACACTGTGCCGATTGTTTATTTGCTTCTGTAAAAAACTTATTAGAATTGCTTGGTTTGGCCGTAATAAAATACATAAAGAGCAAACCTAGCTCTAACTTGAGACTGGTGGGATTTCATCACTCACCTCGTCATTTCAGCTTTTGTGCAACCACAACAAAGAATTAAAATCAATCAAGAAGTAGAGCCCACTTAGATCGGTGTTCGAGGAAAACTCCACATAAAGTGACCCCTTCAAAGATCAAGTCAATCAAGTCCATGAGTGTGGGTCCCTGTTATCTAACACACCCATAGGTCCCTACTACTCAAGTATACCGAGCTCGTAAGTGGCCTCCTTGATTGTCTGACGGATTAGCTAGTGTCTGATTAGGAACACAAACCAACCCTAGCTCCTCTTCTGGGAAAATTCATCTTCATGCTTGACAAATCCGGTTAGTCTGGGGCGTACTTAAGTCAGCCGATGTACCGCACATCTGTCTAGGCTCCAGATTATCTTGCAGTCAACTTGAGTTAGTACTAGTGGATTTGCTTTGAAGAGTGTATCCAGGTGAGAACCTATAGAGTGAAAAGTTAGTCCAGCGGGTATTTGAAGATAAACCAGTGGTCCGCCCACTGTCATAATCTACACTATCCTAACACTAACAAGATAATTCATAATACTATCCTGATTGTTTATGTTAAGATTATCTGTTGCTCTGTGTGCATCATCTAGGCTCATTCGGTTTCGTAACCTCTTGCCAACTCTAGAGGCTTGCTCTTTCAGCATATACCCATTTGAACTAGATCCAATCGTAGATTGATTCGATCTAAAAATCATTCTCTTACAGTGGAGTCTTCCACTACTCATTACCCCTCCTCTCCTAGAGAAAATACCTTCATCGTCATGGCAGACGAATGTCTCCTCATCGAGACGTATGCGTCGATCTCGGCCAACCCGCCATCATGCATTGTTCTTCCGCCTACTGCGGCGGTGCAATTCGAGATCAGGCCGCAGACTATTCAAATGCTGCCGACTTTTAGAGGTCTCCCAAGAGAAGACCCCTATTCCATATTAGGGAATTTCAACATGTCATCCTACTCTTTAGAAATCAGAATCTTGATGACGACAATGTTAGACTAAGGGTTTTTCCTTTATCTCTAAAGGATAGAGCCTCGGACTGGCTTTACTCTCTTCCTACAGATTCTATCACAAGTTGGAAAGAACTTGTAGGAAAATTTATGTCCAAATTTTACCCCATGACTCGTACTAATCAAATGAAACAACTCATACAGGACTTCCGACAAAAGTCCAATGAGAAATTTTATGAAGTCTGGGAAAGATTCCAGGATTATCTGACCAAGTGTCCGCATCACAGTATCGACAAAGGCAGTCTGGTTCACATTTTCTACAAGGGACTTACTGATGAGTCCCGCACTATGGTTGAGTCCATGTGCCAAGGAAAATTCATGCATAATACTCCTACTGAAGCGTACAAATTTCTTGGAGAATTAAGTGAAAATTCCTAGCATTGGACGACTGACAATGAGTTCAGTCGAAATACTCCGGTCCTGAAAACTAATATGGGAAATGAAGCAAAGGTTGACCCTGAACTCAAATCCCTAATTCAAGAGTTGACCAAGTCAGTCTCTGCCCTCGCTGTGTCCGTACACAAGCCTGTTTACCAATCTGCCTCAGTCATGAATATAGGTCAAGAGAACCTAATGGAACCCTGTAATCTCTGTTTACAGCCCTCCCACTCTATTGAAAATTGTCCATTGAATGACGGATGTGCCCCTCCAATCCAGGAAGAAGTTTGTGCGTTTAACACCTTTAAACCACCTACCCAGAACTCGTATAGCCAAACATACCATCCTGATACGAGAAATCATCCTAACTTCTCCTGGAGGCAACAGTTTGCTCCACAACAAAGACCTACGCAGAGCACATATCCTCCTGGGTTTAATCAACCCAACAGGCAATACCAACATGGGCAATATCAACAGGGACAGTACCAACAGAGTTAGAACCAGACGAGTCAATACCAGTCTAATCAGAATCGATCATTCCAGCAATGACAATACTCTGGCCAACATGCACCTAATCAGAATCCCCAGAATATGCAGTTAAGTCAAACTGCACCTCAATCCTACAATTATTCTGCCCCCATGAGCTCTAATCGTGAACTGGTTGCTCAAGCTGCTCCTAAACTGGGTCTGGAAGACCTCCTATCACAATTTATTGTGCAGCAAACCCAGTCCATGTAGCGCCTAGAGCAGCGTCTAGGGAATTTAGAAGCAGAGAAATCCAAAGGCATCTTCCCTAGCCAACCTATTGCAAATCCTAAAGGGAATGCCAAGGGTGTGGTTTATGAGGTCGGTTCCCAGTTACAAAATCCAAACTATCAAGGAGAGGTACAAGCTGTGACCACACTCCGATCTGGAAAGACTGTGGATATGGGAGTAAAAGAACCGTCAGAGCGATCTTCCGTTCCTATTCCTAAACCCAGCACAGAGGAGCACATTTCAAAATCCACCTCTGATGCTGTAAAGCCTGCACCAAAATCTACAATCCCAGTGCAGAGATATCAAGCGAAGGACAAATCTATTTGTCAGATTAAGCCTCCCTTCCCGAACAGGCTTGTCCAAGACAAAAGAGATCAGCAATTTTCAGAGATCTTAGACGTTTTCAAAGACGTCCAGATCAATATCCCCTTTCTATCTGCTATCAAACAGATCCCTTCCTATGCCAAATTCCTAAAAGAATTATGCACTGTCAAATGGTGTACGCATGTACCCAAAGATGCCTTTTTGGCAGAAAAAGCTACAGCGTTCATCCAACGCAACAGTGTAATTAAGCATAAGGATCCGGGAAGTCCTACTGTGCAGTGTAAAATCGGTGATAACTTTAGTTGCACAGCTTTGTTGGACTTAGGAGCTAGTGTCAATCTCATACCATTTTTGGTATACCAGCAATTAGGCCTCAAGGATATGAAGCCAACAAAAATCACTCTGAAGCTGGCCGACCGGTCCATCAAAATTCCAAGGGGAATTATTGAAGATGTCTTAGTGAAAGTAGCTGACTTTTACTACCCTGTAGACTTCATCATCCTCAACACAGAACCGTGTTAGGATAATCAGATCCCAGTCATTCTAGGCCGACCGTTCCTTGCTACCGCGAATGCACACATCGGGTGTAGGGACGGGAATATGTCAATTGTCTTCGGCAACCTAAAGGTTGAGGTTAACATCTTTTGACTTATGCGACAGGATGCCGATCCTGATGTGACAGATGAAATGTATGCCATTGAGAATCAAATTCAGGACTCCACCGAAGATATCTTGAAATAGTGCCAATAGCACTTTGATACTGACTTCCAATGGGAGTCAGCAATTTCTGAGGATAATACTATCCAAGAGTCAGTTACACTAATTTCTACTCCCCCTCCTATTGTTGAGTACGAGCCTCTACTAACCATGATCAGAGATCCTACTACTGTCAACTCTATCTCGGTAGAGGGGGAAGAATCAAGCTCCACTGATCAGAAACTCGAGCTTAAGCCTCTACCCTCTAAACTATCTTATGTTTATCTTGGTCCTAAAGAGACTTATCCTATCATCATTGCTTCTGCCTTATCTGCGTCCCAAAAAGAGAGACTGATTATGAGCTAAAGAAGCACAAATCAGCCATAGGATGGACCATTGATGACATTCGTGGGATAGACCCTTCTGTGTGTCAACATCACATTTATCTTGAAGATGACTCTAAGCCGTCTAGAGAGCACCAGAGGAGGTTAAATCCAGTCCTAAAAGAAGTAGTACGGGATGAAATTCTAAAATTGCTAGATGTGGGTATCATTTACCCTATCTTTGATAGCAAATGGGTACCTAAGAAGGTGGGTTTCACTGTTGTAGAAAATGATCAAGGAGAAATAGTGACCCAGCGCTTAAAAAAAGGATGGAGAGTCTGTATTGACTACAGACGGCTCAATACCAACACCCGGAAGGACCATTTCCCTCTCCTATTCATTGATCAGATGTTGGAACATCTTGCAAGTCATTCCTACTATTGCTTCTTAGATGATTACTCGGGATATAATCAGATTCCTATTACACCCGAGGACCATGAGAAGACCACGTTCACCTGTCCCTTTGGCACTTT
Organism: Euptelea pleiosperma; assembly: GCA_035048495.1. Taxonomy (NCBI): domain Eukaryota; kingdom Viridiplantae; phylum Streptophyta; class Magnoliopsida; order Ranunculales; family Eupteleaceae; genus Euptelea; species Euptelea pleiosperma. Next base: position 20,479,243 of record CM068544.1, on the reverse strand, counting down.
TGCCTACACTCGCATGCCTTTTGGCCTCTGCAATGCACCTGCGACTTTTCAAAGGTGTATGATGAGTATATTTTCGAACATGGTCGAACGGTTCTTAGAAATTTTCATGGATGACTTCTCCGTCTTTGGATCCTCTTTCGATGACTGTCTCCAACATCTGAGTCTAGTACTCGCAAGATGTCAGGATAAGCGACTTGTCCTAAATTGAGAAAAATGCCACTTCATGGTAAAGAAAGGAATCGTGCTAGTACATGTCATTTCTAACAAGGGTATTGAGGTTGACAAAGCAAGATTGATATTATCTCAACCCTACCAATTCCTAAATCTGTGCGTGATATTCGATCTTTTCTCAGACATTGAGGCTTCTACAGGAGATTCACTAAGGATTTCTCCCAGATAGCTCGACCCCTATGTAGTCTTTTGGCTAAGGATAGCCCTTTTGACTTCAATGCTGACTGTGTGAAGGCATTCAAGCGTTTTAAATCTGAGCTTACTTCTGCGCCCATCATCCGCCCTCCTGATTGGACCATACCTTTTGAGGTGATGTGTGATGCATCCGACAATGCTCTTAGAGCAATTTTGGGCCAAAGAGTCAACAAAATGCCGCATGTGATATACTATGTGAGCAAGACTTTAAACTCGGCTCAGTTAAACTACTCCACTACTAAAAAAGAGCTCCTGGCTGTAGTTTTTGCTCTGGATAAATTTAGACCTACTTACTAGCCACAAAAGTCATAGTCTATACGGATCATGCAGCTCTGAGATACCTAATGTCACTTGACAAGGTTGACCTTATAGTCTACTTTTGAATCTCAGCCCATTCTAGAGACTTTTCCTGACGAACAACTATTCGCTATCTCCGTCACCCCATGGTATGCTGACATTGTCAATTACCTAGTGACGGAGGAAATACCATCTCATTAGTCAAAACAGGACAAAAATCAATTCCTAGCAAGGGTTAAGTATTACTCTTGGGACGAGCCTTATTTTTATAAATACTGTCCTGACCAAATTATTCGTCTCTTTGTCCCTGAATCTCAGCAGTTGAACATCTTGTCCTCTTGTCATGACCAACCATGTGGTGGTCACTTCAGTTCCAAAAAGACGGCTGAGATCGAAAATCCTACAATGTGGATTCTACTGGTCATCTCTGCTTCGAGAAACACATATCTATTGCAAGGCCTGCCCTAATTGTCAAAACCTTGGAAGAATTACGCAGAGAAATATGATGCCCTTGAACCCTATTCAAGTCGATGAGATATTCGATATGTGGGGTATTGATTTCATGGGGCCCTTTCCTACATCCAATGGTTTCCAATTCATCCTCCTAGCTGTGGACTATGTCTCTAAGTGGATTGAGGCAATTCCAACCAAAACCAATGACCATCAGGTTGTGGTGAGATTTTTAAGGGAGTACATCTTTGTGAGATTCGGAGCCCCCAAAGCCATTATAAGTGATGGGGGTAGCCATTTCTGCAATAGAGTTTTTGAAAAGTTAATGAAAAAGTACTGTGTAACTCATAAGGTTGCCTTTGCTTACCATCCGCAGACCAGCGGTCCGGTCGAGGTCTCCAATCGGCAAATCAAGCAGATACTAGAGAAGACAGTCAATACAACTCGTAAAGACTGGTCTACATGCCTCTCAGATGCTCTATGGGCTTACCGAACAGCTTATAAAACTCCCTTAAATATGTCTCCATACCGGTTGGTATATGGTAAACCTTGTCATCTCCCTATTGAGATTGAGTATCGCGCCCTATGGGCGATCAAAAAACTCAATTTTGACTTAGATGTAGTAGGAGAGAAAAGGAATTTACAACTCAATGAATTGGATGAGCTAAGAAATGATTCGTATGCCTTGTCAAAAAAGTATAAAGATAAAATGAAATGGATACATGACAAGAGCATTCTCAAGAAGGATTTTTACCCGGGACAGAAGGTCTTATTTTATAATTCTAGACTTCACATCTTCCTTGGGAAATTGAAATCCCGATGGTCAGGCCCATTATTGTTATTGAAGTCAAGCCCTATGGGGCTATAACTGTTGAGAACCCGAAGGATAATTCAACCTTCAAGGTCAATGGACAGCGTCTCAAACCTTTTCAAGAATTAGACGTGTCATCTATTCAAACCTTTGAGATTGATCTTCTTGATCCGATATATGTAGACTGATATTTCTGTCAGTCTCTTTGTGCTTCAACCTAGTTGGGGGTGAAATCCACTCCGTTGTGTCTGGCTGAAGACATAAAACTTAGCGCTTTCGGAAAGACAATTCCGATATTCCTAGAAGTCATTGAGTCTCATGCATAATTCTTATATTTCATATATTATTAGGGCTATGTAGGTACACTTCTCTCACTACCATTAGGTATCACCAAATCTCAGCCATACTAGTATAACTCTTCCTCTAACTAGCATCATATTCAGAGTTGTCATATATTTTTTGTCCTGGTCCTGAGCACCGAGGATGGTGTTGTATTTCAGTTGGGGGTGGGGATTTATCAAACTAATGTCTTCACAAAAAAAATGTGAGAAATATGAGAAAAAGATGTATTTTTGGGGTGATAACCTATGTTTTACAAAGTTTTCTGAGTACTTTCGAATTGCTTTTCAAATCCTTTACAATGATGAGTACAAACTTTTCGTAAAGTCTATTTATTGAAAATGATGTTTGTCTTGAAAAATCACTTATTAGCTCTTCATTCAGTTTCAAAGCAAACATTACTACAGTGGATTGAAAAATCTTTGAAAACTTAGATTTAGCAAAAATGTTCACATATCAATGTCAGAATTATCCAAAGTTTAGATTATCTAGAGATCCAAGAAGAACGATTGTGGAGACCTAACCCAGTGTGCTTTTGAGCTTTTCATTATTTCTGAGGGTTATAAAGTTATTCTGAGTCACAAGATGACTCACAATTCTTCTAGGCCCCAAATATTTCCATTGAGTGGTCTCATTAACCTTTGCTTTGGTCATGAAACTTAGAACGACATAAAATTTGGATTATTACATAAAGAACCTTCTCTATATCCATTCGAGACATCGAAGATGAAAGTACAAACCCTAGAAAATGATATAGGCCATCTTTCTAACCAATTAGACTTTTTTAGCTTCCTTAACATCTATACCGTTAGAAACCATTTTTGAGCCTATTAATGAAAACCTTTTCTTGTTAACCCATCAACCAAAAACCCAATCCCAAAAAGAGTTCAATACGATAACCTACTTCTGAGAGGGATCAAAGAGTATTTGGTATGATTACACCATGAAAAGATAGAAAGCAAGAAAGGAAAAGAAAAGAAAAGAAAACAAATGGTTCGAGCTGAAAGAAAAGAAAAAAAAAATCTGAAAAAGGTTGAAGAATATCTAAAAAGACAAAAATTGAAAAAAAAAAAAAAGAAAAGAAGAAAAGTCAAGGAAATATTACCCCTGGGAAAAATTGCAAAAAAAGTGAGATACCCTCTCAGAATTTTTGAATACCAGAATATCCTTCTTTTCTGAACTTATCCTAAGCCTCAATACAACCTATGCAAGTCCTATTTGATTCTAGATTAATACCATCATCAAGTGGAGAATGGAGAAAAGAGAAATTATAGAGTTTGATCCGATGTTCTTAAGTGATATGACATTCCAATTATAAGATCTTCTTAAATCTTCTTATACCCTTCATTCAAGAACTATATATGTGAGACGTTTGCGAGTTTTTATATTCATCTCCTCACATATAGTTTGAGAGAAAAGTAAACCATTTCTGAGTGATTCACTTCTGAGTGGTATACAAGTAAGGATTGAGGTCGAGGCATAGTCTCTAAGGAGATCCAGATATCTCTACTGCCAGATAAGGATGATGTTAAACACACACACACACACACTGAGTCTGAGTAATCTTTTGTTTGAATGTCCATTTGTAGAAGTGTTACATTTTGCTGACTAGTTCTAATTTGTGAATGATTTCTTGCATCATTGAAATAATCTGACAAAACGGAATTTTTCTGAGTAATGCAAATAAGTTTTCTAGCATGTTCTGCCAAGCACTTTTTAGCTCACTTATTTCGCAATAATTTCCAATGATTGGCAATATGCTAGTTGGGGGTTGTGATATTCGCTCAAAAGTGCTTATTTTAAGCCATTATCCTTATAGCGATGTCGCATTCTCCTACGTAAAACTTGTCTTTTTGTCGACTTTTCCATATAAGAGTTTCTTCTATTGCGTAGAACGCATTCTTTAGATGAAAATTGACTATTTGAATAAATATACGCATTTCGGATAGTCCAGTATCAAGCCGTTTTAGTTGAATCTCATTACGCACTTTTTCACTTGTAGGAGACCCTATCGGGTGATTCTCGAGGACTGGCGGGCCCACGATCAACCACATAAGACTTCTATCAAAGCTTAAAGTGCCAACAGGTTAGGATAAAAAGATAGAAGACATGTACGGGCGAAGCTAGAGGATCGTAGAGCCGGAATAAGGACTAAGAGAGAGAAGAATAGCTGGAGACCAAGAGAATGACTTAGGTGTTAAAGGCCACACCAATTGACATCAAATGATAAGTTTGACTAATTGGTGGAGCAGGACGAGAGAGAATAAAGAAGACCAGGGTTCAAGACCCTCAAATGCTTTTATTTTTGTATTTTTCTCTCACCTCTTTCCTATTTCTTTCTTTATCTATCTATCTTGGCCCATGACATAGGCCCATGACCTAAGCCCATGACCCATGATCCATGACCCATGACCCATGATCCATGACCCATGCCCATTACCCATGCTTATGCCCATTTGCAACAACAAGAGAGAATTGGTCTCACTTGACCGATTCTTCTTTTCCTCATCTCTCTCTATCCTAATCACTCTCTCTTTCATCTACTAACTCATTCCCAACCGTTGGATCTAGGGAGATTCAACGGTCATCATTTTTACAACAAGCAAAAAGAAAAAAAAAGTCTATAAGAGATCTACGATCTCTCCTTCTTGGGTTGGTTCCCTCCCCCTTATCTTCATCTCTTTCTTCTTTCTTTCTCTTCTTCTTCACCATTTTTCTCCGGCGAGCTCACCATTAACGCCTCCACCTCGAGGTGCAAAGCGTCAAATAGCAACGTCTCCTTGCTGCCAATTCCATTCGCCACAATCATAGGCTACAATCTTCAATCCTATTGAGGTCGATCCAATCGGAGTTGCACCATCTACCTCTTCAATGGTAAGCTTCTCTCTAATTCATCTCTCTAACCTTCCTATCTTTTTTCTCTCTCTTCTTTCCATCTCTACCTTTACATGCTTTCTAGGGTAATATTGTAATGGCTTTCTAGATTAACTTGGTTTAATGTTATTTCCATTGTAAAGCATTTGAACAAGCATTATAAGCATTTGTTTTTAGTTTAATTAACAAGTTTTAAATTCAAGTTTAAGTTGTTTTCATTTATTATGTTTTTCATTCTCGTTTCTCTTATGTTTTTTTTATTCTAATAGTTTTAACAACGATCTCAAGCATATTTTAAATCAACATCCATCATTCTCACCCTTCCATTTATTCGAGCATTTTTTGATTATTCTTTTTTCTTATTGTGCTAACTAATCCCGAGTGCGGATGATATCCGACACGAGCTACTGTGCAAGTCTGCTTATTTGCAGATTAAGTGAACCAATTTGGAGAAATTATAAATATTGTTGAAATCAAAGGTTTCTGATCCAACGACATGGAAAAAACCTAATTTCAATTATCCACCCCAACGAGATCTTTGTCAGAGAAGAAAATAGCTGCATCAGTGCTCTCCATCATCTCTACGGGTCTGTCAATCTTGGACCTGTAGAGAGATGCAGGATCTCATTCAAGTGTTCTACTTTCTTGATTTTGATCCTATCTTCTCTTTCTGTCTCTCCACGGGAGAGCTGTCGTCCTCCTCCGTGGATAACGTTTATTACCAACCCACGTTCTTGCTATTTAATGTGGTTGTTGTCTTTCTTGGGGATCTCAACTTCAGCTACTGCCCCATTCGTGCGGGCAATAAATTGCTACAAGTAGCCCTGGTTAATTAGATCATCAATCTTGTGCCTCAGTGCCCAGCATTTATCTGTTATGTGCCCAGCTTCTTGGTGGAAGGCACAAAACTTGTCTTATCTCTATCTTCCTTCAAATCTGGTTCATTGGTCGGGGATATTGGAGATATTTCTCATTCTTAATCAGATCAAAGATCTGACTATGCATTTTGTTCAACGCAGTAAATATCCTCTTCTCCCGACGAGGATACTGATCTGAATTTCCCAACTTCTCTGATTTCTTCTCGGGAGTCTCCGCTAGTGTCACCTCAGTGGCAACCTTTTGCTTTCCCTTGGATGTTTTGCTGGGTCCGGCAGCCTTCTTCACTTCATGCACAGATATAGTCAATCCTTGGCCATGTTGGAGTGTGTCATCTTCGAGTTTAGAGTACTTTTCAACCCGAAGAAATAAGGCTTCCATACTAACTGGCCTATTCTTAGTTAAGGACATATATAGTCTAGAACCTGTAGGCAATGCCTTTCGAAAGGTTGTGATGGCATGTTTATCGTCGCAATCTTCCATTGTGGTCATAAGAGTACGGAATCTTTTGGTAAAATCCGTAATGTCTCCTTCTGACCGCAGCGTATATTGAACAATACATCGATGTCATTCTTATGCAATCTGTTGCATGAGTAGCGAGTGATGAAGAGGGTGCTCAACTCGGTAAAGTCAGAAATAGTCTGAGGAGCTATCTGGTTAAACCAAATGAGTGCATCATCACTCAGAGTAGAATGGAACATTCTGTAAAGGAGCTCGTCATGGAACTCCCACATCGTCATCGCTTTCCTAAAGCGTAGAACATGGTTCATGGGATCTGTGGTTTCCGTGAATATCGAGAATTTAGGATATGAGAAAATTTTGGGAGCACGATATCCCTGTATCTCTTCTGTAAAAGGAGAATCTCGAGGAGCCCTTGTCGCCATTGCCGTCATCTTGTCGGTTAATGTTTCTTTCTTCCCCATCATCTCAGCTACCAGATTGGCGATCTGCCTCCTGGTCTCGGGCTGAATATGATCTGAGCTTTGTTGACAGGAAGACTCGACTCCATGACGCTTCTCCGGTGGTGGGACTTGGGAATCCCCACGTCTGCTCCTAGGATTCCGTAGGACAGATTCCTCTGAACCTGACCTGTCCGACCAAAAATGACTCTTCTGATGATGACTATGCATGACATTCTCAGATATATAGCCACCTGTATGTTGAGTTGTTATCCATTGTTTCAGCTTTTCATTCTCTTCTCGCAGCTGGGCAATCATTTTCTGTTGATTGTCCAGTTCTCTCGCCTTTCTGCCCTCCCTGATAGTATATCGGAGATCGCTAGGAGGATTTCTCTCCCTTCCACTCCTGAGGCCAGTACATCTTGTATCAACCATTGCTTGAATTGAACCTCTTTAGAATGAAAAACTTCTAGTCGGTTCCCACAGATGGTGCCAAAAGATGTGGGGGAAACATATCTGATCTAACCTACACAATCTTCGAGGTCAGACGATTCGTATCTTGGTGATGATCGGACGACTCCGGTGCTTCAGGATGAAAACTGCTTTCTCCTCCGCGAAGGATAGGATGATCTCTAGATAGGATGTGGTTGCACCTGTTGACAATACTCTGACGCTCAAGCCAGTTTAGGATTTATGACAGGGTTCAGGAAAATAGTAAAATGTTTCAGAGTTTAGGCTATCTGGATCTGGAGAGCAAGATCCTTTTCTCAGTCCTGAGGGTCTTGAATTTATACCCTTAGAACTGGCGTGACTCACCTCCCACGTGTCCAGTCGTTATAAATCAGTCATGATCTAGGAAAATTCTGTTATAAAATAGAATCTTCTTGTTAGATCCTAACTTCCCTTATTCAGTTATATCTAAGATAACTAAGGTGGCATCCTTCGTGTCAGATATTTGAATAAAGGGATGTTGCAGCTATAACGATTCAACTAACTACCATGTGGCCAATTCTCATTGGTTAAGAAACTAACTGTGTTTAGAATACTTATCTCGCTTGCAGGATCCTGCATATTTGTCGGGATGAGATGACATTCGATCATGTCAAGTAGGTCATTTGACTTTGTCGGGATGAGATGAAAATCGATCCCATCACGTAAGTCAATTGACATTGTCGGGATGAGATAAAAATCAATCCCATCAAGTAAGTCATTTGACCATGTCGGGATGAGATGAAAATCGATCCCATCAAGTCATTTGACCATGTTGGGATGAGATGAAAATCGATCCCATCAAGTCATTTGACCATGTCGGAATGAGATGAAAATCGATCCCATCAAGTCATTTGACCATGTCGGGATGAGATGAAAATCGATCCCATCAAGTAAGTCATTTGACCTTGTCGGGATGAGATGAAAATCGATCCTGCCAAGGACGATAATCAAACCATGTAGGACGCTGAATCTTGTTGGGGTGAGTTGAATATCAATCCCGTTAAAAAGATCAATGATTAATATGTCGGGCAAAATTAAATGCTTCCCGACATATTAAAGGTCTAAGCGTTAATGCATTCTGTCAGTATTCTGCCTTAAGATGCTCTCTTTTGATCATTCCAACCTGACACGTGGTGCTTCCTATTAATGGAAGTCGTGTGACAACGACGGGGCGGTTTATGGCTTCTGATGATGCCTTCGACGCATTCACTCCCGCGTGCTAATTATCATCACGTGTCATCCTTTCATGATCTTCGCGTGTCATGCCAGTGATACGTGTCAATATTTTACTTGCTGAAAAATACGGCACCCACAGGTACGTTGAGAGAGAAAGAGAGAGAGACGATTCTTTTCTTCTTTGATTTAATTACACTTGTTGGGTACCTGAAGAAGTTTAAATGCTGAGTGGATATTATAAAGGAAATTACTGTTCTGTGTTGAAGCAACTGAAAAACAATCTGAAACAACGCCTCCTTCCTAATTCGATGCTAAAACTAAAAAACAAGTGGAAAAAAATGAATCAAAATTCAAAAAGAATTGTAAATAATGAAAAAGAGAGATGCAACCACTGTAATTTAATTTTTTATCTGATTCATTTTTCCTAAAGCACACAATAGCTTGATTTCAACAGTTTGAGATTTTTGAAGAAATTAACCATTTTTTTCTCCTTGATGTGGCTCATTGACCTTCTTCCCTGTGCGTGTGCAGCTTCAACATATTTCACCATCTGCACAACCACATGGTGCAGGGTTCTTTTAATTGAGAAATTGGTCTCCCTTGTTTCAATCAAATTATATTTTTTGTCTTTTTCTTTGTTTGCATCAATCTGTGCTTTGGTTTTGTAATTTGTATGCATTGCTCCTTTGTATCATGAATCATGTTGGAGATAACAAGATAACCGAAAAAAAAATTTAAAAAGGCTTTTACTGCTCTACCTTTTCTCCCTTGGGAAGACGAAGAGAATTCCCACAAAATAACCCATTTTTGTTGGAATAAGGTTAGGATTGAGACTAGAGAGAGAAGTTCTTTTTTTTTTTAGTTTGAAGAAGTTTTGAAAAATCACCTGTGGTTAACTGCAGCCTTAACCCCGGTACAGGTGGTGCGCTATTATTGGCGCATGATCGCTTGATCCAAATTCCACCACTTCAAAATTTTTCTCATTGACGAGTAAAACTTGTCATAATACAATACAAGCCACGTGGCACACTCTTTGTGGACGTTAACTGTATGGATGCTTGGCCAATCACAAGGAGGACCTACACACCAAAAATAAACACGATCAGTGGTTTCTCAGCGTCGGATTGAAGTTATTTTCGTAGGTTGATTTTAATCATAGGAATTTAAGCATTATTGAGTGTTATTTGAATGCAAAGATCAAAGGTTGTAAATCACTAATCAGGCTAATTTTTGGTTTGCATGTCAACTGAGGGACTGGCCAAACATCCATACGGTCAACGTCCACTAAGGGTGCGCCATGTGGCTCGTATTGTATTGTGGAAGAAGTTTTACTCGTCAATGGGCAAACACCCTATTAAAGGGCGTCTGTTAGGTTCGGATGCCCTATAAAAGGGCATTTGCTAGCCTTAATTTTTGTCAAGGAAAGACGCCCTTTCAAAGGCGTCTAGTTAAATTTTTATAAATTTTCAAAAGTTTTTTCTATTTTTATAATTAGTTTAAACTTTTTTTGTTTAAATAATTTTTTGCTAAAATAATTTATAAATCAAGCAATTTAATCTATTAACTAAGTATAGAGAGAGGGACTGAGAACATGCTCTCAATCAAAGGCATACATGCCTATAAAAATAAATAACTAATGTTTTAAAACTATCAAATAAAGTCTTCTAAAGTATGGGATCGACTCTCAAATCCTCAGTCGATCTCCTCAAGTGTACCGGAGTCTTCCATCTCGAAATCCTCCTATGTACCTAGCTCCTCAAAATTTGAAATTGTATCGGTGTAGCACCGTGAGTCGATACCCAGTAATACAACAATGTGGACGACATGATGTCATACTATACATGGTTTTAGTCAAGACATGCATCTCCATCATATAATAAGAATGACATGAATATAAGGATAAATGTGAAATGAGTATGTGGTGCACATGTAACTAACACCCATAATCACATAGGGTCTTAAACTCCTTCCAACATTAGAAGTGGTCTCATCAATCCATCTGCAAGATACAACAACATTTGGGGCCTTTCACCTTAGGGTACCGAATTAATTCATAAAATTAATATAAATATATATAATATATTTCAACCATGTTCCCTTATGCACCTCCTATATAAAATGACATGATGATCATGTAATGACAATAAGATGGTATTAGAGTTACATGGCATAAGCAACACATGTATTTAACATTTAAATAAGAATAATGAATGAATATATGATCATCAAAAGTAATAACTTGAGAACGGACTAAGGTTAAATAATATGAATAACATGTAAAAAATCACAAAAATCACGATCAATATGAAAGAACAAAGATAAGTGAAAACAACAATAGAGTCCAACACTCTATTACTGAACCTTATGAGGATGCATGATAGAAGGCCAAACCCTAATGAGGGATCTAAGACACATGGTCGAACCCTATAAGGGATCCGAGATACATGGGTGGAATCCCTATGCATACAATTCTAGGTCAAACTAGCTAGCGTTTAGTCAAACAATAAGGGCTAAACCCCTTAATAGTTAATAAGTCACAACCGAACCACTAGCGGTTCTTAAGACCATTAACCGTTCAAAATCTAAAAAAAAGCTTATGAGAAAAAAGTGTGTTTCTTTATAAATATCATAATTAAATAAATATAAATAAAAAATATAAACTCAACGGATCTAGAAACTAGATTAACAAAAGGTTATAGGAAAAATAAATTAAAAATATTTAGATTCAAAAATCTAGGTCAAAATTCTTAACGAAATTGACCGCATAATCTGAAATTATATAATTTTTAGAAAAGTTCAACACCTTAAAAAAATCATAACTAAATAATTATAAATCCGACAAATACAAACTCAACGTCTCTGAAAATTAGATTCACAAAGGTTTATAAAAAAAATAATTGGAGATTAACATTGTACTAGGGTTTGGTGGTTATTAGAAAAGAATATAAGGTGATAATGATAGAAGAGTGAAGGTAAAGGCTTGAGTTTGAAGTTGAAGATGAAGTGTAGAGAATAATAGAACAATAGAGCTAATCTAATAGAAAATTATGGAGAATTAGGTCTCTTATAAAGTTCAAAGTTTCTATTTTATATAATTTTTGTAACTCTTAAAGGAATAAATTTTGAAAAAATTTGTACTATCCCTTGTACTTTTGTCGATATTTGCGGTACCCCCAGTACTATCAGTTTGTTGCATTTGCCCCTTTGACTGGTGCTTATTTTCGTTGACTGAAAGTAAGGATTTTCCGCGTCGTTGGTTACGGAAACCCTAATCTCAACACATTTGTAAATTGATCCGATTATCTTGTAAAATTTAGAATTCTTGCACAGTGGGAAGTTTCGGATGTCGATCCACACTCGGGATTAGTAGCGCAGACAAGAACATAAAAGGACGAATTTTTCCACAGAAACTGATAAAAATAAAGGATGGAAATGAGAGATGGAGGGGTGAGAGTGGTGATGGATTGAGATTAAAACTAGAATTTTTTCTTGGATTTAAACGACTTGAACAATAATGAAAATAATTCAAGAAATAACTTTAACAAACAAAAAAAATCCATTATTAAACTAATGATCCAAATACAATGCTTGAATTAAATTTTGCAATAAATAACTAATACAATTAAAAATTAGCTAAAGGGATAGAATCTAGATAGAGAGAGAATAGGTAGAGAGAGAAAGATACTATTTTAGAGAAAGAAAGAAAGGAGTAGAAAGAGACTACCTACAATCAACGGTTCAGATTTACCCTTGATTGGATTTGCAGGTGTGCATGTAAGACGAGCCTATCGACATCATGGTGGGATGACTCGCTGAGGTGTTGTAGATCGGTGTGCACCCGTAGAGGAGTGAAAACAGCCACCTCAGTTGGTGGTTAGCTTCATGAGGGAGCTTCAATGGAGGGAGAGCCTTTGCCGTCCTTTGTGGCAGGTGACGAGGACAGTAAGTAGCGAGTGTTTGCACAGTGGAGGAGTAGCAGGAGATCTGATCGGTGGTGGTCCAAACCGTTGCAGGCGGTGGCAGCAAGCTGAGAAAGGAGGCGCTCCACCTGTAGGTTCAAGAGAGAGGCGGCTCAAGAGGAGAACGGTAGACCAGCAATGGTGGTCGTCGGACTGGTGTGAGATGGCCGGAGCAGTGGAGATGACGGTGGTGCTGTTGAGAGTAGCAAGGCTGAGGCGTCTTTTGAGGTCGTCGGAGTTGCAGGTTGCAACTCCAGCAACTTTTGAAAGGAGGCGCACACTTGTGGGATGAACGCCTGGTGATGGTGCTCCAAACTGTGGAGCAGCAAGGGTGTGGGGAGTGGAAGGAGGTGCCAAGGAGCACCGTGAATGGCAGCGAGTGGAGAGGTGGAGAACCAGGCGGTATGGTGGAGTCTTTTGGCAGCGAACTGCCGTTGGAAGATGTGGAGATGGGGAGCGGTTGCAGGCAGAGGGATGGCTTGGCAACAGCCAAGGTGAAGGGAGGATGCAGCAAGCTGTAGCAGGCGGTGGTTGTTGGTGAAACGGACTGGAGTTGCAGGTTGCAACTCCAGCAACGTTAAAGAAAGATGGAGGCTGCTGGTTTGGGTGGTGATGGGGGCTGCTGCTCCGTTTCAAGAGGATGGCGAGGTTGTTAATGGAGGGGTAAGGGATGGCCAGCAAGAGATGGTGGAGGAGATCTTGATCGGCCGGAGTTGCAGCCTGCAACTCCGGCAATGACGTGGTGAAGAAGACGGTGATAGAGGAGGAGGCAGCACGGTTCTGGTATTGCTATCCGGGCAGCAAGAAGAAGAAAAGAAGGAGAAGAACCAGCTCGCCTAAGAAGAAGGAGAGAAAAGTAAGAAGAAGGGAAGAACGTGGGGAGACGGCCGGAGTTGCTGCTGCAACTCCGGTGAGGATGTGAAAGAGAAGATGAAGAAGAAGATGGCGAAGCGGGAGGAGAAACGGCCAAGAGAAGGGAAAAAAAGGGGCAGGATCTTTTTGGGGAGAGAAAGGAGGGGATTAGAGGAGGATTAGGGTTCGAACGAACCCTTCTCCTTCCTCTTATAAAGCTCCCTATTTCCTTTAATGGAAATAGGGTATTTTTTAAATAAAAAAATATTTTTTAATTTTTTTTTTAAGTAAAAGTCTACTTTTCTTTGGGGAATGTCCCCATTTAGTGGACTCCCCATTTTTTTTAAAATTTAATTAAAATTATTTGGAAATTCACGGGGTCCACTAACTGGTCGGACATCGGGTCGATGATGATGGGCCCGGCTACTGGCCCACATGGATTGATGATGTCCATCGTCTCACAAGATGATGTGACAGACAGTCTGATAGCGATCGGATGGATGGTGACTTGATTGGGACCCAGATTGGTAGATCGATGGATCTAGAGAGATCCAACGGTCCGATTGAAGATCCAACGGTCCGATGGAAGATCCAACGGTCAGAAAGCTAAGGGAGATGAGATAGAGCCGATGGGCAGGAGTTTTGGGGTTAGGTCAGTAGATTCGAGGACCGAGAGATGAAGAGAGAGAGAGAATAAGGAGAGATGAGAGAGAAAAAATCAAAAAATGGAGATAAAAGTATTGGCAGAGGGTCTGGAACCCTGGTCTTCACTGTGACCATCCTCACGCTTCTCCAGTAGAGTAGACTATCATTCCTTGCTGACTCATGTGGCTTTAAACGCTTTAGTCCGTCTTTTGGTCATTGGCTCTCCTACTCTCTTCGTTCTTTGGGCCGACCTTTTGGTCCTCTTATTCAGCCCATATCTTCTAGTCACAGCATGTGGGCTCTTTAAGCTTTGATAATGGGCTTTCCTGATCGATGTGGGCTCGCAAGTCTTGAGAATTGTCCCATCGGGATTTCCTGCGACAGAAGAAGCGCATAATAAGACTCTATCAGAATGACTACATGTCTAGACTTCCGAAAATGTCTTTAATGCATACAAATATACCATTTCGTCCAGAAAAGTGTGTTCTACGCAACACAAGAGACTCTTACGTAGAAAAGTAGATAAATAGAGCATTTTAACGTAGGAGAGTGTGAAAACGCTTAGAAGATAACAGTGGAAAATACGCACTTTTAAGCGAATATCATTAACCGTAGTCTCTTCTTGGATGATCATTTACAGACTGTCTAACTTTGAGTACCATGATCGAAATACCCCTACATGTTTTAAATTGTGAAAATACCATCATTAGTTGATTCTTGTCCACTGACATGTCAAATTATGATACATTACATGTCTATTTAAATTCTCTTTACTTTCGCCACGTGGCTGACCCCCCACTACTAAAGTTACATTGTTAATCATGCTTGACTTTAAGTATTATGTATTCATGGGTAATGCGTCACATGGTAACATTTGGCTTGACCAACACGTGGGGTCCTAGCATGTTGAACCCAAATGACAACAAAATCATAATCTATGAGTAAAACTTGGCTAAATGGCGATCAGTGACCGCCACCCACAATATGAGCCGCGTGACATATTTTAGAGGACATTGATCTTATGGATGTTTGGCCAATCCCTAGGTGGACATACGAAAAAAAGTTAACCTGGTTAGTGATTTCTGAGCATTTCATTGGGAGTAAAACTTTAGTGACAACAGACTATCATAGAGGCCGATGGTATAACACAATATAATGGAGCCATATAGCACACTCATAGAGGACTCTTAACCGTATGGATGTTTGGCCAATCCCTATGACCTACAAACCAAAACTCAACCTGAATAGTGATTTATAGGCATTGGATTGGAATTATGTTCGTGGGTTGATTTTAACCGTAGGAATTTGAGCATCATTGTTTGAAAATGACTCTACTCCAACACTTAAAAATCACTAATCAGACTTATTTTTTGAGATAGAAATTCACTTAAGGATGGGCTAAACATCCATACGGTTAGTGGTATTTAAGAGTGTGCCATGTGGCTCATTCAATGGTCCATCATCAACTATCTAAGAGTGTGCTACATGGCTCATTTAATGGTCTATCGTCAATATATCTAAGAGTATGTCTACTTAGGAGTGTGCCACATGGCTTATTCAGTGGTCCATCATCAACGTATCTGAGTATGCCACCTAGCTCATACAATGGTCAGGGGTGAAATGGAAGTATAACTAACATTAATGATGGGTCAATAGTTAAAGGGTATAAACATATGTGCTGGCAAATTCGTAAATACATAAAGGTAAGGGTAAAACGGTCAAGCCTGAACAATGTTAACACCCCCTCTTAGTCTGTTTAAGTCAACAAAGACAAAACAGAGGTCAAGGGGGCAAATGTAACAAACTGATAGTACTAGGGGGTACCACAAATATTGAAGAAAGTATGGGATATAAAATTTTCTATGAATTTTTTAACCCTTTAAAACTTATATTTTATATTAATTATGATTTAGAAATATCCCGAGGCCTATAGGTATTAATTAAATTTAAGGTTATTTCTAATCCCAAAAGGTCTCTAAATTGGCCTTATGGGCCCACCTAATAATTATAATTTAATTAATTATATAATTATTTATAATAATAATTTAAATTTTTATTAATTATAATTATATCATATTCACTAAAAATGTGATGAATTAATATATATCATACACGTGGTTTCAATACTATATATTATATTATAAATATTCACTACAGCATGCATTAAACCATATAACATAATTTAAATATTCATATAATAAGGTATTGACACATGTCACACACAAATAAATCATATTAAATAATCTAAGTATATAAAAATCACAAATAATATTTAAAGTCTCGAAAAAAATGTAAAGATGCCTCGGATTGACCGGAAAGGTTCTTCGCGTGTGTATACCCTAAACCCCTTAAAGGTATATTATCATATTATTAAGGTATTGTGAGTTTTTATATTTATTTATACTTATATTGACTTTATTTGATCATTAGAATATTACATTTGACCATTGAGAATTTTTTGATTTTTTTTTTGAAATTTTGATGATTTTTTAATAGGAGCCACAAGGGCTAGGTGAGACCTACAATTTTGAGACCTTTAGACGTGATTTATTTATTTTATATGATTTAGGTACTTAATGTTTAATGCTAACCTATAATTTTAATTAATAAATTACTTATGTTTAATATATTTATACATAGTGCATATACATGTAGTATTGTCTATGTGTCACATACTCTAACCAATATATTCTAGAATATTATTGATAACTTAAATTAATTAATTATCTATATAACAAAACAAGGAAGTTGTCTCCCCACTTACACCCCCTCTTATCTATTTCAACAAAGAAGGGCCGAGATCTTATCCCCAAATGGATGGTGGATCTCAGTTACTCACACCTGATTTTGGCAACTGCTTTGACGGGGAGTGCCGAGTGTGCGGGCCACCCACTATCAATATAACAAGTGACCGTGTTTTTCTTATACCCTTCTTATCTTATATGGCTTCAATAATGAGTGGCTGAGATCCACTATGCTTCATATCAATGGCTGAGATTAACTCCCGCTTGATTTTGACAAATACTTTATCAGAAAGTGCCACGGGCATGGGCCACCCACGCATATAACAAGACAACTGAGTTGTATTCTCTTATCTTATCAATCCATTTAATATGACAATTAGACAAAGAGTGGTTGAGATCAAATCCATCGATGTAATGTGGACGATTAGATTTCAGCCACTCAATCTACCTCATTTAACCTCAATTTATTCAAAATTTGAATTTACACACCATTATTTTTTGTTATTTCTATTATTTTCCTATTTCTCCCTCTGTGCGCTACAATCCGTTATAACAGCTGTTATAATGGAAAAAACAGTAACGCCCCGGTCCGTTATAACGTTTGAGTGCCGAAGGCACCCAATTTTTGTAAACGCTTTTGTCGAAGAGTACCGTGGGCACGGACCATTTACTAGTCTATTACTATCGTAAAGTGAAAAGTTGGGGCACGCCCACACTCCTACACAAAAGTAAAACAACCCTTTTAGACCAAATAATTACTTCCCATACCATTTTAGAAATCAACCTTCCCTCATTAAATGCCCCTTTATGGTTCAGGTTGTCTGGCACGCCCACATCGATGATGGACTACATTGACGGACCAGAAGTTGGACCAAGATTCAGATCTAAAAAGATTGCAGACATTGGATTTACAAAAAGAAATGATCTTCATTGAATGAACATGTGTAAATTTATAGAAATATATAATATAAAAGATTGGCAATTGTTAAAAGAAGAAAAATAAATACAAAGAAAAGAAAGAAGATTTCCTATCAATTAAAAAAAATATTTGTTTATAAGGTATTTAGGAAGAAATAAAATTTATTTAATTACAAATGGAAGGTTGTATTTCTAAATGAAGAAGACGAATCTACACATAAGGCAAGTGTTGGACGTGATTGGCAACGCTACGTCTCCAATCTTGATGAATGGATATAATTCTCTTCTAATTTATAAGGAAGGGATGAATGCCCACCAGCCTATAAAAAGACCACATCTTAGACGATGGAAATAGTTTTTCTCTTGGCTACTCTATGGCTGGACATATTTCTCGGTTACAGATTTCTATTGGCATCAGATCTTTTTTCCATTTTTTTTTATTTCTTTTAATCTTTTATTTTTTCTTCTTGTAATTTTTTTTTTAGTGTAGTTTTGATTATCAAGTGTAATGTTTTCCGATCATTAGAGAGATTGATAACATCTATTGATGATCAGTAAAAACTCATTCTCTTAAATATAAGTTATAAAGTATTTTTTTGTTAGAATTATTTTTGGTTGATCAAGTTGATTCATTATTCTTCACCCCTCTCTGTGGTTCGATCCCTATATTTACATTATACTTAAATTATTAATTTAATTTTTTTTTTTTTGCAGATGTTGGGTTTGATTTGACAGTAAATTACAACGACTAATCAAAATACTGTCATCAACATGGAAATAGTTGATATTCATCAACCAAAAGGAAAAATCAAATGCCAATGTAATTAATTTTTTTTTCTATGTATACATTATTAGATGTTTGTAAAGTAAAATGATGTATATATATGTATAAAAAATATAATGTAAAAAATAAAATAATATTATTTTTAATAATAATTTAAATAAAGTTATAATGGTACTGTTTCTAATAGTTAATATGTTTGAACTTATTTCTAACAATTTGAACCTATTTTTATAAATACAAAGTCATATGCATGTTTATAATAAAATACGTACATATACTGAGAATTAAAGTCATTTATTTATAATAAAATAAGTACTATCATTAATAATCTAATAAAAGAAACTAATCTAATTAGGACACTGGTAGTGGTAAAATAAATATTCAGGGTTTTTGCTTATCCGTGAAATGTGAACTTGATATAGAAGATCTTCACAAGACATTTCATCACATGACCAAAGATAGGTTGTTAACTTTATGAGACATGTGAAATCGATGCCAAGTTAGGTATTATCATGTTACATAAATTCATTAAATGTTAGAACACACATATGTTATAAATAAATATAATAATAGGTAATACACAAACATAAGTTCATCAAATGTTAAAAAACTACAAACATAAGTTCAAAAATGTTAAAAAACTAATAAGAAATATTTAAAGATAAAAGTTTGATGAGTTTGAATTCAAAGAAGACCTTTGCACTTTAAATCTTCTTAATACATGAAATGTAACAAAAAGTTATTTGAATCGAGAGTCTTTAGTTTTGGTCATGTGTGTCACACTTCTTGGGTTTGACTCCATTATCCTTTGATAAAACCATGGAAGCCGTTTGTACGAATTTATCGCAGCTCTATAAATTTCTTCCTTTGTAACCTATTTACCCAGTTAGACTTGCTTGCTTTTAGAAGCGAGAATGTCATATCCTCAAAAGAAATCTCACACTATTTCTCTAGGCTGGTATCCAAGAGTGTCTTAGACTTTCTATTTAATTACTGTCACGCCCCAAACCCGAGTATCTAGATCCAACCCAAAAATCTCATGGGCCGATGCGTAACCTGAGTCTGGAGGTGATCTACGAATGATCCCTAATGGTCCAAATGATGTAGTTAGACCATCAAAGCTCACTCAACAACCAGTAAACAAATCAATATTCAAGTGTTAACGGTCCTCAAATAATTCTATACGAGATTTGATTATTAAAGGATGTTTTAAGTACGTTCTCTAATTGTCGAATTATATCCGATTGGTTCAATTAAGCAATAGGGTTGTATCCACCTATGTTCAATTATGTAATCATGATTAAGTTGCTAAATGTTATTGCAGACTTTTCGATTTATGTATCAGTAGATAATCAATCACTAAGACAAAGAATCAGAAACTAATGTTGCAATGTAACTACTGAATGAAATTAAACAAGTAAAAAAGAAGAGTACCCGGATAGTAGCAGATAACTTGGAGTTTATTGGAAATTAAAAATTGTAAAATAGAGATCAGATAACTTATTGGTAAGCAGATGACTGAGGCATGCATTGTATGTGCTGTCCTAAAGTAGATTTAACTGCTACACTTCGAAGGTGTTGCTATCAGTTGGTCGGCGACTGCTCCAAAGATTCAACAGCCCACGGAAGGTAGGCAATACTCTAAACCCTTCAGTCTATCGAAATTACAGTAGAACCTTAAAATATTTAGAAAACTTCACAGAAAATAAGATGAGAAAAGATAATAATATTTGTTGTGTCTTAGCCTCCTCTATGCCTCTCTTTATATAGGGGTGAGGAGGTAGCCGTTTGAATCTTATTAATGATCCGAAACGGTTACAACTTTAATGTAATGAAATCCACGTTGGTTACAAAATGTTTTGAATATTAAGTATAACAACCATGTGTGAAAAACCAACGGTCTAAATAATGTCTGAGCTTTAAAGTCCATATCTATATCCATGTCCATGTCCAAGTCTAAGTCCAAAGTTCAAAGTCAAAGTCCAAAGACCAAAGACCAAAGACCAAAGACCAAAGACCAAAGACCAAAGATCAAAGACCAAAGATCAAAGACCATGACCAAGACCAAAGACCAAAGACCATGGACCACGGATCATGCGCGCATGTGTAAAATATACGGGTTTGCATAGTTGTGCCCATTGGGCACAAAACTTGGGATGCCCAAGGGCAACATCCTTATGATTCAAACTAGCAAAGGTTTAGTCAAACAACAAGGCCTAAACCTCTTACTAGTTAATAAGTCATGGCCAAACCACTAAGGGTTCCTAAGTCCGTGGCCTAACTATTAAATGTACTATTTTACACATAGTCAGTGTTAAGGCTATAACTTTTTAATGAAAATTTTAAAATTGCGAACGAAAGATCAATTCAAAAAGATAACTTGATTATCTTTAATTTAAAAGAAAAACTAACAATTTTGGAGCTCGTTTGATAGGTCAAAAATACGATTGAAGTTGATTGTTCTAAATCTGAAAAAATAAGTTTTTAAAAAAATGTGTTGCCTCGTAAAAATTATACCTACATAAATATAAATTAGAAAATACAACTCAACGGTTCTAGAAAATAGATTCATAGAGGTTTCTAAAAAAAAAATTCAAAAAATATTTAGTTTTGAAATATATTTCAAAATCCTTAACGAAGTTGACCAAACAAAATCTAGAATTCTAGGCTTTTTAGAGAATTCATCACATTAGAAAAATTATAACTAAATAATTATAAATCATAAAAATATAACTTTAATAATTCTAAAAATTAGATTCATAGAGATTTCTAGAAAAAATAATATAAAAATATTTAGTTTCAAAATCTAGGTCAAAATACTTAGCGAAGTTGATCGAACAGAATATGAAATTATAGATTTATTTTTTCAAAAAAATCCAACAGCTTAGAAAAATCTTAACTAAATAATTATAAATTAGAAAAATATAAACTCAATGACTGTTGAAACTAGATTCATATAGGTTTTAAGAAAAATAATTAAAAAAATATTTGAGTTCTAAACATATCTAAAATTGAAAAGAAAATGGTCATCCGTTATGGGTGCCAAAGAAGTCATGACTGAACCTATCATGGTGGCACAAAACAACGATCAACTGAATAAGAATAAACTAAATCATGCCTAAATTAAATTATAATGAAGATCCACAATTACATTATAAAAATATAGTAAAACGTTAAAGAAAAATAAATATAGGATGGACCAAACACACTTACTTTAAGCTTTCTTGAGTTTTAATGGAGAATTCTTCAATATAGTGCTACAACTTGGGTGGACTCAACCCGACATTGGGCTCGGGTTGGGTTGGCTCCTTCAACACTCGGGTTCAGGCTCCATTTTGACAATCCCGACCAAAATCGGGTTGGGCTTGAGCTGAGACTTTGAGAAGCCCAACCCAACCCGAGCCCGACATTATATAACAACACTACCATTTCTTTCTTGATTTTAGACCCTAAATGGCACTCCCTTCCCTTCCCTCCTCTCTCTCTGAAACTCCCCTCCCCTCTCATTCTCTCTTAACTCCTCCAATTCCCGCTTTAAGTAGAAGATTTTATGGTTTCTATGTTGCTAAAGATGTTTACTGAAGGAAGGAGAGGATTAGGCCGATAGGGTTTGGAATCTGTCTATCGGACGAATGATGCTAAGGCTTCAAGAAGGGTGGTGAACGGCAAAAGGTTCGATTGATGTCTACAAGAAACCCTAAAATCTGATGGCAATGTTACCGTGGATTTAACATCGTGTGTGTTGGGATTATTGTATATCATGAACTTTTCTTTGGAATTTATGATTATCTAAAACTGGTGCTGGGTGGTGATTTGCAGGTCTGTAGAAACATGAAAAATTAGAAATTAGTGGATTGGAATACCCAAGTTATTATTAAGATTAGTAAATGTTTGTTGGTTACATGATAGTTTCCTAGCAAGTTTCCTATTGGGATGGGGAATAACAATAGGAGTTGGGTTGGCGTCCTACTCAATTGATATTGTGCGTCGAAGGATGATAATGAACTCCGGAGAAGCCATAAGTACGAAATGTTTCAACCCGACAAATCCGATCGGGCTGGGCTCGGGTTGAAATTCTCAGGCCCGACCACGGGTTGGGTTCGGGCTCGGGTTGGCTCCCAACCCGACCCAACTCACCCGAGTAGCAGCTCTACTTCGATGGCTTGAAGGGTCTCTTATTTGTTATTTTTTTACTCCCAAAGTGAGATATATTTAAGAGAAAGGAGAGAGGAACACTATACTAGGGTTTGGTGGTGATCGGAGAAGAACATCAGATATTAATGGTGAACGAATGGAGGTGAATGCTTGAGTTTGAAGTTGAAGATAAAGTGTAGAGAATAATGGAGGAATATGACTTATATAATATAAAGTCATGGAGATTTAGGTCTTTAATGAGGATTTGGGTTAATATAAAGTCATGGAGATTTAGGTCTTTAATGAGAATTTGGGTTTCTATTTTAAGTGATTTTTGTAACAAAGTGAGTTAATTTTTTAACCCAATAAAACTTATATTTAAGATTAATTATGATTTAGAAATCAGCTAAAGTCCCCTAATTATCAATTAGGTTTCATTTAAGCTTATTTTTAAGCCTAAAGGGGCATCTAAATTGGCCCTACGGGCTCACCCAACAATTATAATTCAAACAATCATGTAATTACTTATATTAATAATTCAAACACTTATTAATTATAACGGAAAATTTCTTAAAAGAAAATAAAGTTTAATTTATTTGCAAAAACAAAAATTATTTTTTGAAACTCCCAAAAAAAGTAACTAAACACACTTTAAAAGTGCGTTTGTCAGTGAATTCTGACCGATGCAGATGTAGAGACGCTCTTTTAATGTGCGTTTATTCCTGACAAACGCTTTTTAAAAAAGCATATGTCAGGATAAAACACACTTTGAATGAACGTTTTGTCCTGACAGATGCTTTTTTAAAAAGCGTTTGTTAGACGAAAACGCACATTAAAAGAGCATTTTCTCTTCTCCTCTTTCCGGCGAACTCTCCTTCCTCCTCTCATCTTCTAGTGAACTCTCCCTCTTCAACATGTATGTTTTTCCCCTCTTTTTTATTTTTTTTTGTAGGACCCAAATGTTTAAACCCAATTTTGGCATACCCACACAGAAGTTGAATCAATGGCTGATTTTTGGTGAGGGCAATCTCCTCACCATATAGATCACCCCTACAAAAAATCAGGCCATTCTGAAATTTCTAGCCCCGTTAAATGTGGTTTTAAAGTTACACGGTAAACATCGATGGTCCATAATTCTTCAACTTCTAAACCAGTCTATGAATATCGGAATGATTTGAATTTTTGTGAGGATGATCTCCTTACCATAGAGATCATCCTCACCAAAAATCAGCCGTTGATTCAGCTATGTGGGTACGCCAAAATGGACATAAAAAATGGGGGTCCTCGGAACACCATTAGAGGGCGCTGACGGTATGGATGTTTTACCAGTCCCTTGGTGGACCTGCAAACCAAAAATCAGCCTGATTGGCTATTTACAACCTTTGGATCTTTGCACCTAAATAACGCTCAATAATGCTCAAGTTTCCTACGGTTGAAATCAACCTATGAAACTAACTTCAAACCAATGCTTAGAAATCACAAATCAGGTTATTTTTGGTTTGTATGCTTACCTAGTGAATGACCATTGTAACGAAAATAACGATCGTTATAACGGATTCGGTCCTCCCCCATTACGTTATGGACGGTTAAAATGCCCTAAAAATAACAGTCGTGATGTCGTTATTATTCCGTTAACAACCGTTATTTTTTGGAAAAATTTGTGAAAAATGTCATTTTCCCGTTATTTTCTAATTTCAAAATTTAAAATTTGAATTTCGGCGCCATCCATTGTTTTACATTATTTTTGTTATTTTTCGTTTTTGTCCGAGCATTATAACGAAAAAAAATAGTAACGCCCCCAGTCCGTTATACCATTATAACGGACCACTTTAAACGTTGGTCCAAACCTAAGTGACCAGAGCAAAGAGCGGGAGCGGGTACGCGAGAGCGTCGAATTTAAGAAGGTCCCAAAGTTCGGAGCGCCCCCAGAGCGTGTTATATATATACACATTCAGAATCATATCTACATGTACAAGCCAACTGAACTAACTATAACGGATTCAAAAAATAAGTCAATCTATTCAAATTGAAACATCATTGAGTAATTGACATATACAAATAGTAACATCACAATATAAAGAAATTTCAAAAAGTACGTCAATTTAATAATCCCATTCAACTAGTAACTCATAAAAAATGACACGAGTAAACATTTATTTTAGTCGAACCTCCGCGGAGGGAGAGAATCTTTATTGATGTTGAAAAAAAGGGTTTACACCTAAATAGGGGGGGACATAAAAACCTTACCCCTCAAGATGCTAAAAACGAGCTTGAAATAAAAGTGAAACAATAAAAAGACAAACAAATCAAATAATCATCCCATACGTGGCCTCTTGCCATTTGCAATCTCCTGACGCCTTTGCACTTGAGTTGAAATAGTTGACCCCTGAGTTGAGACACGAGGAGGCAAACTAGATGCAACTAATGAGGATTGTGTAACATCATATGAAATGGACTCATCATGAAGAAGGTGATACTCTCTATTCCTCTACAGCTTCAATGTTATGTTCCATATTATCATCATCAACATACACATCCCAGTTCTTGTACGCCCTTTCATAATCATCTCTATATCGTGACAACAATCGATGGTTATAATGACAATATACCAAAGATTCGCACGATCAGCATTCATCATTTTCCTCTTCACACTGTGAATATACCCAAAAGTACTCCACGCTCTCTCTGCACATGAGGTGTTAACACTTTGTGATAATACTTTAACTGTCAAACTATAAAGTTCTGCAGTAGTTACACTATACAAATCCCACCATGATATAGCAGACATTTTTCTCTATCAATAATTGATTGAGCACGAGCAAATGTACCTTTGTTACTGACAAAATCACTAAGTTGCTGACGTACCAAGTATTGTTCCATTGGATCACGAACAATACAATCTGCCACATCTAAATAAATTTGATCAACATTGGGATCTACATGAGGCTTTATCCTTTTCCTTCCCCCTGGAGCCAAACTCCTCAACCAAGATTGTGAATAATAAAACGAGGTCAACATATATGCAAGATAATGTAAAGGGAGATTTATCTTCTCCCATCGTGCCATAACAAGACTTTCAATGACTTGATACATCTCAGCATTATCATATAATGCTTCTTTAATGCATCCCAACATGTCTTCCATCATCTGATAAACTTCTCCAATAATAACTTTGTCTGAGTCACAAAACCGAATCATTATCCAAATTGGTTTTGTAAATGCCAATATTGTCTTTGCTTTCTTCCAAAAGTCATCATCTAAAATAGTTTTTTTAACGTTTTCATGTTCCATATTTGCTCTAGATGAACCTTTTTTATCTTCTCCCATTCTTCACTCAAAACCATGTTAATTAGAGCATTCTTCACTCGGACAATTCGCTCTAGCACAATAAAATGATGCCCGAATCGTGTCTTCTTAACTTGAATAACATCCAATGTCAAAAATATCCGAAATATATATAATACTGAACTGTGATTCTTTATATATTTTACAATTTCCTTTGACCTCTCATAAATATCATTAACAAAATTCAAACTTGGGGCCTTTGACTTTATAATATCTTTCATTAAAAGGCTCAAAGTATGAGCCATGCAACTAGACCAAAAGATATGAGGATGCCGCATTTTAATGATTTTCCCTACAGTCTTACAAGCGGATGCATTATCAGTCAAAATTTGTACAACATTGTATGTGCCCACATGCTCAATAGCCTTAAACAAAATTTCAGCTATGTATTCTCCTGATTTCTCATCCCCTGAACAATCGATGCCACTAATGAACATTGCCCTACCTCCTGACACTGTCCTTACATTGATTAGTGGTTGGTTCTTGATATTCGTCAAACCATCTGAGACAATTGAAACCCCGTATATAGGCCATTTATCCTTCAAAGGCATCAATGCTTTATTAATCTTATTCTTTTCCTTGTCAAGAAGTGCAGTCCTTATTCTCTCTGCACATGGTGGCTTATATCCTTTGGGTGCTTCATTAATAGCTCTCACCATATCTACCCAAAAAGGCGATTTTGCCACATTAAAAGGTATCCCGTTGGCATAAAAATAACTTGCAATTATCCCATCAACGTCTTGTTTAGAAGTGGCTTTAAACATTTCAATGGGATTCTTGTAACCTGTCATCATACTTGTGCTAGAATTGACTTTAGGAGGAACAACGGGAATAACTGATATAGGAGCTTTACATGTTGTACTACTACCTCCAAATACTCTCTTAGTTTCATTTTCTTCTTCTTTCATTGACTCTCTCTCTTCCTTCTTCACTTTTGAACATAAGGCTTTCCCTTGTGCTTTTTGTCCAGGTAATAATCCAATGAAATGAGCTCTAATACGTGAATACAACCCTGTATAAGGGTCGGACTTGCACCCAAAGTTACAAGTCCACTTGCAAGCATCCCCATCTTTTCTACTTTCAACAAATGTTATGTACCTTTTTAATGGGGTAGCCGTTAGCTCAGTAGGCTGCTCTTCCTCAATATCATCACTCCCAACAAATGGATTGTCTACTGATATTGAATCAACTCCCTCATACCCATCCATTTTAACCTAATAAGGAATAATATCATGTTAGTAGTTGAAAAAAATATCATCAATCCTTAATCAATATTGAGTAATTTAATCTCTCGTAACAAAGGAATATAATTGAAATAAAAAAAATAAAAGATATGTTCTTACCTGTGTGAGAAGAGTGAAAGAATACATTTAAATAAGCAAGTCAATATATCTCTTAAGACGTTTTTTGAAGTTTTTAAAAGTTGCAATACATACATACATAAAGTAAATCTTTTTCATGGATTCTTCTCTACTCAACCCCTCCGCTTCTGGTTGGCGTCTCAGGCAGCACATTTATTAAGGCTTTTCTTCTCTTAATGTCTATAAGGATGTGCAATAAAAGGAAAAAAAATCTTGATATACAGATTTATTAACAATTATGTGGGCCTATTCTTGAGCATACTACCCTTTACAGATTTATAAGCATATCATACATAAGTTATAACCAATAGCAATACTACCCTTTAGAAACTGATTAAATACAATATGTTTAGATATTTAATACCCTTGTACTAAGGAAAAGGTCAGATTTTTAAGAATTTGAGAAAATAATTGCAATTGCAGATTTTATTTCAATGTATGGGAATAGGTTTGGTAATTCTTTCAATGAAAAAAAAGTCTTTTTTCTTGACTGTTTGTGTTTTCCCTCCATTAGCTTCCAGGTATTTCTTCTGTTGAATTCCTTTCGGGATGTCTCCAAACCGAAGCTTGTGAGTCCATACTCCATAATTACAATCCTTATAGGTATGATGTCTTACATAAGTGGCTCACTAGGCTAGATCCTTATAAGTAACCAACATGTGAATTGATATTGCAAATTTCGTAACTTCAACATTTAGTCTAACACTCTAACCTTCTTTGTTTTCCTCTGTTTTGTACTACAGGGAGCAAGAGATCTATCTAAACCTCACTAACTGAACTTTTGCATAGTGAACCGGAGAAGCCAAAAGAAGAAGAAGAAGAAGAAGAAGAAGAAGGAAAGAAGAAAAGAGTGAAGAGGAAGTGTGATTCTCACGAATCATCTGATGATCAAGTGTACAATTAGTGCAAAACAACCATGCAATTCCTTCTTTTAAAAATTTTATCAAAAAAAAAAAAAGAATACAAACAAATTCACAAAATAGAAGAGGAACATACGGAATGAACCATAGAAAGGAGAAGACGAGGAGGTGGAGGAGAAAGTTACCTATTTGTTCTTCACGTCTTTGCTGTTTGTTCTTCACGTCTATTGCGATTCTTCCTTCAAAAGATACCAAAGTTAATAAAGAAATACTATTTTACTTTTTACTAAAGTTTTAAAAAGGGTATAATAGTATTTTATTAAAAAAGGGGATGATTTGCATAGAAATAATGGGAGAGCGGAGGATTTGTTACTGCAAACCGCGAATTCCACAACTTGGGACTGCGAACTGGCGTATTCGAGCATGCGGATTCACCAATCGCAGATCGTGGATTCAAACAACCTAGAGCGCGGATTCATAAACTCCGGAGCGCGATTTTGCAAACTGTAGATCGCGGGTTCGCGGTTTGGGTGCGGGTACGTTACCCCATAGGGACGGTTCTGGTCACTAAGGTCCAAACATCCATATGGTCAACCTAACACTAACCCTAAACCCTAACATAACCCTTACCTTAAACCATATACCTTAAAAGCCTAACCCTAACCCTAAACATATACATTACATCCTAACCCTAAACCCTAACCCTAAAACCCTAAGAGCAAAACCCTACACCTTAAAATCCTAAGATCAAAACCCTAAATCATACACATTAAAACCCTAACCCTAACCATAAACATATAAACTACATCCTAACCCTAAACCCTAACCCTAAAACCCTAAGATCAAAACCCTAAACCCTATACCTTAAAACCCTAACCCTAAAACCCTAAGATCAAAACCCTAAACCATACACCTTAAAACCCTAACCCTAACCATAAACATATACACTACATCCTAACCCTAAAACCCTATGATCAAAACCCTAAACCCTACACCTTAAAACCCTAACCCTAACCATAAACATATACACTCCACCCTAACCCTAAAGCTTAATCCTAAAACTCTAAGATCAAAATACTAAATCCTACACCTTAAAACCCTAACCCTAAACATAAACCCTACACCCTAATCATAAAACTCTAAGATCAACACCCTAAACCCTAAACCCTAAGATCAACACCTTAAACCCTAAATTCAAATTTTTTTCATGTTGTAGATGGTGTATTATGTCAATGATGATCGATTTCGAGTGGTCTGACGACTGACGAGGTTAAAGAGACTCGATCACTTCATCGAGCTAACGACATATTCTAGGGACATGTTAGTAATTTATTAAATAATTCTAATTTTTTAGACTATTATCAAATCTAATAAAATGTGTTTTGAATATTTTAATAAATATAGGTAGACTATCCAATTTTACACTCGAGGCAGCGTGTGAGATGGGCGGATGGGTGGATCTTATCCGACGCTCAGCATGCATTAGTTTCTACAGTCGGATTCGGACTGTACAGTCGTATTCGATGGTCTTATAATGATCGACCATTATGTTATGCGATTGCCGAGCGATTTTGGCCAAAGACATCGATGTTTCATTTTGCATTTGAAGAGGTGTCGATCACATTAGAGGGCACTCTACACTATCTTGACTAAGCACATCATACGGTTATTGGGAATGCCGCCTGAAGATGCTACTGTTGCATGGGGTCGAATAAAATTGTCATAGCTGAAGAGAATTTTTAAAAGATTACCAGACAATCCAATAAACCTTTAGGTATATTTTATAATTATCAATATATATATATATATATATATATAACAGTTAAATATTTAAAATAAATAATATTTTTGTTTATTACATATTGAGTGGTACACACTTACTTATTTATTAGTATTGTGTGGAAATACTCTTTTTTGTGATGCGACAGGCTACTACATCAACGCAAATTTATTACTTTTCTTTGAGGATTTCAGCTTAATAGGACAGTACACCTGGGGGGCTGCTGCCCTTGCATATTTGTATAAACAGCTGAGTAGTTTTGTCGTAAAACGTAAGGAGAGTATTATAGGATGTGTGATGTTCTTACAAGTAAGCATTGATTCATTATTTATTATTTTATTTATATTTTAATTTGAATATTTATAAATTTATTTTTATTGAAGATATGGGCGTATGAGCATTTGTCGGCTGGGTGGCCGATATTGTACTCTACATGAAAGTAGGGTTTTTCCCTGTCGTCGAATCGGAAACCTCGGTTTTAACACATTTTTTTATTTGATCATTCTATTTCACTGTTTATTTTGTAAAATATTCAAGCTTGTACAGTGGACAGTGTCGGATGTCGATCTGCACTCGGGATTAGTAGGATTAGTGCAATTAGGAACTCAAAATCACATAATTTCTAAAGAATCATGGTGAGGAGAGAATGGTGATTAATGGTGGATTTAATTATCTTTTTAGAGGGAAAAATGAACATTAAATAACTAAGAAACAAAAATAAATACTAAAAGACAAAAACTTGCATGGACATAATCTATTTTATTAATTAGAATATTTTCAAAGAAATTACAATGCTTGGAGAAATGAACTAGTACAAGGCATTTAGAATCACTATAAAGTATTGAAATATTCTAGAGAGAGAATAACAAAGAAATAGTACTAAACCTAGAGAGAGAAAGATGACAAACTAAAGAGATTTAGAGAGATAAAGGATAAGAAGAGAGAGAAAGTGAAGAGAAGACTAGAGAAATGAAAGAGGAGAGACACAAGAACTTATCGAATATTTTTGCATCGGCCAAGGGATGTGAAGATGAAGTTGCAAGTGCGCCAGCGTTTGGAGGAAGTCACGGAAACAAGAGAAGCTCACCGGAGATGTACTGGAGGTGGTGAAAGCATGTTTGCAGGCCGACAACTTGGAGTTGCAGGTTTCTGGTTTCGGTGAGACTGATTGATACATCAGCTTGGAGAAACAGCATGTGGAGGTTGAGACTTTGAGAAGGGCAACATGGGCATCTTGACCGTTAGAAGAAAGGACTCCCAAAAGAGAACCGTGAGGAGCACTATGGATGGGAAGGCATGCTGTAGGAGGAGGAGATGATCATGGAGATCGTGCTCGCTGGTATGATAGCAAAAAAGAGTTGTAGGATCACATGAGTGTGCAAATGTTGGGCGTGAGGATTTTCTCCCCCCTTTTTTTTCTCTTTTTTGTTGCTTTTCTGGTTTTTCAAAAGTGATAGGGAGGCGGTGGAGAGAGAGGAGAATAAAAAACGGTGGAAGAGATAGATCTTGATGGAGATCACAGGAGTTGCAGGTCTGCAACTCCGATTTGAATGGGTTATTGGCTGCGTTAGATGGTGGGAGAGTTCACCACGTCTGCAAGAAGAGGCACTGTATGGGAGGGGAGTTTGCCTGCACAGCTAGGGCAGTGAAGGTTTGTTGCATGTTGCAACAGCCTTTGGCCGATGGGTGGAGGTGAAAACCAGGCCGACCGGAGTTGCAGTCCGGCTACACGGTGGCTGAGACCGTGGAGATCCGTTGAGCAGCAAGGGAATGACCGTGGGATGATGGCAGTGGAGCAATGAAAAGAGGCAGCGTGGCGTGAAGGACGGCTTGGGATAGAAAACGTGGGAGAGACGAGGGTTGGAACGTGGAGATGGCAGATCGCCGGAGTGCTGCAACTCCGGCGAAATAAGAAAAGAGAAGATGAAGAAGATGAAAGAGAAGATGAAGAAGAAGAGGAGAATGGGGCCAAGGGCGAAGGGCGAAGGGGGAGAAGGAGCTAGTTTTGGGGGAAGGATTCGAAGAGAAGGGAGGGGGATTAGGGTTCAAACGAACCCTTCTCCTTCCCATTTTTAAAGCTCCCTATTTCCTTTAATGGAAATAGGGTATTTTTCAAAAATAAAAAGAAGAAATTTTTTTTTTAAGTAAAACCCTACTTTTCTTTGGGGAATTTCCCCATTTAGTGGACCCCCCATTTTTTAAAATTTAATTGAAGTTATTTTGAAATTCACGGGGTCCACTAAATGGTCGGTCAGCGGGTCGATGATGATGGGCCCGGCTACTGGCCCACATGGAATGATGATGTCCATCGTCTCACAAGATGATGTGACAGACAATCTGATGGCGATCGGATGGATGGTGACTTGATTGGGACCCAGATTGGTAGATCGACGGATCTAGAGAGATCCAACGGTCCGTTGAAGATCCAACGGTCCGATTGAAGACCGATCCAACGGTCAGAAAGCTAAGGGAGATGAGACAGAGCCAATGGGCAGGAGTTTTGGGGTTAGGTCAGTAGATTCGAGGACCGAGAGATGAAGAGAGAGAGAATAAGGAGAGATGAGAGAGAAAATATCAGAAAATTGAGATAAAAGTATTGGCAGAGGGTCTGGAACCCTGGTCTTCACTGTGACCATCCTCACGCTTCTCCAGTAGAGTAGACTATCATTCCTTGCTGACTCATGTGGCTTTAAACGCTTTGGTCCGTCTCTTGGTCATTGGCTCTCCTACTCTCTTCGTTCTTTGGGCCGGCTTTTTGGTCCTCTTATTCAGCCCATATTTGGCCCATATCTTCTAGTCATAGCATGTGGGCTCTTTAAGCTTTGATAATGGGCTTTCCTGATCGATGTGGGCTCTCAAGTCTTGAGAATTGTCCCATCGGGGTTTCCTGCCACAGAAGAAGCGCGTAATGAGACTTTATCAGAACGACTCAATGTCTAGACTTCCGAAAATGTGTTTAATGCATGCAAATATACCATTTCATCCAGAAAAGTGTATTCTACGCAACAAAATAGACTCTTACGTAGAAAAGTAGATAAATAGAGTATTTTAACGTAAGAGAGTGAAAACGCTTAGAAGATAACAGTGGAAAATACGCACTTTTAAGCGAATATCACTACACAATGCACGACAGCTCAGTCTCATCATGCTTGTATTATTTATCTTGATATTGATGTGTATCATCCAGCAGATAGATGTATGCGCCAGTTTGACCTTCATCAGACTATCACAAGTACTCCATTATCTTGGGTGGTGGGATCTGGTCGAATGGCGACACGGACTGCTATGATAGTTGCTGTTAGAGACTGGCAGAATAGATTTGATCATTTTGTCGTTAGTGGTCCATCAGCCGATCATGTTACAGGTAAATATCGTATTTCAGTTAATGCGGCTTTGATCTCTTTAATTTATTTTTGGTAATGTTTGTAGATGAGGCATATCAAACGTGGTATGGTACCCCCTGCATGCATAATATAGAACTACAATATAATGAAGAGCGATACATACCAAGAGGATATCATGATGGATCCTACACCGAGTTGAGGAGTAGAGTTGATGGTGTGGTAAGTTATAGTTTTTATATATTTAACCTATTAAATCATTTGATATATTAATATTAAATTTATTTTTGTAGATTGATCATATGTCTACGTACATGAACATGTTGGAGATTAATCATCCTGTGCGTAGTCATATACGAGATAATATAGATGTATTGCGTCGTGACCCGCACGCATCACTCAGAGCCCAGCAGCCAGCTGACCGATATCATGTCCCTATACGAATTGTTCGTCGTCGACGTGATGAGTCAGAGGATGCAGATGACGTAGGAAAAGATGTGGGAGAGGATGTAGAAGAGGATGTGGGAGAAGATGTGGATCAATGGTTGACGGTTGAGCGTAGATCCACATATGGACCATGTTCATTTGGGGGTAGATCTACATTTGAGAGTGGATCTTCATCTCAGGTATATCATCCATTGACGCCTACGCCCCTTGTACATCCACCTTATGTATCAGTAGATCCATTCCAGCCTGGTCCATCACAGGTTTCTATCGTAGGTTCTCATACAGGTAGAGGTAGAGGTAGAGATAAAAATATAGATTAATTTTATATATTTCTATGTATATTTTGTTTATATTAGATAACACTTTTATTATTTAACTTGTTATATTGCTATGACACTTTTATCATTTTCTATCCCTCTATCCTCAATGAATATTTGGCTTACACCATGGTGAACCCATACACCAAATATTCTCAAATGTATGGATGTTGAAAATAGGTAGAGAGAGAAAACAAAATGATTTATTTGTAGTAAATCTAGCAAAATGATTTAACAAAAAATATTATACAAAATGAAACCAAGAATTTACGTTGTTCCCCATTTAATTTTGGGTACATCCACGGACCATGTTTCTTAGATCAAATCCACTATTAACTGATTTTAGTACAATATGTATGTCAATGACATTGCATTACAAAAAATACATAATAATATATCTTCAGTTTCTTCTTCGCTCCGTTTGACTTCACTCGTCCCAACTCGAATTTCCCCTTCGCTTTATTTGACACTAATTATTCTTTGATGACAAACAAGTAAAACAAGTACAATAATAATATATCTTCAGTTTCTTCTTCGCTCCGTTTGACTTCACTCGTCCCAACTCGAGTTTCCCCTTCGCTTTATTTGACACTAATTGTTCTTTGATGACAAACAAGTAAAACAAGTACAAATAGAAATATAATTAATATTAAATAGGATTTCTACGAGATGCCCGATTATGTTCAATACCACCACAACGACTGCAGTGTAATGCTCGTACTTCTTGCACGTCGGTGTTTATAGATTTACTTTAGGATGGCAAGGACAACATCGAGTTAATGGTGGCAATATCGTAATTCGTCACATATTTTATGGATGTTGTATTCCTTCTATAGAAGTAGCATAAGTTTGTCAATATATTTCAACCGTCAGTTCAGGAGAACAAAAATCATAGCAATCACATCTCCTATTTGTACATGCAGCTATTACATGTACACATGGAATACGGCTATGTTGCCATTTTCTACATGCACAAAATTCGTTAGCGATGTTAACGACATGAATTCTATTTGTTGCTCGATCTTTAAGTTCAAATTTCATGTCATCAATAGACAATAAATTTAAATAATTTGCTTTCTTTTTTTTAGCAAATTTTTTTTTCAACTTTTGAGACTAGTTTTGATGTCCATGATTGACCTTTTATCTTACAATTTTCATGAATCTTAATTATTTTACACCTAATCCCATATAATAATCTTGATATTGGTTTTAAACGTAAATCTTTAGTCAAAGCATTAAATGATTCTGCGAAGTTCGAGGTTAATACGCTATATCTTGGAATAGGAGAATAAAATGTTATCCAATGAATTAAGTTGTGTGATTCTTGTTCCCCCAATAATCTATTCATAAATTTCTACACTCTCATTTTATATCGTCTCTAGATATAAATTACAGTCTATATTATTATATGCTTTTGTTACTTTTTTTAATAATTTACAAAAATTTGGTTCTCTAAATCATTTTCTTAAATTTTGTTCAAAATGCCTCATAAAAAAAATGTAAGTGTGAAGGAAAATGCTTAGCAA
Source organism: Euptelea pleiosperma (assembly GCA_035048495.1). Classification (NCBI taxonomy): domain Eukaryota; kingdom Viridiplantae; phylum Streptophyta; class Magnoliopsida; order Ranunculales; family Eupteleaceae; genus Euptelea; species Euptelea pleiosperma. Next base: position 20,443,590 of record CM068544.1, on the reverse strand, counting down.
CTCCTTGTATAAGTTCTTTTTGTCTATCAGAAATAAAAGATATCGTATAATGAAAATGACTAAAAGCTATTTCAAACGAATTTAAAAACTAATCCCAAGTATGTTTATCCTCAGCCTCGACAACGGCAAATGTTAATGGAAAAAGACCACCATTAAGGTCGACAGATGTCGCTGCAAGCAAAATACTTTGATATTTTCATTTTAAGAATGTACCATCTAATCCTACAATAGGTTTGCATCTATTTTTAAATCCTTCTATACATGCTTTAAAACAAATAAAAATTCATTGAAAATTTCCATTATTATTAGTTTGAAGATGACAAATACTACAAGGATTTGTTTCTAAAATGGTCTGACAATAATGTTCTAAGTCTTTATAAGCATCTATTTCACAACCATGTATGTTTCACATTGCTTTCTCCCTAGCATTCCAAGCTTTTTTGTATGAAACGTCTACACTATGATCGCGTTTCATGTCTTTTATTATATCTATCGGACTATAATATTGATTATCAACTAAACGACATCTAATTATATTCTTAATCCAATTACTAGTTGTTTGAAGATGATTGCCTAAACTCATTCTGCTTATGCATGTGTGACAAGCATTATAAGTACGAATTGTAAAAAATTTCACCATTAGCAAGTTTTGTTGCATACACACGCCACGGACAATTCTCAACTTCACAGGTTATAACAATTTTTTCTCTATTATTTAGGGTATATTTTATTATAAAATTCTTTTTAAGTGTCAAATTTAACATCGATTGTTTAAATTTAGTTACATCATCAAACATTTTTTCAACATATATAACATTATCATTATTATTATTATCATTATCACTAGATGATAAAGAGTCAACTTACGGGTCATCTGTATCATTATCTTCATCATCATCTGATCTTCATTATCAACCTCTACAATCGGATTATGGTCATCGATTTGAAATTGATTAGATGAGCTAGGCTCACCTTGAAAATCTCTATGACCATAATTCGATTGATAAGATGGTGTAGGTGTAGTAGATATAAAAAGAGTTATACTTGCAGAAGTTACATTAATTTCATTAAAATTTTGAATTACGTATTTTTCAGAACCACAATAAATAACTGACCTTATGATGAAATTTGGATGAATCTCATAGGTTGTAGCAATTTTATCACATAATTCGTCCAATGTGATCTCCTATGATACAAATAACATTCGTGCTTCTCCACCGACGTACGTGTCCCCATGCATTTGACCTTCATAATGACATATAATGGATTTTGTCACCATTTGTAATTACAAAATAAAAAGAAAACAAGTATAAAATAATTATTTTTTGAATAGAATCACGAATCAGAGTGTGAGTATGAAAGTAGAGAGTGAGTGAGTATGAGAGGAGTGCGTATGAGAGGAGTGGGTCGTGTATATATATAGGAGAGGCCAACGGACAAACGCACTTTCAAAAAACGTTTGTCAGGTCGAAACGCTCTTTGAAATGATGTTTTACCGTTAAGCAACGGTCAAAAAATGGTCACGGTCCAACAGACAAACGCCCTTTTAAAGAACTTCTGTCTCTGTCACTGACAAACGTTCTTCTAAAGAACGTCTGACAACTGACAAGTGTACTTTAATAACTGACAAACGCACTTTTAAAGAGAGTATGTCAGTGACTGACGTTCTTTGAAAGAACGTTTTTCACTGATAGACGTTCTTTTAAAGTGCGAACGTACTTTTAAAGTGTGTTTAGTTGCTTTTTTGGGATTTTCAAAAAATAATTTTTGTTTTTTCAAATAAATTAAACTTTATTTTCGTTTAAGAAATTTTTCGTAATTATAATTACGCCATATTATCTAAAAAATATGATAATTTAATATATATTATACATGTGGGTCAAATATTATAAATATTTACTGCAACACATATTAAATCAATTAAACTATATAATATAAATAAAAAGTTTATATAATAAGGTATTGACACTTGTCACACATATACATCAATCACATAGAATAAATCCATGTACACAAAATCTCAAAAATATTTAAAGTCACAGAAAAGTGTCAAGATAACATCGGATCGACTTGAAAAGTGATTCGCGGGTCCCACACCCATAATAAATAATTAAAGCATATTTAAATATTATTTTTAGATTATAAAAATGGTGAGAAAATTCAAAAATCATGAATATATCTTTTTTGCCAAAATCTCCCGTTAAGGTTTTATGTCTTAGAAAATGTTTCAAATTTCATAGGTAAACAGATAAACGTAGTTTAAGAATATTTTTGGTGTCCCGGGCCCACAAAATAATTTTTTTTATAAAAGTTCAAGAATATTAGTGTAGCTAAGAAAGTCACTTGCAACATTTGGGTCTCTCTCGAAAGGCTAAAATAAGGCCTAAGTTGTGGGTCCCACAAAATTATAATTTTGGGCTTTTTTGCTTTACCCCCTTAGTTTATTGATGCAGTTTGCATATCGCCCAATGTTTTTAAAATATTTGTATATCACCCTTTGACCATGGTCAACGTTGTTGACCATAGACAGTCAATTAATGGTCTCCAGATGGACATCCCAACATTTTCTAAATGACCATAATGACCTTATGGATGTAGACCGTATGGATGTTTGACCAATCACTAGTGTGTCACGTGGCACACTCTTGGTGGATGACCGTATGGATGTTTTGGCCAATCACTAGGTGGATATCCAAACCAAAAATTAGCCTGATTAGTGATTTTTGAGCGTTGGATTGAAGTTATTTTCATGGGTTGGTTTTAACGATAGGAATTTGAGCATTATTGAGCGTTATTTGGGTGCAAAGATCCAAAGGTTGTAAATCACTAATCAGGCAGATTTTTTGTTTGCAGGTCCTTGAACACAGTTCTTGTAAATCCTTCCATTTTAAGCGTTTGGATATTTGGGTGCAAAGATCCGAAAGGTTGTAAATCATTGATCAACTTTATTTTTTGTTTGTAGGTCCATCGAGGGACTAGCCAAGAATCCATATGATCAGCGTCCACTAAGAGTGTGCCACGTGGCTCGTATTGTACGTTTTGACAGAAGCTTATGTCAACGTTTTTGTCATAATATGTTGTGAGAAAACAGAAACTCTCTGGTCTTTGGAAGAAGAAGAAGAAGAAACCGTCGGTTGCAAGTCTCTTTGGTTTTTTGTTTTCTGTTTCACACAACTTTTAGGGTTTTTGTTAGAAAAAAATATGTTTGGGTCATTGGATAAGCATGTAATAGGCGGTTGGATGGTAAACACTTATTTGTTTAAGAAATAGGAAGTAAGGGGTATAACGGTACTTTATATATATTTTTAAGGTCATTATGGTCATTTAGAAATTGTTGGGATGTCCATCCGGAGACTGTTAATGACCGCCTATGGTCAATGACGTTGACCATGGTCAAGGGTGAGACGCAAATAGAGACGCAAATATTTTAAAAACATTGAGTGAGATGCAAATTGCGTCAATAAAGTAGGGGGTAAAGCAAAAAAGCCCTATAATTTTTTAAAGTTGTTGGAATGTAATTAAATTGAACATATATACTAAAATATGATATTTAGTTCTAAAAATAATAATAGAAGTCTAAAAAAGGTTTAGTTTTCATTCTTATGTGAATTTACCATAATGCCCTAAAACGAAAGTTCAGAGTATTAGAATTATACTTGTTATTATCTTTTTCAAAGTTCGCAACTTCATTATCATTATATCCTCAACTGAGTACGAGTGCAAGTTGTTATACTTGAAAGTGATGAATTAATCTATTCCATGTACACTACTAGCAAATAGCTTTCACTCACATCCATCCACACTATAGTCGCATTCACTCATCGCTTTTTGTTATTTTTTATAAAGACATGCAAATCGATGTGCTAAATAAAATTTGTTCAACTCCAATTTAAAATGAGCAATGTTATGAAAAATTTGACTAACTCCTATAATGTTATCCTCCCATAGGTTACTTATGAGTTGTTCAATTTCACTATAATTTATGAAAGACTAGCTAGCATTGACGAAAGATTGACTTGGTGGTGTAATGACTGCACTTGCACTACAAATATATTAAAAGTGTAAGGTCTAGATTTTTGTGTTGGCTAATTCTGTATGATAAAACATGCGTTGATAACCTTTTTACTATGTGGGTAGTTAGGAGTCGATTGGTTATGTACGGTTTTATCGCTGAAGACTGCTTGACAGAAGATCAAAAGAGTGATACATCAAAAGATTCAAAGCTTCAATTGATTAACACACAATTAGATTAGTAAACGACTTAGATATCATAAAAATAGGGTTGAGAATCCTTAAAATCATGAAAAACTAAGTCAAAATGGCAAGGGGAGCCTTCCGGTGCAAATCGGGGCTTACCGGACAACTTTTAGATAATCCAATTGATATGTTGAAAAGTCCAATCCATTGAACTCCCAGTCCAATCGATTGGATCCGAGGCAGATCTAGTTAAATTCAAATCCAAAATTTGACAAGTTGATCTGGACCTGGATTCGGATTTGACTAGGATCCATATCCTTTTTATACGTATCAGAACTAAAGTACAAGGAGATCCATATTCGTCCCATATATACATATATATACGGGTCGGATATAGTTCAAATCCCCTCCAAATTACATATTTTCATAAGGATCCAAGGCCAAAGACCATATCCAATCCGATCCGAATTTATAATAACATGATCAAAATCGGATCCAAATTCGCATAAGGTCCAATACCCTAAAGCCGTATTCAACTCGTTTTCTATTTGGATCTCGTTTTAAGTATCCAAAACGCAAAATAAGTGTTTGAAGCAGAGTGGATCTCATGTCAGATCCACCCCATTTGAAGCCCTATTGTGAGCGCCCTAAGCCCAGCCCACTAAATTGAGATAGAAGCCCAAGTCCAATAAAAAATATTGGGGAATTTGCACATTTAACCTAAAGAAGAATGTTAGTTTCTCTTGAGCGCAGCATGTATGGAACGCTATAAAAGACAAGAAAAAAAAAATATTTTTCAAATTCAATGATGTGGGTTTTAAGGTTTTTTATTTCTTGTTGAAAACTAGATTCCGGGTTCAACCAACTTTTGGACCTATGGATTAAGGCCCATGGGCCATGGCTATACATAAAATAATAGTGAATCTTTTTTGTCCTCAACTCCGGTGGACCCTTGCAACTATGTAGGTGGTTCTATATGGATACCCCCAAAATGCCATGTGGTCCACTCTTTTGGGCCCACTGACCCTTGAATGTTTGGCCCATCCCGTGGTGCACATAAACACAAAAAAACAACCTAATTAATGATTTCTAGCCATCGGATTTGAACTTTTTTGATCATGTACGTGGAACCTATTCATGAATCCCATGATAAAAAAAAAAACCTCAAATCCTATGGGTAGAAATGTCCAATCAGACTATTTTTAGTGTATAGGTCCACCAATGATGGGCCAAAACTTCACGGGTCCTGTGGGTCCGAAAGAGTATATCACGTGGCATTCTGGGATGTTTACTGACACCCGTATAGTAAATTCTTTTTGCGACTCAAATGTGGGAAAAATTATAATACAGAATTCGGTATCAAATACAAAAGTCCCTTGAAGTGCTATGTGGCACAATCTTTCGGGCCTACTGACTCCATGAATCGTTGGCCCACACGCCTTGGTGGACCTTCACAGTGTTGGATATGAGCAATTTTTTTATCAAGGGCTTGGAACAAATCCAAAAACCTGTTTATAAAGCCCATGGTGAAAATGCTCAAATCCAATGGCATAGGTCCACCAAGTTGTGGGTGGGCCCAAAAGAATGTACCACGTGGCTCTTTGAGAGACTTGTGTATGAAAATTTTGATATAGAATTTCTGTATCATAAAACGGCTGGAGAGTGTGTGCAAGGCATTGGAAGTGGAGAAGTCACATTAAATGGACTGCTTTTGATGGCATTTAAGCTCTCTGCGCAAAATGAGATATGTATATCTTTTTCCCAGTAGACGGTTGAACAAGGTTTAAAAGGGCCCTTATAACGGTATAACCGACTTGGGACGTTACCGTTTTTTTCCCATTATAACAGATTGTAACGCACGGGCAAAAACAGAAAAAAATGGGAAAATGGCGCTAAAATTCAAATTTTCAAATTTTAATAAAATTTATAAAAACAAGTGAAATAATGGACGATTTTTTAACAAAAAGTTTCAGAAAATAATGGCCGTTATTTTCTGAGCATTAAAACGGTAAATAACGTAATGGGGAAGGTCCGAATCTGTTATAACAGGGTTGAAGTACACCCAAGACAGTGTCAGTCTTTGACCAAAACTTTTGGTAAGGTGCCCGTGTGTTTAGAAAAATCTAGGATGCAGAATTCTGTATCAAAATTTTGATGCAGAATTCTGTATCAAAATTGTCATGTAGTACACTCTTTCGGGCCCACTGGCCCCCTGAATGATTGGCCCACACGTTGGTGGAACTACCCACCAAAAATCAGCGTGATTGGTGATTTCTAGCAATTGGATTTGAGCATTTTTTCATCATGGGCTTGAAACCAACCTATAAGCCAGTTCTGAAGCCCATGATGAAAAAGTGCTCGAATCCTATGGATACAAATCACCAATCAAGATGATATTTGGTGTGGGCCAATACAGAAATCTGCATCACATAATGGCTCTGTGACCTTCTTCCAGAAGTCTATAGATAACGGCTGTATGTGCCATGTGGCGCACTCTTGGAGACCGCACTGTATGGATGTTTGGCCCACCCTTTGATAGACCTACAGAACAAAAATCAGCTTGATTGATGATTTTTAGCACTTGGATTTGAGTATCCCAAATAATGCTAGAATCCCACAGCTAAAAATCAAATCTAGGAAAATACTCAAATCCAATAGCTAGAAATCGCTAATTGAACTGAGTTTTGGTCTGTAGGTCCACCATATGGCCATTGGCCAGTGATCTCCAAGTTCGAGAAATATGGATATGGGTGAGCGAGCAACATAATCCCCAAAGCGAGGTGTACCCACAGTCCGCAGACAATAGTTGGGGGACCTCGGCCCATGGCAGTAACTGTGACGCAGAAAGGTAGGTGAGTGCCTCTTAACTACCCTAGCAAGAGCGCTCTTGGTGCGTTCACACATTTAGTTCTCCTCCTTGAAATGTCCACCAAAACCTTGAACCCTGGCGATCACCATCAAGGAATTACATTTACTGGATTTCAGCGACTTCCAAACCGAAATTTCAAAATTTCACTACCTGTCTGGTACGTGAGAAAATGAGTTCCAACAGCGAATATTTAGTCAGACGAATAATATCTTGGCTAAATATTTGTGCAAATCAATATTTAGTAACTTTTGGTATGTGTATGAGCTAGCTTACTTCATTTTCTTTCAATTTGTGTGGGTTTCACATATCAAAGTAAGTCAAATATGGGTTAGGTGAGTGTGGGACCCACATATTATGTCACAGGATCCAAACGGTCTCATTTTTATATATTTTAAAAAATTATTTTTTATTGAAAATAGCGATTTTGTGGGCTCAGGAGGAGGTGCTCAAATATTTCCCACCGGAGTAGGCAAATTTGTGGGCTCAGCTAAATATTTTACGTGGGCAAATGCATGCCAAACAGGCATAAGCGAATATTAGTGTGCACAAATATTTTATTTTTCTTCCGCGGTGGCCTACTAACCAGGCCTTAAAATCTTAATATTTAGTGTTTCAATTTTGGTGGAGGTCGAAACCGAAATTTCGATCATTTTGACCAAATTTAAAACCTTGATTATCATTAATTATAATACCTTTCAGAAATAATTAATATAATGTGTCCCTTATGAAGGACTTCGGTGCCCTCAAAGCATTTTTTTGAAGAGAGCTCATATTTGCACACCCCATTTCCTATCCCAGTGGACTTCTAGTCGGAGCACACCCCAAAAAGAGAGATCTCTCTAAACCTTGGCTGACCAGTGACCACATTGACCACCCACAAAATGAGCCACGTGACACATTATTAGAGGATACTGACGGTATAGATGTTTGGCCAATCTCTAGGTGGACTTACAAACCAAAATTCAACTTGATTATTGATTTCCAAGTTTTGAATGGAGCCATTTTCATGGGTTGATTTAACCATGGGAATTTGAGCATTATCAGCCATTATTTGGGGTACAAGATCGAAAGGTTTGAAATCACTAATGAAGCTGATTTTTCGTTTTTAGGTCCACCTAGGGATTGGCCAAACATCCATATGGTCAGTGTCCTCTAAAAATATGCCATGTCGCTGATTTTGTAAGTGACCGTTACCGGTCAGCCAAGTTTTAGAGAGAGATCTCTTTTTTGGGGGTGTGCCTCGAGGTGTTGGGTAAATTGCTTATGACTCTGTGCAAAGAAAAAAAAAGAATTGTTCTTAGGGTCGGGTTCGGGTGACCAACACCTTGGTGTACCCTCATAGAGGATGAATCAATGGCTGATTTTTGGTGAGGATGATCTCCTCACCATGTGCCCAACAAAAAATCAGACCATTCTGAAATTTCTAACCCCTTTAAATGAGGTTTTCAAGTTAAATGGTAAAAATCGACGGTCCATAATTCTACAACTTCTAAATCAATCTATGAATATCAGAATGATTTGAATTTTTGTGAGGATGATCTCCTCACCATATAGATCATCTTCACAAAAAAATCAGCCATTGATTCATCCTCTATGAAGGTACGCCAAGGTGTTGGTCAAAAATGTTGGTCACCCGAACCCGACCCTTTAAACGGATGATTAAAGTTAGGTACCGCATTAGGAATAACTAATAGATATTAGATAAATGTTAGATGGACTTTTACACTTCGGAACTTGTGGAAGGGGTGACTATCGTGGCCCGGGGACTAGTCAGGTGTTCTAAGAGGCACCCACGGTTTTTTAAAAAATGCATCATATAATTAGCAAATCGTGAAGCTGCAAAACTATGATGACAGGGCCCTGTCATCGAGGCCGATGCCAGGATGCAATATGAGCACTCTTAGAGGACTCTGACCGTAACGATGTTTTTCCAATCCCTAGGTGGACCTACAAACCAAAAATCAGCTTGATTAGTGATTTCAAATCTTTAGATCTTTGTACCTCAAATAATGGTCAAGAATGCTCAAATTCCAACGGTTAAAATCAATCCATGAAAATAATTCCAATCCAACACCTAGAAATCACTGATGGGGCTGATTTTTGGGTTGTATGTCCACCTAGGAATTAGAAAAACATTCATACAGTCATTGTCCTCTAAGAGTGTGCCACGTGGCTTATATTCCGCTTTGTTATCTGCCCTGTCATCAAAGTTTTACTCCCAACGATACAAGGTTTTAAGTGGCCGTTGGGGTAGTTGAATTGAAGGCGAATATGACATGAACCTCATAATCTGTTCCAGAATATTATAGTACACGAAATTGTGGAGGAGGACGTCGTCTCTATGATTCAGACTATTGGACAGCCTCGGAGATCCGTTCATTATGTATATCCAACGGTGTGGACATAGGGAGGACATCCTTCTCAAAATGACAGCAAAGTAGCTCTATATCATTTCAGCTTTAGTTGATAAGCTTACCAACTACTGTCTGCTATTTAGTTGGTTAGTAATCTTACCAAACGATTGGTTGGACTTGAGCATTAATCATGGATGATACTAGCCGTTAGATTCAAGCATTTTCCAAGTACTCTTGAAAAAAGTTGGATGAAGCTTGTTGGCCTACTTCTGCCATGACTTACTATCTTAGAACATGTACCCATATGTTAGGTGGTAATTGGTGATTTAAATTGGTTGGTGGGGTCCTAATTAAATAAGCATATCAATGGCTAGGTAGGGATACTAGCCAGTCTTGTCTTGCCATCTACTGCTTCTCTGATGTCTATCAGATATGATACGTGTTCACATATCCACCGTACAATTGTAGATTTGATCCATGCAAGTTTCTATCAGATTCATGATTACTAGAATGGGGTACAGAGAAGGGAGTAAAACTTGCCCCTGACGGCCTACAATATGAACCATGTGGCACATTTTTAGAGGACACTGACCGCTATGATGTGTGGCCAATCTCAAGGTGGACCTACAAGCCAAAAATCAACCTGATTAGTGATTTCTAAGCATTGGATTGGAGTCATTTTCCTGGATTGATTTTAACGGAGCATTATTGACCGTTATTTGCGGTACAGGGATATCCAAAGGTTTGAAATCACTAATCAGGCTGATTTTTAGTTTGTAGGACCACTTAGGGATTGGGCAAACATCCATACGGGCAACGTCCTCTAAGAGTGTGCCACATTGCTCATATTGTGGGCGGTCAGCAATGTTTTACTACTTAGGTATGATGCATGTTACTTGGATGATATAATAATTCTATGTTGACATGAAGAGGACCACTTGATGACCTTGTCAATGATAAATGGAAACAAAAAAAATAAGAGCATCTCCCACCATGTTTTTTTAAAATCCAACTCCAACCCATCTCTATATTCGGCTCCATATTTGAAACTAGCCCCTCTATTTCTATTTATGACTCCAAATATAGAGATCTTATTATCTAGCTCTAAATATAGAGATTTTGCTTTTTTGATTTTTGTGAATTTTCATCTTTATCATTTTAATATCTTTTAAACAAATTTAATCATTTTTTGTGTCCTTTTTGAGAAATATCTACTTTTTATTACCAACAATTTTAAAATACCCTTTGTGTCTTTTTTCAAATTTGTTGGTATATATTTACCTTCAAAAATGTCACATGATAGTCTTTGGGCCCACTAACATATGTACATGTGTGTGACTTTTTACAAAAGATGCTTTTATGGAGATGAGACGGTTGGAGTCGACACTTTTTGAAAGGTGTCTCCATATTCAAATATGGAGAAGATTCTTTTTTGCAGCAAAAATTTGGAGACGCTGGTTGGAGTTGCTCTAAGCATTGTCTTTTAGGGACCATTTTGAAATCCAAAAAATTGGCCTAGTGTGGCCAGTGTTTGTTTTGGGCTTACATTTTGGGTCTCCCTTTTTTCAAAACTTTTTGTTGAAATACGATTATAGTTTATTTTGTTGAAAAGATGTTGCAACATTGAACAAGCTCTTCTATCCTGATAACTATGCTAGGATTGAACTAGGCCATGAAAACATAAGCTTTCCAAATAGGCCCTTAATAAAAACTAGTAGAGAGATGCACGTGTAATTTAAAAAATAAAATAAGAAAATTATTCAATGACCAAAATGTCCATGTTTATACTCAATGTGTATATTGTAGGCGAGTTTTGGAGAAAACTGGAAATTTTTTGTAAACCATTGGACAGTTTTGAAGATTTGGCACGTTTAGAAATGATGAGCGTTTTTCAAAGAGATAGTTTTGAAAATGTTGTAATGATTGTTGAAGGTTAAGATTATTGAAATTAGCATTAAACTGAACCGTTGGAGTACTGGATTGAGCCCAAAAAACACTTATTTATTTGATTAAAAGAAATATTTGAGAGCTACATGAGATATAACAACTTAGAACACCTCCAACATCTATTCGTAGCTATTTTCATGTTTGGCTAACAATAAGCCTTTTTTTTTACCGACGACGGCTTTAACGAAAAGGTATTATCTCCATCAGCCCCTTTAAAATAGTTAGCAAATCTAATAAAATGACTAAAATATCCCAAAACTTCTCTTAAAATTCAAGAGGCATACCACTCTCCATCTTCTCCATTAACTTCTCATTCTTCTGCAACTCCCTCCACTAAAATCTATGAATCAGACTTTGTTCCTTCAAAGGGCTTTCTGAGTCCCCGGGATCAAAATCCCTGCACCCTTGGTCCCATGTTTTCTCCATCTTTCCAAGTAATACAACTTGGCAACTCCACCTTCAATGAATTTAGGCTCAATACCAAACATAAACTCTGATGGTAGCGAAATCAAATAAGAAGATGATGTTTTTGACACTGAAGAATCCAATTTGTCTCTACCCAAATTCATCTATTTCGGCTTCCAAGCCCATCCAACCACAACCCCTACAAGCATTGCACTCCACAGAGGACCCATAAATAACAACAACTCCAAAAAAACACCTCTCCAATTGTTGGTCTCTTTAAGATCTCAACCAGAGCCAAAATCAAAGCCATAAAACTAGAGAAAAGATGCACTAAGAAGAGTAACCCTCGACGACGATATGAGGGTTACCCTAAAATCCTAGAACCAAATGTCGAAGAACTCTTCGAGATAACTCAGAACGAAGATGTCTTTCACATCCATCTTCGAGATAGCTCGAGCTGCATCTCTAATGTCGAAGACCTCCACGAACCGTTGGTGTCGTTTAAATGGTGTCTTTCTCAATTCCTTCACTGGCTATGCATAAATAAAGCGATAATACAAAGAAGACCCAGAAGCGAAGAACCCCAACAAAGATGAAACAAGAGATGGGAAGAAGATGACAAAATATGAGATGAAAGCATGAAGAACGGTTGAAGAAAACGATTGGCCAAGAAATTTGGGAAAGATATGGGTAAAATGGTAACTCATCTAGTGGGCAAAAGATATGGCGAGGGAAACTTTTTGCCAACATTGGCCTGGGAGAGAATTTTTTTAGCTAATCCAGCAAAATGACGACGAGGTTAGCGACTTGTTGGAGAATGATTTTGGCGGTTTATTTTTGTCAAATTTGACTTGGCGAACCACAATATCAATCTATTGGAGATGTTCTTACAACTCTTTTGTAGGACACACACACCCCGAGTGGATTATTCTTGGATATACCACTCACACACTCAAACACTTGTTGAGCTTGTTGGTACACACAATGCCCCCATCTGGACCTCTATTTATAGGGATGGATTGCCGACTTACCCATTGTCATTCTAGAGATTTCTATTTTTTAATGTTTATTCTACAATATGCTATACTTACTGCTCTTCTCCAGTATTCTAAAATATTATAAACCATTTCTACCCTTCACCATATTTCTAGACTATTCTATTTAAGTCAGTATTGACTTCCAACACCCCCCCCTCCAATACCAACTCTCTACTGCATACTCCTTTTGGTAATGGGACAAGCTCTCATGTCGCATTATTCTTTAAGGCAATGATCTCCTTTTTCATTGCATTCTCTCATTCTGCAAAGCCTTTTGCTTCATCGAATGAGTTTGACTCTTTTTTGTGGTCTTGAATAATGCAACATTGTGATAGTATTTGCATAACAAGTTTCTGTGTACTTGGGATTAAGCTTTCTATTCCCTATTTGATCTTTTGAATCTTAGCTGATTAGAACCTCCTTTCATCAAGTGCGTCTCTTTTTGAACATCTCGTTGCTCTATCCTAGAACTGATTTCATTACTTCTGAGTGGTGATCACTTTTTCTCATCTGCAAGTCTTCGACTTTGTGATTCCCTAACACTTGTCTTTCAAGGACTTGAAGAACTTCTAATAGCATATCTTGGTGACACAATCCAAAGTTACTTATAATAGAAGGCTCTTATTGCTCAAGTGTTTGTGTCTGAAATCTAAGAATCTAGTAGCGCTATATTATCAAATGACCACCATGACGAGGCATCGTCAAACATGACGTGTGGAGATACATATACTTTGTTTGTAGTAGGATCAATCCATCTATATCCTTTCTTTTGCTGATCATAGCCAGCAAATATGCACCTTATAGCCTTCTTCTCAAGCTTGGTGTATTGTTGTTCTCGTACAAACACATAGCAAATCCACCCAAATAATATGAAGTGAGAGACTGTCGACTTCATTTTGTACAAAACTTGGTTAGGTGACCGAAACCCAAGTTTTGATTGAGGCAATCTATTTATAACATGAGCTGCAGTCGCAATGCACTCTGCCCAATAGTGCGGCTGTACATTCTTTACATGCATCATATTTCGACAGGTTTCTCTCAGATGTCTATTCTTCCTTCTAGCAACTCCATTTTGTTGTGGAGTGCTTGCACAACTGAATTGACGATGGATCACATGCTCCTTCAAATAAGCATCAAACTTTCGATTCGTATACTCTACACCATTGTCAGTCCTTAGACATCTTATTATTTGATTGAGTTCATTTTACACTAGATTTTTGAACTCAATGAACTTTTTAAATACTTCGAACCTCTCTGATAAGACATATACCCATACGTATTGAGAATAATCATTTATAAATGTAAGCATGTAACGCTTACTCGAGCATGAGGCAGTCCGTACTTTTCCAAAGACATATGAGTGAATAAACTCTAATATTCTCACTTTTGATTCTCCAAAGAGTTTCATGTGTGCGTTACCAAATTGGCACCCTACGCATACCACTCCATCGCACATTTCAAGTCAAAGAAGTCTATGTATTTATCAACATATGTTTTACCCAACGGACAATACGTACAACTTCTTAATTTTCCATCCCTCTATTAGAATGTCTCCATGAACATCGACATTGTTAGCACCTTTACATCAATCAAACTAAAAAGAAAATGGTATCCTACTGCCATGATTTGTAGAATAGATACCAAATTTTTCTACATTCTTGGTACGTGATAGAAGTTTTATAAGATCTTAGAGCCTCCTTTTACGGGTGAGATAGCTAGGTCACTCACCTATTTCATAGGATGCACAGTATTGTTTACCGTGACAATTGCGTCTCTTCATTCATACTTCCTCAACTTGAAGACTTACTCATATCACTAGTAAAGATATGCGAACATTCAAAATCAACTATCGAGTCAGTATCGTAATTAATTTTATTATTTCTTGAGCTTGTTACCATTCAGACATCAATGCTTTGGAGAAGATTTTCCACGATCGTATTAAGGACAATATCTCCTTTTTCAATGACTGTGAATGAGGCTTGGACATCTTATTGTTGAGGTGCATTCTGCCGATCTTTCTTATTGTTGCTAGAATCTCCTCATTTAGACCTAACATTTTGAAGTTTCTTTTTCCACTCGAAATTAGGCTTCTTCCTCCCTTTGTTAAAAAAAGAGCTTCTTTGGTCTCCTTGATCGAAAGCCCGACCATTTGCTTCGTCAATGTATCCTAGTTTACTAGTAGATTTTCTCACGCTTCTTACAAAGCCTTTACTTCTCGAATGTGCTCTAATAAATCCTTTTGTATTAGTTTCCAAAGAAACTTATCAAATGACTCCTATTTTTTAGTGAAATTAAAAGCATTTTGCATGATAAAGGGGTCAAAATTGGTTGATGGCACTACAATTCTATCGGCAGGGTGTGCATGAATGAAATTCACTATTAACTCAAGATTGTGCTAGGAACCAGATTTTTTTGGCTATATATATATATAAGGGGACAACAAGAGGAGTTAAGGCCTTGTAGTGGGGAGGTTTCGGAGACATATTTTAATTTATTGGTACATTCAACATCCAATGGTCTCTCCAAGCATTTATTGAAATATCATTATTAATTCTCTAATGAAGCCCTCAATAATGAACTGCACAAGCATGTCTGGTATTCTTCCAAAATAATAATGAAGCATATTTTGTTGTTTGAACATTGAAAATTGAGTGAATTGGATAAAAATTTACATCAATGATGCTAGATAAGGTGGTATCCTAATAGAGACATCAAAATACAGGGGGGAAATTTGATTGTATTGGCTTACTGAGTTATTTAATAATATTTTGTAGACAAGAAAAATGTCAGATGAATGAAGATGAAATATTTTAGTACTTATATACAATAACCAATGAGACATACAAAGCTGCACAAGTTATTATGACATCAAACTTATGAGTTGCACTATGAAACTATGAAAATGAGTGATAGAGAAAGATTAAGGCAAACGACATGAATATTTACAAATTAATTTAGATTTATGCCAATAAGGTAAATAATCAAGGCAATCTTCCTACTTAATCAAATGATAGAAACATTTAAGTAGAGAACGTGAGAAGAATCTCCATATGGTCTTTATTGACTTGAAAAATTTAAAGCATATGGTATAGTCTCGAGGAAAATAATTTATTAGGAACTAAGAAACTAAGGAGCCCCAAATGGATATATTGACATTAGAGAATGTATGATAGAACGATTGTTATCTGCGTGATAGTCCACAGCAAATAGAATAAAGAAATAGAAATAATAACATGAATAAAAAGTAGAATGTAAAACTCATTGTTAATTGACAAGTATAATAGATCGAGGCTTGTGTTGTACACAATGGCCTTAAGACAGATTCGTCCCCTTATTTCAGTGCCAAAGGTCTTTGAACGTCTGTCTTCTAGGATACAACGATCTCTACTTGCAGAATTAACACCCAATTCACACACTTAGCGAACCGAAGCTGTGTTCGTACATTCACAGAAGAAAACTTTTAAAATTCATAGTGAAAATCTAATGCATAAAATTCTGGTATTTGAAGGATGGATGAAATATAATTAAATAGACAAGGTGGTGCGTAACTATTTAACAGTTAAACCCACTAATGGTTAAAACCAATGAATCAGAATACATGTTTGATAGTTATTCCCAAAGATAAAATACAATGAATAAGAATAATTGTTTGATAGTTATTCCCAAAGATAAAATACAATGAATCAGAATAACTGTTTGACAATTATGCCCAATGATAAAATGCAATGAATTTGTAAAATTCAATACCACTCAAGCCAAGGCCCAAAGCCTAAAGCCAGCCCATACACAAAAGTAGTAAAATGTAAGTCATTCACACGCACCCACGTAAGGCTTAAAAGCAGGAATTTGCACCCCCTACACGTGTTATGTGCGTGTGCATTGTGTGCATTAAGGTTTCTGGAACGAGGGTTCAGAATGCCAACTAGAACCCATATGCCCTTGTGTGCGCGCATGAGCTTATCTCTTACCTCACACTTCAAGTCTACAAGCAACAAGTTCTATACATAAACTTGTTTCCTTTTTTGTATTTCTTTTATGTGTGACTAATGTTTTGTACAAACATTTCACTTTGTAAACTAACATTACAAATTGCTAGTAGGGGTATTTTTTATTCACCCATAAAGGGTCTTAGTTAATTAATTTAACTTCATTATTCTCTATATTAAGGAGATGAAAAACCAACATGGACCCACTTCAAAAGATAAGTGAGCCCCAATTTTATTTATGCTCAAAGTGACTTCATTACTCATATTTTCTAGTTTTACAAAACTAGATTTTTTCAACAATCCCCCACATGAATTAAAAATTACAAAAAAATGTGTATACAAAAATTAAAATAATAAAGAATACATTATGAATAGTATTGCATTAAGGAATGTAACTTGAGGCTTTGAACCTCCCTGGTGAAGTTTATCAGATTTACTAATTAATTAGTGAACGCGATGTCTTGAACTATTTAGCCGTTTGTATAAATCAAGACAATAAACTTCACACAAGTCCTTTATAGACACAGTAGGTTCTCACGGTTGTGTTCACTTTGGCAATGAACTTTCTAGATTCATAAGTGCTTTAGAGAATTTAGTATTTACTAATTCTCATAGAACTGACTTAGTTCTACACTCACATATGTGATTAACTATGAAGAGTACCATGTTGTACCCCACTTGTTAAATAAGATATAAAAATCATGAAAAACAAAGTTTATCCTGGTCATTTGATGTAGGTAGCACTATTACTTCAAAGGAATGGGTTTGAGAGATGGTCTCCTTAATGCTATCACTCACAATTAATTTTTTTATTAAACATAAATCTTGGATCTTCAGTCAACTAGGTTAGGTTTTTATTTGACTTTAAGATATAGGCTTTAAGCCCATTCCCTTTGATATGTATTATATTTTCTCTCTAAATAACCCTTAGTAAGTGAATCTGCGAGGTTATCATTCGATTTCACAAAATCAATGATAATAATTCCATTATAAAGTAACTATTTCACGATATTATGTCTATGACGGATATGTCGTGACTTACCATTGTACATATTATTCTGTGCCTTGGTTATAGCTGCTTGATTATCATAATATATACATATGGCAGACATAGGCTTTGGCCATAAATGAATATTTTTTAAAAATTATCGAAGTCATTCAGTTTCTTCGCCAGTTTTATCTAATACAATAAATTCTAATTCCATTGTTGATCTGGCTATTCAAGTTTGTTTTGAAGATTTTCAAGAGATAACTGCACCTCCAAGTGTAAATACATATCCACTAGTAGATTTTGTCTCTTTAGAATCAGATATCCAGTTAACATCACTGTATGTATATTTCTAGCACAAGAGAATATCTAGTATAGTTTAACCTATAGTCTAAGGTGTATCGTTAGTACCTCAGAACCCTGACTATTACTTCTTAGTGATCTGTACCTGAGTCACTTGTATATCTACTCAGTTTGCTCACTAAGTAAGCAATATATGGTTTTGTGCAATTCATGGTATACATTAAACTGTCTATTATCTATGAATATTTCAATTGGGATATACTCAGTATTTTTCTTTAAGTTATGATTTAGATCAAAATGTATTTTTGCAGGACTAACGTTATACTTGTTAAATCTCTTAAGCATTTTTTCAATATAATGCGATTAGAATAAAACAAGTCAATTAGATGTCATGGTAATTTTAATTCAAATAATAACATCAACAATACTCATGTCATTTATATCAAAAATTTTGGTCAACATCCTTTTAGTGGACTTAATAACATCAATATTAGTCCTCATAATGAGCATATCGTTAACATATAAACATATGTTTCATTAATGTTCTTAATGTAAACACATTTGTCACATTCATTAATTTTGAATCTATTTCTAATTATGACATTATCAAATTTTTCATGCAATTGCTTGAGATCTTATTTTAATTCGTACAGTGATTTAACAAATCTACAAACTTTCTTTTATTGTCCTTTGACAATAAAGCCTTCAGGTTGTTCTATATATATTTCTTCATTTAATTCATCATTTAAAAATATTGTTTTAATATCCATTTGATGTATTTCAAGTTTATTCAATGAAATAATAACTATCAACATATAAATGAATGTTATTCTAGTAACATGTAATATGTATTAAAATAATTTAATCATTCTTTTTGTCTATTTTCTTTGACTGGTTTTATATTTATCAATAGAATCATCGACTTTTATCTTTTTCTTAAAGATTTATTTATAATCAATTGGTTTATTTCTTGGTGGAAGATCTATCATTTCCCAAGTATGGTTTTGCATTATAGATTCAATCTCGCTGTTTATAGCTTCTTTCTATAATATAGTTTCTAGAATAGACATAGCCTCTTTAAAGGTTTGAGACTAATTTTCTAACAATTTTGTTAGAAAATTAAGATAAATTTTTTTTCCTGTCTTTATTTTTTTGCTCCACCCTTGTTCATCATTAAGTGTGTTACTATTTGATGCAATATCATGTATTCTCTTTTTGAGAATGTATATTGTCAAAGCATCACGTGATTCAATGATAATGTTTTCATATATGTAAGTTCACTTGATTTATGAACAAAGAACTTGAAAGCATTGTTATTATTAGCAAGACCAATGTAAACATCATCAATTGTTTTAGGTCCTAGTTTGATTTGTTTAGGTGGTGGAACCACCACCTTCGCGAGACACCTCCACACTTTCAAGAATTTATAAAAAGGCACTTTGCCTTTTCATATTTTATATGGGGTTTTATTACGCATTTTATAATAGATTTTATTAAAAATATTATTTGTTGAAAGCAAAGTCTCCCTCAAAAAGTTTTGTGGTAAACCAGAACTTATAAGTATAATATTTACTATTTCTTTCAATGTTTTATTTTTCCTTTCAACAACTCAATTTTGTTGAGGTGAATAAGGTGCAGTCGTTTGGTAAATAATACATTGTTGAACACATAATTTATCAAATGGTAATGACTTATATTCACCATCTCGGTCGTTATTAGATTCTTAATCTTTTTTGTTGAGTTGATTCTCAACCTCATTTTTATAAATAATAAACATGTTCATAGTCCCATTTTTATACATAACAATATTTAGTTGAATAATTTATGGATGTAATGAAATAAATTTTACCTCATCGAGTTTGTATAAATTTTAAATCACATATTTTGTTATGAATTAATTCTAGAGTTTCAGTACATCTATCGATGGAGTGAAAATGTTCATCAAATTTAGATTCCACGCATATTTCATATTTATGATTTTTATTAATATGAAATTTGGGTAGCAATCCTAAATTCATTAATCTTTTTAAAGAACCATAATTGACATGCCTTAATCTAAAATGTCAAACATTAAATAACTCAAACATATAAGCATAACAATTTTATTAATAGAATCAATTGTTATATTTAATTTAAAAAGCCCATCACATAAATACTCATTTCTGACAAACATGCCACATTTGTAAGGATAAACTTGTCCGATTCAAACCATATTGAATCTTTTCTTGCTTAGCAACGATACAAATACAAGGTTCTTACGAATGTCGAGTACATAAAATACATCATTCAATGTAAGATCATTCCCATAAATAAATTTCAGAATTATTTTTCCATTTTCTTCAACCATTGATGTCGAAGAGTTTTCCATAAATATCTGTTCACCATGTTCAATCGTCATGTAATTTATGAAGAGATTATTGTCAGAACATATGTATCGAGTGTCATCTGTGTCCACCCACCATTCTTTGGTGTTGTCTACCTAATTAACTTCAGAGATGACTACTGAAAGATTGATATGAAAACTATAATTGATAGATTTTCTACTTCTATCACATTTGCTTGAACCAGTTTGTTCTTTGTTGAATCTTTATTCTTATGCTTGCGGCAGTCCTTAGCAATATGTCCGGGTTTGATGCAGATAAAGTAATTACCCTTGAACCTTTTAAAGTTCTTTCTTGAGGATTGTGAAAAGGATTCTTCATCTTCTTGTTGTTATAATGTTTTTTGGGTTTTGAAGAGCTTTCTTCATGACGTTGGCATTTGCTTCAATCACGTGTGCATTGACACCCTTATTCGCCCCATTGTGGGAGACCGCTCTCTTCTGGCCAAGGAGGGCTAGCACATTTCGTAGCATAGATGGTCAATGTGTACCCTCCTCATTAGCAATGTCCTAGGATCAAGAATTGCGATTTTGCTTTACAGTGGTCCTCAGCTTCATGGAGGAGTAACTTGCTTTTGTTAGTTGGCTCTGCAGTTCAAGCTTTGAACACAAAACCCTAAAGACCTTAAAAACAAATAAAACACAAGCACATTTTAGCCAAAAGTTTATGAATTTTTTAATTAATAATCTTGAAGGAAAAAACTATAAAGGATTTTTTTATTCTCTATACTTTTGCAAATCACTTTAATCCCACACTGCTTGGAAGATAAATTGTCTTAAACTCTTATACCAGAAGGTGAAAACTTAAGAGTGAAGCCATGAACATCCAAAATTTGTGTCCATTGAACACACGTATGCAATACAAACCCAAAGGCCAAGGGCTATAGTTGTGGACTGCGAGCTTTTAAAAGCTAAGCAAAATTTAAAACGAGAGAATGTTCTCTCTCTCTCACACATTTAACACATATACAACGTACACATTACACCTATTGATTTTCGAAATGTTGCATACTTTAATTAGTTATTGTTTAGCTTTGAATGACATTATTAAGAGCTAAACGACTCTCTTCCAAGCTCTATATAAAGAGAGGAAGATGGGTGTTTCTCTACTCGTATTAAAAATTGGAAGAGACCTCAACTTTACAGACACACAAACCATCTATCTTCTCATTTTTTCCTTTGTCTTTTACTTGTTTTCTGTAATTTGCCAATTTCTTCTCGAGGCTATATCCACTGTAAGTTCATTAGTATTGGAAGTGTTGGAGTGCCTATTTCCAGTTGGCTGTTGAATCTTGGGGACAGATGTCTGACCAACTGTCAACAATACTCTTGAAATGCATCACCGAAATCTGCCTTAGAATAACACATTGAATGCGTGCCTTAGTCTCGTCTTCTAAACCAATATGTATTTTTTGTTTTATTTACAATCTTGATTCAGTAGCTACATACTTCCTGGAATTTATGCTAAATTATGGGTGCAATTAATGTTGTGGCATAATTCATTTCACTTAATACATTTTGCAATTGCCATTTCGGTTTTCTTTATTTTAAAGTAATCTGTTTATTGTTATATAAACAAAGAACACTTGCTCTAACACAAAGATCCAAATGTTTGAACTTGCTCTAACACAGAAATCCAAAGGATTGAAATCACTAATAAGGTTGATTTTCGGTATATAGGTCCACTTAGGGATGATCACTTGTCAAAAGAATCTATATCTATACTATTATAAAACGAGAATGGTGTTGACGTCCACATGGCTTCAATTAAATGCCTCTCACTTTAAAGGCTATTTTAAAGCCAAAACCTCGGCCTTCACACGGGGGTTGTCCAACACGCCTACGTCCCTCATCAATGATGACGAGGGACCATAGTATAAGCCATGTGCACGTATACACCTAATTTCAGCCTGACCAGTGATTTCAAACCTTTGGATCTGAGTACCCCAAATAATGCTCACTAATCATGCTAATTTTTTTTTGCATGTAGGTCCACTAAGGATCGGACAAACATCGTCAGTGATCTCTAAGAGTGCCACGTGTAAGGCGAATAAAAAATAAAATAAAATAGGGTAAGTGGCCTCTAAGAGAGATTTTTTTAGCAGCGAAGCAGTGGCCAATCACACTGCGCCACGATCCGCAGTTCTGAAGCATTTCGGAGTTTGTTCAAAAGGAGTAAAACTTCCATCACACGAAATTGTAAATCACACAAAACACAGCCAATGAGTTCTCGGCACGTACACAAGTGCTTTGCAACGTACCCATGTGCTTTTGCTTTTAGGTGTACGTGGAGAACTCATTGGCTGTGTTTTGTGTGATTTACAATCCCATTGTGACAGAAGTTTTACTCGTTCAAAAGCATCAGCGGAACGAAATTATAAAATTTTTCTCACTCTAAGAATATCCACGTGGCTTCCAAAAAAAAAAGAGAGAGTATCCACGTGGCTCATATTGTGGTCCGTCATCAAAGTTGAATTCTCACAT
Source organism: Euptelea pleiosperma (assembly GCA_035048495.1). Taxonomy (NCBI): domain Eukaryota; kingdom Viridiplantae; phylum Streptophyta; class Magnoliopsida; order Ranunculales; family Eupteleaceae; genus Euptelea; species Euptelea pleiosperma. The sequence continues at coordinate 20,420,640 of CM068544.1, read as the reverse complement.
AATGGGGCAAAATTTCTTCGGATTGCCATTGCTTGCTACAAATGGCAAGCGGCTTTTAATGGGGACTGAGCCTGAGCCTGACAATCTCCATGCAGCATCGATAGATTAACAAGAAAAAATAAACATTTTTATTAAATTATTAACCCTTCCCTCTCGAAGCCTTCTCTCTCTCTCTCTGTCTCTCTTTCTCTCTCTCTCTCAGTGTTTGTTCGGCCATGGCGTTCGCAGCTGCAGCAGTCGTGGTTCCTTTAGGTGTGCTTTTCCTTCTATCGGGTCTCATCGTTAATCTCATTCAGGTATCACAGATTCAATTCTCTCTCTTCATATTCAATTACTGGTTCTGTTGTGTTGTCTGTTTCTAGGGATTTTGATTAGGTTTGAGCTAATTTTTTTTTCAGAGATTGTTTCGCGTAGTTTGTGTTTGTTTGATATTTCCTACTTATTCTGAGATTATTATAATTTCGTTTTCATCTGTAATCATTTTTCCGTTTGTTTTTCTTTGTATTTGGATCCATTTTAGCGAATGTGGTTTTGGATTAGTTTAGGTATTTTTTTTTTCAGAGATTAGAACTAGGATTGTTCTTTGCATGTGATTATTTTGTGTTTTTTCGCCGTCTTGGAAACCTTAGGTTTTTCCGGGGATTCGATTTTATTGTTATTGGATTTATACGAGATTATGCTGTAATTGGTTAAAATTTTATTTTTTTCCTTTCCAGGCGGCTTGCTTCCTGCTCATTCGCCCCCTCTCTAAGAGTATGTACAGGAGGATCAATCGAGTAGTGGCAGAATTGCTGTGGTTGGAGCTTGTTTGGCTCATCGATTGGTGGGCGCGGGTTAAGGTGGTGATTTTTTTATTATTTTAAATTTTAAAATTTTTTATCTTTGTAATTCATGGATTTAATTCATTGAAACTGTCATTCTACATGCCATGTTATTTTTTTTTTTTTTTTGATAAGTATAGCATTCATTAAGAAACTGAAAAAGAGATACAAAGCGGCTTAAGAGGTTGAGATGACAAGGAAGGGATATACACCAACCACCTTCCTTAGTACATAAAATATTCCAACGGAAAACAAAATCCTCGAAAAAAAGACCTCTACATGCCATGTTTTTATTATTAGCTGTGGGAAAATGCTTTAAGGTTTTGGGTTCGAGCCGTTAGCTCAATTGGTGGTACTACAACCATGAGGTTGTGAGTTCAATCCCAGCCTATGTTGCGTGGCTCTTCTAATAGGGTGAATTACCCCGTGTTGGACATGTCAGATTCCGACACTCCACAGATTCTTATGCGACACTTTCAGAATTGTTTTCTTTCTTTCCTTACTTGCAAGATATTGATTAGCACTGATTATAGATCACGAGTTCTGTTTTTTTCAACGGAAATTTTCTTTTACCACATATAACATTTAATGTATGCATTACTTTGTCTATAGGTATATGATACATATCATATAATATCCCAACAAATAATCCATTATTATCCTTATTACTATGTAAAAAATAACTACTTTGTTAACCATTATTTTCAATATACTCGCCGAGTCCACGAATACTTTGTTTTCAGGGTTTCTCAAATCTGACACTCTGTATTCATGTCAGACTCTGACACCTGTATGCTGTACCTATATCAATGCAATACTATGTAACCCGGGTATGGCTGAGACACGGCCAAGATACGTCATGGACATAGCATTTATAGTTAAAAAAGTGAAGTGTCCAACACGGGTATGATATCCATTTGAAGAGCCCGGGTAACATATTGCAACATAGATCCCAGCTTACCACCACAAAGAAAAAATATTTTTATCTGCCTTTTTTGCTTATACCTGTTTACGTATAAGCAGAAAAGGCTGTTGCAATTGCTTATACCTGTTTACATATCATTCTACATCCCTTTGGCAATAAAGGCTGTTGCAAATTACAAAATACATTTACATGGACATGTGTGTTGAGTGCAACAAAGAGGGCGAGTAGGTGCTTTTTTTTTTTGTACTCGTGTGAGTACAGCTAATATTCTTTGTTTGACAACATCATTTTTTCTTAGTGGTTTTATCAGACAAACAGTCTTAACTAAAGAAGAAACTTCTGTATGCAGATCCAAATTTACACAGATTCAGAAACTTTCAGATTAATGGGTAAGGCCACAGTGGTTTTGTAATAGACATGGGGGGGGGGGGGGGGGGTGTTTGTTCCCTGCACACATCTGCTGAATGGATTATGGTAGTATTGTAACTTACATTGGGGGATTTTCCAGGTAAAGAACACGCACTTATCATATCCAATCACAGAAGTGACATTGATTGGCTTGTTGGATGGATTTTAGCTCAGGTACATATTTTTTATTCTTGTAAATTTCAAATGCATAATATACATTACTATATGTACCTGCATACATAGCTAAAGACATACATTTGCACCCACATCATATAAAACCGATAATACTATATCCGGCTTGGGATCCATTAATTTCATGTCATGCTTGACTTGCATTAATCTTTTCTCAATTGATCGGTGATTCAATCTACTTATAACAGCGTTCAGGTTGTCTTGGTAGCACGTTAGCTGTCATGAAGAAATCATCAAAATTCCTTCCGGTGAGCTTTTTTATTTGACCTGTGTTTGTTCTATTGCTGTGGACAAGATGAATTCTCTAAATTGACTAGTCAAATAGAGTTAGTCGTTTTATTTAAGTATACAAATATGATAAGATTCTAAATTTGCAAATGGGTAACAGTATGAGGATTATGTAAACTCCAGATTATTCTATGTATTATTTCTTTAATCTGTTTTATATTTAGAAGGGAGGGAACAATGACTTCAAATTTTCATTATGTAGTTTGAGAGTGGAACGGAAAACCTGATCTACTGGCAAGTCTGTTCCACTATAATAAATATTTAAGGGCAAATGATGAAACAAAGGGCAAATTATCTTTAATTGTCTGACATTAGGATGTGAACTTAATTCGGAAAGTAAAAAAAACAAAATACTGGTTGGCCCTTGGCAACCTTACGAGTTAGCAAAGGCCCAATATGGTTCTTACAAACTATTATATGAAAAAGAAATGCAAGCTCAAGGCTTCAGCTCAATTATTATGTTCAATGATCTTTTGGCATGTCACTCGATGTATAATTTATCTGTCATGCCCAGCAGTAATCCTCATCATAACTTAGTTTTTTGATAGATTTCTTTACTTGTTTCAAGTTCAATAAATCTGGTTGCTCGTTTTTCCCTATCCAATCAAATTCATTTTTTTTTGGGAAATTACCACACATTCCTTGTAGAGTTTTATAGATTAAACCCATTTAATTATGTTACCCAACTTTGATTAGCTCATAGGTGTAGGTGGATTCTGAACCTGTCTTTGATTTCGATGATAAAAGGTGTGAGCAATGTGTGCAGGTCATTGGTTGGTCAATGTGGTTCTCAGAATACCTTTTTCTGGAAAGAAGCTGGGCTAAGGATGAAAGCACATTGAAGGTATGCTATTATGTTAAAATACATTGGTGACTGCATGCGTGTGCTTTAGGGCAAAGAGTATGATATTGTGTTAAATACATTGGTGACTGCAAGCATGTGCTTTTGCGGCTTTGCGCTACTATTGTGTATTTCAATTGAGTTTTATTTTGATTGTATTCTGCAGTTAGGTATTCAACGGCTGAAGGACTTCCCTCGTCCTTTTTGGTTGGCTCTTTTTGTAGAGGGAACTCGCTTTACACAGGCAAAACTTTTGGCAGCTCAAGAATATGCAGCTGCAACAGGGTTGCCTGTCCCTAGAAATGTTTTGATTCCTCGTACCAAGGTTAAACTCTCGTTGCACCTTCTGCTAGTAATAAAAGAATGGATGATTTCTTCATTTCCCACATTCTCTCATTTAGTTTTGCCCCATTTAGATGTCTTTTGCCTTTTCAATGTCTAACAACCTTTTCTATTAAACTATACCTAGCATAATTTAGGATTGGTACCAGCAACTATTGTTGGAATTTTTATTAAACCAATGTTCTAAGAATTATAGTTTCCACTTTTTCTGTTTATAAGTGGTTGTTCATATTGGGATTAGTGGCTTCATTAGGCATATTCCTTCTATTTTACGTCACATAGACCTTGCCCCACTGGGCATATTTAAGACACCCTATTTTGTTTGTATTAACTTTGTAATTTATGGTTGTTCAGTTTTATTTTTCATTTGCATTGATGTCCTTGTGATTTCCCCCAACTCGTCCTAGACTCCTAGTTGATGCATGACAAATCCACAAACAAGGCCACACAACAGAATAGCAGAGAACAACTCAACGAACTAAAATAACAAACAGGCTAAACCCAGTTTCTATTACTTATCACAATAAATAAACAAAATAGTATTTAGTTTTTATTACTTCAATATTGAAATATGGGAGTAATAACCCATAGTACGCAAGATATAACACCAAATCCCAGATCAAGCATTGATATAAGTCCACAAGGGATCGAACTACAATGTAACTGACGAGTTGACGCTGTCAGCAATTTTTAAGGAAAGAACTGGATCAATTTGGTGAATTGAGGGTAGGTATCGTGCAATTGGAAGAAGGATGAGAGGCTCAACAAGCTCCTCCCAATCAAAACAGATATGGTATGAACGTAATAGAAGAATATTTGAAGGTAAAAACAGATTGCCAAACCGGTTGATCACCAAAATTCTGATTGAGATGCCTACTCGTGGTTTTCTGCCTGATATTGTAGTTGAAGACATCCTAGAAACTATTCATATTACTCAACTGGGACGTCAAACTGGTTCCAAAACAGAAGCAGGTGCAATGGTGTAAATGGATCACTCCTACCCGCCTTCGGTTTGTGGTCAATGCTAATGGCTCAATGGGTGATCATGGGCGTTAATCAACCGATCTATATGTTGGACTGTCTGGCGATATAAAAAGGGGTTGTCTTAGCTCATCAGCAAGGGATCAAGATAATTTTGATTTTGACAGATTCTTCAAATGCTATTGAAATTCTAAAGTATCCTCATAAAGGTTTTTGGTGGGCACGTTGTTTGGCTTTCCGAACTCCAAGTGTTGGCCGATTTTGAAGATTAGGATCAACTGTATCCTCACGATTTTCCTTAGTCTCTCTAAATTTATGGAGGATGATTCTAATGATGGTAAATATGCTCGCTTATTATTATTTTGTTATTAATGATAGCTGGTCGGGGTATACTTAACCCCATCTTACTCACCAACAAAAATAAAACTTGAAGGTTAGGGCAAGACTATGTGCAAGAATAATATTGGACAAGGAGCAGGGCGCCCTCACGCATGATGGCAGCATATTGGTACTGGGTCTAAGGTTGGAGTAGAGGCTACCACGTCTTCTCACCGATAAAAAAAAAGCAGAGCTCTCATCCTACGAAAATTCTCATAACATTATTAGTCCCCTTCATTGAGCCATCTTATTTTATTTATAGTAAACCATAATTGTGATACGAATTAACCGTAATTTGGTTGTACGTTTGAAACACCAATATTAATTATTTTTTTTGTTTTTAATTTTGAGGGCATTGAGGTAAATATGATGTATGAAACCTAATGGCCACAACCTTTATTACAACATTAGTATATGTAATAATTGTGAGGGTTGACTAGTGTAAGTTCAAGACACTAGCTTGACTTCATCTTCTCTCTCTCTGTTTTTCTCGTTCCTTTCTTATCTCAAAACCCTAATTTACTTTACATGGTATCAGAGCATATGATCCATTAATTAGGGTTTCCTTTTTTCTTCTTGTTCTTTTCTTTTGATCTATTTTTGTGATGTGAAATAAAACCTGAGGTTTTCCCATCTTTTTTCCTTTCATGGTGGTTCCTATCACTACTGTGTGGATGTGTAAGAGGTCATTCATGCAGATTTAAAGGGATAACCTTGGTCTCTATGTATGTGTATGTCGCAGATGAGAAGTTGTTGCATCATGGTGTATTTTTTCTCCAAGGCAAATCGTAGGTTTTTGTAATTTGCCGTGACATGTTTTCCAAAGTTGTTGGATATGTTTTTTTGAGGTCCATTGTGACTTGTTTCTCGAGGGTTGATATGACACATTTTTTAAGATTGGTATGACATTTTTCGAAGTCATCATGACACATTTCTTGAGGTCGTACTAAGTAAATCATAAGTATCGTTTTCTCGTGGGCTTTTATAGCAAATCCAAGTGTTCAAATTTCTCTCAGACTCTCTAGAGAAATTCACAGGTTAGATTTCTATCCCGGGCTCTTCGGAGTATATCATAGGTATCCAGGGAGAATTGTAGGCTTTCTGGACTGAGTATAGGTGATTGTGACCTAGTGGCTGGTGATGGAATCTAAACCTAGTATGTTGTCTTCTTCTGAGATATTTATGTCTCAGATGGTTTCTATTAAACTCAATAGGAGTAATTATGTACCTTGGTCTAAATTTGTACAAGTTTTCTTCTCATCAATTGTTTTAGGAATATTTTACTCTGCAACAAGGTGATAAAAGTCTTGTTGAATATTATGTGTGCATGCGGGGACTAATTGAATAGTTGAACGTACATCAGCCTATTATTATTAATCCAGAGTTCTAGTGAAGTTAACGAGAGGAGTGTCGGGTTATGAAGTTTCTTTCTGGTCTAAAGGCTACATTTGAGCTTGTGCGAGCTCAAATACTTAGTACAAAGGAGCTCCCATAATTGATGGAAGTTTACTCTTGCCTTCAACGGGTCTCCTCTCTGCCATTAGTGCCATAGCAACTGATAAATCTTCCTTTGCAACTTTGGATAATTTTCCTGTCTTTGGTAGAGGCACCTTTACCAGTCATGGTGGTTGGACAAGTGGTAGAGGTCGTGGAGTTGGTAGAAATTCAGGGGAGGCCGTAATAGAGGACGCGGTACTCGTAAGTTTACTCATTGTGGTAGTGATGGCCATACCTGCGATACATGTTGGAATCTTCATGGAAAATCGGCACGCGCCAATCAGGCTTTTGCTGTAAGTGTTGAGGCTAATACTCTAGACTATATAGCCCTCCATTTCCTGCCATGCATGCTATTATTTCTATTTCCCATGAGGAATATTCCAAGTTGATGAATTATAAAAAAAATATTCCAAGTTGATGAAACCCAACAATCCGTTGCTTTCTCTAGCCAACAGTTCGTTGCTTCCTCCAGTTCCACTGCCACCTTGGTTTAGTCAATTTTATCTTGTGTTGCTTCTACTAGTTCTCCATGGCTATGATTCTGGTGCCTTACACGATGTGGCTGACACCCCATGTGTGTTTTCTTCCCTTAGTCCATCTAACTCCACTCAGTGTGTTACTTTTGCAGATGACACTACATTTAAAGTGTTTGGCGTCGGTAATGCACATCATCATTCCTTTTTTTTTAATCTTATGTCTTATACGTACCTAAATTTCCTTTCAACTTCTTGTCTGTGGGTAAACTCACCAAATCTCTTAATTGTTCTATTACCTTATATTCTTCCTTTCATGTCGTTCAAAATCTAAAGACGAAGAAGAGGATTGGCGGAGAGCATGAAGATGGTGCTCTTTACTATATTGATGGTGGTAATGGTCCTTAGAATTTTGCTTTTCAGATCACACTTTCTCTTTACTAGTGGCACTATCTCCTTGGTTATCTATCACTACATAGTTAGAAGATTTTAGTTCCTACTTTGAGTCAATTGCCATTTTTGTATTGTGAGTTATGTCAACTTAGTAAGCATCATCGTGTCTCTTTTTTCATCTAGAGTTGATAGTCGTGTGTCTAGTCATTTTTCAATTGTTTATGTTGATGTTTGGGCCCCGACTAGGATACCTTCATACAATGGTTTTTAGAACTTGACTATTCCCAAATGACATGGATTTACTTATTGAAAGATAGATCGGAGTTCTCTATTATGAAATTGTTTAATATGGAAGTGTAAACTTAATTTGGTATCTCTGTCTATCTTCTTCTTTCTAATAATGCTAAAGAATATAATTCTACCTTGTTTCAAGATTATTTTGGTACTCATGGTATGTTACATCAGACCTTTTGTGTTAGTACTCCTCAACAAAATGGGGTGGCCAAAAGGAAACATTGGCATGTGTTAGAAGTTGCTCATTCATTATTTTTCAGATGAAAGTACCTAAAATATATTGGAGTGGTGCTGTCATCTTAGCTTGTTATCTCATTAACCAGATGTCTTCATCAGTTATCAATAGTAAGGCTCCATTCTCGGCTTTGTTTTTAGATACTTGTTATTTTTTTCCCCTCGTACTTTTGGTTGTGCGCTTTGTTCATCTCTTAGGTGTAGAGGGGTATCTTATTGGTCATACTCTTGTGCCCAAAAAGGATATCAGTGTTACAGTCCTTCTCTTCGCTGATCGGTTAGGCATAAAAAATACGTTCCTTCATGGTACCTTGGATGTGGAGGTTTATATGGAGCAACCACCAGAATTTGTTGCTCAAGGAGTCCCCTAGGTGCGTAGATGACTGAAAGTTATATATGGGTTGAAACAATTGCCTTGAGCTTGGTTTGATAGGTTCAGTGAAGTTGCATTTTAGTTTGATTTGAGAAGATGTCAATCAGACTGTCTATATTCTGTCAGAGTTCTGAGGCTGGGAAAATCATTTTGGTTGTCTATGTTGATGACATTGTGATTACAGGTTGTGATGTCAAGGGTACATACTTTGAAGCAGTTTCTGTTATCAATACGTATTTTAGACGTAATTAGTAGTTCTGTAAATACCCCTGCAGTGAGGGGTATACTTGTCTTTTGTAATGTTCCCTTTATAGAAATAAGAATTATGGAGTCATGTGCAAAACACAGCTCTGTTTGTTGCTCGATTTTAACCCCTACAATATTTCGAAGCAAAAGGAACAAATCTCGCACGATTTCATGGAGTTTTGAGTGAGTTGTGGGAGTTTACTCCCCTCTAATTACTGTCGACGACTTTTTGGGTTTTATTGGGCTTCCAGTTCAATTTCGCTCTCACTCATCTCCTCTCCTAAGGCTTCTCCATGATGTTTTGAGACGTATGGGAGGATTCTTTCCCCTTTAGTGATTACCGGTGGCTTATTTGAGTTTTTTTGGACTATCGGTTGTGTTTTTTAGCCCTCTATTGATATTGGTAGGGTGGATCTTCCCTCTCTCAGTGAGGTCTATGCCTACCTTAAGAGTGAGGAGAGTCGACGGATATCTCTCCAGGATGAGCATCTAGTTTCCAATCGATCAACGTTGGCTATATCCTCTGCTCCTCCTGTCTCCTAACTTCAACAGTCTCAAAAGGGCCGATCTTATTAGCATCCCGCTTCCGTTCCGTCATATGCTCCTACTGGTCCTACTGCTGGGAAGTTCTCTCCTAGGGAGAGGCCCAAGTGTGACTACTGCGGTAAGCTGGGGCATGTGAGAGACCGATGCTGGAAGTTACATGGTCGCCTTAGCTAGACGGTCTTCTAGTGCTCATACTGCCAGTATGGATGTTCCTTTCCCTCCTCAGGGACAGTCAAAACCGATTTCTTCTACCACGGCTTCCCCTGGTGGTATCTATGCTGCCAAGATTGCTACTCTCAGGCTCTTGTTTAGTCAGCTTGATGGTCCTTCTGCTACACCATCGACTTCCTTTGCTCAGTCAGGTAACATTAGACCTGTCCATCATGTGTCCATTCCTTCATCTAGTCCCACCTGGATCATTGATTTAGGGGCTTCGGAGCATATGACGGGTACATCGTCTTTATTTTCTACATATTCCATTTGTTCTAGCCGTGATAAGGTCAAGACTACCGATGGTACCTTATCATCTGTGTTTGGGAAAGGGGATATCCTCCCCTCTCCCAAACTCCCACTTTCATCTATTTGCATGTGCAAAAATTTACCTCCAATCTTTTATCTATTAGTGCTTTAACTAAAAACTTGAACTGCAGTGTCACCTTCTATTTGTGCCTATCAGGACCTAGAGACGAGGAGGACGATTGGTACTGGACATGAGGCTGATGGCCTCTACCTTCTGGATGGACGACTTCCTGAGCCCACATCATTGTAGTCATCTTCTAGTAGTTGTAGTAGGATAGATTTTGTTTTATGTTGGTATGCCCGTATGGGGCATGTCTCCTTTGAGTACCTGAAAATCTTAATTCCAGCTTTATTTGTTTCTGTTTTATTGTCTGACTTGCATTGTGAAACTTGTGAGCTATTAAAAAATTGTCGTTCTACTTATCCCTCCAGAGGTAATTGAAGTTCAATTTCTTTTGATCTTGTGCATTCTGATATGTGGGGTCATGCCCCTATTACTTCTATTTTTGGCTTCCGCTATTTTGTTACTATTGTAGATGACCGTACTAGGTGTACATGGGTTTATCTCATGAAAACCAAAGATGAGGTTCATTCCATCTTTAAAGGTTTTCATAAGATGATCCATACCTAGTATGGTACCTCCATTGAGGTCCTTCGTTCTGACCATGGTGGAGAATATATGGAGGACCTTTGGTGCGGGGAGGCACCTCTCAGTGTGGACTTCCCAGATCTTTATTCTATATCGGAGCGGAAAGGGCAGTCTATCAAGGATTGTGCTCACACCGGGGGAGAAGTAATAGGGTGGGATTTTGGTTTCAGAAGAAATCTCAATGATTGGGAGGTTGAGCCACTTTCCAACTTGCTAGCCCGAATACAAAATATCCTTCTCTTGCCTCTGAGCCAGGACAAACGGGTGTGGATTTGGTCTAAAGGAGTTACTTTCTCGGGCCGTTCAGCTTACGAGGCTTTTCTTTCTACAGATGAACCTACTTTCTTTGCTCCTTTAGTCTGGAGCTCAAAAGTCCCTTCTAAGGTGGCGTTCTTCACTTGGGAGGCCTTCTTGGACAAGATCTTGATTGTAGATCACTTACAGTCCAGAGGTATTATCATAACTGATTGTTGCTGGATGTGTCGACACGAAGGAGAATCAGTCAACCACCTTTTAATACACTGCGACATGGCTAAGGAGGTTTGGGCATCTTTCCTTCATGAGTTTGGAATGACATGGGTGTGTCGGATTCTATGTACACCCACGTGGGGGTGTTCTTAGTGGGTTGCATTCCACTACCCCACGTGGGGTTTATTCTCTATTGCTTATGGGTTAAGTGATGGGCCCATCCACTTAACCCACAATCTCTTTATTTCATGTTAGTGGGTTAAGTGGTGAGCCCCCACTTGACCCACACGATTTCTCCTTTACTTGTAGAAGGGGTTTCCCCTACTTATAAATATTACTTATGGGAGATTGAATATTCACTTCAATCTCCCCATTCTCTCTCAAACCCTAATCTCTCATTCTCTCCTTAACTTCCATTATCTCTGTCTCTCAATCTTTAGCATATTGGTGACAACCTCAAACAACAACATGGTATCAGAGCATGGTTACTCTAGGGCCAAAATCATTATCCCCTAGAGTTTCAACGAAGATCTTATATGTGGGTATCTGAAGTCCGGACAAGTTTTGAGCAAATCGCAAAGGGTCCTCCTGCGAAGTTCTTGGATCTTTTCTAAAGCAAAGGAACCAGAGATCTATCATTCTTGGTGTATTGCCTGCTATCAGTCGTCAGAGATCCACTCTATCCCCGTTCTTCAGGATTTTTTTATCAGTTTTTCGGAGAACACGTATATCGAGTAGGTTTTTATTTTCCTCGAGATTCGTCATTTTTGGGCTCTCTACCCAAACCGCCCCTCTCATAGGGCCAGTAAGGTTCGACAGAAACTTATTTCAGAATTTTTGGATCATTGGATCTCCGGTTCCAAAAATCGGATCCCCGACTCAGATTTTGGGTTTTTTATTTTCTTGAGATTCATGCACTGCTTCGGCTCTCTACCCTAGCCGCACCTCCCTATGGATTATCTGGGATCTACAGAGTCTCGTTTGAGAATTTTCTGATCGTCGGATCTCCGGTTCGAAAAATCGGATTTCGTGCTCATTTTTTGGGTTTTTTTCTACCTCGAGATTCGCGCGTCATTTGGGCTTTCTACCCTAGCCACATCTCCCTGTGGACTATCTGGGATCTACAGAGCTTGGTTTGGGATTTTTTTGATTGTCGAATCTCCGATTTAAAAAATAACCTGGGTTTTTGGCCCGGATCTGGTTTTGCCTTTTTTGGGTTTTCTACTTTTTTGGAAACCAAGGTTCCCAGGGCACTTCTACCCTAACCGCACCTCCCAAAGTGCTCCTAGGAACTCCCCGAACCTCGGTTTAGGTTCTGCAGACCTTCTGTTTCGTCAGTTGGTTATTTCCAGGCCTTCCGCTGCGATGAGTTCATCAGAGGTTTCATCAGGTGAGAATAGCACTCCGTCTCATGGTTCTCATGGAGACCACAACCCCCAATTATGCATCACTACGGTCAAGTTTGATGGGACCAACTATCTTGAGTGGAAGACATAGGCACTCATGTACATCGGGGGACGTGGCTACAGTGAGTACCTCACAGGAAAGACAGTCTAGCCTGCCGCCACAAACAAATCCCACCGGAAATGGGTTATGGAGAACCTTACGGTGATGTCTTGGCTTCTCCATTCAATGCAACCCCAGATCAGTAGGGGGTTCATGTTCCTTCCTACAACGAGAGAAATCTGGGATTCTGTTACCGAAACCTATTCCCAGGGTGACAGCTTTGCAAAGCTCTATGAGTTAGAGTAAGAGATTGCTTGTCTCCGACAGGGGGAGCTCAAGCTTGGTACCTATTATGCTTCTCTCCGAAGTAAATAGGAAGAGATAGATCATTATTAGGACTACACCCCGGTTTGTGCTGCGGATGTGAAGTCTTTCCGTGCTATGGTTGAGCAGTCCCGGATATTCCAGTTCCTTTCCGGCCTTCATCCTAGCTTCGAGGCTGCCTGTGTTCAGATACTTTGCAGATCTCCTCCCCTTACTTCATTGGCACAGGTCTATGCCATGCAGCTACGCAGTGGTAGTGACACTCATGATCGATCTGCCCTTGCCTCTGCGTCTCAGAAGGGTCAGAAATCCTTTCAGAATAAGACTGGTGATGACAGATGACGTCCCAAGTGTGATCGCTGCAGCCGTCTAGGCCATGTGAAGGACACTTGTTGGGAGCTGCATGGACGCCCACCGAGTCTGGGCCTAAATCCATGTCAGCGATCTTCAGCGAGACAGGAGCCTCCTGCAGCACTTTCTGTGGCTCAGGACACTGCACCCTCAGCACCTCCTACCACTGGGGATATTGACTCTCTTTCTCCCAGTGATCTTGAGCGACTTCGTCGTATGATGGCCCAGCTCAATGGGCAAGCCTCCACTTCTACCTCCACCTATGCCCAGACAGGTACTGGATCTGCTTTCTCTGTATCCACTGTTCCTTCTAGTCCTTCCTGGATCATCGATTCAGGGGCCTCAGATCATATGACTGGTATGTCTTCAGTTTTCTCCAGTTATTCTATTTGTTCTGGTCTTGACAAGGTTAGGATAGTTGATGGCACCCTTTCCTCTGTTTCTGGGAAGGGCAATGTTCATGCCTCTTCAACACTAACCTTGTCCTCGGTACTGCATGTTCCTCAGTTTACAACTAATCTTTTATCTGTCAGTAGCCTTACCAAGATTCTTAACTGCAGTGTAACATTTTTTCCTTCTCACTGTGTGTTTCAGGATCTAGAGTCGAGGCAAACGATTGGCAGTGGACGTGAGGAAGGTGGCTTGTACCTCCTGGATCGCTCAGTTTCCTCTTCAGCACATCAGTCCAGCATCAGTAGCAGTAGTCGAGTCAATAAAGACCAGTTATTGCTTTAGCATAACCGGCTTGGTCATGTACCCATGTCAGTTTTAAAGGGTGTCTTTCCTGCTTTCTCTTCTCTTTGCGATGTTCCGTTCCACTGTGAAACTTGTGAACTCGCAAAGCATTGTCGCACTATTTTTCCTCTTAGTGAAAATAAAAGTACTATTCTTTCAATATTGTGCATTCTGATGTGTGGGGTCCTGCCTCGGTGATGTCTTTATTTGGATTTCGGTCTTTTGTTACATTTGTTGATGATTTTAGTGGCTCTACCTGGGTATATCTTATGAAGTCGAAAGATGAGGTTTTTTCCATTTTTCAGACCTTCCACAAGATGGTCACCACTTAGTTCAGTGCCCCACTCAAAATTCTCCGATCCGATAATAGGGGTGAGTACGTAGACGGAAGCCTTAGAGATTACTTTGCCTCTCATGGCATTGTACATCAAACTTCTTGTTCGTCGACTCCCCAACAAAATGGGAAAGCTAAAAGAAAAAATCATCACCTTCTCGAGGTTGAGCGTGCCCTTCGTCTTGGGATGCGGGTTCCAAAATCTTTTTGGTCTGAATCCATCCTTCTGGCTGCGTATCTCATTAATCGCATGCCATCTCGTATTCTTGGCTTTCAGACCCCTTTGTCTGTCCTGCATCCCGATAGTCCAGCCTTCATTGTTCTTCCCAAAGTCTTTGGGTGTGTATGCTATGTGCATGTTCATCGTCACTCTCGTGACAAACTTGATGCACGGGCCTTGAGATGTATTTTCCTGGGATACCCTTCCATTCAGAAGGGATACAAATGCTATCATCCGGGTTCGCGTGGACGTTTTACATTTCTGGACGTCACCTTTGTTAACCACGTTCCGTTCTTTGGCAGTAGGGTCTCTCTTCAGGGGGAGTGTGATATTGTGGACGAGAGCCCTGTCCCCATGCCGGTTCTTGTACCCATCTCCACTCCTGTGCCTATGGTCGAATCTGTGTCTACTATTGACAAGGACACTTCTGCTACTACAGTGGTGGATATGCGAGTTTATGCCAGATCCAAGAAGAAAGGACAAGTCACTGATTCTGTGCCTGCCAGTCTACCCTCGGATCCAGATCCAGGTATTGTTTCTACCCCTGCTTTAGTTCATGAGTCCTCAGAGACTCCTACTCCAGAGAAGGATCTACCCATTGCATACAGTGATGCAGATTGGGCAGGTGCAGTCACCGATAGACGGTCTACATCAGGTTATTGTACCTTTGTTGGAGGCAACTTGGTATCTTGGAGGAGCAAGAAACAACCAGTTGTCGGCCGATCCAGTGCAGAGGCAGAGTTCCGTTCCATGGCACATGGAGTGTGTGAGCTCTTGTGGTTGAAGATCATGTTAGTAGAACTGGGAGTCAAGGTGACAGACCCAATGAACCTCTATTGCGACAACAAAGCGGCCATTAGCATTGCTCACAACCTATTTCAGCATGACAGGACTAAACACATCGAGGTTGATAGGCACTTCATCAAGGAGAAGCTTCAGCAAGGATTGATTTGTACACCCTATGTAAGGACTCAGAAGCAGGTTGCCGATATACTTACTAAGGGAGTCAACAAGTTAATCCTGAATACACTGATAGCCAAGCTGGGCATGATGGATACCCACATAGGGGTATTCTTAGTGGGCTGTGTTGCACTACCTCACGTGGGGTTTATTCTCTATTGCTTATGGGTTAAGAGATGGGCCCATCCACTTAACCAACAATCTCTTTATTTCATGTTAGTGGGTTAAGTGGTGGGCCCCCACTTGACCCACACGATTTCTCCATTACTTGTAGAAGGGGTTTCCCCTACTTATAAATATTACTTATGGAAGATTGAATATTCACTTCAATCTCCCCATTCTCTCTCAAACCCTAATCTCTCATTCTCTCCTTAACCTCCATTATCTCTCTCTCTCTCAATCTTTAGCATATTGGTGACAACCTTAAACAACAATAGGGTGATGCCAGAATCTCTTTTGGATCTCATCCTGAGTTGGCAATCTAAGGCCTTCTCCTCTAGAGGGAGCATTCTATAGAGGTTGTTGCCTTTTGCTTTAGCTTGGGGCCTTTGGAGGGAGAGAAATCGGAGGGTCTTTGAAGGAAAGAGTGACAACATGGCTTCAATCATCTTGAGTATTAAAGGCTTGTTGTTCTATTGGTCTAAGGCGTTTACGGAATGCATGGGATTATTTTTTGAAGATTAAGTTTTTCGTATGGACCTTCTTTGTTCACGGGACAGTCGTTATTAGGTTCCTTTGTGTTTTTGTTGTTTAGGTTTGTAGTTTCTGCTCCTTTGTCTCCCTGTGACTTTCGTAGGTCATCTCGACCTCTTTTAGTCTCGGCGTGTGTAAGGCTTTTCTATTCAATAAAGTGTACACTTATAAAAAAAAATGTATGTGGGTCCTAAACAGTATTTTTTAGACCATGGGATTTGTCATCAGAAGTCTTGTTGCTACGCCCTCAACAAAATGGTGTAGCTTAAAGGAAAATGCGTCATTTGACTGAGGTAGCTCGATCTCTTTTGATTGGCTCCAATATCCCCAAATCCTATTGGTCTGATGTTGTGTTGACTGTTGCCTATTTGACTAACAGAATGCCATCTTGTGTGCTTCAATTCAAGCCTCCTCTTTAGGTCCTTTCTCCAATTTCTTCCCTATTTGCTGTTCCTCCTCGTATCTTTGGGAGTGTACATATTCTGGGTCCCCATCTTTGGGAGTGTATGCTATCTACAAAATTTTAAAATTTTACCCATAAAAGTTTGGAAAATTTCCACACTTAGAAAATTACCAAAATACCTTCGAAATGAAACTTCTCAGAATTCTCTCAACATTTACAAGTAGCTAGGTTTCTATTTTATGAACATTGGCACTTGAGATAGGATCGTCAGAGGTGTAGAATGACCAAAATGCCCCTCAGAGGCAGAAACCCTAGAAATCGGAACTTTCCTGAAAACTTCTAGAAAGTTGCATAATATTTCACACATTGTTCTAAAACATTAAAATAGGCAAGAAAAAAAATACAAGAGTCCTAATTAACCTAAATAAACTAAAGACCGAAGTAATCCCTTAAGGAGGTTCCAGGGTATTACAAGCTTGTTGGGGTATGCAAATATTTAAGTTTTTTTGCCTTTTTATCCTTAAATTTATTCCTAGAAAAATTTAGTTTAGGTGGCAGAAGTTATTTGAATGGAGTTATAGATGGAACCAAACACCCCCTTTATGTTGTGTTTTAGAGTAGATCACTGTGATTCTTCGTGTGTAAAGCTGTAGTTCTGCCATTCAAAAATGCTTGTGCACAACTTTCTTTGAGCTCCATAAAAGCTCAATTTTTTTCTTTTATCATTTCTCTCTTGCTTATATGTAGATTTTTCAGACCAACTTAGGTTTAACCATAGGTATCTGCTCTCTTACAAATTTGTTTGTTCCTTTCAGGGTTTTGTTTCAGCAGTAAGTAATATGCGCTCCTTTGTTCCAGCTATATATGATGTAACAGTGGCTGTTCCCAAAAATCAGCCTCCACCTACAATGCTGAGACTCTTCAAGGGGCAATCTTCTGTGGTAAGCCATGAAGTCCAGAATTTCAACAATTGGATCAGTCATCTTACAGATTTTATAATACTTGTGTAATTTTTTAAATTTACTTCATATTTTTTTACTTAACTTTAGACTCTACGACTTACAGAATTTGTCAGTATCAATCTACTTACTGTTTCTGTGGATTTGCATTTTCACATATCTTAAGGTTTGTTGAGCCATCCACATTGTGAATGGTTTCAGGTTCCTTTGAAATCATATACACTCATCTATTGGAATAAAAGGCTGGTTTCAGGTTCCTTTAAAATCATACACTCATCTATCAGAATAAAAAGGCATATAAAAATTACAATTGCTTATTTTTCTCTTCGAATTGAAAACTGTGCCTTATCATCATGCTGTGCCCATAATTCACCAATTCATGGGGCACAAAACATTATGCGTAGTTGGTTATTTTGAAGAGAGTAGAAACGTAAGAGGAATTAAGAGAGGACCCCAACTTTGGCCTGAATAATTTTTTCTTGAAAAATTCTTTCATATGCTCTCTGTATTGTGAAAACTTGTGCGGCAATTTATTGATTTTTCAGAGAATTGGGAACCGAGTGTTTATGAGGAAATGGTTCTTTGTAAAAATGCTAATAGTTGACATTTCTGCAGGTGCATGTGCATCTCAAACGACATTTGATGAAGGAATTACCTGAGACAGACGATGGTGTTGCACAATGGTGTAAAGATGTATTTGTGGCCAAGGTACGTATAATTCACCCTTTGTTGAACTGTGCTCGTTTCGGTTTCTCTGAAGTAATTCAAACTTGCAAAGTTGGAAGTACAAAATTCTATTAGAAATTAGCTCTATAATGTTGTTTGTTGTTGCTGTTATAATTAATGTTTGAAAAGGCCTGAGAGGCTTAAGTCTCAAGGTGAGGTGTAAGCAAAAAGCCTTGAGGCGTGCCCTGAAACGCATATTGCCAGTGATGCATTGAGGTGCGCTTCCATGCGTATGCCTCATGCATAAGTTTATTAGATTAGTTAATAATTTTTATCGTATGCATTTAATATATATTTTATATTTTAAAAAGGTGATACACGAGGCTTTCGCCTCATTTTTCTTGGGGTCCTAATCATGGTTTAAAAAACGGCCTTTATAACGGATTCGGACCTACCCTGTTATGTTATGTACCACTTTAACGCTCAGAAAATAACAGCCATTATTTTCATTATAACGGCTGTTATTTTCCATTATAACGAAAATAAGGACTTATTTTCTGAAAAGAATTGTTAAAAAAGTCCGTTATTTTCCATTTTTGCCCCTGTGCGTTACAATCCTTATAACGGAAAAAACGGTAATGCCCCCAGTCCGTTATAACATCCCCTTTTAAACCTTGGTCCTAATGCCTAACCTCACGCCTTCATGTTTTAAAACATTGATCGTAAACATAACTTTGTGCTCTGTTTTCTTCATATTGAAATTTGTTATTATTTGTAGTGAATTGTTTTGCCTCATGTTTTCTTGCCTACAGGATGCTGTATTGGACAGACATCTGGTTGAGGACACCTTTGGTGACCAAGAATTAAAAGACACTGGTCATCCAAAAAAGTCTTTGTTGGTAAGATAATCATTTAATAACTCAATTGAAAATGCAATCTCAGTTGTTCATTCTTTTGGAAGGCATCGATTTAGTCCTCTCTCGCTCTCGTTGATGGGAACAGGTTGTTATCTCTTGGTCGTGTCTCCTTATATTTGGGGCTCTGAAATTCTTCAATTGGTCTTCACTCTTATCCTCATGGAAAGGAATCGCATTCTCAGCAGCTGGCTTGGCCCTTGTTACAATCCTTATGCAGGTCCTCATTCTGTTCTCTCAGGCAGAGCGTTCAACCCCTGCCAAGGTATCCCCCACCAGGCCCAAGAATGGGGGAGTACCTTCTGAGACAAGCCAAGACAAACAGAAGTAATTGGCAGCCACTCCCACATGTGATAAGAATTTCTACAAAATTCATTGGATGTTTGCAGTCAGTTCTAGGTTTTTTTTTTGGATTATTTAATGAAATTTGAGGCCAAACTGTGCTGGTTGATTCTGTTCCCTCAGTAGTTCTCCTTCCTACTTACACAGCATTAATATTTATCTTTAATTTATGTAACAAAATACAGTTTGTATGCATATCAATTCATTACATGCTGTTCACATATGTTAGACTTATTAGAGTCAGAGTATTGTACAGGAGTTCTCTTCCGTAAATTTTCGGACATGTGGCAGTAATGGGGGGGGGGTTACCTGTTTTTTGGATAGGTATCTCTCTTACCTGATCTTGGTTAAAAAAAAACCTGATTGCATGATTGCAAAATCTCATATGTAGACATTTTTCTTATGGCCTGTCCTATTCCGTTGATATTTGACCTAGGAGATCTTTCACTGATTCTTTCGTTTGTGCATGTACTAGCAGTACCTAGAGAAGCTAGAGTAAAACATTTGAGGCCAGGTTTTCTTAGCTGTTACTGCAGTCTTTCAAGCTTGCCATGACAGACTTCTTAATCATGGCAGCTGAGGTGTTGGGATCTAAGGAGTTCACTTGTTCTGCCACTTCTTCCCTCTCCATGTGGCAAGTTTCAGCCCAAGGAATCTGTGCCATCCACAATATGAGCCATGTGGCACATTTTTAGAGGATGCTGATTGTATGGATGTTTCGCTAGGTGGACCTAAAAAAATCAGCCAGATTAATGATTTCAAACCTTTAGATCTTCTACCCCAAATAATGGTCAATAATGCTTAAATTCCCAAGGTTAAAATCATCCCATGAAAATGACTCCAATTCAGCGCTTAAAAATCACTAATCAGGTTGATTTTTGGTTTGTAGGTCTACCTAGGGATTGGCCAAACATCCATATGGTCAGTGTCCTCTAAAAATGAGCCACATGGCTCATATTGTGGGCCGGTCAGCCACATTTTTCTCGTCCATTTCAATGTCTTCACCTTTACTAAACTCATCAACATATTATTTCTTTAGTGTCCAATAAAGCATAGTTGGTGTTGTTACTGTCTTGTAAAACTTTTGTGGTGGCATATAAAATTATGATAACTACCGTCCATGTGGTAGGAGCACAAAACCTGATGCACCTAAGACCACTAACTGATGAACATGGGTTATATCTTACATGTTCATTTTCCAGATAAATGATTTAATTATATCTTACATGTTATCTCCATGATCATGACAAACCATGAAACGTTAACATCAAGTGGGGCGCCCGCCTTTAAATGTGATGTTGGATATAGAGACCGGTTGTAGTTGGATTTTGCAAAAGCTCCTTCATACGTGGAGATATAGAGATCAGCATCCCACGGATAATTATTGGACAAAAATATGTTCGGTTGTGGCCATTTGACCGTTGGATTCAAGAGATTACTTGATGAAATCAATGTGACATGTCGGGATCAGAATTCATGAGTGATACGTCTCGATTGGGTACGTTGACATACTAATCTATTGACACATTTTACTTTCAAAGTACGATAAGGATGAATGTGTCAAAAGTCAAAACTAGGGGGTTACCCTCTTCACTCTTCCACTGTGAAAACCTAAGTTCCTTCATCGTAGAAGGAAGAGAGCAAGCAAAGGAAAAGCTTGAGCAGGGAAGAAGAAAAGAACCGATTGAAGAAGAGAGAAAGCTTGAAATTTGACTCTTTTTCTTTCATGAATAATGTGATCTAACAAGTTGAAGAGTGAGGCCAACAATTAGGCAGAGAAATTTTATTCACCAAGGAAAGTAGGAAACTTTACCCATGGATGATGATGGCATTTGATGTTGGAGAGGTCACCCATGGAAGCTGCAACAATATGTTTAGCAACAACTGTTCGGAGTACTAAGTCCGAACAATACTTCACTGTCTGGACTTGGCAGGTTGAACAAAGAAGTATTGTTCTGTCCTAACAGACCGAACAGTCTTTAATAATTTTCAAAAACATGACATGTTCGGACTGCTCACAACTTCTTAGTCTAAAGAAGGGAAATTCCACCTCTACTGAGTTTCTTCAAAAGGCGAAAAGTATTGCTGATAATTTAACAGCCATCGGCAATCCTGTTGACAAAGATGATTTGATCCTTCACGTCTTAAGTGGTTTAGGACCTGATTATGACTCGTTCGTCACTGCAATGACAATCCGATCTGAACCAATGACCATGACTGACCTCCATAGCTTCATGATTAGTTAGGAAATAAGATTTGCTGATCAAGTCCATTCAGTTGATCTTGGTTCACCAACAACCCAAGTTGCCAGTCGCAACAACAACAACATTACTCATCCCAAACGCGGGGTCGTCACCAAAATAGAGGGCGTGGGACTCATCTCTCAAATTTTAGGGGACGTGGCCGTGGGCACCACCAGTTCCAACCTCCTCAAGATTGTCCTGTGTGTCAACTTTGTAACAAGATTGGACACACTGCTCACACCTGCTATTATCGATGTAATCCAATGCCTCCTGCTGAAGCCAATACAACTCTTAATGCCTTTTATGCCTCCTCATCATATTTGAACACGTGGTATCCCGACTTTGGAGCTACAAATCATGTCATTGCGGATCTCTCAAATCTGACCATTCAGGAGTCCTATGATGGAAATGAGCATATCAGTAGTGAGAAAGGTTTGGAAATTAAATATACTAGTTCTTCTTCTTTGATGCCCGTATGGTTCTCTTCATCTTCATAGCATGCTTCATGTACACGAGATTTGGAAAATTTTGATTTCTATTACTCAACTTACAAGAGATAATAATTCCTTCATTGAATTTTATCCCGATTATTTTCATGCAAAGGATCGACAAACATGGAAATGCTTGCTATGAGGTAGGAACATTAATGGTCTCTACCAATTTCCGATTGATAAGAGGATACACAATCAAGGGGGGCGGCACCATGGTTTTGGTAGGAGAACGTACTTCAGTTGACCATTGACATTATTGGCTTGGTCACCCGAATTTTAGAGTAGTTAGGAAGATTTTGACTTCTTTTAATCTCCCTTTTTTTTTTTTTTTTTTTCTGGAAATAAAAGCTATGAACTTTGTGATAGTTGTCAAATTTCCAAAAGTCACAAGATTCCATTTCATACATTTGATCATTTGAGTAATGGTCCTTTGGGTTTGATTTTTACGGATTGACGAACGAGATTTTTAGGATTTTAATGATGTAGTCGTTGTTTAAATCCCAATCTATCAACAATTTCATATACTACTTGCAACAAGAATACGATTAGTACAATGACAAGTAAGAGTCGAACCCATAAGGACTTGTTGAAAATCAATTATAAACTAAAAATTAATAAATTAACGAGGATAAAAAGTTTCCGTAGAGATAAGATAAAGTTTAACTAATTTACTAACTTGAATTAAAACGAAGCAGAACAATTAAAGATAGTGGAATAAACAAATAAAGAGAAAATTAAGGTATTGGATTCCACCAAAAATAAATATATATAATTAATAAATTACTATTTCTAATTTATTTTTCCACTTTTTTTTAACTCAAATCATGAATAATTCAATATTCTTGATTTGAAAGATTCAACTTTTGAGAATAATATTTTTTTTTTAAAATAAATCACGTTTAATGATTACATGTCAACCACAAACACTCACCATCAAAGATAATAATCTAAGCATGGCGTGTCAATGCTTCGAAGAACATATAATAAAAAATTATGAAAAAAAGATGTTATAATTATGTTGTGGGAATTACTAAACTAGAAAAGTAATCTAAAAATTAAATACTTACCTCGGTGAAATCCTCAACCCTAGTAGGAGAATTAGCTAACCATTTTAATGAAACAAGAAGAGATGAATATAATGAAAATTTTATTTGTCAAATGCTACATCACTTCTTCTTCTTATCACCCTTAATCAATGAAGCCTAGTTATTCTTGGCCAATTACAGAGAAAGAGAAATAAAATAAAAAAATTAATAGATGGAGAGAGAGAGAGAGAGAGAGAGAGAGAGAGCTCCAAGCACCCCAAATGAGAGAATACGGGTGCCTTTTTATAGGCCAAGTGAGGTGAAAAAAAAATAAGGAAATATGAAAATGATTCCTCAAAGATATTATGGCATATGGATGAAACAAATGAGAAAAATGAAAGGGATTAATGGTAAAGATTTATGACAAATGAAAATAAGGAAAGATAATAAATGTAGAATAAAAGAAGAATGATAAATTTAAAGAAAGAAAATAATGAGAGATTGTGCCACATACGATGAGAATTGTGGAGAAAAAGTTTGGAGGAAAGAGAAAAGATTCTTTTATAAATGTGATATTTGGCATTACAACTTTGCTATTCTTTTTTGGATTAGTTACACTCCCATGTCCTTGTCTTAATTAAATAGCTCATATGCGATGTCTACCCTTGATCTTGATCAAGTTGATGATAATTTTGATTGGGCTTGATCTCTTGTGCCGTGGGCTTGGTGAGTTCATCGCTTTGACATTTTGTCTTCAATTGGGCCTTTATGTGGTGATTGTCCTCCTCAGGCTTTGTTCTCGTTGATCTAGATCTCCTCGGGATACTTGATCTTGATCATGATGATGATCATTAATATTGATGGATGTGATCTAGGCTTCTTGATGGCTTTCAGATCTTGAGAATTAAGCTAAAAAGTGATCCTACAAGAGAAAATACACGTAATTAAAATCTTAATCAGAATGACTTTATATGTAGGTCACCAGGACTCGATAATGCATATTTTAAAGATGATAATTATACACTTTTAGGCAATTATCACGGATGTGTGGGGTCCCTTACCTATACGTGGACAGATGGACATTTATTATATAAACAAATTTTTTAGATGACTTCAATAAATACACGTGGATATTGGTTCATAAATCTGAGGTGTTTGATATCTTCTTTAAATTAAAAGCACGGGTTGAAATAGATGCAAAATAAAAAATGTTCAATCTGATTGGGGTTGTGAATACCGCAAGTTGTCCACATTTTTTTGATAAATTTGGGATTGTTCATCGTGTTTTGTGCCTCCATATACATGAACAAAATGGCTTTGTAGAACGGAAACATCGTCACACAGTTAAGACTGGTTTATCTCTTCTTGCTCATGTTAAGGTACCATTGCATTTTTGGAATCATGCATTTGAAATAGCAATTTTTCTCATTAACAGGCTATCGTCATCAGTTATAGGATTTGATATTCCCCTTCGCTGCCTATTTACAGGGAACCTGATTATAATATTTTACGGGTTTTTGGTTGTGCATGCTATCCCTATTAACGTCCCTACAATTGCCATAAATTTCAATTTGATTTCGATCAAAGGGATGTGTTTTTATTGAATATAGCAACAAGCATGTGGGGTACAAGTGTTTAGATTCATTATTACAGGGAATGATAAATGTGCAATTCCTATCCTTCTTGACAAGTTTGGAAGCGAATTTGCCATGAAGGATCTTGGCCCTCTACATTTTTTCCTCGGTATTGAAGTCTAGTAGGACCCTGATCATCTTTTCTTCAATCAACAAAAATGTATCACTGATTATTGAAATAGACGCATATGGAGGGAGCGAAGCCTATCATGACTCCTATGAGTGCCTCGGCCAAGATGTCTAATTTTGAGGTTAACACCTTTAGTGATCCAACCCTTTATCACAACAAGGTTGGTGCATTACAGTACGTTACATTGACTCGGTCAGATGTTTCTTTTGCTCTCAATAGAGTGTGCCAGTTTATGCATCACCCTACTATTGATCATTGGATTGACGCTAAACGGATACTTTGTTACTTGAAGCATACCTTGGATCATGGTCTTAATTTCTCTATGTCGTTCAAATTGACCTTATCTGCATTTTCAGATGCCGAATGGGAAAGGTGCCCTGATGGTAAGAAATCTACTGGAGGTTATGTGATCTTTTTGGGTTCTAATCTTATCTCTTGGAGTGCCAAGAAGCAACACTATGTTACACGCTCTAGCATTGAATCCGAGTATCGATTTTTGGCTGACATGACAACATAATTGAGTTGGCTACATTCTCTTCTATGCGAGTTGCACATTCATCATCTTAGTCCTCCAATTATTTGTTGTGATAATATCAGTGTATATGATGGCCAATCCCATTTTCCCTGCTCGCATCAAACATGTTGGAATCGACTATCATTTTGGTCGTGATATGGTGGCCAAGAAATCTCTCAATATTCGCTACATTTGCACCATTGATCAACTTGTGTATTGTCTAACCAAGAGCCTATCGTCACCATGATTTCATCTTCTCAAACCCAAGATCAACGTCTCACCTCTGTAAAGGAAGCTAATGCACAACGTGTTTGTGCTATTGAAACCAATGCACATGTGGCTACATGTCCTCCCTTAGTGCAACAAACTAACAGTTATCCAACTTGAATATCTCCATCTGTTTAGCTCATCATATCTTTCTCACAAGGGGTTATATATAACTAATCGTATCATATATATGGGGGAAAAATCCCAAGAAGCCGCCGGGTAATCCTCGAGGTTCTCCCTCAACCTCTCCAAATATGTAAAACCCCAAAAACCCTAAAAGGGTATTTTAGTCTGTATTCAAATTCTATGAACAATTTCGCACGTTTTTCTTCACCAGATAACACAATCTAACTGTCTAGACACACACACGAAGTTTCGACCGATTTCGAGGGAAAATAATTTTTCATGGTTTTAGGGGTTTTCATGTGGGACCCGCATGAGCCTGGTGGTTCCTGCGAATATTCTAGACCGTTTTGTGTCCCATACGTTATGATGCATTATTTAAATGCGGGTAGTGGATTTATTTAGACTTTCTTTAAGTATTTAACACATTTTAAATATAAGGTATGTATGTGTACGTATTACGCATAATGTATGTGCACGTATGTACGTATGTGCGACAATACGACATTTTGACCCCTATGTACATTTGTATTAGTTATAGTAACCTAAGAATGTTTATATATTAATATGTGTCATGTATTTTAGTGAGTGGCATGTTAACTACACATAATATATAATAATTTATATCTTTATTAATGTAAGTCACAACCCAATTCACACTTTTGGTTAATATACATTATTCAAATCAAAACTCT
The DNA here is from genome assembly GCA_035048495.1 of Euptelea pleiosperma. Lineage (NCBI taxonomy): Eukaryota > Viridiplantae > Streptophyta > Magnoliopsida > Ranunculales > Eupteleaceae > Euptelea > Euptelea pleiosperma. Next base: position 20,394,303 of record CM068544.1, on the reverse strand, counting down.
TTTACCAAACCTTATTTTAATCAAACTTCTTTATAATATATTATTTTATTCAACTTGAACAACATGTTTAAATATTTCCAAACCCCAACCCATATACATTCCATTTATATTATTTGTTTAATAATTCTATCATTCAAATTGCATGTTTTCTTTTCACGTGCAAAACCAAAAACGACAAGCTATCGCCGTCCAATGCTTTCAAGCACTTTTCCTAGTCACGTGAGGATACCCTTTCCTACCTTCGTTGAACCTCTTCTTCGTACCCTATACCAACTACTATATATAATCTCTATGGACCACTTCAACCTAGGTCAAGAGAAAGAAACCTAGAACTCTTGCTAGCCACCCAACCCTCTAGCTGTGTATCCCAACACTCCATCCATCCACCACATACAAGCCAATAGCTATTACTGCCATAAGGATTTGCAACAGCCGTGTAACTTTTAGAGGGACCTCCTTCAGTTGACCGAGTCCGCTTCATTCATCCCACGACTCCTATCACCTCCTTTTCCCCTAACCTTCCACACACCATCACAAGTTAAGTTTCGGCCTCCAAGAAAAGGTATTTCTGGCTGCCCAACCCTTTTTCTCAACTCTTGGACGTCCTCTTCACATGGTAGGCCATAAACCCAGCCCACATAAGCCCAACACTATCCTTGTGGACATAAGTGCTGCTCTCCTACAAACCATTACCGCAGCCCCTCTCAACTTCAAGGATCTTCAACGATCTCCAACAAGATCCAGAAAGTAACCTCACGTTAGCTTGGAAGTCGCCTCCAAAAATATAGCATATACCATCATCACTAGGTGTCTTTTGAAGATCAAAGCCATCTCCAAAAGTTGCAGGCGTGTTGGATCTTGGAAGGAGGCACCACAGTAGAATCAACCCCTCAAATCCTCCAACCGTGCTGATATTCTTTATTCAGGTGAGATCATCTTCTTATTTTCTTTATTATTCTTCACAACCTTGTCCATCAACCCTCCTATCAAGGTGAGTTTCCTTTCATTCATCTTATTTTGATCCACTGTTTCTCTATTGTAGTCATCTATTGTGTTCAAAGGAGACTTTGATTATTCTCTCTTTATGAAAGAAGTATCTTATTAACGTTATTATCATGGGCAATTGAGGCAATCTATTCTAGCTTTTGTTCTAGCCTTAGATTTAGCACCCTTTGTTGCCTCTTGTTCAATCCAATCATATTTTCCACTATTGCCTACTCTAACTGTTTGAAACCCTTGTGTTGAGAAGATCTATTGCGCTGCCATCGAATTTGTTGCCTTTTGCTTGAGATCACGTGTGTTGGCCATCTAATTGATCATTACTTTTCTCCCTTCATTCGTGCTTTACTCCAATCCACATCAAAACCTAATTTAGAATAAATAAATTGTCTTAAGGAGTTTTGTTTTTGTAGTGTCATTGGGTACTATTGGATTATGACAACAAATTTATTCTCAGGAGATTGTTCTTGCATTGTATTAGGGTCGGATTTACGCAGAAAGAAGTGAACCGACTTAAAGAATTACAGTTAATTGGATAGCAAAACTAAAGTAGGATTCTGTTCTTGATCTCTTACTTTTATAGATGCATTTTATTATTATATTATTAAATACATGTGTTTAAATTAGAAAACCTATTCAATCTATGTTGAAAAGCATGTATGTCGATTATCGTGCATCTCCGTTGATTTATCTACATGTATTGAAACATGGTCGTTTATTGGATATTATCTTGGATTGTTAATTATTGTTGGAGATGTATTGGTTGTTATTATCTCATTGTTATCATTTTGAGGGTTCAGATATATCATAGGACCACATCCCCTTGGGTACTCTCTCGAATTCTGAGAGCATGCCTAAAAAGCAACGGGGACATTCTGCTCCCAATGGTGAAAGACCTAAAACATCCCTGGATCCTTGTGGTGGAATTAACGACATGGCCCGCTCGTAAGAAAGCTGTTTATTTTGCCAACCATACATTCTCGTTATTATTTTGGGGTTTTGGGATTTACCCGATGAGTCCAGTTATTTGACTATCGATAGTATTGACGCATATTTTGATCATTGTATGGCTTTTTTTTCATGTTTTAATCGCTCATCCCCATAGAAGTATGGGTGGTTGAGCGAACCGACTGAGTTGTTGATAACTCATGCCTATATTCTAATATTTTTGCAAAGATACCGGATGGACCAGCGGCTCAGTGATAGGAGCCAGAGGATTCTAGCACTTTTATTGCTTTCCTAAAAATTATGTTTAGGTTTTGCTTCTAGTTATTTGAATTTCTAGTGATCTCAGTATGTTGTTATTTGACATTTGAAATATAATCGGAAATAATTTTTACTTACGTTTATGAAAATTTTCATTTTGAGATGGATTTATTTTGATTGGTGTATTGACTTAGATACATGCTCACTTTTTCATTAACATTATTTTAATCTGCACCTCTTACCTTAGCCTCGGATACCAGGTTTCGATCAAATTATTAAGAAGTATAAAGAACAGTAAAGAAAGAGAGACAAGAGAGAGAGAGAGAGAGAGAGAGAGAGAGAGAGACGATCGTTTTTACGAGGTTCGTCGCCGGAGCTCCGGCGACTACGTCCTCAGCCTCATGAAGGGCAATCCACTATGATCTTCTGTTGTGCTACAATGTTCTGAGTTACATCCGAGATCCAAGATCCAAGATCTCCCAATAATGGTGTGAAGGGTACTATTTATAAAAAATTATCCAAGAAGTTAGCTAACTGTAAGGAGTTCAGGGAGTTGGGGGAGTTGATCTAGCGCATCACAGGAGATGCTAAGGGGTGGCCGGATGTACCGTAATAGTGAGTTAGACATCAGAATTTTGTGTTGGAAAATATAGGTACACACAATATCTATTGTACACAATATCTCAACTATATATTTACCTTAGGAAGGATAGTTGAGATTTTTAACTTGTAACAATTCTATATATATGGAACAACTCCAACCTGATGGGCCATCTTGATGATTCCCCTCAATCGAGGGAAATTATTATGGATCCTCAAATGAGGTTCCATGGATTCTAGTAATGGCGTCGGAATAATGCCAGAAATTTGAACCAGTTCAATGGTTTTATGGTTTGATGGTGAAAACTATCTACTAGTCTATGAAAAGTTTCTATAAGGAATTTTATCTTTTTGGCCTATTACATGTATTTTAGTATTTTATATTTCTGTTTGTTTTATTTTGAGTTGATATGTTAATTAAAATGATACACTTAGCTATCTACAACCTTTGAGAGATTTTTGAGAAATTTCATTTAAGGGGTATTTTGGTAATTTCTCAAGTATAAGAATTTCGAAAAATTTCGGATAGAATTTTATTGGTCTATTTAGTAGACAATATCTTTTTATGGTGGATCCCAAATTTTGGGATGTATCCAGCCTGTATTTTGGGAGTTATTTCAAAATAAATATCCCTTTAGCGTGTGACCTTTTATGGGTTTGAATATGGATCTTATAAGCTATGTGTGATTGGGCTAAGGCCCATTTATGTTCATGCGTATGTATAAGTATTATGAGTCATCATTTACTATTTTATTTCTATATTATATGTTATAATCAATTAATTATAATCTTGCATATGTTATACCGTAAGTAATGTTATTTTAAATATTGTATTATTTAAATGCATGCTTAAAGAATATGTTTGGAGGTGGTAGTACCCCATCACCTTGAAAATCATTGGGCACTCTTGGGGAGTAAAAATACTCCCTAGGAAAGAGGGTGGTGATATTGCATGTGACCCTCACATATTTGGAAACCTACTAGAACTTAATGCATTTAGGAGTTGGAAACCTTGTGCAACTCAAACATTAAATCCTAGTTCTAGTATACTTACTAATTGTAGTCTAACTACAATTATAAATCAAACACCTAGTGCAACTTAACTTAGAAACCAAGTGGGACATTGTTTTCCTTTCATTCTGCATCCAAACTAGCCCCGTAGTTGTCCCCCTCATTATGCACCCCACTTATCTTTGAGAAAATCTCTCAAGCTCCTCTCTTGTGCTAATTTGTTGTCCCTTCTCTTCCTCAAAAAGCCTAGGTCGTACACCCCTAATCAAATAGTGTGTGTTTTGCTCCTCTTCCTCCTTAGGCGTACGACAAAAAATCAACACCCTTCGATTGCTCTAAAGCCCATACTGTGGGCATCTAAGGGTTATTTTCCCTGAAGGGATCGACTCTAGCAAGAAGAAGAAGAGAGAGAAAGAAAATCTACATACTTTATTTATTCTTTTTTTGCATCTAAAAATAGGTTACAAATTTATCTCCATGTTTCCAAAGTGTTTTTTTATTAAAATAGTAGTATGTCTGCACGTGTTAATGTGATCATTATATTTTTATTATGGTTAGCAAATCAAGTATGTTGGTTAATACTGCTTTATAGTTTTACAAGCATTCTAGATCTATTTGGATTTTTTTTTTAAATCGTGCCATATTGCACGTACTCACCATATAGATCACTCCTACAAAAAATCAGCGCATTCCGAAATTTCTAACCCCATCAAGTGTAGTCTTCAAGTTAACGGTAAAAATAGAAGGTCCATAATTCTTCAACTTCTAAATCAGTCTACGAATTGTCTGAATGATTTGAACTTTTGTGAGGATGATCTCCTCGCCATGGAGACCGTCCTCGCCAAAAAATCATCCAATTCCAAAACTTAGAATTTATATATTGGCTCACGCCAATTTTTTGTTGTAGAAAATGTTGTGAAAATTGTTGTCTCCCGATCCTAACCTATATATATATATATATATACTATTTAAAGGGTGAAGGTCCTTCTTGCGTGCCTCACGCTAAACCCTAATATCCCACAAATGTCCTTATTTTTTTGCTTCTTTTCTTTTCTTCATTTTATTTACTTGATATAGGCTTTCGGTCTTTTTAGTGTCAAAGAATAATCACCCTGCAGCTCGTTCAAGGGTAATTTTAGTCGCACCCCACAAAATGTGAGGGCACTCGAAACCCCTTTTTTAACCTATTTTTTTATTATAAAATGCCCTATTAAGTTAGGGCATTTTTTTTGAAACCGTTTTACGCGCCTAGTATGATTCCCTCTGTGTGTGTGTGTGTGTAGACCAACTTCTATCACAAAGCCGATCACAACTCACAACCCACAAGTGGACGCCCTAAATCAATAGAACCTTTTCTCACTTCTTCCCTCTTCTCCTCCACTCGCAATAGACTAGCCTCTCACTTTACCTCCTCAAATGTACAAAAGACACGCTTGAGGCTCTTGAAGTTCTCCTCAGTCATCTTTTAATTTAATGTGAAAAAGAACCAATTGCTTCCTCCAGCAAGCAAAACCATAAGGTAGGCGGTAGGCCTTGAAAGTGGATTTCATCACTTCTTTATTGCTAAGGGTTGAGCTCGGATCAGTGAGGATTGCAGAAAGAAGAATTAGGTTTTGCTTGAGGATGCATAGACCAGGGTGTATACAAGGATTGGCACCATGACCCATATAATTTACAATAGATGTGCTGAAATCATCTGTGGTTGAATCTCGGTCCTGCACCATTACTTAGATGAGATCATAGTGGGGGTGCTTTGACGGGGAGGGTGCCCTCACAAAGTTTGAAATCTTAGTAAGTTGCTCTCAACGGGAAGAGTGCCCTCACATTTTGTGGGGTGCGACTAAAATTACACCTCATTCAATGTTAAAAATGTAAAATAAATCTTTATTCCTAATATGCCCTCAATTTCTTTAAATTGACAAATATTATTTATTTTGATTTTTGAAATTTTTTTTATTTACAAGGGTGCTTTGGTCATTCAATACTTTCTCCTTTCAACTCAACTGTGCAAGCAATTATTGTATCTTGACGTGACACTTAAACTCTATGACTAGAAAAATTTAGATGATGAAGTCCATCATCAAAGTTGATAATGGACTCACAATATGAGACACATGTCACCTTATCAGAGCCCACTGACCTTATGGATGTTTGGTCCATACCTAAATGGACTTATGTAACACAAATAAACCTGATTAGTGATTTTTAACCTTTGGATCATAATGATCAAAATCCACGGTTACAAATAAATAAAGAAAAAGACTCGATTATAAATTATCAATCAGGATGAATTTTGATATGTAAGTCCAACTAGGGATGGGCAAAACATCCATACGGTCAATGATCTCTAAATGTATGCCACGTGTCAGGTGCTACCACGCGTAAGGTGCTCGTGCATCGCACATATATATATATATATATGAGAGAGAGAGAGGGAAAGGGAGAGAGAGAGAGAGAGAGAGAGAGAGAGAGAGAGAGAGAGAGAGAGCTTACCTGATGGCAATGGCGAGGGAGCATGGCTAGGGGGCGATGGCAAATGAGCAATCAAGTGTTAGGGAATTTGGAAAAAGAAGTTAACTTTTGTTTTATGCATGCAGAGGAAACTGGGACCTTGGCCATTGTGTTGTTAATTCACTAGCTAAATATGATGAATTAGTTTGTCATTTTCTAAACGCTTTAAAAACGACAACCCAAATTCATTGTTTATTGTTTCATAAATTACAGCCATTTCTAAAAAAATGACAAATATAGTCTCTCGATAACCTGAAACTACATACCAAATCTGTCATTAATTAAAAAAAATGACATATATAGTCTCTCGATAACTTGAAACTACATACCAAATTTGTTATTAATTAAAAAAAATAAAAAATATATATAGTCTCTCGATAACCCGAAACTACATACCAAATATGTTATTAATTAATGACAGCTTTAGTCACTCGATTTTCGTGCTTTTGGGGGTAATGAACTTTTAGGCTGCGTTTGCTTTTTTTTTTTTTTCACGCGTGTTTTTGGACGTGCGCACTTTGAATAGGCGCACATTCAATGCGCGCGAATTCTAATGTATGGTGTTTGGACGAACTCAACAAATCACGCGCTAAAATTGATTATGTGCATTTGTTTGTGTAAATGATGGTGAATGTTGTATCTGATTCGGTGTATAGCGTTGCATTGTATAAAACTATACATACATGTTTCTAGACTGCCACATGTACTCGAATATTTTTAAACGATTTAGATATACATATAATATCTAATATTATAAATATAATATAGGGTAATTATAAAAAAAATTAACGTTTTCAACATTTATCATCGAAAAGCCAACAACTTTTCAACATTTCCCAGTTTGTTAATTTGGGCATATTTTTGGACATTATTACCCTTACTGTCAAAACAACTTTTCTATTTTAAAAAGTAAAAAAAGTACACCTGACATTTATTGTCAAAACAACTTTTCCCTTATCAAAAAAAGCTTCTCCGGTAAGCTTTCTTCTTCATTTTTTCTCCTGTAAGCTTTCTTCATTTTTTCATTTCTTTTTTATCCGTTTTCTCCTTTACTATCTTTTCTCCCTTTCTATCATCCGTTTTCTCATTTTCTAAAGCTTCTCCGGTAAGCTTTCTTTTTTATTTTTTCTCTAGTAAGCTTTTTTTCATTTGTTTATACGCAGAGATCAAAGATTGTAATACGGTAAGCTTTCTTCATTTTTTCATTTCTTTTTCATCCGTTTTCTCCTTTGCTCTCTTTTCTCTTTTTCTAACATCTATTTCTCCATTTCTATTTTCTCTTTTCTCATTTTCTATCATCTATTTTCTCCTTTGTTAACATCTATTTTCTCATTTTTCATCATCTCTTTTCTCATTTTCTATCATCTGTTTTCTCCTACTCCATCGTCTCTTTTCTCTTTTTGTTGTTGTCTGTTTTCTCCTACTCCGTCGTTTGTTTTCTCTTTTTCTATCATCCGTTTTCTCATTTGCTCTCTTTTTATTTCTATCATCCGTTTTCTCATTTTCTAAAGCTTCTCTGGTAAGCTTTTTTCTTCATTTTTTCTTTAGTAAGCTTTCTTCATTTGTTCATACGCAAAGATCAAAGATTGTAATACGGTAAGCTTTTTTCATTTCTTTTTCATCCGTTTTCTCTTTTGCTCTCTTTTCTCATTTTATAACATCTATTTTCTTCATTTCTATTTTTTATTTTCTCATTTTCTATCATCCATTTTCTCCTTTGCTAAAATCTATTTTCTCATTTTCTATCATCCCTTTTCACATTTTCTATCATCTGTTTTCTCCTACTCCGTCGTCTATTTTTTCTTTTTCTGTCGTCTGTTTTCTCCTACTCCGTCGTCTATTTTCTCCTACTCCGTCGTCTATTTTCTCCTACTCCGTCATTTATGTTCTCTTTTTCTATCATCTGTTTTCTCCTTTGCTCTCTTTTCTCCGTTTCTATAATCCGTTTTCTCCTTTTCTAACATCTATTTTCTCCATTTATATATTCTCTTTTCTCCTTTTCTATCATCTATTTTTTCCTTTGCTAACATCTATTTTCTATTTTTCCATCATCTCTTTTCACCTTTTCTATCATCTATTTTCTCCTACTCCGTCCGTCGTCTGTTTTCTCTTTTTTCTGTCGTCTATTTTCTCCTACTCCATCATCTGTTTTCTCTTTTTCTATCATCTATTTTTTCCTTTGCTCTCTTTTCTCCATTTTCTATCATCCGTTTTCTCCTTTTCTAACATCAATTTTCTCCATTTCTATTTTCTCTTTTCTCATTTTCTATCATCCATTTTCTCCTTTGCTAACATCTATTTTCTCCTTTTCCATCATCTCTTTTCACCTTTTCTATCATCTATTTTCTCCTACTCCGTCATCTGTTTTCTCCTACTCTATCATCTGTTTTCTTATACTTTGTCGTCTGTTTTTTCTTTTTCTGTCGTCTGTTTTCTCCTACTCTATCGTCTGTTTTCTTTTTTTTTCTGTTGTCTGTTTTCTCCTACTCTGTCGTCTATTTTCTCTTTTTCTATCATCCGTTTTCTCTTTTGCTCTCTTTTCTCCCTTTTTATCATCCATTTTCTCATTTTCTAACATCTATTTTTTCAATTTTTATCTTCTCTTTCCTCCTTTTCTATCATCCATTTTCTCATTTGCTAACATCTATTTTCTCCTTTTCCATCATCTCTTTTCACATTTTCTATCATCTTTTTTCTCCTATTCCGTCGTCTGTTTTCTCTTTTTCTATCATCCGTTTTCTCATTTGCTCTCTTTTCTTCCTTTCTATCATCCGTTTTCTCTTTTTCTAACATCTATTTTCTCCATTTCTATCTTCTCTTTTATCATTTTCTATCATCCATTTTCTCCTTTGCTAACATCTATTTTCACCTTTTATATCATCTGTTTTCTCCTACTCCATCATCTGTTTTTCTCTTACTCCGTCATCTGTTTTCTCTTTTTCTGTCATCTGTTTTCTCATACTCTGTCATCTATTTTCTACTATTTTGTCATCTGTTTTCTCCTTTTCTATCATCCGTTTTCTCCTTTGCTCTCTTTTTTCCCTTTTCTATCATCCATTTTTTCCTTTTCTAACATCTATTTTCTCCATTTCTATCTTCTCTTTTCTCATTTTCTATCATCTATTTTCTCATTTGCTAACATCTATTTTCTCTTTTTCTATCATCCATTTTCTCATTTGCTAACATCATACGAGACAATTATTAAACTTGTTAAGAATCGCAAGTTATGAAACTTGACAATTATGAATGGATGTTGTCATCTCTAATAACAAATAGTGTAATAAGTAACTCTTGATCTATTCACTTGTTCTGTTCTAATACATTAATTAAAGGACAAAACCGATGATAAGAGGAAACAGATGATAGAATAGGAGCAAACTGACGATAGAAGAGAGTCAAGAAGACAGACGACGGACAAGAAGAAAATAGAAAACAGACATAGAAAACAGATGACATACAAGCAAGACAAAAATAGACGACATACAAAGAAGGAAACAACCGACAGACAAAGAGAAAATAGACGATATATAAAGAGAAAATAGACGACATATGAGATATATAGACAACACAAAACAGACGACATACATAGAGAAAATATACGACATACAAGCAAGACAAAAACATACGACATACAAAGAGAAAACAACCGACAGAGAAAGAGAAAACAGATGACAGACATAGAGAAAACAGACGACAGACGACAGAAAAAGAGAAAACAGCCGACATACGAGATATATAGACAACACAAAACAGACGACATACAAGACGAAAACAGACGACATACCTTCCTCTCCTCTTCAGCCTTCCTTTTATCTTCCTCCTCCACCCTCCTCTCCTCTTCAGCCTTCATTTCCTCTTCATCCTCTACCTTCCTCTCTTGTTCAACCTTCCTTTTCTCTTCCTCCTCCACCCTCCTATCCTCTTCAGTCTTCCTTTTTTCTTGTGATTTCTTTTGCATGTTCTATCATCTGTTTTCTCCTCGTGTCTATTTTCTACTTTGATATCATCTGTTTTCTCCTTTCATATCATCTTTTTTATATTTTCATGTCGTTTGTTTTCTACTATTCTATCATTGGTTTCTCTTCATGTCTAGTTGCTCATTTAGGTGATTATAGCGAGTTTTTTCATGGCCATTGTTGATCTTGTATCAGAGAGAATAAATGATAGAGAAGGAGAAAACATATTACAAAATAAAAGAAGCAGATGACAGAATAGGAAGAAATAGATGATAAAATAGGAAAAAAATAAAAAAGAGAACATAAAAGAGTGTCATTGTCAAAAAAAGGTTGATTGCTTTTTGGAGTGATCCCTAGCTGTTAGATCATAATCGGACAGTTGATCCAAAAGTATTTTAGAGCCATCATTGGGAATAGGAGTAGAAAAAGCTTTAGACGTACAGTTGTGTCAGCTTTGTTTCAGTCGCCTTTTTGAAGTCACGCCTAAAAGTTAAGGGCAAAATCGGTAATCGTTAGTTTTTTTGGTATTTCAAACATGTTAGTTGGCTGTTCGGTGATAAAAGTTGAAAACGTTAATTTTTTTTGTAATTATCCTATAATATATTATATATAATATGATATAGTAGATTTTTATTATATGTTATATATTATAATATATATTTTTATTATAATAATATATCATATTATTATATAATAATCATATATAATATTATTTTATTTTATTATATTATATTATTACATGGGATTATTATAATATCAATATTATTAATATTAATATTATAATGAATTATATTAATATTATATAATAATATTATTATAACGTATTATATTAATATTATAATGATATCATTATAATGATATTATTATATATTATTTTATGTAATATGTAATATATAATATAATAAAAATTCTTAATTAAATATAATGTGATGCACCTTGCGATGCACCATAAGTACGTCTTATGGTGCAATGGTGCGTGTTGTAACACGCAATTTTGTACGTGTTTCGATTTTTAGAGGGTGTGTGTATGTATTGCAACACACGCCTTGGCACATATTGAGGGCCTTGGTGCACATTGTGAGTCACGCACGTTGATGCAAGCAAACACATGTTTTTTGGTTGAGTTGCGCTTAACAGCACCAATGCAAATACATTTGTAAAACACAAACGCAGCCTAAGTAGACTACTGTAAATGACATTTTTGAAAAAAAGTAACTACTAAAAGGGGCTGATTTGAAAATTTAATGTAGATAGGTATTCTTTAAAGGGTCGGGAGGGATCGGGGACAACCAGTTTTGACAACCATTTGGCTTACCCACATAGAAGATGAATCGATGGCTGATATTTGGTGAGGAGATCATCTTCACAAAAATTCAAATCATTCCGATATTTGTAGACTGGTTTAGAAGTTGAAGAATTATGGGCCATTGATTTTTACCGTGTGACTTGAAAACCACATTTGATGGGGTTAGAAATTTTAGAATGGGCTAATTTTTTTGCTGGGGTGATCCATATGAAGAAATGGTTTAGTAGAGACTCAAGACTCATGCCTAACAGTTGCGGAGCTAGAATTCTGCTCAAGGGTGGGCAAGCCGGCAAGAGTTTGTCAAAGTGGGGCAGGTGGTAGTTGGTGGCCGGCAAAAGGCGGCCAAGACCTTAAGATGGTGCAGTCCAAATTTGAAAAAGGGTTGTCATTCTCCCTTTAAACATAGGTTAAAAGGTTATTTTTGGAAGAGTCGTGATGTAACAAGGTAGAGCGGTATATTGATTTTTGTCAACTCACCGCTGCCATATGGGCCCACTAATCACATGGATTTTTAGCCCCTCCTTTGGTAGACATTCAAACCAAAAATCTGTTTGTTTGATGATTTTTAGCCGTTGGATTAAGTACGCAAAAAAAAAAAAAAAAAAGAATCTAACTACTAGATTCACACCTGAAAAACTACTAAAATCTAATTGCTAGAGATTACAAATCAGAGTGAAAGTAGGGGAGTCCATTAAGCAAGGTCATGCTATTTGAATGAAGAGCCGTGCGGTGCATGGGTAACCCGACAAAAATACGTGCCGTTGAGGTCATCGATCCACGGTCCACAAGGCAACAACTAGTTTTTCCTTTGCTTCTCGTGGCCTGTTCTTTGATACCGACTCCGGTATCAAAACTTTGATGCCGAAGTCCGTCAATTTGCCACGTAGTAGACTCTTTCGGGCCCACTGACTCCATGAATATTTGGCCCACATCTTGGTGGACCCACACACCAAAAATCAGCGTGATTGGTGATTTCTAGCCGTTGGATTTGAGCACTTTTCATCATGGGCTTTGTGAACATGCCTAGAAGTTGTTCCAAGCCCATGATGAAAAAGCCCATGCTGAAGTCGGTATCATAGATTTTTCCTGGATCTCTTGAATCCAATGGTCAATAGCCTCAACCGTCTACTTCTTCGTCTGGATAGCATTTTTCTTGAATGAATTCTAACCATTTGATTTGATCCGGAGCCTCATTATAAAATAAATAAATACGTATATACACAAATCACTCAAAATTTATCACACGAATCCCAAGACCATTGCACAAATTTCAAACGGCCGTTTAAACGGTAACGCCCCAAAGCCCGTTTCTGTTAAAACCGTTTAAACACGTTTTAATGTTTTTGAATTTAACGGCCTTTTTTTTTTTTTTTTTAACAGTCGTTAAATTCTGAAAAATTTTGTGGAAAAAAACGGCCGTTTAATTCCGTTAAATTCTATTTTTTTTTAATTTTTAAATTTCAAAATTTGAATTTCAGCGCCATTTTTTCAGTTTATTTCCGTTAAAATCCGTTTAATTCTGTTAAATTCCATTTTTTACCCTTGGCCGTTTCAATTCGTTTAAACGGTAATGCCCCCAGTCCGTTTAACCGTTAAAACGGCCTCCTTTAAACCTTGGATTAAATAGTGGGCCGTCGTGCTACAGTTGCGTCCAAAGGACGATATTAAAAATTTTAAAATTTTCTTATATAGTTGGTAATTGAAGTCGTGTGGTCACTGTGGTGAACTCATATTTAGCAAAGAAATGATGGACAAATCTAGTATGCAATCATTTCCATACTTAAAAGTATGCAAACATTGTATCCACCATTGAATGCTCGTTGAAAAACGTGTTTTTAATTTATAAAATATTTTTTTTGAAAACATTGAAATAACACATTTTTCAAGTGACATCCAACAGTACTAACAATGTTTGAATACTAGATTTGTCCAGAAATGATGACGTGTATTGTGGGTGGTCAGCGAAGTTTTAGTCGGTTGTACAGACAAAAAAATTAGCTGATTAATGATTTCTAAACGTTGGATTGGAGTCGATTTCATATTATTGACCATTAATTGGGGTACAAAGATCCATAAGGTCTGCGTCCTCTAAGAGTATGCCACGTGGCTCAGATTGTCGGTGCCAGTCTAAAAAAATTCTACTCCCTCGGTAGATCTATGGGGCCCAAAATCAGCCTGATTGGTGATTATAACAGTTGGATTCAGTACCCCAAATGCTGTTCCAATCCCACGGTGAAAAATGAACCCATGGTATTTGGTAATCAAGCTGATATTTGGTCTATAGGTCCATGTAAGCTTAAACTGGAATGCAACCGGTTGCATAAGGGAGCACATACTTGCACACCCCGTTTCCTTAGAAGCGGATCCTAATCTTTTCTTTTTAAGTACTTTTTGTGTTGTTCAATTTTTGCACACCCCATTTTTATTTTTAAGTAGTGTTTCTCTGTCTTCACACACCCCTTATGTTTGTGCTATTGATCTAGAAAGCTGTTGTCGCACACCCCTATATAATTAGAAAAAGGAGCACACTGCACACCTCTCTCTCTCTCTCGACGATTTTTCCATCTCTCACAATCTTCTCGAGATCCGGCGTTATATCTCCACCTCTGCAAGCTCTTAATTGTGCAATTTTCTCCATTTCAACTATTCCCACTAAGTAAGTTCATCCCACCATTCCAAGTGTGCCCACCAAGTAGTTGAATTTTCGTTTGCTGTTTCTTTTGTTTGTAGTAGTATTTTTTTTTTTTTTGTTTAAGTTATTGGTTGCCATCATGCTGTGTTCGTGATAGTACAACCTACCTGTTTGATAAAGTGTCACAATGATTTTTTTAGTGCATACAATACTAGGAGTGCTAATTTGTAATTATTTTTATTCGTAGGGAAAAGAATGCCAAACGAGCAAGCAAACCCTAAAGAACTGAAAATTCAAGATTCAAACAAATCCTAAGGACCTGAAAATTACCTTCATTCAAATCTATTAGGGTTTCTATGAGCAAATGTTTAGATTGATGAGAAGGGATGAAAAATATGTTGAAAAATCGAAGGAGAATGAAGGAAATTTGCCTCGTTCCGTCCGTACTCAAAGACATCCGTGAGCATAAATGAACTCTCCAACTTTGTGAGTTCTACTCCAATTTTGGGATAGGGTGGTGTTATTTGCACACACTTTTTTTTGAGTGACACCCACAACTTATCTACACATACCCAAAGTTGAAGAAAATAAAAACTACAAAAAAAAAGCCGAACAAAGAAGAGGAACCCACCACCACCGTCCTCTTCTTCTTCACCATCACCACCACCACAACCGCACCTCTACCATCGCCTTCTTCTTCCACCATTACTGCCACAACCACTGCCCCACCATCGTCTTTTTCTTCTACCGCCGCCACCACCACCACCACACCTCTCTCTCTCTCCCTTAAAAAAAAATCTCGCTCGTATCGGGAAGCCAAGGTGGACATGGCTTTTGCCATGATGGCAGGCAACGGTAGACATGGCTTTAGTGAAGAAGAAGGAGGAGGAGGCCCGCCGCCCAGAGAAGAAGAAGAAGAAGAGGAGGCATGCCGCTCACCACTAGGTACGAAAAAGAGAGAGAGAGAGAGAGAGAGAGAGAGAGAGAGAGAGGGGAGGCGGGAGGGGAATGTACCTAGTGTCGGTCCTCCTCCTCCTCTTCTTCTTCTTCTCTCAAGATTTTTGTGTGTGTGTGTGTGTAGCTTCTTTGCACACACCATTACACATGGTCGGTTCCTAAGGTGGCCAGAACCGGAACAATCGGTTTCGGTTCTTATCGGTTCGGTTCCTTAACGATTCCAGTTCTCAAAGTGATGGATCCGGAACCGGAACCGATTATGTATTTATGTCGGTTCCGGGTATATTGGGCCAAATCTTGAGAATATGAGATTTTTTATATTATATTTGTACACTAGTGGGTGCCCCGTGCCATCGGCACTCCTTGACAAAGAATTTGCCAAAATCAGGTGAGTGGCGAAGATCCACCATCCATTTGGGGGAGGATTAGATCTCGGCCATTCTTTGTTGATGCTTAATTATAAGAGGAGGTATAAGTAGGGAGACAACCAATGTGTTTTGTTATATAGAATAGTAAATGGCCCATGCCTATGGCATTCTCCGACAAAAGCGTTTGCAAAAATTAGGTGCCTTCGGTACTCAAACGGTATAACGGACTGGGGCGTTACCATTTTTTCCATTATAACGGTTGTTATAATGGATTATAACGCACAGAGGGAGAAATGGAAAAATAACAGAAATAACAAAAAATAACGGTGTTGAAATTTAAATTTTGAATAAATTGAGGTCAAATGAGGCGGATTGAGTGGCTGAAATCTAACCGTCCACTTTAGATAGATGGATTTGATCTCAACCACTCTTTATCTAACTGTCCACATTAGATGGATGGATAAGTAAGAGAATACAACTAAGTTGTCTTGATATATGCGTGGGTGACCCGTGCCCGCAGCACTTTCCGACAAAGTGTTTGTTAAAATAGGGTGGGAGTTAATTTCAGCCATCGATTTGAAGCAAAGTGGATCTCAGCCACTCATTACTGAAGCCATATAAGATAAGAGGGGTATAAGAAAATCATTAAATTTTTGTTAAATTCTATTTTTTTTTTTAATTTTTAATTTTCAATTTTTAAATTTTAAATTTTAAAATTTTAAATTTGAATTTCAGCACCACTTTCTTCCTTTAAAATCATTAAAATCCGTTAACGTCTATTTTTTTCATTTACCCCTGGCCATTTCAATCTGTTTCAACGGTAACACCCCTCTCGAGGCATAAAAAGTGGGGCTCCTGAGCCTGACCCTTGGGCTATATGTAAATCCAACCCATTTCATTCTGTATATGTAGGTAAATAGTAGGTGACTCGTGCCCACGGCACTCATCGACAAAGCGTTTGTCAAAATTGGGTGTGAGTGGCTGAGATCCACTGTCCATTTGGTGTGATAAGATCTTGGCCATCCTTTATGAAGCCGGATAAGAGGGGGAGACAACCGTCCTGTTTTGTTATATAGATTGGTACCGGTTCTTATCAGTTCGGTTCCAGTCTTATCGGTTTTGGTTCCATATTAGACTACCCAGAACCGGAACCATTATTTTCGGTTCGGTTTCGATTCCGATTCCTTTTTAATCCATTCTCAAAAATGTGGAACCGGTGTTTTCGGATCCAATTCCGAATCGATTCCGGTTAAATGGGTAAAATTGACACCCCTAATTATACACCAAGAGGTGGGTGTCACTCAAAAAAAGGTGTGCGCAAATAACGCCACCCTTGGGATATTGTTAAATAACGGTTAAATACAAAAATTAATAGTTGTTGTTTTAAGATTAGGATAATTGTTGTGTCCAACGACGAATGTGACAACGTATAGAAATTTTTTTTGAAGCAGCGGGCCACCCGTTCGCATGGGATAAAACTTTGATGACCGGGCCCTGTCATCGAAGGAGATGACAGGGCAGTAGATCTCGGCTCGTGTATTTTGTACGGACTTGTCACTTCGGCCTCACCACACACGTACCCAGGTGAGTACTTGAGTGCTTTTTGCCAAAAGACTCACCTGTGTACGTGTGCGCTGAGGCGGAGGTGGTCCAACCGTACAAAATCCAGGTTCCGTGATTTGCTGCCCTATCATCGAAGTTTTACTCGTTTGCATGTACGACAATGGTGCACATGCGGGAAATAATATCTCCAAGCGTGGTCGGCACAATGTCAATGTCGTCTCCTCTGAGATCCGAATAAAACTTTGATGACAGGGCCTGTCATCAAGGCCGATGACAGGGCACAGTATGAGCCACGTGGAACACTCTTAGAGGACTCTGACCGTATGGATGTTTGGCTAATCATTAGGTGGACCTACAAACCAAAACTCAGCCCGATTAGTATTTCTAGGCGTTGGATTGGAATTGTTTTCATAGGTTGATTTTAACCGTGGGAAATTTTAGCATTATTGACCATTATTTGAGGTACAAAGATCCAAATACTTGAAATCACAAATCAAGCTGATTTTTTGTTTGTAGGTCCATATAGGGATTGGAAAAACATCCTTACGGTCAGAGTCCTCTAAGAATATGCCACGTGGCTCTTATTGCACCCTGTCATCGGCCTTGATGACAGGACCCTGTTATCAAAGTCTTACTCGATCCGATCCGAAACCATACGAAGATCCTAGAGATTCAAACCCACTAACCTTAGGACCATCAAGGCATCAACGGTTTCGGCGCTAGGAAGGACGTCTGACCTGACGTCATTCCCAGTCGGTCAACAAGATTTGAGATTTGACCTTTTTTTAATGGTACATCAAAGAAAAGTTGTCATCATGGCTAGTGGGCCAACATCCCTATAGTCAGAGAGTCAGACCGCGGGAGTCCTTGGGATTCACACATTTCAAATCTCGAAGACAATCAGACTGTCTGAACGTATCGGAGAATCATCGCCTAATCATCCACGGCATCATCCACAAGAATATATTAAAAAAAAAAAACATATTTCCTTTTATTTCTTCTCTGCCATTCTGCGCGGATATTCTGCTCAGGGAGGTTCCAATCCGATCTGATCTCTGATTTTGTTATTTCGAGGGAGTTCTTGTTTGAACTTTATGCTATTTTTTTTTTTTTGTTTCTGAATTTTGTTTGAAGCTCAACAATGGGGTCGCTGAAGGACGAAGAGGGATTACTAGGCATGGAAGAATCGAAAGAAGCGATCTTGTATGTTAATGGTGTTCGTCGAGTTCTTCCCGATGGATTAGCTCACTTGACACTTCTTGAGTATCTTAGAGGTAATGTTTATTTGTTATCAGTTATGTTACATGACTTGGAATTTTTTGTTTTACATAATTTCTGGTTAATTCTGTTCCTGTTATATCAAAGTTTATCAATTTAGGGTTTTTCGACATCATTTGATATTGGGATCCAATGAAGTACTACTACTACTCATGTCATGTGTGATCCATGAAGTTTCTCCTTGTGAAATTTTCCTTGCTGAAGGTCAATTTGGCTCAATTCAGTTGAAACTCTTGGTTAAATTAGAGTATTGAGTGTGTGGTGAGTTCTTGTGGAACAAAGGAAAAACAGAGAAAAATGAACAACTTTGTGGTGAGTTGTTGTAATCGGAACGGAAGAACCACACCTTCAAGTTTTCCTCTTTTTTTTTTTTTAATTTTTTCAGTTTCTAACTTCTCCAAGTCCAGACTTTACATTCGTTTCCTGTATTCTAAGCCACCAAATCAAATATTAGCATTTTCGAATTGAATTTTTCCGAGCTTTCAACCTATGCCGGTTGTGGTGGACTGTTAACTGAATTTTCAGAGAAAGTGGAAGCTGTGCCTTAATTCGTCATTATGAGGGGTCCCATAGTGAAAGGATGTGGTGGTGAATGTGTTTGCCGTTAATGGTACAACAGTGAACATTGCTACGATGAATGGATGTTGTGGCTTGAGTTGTGAGTTGTGACAGTAAGGTGTCCCACCGCGAAAACATTTCATACGTTGTTGGGATGAATAGTACCATGAATGATGGATGCTGTGGCTAGGATTGTCACAGTGAGGGGTCTCATGGCGAAAGGATGTCGAGGTGGATGTGGCCTTGGTGAATAGTACAACAGTGAACAGTATGTGCCAAAAGAGGGAGAATTTCTAAGATATTCATTTCTAGAACATCCGCAAATCACCCTCCGGACGAACGGCTTCTTGATTTGTGCCATGATGAACAGTATTGCAGTAAACAGTTGTGATGAACAGTACTCACGGCAAACAATACCACGGTGAACAGTACTTGTGGTGTATTGTACATGATGAACAATGCCCGGCGAATAGTGCTTGCACTGGAGATTTCGAAGGAGATTGTATGGTGAGCTCTCTCTCACAATAGGAAATTGCAGCACAAGGGGGAAGAATGGAGAAGGGTGAAAACCCTTGTGCACTCACTGAAAAGGAGAAAGAACCACTTGAGAAAGTGAATCCTGCTATGATACAGAAACTGATGCAGGATAAAAGGACCTGTCACATGACTGATGCCGTAGGGAAGCATTTATAAGAGTAGAAGAGGAGATAATAAAGAAAATAAAGAGAAATCAAGATAAGAGGATACATGTCAAGAAGAAGTTGAAGGATCTTACCACGGCAAGAAGGCAAAAGTTGATGGAGTCACTGTCGAAGAGGAAGTGGAAGGCTTCACACCTAGATAACAGCTGCTATCTCAGTAGCCAAGAGAAAACTAAACAATTCATTATTAAAGAGGTACTGGATAGCATCCTAAAGATTTCCTAACCTATTAAGAATCTCCTAAGATTCTCCAGAATATGCAACTTATAAAGAAAATAACAAATCATAAACTAAGAATAGGAACTAAACACTCAGGTTCATGACTTATTGGGGAGCCACCCAAAAGCCCATTATGGTATGTGGGCCATCCAAGCTCTTGCTTATGTTTGGTGGGCATACCATCTAAAGTTTAATTCAACAAGCATTAGTTTGTGTTAAATTCTACTACACAATTAATGCAAATTCCTTACCTAGATTTGTAGAGGAGTAGAAGAGAACTTCATGACAACTGCCATGAGTAGACATAGAATGGATTAAAACTTGAGTTGGTTGTTGAATACAAGATGTTGATGAAAGGAAGTTCCTTGAATAGCGAGTATGGTGCTGAACCTGTACATTATGGAGTGTGTATTATACTTTGATACGATGCAGTGCAAGTCTGTCTGAAATCTTTAATGAGATAAAATAAGATGGTTGGGCATAGTTGGAATAAACTATAAAGAAGGTGGGAGTCAGTAAAGTGAATTGTTGAGTGATCTTGAACTGTAGCAATTTTTGTTGATAGGTGTGACAAATGGTTGCAGGAATGATGACTTGCAATCATCAGTCTCAAACGGTTGCCACCTATACTGTATCAGTAGGTGACTGACAGAACCACACATCTATAACATACAATATTTGGTGGTTCATTTTCACACCACACATAAACGAGGAGAAGGAGGCATACAATTGCTTCACTTTCTAGGCATGTGCTGCTCCCCTTGGCTTACAGTGTACAAGGTCTACACCTTGTAAGGTCACAATTTTCTGGTGACATGGCTATACTAGAAAGACGACTTTTGTGGTCAATCAAATTCGATGATATAGAGGATGCTGCCAGATTTAGGGACTAATCTCTTCATTTTATAAGTATTCTTCTATTATAGATTATTTATGTTTTTTAATTATTAAACTGTGGTTCGTAATTTTGTTAGTTGATTTCTAAATTCAGAATAATCTTTCTAATTTGAATCTGTAATAATGTGTAAGGCTGGAAGTCAAACTTAAATGAAATCGAAAGTAGTTTTGCATTTTGACATGAATCATCAACTGTGTAAATGACCACTGAACTTATTCAGTAGATCTACGAGACTTGTACATATGGCTATGAGTCTATTATGCTGTCAACAATTTTGAAGTTTAAAGATTTATAAAAATAAAGAAAGTACTTATTCATTTACTTTTTATAAAAAATTTAAAAATTAACAAAATAAAAGTAAAAATGCACATCCACCTCATTTCAGTATTAATGATTACTAAATGGGATAAATAAAAGAATCCATGAAAAGTATGTTATTTTCATGGATTTTCTTGTATTATAGTAATTTTTTGTACTTCATAATTTGAAAAACTATTTTAATCAGCTAAAAAAACTATGAAATAATAGATAAATTACTGAACATTACTTGCTGCTTATTAAGTATTGTATGCATGTGGATAGACGTAGTTGTTTTGGAAGATTATTTAATTTATTAATAAAATTGAAACAAAATTATCAGAAATTGCTAAAATATGCGGTTTGATTCAATAATGGGGTGATCATATCTCAATTCATGCAATGAGTCCAACAAACCAAGGTTTTAAATTTTGGCATTTCGGTCGAAATTTTGGCCCGAAATTTCGGTTTCGGTGAGTACCGAAATCCCCGAAATTTGGGTTTTTTAATAGTAGATCACTTAATTTTAAGTTTCAGCTCACCGAAATGGTTACCAGAACTGAAATTTTAAGCCTTGCGACAAACGGATGGTCCGATGAACGGGCGATCTAGTGATTACTGATGATTTAAGGCTTTGCACCCAAAGTGCTTCTCCTTGTTCCCTGCTTGCTTAATATTTAGGATTGTACATAAACTACCCAAGGACTTATCCGAAATGCTTACACATATACATACATTTGGACAACCCTAAATATGCAGGTATGCTTAATCTATTCACAATACTTAATATTTAGGGTCGTACATATACCACCCAAGGACTTATCCAAAATGCTCGTACCTATACCAACACTTTAGATACATCTTGATATTTAAGGTCGTACGTATACCAACCAAAGACTTATCCAAAATGCTCGTACATATACCAACACTCGGGCAAACCCTCAATACGTATGCATGCTTAACCTACTCACAATCTGTTAAGACCCAAACCAATACACCAAAAGCACCTAGGTGATAGAGGTGTGGAAAGTTTAAGTCTTAACCTCTAGGATAGTAACATTCCACCACACTTCAAAAAGCCAACGTCCACGGTGGCCCACTCTAAGGCGGCTTTCACTCCGGTACCCCTATTTTCTCACTTTTTGTGAGCAAGCCCCGGCATTTTTTCCAGTACCCCTATTTTCTCTTTTTTTGAGCGAGCCCCCAGGTAGCCCTTTCCTTAGGTTGCCCCTCCCATGATTTGAACCCATGACGTGGGGTTGGCTCTGATACCAAATGTTAAGACCCAAACCAATACACCAAACGCACCTAGGTGATAGAGGTGTGGAAAGTTTAAGTCTTAACCTCTAGGATCGTAACATTCCACCACACTTCAAAGGCCAACGTCCTCGGTGGCGCACTCTAAGGCGGCTTTCACTCCGGTACCCCTATTTTCTCACTTTTTGTGAGCAAGCCCTCGGCATTTTTTCCGGTACCCCTATTTTCTCTTTTTTTGAGCGAGCCCCCAGGTAGCCCTTTCCTTAGGTTACCCCTCCCATGATTTGAACCCATGATGTGGGGTTGGCTCTGATGCCAAATGTTAAGACCCAAACCAATACACCAAACGCACCTAGGTGATAGAGGTGTGGAAAGTTTAAGTCTTAACCTCTAGGATCGTAACACAATCTATCATACTCTCATGATAAATACACCAATAACATATTTGGCAACAAAACATTATCCACTTGCCTTTCGGTTAACTAACAACTCACATGCTTGATAATAATGTAGAATATCATGGTAATTAATTAGAAATCATACGTGAAAAATATACATTTAAGTCTCCCCAGAAATATGGCTAACAATCTCATAAACACAAGGTAATAGTCCAACAATATACCATCGGGGTTTGTACACAACCCAAGGTATTGAAGAATAGTTCTGGGAGATCAATATGAACTCCCCAGGCAATTCTGGGTAGGACTGGTCGACACCTCTAGAAGGCCAATCAAGCCCCCTCACACCCGACAGAGACCGGCCGACCAGTCTCTAGGACCGGTCGACTTGTTTGACACGAGTCCCGAGATTGGTCAACCCGTCTCCTAGACCAATCGACCCATCTGAGAGGAAAGAAACATGAGCGGAGAAAACCCAACAACTTCAACACATATGGCATAGAGCACCAAACTTGTTTTTGACATGTTCAATCTTTAATGCAATGCTATGCATCTAGGTGCTTGAGCTTTATGTTGTTTTATTATATAATCAGCTTTGGTCCACTATTTAATATGTTCTCTTTTTTTGACAAGTATAAACTTTATTGAAGCAGAAGAGCAAAAAAACAACTTTTCCTTGTTCCAATATATAGTCTCCTTTATGTTGTTGTTTTCTTGTTATACTGATTGCCCCTTTTTCATACTCAAGCAAGATTTGATGCTGTTTTTTTATGGGAATATAGATATAGGTCTGACAGGAACAAAGCTGGGCTGCGGTGAAGGTGGTTGTGGGGCTTGCACAGTGATGGTTTCTTATTATGACCAACTAGCAAAGAAATCTGTGTGAGTAGCCCAATCCTTCATTTATGTTATCCTTAAGAGTTATTTCTTGAATATATCTACCATCTATGGATTGGATAAATTACTTGAATGGACTGGTTCTCATCTATTTTGGTTGAAGTAATTGAAATGCTAACGGTCTATAAGTTATCAAGATTTTTGAATTCTTTATAATGTAGTAATCTTGATCGAGACTGTAATTCAGAATTTGTGCATCCTCAACACCTGCCATATTAACCGTTCGACTATGGATTGAGATTGGAGCAATCTAATCAGTAATCACAAAACTCAAACAAAGAAATTCAGGGTTCGTATCATTTGTGTGAGCTATCTTCCGAGAACTGCTTGAGGTCTTGCATTCTTTGTAGAATTTCTTTCAACCTACATTGTGGTTGCACAAAAATGAAGATGAAGAGTACCCATATTAAAAGAGAAATATGGGGTTATGAAAAGATATTTTTGTATCATTTATATGAGCTATCCTCCGAGAATTGCTTGAGGTCTTGTATTCTTTGTAGAATTCCTTTCAACCTACATTGTGGTTGCACAAAAATGAAGACGAAGAGTACCCATATTAGAAGATAAAGATGGGGTTATGAAAAGAAAAGTTACTTAATTAGGGGATCTCCCATGAAACAATCTCCACAAATAATACATACTTTCATGGACAGGAAGGAAATCTATTTCGTCTCCTCCCAACTCCCATCTCTTTCCCAAGAGAGAGCTCTATTACATCCTATGTAACTCACATCAAAACCCACTTCATCTGCCCAACTTATATAAGTTATCCCCTATTACATCATTAGTCCATTCCTGAAGCAACTATGGTTCAAAATTTCATTTTGTCTTGGAATGTCTTGGCTGAGACGTCCTAGTCTTGTGGGTAACTGGAATAAAACATTGGGCGTTTGTCTTGGAATAACTTAAGAGTTTCTTTGTTTGTCTTGCCATGGTTTTGGTTTTTATGTACTGTCTTAGTCAAGACATCTTGGTTTTCAACTGATCAAGATGTACCTCAAGACCGAGGATTTAAACTATGGAAATAACTAACATGGCTCCTCTTGCTTACAGGTTACCTACATATTGAAATTACAAAATTGCTACTCACCCTGCTATGATCTGCAGAAATGCTACTCAACAACTGGAAATAAGAAATCGCCAGTGCTCATATTTTGCCCCCTTGACTATTTACAAAGGACACGACACTTTTAGGGTTTTTTTTGCTGTGCCGGACACGTTGACATTGAGATGTGTGTTGATACATCCTGACATGCATGCAAGTGTCACTGATGCAGGACATCTAACCAATACTCCCAAAAGTCGTGACTGTTGGTAGTGTGAGATTAAATTCCTTTATCTCATAGCCCAGATCCAGGCCCTTGGTCGAACCTTCCTTTGTGGGGTCCCATTTCACATAAGCCATCCCACCCCGAGTGTCCCCTATATGCGCAGGCTGCCCCACTCGAACTCGGTGTGAAAATGCCCCTGCATTAATCACCCCCAGTGAGGAGTCTCGAACATGAGACCTCCCGCTTTGATACCACTTTGATGCAGGACATCTAACCAATACTCCCAAAAGTCGCGATTGTTGGTAGCGTGAGATTAAATTCCTTTATCTCATAGCCAGATCTAGGCCCTCGCTCGAACCCTCTTTCGTGGGTCCCATTTCACACAGGCCATCCCACCCCGAGTGTGCCCCATATGCGCAGGCTGCCCCACTCGAATTCGGTGTGAAAATGCTCCTGCATTAGTCACCCACCCATTATTTTGATATTTTTATTAAATAAATGATTCTAAAAGAGGTCTGGTGTGTTCTATCCTCCATACTGTACTTCGTTAAGATGTTAAACATAACTATAGTTGTTTGATAGTCTTCCCTCTTACAAATCTGCTTATAATTATTATGTTATTGGAAAGCTCCATGGCGAATAGAAGTGTTTCCTTTTACTATTCGTGTATTAATGAAGCTTTTGATTTAAATATAACTAAAATGTTATATTAGAATACGTGTGTAGGGGCGTGTCTACTTGTTGGGCTTCTTGAAGGCTCCGTTTTAGACACCGTGTATTTGTGCATACATGGCACACATGTCCATGCCATTGTTACATAGCCTCTTGATAATCATATCAAAGTAATGTTGATCAACTCCACCTGTCTGTCGGTGATACTTTTCTCTAGAACAATTACATTTAACCAGTTCTTGTATCTTGTAGACCAAAGTTAATACACTTTAATTTGTCCCTTGTACAGTTTTGTAAATTGAAATTCTAATGTTGTCTCTATATTTTATATTCTCTGTATCCAAAGCACTTATTCTCTTACATCTTCTTGCTTGCATTGTTGTTTCGTGAGATGCATGCCCTTTTTTATTGGAGATGCTTGGAACCTTGCGTTATTATCAATAGGAAATTTTCAATGGTTTAAGTGCTTTGATTATGAACAACAGGTTGCAGGCATTGTGCTTGGTTTAACTGCTTTGATTATGAAAAACATGTTGCAGGCATTGTGCAGTCAATGCATGCTTGGCTCCTCTGTATTCTGTTGAAGGGATGCACATAATTACAGTGGAGGGCATTGGGAACCGTCAGATTGGCTTGCACCCAGTCCAGGTGTCGCCTGCTACTATTCATGTTGCTTCATTTCATGATGCTTTCAACTATTTTTTCAGTACCATTCTTTTGGATATTAGCTATGGTTCTGGTGAGTACTTTCAGATGTACCTGAGAAACTAATCCTTATATTGATCTTTGGAGCTGTTAGGCAACAAACTATTGTAGGGTATTTGTGTTTCTCTCTGTGTATCTTTTGGTTAGGTTGGTCAACTCATTTTCCTGTTTCTGGCAATTTTTTGCTGCATGACGGGAACTTTGGTCATCTGACCTATTCAAACTTGTGGTTTAAAAGAGAAATTTTTGTCTGTTGTTTTGCAAATGGTATCAATCTGTCTTATCGGATTTTGAAGGAATAACCCACTCAGATTCTATGACGGGGGGAGAGAAGGCCTCTCCCCAACATAGCGTCAATTTCAGCTTAATTGTTGCCTTCATCTTTCTCTCTTTTAACACAGACACACGCGTCATAGCATCAATTTCAGCTTAATTGATGCCTTCATCTTTCTCTCTTTTTCCACACACACACACACGCACACCCCGACATGCATATTGACACCTACAGCAGTTAGCAGTGTCCCCCTTTTATTTAAATGATTTTTTAATAAAAAAATGATTTTAAAGGATTGTTGGTTTGTTCCATTCCCCATACACTATTAAGGTGTTAAATAAAAATAGTTTTGTTAAGACTTCCTCTTATAAACCACTTAAATTTATCAAGTAATTGTAATGTAATCTAGGGTTTTGAAATTAAACCTAAACTATAATCAACAAGGGAAGAATCGAATAATAAGAAGAATAGAGCAAGTAAACAGTAAGAAATCTGAAGCGTAATAATAAAAATTATACTTATTATTCGATTTTGCTTGGCTTCTCAAGCCTAGCAGCTTGTTCTCTGGCTTTGCCATTAATAAAAATTATACTTATGAAAAAAAAAAATCTCAATTCTAGGGCTTAAGCAAGCTACGCTAGAAGTGAAAATAAGAGAAGAACAACTTCTTCAATTTTAAAACTTCGAAATTCAATAAAAATCACTATTCACAATCCCCTTTATATTAGAAGCTCTCTCTTCTCAAACTTCATCTTACTAAACAAAAAAGACACTAAATAACCTAATCCTACTAAAACTCTTTGACATAACTTAGTAACACAAATTAGATATAAAATCAGACTTTCTAAATATAAGACTCGCAATGACTAAGACTTACTAAAAATCAAATAAAATAAACCCAAACAAATCGAATCCTTCCATACTCTATTAACTCCTCTAAAACTAATCTTAACGATCAATTTAGAACCCTAGAGAATCACAAAAATTAGAAACCAAGTGTGCTGTATCAGATACTCTGTTTTCTGGGTGTAACAATACATAAAAAGAGCAAACTTCAGTCCCTTATTTCTCTGTTCTCCTCTTGTTCATTTTTGAACCCCTTTTAGGGTTTTGTTTCTCCATATATGAACTTTTAAAGGCTGAAGTTTCAGCTCCATCGAACCATTCGTCACTAAGTTATAGCTCTTAAAAAGCAGCTGGTCCTTTGGACTGTTTTCATGTAATGCAGTTATATCAACTTGGTGTATGGAATTTTGTTTTTTCATATTTCTTTCGATATATTTATATTTAAAAAACTTTTTGGTTTTACATATAACTGATATGAGTATAATATTATATTATGATAAATGTGTACGGGTGTGTCTGTGTTTCGGGCTTCTCAAAGGCAACGTGTTAGGCACCTCATATTTGTTAGAGATTAACTCAGGTGTCTATGTCATTGTTACATGGTTTAGAAGAAGTGGACTAAAAGTCCTTTTGGCACAGGATAAAATTGAACAAGTTGCAATCTAGGAGTAGTAAACTGATCCTACAACAGTAGGGAAAAGTTTAGGTTGTTATACAAAACATAAGCGTAACATGCTCAAGATAGTCAAGGAGGTACCTTTGCTTATAAAAACTAAACTACGATGAGGTACGAAAGAACATATCTTATAAATGGAAGGATGAAACTACCAACATTGGAGTATGCATTGCAGAGCTCCAAAATTGAGATGTATTGTAATGTGAGTACCTTGCATCTGACATTACGATTTTTTTGGGTACAATTTAAATAAAATTGAGACAAATGTCAGTTCAAACATGCAATTTGATAACCAATTTCTTTATGTATGATGGATGGTAACATGAACACACACAAAAACACATTTATATATAATTGTTACTCTATTTAACAAGGACACGACACTTTGAGGGTTATTTGCCGTGTCAGCATGTAGACACATCATGACACGTATGCCAGTGTCACCGTTTATTTTAATAATTTGTTTATTAAATGAATGATTTCTAAAAGAGGGTTGGTGTGATCCATCCTCCATAAACTACTTTGTTAAGTTGTTAAACACAACTATAATTGTTTGATAGTCTTCACTCTTATAATCTACTAATAATTATTATGTTATTGGATAGCTCCATATGTCATATATTCCTTTAACCTCTTAGATATTTCTTTTTTATGAAAAAAGAAACTTTTGACTTAAATATAACTAAAATATTTTTTTATAATAAATCATACATGTATACAGATGTGTCAGTGTGTTGGCCTTCTTAAAGGTTTCGTATCAGATACCTCGTATTTGTTCCGGACATTGGCGAACATGTCAGTGTCATTGCTACATAGTTGTTACTGGTTGATTCTGGCTTTCTGAGAATCTTTATGCTTATGTATTTCGTAATTCAGTTGTTGTTGCTTTATAATGTTGTATATTTATAAGTTCCTAATTTCTGTAATTATGATTTTTTAGTGCTGTCACTAGAGCGGTGATATTGACTAGTTAATTTAGTGTATGGAAAACTGAACATGGGAAAGTTGGGCTCTGATAGGCAATGGTTTGCTCATGATGGTTTTGGAATATTCTCTCTTGAATTAAAAGCTTTGAATGTTCTTATTCTATGCACGGTTGGGTCTTTCAAGCCTCACTCAATATGTTAACTTTCATTTTAAGATTGAGTTCAGGATCACCTTAACATTCAAACACATTCTAGACGTAAAGTAAAAACATGTCTGCAGCTTCCGTTTGAATGTATGCTTAATTTTCAGGCCTGTCGTATTGAGTCTCGCTTGTAGTAAATCAAATAGCTATTAATTCTGAAGTCATCATCTTTTTTTTTTCCTGGTGGCTGCAGTTTGATTAGATTTTCTCTAATTTCGATTTTGAATCATTTTTTGAAACAAGTTTGTGGTTATAAAATGCTGAAGCATGTTTGAAATTTTGAATTGGTGACAGGAATCATTGGCCCGTGCTCATGGCTCGCAATGTGGATATTGTACTCCTGGTTTTATTATGTCCATGTATGCGTTATTGAGGTCATGTCAAACACCGCCTAGTGAAGAGCAGGTTGAGGAAAGCCTTGCTGGGAATTTATGTCGGTGCACAGGTTACAGGCCAATCATAGATGCATTTCGAGTTTTCGCCAAAACTGATGATGCCTTATACATTAATTGTTCTTCGGGAAGCCTTCCAGGAGGTGAGTTTGTTTGCCCTGCAACTGGGAAACCATGTTCTTGTGGATCAAAGGCTGTAAATGGTGATGATACTACCAAAAAAATTGAAACTTGTGGCAATAATTACAAGCCTGTTTCTTATAGTGAAGTAGATGGAAGCTCATACAGTGAAAAAGAGCTTATTTTCCCTCCAGAGCTATTGTTGAGGAAGTTAACTCCTTTAAATTTGAGTGGATTTGGTGGACTTAAGTGGTATCGGCCCCTAAGACTACAACATGTATTAGATTTGAAATCAAGATATCCAGATGCAAAATTAGTAGTTGGTAATACTGAGGTAGGAATTGAGATGAAGTTGAAGAGAATTCAGTATCAAGTGTTAGTTTCTGTTGCTCATGTACCTGAACTTAACACTTTGAGTGTGAAGGATGATGGATTGGAGATTGGTGCTGCTGTAAAACTGACAGAACTCTTACATGTTTTTAAAAAGGTTGTAGCAGACCGTGCTTCTCCTGAAACTTCTTCTTGTAGGGCCTTTATTGAACAGATAAAATGGTTTGCTGGGAAACAAATTAAAAATGTTGCTTCTGTTGGTGGGAACGTCTGTACTGCCAGTCCAATATCAGACTTGAACCCACTTTGGATGGCGGCAGGTTCAAAGTTTCGAATTATTGATTGCAAAGGAAATATCAGAACTACCATGGCAAAAGATTTCTTCTTGGGGTACCGCAAGGTGGACCTGGCAAGCAGTGAAATTTTACTTTCAATTTTTTTGCCATGGACTAGGCCTTTTGAGTATGTCAAAGAATTTAAGCAGGCCCACCGAAGGGAAGATGATATTGCAATAGTAAATGCTGGAATGCGTGTTTTTCTTGAAGAGAATGGTGGAAGATGGGAAGTTGCAGATGTGTCTATTGTGTATGGTGGGGTGGCTCCTGTTTCTCTTTCTGCATCAAAAACTGAAGGTTTTCTTATAGGAAAAAGTTGGGATGACGAACTTCTGCAAGGTGCATTGAGAGTATTAGAAAAGGACATTTTGCTTAAGGAAAATGCACCAGGTGGGATGGTGGAGTTCCGCAAATCTTTAATATTAAGTTTCTTTTTCAAATTCTTCCTATGGGTTTCGTATCAGATGGATGGGAAACAATCCTTTACAAAAAGCCTACCATTGTCTCATCTGTCAGCCATACAGCCTTTCTGCAGACCATCCTCTACTGGAAGTCAGAATTATGAAATTACAAAATATGGGACAGCTGTGGGGTCTCCTGAGGTTCATCTCTCTGCAAGACTTCAGGTATGTGTTTTCTAAACATGACACTCATATAATTTTCGTTGATGGTATCATGCTATCTCTTTTGACAACTGGATGTTGATCTGCATTCTTGTTGTGATTCATATAGTAATGAAATACATATATAGATTGGCTGTTAGAGATACATTTGGAAAGAGGTTATCAGTGGAATATATCTCCACAGTATGAAGCTATTCAGGCTGGTACTTGAAAGTTAATCCCTACAAGTGCATTCTTGGTATGGTATCTCCGACTACTATAGTATTTGGACATCAATTCATAGTCTCAACACCAGAATGAGTTCATATTCTTGCATACATGCACTATGCATGTTATAAATGTACATGCACTGATTCATCATGCATTATGATTGAGATGTGTATGCATGCACTAATTCATGCATGCTTGCACTATTAGTGCACAGATATGAGGTAAATGTTAAACAAGGACTTCCTTGAGAGATTCATCATTCATACATTCCTTACAAATGGGATAAGCATAGATGCAAAGAGAGCTTAACCAAGGTCCAGTTGTAAACCGTGCTTTCAAACAAAGATCAATTTGCCAATATATTACCCATATAGCATTTGGGAAGAATTGTATTTAGTTTCTAAGCAGCAAATGAATGCGAGCTTGACCACCAGTCTCCAGGTCATACATCTGTTTTGTTCCCCTCTTAGTTTTCTGTTTTTTTTTTCTAGGCATATTTATTTTAATTAAGCCTGGGTTAGTGCAAAACTGAAAATTGAAGGCTGAAGTCCATCATTTTGTGGGGTTTATGTGCCTGATTAACAGGTAAACTACTTGAGGTATCAAACCTCACCACTAGTCCTTACTGTTGATCTCACTAATGTTTATTTTTGAAAAGTTTTATTTCAGGGTTCTTCCCCTTTTAATAAAATTTAGTGTTATCTATGAAGCAAAAAAGAGATGGTATCAAATCCTCATCGGACTAGTTGTTCATACTTGTAACCTCATCGGAACACCATATGTAGCTAGACCTTCATAAACTAATCTTAACATGCACCCATGCTCATCCTATAGTTCACCAAGGAAAGTGAGGAGAATTATCTTCTTTCCTATTCATGCTGGGAATGTTGACAGAAATTAGGGCCTTCAATTCTTTTTGAATTGGCTTCTCCCCAGCCTGGCTTAATGTTAAATCTTCTATAAAAGTTGAAATTTCTAGTGATTATGAATTATTTGCCGTGATACCTGGATGCTTCAATATTTCCAGCTTATCCTTCTTGATATGATATGATACAGATATTGGTAATGGGTACTGTTACAATATTCACATTTATTGTTGTAGTTATTTTCTTCACTAATAATTTCCTTCTTTTTTTCTATCGCCAAGAATATATAAATAGTTTATTGTGACATATCTTATGTGGTAAAAAAAGTTTGCAATATTAGAAGCTATCACATTTGGCATGATATAAATACAAAAAAATATGATACTTTGCTTAAAAAAAAGCTAAAAACTAAAGCATGATATAAACATATTGGATAGCACTCCCATATCCATATTTGTGTTCTAAATATCAGTAAATAATGAGTCGGCCCCCCATTTCCCGTACTAGTGTCTGTATCATAAGTTGTTTTTAGTCCCATACCAGTATAGCATCTTAGATCATATGTAAGTTGTTATTACTCTGGCAAGAATCGCTTCTTGGCTTAGTTAATTGATGTCACAAGTCATAACTATGTTCAGGTGACCGGGGAGGCAGAGTATGTAGATGATACACCGATGCCTTCGAATGGGTTACATGCTGCTTTAGTATTGAGTAGAAAGCCTCATGCCCGTATTCTCTCTATAGATGATTCAGGGGCCAAGTCTTCACCCGGCTTTGCAGGATTGTTTCTCTCTAAAGATGTACCTGGAGCTGGAGGTAATAATATTGGACCAGTCATTGAAGATGAAGAACTCTTTGCTTCAGAGTTTGTCACTTGTGTCGGTCAGGTATCGATCTTTCCATATAATAACCTTTTGTTATTTATTATTATTTCAGTTCTAGGACTATTCTTACTGCTTTTACGGAGCGAGTTTCTTGTTTGTTTTATGCAGGCTATAGGGGTGGTTGTGGCTGATACACATGAAAATGCAAAATTAGCTGCTTGGAAAGTTGATATCGAGTATGAAGAGCTGCCTTCAGTTTTATCCATACAGGATGCCCTCAAATCAAACAGTTTTCATCCTAATACTGAGAAATGCTTGAAAAAAGGGGATGTGGAACTCTGTTTCCAATCAGGTGCATGTGACAAAATTATAGAAGGCGAGGTGCATGTAGGGGGCCAAGAGCATTTCTACTTGGAGACCAATAGCAGTCTGATATGGACAATGGATGGTGGCAATGAAGTTCATATGATTTCATCTACTCAAGTAGGTTATACATCTGTGAGGTTTTGATACTCTGCCAGCACTAATTTTATTTGTTTCATAGTTTGCCAATGCTTTACCTGTGTTTGATGTAGTGCTTTCTTACCTCTTAGATAGGTTCGATTTGGTGTCCGTGGTTCTTATGGTTGTTTATTTTCCATTTTCTTCTTTTACTTGCCTAGTGTTTCATTATGCTATCCTAGTATTTGAAAATGCTTTCAAGCTCTAAGTATTAATTTCATTTTAATTCCTGAAATATTTCTATTTTGATAAGGGTCAACAGGAAAGATATCATACAGGTCGAGATATGCATTATTTTGTGAAAACAAACCTCAGAAGGTTGCACAAATCGCGCCGAACCAGATCGTGATTTTTTTAATTTTTTCCAAAGAACAGCCATAAAACGATCAAGGAATGCTCAAAAAATCTCTCTCCCCCCCCCCCAAATCACCAAAAATCTTGAAAAATCGAGCTTCACTGGATAGGGAAGAATTTGGACATCATCCTCACCCCCCGTCCAGCTGTACGACTGGTGACGTCAGCAATGATGTCAGCGATGATGTCAGCACTCCACAGCTCCACGAAGGGTGCCCAATGGTCTGGT
Source organism: Euptelea pleiosperma (assembly GCA_035048495.1). Taxonomy (NCBI): domain Eukaryota; kingdom Viridiplantae; phylum Streptophyta; class Magnoliopsida; order Ranunculales; family Eupteleaceae; genus Euptelea; species Euptelea pleiosperma. The sequence goes on along the minus strand of CM068544.1, from coordinate 20,360,334 downwards.
TATGTCTGGTGAAGCTTCAAACCCTTTGTGCTCTGATACCAACTTGAAATATTCTAGGGTTAATAAAGAAAACCCTAGAAAAAAAGAAGAGAAGAGAAGGAAGAGAAGAATTGCTGGAGAGTGTTAACTGTACACACTCCAAAGAAAAGATTATTTATTAATTATTGTGGGCCCTTACATAGAATAAGAAAATAAAAGATAAAGACATAAAAATAGTGAAATAGCAAGAACATCCTTCAACAGAGACTTCATATTTTTTACGCACCAAAGGACAACAAACATTTTCTCTTTAGGAAAACAAAACATACCTCTCCAGTCCAGTCTCCACAGCAGCGACGGTGATGGCGATGGCAATGGCAATGGCGAGGTACGACGGCACAGGAATGTCGGAAGCCCTCCTCTCTTTCTCTCTCACTCTACCCTCTTATGCATTTCTTTTTGTTGTTTTGTTAAATTATTGGGCCTGATTCTGCTGTAAATAGTGAATCTTTTTGAAAAGGCTGCATTGTTGAATTATTGAGAGATTTTAATGTTTAGATCTGAAAACTTCGACGAATATTTCCTTAGTTTCATCTAAGTTTTGGCCGATATAAACGATACGGACGAAACGAACGAAACTTCGTGTTTTATGATACGGGTGTGTATCTTGTCACGGCCTATAACGAAAAGCTTGTAACCATGCGTGAGACCGAGATGTCTCGGCTTAGACATTTCGAGACGGAATGATACTTTGAACCATGGATGGAAGGGGATTCCTTAAATTGAATGTAGTGGATGAAAGGTAATGGAGAAGGCCCTCCTTGGAGGCTTTTGATTGATCACATTAAGGAGTTAGTTGGAAGGTACACTATTGTCTTTTCTCAATTCTAACACTTTGAGGAGCATGAATGAGTTCACACATAACTTAGCTAGAGATGTCAATAGAAACATTTTGTATATATGGAACTTTCTTTCCTAATCTGGTAAATTTTTTTCTCTTAACATAAACTATCCCGTTACTTATAAAAACAAATATTTGCAAGAAATTTCAAGCTTTGTTGTCTCATGCTTATTAAACATGCGACGATGTTGTGCATGTGGATGTGAGAATGATGTCCTTTTATGATTTTTCAAATATTTACATTTTTTTGATGACCAATAAATACTTCCAGGAATAAACTACGAAGTTTCCACTATGTTTTTGGTTGTACAAAACAAGAAGATATGTTGCATATGTGTATCTTGTGCATGCATATGCCTGTACAGGTGCCTCTTTGAATTTCACCATATTATGCATTGTTTGTGTGGCTGTGCTTTCTGCAGTTTGTGAATACCTTACATGTGCCTGTTGGTATTTCAAGGGATAATGTGTTCATGTGTGCATGCATTTTCGGGGCGTTTAGGTGGGTAATGAAGTATTTGCTAGTACTTTTGTGGGTTTGTGATTGGTGCATTGAGCTTGTTCATCTATTGTTTTGTGCTGCCTGATAGCATTCAAGTGCTTAGCTAAACTGTATGTATGCTTTTGTGTGCATGCAAGTGTCTTGTCCCCAAGCATGCCTGAGGCATGACCAAAGGCTTGTATGTAGGGATGACCACACGGGGGTGATTTTGTGTTACTGAAAGTGCCTGCATTAATGCTTGTATTTTCACTGCATGATAGATTTAAAATTAACAAATAGTTTTCAATACCAACTTTGTTTTTTTGCTGTTTTTTTTTCTCGCCTGATGTTCTTTGATAAATATGTCTTCCTTGAATGCAGGCCCCTCAAAAGCACCAGAAATATGTTTCTCATGTTCTTGGACTTCCAATGTCAAAAGTCGTTTGCAAGACCAAGCGACTCGGTGGTGGATTTGGTGGGAAAGAGACAAGATCAGCCTTCATTGCTGCTGCAGCTTCTGTACCATCGTATCTTTTGAATCGACCTGTAAAAATCACATTAGACAGGGATGTAGACATGATGATAACTGGGCAACGCCATAGCTTTCTCGGAAAGTACAAGGTAGGTACTAATATTATATCTGAAGTTAGATTGCAGTACATGGTCTGCATACTGTGTTATTTTAGCAACTGTGGGATAGGATGCTCTAAAAGAGGAAAACTTTATGGAGGTATAATGCAGGAAAATTTTAACCTGGTTTCATTCATCTGAGCTTCTGCACTTAAAAGAAAAAAAAAGGGTTTTTCTCCTTGGCACACTATCACATTAACTTTTTTATTGCAGCCTAAGAAACCTACTGAATTCTTTCTCAAAGTGACAATATACTCATTAAAACATTATTAATTCTATATTGGAGTCAATTCATTTTCACAATTTAGTGTGCTGTATGCATTCATGATCCCATTGTACATTGAGTGTAGCTGTAAACAAACTGCTGGCACTAGTACAAAAGTGGTCACTGAGGTGCCCTGAGCGCTAAGTGTTCAAGAATTCACCTAGGTTAGATATATAAATTACACGTGCTTTACACATTAAGAATCCCAAAATATATATTTACAAACCTTTTTTTTTCATCTTCTGCTTATTATTACTATTATTAGGGTATTTATATATTGCCCCTGCCTGAAAATATTGTAAATTAGTGTTGCCCCCTTTGATTTTTCATTTGTCTGGTCTTACCCCTTTGACAATTTTTGACCATCATTGACTGTCACTATCGTAGCCTCCTTTACTTGCTCATTACCTAAGGGCATAAAGGACCAAAATACCCTTATTTTTACTATGAATTCTACCCCTCAGACCCACCTTACGCTCACTTAATGAGTTAAGCCTGATAGCCTACCGGGTTGGGACATGTGTCACAGCAGCATCTCCACCGTTCATACTAATAAATTTGATGTTGGAAATATTTTTTAGGTATTGGCACACATGAAAGAACAGTATTCATTCATGCACTGTAATATAGTGTATTAACATCAACCTATCTCACTGAAACATAGGATTTTGAGGCACCCAAGTAAGATCGAGAGAGAGAGAGAGAGAGAGAGAGAGAGAGAGAGAGAGAGAGAGAGAGAGAGAAAGAGAGAGAGCAACCCTTTCAAACTTCTATTTGTAGTAGCTAGTTTGCGTCGTGAGCCTTATTGGTCCACGATCATGAGGTGATGGAAAATGCTCTTCTTCAAATAGTTTGGAAAAGAGAATGTCTCTACCACCCACATAATCTGTGTGCCTCCAATATTACCAGATTAAAGTTACCTATTTAGTTAAGCAGTGCACTATGTCGGCTCATTTAGGTGCAAGGAAGATGTGTCTGCATTGATAGAAAGAGAGGATGGCAGTGGTGGATCCGCTGCTGATGGAAGTAGTGGCGTTGTGAGGAAAATCTCAGAGGGAGGGAGGGAGGTAAATCTCAGAGGATGGGGAAATGAGAATGCAACCCTTTCAAACTTTTTGATGATTTCAAACTTCTATTTGCAGCTAGTTTGTGTTTTGACTTAACCTTATTGGTCCACTATCATGAGCTAGTTTGTGTTGTGACTCAACCACATTTACTTTTTTTAGGATGATAGTGAAGGGTGAATCATAATCTTTCAGAAATTCCATCCATCTCCTTTGCTGCAAGTTCAGCTAAATGTACTTCAGGCTTTTGTGGTCCGAGTAAATTTCGAATTGTTCTCCGTACATACAATGTTTCCAAATCTTCAATGGCCGCTAGCTCCAAATCACGTGTCGGATAATTTTGTTCGTGGATCTTCAACTCCCGAGATGCATGTTACTGCTCTGCCTTGTTGCATGAGTACACAACCAAGGCTCTTAAATGATGCATCATTGTAGATCACTTAGTTTTCCCCGCTGGTTGGTATGATCAACAGATTCAACACTGGTGCTATCGTCAACCTCATCTTGAGTTCTTGAAAAGTGTTCTCACATCCCTCTGTCCAAATAAACTTTTATCCCTTTCTAGTGAGTTCGTCATTAGTGCTACAAGGCGAGAGAATTCTTCCACAAATCGTCGGTAGTATCCTGCTAGTTCTAAGAAGTAATCTTGAGATGAGAGAGACCGAAGACTATTATAGAGAACCGTAGTTTCTATCTTCACTGGATCAATAGAGATGTCTTCACTTGATATGACGTGTCCCTGAAATTGGACTTATATCATCTAAAAGTCGCACTTCTTTCTCTATGTAAAGTTGGTGCTCCCTCAAAGTTTGCAAAGCAATTCTTAGATGCTGCTCATGCTACCCTTGTGTCTTTGAGTAGATTAGGATGCCGTCTACAAACACTACCACGAATTGGTCCAAGTAAGGTCTAATATGTGGTTCATCAGGTCCATGAATGCTGCAGGTGCACTTGTTAATCTGAACAACATCACCAAAAATTGTTAGTGACCGTAGCAGTGCAAAACAACGTCTTTGAAATGCCTAACTCCCGCACTCTAAGTTGGTGATATCCTAACCCTCAAGTCGATCTTGGAGAAAAATTGCGAACCTCTAAGTTGGTCGAACATAGCGTCAAACCGCGGCAGGGAGTGCTTGTTCTTCATGGTGGCTCGATTTAATTGGCAGTAATCGATGCAAAAAGCCTCAAGGATTTGTCCTTTACAAATAAGACTAGATCTCTCCATGGTGAAGTACTAGGGCGAATGAATCCTTTGTTTTGAAGGTCCTGGAGCTGTTCCTTCAGTTCCCTTAGCTCAATAGGTGTCGTCCGATAGGTGTGATTGAAATTGGATTTGTTTGGGGTAGACATCAATCGTGAACTCCACCTCTTTCTTCGAAGGTACACAAGCCAATTCCTCTAGAAATAACGTTAGGGAAGTCTTGAACAGCTGCAACTACATCGTCGCTGGTGTGGTACTTTCTTCTTCCATGATGTAAACGAGTTACCTCATATTTCTTCTTCCATGGCATAGTAATAAATATGCAATAAAATAAGCTCCCACCATATTTTATCCTCCCAAAATAGCCCTAGTGTGTGAAAATACTAAACTACCCTTATTTAGCCCTCTAATAAGCCTCATAACATTATTAAAGCATAATTACAACTTAATTAAATATTTACTGTAGTATTCATAAGGTCATCAAATTACTAAAATACCCTTTCATACATAACAATTAACAAGTCAAAAATTTATGAAAATTTTGTGATTACACCAAGTATACCAATAAACATCACTAGGAGTATTTCTGCAAACTAAGTTACTAAAATACCTCAGATATTACAGAATGAGAGTATCCTATTGCAGTGGCCAGGAATTCGTTTCATAGTTTCATCATCTTTCTTTTGGTGGGCATTTGGAAATTCATTTCTTGGCTAGCTGTCTTGAAAACATGCCTTTATTTTATTTCTGGTGCGGAAGGAGGCATGATATACTATGTTGGGGTTGAAAATCTATATTTAGTGTGTAAGGATAACTGTTTGGACTCGTTGATGTGCTACTGTTAGTTGCTACCATGCTTTTGTGTGGTTACATGCTACATTTACTTAGGTTATGTTAAATTTGAAATTCATAAGTAAGAGGTAATTACTTGTTCTAGGTTGGATTCACAAATGAAGGAAAGGTGCTGGCATTGGATCTTGAAATCTACAATAATGGCGGAAATTCACTGGACCTGTCCCTGGCAGTCCTTGATCGTGCCATGTTTCATTCAGACAATGTATATGAGATACCAAATGTCAGGGTTAGAGGAAGAGTTTGTTATACTAATATCCCAAGTAACACGGCTTTCCGTGGATTTGGAGGGCCTCAGGGCATGCTCATTGCAGAAAACTGGATCCAACGAATTGCGATGGAACTTAAGAAGAGCCCTGAAGAGATAAGGGTAAACGGTTCTCTACATGCAATTTTTTCTGGTTTGGCAGCAGTTATTTGACCATTGTCATGCTGGTTATGCTATGCATCTACCTTGACTCATACAAATGACTTAATTTGCAGGAAATTAATTTTCAAAGTGAAGGATCTGTATTGCATTATGGTCAACAACTCCAACACTGTACGCTGGCCCAGCTTTGGGATGAACTGAAGATATCTTGTGACTTCTTGAAGGCTCGTAAGGAAGTTGACCAGTTTAATCTGCACAATCGGTGGAAGAAGCGTGGGGTTGCTATGGTTCCGAATAAGTTCGGTATCTCCTTTACTTTAAAGTTCATGAACCAGGTAATGTTTCAATGAAGCTGTGTTAGTATAGATGAATCTTCAGTGAGGTCACTGTGGCGATTTCCTTTGTTGAAAGGGCTATTATACATTGTAAATTTGTCTTCTTAGGGTGATCGTGGTGTCTTCATGACCCAACTTGTCAAGAATTAGATATACAGTTTCTGGATGGGGGTAGTACTTCAATCACTGTTGAAGTTTTAGTCAGTCAATTATGGTTACATAAAGTTTCAAAGCATGGAGATGGATGCTGGTTCATTTGGCATGCTCTGATCTGCCATTTTTTAAAAATAAATTCTCAGGCTTTAAGTTGGACTTTGGTGAAAAAATGGTCACTTGTGTACAAATTAAATCCTTCTAGTCCTTTATATTTTCTCAAGTCCGATGGGCCTAACTTTTTCATGGAACCAGAGTGCCAGCCAGTGCTTCCCATCTGCATAATCAACAAGTGAGTGATTCTTCCTAGATGATACTACTTTCTTCCTTTTTTTCTTTAATCCTAATCTCTTTTTTCCTAGAATTAGATTCCTTTTCTCTATTTTTCTTTCGCTTAATCTTGTTTGATTATGCTTCCCATCTGCATAATCAAGAAGTGAGTGATTCCTCCTAGACGATTCTTCTCTCTTCTTTTTTTTTCTTTAATCCTAATCTCTTTTTCCCTAGAATTAGATTCCTTTTTTTCCTATATATATATATATATATATATATATAGAGAGAGAGAGAGAGAGAGAGAGAGAGAGAGATGTACGGAACAGCTTATACCTATTTGTTGAAGTTGATATCCCTTGTGCTAGAACAGCACCTCTTCTAATTATCTTGTCCAAGGAACAGATGGAGAGAACAGCACCTCTTCTAATTATGTTGTGTATGGAACGGCCTATACCTATTTTTTTGTAGTCAATATCCCTTATGCTATGTTGATGGTACTCATCTTGCCCCGTAATTCATATTTGTATCAAAAGGACAGAAATAATGGTCAGCAAATGTTTGTGTAATTTTCTCGTTTTAGCCAGTTAGGTTTCGTCACTAGTTTCCTGGATTTTGTTTTAACTTCAATTTGAGGTGTATAACTTTCCCAAAAATATTTTAGATATATAATGGGAAGTAGTTGATCTGTGTTACTTAGAGATCTGGGCTTCTCTAAATGTCAAACAGTCTACTGTACCATTTATACTGTTCAATATCCAAATTCATGATTATGAGTTAAAATGTGCATTATTATATCGGTGTTGCAAATGTTGTGGGGCATTCTCACAGGGAATTGTTTTTTTCATATGGTGATGGTCCTTGCTGGAGATTTTTTCTTTTACTGGTAACATTTTTGGTTATCTTTTACTTTCTTGAATTTGAAGAGCTTATATCTTTAACTTTTGAATTTGAAGAGTTTAATATGCCTCTTATCATTCTACAATAGATCACTTATATTTATTAAATGTATTATTATCATTGCTTTATGTTTTAATGACACTAAGGCTTTTACATTCTCTGAAGAATTTTTTTTGTTCATTTTATGTTTCTGATTTGCTTTTTCAGTTCTTTTTATGGTTAATGCATTATTTTCTCTGTCTATGACATTCTTTTTTCTTTTTAATGATTATAGGCAGGTGCTCTTGTGCAAGTTTATACTGATGGAACTGTTTTAGTGACGCATGGGGGTGTCGAGATGGGACAAGGTCTACACACAAAGGTTGCTCAAGTTGCTGCTTCGTCCTTTGGTATTCCTCTCAGTTCTGTATTTATATCGGAGACGAGTACTGATAAGGTAAATCTCCAATGTCAAGTTAACTGGTATAGCATTGACAGTAAAAGCATAGTTTGTGTTGTTCTGATTTGTGTGTGGTTCATATCAACATCAAAGAAGAATGCTACAGATGACAACTTGGGAATGCAATAAAACTGACCAGCTGCTACGTTGGTAGGGGCTGTACATATTGATAGTGGACATGGTTCGAAACCTGTCTTCAATCACTACCCTTCTTGCCGAAAGAAAAAAGAAAAAGAAATAACTACTCATCGAGTACGGGAAAATAATGACACCCTTCCATAGAATTAAAATCTACCCTAAAATAACTTCAATACCACATGCCATATTAAATTCTCAGGAGAAGATATTCCTTATCTCGTAAGTGATTCATTAAGGTGTTAGGCGGTGATCTGATACGAAAAGAGTGATAAATGTCGAAAATCAAGTACCATCTTGTTTCCCATGAAAGTTGGTTAGCTGAGTGAAATTTCTTTACCCATCCATCTATAGATAAAGATGATCTGAACTTTAAGCCTGGTTTACATTTCTCTTGTTGGTTATTTGGTGCTCAGTCTACTAGATTATAGTTTTACTATGCAACAAAGACCGTTACTTGTGAAATTGTAAAAAAATTAGTAGAGAACGCAAAAGGAATTTTTAATGCTTAGAGAAATTTCTTTTAGACATTTTGGATTTTCCTACAGTTTTGTAGCAATGTGTGTTTCAGTTTATAACGCTAACTTAAGATGATGAGACTTAGAATAATTTAATATCAAAACCTTAGTATCTTTAATATAATGCACTCTGTACTATATCCAAGGTTCTAAACTTTGACTTCGCCATAAACTTTGGTTAGTTAAAATTCGGGGAAATTCAATTCGATTAGAGAATCTGTAAAACTTCACTAACTTTTAGAAGTTTGGAGAATTTTTTGCCAAAATGAGTGAAACGATATTAATCTTGCTTAAGTTACTCTAAATGGTTGTTTTTATGATATAATGAGTTATTATTATTTTTTTTTATCATGCTTGTTTTTGTTGTTGTTTGAGGTTGTCACCAATATGCTAAAGATTGAGAGAGAGAGATAATGGAGGTTAGGGAGAGAAGAAGAGATTAGGGTTTGAGAGAGAATGGGGAGATTGAAGTGAATATTCAATCTCCCATAAGTAATATTTATAAGTAGGGGAAACCCCTTCTACAAGTAAAGGAGAAATCGTGTGGGTCAAGTGGGGGCCCACCACTAAACCCACTAACATGAAATAAAGAGATTGTGGGTTAAGTGGATGGGCCCATCACTTAACCCATAAGCAATAGAGAATAAACCCCACGTGGGGTAGTGGAACGCAGCCCACTAAGAACACCCTAACGTGGGTGTACATAGAATCCAACACTCCCCCTCAAGTTTGTGTGAAGATATCCATCATGCCCAGCTTGGCAATCAATGTACTCAGGATTGACTTGTTGACTCCCTTAGTAAGTATATCGGCAACCTGCTCCTGAGTCTTTACATAGGGTGTACAAATCAATCCCTGCTGAAGTTTCTCCTTGATGAAGTGCCTATCAACCTCGATGTGTTTAGTCCTGTCATGCTGAACTGGGTTGTGAGCAATGCTAATGGCCACTTTGTTGTCGCAATAGAGGCTCATTGGGTCTGTCACCTTGACTCCCAGTTCTGCAAGCATGATCTTCAACCACAAGAGCTCACACACTCCATGTGCCATGGAGCGGAACTTTGCCTCTGCACTGGATCGGGCGACAACTGGTTGTTTCTTGCTCCTCCAAGACACCAAGTTGCATCCAACAAAGGTACAATAACCTGATGTAGACCGTCTATCGGTCACTGCACCTGCCCAATATGCATCACTGTATGCTTCCACCCTGAGGTGGCCATGAACTCCAAACAATATGCCTCGACCTAGTGACCCCTTGAGATACCAAAGGACTCTATGTGCAGCCTCAAGATGTGGTGACCGAGATGAATGCATGAATCGGCTAATGACGCTTACTGCATAAGCAATGTTAGGCCGTGTATGGGCAAGATATATAAATTTGCCAACCAATCGCTGAAATAAGGCAGGATCACCTAGAAGTGTACCATCCTCGGAATTCAACTGATGGTTCTGATCAATAGGAGTATCTGCTGGTCGCGAACCCAAATACCCAGTTTCGCTCAGTAAGTCTAGGACATTTTCTCTGTGAAATGAAGATGCCCCTCGATGACCTAGCAACCTCAATCCCTAGAAAGTATCTCAATGGTCCTAGATCTTTCGTCTCAAACTCAGACGACAAGAAGGCCTTGAGCCTTGTGATCTCTGTCGGGTCACTCCCCGTAATGACTGTCATCCACATATACGATCAATGTAGTGATACTGGTCTGTAGATGCTTCACAAACAAAGTGTGATCTGTTTGACTCTGTGTGTAGCCTACCTTTCTCACTGCACTGCTGAATCGTTCAAACCAAGCTCGAGGAGATTGCTTCAACCCATATAAAGCTTTCTTCAGTCTGCACACCCTGTCTTCACTTCCGGCAAGCTTCAACCCTGGTGGCACTTTCTTGTAAACTTCCTCTGTTAGGTCCCCATGTAGAAATGTATTCTTTACATCCAGCTGATGTAAAAGCCATGACTTGTTTGCAGCCAAGGACAGTAGAACCCTGATTGAGTTCATCTTGGCTACAGGTGCAAATGTCTCTTGGTAATCTATCCCATAGGTCTGGGTGAACCCCTTGTCAACTAGCCAAGCTTTGTATCTATCAATGGAACCATCTGCCTTGTGCTTCACGATGAAGACCCACTTGCACCCCACTGGTTTCTTCCCCCTAGGTAAAGAAACAAGATCCCATGTCTTATTTTTTCAAGAGCCTGCATTTCGTCTATCATAGCCCCTTTCTACTTTGGGTGACTAAGTGCATCTGCAATGGTAGATGGCAAGGAAACAGACGAAACAGTGCTAACAAATGTCTGATAAGATGGAGACAATGACTGGTAAGAAACAAAGTGAGAGATAAGGTGCTCGGTGCAAGTGCGCACACCCTTAAGAAGTGCAATGGGTAGATCCTCTGGAGTAGGAGTCTCTGAGGACTCATGAACTAAAGCAGGGGTAGAAACAATACTTGGATCTGGATCCGAGGGTGGACTGGCAGGCACAGAATCAGTGACTTGTCCTTTCTTCCTGGATCTGGCATAAACTCGAATATCCGCCGCAGTAGAAGTAGAAGTGTCCTTGTCAATAGTAGACACAGATTCGACCATAGGCACAAGAGTGGAGATGGGTACAAGAACCGGCATGGGGACAGGACTCTCGTCCACAATATCACACTCCCCCTGAAGAGAGGCCCTACTGCCAAAGAACGGAACGTGCTCAGCAAAGGTGACGTCCAGAGATGTGAAACATCGACGCGAACCCGGATGATAGCATTTGTATCCCTTCTGAGTGGAAGGGTACCCCAGGAAAATACATCTCAAGGCCCGTGCATCAAGTTTGTTAGGAGAGTGACGATGACATGCACTAGCATACACACCTAGACTTTGGGAGGAACAATGGAGGCTGGACTATCGGGACGCAGGATAGACAAAGGGGTCTGAAAGCCAAGAAGACGAGATGGCATGCGATTGATGAGATACGCAGCCAGAAGGATGGATTCAGACCAAAAAGATTTTGGAACCTGCATCCCAAGACGAAGGGCACGCTCAACCTCGAGAATGTTACGATTTTTTCTTTCAGCTTTCCTATTTTGTTGGGGAGTTGACGGACAAGAAGTTTGATGTACAATGCCATGAGAGGCAAAGTAATCTCTAAGGCTCCCGTCTAGGTACTCACCCCCATTATCAGATCGGAGAATTTTGAGTGGGGTACTGAACTGAGTGGTGACCATCTTGTGGAAGGTCTGAAAAATGGAAGAAACCTCATCTTTCAACTTCATAAGATATACCCAGGTAGAGCCACTAAAATCATCAACAAATGTAACAAAAGACCGAAATCCAAATAAAGACATCACCGGGGCAGGACCCCACACATCAAAATGCACAATATTGAAAGGAATAGTACTTTTATTTTCACTAAGAGGAAAAACAGTGCGACAATGCTTTGCGAGTTCACAAGTTTCACAGTGGAACGGAACATCGCAAAGAGAAGAGAAAGCAGGAATGACACGCTTTAAAACTGACACGGGTACATAACCAAGCCAGTTATGCCAAAGCAATAACTGGTCTTTATTGACTCGACTACTGCTACTGATGCTGGACTGATGTGCTAAAGAGGAAACTGAGCGATCCAGGAGGTACAAGCCACCTTCCTCACGTCCACTGCCAATCGTTTACCTCGACTCTAGATCCTGAAACACACAGTGAGAAGGAAAAAAGGTTACACTACAGTTAAGATTCTTGGTAAGGCTACTGACAGATAAAGGATTAGCTGTAAACTGATGAACATGCAGTACCGAGGACAAGGTTAGTGCTGAAGAGGTATAAACATTGCCTTTCCCGAAACAAATCGAATAACTGGAGCTATCCTTACCTTGTCAAGACCAGAACAAATAGAATAACTGGAGAAAACTGAAGACATACCAGTCATATGATCTGAGGCCCCTGAATCGATGATCCAGGAGGGACTAGAAGGAACAGTGGATACAGAGAAAGCAGATTTAGTACCTGTCTGAGCATAGGTGGAGGTAGAAGTAGAGGCTTGCCCATTGAGCTAGGCCATCATACGACGAAGTCGCTCAAGATCACTGGGAGAAAAAGAGTCCATATCCCCAGTGGTAGGAGGTGCTGAGGGTGCAGTGTCCTGAGCCACAGAAAGTGCTGCAGGAGGCTCCTGTCTCGTTGAAGATCGCTGACATGGATTGGGGCCCAGACCCGGTGGGCGTCCATGTAGTTCCCAACAAGTGTCCTTCACATGGCCTAGACGGCTGTAGTGATCACACTTGGGACGTCGTCTGTCATCACCGGTCTTATTCTGGAAGGATTTCTGACCCTTCTGAGACGCAGAGGCAAGGGCAGATCGATCATGAGTGTCACTACCACTGCGTAGTTGCATGGCAGTGTGGCGACTATCCTCCCCCTGAATGTAGGCATAGACCTATGCCAATGAAGTAGGGGGAGGAGATCTGCCAAGTATCTGAACACGGGCAGCCTTGAAGCTAAGATGAAGGCCGGAAAGGAACTGGAATATCCGGGAATGCTCAACCATAGCACGGAAAGACTTCACATCCGCAGCACAAACCGGGGTGTAGTCCTAATAATGATCTATCTCTTCCCATTTGCTTTGGAGAGAAGCATAATAGGTACCAAGCTTGAGCTCCCCTTGTTGGAGACATGCAATCTCTTGCTCTAACTCATAGAGCTTCGCAGAGTTGCCAACCTGGGAGTAGGTTTCGGTAACAGAATCCCAGATTTCCTTCGCTTTAGGAAGGAACATGAACCCCCTGCTGATCTGGGGTTGCATCGAATGGAGAAGCCAAGACATCACCGTAAGGTTCTCCATAACCCATTTCCGGTGGGATTTGTCTGTGGCAGCAGGCTGGACTGTCTTTCCTGTGAGGTACTCACTGTAGCCACGTTCCCCGATGTACATGAGTGTCGATGTCTTCCACTCAGGATAGTTTGTCCCATCAAACTTGACCATATTGATGCATAATTGGGGGTTGTGGTCTCCATGAGAACCATGAGATGGAGTGCTATCCTCAACTGATGAAACCTCTGATGAACTCATCGCAACAGAAGGCCTGGAAATAACCAACTGACGAACAGAAGGTCTGCAGAACCCAAACCAAGGTTCGGGGGGTTCCTAGGAGCACTTTGGGAGGTGTGGCTAGGGTAAAAGTGCCCTGGGAACCTTGGTTTCCAAAAAAGTAGAAAACCCAAAAAAGGCAAAATCGGATCCGGGCCAAAAGCGATTTTTCAAACCGGAGATCCGAGAATCAGAAAAATCCCAAACCAAGCTCTGTAGATCCCAGATAGTCCATAGGGAGGTGCGGTTAGGGTAGAAAGCCCAAACAACGCGTGAATCTCGAGGTAGAAAAAAATCCAAAAACTGAGCAGAGGTCCGATTTTTCGAATTGGAGATCCGACGATCAGAAAATTCTCAAACGAGTCTCTGTAGATCCCAGATAATCCACAGGGAGGTGCGGCTAGGGTAGAGAGCCCAAGCAGTGCACGAATCTCAAGAAAATAAAAAACTCGAAATCTGAGCCGGGGATCCGATTTTTTGGAACCGGAGATCTGATGATCCAAAAATTCTGTAATAAGTTTCTGTCGAACCTTACTAGCCCTATGAGAGGGGCGGTTTGGGTAGAGCGCCCAAAAATGACACGAATCTCGATGAAAATCAAAACCCGAAAAACCTCGAAATACGTGTTCTCTGAAAAAACTGATAAAATATCCTGAAGAACGGGGATAGAGTGGATCTCTGACGACTGATAGCAGGCAATACAGCAGGAATGATAGATCTTTGGTTCCTTTGCTTCAGAAAAGATCCAAGAACTTCGCAGGGGACTCTCTGCGATTTGCTCAAAACTTGCCCGAACTTCGGATACCCACGTATAAGATCTTCGTGGAAACTCTAGGGGATAATAATTTTGGTCCTAGAGTAACCATGGTCTGATACCATGTTGTTGGTTGAGGTTGTCACCAATATGCTAAAGATTGAGAGAGAGAGATAATGGAGAAGTGGATGGGCCCATCACTTAACCCATAAGCAATAGAGAATAAACCCCACGTGGGGTAGTGGAATGCAGCCTACTAAGAACACCCCCACGTGGGTGTACATAGAATCCAACAGTTTTATCATATCCTTAAAAATCAGTTGTTTTACCAACATTTTGGCAAAAATTCTCCAAACTTCTCTAAGTTTACTGTTTACTTCAAATTAAACGAATTAATTCGGCTATTTTTTGCAATGTTTGTACTAAAAAAGGCTAAACTTCGAGAAGTAAATGAATGCTCTGAAATGCTTCTAAATGTTTTTGACTGCTATCTGAGTCATAATGGTCTTGAGATCCTCCGCACACCTATCAGGGAAACTTGTGGTGCTCTCTAAATCCTGGAGAACTTTGCATACTTTATCTTGCATGCCCACATGCCCATTCTGGCTATGCCATAGACAGAGTTGAGATAGATGTCCTCTCTTATTTACATATTAAGTATGAGCATGGCATAGTGCTCATTTAATGTATCCATTAATGTCATTTTCCTAAGGAAAGTGGGTTATTTCAATTCACTATTCCAAAACATAGAAGGAAATACACGTTCAAAGCATTAATTCACTGTGGCAGCACTCAGTTATTCAAGCAAGCTATTTTGGATTCTCCAAATTATTCTAAACTAAGAGGAATTCTATCTACTCCTATTTTGTGCTGATGTCTTATTTCTTTTATAATTTTAAGCAGTGAGTATGAGTAAAATACACTGTTAGATTCATAAGCACTGGAGATTTAGAAGATACATTAACCTCCTGCGAGACAAGCATATTATAGAGAAAGTCTGCATATTAAAGCCTATGTTGCTGTTGTGGTGTTAACATTCTTTTCTGCCATATTAGGTCCCCAATTCATCACCAACAGCAGCTTCTGCAAGTTCGGATTTGTATGGGGAAGCAGTTTTAGATGCTTGCGAGCAGATAAAAGCACGGATGGAGCCTATTGCCTCAAAACAACATCATAGTTCTTTTGCTGAGGTAATTCTGCCACTTTATTTTACAGGTTTCAGAATTATCAAAGTTTACTACATGTTATACTTCTGAAAATGAAATTTAGAGCAACAATTCTTTTTTTTTTTTCTATATTCTAGATAATTTTCTTTAGATTAAACAATAAAAATTAAAGATATCCTTGTGGATTTTTATCTTTTGCATCAATGGGGATTTTAAATGATGCTAGAGTCTAAAGGTCGCCCCGACTACAGTTCTTTAGGGGCAAGCAAGGCTCATCTAGGAAGCTTTCTGGTACCAAACATGGGACCTTAGCCGCTCATGCTACTAGTTAGGAGTCTTCTGATGTGACACCATCCTTTGGACTGTATGGACGTTGACAGGCTTCGTCAACATCTTGCATAGCTTGTTGGTCCCTCCACATCTACTTCTACATTTGCTTAGACATGTACATCCCATTCAGCCTATCATGTGTCTACTGTACCCAGTGGTCCATCCTGGATCATTGATTTTGGTGCCTCCGATCATTGTTTTTTTTCTATGGCCAAGGAGATCTGGGATGCAGTAGCCCAGACTTATTCACAGCAGTAGAATGTCGCCCGTGTGTATCAGTTACGCTAGAGCATTGCCACTTTTCGTCAAGGAGATTTGCTCTTGGCGGATTATTTTGCTAGGCTCCGTGGTATGTGGGAAGAACTTGATTATTATTAGGTCTTTACCCCTAAGTGCCCAGAGGATGGTTTACAGTATCGGAAGTTGGTTGAACAAAACCGTACATATGAGTTCCTTGTCGGCCTGAATGCCAATTTTGAGTTAGCTCGTGTTCCGTTACTCAGTAAAGACGCCTTGCCATCCCTCAATCAGGTATATGCATATGTTCAGAGTGTTGACAGCCGTAGAGATATAATGTCTCCTTCTCCTGTTCATGAAAAGTCCGCCTTGGCTGCCTTCCCGCTTGCTTCCAAGCCTCCTAAGTCTAAAACCCCGGTCGTCAATGGTGGCACCAAAGGGGGTCCTCCACCTACTTCTACTCATTGTGGCAAGAAGGGCCACACCAGGGATCGATGTTGGAGCTTACATGTTTGAGAGGAGTGTGGTCGTAAAGGCCACAACAAGGATAGGTGCTACCATTTTTATGGCCAACCACCACAACTGCCCAGGACTCCCACTACTGTTCACAGTGCGACCATGGATTCTACACCGGGGTCTCCGCCCACCTATACTGCTGCGTCTCAGCCTTCTGCCTCCACAGCACCCTTCTCTAGAGATGAGATAGAGAACTTGCGACGCTTTATGGCCCAACTGGATGGGCCCGCTGCCACTTCTACGTTCGCACAGTCAGGTATCATCAGCTCTGCCAACCTTGTCTCTGCTTCCGCTTCCACTTCTAGTTCATCCTGGATCATTGATTCAGGGGCTTCAGAGCAAATGATCGGTATGTCATCCTCTTTTTCCTCATATTCCGTATGTTCTGGTGCGGATAAAGTCCGCATTGCCGATGGCACCCTTTCTTCTATTTCGGGGAAAGATTGTGTCACCCTCTCTTCTGGCTTATCTTTATCTCTAGTTCTTCATGTTCCCAAATTTGCCACTAACCTATTATCTGTTAGTTCTCTTACGAATGATCTTAACTGTTGTGCAAGCTTTTTTCCTTCTCACTGTGTGTTTCAGGACTTGGCCACAAGGAGGACGATTGGCACTAGACGTGAAGTGGGTGGTCTCTATCTCTTGGATGAGACTCCTACAGCCTCTGCAGTCCTTCAGTCTAGTAGTCTTAGCAATAGTGTCAATAAAGAGCATATTATGTCTTGGCATGCTTGTTTAGGTCATGTTTCATTTCCTTATTTACGCATGTTATTTCCTGAGTTGTTTAAGTCGGTGTCCATTTTAGATCTTCATTGTGAGGTCTGTGCATTGTCGAACAACTTTTCCCCCTCGTGGTAATAAAAGTTTATCTATTTTTGACATTGTTCATATTGATGTTTGGGGTCCATCCCCTGTTACTTCCTTCTTTGGCTATCGATATTTTGTTTCTTTTCTGGATGATTTTTCTCGCTGCACATGGATATTTGTTATGAAGTCAAAAGATGAAGTTTACTCTATCTTCAAATAGTTTCACAAAATGGTTCTCACTCAATTTGGAACATGCATTAAAACTCTTCGATCTGATCAAGGCGGAGAGTACATGTATGGGGGTCTGCAATCATACTTGGCCGAACATGGCATTGAAAATCAAAATTCATGTGCCTTCACTCCACAACAGAATGGCGTTGCCGAGCGGAAAAATCAACACTTGTTGGAAGTGGCTCGTGCCCTTTTGTTGTGGTACCATGTTCCTAAAACATATTGGTCTGATGCAGTTCTCCTTGCTGCTCACTTAATCAATCGTATGCCGTCTCTCTCTCTCCAGTTTCGTACTCCGTACCACTTGCTGCATCCTAAGAGTCTTCCTTTTCTGGTTCCCCCAAAGATCTTCGGCTGCGTCTGTTATGTTCACATCCTTGATCCAATTCGCACCAAGTTGGATCCAAAAGCCTTGAAGTGTGTTTTTTTGGGTTACTCTTCGACCCATAAAGGCTATAAATGTTTCCATCCCCCCTCTCGTAAGCGGTTCATCACCATGGATGTCACCTTTTTGGAGTTGGCCTCCTGCCTTTCCTCAAGGGGAGCATCTTAGTCATGAGGAAAGGCATGTCTCATCTGATCCTGTTTCTCTGCCATTGGCTATGGATGCTCTTGACAATGGTCCTAATCCGACCATGATTGACACTATTGACAGGGGTACTGACAAGCAGGGGGAGCTGCAGGTGTACTCAAGGTGTCGTCTGACAGGGAAACAGATTACCACTGAACTCCAGGGCCAACAGTCATCCTCAGAGGATCTAGGTAACCCTACTTCTAGCTTTGTTCCTTCCTCTTCTTGTGATAGTGGCTCTGACCTTCCTATTGCTCTTAGGAAGGGGAAGAGATCTTGTACCCAACATTCGATTGCTAATTTTGTTTCGTATGATAATCTATCTCCGTCATACAAATCCTTTGTTACCTCGTTGTCCTCTGTTGCTCTTCCTTCATTTGTAACAGAAGCTCTGAAGCATCCTAGGTGGAAAGAAGCAATGTATGAAGAGATGAATGCGTTAAAAAAAAAACAGCACGTGGGAGTTGGTAGACTTGCCAAGAGGCAAGAAACCCGTTGGATACAAATGGGTTTACACTATGAAATGCAAGCCTGATGGTAAGATTGGTGGCAAAAGGCTACTCTCAGACTTATGGGATAGACTTCAAGGAGACATTTGGTCCTGTAGCTAAGCTCAATTCCATCAGGGTTATCCTTTCCCTTGCGGCAAATCAGTCTTGGCCACTATTTCAGCTCGACATCAAGAATGCTTTCCTTCATGGGGATCTTAAGGAAGAAGTGTATATCCTGCCCCCTCCTGGCTTTCAACTTTCTGGGGATGAACAGAAAGTATGCAAGCTTCAGAAAACTTTGTATGGCTTGAAGCAATCACCGAGAGCGTGGTTCGAGTGCTTTAGTGGGGCAGTCAAACGAATGGGGTATAGTCAGAGTCAAGCTGATCATACTTTGTTCATCAGACGTGACAGGGAGGCTGTGACGGTTTTGATTGTATTTGTCGACGATATCATTGTTACGGGTAATTGTATTGCAGAAATAACCCAGTTGAAGGAGTTCTTGGCTTTGGAATTTGAGATCAAGGATTTGGGTACATTGAAGTGCTTTCTGGGGATAGAAGTTGCGAGATCCAATAAAGGAATCTTCATCTCACAAAGGAAATATGTGTTGGACCTGCTGCAGGATACTAGTATGTTAGGGGTCGACCTGTTGACACACCCATTGAGGCAAATCATAGGCTCGATGGTTAGTCAGGGGAGTCTCTAGAGGATGTGAGTAGCTTCTAGCGATTGGTGGGGAGACTTATATACCTAGCTAATACTCGCCCTAACATTGCATATGCGGTGAGCGTAGTTAGCCAATACATGCATTCCCCTCGTACTACACATTTGGAAGCCGCATACTGGATTTTGCGGTACTTAAAATCCTCCCCAGGCCGTGGCTTACTATTCAGCCATCAGGGCCACATGTGTGTGGAGGGTTTCACAGATGTTGATTGGGCAGGAGCCCAAGATGATAGGCACTTTACATCAGGATATTGTACTTTTGTGGGAGAAAATTTGGTTACACGGCGAAGTAAAAAACAACAGGTTGTTGCATGTTCGAGTGCCGAACCTGAGTTCCGATCAATGGCTCATGGGGTCTGTGAGTTACTGTGGCTTAAACTGTTACTTGAAGAACTCGGTTTCCCCGTAGAAGGGTCCATGTCATTATACTGTGACAACAAGGCGGCGATAAGTATTGCCCACAACCCAGTTCAACATGACAGGACCAAACACATCGAGGTGGACCGTCACTTTATTCTTGAAAAAGTGACATCGGGAGTAATCTGCACACCCTTCATTCCTACATCTGATCAGCTAGCAGACGTTCTTACGAAAGGTGTTGCAGCAGCTCCGTTTACTAAGTGCTTGAGCAAGTTGGGCATGATTGATATCTACGTCCCAACTTGAGGGGGAGTGTTGAAGGACGTCTCTATTATTATATATTATTTAGTGTCTTTATGGTTTTATTTCTTACTTATGTAAGGACCCACACTTATTAATATAAATAAGATTCATTGGGGTGTGTGTAGAGTAACACACATAACCCCTCTCTTCTCTCTCCTCTTTCCCTCTATAGTACATGACTTGATTTCAACTAAGATAAGGTTCGGGTGGCAGATAGCACCGTCTCCTCTCGCGGAAGGGCACTATCTCTGCCATACCCACCTTACCTTTATCCTTCGTGCTTAATGTTCCTAAATTCATCACTAAGCTGCGTTCTATTAGTCATCTTACTAAGCCTAAATTGCAGTGTTACCTTTTCTCCAACTCATTGTGTCCTTTAGGACTTGGAGACGAGGCGGTTGATTGGCAGTGGTCATTAGGATGATGGATTGTACCTGCTCGACAGCCAGTCGACTTCAGACTCAATTGCAAATCAGTCCAGTGCGAGTGTCAGTAGTCCTTGAGTCAATAAAAACCTATTAATGCGTTGTCATAAGAGGCTTGGTCATTTACCTTTTTTTTTTTCTTCTTTTTGTTGAAGTGTTTGTTACTTCATTTTGCGTCTGTTCCATCCTTTGAGTTCCATTGCGAAAGTTGTATACTTGCTAAACAATGTCAGGTGTCTTTCCCGATCAGTAATAATAAAAGTACTCCATTACAACTTGTGCACTCTGATGTTTGGGAACTAAATCCCACTACTTTTGTGTTTGTTTTTCGCTATTTTGTGGTGTTTATGGATGATTATAGTTGCTACACTTGGATATATCTCATGAAATCAAAGAATGAGGTGTGCGCTATTTTTCAATCCTTTCATAAGATGGTGTGCAATTTGTTGGTTACCACGTTAAAACTCCTACGCTCTGACAATGGGGTGGGGTGGGGGGGGGGATACATATATAGTGGCCTTGCCTCTTGGCATCATTCATCAAGACTTCCTGTGCTGACACTCCTCAACAGGATGGGGTCGCTGAACGAAAGCACTGCCATGTTCTCAAGGCTGTTTGTGCACTTCTTATTGGTACAGGGGTACCAAAGGGTTATTGGGATGATGCCATGTTGACTGCATCATATTTGATTAATCATATGCCTTCGAGAGTTCTCGGGTTGTAGTCCCCTCATTTCCTCCTGTTTCCTTCCTTTCTTGTGTTATCTGTTCCTCCAAAAGTCTTTGGTTGTGTCTGCTATGTTCATTTTCATCACAGGAAGGATACGTTGGATCTTAAAGCGGTTCAGTGTGTTTTCCTTGGCTACTTATCCACTCAGAGGGATATCAATGCTTCCATCCTTCCACTCGTCGTTTTGTTTCTTTGGATGTCACCTTCTTCGAGAGCTTTCCTTTTTTCTGTTGATTGGACTTCCCTTCAAGGGGAGTTTGGGAGTATTGATGAGAGTCCCATATCTCCTTAGGGGGCAATACCCCTACTAGTGCCACTTGACTTGCCTCCTACTTCTGAGTTTACTTCCACTCCTACTACTGACATCTTAGGACACGCAGCTGAAGACGTATGCCAGAAGATTACAAAGGAGAAACAGTCTACCGTCCAATCTCATTGCCAAGGAATCCAACTTGATCCAGGTAATCTAGGCCTCGCTGATCCCCATGATGATATTCATGTTGATCCTTTTGCTATTCCACTTGTGGATGCTAATGTACCTATAGCTCATCGTAAGGGTGTTCAGAGTTGTACTACCAAGCACCCTATCTCTCACTTTGTTTCTTATCAGTTGGTATCTCCAGCCTATAGAGCATTTGCTACTTCCATGTCTTCTGTTCCCATGCCATTTAGTGTTTCAGAGGTTTTTGGCCAACATCAGTGGAAAGCAGCCATGCTAGAAGAGATGATAGCTCTGGGGAAAAATGAACTTGGGATCTGGTTCCATTGCCCAAAGGAAAGAATCCTGTGGGGTGCATGTGGGTATACACAGTAAAGTACAAATCCGATGGAGGTATTGACAGGTATAAGGCACGTCTGGTTGCAAAAGGGTACACGCAGACATATGACATTGACTACCAGGAGAAGTTTGCAGATGTAGCTAATATAAACTCAGTTTGAGTTCTCCTTTCCCTAGCAGTAAACCTGTCATCGCCCTTACACCAACTGGATGTAAAGAATGCATTCCTCCATGGTGATCTAGAAGAAGAAGTATACATGATAGGATTTTTTGGATTCAGCCTGACTGGGGGTAAAGAACTTGTTGCAAGCTAAAGAAAGCTTTGTATGGTCTCAAGTAGTCCCCTAGAACCTAGTTTGAGAGGTTCAGCTTAGCAATCAAGAAGATGGGATACTCAAAGTCTGGCAAACCAAATACTATTCATTAAGAGGAGTCAAGACCGTACTACTGATCTTATTGTCTATGTTGATGATATTGTGGTTATGGGTATGACTCGGACAGTCTACCGCTTGAAGAAAGTACCTAGGGACGGAATTTGAGATCAAGGATCTGGGACCTTTGAGATACTTCCTAGGCATTGAGGTTGCTAAATCAAAGCAGGGCATGTTCGTCTCACAGAGAAAGTTTGTTCTCGATCTACTATGAGAGTCTGGGAACTTGGGAGTTAAGCCAGGTGACACACATATTGATTGGCAACACTGGCTGAATCATATTGATGGCGATCTAGTCGCGGATACGGGCCAGTTCAAGAAACTTCTTGGGTGACTTATCTACCTGTTACACAACTAGTGTCAAGTTGATTAGTTCCTATATCTACTATTTGATTTTTTTTGAAGTTTCAGAGACACTTCACCTTCGATGTTGGATTAGTCAGTCAGTTATGCACACCCCATGCTAGCCACACAGGTATGCAATTTCTCGTATTCTATGGTATCTGACCAGTTCCCTGGATAAGGGATTATTGTATTGACCATGGAAGAAGTTACTTCTTATTTGGTTTTCTAATGTTGATTGGGCTAATAGCCATACTTATCGTAGGTTTACTTCTGGTTATTGCACCTTCGTTGGTGGTAATTTGGTGACCTATCGAGGAAAAAGTACGCTCGTTCGAGTGCGGAGGTCGAATATAGATCCATGGCTCATACTACATGTGAGATGGGGGTTTAGTCTCTTCTTCAGGAAATAGGTGTCAATTGTTGTAAATAAGGTTGTAACCAGTCTATGAAGGTTGTAAAGAGGGAAAAAGTGTAATGGAGGCAGAAGAAGGTGGAGAAGGAGATTAGAGAGAACTTGTGGGAAGAGGAGAGAATGAAATGTTAATTCATTCTCTTACACACTGTATATATATATATGATGGGGAACCCTACAAAAGTATAACCCTATTCACGTGGCACTATTCACATGACACTATTCACGTAAATTGTAATAACCCAAAAAGAACACCCACGTGGGAAGTGGGATGTAACCCACTTGAGACACCCCCACATGTGTGTATTACATAAACTCCAACACTCCCCCTCGAGCTGGTACGTAGATATCCATCATGCCCAGCTTGCCAGTCAAGGTATGAAGAATAGATTTGTTCACCCCCTTTGTATCTTGGCAACCTGCTCTTGTGTTCTCATATACAGAGTACAAATTAATCCTTGTTGAAGTTTCTCTTTGATGAAGTGACGATCAACTTCAATATGCTTGGTCCTATCATGCTGGACTGGGTTGTGAGCAACGCTGATGGCGGCTTTGTTGTCACAGTAGAGGCTCATCGGGTCTGTCACCTGGAGTCCCAGTTCCTTAAGTATGGTCCTCAACCAAAGGAGTTCGCATACACCGTGTGCCATAGAGAGAAATTCTGCCTTTGCATTGGATCGAGCTACAACTGGCTGCTTCTTGCTTCGACAATAGAA
This sequence comes from Euptelea pleiosperma, assembly GCA_035048495.1. Taxonomy (NCBI): domain Eukaryota; kingdom Viridiplantae; phylum Streptophyta; class Magnoliopsida; order Ranunculales; family Eupteleaceae; genus Euptelea; species Euptelea pleiosperma. The sequence goes on along the minus strand of CM068544.1, from coordinate 20,336,453 downwards.
AAGGCTTCCTTCAACAAGGGTATAATATCTTGACGTAGACCGACGATCAATAAATGAACCTGCCTAATCTGCGTCAGTATATGCTTCCACTCTAAAGTGTCCATGTCGCCTGAATAGTATTCCACGACCTGGATAGCCCTTGAGGTACCAAAGAACTTCGAGCTGCCTCAAGATGTGATGCCCGCATAGTCACAAAGTCGGGATTCGGAAATAAATCGGCAAGGGTTCAAGTCGGAAAGATTTGGATAAATTCGGTCTACCGTTCGAAGATTTTTGTGACTATGGATGACCGTGGTGCATGCATAAACTGACTGATAACACACAGCGTAAGCAATATCCGGACGGGTGTGTGCCAAGTAGATCAGCCTACCAACCAATCGCTGAAACATAGCGACATTCTCAAGAGTGTCGCTCTCCTCAGAATTCAGCTGATGGTTCTGATCTATTGGAGTCTCTGCTGGTCGAGCTCCCAAATACCCAGTCTCATCTAGAAGGTCCAATACATACTTCCATTGAGATATGAAGATCCCTTTTGAGACCGAGCAACTTCAATTGCCAAGGAAGTATTTCAGTGGCCCTAAATCCTTTGTCTCCAGCTTTGAGGATAAGAAGGTCTTCGTCTTCTTTATTTCCTTAGGGTCATTCCCCGTCTTGACAATGTCATCAATATAGACGATCAATGCCATGGTATTAGTCTGCTGGTGCTTCACAAACAACGTGTGATCGGCCTGACTCTGCTTGTAGCCCACTCGTTTGATTGCACTGCTTGAACCATGCCCTTGGAGACTACTTAGCCCATGCAGGGCTTTCCTTAACTTGCACACCTTGTCGTCACTTCCAGCAAGTTTCAACCCAGGTGGTAGTTTCACGTGCACCTCTTTTGTCAGATCTCCATGCAGAAAGTCGTTGTTCACATCTAGCTAATGCAACGGCCAGGACAGGTTGACAGCTATGGATAGAACTTTGACTGAGTTCATCTTGGCCACAGGTGCAAAAGTCTACTGATAGTTGATCCCATATATCTGCGTGAATCCCTTGGCTATGAGTCGTGCCTTGTACTGTTCAACTGACCCGTCAGCTTTATAATTCACTGTAAAGACCCATTTGCACCCCACAAGTTTCTTTCCTTTGGGTAGTTGAACAAGTTCCTATGTTTTGTTCTTCTCAAGAGTTTGCATTTCATCCATCATAGCTTCTTTCCGCTTTGGGTGACCAAGTGCATCTACAACACTGGAAGGCAAAGAAACAGATGAGGCAATACTGATAAAATTCTGATACGACAGAGACAGACTGATAAGAGACATAATGTGTGATAGGATGTTCTGTACAAGTACGTACACCCTTCTGAAGTGCAACAGGGAGGTCAATATCAATGCTCATATGATCATCAAAACTAGGAGATGCATGTGGCTCTAGAACATAAATAGGAACTGAGGCTGGGACAAAAGCAATACTTGGAACTGGATTCGAGGGGAGACTCGCAGATGTAGGCGTAGGGACAGTTCCTTGTCCCTTCTTCTTGGTTCTGACATATACACGCACATCAGTTGCTGTAGTGGAAGTGTCCTTGTCACTAGACTGAGGTCCCGGCATAGGAATAGGAGCAGACATAGGAATATGGGCAGGCATAGGGCCGGGGACACTCTCTTCTGCAACATCATGTTCCCCTGAAAAGAGGTTTGCGCACCAAAGAAAGGGTGGACTCAGCGAAGGTGACATCAATAGAGATGAAGCGACGACGGGTAGCAGGGTGATAACATTTGTACCATTTTTATTAGAAGGGTAACCCAAGAAGATACACTTCATGGCCTGCGGATCTAACTTGTCCCTCAAAGAACGATTATGGACATAGCAAACACACCCAAAGACGTTTGGAGGAACACCAAAAGCTGGACGGTCATGAACTAGGAGAGATAGGGGAATCTGAAATCCTAGAACCCGAGATGACATACGATTGATGAGGTAAGATGCAAGTAAGACAAACTCATACCAATAGTGTTTTGGAACCAGCATGCCTAACCAAAGAGCACGTTCATCTTCAAGAAGGTGACGGTTTTTTCTCTCAGCAATCCCATTCTATTGAGGTGTGGAAGGGCACGAGGTCTGGTGAACAATGCCATGAGATGCAAAGTAGGATTTAAGGCCCCCATCTAGGTATTCCCCCCCCGCCATTGTCAAGAGTCAAGAATCTTGAGTGGTAACCATCTTATGGAACTCTTGGAAAATAGAGAATACAACATCTTTTGTTCGCATAAGGTACACCCAGGTACAACCACTAAAGTCATCCACAAAGGTAACAAAGGACCGATATCCAAACAAAGAAGTCATGGGCGTGGGGCGCCACACATCAGAATGCACAATAGAAATAGAATAGTATTTTTATTCTCACTAATGGGAAAAGTAGAACGACAATGCTTTGTCAATTCACATGTTTCACAATGAAAGGGAATTACAGAAACATAATAGAAAGCAGGAAAGACATGCTTTAAGACCGACATGGGTACATGATCTAGCCGGTATGCCAAAGCATTAATTGGTCTCTACTGATTCTACTACTACTACTGATGATGGACTGGTGTGCAGATGAAGAAAATGAAGAATCCAGGATGTATAAGCCACCGTCCTCACGTCCACTGCAATCGTCCGCCTCGACTCCAGATCCTGAAACACACAGTGAGAAGGAAAATACATTACACTGCAGTTAAGACTCTTGGTAAGACTACTGACAGATAATAAATTAGCAGTGAATTGAGGAACATGCAAACCAGACGACAAAGAGAGAGCTGGTGTGGCATGAACATCCCCTTTGCCAGAGATAGAGGAATAGGTGCTATCAGCTATCCTAACTTTGTCATGACTGGAGCAAATACCATAACTAGAGAAAACAGATGACATACATCAGACGCCCCTGAATCAATGATCCAAGAAGGATTGGAAGGTACAGTAGAGGTGGAAAAAGTGTTATCAGATGCGTATTTTATACGTATTGGGCTATTATATAAATACCCCTTGATGTGAGGGGTATACTTGTCTTTTCTTATTCCCTTTCATATAAATAAGATTTATGGAGTCATTGTAACCTAAGCACATGACATCCTTTCTCTTCTCTCTTCTCTAAACCTAATCTTAACCCTAATTCTTCAATTCAACTTGGTATCAGAGATCCATTGAAGAATTTCTCAAGGGATTTGAACCAGGAAGCTATCAGCAGGTGCTGATGTCATCCGTACAGCATCGATGACGACATCAGCGGTACGGATAGGGTACTCTTGATCCCAAACTCTAGATCCATATAGATCTTGATTTTTAGAGTTTTTTGATATTTTTTGTTTGATTTTTTGGGAACATCTAGAGTGTTTTTTGTTCATTCTTCACAAAAATTGAAAAAAATAGAGTTTCTAGTCCAGCCCTTTTTTAGGGTTCATAACAGCCTTGTTTGGGGGTTCTATCACTTCGTTTTAATCCTCATATATCTAACCTACACGAGGATATGCTCCCCTTTGCATTCCATTAAGGAATGAAGATTTTGTGAGAGGTTTTCCCACCTCCTAGTACTGTCGGTGACGTCATAGGCCCTTATGGACTGTTCGGTTCAGCCTTAAACTTGCTCAAATCAACCCCAAACCTTACCAAAAATTATTTTGCGGCCTTAGGATGCTTTCCTACATCTCTATGCCTCTCCTCTCCTTTATTCGGCCCTTTATTGTCCTTTTTGAGCTCCATATGGGTGTTTTATCCTCACTGGCGATCACCGAGACTTGTTTTTTCTCTTAAATCCCTGTTCCTTGGCTTTGTTTAGCCTCCTTTGGTTACTTGGAAGGATCCTTGAGTCCTACATGCTTATCAGGACTTATTCGGGTGATTTTCTAGCCTTCGGTGTGGTTTTTTAGTCCCTTCTAGCCCTCAGTTTGATTCATCATGGCAGATCCTCCACCTTCCTCGGTTCCTCCACTTTCCTTGGTTACTCCACCTTCATTGGCTTCTCCATCAGAGTCAGAAGTGAGCACGGACGTCCCCTCCACTGGTGTTGGAGGCCATATGGTGCATTACTTGGCTTATGAGAACCCCAGTTTACAGATCACCTTAGTGAAGTTGGACGGTAAGAACTATCTACGGTGGGCCTAGGCTACACGATTATTCATTGGAGGCCGTGGGAAGCTAGGCCACACTACAGGGGATACAGTTGAGCCTCCCCAGACTGACCCCTTGTATCGACAATGGGAGACAAATGATCTTACTGTCATGTATTGGCTTCTCAACTCTATGAAGCCGGACATCAGCCAGAGTTTCTTATTCGTGCGCATAGCTCGAGAGGTTTGGGAGATTACACGGAAGACCTACTCAGAGCAGCAGAATGCTGGAAGGGCATTTCAGTTGAGGTAGAGTATCTCCCACTTTAGACAGGGGGATAAGTCCCTTTCTCAGTACTATAGCGCTCTTCGCACCATGTGGCAGGAGCTCGATCATTACTATTCTTATCAACCTCTTCATCCAGGAGAGATAGCTCCCTACCAGCGGTATATGGAGAAGGGTCGGATTTTTGATTTCCTTGCTGGACTCAATCCATCTTATGAGCTTGCTCGTGTTCAGATCTTGAGCAGCAGGATGGATCTTTCCTCTCTCAGCGAGGTGTATGCATATCTTCAGAGCGAGGAAAGCCGTCGGATTTCCCTCCAAGATGAGCATCCATTTCCCGAGCGATCAGCGCTTGCCAGTTCCTCTGCTCCTCCTGCCTTCCAGCATCAGCAACCTCAGAAGGGTCGCCCTTCTTAGCCTTCTTCTACGGCTGTATCTTATGTTCCTACTGGTACGACTTTAGGGAAGTTTTCTTCGAGGGAAAGGCCCAAGTGTGATTATTGTGGTAAGCTGGGGCATAGGAGAAATAGGTGCTGGAAGCTTCATGGTTGCCCTAGCCCGCCAGCATCCTCTGGAGCCTATACTCCTCGGTTGGATGCTCCTGTGCCTTTCAGGATTCACAGCCTAGTCCTTTGGTAGCTCCTGCTGGTATTTCTATTGCTAAGATTGCTATTCTCCAACGGTTGCTGAGTCAGCTGGACGGTCCTTTTGCCACCCCTTTGACCTCCTTTGCCCAGTCAGGTAACATTAGACCTACCCATCATGTGTCCATATCCTCTCCCAGTTCCCCTTGGATCACTGATTCAGGGGCTTCGGAACACATGACGGGTATGTCTTCCCTTTTTTCCACATACTCTATTTGTTCTGGTAGGAATAAGGTTAAAACTGCAAATGGTACCTTATCTTCCATCTCTGGGAAAGGAAATATCCTTCTTTCCCTTCATTTACCTTTATCATCTGTTTTGCATGTTCCTAGTTTTACTTCAAACCTGTTGTCTGTGAGCTCCCTTACCCGTCAGCTAAACTGTAGTGTGACTTTTTTTCCTTCTTCCTGTGTCTTTCAGGATCTGGAAACGAGGAGGACGATTGGCACTGGGCGTGAAGTTGATGGCCTCTATCTTCTGGATGGACGTATCTTTGAGCCCACAGCACTGCAGTCTCATAGTAGTCTTAGTAGTAGTTTATCTTTTGTTCTATGTTGGCATGCCCGTCTGGGGCATGTCTCTTTTCAGTACTTGAAACACTTATTTCCTGCTTTGTTTAATTTTGTTTCTTTTTCCGAGTTACACTGTGAGACGTGTGAGCTCTCCAAACATTGTAGATCCACTTATCCATTTAGAGGTAATAAAAGCGCCAGTTCTTTTGATATTGTGCATTTTGATGTGTGGGGTCTTTCCCTCGTTACCTCTATTTTTGGCTTCCGTTACTTTGTTATTTTCGTTGATGACCATACACGGTGTACCTGGGCGTATCTCATGAAAAACAAAGATGAAGTCCATTCCATCTTCAAGGGTTTTCATAAGATGATCCACACAGTATGGAGCCTCCATCAAGGTCGTTCGATCTGACCAAGGTGGAGAGTACATGTTTTGGAGGTCTTCAGCAGTATTTTTTTGATCATGGGATTTGCCATCAGAATTCCTGCAGCTACACCCCTCAGCAGAATGGTGTGGCTGAACGCAAAATTCGTCATCTGACAGAGGTCGCTCGATCTCTTTTGATCGGTGCCCATGTCCCAAGCTCCTATTAGTCCGATCCTGTTTTGGCCGCTGCTTACCTGACTAACCAGATGCCTTCACGTGCTCTCAACTTCCAGTCTTCGGTCTAGGTTCTTGCTCCTAGCTCGTCTTTATTCCCTATCACACCTTGCATTTTTGGGTGTGTCTGCTTTGTTCACATTCTGGGTCCACATCGTAACAAGTTGGATCCTAAAGCTCTTAAGTGTGTCTTCCTTGGTTACTCTTCTCATAAGGGGTACAAGTGTTATCATCCCTTGGCAGGCAAGAAGTATGTTTCCATGGATGTCACCTTTCGCGAGGAGACATTCTTTTTCTCCCCTACCTCTCTTTAGGGGGAGAGATGTAGTGAAGAGAGGTCTGATCTTTGTCTTTTTCCTACTGTATCTATGACTCCTCCATTCCCGTTGGTTGTTGAGCAACCTAATCAGCCTATTATGGTGTCTGATAGTGTTCCTGGAGCGCAGGGGGAGCTTTAGGTCTATCGCAGAAGAGGGAAGGCCATTGCTGATCTAGTACCAGTGGTTCCATCCTCGGATCCAGGTAACATATCTTCCATTTCTGTTCCTGTCATTTCTTCATCCATTGATGTGTGTGCTCTTGATCTTCCATTGCTTTACGGAAGGGCACTCGTAGTTGTACTCAACACCCCTTGAGCAACTTTGTCTCCTACAATGCCTTATCTCCTTCCTCCAAGGCGTTCATTACTTCTGTGGACACTATTCTTATTCCCACTTCCGTGGCAGAAGGATTGGTACATCCCAGATGGAAAACCGCTATGGTCGAGGAGATGCGTGCCTTAGACAAAAAGACGACATGGGAGCTTGTTGATTTGCCAAGAGGCAAGAAGCCAGTTGGGTGCAGATGGGTATACACAGTTAAGTATCAGGCAGATGGGTCAATTGAGAAGTACAAGGCTAGATTGGTAGCTAAGGGGTATACTCAGACCTACAGGATTGACTACGTGGAGACCTTTGCACCTGTGGCAAAGATGAATTCCATCAGGGTTGTTGTCTTTAGCAGCAAACCAAGCATGGCCTTGCATCAGCTGGATGTAAAGAATGCTTTCCTTCATGGTGATCTACATGAAGAAGTCTATATGGTACCTCCAGCAGGATTCAGCCCCCCAGGGGATGGCAGCAAGGTGTGTCGACTGAGAAAAGCCCTATATGGGCTTAAGCAGTCTCCCCGAGCTTGGTTTGAGAGGTTCACTCTAGCAGTGAAGAAGCTGGGGTATACTCAAAGCCAAGCCGATCACACCCTATTTGTGAAGCTTCTAGGGAAGAGCACTACAGCCCTCATCGTTTATGTTGATGACATCATTCTGACAGGGAATGATGCAGAAGAGGTGACCAAGTTGAAGAATCATCTGGCAGGGGAATTTGAGATGAAGGATCTGGGGCTTCTCAAGTACTTTCTCGGCATAGAGGTTACAAGATCTAGTCAAGGGATCTTCATCTCACAACAGAAGTACGTCCTAGACCTATTACAGGACACTGGCAAGCTGGGAGCTAAACCAGTTGAGACTCCCATAGAGCTGAACCACCAGTTGGCCGACTCGAGTAGTACACCTTTATCTGATGTGGGGGGTTTTCAGAGAACGGTTGGGAGGTTGATCTATCTCTCTTTGACTCGACCAGACATTGCCTATGCGGTCAGCGTTATCAGCCAGTACATGCATTCTCCTAGGGAGATCCATTTAGAGGCAGCACACAGGATTCTGAGATATCTCAAGTCTGCCCTTAGTAGAGGCCTTCTCTTCCAGAAGAATGACCACATGAGAGTTGAGTCATATACTGATGCAGACTGGGCAGGTGCCAAGGATGATAGGCGATCTACTTCAGGCTATTGCACCTTTGTTGGGGGCAATCTAATTACTTTGAGGAGCAAGAAGCAACTTGTTGTTGTCAGATCCAGTGCAGAGGCAGAATTCAGGGCAATGACCCATGGCTTGTGCGAGATGCTCTGGTTGAAGATGTTGGTTGTTGAGCTTGGTTTTCTAGTCACGGGGTCGGTAAGCTTGTATTGTGACAACAAGGCTGCTATCAGTATTGCTCATAACCCGGTACAGCATGATCGGGCTAAGCACATTGAAGTGGATTGTCACTTCATAAGGGAGAAGATTGTATTTGGAGAAGTCTGCACTCCATTTGTGAAGACCGATGAGCAAGTAGCGGATGTCTTCACTAGAGAAGTTCCCAGTTGGCAGCTTCACAGATGTTCATGCAAGTTGAGCATACGGGATATCTATGCACCAACTTGAGGGGGAGTGTTATCATATGCGTATTTTATACGTATTCGGCTATTATGTAAATACCCCTTGATGTGAGGGGTATACTTGTCTTTTCTTATTCCCTTTCATATAAATAAGATTTATAGAGTCATTGTGACCTAAGCAAATGACATCCTTTCTCTTCTCTCTCTTCTCTAAATCTAATCTTAACCCTAATTCTTCAATTCAACTAAAAGCAGTCCTAGTACATGTGTGAGCAAATGCAGATGTGGAAGTGGAAGCCTGGCCATTAAGTTGGGCCATCATCTGGCAAAGTCCTCAAGATCTACAGGAGAGATTGAGTCCGTGTCCCCAGAGGAGGTAGACACTGGTGGTGTAGTGTCATGAGTAACTGAGTGCGCTATATGGGATCCTTGTTTGGCCGGTTGGTGTTGACGAGAAGTCGGGGCCTATCCTGGGGGACGTCCATGGAGTTTCTAGTAGGTGTCCTGGGTATGGCCCATGGGACCGCAGTGGTCACACTTAGGTCTGGGTATGTCTCCAGACTCCTTCAAACTGGATTTCTAGCCCTTTTGATTGGTAGCAGTCAGGGCAGATTGGTTCGGAGTATCACTCCCTCTGCAGAGTTGTATAGTTGAGCGACGATTGTCCTCCCCCTGAATGTAAGCATAGACCTGTGCTAGAGAGGTGGGGGTAGGATCCTTGCCAAGGATCAGAACACGAGCTCCCTCAAAGCTAGAATGAAGGCCGAAGAGAAACTGGAAGATCCGGGAACGTTTAACCATAGCCTTGAAGGACTTGACATCATCTGCACACATGGGGGAGTAACTCTGGTAGTGATCGATCTCATCCCATTTGCTTCGAAGTGAAGCATAATATGTACCAAGCTTCATCTCCCCCTGACGAAGACAAGATATCTCTTGTTCTAGTTCATAAAGCCTGGCGAAATTTCCCACATGGGAGTATGTCTGAGATACGGCATCCCAAACATCTTTGGCCGTTGGTAGGAATATAAACCCTTTGTTGATCTGGGTTTGCATCGAGTGAAGAAGCAAGGACATTATAGTCAGGTTCAACATAACCTATGTCCGGTGAGATTTGTTTGTCGGATCTGGTTCTTTAGCAACACCGGTCAGAAACTCACTGTAGCCACGACCCCCAATATGCTGGTGCCATCGAGTTTTATTGTGGTGATGCAGAGCTGAGGGTTGTGATCTCCATGAGAACCATGAGTCACAGAACGACCATTAGAGGAAGAGTCAAAAATCCCAAAACTGGCCTCGGTGGAACTCATCGAAGCAGAACCACAAAAAATAGCAGGTAGTGTATCGGAGGCTTCCAAAAAACTGAAGCGAGGTCCAGAGGATCCCTAAAGGCCTAATGAGTGGTGCGCCTAGGTCAGGAGGGACAAGAGAGGTCTGATTTTGGAAGAAAATCAAAACCCAAAATTAGAGGAAGATTCGACGATTTTTGGAAACTAAGGTTCGGACAGTCAGAATCTACTGAACCAAGTATTTGAATATCTAGATAAGTAATCCGGAGAGGGCGGCTAGGTCAGAGAGGCCTCCCATTGCGCGAATCGCGAAAAAATAAAAAACCCAATGTCTGAGATCAGGCTAATTTTTTGGAAACTAGGCTTCGATGGTCAGAAATATATGAAATGACCGTCTAACAGTCTTTGGGAGGATACTGGAGAGGGCGGCTAGGATAGGGAGTCCTCCAGTGGTGCGGATCTCGAGGAAATAAAAAACCTTGGGAAGCGTGTTGGTGGGAAAACTGTTGGAGAAGCTTGAGAAGAGGGACTGTGACTGGATGATTAACATTTTATTTGTGATGTAGTTTTGAGAGTGTATCGTTGCACCCTACATCAAGTCTGAGATCAGTTAAGCCGCATCTTTACTAAGGCATTATCTAGGAGTTCTGATCATCTCTACGTACTAAGTTGGGCATGTGTGATTTGTATGCTCTAGCTTGAGCTGAAGCTTCAGAGTTCTTGTTTTCTTTATTTATTTTTCTTTATAATGTTAAGTGTGTGAGCCCACTTATCAAAAACAAGTGTGTGAGCCCATAATTCACTTAAGTCTTATTTATGTAACTGGCCCTAATACTCACTCAGTGACTATATATAATTATATAAATAAGAATAGAGGAGGCCGAACCATGCTAGTTTGTTCCTCTCTCTCTTCTCTCTTTTATCTCACCAATCTCTCATCTCTTACATCTTCACGCCCTGTTTTAATAAGCATCATGTATTGAATATTCCTGAACAATGACATGAATCATGTTTGATTTCCAATTTTAACAAATGGCACGTGCATGTTACATGGACAAAATAGATCTTTCTGCTCATCAGTGAAAGAGATGGGTTTCCTACTTTTTTTTTTATTTGTTTTAATTTATTTATTTCGTAAGTGCAGCGAAATATTTTTCAGGGTTAGGGACTTGGGATTGTATGAGGTTAGATTCATAAGAGTTGGAAGTATGACCCCTAAAACCATTTAAATTGGCTGAAAATGAAACATTTTGTGGTTTTTTGTTTTTGCTCGAAAGAAAAACAAGATACGTTAGACTCGTACAAACTAGGAGTTACTGAGTCAGTAATCTGACTTAGCCTTGATATGAATGAATTGGCTTGGCTTAACAAACCTGGGAGTTGACTGATCTGTATCACTTCACAATTTAACTGGTAGAGTTTTGAGCTTTACGATACACAGTTTAAATTTTTTAGATTACAGAACAATATAACCATGCATATATCTTTTCTTTCAATTTGTAATGTTGCATGTTTTTTTTTGTTCTAAATATGGGTTTTGATAGAATTCCCTGTTTTGTAAAGCATCATGTATATAATATCTAATAAATGAAAGAAGTCTTGTTTGATTTTCAATCTTATCAGCTGGCAAGTGCATGCCACATGGAGAGAATAGATCTATCTGCTCATGGATTTTACATTACACCTGATATTGGCTTTGATTGGGAGACTGGCAAAGGGAATCCATTCAGGTACTTTACCTATGGGGCTGCATTTGTTGAGGTTGAAATTGACACATTGACTGGAGACTTCCACACAAGGATGGCAGACATTATCTTGGATCTTGGACATTCTCTTAATCCTGCCATTGATGTTGGACAGGTATTCTTTCGCATATCATCATTTCCAACTTTATTGCACCTTTTAACTGTTGTATTGTTTAAATAATCGAGGTTAGACAAGTAGATTTTTCATGCTACCTTATCCTAATAATTATTAAATTTTTATTGGTCGATTTACTATTGTCGAGAGTGTATTTTATTCCGCAATATTATAAGTCTAATCATTCTCATTATGTTTTAGAATCAAGGAGAAATGGTTACATATATATATGAGTAAGCATTGGATATTATGAGGGAACTTTTCTAAAATTATATCCTTATTTCCTTATTTCCTTATTTTATGCTTCTTTGCACCTGCTTCCTACATGATGGGCACTTCTAGTCAATTCCTACAACCATCAAGATATTCCTTTTGACTTATGTTAATTTGAAACTTAAAGACTTCTTGTTCCATGCATAATGATTTTTAATGAATTTACAACCGATTGAAGTCATTTTTTTTGTGATTATGTTCGGAAGAGTGCACTCATTAGCCTATGGTTGTAGGACATCATGTTTTTTGTTAGAGGTTGGGTTGTGTATCAAATTTTGGGGGGACAAAATGTACATTTCACAGTGTCGTAGACTTACTAGTCTAGGTTGCTTCCTGCGGAAAATAAAACATGGGGAAAAACTTGGATCAGCTGTGGTAAATTGATAGGCACTTGCTCAACTCCTCATTTGAGCTCATCAAATTGGAGAGTTTTTGGCTTCTAGAAAGCTTCTGCGTGCATGTGGGTGTTTGTCTTGTAATATATGTGTATTTACTGCAAAAAGGAGTTTATGTAAATTGTATTCATAGAGGTAGTAACATGTATGTGCAGTATTCGGGGGGGACAACTCAGACCGATATAGGTCGAGGAAGCTAGAGGCCTTAAACGCCACTTGTTTTTAGTTTCTAGTTTCCTCCTTTCGAGCTGGCCAATTCCTGCTTATCTGACTCCGTCTTCTCTTCTAGCTCTGGCATCTCCATAATTTCTAGTTTAGTCTCTCTCCCTCACTTGCTTTCGAGGCCCTCTCCCCTTTTTAATAAGCTAGCGATTGAGTTCTCCTTTGCCGGGCTGCTCTATTGGCGCTCACCATCATAATTTAAAGACGGTTTAGTGTGACCATGTATAGTTGTTCCCTATTTGGAAAAGGGAAAATGATATTATGATAGTGTTTTATGTAGATTAGTAAAAAATATTGACCTCTAGTAGGATGCATTAACCCGTATTGGCTATACTGGATTTCCATGTGATAGATAAGCTCTTATGCTGGGTAAGGGAAACATGCCATTTAAAAATAAGAATATGCTTATTTATTGTCATTTTGTGTGCTCCCTCTCCCCGAATAAAAATAATTAAAATAAAAAAGAAAAAAATTCCCTTCAATGGATTAAGGATTTAATAGCCTTGGACTTAGGGGTGTCAATTTTACCCATTTAACCGGAACCAACACCGGTTCCGGTTCCACATTTTTGGGAACCGATTAAAAAGTAACCGGAAGCGAACCGGCAATAACGGTTCCGGTTCTGGGTAGCCTAATATGGAACCGAAACCGATAAGAACCGGAACCGAACCGATAAGAACCAGTACCAATAAATAAATATTGTTTAAAAATTCTCATATTCTCAAGATTTGGCCCAATATACCCGGAACCGACATAAATACATAATTGGTCCGGTTCCGGATCCATCACTTTGAGAACCGGAACCGTTAAGGAACCGAACCGATAAGAACCGGAACCGATTGTTCCGGTTCTGGCCACCTTAGGAACCGAACCGGAACCGACCCGTTGACACCCCTACTTGGACTTACTAGTAAGTAAACCTTGAAATGAGTAAGCACTGTTGATGCCCCTTCGTCTTCATATTTGGTTTGAACTGTGATGAGATATATAACATTATCCTAGAAAATAAGAAAATTGAAAATTCAGAACCAAAATAATATATAACTATTATATATCTTTTGTAATAACTATACATTAATTTGCATAGATAATGAAAACATATATTTTGTTATACAATGTTAATGACTATATGCATATTTGTTAAGTTTAAATTAATTTGAATGCATGTGTAAAATGTTAGCAGATGATGTGTTCCTGTGCACGTGTTGTGTTGGCTTGACGATGTTGATATACATAGTTGTTTCGCCTTTCCCCAATAGGTCGATCTTTTGGGGTAAATGGTTGTTTAACATGGTATCAGAGCCTTAAGGCCTGGGAAGTCACGGGTTCAAGTCTCCAGTGGAGTGTATTCTCGCTGAGGGGACGTGTTAGTGGATGATGTGTTCCTGCGCATGTATTGTGTTGGCTTGATGACCCATTGATATACATAGTTATTTCGCATTTCCCCAACAGGTCGATCTTTTGGGGTAAATGGTTGTTTAACATAAAATATACATTTAGACAATTAATAGTTTGTTTACATGTAGATAATATAACATATTTCTACCATACTCGTAAGATATATAATATATATTTAAATATGGAAGGATATCACATGCATCGAAGTTTCCCATTTACAGTTTAAATCCCACATAAACTGAGGAAGTCTCTCAGTTGCGTCTCGTTCCTTCTTAGAGACTCCTAAGCCAGGTCAATGTATTCGACAATGACATGTCTATTTCAGATCGATCGAACTTCGGGAAGAGTCCCAATGAATTTATATCTCAAGATCCCGTTGTCTAATCATTCTGAAATTTTAGTATGTTTTATCCGAGACATCAATAATTTTACTACAAAATTTCTAGGTCGATCGGACTTCGAAAAGGGCCCAAACAAATTTCGTATCTGGATATCTAGCCGTCCGATCGATCTGAAATTTTAGTATGTCAGATCAGAGACATAGAGACATATGCTCGAAAAATTTCAGGTTGATCATAGTTCAGGACAATCCTAAACAAAATTGTACCACGTGATCTGGTCGTCGGATCGATCTGAAATTTTAGTATGTCAGATTACATGCATAGATCCATCTGCTAGATAAATTTCAAGTCAATCAGACCTATAATTGAGTCTGATCATATTAGTATCTCAAAATCCGAGTGTCGGATCGATCTAAAATTTCTATATGTTAAATCATAGGAATAGATCCATCTGATCACAAACTTTCAGGTCGATCGGACCTCGAAAATAATCTGAAGGCATGTATATGTGTCTAGTCCTGCATCGTTACTCCATAACAGCATATAACATGGTTTTTAAACATCAATTTTATCAAAATTTATGGATCAACTTCAACATGCTATCTCAATCATCATAAGAATTAACAACTCATATATATAAAAATTTCACAATATCAATTGGGAAAATAATATGTAAATCAAATAAACATGGCCTATTATTCTTCAAAATATGATATAAACTTAAACCATAAAAAGAAATACATAACAATCATCCAATAGGTTGTATACCTACCTTTGATCACTTCCTAAAATTTTACTTGCAATGGAAATTTGGATCTCTACTTCTTTACTTTTTTTTTCATAGCTTGAAATTAGAATTTTTAACCAACTTTATGCCTAACTTGAAAATATGTTAAAGGGGCTAATTAAAAACTAAAAACAAGAGTGGATGGAGATCGATGGGTTTTTAGAGATGAAATACTCTCTTTAGAGCATGGTACGGTTACGTCAAGAAAATACGTTTTGTTTTCTTTATGGGAAGGCTCTTAAAGCCTCATTATGTTATTAAAAGGTTACTTAAGTTTTCTTTACTTACACATGTTTTTTTCTTAGTGATAAAGATTTCTATGGTTTACAATATGAATGAAGTATTTAATTGATCTCTAAGAAATAATTAATTTCTTAATTGTCCATTGCTTTAAATTTGAAGTTTTTTAGATTCATTCCATTAATTACACCTATTAACCAAGGAGATGGGTTCCCACGGTCAAGACTCATATTTGAAGATCTTTATTAGAACTTCACCTATTTAATTCTCTAAAACTTCTCTAGAATTTTAAGTTTCAAAATTCTTTTATTTCACTCTTATCTTTTAATTGTCTTAATTATCATCTGAGAGTATCTAAAGGATCTCTCCTATGTCCAATACGTGTGTCACAAATGTGGGAACGTTTTTACTAAAAACAATCATAAGCTTTTTTTATTAAAAAAATTATTATATTCTTACTAACCAAAATACCCATGAAAATTTCAGGGTATTACACTTACCCTGTAGTGCCAAGAGGAGTCTGTCTTTGCAAGGAATTGGGCTAGAGTTATGAGAGCTTCTATTCTTGGTTTGGTTGACTAGGGAAAGTCTCCTCTCTTAGTATGCCAATCCAAAGGGAGTCCAATTTTGGAAGGGATTGGGTTCTCCTTGGAATTCTTCTAGTAACTATGGCCAATAATTAGAAATTTCTTTGTACATAAGTTGATTTTTGTGCTAACTAAACGAAATTTTTGCTATGTCAGCACGCTTGTAGCTGGCATGGAATCTTTCTAGAATGTAATTAATAGAATTAAAATACTATTAGTTAGGTCACACTATATTACTTAGGGCCTATCTATCATGTGTTTATCCCACGTGTGGCTTAATGGGTGTGATGACACATGTACAACTGATATTAATTGGTTTATAAATGGTACTCCACAGTGACCGACAGAGGAGTGTGGGGGTAGACTGCAAGAGAACCCTAAACCCTAAACCCTAAAGACATGAAGCCTGATTGCCGCTAGTCATCTCGTCTCCTTTGCAAACTCTTGCACTAGTGATAAATCCTTACACCATTATCATGAAGAATATCAGACTCATGGAATTTTTAATGAGATAACAAGCTAACCCCTTTCTTCACTTGCATTGTTCGTGTTGCTAACAATGTCCTAGACACTTATGTCATGGTCATTATTTGGTATTCCTTCATGAATGTTGACGTAATTTCTTTGGAGTGATTGCTTTTTCACATATAAATTCATTTGACTGAATGATCGTACATACTGAATCAAGCCAGAAATGTTTTACTTGCTTTGGTGCACTTCTTTTCCTTTTGAGAAAATGTAAAGCATATGGAGAGGTTGTTTGCTCTTAATGCCATTTCGACATAATTTTCATTTTGTAGATTGAAGGAGCCTTTATTCAAGGTATGGGTTGGGTTGCCTTGGAAGAGCTAAAATGGGGGGATGCCGATCACAAATGGATCCCACCTGGCTATCTGTACACCTGTGGACCTGGAAGTTATAAAATTCCTTCTGTGAATGATATCCCTCTCAAATTCAAGGTTTCACTTCTAAAGGTAAACATGTTTTAACTGTCTGTCAGGTACTTTTGAATTATTATTATTATTATTTTTGCAAATTAAGATGCCAATATTTTTTATTTTTATGATTTACCTAAAGAAAGATTCCTAACATGTTTCACCAGCAGTGGACACACTTGATTTTGGGGAGACAGCCTCCATACACACGCAATTCTACTCAATGCATTCCTCATCTTTCCCACCATAGTGGAAACTCGAAAATTTTCGTTTACTTCCATGACGATATTTTTGTTTCCCGAAATTCTCTTCTTCTTTGAGTTTATATTCTTCTTCCTTACAAACATTGATTCGCAATTTCTATGAATCGACCCTCCACTTCAGTTTCCGAATGCCTACAGATCTTATCCAGCCTTCTTAATTTTTAATCTAGCAGACCAGTGGTTCTCTTGTTGCATATTTTTGGATATGAATTTGACTCCCTTAAGTATATAACAAGAAAAATGATATCTTGTGGGATGTAGGAACCTGAGTAGACCAAGGTCAGTCAACGAAGTTAAGAAAATCTGGAATGAACTTGCTTATTCCTCATGACAACGTCCAATCCGGTCTAGTGAAAATAATATTACTTGACCATGTAATCTACTACCAAATAATCCTCATCCAGAATTCAAGTAATCCATAGCCTGTCTGAATTGTTCAACCTCTAAATTTGAGGCGCCTCC
Organism: Euptelea pleiosperma; assembly: GCA_035048495.1. NCBI lineage: Eukaryota > Viridiplantae > Streptophyta > Magnoliopsida > Ranunculales > Eupteleaceae > Euptelea > Euptelea pleiosperma. The sequence continues at coordinate 20,319,092 of CM068544.1, read as the reverse complement.
CCAGAATCTCACCTTTGTTCATAATGGACATCTGATAGAAGAATAAACTTGCTTCTTCCTCATAGCATACGTTCAATCTGGTCTAGTGCAAATAAAATATTACTTGACCATTTAAATCTACGACCCACATAATCCTGATCCAGAAGTCAATTGCCATCCGTAGGCTGTTTGAATTCTTCGAACCCTAAAAGGATGCATTGAAGTCTCCGACAATGTGATTCATTCTGAATGTTCCAAATCGGGACTATATCTATTTGATCCATTGGCTACTTTTTGTTATGGCCCGTAAGAGTCCCACAAGGACCATTAGTTGACGTGATTCTTAGACTGTGGCCCATCCAAGAGGTGAACCATTGATGTGACAACCCAGATCAAGTTAACCATATCATTCAATAAGGTTAATGGGAGCAATTAATGTGAAAATCTTAGTTTAGACGAAGTTTCACCTACTTATCTTGATTTTTGTGTTCCATGTCAATCACAGGGTGTTCCAAACGTGAAAGCAATACATTCATCTAAAGCTGTGGGGGAGCCTCCCTTCTTTCTTGCTTCAGCATTATTTTTTGCCATTAAAGATGCAATTGTAGCAGCAAGAGCAGAGGCTGGGTGTCATGAATGGTTTCCACTTGATAGCCCGGCAACTCCAGAACGGATTCGGATGGCTTGTATTGATGACTTCACTAAGGTATTGGTGAGCTCGGATTATCGCGCCAAGCTTAGCGTGTAGTGCATTAGTTGCCATTGCTGATTCCTTACTATTCTTATTCTGTATTTGTATATACACAGATGTACATTTCTTAATAATGCAAAAGCTCCTTGTAATTAGTTCTGCTGTACTAATCAGATTCAATACTCGGATCATTTCTCAACACAAAAATATCTAATTTCATGGGGTCATACCATAGATTGTCATTCCTTAAAATGATTGGTCTATTTGCAAGTATGGTAATAAAATTCGAGCTGACGCATTAAATGATCCTGCACTTTCCAAGCAACCCGTTGTGTATGAATCATGTGGATGTAATGTAAGCAGCCAAGTTGCTTACCTCGCGAAGCTCAAACATGGTAAATTGCAGGCTCCACATGTTAGTAAATAGATATAGTCCGGATGGTGTTTACAACCAATGTTTTTTTTTAAATCTGAACAAGCCATTGACCCAGTGGACCGGTTTTGTCAGAAGGACGTTCATATGTGCTTTTTCCAGATTTTTCTTTGAAAAAATCAGCCCTTGAATCATCTCCATGTGTGCCCCCCACTCCACAGCTCTGGTTGTCATTGGATCAGGTTTCGATTTGTATAGGTCCAACTCTTCAATGTTTGTCAATTGTTACCTGCCATCTTGACACACCTATAAGGGGTTCACTGGGAGATTGTTTTGGTGAGATGATCTCCTAAACATGAAGGTCATCCCCATCCAAAATCAACTTGAGCCTGAAATTTCTAATCTCATATAATATGGAAGTTTAATAAATGATGGCCCAAACGCTTTCAACTTATTATCTGCTCTTCATAGTGCTATAAGTGTCAGAATGGGCTGATTTTTTGTAAGGATTATCTCTATGTTGGTGAGACCATCCTCACCAAAAATCAGCCCTTGAATCATCTCCATGTGTGCCCCCGTCAATGGATCGGCTTTGGATTGGATCAGGGATGATCCAGACCCAACCCGATTGGATCATGGTTTTACGTCCAAACTCGATCCGATAAGCTATCGGAATTTATCAGATCGGGCGACCTAACATCGAGTTGATTTGATCAATAAGTTTATTAAATTTGATTTAATGAAAATAAAAACTGCAAATTCCAAGTAAAATAACAAACATTAAAAGATTATATCAACATACATTCATTGGTAGAACACATTTCATTAATAATATAAAAAAATAATAAATCATATATAATTTAATATATATTCCATTAATATTATTGGACCGGGTCATTATCAAATCGGATCAAGGTAGATCCTAAACTGATCCAAGAGCATATCGGATCATGATTCCTTTTCCATATCCGATGTAATCGGATTAGATCAGGTTATATGGGGAGACTAGATCCATCCTACCCACAGCCCTTGGATGTGCTTGTTTTTTACTTTTATTTTTCATAGTCTCTCTACTCGCCCATTTCAGCATCCTCGTTTATTTTATTTTCTAGCATACTATGGTAATTCAGAGTTTCTTCCTTTTTATTTTATTTTATTTTTCTAAAATAATATAATTTCTTTCCCATTTCATCTGCATCTTTAGCTTCTCGTGTGTTAGTTTAATTCTCATTATTAAAAATATTTTCTTAAGTTTTAATTCTTGCATAGTAGTTTAACCTAATAATTTGCGTGCTGGTTTAATATTTTCTCTCCAATATTTTTGTTTAATTACAAGCATCTTTATTATCTTGTCATTGCTTCATATTGTTAAAAAAAGGAATTCTCTTCTGTTTTAAGTCTAGAGTTTGGGTATTGCAATGCATTCTCATTAAATCCCCTTCTTTTTTTAAGTAGAGACTGGTCTTCTATGGGCCGATGGTTGGTGCCTAACACGTTCCTACCCCGTAATCGAATTTTCGGAATCGAATTCATAGACTTTATTTCCTTATCTTTTGGCGAGTTACTAAAAGGCAAAGGAAAAAGAGTTTTAAGATCTTAAATTCAAATTATCAGAGTTCCATTCAACAATCTGGGTGGCTTCCAAAAATATCCAAACCCTAAAAAGAGAAAAAATGGCCATTAGGAGGACAATTGAATTGGACGGGCCTGGTACACTATTCTCATAGTGGATGCTTTGTTGAGGACAAAAAGAATCTAGCTTGAGAAAAAGAAGTTTCTTTTAGAAAGTCTCCTTTTTTGACTTTCAATGATTTTAGAAATTTTCTTTTAGCATGTATAGATTTTAAGAAGTTTCTTTAAATATCATGTTTTATTTTAGTGATACAAATAGGAAGTTTCTTTAAATATCATGTTTCATTTAAACTCATAGAAGAAAAATAAGTCCAAATAGTGATATAAAATCTCAATTAGATGTACAATTATTTCATAAATCAATACCATAAGAGTTTCAAATCACTCGTTCAAGCGAGAATACAAGTTGAGAATGCCTTAGAAGCAAGAAGACTTCTGTACCAAGATGAGAATGACGTCCACTTAGAGAAATCAATTAATGGGGGCGGTGAATTAAATGGATTCAAAGAAGGGTCAATTTTTCAATATGATCAAACCTTAGTGAGTCTTTGCCCTCTAGTGCAACGCCCACCTTCTCTTGTAGTATTATGGACTAAATGTCGATACCTCAGAATTGATGGTTAACAAACATAAATTGGTCAACATAGGCTGTCATTAGAGTCAAACTATACGAGAAAAGAATGTAATGGCCATAGGAATTAGCCTTTAGGTTGTCCTAGATAATTTGCACACACCCTACTATCAAGTTCCTAAAACCATCATATAAAGATTTCCATTACCATCAGGCTAATCCATATAAAAAACGATGAAGATCATAGCAATGATAAAAAATGTTAGCTTGCCTAGCACTTTGGTTGCGGTCCAAGAAAATTAAATGAATGCAAACAATCTTGACTGATTGATTAAATACAAGATGATTAATTTAATCGACTCAGATTAAATATGTTATATACAATACTGATTTGTTCAATTTAATCTAAATAGAGTAAAGCAAAAATAAATCAATACACGTGATTTTTAATGAGGAAACCCATCATAGAAAAAAAAAGTCAGGACCACGTCCAGATGTAGAAGTATCACTATGAAGAAGTATTAAGAAACAACTAGAGGTTACTTACGCAACAAAGTTCCCACAGTATATCGACTCGAATCACTTAAGCCATTGTCGCTGCATCCATGTCCTTTTGAATCTTCATGCGTCACATCTCACGAGTGCCTCTTCAAACAATCACGATTACATTATATTTTAGTTTAGCCCCGAATCCTACCACTCAAATTATTTGAGCATGAACAAAACAATGGGCTATTGGTGGTTATGAACTCTCTACTAAGAATAAATATGGATCATGGGTTCTTAGGGTGATCTCTAGGTTGAGAGATGTTAGCTATGCTATGATTTTGAAAACTAATGCTTGGATATCTAAAAAAGGTTAGAGTTCTTAGGTTTTCGACCAAATTATTCATATATATAGTCGATATGAACTAGCATCCGAAATAGAAGGTAGTTGGGACAAAAAAGGAATTTCTAATAAAATTAAAATTTTTGTCTATGTGCGGTGTAATCTATCAGATGTAACTGCCCACTTGATTAGATGTACAAGTGATCAGAAAGAATAGAACATGAGAAGTCCAAAATTTGTTCTCCAATCGCTCGGATGAAATTGCCTGATCAATCGGAGGTGAACTTGATTCTGACATCTAAAGAACATGTTAAGAATTGATTTGTTTTCTGATCTATCGGATGTAAACCCCGATCGATCAGAGACAAAAATCAATAGATTTTCCAATTAGCCTCGGGTCAAGTCCTCTTTTGAGCTCGGAAATCAATAGTCTAGAGTTGCTTAGAGATTAAAGTCACTTACCATCCTAAGTGTGATTAAGCAAAGATTCTGGTTCTTCAATGAAACTACACTTGCTTTTGAATCTTCGAACGAGCTTGTGATAAAACACTAAGCACTCACAAAACCTATTAAATACACTAAGAAGTCTATGAACTCGTTTTATTATACATAATTAGCTAATACTAAAAATATAGACCTTATAATCTCCTCCTTTGCAATTACATGACAAAACCACAAACGCAAAGGTTAGTATATATTGAAAATTATTTTAACGCATAAAATATTATTTTTATCACATCTTGGATCTTAGATAAATGGGCAGATCCATAAGACTTTTGGATCGGGTTCGGGTGCCTGGATTCGAGGTGTGACAATTGTGCACCTTGAAAACATGAGGGGAGACATATGATTGCAAAACATAAATAAGTTACTAGATAAAAATAAATTTAAAAATTATTCTGGAAGCATCATCCTATTTGGACAATAGTAAACTTGGATTTACCCTATTTCATTGAGAATTCATAAAGATAAAATTATTTTTGAAAAACTTGAAAGTTTTGATTTTTTATCGGATGGTACATATGATTTCATTTTGGTACCCCACAGACTATATTATATATGAAAAAATTTCATTGTTATTTTATTTAAAACTACTCAGTCTTCTTTCTGGAACGTTAGGTTTTACTCAAATCGAATTTAAATTGACTTTTTAGAAGCAAAACAATATCATAGACAATCAGTTTACCAATCGGGCTGTCCTCTAAGAATAGAATAAATGTTATTTTTGAAGGTATAATGAAGTCTCGACTTTGAAACCCCAAAATTATATCCATTCCCACCATTACATATTCATCAAAATAAGTCAAAAGTAAAAAAGAAAAAAAAAGGTTTTTCTTCCCTTTGAAAATATATTTTTCTTAAAAAGGTCGTCTGGATCATCATTAATGCAAAATGTCTTTATCGTCTTTTAGTTGGCCCCACCAGTATAATGTCTTTATGTTTTTTTGGAAGGGGACTTCTACCAAAAACTGTTTCTTTGAGCTAGCAAAATTGTAAAAAGTCTTTCTTTACTTGAAAGCCATCTTTCGGCTATTTTTTATAAAAAAAACTTTTGAGCTTAAAAAATATATTTTTATGGAATAAATACTTTTAAAAAAATGGTGATCCAAACAATCTATTATTTTGGAAAATGTATTTTTGTGGAAAAAAAAAAAAACTTTTTCAAGTCTAAAAATGGCAATCCAAACACCTCCTAAAACTATAACAAGTTCATAGGATCATCGATATCTGAATCTTTAGGAAGAAAAGTTTAATGCAAATTGAGGATGTGGATCTTTATCTTTGTTCGTTCTTCGAGCTATGGTTTACTGGTTCTTAGACTGTTCTTCGAGCTAGGATGCAGATTCTCAAATCCTTCTTCCAGACGTGGAGAGCGAGCGAGAGGGATGAAGGGAGGGAGAACTACCACATACACACACAAGCACATACTTAAAGAGAGAGACGCATTAAGGCTAGGGGTGTAAACGGATGGGTGGGTGGGCCAGATTTCTCAAGGCCAAGATTTAAATGGAGTGTCCAACAGCCAAATTTGAATAGAAGGGAGGGAAACATTATTCAACTGCATGATGGAATGGGCTGGGGCTGGGTTGGAACTTAGAGGAAGCAGGCTGGCTGGGCTGGTCCAAGCTCTCTTGGTCCGGATTTACACCCCTAATTATGGCAAGTAAAGTTAGTTGTAAAATAGTTTCCTTTTGTTTCTAAAAAAAAGGATTTTTGGTCAAAAAATGAGAAAGCCCACTTCGATAATTAAATTTAAAATGGGACCTGTTGCTTGTTTCAGTAAAACTAGGGGAATTTTTTGGCTAAAAATCCTTATATTTAAAATCAGAAAGTGTCCTTGCCATCATTCCATCCACTTGATATAAGGATGGTCCATCACTTGGATGGCCATGATGTCATATTATTATAGTAATCCATAGTCTATATACTACAATTCTTTTTGTTAGTGTTGACTCCAACACTCAGGGGTGTTAATGGGCGGGCTTGCGCTGGGCCTGTCTTGCCGGCTCGGACTTGGCCTGAGCTCGTGATAGGCCAAGTAGGCTCTATCCGAGCTTGGCCCATGAATATATCTACAAGCCAGGGCCCAGTCTAAGCCCCCGGCCGGCCGATTAATTTGCACACCTGGGTTTTCGGCCAACTCTAGTTGTAACTACTAAATGTGGACACTAATTTTGAGTTTTGTTTAATCTCACAAATGGCAGTTTCCGTAATAGGTTAAGTCAGCCTTACTATATAGTAAGGGCCCATTAATTAGACCGAGCCCAGCTTGAGTAGGGCCCAATTAGTTATCAGCTCTAAAATCAAGCTCAGACTCGGTCCACTGAGACTATAAATGAAACCCAGGCCCGGCCAATGGTGTTACGATCTAAAAGCCCATCAAGCCAGCCTGACCCTTTAACACCCCAACAAACACGCCAGATGTGTAGCGTGGGGTCGTCTGACCTGAGGTGCACAATACGCCTCAATTGCATGATATAATTCACGTAATTATTAATTTAGCAGGATCCATTCAAGTATGTCGGCAGTGCTAAATTCTCTAATTTATAAATTAATCCAATAATAGAAATTATATTTTAATTACTACTAATATTAAATCTTATGAGTCAGCATTACAAACACGTCAAAAATAATAAAAATAAAAATAAATAAATAAAGAAAAACAAGGATAATAAAAAATATGCGACCTAAACTCTTCAAGAGAGCAAGTTGTTTTCATGGACAAAGCAAGCAAGGCCATTATTCACAAGCTCAGAGTCGAACCGGAGCGAGTCAACCAGCTGGTGTCAAACACCAAGTTCTCATAACTCAGATAATATTTTTTTTTTAAGAGAAATAAATAATGCAACGTGTTAGAAAGGCATATAACGGCTGTTATAATGGTAACGCTTGCCGTTATATTATTTGGTAAAAGACACTAAGATTGCTACGCCGTTTTAATTGATAATGATGGTTATAATGTTTGTTATCCATTATTTAACCATTTTTTGAAAAAATGAATTCAAAATAATAAACATGTGACCGTTCTATCGGTCATAAAAAGTATAACGGTACTAATGCGTTGTGACGTTATAACAGTCCCTTTTAAAATGTAATTCATTCCTTGGACAAAAAAAAAGGTTATTCATAAAAAGAATTAAGAGTTGGGTGCAAAAATGGCTATCCAAACAGGCCCTTATGTTTTGAATAAATGTATTTATAGAGAGATTTTTTTTTCTTTGGCTTTTTTCAAACAAAGGCCATTTGGATTATCATTTATGCACATGTTGGGAGGTCATTTGATAAAAAAGGAATGTTTGCCCACAAACGTTTGCGGCATTTGTATGTGCTTGGTGGCGCAACATCCAACGAGTATTTGCATTAGACCCAATAATTTTTTGCCAAAAAGTGGTCTAATGTTTGCAGCCAAAAACGACTGCTAATGATAGACAAATGACTCTCATCCCCCTTGGTCTCACCCCATAGCTCTCCCTTCCCAGCCATACGAATATTTCCCCAACAAATGTTTGTCATTGCAAACATTTGACAATCAAATATTTGCCTATAAACATTTTCCTACAAACTACAAGATAGGATGCTAAGCAGGGCTGCAGTGGCAATGCAACTTCAATTTGAATTAGGGTATTTTAGTAACACCCCCTGAAATTTTAAAGTAATTAGTAATACCCCCTGTACTTTCAAACTTTAGGAATACCCCCCTTGACCTAGTTTAACTATCATTTGACTAACCTTAAAATGTGACATGCAGCATGCGCTAGCTCGTTATGCACCTATGAAATGACCATAATATTGCATACAATGCTAGCGACGTGTGATTCAAGTCTATTTTAACTTAGTCACCATTGTTAAACTAGGTCAATGGGGGTAATCCTAAAGTTTGGAAGTATAAGGGGCTATTACTAATTATTTTCAAATATCAGGGGCTGTTACTAAAAGACTTTTCATTTGAACGTCCATTTTGTTGATCAACTTCCAAAAATCGAATTTTGTTCTTGAATTGGAAAATGACTTTACAATTCCGTTGGAAATTGATTTTAGAAGTATTTTTATTGAATCCAAATGGGAGGATTTCCCTTATTTACATTATAATTATCTTAAATCAATGGACATTACTTAACTAATATTTTAATGTACATATTGTGCAGGTGAAAAACAGACTAAATGAGTTTTACAATAAAATTTATCTATCTCGGTAGACCTGATTGGTCGACTATTCAGATTGACCAATTGACCAATGTAATGAAAAAATTCGAGGCTGGTTGACTACTTAAAGAAACTCATAGACTCTTATAGTAAGCTGTCATATTTTTTTAGAGAGATTGAGAGAGAGAACCCTACTTGAAACTGGTTCATGAAAGCGGTGGCATACGGAGACGGTGGCTCACTGTGGTGGTGTATGCAGGTGGTGGCGAAAGAGAGAAAGAGAGAAAGAAAGATGCGAGAGACTGAGAGAAAGGGAAAAGGGGGAAGGGGCATGGAAAAGGCAGGAAAGACCCATTTTTAAATCTTCTTTTTTTCATTCAGAAATAAGAAGGAATGGTCTGAAAATAATTGGAACGGCTTAAAACCATTCCAAATTCTGATAGCATTTAGAAATGACTTTAACATGATTCAGAAGTCCAAAATTGGAATGGAAAACTATTCTTGGTTGATTTTTAAGGCCGTTTCTATTTGGCAATTTTGGTGTAGTGAGGAGTTTGCTTGGGTGCGTGGACCAAAAGCTTAAAGCTGTGATGGAGGAAATTTCCTAGTTAGGTTGGAAAGAAGAAGATGAGCTGCTTTATCTTTAGAGGAGAGATGCAGGAGATCAAATTTTCAAGGCGAGTTTCAGAGCATTACAAATATGAAGGAGATAAGTTGGAAGCAGAAATTTAGGGTGGGATGGTTGAACTATATATATATATATATATATGGGCTGAGATAGAATGACTCATGCTATTCTTACTAATAGATTACTAATGAACGTGGGGCCCACATGCATATGAGTTAAGAGCTGATTTTTGGTGAGGATGACCTCCTAACCATAGTGATCATCCTCACCAAAAATCAGTAATTTTTAAAACTTCTAACCCTATCAAATGTGGACCTAAATTTAACGATGAAAATGGATGGTCCAAAATTTTTCAATTTACAGTCCACTTTTCACAAGGCTGCAAATGTTGGAATAGGCTGATTTTTTGTGTGGTTGATTTCTATGTTGAGAAGAATATCATCACCAAAAATTAGCCGTTAACTCACCTACATGTGGGCTCCACGTCCATTTGTCATTCTATTAGTAAGAATAGTATGAGTCATTTTATCCCAGCCCTATATATGTATATATTTCTAGCATTTTAGATTTATGAGAAGTGCCATGAGAATGAAACTTGTTCATAAAGGGGGTCATAAATTTCTATTCGAAATTATATTGGAACTTCAGTCTCTTAGGCTGCTGTTAGATGGTCTCCCTTTTGATTGTTTATCAGCTAGTCAAAGAAGTTGGTTGAAGAGGTTGATTCAGGAAAATGAGATTTTGGAGACTATTAGATAGTTGGAGGGATAGAGTTGTGGCTCTAAATGGCTTCTTAGTGCTACTTTAGAGTCATTTTTTGAGGTGTTGGGTCATGAATTTATGTTGGTTGTTTGGAAATTCCAAGAGGATGCTTATCTCGATTAATGTTCCAATAACAATTTCATGGTGTGGATCCGTAAACAAGTAGGAGAAGACAACATTGTTGATTATAGGTAGACCACTTTGGTGGGTAGCATCTATAAGATCATCTCCAAAACCTTGGCTTCTAGACTCCTAGGGGTTCTAGATGCTATCATTTCTCCTTCCTATGGAGCATTTATTTGGGAGAGGCAAATTTTATATGGAGTGCTCATTGCAAATTGTATTCTCGATGTCGATCGAGGATTCTTGGTGTTACGTAAAGGGGATCGTCTCTCACCATTTTTGTTTATCGTTGATGTAGAAGATTTAAGGATATTGATATCTAGAGCAATCGAGTGTAGAGAGTTAGAGGGCTTCAGGATGGGTACGTGGAGGGTCTGTATCTATCTTTCACTTGTAGTTCACAGATGATACAATTCTTTTTTTGGAAGCTTTTCTATCACTAGCTGAGGTTTCTAAGGGAAGTGCCATCTTATTTTGAAGTAGTATCTAGTCTTCGAATCAATCTAGAAAAGATCTAGGTGCTTGGCATTGAAGAGATGGAGGATTTAGACGTGTTGGCAAGGAGTTTGGGTTGCAAGATCGATTCTTTTACATCCACTTACTTAGGTCTGCCCCTGGGCATTAGCTACAGATCCAAAGTTTTGTGGGACTTGGTGATTGAAAGGTTCGAGATGAAGCTACCTACTTGGAAGACAAGTTACTTATCCAAGGGTGGTAAGGTAGTGTTGATAACATGTACATTATCATGGTTGCCCATTTACTACTCATCTCTTTTGTCGATTCTGATGGGTATGGTGAAAAGGTTGGAGAGATGCATTGGAGAGTTCTTATAGCATCATATGGGGGAAATGGCCAATTATCTTCTTGTGAGTTGGAAGGTGATTAAATCTCATAATAGGGTAGTGGGTTAGGAGTTAAAGATTTTTAAATGTATGATTGATGCATTGTTAGTGAGGTAGCTTTTTATTTTTGGGGTAGAAGTAAAAATCTTATGAAGGAAGGTGATTGAGGAGAAATATGGGAATATCAACTTGGGATGGAAAATAGTGTGGCTGAACTCCCTTATGGATGTAGTATGTGAAGGGGGCTTTCGAATGTCTCTTTGAACTTTTCTAAGCATTTAAAATTTAAAAGTAGGGAAAGGGGATAAAGTACCACGTTTCTAGTATGACACATGATGGGGTGTTACTCCCTTGATAGAAGATTTCATTGTGTTATTCAACATTTCCAACAAGAAAGAAGATAGTACAGTTCAGGATTCCATGAGAGGGTTAGGCGACAGTTTTTCTCAGGATCTTGGCTTGAGATGGAGCCTCAATGACTAAGAGGTGAATTTAGTGGCGAGATTAGTTGACCATGTGTATTCTATTCAGATAGACTCTTTAATGGAGTGTGTCCGTGTTTGGGCTCTCAATAACACTGGGAAATTTTTTGTTCTTTCTATCAACTCAGCGTTATTTTTCCCATCGATCTCCATTTCTAGATTGGGGGTCTAATCCCTAAATTGGCATTTTTTTGTGGTGTTCAACATTAGAGAAGGTCTTGACATGTGATTGTAAGGTCGTATCTTATTGTATTATCAATTCTATGCCTTGTATGTTATAAAGAATATATCCACATTCTAGTTGGCTTAATTCCGTATGACATAAAACACCTTGTAATCGATTCTACAAGTGTTACTGAGGACTTGAGTATGTCGTGGTTCACATCACTCATTGAATTCCTAAAGACTAAAAGACGAAGACCGAAGACTCAGAAAATTGAAGAATGATTCATCTGAAGACTCATCATTTCTTGTTGCCCACTGAAGTCTTGCAACGTAACTAAAGTCCTTAGAGCCTAAACTTTGGGAAGTCCAATCAATTGGACATGACTGTACAATCGATTGGACATCGATGGAAATAACTTCCGATAAGTCCAATCGATTGGACTGACGCAGAAAAGTTTCAAATCAGATCCAAAAATTGTGTTCTACACTCTCCTACCTCTTGCTAACCCTTGGGTCTTAGCTCTCATTATATAAATCCATCACCTGACTATTATAATACACACATTTTTACTAAGAATGAACTATTAAGCTAACAAGAGATTTATCCTATCTTTGAGTTGAACCTCCGGAGAGAAAACCCAGGTTAGCCATTCTAATTCTTTTTAGGTTTTTCCTCTCATGATCATAGCCTGAAGTTTCTACTTCATTGACAAGCTTGATCAAACCTCTACCTAGGTGATCCTTAGTATCTGACCTAATAAGCGAGAGAGTAACCCGTGTAAATCATTATTGAGCAACGCTAAAAGAGTCGGGGTGTACTGAATCCATCACTTTGGAACTGGACCGACAAGTATAAATAAGATTGGGGTGTACTGGTTGAAAGGTAGGTTTGGGGTGCACCAAATTGAACATCGACAGGGGAATCATGATCAAAAGGGCGCCCATGGATTCGATCAACGTGTGGAGCCACACACCGACAGTTGGCCGAGGGTTATATGCTATATGTAAACGGTGCTGTGTAGGTAACTTTTGTAAACTCATAACTTTTCTATTAGTGATACTTTGACGTCTAGACGTGGTCCCGTGATTTTTCCTTGAAAAAGGTTTCCACGTAAAAATCGTATGTGTATATGGTTGATTTGTTTTTCGTTATTATTCTTGTGAGATTAAGATAAATGAATCAGAATTAAATATATCTTTGATATATTTGAACAGAGTCGATTAAATTAATCAATTTAATAAAATCAATAATACCTAGGATTTCTGCATGCGATTTAGTACCCTACTTGGAGCAATAATTGATTAGGTTGTTTGTAATTAGCTTAATTTTTTAAATACTTATTCACCCCTACTCTAGGTCTTGCGTATAAATAGACCCATGTTATTTCATATGTCATTATTGTAATATGCCTTATTTATTTTAGAAGTTTTGTTATATCTCAATAGGGACAAGGCATCAGAGCTCGAGGCAAAAGCTTAGAGCTGATTTGGAACATAAAGAAAATCAATCATTTGGATCAAGCTTCTCATGATCAAGGTTAAGGGAAAATATGTTAAAGAGGTATATGGTGAGGAACCAAGGTCCTTTTGTGAGTTCTCCCAACCTTTTATTGCTTGTTTGGTTGACCAGACTTGTTAGGCAGACTTGGCCGATATACTTCTCTGTTTAGCCAATCGATAGCCTAAGTGCAACAATTTTGTTGTTTGCTTGGTATGTCGAACTCACAGCAAGCCGGTCAACCAATCTAAACAACGATTCTATCTATTGCTTAGTTGGTTGACTTCCTTCGTTGGTCAAATGCAGAGAATTTCTACCTTGACTGGTCGACTGTGCCACCCCAATAATAAAAAAATTGACTATTAGTTCGGGGGGAGTTTGGCTATATAGTTAGGGCCTTTTGATATCTTAGGGGTTAGATACTATTCTAAGATTAAAATCTTGATTCTAAAGCATTCCATTGGCAAAGCTAAGTGAACAATACCCTAACCTCCTTTCTTCACTTACATAGTTATATTACATTGAAAGAGGTTCTTGGCTTGTGAGCACCATAGTTAAACATCTTCTTCAACCCATTTTAAGCTTTTATAGGTCGAGGTGAATGCTTTACACTTGGAGAAGAGATTGGCGAATCATCCGATGGAGCTTCAACACCTCTCACCACTGGAATATCTTCCGAGACGTTAATAAAGTTATTATTTATCTGCCTTATCTAAGAGGCATTTGATTCTCTACTGAATACTTTGTTTATTTGAGTCAAGTTGAGTGGATTCTCAATTTAAACTTGTCGAGTAAATTCTTGGGATATATTAAGTGGATCCTTGATTGGATTGAGCTTGGGTGTCCACCCCCTTGCTCTGAGAAGATTCTTGTTTTAGTTGGTTGAGTGGATTCCTAATCCTATTTTTTCAATTGTAATTTATTCTATATCAAATATTGATTGAATAAAAATTCTTAACTCGAATTTAGAAATGTAGACGTGGGGCACCGAACCAACTATAATCTTGTATATTGTGGTTGTGTTCATTTTACTTTATATTAATCTTCTTCCTTGAAAGTAGGATTTTTTCGCGTCGTTGGTTACGGAAACCCTAATCCCAACAAGATTTGTAATTGATCAAGTTCTTAAATCCTGTAAAATTTTAGATCTTTGTATAGGGATTGTGTCGGATGTCGATCCGCACTCGGGTTTAGTTAACGCAATCAAGCACATAAAATGACGAATTTTTTTGCTGGAAATTGGTGAAGAGATGAGAATGGTGATTAAAAGTGATTTTAAAACATGATTGATTTTATTTTATTTCTTTAAAAACTATTGATGTTCTAAAATTTATGAAATAATCTAATGCAAGAAATAGAATGAAGAGCACTAAAGAAAATCCATTACTGTGAATCAAATAAACTTTATAGAATCCAAGCAACCTTTACAATGCTTTAAACAAAATATCAAACTAACACTGATAATAAAAAAGAAGAAAAATTGAGATTAAAAAAATAAAATTGATGGGATGGGAATTGGAAAAAAAAACCTAAAATCCTAGAATGGAGATTCAAGAACTTACCATGAGGGTCATGTACCCTTCAAAGAGAAGTGGGATCCAACGGTCAAGCTTGGTGCATGGCGATGTGGAGAGGATGGATCAACAGTGATGATGAGGCAGCAAGTTGTGGATGGATCTAGAACCAATGGAGGAGCACATTCAGTTGACTATGGGGAGGTGGTGTTCACGGCTTCCATGGAGGATGGGCAGGGCGACACACACCTTCTCCTCCTCTCTTCATCTTCCTTTTCTCCTTTCCTTTTTTCTTTTTTTTTTTTTTTTGTTTTTCTCCTTGGAATGAGACGGTTAGGAGAGAGATGCAGAGATCAGCAGCATGAAGATTGGAAACGTTGGTGATGGTGGTAGACCAAGAGGTGGTGGCTCGTTGTTGGTTCGAGATGGAGATGGAGTGGCGTTGATGGAGATGGGTTGCTGAACAGCCAACCCAAATAGGGAGACGATCTGTGCAGCAGGTGGTAACGGCTGCAAATGGTGGAGATCGCCGGTGAGGACGATCCAGTCCGGTGGCTGCAAGTGGGGCGGTAAGGATGAGGAAGAGTTGCTGGCCGAACCAGCAACTATGGACCGAAGTGGACTGGGCGGTGGTTGCTAGAGCAGCAGCAAGGTCGTGCTGCGTGGAGGAGAGGTGGAAAAGTGGAAGAGAGAGGGGGGTGTTAGGTGGTTTTCCACCGGTTGGAGACGTGCAGTTTGCACGTTCTTGATGAGGGCGGAGGCGGACTGGTGCGTTTCAGCAAGAAGAGAGAACTTCTCTTTCAAGAAAAACGTGGAGAAGGGGGCTGGGTTTGATCCCAACGTGGTGGAGGTCTGCCACCGTCTGGAGTTGCAGGTGGGTGGCTCTTGATCGGCTGGAGTGCAGCCTGCAACTCCGGTAACAACTTGGTGAAGAAGATGAAGAAGGTCGAGGAGAAGTGGGGGAAAACGGCCTAAAGAGAAGGGGAAAAGGGACAAGAGGTCTCGGGGGAGAGAATGGAAGAGATTGGAGGGGGATTAGGGTTCAAACGAACCCTTCTCCCTCCTCTTATAAAGCTCCCTATTTCCTTTAATGGAAATAGGGTATTTTTGAAATAAAAAAATAAATTTTTTTTTTAAGTAAAAGTCTACTTTTCTTTGGGGAATGTCCCCATTTAGTGGACCCCCCATTTTTTAAAATTTAATTAAAATTATTTGGAAATTCACGGGGTCCACTAACTAGTCGGACAGCGGGTCGATGATGATGGGCCCGGCTACTGGCCCACATGGATTGATGATGTCCATCATCTCACAAGATGATGTGACAGACAGTCTGATGGCGATCGGATAGATGGTGACTTGATTGGGATCCAGATTGGTAGATCAACGGATCTAGAGAGATCCAACGGTCCGTTTGAAGATCCAACGGTCCGATGGAAGATCTAACGGTCAGAAAGCTAAGGGAGATGAGATAGAGCCGATGGGCAGGAGTTCTGGGGTTAGGTCAGTAGATTCGAGGACCGAGAGATGAAGAGAGAGAGAGAATAAGGAGAGATGAGAGAGAAAATATCAAAAAATAGAGATAAAAGTATTGGCAGAGGGTCTAGAACCCTGGTCTTCACTGTGACCATCCTCACGCTTCTCCAGTAGA
The DNA here is from genome assembly GCA_035048495.1 of Euptelea pleiosperma. Taxonomy (NCBI): domain Eukaryota; kingdom Viridiplantae; phylum Streptophyta; class Magnoliopsida; order Ranunculales; family Eupteleaceae; genus Euptelea; species Euptelea pleiosperma. The sequence goes on along the minus strand of CM068544.1, from coordinate 20,302,711 downwards.
GTAGACTATCATTCTTTGTTGACTCATGTGGCTTTAAACGCTTTGGTCCGTCTCTTGGTCATTGGCTCTCCTGCTCTCTCCGTTCTTTGGGCCAGCTTTTTGGTCTTCTTATTCAGCTCATATTTGGCCAATATCTTCTAGTCATAGCATGTGGGCTCTTTAAGCTGTCATAATGGGCTTTCCTGATTGATGTGGGCTCGCAAGTCTTGAGAATTGTCTCATCGGGGTTTCCTGCGACAGAAGAAGCGCGTAATGAGACTCTATCAGAATGACTACATGTCTAGACTTCCGAAAATGTGTTTAATGCATGCAAATATACCATTTCGTCCAGAAAAGTGTGTTCTACGCAACACAAGAGACTCTTACGTAGAAAAGTAGATAAATAGAGTATTTTACGTAGGAGAATGCAATAACGCTAAAAGGATAATTGCTTAAAATAAGCACTTTTGAGCGAATATCATTCCTCTTGTGGTGTATGTGTTGTGTGGTTGTTAAATATTATCATATCTTCTTGTGACTTGTACGTGTTTGGACTTGTCATTTAAAATCGGCATAATTTTTCAAAGTGTCATATTCATCCTCTCTCTAGGACCTTGCATACTGATGGAAGGGAATTTCAATAATAGCTTGATTAAGCGTTAGAGGTATGTCCTAGATTTCCGTTACAAGTGTAAAGTTATTGGGGAGTCAATGAACCACTTACTTTTGCATAGTCATGAAGCAAGGGAAATATGGTCCTCCTTTCTTTTGTCCTTTAGGGTGGCTTGGGTTATGATGTGGTTAGTGCAAGAGCATTTTTACTTCCTAGCATACATCTACACCTTTCCCTTGTGCGGTAGAAGGCTGTGAAGCTTTCTCCCTTTTGCGGTGTTGTGAACTTAATGGAGGGAAGGGAACCAAATGGCTTTTGAAGATAAAGAGGAGGAGGTCTAGTGCATAATCTTATTTACTAATGTTCTAATAGGCTAAAAATTTCAAGGAATTGCAGAATTTTCTTTGAAGATTTGGTGTTTAGATGGGAATCGTTGTTATACAAGGGTGATTATTAGTTTTCTCAAGAGTCTTTGTATTTGTTTTGTTTCCTTTTCTTGGGTGGTTCTCTCCACCACCTCTTTCTTCCCTTCTCATTTTGGTTTTTCTAAATAAAGCTATATACTTATAAAAAATAAAACAAAAAAGCAAAAAGATTTCCGTTCTCTAAAAAAAAAAAAAAAAGAATAATAAAATAAGGAACTAGAAAACGATTTAGTGATCGTGTTTTGTTACTGTTTCAAGTTTGTTCATGAATGGAAATTCTTGCAAACATAATAGCTGCGGATACACTTCGGTCTTGGTACCATGTTTAAGAAATAAGGCCAACAAATTAATGAGGAATATCATACGGTAATTGAATAGACTGATCATGACAGATTAGATTCGGCTCTTACAGTATCTCCGTATGATTTGTCTAGAGTCTCTAGCCTTAGAAACTACTAATTGGGAATTAGGTTTCCTTGTATATTATGGAACCTACTAATTGTGTATTGCTTTGTTTTTAGCAACTCATTGATGAAAAGATAGAAATCAATTAATATAAATGATATCCTTAGCTCATTCTTTCCTCATGTTTTGAGGAAGATGAGAATACACAAAGAAAGTCTTCTAATATTTTATGGTATCAGAGCCTCCACGTCTTAGTGGAAGTGGTGGCTCTCTATTGTAACTCTTTGCTCCAATTGAAGACCATCAAGTCCATTCTAAGAAGTCATCCTCATGGCATCGTCTTCACCCCCTCCCTTACTATGACCATTATGGCACAAATTATGTCCATGGTGACATCCAAACTTACGTCTAAGAACTTTCTCCTGTGGAAAGATCAGTTGTATCCACTTATTGAAAGTGTGAACGTCCTTGATCATATTGATACCTGTGGTGAAACGCCCAAGCAGTTGATTGTTAATCAAGAAGACAATGAACAATTGAATCCTTCTTTCACTAGTTGAAAGTGTGAAGATCGCCTATTGAAGAACCTCATAATAAGTACGTTGACTGCACAAGTTCATATCCATGTTGTAGGCTTGGGCACTACCAAAGATGTTTGGCAATGCCTAGAGGAATCATTTGTTGGATCCTCCAAGGAGAGGAATGTCGATCTTATCCGACAACTTCTTTCTATTGAAAAAGGTAATCTAAATCTCTCTGATTATTTGCAGAAATTCAAAATGATATGTGATGAACTTGTAGCGATTCAGAAACCTATACCGGATGATGATAAGGTTGTCTGGGCCATGACTGGGCTCGTCCCTAGCTATGACGTCCTCACCAATGCCATACTTGCTAAGCTTCCTCTCCCTAATTTTACTCAATTTGTTGCATACCTAAATGTATATGAACGCATAACGCATAGTCGATCCTCCTTCAAGGATGTTGTCACTGTCTCACAGGCCTATGTGGGTCAATGACAAAATTGAAATTATAAAAATAATAATAACAGAGGATGGAATCAGTATAAAAAATGGACATGGCAACCCGGAATTTAACTCCCAAGGATGTGGCTTTACTCAAGCCGATCAAGGGCCTAGACGTGATCAACAACATGGTACTTTCATCACAAAATAATCTAAAGTAGATTCACGGTGCACGAAATCCCCATCTTAAAAGTGACATACCATGTCAAATTTGTGGAAAGAATGGGCACTCTATAGTGCGATGCTGGAACAGATTCAATATCATGCCTATCAAGTAGAAGAAATTACACGGCCCTTGGCTGCAATGTCAGTCACTGATTTGCATGACCCCAAGTGGATTCTTGACGAGCAAGTTCTCATATGAAAAACAACCTAGGTAATTTCTCCACCTTACGTCCTTACAATGGTGGAGACAAGATAATTGTTAGAAATGGTACATCGCTTAATATTTCACACCTAGGTGATGTCTCCATACCTAGTCAAGGGGAATCTTGGCACATGGAGCTACAGATGAGAGCCTATACTCCTTAGGACAGAAGCATGGACATGATCTATTCTCATCCAAACAAAGGAAGACATCTGACGACGTATGGCATCAATGACTTGGGCACCCACAAGAAAAAAGTTGTATTTTCTTAATAAGAATAACTCTATTGTAGTAGACAAATAGAATAAAAATATGGTGTTATATGCATTATCTGTCAAGAAGCTAAAAGTAACAAACTTCCCTTTCTTATTAGTACTTATAGATCATTAGTCATTTTGTATAAAATCTATTGTGTGGGGCCTTGCACCGATTTAGTCTGTTCCACATGTCATATACTTTATTACCTTTGTTGATGATTGGTCTTGCTACACTTGCGTATTTTCTTTAAAGCACAAATCTAATTTTTATGACTATTTTATTCAATTCAAGAAGATGGGTGAAATTAGTATAATGCCAAGATTCAAATCCTCCAATGTGATGAAGGGGGCGAATTCGCTAAGAAAGAGCTACTCTAGTTTCTCGTTGAACATGGGATTCACAGACAATTATTGTGTCCTAAAACTCCAGAGCAAAATGGGGTTGTAGAGCGAAAACACCACCATATTCTTGAATTGGGCTTGTCCATGATGTTTCATAGTAAGGTGCCTAAAAATCCATGGGTTTAAGTTTTCAACACAACAATTTTTCTTATCAACCGGTTGCCTTCCCTATCTCTTGATATGAAAACTCCTTTCCACCTCCTCACGAGGAAAATACTCGAGTATGGTTCTCTCAGAACCTTTGGATGCCACTGCATCCCATGCTTGAGAGATTATGCCAAAAATTAATCCTCTCCCAAATCAGTTCCTTGCATTTTTATGGGATATAGTTCTCTACACAAGGGATAACGTTACCTATTTCCAGAGACAGGATGAGTTTTTATCTCTAGTCATGTCATTTTTGATGAAACCTATTTTCCTTATGCTACTAACACATCTCCTTTACAGGCTTCTAATCTTTAGATCACGTCCTTTATTGAGTGGTTAAACAATGCGGCTACTTCCTCTCAAATGGCCGACACTACTACTTCTCCACAATCATCATCCTCTCACCAACAAGCGCAGTAGTACTTTTTTCCAGATGCACTACAAAGGACATGGTTCATCCCTATTCCTCAGAGCAAGGTCATTGTACTACTACTAGGGAAATGCCTATGTAACCTTCGGATGGCCTTTCCTCTCCAGACCTTGAATCTGCTACTGCTTTGCATTCACATGGCTCCAACTCCGCTTATAATGATTTTGAGACCTCATTGTCTACCTCTCCGTCTTTTCCACCCCCATTCATACGACAGGTTGATGGGTCTTTGGCTATTGATCTCAGTGCTAGTGTTCCACCATGCCACTCACCAAGAAAGACTGATCCTTTCCCTCGTCCCTGTGATCCCGACATACACTTTTAGCTTAATACTCACTCTATTAAGACGAGAGGTAAGAGGAAGGCTGGTAGTAGCATATTGTAGTAAATACTATTCCCTCTGAACCAAAAACTGTCACAACATCCTTGAAGCATTTTGGATGGAGCTTTGGTATGCAAGAGGAACTCACTACCCTCCATGATAAATGTACCTGGACGTTGGTACCCTGAACCCCCGATTTGCATGTTGTCTAGTGTTGGTGGGTTTATAAAACTAAATTGAAAGCTGATGGAAGTTTTGATCGCCTTAAAGTACGTCTTGTTGCTAAAGGATATATCCAAGTCCATGGCGTGGACTTTGATGAAACATTCAGCCAATTATGAAGCCTCAAACTAGCAGACTAGTTCTCACTATTGCCTTAACCCTTGGTTGGCTTTTGAAACAACTAGATGCATGTGAAGAATGCTTTCCTGCTTGGATGGTTTAAAGAACCAGTCTATATGGAGTAGCTCCCTGGTTTTTGTTATCTAGACAAGCCTTTTCATGTATGCAAGCTCGCTAAACCGTTGTATGGGTGAAAGTAGGATTATTCCGCGTTGTTGGTTACGGTAACCCTAATCTCAACACATTTGTAATATTATCCGATTATCCTGTAAAATTCAGAGATTCTGTATAGGGATTCGTGTCGGATGTTGATCCGCACTCGGGATTAGCCGGATTAGCACAATAAAGAACACATGAAATGATAGATTTTTATCAGAAATTGATACTAAGGAAAATGGAGGGGTGAGAATGATGATAAATGCTCGATTTTAAAACTTTTTTTGACGATTTTAAAGAGAGAATTTTTCACACGCAATAAATACATAAAGAAATAACAAACTCTAAAATGCAAAATATCATTCTTATCAATTATGAAAGGTTCTTACACTTATCAACTCAAATTAAACGATAGAAAGAAATTGCAAAACAAAAGAGAGATTTAATCTAGAGAGATAAAATTAAGAAATTCTAGAGAGAGAAAGAAGGATAGAGAGGGGAGTAAGCCAGAGGGAGGTATAGAGAGAGAGATTAAGGTGAAACTAGAGAAATAGAAGTTGAAACCCACACACTTACCCGGCTAAGGATAGGCCATGTAATGGCGAAATGGAGAGCGGAGTCTTGCTGCCCAGAATGGTGGGGGTCTTTGGTGGGGATGAAAGAAGACTGGTGTGCTCACTGAGAGTAAGGATCCCGACAAGTTGAAGGAGATCTGGCCGGTGCAAGGGAGCTGCAAGGGGAGAATGGTACCCCTTGTGGCCGCTGTGTGCAGCCGCTTGGAGCGCTGCAGGTGCGCTAAAACCGTGAGATGAAGAAGAACCTGTGGTGGGGATTGCAGCAGTGGAGATCATGAGATGCTTGTGCTACGGGCGGACCACCATTTCAGCAATAATGGAGGAGGATGGCGGGTTCGTTTCAAGCCGAACCAACAACCGGTGAAGTGCAGGTGGGCGTTTGCTTTGAGAGATCCTTGCTGGCCAACGGATCAGCTCCTAACTTTTCCCTTGATCGTGAGTCCTTCCATCTTGCTGGCGGTACAGGTTGAGGGGATCCAGACTGTGGTGGTGGGTGCATTGCAGCGTTTGGAGGAAGAAGCGGCAGTGCTAGGCAGCTTTTAGAGGGAGCAGCGGTGATGAGGGTGACGCCCAACAACTGGTTGAAGACCACGAACCAGGTCTGATTCGCTAGGTATAGAGACGGTGCTGCAGGGGGGCGGTGAAGATGGGAGGTGGCCGGAAAGGGTGAACCAGTCCGGCGAACACCCAGGCAATGAAGTTGGCGGGTTGGTGGTGCACTGGTTCCACTATCGACGCACCTGCAAGAAGGAGAGGAAGAAGAAGAAGAAGAAGAAAGGGAGGAGAAGAAGAGGAAGGGGATTGGTTGATGGGGTTGTGCAGGTGATGGCTGGAGTTGCAACCTGCAACTCCGGCGAAAACGTTAGGAAGAAGATGAAGAAGGTGGAGGAGAAGTGGAGGAAAACAGCCTAAAGAGAGGGGAAAAAGGGGCAAGAGAGTTTTTGGGAGAGAATGGAAGAGATTGGAGGGGGATTAGGGTTCGAACGAACCCTTCTCCTTCTACTTTTAAAGCTTCCTATTTCCTTTAATGGAAATAGGGTATTTTTCAAAAATAAAAAATAAGAAAAATAAATTTTATTTTTTATTTTTTATTTTTTATTTTTTTTAAGTAAAACTCTACTTTTCTTTGGGGAATTTCCCCATCTAGTGGACTCCCCATTTTTTAAAATTTAATTGAAATTATTTTGAAATTCACGGGGTCCACTAACTGGTCGGACAGCGGGTCGATGATGATGGGCCCGGCTACTGGCCCACATGGAATGATGATGTCCATCGTCTCACAAGATGATGTGACAGACAATCTGATGGTGATCGGATGGATGATGACTTGATTGTGACCCAGATTGGTAGATTGACGGATCTAGAGAGATCCAACTGTCCGGTGGAAGATCCAACGGTCCGATTGAAGATCCAACGGTCAGAAAGCTAAGAGAGATGAGACAGAGCCAATGGACAGGAGTTCTGGGGTTAGGTCAGTAGATTCGAGGACCGAGAAATGAAGAGAGAGAGAATAAGGAGAGATGAGAGAGAAAATATCAGAAAATGGAGATAAAAGTATTGGCAGAGAGTCTGGAACCCTGGTCTTCACTGTGACCATCCTCACGCTTTTCCAGTAGAGTAGACTATCATTCCTTGCTGACTCATGTGGCTTTAAACGCTTTGGTCCGTCTCTTGGTCATTGGCTCTCCTGCTCTCTTCGTTCTTTGGGCCGGCTTTTTGGTCCTCTTATTCAGCCCATATTTGGCCAATATCTTCTAGTCATAGCATGTGGGCTCTTTAAGCTTTGATAATGGGCTTTCCTGATCGATGTGGGCTTGCAAGTCTCGAGAATTGTCCCATCGGGGTTTCCTACGACAGAAGAAGCGCGTAATGAGACTTTATCAGAACGACTCAATGTCTAGACTTCCGAAAATGTGTTTAATGCATGCAAATATACCATTTCGTCCAGAAAAGTGTGTTCTACGCAACAAAAGAGACTCTTACGTAGAAAAGTAGATAAATAGAGTATTTTAATGTAGGAGAGTGTGAAAACGCTTAGAAGATAACAGTGGAAAATACACACTTTTTAGCGAATATCAATGGGCTCAAGCAAGTCTACACGCCTAGGTTTGATCACTTTAGCTCTCATCTGAATTATTTGGGATTTAACTACAGTATGCATGATTCTTTGCTGTTTGTCCTTCGTAGCTCTCAGGGTACTACTTTAATCTTTCTCTACGTGGATGCACTACAAGAAATATGATATCCTTCCTTCAACAATTTATTACCTACATCAGTTTTGAGTTTGCCATGAAAGATCTTGGAGCATTGCACTATTTCTTGGGTATTGAGGTCATTCAGACCTCTTCTGGTATTTATCCGTCACAAAGCAAATATGCCAATGATATTCTCTTTCAAGCGTAGATGGGCGATTGTAAAGCCATCTCCACGTCTCTTGCCACTAAGGCCACATCCTCTTCTATGACACTGACCTCTAGTGACTGTTTTTTTCGTTGTTTGGTTGGGGCACTCCGATATTTGACTCTTACTCGGCATGATCTATCTTATGTTGTTAATTTAGCCAGTGCATGCATCGTCCTATTGAGTTTCATATGCAACTTGTCAAACACATCTTTCGTTGTATTCAAGGAACTTTGGACTATATATGGCCTACATTTAATTCGTGAGAAATATTATCAGTTATATGGTTTTTCTGATGCTGACTGGGCTAGCTGCCCCCTTACTCATAGCTCCACCTCTGGCTACTGCACATTTTTGGGATCGAATATTATTTCCTGGACTGCCAAGAAGCAACCTACAGTTGCTCACTTTAGTGCTGAGGATGAGCTGACTTGGATTGGATTTTTCTATTGCGAGATATTGGCATTCCCTTGTCTAAGCCTACCATCTTATTCAGTGACAATATCAACGTTTTACATATGAGTGTTAATTATGTCTTCCATGCGAGAACCAAGCATATTGAGATCGACTATCATTTTGTCAGTGAGAAAGTGGCACTTGGGTCTCTCATCACACAGTTTGTTTCTTCTACCGATCAGCTTGCTGATGCCTATACTAAGCCTCTTTAATCGAGATCTCTTTTAGGCTCTCCGTACCAAGCCTGGAGTTCATTCCTTCTCACTCCTACGCTTGAGGGGGAGTAAAGATCAGTTTCTGTTCGTAGATCAGATTCGACTCGTACAATATCTCTGTATGATCTGTCTAGAGTTTCTATCCTTAGAAACTGCTAATCGTGAATCAGGTTTCCTTGTATGTTATGGAACCTACTAATTGTGTATTGCTTTCTTTTTTTTAGCAACTAATTGATGTAAAGATAGAAATCAATTAATATAAATGATATCCTTGTCTCATTCTTTCCTCACGTTTTGAGTACAAAGAGAATAAACGAAGAGTCTTCTAATCTATATAACAAAACAGGATGGTTGTCTCCCCCTCTTATCCGGCTTCATAAAGGATGGCCGAGATCTTATCACACCAAATGGACAGTGGATCTCAACCACTCACACCTAATTTTGACAAACGCTTTGTCGATGAGTGCCGTGGGCACGGGCCACCTACTATTTACCTACATATAAGGAATGAAATGGGTTGGATTTACATATAGCCCAAGGGTGAGGCTCAGGAGCCCCACTTTTTATGCCTCAAGAGGGGTGTTACCGTTAAAACGAATTGAAACGGCTAGGGGCAAAGCTGAAAAAAATAGATTTTAACGGATTTTAATGGTTTTAACGGAAAAAAGTAGTGCTAAAATTCAAAATTTAGAAATTTAAAATTTGAAAATTAGAAATTTAAAAAAATTTTAGAATTAACAGAAATTTAATGGTTTTCTTATACCCCTCTTATCTTATATGGCTTCATTAATAACGAGTGACTGAGATCCACTGTGCTTCATATCGATGGCTGAGATTAACTCCCACCCGATTTTGACAAACACTTTGTTGGAAAGTGCCGTGGGCACGGGCCGCCCACGCATATATCAAGACAACTCAGTTGTATACTCTTATCTTATCCATCCATCTAATGTGGACGGTTAGATAAAGAGTGGTTGAGATCAAATCCATCGATCTAATGTGGACGGTTAGATTTCAGCCACTCAATCCGCCTCATTTGACCTCAATTTATTCAAAATTTAAATTTCAACACCGTTATTTTTTGTTATTTCTGTTATTTTCTCAGTTTCTCCTTATGTGCGTTACAATCCGTTATAACAGCCGTTATAATGGAAAAAACGGTAACGCCCCAGTCTGTTATACCGTTTGAGTGCTGAAGGCACCCAATTTTTGCAAACGCTTTTGTCGGAGAGTGCCGTGGGCATGGGCGATTTACTATTCTATATAACAAAACACATTGGTTGTCTCCCTACTTATACCTCCTCTTATAAGCATCAACAAAGAAGGGCCGAGATCTAATCCTCCCCCAAATGGACGGTTGATCTCCGCCCCTCACCTGATTTTGGCAAATTCTTTGTCGAGGAGTGCCAATGGCACGGGGCACCCACTAGTCTATATAACAAAACAGGAGAGTTGTCTTCCCCTCTTGTCCGGCTTCATAAAGGATGGCCAAGATCTTATCTCCCAACTTGATGGTGGATCTCAGCCACTCATACCCGATTTTGGCAAATGCTTTATCGGGGAGTGCCGGGGGGCACGGGCCACCCACTAGTTCTTTACAAACGACATTGCTGGCTGCGGAAATGAAATTACATCTTCGCGATTAGACTAATAGCAGCAACAAACAGCCCATAAGTGGGATACGAGTACTGACTCCCTTAGTCACTCTGGCGAGTTACCAAGACAAGCTGAGTCTGCTGTGACTCACAATCGGGCGAGTTAATTTGGCTAACTCAAGCGAGTCCAAGGGTAACACAATCGTTTTGGAGAGTAAGGTTGTTTGCGCTATTATGCACTCTACGAGGGGTATTTTGGATATTCCAAAAATATAATTATATTTCTTAGACGAGTTGGCAAAAATAAATAAATAAAAAAGGCAAAAAAAAGCAAAAAACAAAAGGATTTAAAAATGGGTTCAATGCTAAGTCAAAGTCAAAGACGAGTGGAGAGCATGTTTGGGTTGTGCTGACGCCATCTTTAGAATATACAATGCAAGATTACAAAAACGAGTTATCCTTGGAAACCGTCCTCATTATTGGAGTTGGCGAATATTTCCTTTGATCTAGATCATTCAACTGATTGACTGCTTCCTGAATGGTAGGTCGGGTTTGGCCAGCGTTGACCTCTGCCTGGTCTGTTATGAGCCAAACATTTTAGGCCCAGGCCCAGCCCATTAATAGATATCAAGGTTTGAAAGGGGCCTTTATAACAGTATTACGGATTGGGGGCGTTACCGTTTTTTTCCGTTATAACGATTGTAACGTACAGGGAAAAATGGAAGAAAACGTTAAAATAACGGAAAGAAAACGGCGCTTAAATTCAAAATTTGAATTTCAAATTTTCAGTAAAATTTACAACGATCGTTATTTTCGTTATAATGGAAAATAACGGTACATAATGTAACGTAGGAGGCCCGAATCCATTATAACAGCCGTTATATTTTCGTTATAATGGCCATTTTTTAAACCATGATAGATATAACAGGATCTGACCGTTAGATTTTAGCCGGCCTAAGGTAATTATTTTATAAAGTTGAACAATATATTTAGCAGGCTTTAAAATAAAAGCCAGTCGAGCCTATAAATGTAGCCAAGCCCATTAAGTCATCCTGGCCCATTAACAACCCTAGGTCTGCCGACAATACCGTTCTTGCCAACTAAAGTGTTCAGACCTAAATGACTAAACCATTTTATTTTGATTTAATTTTACAAATCTGTTATACATCAGAATGGTCATGCATCATGGATGAAAATCTCAGGATCGAAGGCTAGATCAGTCCAGTTCGGAGGGTAGATCGCTCGTCTCGGATCGTATTGCTTGAGATGACGCGAGTTGAAGAATAACAGTGCATCTCGGTTGAGACAACCCCATTTCAAATCGTCTCGATGGGGACCGATCCCTATCCAGAACGAGATGGACCGAGACTTCGAACCATGTCATGCATGGATGTTTGAAGTGATAATGAAAGCGGCAATTACTTAATATATATTGAGGCTGACCCAGTCACTTTTAACCCAGATGCTATTCTTCAAGACTTGTTCCTGGTGTAATAACAGAAGTCATATGGAGTTGGTGGAACGTAATATCGTGTCGTGTCGTTACATTAGAGGAGACATTAAATTAAAATATTTAAGTCTTCGTCCAGGTAAGAAGCTCTTTCAAACAATGTGTATTTCATTGTCTTTATTGATTCAAGGGTTTACTATATAAAGGGTTTAAGCCCCATCTTCATATCTTAACCAAACTAGTCTTTTCATCTTTTCTATTGGATCTACTAGTCTCTGAATTCAGAGAATTGAAGTGGTCACTGACCCGGCAGCCTTTTGGAGTTGCCGGACATGGCGCAGCATTGGCCTCGCCTTGTTTATGCTTTGGCGTTTTGCTTGATAGCCATCAGTGTCGTGGCAGATGATACGCCTTACATTTACGCATCCCCTCCACCACCACCACCGCTGAAATCCTCTCCACCTCCGTATTATTACAAATCACCACCACCACCGTCATCGCCACCGCCTCCTAAGTACTACTACAAGTCTCCACCTCCACCGTCATCGCCACCGCCTCCTAAGTACTACTACAAATCACCACCCCCGCCATCACCTTCACCTCCCCCTCCTTACGTTTATAAGTCACCACCGCCCCCATCGCCATCCCCACCACCTCCATACTACTACAAATCACCACCCCCACCATCACCTTCACCTCCCCCTCCTTACATTTATAAGTCACCACCTCCTCCATCTCCATCACCACCTCCTCCATACTACTACAAATCACCACCCCCACCCCCACCATCGCCTTCACCTCCCCCTCCTTACATTTATAAGTCGCCACCTCCTCCATCTCCATCCCCTCCTCCCCCATACAGTTACAAGTCTCCACCTCCTCCATCTCCATCACCACCTCCTCCATACATTTACAAGTCTCCACCTCCTCCATCTCCATCACCTCCTCCTCCATACATATACAAGTCTCCACCCCCACCATCGCCTTCACCTCCCCCTCCTTACATTTATAAGTCACCACCCCCACCATCACCTTCACCTCCCCCTCCATACATTTATAAGTCTCCACCTCCTCCATCTCCATCACCACCTCCTCCATATATTTATAAGTCTCCACCTCCTCCATCTCCATCACCACCTCCTCCATACATTTACAAGTCTCCACCCCCACCATCGCCTTCACCTCCCCCTCCTTACATTTATAAGTCGCCACCTCCTCCATCTCCATCTCCTCCTCCCCCATACATTTACAAGTCTCCACCTCCTCCATCTCCATCACCACCTCCTCCATACATATACAAGTCTCCACCCCCACCATCGCCTTCACCTCCCCCTCCTTACATTTATAAGTCACCACCCCCACCATCACCTTCACCTCCCCCTCCATACATTTATAAGTCTCCACCTCCTCCATCTCCATCACCACCCCCTCCATACATTTACAAATCCCCACCTCCACCATCCCCATCACCACCTCCTCCATACATTTACAAGTCCCCACCTCCTCCATCTCCATCACCACCTCCTCCATACATTTATAAATCCCCACCTCCACCATCCCCATCCCCACCTCCTCCATACATTTACAAGTCCCCACCTCCTCCATCTCCATCACCACCTCCTCCATACATTTACAAGTCTCCACCTCCTCCATCTCCATCACCACCTCCTCCATACATCTACAAGTCACCACCCCCACCATCGCCTTCACCTCCCCCTCCTTACATTTATAAGTCACCACCTCCTCCATCTCCATCACCACCACCTCCATACTATTACAAATCACCACCCCCACCATCCCCATCCCCTCCTCCTCCATACATTTACAAATCCCCACCACCACCATCTCCATCACCTCCTCCACCATATTACTATAAATCTCCCCCACCACCATCGCCATCTCCTCCTCATGTATACTACTACAACTCCCCTCCACCTCCCAAAGGCTACTAGACATATCATTACTACTAGTTAATTCCGTTTCTCTTTCAGTACATAAAAGGATAAGGAGTTTGACGTCTTTTTCAGACGCATTTTCAGCCATTCAATTCTGAACGGAAAGTTGAATTTTATAATAAAGGAGTTCAGCAGGGTGATGCTTCACAGTTTATTCTCATGTAGCATACAGGGTGTAATTTCGAATAAAGTTAGGTTTTGTACTTTGAATTATTTTAGTTTATTCTGTAATTCAGAAAAGAAAAAAAAACAGCCCATTCAGTGGGACGTATTGTTCAATTGGCATCTCTTGAAGATGTTAGCATTTAGGATGGTATATCTATTGCATTCTTCGTTCATTAAAGCAGGCTTAACTTCATGAGTTAAAACCACAAAAAAAACACTATCTAGGATGGATCGATCATCATCACCAAACTGCCTAAGGTGGATTGCCCACTTGAGATTGACAAGGATTATATTACACTAATTAACATATTATCAACTCAGGTTCGATCTAGGACGTGAATGGCAAAACCTAATAGGCTCAGGTTCTGAGGACTTGTCTTTACTTTGGCAAACATTTTGCCAGTTCAGCGCTATCAACCACCGCTGGATTTACACTGGAGAACACAAGTGAAAATACGAGGCCCCTAAGCCCGACCCAACCTAATAAAACTCATTTAACTTCTTGCAGTCACAAAAAAATTTCTCTCCTTGACAGATGATACACACACATGTATTTTTATTGCTGTAACACAGTTTTACAGCAAATTGGTTAAAAAAAGGAAGATTTGTTAAACATCGAGCATCAAATTTCATGGTGTATAAGCTGTCTATAAAGAATTAAGAAGAGAGATATTTATGATATAAACCGCTCTTTCACACTATAAGCTGTCTACTGAGATTCCTGGTAAAGGAGCACCTTCCTTGAAGCATATGGAATGATTGAATTAATCCAATCGCAAATATCTCCTTATCTAGTTTGAGTTTACAAATGTGCCCTTGTTATAACAAGTACAAATTGTGAACACGATGCCATTTCCATTGAATATTTGCATTCAACATATTTTTTTTTAAAGAAAAAACCTTTATTTTGCTTCTTCATTTACTGTTTTAATTCTCAAATTTGCGACAGTTTTGGGGAACAAGTAACTATCAGTTTATTAGTAACAAAGTAACACAAAATCAAATTGTATTAAAGCAATCAAATCCAGAGTGTTTATCAGTTTGGGGATCCCCAATGGATAATAGGAAAAAAAAAGGGGGACTAGATCCTCTATGAACTCATGGAGTGTGTAATGAGAGGTCCAGAACTAGGAAGACCTTGTTCTTGCTGAAGTTGAAGCCAACCCTGAAGGATTTGCTCAGGTAGTTTAGTGATACTTAGGAGTACTCCTAGAGCAATCACCATAATGTAGCATATGAGCTGCTAGGTTTCAAAAAAGTACAGAAGGACCTAATTGCAAGAGAAAACTTAAACCAAAAATGATGTGATGATGGCAAACTATTTTAGATTTTCTTACAAATTATATAGAGTGGATCAACAATACATCAGACATGTATGATCGAGAATAGTGGCGAGTCTGTTGGTGTATGTTACCATGTGGTACTAAAGGAGCATGATCAAGAATGCATCCTCCTTGCTCATCTTATTAATTACTAAGTGCCGTTAAACTAGAACCCGCCTCAGACAACGATTATGAGGAAGAAGATATTTCAAGGAAAAAGCACCTTAGACTCCTCCACTGATGATCAACAAGGATGAGAACGGAGATCAATCTCCATTACCCTAGCCAATTCAAGATTAGCCGTACAAACTATCTCAAGAACAGGGTTAAGAGAAATTGTTAATAGAGATGAGAAGAGCTTATAGGGAAGCCTGCCAAAGTTATATCCTCTCCTTGGTAAAATTTGAAGAGAAAAAGAATGAAGAATACCCCACACGTATATGCACATGGGTCCAAATGGGCTTTGGGATCTAATGACTATTTTTTATACAAAATTGATTTTAAAATATTATTAACTTATCACTTAAATGCTATGACTATTTTTTGTCTGTTTGATCAAAAGGTTAGAAACTTTAAGATTGTTATCCTTTGGGGATAAATGTTGTTACCATTTTATGCCTTAATGCGACTTAATCAGAGCTAAACAATCTTCTGTTTTCTTCTATATAAAGGGACACTCCAATATGGTCAAAACACAAACTAAGCATACTATTTTGTGAATTTTTAAATCCTCTCCTTCGATCTCCTTCTATACAAAAGCTTTCTATTTTGCTTCTCTTTAAAAGAGTTCATCCACAAAGGGTTCGTTTCTTCATCTCTTTAGTGCTAGAAGTTGTAAAGAAGGGTAGTTGTATCTTGGAAGGTGAATAGTTGATAGCATTGAGGTTTTGACTAAGTAGGGGCATCAAATCACCTTAACCATAGCATTGTAAAGACCTGCCTCTGCTGATAAGTTTTACTGCATTTTCGGATCAAATGATTTCCCAATACTAAAAGAGAGAGAGAGAGAGAGAGAGAGAGAGAGAGAACTTGCTGTAAAGAGTAATTACATATTTTAGATTGGCAAAGATTCCGTGTGACATAAAATATTTTTGTAACCGTTCTTATTTAAAGAAGTCATGGTATGCATACTTCGTCGACTACATGAAGACTAAAAGACAAAGACAACAAGAATCAGACGGTTGACAACATGAGTCATTTAAGTAACTGCCTATTTGTCCGTTAAAGATCGTATGCTCTTGCATAGGAAGATAAGTGACTTAGTGACCATATGAAAGGTTTTAAAATAAATAAAATATAATGGTCAAACCTAGTCATAGGATAGACCTAAGTCTACTGAGAAAAGTCAATATTTTGACTATAGTTAAGTCCGATCGATTGGATTTTCTAGGCCAATCGATTGGACAAAATCCGATCGGTTAGATCTTTCTGATCAATTGATGGGACTCTACGGACATAACCTAGTTCTAAGTTCAATCGATTAAACTTCCTGATCAATCGATTCGATCCTACAGACAGAACCTAGTTCTAAGTCCAATCGATTGGACTTCCTGATCAATCAATTAGACTATGGAACAGAAACTTAAACGAGTCTGATCGATTGGACCATTGGTACAATCGATTGTATTGACGAAGGAAAAACCCATCCGTACTGGCCCAAT
The DNA here is from genome assembly GCA_035048495.1 of Euptelea pleiosperma. NCBI lineage: Eukaryota > Viridiplantae > Streptophyta > Magnoliopsida > Ranunculales > Eupteleaceae > Euptelea > Euptelea pleiosperma. The sequence goes on along the minus strand of CM068544.1, from coordinate 20,286,047 downwards.
CGATTGGTCTGAGCGCAAATAGGTCTTTTCAAATATGATTTTTAAGGTTCCACCTTCCCCACTTTCCATATGACTCTGGGCTCCAAAACTCTATAAATAGAACCCATCTCTGGCTTTTGAAGACACACATTGATACACAGAACATAGAGTTTTATTTATCTAGAGTGTCCATCCCGAATAGCAAAGAGCCCTTAGCTACATTAATATCTTGTGAGCTTTTTCTCTTCTTGATCATAGCCAAGTGCTTGATCCTTTACTCAGCTTAGGTTTTCCACATAGAAACTTGAACTAGTAGCCTGAGAGTACCAGTGCGACTCAACACTATTTGAGCAACTTAGGGTTCAGGGTGTATTTGAGTCTGTCACCTTCAATAGAGACTGGAGTGTTGAAAAATAAGATCGGGGTGTACTGATTGAAGGTAGGTTTTGGGAGTACCAAATTGAACAAGCGGACAAGGCTCCTTGATTGGGAGGGCGCGGGTAGATTCGTGACGTAGAGCCAGAGGACGTGGACATATTGGCAGTAGGCCTTGGCTAAGGTTGGAAGTTGTATTTTTAACTGTGTTGCGTAGGTAACTTCTGGACCTCATAACTTTTCAGTTAGTGATACTTTCTGTCTGGACCTGGTCCCGTAGTTTTCCTTGGCTAAGGATTCAACGTAAAAACTCTTTGTCTTATGGTTTGTTTGATTGTTGTTCCGCTAACAACAAAAAGATAATATACCACGGAGGTATATTTGATTTGAGTCGGTTGAGATAATCTCTTATCAATCAATTGTGGCATGTGAGTTTATCACCTTATCTAGACCAATAAAATTGTGTTAGGTTAGTTTAATTTTTTAATACCTAATCACCTCCCTTTTAGGTATTCTTGAGTAAAAGGAAACGGACCTGTTATTTCATTTGGTATCATAGTGTGTTATTCTATAAAAGGTTTCATCACCTGAATTTAGATTCTTGTAAAACTAGTTCATTCTTTACATTTACTAAGATGCAAAAAGAAGGTGGAAACACATCCATACCTTCATTACTTGATGGAGAAGACTATGCCTATCAGAAGGCAAAAATGAGGGTTTTTCTCAAATATATTGATGAAAGAGTCTTGATGGCTGTAGTGGATGGCTTGTCACCACCCACAGTGACAATAGAGGAGAAAGTTAGTCCCAAGCCTAAAGCCGACTAGAGTGAAGACGACATAGACTTGTGTTGTCTGAATAATAAAGGGCTAAATGACATTTAATGTAGTAGACATGAATGAGTTTTAAAGAATCTCTGATTGTACGTTGGCTAAGGAGGCATGGGACATTCTAAAGGTCATCCATGAAGGTACGTTAGGTGTAAAATTTTAAAAACGACAAATGTTGACTACCAAATTCGAATCCATGAGAATGGAGGAGAATGACATTGTGAACTCTGTCCACAACTTGGGTGAGAGCATTCCAGAACCTAAAGTGGTTCCGAAGATTTTACGATCCTTGCCCGATAGATTTCAGGCTAAGGTGACAGCTATTGAGGAGAGCAAGGATGCTGACTCCCTCAAAATTGATTAGTTGGTTGGGTCTTTCCAAACATATGAGATGAACTTGAGACAACCAAAGTAGCCAAAGGGTATAGCTCTTAAAGTTTCTGAAGCTCAGGACTCAGAGTCAGATGTTGACTCTGAAGTTGAAATGACATTTTTTGTCAAGAAATTTAAGAGGTTTTTTCGTTCTAAAATGATATATTCAAGACCAATAAACTTTTTGATAAATCTAAGGAACATGCCAAACCTCATGAGAGAGGTAATACGAGTGACAACTCCTAGGAAAAATCAATCAAGCGAACCCCAATGTTTCAAATGTAAGGGGTTCGGTCACTTTACGAATATATGCCCCAATAAGAAGAGTACAAAATCAAGGCCAAAGCCTTTAATGCTACATGAGATGTAGAGTTAGAAGATGATTTTGATGACTTTAATAGCAATAAAAAGTCTGATAAGTTCACAGCTTTTGTTACTTGATTTAATAGCCCCTCTGGATCTCATGGAGAATCCAAGGATAATGATGATGAGAGTTCGGAAGACTCTTACAATGAGGACTCTGATGACTCGACAGTTGGTGTTAAAGAACTGTACGAGGAATCTATAAAATTCATCAAGACGAATAAATTTTTATTTGACAGAGTCAAAATTCTAGACTCTGAGAATAAAGCCTTACAAATTGACACTGAAAAATTAAAAGTGCTGATTGAGGATTTAGAATAAGAGAAAGAGTCTCTGTTAAATAGAAACAAGTTACTGGGATGTGAATTCCAAACTTGTGTGGCCGACAAGAAATCCCTTAAGAATGAACTTCTCAAAGTTAAAAGGGATATGTTGCGATTCTCATCTAGCTCTGTAAAACTGTGTAGGTATAAATAATTTTAAATACCTAATCAACCCCCCCTTCTAGGTATATTGAGTTAAAGAGAACATACCGGTAAAATTTCAGTTTCTTCCTCGTGATATGTTTTGCTTGAATCCCTCTGATAGCCTTCTGAGGCTTGTAGCTTCAATGCTTCGTTTCCCTTTCTGATTTCCTTCATATCCTTTCGCATGGCGGCCATTTCCGCCATTAACATCTTGGCTATCTTGTCCAAACTTGTCTGGGCTAGGACGTCAGCCTCACTATTTTCTGGCTGAGCCCTGACGTCTTCATCAACTTCCTTTTCTTTAGAGGCTCCATGTAATCTTCAAGGAGGCATTCTGAATCCGTCTAATTTAATCAAGCTCTGGAGAGTGCGCAAGTCTTCTTCATTTCCCACAGACGGCGCCAAAAGATGTAGGGGTCGATTCCGAGGTGTCCGAGATCAGGTTCCGAGGTGTCCGAGGTGAAGATTCGGGGCTGTCGGATAATCCTGCAATAACTCGATATGGTGGAATTCTACCAAATGAGCCTCCGATGCTTAAGTCAATATGTGTAGAATGATCAAGTTTAAATCTCTAAGATTGCATGCCTTTTACTGTAGCAAATACCTCTATTTATAGCATTCCAAGCTAGATATTTAGTTAGATATTTATGTAGATATTTATGTGAACCAATAGGAATGATCCACGTGACTTCAGATGATATTCTTCAAAGTATAAAGTTAGGTCCGAGGTTCCCGAGGCCACCGAATATCATATCCGAGACTCCCGAGGTTCCCGAACAAGGTATCTGAGATCTCCGAGGTCCCCGAACATGATGTCGGGGACAGCCTGCTCTTCACTTTAAGATGGGTAAAAAACCCTAATCAAGTGCCCGAGGACTTGAGGTACCCCGAGGTCCAGTTGCCTGAGGTACCCGAGATACCGAGGTAATAGGTGCCGAGGTACCTGAGGTATCTGAGGTATACCAAAGCTTTTCAAACTCCAGTTCTATACAAAAGAGTCTACGTGTCAATAAATCAATGGTGCCACGTGTCATGATATGATTCGTCCATGTGTCATAGTTTGATCAGTTTTTACCCCCCACAATTAACTTAAAACGTATAGAAAATAAGAGTTTTTCTTTAGATCTGGATGATCAGGGTTTATTTTGAAAAATCAAATGGCATAGGGAAATTCTATTTGCACCCCACAAATTCCATAAGCACCCCATATGGGTCCTTTTTGGCCAAAAATGCCCTTTGGGACAAAAAAAAAACAAAAACCCCAGCACCCCTCTTCGTCCCTCCCTCTCACCCTGTAAAAAAAAAAAATAGAAAAAGAAGAAGAAGAAGAAGAAGAAGAAGAAGAAGAAGAAGAAGAAGAAGGAGGAAGAGGAGGATGGCGCCGCCACTTCCTCCACAGGTACGTCTCTCTCTCTCTCTCTCTTTCACATTGGCCCTACGGCTGGGTTGGCCGTGGGGACTGTACTGGCCATGGGCTACTAAAATCCCCACGGCCAACCTAGCCGTGGGACATGAGAGAGAGAGAGAGAGAGAGAGAGAGAGAGAGAGAGAGAGAGAGAGAGAGAGAGAGAGAGAGAGAGAGAGAGAGAGAGAGAGAGACTTGTGGTGGAAGTGGGGGCGACGGCATCCTCCTTTTTTTTTTTTCGGGTGAGAGAGGGAGGGACGAAAAGGGGTGCTGGTTTTTTTTGGTGTTAAGGGTATTTTTGGCCAAAAAGCACCCAAATGGGGTGCTTATGGAATTTGTGGAGTGCAAATAGAATTACCCAATGGCATAATATTGTGTAAATGTAAAAATACACAATTACATGCGATTGGATTGCACTTTTATTATGGGAATCTTGAGAATGGCAAAATAGCTTAAAATTAATATTTTGGCATCAAGGGCATTTTCAGAATATTTTTTTTTAGATCTGAGGCCATATATACGACTGTGTAAAGTGCATAATTACACAATGGGTCGGGCTCCAGGGACCGGCCTTTTTTGACCAGCTTTCGTTACAGGACACAATATGAGCCACGTGGCACACTCTTAAAGGACTCTGACCGTATGGATGTTTGGCCAATTCCTAGGTGAAGGTGAACCTAGAGAACGAAAATCAATCTGACTAAGTGATTTCTAGGCGTTGGATTGGACTTATTTTCATGGATTGATCTCAACTGTGGGATTTTGAGCGGTATTTGAGGTAAAAGGGTACAAAGGTTTGAAATCACTAATCAAGCTGATTTTTGGTTTGTAGGTCCATCTAGGGATTGGACAGAGTGTGCCACATAGTTCATATTGTGTAGGGCCGTCTCGATAAAAGTTGAGGCCTAAGGCGAAAACTCTATATAAGGCTTTTTTTTTTTAATATTTAATATATTAATATATATTGTATTAATTAAAAAATTAAAATCTCTATATTATGGGATATCTTTATATAAAAACTATTCTTGATAATCAAAAACTACGGAAAAAATTTAGATGCAGAGGACTCCCATTGCAAAAGACTCTCATGGCCCTACATAGATCATTTTTTGGGCCCAATGACTACATTGATGTTCAGCTCATCTATTGGTTGATAAACACACTAAAAATCAGCTTGATTGATGATTTCTAGCCATTGAATTTGCTACCCAAAAAAATACTTGAATCAAACGGCTAGAATCATGTCCTAAAAAGTACTAAAATCTATGGCTAGAGATAATCAATCAGGTTGAGTTTTGGTTTGTATATCCAATAAGGGGTAGGCTAAAAATCCATATGTGGTAAGTGGGACTGGACCTGGGCTGGGTGCCTTCTCTCACCGAGGGGCCTTAGGCGACCACCTTAATGGCCATAAGGTAGAGCCGGCCCTCATTGTATCATGCAACGGGAGCCGTTAAAAAAAGGCCGGTCCCCGGAGCCCGATCCTTACACAATCGTATGTGGGCCCACTCTCATTCTAAGCTTGATTTTCAATATTTTGCCCATATCTCAAGAGTTGGAATTTTAGAAATCCAAAGCCATACAATTGTATAGAATGTCAACATATATAATCTCGTGTGGTAGTAGAATACATTTCTATAGAGCATATTGGGAGAAAATGTCAAAAGTAAAAAAAATGGACAACTTTGGTCAAAGTCAAATTTCTCAAGTACCAAGATGAATTCAGCAGATCTAAGGCCAGGCGATTGTGTCAAAAGAATTCTCCACAATTGTGTGCCCTTAGAATTTGTACTTGGAAAGATATGGGTAGTTTTCCAAGGAAAGGTAATTCAGGTAATTTGACAATTGTGGCCGTTTTGACAGTTTTATGCAATTTGCAAGCAGAGATCTCTATCTCTCCAAACTGAGTAAAACTTAGCTGACTGGCGACAGTCACTGAACACCCACAAAATGAGCGACATGGTACATTTTTAGAGGCTATGGACCGTATGGATGTTTGGTCAATCCCTAGGTGGACCTACAAACCAAAAATCAGCCTGATTAGTGATTTCAAACCTTTCGATCCTGTATCCTAGATAATGGTTGATAATGCTCAAATTTCCATGGTTAAAATCAACCCATGAAAATGGCTCCAATCCAACGCTTAGAAATCACCACACAGGTTTACTTTTGGTTTGTATTGGCTAAACATCCATACGGTCAGTGTCCTCTAAAAATGTGCCACGTGGCTCATATTGTGGGTGGTCAGTGACTGTCGCTAGTCAAGCAAGTTTTAGAGAGAGGGATCTCTTTTTGGGGTGTTTGGTAACTGTTTCCAAGTGGAAGAAATAAGCTAACAATTGACATTGCTAGCAGTGGAAACTGAATTACCTAGCAGCAACCAAACAGCATATAGTGATTAAGAATCGGGAGAGTTAATTTAGTTAACTTGGGCGAGTCCAAAGATGAAACACAAGGTTAAATTTCAATTACTTAGTATATTGAGGACGTGAGTGACCCAGTCACGTTTAGCCGGTGACATTATTAATCCCGACTTGTTCTTGGCCTCACAAAAAGTCATATGGAGTTGGTGGAAACCAATAAGCTGTCATTTGAATTAGATGAGATAACTAAAATTATAATATAAGTCTTCGACCAGGTAGGAAGCTTCTTTAAACAAAGACTATTTCCGATCAAGGGTTTACTCTATATAAAGGGTTTAAGCCCCATCTCCTTCATATCATAACCAAACTGGTCTTTTCATCTTTTCTATTGGATCTACTAGTCTCTGAATTCAGAGAATTGAAGTGGTCACTGACCCGGCAGCCTTTTGGAGTTGCCCGACGATGGCGCAGCACTGGCCTCGCCTTCTTTATGCTTTGGCGTTTTGCTTGATAGCCATCAGTGTGGTGGCAGATGATAAGCCTTACATTTACGCATCCCCTCCACCACCACCACCACCGCTGAAATCCTCTTCACCTCCGTATTATTACAAATCACCACCACCACCGTCTTCGCCACCTCCTCCTCAGTACTACTTCAAGTCCCCACCTCCACCACCTAAGTATTACTACAAATCTCCACCTCCACCGTCATCGCCACCACCGCCTAAGTATTACTACAAGTCTCCACCTCCACCATCATCGCCACCGCCTCCTAAGTACTACTACAAGTCCCCACCTCCACCATCACCTTCACCTCCCCCTCCTTACATTTATAAGTCACCACCACCTCCATCGCCATCACCACCACCACCATACTACTACAAATCACCACCCCCACCATCACCTTCACCTCCCCCTCCTTACATTTATAAGTCACCACCTCCTCCGTCGCCATCACCACCACCTCCTTACTATTACAAATCCCCACCTCCACCATCCCCCTCCCCTCCTCCTCCTTACATTTACAAGTCACCACCTCCTCCGTCTCCATCACCACCTCCTCCATACATTTACAAGTCTCCACCTCCTCCATCTCCATCACCACCTCCTCCATACATTTACAAATCCCCACCTCCACCATCCCCATCACCACCACCTCCATACATTTACAAATCCCCACCTCCACCATCCCCATCCCCTCCTCCACCATACATTTACAAGTCTCCACCTCCTCCATCTCCATCACCACCCCCTCCATACATTTACAAATCCCCACCTCCACCATCCCCATCCCCTCCTCCACCATACATTTACAAGTCTCCACCTCCTCCATCTCCATCACCACCCCCTCCATACATTTACAAATCCCCACCTCCACCATCCCCATCCCCTCCTCCACCATACATTTACAAGTCTCCACCTCCTCCATCTCCATCACCACCCCCTCCATACATTTACAAATCCCCACCTCCACCATCCCCATCACCACCTCCTCCATACATTTATAAATCCCCACCTCCACCATCCCCATCCCCTCCTCCACCATACATTTACAAGTCTCCACCTCCTCCATCTCCATCACCACCCCCTCCATACATTTACAAGTCCCCACCTCCAGCATCCCCATCACCACCTCCTCCATACATTTATAAATCCCCACCTCCACCATCCCCATCCCCTCCTCCACCATACATTTACAAGTCTCCACCTCCTCCATCTCCATCACCACCCCCTCCATACATTTACAAATCCCCACCTCCACCATCCCCATCACCACCTCCTCCATACATTTATAAATCCCCGCCTCCACCATCCCCATCCCCTCCTCCACCATACATTTACAAGTCTCCACCTCCTCCATCTCCATCACCACCCCCTCCATACATTTACAAATCCCCACCTCCACCATCCCCATCCCCTCCTCCTCCATACATTTACAAGTCTCCACCTCCTCCATACATATACAAATCTCCACCTCCACCATCCCCATCACCACCTCCTCCATACTATTACAAATCCCCACCACCACCATCCCCCTCCCCTCCTCCTCCTTACATTTACAAGTCTCCACCACCCCCATCCCCTTCACCTCCCCCACCACCATCGCCTTCTCCTCCTCATGTATACTACTACAACTCCCCTCCACCTCCCAAAGGCTACTAGTCTAATTCTTTGATAATTTCTTATTACTTATTCCATTTCTATTGCAGTGCATAAAAGGGTAAGGTGTTGAACTCGTTGTCTTTCAGAAGCATATTCAGCCCTTCAATTCTTGACCAAAGGTTGAATTTTAGAATAAAGGCGTTCAGCAAGGCAATGCCTCGCAATTTATTCTCATGTAGCATTCATGGTGTAATTTCTTTATCAATAAATTTGGGTAAAAATTCAAAACGACCCAATAACGGCAATCAATGTAATGTTTTAAATTTGTTTAGTTTATTTTGTGATTAGTAGAAAATACAGCCCATTCAGTGGGCCGTACTGTTCAATTGACATCTCTAGAGGATGTTAGCATTTGGAAATAAAAGAAATCTCTTACCACATGACTCTTTGTTTGAATTTCTCTTGGTTTCTTTATTCATTAATGCGGACTAAACTTTATATGGTTCAAAGTTCAAACGCACTTATGCCCACTTCTTCATACTCTTTTTGATATATAGTCACACACAAACGCGCATTTTTATGTTTTTAATATGAATTGGTAGTCCGAATAGAGTCAAATATGGAAATAGGATTCATATTGCTGATCCCAAACATTTGGGATAAGGTGTAGATGATGATGAAAAGCAAACTAGCAGCTCACTTAAAAAAAATGAAAGATGATTTTATGATGGTAAGCCCTGGTAAAGGAAAATGGTCTAGCCTCAACATGACATAAGTTGTCCACGAATTCTGTTCGAGCATATTCCCGATTTTATAAACAAGACACGTGGCAATAAATGTCTAAGTCAAATAGCTTAATAGGTCAAACATGAATTTGGGACCAAGATCTAGGGTTTGCTCATGTATGACATCCACATGTCCATCAAAACAATTTGAAAATTACCCTTGGATCCCTTTTTTCAACCTTAGAACATGAATAAGACAGGGATTTGTGGCCACCTAAAGAAATCAAACAATGTTTCTGCCCTTTTGGCTCAATGAACTCCCTTAAAAACAGCCATGTTGATGGCACTAAGGGGTGTGTTTGGGAAAAGCCAATTACAGGCAAAATCTTAGTCACAAGCCTACGATTTAGGGACGAAGTTGTAGAGCATGTCGGATCAAAAACAAGTTCAGATCGGACCGGCTCGGATATTATTTGGTGTAGAATGGATTTACCACTCTCAATTAAACCAAAAAAATCCACCAAAATAAGAGAGAAATTCATTGAAGGTGATTGTGAGTGGGATCTCCCAATCGGAGAACACATACAAGGGGTGGAAGGGCAGAAGCGATGGATGTTGGCAGGACTCAGCTCCTTAACTATATATTGATGGTAGCTGGTAGAAACCTTGATGCATGGCTCCTACAATGATCGTCTCCTAACTGGAGAGGATCAAAGGAAGGGATGAAGGGGAAATGAACTAAACACAAACATGCTGGAGAGGATCAAAGGAAGGGGATGAAGGAGAGATGAACTAAAGCCAAGCTTCACTTGTTGGAAGAAGAACCCGAAGGAAGAGCTTAGATAAACTATTACACTTGCATGTTCCAAACTCGAGGTCCATGAACCAATCAGCAACCTGACTATCCATGGATTGTCTGACCCAAGACCCGTGGGTTCATCTAAAAACCCAAGGTCAAGACATGAGGGTTGAATTAAAATTATAAAATGCTTCACAAACACATAATTGCCAAACATATAGCAACAAATCCAATTATAATGAATAAATCGAATTAAAGTTCAAAAGTTGACTCTTGGTCAATTCTAGCCAATTATGTTCAATAGGACCAATGTTACCAAAAGCCAAAAATAAACTAGTTAAAAGGTTTGCATTTTTGCAAGTAGGAGACAACTATCCGATCGACATAAAATTCAAAGTCGCTTCATTACTAATCAATATCCAGTGATTCAAAAAGCCACTAAAATAGACTTAATATATAATATACATAGTTAATTGTACATTAAATATTGTGCAACATATGTTACAAATTTTTGAAAAAAAAAAACTATGCAGAAATAGAAACATTAAATAACTATTAGTAGAAGATTTTTAATAAGTTTTAAAAAAATTCAATCAAGGCAAGGCCAGTGGGGTTTGAAAGATGTTATACTCCCTCTTTATCATAATTTTTAATTAAAGAAAATCAAAGATTTTAGGTTATGAAAATAGTGAAACAACATGGATTTTTTCTGCATTTTTCTAGGTACAAAAAATAGAACCTAGATTCAGTAATCTGCAATTAAAAATACAGATAAAATAGAATTTTAATAAAAATTGAATGAGGTCAATTTTGCTGAAAGCTATATTTAAAGTCACATAAGTGTCATGTTTTGAAAAATCATAAATTTTGAGATCTACATGTCATGATAATAGCCTCAAGACAAAGGAAACTTTCTTTAAATTCATAGAATCCTACTACAATACTAGGGGTGCAACTTGGGCGGGCTCAACCCGATGTTGGGCTTGTACTCGGGCTTGGGCTCAGGTTTTGAAAACCCGAACAAAATCAAGTTGGGCTTGGGCTGAGTCTTCAGGCAACCCGACCAAACCTGAGCCCGATTATACTTATAAAGTATTTATATAGTATATATAAATGTTAGTGAGCCTTATGTATAAAATAGGTGTACATATTACAAATGCCCTGATCTCATCTCTTTAGGGTTTTCACCCTCACAACACCTGCACTGCTCGTCTCTCGTCGCCTTGCTCCTGTTCTCCATTATCAATGTCGTCGTCCTCACCTCCTAGGGTAAGTATCCCTCATCTCTCTTTCCCCCCCGTTTCCTTCTCTCCTCTCCTCCATCTCCTTCCCTCCTCTCCGCCATCTGACTCTCTTCTGTCTCTCTTTCTCCCTCGTTTCATTTTCTCCCCCGTCTCCCTATATTATCCATTTCTTTCTTTTTCCTCCATCCTACCACTTTCACTGTCTCTCTTTCTCTGTTACAAAATTTTCCAACATATAGAGACAGAAGCAATGACATTTGGCAATTGAGGATGGAAATTGTTGTACAGTGAAAAAGGTTTAGCTACCCACAATTGTTGCATAGTGAAAAATAAAGAAGATGTTTCCAATATGGGGTGCTATGTGGTTCCCATCAATTTTTTTCCTCTATTGTCAGTTGTGATCCGTCAATCTTGGTGACAACAAGTTTCATTCTCTGTTACAGCACTAACTCAAAAAAAGCCCGATGAACCTGACCAACCCGATCGGGTGGGGCTCGGGTTGAGCAAGTCAAGCCCGACCTCGGGTTGGGCTCGGGCTAGATGATTTGAAGGTTGGGTTGGGGTTGGGTTGACCACCAACCCAACCCAACCCCCCCAAGTTGCAGCCCTATACAATACCATGTGTATTAGCTTAGACAATTGGGTCAGGAGTCTATTATAGTTCTAGGAAAACTACTAAAAATTCTGGATCAAGTTAACTAGCTAATTAAGGTCTCTAAAATTGTGTTAATTCGATTTCAGATACGAAATGTATATTGATTCTATCAAAATTGGTTGGCATAATCTAGAAACATGCAACATAACATCTATAGTTTTGAAAATATTATAAACACCCTGATATTCGCTCAAAAGTGCTTATTTTAAGCACTTATCCTGTTAGCGTTATCGCACTCTCCTACGTAAAACTGCTCTAATTATCCACTTTTCTACGTAAGAGTCTATCTCATTGCGTAAAACACACTTTTCTGGACGAAATGGTATATTTGCATGCATTAAACACATTTTCGGAAGTCTAAATATTAAGCCGTTCTGATAAAGTCTCATTACGCGCTTCTTCTGTCGCAGGAAACCCCGATGGGACGATTCTCAAGACTTGTGGGCCCAAATCGATCATGAAAGCCCATTATCAAAGCTTAAAGAGCCCACATGATATGACTAGAAGATATGGGCCAAATATGGGCTGAATAAGAGGACCAAAAAGCCGGCCCAAAGAACGAAGAGAGCAGGAGAGCCAATGACCAAGAGACGGACCAAAGCGTTTAAAGCCACATGAGTCAGCAAGGAATGATGGTCGACTCTACTGGAGAAGCGTGAGGATGGTCACAGTGAAGAACAGGGTTCCAGACCCTCCGCCAGTGCTTTTTTCCATTTTTTTTGATACTTTTTCTCTCATCTCTCCTTATTCTCTCTCTCTCTTTATCTCTCGATCCTCGAATCTACTGACCTAACCCCAGAACTCCTGCCTATCAGCTCTATCTCATCTCCCTTAGCTTTCTGACCGTTGGATCTTTCATCGGACCGTTGGATCTTCAATCGGACCGTTGGATCTCTCTAGATCCGTCGATCTACCAATCTGGGTCCCAATCAAGTCACCATCCATCCGATCGCCTTCAGAATGCCTGTCACATCATCTTGTGAGACGATGGACATCATCAGTCCATGTGGGCCAGTAGCCGGGCCCATCAGCATCGACCCGCTGTCCGACCAGTTAGTGGACCCCGCGAATTTCAAAAATAATTTTAATTAAATGGGGGGTCCACTAATTGGGGAGATTCCCCATAGAAAAGTAGGTTTTTACTTAAAAAAAAAAAAAAAAAAAAAAAAAAAAATATATATATATATATATATATATATATATATATATATATTTTTTATTTTCAAAAAATACCCTATTTCCATTAATGGAAATAAGGAGCTTTATAAGATGAGGGAGAAGGGTTCGTTCGAACCCTAATCCCCCCCCTTGCTCTTCCATTCTCTCCCCCAACTTGTTTCTCCCTTTTCCCCCTCTCTTTAGGCCGTTTTCCCTCTTCTTCTTCACCTTCTTCTTCATCATCTTCGCTAATTTTCTCGCCGGAGTTGCAGAACTCCGGCCATCTGCAACTCCGTTTTTCTCCACCTTAGCTCCATCTCCTTGACCCTGCTGGATCACCAGCACTTCCACAAAACCCAACGGTGGGTTGTCAATCACTGCAGCTTGGATTGCCGTCCCCTTCCATGTGAACAGCCACCGTCTCCGCCGGCGCTCCGCCACCACCTGTGCACGCTGCAACTCCGGCAACGCCCACACCACCAACCGCTTCTATCCTCCATCTAGTTGCTACCTAAAAGAGGGGCAGCAGCACTTGCTGTTGTGATATTCGCTTCCACCACCACCACTTCGCCGGAACTGCAACTCCGGTCGGCCCTCTCCTATCTTTTCCTCTCTCTTCTAGCGCTCTCACCCCCTCTAACGGTTGCTGGAGTTGCAACCTGCAACTCCAGTCCGTCCAAGCCTTCCTAGCCGGTCTCTTCCTCTCATTTCTCTTTCAAAAGAAAACCAAAAACAAGAAAAAAAAAAAAAAAAAAGAAAAGAGAGAGAGGAAAGAAAGAAGAATAAGATAGAGGAAGGGGTGCAAACCTGGTGCGCCCCTCTCCTTGCTGCCACCTCACCGCACTGCTGCACCACCATCTTCACCGTTCCACAGCTCCACTCACCACCACTTGCAGCCCATTCCACCCTTCAAACCGCTAGTCCACCTCAACTTTTGATCACCACGGGCTACCAGTCACCACCATCGCCATGGTTCGGAGCATCACTAGCAGTCCAAACCGTGGGCCCCATTTTCTCACTCACTATCCTTGGCCAAATCATGGCCAAGCATCCATTCCTTCCAAGTTCGGGTAAGTCTAGAATACATTCTATAATTTCTTCTCATTTCTACTGCTTCTCTCTACCTTTCTCTCTCTAGATCTCCACTTTCTCTCTCCCCCATATTTTCTCTCTCTAGGATAGCCTTCTTCGATGTTTCTCTCTCTACATTTTCTCATTTCTCCCTCTAATTTTTATGGCTTTCTAGGTTAATTTTTGAATTTAATTTGATTTTGTAAGACTCATTGAGGATGAATAAAATTATTATTTTTGCATTTGTTAGTTTACTTTTGTGTTTTTGATTGTTTGTGATAATTTCTCTCTCTGAAAATCACTAAGAATGTTTTAAATCCATCACCATTCTCACCTCTCCATGTTTTCTTGATAAAAATCCGTCATTTCATGTCATTGAATTACGCAAACTAACCCCGAGTGCGGATCGACATCCGACACAAGCCACTGTACAACCCTGTGATTTTTGCAGGATTTGAGCGAAAAAGAATCGGATAATTACAAAAATTGTTGATTCTAGGGTTTCCGTAACCAACGACGCGGAAAATTCCTACTTTCACACCCATAACTCCAAAATATAATATAAAAAAATCATCATCAATTGACAAATAATCAAGGAGTACTCAAAAGTAATTAAATCTAATGTGTTACATGATTCTTGAATTTAAAAAGGATATGAAGCAAAGAAATGAATCAGAGCTCTTCCAATCACTCTAAAAAATCCTTCGCATCTCACTAACATTGGATCTGAAATGGTAATAGAGGTGAACTATAAAGCCCAACAGAGATACATCACTCACCTATATGAATATGGAGAATGCATCGATAAAACATGTTTTTAAATATATTTTGAAAGTAACAGATAAAAATAATGACTGTTATAAACAAGAGATGAATACTAACATTAAATTAAACAAATCGAATAATCAACCCGATGCATTTACGAAACACTTCAGGGCCTGTTTTCACAATAAAGAGCCAAGCTAAGAAATCCATCACAAGGTACCAGGGGCCTTTACAACCTTTCAACAAAGGGTACCATACCCCTATCTTGTTTTTTAGGGTTTAAAAGTTTAAACCAAAGACTATGATCACGCAGGGACAGAGCTCTAAAACCTCGTGCCTATACGAAGTCGGCTCTAATACCTTACCATATCTATAAAAAGGTGAAATAATTAAATCAT
This sequence comes from Euptelea pleiosperma, assembly GCA_035048495.1. NCBI lineage: Eukaryota > Viridiplantae > Streptophyta > Magnoliopsida > Ranunculales > Eupteleaceae > Euptelea > Euptelea pleiosperma. Next base: position 20,270,975 of record CM068544.1, on the reverse strand, counting down.
ATATATGTTGTATAATTATGAAAATACTCATGTACGTCAAATTATTATTTCACCCCTAGGTGTAAATTATTATAAGACGACAATGAAATAGTGAATATTTTTTAATTTTAAAGTATGTCTTCTCCGTCACTAATGGTTGGCCTAAAAATATTTTAACCTCTCTAGAAAGTTTGTTCCATAACCCTAATGGACCTCTAACCTAAGGTTCACACCAATTTGGGTTTATAACAATATAAGGTGTTACATACCTTGCTCTTCTATGATGTGCCAAGGATTCATGGCTACATAAGATCGAATCCAAAAAACGTGCCCATGCAAATTCAACTATCCCATTGATTTCAACAATCTCATGCACTAAATTGATTTTCAATGTCAACATGCATGGAAACCATGCTTTAAAACAAGAGTAGCACACAATATAAATTATGCTAATAGATTTGAGAATACATATACACTACAAGAAAATTGGGTATTAGCGGCAGAATTTTAGCGACGGCCAAAAAAATCGCCTCTATGCCGCCGCTATAGGTTAACCGAGAAAAATTGGAGGGAAAATTTCCCTTTTAAGCGATGACTTATAGTGGGGGTGTTTTGTTTGGCCACTGCTATTTGTGCACTATAGTGATGGCCAAGTGCGTGACTGCTGCTAATAGGCTATATACTGGCGGCCAAGGGTCTGGCCACCGCTACAAGTACTTATATAAAAAAAGTCATGATATTTTTCTTTCCTTTCTTTTCCTTTCTTTCTTCCTCTCTTATTCGATTTGTTGTTATCTCTACTTTGATGCTCTAACGTCCCCCGTCGCCATCACCATTTGCTATTGCATGTGAAAATTTTCCTTTTTTATCATTTTGAAACCCCAAGATTTGTGATTTCAAACCTTTGATCTTGTACCCCAATAATGTTCAAATCCCCACAGTTAAAATCACACATGAAAATGACTGTAAGCCAACGCTTAGAAATCCCTAATCAGGGTGATTTTTGGTGTTTAGGTCGATCTTATACCCAAATAATGCTCAAATTCCCATGGTTACATAAACCCATGAAAATTACTTTAATCCAACTCCAATCCAACACTTGCAAATCAATAATTATGGTAATTTTTGGTCTGGAGGTTCACTTAGGTTGGGCCAAACATCCATACAGTCAGTGATCTCTAAATGTGTGCCACGTGGCTCATACTAAGGTTTGTCATCAATGTTGTTGATGACCATTTGTCAACATAGTTCTATTCTTTTGGACCCACTGGCCGCATGGATAATTAGCACATATGTATAGTTGAAAATGTATTAATTTCTTTTTCAATATAAATATATGATACAAAAGGGATGTAACGGTGAACAAGTAAATACATCTCTCAAATTGTTATCTTTGGGTCTTGATTGGAAAGTGAGATCTTTTAAGGGCTACATTATAAATGGCTTTCAATTTTACCCATGATAGGGAGATTCGAAGGAAAAATAAAAAACTAGAGCTTTTGTAACCATAGAAACAAATAGATTCGCTAGCGCCAGCGACACGAATCTGATGGTAAGCAATGTCGGATACTATGGCATCTTAAATGATGTTCTAGAGTTATAGTATCTCGGTCAAAATATTATCGTGTTATTCAAATGTCATTGGTATAATGTCATGAATAATAGGAATTCAAGCAATATGAGTATGTGTTCAACTGTGCTAATGTGAGACGAACCTTAACTACAAATAAACTATTTATTCTTGCAAATCAAGCACAATAGATTTCTTATATCCAAGACACCATCAATGATAATTGGTGCATCATAATAAAGACACAACGATGGGACACATATGATACGGAGTTGACAGATGAGTTGAAAGAGGAGCCTTTCCAAGAAAATGTTCTAGGTTGCACCAAGATTCAATCGACACCAATGATGAGGTTGTCACTTGAACTACGAATGATATCAATAACATTCTTGTTAAATGTTATGCAGTAGATCAAGCCTTTATTGACAATGAAGATGATTGTATTTGGGATCTCTCTTTTACATTTAATCATTCTTTTTGTAAGATGTTTAATTAAAAAAATTGAGTATTGGGATCTCTTTTCTCCATTTATTTATTCATATTGTTTATGCATTTATTGAGTTTAGTTGTTTAATCCATCTTGATGATGTTGGCATATATGTGTATATATAATTAACGATTCATGCAAGAATTTTGAAATGTTTAGTCAAAGTCGAGTGTCAGCTAGAGTGCTACAATAAAGGTAGGGGCAAGTGCTACTTCCATTCCAACAGTACAACAATAGGGAGGAAATGCCCCTTTACTTTAGAAATCCAGTAGGGTCAGGGGGACAAATGGCCCCTCTAGATCGGGTATGATTCTAGAGGGGACTAGTATGTACCCTATCCATTTAGCAGTCCACTTGTAGCACATCGACGCCTAAATCAGGTAAACGAGGTTGGAATCTCCCGAAACCTTTTACAACACTTCAAATGTGTTGGAAGAAACGAGGTCAAATTCAAAGGTCCAGTTGGAAAATTATAGTGAGTTATAGGTTTAGGAATTTCAAAGTTAAACTAAAGTCCATGTTGAGACCTCGACGCCTAAATTGGGCAAACGAGGTCAGAATCTCTTGAAACCTGTTCCAACACTTCAAATGTGTTGAAACAAATGTGTGGAAAGAGATGGGGTCAAAATTCGAGGTCCGCTTGGGAAACTATAGTCAGATATAAGTTTCGACATTTAAAATTTAGAACTTAAGTCCATTTTAGGACCTCAACGCCCAGATCAGGCAAACAAAGTCAGAATCTCCTGATAACCATTTATAACACTTAAAATATGTTGAAACAAATGTGTTGGAATAGACAGGGTCAAAATCAAAGGTCCAGTTTGGAAAATGTAGTCAGTTATAGGTTTAGGCATTTCAAACATAGAACTTAAGTCCATTTCAGGACCTTGATGCCCAAAATCGGGCAACTAAGGTCGGAATCTCCCAAAACCTATTCCAACACTTCAAATGTGTTGGAAGAGATGGGGTCAAGATCAGAAGTCCAGTTGGGAAAATGTAATCAGTTATAGGTTTAGGCATTTTAAACTTAGAACTTAACTACATTTTTGAACCTTGATGCCCAAATCAGGTAAACGAGGACGAAATCTCCCCAAACTTGTTTCAACTTGAAATAACTGTTCATTCTCTTTTACAGAGAATACCTAGAGGGGGGGTTGATTAGGTATTAAAAATTACTTTAACCTAAATAGCTTTACTGGTCTGGTAGGGGGTAAATAAAATCGCATACAAAAATAAAAAGTTGATTGATAATGAAAAGATTGTCTCAACCGACTAGGATCAAATATATCTCCGTAATATATTTTCTCAAACAACACATAACACATGCAATCTTTTTACATGAAAACCTTAGCCAAAGAAAAAACCACGGGACTACGTCTAGATGAAAAGTATCATTAACTGAAAAGTTATGAGTTACAGAAGTTACCTAGGCAGCACCATTATAAATGTAGCTTCCAACCTTAGCGAAGGCCCACTACCGATTCGTCCATGCTCTCTGGCTCCACGCTACAAATCTACCTGCATCCTTCCAATCACGAAGCTTTTGCCGCTTGTTCAGTTTGTTACACCCCAAACCTACCTTTGAACAGTACACGCCGATCTTAATTCTCACATGACAGTCTCTACTGAAGGTGAAGGATTTAGTACACCTTGAACCCCACAGCTGCTCAAGAGTGTACACTGGTACTCTCTGACTACTAGGTTAAGGTTCTAAATGGAAAACCTAGGTAAAGTAAGGATCAAGCTCTCATCTTTGATCTTCGAAAGAAAAATCTCACAAGGTAAATATTAAAGGCTAGAGCTTTTTCTCTTCAATAACAAGGACTATTCTTAGTATCAAAGCTAACTCTTTTCTCTCTTGTTGTATATTTTTTTCAACTCAAGAGTGTTTTATTTTTAAAAATATAGAATCCCAAGGAAGTGCAAGAATGGGAAAGTGGGACCACAAAAATTGGATCTGAAATTTAAAAATTTCTGTACAGTCCAATTGATTTTACTGTACGGATAGGTTTTTGATCCTAAAAGCAATCAATTGTACTCAGGTCTAATCAATCGTATACTATAGAAGTTCTATCCCAGATGGTCCAATCGATTATAGAGTAAACTCCAATCGATTGTACTAAGTGAAGGTTATGTCCCGTAAAGTCCAATCGATTGTACTCAGAAAGTCTAATCGATTGGACTTATCTAATCAATTGTAGAGTAGATTCCAATAGATTGGACTTCCTTTAGTCAATATTTTTCCTTCTTTTAACACAAAATGACTTGGGTTAGTCCTTTGACTTAGTTCAACCATTAACAAGATTTTAATCACCTATTCCTATGGTCATTAAGTCACTTACCTTCTTATGCGAGCGGACACAATCTTTAACAAGCGAATACCAGTTACTCTGATGACTTAAGTCGTCAACCGTTTGATTCTTGTGATCTTTGTCTTTTGTCTTTATGTAGTTGGCGAAGACTGTGTACCACGACATCTTCGAAGCTACACTGGTGCTCGTAAGAACGGTTACAAGAATGTTTATGTCACACAGAATTTTTGCCAAAACTAGAATAAGAAATTATGTTATACACAACTCTTCAAATGCGTTGGAAGCGACGAGGTCAAAATAAGAGGTCCGTTTGGGAAACTCAAGTTAGTTATAGGTTGAGACATTTCAAAGTTAGAACGAAAGTCCATTTCGAGACCTCGATGCCCAAATCGGGCAAACGAGGTCAAAATCTCCCAAAACCTATTCCAACACTTCAAATGTATTCCAAGAGACGGGGTTAGATTCAAAAGTCCGGTTGGAAAAATATTGTTAGTTATAGATTTAGGCATTTCAAATTTAGAACTAAATTTCATTTTGGGACCTCAACGCCCAAATAGGGCAAACAAGGTCGGAATATTCCAACACTTCAACTGTGTTGAAAGAAATTTGTTGGAAGAGAACTGGTTAAAATCAGAGGTCCGATTGGGAAACTGTAGTTAATTATAGGTTTAGTCATTTCAAACTTAGAACTTATGTACATTTGAGGACCTTGACGCCCAAATCAGGAAAACAAGGTTGGAATCTCCCAAAACCTATTCAACACGTCAAATGTGTTAGAAGGGACTATAAGGAATATTTTCATATTCAATTTGGCAAAGATTCCATTTGACATAAAAATATTCTTGTAACTGTTCCTACGAGCACAAGTGTAGTGTAGAAATGTCGTGGTACGCATACTTCGCCAACTACGTGAAGACTAAAAGACAGAGATAGCAATAATCAGATGGTTGACGATAGAAGTTATCTGAGTAATTGTCGATTTGTCAGTTAACGATCGTGTACGCTCGATTAGGAAGGTAAGTGACTTAGTGGCCATAGGAGTTGGTTAAAATGAACAAAATATAATGGTCAAACTTAGTCATTGGACTGACCCGAGCCTAAGTCAATTAAATTAATTAATTGGATAGTGCAATTGATTGGATACTTATCCCCAATATGTCCAATCGATTGGAGACTCTGTGTAATTGATTAGAAGCTATGAGGCAGAAACTTATTTCAGCCCAATCGATTGGAGACTCTATGAAATCGATTGGAGTCTTCGGGATAGAAACTTATTTGAGTCAAATCGATTGGAGACTCTGTGAAATCGATTGGAGTCTTTGGGATAGAAACTTATCTGAGTCAAATCGATTGGAGAACCCTGTGTAATCGATTGGTGCCTTCAGAATAGAAATCTTATTGAGCCCAATCAATCGGACACTTATCCCCAATTGATTGGACATGGCCCAATCGATTGGACTTAGTGTACAATCGATTGGAGAACCCTGTGTAATCGATTGGTGCCTTCAGAATAGAAATCTTATTGAGCCCAATCAATCGGACACTTATCCCCAATTGATTGGACATGGCCCAATCGATTGGATCATGCACAGATTTGGTCTTTCTCAGATCCGAAATTCATGGTTCTATTATCTCATGTTTTGCACAACTCAGGGTCTTGGAATTCTATAAATACAACCCTTCTATGCCTTCTCTAAACACACACAGAGACACAGAGTGACTCAATCTTAAAGAGAGAGAAGAAAATGTTATATTTATTAGAGTGTCCATTCGAAGAGCAAGAAGCTTGTTTTCCATCCACATCTTGTGAGCTTGTTCTCTTTTTGATCAAAGCCAAGAGTTTGATCATTTCCTTAGCTTAGGTCTTCCACTTCTATATTTGACCTAGTAGCCTGAGTGTACCAATGTGACTCAACACCATTTGAGCATCTTAGGGTTCAGGGTGTACTGAATCCTTCACCTTCTACAAAGGTGGGAGTATTGAGAATTAAGATCGGAGGAGCCGATCGACGGTAGGTTTGGGGTGGACCAAACTGAACAAGCGAATAAGGCTTCTTGACTGGAAGGGCGCGCGTGGATTCGTAGCATTGATTTAGAGGACGTGGACATATCGGCAGTAGGCCTTGGCTAAGGTTGGAAGCTGTATTTGCAACAGTATTGCATAGGTAACCTTTGTTTCGTTTAACTTTTCAGTTAGTGATACTTTCTGTTTGGACGTGGTCCCGTGGTTTTTTCTTGGCTAAGGTTTTCACATAAAAATCTCTTGTCTTGTGCGATTATTTGTTTGTATTCCACAATCCATATTGATTAGATCAAACGACGAAAATGCAATATACCACAGAGGTATATTCGATTTGTGTCGGTTGTGATAATCATTTGTCAAACAACTAAGACATGTGATTTTATTCTCTTACCACAGACTAGTAAAACTTTGTAGGTATAAATAATTTTAAATACCTAATCAACCCCCCTTCTAGGTATATTGAGTTGAAGAGAACAGACCGGTGAAATTTCAATTGGTGTCAAAGCGGGTTATTCTATAAAAGGTTTAATCACCTGAATTTACATTCCTACAAAATCAGTTCATTCTTTTTCATTTATAAAGATGCTGAAGGTGGGGTTCACTATCAATAGCCGTAGTGACTTAGACAGTGAAGGTCAAGGCAATTTTTATACTGCTTATCAAGAGCTATATAAAGAAAGTTTTAGACTGACAAAAGCAAATAAGAAATTGACTAATAGAGTTGAATTCACTTGACTCTGAAAATTCTGCTTGTAAATTAGACAATAATGAATTATCTGTGCTAGTTGGTTAGCTTAGAGAAGAGAAGAAATCTCTTGAAGAGAGAAACAAGTTCTTCGAATGAGAGTTCCAAACTCGTACGGATACTAAAAAGTCTTTTGAAAGTGAGCATGAAAAACATGAAACTATTTTTAGACATTTTGAAGAAGAGAAAGCTAACACAACTGGAGAAGAGGAAGTCTCTTGAGCTTGATTTGGCACAACTGAAAAAAGACTTGTCTTATATGTCTCAAAGCATTGAGAAATTAAATGAGATTCTAAGTGTAGGACAAAGATGTAGAGATAAGCGGGGACTTGGATATGTTGATAATGCTGATACCCCATCATCTTCAGGAACTAAATTTGTAAAAGCCAATGTTCCTTCCACACCACGGGTTGATCAACCTAGACCCAAACTAGTTATACATGTGCATGTTTGTAGTTACTGTAGGGGTAAAGGTCACCTGAGTAAAAATTGCTTCCAAAAGAATAGAGATATCATGGTTCCTCCGAAGAGAAAATCATATGGGAACCAAGGAGATCTACTCCATAAAATGACAGCCTTGCATCAAAAGTCGGTTGCCTTGAAAAGAGAGATTGCAAACCTTATGAAACTCAAGGGCATCCAAACTCAAAGGGCTCAGAATAAGAGGACAAATAAAAAGAGAAATGTCGATCCTCCTTCACCGCCTAAACAAATGGCAAAGAAAAAGAACCCATCTACAAGGTATAAAACTATATGGGTGAGAAAGGAAGGACTGATAAATCTAGATTCTATTTGAAATGAATTCCTTATGAAGTCTAGTGGCACTTGTCCCATTGATTGAATAATTATGGTTCTTTACACTCTTCTCTATTTTATGATTGTATATCTTTTGTGAGTTGGGTGTATAGTTTTGTTTTAGGATTTTATTTTCTTCATAGTTTTCTATTTTTTTTAGATCTTTGCTTATTTGCATTGTTTTGAGTTCATCTATTCAAAAATAAAAATAAAAAATTTGAAAATCAAAAAATTATTTTGTATCTTGTTAGGAGTTTATTTTAGAGTTGTGCATTGTATAATTGATTTTAATATGATGGGCATTAACTCTAGAATATTTAGAAGATTAGTCATTTTTACTAATTCTCAGTTAGTGGATGTTCGTAAGTGTTAACTTGTTATTCACATGCACACTGACTGACACTGGTTGGGACTAGATTTGATTGAGGTAATAAATCTAGTACTCTATGGGAATCATGAATAAACTTTTACTTTTCATGACTTAAAATTAGTTGTGTTTCTACTCTCAGTTGATTTCAAAATTGCAATATAATCGACTGTTAGCCTCCTTATGTGATAGTTCTCTAAGGAAAGAGCTACCTCAAGTGGATGTGGTAAAATCTGTATGGCCTCGGTCTATATAAAAATTTGATTACTTAATGCTGCAGAGGATACCATACCGACCGAGTGTGAAAGCTACCAAATAGACCAAGTATCAAAAGGTGAGAACTTGAAAAATGAAATTCTGGTAAAACAAGTGAGTAAAAAATAGCCATGTTTGCTACAAAAGTAATGTGAAATCACATTGGCAAATACACTTGAAATTAGAGAGTTTAGTGAAAACCTATTTGACCTAATGAGGATTTCATGATTGGATATAGGATACCTCCAGATTTTCAGTATAGTATTTAGATTTTTACTCACATCTGTCTTGTATCCTAAGAAGTGGATAGTCAGATCACAGTACACCCAAGTGAAAGAAATTGAAACTTCAACTAAAGTGTACTAGTTTGACTGACTAGCTTTGATAAATAGCCTAGATTGACTGCATTTGAACTATTCAAGATTAAACTGAGTAGTTAAGTCTAAAATTCTAGGTTTGCTATTTGTTAGTGCCAATCACATTGAAACTCGTTATGCATTGCATTTAACTTGACTTTTCATGAATTTTAGCATACTTCAGATTTGACATTTTCTTTATTGATCTGATTTGAGTTCTGTAAGCTGTAAATTTTTTTTAGAGATGATTTAAAAATTTGAAATTCATTTGAAAATGATTTATGATTGGTTAAACGGTTTCACCGAAATTTAAACCATTAATGTATTTAGACTATGTGTCATGCCTATCTTTTAGTCTTTATACTTGTTATCATGTTGCACTGATGCACTTGTTCTTCATGATGAAATTCATTGCATACTTATTATTTGCTTATATTTCTGTACCTTTGTCAATCTATGACAAAAAGGGAGAGAGAAAATCATAGAGATAAAATTAAGTATATGCATGAGATAGAGGGAGAGAAAATTAGGGGGAGAAAAATTTTGCATTATTTTTCAAATTTCTCTACTTGTGATGTGCATAATTAACTCACTGTATTTTACTGATTTATTGATTGCCGATGATATTACATGATATGTATTGTTGGTAGAATGTGTAGGGAACAGATCAAAAGCTATTCCATTATATCTGTTCGATTATCTCTGAGAGAGTGAGATAGTGAGTGAATCATGTAAGAGGGTGGGATTGTAGTTTTTATTTTTTACCTCCTATATGATTAAATATTTTTTATCACGGAATTGCCAAATGGGGAGATTGTAAGAAATATTTTCATATTCAATTTGGCAAAGATTCTGTTTGACATAAAACATTCTTGTAACCATTCCTACGAGCACAAGTGTAGTGTGGAGATGTTGTGGTACACATACTTCGCCAACTACGTGAAGACTAAAAGATAGAGACAACAAGAATCAAATGGTTGACGACATGAGTCATCTGAGTAACTGTCGATTTGTCAGTTAACGATCATGTACGCTCGATTAGGAAGGTAAGTGACTTAGTGGCCATAGGAGTTGGTTAAAATGAACAAAATATAATTGTCAAACTTAGTCATTGGACTGACCCGAGTCTAAGTCAATTAAATTGACTAATGGGATAGTCCAATCAATTCGACACTTATCCCCAATCGATTGGACATAGACCAATTGATTGGAGACTCTGTGTAATCGATTGGAAGCTACGAGGCAGAAACTTATTTCAGCCAAATCGATTGGAGACTCTGTGAAATCGATTGGAGTCTTCGGGACAGAAACTTATTTGAGTCAAATCGATCGGAGACTCTGTGAAAGTGATTGGAGTCTTCGGGACAAAAACTTATCTGAGTCAAATCGATTGGAGAACCCTGTGTAATCGATTGGTGCCTTCGGAACATAAATCTTATTGAGCCCAATCTATTAGACACTTATCCCCAATCAATCGGACATGGCCAATCGATTAGACCTAGTGTACAATCAATTGGACCATGCACAGAATTGGTATTTCTCATATCCAAAATTTATGGTTCCATTATCCCACGTTCTGCACGACTCAGGGTCTTGAAATTCTATAAATACAACCCTTCTATGCCTTCTTTAAACACACACAAAGACACAGAGTGACTCAATCTTAGAGAGAAAGAAGAAAATGTTATATTTATTAGAGTGTCCATTCGAAGAGCAAGAAGCTTATTTTTCATTCACATCTTGTGAGCTTGTTCTGTTCTTGATCAAAGCTAAGAGTTTGATTTTCTCAGCTTAGGTCTTCCACTTCTATATTCGACCTAGTAGCCTGAGTGTACCAGTGTGATTCAACACCATTTGAGCAACTTAGGGTTCAGGGTGTATTGAATCATTCACCTTCTGTAAAGGCGGGAGTGTTAAGAATTAAGATCGGAGGAGCCGATCGATGGTAGGTTTGGGGTGTACCAAACCGAACAAGCGGATAAGGCTTCTTGACTGAAAGGGCGCTCGTGGACTCGTAGCGTTGATTCAGAGGACGTGGACGCATCGGCAGTAGGCCTTGGCTAAGGTTGGAAGCTGTATTTACAACGGTGTTGTGTAGATAACCTTTGTTTCATTTAACTTTTCAGTTAGTGATACTTTCTGTCTAGACGTGGTCCCGTGGTTTTTCCTTGGCTAAGGTTTCTACGTAAAAATCTCTTGTCTTGTGCAATTGTTTGTTTGTATTCCGCAATCCATCTTGATTAGATCAAACGGCGAAAATATAATATATTCGATTTGAGTCGGTTGTGATAATCATTTGTCAAACAACTAAGGCATGTGATTTTATTCTCTTATCACAGACCAGTAAAACTGTATAGGTATAAATAATTTTAAATACCTAATCAACCCCGGCCCCCTTCTAGGTATATTGAGTTAAAGAGAACGGACCGGTGAAATTTCAGGGACATGGTCAAAATTAGAGCTCTGGTTGGAAAACTATAGTTAATTATAGGTTTAGGCATTTCAAACTTAAAACTTAAGTCCATTTCAAGAGCTCGAAGCTCGAATCGGACAAACAACATTAGAATGTCCCGAAACCTTTTCCAACACTTCAATTTTGAAGAAAATGTGTCAGAAGAGACGGGGTCAAAATAAGAGGTCTGGTTCGGAAACTATAGTTAGCTAGAGGTTTAGGCATTTTAAAATTTGAACTTAAGTCCATTTTGAGGTCTGGTTCGCCAAAAGGAGCAAACGATGTCGAAATCTCCCAAAACAGATTCCAACACTTCAAATGTGTTGAAAGAAATCTGTTGAAGAGATGGGGCCAAAATCAAAGGTCCAGTTGGGAAATTGTGGTCAGTTGTAGATTTAGCTATTTTGAACTTATAACTTAACTTTATTTTGGGACGTTGATGCCCAAATCGGGCAAACGAGTTTGGAATATCCCAAAATCTATTCCAACACTTCAAATGTGTTAGAAGGGATCAAAATCAAAGGTCCAATTGGGAAACTATGGTCAATTATATGTTTACACATTTCAAACCTTTTACCTAAGTCCATTTCAACACCTCGACGTCCAATTCGGGCAAATGAAGTTGGAATCTCCTCGAAACCTTTTCTGACATTTCAAATGTATTGAAACAAATGTGTTGAAAGAGACAGAGACAAAGTCAGAGATCCGGTTGAGAATCTATAGCTGGTTATAGGTTTAGGCATTTCAAACTTAGAAATTAAGTACACTACGGGATTACGATGCACAAATCGGGAAACGAGGTTGGAATCTCCTGAAACTTGTTCCAACAATTTAACTGAATTGAAAACATGTGTTCGAAGAGACGAGGACAAGATCAAAGGTCTAATTGAGAAACTGTAGTCAGTTATAGGCTAATGCATTTCTAAATTAGAACTTAAGTCCATTTCTAAACCTTGATGCACAAATCGTGCAAACGATGTCAAAATCTCCCAAAACCTATTTCAATACTTCAAATGTGTTGAAACAAATCTGTTGGAAGAGACATAGTCAAAATCAGAGGTCTGGTTTTGAAACTGTATTCAATTATAGGTTTAGGCATTTCAAAGTTAGAATTGAAGTCCAATTCGAGATTTTGACACCTAAATCAAGTAAATGAGATTGGAATCTCCCTAAACCTATTCCAACACTTCAAATGTATTAAAAAAATTATGTTGGAAGAGACGGGGTCAAATTTAGAGGTCTGGTTGAAAAATTATAGTCAGTTATAGGTTTAGGCATTTCAAAGTTAGAAAAAAAATCTATTTTGGGACCTCGATGTCCAAATAAGCAAATGAGGGGAATCTCACGAAACCTATTCCAACACTTCAAATATGTTGGAAGAGATGGGGTCAAAATCCGAGGTCGGTTGGAAAACTATAGTAAGATATAGGTTTAGGCACTTCAAACTTAGAACTTAAGTATATTTCGGGACCTCGACACCCAAATTTGGCAAATGAGGTTGGAATCTCCCAAAACCTACTTCAACACTTCAAATGTGTTCAAACAAATGTGTTTGTGATAAGTATACTCTTTATGTTCTTAATTGCAGAACAACCTTGGGTATTTATGTAACCTCTATTGGTTAATTGTCTTGAACTTAGGAAAGCGTATCCCAATGATTCCGAGATTAGTTATGAGTCGATCCCTAATGTACAACAGGGACTGAAGATTCGTGGACTTTGGAAAACTATCTAAAGTCCACTTGGACAATTGAAGCCCCCCAGCCTATCATGAGAAACCCTCATCAGTAGAAACCATAAGTATGCAAAAACATCAAAGGGGTCGACTAGACAAGGAAACGGGGCGACCGGTGGAAAATGACCACCTGTTGATCGACCTTAGAAATGCTCGAATTACGAGTACGCATTTCCCCTTCCCTTCAACTATAAATACCCCTACCCCTACCCTTTCTTGCTTACCAATTCACTAAGCCTTCTCTTGAGTTTTTCATCTTTAAAAGAATTGTTCTTACTCCCTTTGTTCTTTGCTTGCTTGCTGACTTGTTTGCTTCAGCGATTCTTGTGCTGCACTCCGTGGGAGATTGGCTTTGGTGGTCTATGTTCTTCGATTCTGGATCAACTCGAGTGATTGGCTTGTGATGGGTGCGATTCTGAGTCACAGCTTTGCTTGAGCTCAACAACATCGAGGCTACGTTCCTACTCAATATCTATTGAGAGGTAACTTTGTTTATTGGGAGCCTTCTCTTTAGAAAAGCTCTCTATATTGATAATAACCACTTGTTTGAGTCAAGATTAATCTTGATTGAGTTGGAGTTTGGTTGCGACTTTACTCTACTAATTATCGATTGTGATCGAGATCGGGTTCTTTACCTTATTTAATATTGTAAGGTTTCTTAAGTATTGAATTAAAAAGGTGAGAAAGCTCAGTTGAGTTATTTAGAAAGTGGACGTAGGTGTTGACTCACCAAACCACTATAAATACTTGTGTTGTAGATTGTTGTCTATTTATTTTTACTACCTTAGTAAATTGATTTGTTTAAGCATATTCGTAATCAACTCTAGGCTAAAATTAATAGACCTATTCACCCCCTCTCTAGGTCCCACTCTATCAATATCAAGGGAACTTCAGTTAGTAGGGACGGGGTCAAAATCAGAGGTACAGTTGGGAAATTGTAGTCAGTTATAGGTTTAAGCATTTCAAGCTTAAAACTTAAGTCCATTTTAAGACCTCGACGCCGAAATCAGGCAAACGAGGTCAGAATCTCCCGAGACCTTTTCCAACACTTCTAATGTGTTGGAAGATATGGGATCAAAATTAGAGGTCTAGTTGGGAAACTATATTCAGTTATAGGTTTAGGCATTTAAAACTTAGAGCTTAAGTCCATTCCAAGATCACGACACCAAAATCGGACAAACGAGTCAGAATTTGCGAAAACCTGTTTAAACACTTAAAATGCTTTGAAACAAATGCGTTGGAAGAGACAATCTCAAAATCAGAGGTCCAATTGAAAAATTATAGTCAGTTATAGGCTTAATCATTTCAAATTTTGAACTTAACTCCATTTTGGGACTTCGACTCTCAAATTGGGCAAACGAGATTGTAATCTCCTGAAACCTGTTCCAACACTTCAAATATATTGAAACAAATCTATTGGAAGAGACGGAGACAAAATTGGAGGTCTGTTTGAAAATTGTAGTCAATTATACGTTTAGACATTTCAAAGTTAGAACTTATGTCCATTTCGGGACCTCAACGCCCAAATTTGGCAAACGAGATCGGAATCTCCCAAAACATGTTCTAACACTTCAAATGTGTTAAAACAAATGTCTTGGAAGAGATGGGGTAAACTTCATAGGTCCAGTTGGGAAACTGTAGTTAGCTATATGTTTAGGCATTTCAAAGTTAGGATTGAAGTTCATTTCAAGACCTTGATGTCTAAAATTGTACTAGCGAGGTCATAATCTCCCAAAACCTATTCCAACACTTCAAATGTGTTGAAACAATGTGTTGGAAGAGACGAGGTCAAAATCAGAGGTTCGGTTGAGAAACTGTAGTCAGTTATAGCTTCATATATTTTAAAGCTAGAACTTAAGTCTATTTTGGGACCTCGACGATCAAATTGGGCAAACGACGTCAAAATCTCTTGAAACCTTTTCCAATACTAGAAATGGGTTGAAACAAATGTGTTGGTAGAGACAGGGTCAAAATCAGAGGTCCAATTTAGAAACTCTAGTTAGTTATAGGTTTGAACATTATATAGTGAATTGTAGGTTTAGGGATTTCAAGCTTTTAACTAAGTCGAGTTTTAAACAACTTTTTTTTTGTTATTATAAGTTTTAGCATTTGTTATTTAATTAGTTTACTCTCTTTTGTTTTGTAGGACCCAGCTGATGATTGACCTGATGCAGATCAGATCTTGTGTCTTGTGTTTTTTTCTTTTTATATATGTTTTTGAACCATGGACATTGTAATAATTTTTAAGTTTAATGCGTATTTTATTTTACATTTGCTTGGTAGTTTTAATTCTCATTAATAAAATGGTCACCGCGTAAATAAAAAGCATATAAAAAACTAACTATTAGCGGCCAGGAGCTACAACTAGTTGTCGCTATATGTATGTATTAGCAGTGGCCACTGTTGAAAGTCACTATATGTGGCTTTTACCGATGGCTTCTTGCTGCCGCTAAATGGGTCATATAGCGGCAGTCATAACTAGCCACTACTAATACATACATATAGCGACGGTCATAGGCCATTGCTAAAAGGTATTATTAGCGGCAGCCAGTAGTGTAGACCGCTGCTACAATACCTTTTAATGGTGGTCTGTGATCATCTGACCATCGCTAATAATGGTGTTCCCCACGACTTTCCTATCGGTTGGGAGGATCTTTTAGCGACTGCCATTTCTTGGGTTGGCCACCGCTAAAACCTTTAGCAATGGAGCTATTAGTAGCGGTCGCGGACCACTGCTATGGCCGTCGTTAAAGGTTTTAACAGCAGTTTTCTTTGACCTTTAGCGGCGGCCGCCACTAAAAGTCTTCTTTTTTGTAGTGTTATAACATAAGAAAGCATGCATGGCGGAATAATAACCATGCTTATATAAGAAAGTGAATTTTTTTACTTTCAATGGATCTCTTCTTCTTTCTTCTTTTCTTCTTCTCCTATTTTTCCTACTTCTCTACTAGATCTCTTCTCAATGTTGTTAGATTTATTTTCTCTCTAGTGTTATCAAATGTGAAGTCCCGATGGGAGAAAAAGGTTTTATACAGAAAAAAAAAAAATATGGGAGAGATTATTCCTGTCACTACACAAAGCAATTTTGGCTTTCCCTTTTTTCAAGTTTAACTATATTTCAAAAATCTATTTGGTCCAATCACCCCCTTCTCTCCCCCATGATTAGTCCATGTAAGAGTGAAAATCTATCTTAATTTTTCTCTAATCCAATTGATTCTCATCTTAAGAATGATTCATCACCTAGGTGGCATTTAAATTTCATTGGTTAACATATAAGAGTTAAAAAATTACAACTCTCTCCCCCTTTCCATGCTCCCATAGTGTTTGGTACTCCCTACCCTCACTCATACTCCCTCGATAATTAAAAAAATCAACATTTACCTAGTTATGATATACGTACAAACATTAATTAATTAAAATATGATCATGCATTAAATTCTTAGGTGATTTCAAAAATTTTATAAGATCAATACTCATACCCATACTTTGAAGGAAAAATGAAGAATTGTCGGTAAAGGAATTTTTATTTATTTAATAACTCCATGAATGCAACTCAGATGCATCCCAAAATGTGGAGTCCATCAAAAAATAATATTATTTAATAAATTAATAATAAAAGTTTTTGATAAAAAATTATGAAAATACCCCTAACATGAAAATTACCAAAAATACCACTCATAGTAAAACTTTCTAGAAATGTGCTCTAGTGCTAGAATTTGTCCAAAACATGTAAAATTACACTAGTGTTTCTATCAATTATGCTTAAAAGCTCAAGTGTAGTGAAATTATCGAAATGTTCTTAAAGTGTAAAATTACTAAAATACCCGTCTTGATTCAAATCTTCTAAATGCTATTAAAATTTAGAGCATTTAGAACTCGGCGAGTCCGAAGGCGACGACCGACCAGGTTTTATTTTCCAAAATATTAATCTTTTCCTTTGACTTGTCGGCCAAAGAAGACGAAAACGAAAACGAAAACGAAAAGATCCGGAAAAAAATGTGGCAAGTCAACAAGGAGTGCAAGGCATGTATGGATTTAGAAAGTTTCTAACTTTTGTCTTGTTTTTTTTTTTTTTTTGAAAGTGTCAAATTGACCTTTATTACTATATTAAGACTATGTCTCCTTTACTTTATTCAGATTTATTAGGTGGTAGAAGTTTCTTAAGTCAATTATTTGTTGAGAGGAAGCTTCATACAAAACAATGTCTGAACTTGGAAATTGATGTGATGCAGGCGTGTTTTGACTTAAAGGTGCAAAGCCACCTCAATTATGTAACAACCCAATTCGTGAAATATCATGAAGATTTGAGGTCTATCATCCTCAGTGAATCATACCCCACATATGACACACATGATCCACTACGTTGTAGATCTGAGCGTTCAATCAGTGGGCCACCTCTTTGATCCGCTTTACATGCAAAACAGACACTTAGAAAATATGTTAACATAGAGTTGAATACATCATACTCTTTGATCCACGGCTCGGAGCCCTGATACTATTTAAATTTGAAGTACTATCGACAGTGCTGTCGTCCTAATTTTCTAAGTAGGACGGCCGCGGAGAGCTTGGACCTGGTCACTTTGTACGCGGTTAAATTAGAAAAAAGGGATCCGCCAGCCATACTGAAACCTACTCCCAAACCCTTAATTTTGAGTAGAAGCCTACAGCCGGTCAGCAAAGTTACTTACCACCCACAATATGAGCCATGTGGCATGTTCTTAGAGATTAATTCCGACCTTGTGGATGTTTGGCTCAACCTTAATTAGATGGACATACAGACCAAAAATTATTCTGTTTAGTGATTTCTAAGCGTTGGATTGGAATCCTTTTCATGGGTTGATTTTTAACCATGGAATTTGAGCATTATTAACCATTAGTTGGGGTACAAAGATCCAAAGGTTTGAAATCACTGATCAGGCTGATTTTTGGTTTGTAGGTCCAGCTAGAAATTTTTGCCACCGTCAAAGGATGACACACAAAAATTCCTGATATTATTCATCCCGACTTGTTCTTGGCCTCACAAAAAGTCATATGGAGTTGGTGGAAACCAATAAGCTGTCATTGAATTAGATGAGATAACTAAAATTATTATCTTCGTCCAGGTAGGAAGCTTCTTCAAACAAAGAGTATTTCCTTGTCTACACAGATCAAGGGTTTACTCTATATAAAGGGTTTAAGCCCCATCTCCTTCATATCATAACCAAACTAGTCCTTTCATCATCTTTTCTATTGGATCTAGTAGTCTCTGAATTCAGAGAATTGAGGTGGTCACTGACCCGGCATCCATTTGGAGTTGCCGGACATGGCGCAGCACTGGCCTCGCCTTGTTTATGCTTTGGCGTTTTGCTTGATAGCCACCAGTGTGGTGGCAGATAAGCCTTATATTTACGCATCCCCTCCACCTCCACCACCGCTGAAATCCTCTTCACCTCCGTATTATTACAAATCACCACCACCACCGTCATCGCCACCGCCTCCTAAGTACTACTACAAGTCCCCACCTCCACCATCAAAATCACCTCCTCCACCACCTAAGTATTACTACAAGTCTCCACCTCCACCGTCATCGCCACCACCGCCTAAGTATTACTACAAGTCTCCACCTCCACCGTCATCGCCACCGCCTCCTAAGTACTACTACAAGTCCCCACCTCCACCGCCTAAGTATTACTACAAGTCTCCACCTCCACCGTCATCGCCACCACCGCCTAAGTATTACTACAAGTCTCCACCTCCACCGTCATCGCCACCGCCTCCTAAGTACTACTACAAGTCCCCACCTCCACCATCACCATCACCACCTCCTCCCTACTACTACAAATCACCACCCCCACCCCCACCATCACCTTCACCTCCCCCTCCTTACATTTATAAGTCACCACCTCCTCCGTCCCCATCACCACCACCTCCTTACTACTACAAGTCTCCACCTCCTCCATCTCCATCACCACCTCCTCCATATATTTACAAATCCCCACCTCCACCATCACCATCCCCTCCTCCTCCATACATTTACAAATCTCCACCTCCTCCATCTCCATCACCACCTCCTCCATACATTTACAAATCCCCACCTCCACCATCCCCATCACCACCACCTCCATACATTTACAAATCTCCACCTCCTCCATCTCCATCACCACCTCCTCCATACATTTACAAATCCCCACCTCCACCATCCCCATCACCACCTCCTCCATACATTTATAAGTCCCCACCTCCTCCATCTCCATCACCACCTCCTCCATACATTTATAAATCCCCACCTCCACCATCCCCATCCCCTCCTCCACCATACATTTACAAGTCTCCACCTCCTCCATCTCCATCACCACCCCCTCCATACATTTACAAATCCCCACCTCCACCATCCCCATCACCACCTCCTCCATACATTTACAAGTCCCCACCTCCTCCATCTCCTTCACCACCTCCTCCATACATTTACAAGTCTCCACCTCCACCATCCCCATCCCCTCCTCCTCCATACATTTACAAGTCTCCACCTCCTCCATCTCCATCACCACCTCCTCCATACATTTACAAATCCCCACCGCCTCCATCTCCATCACCACCTCCTCCATACTACTACAAATCCCCACCTCCACCATCCCCTTCCCCTCCTCCTCCGTACATTTACAAGTCTCCACCACCCCCATCCCCATCACCTCCTCCGCCATATTACTATAAATCTCCCCCACCGCCATCGCCGTCTCCTCCTCATGTATACTACTATAAGTCCCCTCCACCTCCCAAAGGCTACTAGACTAATTCTTTGATATTTTCTTACTTATTATGTTTCTATTGCAGTGAATAAAAGGAGTTGAACATTGTCTTTCAGAAGCATATTCAGCCGTTCAATTCTTGACCAATGTAGCATTTTATTCTCTTGTACCATTCATGGTGTAATTTATTTAAGAATAAATTTGGGTAAAAATTCAAAACAACCCAATATTGGCAATCAATGTAATGTTTTTAAATTTGTTTAGTTTATTCTGTGATAGATGGAAATACAGCCCATTCAGTGGGACGTACTGTTCAGTTGACATCTCTAGAAGATGTTAGAATTTGGAATAAAAGAAATCTCTTACTACGTGACTCTCTGTTTGAATTTCTCTTGGTTTTTTTGTTCTTTAATGCGGACTAAACTTTATATGGTTCAAACACACTTATGACCATTTCTTCTTACTCTTTTCCACAGCCACATAGAGTCGAATAGGGAAATAGGATTCATGTTGCTGATCGCAAACATTTGTGATAAGGTTTAGATGATGATGGAAAGCAAACTAGCAGCTCACTTAAGAAAAACGAAAGGATTTTATGATGGTAAGCCCGGGTAATGGAAAATGGTCTGGCCTTAACACGAGATAAGATGTCCACGAATTTACAACCGTAGAACATGAATAAGGCAAGGATTTGCAGCCACCCAAAGAATTCAAACAATGTTTCTGCCTTTTTGGCTCAATGAACTACCTAAAAAAACAGCCATGTTGATGGGGCTAAGGGGTGTGTTTGGCAAAAGTCAATCACTCTAAAAATCTTAGTCAGAAGCCTTCGATTTAGGGACGAAATTGTAAACTGCGTCGGATCAAGAACAAGTTCAGATCGTACCGGTTCTGATATTATTTGGTGTAGAATCGATTTACCATGCACTCTCAATTAAACCAAAAAATCCACCAAAATAAGAGAGAAATTCATTGAAGGTAATTGTGGGTGGGATCTCCCAATCGGAGAACACATACAGAGGTTGGAGGGGTCAAAGTGATGGATGTTGGTAGGACTCAATAACTATATATTTGTAAGGGGTATTTTCTGAATAACACGTGGACGATTGAGATAATGACACATGTTCTGTTATTGGCCGAAATGTGATACATCCGAATGGTCGAGCTACCGAGACAATGAGTCCAACTAGTGATATCCGACTAACGTATATGCTCGAATGGTCGAGTGACCGAGACATTGTATGACCGACACAGATAGAATATGACGCTACGGCCGATTGAATGAGACGTTAGCCCACGAACCCCGATGGAAGAATCAGATAGTATGTCAAAAAAGAATCGAATGATAGATGACGGCCTTACAGATAGTGGGCAAGATGGCAAGATGGCAAGAAGGTAGATATCGCACTAGGAAGAACAGACTTGAGCAACGACCAGAGAACAACCACTTGTTGTACTATCAAGGTAGAGCACGATCTACGCCAGATCATGTATAAGACAAAAATCTTCGAGCTGATTGGTACGACCTCCATCTTGCTCCTAGACATGTCATGGGTTATATTACCTATAAATAGAGAGCTATAGTAACAAAGAAGGTAAGCAATCTTGGAGCAAAGACTAGATTAAAGCTTCTGCAGAAGATACTGACTTAGGCATCGGAGGCTCTACGGTGGATTTACCACCAACGAAGTTCATTTGCAGGTGGAATCGGACAAGCTGGCTTACAAGTCGAATCACCTGGCAGTGTAATCAGCCTTCTTGGAGCTAAAGACAAATCACCCGACAGAGGAGTCGACTTTCTCGAAACTAAAGTCGACAATGGCGAATGGAAGGATATTTCAAGCCTAATATCTGATCTTGCGCATATCTTGAGAGGGTTGGATTTTTCTTTGCAATATTGATGGTCGCTGGTAGAATCCTTAATGCATGGCTCCTACAATGATCGTCTCCTAACCGGAGATGATTAAAAGGAAGGGGATGAAGGGGAGATGAACTAAACCCAAACTTCACTTGTTGGAAGAAGAACCCAAAGGAAGAGCGTAGATAAACTATTACACTTGCATGTCCCAAACTCGAGGTCTATGACCCAACCAACAACCTGACCAACTTTTCATGGATTGTCTGCCCACGACTTGTAAAGAATATTTTTATATTCTAGTTTGGCAAAGATTCCATGTAACATAAAACATTCATATAACCTTATCTACGAGTACCAGTGCAGTGTGAAGATGTCATGGTACGCATACTTCGCCAACTACGTGAAGACTAGAAGATAGAAACAGCAAGGATCAGACAGTTGACGACAGGAGTCATCTGAGTAACTGCCCATTTGTCGGTTATAGATCGTGTACACTCGCTTAGGAAGGTAAGTGACTTAGTGGCCAAAGGAATATGTTTAAATGAATAAAATATAATGGTAAAACCGTGTCAATGGACAAACTCGTCAATGGACAAACTCGAGTCTAAGTCAAGATTTTGACTTCTGGGAAAGTCCGATCGATTGGACTATTGAGGCCAATCAATTGGACAAAGCCCAATCGATTGGAGACCTCTGTGAAATTGATTGGAGCCTACGGGATAAAAACTTATTTAAGTCCGATCGATTGGACTATGTACAATCGATTGGATTTACGAAGAAAAAATCCATCCGTACAAGACCAATCGATTGGACCTAGAGTACAATCGATTGAACTTCACAAGGATTGAGTCTTTCTCAGATCCAAAATTCTAGTCCCCACTCATCCCACTTTCTAAAATGACTAGGCTACGAATTCTATAAATATAACTCCTCTCTGGCTTTACAAAATACACTTCTATACTTTAGAATACAGAGAATAAAGTTATGTTTATCAAGAGTGTCCATTAGAAGAGCAAAAAGCCTTTAGTTCTCATAAATATCTTGTGAGGTTTTTTTTTCTAGATCAAAGCCAAAAACTTGATCTCTTACTTAGATCAGCTTAGGTCTTTCACATAGAAACTTGACCTAGTAGTTTGAGAGTACCAGTGCGTCTCAACACTATTTAAGCGACTTAGGTTTCAGGGTGTACTGAATCCTTCACCTTCAGCAAAGGATGAAGAGTTGATAATTAAAATCGGAATCGCTGATCGAAGGTAGCTTTGGGGTGTACCTGAAATTACTACTGGCCCGTTCTCTTTAATCCAATATACCTAGAAGGGGGGTTGATTAGGTATTTAAAATTAATTATACCTACACAGTTTTACTAGTCTATGGAAGGGGAATAAAACACATGCTTTAGTTATTTGATCAAAGATTAACACAACCGACTTAAATCAAATATACCTCCGTGGTATATTTCTTTTTGTCGTTTGGTCTAATCAAGATAGATAGCGGAAAACAAGCAAACAATCACACAAGACAAGAGATTTTTACCTGAAAACCTTAGCTAAGGAAAAATCACGGGACCACGTCCAGACGGAAAGAATCACTAACTGAAAAGTTAAACGAAACAAGGATTACCTACGCAGGACCGTTGCAAATACAACTTCCAACCTTAGCCAAGGCCTACTGTAGATGCGTTCACGTCCTCTGAATCAATGCTACGAATCCACGCTCGCCCTTCCAGCCAAGAAGCCTTGTCCGCTTGTTCAGTTTGGTACACTCCAAACCTATCGTCGATCGGCTCCTCCGATCTTAATTCTCAACACTCCAGCCTTTGCCGAAGGTGAATGATTCAGTACACCCTAAACCCTAGGTTGCTCAAAGGTGTTGAGTCACACTGGTACACTCAGGCTACTAGGTCGAATATCCAAGTGGAAGACCTAAGCTGAGGAATGGATCAAGCACTTGGCTTTGATCAAGAAGAAGAACAAACTCACAAGATGTGAATGAGCTATAACAAGCTTCTTGCTCTTCGAATGGACACTCTAATAAATAAACATTTTCTTCTCTCTGTTGAAGTATTGTGTCACTCTATATGTCTGTGTGTATTTAGAGAAGATATAGAAGGGTTGTATTTATAGAATTCATGACCCTTCGTCTTGTAGAACGTGGGAGAGTGGAACCAAGAACTTTAGGTCTGAGAAAGACTCAAATCGTGCTAAGTCCAATCGATTGTACTCTGGGTCCAAATGATTGGGCTATGTCCAATCTATTGGGTTTAGTGTCCAATCGATTGGCTTCAAATAAGTTTTTATCCCGAAGGCTCCAATCGATTTTACAGAGGTCTCCAATCGATTGGTCTCAAATAAGTTTGTCCCTAAGGCTCCAATCAATTTTATAGAGGTCTCCAATCGATTGGGCTATGATCATGTTCTGTCTCGTAGACTCTAATCGATTTTACAGATGTGTCCAATCGATTGGGCTTTGATCATGTTCTACCTTGTAGCATCCAATCGATTTTACAGAGGTCTCCAATCGATTGGGCATTTATCTGTAAGAAATATTTTCATATTCAATTTAGCAAAGATTCTATTTGGCATAAAATATTCTTGTAACCGTTCCTATGAGCACCAGTGTAGTGTGGAGATGTCGTGGTACGCATACTTCATCGACTACTTGAAGACTAGAAGATAGAGACAGCAAGAATCAGACGATTGACGATAGGAGTCATCTGAGTAACTGCCCATTTGTCTGTTAAAGATTGTGTACGCTCAATTAGGAAGGTAAGTGACTTAGTGGCCATAGGAATAGGTTTAAAATAAATAAAATATAATGGTCAAATCTAGTCATTAGACAGACCCGAGTTTGAGTTAAAGATATTGACTAATGGGAGTGTCCGATCGATTGGAACTTGTCTAATCGATTGGACATAGCCCAATCAATTGGAGGACTCTGTGTAATCGATTGGAAGCTATGAGGCAGAAACTTATTTTAGCCCAATCGATTGGAGACTTTGTGAAATCGATTGGAGCCTTCAGCACAAAAACTTATTTAAGTCAAATCAATTGGAGACTCTGTGAAATCGATTGGAGCCTACGAAACATGAAACTTATTGAGGCCAATCGATTGGACACTTATATCCAATCGATTGGACATGGCCCAATCGATTAGACCCAGAGTACAATCAATTGGACCTTGCACGAACTCAGTCTTTCTCAGATCCAAATTTCTTGGTTCCATTATCCCACGTTCTACATGGCTCAGGGTCACGAATTCTATAAATACAACCCTTCTATACCTTCTCTAAACACATACAAAGACACAGAGTGACTCGATCTTTCAAGAGAGAGAAGAAAATATTTATTTATTAGAGTGTCCATTCGAAGAGCAATAAGCTTGTTTCTCATTTACATATTGTGAGCTTGTTCTTCTTCTTGATCAAAGCCAAGTGCTTGATCCTTTGCTCAGCTTAGGTCTTCCACTCATATATTCGACTTAGTAGCCTGAGTGTACTAGTATGACTCAATACCTTTTGAGCAACCTAGGGTTCAGGGTGTACTAAATCCTTCGCCTTTTGCAAAGGCGGGAGTGTTGAGAATTAAAATCGGAGGAGTCGATCGATGGTAGGTTTGGGGTGTACCAAACTGAACAAGCAGACAAGGCTTTTTGGCTAAAAGGGCACGCGTGGATTCGTAGTGTTGATTCAGAGGATGTGGACGCATCGGCAGTAGGCCTTGGCTAAGGTTGGAAGCTGTATTTACAACGGTGTTGTGTAGGTAACCTTTGTTTCATTTAACTTTTCAGTTAGTGATACTTTCTGTCGAGACATGGTCTCGTAGTTTTTCCTTAGCTAAGGTTTCCACGTAAAAATTGATATTCGCTTAAAAGTGCATATTTTCCACTGTTATCTTCTAAGCATTATCACACTCTCCTACGTAAAACTGCTATAATTATCCACTTTTCTACATAAGAGTCTATTTCATTGCGCAGAACACACTTTTCTGGACGAAATGGTATATTTGCATGCATTAAACGCATTTATGGAGTCTAGGTATAAAGACGTTATGATCAAGTCTCATTACGTGCTTTTCTCTTGCAAAAAACTCGATCTGGCTATTCTCGAGACTTGCGGGCCCACGATCAACCACAGAAGCCTAATATCAAAGCTTGAAGAGCCACAGGCTATGACTAGAAGATATGGGCCAAATATGGGCTGAATAAGAGGACCAAAAAGCTGGCCCAAAGAACGAAGAGAGCAAGAAAGCCAATGACCAAGAGACGGACTAAAGCGTTTAAAGCCATATGAGTCAGCAAGGAATGATGGTCTACTCTACTGGAGAAGTGTGAGGATGGTCACAGTGAAGACCAGGGTTCCAGACCCTCTGCCAATACTTTTATCTCTATTTTCTGATATTTTCTCTCTCCTCCCCCTAATTTTCTATCTCATCTTTCCTTATTCTCTCTCTCTTCATCTCTCGGTCCTTGGATCTACTGACCTAACCCCAGAACTCCTGCCCATTGGCTCTGTCTCATCTCCCTTAGGTTTCTAACCGTTGGATCTTCAATCGGACCGTTGCATCTTCCACCGGACCGTTGGATCTCTCTAGATCCGTCGATCTACCAATCTGGGTCCCAATCAAGTCACCATCCATCCGATCGTCATCAAATTGTCTGTCACATCATCTTGTGAGACGATGGACATCATCAATCCTTGTGGACCAGTAGCCGAGCCCATCATCATCGACCCGTGGCTCGACCATTTAATGGACCTCGCGATTTTCAAATGCTTTAAATTAATTATTTTTAAATAAAAAAGGGGGTCTACTAAATGGGGAAATTCCTCAAAGAAAAGTAAGGTTTTACTTAAAAATATATATATATATATATATATATATATATATATATTTTTTTAATTTCAAAAAAATCCCTAATTTCCATAAATGGAAACTAGGGAGCTTTAAAAGGGGAGAAGAGAGGGTTCGAAACCCTAATTCCCTAATCTCCAAACCCCTCTCCTCCTCTTCTTCCCCTTCTTCCTTCAAACCCCTCTCCTCCTCCTCTTCTTCTTCTTCTTCCTCGCCGGAGTTGCAGGTCTGCAACTCCGGCCAACAGGTGTGCAACTCCGCCTTCATCAATCCCTGCACCACCTGCTGCTCCACCCGACAGCCAAGACCATTTTCTTCAACCCCGACAACACCTTCCACGACTTGCCATGGTGCTGCCCTCTCCATTCATCCTACGTGCTCCACCACCACTCACGGCCAGGCGGTGACCCTCTTCTTCCTCCTCTTCCTTCCCTTCTCTTTCCTTCCTCCTCCTTCTTCTCCTTCTGTTCTTCGTCTTAGTCTTCTTCTCCATCATCTTCGCTAGAGTTGCCGCCTATAACTCCGGCAGCCTGCTGTTCGCTCCACCCTTGGCCACCACCTCTGCTCGCTCCATCCTTGCACATCCGCCTCCCTCCCTGCTGCTACGTGCAGCTAGCACGATTACAACTGGCACCGCCTCTTGCACTACCACCAGCCATTACAGCCTCCACAACCACCGGACTGTAACTCCAGCGAACTGGCAATAATCTCCCCTTGTTCTTCCCACGATGCAGCAACTCCAGGGCGTCTCCCTTGGTCTGCAGCACCGCCTGTGTGCCTTGCCTCCACACTGACTGGATACGCCTCCAGCAAGGCTTCTCCATCGCAGCAACCACCCTCATCACTTTTCTAACCCTCTCAAGCCGTCCACTCCCCCTACCGTTTTCCTCCATTGTCCACTTCAAGCCATTACCGCCCTTGCTCCTCTCACACCAACAATAAATAACAAAAAATAAAAAAAATAAAAAGAGAAAGAGGGGAAAAGAGAAAAGAGGAGAAGAAGAGGAGATCGCCCTCCTCATCTCCACCACCAGTACCCCCTTTCCATCTATCCGCGGCAACCTCATGCATGGCCGATCTCCTTGAGGGTGCACAAACTCACCACGGGTAGCACCTCCTTCTCCACTTGCTATTCCACCATGGACACATCCAACTCTTCACGGCCTCATTGGGCTCCGAACTTGCAAGGAATGTAACCATGGCCAATCATGCCCATTTCAAGATGGCCGATCATGCTCCGGGTAAGTGACCAAAGGTTTTCTCTATAGAACTTTCTTCATCTCATTTTTCTCTCTAGTTTTAGGGTTCTCTCTCTCTCAAATCTCCTCTCTCTCTAGTTTCTTCTATTTTCTATATATACCTTCTACTTTCGATCTCTAAAACTCTAATTCTCTCTCTAATGTTTACTTTCTCTCTCTACCTGTCATCTTCTCTCCCTACCATAATTTCTCTTAATGCTTTCTAATTTAGTCATTTTATCAGATTTTCATTGTAAGAGACATGTTAGATTGAATGAAGACAGATTTGAATAAAGTTGTGTTACATTCTTTACAAGTTTTTCTGTCATTTTATGTATTCTTTATTGCGATTAATCCGACTAATCCCGAGTGCAGATCGACATCCAACACGAGCCACTATACAAAATTGCCCATTTTACAAGTTAAAAGTCTTGGATAATTACAAATGTGTTGAAATTAGGGTTTTTGTAACCAACGACGTGGAAAAACCCTACTTTCAAAAATCTCTTGTCTTGTGTTATTGCTTGTTTATATTTCGCAATCTATCTTGATTATACCAAACGACAAAAAGAAAATATACCACGGAGGTATATTCGATTTGAGTCGGTTGTGATAATCTTTTATCAAACAACTAAGGCATGCGATTTTATTCCCCTACCATTGACCAGTAAAATTGTGTAGGTATAATTAATTTTAAATACCAAATCAACCCCCCTTCTAGGTATATTGGATTAAAGAGAATGGACCGGTGTAATTTTATTATCATGTTCTGCCTCGTAGCTTCAAATCGATTTTACAGAGTCCTCCATTCGATTGGGCTATGTCCAATCGATTGGACAAGTTCCAATCGATCGGACTCTCCCATAAGTCAATATCTTTGACTAAGACTCGAGTCTGTCCAATGACTAGGTTTGACCATTATATTTTATTCATTTTAAACCTATTCCTATGGCCACTATGTTACTTACCTTCCTAATCGAGTGTACACGATCTATAATCAACAAATGGGCAGTTATTCAGATGACTCCTGTCGTCAACCGTATTATTCTTGCTGTCTCTGTCTTCTAGTCTTCATGTAGTCGGCGAAGTATGCGTACCACGACATCTTCACACTACACTGGTGCTTGTAGGAGCGGTTACAAGAATATTTTTACGTTACACAAAATCTTTTGCCAAATTTAATATAAAAATATTCCTTACAGTATCAAACTAAACAAACGGATAAGGCTTCTTGGCTGGGAGGGAGCACGTGGATTCGTATCGTTGATTTAAAGGACGTGGTCGCATCGACAGTAGGCCTTGGCTAAGGTTAAAAGCTGCATTTGCAATGGTGCTGCATAGGTAACCTTTGTTTTGTTTAACTTTTCAGTTAGTGATACTTTCCGTTTGGACGTGGTCCCGTAGTTTTCCTTGGCTAAGGTTTCCACACTAAAACTCTTTGTCTTGTAATTGTTTGATTGTTGTTCCGCTAAATCTATTGATTAGACCAAACGACGAAAAGACAATATACCACAGAGGTATATTTGAATTGAGTCGGTTGTGATAATCCTTTTTATCAATCAACTAAGGCATGCAAGTTTATCACCTTACCTTGACCAGTAAACTTGTGATAAGTTAGATTAATTTTTGAATAACCTAATCACCTCTCCCTTCTAACTATTTCTGATTAAAGAGAACATACCGGTTATTATTTCACGACTTGTGGGTTCATCTGAAAACCCAAGGTCAAGGCATGAGGGTTAAAATTATATAATGCTTCACAAACACATAAAATGCCAAACATACATCAACAAATCCAATTATAATGAATACATTGAATTAAAATTCAAAAGTCGACTCTTGGTCAATTCTTGCCAATTATGTTCAATAGGGCCAATGTTACAAAAAGCCAAAATTAAACAAGTTAAAAGGTTTGAATTTTTGCAAATAGGAGACAGAACAATCTGACTTATAAAAATCAACGTGGCTTCACTACTAATCAATATCCAATGATTCGAAAAGCCACTAAAAATAGAATTAATATAGAATATACGTAGTTAATTGTAAATAAAATATTGTGCAACATACGTTACAAATTTTTTAAAAACAAAACTATGTAGAAATAGAAACATGAAAAAAGTATCAGTAAAAGATTTTTAATAAGTTTTAAAAAATTTCAATAAAGGCAAGGTCAATGGGGTTTGAAATTGTACCCCATTTTTTATCATAATTATTAATTAAAGAAAATCAAAGATTTTAGGTTATGAAACAGTGAAACAACATGGATATTTTCTATATTTTTTAGGTACAGAAAATAGAACCTAGATTCAGTAATCTGCAATTAAAAATATAGATAAAATAGAATTTTCATAAAAATTGGATGAGGTCGATTTTGCTGAAAGCTATATTTAAAGTCATACAAGTGTCATGTGTTGAAAAATCATAAATTTTGAGGTCTACATGTCATGATAAAAGCCTTAAGACATGAAACTATCTTAAAATTCATAGAATCCTACTACAATATCATGTGTATTGGCTTAGACAATAGGGTCAGGAGCCTATTATAGTTGTAGGAAAATTACGAAAAATTTTAGATCAAGTTAATTAGCTAATTAAGAGCTCTAAAATTGTGCTGATTTGATTTTAGATCAAAAAGTTATATTTATTCTATCAAAATTGTTCGACATAATCCAGAAACATGAAACATAACCATATAATTCTGAAAATATTATAAACACCCATAACTCCAAAATATAACTTAAAAAATAATCATCCATTGACAAATAATTAAATCTAATGTGTTACATGATTCTTGAATTTAAAAAGGACATGAAGCAAATAAACAAATTGGAGCTCTTTTTATCACTCTCAAAAATCCTTCCAATCTTACTAACACTAGACCTGAAATGATAATAGAAGTGAGCTATGAAGCCCAACAGAGATACATCTCTCACATATATGAATATGGAGGATGCATCGATAAAACATGCTTTTGAATATAATTTGAAAGTAACAAATCAAAAATAATAATTGTTACAAACAAGAGAAGAAAACTAACATTAAATTAAACAAATCGATTAATCAACTCGATGCCTATACAAAACACTTCAGGGCCTACTTTCACAATAATGAGCCAAGCTATCAAATCCATCACAAAGTACCAAGGGGTTTTACAGACTTTCACCAAAGGGTGCCATAACCATGCCTTGTTTTATAGAGTAAGTTTAAACCAAAGACTATAATCACGCAGGGACCGAGCTCTAAAACCACATGCCTATACGAACTTGGCTATAATACCCTACCATCTCTATAAAGAAGGTGAAATTCTAAATCATATATATGTTGTATAGTTGTGAAAATACTCTTGTACTTCAAATTAATATTTTACCCCTAGGAGTAAATTATTATAAGCCGACAATGAAATAATGAATATTTATGAATTTTAAAGTATGTCAGCTCCATCAGTAATGGTTGGCCTAAAAAGATTTTAACCTATCTGAAAAATTTGGTTCATAAAACCTAATGGACCTCTAACCTAAGGTTCACACCAAATTTGGGTATATAACAATAAAAGGTGTTACATACCTTGCTCTTCTTGGATGTGTCGAGGATTCATGTCTACACAAGATCGAACCGAAAAAATGTGCCCATGCAAATTCAACTATCCCACTAATTTCAACAATCTCATCCATTGATCATCATCCTAAGGTGTATTAAAAAATTGAGCCAGAAAAAATCATAAATTGAAAATATGCAGTAGGAAGAAAAACAACAAATAATATGCTTCGATTTTAACCAAAATATTCATATAATGTAAGCATGCACTAAATTGATTTTCAACGTCAACATGATGGAAAACATGCTTTAAAACAAGAGAATCATACATAAGAAATTATGCTAATAGATTTGAGAAAGCATACACTTACACTAATTAAAAGAAAATTGGGTATTAGCGATTGACTTTTAATGGAGGCTAGAAAAAACTGCCACTATAGGTTTGTCGAGAAAAATTGGCAGAAAATTTCCCTTTCTAGCGACAACTTATAGTGGCGGCCAGTTTCCGTCTGCCGTTATAGACCCTATTAGCAGCAGTGTTTTGTTTGGCCACTATTATAGTGCGTTAATAGTGATGGTCAAGTGCATGACTGCTGCTAATAGGTCTATAACGGTGGCTAGGGTCTGGCCGCCGGTAATAGTGCTTATATAAAAAATTAAAAGCCGTGATCTTTTTCCTTCTTTTCTCTCTTGTTCTTTATTTCGTCTTTTCTCCAATCCGTTGTTGTCTCTACTCCGATGCTCCACCATCCGCCATCTCTGTCCCCCGTCGCCATCACCATCCATTGTCGTTGTCTCATCATCCACCATCGTTGTCTGTTGTCTCGGTAGTCATCTACCATCGTAGGTGAGTTTTTTCCTTTTTTCTTTTTTGAAACCCTAAGATCTGTTATTTCAAACCTTTGATCTTGTACCCCCATAATGTTCATATCCCAGCAATTAAAATAACCCATGAAAATGACTATAAGCCAATGCTTAGAAATCCCTAATCATGTTGCTTTTTGGTGTTTAGGTCAATCTTATACCCAAATAATGCTCAAACTCCCATAGTTACATCAACGCATGAAAATGACTTTAATCCAACTCCAATCCAATGCTTACAAATCAGTAATTAGGGTAAATTTAGGTCTGCATGTTCATTTAGGTTGGGTTAAACATCCATACAGTCAACGATCTCTAAATGTGTGCCACGTGGCTCATACTAAGGTCTGTCATCAATGTTGTTGAGGGGCATCTATCAACAAAGTTCTACACTTTTGGACCCACTAACCGCATGAATATTTATCTTATATATAGTTTAAAATGTATTAATTTCATTTTTCAATCTAAATAGGTGCTGCAAATGCGATGTAACGGTGAACAAGTAAATAAATCTCTTGAATTGTTATCTTTGAGTCTTGTTTGGACAATGAGATGTTTCAAGGGGTACATTGTAAATGGTTTTTGATTTCACACACACGATAGGGAGATACAAAGGAAAACCCAAAAAAATAGAGTTTTTGTATTGTAGAGACGAATAGCTTTGCTAGCGTAAGCGACGCGAACCCGATAGTAGGCATAGTCGGATACTATGATATCTTAAATGATGTTCTGGATCCTAGTCAGAATCCTATTGTGTTATTCAAATGTCATTGGTATGATGTCATGAATAGTTAGAATTCAAGTAAGTTGAGTATGTGTTCAACTGTGTTAATATGAGATGAACCTTAACTACAAATAAACCATTTATTCTTACAAATCAGGCACAACAAATTTTTTATATCCAAGACACCAGCAATGATCATTGGCTCATCATATTAAAGACAACCATGGAACACATACGATTGAAGTTGACAGATGAATTAGAAGAGGAGTCTTTCTAAGAAAATTCGACTGGGTTGTACCAAGATTCAATCGACACCAACGATGAGGTTGTCACTTGAAGTAGGAATGATATCGACAACATTCATGTTAAAGGTTATACAGCAGATCGAGCCTTTATTGACGATGAAGATGATTGTATTTAGTATAGAATTGAAAATCTATTGTTGTAATGTTCTTTTCTAAGATTTTAATTAATAAAAATATTAGGATCTCTCTTTTACATTTACTTATCATTTTTGTAAGATATTTAAATAATAAAATTGAGTATTGGGATCTCTTTCTGTTTTATGCATCAACTTGGATCTCTCTTCTCCATTTACTTGTTCATATTGTTTATCATTTATTGGGATCTCTATTGTTTTATCCTTCTTGATGATGTTGGCATATATGTGTATATATAATTCATGATTCATGTAAAAATTTTAAAATGTCCAGACGAAGTCGAGAGTCGGCTAGAGTATTGCAACAGGGGTAGGGGCAAATGCCAATTCCATTTCTACAGCGCTACTGTAAGGAGCAAATGTCCCCTCCACTTTAGCAATACGGCTGGGGTAGGGGGCAAATGCCCCATCTACTTCGGGTATGATTCCAGAAGGGATTAGTACCCCATCTATTTAGCAGTCCACTTGTAGTACCTCGATGCCCAAATCGGGCAAACGAGGTTGGAATCTCCCAAAACCTTCTCCAACACTTCACATGTGTTGGAAGAGACCGGGTCAAATTCAAATGTTGGTTGGGAAATTGTAGTCACTTATAGGTTAAGGCATTTCAAAGTTAAAATTGAAGTCCATGTCGAGACCTTGACGTCCAAATCAGGCAAACGAGGTGGGAATATCCTGAAACCTGTCACAACACTTCAAATTTGATGAAACAAATGTGTTGAAAGAGACGGGATAAAAATTTGAGGTAAGATTGGGAAATTGTAGTCAATTATAGGTTTAGGCATTTTAAAGTTAGAACTTAAGTCCATTTCAGGACCTCAACGCCCAAATCGAGCAAAGGAGGTCAGAATCTCCTAAAACTTTTTCCAACACTTAAAATGTGTTGAAACAAATGTGTTAGAAGAGACGGGGTTAAAATCAAAGGTTCGATTGGAAAATTATAGTTAGTTATAGGTTTAGACATTTCAAACTTAAAAAACTCTATTTTTGAACCTTGACGCCCAAATCAGGCAAGTAAGGATGGACTCTCCCGAAACTTATTTCAACTCTTCAAATGTGTTGAAACAAAGGTATTGAAAAAGACGAGGTCAAAATCAGAGGTCCAGTTGGAAAACTCTAGTCAAATATTGATTGAGGCATTTCAAAGTTATAACTGAAGTCCATTTCGGGACCTCGACGCCCAAATCGGGCAAACGATGTCGTAATCGCTCGAAACCTGTTCCAATACTTCAAATGTAATGAAGCAAATGTGTTGAAAGATAGGGGGTCAAATTCAGAGGTTCATTGGAAAACTGTAGTTAGTTATAGGTTTAGGAATTCAAACTTAGAACTGAAGTTCATTTCGCGACCTCAACGCCCAAATATGGCAAACAAGGTTGCAATCTCCTGAAACCTGTCCCAACACTTCAAACGTGTTGGAAGATAGAAGGGGTCAAAATCCAAGGTCCGGTTGGGAAACTATAGTCAATTAAAGGTTTATGTATTTCAAACTTAGAACTTAACTCCATTTCGGGACCTCGATACCCATATGGGGCAAACGGGGTCAGAATCTCCCAAAATCTATTCCAACGCTTCAAATGTGTTAAACAAATATGTTTGAAGAGAAATGGTCAAAATAAAAGCTCTGATTGAGAAAATGTAGTCTGTTATATGTTTATGCATTTCAAATTTAGAACTTAAGTCAATTTCAGGACCTCGATGTCCAAATCGGACAAATGTGGTTGAAATTTTTTGAAACCTTTTCCAACATGTCAAATTTTTTGAAACAAGTGTCTCGGAAGATACGGAGATAGAATCAGAGGTACGGTTGGGAAACTATAGTCAGTTATATGTTTAGGCATTTCAAACTTAGAACTTAAGTACATTTCGGTACTGCGGCGCAAAAATTGGACAAACGAGGTCGGAATTTGCCGAAACCTATTCTAACAATTCAAATGTTTTGAAAAATGTGTTGTAAGAGACTTGGTTACGATCAGAGGTTCGACTGGGAAACTGTAGTCAGTTATAGGCTTATGCATTTCTAAATTAGAACTTACGTCCATTTCTAGACCTCGATGACCAAATCGGGAAATGAGGTCAATATCTCCTAAAACCTATTTCAATACTTCAAATGTGTTGAAACAACTGTGTTGAAAGAGACGGGGTCAAATCAGAGGTTCAGTTGAGAAACTATAGTCAGTTATAGGTTTAGGCTTTTCAAAGTTAGAATAGAAGTCAATTTCAGAATTTCGACTCCTAAATCAGGCAAAAATGGTCGGAATCTCCCTAAACTCATTCCAATACTTCAAATGTATTAAATCAAATTCAGATGTACGGTTTGAAAATTATAGTCAGTTATAGGTTTAAGCATTTTAAAGAGATCACATAAATCCATTTAAGGACCTCAACGCCCAAATAGGGCAAACGGGGTTGAAATCTCCTGGAAACTATTCCAACACTTAAAATGTGTTGAAACAAATGTGTTGTAACAGACGGAGTCAAAATCTAAGGTCCGGTTAGAAAACTGTAGTCAATTATAAGTTTGAGCATTTCGAACTTGGAACTTAACTACATTTTGGGACCTCGACGACCAAATCAAGCAAACGATGTCGGAATCTCCATAAACCTATTCCAATACTTCAAATTGGACGGTTCTTGGGATCTGGGACGCCATGATCAACTACAAAAAAAATACACCATTGTCAAGCCTGTTATATCCAATCAAAGGTGATCAAGTCCAAAAGGCTAGTGGGCCAAGTCAGAATTTCACGCACTAAAGACATGTGGATGGGTACACAAGGTGACCTCCAAAAGATGGGCCATCAATCCAAAGTGAAGGACCACCAACGCATGAGCTGAGCTAGTGGGCCCAAGTGGCGGGCCATCATGTTAAATCAAGTACCTAGGCCAAGGTGATGAATGGTTGAGATTCTCAAAGGAAAAAAATGGTGAACGATTATAATATTATCCACATAAACAAATAAATTGGGCTTGGTACACGTTGACCGGTACATGATCCATATGACAAGAACAAGGCTCGATCTTACAAATGATAGACGGTGGACCACGTGATGGATGGTGTACAAATCAAAAGTTGTTGGACCAAAGTGTTGGTCTAATAGCTGGACCAAAGAAAGTCGGCATTGGCATAAAGAGTGTGAGTAGTGGGCATGAACTAAAGAGGATGAAATTTGCTGTATAAAGAAAGTCCAAGACATTTGCTATATAAAGACCTCTTTATTTGGGAATAAATCTAAGGTTGAGGAAGGTTTGGAAATAGATGGTTTTGATTGATGCATGGGTAGGACCCACATGCAAGGTGTGGAACAACACAAGAAACAAGGGGTTTGATGTCTTAGCATTTGGAAAGTTGCTGGCTGGTTTTCAAATTGGTAAGTAGTAGTTTTGTTTTTTTTGGAAATCAAAAAGAAAGACAAACAATTTTGGAATAAAATAAGTGAAATATGGGTTGAGATCACCATCACAAGGGCAGCCACGTGAAGTAAAAAAAGGTGGGACCCAGGTGCTTGGTTCACAACACACGTTTGGAACAAAATAGTGTTACAAAGTGAAGATCTACATACGTTGGAAGCTGTGGGACCCAGGTATATAAAGCACCCAACGTTTTAGCAGGAACCATGGGATTAAAAGGGACCCACACGATGGATCACCAGCTATAGTTTGGTCTGGTAAAGCTACAAATTAAAAGAGTTAATCAGCAAGTGTTCAAATCAAGATCTAAATGGTGGATCAGCACAAAGAAGAAGAGATGGGACGATGGAGATTGAAGCATCATATGGTAGGTTGCACCTAAACGGAAAGGAAGATCAAGTGGCTGTTATGTTTGGTATACAAGAGGATGACTTGTAGATGCTATATTTGGTGGTACACAATTGCTAAAACGGGGTATTATCCAAGGAGTTGTGGAGAACACATTGGAAGTAATAGGTGGGTACCATGCTTTCTATAAATGGATGGAACAACAGTGGAGGACTGAGATACTAATTGCTAAAAGATGATGAAGCACCCAACGGCTTGGACAGGAGCATCATATGGTTGCTACATTTAGAAAGGACTGGGACAGGGATTGGTTCAAGAGAATGAATCGGTGAAAAAAAATGTGGGGTCCATTTCTCTTGAGGAACCCCGCCTATATAAGGGTAGCACCTCTTCTTAAGAAAGGATCGATTATTACTTTTTCCTTTGAATGGTCTGCGGCTCCTCTTACAGATCACACTACAAGAAATTCGGGTTATAGCGACGGACTTTTAGCGACGGCCACGCAAAACCGTCTCTAAATAATCATATAGCGACGGTAAAATACCTAACCGTCGGTAGATGGTTTTGGCGCCCAAAAATATAGTGTCTATAGCGACGGCCAGGAATAATCCCTCGCTAAATAGTATTATAGCGACGGCCAGATGGTGACCCTCGTATAAGTTATATTTACCGACGGTTTTTGGCCGTCGCTATATAGGGTTTTAGCGAGGGTCAAGTAGTGGCCGTCGCTATAAGACTGGTTATAAAAAAAAAAAAAATTTGGGTTTTCGCATTCGCGCGAAAACCCTTCTTCTGATCTTCTTTGCTGTGCGAAATCCCCTTCGCCCTCTCCTCCTCCCTTCACCCCCCTTTGCCCTCTCCTCGACCGGTGCTTCGAACGCACATGTGCCACGCGTCCTCTGTGCTTTTCTCACCTTCGCCGCTCGTCCTCCGTTCGTGTGTCGTCGTAGCCGTCGCCGCCCTCCATTCGTCCAAGCTACGGTAACAGGTATGTGGCCGAATCATTGTTTTTACCACTCCTTAGTGGATTTATATAGCAAAAATCACCCTGATTCATTATCTCTAACCCATGTTAGTTTTGAAACCCTCTTTTGAGGGTTTAGGGATAAAATCGTTGAAAACAACTATAATCTAACGCTTAGAAATCTCTGATCAAGCTAATTTTTGGTCTGTAAGTGTACCTTCCCCAAATTTTTTGTCTGTAATCTAATATTTGGTTTGTAAATCTACCTTCCCGAAATTTTAAACCCTCCAATCAAGCTGATTAGTGATTTCTGAGCATTGGATTGGAGCCCACTTGGGATGAACTATTTGCAGCTACTCAACCCCTTCTTCTTTGCCTGCAGGCCTTGATGGACTCACCATTGATGAACCTATACACCAAGAATCAGCCTGACTATTAGTATTTAGCCATTTAAATCTAGCTTTTTCTATAGGGTGATTTTTAGCCTTTGGGTACTCAGATCGAATCACTACATATCATTAATCAGGCTGATTGTTGGTGTAGGTCAGAAGGGGTGGGCTAGGCCAATTACTCATGGATAAATATTTAAAAAAAAATAATAAAAATATTTTAACTGTGAGTGATGTGCCCTTTTATATGGGTCAATTTAAAACCTTGGGATAAGCTATTCATGTGCCACAAAACTAATTTCAAAACCCTAGGAGGCTCAGTATCATTTCAGAAACCTGATTAGTGATTTATAGGTGTTGCATCTTTGTATCTCAAATACTGCTCAAATTCCCACAGTTGAGATCAGCCCATGAAAATAAGTCCAATCCCATAGTGGACTTACAAACCACAAATCAGCCTGATTAGTGATTTATAAGTGTTGCATTTGTGTACCTCAAATTCCCACAGTTGAGATCAGCCCATGAAAATAAGTCCAATCCCATGGTGGACTTACAAACCACAAATCAGCCCGATTAGTGATTTAATAAGTGTTGCATCTTTGTACCTCAAATACTGCTCAAATTCCCACAGTTGAGATCAGCCCATGAAAATAAGTCCAATCCAAAGCCTAATCAGGCTGATTTTTGGTTTGTAGGTCCACCATGGGATAGGACAAACATCCATACGGTCAGAGTCCTGTAACAGTGTGCCACGTGGCTCATTTTGTGTCCCTATCATTTTAGATCTGTCCACGGAGCCCGAGCCTTATAATATTTTTTTAAAGCCCCAGTGGGATCCAGCAGACCCAAATAATTGTCGCAAGTTACATAATTGCTGAAAATGATTCATCACATGTACAAAACTATTGACCGGACTAACCGGTAGCCTCCCCGCACGGTTAAATTGCAATCTAATTAATCGACAGTTTTTCAGGTGGCAAACTTTCCATATCATGAGAAATTAATGCGTATCCTGTTCTTTTAGTTGGCTTTGTTGTTGGGTTAAAAAGGTGTAGAACTTTGCAGAGACACATGGCGTACTCTTAGAGGACATTTACCGTATGGATGTTTGGTCAATCCCTGGACTCACAAACCCAAAAGCAGATTGATTAGTGATTTCAAACCTTTGGATCTTTGTACTCAAATAATGGTCAATAATGCGCAAATTACACGGTTAAAATCAACCCCGACTCCAATCCAATGTTTAGAAATCACTGATCAGGCTAATTTTTGGTTTGTATGTCCATCTAGGGATGGTCCAAACATACATACAGTTAGAAATCTCTAAAAATATGCCACGTGGCTCATATAATGGTCGAGATCTACTCGGTAAAAAAGACGCATTGGGGTCGCCCAAAAGAGTCTCTCATCATCACCCTTAAGTGTAATGTATATGTGTTGGTAGAAATATTTCATTATCAGACAAAGTACTAATTCCAAATCAAGTGTTTCTCTCAAATTTGATTTATATAGCACACATCTTTTTCTCTAGATGTTCGATTGGATTTTTGTCATTATTTATACTTGTTCTTAGTTAGTAATTATTAATTTATCTTAAGTTTATGTTGTATATAAATGCGAATTGTGCACACACACACACGCATCATGCATGTTGCATGTATATGCATTAAACCTTAGATCTCCCGTTCAAGAATCACTTTGTGACAATTATGTGGCTTATCACCTATTTGGGATACATTAGTTGTAAACTATGACGTTTGGTTCTCATTTGAGACTAAATTCAAGTGAACAACTTTGTTGTCTTTTTGGTGATAAGGAGTAATTGTCTGTTGTTGATTCTTGAATTGTCCCTTTGGACAGTTTGGGAATGCATAATCTCTGGTACAGTCAGTAGTTAAAGTGTTTATTTCCATTTGTATGACAGTTTCGGCGAGCATTCCTCTTGTTCTCTGGGTACATATTTAGACAAGGTGACATGTTTGCCCCTAGTCTAAGTCGTGTACTTAGAGAACTATGGGAAAATGCTGCCGAAATTTTCCTTCAAAGAGAAATAATCACTTGGCTATTGAGTGTACCGGAGATTATGCATTCCTGAATGGGATAGGATCAACCCACCCTTTAGAGAGGAGATAGGAAACATGATTCATGTGCATTTGAGTTGTGTGTGACTACACGTGCTTAATTTCAGTTGAAGGTGACTTCATTTTGAAGGAGATATGCCGATGGATAAAAGTTGGGTTGGGAAGCCAAGAAATAGTCTCGAGTATCTAAACGGAGTAGGACAATTCTTGGATTTTGCATTTTCTCGTTCAGAGTATGGAGACAAGATCAAGTGTCCATGTAAAAAATGTTGTCATGCATTCCTAAAGGATCGACTAGAAGTATATTGGGACCTAGTATTGATTGGGATAATACCGGATTATACCGTCTGGTTGTACCATGGGGAGTATGATAATGAATATATGAGTGATGAGGCTGACGAGGGTGATGATATGCAAGGAATGTTACAAGATGCATATGGAATGTCAAACTTTGATCATGAAGAGGAGAATGAATTGAATGAGACTGGATCGACTGAGCCAAATCCAGAAGCAAATAAATTTTATAAATTGTTAAAGGATGCCGAGACTGAACTGTACCCAGGTTGCACAAAATTTTCAAAATTATCTTTTATTGTACGGTTATTACACTTGAAGTGTCTTAACGGATGGAGTAATAAATCATTCGACATGTTGCTTGAGTTGTTAAAGGAGGCACTTCCTGTTGGTGAAACGTTGCCCAGGAATCATTATGAATCTAAAAAGATCCTTCGGGATCTTGGGATGCATTATACGAAGATAGATGCATGCCCGAATGACTGCATGTTATACTGGAAGGAGCATGAGACCGCAAATGAATGTGTCGTATGTGGTGAGTCCAGGTGGAAACCGATTACACGTCAGTCTACTGAAGATGCTTCCACTTCGTCTACAGAGGATAAGAAAATACCTGCAAAGATTTTGCGTTATTTTCCGTTGAGACCGAGACTTCAGAGGTTGTTTATGTGCTCAAAAACAGCCGAACACATGAGATGGCATGCCGAGGGTCGTACAAAAGATGGCGTGTTGAGGCATCCAGCAGATTCGATGGCGTGGGAAGCTTTAGACGAGAAATACCCATCGTTTGCTTCTGAACAGAGGAATGTTAGAGTTGGGATAGGGAGCGATGGCTTCACTCCTTTTAGTTATACGAGTACTCCTCACAGTACATGGCCTGTAATTATTATTCCATATAATTTGCCGCCATGGATGTGTATGAAACAAACATCTTTCATGTTGACGTTGCTTATTCCTGGCCCTAAGGCTCCTGGGAACGACATCGATGTGTACCTGCAACCATTGATCGAAGAATTGAAAGAATTATGGACAGATGGATTTGAGACATACGATGCCTCTTTAAAACAAAATTTTCGGTGTCATGTAGGAGTCATATGGACTATTAATGACTTCCCTGCACTTGCAAACTTGTCAGGGTGGAGCACTAAGGGAAAACTTGCTTGTCCCTCATGCCACAAGGATACTTGTTCAGTCAGATTGCAAGAAGGACATAAAGAATGTTACATGGGACATCGTCGATTCCTACCAACTGATCATAAATTCCGACATAATAAGAAGTCGTTTAATGGCAGAAAAGAATTAAAAAATGCTCCAAAACCATTGACCGGTGGGGATGTGCTTGACCAGTTACGGGACTACGAGCAGATAACATTTGGGAAGTCAGATAAAGATAAAACTGGGAAGAAGAGAAAGAGGGATGATTGCAATTTACCTAAGAATTGGAAAAAGAAGAGCATTTTTTTTGAATTGCCGTATTGGAAAGATCTCTTGTTGCGCCACAATTTGGATGTCATGCACATTGAAAAGAATGTGTGTGATAATGTGATCGGGACACTGCTAAATATGGAGGGTTCTAAAGACAACCTGAAGGCTCGTCTGGATATGAAATTAATGGGTATAAGGAATGAACTTCACCCCATTCCAGATGGGAGGAAACTTTTACTTCCCGCTGCATGTCACACAATGTCTTTGGTTGAGAAAAGGAAGTTCTGTCAAATCTTGAAAGATGTGAAGGTTCCAGATAGTTATTCGTCGAATTTCTCACGATGTGTTCAAGTGAAGAATTGCAAGATCTCGGGGCTCAAGAGTCACGATTGCCATGTTCTCATGCAACAATTTCTTCCGCTTGCAATACGTGGTAACTTACCAAAGAATGTGTGTTCAGTTTTGATTGAGTTGTCCACGTTCTTCAGGCAGTTATGTTCGAAGGTGTTGAATGTGAAAGAATTGGAGCAACTTGAATTGCAGATTGTTGTAACACTTTGTAAATTAGAAATGATCTTTCCGCCGGCATTTTTTGATATAATGGTGCACTTGCCCATTCATTTAGCTAGTGAAGCCAAGGTGGCCGGACCCGTACAATACCGTTGGATGTATCCAATTGAGAGGTACCTTCATAGGCTCAAAACATATGTTCGAAATAAAAATTATCCAGAAGGGTCGATTGCCGAAGGGTACATTTGTGAAGAATCATTGATATTTTGCTCGAGATACTTGCATGACATTGAAACGAGGTTCAACCGGCCACAACGGAATAGCGATGCTATTGATGCTGAATCATGTGGAAGGCTATCCATTTTCACAGGAATTGGTCGTGCCTTAGGGAAGGCTACAACATACATGCTAAGCAACCTTGACTGGGAACAAGCTCATCTCTATGTGCTAAACAACTGCCCCGAAGTCGCGCCATTTATTGAGTAAGACTAATCATTCCAAATTTACTTTCGATATGTATTTCATATAAATTGGTACTTATTGACGTGTTATTTATTGTACAGGCAACACAAACTAATAATCAATACCAATAATCGACGTATGGGACCTAGAGATGTTGAACTGAAACATATCAAGGAGTTTTCTTCATGGTTTAAACAACATGTACGGTTTAGATATCATACAAACACTTGTATTTTTTAAGTATAATTATATATAGTTTAAATGTATTAACCTTATTTTTCAAACATGCCTAGGTCTCGCAGATGCGATTAAATGGCGAGCAAGTACATGAATCTCTCGAAATGTTATCTCTGGGTCCTTCTTGGACAGTGAAATCTTTTAAGGGGTATATTGTAAAAGGGTTTAGATTTCACACAGAAGATAGAGAGAGAAAGAGAAAAACTCAAAATAGTGGAGTTTTTATAACTGCAGAAACTAATAGCTTTGCAAGCGCGAGAGACACAAACCCAACAACAGGCAATGTCGAATACTATGGCATTTTAAATGATATTCTGGAGCTACAGTATCCTGGCGAAAATCAGATCGTGTTATTTAAATGCCATTGGTACGATGTCCTGACTCATGGGGGATTCCGACAAGATGAGTATGGGTTCAACTGTGTGAATGTGAAACGAACCTTAAATACCAATGAACCATTTATTCTCTCAAATCAGGCACATCAAGTTTTTTATGTTCAAGACATCAACAATGTTGATTGGCGCGTTGTACTAAAGACACAACCACGAGACACATACAATATGGTGTCAACTGAGGACCTAGAAGAAGAGCCTTTCCAAGTAAATGAGCCCGAGTTGTACCAACAGGAACCCGACTCTAATGATGATGTCAGTTGGGTTAGGGATGATGTCGACGGAGTTGTTGTTGAAGGTTATGGAGTAGATCAAGCTTTCATCAATGATGATGATGATCCATTGTAATTTTTAATATATGTTGTAATTTTATTTTGTAATATGTTTGATTAATAAAATTGAGTTCTTCTACATTGATTTATTCTGTCAATATTATTCGTGCATATATGGCTTAATATTATTCGTGTAAGAATTTAGATATGCC
Source organism: Euptelea pleiosperma (assembly GCA_035048495.1). Lineage (NCBI taxonomy): Eukaryota > Viridiplantae > Streptophyta > Magnoliopsida > Ranunculales > Eupteleaceae > Euptelea > Euptelea pleiosperma. The sequence goes on along the minus strand of CM068544.1, from coordinate 20,226,677 downwards.
TCGACAAAATAAAGTGTCTAAGAAGACTACATCGAGAGCCCCATTGCCAGTGTCAGCCCCATCGACAGTATCAGGCCCATCGTCAGCCCCATCCCCAGTGGCAGCTCCATCGCTAGCCCCATCCCCATCCCCATCCCCAGTGACTGCTCCATCGCCAGCCTCATCACCAGCCCTACAGTCGACGCCTGGTAGCGCTGGTATGATATAAGTTGCTGATATTATTGTTTGATGTTATAAATTTTGTATACTCATTGACGTGTTTTTGTTTAATTTTTGAAACAGCTTCTACCAGCGTCCGGAGGAGAGGGCCCACACGAGGAGTGGGTCATTTTGGCATTCCATTTGGCCAAAAAATGCAAATTGAATGGAATGAACTAGGCCAACCTGTAGGTGATGGGGCTCGTTCATTTGGACAAGTATTGGGGACGGTTGTTAGGCATTCTGGTCACGCATCGTTGCAGTTAAAGAGATGGTCTAACATTCCTGATGATGCGAAGGAGAGGATGTGGCAAAAAGTAAAGGTAGGTGACATGATTTTTTATTATCTATTTTTACTTTTAGTAAATGATGTGATTTTTAACAGTATTGTTGCTTAACGTTTCAGCAACAAGTTGATATCAGCGATGACCACAGACCGTGGGTCATGCAGTCAATGGGAACTAAATACAGCGATTGGAGGAATGATTTGAAGAAAAATTATGATGCCATGGACACGGATGAGCTTCGATTACAGAATAAACCCATAGGCATCTCAGATGCTGATTGGGCCTCTCTAGTCGTATACTGGAGTAGTGATGAGTTTCAGGTATTTCAAAAATAAAATTTTATTAACCATTTTCTATGTCATGACATTGAATTTGTTGCAGGCAATGTCAAAGCAAAATAAGACGAACCGTAGTAAGCAGACCATGAAACATACTGGGGGCACGAAGAGTTTTGCGCGCCACAGAGATGAGGAGGTGCGTATATGATTTTAATATATCACTGCTTGTTTTTTTTAAGTTACTTTGACCTGTTATTGTTTAATAATTTATATATTTTTTCTTCAAGAATAGGCTCGGAGTAGGACAGACGGTACTGCACCGAGTCGAGTTGACTTATTCTTCCGAACCCATCTTAGAAAAGATGGGTCGCCAGTTGATTCTACATCTGCTGATATCATGGTACGTAAGATGTCTATTTTAAATAAAAATATAATTGTCTTTTACTAACTAATTTGTTTTGAATGCAGTCCAAATTTAGGGAGCTTTCACAAAGTCGAGTGTCAGAGAGTGGTGAGGGCGAGAGTTCTACTCCCGCACTTACAGCTGACGAGATTTATACCAGCGTGATGCCCCCAGAGCGACATGGACGGGTACGCGGCTTTGGTCTAGGCCCGACGCCGACTTCGGTCTTTGGCTCATCATCTAGCTCATCCACTTCCAGTTATAAGGCTCTTCAAAATGAGTTCCAACTGATGCAGTCGCAAATGCAGAAGATGCAGGAGCAGATGCAAAAACAGGAGGACATGCATCAGCAAGCCCAATCCCAGATGCAAGAGCAGATGCAGCAGCAAGTGAGTAGGATGGTGCAAGAGCAGATGGTTGCATTTTTTCGCTCCATGCAATCAGCTAACATACCGCCTCCGAGCCAAGACCAGCATCAGTCTGACGACGCAAATGATGATCAGGTACATCTATATTTGTGAGATATGATTGTTGTATTTAAGTACTCAAAATGAGGTTTTAAGTTAAGTCAAATTTAGGACCTCGACGTCCAAATCGGGCAAACGAAGTTCGAATCTCCCAAAATTTGTTACAACACTTCTATTGTGTTGAAACAAATATGCTAGAAGAGACGGGGTAAAAAACAGATGTCCGGTTAAGAATCTGCTGTCAGTTATAGGTTTACGCATTTACAAGTTTTAAGTTAAGTCAAATTTAGGACCTCGATGTCCAAATCGGACAAACGAGGTCCGAATATCCTGAAACTTGGTACAACACTTCTATTGTGTTGAAACAAATATGCTGGAAGAAACGGGATAAAAAACAGATGTCCGGTTAGGAATCTATAGTCAATTATAGGTTTAAGCATTTACAAGTTTTAAGTTAAGTCAAATTTAAGACCTCGACGTCCGAATAAGGCAAACGAAGTCTGAATCTCCCGAAATTTGTTACAACACTTCTATGGTGTTGAAACAAATATGCTGGAAGAGACGGGGTAAAAAATAGATGTCCGGTTAGGAATCTGTAATCAGTTATAGGTTTAAGCATTTACAGGTTTTAAGTTAAGTCAAATTTAAGACTCCAACGCTCAAATTGGGCAAACGAGGTCTGAATCTCCAAAAATTTATTACAACTCTTCTATTGTGTTGAAACAAATATGCTGGAAGAGACGGGGTAAAAAATAGATGTCCGGTTAGGAATCTGTAATCAGTTATAGGTTTAAGCATTTACAGGTTTTAAGTTAAGTCAAATTTAAGACTCCAACGCTCAAATTGAGCAAACGAGGTCTGAATCTCCAAAAATTTGTTACAACTCTTCTATTGTGTTGAAACAAATATGCTGGAAGAGACGGGGTAAAAAACAGATGTCCGGTTAGGAATATGTAGTCAGTTATAGGTTTAAGCATTTACAAGTTTTAAGTTAAGTCAAATTTAAGACATCGACGTCCAAATCGGGCAAACGAAGTCTGAATCTCCCGAAATTTGTTACAACACTTCTATTGTATTGAAACAAATATGCTAGAAGAGACGGGGTAAAAAACAGATGTCCAGTTACGAATCTGTAGTCAGTTATAGGTTTAAGCATTTACAAGTTTTAAGTGAAGTCAAATTTAGGACCTCGACGTCCAAATCAGGCAAACGAACTCCGAATCTCCCAAAATTTGTTACAACACTTCTATTGTGTTGAAACAAATATGCTAGAAGAGACGGGGTAAAAAACAGATGTCCGGTTAAGAATCTGTTGTCAGTTATAGGTTTAAGCATTTACAAGTTTTAAGTTAAGTCAAATTTAGGACCTCGATGTCCAAATCGGACAAACGAGGTCCGAATATCCTGAAACTTGGTACAACACTTCTATTGTGTTGAAACAAATATGCTGGAAGAAACGGGATAAAAAACAGATGTCCGGTTAGGAATCTGTAGTCAATTATATGTTTAAGCATTTACAAGTTTTAAGTTAAGTAAAATTTAAGACCTCGACGTCCGAATCAGGCAAACGAAGTCCGAATCTCTCGAAATTTGTTACAACACTTCTATGGTATTGAAACAAATATGCTGGAAGAGACGGGGTAAAAAATAGATGTCCGGTTAGGAATCTGTAATCAATTATAGGTTTAAGCATTTACAGGTTTTAAGTTAAGTCAAATTTAAGACTCCAACGCTCAAATTGGGCAAACGAGGTCTGAATCTCCAAAAATTTGTTACAACTCTTCTATTGTGTTGAAACAAATATGCTGGAAGAGACGGGGTAAAAAACAGATGTCCGGTTAGGAATCTGTAGTCAGTTATAGGTTTAAGCATTTACAAGTTTTAAGTTAAGTCAAATTTAAGACATCGACGTCCAAATCGGGCAAACGAAGTCTGAATCTCCTGAAATTTGTTACAACACTTCTATTGTATTGAAACAAATATGTTAGAAGAGACGGGGTAAAAAACAGATGTCCGGTTAAGAATCTGTAGTCAGTTATAGGTTTAAGCATTTACAAGTTTTAAGTTAAGTCAAATTTAGGACCTCGATGTCCAAATCGGATAAACGAGGTTCGAATCTCCTGAGACCTGTTACAACACTTTTATTGTGTTGAAACAAATATGCTGGAAGAGATGGGGTAAAAAACAGATGTCCGGTTAAGAATCTGTAGTCAGTTATAGGTTTAAGCATTTACAAGTTTTAAGTTAAGTCAAATTTAAGACCTCGACGTCCAAATCGGGCAAACGAAGTCAGAATCTCCCGAAATTTGTTACAACACTTCTATGGTATTGAAACAAATATGCTGGAAGAGACGGGGTAAAAAACAGATGTCCGGTTAAGAATCTGCAGTCAGTTATAGGTTTAAGCATTTACAAGTTTTAAGTTAAGTCAAATTTAAGACCTCGACGTCCAAATCGGGCAAACGAAGTCTGAATCTCCCGAAATTTGTTACAACACTTCTATGGTATTGAAACAAATATGCTGGAAGAGACGGGGTAAAAAACAGATGTCCGGTTAGGAATCTGTTGTCAGTTATAGGTTTAAGCATTTACAAGTTTTAAGTTAAGTCAAATTTAAGACCTCGACGTCCAAATCGGGCAAACGAGGTCCGAATATCCTGAAACTTGGTACAACACTTCTATTGTGTTGAAACAAATATGCTGGAAGAGACGGGGTAAAAAATAGATGTCCGGTTAGAAATCCGTAGTCAGTTATAGGTTTAAGCATTTACAAGTTTTAAGTTAAGTCAAATTTAAGACCTCGACGTCCAAATCGGGCAAACGAAGTCCGAATCTCCCAAAATTTGTTACAACACTTCTATTGTGTTGAAACAAATATGCTGGAAGAGATGGGGTAAAAAACAGATGTCCGGTTAGAAATCTGTAGTCAGGTATAGGTTTAGGCATTTACAGGTTTTAAGTTAAGTCAAATTTAGGACTCTGATGTTCAAGTCGGGCAAACGAGGTCCGAATCTCCCAAAACCTGTTACAACACTTCTAATGCATTGAAACAAATATGCTGGAAGAGACATGATACAAAGATGTCCGATTAGGAATCTATAATCAGTTAGACATTTCAAGGTTTTTAAGTTTAACTTTAATTCCTCGTTTCGTTTACACTTAATCGTAACATTTTATATATTAATTATTTTACTTTTATTTGTTTTGCAGGGCCTAGATGCTGATTGATTGTGTCTTCTACTCTTCCAGATTGATTTTTAAAACTTTTATAACATTGTTAAATTTGAAACAGTACTCAATATTGTAGAAATTTAATTATTTAAGATATTCAATTTTTTATTTTATTTACATTTTGATTTGATTAAATGGACATGGAATAGAGAAATGAGATATTATATACATTACAGGTACAGGTACAACAAATTATGCAAAAAAATTAAAACAAAAAATTTATACACCAAAAGCTTTTAGCGACGGCCAGGGACCGTCGCTATAACTATGATTTACCGACGGCCAGAACACTGACCCTCGCTATATATATCCTATAGCGACGGTCGGATTATATGACCCTCTCTATATATACCTTATAGCGACGGGAACATCTCTGGCCGTCGCTACATATAGTTATAGCGACGGTCCCTGGCCGTCGCTAAAAGCTTTTGGTGTGTAACACAAATTAAGATACACCGACAGGCATTTTTGAGGTGGCCGTCGGTAGTGCCTTTTACCGACGAACTTTATAGCGACGGGTAGCGACGGTCGCCCTGGACGTCGGTATAACATATAGCGACGAATTATTGCCTTATACCGACGGTCAGCGGCCGTCGCTGAAAGTCTTTTTTCCTGTAGTGTCACTGTTACGCCCAGACTTTTGATCAAAAAAATTGAACCAACCGTCTAGGGAAGTTTTACTTGCAAGTGTACAAGTTTTGTTGTAGTATTTTTACAATATCGAATCCACATGGATTGACTTGTGCGCAAGAACTACGGACACGAAACCACTAAAGAAAAAGAAGAGAGAGAGAAAGAAGGAGACCTAACTAAATGCAATGAATCAATGATTTTTTTCCACTAGGAAGTGGAGCAATGTAGAGAGTAATGATCAAATATCAAAGAGAAGGCTAAGGTTACAGAGATCCACCTAGCTATTCTTTTATATGTCTCTTTTTATCAATCTTTTTCTCAATCAAATAACAAATACTAATTTGTTTTGACCAAAAAATATCGATGAATACAATAAACAAATTCAAAACAAGATAATTAAGTAACGGAGAATTAAATAACTTAATACTAATTATTGAGCCACGGGGGATCTCAAGTATTTACCATATTGATTAATCATGGTGAATCAAGAGATCGTGTAGACTCTTAAACTTTTCTTTTCAACAATTAATTAGTCTCTGCTAACTTAACATTCTTCAATCAATAACACACATACGATGATCGAAAGAAAATGCATAAAAGAAGCACTAGGCTTTGCCCCTAACCTTAGCTAGGCGCTTAGCTAGCCATGTCCATGAACAATGGATTAACTAAACAACCGAAAAATAGAAAACAAAAAAATATAAGAGAATGAAAGATGTGGAGAATCTGCATGTCTTATGTCAGACTCCAAATACACCCAAGATGTGATGCTATGAGGAGTGATTCGAGAGCCGTGAAAGGGACTTATGTTGATGAAGACTATCGGCCAAAGTGACAAAGAAAATGTGCTACCCGAGAGATGTTGTTGTGCCAAGAGAGAGATGTGAGCCGAAGTAGAGATTGCAAAAGTGCGAGCCCTGATCCTCGGTCCAAGATAATGAAATCAATGCCGCCCAAGAACTTATATAGGGTGTGGAGACGTCTCTTCCCTTTTTAGCAAAACCATCTTCTAGTTTTCAAAACCACAAATACATTTTGCTATTTTCTTTGAGTAAATAATCTTTTTTTTTTTTGTAAAGCATGTTGACTTCTTTCATTCTTTTCTAAAAACCACCAAAAACTTTCCAAAACATCTTTTTAAAAATTTAAAATCCAACTTAACATATTTGGAAAGGATAGGACACGTCCTCATCTTTTAACAATTTTCAACTCTTGACTTTCCAAAGGAAACTATTTTGTCTTTTAGTAAATAAAACTTGAGCCACTTTTTTTTTATATTAAAAAAATATCTTGAACTTATTTTTTCATTAAAATAATATTTTCTTACTTCATTTCAACATCAAAAGGCTTTCAAATATACCAACCGACCATCCTTGTTTTGGGAAAAAAAAAGATCTTTTCTTTTTAAAATATCAAAACTCTTTTTTTTTTAGTATTAAAATCTTTTGCTTGGAAAGAGAAAAAATATATCGGCCATATTCTTTTGGTAATATCCCACATGCTTGCTAAAACGATTATTGCATACTACACATTTATCCATTGTGTTGACACAGCCCTTTACATTGGATCATCAACTTGGCCTACCAATTTGGCCCACATTTTGGCAGTGTGGCCTACTAGCCTTTTTCTTAGATTTGAATTCTTGTGATTGGACTTGGGCTTGACAAGCTTTGAGAGTGAACTTTGGTACTGGGTTGTAGCACCAGGTAATATCGAGTCCTTGAATTTGCACTTTAGCACCCTCCTTTAGGCATTGGGTTGGCTCACCTATACAAACAACAATGAAATTAATGCAAACACATTATCATGAAAGTCGCAAAATGCCCTTATGCTTATAAAATTATGTAGATGTTAGAAAAATCAGGAAAATAGAGATTTGCGTAGGAAACTCTTGATAACACCTTGGGGTAAATGGGAAAAAATGCATAAATTGACGAGTTATCACACCCCCCAACCAGCATATTGCTAGTTCCTAGCAATTAACACGATTCACCACGAAAAATAAAAAAAATTATAAAAACAAAAGAAAAGTGCCACTTTCGCAGGCCATCTCGACTGCATTTAGCATATGCGATAAGTGTTTAAACCCCTAGGTTACCCCTAGTGGACGAGTTTGACTCGTGAGGGTTTGCAGTAAATATACCCATAAAATTTAAATCATTCAAAAAAAAAATATTTTTTTTATTTTTTTGAAAAGGTCCCTCAGAACACCACCCAATTGTGACGAAGATATCAATTTAGTTCAGAAGGGCAGATTATAAAAAATCAAGATAATAACTGTAAAGCAAGACTAACATTCTTCCCCCTTTTTTTTAAATAAATAAAAAAATAAAATAAAAATTTGCTGCATAATTCAATTAATCATCAAATTCAAGATTAATCAGGCATTGGTTATTTATGATTTTCAGCCAATTATTCCAAAAAAGATAGCCCAAATCATTAACTCTCTATTAGAATTTTTTTTTTAGAACAATGTGACTTTGAGTGTATGTGAAGTATGACAAATAACTAGAGGGTCGGTCTCCTAAAGTAATAGTGAACTTCTCATCACCAAAGAAATGGTCAGATTAACCTAAGGATCCAATTTAAAACTAAGCTATCTGTTCAGGTTAACAGGTGGTTTGGATGTTCACCTTAATACCTCATGAGCTTGCTCTGTTCTAGCTTGCTTATAATTTTACAGTTACAGCTTTCACCCTATTTTTAAAAAACCAGAATCATTGAGACTTTCAACATTTTTTTCTTTTGACTTTGCTCAGTCTCCTTGACATTTCTTCATCATGTTCAACACTTCATTTCTTCTTTTTTTAATAAGAGACTTTTTCAATACAATACAACGGAAATAGGCAGCCCTTTTCGGTGTACCTAATGTAATTCTCTAGTTGCTTTCCGAAATGTGTTTATATCCAGTTCTACTTTTCTTTTTTTCCAGCCAACAAAATGAACTAGTTCGCTAAAGTTCATTGGACTTGGTCGTTTAGGCAATCATTAGGTCACAATCACTAAAGTTAACCTAAACTCTAGAAATCCATCAGATGTGTAGTGAATTTTTCAAATATCACAACTTCTAAGATTTACTATTTGATAGTTAATAATAATGACTCAGTATTAAAACATTTGGATTTGGCTGTTTAAATATTTTCACCATGTGCCTTCATATTCTAGCATTTAATAGCTCAATAGAAGAAATGCAAGTAAGAAACAAAAATAAATTAGCCTTTTTTTTTTTTTTTAAGAATGGAGGAAAAGTCAATATTATTAACAAATATTATCCTAACCATGAATCATGAATCCACTCCCCCAACCTAAATCAAATATTGTCCTCAATGTTTCAATAATGAAGCATCATAGATAATAATGAAAAATCACAATGAGACAGAGGGTGTAAGAGAATATCATAGGGATAAAAACAACCTAGTGTACACATAAATAAATAAAATGAACAAAATGCAATAATATCAAAGTCCGTCTCAAGTGAGAGAGGATCAATCCTAGTACACAGGATCTTCCAGAGTTCTGGACTCAACTTTTGGGATGAAATTTTCCAAGAACGGTTTCAGACGTTGTCCATTGACCTTAAAGACATTACCATTCTGTGGATTTTCAATCTCTACAGTCCCATAAGGATATACTGTTTTCACAACAAAGGGACCGGTGATATTCGCTCAAAAGTGCTTATTTTAAGCAATTATCCTTTTAACGTTATTGTACTTTTCTACGTAAAACTATCATTTTTATCAACTTTTCCATGTAAGAGTTTTCTCTGTTAGGTAGAGCACACTTTTCTGGATAAAATGGAATATTTGCATAAACTAAACAAATTTTTGAAAGTCGAGATATAAAGTTGTTCTGATTAAGTCTCATTACGTGCTTTTTTTATCGTAGGAAGACCGATTGGACAATTTTTATGGATTGCGGACCCACAAATGACTGCCAGAGTCTAGGACCAAAGCTCAAGAGCCAACAGGCTAAGGATAAAAAAATATAGGCCAAGTGAGAGAAGAGCCAGAGAATCGAAAAACCCGAGAGAAGATCAAGAGAGAAGGAGAGCCAAGTACCCTGAGAAGAGATTAAGGAGAATAAAGCTCAATCAACTAACGCAAGATGAAGACTTGACCAGTTTATAAAGCTTATAGAAGACCAAGTCAAAGACCAAGGTTCAAGACCCTCTACTTAGCATTTTCTCGTTATTTTATAATATTTTCTCTCTCCTCTCTCTGAACCTCTATTTTCTCTCTACTCTCAAATCTAGATCATCCGATCCTCTCTCCCCCCCTCAGTCACTCTATCCTACGGCCTACCTTGGACAACCTCTACCATTCGATGTCCATCCAAGTCTACCGTCTGATCGTCATCTGATCACCTACCCCATCATCACACCCAATCATCACACTATCCACATGATGAAAGGTTGAATCATGAAGATGATGTTGCCACAAATCATAAGGAAGGGATAGTCATGAGCATGGAATATGGTTCACGCCCACACATGCGATCACATTCGTGGGATGAGGTGGCAAAGAGACTTTGACTCTTGCAAGAAAATAGACCTACCAAAAATAAAATAGTTTATTTGGTATGCATGTTTTTAAGAAAGTAACAAAAATTCAAAGATTTTCTTTTGAAATTGTGAAAACTTGAAAAAGATTTTCTCATTCATGAAATATTTTTCAAAATGGCAACTCTCTTTGGAAACAAATTAAAGAAGTTTTTAAATGGTGGGTTCTCTCATATAGAAACCCACCACGTTTTTGGAAGGGGGTCCATTCTTGCACTCACCAACGTTTCCCAAAAAGAAATGAATCTCTTTAAAAATCACACCACGTTTTTTGGAAAGGATCTTTTCTTGTAATAAAACCCTACCACATTTTTGGCAAAAGGGGTGGTTCTCACATCCATTCACGATTCATTCTTAATTTTTTACTTCCACGTTTTTTGAACTTGAGCAAAAAAAAAACCCTAACCTTTTTTATTCAAAAAACGCTGCTCTCATTCACATCACTGGAAGCCGCCCCTCAACCATTCACAAAATCCACAAAGCCGTCAATCCTCTCTCTCAATCCCATCCTCATCTCTCTTCCCTTCTCTCTTATTCCAAACAGCAAAAAAAAAAAAAGAAGAAAAGGAGAATAGAAAGAAGAAGAATAGAGGAGAGGAAGAAGAGACGTCGAGCACCTAGCCCTCTCGTTTTCATCTTGAAGGTCATTGGAGTTGCAACCTGCAACTCCCTCTCCTTGGCGCCTCACCACGAGCACGGTTCTTCCACTTGCTGACCGACTTCTCTCCTATCCACAGCACCATCCTCTCAAGTTGTTGCATCTTTAAGCAACTAAATTGGTTTCAAAATCGGCAAGCCTTTCAACGGTTATATGCTGGAGTTGCTCGCCTGCAACTCCAGCAAGTTATCATCTCCTACGGTTGGGAACCATGAACTTCTCCAATCTCTCAAGAAGCCACCATGCTGCACTACCAGCGTGTCTACAACTCCCTCACAAACATCCTTCATCTAGCCACCCTATTCACTGTGTTCGATCTTCAAGAACCCTGCAACTTCATCCTTAGCACCACCACAAGCTTGCAACCCTTGCATTTCATGCACCGTTCATGCTCCACATCTTGGCCAACCGATCCATTGCCGGACCATTTGACCATTGGCTGCACCATCATCATGGCCAAACCAATCTTATGGTAAGATCACTCCCTCCCTCTAGATTTCTTTAGTTCTTTATTTCTCTAGTTTTTCTCTCTACTCTCTTTAATTGCTTTCTAATTTCTTTGTTTTGTATTTAGTTAAATTTGCGAATATTCAAGTTATGAGAATTGTAGTTAACTCTTATCCAATAAAAGCTTCGTGTTAAATTTTACATTCTTGCTTTTTGCCATCTTTAAGATGCGATTGCTCATTGGCTTCGATAATATCTCAAAATTACTTTAAATCCAATCTCTCTCCCCCATTTTCACCTTTCCACTATATTTTCAAGCAAAAATCTGTTATTTCATGTTCTCGAATTACGCAAACTAACCCCGAGTGCAGGTCGACATCCAATATGAATCCCTATACAAATCTCAATATTTTGTAGGATAATCGGATAAAAATTAAAAATGTGTTGATCTTTCAACGATGAAAAAACCTAGTTTCAACCAGTCCAAAGAGTTCGCAACTTACCTGGGAATAGATGGAGCCAAGAATTGTTCAAGAGAACTTTTTGAGATGGTTTAAACATTTTTCGAAGGATATTCTTGTCATGAAATACCTCCATCCGTTCCTTGTAAATTTTGGCACTCTTGTAAGCATCATGCCTGATTTCTTCCAACTCATTGAGTTGGAGTTTGCGAAGCGAGCCTACTTTCTCTAAATTGAAATTGAATATCTTTATTGCCCAGTAAGCCTTGTGTTCTAATTCTACAGGCAAGTGACAAGCCTTTGAAAAAACTAATCGATATGGAGACATGCCAATCGGGGTTTTGAAAGCTGTTCGATAAGCCCAAATCGCGTCGATTAGTCGTAATGACCAATCTTTATGATCTAGATTCACCGTCTTTTGTAAAATATTCTTTATCTCCCGATTGAATATTTTGACTTGTCCACTTGTCTTTGGATGATAGGGAGTAGAAACTTTATGGGTTATCCCATACTTTTTCACCATGGCCTCAAAAGGCCGATTACATAAGTGTGTACCTCCATCACTGATAATGGCTCGAGGGGTTCCAAATCTTGACAAAACATTTTCTTTTAAAAATTTCAAGACCACTTTATGGTCATTGGTTCTACATGGAATAGCCTTGATCCACTTTGACACCTAATCAATAGCTACCAAGATATAAAGATATCCAAAAGATGGAGGAAATGGGCCCATGAAATCGAAGCCCCAATAGTCAAAAACCTCAGTAATCAAGATTGGGTTGAGAGGCATCATATTTCAACGGGATATTCCTCCCCATTTTTGACAACGTTCGCATGCTTTGCAAAAGTCATGTGCGGCCTTGAAAAGAGTGGACCAATAAAACCGCTTTGGAAAATCTTTGCAGCAGTCTTTTTGGCTGAAAAGTGACCACCACATGCTTCAGAGTGACAAAAGGAGATGACATTCATATGTTCAGAATCAAGCACATATCTCCTAATTATTTGATCCAGACAATATTTGAACAAATATGGATCATCCCAAAAAAATTGTTTCACATCTGTGAAAAATCTATTCTTATCTTGTTGGGTACAATGATTAGGAATTCTACCCGTAACAAGATAGTTTGCAAACCAAGGCAATTGGGATACAGCAAAAAGTTGCTCATCAAGAAATGTGTCATTGATTGGCATTGTCTACAAGGAATCAGAAAATGCTAACCTGGACAAGTGATCAGCCACTACATTTTCTACTCCCTTTTTATCTTTAATTGTTAAGTTGAACTCTTGGAGTAGGAGGATCCACCGAAGTAATCTGGGCTTTGCATCCTTCTTGGTCAGAAGGTATTTTAAAGTCGTGTGATTAGTAAAAATGATAATCTGGGATCCTATCAAGTAAGACCGGAACTTGTCAAGTGCAAAGACTACGGCAAGGAGTTCCTTCTCCGTGGTAGAGTAGTTCATCTGAGCACTATTTAAGGTCCTACTTGCATAGTAAATGACACAAGGCTTTTTATCCTTGCGTTGCCGTAAAACGGCCCCAACCGCATAATCACTAGCATCACACATGATTTCAAAGGGTAAACTCCAATCAGGTGGTTGCATAATGGGAGCAGAAGTCAGCATGCCTTTCAACTTTGTGAAAGCTTCTTGCCATGCCTCAGTCCACTCAAAGGAGTTGTCCTTTGACAGAAGGTTGCACATTGATCTAGATATTGTACTAAAGTCCTTTATAAACCTTCTGTAAAATCCTGTGTGACCTATGAAAAATCTAATATCTTTAATGGTCTTTGGGGTGGACAAATTGGCTATCAAGTCAATTTTGGCTCATCCATTTGGATTCCTTGGGAGGAGACAATGTGACCAAGTACGATCCCCTTAGAGACCATGAAATGGCACTTCTCCCAATTTAAAAGGAGGTTTTTCTTCTCACATCTAATCAATACTTTCTTCAGATTACATAAGCAGTCATCAAATGAATCAGCAAAAATAGTAAAATCATCCATAAACATTTCAAGAGAATGTTCTACCATATCACTGAAGATACTCAACATACATCTCTGGAACGTGGCAGGAGCATTACACAGTCCAAATGGCATCCTTCGATAAGCAAAGGCGCCAAATGGACATGTGAAAGTGGTCTTTTCTTGGTCCTCAGGTGCAATCTCTATTTGGTTATATCCAGACTAACCATCTAGAAAATAGTAAAATTTGTGACCAGCTACCCTTTCTAACATTTGATCAATAAAAGGCAATGGGAAATGGTCCTTCCTAGTCACTAAGTTCAACTTCCTATAGTCAATGCACACACGCCAACCGGTTGTGACTGTAGTTAAGATTAATTCATCATTAGCATTCTTGACTACGGTTACCCTAGATTTCTTGGGTACCACTTGGGTGGGACTTACCCATTTACTATCAGAAATAGGGTAAATGATCCCTAATCCCTACATCTAAAAGTTTGAGAAATTTTGCCCTAACCACCTCCTTCATGTTAGGGTTTTACCTACGTTGTGGTTCATGAGAGGTTTTGGCATCATCCTCCAGATATATCCTATGGGTACAGATCAAAGGATTGATTCCCTTAATGTCAGCTATGGTCCACCCTATTGTACCTTTGTGTTATCTAAGAACATCAATTAATTTTTCCTCCTGAGTCTTATCTAGTTGTGAGGAAATGACCACTGGAAATGTCTCTGCCTAACCCATAAATGCATATTTGAGTTCAGTTGGCAGAGGTTTCAATTCAAGCTTTGGTGGTTGGATACTTGATGAGAGGGGAATGGTATCACGAGGTGGCAACTCCTCAAATCGAGGTCTCCACTTGTCAGTATCCAACACCGGGACAGATTCTAACAGATAATTTATAGAATTAATCAAAATATCATCATCAAAATCAATGAAGTGAGCCAAACAGGCCCCTAGAGGATCAGAGAAAGAAGATTGAAGAAATTTGTCTTGTACGACGTTTTCAATCTTATTCACCTCATGCACATCATCATCATCCCCTGGTTGTGTGCAAATATTGAAAATATTTAATTCCAAAGTCATATTACCAAAAGAAAGTTTCATTATACCATTCCTGGAATTGATCAAAGCATTTGAGGTTGCAAGGAATGGGCGGCCTAAAATGATGGGAATTTATGTGCTTGCATTCAACACAGGTTGTGTCCAAGACAATGAAATCAACAGGAAAATAGAATTTGTCTACTTGGACCAACACATCCTCAACTACCCCCCTCGGTATTTTTACTGAACGATCGGCGAGTTGGAGTGTTACCTTAGTGGGTTTAAGCTCACCAATACCCAATTGCTCATACACCGAGTAGGGTAAGAGATTAACACTAGCCCCAAGATCAAGTAGAGCTTGCTCTATTCGAAAGTCCCCAATAATACATGATATTGTTGGGCACCCTGGATCTTTATATTTTGGTGGGGTGTTGTGTTGAATGATTGCACTTACTTGTTCCGTCAAGAAGTCCTTCTTCTGTACATTCAACTTACATTTGATTGTACATAGATCTTTAAGAAACTTAGCATATGACAAAATTTGTTTGATAGCATCCAACAGAGAGATGTTGATCTTTACTTGCTTGAATACTTCAAGAATATCAGCATTCTGCACTAACTTCTGAGGAGGTTGTAACCTATGGGGAAAAGGAGCAGTTATCGGACTTTGCAATGCCACATTGGAGTTGGACTTATCAAGCCTATCATTACTTTTTTAATTTAAAGATTCATCGAGTTTGTTAACCTTCTTTGGACTATCTTTGTTAATTATTTTCCCACTTCATAAAGTGGTGACAGACTTGACATGTTCAACTCGAGGATCAGAAGAATTGGGATTACTTACCTCAAATTGACCCTTTGGATTTGGTTGAGGTTGAGCGGGGAACTTGCCCTTTTCTTGAATGCTCAACGTAGAGGTCAACTTGTTTACAGAATTCTTCAAGTCATTGATGGCTTGCATTGTCTGATTGTTAATACTGGCTTGACCTTGCATGAATGTTTGCAACGTGTCCTCAAGGCTCCTCTTTTGTGGAGGCACATAAGGTGTAGAAGTAGAAGGGCCTTGAGGAGGATTGTTGGCATTAGGACCATTCCTCCAACTAAAGTTGGGATGATTCCTCCAATTGGGATTATAAGTCTCAGAGTAAGGAGAACTAAATGGCCTCTTGTAGGTGTTCATGGAATTTGCTTGTTCATGTAATACTTCTTGATAAGCAGGGATTGTTGGACAATCCTTTGTAAGGTGAGTGTTACTCTCACAAATGCCACAAACCTCTTTAATATTTTCATTGGCCTTAATTAAATTGACCTTACTAAGTTCCATGGATTCGATTTTCCTAGTTAATTGAGCTATCTTGGAATTCATATCATCATCTTCCTTGAGAAGATACATACCTCCTCTAGTCATGGATTGAGGCTTGATTTTATTGAACCTATCGGTTTTATCCCAAGATTGGGCATTTTCGGCCAATAGGTCAAAATAATCCCAATCTTCCTCCAGATCCTTGTTCAAAAATTCACCATTGCACATCATCTCTACAAATTGACGCATTTGGGAGGTTAAGCCTTCATAAAAGAAGCTAACGGTCCTCCATGTTTCGTAGCCATGATGTGGCAGGTTAGCAATAATTCTTTGAACCGTTCCCAACACTGGAAAAATATTTCACTTTCTTTTTGAGAAAAATTCATAATATTTCTCCTGAGGGTATTGGTTTTATGAGTAGGGAAGAATTTTTTCAAAAACTCCCTAGACATTTCCTGCCATGTCCCAATAGATCTGGGCATAAGAGAATGAAGCCAAGACTTAGCTTTTTCTTTTAAAGAAAATGGAAAAAGTGTCAACTTAACTACATTTTGAGTCACATTTTGGTTGTGCAAGGTTGCACAAACCTCATCAAATTCTCTTAGATGTAGGTAAGGACTTTCCAAATCTAAACCATGGAATTTAAGAATCAATTGAATTATTCTCGGTTTGAGATCAAATGTACCCGCATTGGTCGGTAAAATCACACACGATGGAGTACTTGTCCGTGTGGGTTGTAGATATTCACGCAAGGTTTATTGCCAAGTTGTTGGGCCTCCCCTTGGTTGCTTTCATTATCAGATATGGTTACAAAATAACTAGAATCCTTGTGATATGAATTAAACAAGTTAGAAGATGAGTCTCTTACAACAATTTCATTCAAGAGATCGTCTCTCTTCAGACAGCTTGTTTGGTCACGTTGCCAGTTGCTCATTCACAAATAAAAATTAAATCCTAAAACTAAAAGGAGAAGTCAAGGATTCAAACAAGAATGTATGCCCCACCTAATGGTCTTCTATATGAACAACCTAGCTTAACGGGCGCTAGTGTGGACACATATACGCCGAAACGTATACGCTGAGCTTCCCACTAGGTTGTAAGTTGAAACTAGATGCAACCAACTAAGGAAGTAAAAAAGAGCGAGATTACCAAGAGCATAGAGATTTCCAAGATTAGGCAAAACGATGCCTATTTCCAAGTAGCTAAACAATAGATGTACTTGTTACAAGTAGTATCGATGCGCTTAGTTTCCTACCATGGGAGTGTGCACGGATTTTCCCAACTTTCTTCTAGTGATCTAGGCTTTATCTTTTTTTTAGACCTACCGTGGGAGTGTACATGGATTTTCCTGACTTCTAAAAAAAATAAAAATTCTTTTTTATTTATTTTTATTTTTATTTTTGTGAGTGGGTGATGAAATCCCAACAACACGGCTTAGGTCCTACGAGTCCTAACTACTTCAGGATCCACAAAAAACATAAGTAAATACAAATTATGTGTCGAATTTAAATGTTAGTTACAGGAAAAAGTTAATTGCTAGAATGTAACGTTAGTACAAGAAATGAAAAATAAAACAATAAAAAAATAAGATGTTAGGATTTGGAGAGTTTTGTAATCGGCATTCTAGTCACATGTTGCAGTCTCCGACAGCTGAAATTTCACCGGTCCGTTCTCTTTAATCCAATATACCTAGAAGGGGGGTTGATTAGGTATTTAAAATTAATTATACCTACACAGTTTTACTTGTCAATGGTAGGAGAACAAAATCGCATGCCTTGGTTATTTGATAAAAGATTATTACTACCGACTCAAATCGAATATACATCCGTGGTATATTTTTTTTTCGCCGTTTGATCTAATCAAGATAGATTGCGGAATACAAACAAACAATTGCACAAGACGAGATTTTTACATGAAAACCTTAGCCAAGGAAAAACCACAGGACTACGTCCAGACGGAAAGTATCACTAATTAAAAAGTTAAACGAAATAAAGGTTACATACATAGCACCGTTGCAAATACAGCTTCCAACCCTAGCCAAGGCCTACTGCCAATGCGTCCACGTCCTCTGAATCAACGCTACAAATCCACGAGCGCCCTTCCAGCCAAGAAGTCTTATCTGCTTGTTCAATTTGGTACATCCCAAACCTACCGTCGATCGGCTGCTCCGATCTTAATTCTCAACACTCCCGCCTTTGTAGAAGGTAAAGGATTCAGTACACCCTAAACCCTAGGTTGCTCAAAAGGTGTTGAGTCACACTGGTACACTCAGGCTACTAGGTCGAATATATAAGTGGAAGACCTAAGCTGAGGGATGGATCAAGCACTTGGCTTTGATCATGAAGAGGAATAAGCTCACAAGAAGTGAATGAGAAACAAGCTTCTTGCTCTTCAAATGGACACTCTAATAAATAAACATTTTCTTCTCTCTCTTAAAAGATTGAGTCACTCTGTGTCTCTGTGTGTATTTAGAGAATGTATAGAAGGGTTATATTTATAGAATTTCATGACCCTGAGTCGTGTAGAACGTGGGATAATGAAACCAAGAATTTTGAATTTGAGAAAGACTAATTCTGTGCATGGTCCAATCGATTGTACTCTAGGTCCAATCGATTGGGCCATGTCCAATCGATTGGGGCAATAAGTTTCCTATTTCGAAGGCTTCAATCGATTACATAGAGGTCTCCAATCGATTTGACTCAAATAAGTTTCTGTCTCGAAGGCTCCAATCGATTTCATAGAGTCTCCAATCGATTTGACTCAAATAAGTTTCTGTCCCGAAGACTCCAATCAATTTCACAGAGTCTCCAATCGATTGGCTGAAATAAGTTTCTGCCTCGTAGCTTCCAATCGATTACACAGAGTCCTCCAATTGAATGGGCCATGTCCAATCGATTGGGTATAAGTGTCCAATCGATTGGACTATCCCAATAGTCAATATCTTTGACTCAGACTCAGGTCTATCCAATGACTAGGTTTGACCATTATATTTTATCCATGTTAACCAATTCCTATGGCCACTAAGTCACTTACCTTCCTAATCGTATATTTAACTGACAAATGGGCAGTTATTCAGATGACTCCTGTCGTCAACCGTCTGATTCTTATTGTCTCTGTCTTCTAGTCTTCAAGTAGTCGACGAAGTATACATACCATGACATCTCCACACTACACTAGTGTCGTGGGAACGGTTACAAGAATGTTTTTATGTCAAACGGAATCTTTGCCAAATTGAATATGAAAATATTACTTACAGCAGCGATGCCAAGAACTTGTTACGCCCAGACTTTTGATCCAAAAAATTGAACCAACCGTCTAGGATAGTTTTACTTGCAAGTGTACAAGTTTTGTTGTAGTACTTTTACAAGATCGAATCCACATGGATTGACTTCTGCGCAAGAACTACAGACACGAAACCACTAAAGAAAAAGAAGAGAGAGAGAGAGAGAGAGAGAAGGAGACCTAACTAAATGCAATGAATCAATAATTTTTTTTTCAATAGGAAGTGGAGCAATGTAGAGAGTAATGATCAAATATCAAAGAGAAGGCTAAGGTTTCAAGGATTCACCTACCTCTTCTCTTATATCTCTCTTTTGATCAATCTTTTTCTCAATCAAATAACAAATACTAATTTGTTTTGATCAGAAAATATAATGATGAATACAATAAACAAATCCAAAGTAAGATAATTAAGTAACGGAGAATTAAACAACTTAATACCGATTAATGAGCCACAGGTGATCTCAAGCATTCACCATATCGATTAATCATGGTGAATCAAGAGATCGTGTAGACTCTTCAAATTTTCTTTTCAACAATTAATTAGTCTCCGCTAACTTAACATTCTTCAATCAATAACACGCATATGATGATCAAAAGAAAATCCATAAAAGAAGTACTAGGCTTTGCCCCTAACCTTAGCTAGGCGCTTAGCCGGCCATGTCCATGAACAATGTATTAACTAAACAACCCAACCAAAGTAAACAAAAGAAATACAAGAAGAGAACAAAAAATGTGGAGAATCTGCACATCCTACGTTGGACTCCAAATACACTCAAGATGTGATGCTGTGAGGAGTGATTCGAGAGCCATGAAATGGAGTTATGTTGATGAAGACTATCGGCCAAAGTGACAAAGAAAATGTGCTACTCGAGAGATGTTGTGCCAAAAGAGAGATGTGAGCCGAAGTAGAGATTGCAAAAGTGCGAGCCTTGATCTTCGATCCAAGATGATGAAATCAATGTCGCCCAAGAACTTATATTGGGTGTGGAGACGTCTCTCCCCTTTTTAGCAAAACCATCTTCAAGTTTTCAAAACCACCATTATTTTTAAAATAAAAATAAGCCAACACATTTTGCTATTTTCTTTGAGTAAAGAATCTTCTTTTTTTTGTAAAGCATGTTGACTTCTTTCCTTCTTTTCTAAAAACCACCCAAAATTTTTCAAAATCTCTTTTTTAAATTTCAACATCCAACTTTACCTATTTGAAGAGGATAGGACACGTCCTCATCTTTTAGCAATTTTCAACTCTTAACTTTTCAAAGAAAACCATTTTGTCTTTTAGCAAATAAAACTTGAGCCACTTTTTTTTTATTAAAAAAATATTTTGAACTTATTTTTTCATTAAAATAATATTTTTTACTTTATTTCAACATCAAAAGGTTTTCAAATATGCCAACCGACCCTCCTTGTTTTGGGAAAAAAATATCTTTTCTTTTTAAAATATTAACTCTTTTTTTTTTTAGTATTAAAATCTTTTTCTTGGAAAGAGAAAAAAATAAACTAGCCATACTCTTTTGGTAATATCCCACATGTTTGCTAAAACGATAATTGCATACTACGCATTTATCCCTTATGTTGACACGGCCCTTTACATTGGATCATCAACTTGGCCCACCAATGTGGCCCACATCTTGGCAGTGTGGCCTACTAGCCCTTTTTTTATTTGAATTCTTGTGATCTGACCTGGGCTTGACAGGCTTTGAGAGTGAGCTTAGGTACTGGGCTGTAGCATCGGGTTATATCAAGTCCTTGAATTTTTACTTTAACACCCTCCTTTAGGCTTTGGGTAGGCTCACCTACACAAACAACAACTAAATTAATTTAAGTCCATTATCATGAAAGTCCCGAAATGCCCTTATGCTCATGAAATTTCCTAGATGTGAGAAAAGTCATGAAAATGGATAATTCTCTACTTTATGTGTAAAAAATAGAACTTTACGTAGGAAACTCTTTATAACACCTTGGGGCAAATGGGAAAAAATGCATAAAATGACGAGTTTTCAACCACGTTTGAAGTTCTTCTCTCGACTCGTTCGATTTACTTCCTCGTGGTGTTCTTAGATAACCAAGTTAACTGAAACAAGGGTTTTTCCAGTCGTTGGACGAAAACCCTAATTTCAATACTATTTTTAATTTGATTCGATTCACCTCTAAAATCCTGCAAAAAATACAAGTTTGCATAGTAGCTTGTGTCGGATGTCGATCCGCTCTCGGATTAGTCACGTTAGTGCAATAAAGAACATGAAATGATGAATTTTTCCATAGAAAATGCTACAGAAATTGATGGAGGGATGATAATGGTGATTAATGATTGATTTTTAAAACATTCTTCTTCTTAGAGAGATTGCTAAAATTCATATTAAAGGAAGCAATAAAATCAAAGAAACATTATTCTCATAAAATCAAGCTTATTCATTAAATTCAAAGTCTTACAATGCCCAAAAATATCAAGTAAACAATAGAAATTCGAAAATAAAGAAAACCTAAGGACTAATCTAGAAAGCAGTAGTAAAGAGAGAGAGAGAAAAAAGAGAGATAGAGACAGAAACTAGAGAGAGATAGAGAGAAAGAGAAAGAGAGGACCTACCATGAACTTACCGGGATGATCTACCGGAGATCAGCCATTGAAGGATGGGGTCCAAAAGACATCTATGGTGGATGACTTTAGTTCCCAAGTGAAGAAGGAGCTTCAGAGATTATGGCTTGTGAATGAGGCCCTTGCTATCGGTGGTTGTAAGTTTCATGGAGGAGGGAGGTCGTGATGAAGACCACGTTTGCGAAAGGTGGAGGAGACGGTGGCAGGTGGCAGCGTTGCTCTCCGATGTCAATGGAGATTGCCAGAGTTGTAGGTTGCAACTCCAACAACCTTTGAGAATAGGCGCACAAGGGGAGCTCGATAGAGAGATGTCTGGAGGACGGTGTTACTTGATGGCGTGGCTGTGGAGGAGAGACCGAAACTTTGACTATTGTGGATCTGCACGGTGGTTGCAGGCGTGCCTGCCACCTTGAAGATGTTGTTGCTGCCAGTGGGAAAGGATGTGAAGGAGGTGTTAACGGCCTGCAATGGTTGCATGCCGTGAACCAGTAGGTTGAGGGTGGAGTATAAACCTTGCTGGTTCAGCCAGGAAGGAGGAGACGCACAGGTGGAGTAGCAAGGGATAGGAGTCTAACGACTTCCTCTCTTCTTCTTCTCCTCTTTCTTCTATTTCTTTTTTTATGTTTTTTTTGTATTATTTTCTTGGGTTTTCTTTTGAGAATAGAGGAGGCTGGAGAGAAGTGAGGACGGCTGGGAGAGAAGAGAGGATAAGAGATGGAAGATTAGGGATGTGGGGTGAGAGAGGAGAAGAGAGAATGGGATTAGGGTTCGGCTACCTCCTCCTCCTCTTTCCTCATCTTTTCTTTTTATATAAAAACGTCTGTCCTCGATAGAAAATATCTTCTCTCCTTTTTTATCTCCCAAAGCATCCAGCCTACCTATATTGATGATTTTGAAATCAATTGGCCCATGTTTCAATGGTCCAGCACTTCTTTCCATCGTTCTTCTTTCCTTCATCAAATAGTAGCCATTCATTTTGTTTAAGATTCTTTCTTTTGAAAGGAAATTTTTTTTTTTAAAAAATGTGTCCACCACCCATTTCTACACATTGTAAGGAATATTTTTATATTCAATTTGGCAAAGATTTCGTTTGGCATAAAAATATTCTTGTAACCGTTCCTATGAGCACTAGTATAGTGTGGAGATGTCGTGGTACGCATACTTCGCCGACTACTTGAAGACTAGAAGACAGAGACAGCAAGAATCAGACAGTTGATGACAGGAGTCATCTGAGTAACTGCCCATTTGTCAGTTAAAGATTGTGTATGCTCGATTAGGAATGTAAGTGACTTAGTGGCCATAGGAATTGGTTAAAATGGATAAAATATAATGGTCAAACCTAGTCATTGGACAGACCTGAGTCTGAGTTAAAGATATTGACTATTGGGATAGTCCAATCGATTGGATACTTATACCCAATCAATTAGACATGGCCCAATCGATTGGAGGACTCTATGTAATCGATTGGAAGCTACGAGGCAGAAACTTTTTTCAGCCCAATGGATTGGAGACTCTGTGAAATCGATTGGAGTCTTCGGGACTGAAACTTATTTGAGTCAAATCGATTGGAGACTCTATGAAATCGATTGGAGCATTCGAGATAGAAACTTATTTGAGTCAAATCGATTGGAGACCTCTGTGTAATCGATTGGAGCCTTTGGAACATGAAACTTATTGAGCCCAATCGATTGGACACTTACCCCCAATCGATTGGACCCAGTGCCCAATCAATTGGACCATGCATAGAATCGGTCCTTATCAGATCTGAAATTCTTGGTTACATTATCCCATGTTCTGCATGACTCAAGGTCATGGATTTCTATAAATACAACCCTTCTATGCCTTCTCTAAATACACATAGAAACACAGAGTGACTCAATCTTCAAAAGAGAGAAGAAAATGTTTTATTTATTAGAGTGTGGATTCAAAGAGCAATAAGCTTGTTTCTCATTCACATCTTGTAAGCTTGTTCTCTTCTTGATCAAAGCCAAGTGCTTGATCCTTTTTTCAGCTTAGGTCTTCCACTTCTATATTCGACCTAGTAGCTTGAGTGTACTAGTGTGACTCAACACCATTTGAGCAACCTAGGGTTCAGGGTATACTGAATCCTTCACCTTCTGCAAAGGTGGGAGTGTTGCCAATTAAGATCAGAGGAGCTGATCGACGGTAGGTTTGGGGCATAGCAAACTGAACAAGCAGATAAGGCTTCTTGGCTGAAAGGGCACGCGATTCGTAACGTTGATTCAGAGGACGTGGACGCATCGGCAGTAGGCCTTGGCTAAGGTTGGAAGTTGTATTTACAACGGTTTTGCGTAGGTAACCTTTGTTTCATTTAACTTTTCAGTTAGTGATACTTTCCATCTTGACGTAGTCCCGTGGTTTTTTCCTTGGCTAAGGTTTCTACGTAAAAATCTCTTGTCTTGTGTGATTGTTTATTTGTATTCCGCAATCTATCTTGATTAGATCAAACGACAAAAAGAAAATATACCACGGAGGTATATTCGATTTGAGTCTGTTGTGATAATCTTTTATCAAATAACTAAGGCATGCGATTTTGTTCTCCTACCATAGACCAGTAAAATTGTGTAGGTATAAATAATTTTAAATACCTAATCAACCCCCCCCCCTTCTAGGTATATTGGATTAAAGATAACGGATCGGTGAAATTTTAATTGGTATTAGAGCGGGTTATTCTATAAAAGGTTTAATCACCTGAATTTAGATTCCTACAAAACCAGTTTATTCTTTTCATTTAAAAGATGCCTAAAGAAGGGTTCACAGTCAATAGCCGTAGTTACTCAGACAGTGAAGATCAAGGTGATCTTTATACTTCTTATTAAGAGCTATATAAAGAAAGTTTTAGACCAGCCAAAGCAAATAAGAAATTGACTAATAGAGTTGAATTTCTTGACTCTGAAAATTTTACTTGTAAACTAGACAATAATGAATTATCTATCCTAGTTGGTCAGCTTAGGGAAGAGAAGAAATCTCTTAAAGAGAGAAACAAGTTCTTGGAATGCGAGTTCCAAACTTGTACGGATGCTAAAATGTCTTTTGACAGTGAGCATGAAAAATATAAAACTATTTTTAGACAGCATGAAGAAGAGAAAGCTAGCCTCCAAGACAAAGTTAAATTTCTTGAATCTGATTATCAAGAATGTTTGGAGAAGTGGAAGTCACTTGAACTTGGTCTAGTTCAATTAAAAAAGGACTTGCCTTATATTTTTTCAAAGCACCGAGAAATTAAATAGGATTCTAAGTGTGGGACAAAGATGTGGAGACAAGCGGGGACTTGGATATGTTGATAATGCTGATACTCCATCGTCTTCAAGAACTAAATTTGTAAAAGCCAAAGTTCTTTCCACACCACAAGTTGATCAACCTAGACCCAGACCAGTTATACATGCGCTTGTTTATAATTACTGTAGGGGTAAAGGTCATCTAAGCAATAATTGCTTTTAAAAGAGGAGAGATACCATGGTTCCTCCCAAGAGAAAATCATATGGGAACCAAGGAGATCTACTCCATAGAATGACAGTCTTGCATCAAAAGTCGGATGCCTTGAGTAGATAGATTGCTAACCTTATGAAACTCAAGGGCACCCAGACTCAAAGGGCTCAGAATAAGATGACAAATAAAAAGAAAA
Source organism: Euptelea pleiosperma (assembly GCA_035048495.1). Taxonomy (NCBI): domain Eukaryota; kingdom Viridiplantae; phylum Streptophyta; class Magnoliopsida; order Ranunculales; family Eupteleaceae; genus Euptelea; species Euptelea pleiosperma. The sequence goes on along the minus strand of CM068544.1, from coordinate 20,201,223 downwards.
ATGTCGATCCTCCTTCACCGCCTAAATAAATGGTAAAGAAAAGAACCCATCTAAAAGGTATAAGACCATATAGATGAGAAAGGAAAGACCGATAAATCTAGATTCCTTATGAAGTCTAGTGGCACTTGTCCCATTGATTGAATAAATGTGGTTCTTTATACTATTCTCTCTTTTATGATTGTATATCTTTTGTGAGTTGGGTGTGCAATTTTGTTTTAGGATTTTATTTTCTTTATAGTTTTCTATTTGTTTTAGACATTTGCTTATTTGCATTGTTTTGAGTTCATGTATTCAAAAATAAAATAGAAAATTTGAAAATCAAAAATTGTTGTCTTGTTAGGATTTTTTTTGAGTTGTGCATTGCATAAGTGTTTTTAATATGATGGGCATTAACTGTAAAAAATTCTAGAATCAGGACTTGACACAAGGTAAATTAAGACTAGATCATTGTAGAAAACTCTAGAATATTTAGAAGATTAGTCTATTTTACTAATTCTCAGTTAGTGGATGTTCATAAGTTTTAACTTGTTATTCACATGCACACTGACTGACACTGGTTAGGACTAGATTTGATTGAGGTAATAAATCTAGTACTCTATGGGAATCAGGAATAAACTTCTACTTTTAATGACTTCAAATTAGTTTTGTTCCTACTCTCAGTTGATTTCAAAATTGCAATATAATCGACTGCTAGCCTCCTTGTGTAATAGTTCTCCAGGAAAAGAGCTACCTCAAGTGGATGTGGTAAAATTTGTATGGCATCGATTTATATAAAAATCTGATTACTTAATGCTGCAGAGGATACCATACCGACCGAGTGTAAAAGCTACCAAACAGACCAAGTGTCAAAAGATGAGAACTTGAAAAATGAAATTCTAGTAAAACAAGTGAGTAAAAAATAGTCATGTTTGCTACAAAAATAATATGAAATCACATTGGCAAATACACTTGAAATTAGAGAGTTAAGTGAGAACCTATTTGCTCTAATGGGAATTTTATGATTGGATACAGGATACCTCTAGATTTTGAGTAAAGTATTTAGATTTTTACTAACATTTGTCTTGTACTCTAAGAAGTGGAAAGTCAGATCACGGTACATCCAAGTGAAAGAAATTGAATATTCAACTAAAGTGTACTAGTTTGACTGACTGGCTCTGATAAATGGCCTAGATTGACTGTATTTGAACTATTCAAGATTAAACTGAGTAGTTAAGTCTAAAATCCTAGGTTTGATATTTGTTAGTGCCAATCACATTGAAACTCATTATGCATTGCATTTAACTTGACTTTTCATGAATTTTAGCGTACTTCAGATTTGACTTTTTTCAGATTGATCTGATTTGAGTTCTGTGAGTCATAAATCTTTTTAGAGATGATTTAAAATTTTAAAATTCATTTGAAAAAGATTTATGATTGGTTAAATGGTTTCACCAAAATTTAAACCATTGATGTATTTAGACTATGCGTCATGCCTATCTTTTAATCTTTATATTTATTATCATGTTGCACTGATGCACTTGTTCTTCATGATGACATTCATTGCATGCTTATTATTTGTTTATATTTCTGTACCTTTGTCAATCTGTGACAAAAAGAAAGAAAAAAAATCATAAAGATAAAAATAAGTAGATGCATAAGATAGGGGGAGAAAAATTTTGCATTATTTTTCCAATTTCTCTACTTGTGATGTGCATAATTAACTCACTGCATTTTAATTATTTATTGATTGCCGATGATATTACATGATATGTATTGTTGGTAGAATGTGCAGGGAACAAATCAAACGCTATTCCATTATCTGTTTGACTATCTCTAAGAGAATATGAGATAGTGAGTGAATCATGTAAAAGGGTGGGATTGTATTTTTTATTTTTTTTACCTTCTATATAATTAAATATTTTCTGTTACGGAATTGCCAAATGGGGAGATTGTAAGGAATATTTTCATATTTAATTTGGCAAAGATTCCGTTTGACATAAAAATATTCTTGTAACAGTTCCTACGAGCACTAGTGTAGTGTGGAGATGTCGTGGTACGCATACTTCGCCGACTACTTGAAGACTAGAAGACATAGACAGCAAGAATCAGATGGTTGACGACATGAGTCATCTGAGTAACTGTCCATTTGTCAGTTAAAGATCGTGTATGCTTGATTAGGAAGGTAAGTGACTTAGTGGCCATAGGAATTGGTTAAAGTCAAACCTAGTCATTGGATAGACCCAAGTCTGAGTCAAAGATATTGACTATTGGGATAGTCCAATCGATTGGATACTTATACCCAATTGATTGGACATGGCGCGATCAATTGGAGGACTCTGTGTAATTGAAACTAGGGTTTTTCCGTCGTTGAGAGAACGACCCTAATCTCAACACATTTTAATTAATCTGATTCTTTTAATCCTGCAAAATCTACAATTCTTGTATAGTAGCAAGTATGTCGGATGTCGATCCGCACTCGGGGTTAGTTTGAGCAATTCGAAACATAAAATGAGGGATTCTTGCGAGCAAAATGGAGGGGTGAGAGTGATGGATATGTGAGTTCAAAACATGCTTGATTTTAGAGTGAGAAAGACTATAACCATATTAGAAAATGATAAAATAATTACTCAGCAATAAATTGCATTTATCAAATTCAAATATCAGATTACAATGCTTTGAATAATAATAAAAAAGAACTATTGAATAAAGTTATCTAAAAAGCATTAAATAGAGAGAGAAGTGTAGAGAGAGAAGATAAGAGATAGAGAGAGAAACTTGAGAATTAGAGAGAAAGGATTTTTTTTTTTGAGAGAGAAATTAATCGAAAAGAGATTAAGGGAAGAAGGGCTTGGCTAGAGATTTAAAGAAGAAGAACATGGAGGTAGCAGTGGTTTGTGGTGGATATGGTAGCAAGGATGGGAGTCGTGGAGATGTGTTGTCCACAAGGTGTAGTCAAACCGTTCGGCCATAAGGGGAGATAGGATGGAGAAGCAAGGGTAGCTGGGTATGGTGATTGAAGGAGAGTAGTCTGGTAAAGATGAGAAGATATAGACTGCAAAAAGGAAGAAGAACAAGAAGAATGATCAACTTACCTTAGTGCTTAGAGAAGTTGCTTGACCCGTGGAGGCACAAGCACGTGATGGGGCGGTGTTGATGAGTGTTAGTTGCTACTTGAGCAACTGGAGGAGGTGTGGCAGGATGAAGTGGTGACGGTGTGGAGTGTGGCCAAAGAGATGGAGGAGTTGTTGGACGTGGTGCTGCACCTGGGTGGTTGGGTGGAGGTAAGAGAAGCCCACATCTCCATCTTCTCTCCTTTTCTCTTCTTCTCTTTTTTTTTTCTAGTTTTGTCTCTCTTTTTCTTTTTTTCTTTTTATTTTTGTTTTCCCTTTTTTGCTTGGGATAGAACGGCTGGAGAGGGAGGAGTTTTGGAGGAAAAACATGGAGGGAGCTATGCTGCTAATGAAGAGGATAGGAGGAGAAGGGGATAACGGCTTGTGGTCGATCCAGCAATGGTGGAAGAGATTTAGAGGGACGGTGGTAATGGTTGGGCCTACCGGAGTTGCAGGTCCGGCCAAGTAAAGGAAGACCAAATGGTGTTGATCGTTGCTGCCCCGTTAGAGAACGTTGATGGAGGCTATGAAGGGGAGTTGCAGATCTGATCTGCACGCTCGTTTGGAGGAAGCAAGGTGATGGGAACCAGCAACACAAAGAGAAGAGGAGGAGGTTGGGCGGTGCTAGTGGAGGTTGCAGGCAGACCTGCAACTCAAGAGTTGCAGGTCATGGTGGAGGCGGTAGAGCATGTAGAGAGGGGCGGCAGCAAGGAGGGATGGCAGCAAGGAGAGATGGCAGCAAGGAGATGGTGGAGAAGCCACTCAAAACAGCAAGAAGCGGTGGTGGTGGAGCTCTTGATCGGCCGGAGTTGCAGCCTACAACTCTGGCAATAACTTGGTGAAGAAGATGAAGAAGGTGGAGGAGAAGTGGATGAAAAGGGCCTAAAGAGAGGGGGAAAAGGGGCAAGAGGTCTTGGGGAGAGAATGGAAGAGATTGGAGGGGGATTAGGGTTCAAACGAACCCTTCTCCTTCCCCTTTTAAAGCTCCATATTTCCTTTAATGGAAATAGGGTATTTTTCAAAATTAAAAAAAAGGAAAAATAATTTTTTTTTTAAAATAAAACCCTACTTTTCTTTGGGGAATTTCCCCATTTTTTAAAATTTAATTGAAATTATTTTGAAAGTCACGGGGTCCATTAAATGGTCGGATAGCGGGTCGATGATGATGGGCCCGGTTACAGGCCCACGTGGATTGATGATGTCCATCGTCTCACAAGATGATATGACAGACAATCTGATGGCGATCGGATGGATGGTGACTTGATTGGGACCCAGATTGGTAGATCGACGGATCTAGAGAGATCCAACGGTCCGGTGGAAGAGCCAACGGTCCGATTGAAGATCCAACTGTCTGAAAGCTAAGGGAGATGAGACAGAGCCAATGGGCAGGAGTTCTGGGGTTAGGTCAGTAGATTCGAGGACCGAGAGATGAAGAGAGAGAGAATAAGGAGAGATGAGAGAGAAAATATCAAAAAATAGAGATAAAAGTATTGGCAGAGGGTCTGGAACCCTGGTCTTCACTGTGACCATCCTCACGCTTCTCCAGTAGAGTAGACTATCATTCCTTGCTGACTCATGTGGCTTTAAACGCTTTGGTCCGTCTCTTGGTCATTGGCTCTCCTGCTCTCTTCGTTCTTTGGGCCGGCTTTTTGGTCCTCTTATTCAGCCCATATCTTCTAGTCATAGCATGTGGGCTCTTTAAGCTTTGATAATGGGCTTTCCTGATCGATGTGGGCTCGCAAGTCTCGAGAATTGTCCCATCGGGGTTTCCTGCGACAGAAGAAGCGCGTAATGAGACTTTATCAGAACGACTCAATGTCTAGACTTCCGAAAATGTGTTTAATGCATGCAAATATACCATTTCGTCCAGAAAAGTGTGTTCTACGCAACAAAAGAGACTCTTACGTAGAAAAGTAGATAATTAGAGTAGTTTTACGTAGGAGAGTGTGATAACACTTAGAAAATAACAGTGGAAAATATGCACTTTTAAGCGAATATCAGTAATCGATTGGAAGCTACGAGGCAAAAACTTATTTCAGCCCAATCGATTGGAGATTCTGTGAAATCAATTAGAGCCTTCGAGACAGAAACTTATTTGAGTCAAAAAAATTGGAGACCTCTGTGTAATCAATTAGAGCCTTCGAAACAAGAAACTTATTGAGCCCAATCGATTAGACAGTTTTCCCCAGTCGATTGGACCATGCATAGAATCGGTCCTTATTAGATCCAAAATTCTTGGTTCCATTATCCCATATTCTTCACGACTCAGGGTCATGGATTTGAAAGTAGGTTTTTTCCGCGTCGTTGGTTACGAAAACCCTAATCTCAACACATTTATAATTTTATCCGATTTTATCCTACAAAATTCAGAGATATTTGTATAGGGATTCGTGTCGGATGTCGATTCGCACTCGGGGGTAGTTCGCGCGACTCAAGAACATAAAATGATGGATTTTTGCTGGAGATTGTAGAAAATATGGAGATATGAGAATGTTGGTGGGCTAAAACATGCTCGATTAATTTTTTTTTGAGAGGAAAATTGACACAAAAAGCATTAAAATAAAAATAAACTAAATACAAAATGCAATAACATGAATCTAATTGAACTTTATTAAATTGAATGTTCTACATTTGTTTAATGCTAACATTTAAGAAAACTAGCTAGGAAACCTAAAAAATGGAGAGAGAAAGTACCATGCTTTAGAGAGAGAAAATGGGAAAGGTTAGAGAGAGAGAAGAGCTAGAGAGAGAGAAATTGAGTGTGAGGGCTTACCCCTTGCAGAACACGGCTATGCTGGTGTAAAGAGGATGAACACTACTCATGGTGGCTAACAGCCAAGCAGTGGTGGCTGAGCCGTAGGCTGTTTGGCCAAGGCGTGAAGGTGAGAGGGGTGCCATATGGTGGATGCTCGTGGTATGGAGAAGTTGCACAAGTGGTTCACGTGATGGAGGATGTGCACACGATCTGGATTGAGTTGCAGGTTGCAACTTTTTTGGCTGAAGAGGGCAGTAAGTAGAGGAGACCGACTGTGATGGATTTGGCTTTTGAAGCCGTGGGTGACTGTAGCACAAGGAGAGGGCGGTGTGCAACAGGTGGCGTTGTTTGATGGAGGCAAACCTGTTGTTGTTGAAGTGGCTGGGGAGGAAACGGAGCAGCAAGTGGACGGTCTGCAAGTGGATGCAGGTTGCGAGCCTCCTACCAACGGCTTCCTCCTCTCTTCCTCTTTCTTTTTTTTTTTCTCGGTTTTTTGGTTTTTTTTTTTTTTCTTTTTTTTGGGGAGAATAGAAGTTGAGAGAGGGCTGCTATGGAGAGGACTATTGCAGGTGCGTGCTGTGGTGAAGTAGCGGTGCTGTTGAGAGGAGAAGATGGAGGGGGCGGTAGATGCAGCAATGATGTGAAGGTAGTAGGCGGTGCTGCTAAGGGCAGCAAGGTGAGAAGGTGGCTCGTGGAGGAGGTTGCAACGGTCTGGTGGTTCCGATTGTGGGAGGGAGGAGCTGCCCGGAGAAAGACGCTGCAAGGAGGAGGTACCAACTGGGTCACCGGTGCATTTTAAAGAGGAGGAGAAGCCGACCGGAGTTGCAGAGGTTGCAACGCCGGTGAAGAAAGAAAAAGAAGGAGAAAACGGTGGTGGATATGGTGCACGCAGGCGGTGTGCAGCGGCGTTACAGGCACTGCTGTTGGAGAAGGACGAGCAGAAGAGATGAAGAAGAAGAGAAGAAGGAGGAGGAGACCCAGATGGCCGGAGTTGCTGCCTGCAACTCCGGCGAAGATGGATGAGGAAGAAGAAGAAGAAGAAGAAGAAAGGAAAGGAAGAAGAGAAGGAGAAGACGGTTCATGGCATGGTGAGCAGGGGTTGGGCAGCGGTTGGAGGAGGAGAAGAAGAACAAGAAGAGAAGATGGAGGAGAAAAACGGTTTGCAACTCCGGCGAAGGATAAAGGAAGAAGACGAAGAAGAAAGGAGCCAGAAGAGGGGAAGAAAGTGGAGGGGAAAGAAGGGAAAGGATAGGGAGAAGGATTGGAAGAGATTGGAGGGGGATTAGGGTTCAAACGAACCCTTCTCCTTCCCCTTTTAAAGCTCCCTATTTCCTTTAATGGAAATAGGGATTTTTTTGAAAAAAAAAAAAAGAAAAAAAAAAAAAGAAAAAAAAAATATATATATATATATATATTTTTTTTTTAAGTAAAACACTACTTTTCATTGGGGAATTTCCCCATTTAGTGGACCCCCCATTTTTTTAAAATTTAATTGAAATTATTTTGAAATTCACGGGGTCCATTAAATGGTCGGCCAGCGGGTCGATGATGATGGGCCCGGCTACTGGCCCACATGGAATGATGATGTCCATCGTCTCACAAGATGATGTGACAGACAATCTGATGGCGATCGAATAGATGGTGACTTGATTGGGACCCAGATTGGTAGATCGACGGATCTAGAGAGATCTAACGGTCCGATTGAAGATCCAACGGTCTGAAAGCTAAGGGAGATGAGACAGAGCCAATGGGCAGGAGTTCTAGGGTTAGGTCAGTAGATTCGAGGACCGAGAGATGAAGAGAGAGAGAATAAGGAGAGATGAGAGAGAAAATATCAAAAAATGGAGATAAAAGTATTGGTAGAGGGTCTGGAACCCTGGTCTTCATTGTGACCATCCTCACGCTTCTCTAGTAGAGTAGACTATCATTCCTTGCTTACTCATGTAGCTTTAAATGCTTTGGTCCGTCTCTTGGTCATTGGCTCTCCTGCTCTCTTCGTTCTTTGGGCCGACTTTATGGTCCTCTTATTCTGCCCATATTTGGCCCATATCTTCTAGTCATAGCATGTGGGCTCTTTAAGCTTTGATAATGGGCTTTCCTGATCGATGTGGGCTCGCAAGTCTCGAGAATTGTCCCATCGGGGTTTCCTGCGACAGAAGAAGCGCGTAATGAGACTTTATCAGAACGACTCAATGTCTAGACTTCCGAAAATGTGTTTAATGCATGCAAATATACCATTTCGTCCAGAAAAGTGTGTTCTACGCAACAAAAAAGACTCTTACGTAGAAAAGTAGATAAATAGAGCATTTTAACGTAGGAGAGTGTGAAAATGCTTAGAAGATAACAGTAGAAAATACGCACTTTTAAGCGAATATCAAATTTCTATAAATACAACCCTTCTATGCCTTCTCTAAATACACACTGAGACACAGTGACTCAATCTTCAAGAGAGAGAAGAAAATGTTTTATTTATTAGAGTGTCCATTCGAAGAGCAATAAGCTTGTTTCTCATTCACATCTTGTGAGCTTATTCTCTTCTTGATCAAAGCCAAGTTCTTGATCCTTTCCTTAGCTTAGGTCTTCCACTTCTATATTCAATCTAGTAGCCTGAGTGTACCAATGTGACTCAACACCATTTGAGCAACCTAAGGTTCAGGGTGTACTGAATCCTTCACCTTCTACAAAGACGGGAGTGTTGAGAATTAAGATCGGAGGAGCCGATCGACGGTAGGTTTGGGGTGTACCAACCGGACAGGGCTTCTTGGCTAGAAGGGCGCACGTGGATTCGTAGCGTTGATTCAGAGGACGTGGACGCATCGACAGTATGTCTTGGCTAAGGTTGGAAGCTGTATTTGCAACGGTGCTGCTTAGATAACCTTTGTTTCGTTCAACTTTTCAGTTAGTGATACCTTTCGTCTGGACGTGGTCTGGTGGTTTTTTCCTTGGCTAAGGTTTCTAGGTAAAAATCTCTTGTCTTGTGTGATTGTTTGTTTGTATTCCGCAATCTATCTTGATTAGATCAAACGACAAAAAGAAAATATACCACGGAGGTATATTCGATTTGAGTCGGTTGTGATAATTTTTTATCAAACAACTAAGGCATGCGATTTTGTTCCCCTACCATAGACCAGTAAAATTGTGTATGTATAAATAATTTTAAATACCTAATCGACCCCCCTTCTAGGTATATTGGATTAAAAAGAATGGACCGGTTAAATTTCACACGCTTGGCTTCATGGGTGTTTCCACTAATGGAAACATCCTTCTCATCAATCATGAGCTGCTCTTATATAGAGATCCAATCTAATGGTCCAACCATTTCAATCACCATCCATATATGTGGCCCAAAATCATCCAACATCTTTCCAATTTTGAAATCTTTTATATAAAATTTTTTCTTTTCAAAAACGTCGACTCTATGAAACCATTTTAAAACAATTATTCTCTTTTTTTTGTAAAACCATTGTTTTTCTGGGCTAAAATTTTGGTCCACGATCTTGGTGGACCACTGGATGAGTGAGGGATCGAAAGGCAAGGATGGGATAGTTAGATCGGGTGTCAATCGGATGTTTGATCAAATGATCGAATAGTCAAATGGATGATGATGATCAAATGGATCATCGCACGATGGTGATCGGCCAACAAGGCTGTAGGATAGAGTAAGTGCGGAGGAGAGAGGATCGGACGATTGATATAGAGAGGAGAGAGAAAACTAGGGTTTAGAAAGAGGAGAGAGAAAATAATATAAAATAAAGAGAAAATGATAGCTGATGGTCTTAAACTCTGGTCTTTGACTTGGTCTTCTGTGAGCTTTACCAACTGAACAAGCCTTAGGCCCTGCTTGGTTCGCTGCATTCGGGTCCATTTTGCACTTTAGTGCAAATACATTGAATTGTGTTGCAATCACTTGTGATGTAAGTCACAACTGTTTGGTTAACACCATGTAAATAGATGCAAATGAAGTTTAGCTGATTGGTTGGTAGTGCATTGCAAATAAATGCAATGGATTATTTTATTTTTTTATTTTACAAAAGAAATGCACAGTAAAATTACTATTGTAATATTATTGTTATCATTGTTGATTTCGTTATTATTATTATTATTAATTATAATTATAATTATTGTTATTATAATCATGGTTTAAAAATCGGCCGTTATAACGGATTCGGACCTCCCCCGTTACGTTATGTACCTTTAAAACGCTTAAAAATAATGTATGTTATTTTCGTTATAACGGACGTTATTTTCCATTTTCTCTTTATAACAAAAATAACGACCGTTATTTTCTAGAAAATTTTGTGAAAAAAGCGGCAGTTATTTCTATTATTTTCATTTTTGAAAAATTAAAATTTGAAAATTTGAATTTCAACTCCATTTTTTTCCCTTTTTTCTGTTCTTTTCCATTTTTGCCCTTGAGTGTTAAAATTCGTTATAACGGAAAAAATGATAACGCCACGGTATACCATTATAGCGGGTCCTTTTAAACCTTGATTATAATTAGTATTGTTATTACTTTATTGTCATTATTATTATTATTATTATTATTATTATTATTATTATTATTATTGTTGTTGTTGTTGTTGTTTTGAGGGGAAAGCTTGGGGTTAAGGGACCCTGACCAACTATATCAAAAAGGGTCGGGATCGGTGGACAACCACTTTTGACCACCATTTTGGTGTACCCACATAGAAGATGAATCAATGGCTGATTTTTGGTGAGGATAATCTCCTCATCGTATAGATCACCCCCTCAAAAAATCAGCACATTCTTAAATTTCTAACCCCCTCAAATGTGGTTTTCAAGTTACACGGTAAAAATAGACAGTCCATAATTCTTGAACTTCTAAACCAGTCTATGAATATCAGAATGATTTGCATTTTTGTGAGGGTGATCTCCTCACCATAGAGATCAGTTTCACCAAAAATCAGCCATTGATTCATCTTCTATATGGGTATGCCAAATGGTTTTCAAAAATGGTTGCCCCGATCCTGACTTTATCAAAAAGTAGAAAACTAAAAACTAAAGAAATAAAAAAAAAATAGTTAATAATAATAATAATAATAATTATCTCAGTTGTTGTTTCTTTTGGGAAAAACAAATGTTGAGCTAACACACTGCACTTGTTTGCATCAATTTTTGGGCTGCACTTCCTTCCATCTATTTTGTTAAGTAGTTTGCTAGTGCTTGTTAAGCACTTGCACGATAGTTCATTTGCATGCCTCCAACCAATCACTTTCAATCCCAAAATTTGGGCAAGTGAGTGCATTGCACTCAATTTGTTGTGAACCAAGCAGGGCTTTAGTCTTGTGTTAGTTGATTAAGCTTTAATCTCCTTAGTCTCTTCTCTGGGCACTTGGCTTTCCTTCTCTCTCGATCTTCTCTCTAGCATTTCCGACTCTCTGGCTCTCTCAGCATTTGGCCTGTATCTTCTTATCCTTAGCATGTTGGCTCTTGAGCTTCGGTCCTAGACTCTGGCAGTCAGTTGTGGGCCCGCAATTTATTAGAATCGTTCGACTTGGTTTCCTAGGATGAAAAAAGCACGTAATGAGGCTTAATCAAGATGGCTTTGCATGTGGACCTCCGCAAATAAGTTTAATTCATGCGAATAATCGATTTTCATTTAAAAAGTGTGTTCTACGCAATGGTAGAAACTCTTACGTAGAATTGTTGATAAAAATCAAAGTTTTACGTAGGAGAGTGTGATACTGCTAAAAGGATAATGGCTTAAAATAAGCACTTTTGAGCGAATATCATTAACATATAACACCACAGCTCTTTTTTCCTCTTTTTATCTTCTTTTTCTTTGTTTATTTTGTTCTTTATTTGCTCTTCTCATTATAATGCTTGGTCGACCATTAAAGAGTGCGACGAACTCAATAATGGTCAGCTAAACACTTTGCTAAGTCTATGAGTGAAGCTAGTGATGTTGTTATGTCTTCTATCTTTTGATAATTTATTGGGACTTACTGTGAATGGACTTTGATGTTATTTGAGAATACCTATTTGTTCGATAATTTATCGGTCTATGTAATCTATTAATTCATCATGATTGAATGATATGATGAATATTTTGAAATCCCCTATGGCTCGATAATCGATTGTTGATTGATTAATTCTCTTTAACTTAATTCTCCTATTTTGGATTTATTTATTGGATTTCATCGTTAAACATTTCGATCAGAGCAAATTCATAATTGTCGTCTGATCGAGAAAAGCATAATCAAAAGAGAAACATAAGAGAAGAGCTAAGTGGATCCTTAAAACTTTAGCCCTTCTCTCTGTTATTCTTTTCTCTCGACATTGCTCTAGTATTTTTTATAGTTGTTTACATCACTCACTCCACACTCGTGTGGAAATCTCTCTTTTACTCTCTCTCTTCTTTTTTTTTCTTTTGTGGTTTCGTGTCCGTAGTTCTTGCGCATAAGTCAATCCTTGTGGATTAAATCTTGTAAAAGTACTACAACAAAACTTGTACACTTACAAGTAAAACTAATGTGGTCAAAATTAGAGGTCAGGTTAGAAAACTATATTCAATTATAGGTTTAGGCATTTCAAACTTAGAACTTAAGTCCAATTCGAGAACAAGACATCCAAATCGGACAAACGAGGTTGGAATCTCCCAAAACTAGTTCCAACACTTAAATATGTTGAAAGGAATGTATTGAAAGAGATGGTGTAAAAATCAAACGTCCGGTTAGGAAAGTGTAGTCAACTATAGGTTTAAGCATTTCAAACTTTTAACTTAACTCCATTTTGGGATTTCGATGCCCAAATCAGGCAAATTAGGTTAGAATATTTGGAAACTAGTTCTAACACTTTAAATGTATTGAAAATAATGTGTTGGAAGAGATGGAGTAAACAACAGAGGCCCGGTTGGAAAACTGTAGTCAGTTATACATTTGGGCATTTCAAAGTTATAATTAATTCCATTTTGTGACCTTGATGCCAAAATCAGGCAAACAAGGTTGGAATATCCCATAACTTGTTCCAACACTTCAAATGTGTTAAAAAGATGTGTTAGAAGAGACGGGGTCAAATTTAGAGGTCTAGTTGGAAAACTATAGTTAGTTATAAGTTTAGGCATTTTAAATTTAGAACTGAAGTTCATTTTGGGACCTCGACATTGAAATCGGGTAGACGAGGTTGTAATCTACCATAACCTATTCCAGCACTTCAAATGTGTTGGAAGAGACGGGTTAGAATGCGAGGTCTGGTTGGGAAACTGTTAGTTATAGGTTTAAACATTTTCAAACTTCTAACTTAAGTTCATTTCGGGACTTCGACGTCTCCCAAAACTTATTCCAACATTTCAATTGTATTGAAACAAATGTGTTAAAAGATACAAGGTCAAAATCAAAGGTCCGATTGGGAAACTATAGTCAATTATTGGTTTAGGTATTTTAAACTTTGAAATTAAGTCCATTTCAAGACCTCGACACCCAAATCGGGCAAACGAGATCGGAATCCCCCGAAACCTATTTCAACACTTAAAATGTGTTAAAAATTCAAATGTGTTGGAAGAGATGATGTCCAATTCAGAGGTTTGGTTGGGAAACCACACTCAATTATAGGTTTAGGTAGTTCAAAGTTTGAATTGAAGTCCATTTTAGGAGCTCGGAGCCCAAATCGGGCAAATGTGGTTGGAATCTCACAAAACCTGTTCAAACACTTCAAATGTGTTGGAAAAGACGGGGTCAAAATTAGAGGTCCAGTTGGAAAATTGTAGTCAGTTATTGGTTTGGGCATTTAAGATTTAGAACTTAAGTCTATTTCAATACCTCGATGACCAAATTTGGCAAACGAATTCAAAATCTCCCGAAACCTTTTCCAACACTTCAAATGTGTTGAAACAAATATGTTAGAAGAGACATGATCAAAATTAGAGATCAAATTGAGAAACTATACTTAGTTATAGGTTTGAACATTAACTAAGTAAAGTTTTAATTAAACAACTATTATTCTTTTTGTTATTATAAGTTTTAGCATTTCTTATTTAATTAGTTGAACCATGGACATTGTAAGAATTTTCAAGTTTAATGAGTATTTTATTATATATTTGCTTGGTAGTTTTCATTCTCATTAATAAAATGGTCACTGCGTAAATAAAAAGCATATAAAAAACTAGCTATGGTAGGATCCACAGCTAGCCGTCACTTTATGTATGTATTAGCGGCGGCCAATGTTCACCGCCACTATATGTGCCTTTTACCGATGGCTTCTTGCTGCCTCTAATAGTTACATATAGTGACAGTCAATGGCCACCACTAAAAGGTATTATTAGCGGCGGCCAATGTTGAGCACTGCTACAGTACCTTTTAGTGATGGCCTGTCAGCATCTAACCGCCACTAATAATGGTATTCCCCATGACTTTTATATCGGTTGGCAGGCACTTTTTGCGACTACCATTTATGGGGTTGGCCGCCGCTAAAACCTTTAGCGATGGAGCTATTAGTGTGGTTGCCTACCGGCGCTATGGCCACCATTAAAGGTTTTAGCGGTGGTTTTCTTGACCTTAAAAGTCCTATTTCTTGTAGTGTTATAACATAAGAAAGCATGCATGGAGGAATAATAACAATGCTTATACATGAAAGTGAATTTTTTTACCTTGCACAAAAGCCAAGCTAACTTCAATGGATCTCTTCTTCTTTCTCCTTTTCTTCTTCTCCTATTTCTCCTATTTCTCCTACGTCTCTACTAGATCTCTTCTCAATGTTAGATATTTTTTCTCTGTAGTGTTCTCAAAAGTGAAGTCCGAAGGGAGAAAAAAGTTTTATACCTAAAATTTAAAAATTACTTTTAAAGTCCAAAATATCAAAGTCTTGCGATGAGCGCATATAAATAAAGATTTATAGTTCTTTAAACAACCTTTCCGATATATAAAATGAATTCTAAATCGGATATCCAAGTAAGATGCTATGCCCCTTGAAACAATTTTGGCTTTCCTTTTTTCAAGTTCAACTATAGTTCAAAAATCTATTTCCTTCTCAATGTTAACTTTGCTTATGTGAAAGTGGTCCACTCACCCCCTTCTTTCCCCCATGATTATTCCATGTGAGAGTGAAAAACTCACTTAATTTTTCTCTAATGGGTGGAAAGCGGATTATTATCTTGCGATTAAACTTGAATGACAGAAACCAAACACCCTCTAATTGGGATACAGTCAAGCAAATGAACAAAAATCAGAACAAAATGAGTTTGTTATCACTCATAATCAGGTGAGTTAGTATCTTAAACTCGGCAAGTCTGAAGGCCACCGACCAGGTTTTATTTTCCAAAATATTAATATTTTCCTTCGACATGTCGGCCAGAGAAAACGAAAACGAAAGGATCCAAAAAAAAAATATGGCAAGTCAACGAGGAGTGGTGGGCATGTATGGATTTAGAAATTTTTTAACTTTGTCTTGTTTTTTTTTTCAAAGTGTCAAATTGACCTTATCTATATTACTATATTAAGACTATGTCTCCTTTACTTTATTCAGATTTATTAGGTGGTAGAAGTTTCTTAAGTCAATTATTTGTTGGGAGAAGCTAAATAAAAAACAATGTCTGAACCTGGAAATTGGTGTCATGCAAGCATGTTTTGACTCAAGGGTGCAAAGCCACCCCAATAATTTTAACAACCCACTTCGTGAAATATCATGAAGATTTGAGGTCTATCATCCTCAGTGAATCATACCCCACATATGACACACATGATCCACTACATTGTAGATCAGAGCGTTCAATCAGTGGGCCACCTCTTTGATCCTCTTTACATGCAAAACAGACACATAGAGTTGAATACATCATACTCTTTGATCCACGGCTTGGAGCCCTGATACTATTTAAATTTGAAGTACTATCGACAGTGCTGTCGTCCTAATTTTCTATGTAGGACGGCCGCGGAGAGCTGGGACCTTGTCACTTTTTACGCGGATAAATTAGAAAAAAGGATCCGCCAGCCATACTGAAAGCTACTCCCAAATCCTTAATTTTGAGTAGAAGACTGCAGCCGGTCAGCAAAATTACTTACCACCCACAATATGAGCCATGTGGCATATTCTTAGAGATTTCTGACCTTGCGGTTGTTTGGCTCAACCCTAGATCATGGGTTGATTTGAAATCACTAATCAGGCTGATTTTTGGTTTGTAGGTCCAGCTATAGATTTTTGCCACCGTCAAAGGATAATTTGCACTTACATAATATATTGAGGCGAGATCAAGTCACGTTTAGCCCTGATATATATTATTCTTCGCGATTAGTTCTTGGCCTAACAAAAGTCATATGGAGTTGGTGGAAACCAATAAGCTGTCATATGCCTTCGTCCAGGTAGGAAGCTTCTTTAAACAAAGAGTATTTCCTTGTCTACACAGATCAAGGGTTTACTCTATATAAAGGGTTTAAGCCCCATCTCTTCATATCATAACCAAACTAATCTTTTCATCTTTTTTTCTATTAGATCTATTGGTCTCTGATTTCAGAGACTTGAGGTGGTCACTGACCCGGCAGCCATTTCGAGTTGCCAGAAATGGCGCAGCACTGGCCTCGTGTAGTTTATGCTCTGGTGTTTTGCTTGATAGCCACCAATGTAGTGGCAGATAAGCCTTATATTTATGCATCCCCTCCACCACCACCACTGCTGAAATCCTCTCCTACTCCGTATTATTACAAATCACCGCCACCACCATCACCATCGCCGCCTCCTCCCAAGTACTACTACAAGTCGCCACCTCCACCACCGAAGTATTATTACAAGTCTCCACCTCCACCGTCATCGCCACCTCCACCACCAAAGTATTACTACAAGTCTCCACCTCCACCGTCATCGCCACCGCCTCCGAAGTACTACTACAAGTCGCCACCTCCACCATCTCCATCACCACCACCGCCTTACTATTATAAGTCGCCGCCGCCTCCATCTCCATCACCACCTCCTCCATATTACTACAAATCACCACCCCCACCATCACCTTCACCTCCCCCTCCTTACATTTATAAGTCACCACCTCCTCCATCTCCATCACCACCGCCTCCATATTACTACAACTCCCCCCCTCCACCATCCCCATCCCCTCCTCCTCCGTACATTTACAAGTCTCCGCCTCCTCCATCTCCATCACCACCTCCTCCATACATTTACAAATCCCCACCTCCATCATCGCCATCCCCTCCTCCTCCATACATTTACAACTCTCCACCTCCTCCATATATTTACAAATCTCCACCCCCTCCATCTCCATCACCACCTCCTCCATACATTTACAAATCCCCACCTCCACCATCCCCATCCCCTCCTCCTCCATACATTTACAAGTCTCCACCTCCTCCATCCCCATCACCACCCCCTCCTTACTTTTATAAGTCACCACCTCCTCCATCTCCATCACCACCTCCACCATATTACTACAAATCGCCACCCCCACCATCTCCATCACCACCTCCTCCATACATTTACAAGTCTCCACCTCCTCCATCTCCATCACCACCTCCTCCATACATTTACAAATCCCCACCTCCACCATCCCCATCCCCTCCTCCTCCATACATTTACAAGTCTCCACCTCCTCCATCTCCATCACCTCCTCCTCCATACATTTACAAATCCCCACCTCCACCATCCCCATCCCCTCCTCCACCATACATTTACAAGTCTCCACCTCCTCCATCCCCATCACCACCCCTTCCTTACATTTATAAGTCACCACCTCCTCCATCGCCATCACCACCGCCTCCTTACTACTACAAATCTCCACCTCCTCCATCACCATCACCACCACCTCCATACTACTACAAATCCCCACCTCCTCCATCGCCATCACCACCACCTCCATACTACTATAAATCCCCACCTCCACCATCACCATCACCTCCTCCACCATATTACTATAAATCTCCCCCACCACCGTCGCCTTCTCCTCCTCATGTATACTACTACAACTCCCCTCCACCTCCCAAAGGGTACTAGACTAATTAAATCAAGTAAGTATATCATTCGGAAATAACAATATGATTATTTATTTTCTTTGACATTTTCTTACTTATTTTGTTTCTCTTGCAGTGCATAAAAGAGTATGGAGTTGAACACTATCTTTCAGAATGAAGCACATTCAACTGTTTCTCATGTAGCATTCATGATGTAATTTCTTTAAGAATAAATTTGGGTAAAAGTTTAAAGCAACCCAATTTTAATGGCAATCAATGTTATGCTTTTGAATTTGTTTAGTTTATTTTGTGACTAGAAAAAATATAGCCCATTCAGTGGGACGTACTGTTCAATTGACATCTCTTGAAGATGTTAGCATTTGGAAATAAAAGGACTCTTTCTTTGAATTTCTCTTGGTTTCTTTGTTCAATAATGCAGAATTTATATGGTTCAAACACACAAAAACCACTATCTAAGATCATCCTCATCACCAAACTGTGTAATGTGTGCATCGCCCACTTGACATGACCAGGATGCAAATGGCAAAACATAATAAACCTCATTTAACACCTTGCAATCATCATTTCTGCTTTCTCTTTTTGAGAGCGCAAATAGAACTAGGATTCCTGTTGCCCACCCCAAACATTTTGGATAAAGTGTAGATTATGATGATGATGATGATGATGATGATGGAAAGCAAACTAGTAGCTCACTTAAGAAAAATAAAAGATGATTTTATGATGGTATGCCTGAGTAACAGAAAATGGTTTGTCTGTGTGACTAGTTTCTATTGGCCAAGGTTGGACTTCATATCACATAAGCTATCCATGAAAAATTAAACGGAGATGTGTCATAAGGATAGTTAACAATTTAACACCTCAATTCACTACAAGCATGTTGTCCAATAGAAAGAGACGGGGCAATATATTTCTAACTAAATCAAGGAGGTTAGTAGGTCAAACACGAATATGACTTGATGATCACTATCAAATCTTATCTGTGAGATGAAAGGACCAAATTGAGCCAAATAACATTATAACAAAAGACTGTACTACCATATGTACATCATTGGGATATATATCACAGCTTTATTAGATGAAATAAATTAATAATGATTAAACATGATTTAATACTAGATCAGTCAATCAAGTTCCAAATGGAAAAAATTGGCTTTCAATAGAAGTGAAAGCAACCTATTAAAATTTACATATGCACATTACAATAAAATAAGTCTCATTTACATTAAAATGTCTTTCCTGAATTTATTTTTAAGATAACTATTCATCTATTTTTATCTCAAGCAAATTTTAATTTACATTTTAGACTATTTTAATTTACTTTCAGTTTCACACAACCATTATCTATCCCCCATCACCCATAATTTAATTTTTAAAACTGGATTTTTAGGGGCCATACACATGAAGGACGCCCACCCTACAATCATCAAAATGAAAAAAATCAACAAATCCACCAAAACAATTTGAAAAATTACCCTTGGGTCACTTTTTTCAACCTTAGAACGTGAACAGAGCAAGGATTTGCAACCACCCAAAGACTGGCGCCCATTACTGGTCATGGCTTGACTTTTAAATGACCACGGAATGCTTGCTGGTGACCATCGAAACTCCAGCAAAGGTAACTGATCTTTTGACCGGATTTTCTTAATTATGAAAAATATGAAGTCTCTGTTGTCAATCCCCATGAACTCTTTGTTTTTCTGTAATTTATCTCATTAGTTAGAAGTTCTCTGAAGACTAAAGTGTCAAAGATCAAGTGGACTTCATCAACAAATCGAAGAAGAACAAAGGCTAAAGAAAATCAACTTAAGTGTTAAAGCTCAACTGAAAACAAAGTCAAGTTCAAGCATGAAGATTTAAAGCATATATTCAACATACGTTCTCACTCAACGAACGTTCAACTATTAGAATCTCGTGTTGATGTTGCTCACGTACATCTAAGGGTGCACCACACATTGTTAGCGAATCTCCTTGACCCTAGATGCCTCTTGGATCATATGCTTATTGTTTGGAGACTGTGCTAGTCTCACTAGGAAGTTGTTGTAAAAGTGTTCGAATTGGCTAAATGATCAGCTGACCGACTAACCGACCGAAAAGTGCGGTCGACTGGAGTCTTCGGACTCTGAGCGGTCAATCGGTAAAAAGGTGCGGTCGACCGGTCCCATCAGAACAAAATTTCTCGTATTCAACCTAAGCAGTCAACCGGCCATTTTTGCCGTCAATCGGACCTCGGACAGATTATTGACACTAACTAGTTGACAGGTCAAAATGTGCAGTCAAACCCCCTCATTCCAGATCTTGTTTTGAATTCGTCTTTTGTGCGAATTTTGGCACACTTAAACCATTCAAATGGCTCTTTTAGGTCTATTTCTCTTGTTTGGGTATAGTCTTATATATTAGAGACTAACCGCATCAATAGAGAACATCAATCAAGTGATCTCTTTCACTCCCATTCTTTGATTAACATTTCTTGAGTCAAGAAATTTGAAATTTGAAAGAGCTTCACCTAAGCAAACCTAGTGCATCTTTTTGTGAAACCTCTATTTGTTTGAGAGACTACTATCTATGTGATTATGCAATCATCTTCTACCAAGAAGGTGATCTTTTGTGGCAAAGTGTCTCTGTGGCGAATTCTTCTCTGGGGATTTTCTATTTTATCGAATTCATCGAAAGATAAGTGTCTCTACGAACAAACCTTTTAGATTGAATTCAAATTTATTAAACCTAGATATTTAAGATTGGTGGATGAGTTTTTACCCATTGAACTGAGTTGAGGATGATGGAATCCTTGAGGACTCTGTTTCTCTAAAATACTACGAGCCTAGTCCGACTCTCTAGGTGAGCGAGAAGTTATTCTTGTATAGAACGAGTTGAGGATTGTAGATCCGTGAGAAGAGTGCTTATTTAAAAGTCTACTGGCCTAGGCTGACTCTTTAGGTGAACGAGAAGCGATTCTCGTTAGATTGAGACTAAGTGTTATCTTATTTATTTGATTATTTATTCCAACTAGATATGTTGTAATGCGTGATTGAAATAATATAATATTACTCTTGTTGAGTTTTAAACAGTTGACGTAAGTACGGAGTCGTCGAACCACTATAAATCTATGTCTCATGTGATTGTGATTGTGATTGTTTACATATCTTGTCTCAGATTTACACACATGTCTTTGCTCTGTAGATGATTCGAATATTGGTTTATTGATCATTTTTCATTTTGTGTGATCATTAAATTTAAATCTATCTATAATCCGCAGAGAAATTAAAATTGTCCTATTCACCCTCCTCTAGGACATATTGTGATAATTAAAAGGGAATTTCAAAACATAATGCACAAAACCCCTTGAATTTTGGTACAATGATATAGCTAGAAATACAAGAATGTTTGTCCTTTTCGTTTAATCAACACGCTAAAACAATAGCTATGTTGATGGTACAAAGGGGTGTGTTTGGCAAAAGCCAATTACAATGAAAACCCTACTCCAAAGTCTACGACTTAGGGACGAACTTGTGGAGATCCTTAGATCAAGAACAAGCCTAGATCTGACCTGCTATGATACCACTTGGTGTAGAATGGAATTACTACTCTCAATTAAACCCAAAAATCCACTAAAATAAGAGAGATATTTATTGAAGATAATGGTGGATGGGAGTTCTAGTTCTGCCTTCCTTGTGTCTTTTATCTATGCTAAGGACCCCTCTAGGGAGAAGATGGAGCTTTGGGCTGATTTGATTAATTTGAGATTGGCCATTTCCTCTCCTTGGTTGGTGGGAGGATATTTCAATAGCTTTATTAATGACTCGGATAAGTTAGGTGGTAACCGTCCTAATAGGTTAGCTATGAGTGACTTTAATGATATGGTGCATACTTGTGGTCTCATCGATGATGGGTACACTGGATCTAAATTTACTTGGTATAATATCAAGAAGGTAGTAGACGCATATGGGCCAGGTTGGACAGAATTTTTGTGAATTCTGTTTGGTTGAGCAATTTCCTTCTATTACATGTGAATCATATTCTCAGATTATGCAAGGATCACTCCTATATTAGGATCTCCTCCATATGCAATGTTCCTAGAGTTCCTAGGCCTTTTAGGTTCCAGAGGATGTGGGTTTCTCATGATAGGTTTTTGGCCTTCATGAAGTCCAATTGGGAGTCTCATGTTCAAGAGGAAGCTTTGAAGGTGTTAGCCTTCAAATTAAAAAGCCTAAGATCTAAGTTGAAGACTTGGAACAATCAGGTGTTTGGGAATATTCATAATAATCCGCACCTTATTGAAGAAAAGGTTCTCACCTTGGAACATAAATGATAATGAATTGGTCTACTGAAGATTGGGTCGAATGCAAGAAAATGCAAGTTGTGTAGAAAAAGACTCTCATTCAGGAAAAAAAAAAATTGGAAGTAGAAGTTTAGAATCAAATGGCTTCAAGAAGGGGACTCTAATACGAGTTTTTTCATGCTACCACTAAGGAGAGAACGAAATATGAGCGGATTAAAGGATTATTTCTTCAGGATGAGTCG
Source organism: Euptelea pleiosperma (assembly GCA_035048495.1). Taxonomy (NCBI): domain Eukaryota; kingdom Viridiplantae; phylum Streptophyta; class Magnoliopsida; order Ranunculales; family Eupteleaceae; genus Euptelea; species Euptelea pleiosperma. The sequence continues at coordinate 20,178,937 of CM068544.1, read as the reverse complement.
TGGTCTAATGATCAGTGTCATGCACAAGGGGGTGGTGGAGTATTTTAATGCTTTGCTTCAGTCTAATGAGTCGTGGTCTTGCGATTAGACTTGTATAACAGCAACCAAACACCTCCCTTAATTGGGATACGGGCGACTCATTTGGAGATGAAAATATCAAGCAAATGAATAATATAACCAGAACAAATGAGTTTCTTGTGACTCACAATCTGATGAGTTAGTTTGTTTAACTCGGTGAGTCCGAGGGTGACCGACTAGGTTTTGGACAGTAAGATTATTTGCGATATTCTGTACTACATGAGGGGTTTTTTTGTGTTCCAAAATATTATTATTTGCATCTGGCATGTTGGCCAGAGAAGAGGAAAACAACGAATGGACCCAAAAAATGTGTTGGCATCACAAGCTAAAGTCAACAACGAGTGGAAACCTGACCATGACGGTCAGGGAAGCCCCAACCACGCGTAATATGAGCCACGTGGTACACTGTTAGAGGACGCCGACCGTATGGATATTTGGCCAATCCTTAAGTGGACCTACAAACCAACCTGATTAGTGATTTTAATCCTTTGTATCTTTGTACCCAAATAATGGTAAATAATGCTTAAATTCCTTTTTGTTAAAATCAACCCATGAAAATGACTTCAACTAACGCGTAGAAATCAATGATCATGTAGATTTTTGGGTTTATAGGTCCACTTTGGCCGAACATCTATACTCAGTGTCCTCTAAGAAATTGCCACGTGGCTTATAATGTGGGTGGTCATGTAGCTACCTGACCAGCGGTGGTTAGGTAAGATTTACCCGTGGAAAGCATGTATTGATTGTGCTGCCATCATCTTTAGATTTTATAATAATGTGCATCATCATCAAAATACAGTTCATTTTGATATTATTAACTATACAAAAATAATGATTTAATTGGACGCTCAGGATTTTTCAAATTGAAGTCAATTTTTCATTAGGTTAGGAATGTCGGCATGTACTTATTTTTTGTGAGGTTAATTTTTACTGAATGAAAAACATAATATGCGGTTGGATTGTTCAACATGATCTCCATGTGGGCCTACCATCAGTTGTAAGAACAGGGTGTAGCTCTAGATGGACTCTATAAACAAACCAGTTAAAAGATTTGTTTAGCTTTTAGCCCTTTAAATTTACAATAAAATTTCTTCATACTTGGGGTCTACCCACCAATTTGTAAGATCTAAGGTCCTAATTCAATAGAGGGAAAAAAAACTCTGCCGTCTCACCATTAGATCAAAATCTGTCTCCCAGGTCTGAGAGAGCTCCACGTCTGCCAGCATTAAGGGAAAGATTCAAATTTACAATAGCTTCTAAATTACAAATGAAAGAGTCAAATTGAGGACTATCATCTTCAGCGAATCATACCCCACATATGATACACATGATCCAATGGTTAGAAATCATCAATCAAGCTGATTTTTAGTGTGTTTATCCATCCACAATAGGTAGGCTGAACATCCACACAGTCATTAGGCCCAAAAAATGATCTTTGTACGGACGCGCGAGTCTTCTGCAATGCGACTACGGGAGTCCTCTGGATCTAATTTTTTTCCGTAGCTTTTGATTATAATGAGTAGTTGTTAAATAAGATTTTCTACTATATAGAGAGTTAAAAATTTAATTAAACCCTATATATTAAATATAAAAAAGGCCTCATATGGAGTTTTCGCCTTTGGCCTCAACTTGCATCGAGACGGCCCTGGGTTTATGATCCATCGAAGAGGTAACTAACATGCTGAAACATTAATCCGCATTGACGATTACACGTTAGATAATATGTTAAAAAAGAGTTGAATGCATCATACTCCTTGATCCAACGGCTTGGAATCTCGATACTATTTTAATTTGAAGTACTATCGGCACTGTTGCTGCATCGTTTCCACTGCGACATTATTGCTACAAGTCACCACCGGCCGCCACCAATGAAATCTCTGTTATTTAAAGTTTAAATGTATTATTGCTACAAGTTACCACCGCCTCTGTTATTTAAAGTTTAAATGTTATTTTATGTATGTAGGGATTGAACCTATGATAATTGGATTTATGTGAATCCACTTATTTTTGTGATTTTTGTTCTTAGCTGATTTTGAACCTAAGACACTTAAGGGCCTGTTTGGTATGTGAGAAAAAGAGTTCCAATGGTGATTATTTAGCCAGAGAAATATTATATTGGCTAAATATTTGTGCATGTCAATTAATTTAACAACGTTTGGTACGAGTATTAACTAGCTTACTTCATTTTCTTTCAATTTGTGTGGGTCCCACATATCAAAGTAAGTCGAATATGGGTTAAGTGAGTGTGTGACCCACATATTAGGTCATAGTATCCAAATGGTTCATTTTTATCTTTTTTATATATAAAAAATTTATTTTTATTGAAAATAGCGATTTTTTGGCGAGAAAATAATATAATGATATATATATATCAGAGCCCTGCTATGTCAAGAGCAGATGAAAGGATGAATGGCTGTTCGTTCATCCATTATATAAAATCTTTCGAGGAAGTTCTTCGCTGACGCTTTCCTCTGGCTGAATTCACTTAGGTCACGCCTTGGTTGCTGCCTAGCCTCCTGTGTTGTCCAAAACGTGCATGTGTTGTAGACTGTCTGACTGTCTGGGGAACTACTTCCAATGAAGCTGACCGGATTGATGCCCGGGCGTGTCGTGGAAAAAAAAAAAACTGAAATGTGGCGGCTGAGGTGCCTGGCCTTAAGTGTAGTTGCTGATGGACTGCTGTGTAATATGGTGGCTGTGCTGTCGTATTGAAGTCGTACATGGATGACAAAAAATATATTGGCGTGGACTGAGGTGACCTGTGGATCACCTGGATCTTTTTGATCTAATAGATGCATAATGCAGCTCTTGCAATGAGTCTCGCTTAGTCAGGAACGCAAAAAAGGGCGCCATGCTAGTCGTGTGGAGACTTGTTGTGGCTCTTGTGCTCCTGGTGGGGTTCCCAAGGGTGGTAACATGCCTAAGTAGCACTCCGGTGTTTGTGGCAAAGATGTATTGACTATGGGGAATAGATGAAAGGATCTACTAAAGGGATCCACCAGCGGTTTCAAATATTTTCCTGCCGCGGTGGGTAAATTTCTGGGCCTGGCTAAATATTTAGTGCGGGCAAATGCTTGCCAAAGACGCCCAGGCGAATATTAGCGCGCGTAAATATTTTATTTTCCCGCCGCGGTGGCCTACCAAGCAGGCCCTAAGTGGCTTTAAAACATGTGCTTATAATTTTAACTAAAAACATAAAATTTAGTAACTAAAACTTAAAAATTAGAATGAATTTTTTTGGAGGGAAACCAAGTGAGGTTTCTTCCACTCTTACACTTTTTAATTAGTCCCACATTGTTTAGGAAGCTAAAGGGTGGAGCCCTTGGGCTTGCAATTTTATGCCTATTAAGCACAACCATGTATGTACCACAGTAGTCACATATTAGAATTTTCTTCTTCACATTCCTATGATGTAAATAGTGCTACTAGTCAAATGAGAAAGTTGAGTAATAAACTCTACATGAATCTATGGCTAAAGACTTCGTGTGTAAGCCATGTAACACTTCACGTAATACTCTCCCTTTCTTAGGAACTTTATAAATAGGGGACTTGGGATGATAGAGAGATCCTTAGTTTTTGTTTACTAGGGCCCTTACACTTTGGTTCTAGACCTATAATGTTTAGGAATTATCCAAGTCCCTAAAGTTCTCTTATGTTTCCATTCAAAGTCTGTGTACGTGCTTTACAATCTTGCAATTTTTTTTTTGGAAGATCAAGGTATTGAATATTGAATAGTTAAATGATATGCTTCATCTACCATTTTCTTCAAAATTCATTTATGGTAGCTAAACAAAAGAGAATCCAGAATTGAGTTTCTGGCCTTCCTCAATTAATAAAATAAATGAATGAGAGACCATAATAAAGAATCTAAACTTGTGACCACTCCCCTTATTCGAGACCATGGAACCCAGACCATGGAGTTTTAAGGAATAAGATTGAATAAAATTTCCTAGGACTTCATCACATAACCCAATATCCATCCCATCACTATTCCCTCATCTTTAAGGAATCTCCCACCTCTTGGAAAATTACACAAACAAGATAATGTAGGCCAAGTGGTGGAGGACTTCATGAAGTTATTGGACCGTCAAAAGTGCAAAAGGCATCATGTAGATTTGTGCAAGAACAGACATTCTTGAATGGAAATGACGAGATTTTTATGATTCATGCTTTGTATTGAATTTTTTAATTTTTGAGTCGATTTCCTTGGTTAAGACTATCAAAGGGGCAATTTTGTTACTTTATGAAAGTTTTGTTTTAATAATAACTTTAATTGTAGAAGTCAGAATCACTCACCGTCGATTTTGACATATATTTAGGTTCTAGTATTATTAGTTTTCATGCTTAGTTTCGATTTTTGTAATTTTTAATATTTTTTCTATTTTTCTTATTTCATGTTTTACAATAAAGAGGGATGTAAGTCGAAAGGTAAAGACAGATTTGAATACGATCGAAGAGAGTTTCTCATTTTTCCCACTGCTTTAGATTTCTTGTCAATCTCATTCATGTAAAAGGTTGAGAATTCTATAGCTGGATTCATCGAAGTTCTCTTCTCCTACCTATCAGTTGTATCAGAGCCAACGTCGACATGCCACCTTGAAGACGTGGTGGACGAGATGCCTCTTTGGATGGAGTTTACGAACGTGATGAAAAGTAGCAAAAATCACCCAACAAGTTGAGGCCCTAACCCAGTAGATGGCTGCGTTGACCGTTGTGGTTACGTGTCGTAACCGTGAGGAAGAAATGGAAAACCTCTTTGTAGACATCCAACAGAGGAGGGATGTCAATCTGCATTTTGCAGACGCAGTGCCAAGAAGGAGATTTGACCATGACTCTACACGATGGGAGTCAAGTTTGAGGATCGATCTTCCTAATTTCCATGGCGGTCTGCAATCCGAAGAATTCCATGATTGGATTATCACGGTGGAGGAGATCTTGAATTTCAAGTAGGTCAATGACATGAAGCGAGTTCTTTTGGTGGCCAGGCGATTTTGAGGGCGAGCCGCTGCTTGGTGGCAACAAACTAAGCTTACTCGATCAGGACAAGGCAAGACCAAGACTGACGCATGGGAAAAGCTTAAGAAGCATATGCGCCAAGCCTTTTTGCCTCATAATTATACATGGGTTTTATATCAACATTTGCAAAACCTCCCCAATTAGGTGTGCGATTTGAGGATGACTATACAAATGAATACTATCAGTTGGTGACAGGAAATGACCTCACCGATTCGGAAGAGCAACTCATATCTATGTATATTGACTAGATGCCGCAACACTTTCATGACGCTTTGAACTTGTTCGATCTCTTTTCTGTTTCAGAGGCACACACGAGAGCTTTACACCTCGAAAAATAGTTGGGTCGAAGAGGGGGTGCCGCATGGTCTTTCCCCACTGTCGACATTCCTCCAACGCCAGCTGTAGGGCAACTGACTGTGCAACCAATTAATTCCAGTAGGCCACCTGCAAATATACATAGCGCAAAAGTGTTTCAAGGTGAACCAAGCAGCCACTAAGCGGTCCATTGTCGAAAAGGGGATTGACTTGACAAAGGACTGTTTGGGGAAATAGACGAGGTTGGTGATGATGTCGTCAACACTGAACGATACCATGAGGATGATGAGGATCCGCCTTTTGGAAGACTATGTTATAGGTGATCGTGGAATGGCCCTTATGACACGACGGATCTGCATCGCGCCGAATGAGACAGAGGGAGATAATTAGCTTCGTCATAACATCTTCCATTTCATTTATACTTTTGGCGGCAAGGTCTGTCAACTCGTTATTGATTCTGGCAATTGTACAAACGTAGTCGCTGAAGAGATCGTGCAGAAATTGAAATTGGATACTATATCCCATCCGACCCCATACAAATTGTCTTGGCTCAAAAAAGGCAGAGGTAAAAGTCTCAAAATGTTGCCTGATTAGTTTCTCTATTGGGTCAAAGTATAAGGATCAGGTATGGTGTACGTGATGTGAGCTTGTCATCTTCTATTGGGACGACCCTTGCAGTATGATCAGTTTGCTACACATGACGGGCGAAAGAATACTTATAGTTTGGACTAAATCTTTTCGAGATGATATCAACTGGCACATGAGCTGTGTTTATTGGCTTCAAACAGCCTCCTCATTACTAGTCGATGACATCAATAATCTCCAATCATAGATAGGCCTTATTCTTTTTCAGCTGTTTGATTATCTCATTATCCTCAATTTGTTTGGGTGGTGGCTGGGGTAAACACAAGCCTAGGGCCTCTTAAGGATGGATTCTCAACCTTGAGATTCGGAGGCTTGTAGTATCGACCTCCAATAAAATGCTGGACCTTATTAGATACGACCTGGTTGAGGCCTAGAGGGATGAAAGGAGCAATCTATATGAGGCATCACAGGCCTGACAATGTCATTGATGGAGGCGGGGAAGGATTGAACCATCTCTTGTGCGGGCTTGATGATCCCCTCTACTGAGATGGGTAAGGAAATCGGAGTAGATGGAGCTACAAGGGACCGAATAATCATGGTTGGGACCAGGGCTGGGTCAATCATTTGGCGGTTCAAGCTTAGAAATTTGAACATGGGGAGGGGAGAGTACAACTTTCACAAATTTCAAAATGGGTGGGTAAGGGAAGCTTTGGCGCGCAAGCAAACGGGACATATGGCACGGCCCGCAAAACCCACTTAACAGGCCAAGTCCAAGCCCAGCCTAGATGCATAGTGGCTGGGCAGGGCCTGGGCCGGCGGGTCAAATATACACCCCTAAAGTGTCCAGGGATTTGATGTTACTGACATGGCATTTGGGTCATTGTTTCCAGTCGGGGGGAAACCTGTGGACAAAGAGCTAGCAATCGGATTAGCGAGCGTTAAACTACACCTACCAAAAACCGTGGGGAATATGATTTAACTAATATGGTTTTAAGAAGTAGAAAAACAAATTCTACTTACAAAAACTATGAGAGAAAGGATCTAAAGAAGTTCAATAAGAAGAACTAATTAGAAACTAGGAAACTCTAACTAGGATATTAAAAAAATGGAAAATTGCAGAAACGAAAATAAAATTTAAATAATTTACAAAAAAGAATACAACTTTTTGCAAATCCCAAAAAAGAACGAAACGCCCTTTCGTCTGCTGTCAGTCGAATCAGTCGCCGACTGACTAACGAATGACTGATGGCTGACACGCCTGACAGACGCCCTTTTAAAGGGTGTTTATTCCTGAGAAATGGTTTTTTAAAAAACGTTTTTATGGAAAAAATGCCCTTTCAAATGGCGTCTGCCAGGCAACGACTTAAATTCCGCTTAAGTCGCTTTCATCTATTCTCCCGGCGAACTCTCCCCTCTCTCTCTCCGGCGGTCTCCTCGCGGCCTCCTTATTCTGATCGAAGCGGCCTCCTATGATTAAAACTCAGGTATGTATATTTTTTTTTTTTTTTTTAGTTTTTTTATTTTTGGTGGGGCTTGGGGGACCTCCATTTTGGCCTACACAGTAAAAATCGAACGCCCATAATTCCTCAACTTCTAAACCAGTCTACGAATATCGGAATGATTTGAATTTTTGTGAGGATGATCTCATCACTGTAGAGATCATCCTCACCAAAAATCAGCCATTGATTCACCTTCTGGGTACACCAAAATGGGCGTAAAAATTGGGGTTCCCTTTTTTTTGGACTCAGGCTCCGGTGTTACAGGACACAATATTAGCCACATGGCACATTCTTAGAGGACTCTGACCGTATGGATGTTTGGCCAATCCCTAAGTGGACCTACAAGTCAAAACTCAGCCTGATTAGTGATTTATAGGCATTGGATTAGACTTATTTTCATGGGTTGATCTCAACTGTGAGAATTTGGGAGGTTTTAGTACCTGAGATCTTTTCATTTGCCGAAGCGACATTTTTGGTAGTCACCACTGTCATCTGGGCTCATAGACCGCATGGATGTTTAGCTCACTCCTTAATAGACATTCATACAAAAAATCAGCTTGTTTAATGATTTTTAGCCGTTGATTTTAGTTCTCAAAAAATGGTTGCATTCAACGGCTATAAGAACGCCTTAAAAAGTGCTAATAAGTGTTAAAATCTATGGTTATAGATTACCAATCAAGGTGAGTTTTGGTCTGTATATCCACCAAGGGGTAGGATAAACATCCATGCGGTCAGTAGGCCCAGATGGCATCGGTGACTACAAAAAATGCCGCAGCTGCAAATGAAACAGTTTCAGGCATACCTCGTTACATCTTGGTCCTATTTGAATTGTTGGTCCACTTAGGAATTTGCCAAACATCCGGACGGTCAAAGTGTACAAATAGTTGCAGACTAGATTTGTCCGTATGGAAAATGGACCTGCAAACCAAAACTCAGTCTGATTTGTGATTTACAACATTAGATTTTTGCACCCAAATAACTCTAAAAAATACCTTTTTACCCTAAAAATAATTTGTGGTACCCCTTGTACTTTCAAACTTTAATATTACCCTTAACCAAGTCTAGCACTAGTTAAAATGGACTTTAATAACACATGGTTAGCATTGTACTTGCAATATTATGATCCTTTCATTGGTGCATTAACAACCGCATGATGCATGTCGCATTTTAATGTTAGTCCAATGATGATTAAACTGGGTCAAAGAGGTAAAATACCTCCAAATTTCTACGGTTAAAATCAACTCATGGAAATGACTTCAACGAACACTTAAAAATCATTGATTTTTTGTGATTATCAATCACGAATTTTTTGTGATGATCCTAACCCTAACCCTATACCCCTAAACCATAAACTAAACCCTAAACCCTAAACCCTAACCAAAACCCAAAACCCAAAACCCTAACCTAACCCTACCCCTAACCCTAACCCTAACCATAACCCTAAACCTAACCCTAACCCTAACCCTAAACCCTAAACCCTAACCCTATACCCCTAAACCCTAAACCCTAAATCCTAAACCCTAAACCCTAACCTAAACCCTAAACCCTAAACCCTAACCCTACCCCTAAACCTAACCCTAAACCTAAACCCTAACCCTATACCCCTAACCCTAAACCCTAACCCTATACCCCAAACCCTAAACCCTAAACCCTAACCTAACCTAAACCCTAAACCCTAACCCTAACCCTAACCCTAACCCTAAACCCTAAACCCTAAACCCTAACCTAAACCCTAAACCCTAAACCCTAACCCTAACCCTAACCCTAACCCTAACCCTACCCCTAACCCTAAACCCTACCCCTACCCCTACCCCTAAACCTAACCCTAAACCTAAACCCTAAACCCTAACCAAAACCCAAAACCCTAACCTAACCCTACCCCTAACCCTAACCCTAACCCTACCCCTAACCCTAAACCTAACCCTAAACCCTAACCCTACGCCTAAACCTAACCCTAACCCTATACCCCTAAACCCTAACCCTAAACCCTAAACCCACCAATCGTTTTGCCATTGGTGGTCTGTTGTCTCATCATGTTACAGGTAAATGTCATATTTCAGTTAATGAAGAGGTTCAATATGATTTGATCGCTTTAATTTATGGAACCCCCGTTTGTATAATATGGATGTACAATATGATGAAGAGCGGTATGTACCACGGGGATATCGTGATGGATCCTACACCGAGTTGAGGGGCAGAGTTGATGTCGTGGTAAGTTAAGGTTTTGATATTATTAACTTGTTAAATTATTTGATATATTAATATTAAATTTATTTTTGCAGATTGATCATTTGACCACGTACATCGATGAGTTGGAGATTGATCATCCTATGCGTGGTCGTCTACGCGATGATGTAGATTTATTGAGTAGTAACCCGCATGCATCACTCAGAGCCCAGCAGCCAGCTGACGGATATCACGTCCCTGTACGAGTTGTTCGTCGGCATCGTGATGAGCCAGAGGACGCAGAGGATGTGGGAGAGGATATGGAAAAAGATATGGGAGAGGTTGGCATGGATGCTCTAGTAGATCCGTGGGTGACGTTTGAGCGTGGATCTACATATGAGGGCAGATCTTTATTTGAGGGTAGATCTACATTTGATGGTGGATCTTTGATATTCGCTTAAAATTGCGTATTTTCCACTGTTATCTTCTAAGCGTTTTCACACTCTCTTACGTTAAAATGCTCTATTTATCTACTTTTCTACGTAAGAGTCTCTTTTGTTGCGTAGAACACACTTTTCTGGACGAAATGGTATATTTGCATGTATTAAACACATTTTCGGAAGTCTAGACATTGAGTCGTTCTGATAATAAAGTCTCATTACGCGCTTCTTCTGTCGCAAGAAACCCCGATGGGACAATTCTCGAGACTTGCGAGCCCACATCGATCAGGAAAGCCCATTATCAAAGCTTAAAGAGCCCACATGCTATGACTAGAAGATATGGGCCAAATATGGGCTAAATAAGATGACCAAAAAGCTGACCCAAAGAACGAAGAGAGCAGGAGAGCCAATGATCAAGAGACGAACCAAAGCGTTTAAAGCCACATGAGTCAGCAAGGAATGATAGTCTACTCTACTGGAGAAGCGTGAGGATGGTCACAGTGAAGACCAGGGTTCCAGACCCTCTCTGCCAATACTTTTATCTCCATTTTTTGATATTTTCTCTCTCATCTCTCCTTATTCTCTCTCTCTTCATCTCTCGGTCCTCGAATCTACTGACCTTACCCCAGAACTCCTGCCCATTGGCTCTGTCTCATCTCCCTTAGCTTTCTGACCGTTGGATCTTCAATCGGACCGTTAGATCTTCCACCGGACTGTTGGATCTCTCTAGATCCGTCGATCTACCAATCTGGGTCCCAATCAAGTCACCATCCATCCGATCGCCATCAGATTGTCTGTCACATCATCTTGTGAGATGATGGACATCATCATTCCATGTGGGCCAGTAGCCGGGCCCATCATCATATACCCGCTGTCCGACCAGTTAGTGGACCCCGTGAATTTCAAAATAATTTCAATTAAATTTAAAAAAAAATGGGGGATCCACTAAATGGGGAAATTCCCCAAAGAAAAGTAGGGTTTTACTTAAAAAAAAAAAAAATTATTTCAAAAATTCCCTAATTTCCATTAATGGAAACTAGGGAGCTTTAAAAGGGGAAGGAGAAGGGTTCTTTGGAACCCTAATCCCCCTTTAATCCCTCTCCCCATCTCCCCCTATCAATCCCGCACGTTCTCCTTCTCTTCTTCCTTCCCTTTCTTCTTTTTTCTTCTTTTCTTCTTCTTCTTCCATCTTCGCCGGAGTTGTAGGCAGCAACTCTGGCCACCACTGTGTAGCCTCCACGCTGCATACCAAGCCTCCATCTCCCAATTCCCCATCGTCATCACCTCCATTACTGCCCCATTAACATTTCCATACGACCTGCAACTCTTAGTTGTAGGTCTGCTTCACCATTTTCACAGCATAACATCACCATCTAGGATCTCCACTGTGGGTTTCCACACCTCGCCAAATCCCTTTCAACGGATCTGTTAGCTGCTCATCCCCCTTGCTGGTTCGATAGTTGATGTCTCATGAAGGGGGTCTTGTGATCCACTTAATCACACCGCATACATCCTCCGCCGTCTTCCACCGCTGCCGCCTTCATCACACCGCCTGCAACCAACAGCTCCGCCTCCCTGTGACCACGTCTCCACCATCTAACCCTTAATTGTCTTCTCCTCTTTCCTCTCTTCTAAAAACCTATCATTCGAAAAAAAAAGAGAAAAAAAAAGTGAAGAAAAGAGAAAGAAGAAAAGAGGAAGAAGGAGGGAGTCGTTAAGCTCCTCAACCTGGACTGGTGGATCTCCTCCATCTCACGGTGCTACTACACCCTCATAGAATCACCTTCAAGACCAACACATCTCCTCTAGTGTAGACCAGCGTCTTCACCATTTGGGAAGATCGGCACTCCAGTCCACGATCCATGATTCCCTATGGATCTTCTGAAAATGGTGATTAAATCACCACCATCCTCTTGCTGTGGTGCGCCCTTGCTGAACATGCGCCTCTATCATTCTTTCCACCGCCATCTTGCACATCCTCCTTATGCAACCATTCCGGGCAGCCACCTTGTATATCACTCTTGACCAACAATCCGGGCTCTCTACTCCGACCAAACTCTTCATGAACCAACATTATCATCTTGGCCATTGGTAAGTCGAGGTAACTTCTCATCTCTCTTCTTTAGTTTCTCTCTCTAGGTTAGGTTTCTTTCTCATTCTCTCTATTTCTCTCTCTACCTACTTTCTCTCTCATTTATAATTTTCTCTCTCTAGTTTCTAAAATTTCTCTTTCTAGTTTATTCTTTTTTATGCTTTATAATTTAGTTATTTTGGTTTGCTTTTCATTGTAAGAGACATGTACGATTGAATAAAGTTGAATTAATTGTGATTGAGTTACATTCTCTGCAAATTTTCCGTCATTTTATGTTCATTATTGTTCTAATCCGACTAATCCTGAGTGCGGATCGACATCCGACACTTCCACTGTGCAAAATTGTCCATTTTACAGGTTAAATGTCTCGGATCAATTAAAAATGTGTTGAAGTTAAGGTTTCCATAACCAACGACACGGAAAAATCCTACTTTCAATCTTCATCTCAGGTACATCATCTATCGACACCTACGCCACTTGTTCATCCACCTTATGTACCAGTAGATCCATCCCAGCATGGTCCATCGCAGGTTCCCGTAGAGGTAGAGGTAGAGGTAGAGGCAGAGGCAGAGATTAGTTTTTATCCATTTCTATGTATATTTTGCTTATATTAGAAGACATTTTTATCATAAAACTTGTTATATTTTGATGTTGCTCTTATTCTACTATTTCTATTCATATGGACCTACGTGTCACCTAAATCCCACGATTGGAATCAATACCTAGCTCACGCGCTCCCACGATTGGCTCATACCATGGTGGACCTATACACCAAAAGAAGCATATTTGTTGATTTTTGGACATTGGATTCAAGTGTAGGTCTACCATATGTGAAATTTATTGATTGCAAAATGATGTATGTACCATCACGTAGTAATTTTAAATTAAATTTGTACAAAATAAAATAAAGAATTTACGTGGTTCCCCATTCAATATTGGGTACATCCACGGACCATTTTTCTTAGGTCAAATCCACTATTTTCTGATTTTAGTACAATATATATGTGAATAACTTTACATTACAAAAAAAAAAAAAAATCTTGAGTTTCTTCTTCGCTCCGCTTGACTTCATTCGTCTGAACTTGAGTTTCTCCTTCGCTCTATTTGACATTACCTGTTCTTTGATGACAAACAAATAAAACAAGTACAAATCGAAATATAACTAATATTCAATAGGATTTCTACGAGATGCCCGGTTATATCCAATACCACCACAACGACTGCAATGTAATGCTCGTACATCTCGAACATCGGTGTTTCGTCGATTTACTTTGGGACGACCAGGACGGCTTCGAGTTAATGGTGGCAATATCGAAATTGGTCTCACATTTTCTAGATGTTGCAATTCGTATGGATGTTGTATTCCTTCCATAGAAGTAGCATAAGCTTGTCAGTATTTTTCAATCGTTAGTTCAGAAGAACAAATATCATGGCAATCCCATCTCCTATTTGCACATGCAGCTATTGCATGTACACATGGAATACGGGTATGTTGCCATTTTCCACATATACAAAGTGCGCTAGCCATGTTGACGACATGAGTTCTATTTGTTGCTCGGTCTTTAATTTCAAATTTCATGTCATCAATAGACAATATATTCAAAAAATTTACTTTCTCTTTTCTTTTTGCAAGTTTTTTTTTAACTTTTGGGACTAATTTTGATGTCCATGATTGACCTTTTACCCTATAATTTTTATGAATATTAATTATTTTACACCTAATCCCATCTAATAATCCCGATATTGGTTTTAAACATAAATCTTTAATCCAAGCATTAAATGATTCTGCGAAATTAGAGGTTAATACGCCATATCTTGGAACAAGAGAATAAGTTGTTACCCAGTGAATTAAGTTGTGTGATTCTTGTCCCCCCCCAATAATCCATTCATAAATTTTAGTGTTCTCATTTTTTGTCATCTCTAAATATGAATTACAGTCTATATTACTATATGCTTTTGCTACTTTTTTTTAATAATTTGTAAAAATTTGGTTCTCTAAATCATTTTTTTAAATTTTGTTCAAAATGTCTCACACAAAAGAAATGTAAGTGTGAAGGAAAATGCTTAGCAACTCCTTGTATAAGTCCTTTTTGTCTATCAGAAATAAAAGATATCCTATAATGAAAAGGACTAAAAGCTATTTCAAACGAATTTAAAAACCAATCCCAAGTATGTTTATCCTCAACCTCGACAACGGCAAATGCTAATGGAAAAAGACCACCATTAGGGTCTACGGATGTCGCCGCAAGCAAGATACCTTGATATTTTTCTTTTAAAAATGTACCATCTAATCCTACAATAGGTTTGCATCTATTTTTAAATCATTCTATACATGCTTTAAAACAAATAAAAATTCATTAAAAATTTTCATTACTATTAGTTTGAAGATGACAAACACTACCGGGATTTGTTTCTAAAATAGTCTGACAATAATGCTCTAAGTTCTTATATGCCTCTATTTCACAACTATGTATGTCTCTCATTGCTTTCTCCCTAGCATTCCAAGCTTTCTTGTATGAAACGTCTACACCATGATAGCGTTTCATGTCCTTTATTATTTCTATCGGACTATAATATTGATTATCAGCTTAACAACCTCTAATTATATTCCTAATCCAATTACTAGTTGCTTGAGGATGACTCCCCAAACTCATTTTCCATATGCATGCATGACAATCATTATAAGTACGAATTGTAAACAGTTCACCATTACCAAGTTTTGTGGCATACACATGCCACGGGCAATTTTCAACTTCACATGTGATAACAACTTTCTCTCTATTATTTAAAATATATTTTATTGTAAATTTTTTTTTATTGCCAAATTTAGCATTGAGTGTCTAAATTTATTTATATTTTCAAATATTTTTCCAACATATATCACATTATCATTATTATTGTTATCACTATCACTAGATGATAAAGAGTCGACTTGTGGGTCATCTGTATCATCATCTTCATCGACATCTTCATTGTCATCATGATCTTCATTATCAACCTCTACAATTGGATTATGGTCATCAGTTTGAAATTGATTAGATGAGCTAGGCTCACCTTGAAAATTTCTATGACCATAATCCAATTGATAAAATGGAGGTGTAGTAGATACAAAAAGAATTATACTTGGAGAAGTTACATTAATTTCAAAAAGATAGCGTAGAGATGATTCATCAAAAATTTGAATTACGTGTTTTTCAGAACCAAAACTAATAACTGACCTTAGAATAAAATTTGGCAGAATATCATAGGTTGTAGCAATTTTATCCCATAATTCGGCCAATGTGATCTCCGATGAAACGAATAACATCTGTGCTTCTCCACCGATATACGTATCGCCATACATTTGACCTCCATAATGGCAGATAATGGATTTTGTCGCCATTTGTAATTACAAAATAAGAGTATTGAACTAGTAAATTTTTTGAAGCAATTAGATTAACCCTAATCCCGAGTGCGAAACTAGTAAGTATGTGAGAGTAGAGAGTAAGTATGTGAGAGTAGAGAGTGAGTAAATATGAGAATAGTGAATGTCTATATATAGGAATGGTGTAACGGAAAAACGCCATTTCAAATGGCGTTTTTTCGTTATGCAACGGTCAAAAAATGCCCTTTTAAATGACGTTTATCCGTTACCCAATGGTCAAAAAATGGTCAATTTTGGAACGGATCCCAATGGCCGAACGCCCTTTAAAATAACGTCTGTCAGTTGTCAGACATCACTCAGTACCCGACAGACATTTTTTAAAAAGGCGTCTATTATTGAAAAATGCCCTTTAAAATGGCATTTTTACTGACAAACGCCCTTTAAAAGGGCATTTTTTTGATAAACATGTGACACGTAATGAAACACCCTTTTAAAGGGCGTTTAGTTTTCTTTTTTGGGATTCGAGAAAAGTTGTATTCTTTTTTGTAATTTATTTAAATTTTCTTTTCTTTTCTGCAATTTTTCGTTAAAAAAATTATGAGAAAATCATACTTTTGTGTACCCTTGGTAGTCTAAAGTCTAAAGTACCCATGATGATCATCACCCTATCCAACACCTAACCACAACTCAAATCATAGAACGATCCCTCGCTTTAGTGTTCAAATCCCATGTCTTGATTGCTTGGATGGACTGAATCTTTTTTTTTTGGTGTGAATGGGTTGAATATCTTCTTCCCTTTTTGGTGTGGATGGTGCTTGTCTCGGATTGAACGTACAGAGAGCTCCAACAGCCACTTTTTCTCTGACAAAATGATAATCAACAGCCACTTTATCGAGTTCAAACGTACCTAACCTCCAATCGAGGCATACTCTAGATTACCCAAACTCCCTCTAGATTCACTAGGTTCTAAGGTACGTGGGATTTACTGGGCTTATGTAGAGAGAGTGATCAAGCTACTTCTTATAGTCTTGATTCAATTATAACGAGTCAAACTAGAGATATTATGGAATATTTAGCAATAACCCCTTATTAATTCACTTCATGAAAAGTGAGCCACTGCAAAAGTAGCAATAACTGCCAAGTCCTAATAACCTATTATTTCACCAAAATCCTTTCAAATCAAGAAATTCTCTTCCAACCCATTGAGACATCAAGTGAAGTGATTAATCAGGAAATAAATAGTAGTCAGCTATGTGCATATGTCACCAATATATGTAGTGACACTACAAGAAAATACGGATTTAGCGACGGAATTTTACCTACGGCCAGAGAAAACCATCAGTAGTGTTAGTTATAGCGACAGTCACAAAGCTAACGGTCGCTACAAGTGAAGTGAAGCTTCGCAGGAAGTTTCTATGGGAAAATTTGGGGTCTATAGCGATGGCATTTGTAATGACCGTCGGTATACATGACTTTTACCGACGGCCAGATAGCTAACCGTAGATAAAATCTATGTTTACCGACGGTCAGCTATCTAGCCGTCGGTACAAGCCTGTACAAATAAAGAAAAAACTTCAGTCGGTTTTTCATTCGCCCAAATGAAAAACCGACAAAACCCTTCTTCTCCTCCTCCTAAACCCCTCTCCTCCTCCTCCAAAACCCCTCACCTCCTCCTCCCCATAAACCCCTCTCCTCCTCCTCCTAAACCCCTCCCCTCTTCTTGCGATTCGTCAGTCGGCGCCGCTGCTGCTCTAACGCCCACCCCCGCTGCTGTGCCGCTGCTTCGCCAGTATGTTTTCTCACTCCCCTCCCTCTTTCAAGCCTTTGGATCTTTATACCCTAAATAATGGTGAGTTATGCTCAAAATCCACCGTTAAAATCGACCTCATGAAAATGACTCCAATCAACTCTAAGAAACCTAAAATCAGATTATTTTTCTCATTGATTTCAAAGAAAATTTCCATAGATTCGGTGAAATCAACGAGAAAATGCAGTTGGGGAAGGCTCGGGATCCGTTGACAGCCCTAAAATGATAGGATCCGTTACAGGACTCTATAGGGAGCCACGTGGCACACTCTTAGAGGAATCTGACTGTATGGATGTTTGGCCAATCCATTGGTCGACCTACAAACCAAAAATCAGTCTGATTAGTGATTTCTAGGCATTGAATTGGACTTATTTTCATGGGTTGATCTCAGCTGTCTATTATTTTCAGGCTGATTTTTGGTTTCTAGGATTAGCTAAACTTCCATAGGTCGACCTACAAACCAAAAAATCAGTCTGATTAGTGATTTCTAGGCATTGAATTGGACATATTTTCATGGGTTGATCTCAACTGTCTGAATTTCAGCAGTATTTTCAATCTGATTTTTGGTTTGTAGGTCCAGCTAGGGATTAGCCAAAAATCCATACAGTCAGGGTCCTCTAATAGTATGCCATGTGGCTCCCTATTGTGTCCTGTAACGGATCCTGTCATTTTAGGGCTGTCAACGGAGCCCGACCCTTTGGAAATGCCTAAAATTGCTGATTGCTGTGAACACATATTTCAATCATGTGAGAAAATAAAGGCGTATTTTCTGGTGAAAATGAATTCTCACCTATCTAGATGGGAAATGAATTCTCACATCTGGATGTGTGTGGCCAATCCCTAAGCGGACCTACAAACCCAAAAATAACCCTGATTAGTGATTTCTAAGCATTTGATAAAGTTATTTTCATGGATTGATTTTAATCATGGGAATTTGAGAATTATAAACCATTATTGGGGGTACAAGGATCCAAAGGCATGAAATCACTAATCGGGCTAATGTTTGGTTTGTAGGTCCACCTTTTGTTACTGTTGCCCTTTGGGCCCACTGATCGTATGGATGTTTGGCCCATGCTGCCCATCCTTTAGTAGATATTTTTACCAAAAATCAATGGGTCAGGTTCCGGTGACCAACATTTTTTACCAACACCTTGGTGTACCCTCATAGAAGATGAATAAATGGCTGAGGATGATCTCCTCACCATATAGATAACCCCAACAAAAAATCAGCCCATTATTAAATTTCTAACCCCGTCAAATCTGGTTTTCAAGTTACACAGTAAAAATCGACGTTCCATAATTCTTCAACTTCTAAACCAGTCTATGAATATCCGAATGATTTGAATTTTTGTGAGGATGATCTCCTCACCATAGAGATCATCTTCACCAAAAATCATCCATTGATTAATCTTCTATGAGGGTGCACCAATGCCCTTTTCTTAAAGCTTTTCTCTTTTAAAAATTAATGAATGTATCCTAATAAATATTTCAAAATACTGGAAGAGACGGGGTAAAAAACAGATGTCCGATTTGGAATCTGTAGTCAGTTATAGGTTTAGGCATTTAAAGGTTTTAAGTTAAATCATATTTAGAACCTCGATGCTCAAATTGGAAAAATGAGGTCCGAATCTCTCGAAACCTATTACAACACTTCTATTGTGTTGAAACAAATATGCTGGAAGAGATGGGATAAAAAATAGATGTCCGATTTGGAATCTATAGTCAGTTATAGGTGTAGGCATTTAAAGGTTTTAAGTTAAGTCATATTTAGGACCTCGACGCTCAAATCGGACAAACGAGGTCCGAATCTCCCAAAACCGATTACAATACTTCTATTGTGTTGAAACATATATATTGGAAGAGATGGGGTAAAAAAACAGATGTCCGGTTTGGAATCTGTAGTCAGTTATAGGTTTAGACATTTAAAGGTTTTAAGTTAAGTTATATTTAAGACTCCGACGCTCAAATCGGGCAAACGAGATTCGAATCTCCCAAAGTCTATTACAATATTTCTATTGTGTTAAAGTCTGTTACAATATTTCTATTGTGTTGAAACAAATATGCTGAAAGAGACGGAATAAAAAATAGATGTCCGATTTGGAATTTGTAGTCAGTTATAAGTTTAGGCATTTAAAGGTTTTACGTTAAGTCATATTTAGGACCTCGACGCTCAAATAGGGCAAATAATATTCGAATCTCCCGAAACCTATTACAACACTTCTATTATGTTAAAACATATATGTTGAAAGAGACGGCGTAAAAAACAAAAGTCCGGTTTGAAATCTGTAGTCAGTTATAGGTTTAGGTATTTAAAGGTTTTAAGTTAAGTCATATTTAGGACCTCGTCGCTCAAATCGGGCAAACGAGGTCCGAATCTCCCGAAACCTATTACTACACTTCTATTGTGTTGAAACAAACACGTTGGAAAAGATGAAGCAAAAAAGAAATGTTCAGTTTGGAATCTTAGTCAGTTATAGGTTTAGGCATTTAATGGTTTTAAGTTAAGTCAAATTTAGGACTCTGACGCCGAAATCGGGTAAACGAGGTCCGAATCTCCTGAAACCTGTTACAACACTTGTATTGTGTTGAAACAAATATGTTGGAAGAGACGGGGTAAAAAACAGATGTTCAGTTAAGAATCTATAGCCAGTTAGGTATTTCAAGGTTTTTAAGTTTAACTTTAATTTTCTATTTCGTTTACATCGAATCTTAAAATTTTATATATTAATTATTTTACTTTTATTTGTTTTACAGGGCATAAATGCTGATTGATCGTGTCTTCTACTCTATCAGATTGATTTTTGAAACTTTTATAACATTGTTGAATTTCGAACAGTTAATATTGTAGAAATTTTAGTATTTAAGATATTGAATTTTATATTTTCTCTACACTCTGTTTTGATAAAATAGAAACGAAATATGGAAATGCGGTATTATATACATTACAGGTACATGGAAATGCGGTATTATATACATTACAGGTACAGGTACAACAAATTATGTAAAACAATAAAAAAAAAATTCTTACACTAGTAAACCTTTTAGCGACGGCCATTGACCGTCGTTATAATGAGTATATAGTGACGGTCAACACACATTACCGTCGCTATATATATGTTATAGCGACAGTCAGTGGCTGTCGCTAAACAGTTAGGTACTAATAATACACATTGAGATATACCGACGGGTTTGGTCGTCGCTAAAGAACATTTATAGCGATGGCCAGTCAATATGTCGTCGCTATATGTATCGTATAGCGACGGTCAAGACCGTCGGTAAATTGTTTTACGAATAAAAAAATAAAAAACATATAATCGTCAGTATAACCATAATATTCCGTCGCTATATCTATGTTATAGGGACGGCCGACGACCGTCGGTAAAAAGAATTGTCCACCTACGGGAGTGTTTTTGCGGCGGCCATTTTAGTTGTTGGCCGTTGATAATACCTTCAGCGACCTTTTTGTAGCGACGGTCTATTTGGCCATCGGTATAACAAATAGCAACGGATTTGTACCCTGTACCGAAGGTCGCCGGCCGTCGCTGAAAGTCTTTTTTTCCTGTAGTGTGATATTTTTCTTATTACGTACCAACTTATGATAATCTGCTCTAGTATACAACAATATATTATATACACTCATATGTGGATGTAGAGTCACTCTCTCATATTTGAGAAGACATTACACTATATTGGTATCCATCTCACATACAATGACCATTCAAGTGAGTTGTTTAATCTCACCCTCAGTCATGAGCATTCCAAGTTAACACTAATTCGGAGAATCAATTCTTCTCGTGGAACAATCATGGCTACCCACTTATTCCCCTAAGGTACAATCCTGAGCATGTTTAGCTCTCCAAAGAAAGCCCACTTCACCTCATAAATAGTGATCATCTATTTAGGATGAAAGCAATCAAGTATGCAATATATATATATAGCTGGGATAAAATGAGTAATGGAATTCTTACTAATAGAATGACTAATGAACGTAGGGCCCACGTGCAGATGAGTTAAGAGCTGATTTTTGGTGAGGATATTCTTCTCAACATGGATATCAACCACACAAAAAATCAGCCCATTCCAACATTTGCAGCCTTGTGAAAAGTGGATTGCAAATTGATAAATTTTAGACCATCCATTTCACAGTTAAAATTAGGTCCATCTTTGATAGGGTTAGAGGTTTTAAAAATTAATGATTTTTGGCGTGGATGATCTCCATGGTGAGGAGATCATCTTCACCAAAAATCAGCTCTTAACTCATATGCATGTGGGCCCCATGTCCATTAGTAATCTATTAGTAAGAATTCCATTAGTCATTCTATCCCAGCCCTATATATATATATATATATATATATATATATTTGTGTGTGTGGCTGTGTGCATCTATGAGAGAGAGAGTAGGGAGAGAGAGAGAGAGCGAGTAGGGAGAGATATAGCAAGTTAAGGCATGCACATCCTAATTTGATGGTGTGGTGACAATTTGTTAGTCTAATCGTAGTCAAGTTCAATTGGGAAATCCAAATTATTTAAACACAAGTTCAACTTAATTTTTCATATCCAAATTAATGATTATTATTATTAAATTTAAAGAAGATGAAGAATACCGAATAGGATTAATGTTGTGCTAGAGATTGAATTTATTTTCAAATAATACACTCTTTAAGAGATGTCAATTGACAGTATGTCTGTTTGAAAGAAAAACCAATGGGCTATATTCTGAACTGTACGTGGAATAAACCAAACAAATTTAATAAACTAACTCTGCAGGCTGATATTGTGTGTTGTTTACACTTTCGTTGATTTTTTATCAACCTAATTACACAATAGATTCTACACAAAAATAAAGTATTAGGCATCGCCTTGCTGAGCTCCATTACTAAAAAATCCAACATTTGGTTCATAATGCACTTGAAAGAAACATCCAACTCCTTCAACATCTACATACTGCAGGAGAAAAAGAACATGTAAGAAAATAACAAGGAACTGAGAGAATCATATTGCTTCCAATCGTTATACTTAATGAGTTAACTAGTGGTAGCTATATGTCTAGTAGCCTTTGGGAGGTGGAAGGGAATTGTAAAAGTACACATGAGGAGGAGAATGTGATGGTGGCGGGGGTGATTTATAGTAATATGGCTGGAGAGGTGATAGCAATGGTAGGGGTGCTGACTTGTAGTAGTACTTAGGAGGGGGAGGTGATGATGGCGGAGGTGGTGACTTGTAGTAGTACTTAAGCAGTGGAGGTGATGATGGCGGAGGTGGGGACTTCTTGTAGTATCGAGATGGAGCTGGTGATGGTGATGGTGGAGGTGGAGATTTGTAGTAGTATGGAGGGGGTGGCGATGGTGATGGTGGAGGTGGTGACTTGTAATAGTAGGGAGGAGGTGGTGACTTGTAGTAGTAAGGTAGAGGTGGCGATGGAGAAGGAGGAGGCGGGGACTTGTAGTCGTCCGTAGGAGGTGGTGATGGTGATGGTGGAGGTGGGGATCTGTAATGATAGGCTAGAGGTGGTGATGGCGATGGTGGAGGTGGGGATTTGTAGTAGTAGGGTAGAGGTGGCGATAGAGAAGGCGGAGGTGGGGACTTGTAGTCGTACGTAGGAGGTGGTGATGGTGATGGTGGAGTTGGGGATCTATAATGATAGGCTAGAGGTGGTGATGGCGATGGTGGAGGTGGGGATTTGTAGTAGTAGCGTAGAGGTGGCAATGGAGAAGGCGGAGGTGGGGACTTGTAGTCGTACGTAGGAGGTGGTGATGGTGATGGTGGAGGTGGGGATTTGTAGTAGTAGGGTAGAGGTGGCAATGGAGAAGGCGGAGGTGGGGACTTGTAGTCGTACGTAGGAGGTGGTGATGGTGATGGTGGAGGTGGGGATCTGTAATGATAGGCTAGAGGTGGTGATGGCGATGGTGGAGGTGGGGATTTGTAGTAGTAGGGTAGAGGTGGCAATGGAGAAGGCGGAGGTGGGGACTTGTAGTCGTACGTAGGAGGTGGTGATGGTGATGATGGAGGTGGGGATCTGTAAGGATAGGCTAGAGGTGGTGATGGCGATGGTGGAGGTGGGGATTTGTAGTAGTAGGATAGAGGTGGCGATGGAGAAGGCTGAGGTGGGAACTTGTAGTCATACGTAGGAGGTGGTGATGGTGATGGTGGAGGTGGGGATCTGTAATGATAGGCTAGAGGTGGTGATGGCAATGGTGGAGGTGGGGAATTGTAGTAGTATGGAGGTGGTGACAATGGTGATGGTGGAGGTGGGGACTTGTATCGGTAAGGCAGAGGTAGTGATGGCGATGGTGGAGGTGGCGACTTGTAGTAGTACTTAGGAGCTGGTGATGGTGGAGGTGGGGACTTGTAATGGTATGGCGAAGGTGGTGGTGGAGAAGGTGGAGGTGGAGACTTGTAGTAGTACTTACGAGTTGGTGTTGGTGATGGTGGTGGCGGGGACTTGTAATGGTATGGTGGAGGTGGTGATTTGTAGTAATACTTAGGAGGTGGCGATGGTGATGGTGGAGGTGGGGACTTGTAAAGGTAGGGTGGAGGTGGAGATGGTGATGGTGGAGGAGGTGACTTGTAGTAGTAGTTAAGAGGTGGAGAAGGTGACAATCGAGGTGGGGATTTGTAAAGATAGGGCTTATGCAGTGATGGCGACGGTGGAGGTGGCGAGTTGTAGTAGTACTTAGGAGGCTGCGATGGTGATGGTGATGGTGGAGGTGGGGACTTGTAACGGTAGGGCAAAGGCAGTGCTGGTGGAGGTGGTGATTTGTAGTAGTATTTAGGAGGCAGCAATGGTGATGGTTGTGGAGGGAACTTGTAACGGTAAGGTGGAGGCAGTGATGTAGATGGCGGAGCTGGTGACTTGTAGTAGTACATAGGAGGAAGTGATGGCGATGGTGGAGGTGGGGACTTGTAACGGTAGGGCAGAGGTGGTGGTGACTTGTAGTAGTACTTAGGAGGTGGGAATGGTGATGGCGGAGGTGGAGGCGGTGAATTGTAGTAATATTTAGGAGGCAGCGTCAGTGATGGCGGTGGTGGTGATTTGTAGTAATACAGAGTTGTAGAAGATTTGAGCGGTGGTGGTGGAGGAGATGCATAAATGTAAGGCTTATCTGCCACCACATTGGTGGCTATCAAGCAAAATGCCAAAGCATAAACTAGGTGAGGCAAGAGCTGCCCCATGTCCGGCAACTCTCAAGATCAGATCGAAGACTAGTTGTTTGTGACTTGCAGGAGAAGACACTCTGAACCCTTTCTATAGTGAGCCCTTCGATCAGTGCTCAACGAAACTTAAAAACCTAGACGGAACCTTCTATTATTATTTTATATATTTCCTCCTATTCCACTATGAGATATTGGGTTCCTTCCACTAACTCCATATGATTTTCTTTTAGTCCTAGAAAACAAAGTCAAGAAAAATGACATAAAAAAATTAAGGGTTGAGGAGTAGGTTAGAATATCGCTGGCCCATCCGTTTTTATAATTGACCGGGCCGTGGCCCAGCTCAATTCTGCTTCTGAGACCGTCCAAATTTCGTAATTGTTCGCAACGTACGGAAAGGATGCAACAGCCCCGATGGTACTTTAAATTTAATTAGTATCAGGGCTCGAAGCCGTTGGATCAATGAGTATGATGTCTTTCGACTCGTTAAGGTCTTATCTTATATCTAAGCATCAATGTGGATGCTATAGCAGATGTGTATAACTCTGATTGAACGTTCTGTATCTAAAATCTAGTGGGTTATGTGTACCATGTGTAGGGTATGGTTCACTGAGGATGATAGACCTCAAGTCTATAAGATATTTTAGGAAGTGGGTTGTAAAATAGTTGAAGGTATGCTTCCTGGATTGTATTTTTTAGCTCCTCTAAACAGTTGATGCATAGGACTTTGGATGCAGTTGATGCAGCCCTGGACTTACATTGCTCATCTTTTGTGGCCCACTAACCGCATGGATGTTTATCCCACCCCTTGGTGGATACACATATATACCACAAATCAGTCTGATTGGTTTTCTCTAGCCATAGATTTTAGCATTTTTTAGGATTATTTCTAGTCGTTGGATTCAGGCATGTTTTTTGCATATTTTTTGGGTACTTAATCCAACTGCTAGAAATTATTAATCGAGCTGATTTTTTGTACATATATCCACCAAGGGATGGGCTAAACATCCATGCGGTTGGTGGGCCTCGAAAGATGAGCTATGTAGGGCCACTAGAGCCCTCTGCATCTAAAATTTTTCTTTATTGCAGGGAACCTTTTTATTTTATTCCCTTTCCTGGTTTCTATTAGAAGATATTGTAGGGCTTATAGACAATGTTAATTTTACTATGTCACCTATTAACGCGGGCACGTGGCACTCTCTCAGCCCTAGTAGATAGATTTTGATCTCTTAGTTAGAGAGCAGTGATTTTTTTCCTGATGACTTTATATCCTAAAGGAAATAAATTTTATGTGCTAAAGCTAAACCAATAAACTAATTGGTTTATATATTTATATGAACTAGGGTCAAAAAATCCCTAACATTTTTACATTGTATTTATATAATAAGGCTCAGGCTCTGAGGACTCGTCTTTTCACTCGTGTCCTCGGCAGTGGATTTCACGAATCCAACGGTGTTTTTGCATTGACAAAAAGTAAAAAAAGTGAATGCCAGTTCAGCACTATCAACCACCATTGGATTCTCGGAATCCATGCCCGAGACGAATGAAAAGACGAGTCAGAAAAGATGAATCCCCTGACCCCCCCACCCATTTATTAAACCTGCAAAATGCAGGCCAAGATGGATGAGCCAAACATATTCTTGATATTTGGGAGATGGAGAGAGCTTGAACATGGTATGTTTTAAAGATGACATCAGCGCAATAAGAACATGCACTCCACTCCTCATTGACTTTGACTTGTGATGCCAATAATTTTGGGATCCTCTTGTTTTCTTTTCTTTGGCAAGAGGTTCAAATGAAAATAAAAATATTTTGGAACATA
The DNA here is from genome assembly GCA_035048495.1 of Euptelea pleiosperma. Classification (NCBI taxonomy): domain Eukaryota; kingdom Viridiplantae; phylum Streptophyta; class Magnoliopsida; order Ranunculales; family Eupteleaceae; genus Euptelea; species Euptelea pleiosperma. The sequence continues at coordinate 20,152,601 of CM068544.1, read as the reverse complement.
AAAAAATGCCACTCATGAAGTAGAGAATAGAACAAATTAGCCTGTCTTCGAATTATGGTATAATGTTTGTATGATTTATACAATAGCCCTAATTAGAAAGAGACTAATCCTAATTAAGTAATTTAACCTAATTAGCTTTAGTTAATGGGTATTAAAACACTTTCCTAATATAGAACATTTTTCCAAGGGTCAAGCTCAGCGGCCACATATTTTCACACACAATTTTGGTGTACCCACATGGAAGATAAATCAATGGCTGATTTTTGTGAGGATGATCTCCTCACCATATAGATCACCCATACAAAAAAATCAGCCCATTCTGAAATTTCTATACGAATCAAATGTGGGTTTCAAGTTAAGGGTTAAAAATTGATGGTGCATAATTCTTAACTTGTAAACTGTGCTACGAATATCATAATGATTTGTGAAAATAGGTGTCCGCTGAGCTTGACCCTTTTTCCAATAGGTTTAGAACACTTTCTCAATGGGTGTAATACACTTTTGTTACTACTTCCCCTTAAACTAATGAGGATCATAGAGCACCATGAGATTGACAACATTTGTAGATGCTAAGTAGGATTGCTTAAGAATAATATTGTTGAAAAATTGATTAATGAAATCATACGCTCACTACAAGAAATAAGACTTTTAATGGCAGTTGGGGCCACCGCTAAAGGTCAGGAATAAAACCTCTACTAAAACCTTTAGCGGCGCCCACCGACCGCTACTAATACCTCCGTCGCTAAAGGTTTTAGTGGCAACCAACTGTAGAAATGGCCATCGCTAAAAGTGCCTCCCAACCGACGGGAAAGTCGTGGGGAATACTATTATTAACAGCAGTGAAATGATCTATAGTGGTGGCCAGTGGCCATCGCTAAAGTGTGCGCTAATACATAGGATTACACTAGAGGTACTATTAGCGGCGATCAACACTGGGGGTACTATTAGCCACAGTCAACTTTGGCCACTACAAATAGTACTGGCGCCGCTAAAAGTTTCAATTATTTTTAAACCTTTTAGCTGCGGTCGCTAATAGTTAATTTTTTTATATGCTTTTTATTTATACTCTATGACGTGTAATATTTGTGACATGTATCATTTTATTAATGAAAATTAAAACTACTAAGCAAATAAATAATAAAATATTCATTAAACTTAACAATTATTACAATAGCATGGTTCAAAAACATCCATAAAAAGAAAAAAAACACAAGACACAAGATATGACCTGCATCATGTCAATCAGTAGATGGGTCTTGCAAAATAAAAAAAATAATAAACTAATTACAATAACAAACGTTAAAACTTATAATAACAAAAAAATGAAAAGTTGTTTAAAACTTGACTTAATTAAAAGCTTGAAATCCCTAAACCTACAACTCACTATGTAATGTTCAAAACTATAACTGACTACGGTTTCCCAACCAGACATGAAAATTTGACCCCGTCTCTTTCAACACATTTGAATTGTCAGAATAGGCTTCGAGAGATTCTGACCTCGTTTGTCTGATTTGGACGTCGAGGTCCCAAAATGGACTTCAGTTCTAAATCTGAAATGCCTAAACCTTTAACTCAGTATAATTTCACAATTGGAGCACAGAATTTGACCCCGTCTCTTCTAACACATTTGTTTCAACACATTTAAAGTGTTCGAATAAGTTTCAAGAGATTCCGACCTCGTTTGCCCAATTTGGACGTCAAGGTCCAAAAATGGACTTCAATTCTAAGTTTGAAATGCCTAAACCTATAATCAACTACAGTTTCCTAATCGAACATCAGAATTTGACCCATCTCTTCCAACACATTGGTTTTAATACATTTGAAGTGTTAAAACAGGTTTCGGGAGATTTAGACCTCGTTTGCCCGATTTGGGCATCGAGGTCTCTAAATGGATTTTAATTCTAAGTCTAAAATGATTAAACTTATAACTAACTACTATTTTTTCAAACCAGGACCTCAGAATTTGACCGTGTCTCTTCCAACACATTTAAAGTGTTGGAACAGGTTTCGAGTCCATGTCACGCCCCGGATCCGGGCACCCAAATCTGACCCGAATGACTGAAAAACGATCCATTTTGCCCAAGATCCAGGGTGTGATAAAATAAAAATAAAAATAAAATGCTCTGAAATAATTTATAAAAAATATCCATAATTCATAATAGATCAAAATAAAGTTTTTTTGTAAATACATTTTGGCTAAAACTTCTGTTTGATATGCTCTTTAAATTAATTTTTCATGATTTTAGCAGATAGGTGTAAAATTTTCAAAAATTATTTTATTAATTCTTTATTATTAAAAAATGATTTTAAGTATCTTTCGTGAAGCCACTTTGCCCAAAATTATCATTTATTATTTTATTTTAACAAATTTTCACTCTCAACTGGCCCTATCGAGTTTTGTTAAAAAAGAACAGAATTTGATTTATGGGAGTCAGATTATACATTTTATTAAAACGCAAATAATAAAACAAAAGTACTAAATCAATCAGTTTGGGTTCAAAATAGACCAATAAAGTCAAGATTCAATTTATTATAATCATAAAACCAAAATAAATAAATAAATAAAATTAAGCGTCTTCAATGATCGCTTCAATATTCTTTGAAACAGCAACTTTTAGTCTATCGTTCCTTTCATTCTCAAACAATCTGAAAAATGTTATCGGTTAAACCATGAGTTTATGAAGTCCAATAAGATTTAATCACTACATCATATCTATGACAGTTCTATCAATCAATAGTTCATATGCAAAGTATAGGCATAGAACAAGAATAATAAGTATTTCAAGGTAAACTGTGATCTAAAATTAATATGTACATACAACCAATAACCCAACATGGGTCTCATTCTCTTTCCCACACCAGGAGCAATTTAATCAAGAACTCTTCTGTAGGGGTTTAAGGCTTTGGCTCCAAGCCTTTCTTGCTTAAAAATTTTTAACCATTGGGATCAATCCACACTTCAAAAATGTATATAATTCAATATCTAATAATTTAATAGATCTCCAAAATTCCAATACATTCGGGTGCAATACATATACAAAGAGTATAACCTAAATTAATTAATCAAAAAATAATAGAAGAGTGTACTTACCTTAATGGTAAGTTGATCTAATTCTTGATCAAGGCTGAAGATCCACGACTCTTAATCATTTAAAAGAAACCAAGATGAAAAACCCTCTAATATGAACTTAGAGAATCGACTAATTTTTTTCAAACTTTGCTCTCTTTAAAAATAACATTTTCTCCTCTTAAAGAGACTCTCAAAGATTTTTGGAATTCGGAAAGCCTTATGCATTTACTCTTATTTATAGGTTTTTAAAACCCTCAACTTTCTCATATATCCGATGTGGGACTAACATTCTTAACAATTAATTAATAGTAATTTTTATTACTTTAAAATGGGTAAATTTATCAATCTATTAAAAATCTTATTTTAGGTTAATTATGAGTTAAAAATAGGCCTAACCTATAGGTACCAACTAGGCTTTAATTAAAGTCATTTGTAGGCCCAAAAAATCTATGCCCATAGGTACCAATTAGGCTTTAATTAGAGTCATTTGTAGGCTCAAAAAATCTATAAATTTGCCCTAAAGATCTACCTCAATAATTATAATTCAACAAACATACAAGTAAACATTAATATCCAATATAAATAAAGAAATGATCATAATATTTTTTAAATACACTGAAAAATGTTAAAGGTGTTACAGTCCAACTTCATTTGCCCAATTTGGGCGTCGAGGTCCTGAAATGGACTTCAGTTCTAAGTCTTAAATGCCTTAACATATAACTGACTACAATTTTCTAACTAGACATCGCAATTTGACCTTATCTCTTCCAAAACATTTGTTTCAACACATTTGAAGTGTTGGAACATGTTTTGGGAGATTCCGACCTCGTTTGCCCAATTTGGTTGTCAAGCTCCCAAAATGGACTTCAATTCCAAGTCTGAAATATCTAAACCTATAACTGATTATAGTTTTCCAACTAGACCTTAAAATTTAACATCATCTCTTACAACACATTTGAAGTGTTGGAATAGGTTAATTTTGGGAGATTCTGACCTCGTTTGCCCGATTTGGGCGTCGAGCTCCCGAAATGGACTTTAATTCCAAGTTTGAAATGACTAAACCTATAACTGACTACGGTTTCACAATCGGATCTCAAAATTTGACATCATCTCATCCAACACATTTGAAGTGTTGGAATAGGTCTCGGCAGATTTCGACCTCGTTTGCCCGATTTGTACATTAAGGTCCCGAAATGGACTTTAGTTCTAAGTGTGAAATGTCTAGATGAGCAAAGCGCCTATGCATCTCCATATTTCATAGCCTCTCATACCCAAAAGATTTTTCATATATGGAACTATTTTATATGACCTTCAAACCCAATTTAAAGTTCTAGATGGATTATTTTCATGACTCTTAGTCCTAGAATACTATCCCTAAGTGGACCTATATTTTATGGCCTTCAAGCCCAATTTATAATCTTAAATGGAACATTTTCTAAGGAATATGACCTATTGTATTGGCTAAATTTTCTGTGGTAAAACACAAATGTAACTATCTTAGAGTGTGTTAGTTAGGCTGAGAGTGTGTCAATGGTTACATCACCAAGTTCCTTCTGAAGATTACAAAATGAAGCCTAGAGACTCGAAAGATTGAAAACTAATTCATTTGAAGACTTAAAATTTTGTTTGATTACATGTATCCACAAATATAAGATGGTAAGATACCCTAAAAATAGGTGCTAGAACTTTTAATACATTTGGGACTAGCAAGGTAATCAATATTAGGACCTAGAGGGCTTATTATACTAGAACTGGGGTACCCAATCAATTGGAATTGACCCTAATCAATTGGAATTTCACGGATAGAATAAAAAATCATTTGGTCATTGCCCAATCAATTGGACCTATTTCCCAATTGATTGGACATGTGAGGAAACTATTTTCTAAAGCTTAGAAAGAATCCCAATAGCACCCTAATACTTGCTAAATTCGTATGTCTCGTTGCACTCACTATATATTAATGATCTAAGGTTAAAAAAGCCTAAGAAATCCAAGCTCAAAGAGCAGAAGAGCCTCCAAAATTCAAGAGAGAAACCCTAGCTAGCTAATTTAATTTATTCCATCGTTTTGGGTTTTATTTTGTATGATCAAATATTGAGAACATGAGTCCTTTAAATATCTTCCAAACTTGATCAATCTCCATCTAAGATTCACGCTCATATCTAAACCTAGATGTTAGAGAGACTACAAGGTTTGTGTTACTCAAAATATTTTTCAGTTGATTGTGTAGAATCGAAGCTGCACCGAATCCATTACTATTCGGAGTTGGACCAGATTATGAAAAAAAGATCGGGGTTGTACTGATCAAAGGTTAGGTTTGGGGCTAGACCAAACTAAAAACTGTTGAAGGGGTCATATCGAAAAGGCGTTCGTGGACTCGAACGTGAAAGATAGAGGGTATGGAAGCATCGACATTGGGCTAGAATAATTCGAGTTGAAAGCTATGCCGAATAGTATTGTGTGAGTAACTTCTTATCTTTGTTTAACTTTTTTATAGTGATAATTTGACATCTGGACGTGGTCCCGTAGTTTTTCTTTGTGAAATATTTTCACGTAAAAACTTATATCTATTGATTGATTTGTTTATTTTCACACTTCTGATTAGATTAAATCAAACGACTAAAAAATAATATATCTTTGATATATTAAATTGAAATTGGTTGAGGTAATCACTCGTTAATCAATCAATTATAACTAGGATTGTCATTGCATGTGATTAGAATCCATTTACCGAGACTAGAAATTGGAATAAGGAATTAATAGTTAGATAAAATTTTGAAATACCTATATTCACCTCCATCTAGGTAGTTTTGATTGAATTGGAAGAAACTTCCACATTTTCATAGTCAGGCCCATAAGATTGTTCCCCATGGGACTTATGTTTTATAGCCTTCATGCCTAATTAATAGTCCAAAACGGACCATTTTCATTTCCCTTAGGGCCGAAAAGAATAGTTCATATATGGAATCCAATGCTTTGGCCCTTAGGCTCAATATGAATCTTATAAGGGACCAAACTAAGGCTCTCAAAATCAGAAGAACAATCCCTATGTGGGACCCAGTTTTATTAACCTTCGGGGCCATTATCACTCGAAATTAAAAGACCACTTTCATGATCCCTTGGGCCCAAAACAATATCCCTATGTGGGACCTCATGCTGCTAGCCTTCTTAAGCCCACAAGTCAATTAACATCCTAGACATTTTCACTGGCCCAACTTGCCAAATGTTTGGAAGCCCTTCCTCATGCTTTTCTGTACTGTTAATTCATTTGAAGTATCATTATTGACGGACCATGTACAGTATGACACGTGGCACTTTCTTAGAGACCAGTGTCTGTATGGATGTTTGACACATATATCCTTAGGCGGGCCTAGGGCTACATACTAGCTAAAAGTCTGGCTGATTAGTGATCGCTGACCTTTAATTGGATCTGTGTATCCAAAATAATGCTTGAATCGCATGGTTAAAAATAAACCACTGTAAAAGACTCCAATCCAATGGTCAGAATCACTAGTCCGGCTGATTCTTGGTCTGTATATAGGTCCATCCACCTAGGGATGGACCAAGCATTCATACGGTCAGTGGAATTAGATGTTAGCAAGACCGACTCTTCAAGGCAAATGCAAGGTGCATTAGTACATCACTAGGCATAAATGTCTAAAATGCCCCTTCAATGCATGTTATCGTCTAGCCATATAAAGGTCATAACACTATTAATGCTAACGCCAGTCTTCTTCTGTCTCTCCTCAACTTAAACTCTGGTACTCCACGGACGCCACTTTTTATCGAGAAAATTTTTATAGGAGCAGAATTTTTGAAGCCGCGATCATGCGCCAATGATCACAAGCCAAGTGTACCCATGGTTACTTTTTAAAACCAAAGCCTAAATCCGGGTATACCTGGTGCGCAATCATTGGCGCGTGATCACGTACCGCTTCAAAAATCTTCTCCTTTTTATCACCTTATGTGTGTAGATACCTGCTATGATGTTTAAACAGACCAACAAAATAAAATCAAACACTATTTTCCATTAAATACAACAAAAGGAGGTGATTAATTGGGGTGGGGTGAACATTTCAAACTTATAAATTAAAATCTTATTACAAGAAGTATTCCAACGGTACATACGCAAAAATAGCTATATGCGGCCCCATGTGAGAGACCCTTTTATTCTCAAAGGCAGGGCCCTTGCTGAATAGAACTATGTTATAGCACATGGATGTGGGGTCCACTTACACAAATTGTGTAGACCCAATGATATGGCTAGTAGAGTACTGGGGGATATGGAGGAGACTAGTAGTAGTATTGTGAAGGTGGCGATGGGGGACTTGTAGTAGTAAGGTGGAGGGGGTGATGGTGAAGGTGGGGGCGGAGATTTATAGTAGTGAGAAGGTGGTGGTGGTGGTGATGGAGAGGGTGGAGGTGGTGACTTGTAGTAGTAAGGAAGGGGAGGTGAAGTTGATGGTGGGGGTGGAGACTTGTAGTAATATGGAGGGGGTAGTGATTTTAGAGGAGGAGGTGGTGACTTGTAATAGTATGGAGGAGGAGGTGAATACGATGGTGGAGGTGGCGACTTGTAGTAGTAGGGAGGAGGTGGTGATGGTGATGGTGGAGGTGGGGACTTATAATAGTATGGAGGAGGTGGAGAATGTTATGGAGGAGGTGGAGATTTGTAGTAGTAAGGAGGTGGTGGTGATGATGGAGATGGAGGAGGTGGCGATTTATAATAGTAAGGAGGGGGAGGTGAAGGTGATGGAAGGGGTGGAGATTTGTAGTAATATGGAGGAGGTGGTGATTTTATTGGTGGAGGTGGTGACTTGTAATAGTATGGAGGAGGCGGTGAATGAGATTGTGGAGGTGGCGACTTGTAGTAATAGTGAGGAGGTGGTGATGGTGATGGTTGAGGTGGGGACTTATAATAGTATGGAAGAGGTGGAGAATGCGGTGGTGGAGGTGGAGATTTGTAGTAATAAGGAGGTGGTGGTGATGGAGATGGAGGTGGTGACTTATAATAATGAGGGGGAGGTGAAGGTGATGGTGGGGGTGGGGGTGGAGATTTGTAGTAATATGGAGAAGGTGGTGATTTTAGTGGTGGAGGTGGCGACATGTAATAGTAGGGAGGAGGTGGTGAGGGTGATGGTGGAGGTGGGGACTTGTAATAGTATGGAGGAGGTGGAGAATGCTTTGGTGGAGGTGGTGATTTATAATGATAGAGGGGTGGAGGTGACGCTAATGGCGGAGGTGGCGATTTGTAATAGTATGGAGGAGGAGGTGATGAAGCTGGTGGAGGGGGTGACTTGTAGTAGTACGGAGGAGGCGGCGACGGTGATGGTGGAGGAGGAGACTTGTAATAGTAAGGGGGAGGTGGTGATGCTGATGGTGGAGGAGGAGACTTGTAATAGTAAGGGGGAGGTGGTGATGCTGATGGTGGAGGTGGTGATGCTGATGGTGGAGGTGGTGATTTATAGTAGTAAGGTGGTGACTTATAGTAGTATGGAGGAGGTGGAGACTTGTAGTAATATGGATGTGGCAAAGATGGAGATGGAGGTGGGGGTGATTTGTAATAGTATGGCTGGTGCCCTGAACGCCTTGGTGGTGGAGGGAACTTATAATGGTACCATGGGTGTGGCGCTTTATGAAACGGAGGCTGGGACTTGTAGTAGTACTTGTGAGCTGGAGACTTGTAGTACTGCTTTTGTGATTTGTAAGGCTTATCGGCGAGTACACTCCTAGCTACAAGGCAAAACGCCAAAGCGTAAACTAGCCGATGCCAATTGCCCGCCCTCATCGGTATCATCATGCCCGGCAACTCGACCCCAAATCGGCACCACAAGTTTGCAGATCCGAGACTGACTTGTTTGTGCTAGGCAAAGTAGGAGGTGACACTTTATATAGCAAAATCACTTGGATCGCAATGTACAAGGATATGTTTGCATAATGAGGTTTACAACCTGGACTAAGCCATGTATTATAATCTGATGTCACATTTTTCAACCATGATGCTTGGTTCCCACTAACTTTTTTTAATTTCCTCTTCGTGCATGTAGGCCATGAACTAGTCAAACAACATATAATGCAAACAGTTCAAGGGAAAAAATTTAGATGCAGAGGCCGATTTTTGATGCAGTCGATGCAAAGGGGTCTTGTGGCCCTACATAGCTCATTTTCGGGGCCCACTAACCGCATGGATGTTTCGCCCACCCCTTGGTGGATATCTATACGAAACATTAGTCTCATTGATTTTCTCTACCCATAGATTATAGCACCTTTTTAGGATTGATTGTAGCCGTTGGATTTAAGCATGTTTTTTACATTTTTTTGGACACTTAATCCAAAGGCTAGAAATTATCAACCAAGCTGATTTTTGGTATGCATATCCACCATGGGGTGGGGTAAACATCCATGCTGTTAGTGGGCCCAAACAAATGAGCCATGTAGGGCCACGGGACCCCTATGCATCGAATTCATCCAAAGTCCTTTTTAGATGCAGAGGACTTTGGATGCAGTCGATGCATAGGGCTCTCGTGGTCCTACATAGCTCATTTTTTGGGGCCCATTAACAGCATGTATGTTTATCCCACCCATTGGTGGATATACATACCAAAATAAGCTTGATCGATAATTTCCAGACGTTGGATAAAGTACTCAAAAAATATGTAAAAAATATGCTTGAATCCAATGGCTAGAATCAATCCTGAAAAAGTGCTAAAATATATTGTTACAGAAAATCAATCGTACTTATTTTTAGTACGTATATCCATTAAGGGGTGGGCTAAACATCCATGCTGTTAGTGGGCCCAAAAATTGAGCTACGTAGGGCCACGAGAGCCCTCTGCATCTAAAATTTTTCCGTTCATCAAGGGAGATAGTCGAGAAACTTTTTTTTTTTTTTCTGATAGCGCGATTGTTGGGGCTGACTCATAAATTACTGCCCCACCCTTGATGGACCTATACATCAAAAGTTAGCCTGATGGGTTAACTCTAGCCATTCGATCAGACTATGCAAAAAAAAATGGTCAAATCTAATGGCTTGAAATTACCAATCAGACTGATTTTTGGTGTATAGGTCCATCAATGGGAGAGCCAATCATTCACGGGTCTGTGGACCCCAAATAATGTGCCATGTCGACGGTGTTTAAGTGCTCTAGGTCCACCGACCTCCCCTCAGCAAAGAATTTCTTAGTTGTAGGGATTGTGCTGTACGGCTGGCCAACATTTTTGCAATGTCTCCGCGTTAGAAGTGATGAAACGCGTATGTGGCACTGGGTTCCAGCCATTCAATTGGTTGGCAAGCTTGGAACTCTGACTTTTGTGGTGTCCATAGTGGAATGTTGTATCACCACCGTTATCGTTGGGATTAAGGTGATATTTAGGGCATAACACATGATCAGGATGTGTTGGCTCACCTAATCAGGTTTGTACCTTGAGAAAATGATGGGCCCATACAAGAAATACATTTAATTGTTGACGGATGGTGATCATGAGTTTATACATGGAACAATATTATAGATGTGTACCATGGTTTAAAAAACGGCCGAAAATAATTAACGACCGTTATTTTATGAAAAAAATTGTGCAAAAAAAATTTTTACCGTTATTTCTGTTATTTTTCATTATAAGTTTTATTGAAAATTTGAAATTCAAATTTAATTTTGAATTTTACCGCCGAGTATCAACCCTCGTTTATTTCCTTTGCTTCTTTTTGGCTGGTAAAAAGAAGGTTTCTCTCCAAAGTCCAAACCAGTTTTAAGTGTTGAACTGGCTAGGGCAGGAGAAAAACTACATTCGAACATGACCTAAGTTTTAGTTCTCTTTGCACTTCAAATAGAAATATGGGGGAAATGCAAATGTATTTTACACACAAAAATACATTATCTTGGTTTCATTATTTGTTTAATTTTTCAAATTAATTTTGTAACCCTTTTTGATCTTTGATCAACATCATATCGTTGACTCGGATAGGCGCGTAACGTACGTGCCTATGAACCTCATCAACCAACCACTAACTCTTTATTAAAAAAAAAAAAATCAAAATACCCCTTTAAAAAAAAAAACCCAAAAGGAAAAAATTTGAATTTTGGCAGGAGGTGGGATCCTTGTATGAACTTCTCCGCCTTTCAGTCAATGGAGGTAGAGAAAGTAATGGAACCCTCGCCAATTAGAAGGGAACGGGGGAGGGCGGGGGTGTTTTATCTTTCCAATAAAGAGTAAGTGGTTGGTTGATGGGATTCACAACATTGGTACTTAAAAAACCAAGGGTTTTGAAAGTCGCTGAGTGAACTTGGAATGAGCCGATTCAACTCGACTCAATTTCATTTCAGGCAGATTGGGAAGATGGACAAATACGGTATGAAAAATGTTCAAGTACAATTTGGATCCTGCATTTAATATTATGCATCTAGAAAATTGGCAAATATTAATCATTGGGTTGTGTGATGGTTTCTCTAAATGTATAATCATTCCTATGTCCTTTGGACATGGCTGTCAAATTCATTCATATGAGATAAGGGAGAAAATGATAATTTAACCTAATGGTAACAGTTCTTCGTATGGGAATAGGTTGCATGGTCACATGATTCTTTATGATTGCATTTCTTCTCTTCATATATTTCTTATTCATTCTTCTTTAATTAATCAATGGATTGATACATTCTCATTCTTGTTATTATTCTTGCAAGTGATGGGGGAGAAGCTAATCATCCCTGTCACACTCCAATGATGCTTGGATCATCAATCATGGACACCCTTCAACTTCTCAATGCATGCTCTTATAGCAAGTTCAAGACATTGAAGAGATAAAGATTCAAAGAGTGTTAGGGGCCTAACTATGCCCTCCTTGGACTGGCTGTGGAATGTAATCATGTATCAATCATTAATGTAATCAATGTAACCTTGTCATGTAACCTTGTATCCATTAATTTAATTCCAATTGATTGTTTATGTAATTGTGAGATCATTAATAAAAGATCCAGCCTAAAGGCATTCATTTTGGAATTGTTCTTCTATTTGATTCATTTTATGAACTGTTGCACTAACTACTTCTTGTGCAGGGTTTAATCTATTAAAATCATAAGGTTGGTCTAAATATTGGCCTAAGGATGCACAGCAGGCCCTGATAGAAAATTCCATAAACAAATAAACAATCCCAACGGACCTCTTGGGCCAGGAAGGGGAATCTCCTAAGTAGCAGTCCATGCATGTACATCAAGGAAGGATCCAGACCTAACAGAGGAGAGAAAACAGAAGTGATTCCATCCTCTCAGAGATACCCAAACAAAAGCAACCCACTTTCATCTTCCAAAGAGATTCGAGGACCCTTACCCTTTCTCAATCTCTTTCTACAGCGATTATCTGTTATCTGTCATTGATGTGCATGTCCTGACTTGAGCGTGGGAGTGCTTTTGGCAGGTACACCCCCCCCCCCCCCCCCCCCCCCCCCAACCGGGATCGATACTTCATCAACGTGAGAGATTCGACAGCAAGATTGAGTTCCCTAATATCTGTTTGTAATGCTTGGAACTCCTATACGAGTTGCTGGACCATTGAGAGTGGATATCATATGCTCACTTTCTTCTTGTCCTTTAATACAACATTCATATTTGAATGAGTTACCATAAGTTGAGACATGTAGAGAAGAAACTTGAGATTGATTAGGAGAGTGATTTAGGTTCGTTGAGAGCTTAGGAGGGGAGTCCACCCTTCGCATTGGGTACGGGTCCTACAAAGGAAGAACCCCGCAGCATAAGTGTTAGATACGATACATTGTAGGCTAGAAATTATCTAAGTGCGATAGAGGAGAGATTAAATAGGGGTTTGTTAAGAAATTTAGGGTTTGAGAGGTTAAGAAGGAAGAGAAGTGCTTACGTTGTGAGGTAAGCATTCCTTGAAACCAAACCCCTTGAAATACTTCTAAACATGGGAGACTCTTGAAGATAAGTGAGACCGTGAAGAGAAGTCTCAAGATTATGATCGTAAGTCTCTCTTCAATCTTTTTACTTTTGTATTTTTTTTTTCTTTCTTTTGTTTGCAGGAGTAAAGAGATGATAATGGCTGTTTCATATTAGGGTTTTTTTGGAGAGCTACACTCCACAAATCCTTTCATGGGTGTTGGGGTTTTCTTTCCTTCTCTTATTTATGTCTTTAAGACTTTTATGACGGAAATTGGTGGAAGAAAATTTGATGTTTTCTCTAAAAACAGCAAACACCAAAGGTGGCCGATAAGAAACCAGAGACTATCTCGAGTTCTCGGCCCCATGCCAATGTAACAGAGAATTTTTTTGAAGCGGCTGGGTTTTTGAAGCAGCGATCATGGCCAATCATCGCGCCCTGCATATATACCCATGGTTACTCTTTAAAACGATATTTTAAAACCAAAGCATAAACATGGGTATATGTGGTGTGCCATCATTTGTGGCATGATTGCTGCTTCAAAAATCCGGCCGCTTCAGGGCCGAGAAAATTAAAGTCTTGAAGTTTCCTCGACGAGGATGAGTAAAACTTCGCTGACTTCCCCTGATTACCGAACAGAAGATGAGCCACGTGGGACACTATTAGAGGTCGTATGGAAATTTGGGCAATTCTTAGATGGGCTTAGTATGCCTCCTTTTTGTGCCCACTCTCTGGAGTCGTGTTCTCCGCCGTGGATTACCAGAACCCAACTGTGGTTGTTAGTGCTGATCTGGCATCACTTTTGGCGGCAATAAGAACCATGGATTCTCGAGGAATTAATAATAATGGTTGTTGCATAATAGAATCCGCTAACGTACACCAAAGGAGGAACTAACCACCCAAAGCCTTTTTCTCCCGTCTCTCCACAGGTAAAAACATGGGAAACACGCAACAAAATCTAAGGCATTTGCATGAGAATTCCCGAGAAGAAGAAGAATTTTCGAGCTTCACTTGTGAGATTTGCGTAGAACCCGTGCCTCCAAACAAGAAATTCAAGAACAAGAACAAGAACAAGAACAACTGTTGCTTTCATCCATATTGTTCGGATTGTATTGCCAAATACGTCGAAGTAAAAGTTAAAGAAAACGCATCAGAGATAAAATGCCCTGATCCAACTTGTAAGAATTTTCTGGACGCTGTCGCATGCCGCTCAATCCTCCCGACTAGAGTTTTCGAGAAATGGTGTGATGTACTGTGCGAGTCAACAATTTTACAATGGGATACAGCTTTCTGCCCTTTCCCTGATTGCTCAGTTCTGATCGTAAATGAGTGTGGGGGAAACGTTAGAAGATCAAAGTGCCCAAAGTGTAAGAATTCTTTCTGTTATCAGTGCAAGCTTCCATGGATTACGAATCATAGATGCATTCAGACTAGAGAGATGAGAGATAGAGACTACCTTCTCTTCAAACAACTGGTGGAGAGGAAGAGATGGACCAGATGTCCAACTTGCCAACATTATGTGGAGCTGATTCGTGGTTGCACCATCGTTAGATGCAGGTTTTCTTCTTTCTCCCTCTCTCTCCCTTAACATATATAGATATACATCACCCTGTAATGTTCACCCGACCGGCCAGGCCGGGCCGGGCCGAGCCAAATTCCAGGGCCTAAAAAAGGGCGTAATCCCGGGTCAGACCCGGTCATTTTTAAAATAAAATGAAACAAAAATGAAAAAAATGTAAAATACCGGACCATTTTTGGGCTGAGTCATAGTTTCGGGTCGGGATCAGTCTAATATCCAACACTGTCTCGGACCATCTCACTCGAGAGTGATCGTTAGGTTTTCTTCCTGGAACAATGCATCTTGGGTAAGACGATTCCGAAATGAAATGACTTGGTGGCTGCCGAGATTTCGAACCATAGATCTCTGGAAGACAATGGTCAATAGCCTCAACCGGTTAACCTTATGGCACATGTGAGTGTGTGTGACGTAGTTCTTGAGTATGGACATCTGATACCTAATAATTTTTCTAAGGGTAGGGCTCAGGGACCTCCTTTTTTCTCACCCCTCTCGGGTGTTCGTGTGCTCGGCCGTGGATTTCAAGAATCCAACATTGGTTGTCAGCACCGAGTTGGCATCACTTTTGGCGGCACTGACAACCACCACAGCAGAGCGCACGAACACCGAGAAGGGTCAGAAAAAGGGGGTCCTCGGACCCTGAGCCTTTTTCTAAAAATGTTTTGTAATGTCCATATATTCTTTCTTTCTGACGAGGGGTCTTGATTTATCTTCTGGTTGCAGATGTAAAACCTACTTTTGCTACGATTGTGGAAAAAAGATCTCTATGATTTCCACTTTTACGGTTTGTGGGTGCAAGAATAGAATACCGACCTACATATTTATCAGTTGTATTTGTTTTTTCTTCTTTACGGTTGTTTTATTTGGTTTGTTTATTAAATTAAAGAGGTGATCATCAAATTGTTAGCCTTTAGTGAGGAGTGGCAATTACATATGAATTAATATGCAATTTATTTTATTTAATTTGCTTCTTCTCATATTGTTCCGGGTTTACCCATTAACACCTTTAGTCTAACCATCATTAGAGCAATTTTTTTCTTGGTGTGTTGAAAGTATGGACATTTTCGTTTCAACATGGTGTCGTTAAATTGTAATAGGGAACCGACACGTGCGATGCACATGCACTTTACACGTGGCAGCATCTTACATATGGCATACTCTTAGATATCGATCGATGACCCTATAGATGTTTCACCCATCCCTATGTGGACCTGCATACAAAAATACATCATGATTAGTTATTTTTACCTGTTGGGTTAATGTCTTTTTTCATTATTTTTTTAAGAGTGGATTTGAGTGTATTATTTGGCCAATGACAAAATGACACCACAATGCAACATGATAATATCCTTGGCTCTTGAACCATGTGATCATTACTATTTTAATAATGAGGTATATATGGGTAACTTAATTAACTATCTTTTTCATTTTTTTTTTGTTTTTTCAAAACATCCACGTTGATGATTGTCCATATATATTATAAGCTACATGGCACACTCTTAGAGACCACTGACCATATAGATATTTTTACCCATCTCTAGGTAGACCTACATACCAAAATTCATCCTGATTAGTAATTTATATCTGTTTGATTAGAGTTATCTTCATGGCTTATTTTCAACCGTGGATTTTTAGCATTATTTTGGTTACTCATATTTAAAGGTTAGAAATCACTAGTCAGGTCTATTTTTTTCATGCAAGTCTATCTAGGACTATGTCAAACATCCATACTATCAGTAACCTCTAATAGTGGCCACGTGGCTCACACTGTGGGTCCATCATCAACTTTAATGATGGGCACCATCATCTATTTGTTTTTTTCCAGGGACGAAGTTAGGTGCCACGTGGGGGCTCAATAAATGCTTTCAAGGTTGGGTTGAATGTAAAATTTTTGAATGACCAAAGTACCCTTATAAATTTAGAAATTTCAGAAAGGAAAGAAACAATGTTTATCAATTTAAGAAATTTGAGGGTCATATTAGGAATAATAATTTTTTGTGTTATTTTAATATTGAATGAGCTGCAATTGACGTCAACTACTAATAAAGATTGAAGAGAAAAAAAAATGTGCAAAGTACCAATAAAAAATAAAAACTTAAAAATGTTAAAGAAACATAAAAGGGCATTTTGGGCAAAGTATGGGAAATTTGAGATTTCGTCCATTTTAAACACAAGAAGGGCATTTTCTCTTCATATAGTAGAATAGATTGTCTCAAGGATATATATATATATAGGGTCAAGATAAGGGGACAACAATTTCATACAACATTTTTGACAACAAAAATTGGAACAGGCCAATGTATAAATTAGAAGTCTTGGAATGGGGTGATTTTTGGCGAGGATGGTCTCTATAGTGAGGAGATCATCTTCACACAAATTCAAATCAATCCGATGTTCGTAGATCGGTTTACAAGTTGAAGAATTATGGACCGTCTATTTTTATCATTAACTTGAAAACCACATTTGATGGGGTTAGAAATTTCAGAATGTGCTGATTTTTTGTAGGGGTGATCTATATGATGAGGAGATCACCCTCAATAAAAATCAGCTATTGATTCATCTTCCATGTGGGTACGCCAAAATTGTTGTCAAAAATGTTGTATGAAATTGTTATCCCCCGATCCTGACCCATATATATATCCCAAGAAGCTATTCTAGGAAATAGGCATCAAAATTTTCTCAATAATTTCAGCTAAAACAAAGACACAAAAAAGATTTTGATAGTGTCACATTGCAAAGTCTCTCCAACCATGTTCAATGTACGCCTGGAAGCGAAGGTGGTAGGTCTAAATTACCCAAACAACAGAACTTTGATGATGGACCACCTTATGATCAATGTGGAAATCAGCATGATTAGTGATTTCAAACCTTGAGATCTTTGTACCTCGAATAATTCTGGAATTCAACGGTTAAAAATCAACCCATGAAAATGACTCCAAAGTAATGCTTAGAAATCACTCGTTAATTTTTGTAAATAGGTCCACCCCGATTGAATAGTCTACAAATGTTCCCAAAGTGTGACACAATTTGAGAGAATCTCACCTTTTATTAACGTGCAAACCTACAAAACATAAGAGCAATTCTTGGATAACCACATCCTTAATCAACATTGATGATAGACCCTAGTATGATCCATGTGGCACTATTTTAGAGACCACTAATCGTATGGATATTTGTACCATCCCTTGGTGGACCTACCTACCAAAAATCAACATGGTTATTGTTTATACCTTTGGATTTGAGTACTCCCAAAATAATGCTCAAATCATAGTTGAAAAATTATGATTTATAAAGTTTTAATTGAAGTCTATGATTTTTGAACCCAAGACCTCATGGAGACTTTTTATTAACTAGTCTAATAAAGAGTTATATAAGACTAGTGAATTTTGAACCCAAAACCTTTTGGTATTTTAAAAGTTCTCAATGCTTTTATTTTTTTGAACCAAAACTTTATAACGATTGAATGAAATTTTTTTGGAGGGAAATCTTTGGTTGTTTTTGCTTTTCCATACAAACCTCAAATCTCACAATGATTGTTCGGACTCTCATTCTTACCCATATATATGAGATTTAGAACCTAAGGGTGGAGCCCTTAGGCAACCCAAATTTTGTGCCCAATGGGTACAACTATGCAAATGAAGCTGCGTTTATTTTTTTTCACGCGTATTTTTAGACATACGCACTTTGAATACGCGCACATTCAATGCACGCGAATTCTAATGTATGATATTTGGACGAACTCAACAAATCACGTGCGAAAATTAATTATGTGCATTTGTTTGTGCAAATGATAGTGAATGTTGCATCTGATTCGGTGTATCGCATTGCATTATATAAAATAATACATACACGTTTCCAAATTATCACGTGTACTCGGATATTTTTATACGGTTTAGATATACATATAATATATTATAATATATATATTTTTATTATAATAATATGATATATATTATTATATGATAATCATATATAATATTATTTTATTTTATTATATTAAATTATTACATAATATTATTATAATATTATTATTATAATGTATTATATAATATTAATATTATAATATTTGAAATTATCTTTTAATTACCACATTATGTTCTAGAGGGGGGTGAATAGGATAATTTTTAATTTCTCTGTGGATTGTATATGGATTAAAAATTAATGATCACACAATGCGGAAAATGATCAAACAATCAAAATACGAATCATCTACAGAACATAAATATGGGAAAATCTGAGACAAAATATAAAAACATTCACAATCACACGAGACTCAGATTTATAGTGGTTCGACGATTCTGCACCTACGTCCACTGTCCAATACTCAACACGAGTAATATTATATTATCTCAATCATACATGACAACACATCCAATTGAAATAAATAATTCACTAATTAAGATATCACTTAGTTTTAATCTAACGAGAATCACTTCTCGCTCACCTAGAGAGTCAGCCTAGGCTAATAGTCTATTTAGAGAAATTCTTTTCTCATAGATCTACAATCCTCAACTCAGTTAGATGAGTCCTCACTCATCCACCAATCATAAATATTCAATGTTCATAAATTTTGAATTTTATCAAAAATATATGTGATCATAGAGACACTTACCTTTAGATAAATACGATCAAATGGAGAATCCTTTGAAGAAGAATTCGCCTAAGAGACACTCTGCCAAGAGTAATCCTCTTCTTGCAAGAAGATGCTTGTGGAATAACAATAGTTAATAGGCTCTCCAAACACTTAGAGCCTTCACAAGGAATACACAGCTTTGCTCTTGTGAAGCTCTCACAAATTCCAAATCTATAGACTCAAAGAATGGGAGATTAGAGCTCTCTTGATTAGGTTGATTCTTATGAGGGGAGAAGGCTCTAATTTATAAGCCAGCCTCCACTCAATAGAAACGAACCAAATATAGCCGTTTGAAGGGCCAAAGTGCGCCTAAACTCGCAGAAAAGATTAAGTCAAAATGAGATCCAAAAAGGGGGGGGGGGTCGACCGCATGTTTGGTCGGTCAACCGAACCTTTTAGTCGGTCACCCGCTCAGAACAGCAACAAGATTCCGAAACAGAAAGTTTCGATTAACTGCACATTTTTTGTCGGTCGACCAGTCAAAGTAAAATAACTTCGGTCGGCCACTCGAAATGGTCGATCGGCCGGACCTCTTAGTTACTTTGAACAATACTTATTTAAGTATTTGTTCACACAAATGATACCAAACTAGCAATGAAACATCTAGGGTAAATTTTGATCCGCTAGCAACGCGCGGTGTACCCTTAGATGTACGTAAGTAATCGCAACACGAGATTCTTTATAGTTGAACGTTCGTTGAGTAAGAACCTGCTTTGATCATTCAAATCTTCATGCTTGAGCTTGATCTTGACTTTGTCTTCAGTTGAGCTTGAACTCGACTTTGTCTTCAGTTGATCTTGAATACTTTAGTTGATTTTCTTCAGCTTTAATTCTTCTTTGATTTGTTTGTCGAAGTCCACTTGATCTTTGACACTTCAGTCTTTAGCGAACTCATAACACGATGATTTATATTACCGAAGAACTAAGTATTCTTGGGATTGACAACCGAGACTTTTCAATATTAATATTATATAACATTAATATATAATGATATTAATATAATGTATTATATAATAATATTATAATATTAATAATATTTTTATTATTATATAATTTAATAATAATAATATTATAATATAATATAGTAAAAAATATTATTTAAATATAGTATGATGCACCGTGCGATGCACCATAAGTATGTCTTATGGTACAACGGCGCGTGTTGTAACACGCAATTTCGTGCATGTTCCGATTCTCAAGGGGACTATATTTTAAAATATACACACGCGCGTGCCCTGAGCTGAGCTGGGTTGGGTTGAGTCCATGGTCCTTGGTCCTTGGTCCTTAGTCTTTGAACTTTAGGACTTGAACATGGACATGGGCATGGACATAGGCTTAAAAGCCCATCCATTATTATTTGGACTGTTGGTTTTTTGCACATAATTTTTATGCTTATTTTTTAAAAATATTTTGTAACCGACATTGATTTTAATGCATTAAATTTATAACTATTTGGCTCTTTACTAAGGCCCAACGGCTATCTTTTCACATTTACATAATGAGATGCAAAAATGAGGCTAGACACCAAGTCTAACGACATACTCTCTTTCTTGCTTTCAATATTTTCTTCTTGATTCTATAATTATCTACTTTAAGACAACGCGTTGAACACGTGCCTCAGCACATCTAACACCGATAAGTTCATCTCATTCTGTTATAGTTTTAATTTTGACTATACTATTGGACTATTTTGCTACTACTATTTAGGTACACTTCTTTTACTTAGTTGGTTGATTCACTACAGGAAAATAGGGTATTAGCAAGGGCCAAGACCGCGGCTAAAAGTCATAAAAATCGCCGCTAAAACTTTCAACGGCGGCCACATCGACGGTCGGCGACCGCCGTTGATGCCCTGGTCGCTGAAACTTATAGCGGCGGCCACATGAAAATCGACCGCCACTAAAAAGTACTACACCAGCAGCGGTACAATAGTGGTGGAAGCTAGTATTAGAGGCGGGCATATATTGACCGCCGCTAAAAGAAGTATTAGCGGCGGTCAGAAAATAACCACCGCTAAAAGTAGGTGATCGTCGCTAAAAGTGTGTATCAGCGGCAGTCAAAAAATAACTGCCGCTAAAAGTAGGTATTAGCGGCGGTCACTGACCGCCACTAAAAGTTCATAAGAGAAAGTACTTAAATGTGGACATACCTCATCATCATCAACTAGATCGTCATGCCCCAAATCCTCATCATCAGAATGGTTGAGAGGCTGCATGTTTCGAAGAAAATTCATAAACTGCATCTCTAAATCCCACCATAGCGTCTCTTCTCTCTCTAGTTGCTGTTGGTCCCGTATCTCCATCTGCTAATGAATACGAGTCACCTCCTCCTGGTGACGAGTCTCACGCTCTGTCATTTGTACTTGCAGTCGTGTCAACTCCTCTTGAAGGGCACTGTTGTTGCTACTCCGACTGGAGGTATTGAAAGTACCAAAGATAGTAGAAGGAGTTGGACCTAAGCCGTAGCCACTTACACGGCCATGTTAATTGATAAATTTAGCCATTAGCTAATAGAGAACATTACAACAACTTTATACTAAGTACAATCATCTCCATCATCAATAAAGGCTTCATCTGCTGCAAACTGTCATTCAACCACAATACGTCGATATTATTCCTACTCCAAGTGAGAACCTCATCGTTGCAATCGATTGAATCAAAGTGCAACCCAGACTCATTTTTTTGGAAAGGCTCTTCTTAAAGCTCATTTGTCGACGCCATATCGTAAGTGTCCCGTTGTGTTGTCTTTATTGTGACGCGCCAATCATCACTGGTGGTGTCTTGGATATAAAATATTTGTTGTGCTTGATTTGCAAGAATGAATGGTTCGTTTGTAATTAAGGTTCGTCTGACATTAACATAGTTGAACCCATACTCATCTTGCTTGAATCCTCCACTATTCATGACATCATACCAATGACATTTGAATAACACATCAGTATTTTGGCCGAGACTGTAACTCCAAAACTTCATTTAAGATGTCATAGTATCCAACATTGCCTATCATCGAGTTCGTGTCGCTCGCGCCAGTGAAATTATTTGTCTCTGCAGTTACAAAAACTCCACTATTTTTAGTTTTCCTTCATAGCTCCCTATCGCTTGTGTGAAATCGAAAGCCATTGACAATGTACCCTGAAAATGATCTTACTGTCCAACTAGGACCCATAGACAATATTTCGAGTGATTTATCTACTTCTTCACCATTATATCGCATTTGCATCACCTATTCAGATAAAACTTAAATTAAATTTGCATCACATAATATTACAGTTAAAAACAAAATTGTTATATATCTAAACCTTACATATTTTTTAAACCATTGCGTAAACTCCTTATTATGTTTTCGTTCCAGATCCCTAGGAAGTATATGATTATTAGTCTCCTTGATTACTTCTTTGTGCTTCCTGTACAATAAATAATTAAATTACAATCTAAACCTAAATAAAACATTAAGTATCAATGTATATGAATAACATAATCTTAGTAGATTTGGAATAATTAGTCTTACTCAATAAATGGAGCGACTTTGGCGCAATTGATGAGCACATAGAGAGGAACTTGTTCCCATTCAGTATTGTTTAGCATGCATGACGTAGCCATCCCAACGGCACGACCAGTTCTTATAAAAGTGGATACCTTAGCGAGTGATTCAGCATCAACAACATCATTATTCCGCTCTAGTCGGTTGAACCTTGTCTCAACCCCATGCAAATATCTCGAGCAAAATATCAAGGATTCTTGACATATATGCCCTTCCGCTATTGAACCCTTGGGATAGTTTTTATTTCGAACATATGTCTTCAACCTGTGCAAGTACCTCTCTATTGGATACATCCACCGGTACTTCACTGGTCCGGCTATCTTGGCCTCTCCAGCTAGATGAATGGGCAAGTGCACCATAATATCAAAAAAAGTCGGCGGAAAAATCATCTCTAATTTACAAAGTGTTACTGCAATATGCGCTTCAAGTTGTTCCAGTTCTCCCACCTTCAAGACTTTTGAACATAACTGCCTGAAGAACGTGGACAACTCAATCAACGCTGAACAAATGTTCTTAGGTAAGATACGACGTACTGCAAGCTGTAGAAATTGTTGCATAAGAACATGACAATCATGACTCTTCAGCCCTGAGATCTTTATTTGTTTGACCTGAACACATCGTGAAAAGTTCGACGAATAATTATCTAGAACCTTGACCTCTTCTAACAGTTGATAAAACTTCATTTTTTCAATAGTCGACATCGTGTGGCATGCCGAAGGTAGTAAACATTTTCTCCCGATCGATTTCGGGTGAAGTTCTTTCCTTATACGCATTCTCTTCATATCTAGACGAGCCTTCAAGTTGTCTTTTGAACCCTCCATGTCTAATAGTGTCCCGATGACATTATCACAGACATTCTTTTCAATGTGCATAACATTCAAATTGTGCCGCAACAAAAGATCTTTCCAATACGGCAATTCGAAGAAAATGCTCTTCTTCTTCCAATTCTTTGGTAAATTACAATCATCTCTCTTTCTCTTCCTCCCAGTAATATCCTTATCTGCCTTGCCGAATGTGATCTGCTCATAATTATATAATTGATCGAGCACATCCCTGCCAGTCAACGGTTTGGGCGCATTCCTTGCTTCTGTTTTGCCATCAAACAACCTTTTGTTCTATCGAAATTTATGACCATGTGGAAGAAATCGACGATGTCTCATGTAGTATTATTTGTGTCCTTCTATCAATCTTACCGAACATGTCTCCCTGTGACAAGAGGGACAAGCAAGTTTTTCTTTATGCTCCATCTTGACAAGTTTGCTAATGCAGGGAAGTCATTAACAGTCCATATTACTCCTGCACGGCATCAAAAAATTTGCTTTAAAGAGGCGTCGTATGCCTCAAATCCATCTGTCCACAATTCCTTCAACTCCTCTATTAATGGTTGCAAGTACACATCAATATTGTTCTCGGGAGCTTTGGGACCAGGAATAAGCAACGTCAACATGAAAGACGTTGGCTTCATACACATCCATGGTGGCAAATTGTACGGAATAAGAACTACAGGCTACGTGCTGTGCGGAGTGCTCGTATAACTAAATGGGGTGAAACCATCACTCCTTACCCCAAGTCGAACATTCCTCGATTCAGAACCGAACGACAGGTATTGCATGTCCAAAGTTTCCCACGACTTAGAGTCTGCAGGATGTCTCAACACACCATCCTTCGTACGACCCTCATCATTCCATCTCATTTCTTCGGCTGTTTTTGAACACATAAACAACCTCTGAAGTCGCAGTTTTAACGCAAAATCTTTGCAGGTATTTTGGTACCCTCTGTAGACGAACTGGAAGCTTCTTCAACAGCCTGACGTGTAACTGATTTCCACCTAGACACACCACATACGACATATTCATTTGCATTCTCATGCTCATTCCAGTATAGCATGCAGTCAATCGGATATGCATGTATCTTCGTATAATGTAGACAAAGATCTCGAAGGATCTTTTTTTATTCGTAATGATTCTTCGTGTAATGCAAACCAACTGGCAGTGCCTCTTTTAATAATTCAAGTAACATGTCGAACGATTTGTTACTCCATCCGTTTAGACACTTCAAGTGTAATAGTCGTACAAGGAAAGATAGTTTCGAAAATTTTGTGCAACCTGGACACAGTTCAGTCTCGGCATCCTTCAACATCTCATAAAATTTATTCGCTTCCTGATTTGGCTTAGCTGATCTGGTCTCAGTTGATTCATTCTCCTCTTCATGATCAGGAAGGGATATTCCAAATGCATCTTGTAACATTCCTTGCATATCATCGGCCTCACATTCAACCTCACTCTCACCACCCTCATCAATCTCATTCCCCATATATTCACTCGCATTTAGAGCCTCCCCATGGCAAATCCAGATGGTGTAATCCGTCATTATTCCATATCATAATAAGTCACCATGCGAGTCTTTTCTATCATTTACGATCACATTCTTGTATTCGAGACAAGGACACCAAATCTTGTCCCCAAACCTTGTATTAGCAAATGCAAAATCCAAGAATTGCTCGACTCCAGCTTGATACTCACGGGTATTTCTTGACTTCTTTATCCAACTTTTATCCATCGGCATACCCTTTAGAGCGATATCACCTTCACCGGAAAGCACATTGTCACACACGACTCAAGTGCACACGCATGCATCATGCTTCCTATCTTCTCTTTAACAGGTGGGTGGTTCCTATCTCATTCAGAAATGCATAATCTCTGTTACACTCAATAGCCAAGTGGTTATTTCCATCTGAAGGAAAATTTCAGCAGTATTTCCTTATAGTTCTCCAAGTACACGATTTAGACTAGGGACAAACATATCACTTTGTCTAAATATGTACCCAGAGAATAAGAGGAATGCTTGCCGAAACTGTCCTTCAAATAGAAATAATCACTTTAGCTACTGACTGTACTAAAGATTATACATTCCCAAATATGTCCAAACTAGACAATTCAAGAATCAACAACAGACAATTACTCTTCACCACAAACAAGACCAAAAAGTTGTTCACTTGTACAACCAATCTGTCACATGTAGATGATAAGGCACAATTGTTATACAATGATTCTTGAACGGGAGATCTAAGGTTCAATGCATGTATAAGCATGATGTGTGTATGTCAACTATTTACATGATATACAACATAAAGTGAGAAATGATTGAACTTTAAAATGTTAAGTAAATTAAAATGTTACACTGCAATACTAGCCCTATATTTCATAAGCAATTGAATATAAAATTAGATAGAACAACAGGTCATGAAATAAACATTATCATAAGCAATTGAATATAAAATTAGATAGAATAACAGGTCATGAAAAATTTAACAAAAACATATGCATATAGTAGACATGAAGAACAAATCATATATTTTAATATCAAGACGTCCTAAGAACCATACCTGCAACTACAAATGAATCGGCCAAACATCCATACGGTCAGAAATCATCAATGAAACTGATTTTGGGACTACGTCTGAACATCCATAGGTTGTGTGTTATCACTATTGCTGGTTATGGAATTCGGTTCGGTGGGGTGAAGAAATAAACTTCGTGGATCGATGCCGGGCAGTGAAAATATCCAATAGGTGGAGAAAATAGAGGTATTTATACAAGATGACTTTCAAACTGATTTTGGAACTTTGTATGGCATCCCAATTATAAAAGCTAAAAGAAGACCTTTTTTTGTATGGCAATAATCCAGTTCCCAATTTGCTTGCGTCAGCCTTTCTGTAGCTGGTTTAATGGCAAAAGCCTTTTTCCCATTCCAATTATTCCCAACTTCTTCACATCTTCCTTGTATTCCTGACATCCTTCTTTATCTTCCATTTGAATGTTACATCTGAAACATTATTTTTTGGATAATGTCTTCTATGTCAACCCTATGTTAAGAAATTTTATAAAAATATGTACAACCTAGAGTCAATCTAAGCCATATAACATAGACCACGAGGACCTTTCATTCACTATACCATAGGTATAGCAGAACGGGGTTAGGGCTGTTACAGGTTGATGAATCACATAATGAATGCAATTACTTGACTATAAAATAAACATAACTCGAACAAAGTAAACTTAATTAACAAATTAATGCAATGTAAACCTAATTAACTCTTCATCTAGTAAATATAACTACACTATAGATTCTCAAAAGATAAAACAAACTTAGCAAAGGAAAAATCTATAAATTTAAAAATGTCAATGCTTATAAATCATTAATTATGCTGATTTTAAGAAAATAAGATAAATCAAATAGAATGAAAGGCTCACTGGATGTCAAAAAGAACAAGTCCAGTCAACCAATACCAAAAATCCCTCGGATTGAGCCTCGTACTCTTACTATGCCGATACTCACATTCAATTCCCTGAACGAAACAATATCTATTAGATTATCAAAAAAATAAAAACCATTTGACAGAAACCCAATTTGCTACATAATACTTATCAGGAATAAGAATTTATTCCATATGTTGAAAAATAGAAAATATAGAACATTAACTTAAAAGTTATCAACCTCAAAAATATTTTTTGTTTTCCCCAATGTTTTATGTTTTTGTTTTTTGTATAGGGCTGGGATACAATGACTCATGGTATTCTTACTAATAGATGACTAATAGACGGGCCTAAATGCCAATGAGTTAAGGGCTGATTTTGGCAAGGATGATCTCCATGGTGAGGATATCATCAGCAATTTCTGAAACTTCCCCATCAAATATGGTTTAAATTTAACTGTGAAATTGGACAGTCCAAAAATTTTCAACTTGCACTCCACTTTTCATAATACTACAAATGTTAAAATGGGCTGATTTTTTGTAAGGTTGATATAGTGCGGGTGATCTCCTCACCATATAGACCACACCTACAAAAATCAACCCATTCTAAAATTTCTAACACCATCAAATGTGGGTTTCAAGTTAACAGTAAAAATAGACAGTCCATAATTTCAACTTGTAAACCGTGCTTGAATATCAGAATGATTTGAATTTTTGTGAGGGTGATCTCCTCACCATATAGATCACACATACAAAAACAGTCCATCTTGTAGACATTATGTTGGACAATTCAATCGCATTATAAGTCATCTATATTGCGAAGACCATCCTGACAAAAAAATCAATCCATCTTGACCATGCTACGAATATCAAAATGATTTGAATTTTTGTGAGGGTGATCTCCTCACCATAAAGACCATTAATTCTCACCAAAAATCACCCCATTCCAAAACCTCTAATTTATATATTGACCCCTGACGATTTTTTTTTGTGTGAAAATGTTTGTCCGCTGAGCTTGGCCCATAAATATAACAGGCTATGCCTGAAACTTTTCCAAATGCAAAAGCACGATTTTTGTTATCCACCACTGTTGACATGGATGTTTATCCCACCTCTTGGTGGATATACACACGAAAAATCAACCTAATTGGTAATCTATAACATTAGATTTTAGTACTTTTTAAGGTGTTCTTATAGCTTCTTATAGCCATTGAATTGAACCATTTTTTGAGTACTAAAACCAAAGTTTAAAAGTTATCAAACAAACTGATTTTTGGTATAAATCTATACTAAGGGGTGGGCTAAACATCCATGCGGTCAGTGGGCCCATCACGACCCTGCAAACATGTTGATTTTTTGTATGAATCTCAAGTATACCTTGTTACATCATGGCCCTCTAACAATATTGATGTTAAAAGCAAGCAATAAACTTAGAGAATACTACAGTTAAACAAAACCTAGAGATGAAAATCAAAGATCAACCACAAACGCAAGAGAACTACATGCATTGTGTGAGAATGAGAGAGAGAGATTTGAAAGAAAAATTACAGAAAACAAAGAAGAGCAGCAAAAATATAAATGTACCTCAATAGGCGCAAGAATGCGAGAGTGATTGAAAATGCCCCGAGACCACCAATCGACCAACCTATTGGAAAAATCTAAAGATTAGAAAATAATGCTAAAAAGAAAAGAATGTGCAGCCATGTACTCCTTTATCCCACTATTCTTCGTTATTTTTTAGGTCTTATGAACTGATTATAGAAGCAAGGAAGCAAAAAAATTCAACAATGAAATCTCATTAGGTGCTCTCCCATGATGAAGATAACATCCTCACCCAAAATCAACCCTAGGTGCTCTCCCATGATGAATACTCTGTAAATAATGCTAAAATCAAAAGCAAAAAATATAAAAAAAAGAAGACAAATTTCTGAAACAAAGGAAAAAACCACAAATCTAAAACATCATCAACCGAAATCAGCCCTAGGGGGGCATTCGAGTTCCACGAACCCCATGAAATACCATCAATCCAACCGAAATCAGCCTATTTTTTTGGCCTGTATGTCCATCTAGGAGTAAAAATTTGTTGACCCTCCACAATGACTACCTCCATGACCGCCACAATATGAGCCACATGGCACATTTGTGGAGGATGTATATGGTTGTCTAGCCAATCCCTATGTGTTGGATTGGAGTCATTTTCATGGGTTGATTTTAACCGTGGGAATTTGAGTAACATTGACAATTATTTGTCAGTGGCCAAACCAAAAATCAGCCCGACTATTGATTTCAAACCTTTGGATCTTTGATCCCCAAAACAGACCAAAAATCAGCCTGATTATTGATTTCAAACCTTGGATCTTTGTTCCCCAAAATCAACTCAGGATAACACCAAAAATCAACCTGATTATTGATTTCAAACCTTTGTATCTTTTTTCCCCAAAATCAACCCATGAAAACAGACAAAATCTGCCTGATTATTGATTTCAAACCGTTGGACCTTTTTTCCCCAAAATCAACTTGTGAAAACCAAATAATGCTCAGATTCCTACGGTTAAATCAACCCACGAAAATAGGGGTGATCTATATGGTGAGGAGATCATCCTCACCAAAAATTAGTTTGGGAAACACCAAAACGGGAAAAACCAAAACAAAAACATGCATTTGGATCAGGTTGAAACCCTGGATCAAACAAACCAAAACAGAAAAGAAAGAGGAAGCAATATACTTATCGGCGAACAGCCATGTAAGGTGCACGGCGGGGTGAATGGAGACGGCAGGTGCACGACGCGGCGAACGGCGAACGACAAACAACGCAGGTGCACGACGGGGCTGAGGCGAGGGGCGTTAGTCCACAAAGAGGGGCGAGGGGAGCCAGGAGGAGAAGATCAGAAATGGGTTTGGGGGCTTTTATTTTTTTTTTATTTCAAGACTTTTACCGACGGCCAGTAGATGGCCGCTGCTATATGTATGTATTAGCTGCGGTCAACTGTTCGACCGCCGGTAATAACATACCTATAGTGACAGTCAGACAAGACACCGCCACTATATGTACTATTAGCCGCGACTATTTTCTGACCGCCGCTAAAAGTCACGGCTAAAAATTTTGTTTTCCCTCCATTTTTTTCCCTCCAGCCCTTTAGTGGCGGTTTAACCCCTGGCCACCGCTAAAACAATCTATAGCGGTGGTTTTTTACTGGCCGCCGCTAAAAGTCTGCCCAAAAAAACCATTTTTCTTATAGTGATTTCATTTAGTTGTTACATTGGAACTGTTCTTTTCTTATTATATGTTTTAGGGATTGATTGTTTACTGATACATAAATTGGGAAAGTCTGCACTAACAAAATTAACCCGTAAAAATACTCAAAATCAATGGTTATCACTAATCAGGCTTATTTTTTGTCTGTTAGTCCACCTAAGAATGGGAAAAATATCCATACAGTTAGTAGTCTCTAAGAAAGTGTCACGTGACTGCTCATACTATAGTCCAGCATCGACTTTGACGAGAGATTTTTTGGTCTGCCAGTTAATAAAAGGTGTAATTCTCTCAACATGTGTCACATTTTGGAAACGCTTGCTTAGCATCGTTGCATACTTGAGATCGAGCATAGTTAGCAATTCGGCATACGACAAAGATTCAGAACTAGAAAATTTGGAGTTTAATTCGATTTCATGATATAAAAATTTGGCCATTATTGCAGTGTTATATTTGTTTAGCCTTAAAAAGCCTAAATTTTACCTATTTTCATTTTATACGGCTGTTTAATACTTTTTTATTTTAAAAAATGCAAATTTCATTTATTGAACACAAATAATACATATTTTATTCGTTATATCTTAAAATTTGCAATTTTTTCCAAGTTTTTTATACGACCGTATTAAATGTTTCTTTAAAAAAAAACAAGGGAAGTTTTATTGACACCCCAATAATTTTCATGGGCACCCCGTATTTTTCCCTTAAATATGTGGAGCCTTTACTAGCTCCCTTAATAATACCGATTATGAGAGTATCCACCTATCTTGCTCATCCTGCAACTGCTCATCTCCTCCTTCACCATATCCCTCATTCACCCTATCTTTACAACTGAAGGGCGGTAACGTCACCGTCAACCTCAGAATTGTCAGAGATCGTCGGAGAAACGCCGGAGAATCCCATTTGACAGCTACAATGCAAAAAAATGATTGAAAGGGTAGAATAACTAACTCAAGAGGAAGAGAACATTCCATAAACATCTTCTTCACTGGTAAAATAGTTAACTTCGCCATCGCCAGCATCTTTGCCCTATCGACGGAAAACATTGGAAAACATGGTTGAAATGGTAAAAAACCTTAAAAAAAAAAAAAGTGAAAAGTTTACCTAAATTGACGGAAAACATTGAAAAAATTAACTCAAGTGGAAGATAACCTTCCATAAACATCTTTTTCACTAGTAAGACAACTAATTTTGTCATCGCCGGCGCCTCTTCCTTATTTTTTTGCATACTGCGTAAACGCCTGTAACTCATCATGTCAATTGCTCCACACTAACATTACTTCATCTATTTCAGTTGGATCCAACCAAAGTTTCTCTCTATTTCTCAGTTGGATCCAACTGACATTAAGTAAAACTCAGGATATAGAAGGGGGATAGAGAAACTGTGTCAGTTACATACAACCAGTACTCTATGACGTTGATATCCAACCGAAATTGCTTGTACAACTTTGGTTGGATCTAATTGACTTTGTAAATTTCAGTTGTATCCTACCGATACTAAGAAAAACTTAATGAATCTGTTATTTTTTTGTTTGGAATCTCTTACTTGGTTGATCAATATACATGGAACATTTAACAAAAAAGATTATAATCCAATAAGTTGAACAATAAAAAAGGTTCACAGGCCTCAATAAGTCTATGATACATATGCCTAAAAAAATAACAGAGTTTATGACACTTATGCCTCAAAAAAGGCTTACAGACTTACACAATTCTATTTTTTTATTCTTCTTTTTTCCATGGATCTGCTGGGTGAGTTGCTGGATTTGATGGTTGAGTTGCTGGCTGAGTTTTGGACCGCAAGATACCATAGATTGTCTCTCTTGTTGACGACTTCTCTTGGGTTTTCCTAAGACGCTTTCTATGCAATATTGTAAGAACGTATCATTTTCTTGATGCATCAAGAGCGAGTAGCTCGGTAGGATTTCTATCAATTATTGTAACCTAATAAGGAGAATAGTCATTGTCATGTTAGAAATTGAAAAAAGACTAAATCAAACTGAAACCATGATCATAATTTCGATTGGATCCAACTAATAATAAGTAGTCTGAGTTTTTCTTAATTTTGGTTGGCTCCAACCAAAGCTGTCATCACAATTTCGGTTGGATCCAACTAAACATGTTCTAGTAATGTCGGCCAGATCCAACCAAACCCTTGAGGCATTTTATCAAACACAATGACTTCATTTTTTGACTTGCCATTTTCACTTCCTAATTCAGTGTGGATTCAGAGAATGCAGAGGTGGTTTTGCTTTGGCTAAAAGAAAATGCCACCTCGACGCTATCACCATCATTAGATCCTTAAAATCCACGCTGGAGAAGGGAAGTGAAAATGGTTGGAAAAAAAAGGAAAAACACCGGAATAAGAGAATAGTTGGAAAAAATTCACAAAAACACTCAATAATAGTTGAGTTTTGACTTTATAGATGATAAAACTCAATAAAAAAAAAATGGGGAATGTTTGGATGGAATGGGAAAATCAAATTAAAAATAAATAAATAAATAAATAAAACTCACCAGAATGGTAGCTAGACGGCGTAATATCGTTGGACGGTTTCACCGGATGCTGTAATGTTGCTGGTGTCGACGAGAAAGAAGAAGGCCAGGGTAGGAGTACAATTTGGAGGAAGAAAAACCTTAAGCTTTTTTAATGGTGGAGTGCCCATTGATTGTTTTTAAAATAGGTCGGGCGCCCTTATATATAACTTGGGTGACCTTGGTAAGCTTTGGGGTGTTAATAAAATTTACCAAAAAGGGTGACCTTGGTAAGCTTTGGGGTGTTAATAAAATTTACCAAAAAAAAAAAATTCCACGCCAATTTACTAACTAGGCTTTAGAGTATGCAAACAAGACCAAAAAGCCTTGGTTAACCCCGGTTAAGGAGAGAGAATGCAGAAACAGTGGGTTAACAGAGGGTTTGTTTGTTACATGTCGCTAGGCTTGTCAATGGATAGTCGAAAATTCGAATTCGATTCGAATCCATATTCGAAAAATCGGATACTATCCGAAATTTTCGGATATCGAATTTGGATTCCGATATATTTTTAATATTAGAATAATTTTCAGATTCAGATTCGGATATCGATGTATTTGATTCGATAATATTTGATCCGATAGATTAATTAATAATTATATTTAATATTTATAAATTATATTTTTATCATATTAAATAATATTTATTACATAAAAATATAATATTTATAATTATTTTACATATATTTTTATTATTATGTAAATACAATAATGTATTATATGTATCCAATTTTCGGATCGGATATATATTATCGGATATCCGTCGGATATCGAATCGGATTCGGATTCGGATATGCTTATATTCGATCCGAATAGTATATCCATTGACAGCCCTACATGTCGCCTTCTTGCATAATTGATTTTTTTTTCCACTCCCAAAATGCTATCCGGAATTCATTGCTGATTTCAACCCTTGACACTAGAGCATTTTAAGAAGCGATTTCTAGCCATGGATTTGAGTCTTCTTTTAGGTACATACATCTAATGGTTAGGAATCACCAAAGGTAAACATCCAGACCAATAGTGTTCCATGTGGCATTCTAGAACAGGGCAGACTTCAAACTTTGAAGTAGGTGAAACACAGCAAATTTCCCAACCCATTTATTAGTTGAACCGAACTGACTACACCTTTCCCAAAATCACAGCCGCAGCAGCGGCTTGAAGCTCTCTGAACTGATCGTCGGAAGGAGAAAACTCTTATCGGACAAAGAAACACAGGTGTTCTTCGTTTCCGTTTTTTTTATTTTTTTCAAATTAAACTTTGCAGATTGTTGTAATTAATTTGGGTTTTTTTTTTTTGTTTTCGATTAAATTTCAGGGTCCGGATCGTGCTTTTGATGTTGTTTCGCCCTCTGCAAGATCAAGGTTTTTTTTAGTTTTTTTCCTTTCAAAAGCTCCCAAAATGGTACACTCTTCATTCACTTTCTCCATTAAAGATCCTCGTATTTGGTCTGTGGTTCAACAGAAGAAGCATAATCGGAGATTAAATTCCTCTTTAACCGCGGTCCCAAACAAAATCGTCGGAGTAATCGCAGCAGGACCCCCCACCCTATGTGGGTCGTTCTTGTTACTAAGGGATCTGGAGACAAAAAATCAGTTTGATTGATGATTTGTAGCCATTGGATTTAAGCCTTTTTTCATAATGGGCTTCATGAACAGGCCAATGGATGAGGTACAAGCCCATGAAAAAAAAGGCTCAAATCCCATCAGAAAATTTCTGAAGTCCCTCAAATTGCAATGTAACACAATTTTTTGGGCCCACTTATCAATGAGTGTTTGGTTCACACAAAAAAAAAAACTTGGAGATCCACAGCAAAAAATCAGCGTGATTGTTGACTTCTAGCCATTGAATTTGAATAGATTTTCATCATGGGCTTTGAATAAACCCATATGACTGATTTATGAAGCCCGTGATAAAAAGTACTCAAATCCAATGGCTAGAATTCACCAATCATGCTGATTTGTTGTCTAGGTCCACCAAGGTGTGAGCCGAACACTCATGGGTCAGTGGGCCCAAAAAAGTGTGTTACAATTTAACTGGAGGGACTTAATGTCTCAAACTTTTGATACAGAATTATTTATCATAGAACGGCTCCTCGAAATCACCACGCTTTTGGGGTATAGGTCAAAAGTGGCGTGCAACAGTATGCCACGTGGCATTTTGGGAGTGGTCTTATCAAACTTTGTATAGGGTTTCACTTGGTAGGAGTGCTATTTCACAGTAATAGTAAGGATCGCGATGTAACAAGCTGTAGCTCATGCTTTTGGCGTCAGCTAGCACCATGTAGGACAAATCTAGTACGCAACTGTTTGCATATTTTTGCATACTCAAAATATGCAAACAGTGTATCCACTATTGAATGCTCCTTGAAAAATGTGTTTTTAAAGGAAAAAGATGTAACAAGGTATGCCTGAAACTGTTCATTTGCGGAAGCGGCATTTTTGGTAGTCACCGCTGCCATCTGGGCCCACTGACCGCTTGGATGTTTATCCCACCCCTTGGTGGATATACATACCAAAAATCACATTGATTGGTAATTATAACCATTAGATTTGAACACTTTTTAGCACCATTTAAGGCGTTCTTATAGCCGTTGAATGCAACCATTTTTTGAGTACTAAAACCAACGGCTAAAAATCATTAAAGGGTGGCTATTAAAGATTTTAACACTTTAATGAATGTCTATTAAAGGGTGGGCTAAACATCCATGCGGTTAGTGGGCCCAGATGGCAGTGGTGACTACCAAAAATGCAGCTTCCCCAAATGACAAGATCTCAGGTATACCTTGTTACATCACGACCCTATAAAATTTTTTTTTTTTAAAACATTGAAATAACACATTTTCCAAGGGACATCCAACCGTCCTGACACTGTTTGCATACTTTTAACTTTTTAAGTTGGTAAACAGTTGTATGCTAAGTGAGCCCCACCATTTATGTTAGGAAAAAGATGTAACAAGGTATGCCTGAAACTGTTTCATTTGCCGAGTAGTCACCGCTGCCATCTGGGCCCACTGACTGCATGGATGTTTATCCACCCTTTCGTGGATATACAGACCAAAAATCACCTTGATTGGTAATCTATAACCATTAGATTTTAACACTTTTTAAGGCGTTCTTATAGCCGTTGAATGCAACCATTTTTTGAGTACTAAAACCAACGGCTAAAAATCATTGAACAAGCTGATTTATGGTATGAATGTCTATTAAGGGGTGGGCTAAACATCCATGCGGTCAGTGGGCCCAGATGCCAGCGGTGACTACCAAAAATGAAAAGATCTCAGGTATACCTTGTTACATCACGACCCTTTATGTTATACTGACTGCATGGATGTTTAGCCCATCCCTTTGTAGCATAGTTTGAAGTCTCGGCCGATCCGGATTGGGATCGGAAGCCACCAATCAGAACGATACAGGGGTCATCTCGCCGATCTGAACGATATTTGGGCAATCCAGATTGGGATCAGATCGGTGCCCTCTGATCCCGAGACCGATCCCGAGATTTTGAACCATGCTTAGTAGACATTCATAAGAAAAATCAGCATGTTTGATTGTGGCCATCTAAATCTTGTGATGCGCCATTGATTAAGACCACAAATATTTGTTTGGTGGCTAAAATTGGTTGATTTTTATTTTTTTTTGGGTTTTAAATCTCTGAGTCGACTCGGAACTTGGATGAGTCGACTCGACTCAATCTTATTTTGAGTAGAACCAGCCTTGTAACTCGATCTCTAATGGTTTGCCGAGTCGACTTAGAAACTTGGCCGAGTCAATCAGTTGAGCTCTCAAGTTAAAAAAATTACAAATTTACTATATAAATAAGGGGTATAAAGTATATATATCTTGTTACCAAGGGTCGTGATGTAACAAGGTAGACCCGACGCCTATAGGTCGTGATAATGCTCAAAATCCACAGCAAAACAACAAACCAATAAAAAAGACTTTAATCCAATGGATAAAAATTAATAGTCAGGATGAATTTTCATATGTAATTTCACCTAGGGACGGGCCAAACATCTATATGATTAGTGAAATCTAAGAGTTTGTCACGTGTAAGGTGCACATGCATCGTATGTGGTGTACCCCTAGTATGTGTAAGACTATTTTTATTTTTTTGGGAAAATTACTATAAAGGCTATAAATCTGCATTTATTGTCCAAACCAACCTTAGTAGAAAGGGGCATTTTGGAATCAATTTCACTATTGAATCAACTTTGCAACTTCCTTCTCTAATTTTGCTTTCTTAGCGTAGGTTTAGAGTGTCTACAACCAGTGGTGGGGCCAGAAGGGGTGAGGGTGGGCCCACCCTCAACTTTAAAAGTTCAGTAAGGATTTTTTTTTTCTTTCTTTCAAAGTACCATTTTGCCCACCCTCAACTTTAAAAGTTCAGTAAGATTTTTTTTTTCTTTCTTTCGAAGTGCCATTTTGCCCACCCTACGACAAAATCTGTACAATATTGCCCACCCTTGAACAAAATCCTGGCTCCGCCACTATCTACAACAACGAAAATATCTCTCATCTATCCGAATGTAACCCCTTCCCCACTAGGGAAAGTTTTGATGCCCGCGAACATTAAACTTTTGATGTCCCACCCTTTTGAAAATAACACCAGAAAGTTTCGATCTTTAGAATTTAAATTTCTAGAAATCACATGTTCTAAAATTCTATTTTTCAATTCCAATAAATGGTGGGGGTATCAGCCCCATGACTTGGACAAGCGAATTATCAAAAGGAACTCAAGAAAATTCATTTTTTCCCCGTTTCAAGAAAGTAAGGGCGTGTTTGATTGTCAAGTATAAAAATTGCATTTTCCTTAGGAAAACACAACTGTCCACTGTTAGATAGCGATTTTGAATCTGTATAATTTTTCCTACCAAGTTATTTAAGTCTGGATAATTTTTCCTACTAAGCCTAGAATTCATTTCCCATCCAGATAGGTGAGAACTCATTTCCACTTGAAAATACGCCTTTATTTTCTCACATGATTGAAATATGTGTTCTCAGTTGCAATCGATCAGCCATTTAAAGCATTTCCCAGATGTATTTTCTCAGGAAAATTTTCTGTGCAAACAAATACGCCTTGATAGTATTTGTTTCATGTTGGAAGCATAACTAACAACACCTCCCTTCTCCACAGAAAAAAAAAACCATGGGAAACGCACAACAAACGCCGAGGCATTTGTATGAAAATTCCCAAGAAGAAGAGGAAGTTTTGAGCTTTACATGTGAGATTTGCATAGAACCCACGTCTCCAAACAAGAAATTCAAGAACAAGAACAAGAACAAGAACAACTGCTGCTCTCATCCATTTTGCTTGGATTGTATAGCCAAGTACATTGAAGTAAAAGTTGAAGAAAACACATCCGAGATAAAATGCCCTGATTCAAATTGTAAGTTTTTTTTGGACGCGGTCGCATGCCGATCAATCCTCCCCACAAGAGTATTCGAGAAATGGTGTGATTTACTCTGCGAGTCAAAAGTCTTACAGTGCGAGAGAGCTTACTGCCCTTACCCGAATTGTTCAGTGCTGATCATAAATGAGTGTGGGGGGAGTGTTAGAAGATCAAAGTGCCCAAATTGTAAGAATCTGTTCTGTTTTCAGTGCAAGCTTCCATGGCATGAGGGTCGTCGGTGCAATGGGAGCGGAGAGATGAGAGATAGAGACGACCTTCTCTTCAGCCAACTGGCGGAGATGAAGAGATGGACTAGATGTCCAACTTGCCACCATTATGTGGAGCTGGTTCGTGGTTGCACAGTCGTTAAATGCAGGTTTTCTTCATTCTCCTTATTTCTCTCCCTTTGTATATATTTTTAATTTACATAGGTATGACCCTATGACAACCCACGATGAGAAAGCCTCCCCTTCATCTTCCCCACCCCACAACCCTCTCACTTCATCTTCTCCACCTCCCAGGATTTTAAATTTTGGCGAAATGTCCAAAATTTCGGTTCGAAAATTTGATTTTCGGCTACGTCGAAACTGAATTTCTTAAAAACCCATAAAAAATTCAGAAATTCCAAATTTTCGAACCTAAATTTCGGATATTTTTTAAATTTACGAGAGAAAGATTCAAAATTTTGTGAAATTTCGATTTACTGAAATTTGTATAAATTTTGATTTATTTTTAAAATTTCATGTAAAATTTTTTATTTGTTTTTTTGTGAAATTTCAAACTATTCATGTAATTTCGGCCGAAATTTCAAAGGGAGCCCATATTTGCACACCCCATTGCCTATCTCGGTGGACTCCTAGTCGGGGCACACCCCAAAAAGAGAGATATCTCTCTCTAAAACTTGGGTCACTGACGACCCACAAAATGAGCCACATAGCACATTTTAAGAGGACACCGAGCGTATAGATGTTTGGACAATTTCTAGGTGGACCTACAAATCAAAAATCAACTTGATTAGTGATTTCCAAGCGTTGGATTTGAGCCATTTTCATGGGTTGATTTAACCGTGGGAACTTGAGCATTATCAACCATTATTTGGGATACAAGATTGAACGGTTTGAAATCACTGTTCAAGCTGATTTTTGTTTTGTAGGTCCACCTAAGGATTGGCCAAACATCCTTACGGTCAGTGCCCTCTAAAAATATGCCACATGACTCATTTTGTGGGCGGTCAGTGATGGTCACTGGTCGGCCAAGTTTTAGAGAGATCTCTCTTTTTGGGGTGTGCCCCGACTAGGAGTCCACCAGGATAGGAAATGGGGTGTGCAAATATGAGCTGCTCCCAATTTCAAAATATTCATCAATAATCTCAATTTCGAACTTTTCCAAAGTTTCACACTAAATTTCAACCAAAATTTTGATTTCGACCGTCACCGAAATGTCATGCGAAACCAAAACTTTAAACCTTGGTTGGTTGAAATTTGGTAGGAGAATTAGGCTCTATTCCATGTGTTGGTTGGGAATTTGGCTGTCAATCCAAGCCGATGGGAGTTAGTTTCAAGTGAGGCTAGGTCATTGGGATGATTTTGTTGCAGGGTTTAGTTTTCTTTCCATTTCAATCTCAACTTTGTAAAGGGGGCAGAGGTGCATGGAAAAGAAACATTTTATCCAAAGGAACAGGTTCCCATGACCAACAAAAGTTAACCAAAAAGTTCACAATTTTTCTCGGCCGTGGGTCCCAAGAATCTAACGGTGGTTTTGCTTTTGCATAAGTGATGCCAGTTCAGCACTATTAACCACCATTGGATTCTCAGGATCCACGGCCAAGAAAAAACGTGAACATTTTTGGTTTACTTTTGTTGGTCATGGGAACTCAATCCTTATCCAAATAAGGCGTAATGCCATGTTGTGAAAACAATGGATTTTTTTTGTAGTACCCTTAAAAATTCTTCATACGCAAAGTATGCAAATACGGCTAGAAAGCGACACGTAACAACTAAAACCTGGTTAACCGCTACTTAAGGCGAGAGAGGTTGCGGAAACATTGCCTGAACATGAGGTTTGGTTCTTTCGTGTCACTTTCTAGCCACATTTGCATATGCAACCATTTACTAGTTTTTCCCCTTCTGAAACTTCCTTGAGTTTTCATTCTTCTTGTCATGTCCCCTTACTGTGTTGGACCCTTTGACTGAGCCAGAAACATTAACCCTGTCACCGAAAAAGTGAAGACTATAGTATTGAAACTCCCATGAAAATGAAAAAACTGAGATGGGCAATTTCCGAGTAAAACTCCTGTCACAACGGATTGCAAATGCACACAATCACAAGCCAATGAGTTCTCGGCGGCACGTACACCTCAAAGCAAAAACACGTGGGTACGTTGCCAAAAGCACTTGGGTAGGTGCTGAGAACTCATTGGCTTGTGATTGTGTGATTTGCAATCCGTTGTGACAGAAGTTTTACTCGCAATTTCCCTTCTTGGCTCCGCCGATGAATTTTCGAAGTTGATAGGGGCAGCTGCTCCTTCTTGGCTCCGTTGCTGACTACAGGTGA
Source organism: Euptelea pleiosperma (assembly GCA_035048495.1). Classification (NCBI taxonomy): domain Eukaryota; kingdom Viridiplantae; phylum Streptophyta; class Magnoliopsida; order Ranunculales; family Eupteleaceae; genus Euptelea; species Euptelea pleiosperma. Next base: position 20,111,911 of record CM068544.1, on the reverse strand, counting down.
ACCCTACTCAACATGTGGTTTGATTACTGTGACCATAGCTGCTACAGATAAATTGTTTTTCGAGATTGTGACGAGTTTTTTTCCCCCCTGAAATTTGGAAGTAATCAGTAGTACCCCTTTATACTTTCAAACTTTACTATTACACCCCTTGACCTAGTTTAACAGTGGTTGACTTAAGTTAAAACGGACTTGAATCACATGTCATTGACGTTGTACTTGCAATATTATGGTCCTTTCATAGGTGCATTTAACCCTGCACATGATGCATGTCATGTTTTAACATTACTCATATGATGGTAAATTAGGTCAAGGGGGTATTCCTAAAGTTTGAAAGTATAAAGGGGTATTACTAATTACTTTCAAATTTCAGGGGGGCTGTTACTAAAATACCTTTCTTTGCCAATCAATGAATCAAGATAATATTAACCACAAATGAACAAACAGACAAAACACCTTAGCCTCGAGCAGTGGCGGAGCCAGGAAAGGGGCAGGGGGGGCAGTTGCCCCCCTCAACTTTGAAAAGTCTTTACATTATGTTTTTTTACTTCCTAAACTATCTTTTTCCTTCGATTTGCGCCCTCCCCCTGAATTTTACTTTTTTCTGCAATTTTGCCCCCCCTTGAACAAAATCCTGGTCCGTCACTAGCCTTGAGAGTGGTTATGCTCCTCATCCAAGCAAATGGCTTTTGCTAACTAGAAGGGGGACTCATACCAAGTAACACCTGATTTGTTTTTTGGATGATGCAGATGTCGGACCCTTTTTTGCTATGCTTGTGGAAGAAAGCTCTCTTCTAGATTAATGATTTGTGGGTGCAGCAAAGAAAATAGAGCGATCTACATACTTACCATTTTTATGCTGGCATTTTGTGCTGTTCTCGTATTGATGATGATGATTTTAAGATTGGTTCGTTTGTATTTAAGAAAATAATATGAAATATATCGTGCAATATAGAAAACCAAAGTGTAAACGCTAAGTACTTCTATAATTTTAATGTTGAAATTAAAGAGTGATCGATTTAAAAGTTCAATGGGTTCATGAGGAAAGTTTGGTATCTATAAGTTAGTTGGTCTCGCGAGTTAAAAAAATTATAAATTTACCATATAAATAAGTGGTATTAATGTCAAAATTGAATGTTATGCATTTTTCCCACGGGGAATTTTAGTTGCACCCCACAAATTGTGAAGGCACCCCACCAATTGATAAGTGCATACTCTCTCTCTCTCTCTCTCCTTCTCTACCTGTTCTTGAACTTTTGCTGCCTCTCTCTTTAGCTCTTCCACCTCCGCCTTGTCTTCTCCAATACCCCTAGCTAACTCATCACATACTTGTTCCATTATATCTCTTGCTCTCTTCTCATTCTCGAGCTCTTTGACCGCCTTCGATAGAGCTGCCTTGATATCAGTCAATTTCTTGTCGAGTTTCTTGTTTAAGTTCTCAGTATGTGTCCTCAGCTTCCTCTCTACATCAAGTTCTACTACAATTGATTCAATAGTAGTTGGCTCATTTCTTGCATACTGCCTTTTCTCATGCAGAGCGCTTCATAAGGTAATCGATCTCATGTCAATCAGAATGTTGTTCTCGGATTAGCTGATCAACACACAAACGGGCTCGCTCAAGCTCAGCATGTAAGGCTGTGATGATGAACAAACTTGTGGAACAGAGCATTTGTGGAACCACCCTCCTCTGATCTGCACCTTATCAACAAGCTTTTTTTTTGGTGGGGTGCTTTCAACAGGTTGGGTGACCTCACAATTTGTGTGGTGCAACTAAAATTACCCTTTTCCCCAACATGAGGGATATTATGGTCAAAATATTTCTCTTAATATTTTTATTGTTTTTTATCTATTTTTTATATATTTAGTAATTAATTTAAGGGAATTTTTTACATACCCCCCACAATTTGAAAAAGTTGACATACCCCCTTATGACCTTGGTCCATCATACGTTGACTGTTATTGACCTGACTTGACTAACAATTTATTTTGGAAGGACGAAATTGCCCCTTTCTTCAACCTTAGAACAAGGGGGTTTGGGTCAAAACCCTAACCCAAATAAAACTTGATGGCGCTCACTCGAAAGTCACTTATACGGTGGGGTGGGCCACATCGTGGAGAAGTGAAACTATCAAAAAGTGTTGTCTCCCGAGTATAGGAGGTGATTTTTTAAATGAGCACCATCATATTTGATGAAGCCACACTCCAGCAAATTTTTTCATTGAATTGGAGCTGTTTCTAGGAACGATGAAAATGGCCTTTTAGAGTCTAACAAGTAGGAGACTAGTAAAGAAGCAGCTCTAAGGAGAGAACTAGGGCTCTATGATTGCAAAGCCATCAAGACTTGCAGTTGCAGTTTATTATAAGGCTAAGATAGCTTCTCTTAGGCATAAAATGTGGTCAAGCTCAAAAATTATGACCAATGGACGTAATTTTCTAGCTTCCACATTTTATGCCTTTTGCTCTTGCAACTCCTCCCAATGGACGATTGGACACACTTTTGTTAGTTGTAGAAACTAGAGGGTGTCCAATCAATTGGAGCTTCAATCCCAACCGATTGGAGTGGTCCAATCGATTGGACTTCTTTCCCCAATCGATTATGCATGCGGGATCAATTATAGAAAGTTTTCTCCGCGGGCCATTTTGGCAGGGTGTTTCCATACTTTCATAGACACCGTAGTTATGTCTTGGGAGGTATTTATACCTTATATTGATGAGATCATAAGAAAGAGAGAGGATCTAGAGTGTCGTGGGAGGCTATGAGAGATCTGTGAGTACTTTGCATGCGTTCTATGTTTCTTCGCCTTAATTAGTGCATAGTGGAATCGGTGTGGATCTGTGGACGTACCTCAATCAAAGCGGAACCACGTAAATCTCTGTGAAGTAGTTGTTGCATCTTTGTCTATTTGTTTGTTTATCATTCATTTCTTCCCCAACAATTGCTATTAAAGCATTGGGTTTGAGCAAGATCGATGGCGAAAGAAGAAAATGTGAGAATCAAGAAGTTCAATGGTTCAAACTTTGGATTCTGAAAAATGCAAATTGAAGACTACCCCTATCAGAAGGACCTATATCTTCCTCTCGGAGGAAAACCGAACAAGTTAAAGAAGAAAATCGATTTCGATGGGGAATTACTCAACATGAAAGCTTTAGGTACAATGCGGCTGAGTCTTACTACATTTATAGCCTTGGATATCTCTAAGGAGAATATGACACAAATATGTATGAAAAAACCTTCTACCTCAAATAAAATTTTTCTGATGAAGAAATTGTTTAACATGAAGATCAGTTGAAATCCGTTTGTATCAATGTGAATGATAAAATCAGGGTTGTTCTGATTTTATCAGGATTACCAGACAGTTGGAATAGTTTGGTGATGGTAGTAAGCAACTCTTCGGGGACAAGAACGTTAAAGTACGATAATGTAGGAGTAATCCTGAGTAATGAAGCTTGCAAAAAATCCTCGAGTTCTTTGGGTGAAACATCAGATAACGTCCTAAGTGTTAAAGAAAGATGATGGAAGACGAGCAGATGAGGCAAAAGCAATGGTTGATCAAAATCAAGAATAAGCAAGTTTAGAATCCTTTTTTGGAAAGAGGAGATGGTAGTTGTTAGAATTTTGATAAAAATCGTACATGAAAAGGGACTGTAAAGCTCTGAAGAAGCAGGCAGAAAATAACTATCAGGGAAGTAAAGATTTGATAAATATATATTTCTGACGAAAGTATTTCCAATGCTTTAATTATGTCATATGATAATCGTTATGAATCTTCAGTAGTAAATTCAGGTATGGTGCATCGTTTAATGTTACTTTGTACAAGAATACTCGTTATAACTATGTGCAGGGTGATTTCGGAAAAATTTATTTAGGTGATGACGAACCCTGCAACATTGTTAGAAAAAGGAGATGTACATATAAAATTGTCAAAGGGAACATTGTTGAAGTTGAAAGATGTTAGGCTTGTGCCTAGTCTAAAAAAAAACCTGATCTCGGTTGACAACTTTTATAAGGATTTATGGAAAGTTACAAAAGGGGTTATAGTGATAGCTTGGGGTAAGAAATGAGGTATACTCTATGTGACTTCTAGTTCTAATAGTACTAGTGTAGTTGCATCATCAAGGGTAGACACAAGCACGTGGCATCGTAAGCTTTGACATATATATAAACGAGAAGGGGATAAAGGTATTACTTTCGAAAAGAAAGTTACTCGGGTTAAAGTTTATAGATCTGCAGGATCTTTGTAAAGATTGCATATATGAAAACAAAGAAAGGTTAGTTTCTCAAAGGCTAGAAGAATTCCAAAGTTAGAACGATTAAAACTGATTCATACTGATGTGTGGGGACCAACCTAGGTACCTCTCTTAGTGGCTCTCGTTATTTCATTACTTTTATTAATGATACTACTTGAAAGCTCTGGATTTATTTTTTAAAACATAAATCAGATGTATTTGATGTGTTCAAGAATTAATAGAAAGCTTTAGTTGAAAATGAAGCTGAAATGTCTTAGATCAGATAATGTGGGAGAGTATTGCAACAATAAGTTTGAAGAATATTGTGTGGAAATTAGTAAATAGAAGACAATTTTTAAAATACCTCAACAAAATGGTGTGACTAAGCGCTTGAATATGACGATCCTAGAACATGCTAGGGGCATGAGTATCCATTTGGGTTTGTCAAAATAATTTTGGGTAGATACTGTAAATACTACAGTTTATTTGATCAATCGAGGACCATCAGTTGCTTTGGATGATGAATTGCCAAATGAAGCTTGGACTGGAAAGGAGGTAAACCTGACGCACTTAAAAATATTTAAATATGATGCACCAAGTGAAGATTGAATATTCAACAGTTCGATGATGTTTTGATGCGTGCAAAGGCCCTTCGAATTCATCACACTTATGTTGTCGCGACCCGAACCCGGGACCCATGACCCGACCCAAAAGAATATGGATCGAACCTGGTATCTGAGGCTAAAGCACGAGGTGCGGATAAAAATAATATTAATAAAATAGTGAGCATGTATCTAAGTCATCACACAAATCAAAATGAATCAATCTCATAACGTAAATTTGAAACTTATTTCCGATTACATTCCAAATGTCAAATAACAACCTATTGAGATAACTACGAATTCAAATGACTAAAAGCAAAACCTAAACATAATTTCTAGGAATGCAATAAAAGTGCTAGAATCCTCTGACTCCTATCACTGAGCCGCTGGTCCATCTGGTATCTCTGCAAAAATGTTAGAATATAGGCATGAGTTATCAACAACTCAGTCGGTTCACTCCACCACCCATATTTCTATGGGGATGAGCGGTTAAAATATGATAAAAACCATACAATGATCGAAATATGCATCAATGCTATCGACAATCAAATATTGGACTCATCAGGTAAATCCCGAAACCCCAATGAGTCAAAATAATAACGAGAGTACATGGTTGGGCTAAACAAGTAACTTTCTTACGGGCAGGCCATGCCATTAATTCCACCACAAGGATCTATGGATGTTTCAGGTCTTTCACCATTGGGAGCAGAATGACCCCATTGCTTTTTAGGCATGCTCTCGGAATTTGAGAGAGCATCCAAGGGGTCATGGTCCTACGATACATCCGAACCCTCAAAATAACAATACTGATCAAATAATGATCGTGAACTCCAATCCATCTTCAACAACAATAATAACAATCCAATCAATATAATATGAATGATCACATGCATCACTATTAAATCGAAAATGTATAACTTTCGTTAACACATGATTTGATAAAATAATTTAAATAGTGTAACTTTTCTAATCTATGAACACATGTAGATAATAATTAATAATTTAAAAACACGTCCATAAAAGTAAGAGATCGAGAACAAAATCTTACCTTAGCTCACTATCCAATTAGTTACAATCCCACAAGTTGATTCGCTTTGTGATAATTCGACTCGTTATTAGACCTTCATTTCCCATGATTTAGGGTTAAGCGTTGTTAAGTACAATAAGTTATTGAAATAAAAAAATAAAAAAAAAAATGAATTTTTAATGATCATTAAAGTTACCGTACTAATCATCCAAGTCAGAAAATGGTCAATATATTATCATTATTATTTTCAAAATATAATCGATAATAAATAAATAAAAAATGGTCTCACTTGGAATCTCCAAGGAATCTATGAGAAAAATGGATTGTACGATCTAAGGAGTTAACTATTTAGTTCAAAAAAATATATAAAAAGAAGTGGTATGTAACATACATTTCAAGCTAGAGAATAAGACTTGAGAAATAAAAGAAAAGAATTAACCTTAAGATGGCTGACAATGAAATAGTAATAATAAAAAAATACCAAATGAAGGAATAAAATTGAAGGGAGAAATAGTTAAAGATCACTGAATTGGATCCCACGGTTGAGATCTTCAAGGTAGTTATATGGCTGCAATTATCTATGGATTGCAGCACCAATTTATGGGGTATGAACACAAATATCTATAGGTGATATGGGGTTGAGCTGGGCTTATTTGGGTCGGGTCCATCACGTGATGAGGGTGGCTGTACTTTCTTGAGGTGGTGCAAGTAGGTTGATATGAGATCAAGAGGAGATATATAAATATCTATAAACTAATTAACACCTACAAAAGATGACCGGCCATAGAGTTTTCTTTTGAAGTTTCCTATCAAAGGTTTAGAAGTGAAAGAAAAACTAACAAAATAAAAGAAAAGGAAGAATCAAACCTGATGGAAGTAGTGATCGGTTGCAGATCAAGGTGTTGATCTCTAAGGAAATAGCTGAATGTTGTCCGATTGGAGAAAATATGTTGATCACCAGGTGGGACTTCTTCAAAGCTCTACACGGCAATACATTTTCTTGGTCGCAGCAATTCCTTCAATTCCTGCTATAATGCTGATGGAAGATCGGGATTTGGAATATGATGTTGCCGGGTTCTTCTTGATCGTAGATGAGGGTGGGTATGAAGAAGGCATCTAACTGAATACGGGGTTGTATTTAGTTGTAGCATGAGATATGTGGAAGGGGAAAGAAAAGGTTGAATGGACGGTTGGTGATGGATTTGGTAATTTAAAGGGAGAGATGAGTTTTCAATCTCAACTGAATTCAGTTGTGTTAGTACGTGGGTGTAGTTGTGGAGATAATACTCCATGCATGTACATAAAAGATTGGGAAGGGATTGGGGTTCACGGTGGTGGTAGGATTTGGGATATTTTACATAAAAGATATCATGGTAAGGTGGGTTAGTTGGGTATATATTTGGGTTGGGATTATTTTATAATTTATATGTTCTCCTATAAGATATGTATTTGTTTTAAATAGGTTTGTTAATTATATGTGTATGGGTTTAGACTTACATTCATAAAGATATGTTATTATATATATATGTGTAGATAATATATTACTTAAATACATATGCGCAGATTAATATATAGTCATTATTAGGTTTCAACTAATAATACTAATATACGTACGGGTCAAAAGGCATATTATCTTATATACGTGTACACATACACTATTTTTCTCTCTTTTTTTTTTTTTTTTTAAATGTTAAATACTCATAAGATTCTAGATAAGTTCACTAATTATTTAAACAATATGTCGTATGTATGGAACACAAAACGGTCAAAAAATTTCTTACGGGTCCCACTAAGCTTATGCGGGTCCCACATGAAAGACCCCTAAAACACGAAAAATTCAATTCTCTTGGAATTAAACAAAATTTCACGTGGCTATTCTAATGGTTGGATAAATGCGTTTCGTAAAGAAACATGTATGAAAAATGGTCAAGAAATTTAAAATGGTCCAAAATACCCTTTAAGGGCTTTTCGGGTTTTACATATGTACTTTGGGATTGGTAATTGACTTAGATACTTAAATTGACTTCGGTGGTGTACTTCAACCTACCTTTGACTTAGAAAACTTAGGTTATCCAATTTTGAACTTTAACTAAAAATTTAAAATTTTCCTAAGTTAGTTTGAACAAGTTTGGTCATTCGAACGAATTGTAAGTGGTTTGAACGAGTTTGACAAATAGTTTGAACGAGAGATGTCCGAACGAACGAACCTATGATTAATTTGAACGAGCTAGTGGAAATAAGTTAGAAAACCTTCCCGAATTGGGCTCTTTTGAGCTTAGCATATTTTCTAGCTAACTCATCTAAGATTTGTCTTTAATCTATATAAAGACTTATTTTCATTAATTAGATAATCATCACCAATATTACCAATAATCTCTCTAAGAGAATATGAAGAGATTATTGCAAGATGATGTTTTTGTGAGAAAACTTAGGGTTTTTTTTAATATATTTCTCAATCTATTCGAGGTCCTTAATGGTTTAAGGTCATATCCTTTGATCTTCGAGTATTAGAGTATGTTAAACTCTTCATAGTTGAATCTTATTTTTTCATGAAGTATTAAACATCTCATTGAGTGTTTCTAATACTTATTTGTGTGAGCTCTTACCATTGTGTTAGGTATGTACTCATGGTGATAAGTAAGCGAGGATTTAATGTGGTTCCAGATCAACTATAATGATTGTGCCTTGAAGTCGTTTCATGTGGTTCAGAGCGTGAAGATACAAAACAATACAGTAAAATGACAATTGGAGATCATGAGTGATCAAGTTGTGATTCAGTTTGTAAAGTTGGTTGCATGGGCAACAGTTTGTACTTCTTGAACTAGTGTCAGTGCACTTTTTTTGTCTGAACATGGTCGTCCATTTTTGGCATGAAGTTTAAGTCTGCATTTAATATGATTAGAAGTTTAAGAAAAGGGTTGGTTTCTTGTGAGTGGTATCTCTATGGTGAGGAGATCATCCTCACCAAAAATCAGCCCTTATTTCATCTCCATGTGAGCCCTAGGACCATATCATTATATATGTCGAAAACTGTGTTAACCTAAACCAACCCTTTTATATATAGGGTAATTGCCCCAACTGGACCATTTTTATGTTCCTCCATCAAAGGCCATGGACAAATCTGATTTTTTCAACTACATCTTTTTTATATTCAACTCTCTAACTACGCCATGGACATAACTACGCCTTGAGTTGTGCCACAATTTTTATATTCAACTCTTTAACTAATCTTTCCAAACTGCCCTTTGGCTGAAATTCTTTATTTTGCCACTTCTTTCCAAAAAGCCTCAACATCATCATGCGCATGCCTTCCACTAGTATATACAATATAGTATGTCACCATGGTATCTATATAACAAAACAAGATGGTTGTCCCCCCCTCTTATCTGGCTTCATAAAGGATGGCCGAGATCTTATCACACCAAATGGACAGTGGATCTCAGCCAGTCACACCCAATTTTGACAAACGCTTTGTCGATGAGTGCCGTGGGCACGGGTCACCTACTATTTACCTACATATAAGGAACGAAATGGGTTGGATTTACACATAGCCCAAGGGTTAGGATCAGGATGTCACAAGCCCGCCAATCAAGCCCCTTTTAGAGCCCATATCCAAGTCCAGGTTATGGCTCAAGGAGTCTAGAGTGCCCTGGAAGCTTCTAGAGGACTCTAGAGTGTAGTGGAGAACCCTAGAAGATGGAAGGATCTAGAACACTCATGAGAATTCTAGGGGAGAGCCACACATGTATCATATGTAAATATTCTAGATAGTTCCTAGGAGAAACATCTAGAGACACCTTGGTAGAATTGTATAGAAGATTCTAGAACAAGGCTTGAAGCCTATATAAAGGGGCAAGCCCCCTCATTTGTATCCATCCAGAGTTGAGCAATACAAGCTTCCTCATTCTCTAAGCTTTCTTGTTCTTGTGTGCTTTGTGTGCTTCTTGAGTGAAAGTAGTGCTTAGGCAAGGCCAAGTCCTAAGTCACTTTGGGGGAAGGCTGACTTGAGCTAGCAAAGGAGCGACTAACTCAAGTGCCGCACGGTCTTTAGTAAGAGTCAAAGACTAGGTCCGTGACAAGGAGCCCCACTTTTTATGCCTCGAGAGGGGTGTTACTGTTAAAATGGTTGTTAAAACGGATTGAAACGACCAGGGCAAAAATGGAAAAAATGGATTTTAACGGATTTTAATGATTTTAACGGAAAAAAGTGGTGCTGAAATTCAAAATTTAAAATTTGAAATTTGAAAATTAAAAAAAAAAATAGAATTTAACGAAAATTTAATGGTTTTCTTATACCCCTCTTATCTTATATGGCTTCAATAATGAGTGGCTGAGATCCACTATGGTTCATATCAATGGCTGAATTTAACTCCCACCCGATTTTGACAACCACCTTGTCGGAAAGTGACGTGGGCACGGGCCACCCACGCATATATCAAGACAACTCAGTTGTATTCTCTTATCTTATCCATCCATCTAATGTGGACGGTTAGATAAAGAGTGGTTGAGATCAAATCCATCGATCTAAAGTAGACGGTTAGATTTAAGCCACTCAATCTGCCTCATTTGACCTCAATTAATTCAAAATTTAAATTTCAACACATTTATTTTTTGTTATTTCTGTTATTTTCTCATTTCTCCCTCTGTGCATTACAATCCGTTATAACAGCCATTATAATGGAAAAACGGTAACGCCCCAGTCTGTTATACCGTTTGAGTGCCGAAGGCATCCAATTTTTGCAAACGCTTTTGTCGAAGAGTGCCGTGGGCATGGGCCATTTACTATTCTATATAACAAAACACATTGGTTGTCTCCCTACTTATACCTCCTCTTATAAGCATCGACAAAGAATGGCTGAGATCTAATCCTCCCCCAAATAGACAGTGGATCTCCGCCACTCACCTGATTTTGGCAAATTCTTTGTCGAGGAGTGCCGATGGAACGGGGCACCCACTAGTCTATATAACAAAACAGGACGGTTGTCTCCCCCTCTTATCCGGCTTCATAAAGGATGGCCGAGATCTTATCACACCAAATGGATGGTGGATCTCAGCTACTCACACCCAATTTTGACAAACGCTTTGTCAATGAGTGTCGTGGGCACAGGTCACCTACTATTTACCTACATTTAAGGAATGAAATGGGTTGGATTTACATATAGCCCAAGGGTCAGGCTCAGGAGCCCCACTTTTTATGCCTCGAGAGGGGTATACCGTTAAAACGGATTGAAACGGCCAGGGGCAAAAATGAAAAAAATTAGATTTTAACGGATTTTAATGATTTTAACGAAAAAAAGTGGTGCTGAAATTCAACCGTTCTAACAATCCGTTTTAACGGTAACTGAAAGTAGGGTTTTTTCCGCGTCGTTGGTTACGGATACCCTAGAATCAACACATTTGTAATTTTTATCCGATTATCCTGCAAAACATGAAGATATTGTATAGGGATTCGTGTCGGATGTCGATCCGCACTCGGGATTAGTCGGATTAGCACAATAATGAACATAAAATGACGGGAGATTTGTAGAGAATGTAACTCAATTTTATTTAAATCAACTTCATTCAATCGAACATGTTCTTACAATAAAAATCAAACAAAAATAAACTAATCTAGAAAGCATTTTAACAAGAGAGAGATGTAGAGAGAGAAAGAGGTTTAGGAGAGAGAAAATAATAGAGAGAGAAAGAGACTAAGGTAAAGAGAGAAAGTAGGAAAAGAAGAGAGAAAATTAGATTTTTAGAGAGAGAGAGAAAATGAAGAGAAGAGGTTTATTCTAGAGAGAGAAATACTTACATTGATACACTAACCTTGGACTTGAAAGATGGGCATATCATTCGGGTTAGTGCATGGAGTGGTGCACCGTGATGCACGGGCTTGGCGGTGTTGATGAAGGTGATCCTTGAGTGGTGGTGTGGCTAAGAGGAGAACCATGGAGCTATGAAGAAGATGGAGGAGGTTGACCAAGTGGATCTCGTGCCCATGTGGGTGCATGCGAGGTACTAACGGTGTGCAACATCGTTTGAAGAGAGGGGTGCTCCTAGGGCATGTGACTGGTGTTGTAGGGTGCAACACCAAAAACGGTGGTGCTTGGTTTCCAACGGTTGAAGGTGTTGCAGGTGCAACCTTTACAGCATATATAGGACCAGGTTGTGGAGAGGGGAATATGGTGCATAGTGGTGAAAGTTAGCCTAAGGAGGAACAACCGGCTATAATTTTGTGGGCTGGTTGAAGAACCAATCCGGCGAGATCATGTAGGAGGGAGGCGGTGCTGCTCTTACAGCAAGGTTCTTCTTCTTTTTGGTGATGGCTGCTAGGTCGTGTGGCAAAGGGGGTAAGGGATCGAAAGAGGAATGGGCAGGAGGAAAGAGGAGGGGAGAAAACCCGAACAGCAACCGGAGTTGCAGACTTGCAACTCCGGTGAGCAAAAGAAAGGAAGAAGAAGAAGAAGGAGAAGAAGAAGAAGAAGAAGAAGAAGAAGGGAGAAAAGGAAACGTACCAGGGCTGAGGAGATTCTGGTGTTGGCCGGAGTCTCTCGACGTTAATGGATGAAGGAGTGGGGAGAACGGAGGTGCACTTGCAGCCTTGCAGATCCGAGAATGAGATGGAGGACCACCCCCCAGCAAGATTGCCGGTTTGCAGGCAGCTAAGGATGAATCCACAGTGGTCCAAGAGGGTGGTGATGGCTTTCTAACGGTAGAGGCTGAGAGGGGTGGTACGTGAGGAGCTCGCTGGCGGTAGCAGGTGGAAGAAGATGGAGGGGGCAGTAACTTGAGGGCGAACCAGGTGCTTGGGCGACGACTATGCAGGAATAAGAAGAAGAAGAAGGAGGAGGAGAAGAAGAAGAAAACCAGTCGCCGGAGTTGCAGGTTCGTTTCCGGCGATCAATGTGAAGAGGAAGACAAAGAGGATGGAGAAAAAGAAGGTGAAAGAATGAGAGAAAGAAGTCAGGAAAGGTTTTGTGGAAAGAGAGAAAGAGATAGGAGGGGGATTAGGGTTCCAACGAACCCTTCTCTTCCTCTTAAAAAGCTTCCCTATTTCCTTTAATGGAAATAGGGGATTTTTCAAAAATAAAAAATAAGAAGAATAATTTTTTTTTTGAACCCTTTCTTTGGGGGATTTCTCCATTTAGTGGACCCCCCCTTCTTTTATTTTTAAAAATTAATTGAAAGCAAGTTAAAATCGTGGGGTCCACTAAATGGCCGGGTCGCGGGTCGATGATGATGGGCCCGACTGTTGGCCCTCAAGGACTAATGAAGTCTATTGTCTCATAAGATGATATGATGCGTGATTTGCTGATGATCAGACTGAAGATGACTAGATTAGGATCCAGATTGGCAAGCCGACGGATTTAGAGAGATCCGACGGTCTGATGGACGATCCAACGGTCCGATGGAAGATCCAACCGTCCGACAGCTTAGGGAGATGGGCCAGAGCCAACGGGCAGGAATTCTGGGGTTAGGTCAGTAGAACAGAGGACCGAGAGAATAAGGAGAGATGAGAGAGAAAATTTGGGGGAGGAGTGAGAAAATATCAGAAAATAGAGATAAAAGTATTGGCAGAGGGTCTGAAACCTTGGTTTTCACTGTGACCATCCTCACCCTTCTACAGTAGAGTAGACCATCATTCCTTGCTGATTCATGTGGCTTTAAACGCTTTGGTCCGTCTCTTGGTCATTGGCTCTCCATCTCTCTTCGTTCTTTGGGCCGGCTCTTTGGTCCTCTTATTCAGCCTATATTTGGCCCATATCTTCTAATCATAGCCTGTGGGCTCTTTAAGCTTTAATAATGAGCTTTCCTGATCGATGTGGGCTCGCAAGTCTCGAGAATCGTTCCATCGGGGTTTCCTGCGACAGAAGAAGCGCGCAATGAGACTTTATCAGAACGGCTTAATATCTAGACTTTCAGAAATGCGTTTAATACATGCAAATATATCATTTCGTCCAAAAAAAGTGTGTTCTACGTAATAGAAGAGACTCTTATGTAGAAAAGTAGATAAATAGAGCATTTTACGTAGGAGAATGCGATAACGCTAAAAGGATAATTGCTTAAAATAAGCACTTTTGAGCGAATAGTAACACCCATCTCGAGGCATAAAAAGTGGGCCTCCTGAGCTTCACCCTTGGGCTATATGTAAATCCAACCCATTTCATTCCTTATATGTAGGTAAATAATAGGTGACCCGTGCCCACGACACTCATTGACAAAGCGTTTGTCAAAATTGGGTGTGAGTGGTTGAAATCCACCGTCCATTTGGTGTGATAAGATCTCGGCCATCCTTTAGGAAGCCGGATAAGAGGGGGAGACAACCGTCCCATTTTGTTGTATAGATAGAAGGTGACCCATGCCCACGATACTCATCGACAAAGCGTTTGTCAAAATTGGGTGTGAGTGGCTGAGATCCACTGTCCATTTGGTGTGATAAGATCTCGACCATCTTTTATGAAGCCGGATAAGAAGGGGAGACAACCGTCCTGTTTTGTTATATAGATGGCTGAGATAATGAGTGGCTGAGATCCACTATTCTTCATATTGATGGCTGAGATTAACTCCCACCCGATTTTGACAAACACTTTGTCGGAAAGTGCCGCGGGCACAGTCCAACCATGCATATATCAAGACAACTCAGTTGTATTCTCTTATCTTATCCATCCATCTAATGTGGACAGTTAGATAAAGAGTGGTTGAGATCAAATCCACCGATCTAATGTGGGCGGTTAGATTTCAGCCACTTAATCCGCCTCATTTGACCTCAATTTATTCAAAATTTAAATTTCAACACCGTTATTTTTTATTATTTTCCCATTTCTCCCTCTGTGCGTTACAATCCGTTATAACAGTCGTTATAAGGGAAAAAATGGTAACGCCCCAGTCCGTTACACCGTTTGAGTGCCCAAGGCACCCAATTTTTGCAAACACTTTTGTCGGAGAGTGCTGTGGGCATGGGCCATTTACTATTCTATATAACAAAACATATTGGTTGTCTCCCTACTTATACCTCCTCTTATAAGCATCAACAAAGAAGGGCCGAGATCTAATCCTCCCCCAAATGGACGGTTGATCTCCACCACTCACCTGATTATGGCAAATTCTTTGTCGAGGAGTGCCGATTGCATGGGGCACCTACTAATCTATATAACAAAACAGGGAAATTGTCTTATCTCTTATCTTATCTTATCCGGTTTCAACAAAGAGTGGATGTGATCTTATCCCCCAAATGGATGGTCGATCTCAGCCACTCACATCCGATTTTGACAAACGCTTTATCAAAGAGTGCTGCGTGCACGGGCCACCCACTACCTATATAACAAATCAGCTCGATCAGTTGTCTCCTCCTCTAATAGGCTTCATATATTGGCTGAGATCTTAGGAGCAAATGGACGGTGGATCTCAGCCACTCACACCCAATTTGGACAAATACTTTTTTGGGGAGTGCTGAGGGCACGAGCCACCCACTAGTCTATAAAACAAAACAGGGAAATTGTCTCCCCTCTTATACTCCCTCTTATAGGCTTAAAAAAAGAAGGGCTGAGATCTTATCTCCCAAAGGGACGGTGGATCTCAGCCACTCACACCCGGTTTTGACAAATGCTTTGATGGAGAGTGACGAGGGCACGGGCCACCCACTGGTATAAAACAAAACGTAAAGGACTAATGAGCCAGTTTATTAATTTTGAAGCTCATCAGGTTACTTTAGAAAATATCATTTGTGTTGACAATGTACCAATAGAGTAAGACTTGCCTGACCACCCGTGATCAGGTAGCTATTTGACCACCCACAATATAAGCCACATGGCAATTTATTATAGGACACTGACCATATAGATGTTTGGCCAATCCCTATGTGGACCTACAGACCCAAAATCTACCTGATCAGTGATGTCTAAGCGTTAGTTGAAGTCATTTTCGTTGGTTGATTTTAACCGTAGGAATTTGAGCATTATTTACCATTATTTCTGTACAAAGATCCAAAGGTTTGAAATCACTAATCAGGCTGATTTTTGGTTTGTAGGTCCACTTACGGATTGGTCAAACATCTATACGGTCAGTCTCCTCTAATAAATTGCCACGTGGCTTATATTGTGGAAAAAAAATTAAAAAACTAGTCTGCAAAGGTTCCCAAAATGTGACACGTATTGAGAGCTCTTTTTTATTGGCAAACAAAAAACAAATGAAGAGCAATTCATGAATAACGGTGTCCCCATGAACATTGATGATGAACCACAATATGAACCACGCGGCACTTTCTAATAGATCACTGACCCTGATATTTGTCTCATCCCTAGGTGGACCTATTTATAAAAAATCAACATGGTTAGTTATTTATAACCTTTGGATCTGAGTACTCTCAAAATAATGCTGGAATCCCACGGTTGAAAAGTAACCTAATAAAAGACTTAAAATCAACGGTTATCACTAATCAGGCTAGGGATGGGACAAACATCCATACAGGCAGTAGTCTGAGAAAATTGCCAGTTGCCACGTGGCTCGTATTTTGCTGTCACAACGCCGTGACTGAAGTTTTACTCCACAGAAAAAAATAAAAAATAAAAAAGACACTTAACAACCAAACCATGGTTAGCCCCCAGGAGAGAGGTTATTGTGTTGATAGAGGGTATGGTTGTTACAGAATAAAACCCCGTCACAAGATGTTGCGGTCACAATCCACAATACAATCCACGTGGCATACTATTAGAGGGTGATGATCGTATGGATGTTTAGCCACTCGCTCGTTGAATCTTCAAAACAAAATCATACCTGATTAGTGTTTTCTAAGCGTTGGATTGAAGTTATTTTCATGGGTTAATTTTAACCGTAGGATTTGAGCATCATTGAGCGTTCTATGGGTGTAAAGATCCAAAGGTTTTAAATCATTAATCAAGCTGATTTTTCGTTTGCAGGTCTACCGAAGGACAGGCCAAACACCCATACGGTCACGCCCTCTAATACTGTGCCAAGTAGATCGTATTGTGGGTTAAAACCGACTTCGGCCACAACATCTTGTGAGAGAAGTTTTACTCATTAGATGTCGTCTTCTGCATCCTAGTTTTTTCTACCCGTGGACGAGAGCATTTTAAAATATCATTTCTAGCCATGGATTTGATTCTTCTTTTAGGTAGACAAATCTAATGGTTAGAAATCACCAATCAAACTAAAAGGTAAACATCGTATTCCATGTGGCATTCTAAGAGTCGGGGGATGTCAAACTTTGAAATTGATGAACAACAGCAAATCTCCTCCCCATATAAATGTTTTTTCCGTTGAACCGAATAGACTTTCCCAAAATCAGAAGCGTTTTCTCCACGGCTGAAGGAGAAAACTCCATCCATCCGACCACAGCGTTCTCTGCACGGCAAAAAGGAGAAAAGTGTGTCCATCGGACAAAGAAACACAGGTATTTCTTTGCCTTCTTCTCTTTCAACTTTGCAGATTGTTGTAATTTATTTAGGTTTTCTTTTTTTTGATCGAATTTTAGGGTCCGGAACTCCGGAATCCGGATCGTGGTTTTGGTGTTGTTTCGCTCTCTGCAAGATCAAGAGTTTTTAAAAGAGCTCCCAAAATGGTAATCCTCATCCACTTTCTCCATTCAAGACTCTCATATTTGTTCAGTGGTTCAGCAAAACAAGCAAATCAGAGATTAAATTCGTCTTTAACTGCGCATCGTCTGAGTGATCGCAGCAGGACCTCCACCCTATGTGGGCGGTTCCGGTTACTCAGGTATCTAGAGACAAAAAAAAATCATCCTGATTGATGATTTCTAGCCATTGGATTTGAGCTTTTTCATCACGGGCTTCATGAACAGGCCAATGGATGAGTTCCAAGCCCACGACACAAAAAAGCTCGAATCTTAGTGCCAGAACGGCTAGAAATCACCAATCATGCTGATATTTGTTTTGTTGGTCCTCCAAAGTGTGAGCCGAACACTCATGGGTCAGTGGGCCCAAAAAAGTGTCTTACAATGCAATTTGAGGACTTTTGATACAACTGGCGTGCTTAAGTGAGCCCCAAAGATTGTGCTACGTGGTGAGGTAATTAGTAAGGCCCTGTTTGGGAATGCTTATGTAGAAGTAATGTGGAAAAGCACTTGTACAGTAGTCCTAAAATGATAAATCATGGTGGAGAAGTGTTGTTTTGTGAGTAGAAACTGGTATTGCTGTTGGCAAAACCAATTGTGAGCTTCCGGATTCTCTAAGTGTTAAGAATATCTTTAAAAGTTATAAGGGTTCGCGGTTTTAAAAGTTATTTTGTAATATGGAAGAAAGAGTGGAGATATACAGGTCAAGACGTGAGACTCGTTTTGACGATGATACGTTTCCCAGTAAAAGCACTTCTAGCTTCTTTTAAATACCGGAAATCAAAGCACTTTTGCAAACAAAACAAAGATTTATTTTATGCTAAGGAAGTGCTTCTCGGTGTCAAAAACTAGAGAACTACTTCCCAAAAAGTGTTGCCAAACACTACCTAAGTGTTTACGCGGAAACGTGATGGTAGAGTAATTTCAATACCAGTACGGAGTATTTTTAGCGAACAAATATTTCCTATTTCCTTTCTCCTTGAAATCAAGACCTTAAAATACTATAGGAGACTTTGAAGCATATTTAGCAATTCGGAGTGCGGCAAAAATATAGTACGGGAAATATTCGAGTAAAATTTGGGGTTGTCATTTAAAAATGTATTAAAAAATTCAACAAAAATAATTTAAAAATAAAAAAATATAAAAAAAAGTAAAATATTGACAAAATTTTGTATTATAAAATGATTATTCATGTTCAAAACTAAATAATCTGGAAAAAAAATTTGGAAAAGTTATCGAATTATTGGATCATGTTAAAAAATGCATGAATTTTTTTCAAAACCTTCCAAATAAGACATTGGTCGGTTCATTTTTTTTTGAATAATTTGTACAGTTCGTGTATAATTCGCGAATACTTCGAGAATTTACTAACTATGCTGTGAAGAGGTATGATCTTTGAATACTTTCCAAATATATAAGGTGGTGGCCTTGTTGAAGGTGGGCAACTCTGCTTCTTAGTGCTTGGAGAAAGAAATTTCAGGATTAAGCTAGTAAGTTCTCTTTTCATTCTTAATTTTTTGTATTTTTATTTGTAGAGTAGAAATGGAAATCTGATTGGCCAGCCGACATAGTCTATGACATCTCGGTTTGTGGGTGCCTAGCTTAATGACGTGGGTGCCCATAGAACGACCTTTTTATATATTTAGTAATTAATTTAATGACTCACCCGAATTGTCTTGCGATTCATTGAGTTGACTCGGCTCAATGAACTTCGAGTCGAGTGTTCGATTAGTCCTTGTTTCTTGAGAAAATTTTTGAAGCTGCGGGATTTTTGAAGCAGCTATCATGCTCCAATGATCACGTGCCACATATATCCATGGTTACTTTTTAAAAAGTAACAACTAAAGTCTAAACCATGGGTATATGTGGCTCACAATTATTGGAACATGATTGCAGCTTCAAAAATCCCGCCACTTCAAAAATTTTCTCTCCGTTTCTCATGGGAGGCTGGGAAATCTTTCTTGATTTCCTTTGCTCCCTTTTCAATTAGGGGTCGTGATGTAACAAGGTATACCTGAGATCGTTTCATTTGCGGAAGCGGCATTTTTGGTAGTCACCACTGCCATCTGGGCCCACTGACCGCATGGATGTTTAGCCCACCCTTTAATAGACATTCATGCAAAAAAAAAGCTTGTTTAATGATTTTTAGCCGTTGGTTTTAGTACTCAAAAAATGGTTGTATTCAACGGCTATAAGAACGCCTTAAATGGTGCTAAAAAGTGTTAAAATCTAATGGTTATAAATTACCAATCAAGGTGATTTTTGGTATGTATATCCACCAAGGGCTGGGATAAACATCCAAGCGGTCAGTGGGCCCAGATGGCAGCGGTGACTTCCAAAAATGCCGCTTCCGCAAATGAACAGTTTCAGGCATACCTTGTTACATCTTTTTCCTTCAATTAGGCCTTTGGACAAAAATAACACTGTAAAAGCTTTATTCTATAGGCTCAGGCTCCGTTGACAGCCCTAAAATGACAGATCCATTACAGGACACATTAAGGAGCCACTTGGCACGCTCTTATAGGACCTAAAAACCAAAACTCATCCTGATTAGTAATTTCTAGGCGTTGGATTGGATTTATTTTCATGGGTTGATCTCAACAATCCGAATTTGAGCAGTATTTGAGATACAAAGATCCAACGCATAGAAATCACTAATCAGGCTGATTTTTGTTTTGTAGGTCCAACTAGGGATTAGCCAAACATCCATATGGTCAGAGTCCTCTAATATTGTGCGACGTGGCTCCCTATTGTGTCCTGTAACGGATCCTGTCATTTTAGGGCTGTAAACGGAGCCCGACCCTATTCTATAAACCAACTTTATTTCTTTTCTACTTCGAACGGCATTTCTGTCGAAAAAGTAAGTGCAGAACTTCAAGCTGAGGTTTTTAGAGAAAACCAAACGAGGAAAAAGATGTAACCAGGTTAGGTAGAGCGACTTTTGTTACTCAGTCACTGCTGCCATATGGGCCCACTGACCGCATAGATGTTTACACTTTGGTAGACATTCAGACCAAAAATCAACTTGTTTGATGACTTTTAGCCGTTGGATTTAGTAACCAAAAAAATGGTTGAATGAATCACGCCTTAGAAAGTGCCGGAGAATACCAATCAGGGTGATTTTTGGGGTGTATATTCAGCAAGGGGCGGGATAAACATTACCACGGATAATATCCGATTTTTCAAATTCGAATTTTCGACTATCCATTGACAGCCCTAGCTAAACATCCATGCCGTCAGTGGGTCCCGAGGGCAGAGGTGAGTAACAAAAATTGCTAAACCACCTAATCACGTCATGACCCAAGAAAAAAAAGGAGAGCACCATCAGATCTCAGCTCTTTGCAATTTGCTCAAAGGAAGACCATACTTCAAGCATGATACCAAGGTTTAAAGGAGGCCGTTTTAACGGTTAAACGGACTGGGGGCGTTACCGTTAAAACGGATTGAAACAGGCAGGGGCAAAAATGGAATTAAATGGATTTTAACAGAAAAAAAAACGGAAAAAATGGCTCTGAAATTTAAATTTTGAAATTTAAAATTAAAAAAAAAAAAAGAATTTAACAGAAATTAAACGGATTTAACGACCGTTTTTTTTCACAAAATTTTTCAGATTTAAACGGCTGTTTAGACGATTTTAACGGCCGTTAAAACAAAAAAAACGGCCGTTCTTTTCAAAACCGTTAAAACGTGTTTAAACGGTTTTAACGGAAACGGGCTTGGGGCATTACTTTATAAACAGCCGTTAAAACCGTTTAAACGGCCGTTTTTAAAACCATGCATGATACATTGAAATAAAATTATTAATTTAAGTCTTATACCAATAAAATGTTTGTATTAGCCATCTTTAACGTACAATCAAGACGGACATGAGAATTGATCTTTTTCAACGGTCCATAATGATTGAAACATAACAGATTTGATTGATTAAAATTTTGATTGATTGGGTAAGTATTATGTGATAGCGGTGACTTTTGGGGTGTTGATGGGAAGCTAAGTTTTCCTACGAGTATCATGGCTGTACCAAGGTTTAAAGGGGTCCGTTATAACGGACTGGGGGCGTTACCATTTTTTCTGTTATAATAAAAAAAAAACGGTCAGGGGCAAAAATGAAAAAAGTGGTGCTGAAATTCAAATTTTGAATTTTAAAATTTGAATTTCAAAATTTCAATAACGGAAAATAAACAAAAATAACGGTCTTTATTTTCGTTATAACGGGAAAATAACAGAAAATGACGGCCGTTATTTTTGGGCTTTTTAACGGTCCATAACGTAATGGGGGAGGACTGAATCCGTTATAACGGCCGTTTTTTAAACCTTGGGCTGTACAAGACTAACACGAGAAGTAATCCCTATTTTTAAATCCTCTGTAAGTGAATAAATGTCTTTATAGTAGGACTGCAACTTGGATGGGCTCAAACCGATGTTGGGCTAGGCTCCACTCGACCAATCTGATAGGGTTCGGCTCGGGCTGGGAAATCTAGACCCAATTTCGGGATTTGGTTAGGCTAAGGTTCATAGCCTTGAAAGTCGGGTTGGGCTAGGTTTGACTCTCAATCCGACCCAACCCACCCGAGTTGCAGCCTTACTGTACAGCAGCTCATATATGTAATTATTATTATTATTATTATTATTATTATTATTATTATTATTTTATTTTGGCCCAAATCAGCTTCCAATCCAACCTTTGATGGTAAAAAGGTACCTTTTTGGTCAACTATTGAATCGCCTTTTCAACTTCTTGTTCATATTTTGCTCTCACGAATAGGAGTAAAATTTCTATCACAATAGATTGCAAATCACACAATCACAAACCAATGAGTTCTCAGCACGTATACCTCAAACCAAAAGAACATGGGTACATTGCAAAAAGCACTTGGGTACGTGCCGAGAACTCATTGGTTTGTGATTGTGTGATTTGCAATCCGTTGTGACAGAAGTTTTACTCTCAAGAATAGGTATAAGTTGCAGTGTCAACAGCGATGAAAATCTCTCTCATCTATAGGAATACAACCTCTTCCCCACTAGGGGAAAATTTGATGCCTAGCGAACATTACGTTTTCTGATATCATGCCATTTTGAAAATAACACAAAAACTTTCAATCCTAAGAATTTAAATTTCTAGAACTTACACATTCTAGAATTCTATTTTTTCAATTCCAATAAATTGGTGGGCCTAGGCTGCATGACTTGGACAAGCGAATTATCTAGATGCAACTAGAGATAATAATATGAGTCTGTCTAGAGCTACACCCATTTCTTACATCCGGTGGTGGGGCACACATGGAGATCATGTTGGACAATCCAACGGCATAGTGAGTTTTTCATACTATAGTTACCCTCACAAAAAAAAAAAAAAAGGGAAATTTCGACATCCTAGTCTCATGAAAAATTGATTTTAATTTGAAAAATCCAGACTATTCAATTAAATCATTATTTTGGATCAATTTTTTAGATGGTTAGCAAAGTCGAAATGTATGATAAGATTATCCAACATGATCTCTATGTGGGCCCCACCGCCGGGGGTAAGAACTAGATGTAAGAAATGGGAGTAATATTTGTTACATATTGTAAGCACAGCCAACACCAAAAGAACTAATCCCCCAAAGGCCTTTTCTGCTATCTCCACAGGTAAAAACCATGGGAAACTTACAACAAAATCTAAGGCATTTGTATGAGAATTCCCAAGAAGAAGAAGTACAAGAAGTAGTAGTTTCGAGCTTCACTTGTGAGATTTGTATAGAACCTGTGTCTCCAAACAAGAAATTCAAGAACAAGAACAACTGTTGCTCTCATCCATATTGCTTGGATTGTATAGCCAAGTACATTGAAGTAAAAGTTGAAGAAAACACATCAGAAGTAAAATGTCCTGATTCAAATTGTAAGTTTTTATTGGACGCAGTCTCATGCCGCTCAATCCTCACGACAAGAGTGTTCGATAAATGGTGTGATGTACTATGCGATTCAGCAGTTTTACAATGCGAGAGAGCTTACTGCCCTTTCCCGAATTGTTCAGTACTGATCATAAACGAGTGTGGCGGTAATGTTAGAAAATCAAAGTGCCCAAATTGTAAGAATCTGTTCTGTTTTCGGTGCAAGCTTCCATGGGATGAGGGTCATCGGTGCAATGGAGAGACGAGAGATAGAAACGACATTCTCTTCAACCAACTGGCGGAGGTGAAGAAATGGACTAGATGTCCAACTTGCCACCATTATGTGGAGCTGGTTCGTGGTTGCACAGTCGTTAAATGCAGGTTTTCTTCTTTCTGCCTCTTTCTCTTCCTCTGTATATCTATATAACAAGTGACAGTGGTTGTCTCCCCACTTATACCCCTCTTATAGGCCTCAGTAAAGAAGGGCCGAGATCTTATCCCCCAACTAAACGGTGGATCTCAGCCACTCACACCCAATTTTGGCAAATGCTTTATCGGGGAGTGCCATGGGCACGGGCCACCCACTACTATATTTACATACTCCGGCGGTATGACCCTAGGTAATAAATTCTCAATTATTCCCGTATAATTCGTAAACTGTACGCATTATTTGAAAAACAAACAAAACAACGTCCTATTCAAAGGTTTGGAAAAATTGGTGCATTATGTTTTAACATAATCGAATAATTCACGAACTTTTACGAATTACTTCCGGATTTTTAACACGAAAATTTTAAAACCCTGTTTGGTTGGGAATTTGGCCAGAGAATTAGGCACTATTCCATCAGTGGTTGGGACTTTGGTCGTCAATCCAAGTCGATGGAAGTTTTTAAAGTGAGGCTAGGTCGCTGGGATGATTTTGTTGCTAGGATTAGTTTTCTTTTCATCTCAATCTCACCTTTGTAAAGAGGATAGAGATGCATGGAAAAGAAACCTTTTACCCAGTCAAGGCTAAGTGTTTGAGCCGGAGGCACATGTTTTGAAAACAATGGATTTTTGGTACTATACCCTTAAAAAATTCTTGGTATGAAAATGGTTGCATACTTTAGAGTAAGCAAATAAGGCCAGAAAGCGATGGAATAACCAAACCCTAGTTAAGGAGAGAGGTTGTGGAAACATTGGGTTAACATGGGGTTTTGTTGCCACATTTGCATATGCAACCATTTACTAGTTTTTCCCCTTCTGAAACATCCTTGAGTTTTCATTCTTTTCTTCATGTCGCCCTTTGACTGAGCCAGAAACATTAACCATTAACCTGTGTTGGACTTTTTTTATTTTTGACGAGTATAGACTCTATTTAAAGGCAAAAGCCAAAAAAGAAACATACAAGAAGCCTAAGCTAAGAGGTCGAGTTGACCTACAAAGGCAAGGGCCAAACAAAATACATGAACTTAAACACAAAGCAGCCTAATCCTCTTTTCTACAGCACATGTGCTCCCAACGGAAAACAAAATCTTCAAAGAACAAACCCTTACACTCTAAAGTCTTTGACATGATATATGTGTGAGATTGTGGAGAAAACCTCCACCGTCAAAGATGAAGTCGTAGTAATCAAGATGGGTCCACAACACTTTGGAATATCTCAATTTTAAAACATGTGGGCCACAGGTGAACCCTACTTCAACATGTGGTTTTGATTACTGTGACCACACCTGTTACGGATAAATTTTTCTAGAGATTACATAGTTCTTCAGTGTGGACAATGAACACCTGATAAAAATATTTTATAATGCCCATTTTTTTCTCCCCTGATGTGGGCATCTTGATTTGTTCTTTGGATGCAGATGTCAGACCGTTTTTTGCTATGCTTGTGGAAGAAAACTCTCTTCAAGATTAATGATATGTGGATGCAAGAATAATAGAGCGATCTACATACTTACCATTTTTATGTTGTCATTTTGCACTCTTCTGGTAATGGTGATGATGATTTTAAGAATGGCTGGTGTGTATTTAATAAAATAATATGAAATATATCTTGCAATAGAAAACCAAACTGTAACCGTTAAGTATTTCTATAATTTAAATGTTGAAATTTAAGAGTGATCAATTGTTAGTGGCTATTACATATATGAAATAATATGCAAATTCTCTACACTATTGATGAGGTCTCTCTCTCTCTCTCAATTCATATTATATTGAGTTGAGATCCTATTTTAACAAGCATTATTGGTAAACTAAACTCTTTAGGGCCTATGTGTTTCTATGTTTGGGCCAACATGTGGTATCAGAGTTGCCCTAGGTTCAATATTTATGAATTTAATGCTCGCAACAATTTATTTCAGGGTTTGTTTTGATTAGGATAAACCTAGTTCCTAGAAAAATTCAGCCCGTTGTCTGAATTAAAAGGGGGTAATTTGTTGGTTGTTGGTCTTATGAATTACTACATATTTAGCATGAGTTCATTATACCTCTATTTTAATCAACAAAATTATGTTTATTGTTGATTGATCATGTATTTTCAATCTTATACAAAATATATTTGCATTGGACATGTGTTTATGAGGTCAATTCATCATTTCCTTTGGATCTTTAGTCTAAAGACAATTGTATGGTCTATAATTATGGAATTGATTAAGGTATTGCCTGTTATTATATTGTTGTTGATTTTGCTTTTTGTGTTTTTATGGACTGATGGGTGATGGGTGAGATCATCTCAGGAGAACAATGGGCTTTCGTGAGAGGTAGGCAGATTCTAGATGGAGTGCTTATTGTTAATGAGTGCATTAACTCGAGACGTCTTCTAAGGACCCCGAGGGTATTGTGCAAGATTGATTTGTAAAAGGTCTATGATCATGTAAACTGGGATTTCTTTGATTATATGTTGTATAGGATGGAGTTCGGGGACAAATGGAGGTGTTGGATGAGAAATTGTGTTAGATCCCCTTTCTTTTCAATGTTAATTAATGGTGCTCCATCTGGATTTTTTTAAAGGTCGAGAAGGTTGAGGCAGGGTGATCCTCTATCCCCATTCCTTTTCAATACTGTAGTTGAAGCCTTGGGGAGAATGACATTGAGAGGGGTCTCCCTAGGGGAAGTGGCTAGTTTTAGAGTAGATGCCTCGGCAGTGGAGATTTCACATCTCCAATTTGCATATGATACTTTGGTTTTCACCTTAGGATCCAAAAGACAATTGACTTTTTTGAAATGACTTTTAAGCTGTTTTGAAGCTTGCTTTACTCTTAAAATAAACTTCAGGGAAAGTAGAGTCTTGGGGTAAGACAGGTGAGGGATATCAATGTGTTGGCAAGGATCCTAGGATGCTCCATTGCCTCTCTTTCTTCCTCCTATCTTTGGTCTTACCTTTGGTGCTCCATATAAAGCCAAAGTGATATGGAACCCGTTATTGAGAGAGTCTGTAGGAGATTAGCTGGTTGGAAAGGGAAGTATCTCTCAAAAGGTGGAAAGATGACCCTCATTAAAAGCACTCTCTAGCCTTCCGGTGTATTTTCTATCTCTATTTTCTAGCCATGTCGGGGTCGCGAAAATATTATAGAGGTTTATGAGAGATTTCATGTGGCATGATAAGGAGGAAACTTCTCGTTATCATCAAGTGAAGTGGGATCATGTTTGTCTACCTAAAAAGGAAGGAGGGCTACGATTCAGAAAGATTGGTCCACTGAATGTGGCTCTACTTGGAAAATGGAGTTGGAGATTTGGGAAGGAAAGAAGAAGCCTTTGGCGGAAAGTGATAATTGATAAGTATGGGGAGGAGCCAGGGGGTGGGTTTCTAATGAGCCGAAAGGGTCATTTGGGTGTGGGGTTTGGAAGGGCATTTATAAGGTAAAGGCGCAGGTCTTAGAAAGGTCTAGAAGGGTATTAGGAGATGGGTCTAGAATTAGATTTTGGGAAGACTCACGGTGTGGTAATCATATTTGTTTGCAAGAAGCCTTTCTTCGTTTGTTTTCTCTTTCACAACGGAAAGGTCTGTTCATATCATTATTTTGGAACGAATCAAATCTAGAAGATCCTTGGGATTTTTTGTATTTAGAAGGAACCTTTTTGAATTGGAGAAAGAACATGTGGGACTTTTGTTGGAATCTCTGAGATATTTCATAGTTTCAAGTACAAAGGTGGATGACCTATCTTGGACCCTCTCCAAATCGGGAGTTTTCTCAGTTACCTCCTTTTATGATATTTTTAACCTCTACTACAGCAACTCTTCCCTTCCTATGCCCCCAACATTTGGAAATCCAAAGTACCATTGAAAATCCATTTTTCTGTTGGGCTGCATCCTTGCTGCATCCTTTAATAAATTGCTCAGTATTGATAAATTGATTGTTAGGAAATGGATATTAATTAAGAGGCTTTAATTTGGATAATCTCATACCAAAAGAGATTACAACGATACATTAGCTGTCTCGCTAGAGTGTTTGGTCTACATTGAGCAACTAGTTTCAGTCCATGTAGTTTGATAGACAAGGCAGCTTGCAAGAGCACATTTTGAAGATGGCTGGCATATTCTATCAGCTTCGCAAGTCTTAGACGTATCCTCTCTTTTTCTCCTCACCCATTGAGCAACTAGTTTCAGTCCATGTAGTTTGATAGACAAGGCAGCTTGCAAGAGCACATTTTGAAGATGGCTGGCATATTCTATCAGCTTCGCAAGTCTTAGACGTATCCTCTCTTTTTCTCCTCACCCTCTACTTTCCCTTTTCAATATGAAAAAATTCTGTGAAAAAACTTCGTGTGGGGAGGTAACTATGCTCAGTGCGAAAATGGTGAGAAAGATGACCTTAGCCTGTCGTGAAGGTCTGGTGGTCCGCCCCTAGAAGGCTGTTCTGGACAGGGGTTTGGACCTCTGGAAGAATGGCTTAGTTGAGAAGGGCCTCTCTGGCTCAATTCTGAAATTTGATAAGGTGCTCCAAAGTCTGGGAATCTCCTGGGATGGGTCCCAAACTATGAGGTGCTTGAACTACGACCAAATCTCTATGCATTTCTATTTGTGGAAAAAAGCCATAAGGATTACGTTTTTGACCATGGCCCCTGGTTGATACACAACTATCTTCTTCTTTTGAAGAAATGGTGTGCATTGCTCCCAATCTGTGAAATCGCTTTCTGGGATTGTGCATTCTAGGTTCAAACCCACAGAATCCCCCCGAAGTCACGGTAGAGAAACCACGACGGATCTAGGTAAAGTTGCTAGAACTTATTGAGATTGATTTTAAGAAGGAAGATTTAAAAAAGAAATGAAAATTCGTTTGATTCGTGTGGTGGTGGACATTCGAGCCAAACCCTAGAGCATGGCTAGACCTGGAAGATCTACTCGGTTGGGTAGATTTTAATTAAATATGTGGGATTGCCAAATATCTGTTACAAATGTGATTTTATTGGCCACTATGAGTGCTCATGTCCGATCAAGAAACCCCCTGATGTTGATCTTAAAAAGATGACAACAAATGGATTGACCTTGAGGAAAGGGGTTATGGGCCATGGCTCCAAGCTGAGTCCAAGGCCGAAGAGGCAGAGAGAATTAGGGGTGAACTTTTTCCAGTGTTCCAACGATGGGATCTTCCACTCACTCTGTTAAAACTAACTTGGGTTGGGTCAACTCATCTGAAAAGTGGACCCTAGCCACCCTAGTCATAAAAAGGTTTATTTTGTCGATCAGATGATACTACTTCTATTGGCTTAGAAGAGAACCCCAAGAATATCACAATTAAGATCCCACCCAAAGATCTAACCCCTAGGCGTAAAAAGCTTGGCGGAAGTTGAGTGGAGAGCATAGAAACCTCCCAAATCCTTGTTAGTTGTCCCACCTATCCCTCTTGGGGCCCCTCAAAACCTTGTCAGCAGTAATCCCACTCATGTAGATCAGCCTGCATCTACTATGAAGCCTGCCTGCCCCTCTAAAACCAAACCTACTTCATTAGCCATTCCAAATCCGTCATCAAAGAAACCTACCACAGCTCTAAACCATATCTCCTCCTACCCAAAGCCTAAACCCTTGATACCACCTGGTTTTGAAAACTGGGTATCGGTTGATGATTACGAGCCCTCCTCAACCCTAGATAACTCTTCAAAGAATTCCTCCTTAGATAGTTCTGAACCAGATTCCTTTCACTCCAACACTTTCAATTCCTCCCAAACCGCTTCTGAATCAAGCCCTCCAATCCCCTCCACCCCTGTCCACAAGCCAGGGCTAGCTATCCTGAACCATAAACTCCAACTCCTTCAAGATGTGGTGGAGAACCATAGGAAGAAGAACAAAGGTTTGTTTAGGACTCCAAAATCTTCCTCAAGGAAGGATGATCCACCTGAGAAATCAAAGGTTGTTGCTACGACTGCAATGAAGAATGCGGGAAGGCTTCATCGAGGTACCCCATGAACCCACTTGCTTCACTACTATTGTGCATGGATTTTCATTCAGACCTATCAAACGAACGCAGGTGGTGGTCCCTTATCTGCCCCCAGGTGTTAAATGTTAATTGTGGCCTGGAATTGTTGTGGGGGTGGGAAACTCGTGACAATTGAAACACTTAAAACCCACACTTGTGCCCTCAACCTGGATATTATTTTTCTTTAGAAAACTAAAGCTTCCCTCGAGAAGTGTATGCGCCTATGTCATTCCTTGGGCTACAACAACTACTATATTCAGCTAGTTGTAGGCCTCAATGGAGGTTTATGGACTACTTGGAAAGATGACCTTCAGATCTCCGTTACCACCCATAATGCCCATGGAATCCACCTTCGCATCTCCTCTGACCCTGGACCCTTTCCCTCATTTATGGAGACCCTCGCACCCAACAGAAAAATCCTCTAGCAAGATCTTTTATCTGTTGCTTCAAAACCTAAAGTCCCATTAGAAAACTATTGCTGGGGGTTTCAATGAGACCACTTTCCCATGGGAAAAGTTGGGTGCATCCTCTAAGAGGGAACCATTTAACAAAGCCCCAACTAAACTTCATGAGGGATGCTGATTTTTTTGATATGGGCTTTATTGGTTGCCCTACACCTGGCCAAACAAGAGACGAGGCCTGGTCAATGTTCGTGCTAGGTTGGACAAAGCCATTGCAAATTTTGAGTGGCGTAGCCTTTTCCCTAATGCATCTGTTACCCACCTCTTGCCTCAGACCATTGCCCTATTCTGATTGACACCAAACCCACTTAAGAGAAAATCCCCAAGCCCTTCCATTTCCAATCTATGAGGACGAAGGAGAAGGAATGCCATGATTTGGTAAAAGAACTCTGGAAGGAGAAACCGCATGGCCCCAAACCAATCAAAATCAACAAGGAAAACCAAAGCCAAATTAAAGGATTGGAATAAAAAAATTGGAAACATTCATGAGAAAGTAAAATGGTTGAAAGAAAACCTTTTCCATGCCCAATGCAATCCCATGCCCCCTCCTCTTCCTCTAATGAATCAGACCTCTTTAAGCAATTTGAGAAAGCCTTCCTTCAGGAGGAAATGCTATGGAGAGACAAATCAAGAGAAATCTAACTCTGGAAAAGAGAAAAAATACCAATTTCTTCCACATCTCCACTATGATCCATAGGAGGAAAAACAAAATTCAATTGATAAAAGATGATGCTGGAAATTGGATGAAGACCATGAATAAAATTGGGGCTGCTTTTAGTGATTTTTTTGCCACCCTGTTCTCTTCCTCTAACCTTGAGAATGCGACCCTCATTGATACTGTCATCAGCTCAAAAATATGTCTCGGACACTAGTTTCATGACTAGGGAACCTTCCATGGAGGACACAAAGGAAGCTCTTTTCAGCATTGGGCCTTGCAAAACCCCGGGCCCTGATGACTTCACATGGCTTTTCTATCAAACTTACTGGGAAGACTTAAAGGAGGATATTTTCTAACTTATCTGTGAATTCTTTCGATCTTCTTTGGGAGCACACTAGGGATCCTTGTGTGCTCCCAAAGGAAAGGGGGGCTCATAAAGTTTTATGATACCAACCTTGCGTTGTTGGCAAAAAATGGCTGGAAAATCCTATCCAATCCAAACTCCCTCAATGCCACCCTTCTAAAGCACAAACATTTCCCAAACTCCTCTTTCTTGGACCATCAAATGAAACCTGGGGACCCTGATGTTGCAAAAGCACAATCAAAGCAAAAAAAAAAAATTCTTGACCATCAAATATGGAGGCCAAGGCTAGCCCAAATCTAGTTTGCATCCCCATTGGCACTCAGATGCCACAATTCCCTAGATGATGATCTGGGTAAATGGGTGATCCAATCCCTCCTGGGTTATGCTAAAGGAGATGAGTGGACTCAGTCTACCGTGGAATACATTTGCATCCTCCTTTGGAGAATCTGGCTTCTTAGAAATGAAAGCATCTTTGGAAACAAAAGGAAGAACCACCTATCTGTCTTATATGAAGTTGCACACTTTAAAATTATGAATTTGCAGCCTGAGACCAGTAGCCCCATGATCACAAGACACTGGCAGTCTCCTCCTGAGGATTGGGTTAAACTTAACACGGATGGGACTTGCTGCTCCTCTTCTAAGAAGGCAGGTCTTGGTTTTGTGATCTAAAACTTGGCTAACCTTTGCTTGTCAACAAGGGAAAAAAAAAGTCAGCCGCTGTGTTGGTTGAAGAAGCTCAAGCTCAAGCTTTGAGATGTGGGATGCAGGAGGCACTGAACCTGAATGTCCAGAAGATCATGTGGAATCCAATGCTAAAGGCCTCATTGAACAGCTCGAAAAGAACTCATCGGACTCTAGGTGGTTTGCTTCAGTAATTTGTGATGATAGTTTGGACTTGTCTAAAAACTTTGCAAACAAATCTTTTGTTTATTCTCCTAGGGAGACTAATTTGGTAGCGGACTGTATTGCTGCTAAGGCCAAATTTTGGAGCACACCCTTTTTGTGACATGATCCCTTCTTTGATTGGCTTCGTGTAGCCTGCCTACGGGACAAGGAGGCCCAGACCAGTGATGCTTTCTGTAATTTCCCTTCTAGTTTTGAATGAATGGGTGTTTTCCTACAAAAAAAAAAAAAAAAGTCCCACTACAAGCAGCGAAGTGTGACATTTTTTACAGTCGATCAACCACAAGAAGAATTGAATCCGTGCATCATTGACTCTATGGAGGACCCAATACAAAATTCATGCTAATGTCATCCCAGGGAACGTCAGGCACCGATAATAGTGTATAAAGACCAGAGCTAAGTGGCACATCCTACATCTTTCCACATGGCGAATAACATTCTTGTGTAACTTTGGCCAATAGAATATGTCTAAAAAGAACGGTAAAGTTTTGTCTTGCCGAAGTGTCCACAAGACCTGCACTTTAGCTCTCGGCTACAATAAGTTCGCAGAGAACAATCTCGAATGAAAAATCCATTCCCACGGCATAAGAACCCATATTGTAAAAGATAATCACCGTTTTCCCTCTTTTTGCATTCAACATGTATTCCAAAGTTAATCTGTTCTATACAATTTTTTCAAAATTTCAAACCAATCACCTAAACAGCCGTAGTACTCAAAATCACCGACCTTCGACTTAAAGCTTCAACTACTTTGTTTTTTGTACTTGCATTTTGCCAAATGACAAATGAAAACTCCTGAAGATACACTACCCATTTGCATGCTGACTACCCAATTGATGTTAGCCACCGATGCACTAAAATACTTCTTGATCGAAATAAAGAAATGAATTCTCTTTTTATTAAATAGTGATGCCATGTGAAGCTTGAACAATAGCATAAAATTCTGTCATAAGTTGAGTACCTCTCTTCATATCATTCACTTTTTTTGTTAAAGAAGGCAATCGATAGCCCTCTTGACTGAAAATTGCTCCCACTCCCATGTGAAATGCTGAAAGCATATCTCACTTGCTTTTTGTACTCACCACATGGTACAACTTTTCATCGGTATACACAGTTCACTCGATGTCAGAGATCCCACAGCTTGCTTAGAACCTGCAATATGATTGTGCTAACAAAATGGCTAATGAACTTGGAGTCTCAGACCAAAGCAATTATCTTTGGAATCTAATGTAGCTTAACAATTTCTTTAAAATAGAGAACTAGGCGCATGAATAGAATCCAAAGTCCCACTACAAGCAACAAAGTACGACATTTTTTTAAGCTCGATCAAGCACAACAAAAATTGAATCCGTACCTCATTGACTCCAATGGATACTACAAAGTTGATGCTAATGTCTTCCCATGAAGCTTCAGGCACAGGTAGGTGTTGAAAGACCAGTGTTTTGAGAATGACTCTTAAGTGGCACATTCATACATCTTTCCACATGGTGAATAACATTCTTGTGCAACTTTGGCCAACAGAATTTGTCTTCATACTACACAACATCACCAACCTTCAACTTTAAGCATCAACTGCTTTTTTTTGGTGCTTGCCTTTTGCCAAATGACAAACGAAATCTCTTGAAGATACACTACCCATTTTACATGCAGACTACTCAATTGATGTCTCTGCAACCTGTGTACAACAATACTTCATGATCGGACTAAAGAATCAATTCTCTTTTTGTTGCAAAGCTTGAATGATAACATAAAATTCTGTCATGGGTTGAGTACCTAGTTAAAGAAGGCAATTAGTCGATCCACTTGGCTCAAAACTGCTCCCACTCCCACATGAAATGCTGAAAGCTGATCTCGCTTGCTCTTCGTACTCACCACATGGTACAAGTGCTCATTGGTATACGCTGTCCACTCAATGCCTCACGTGTCAGAGATCACACAGCTTGCATAGAAACTGTGATGAGATTGTTCTAACCACCATCGAACAAAATGGACTTTGCTAGTCCATTGCTCAAAATTCGTTTCCATCAAAAAGAATGCTGACTCATCCAATGGTTTAGAATCAATAATCATTGATTTTACATTAGAGAACTTCAAGTGGGGCTAGTCAAAATCACGATAACAGACAACGGGTGCCACATGTAGCGGCGTGAGAAAGTGATTTCCCTTTGACATTATGCAGTTAATATGCAAAACAGGAAGAGAAAATTGACTGCAAGCTAAATCAATTCAATTTTCCACTAAAGGATGCTATTTATCTGTATTGTTTTTTCTTATAGTTTTACAGCTAAGAAGACAGTACTCCAGTGCCAAAATTACATGGGTTTCGTCGTTCCTTTCTGCAACACTCACCATCAGAAGTTTCAGACATGCTCGTCTACACCCACCATGAAACAGGACCCAAACCATCGTAATCGATCGATGCCTGCCAACAAAAGGGAAACATAGTTATAGAACCCTTGATTTGAACAGGCACGTCAAAGAAGTATTCATCCTGTTATTTTACAGATTGTACAAATGGAACCCAGAGCAACCTCCTTGGTTTCAGGTCTTAATTACAGAATCGCTTAAACTGTGAAATATTTACTAGGAAATTACTGCTGAAGGGTGTAATTTGATTATGGAAAAAGCCAACGCATTGAAAATCAGCCCCTATGAACTTTATCTGAGAACACCTTGCGCAACAATTTATTCACCGTTAGCATCCATTCCAATCAGTTAGCTATCTAGGGGGATCGAATTTTCCTCAGTTTCAAAGAATTGCCTCCATGGTCATAGATTGATTTCCACAAAAGTTTTCTAGAACTCTGACCCTTGCCGATATTTTGAATTTCGTTAAACACTGGTATAATAAGAACGAAATGTATCTGAAGTACTGTATCCTTGAAGGAACAACTTTTCTTTATGTACCCAATACTGCCCAAATTTCAAGATTACCAAAATAACATTGCAACTGAATCAGCTACCTAGCAATTTTCTCATTGAGAATATTACCCTCGGTATAAAAATTTATGGCTCAATGGCTCCACATCAAGCAACAATAGAGGTCAAGAAACAGTCGCACAGATTAAACATCTAAAATTTAATATTTGATTAGTTGACTCTTAAGAATAAATCAAAACATGACAAAAAGATTTTACTTTCTCTTTTTTCTTTTTTTAGATGAGGTAAAAGTTCAAATGGGCCAGCCAACCCAATGGGATTTAAGGCCTGGCCCATTTTGGGCCAGGCTTGGGCAAAGGAAAATCAACCCGTGGGCAAGGCTTTTCAGCTTAATTTCAAAACCCCGATTACTTACAGAGCTGATCTGGCTTGAAGGCCCCATATTATGGTCCAGAGTGCCCAACCTAATACATATACATCTGCTAATGTATAATACTATTTCTAGAAAGATTAATAAGTAGTAACATTGTAGCTTAGACAGTTGTACATGTTTGCAATACCTTATAACTAAGGTTCAAGTCTCTCTAACCTGCTTTTTGAGTGAAATATGGGCAAAATAAGGGTTGGGCTGGGTTGGGTTTGGACCATGATGTCCACCCTTGGGCTGGGGCTTTGCACAGAGAATAAAAGGGCCGAGTTGGACCAGGCAGGCTCCCGAGCCTATCTCAGTCCCCAACCAAACCTGGCCCATTTGGAGTGGGGTTGGTGTGTTTGCCTTATTCTTCTATCTTCTTCTCGAAAGACATTATGCATCTTAATATCACAATCAGAACTAAGATTATCCAGTTGTAAATTAGCACATGTAACAATGTTATCATATATTTGTATGCTTCATACTATAATTACATTTGTCTTTTAGCCTTTGTATATTGCAACATGTTTTGTAGAATATTAAACTTGGTATATTTTCTTTTTATACCATGGGTATATGAATGTGCACAATGGGGAGAAAGGGGCCTTACCATAACCACATATACACAATAGGGAATATATCATAGCGATGAGATGCAAATTCAAATTGAAGACCATAAGATTAATCACAATGACTATTTACATTATCTTAGTTCAATTATCCATAAGGAGGGAGAGATTGAGGAGGATGTTGTCCAATATTATATAGAAGTAGAGCTAGTGGATGTGCGTCTGGAGTGCTATTTGATTAATGCATACTAATCAAACTAAAAGGAAAATTATAATATGGCAGGAAGACCAACTATGATTTATGGATCGCAAATGTTGGGCAATCAAGATTCAACAAACATGTTAAATAAAATGAGCATTGCAGAGATGATGACTGAAATTAGAATTGAAAAAGCATCCGAGAAAATCTGGTACAGTACCAAAAGTTGATAAAATAAATACAGAGTTCATTGAGATGGTCTTGTCATGTACAATAAAGACCCATAACAGCATCAATGAGAAGGAATGTGTAGGTTGAAGGCTCTAAATGGGTGAAGGTAAGGCTGAGAAGGACGTGGATTGAGGTAGTGCAAAAAGATTTGAAGACGCATGCTTTAATTGAAGATATGGATATCAAAAGAATTCAATGGAGGAATAGAATTAATTTTTCCGATCTCTAATATTTGGGATAAGGCATATGATGATGATAATTATCATCTATTAACGTCAAGTGCAATCTTTTTTACTTCAGTTTACTATAAAAATTATGAACCCTCCTTGCCTTTGTTCCCCCATCCGTGAGAGTTTCAACCCCCTCCATCTGTGAGAGTTTCAACCCCCTTGCTTACTATCTCCAATACTAACCCATAGCAAAATGGAGCACTCCCAAACCTGTACCATGAAGCCCACTGAAATGGAATAAAAGCCCACAGTATGATATAAGCCAGTTGCAAGAATGAGACCACAATCTACCTATAATCATCAACATATCTTTCTACTTTAATCTGCCATTATAAGGTCAACTGAAACAATTCTACCAAATGTCTCGTTCTCAACCAAAACAATACAGTATAGCCTCCCGAGAACAATAGAACTAGAGTTAATGCTAGAGCATGGGACAAAAATCCTTCAGAAAATGGATGTCAAAGGATGCAAAAACTTACAGTAATCACCATAGGGGCAAATGGCTTTGCATCTTTTTCTTGTTCAACAGGGATAGGAGGATAATTAATACTGTGAACTCGGAAGCGAATCTGCCATAAAACCACAAAAGTAAACTTGCACTCTTGCTTTCCATGGGCATGAAGCATCAAATAGTCTTAAAGTTTACAATATCAAGATTATCAAAACATAACAACTTAAACCTCCTCATCCTTTTCTATAGTTAATTCTGCTTCTTGAAACTCCCATGTCCATTTGCCATCTTCACCACTGTAGTCCTCTCAATAAGAAGAATGAATGATATTATAAACACAACGATAAGAAAAGAAAATCATTAAGCGGTGTTGAATAAAAGCTTACTGCAAATTGGGTAAAATCTCAAATCAACACAGGCAAGGATTCTTACAACTTGGATGGGTTAGGCAGAAGATGGACAGGTACAAATATGTCTTTAAAGAACCCAAGAGACACTGCCATCATAGATTCAACGTCAGGATGTAGGTCTTAAGTATAGAAAAAATGAACTCCCAACTAGAGAAGTTTTTGTAATGACTTCAGATAGCATCTGTATTGTGCAAAATCAATAGACAGGCAAATCAAGTTACATGTCATCAATGAGTAAGATGAATTTTATCGAGAATAAAGAAGAAGAATCCACATTTGTTAACCCAAACACAAACGTTTTACAGCTGAGCTTTAGAGACTTGGTTTCAGAATGCAACTCATTCATCTCTGAATCTGACTTGACTCAGATATAATTCAACCGAATCTTTGCAAGTACCTATTAAAAATACGGTCAACTCATCTGAGACCAATCATGGTAAAAGAAAAGGATTGCACTAATAGAAACCAAGTTTTTGGAATTTGATTACAAGAAATAAGCAAAAGTTATGCATATGAACAAGATACACCAGCGCTCCCTCTACAACAGGAAAGCCGAATTCAATTATTCTCAGCTTGCACATCAAAGAAAGAAACCATATATTCCTTACAAAATAGATCTGCAAATTACTCTTTACTTCTCAGTTACAATGGTCAATGGTCTACATAGGCCTTGGTTCATTCTCCCTCACCAAATGGCATTCCAATTTGTGCATTTCGATTCATTGCATGCTAGGGATAGGTGATTCCAACTGATAATCAAGTTTTCAGTTAAGATCTCTACTGCCACGTATAAGGTTACGAACTGAGCTTGAGCATGTAGTTCAATTAATCTATGCTCTGCATGAGTGTGTCTCTGTCTCTAGGTTCAACCATAAAAAAAGAAGAGATTGAAGAGATGTAGCCCATAGAATTAGAGCTGGCCAGCTGAAGTGGAGATACACTTCTGGAATGCTATATGACACTGACAAAACTAAAGGGAATATTTTACAAGACAACAATAAGAAGGATCATGCTTCATGGTTCAGAGTGTTGGGCATTTGTTTCTAGAATGAGTGTAGCAGAGATGAAGAAATGAAAGATTAGGCGGGACAAAATCAGATATGACCAACAGGTGTAGCAAAGGTACTAGGCGACAGGCAAGCAACAGGTGTTCCTTAGGCGCCTCTGCACCTAACTGTCGCCTAGGTATGGCCTATGACCAGAATTTAATTTTATTTATTAATAACAATTAAACAAATTCAAATAACAGGCAAAATTCCACTATGCTCCTTTATTCTTGAAATTAAGTTAGTTTTATTCAAATACTATAATCTAAAAATAAAGAGGAATTGAATGGTTCTATACGACAGTCAACAGCAGCCTCTGCTGTACATCTATGCGCATGCACATGGAAGAAAAAGAGCTCATGTTCACACAAAGAGGCAATGAATAAGCTGTTTCTGTCACAAGCAAGAAAAAATGATTGTGATGACTGTATCCTGTTTCTCCCACCAAAACTAAAGCCCCCCGACTCCCACCGGCTTTGCCTTCTCAGTGGAGAAGAGAGAAGAGAGTATGTTCATGAGAGGAGGGTATGATTTTCGCTTAAAAAATAAAGGAAACCCCTATCTATATTATATATATATATATATTATAGATATCTATTATTTCTATACTAAGATATTAATGAAGCTTACTTATCCAATATATTAAATAATGGTTAAAAGTGAGTTCACTTCAGCTAGTGATGACCTGAGCCATGTTTCAGGCGCTAGGGGTCCTGACTAGGCGAATTTGTGACCGAAGAGTTGCCTAGGTGAAGCTTTGACTACATTGCTACAGACAGTGTTAGAAAGTGAATAAGATCATAAGAAAGAGAATAGCAAACATATGATGCAGAATCCCACTATGTTATCACTTGTCACCACTCACTATCAAAACTGGAAGTTCAAGTGAACTAGTTTAGAGTCCACTCAAATGATAAGACTCACACAGGAAATTAGGAATAAATGCTTCATGTACATTTAACCCACTTGTCACAACTAACCAAATAGGAAAGCTAATTCAGACCAGCTAAGTTCTGCTGCCTCAGTCTTGGCTTCTGGCAGGAACAAGCAACTGAATCAAAATCAACAGATGTGATAAGTTGAATCCTAACCACTGATCAATTCTAGCCCACATCATTCACATAAGAAAATCTCAAGAGCAAGATCAAGCAAAAGAAAAGCTTTAAGCCACATGATATATGGGTATCCTATTCCCTCCTCAGATTGTAACAATGCTTGAAACATAAGTGTGTGAGTGTGTGTGTGTACAGTGAGGATGGTCATAAGAAGAACAAATGTATTTGATCCATAAACAAATAAGTAGAAAAGCATTTGTATGACATACAGCATAAGCCATTAGCATCAGATGCTTCAACCTTTCCAGCAAGAATCTCTCCCACAAACGGACGAAACATTATCAATCTAAACACCACCTGCCAGAACACCATTACACTCGTGAGCATGCATATAAACAATAAGTGAAAAATTATCTGCTTTGGGTTCCATCAGAAAAACCAAATCTTATTCTAATTTTAACATCAAATTACTAAAGCTCCAGATTTTCATTGAAATATATATTCTTGACAGAAACTGCAAAACTACAGCCAAAGAGTTATTACCCAACAAATTTACAATAATAAACATTCATTATTCAGAGAATTCAGTCATTTTCTTTCTCTGCGATAAAAGTCATAATTTTTACTTGCTTAAGGTCTCATTACCAAAATGATTCACAAGAATCTTCCCTTGGTGATTCTTACTACCCATCGCGATGACAAAGGGAAATTGGATTTGCAATCTCCCATGGTATGAATTACTAAAATGTTTCCTACCTTTCAAGTAAAAAAGCACCTATACAAGCATCAAAAGGATGTGTAGATTTGTCGTCTCCAAATCAACACGTCAGATGCAGCTTAATTAAAAGTTGACCGTATATGTCAGATTTGTGATTCTCATCTCATGTTCTAAGAAATGTAACTTTGTATGTTAATTAAATTAAATTTCATCTATATAACAAAACAGGACAGTTGTCCCCCATGTAAATAGCGGCTGAGATCAACCCACATCAACGGTCAAGATTTCTTTGTTTCAATTTTTTTTTTGGCTTTCTACGTTTTTGCACGCCCATTTTTCCCTTTCATTTTTTTGCTCAACTAACCTAAGAGGCTCCTCTGTCAAGCTTTTCAGATGGTCATCGTCTCTTTCTCAGAAGAAGAAGAAGGCCCTCACGGTGGTGGTGACCGTCAGCTGTCTCCTCTCATTGCGACGTCGCTCTCACACGACTCGAACCTCTCCTTTGGTGAAGCCAACCTTGCTGCCACAGCTCTCTCTTGGCGAAACCGACTGCTATCGAGGTATCCCCTCTCTCCCTCTCCCTCTCCCTCCTCCCTCTCTCTCTCTCTCTCTCTCTCAGATCGCCGGATTCAAGGTTTGGGTTCGATCTTTTGGGGTTTCATCTCTTTTCAGCATGTTGATTTTTTATTTTTTTTATAAGTTGTAGAATATCATTAAAAAGGGACGAATCCCTAAAAAAGAAAACAAAGGGAGGCGGATCCCTCACTCTATACAGATTAGGAGGGATCCCTCACCGTGTTGATGTTAACGATGGGGGCTTCATCTCTTTTCCCATTTTCATTAGGTTTTTTTTTTTTCTTTTAGTTGGGTTTCAGGTGGTGATGCCCCGTCCCTCTCTCTCTCTCTCTTTCTCCCCTGATATCTAGATGAATTTTATTAAGAAGAAAAGCAGAAAATAGTTCAAATAGGTCGAGATGACTCTTTGTTGTTTCGTGGCGAAAGGAAGTGGGTTTCTGCAACTAGAAACTCTCTCGGGAACAATTTTATCAGATAAGAGGAAAAGAACAATGTACGATGCAGGCTTTTATGACCCAAATGATGACGAAGAAGAAGAAGAGGTCAAGTGGGTATTAGTAATTTTTAATAAATTTTCTTTCTTATTTGAATGATATTTTCCTTCATTTTTTTTTTATTATTTTGGTTTCTGTTTTCCACTTTCAGGGCTTCTACAATTTCGTGCAAGAAATGTTGTCGCTCATGGCTAGCATTAAGAGAGAGGTATAAAATTAAATTTTACAGATTTTTTCATCTTTGCCCGTACATTCATCTTTGATCAAAATACTACATTTCAGTTTACTTCTTAGGACTGATGGATGGTTTAGATTTCTGAGTGGAGTGGAAGTATAGGCCGTTGAGAAGATGATCCTTGATCTTTGATTCTGCAGAACTTTGTAGCAAGTTTTAGTTGCTCAATGAATTCTGAAATCGGGGTTGATTTGGAGCACGAAAATGGTGTTATTGAGAAAACTCCCCTGGTGAAAGGATTAGCTCTTTAAATCATTCATTCATTCTTCCTATCATTATTTTTTCTATGTTTTCTTATTATCATGTTTGATTTTAATGCATTTTTTTAAATTTTTCTAAGCTTGATCGACCATTTCCTAATCTGTTTTTACATGGACCAAGGACCAAAAGTCCTTGAAGGAGGTTTTAGATGATTGTATAGATGGCCAAGAGGTCAGAAGTCAAATAGTCAAATCCAGATTATTTCTTCTATCTCTTTTCTCTATTCTTTTTCCTATTGCAATCTGATTCAAACTACGAATTTCATAACGTATACTTTATAAGTTGCTCTCCATTATTTGTTGAGGGACATGATTAGTGTTTTTGTTTGATTATGTATTTGTTTTCTATTGTGTTTGGGGATTGTTGTTAAAGGTATTTTTGTCGAGTAGTTGGAATTTTTTGGAGTTTAGTGATCTGAATGGGTTTTAATAGAAGAAACTATACATGGGTTATGTCTTGAATTCTAGATAATTGGTTGTGAGAAAGAAATACATAAGGGAATTTTTTAGTGGGGGATATGATTCTGGTGCTTCTTATAGAGTTCTAAACCTGCAAGGATGAATGCACATTCATCACAAACAACATTCATATGCCCTCCATCAACAACACTCCCATTCTTAGTAGGGCTTTATGGTCCATTCCTCATGGCACAATGTTGCCCTCACCATGAGAAACACGCAGGAATGCGAGTAACTCATTTCCATCATGAATTACAACAAAGGCAAGGGGAAGGTCAGTGTTTATTCTCTACTCACTTTTTTTTCCCTTGCTATTGCTTTTTTTTATTCTCTACTCACTTTTTGTCCCTTGCCATTGCTTTTTTTTTATTCTCTACTCACTTTTTTTTCCCTTGCTATTGCTTTTCTATTATTATCTTTCTCATTAGGAAATTATGACTTGAATTTTGAGGTATTTATTTTTCAATTTTGTTCATTGATTTTGCAAATTTCACTTAACAAGTTATGACCTTTAGGCTCTTTATGGTGAACAACAAAAAATTTTACAGAAAAAGGATTTGTATGTTAGAAATTGTTGATACAAAAAAAGTTTTATAACATCCATACACAAAAATCATTTCTAAAGAACTTTTCATTGAAACCATACAGAGCCTTAGATTGGAATTTTTACAGTTTCCATTTTTTCATTTTCATGGGTTTTTGTATGCAAAAACAAGAATGACAATGAAACAAGTTAAATGCTAGCTGAGTTCAATTAAGGAAATGATAAACTAAAGGAAAACGTAACACTCTTTGAATTGCAACTAGATGTTGGGTCTAGATGTACCATCTTATTGCGAGACAGTAGGGCCCACGTGACACACTTTTAGAGGCCCCGACCATATGGATGTTTGGGATGCCTTTCATGTTTATGTTCATTTTTCTGAGGTGGATGCATTATATTTTATAACCATACCAAATAAAGTAAGAGAGTGCAGTCTGAGGTGGGAGCATGTATGTACCTAAATGTGCTCTAATGCAACAGTTACGATACATACACTACCACACATGCTTTACAATCCTTTTTCTATGTTGATCCTTCATTCATGTCTTCAATCTGAACATACAGAGTGGTTCATGAAGAGAAGTTTTTTATTGGGTTGTAGCTTGCGTAGATTAGATGTTAATGCATTTTGGGTCTGTTTACAAATTTATTTACTTGCATATTTTTTGGAAATTTATAACGAAATGAAGGATTGGGTCAGATTTGAATGGATGTCAATAAATAAGATGTCATCTATTGACCATGTCAATAGTATGTAACTGCAAGTAAATAAATCAGTAGAGGGTTCTCATTAGTAGAGGTTTTCAAATGTGCAAGTAAGCAAATCTGTACATGTACAAGTAAATAACATCCATTTCGTTATTTGTAATTAAATGTACATTTTTCGGTCTGCATTGGGTTTGTAACTCATTTCATTATCTTCATTTAGGGAAAGGATCGAAGTCTACTAATACTCTTTATGGATCTCAAACAAAATTTATTGGGTGAGAAGAATTCTTTTTTCTGCACAACTTTTAGTTTTGCTGGACAAGTTTGTGTTCAGTCCGCCATTCTATCTTCTTCAACTCTATGCAAATGATCCAAAGGTAAATTATTCTTTCTTTTTTTTTAGTTTAGTGTTTTTTATTCATAAATGGCTTCTGCAAGACATTCTTCATGATGGTTATGGAAATCTATTCATCTCAAGTAATTCAAAATTTTCTTTGTTTGCACTTACTGAAGACATATTCCGTGAATAGCTAAATGCCTTTCTACGAAGAACTTGAAGAGGAAGATGACATGGAAGAATTTAGTGGTCTTGCAGTTGACGAGTCTCTCAAGGGTGACAATTATGGTAAAGCTATTATAGGTACAATATATTTTCAATTGCTTTAGCAATCCTTAGATTCACAGTATTTTATTATCCTGTCACCCCTTAGATATAACTACACATACAAACTTCCATTCTATGTATCCATGTATCTTTTTTATCTATCTATCTCTTCATATTTACCTATCTATTAGTCTATTAATCTATGTACAAACATCTGCCTAAACTATCGTTAGTTAACAGTGCAGGTGGCATGGATGAAGATGATGATCAAGAAGATATGGAT
Organism: Euptelea pleiosperma; assembly: GCA_035048495.1. Lineage (NCBI taxonomy): Eukaryota > Viridiplantae > Streptophyta > Magnoliopsida > Ranunculales > Eupteleaceae > Euptelea > Euptelea pleiosperma. The sequence continues at coordinate 20,067,468 of CM068544.1, read as the reverse complement.
GTTGTTGATCAAAACAAAGAGTAAGAAGAGGATCGAGCCGAGCTGTTGGAAAGCTTGAGAAAGATGAACACAATTAGAAGGCAAGGGTACTTGAGTTTTTGTATTAAAGCTCCTAATACAACTTTTTGTATCAAGTTCCTTTTTGCTGTGCTTAATATAAAATTTACTCTACTTTCAATTTATAACTGAAATTGGAAATCATGCTCCCATCTGATTCTGTAAAATATGAAAGTGTTATTCAGCTTAAATTGTATTCTTTTGTTTAGTTCTTTAATGACTTGGCCAATGAATTAACTTGCCTGTCGTTCAGGGTACTTTGGGTTCCTTTATCAGTTCAATTCATTTATTCTACGAACTGCTTTTGCTATTTTTTGAACGAAATAACTAGGTTTCTTTACATTTGGAAATGTGCATTCTATCTCTATATTCTCTGCTTTTGCTCGGAGTCTTAACATGAGCCCTCACACTCATGAATGTATGGCTGCACAAAACTCTTAACAGTTGTGAGAGTTGTTGGTCAAAGGTAAGTTGTAAGTTATTGGGCTGTAAGTGTTACGGTTTTTTATAATGTTGTTTAGTGGTTGGGTTTGCAGTAGTGATGTAGTGGTGGGGGTTGGGTTTGACAAATGGGGCATGAATTTCTCTTATGGGCACAAAAATTGGATTTTAGTCTTTTCAAGGGTTAAAAATGGATTTGAATGCCGATGGCATGACCCAAATTTATTTCTAGATGCTTTGTCTGGGAGTGCCGGTGGCACGGGTAATAACTAGTTTAGAACAAAACATGCAACCCTTTGACATGGAAAAAACTAGCACTCTATGCTACCACTCATTCACCAAATCTGCAAAAAAGTGGAATATAACCATGAAACAATGCCCCATAAACAGCAACCAAGAACAACCCATACAAATGATAACATACAGCAATCAAAAGGGAAAAAGACATACAACTATCTCTAAGACCAGAGAATCCAACTGCAATCCATATATCCCTACAAATGGCAATCAATGACTCTCGCAACCCAATCGGGTTCACTAAAAAAAGGCTTATCAGCCATAAATAAATGGAGATTGAAAGGGGAAAAAATGAACATAACCAACATGCCTTTTATCGGAACGTTTGATGTCCACTATTAACAAACCAATTTCATCAAGATGCTTCAGATCAATGACAATATAGATGGATAAGAAGAAAATGTACACAGAGAAAACTAATTAAAAGAAAAACAGATAAATACCGTATAGGTCGAAGCACCATCTCCTGGAAAAACGAAGCCACCATTGATGGACTTGATATCGTAGACAGATACGCAAAGCCCCAAACTTGGGATAACCTTCATCAAAACATTTGCTCATTCATTTAAAAATTGCCAAATGAAATCATCCACTTACAAGAACATGAAGAAAGCAAGAGTTAAGAAAGAAATGTAACCAACCTTATCGAGGAATAGTCTCTCAAGCTCTCCCTTAATAGCTTCATCAAGAGGAAGGCTAAGGAGATGAGGAGGCAAATGCAAGGTATGCTCAATTAGACTAAGGAAGAACATTGGACCTTCTTCAAAATTAAAATTTCAAACTGAGAGTCAAATTAAGAGGTAACTTGTTAAATATGTTCTGGAGGGAAATAGACAACAAGAAAGTCTTGTGCCCAACAAATATAAGAGTCAAGAAAGAAGCAAAACATATCCATCTATCGTATAGTAAATAGAGCTTCTCTACTAACCAAGAAAGCATATCCATAATTACACTCTTTTACTGCACATTATTTTATCCGATTTTGTACAAAATACATTACATGATAACAACAACAGAGAAGCAAAATATGCAAATAAGAAAGAAGGTCCATTTTACAAATTTATAGAAGGGAATTTTTGACATACCCCCCCCCCCCCATGTTTTCGTTAAAATTTGACATACCCCCCACAATTTGAAAAAGCTGACATACCCCCCTATGACTTGGTCCACTGTCATTTGACCAGTGTTGACCCGAGTTGATTACCTAATTTTGTATTAAAGGACGAAAGTGCCCTTGTCTTCAACATTAGATCAAGGGTTTGGGTTTAGGGTTTAGGCCAAAACCCATACCCCAAATCAAGCATGAAAAGAGGAGATTAAAAGTAAAAATTAAAACCCACGTTGGTAAACTTGAGATTTTTTTTTTGGTTTTTTGATGAATTAAACAAGTGTTGAGAAGAAAAAATCCCAAACAATAAATAAAACTCATGAATGAATGGGATTTTTTTATGGATTTTATTGTAGAATAAAATTTTAAAATTGGGAGAACCCATCTTTCCAAAATTCACATCTCAAAAGCTTAAAATATAAATTGCTTTGTCTTATTTTTCATTTTTGTTAATGAAAATTTTAAAACTAAAATTGTATGCTTTGCGTTTTTTTTTTTTTTTTTTTTTTGTAACCTTGGGTCTTAAATTATTGCCAAAGTGGTGGCCAGCCGGCCATGAGACTCTGGTGGGTTGGTCACTGGTGATGGGCAACCAACCCATTGGAATCTCTTGGCCAGCCGTCCACCACAGCCGTTTGATTTGGGGTTTGGGTTTTGACCCAAACCCTTGTTCTAAGGTTGAAGACAAGGACATTTTTGCCATTTAATACAAAATTTGATAGTCAACTCAGGTCAACACTGGTCAAATGACAGTGGACCGAGTCATAGGGGGGTATGTCAGCTTTTTCAAATTGTGGGGGGTATGTCAAATTTTAAAGATAACATGGGGGGGGTATGTCAAAAATCCCCTTTATAGAATTAGAGTCTAAAATTAAGCAATTTAAGCAGTTTTCGTTAACGTGCGAAAAAAAAAAATCTCTTAAACTTATCAATCGTTGAAATTTAAAAACTTAAATCTAAAGTCAGAGAATACATAAGGAATCTCATCCATTTTAAATTCTAAATGAAACCAAACACAGAAAATACCTAGGGAAACACAGACCCTGCTCAGAAGACTGTTTTGCTACATCGATCCTTTAGGATTTATGTATTGCTTTTGTACACTATTTCTATAGAGTCGTGATGATGGACATCCCAATCATTTACTTGTCCCATTGTTCCAGTTTTGCATGACCAGACAATTATGATGATTAATAATTTCAGGTTCTTCCCATGTTTGTAGGAAGAACAAATCATTTTGATTGACAGAAACAAATGCACATCAGGTGCCACGGTCTCTCATCATATCTTAGTCCAGTAGATTATCTATAAACCCAGTAATCCAAAAAATAAAACAATGACAACCTGAGAATTGAGAACTATAAAGCATAACCTACCTCTCTCTCTCTTTCAATCAACGGTGCGGCAGGATAAAACTATGAAGAGAATCAAAAAAAAGAACAAACATCAAGATGGAGAAAGAGTTAGAGAAAAAAAGCATACCTTTTTGTTACTTGGCAATGGAGAGACGCCCTTTCTCCTCCGCGTTCAGTTCACCGGACTTCTCAACAAACTACGGGAGGTATTTCTGAGAGTAGGTGAGGGTGATGGCGGAGATGGTAGTAGTAGTGATTCAGAGAGGCCTCGGTCGAAGTTTGAGGCGGGGAAAGGAGGGAAGGAGAGGCTTGAAAGAAAAAAAGAAAAAATTAGGACCATACAAATCCGATTTATTGACAACTCTTCTTTCCCCTTCTCAAGTCTATCGGACAAAGTTCTAAGTTATAATGGTTGAAGAATTTGACACGACGCCGATGTGGGACTAAACTCCTTTTAGACTAGAATATATTGCCTGACCGCCAAAAATATGAGCCATGTAGCGCACTCTTAAATGACACTGACGCTGTGGATATTTAGCGGTGGACCTACAAACTAAAAATAAACGTGATAAGTAATTTCTAAGGGTTGGATTAAAGTCATTTTCATGGTTTTTTTTTTTTTTTGTGATAGGTGTCCGGACCGGGTGCATGCCGAACCCTTTGACAGGCACCAGGCACTTCTAGGATAAATCCCAACATGGTGGCCTCAGGCCGGCTCAACCATAAGGCCAGTAAGGCGGTCGCCTTAGGCCCCATGTGAGAGAAGGCCCCCAGCCCAAGTGAGAGAAGGCCCCAGTCCACCAACCACATGGATGTTTAGCCCACCCCTTGTTGGACATACAAACCAAATATTAACCTGATTGTTCATCTCTAGCCATAGATTTTAGTACCATGTAGGAGTTGATTCCAGCCATTGGGTTCAAGCATGCTTTTTTAGTAGTAAATCCAATGGCTAGAAATCATCAATCAAGCTGATTTTTAGTGTGTTTATCAACCAATATGTGGGTTGAACATCCACATAGTCAGTAGGCACAAAAAATGATCTATTTAGGGCCGCGGAAGTCCTCTGCATGGACTGCAACGGAAGTCCTGTTCATCTAAAAATTTTCAATAACTTTTAATTATCATGAATAGTTGTTAAATAAGATTATATATACCGAGTTAAATTTTTTAATTAATACTATATATTAATGGGTTAGGATTGGTGGACAACCATTTTGGCGGACCCACATAGAAAATGAATCAATGGCTGATTTTTGGTGAGGATGATCTCCTCGCCATATAGATCACCCCCAAAAAAGTCAGCCCATTCTGAAATTTCTAACACCATCAAATGTGATTTTCAAGTTACACGATAAAAATAAATGGTCCATAATTCTTCAACTTCTAAACCAATCTACGAATATCAGAATGATTTTAATTTTTGTAAGGATGATCTCCTCACTATAGAGATCATCCTCACCAAAAATCAGCCGCTGATTCATCTTCTAAGTGGGTCCGCCAAATGGTTGTCAAAAAATGGTTGTCCCCTATCCCAATCCTATATCTATTATCTATTATCTATATATTATCTATTATCTATACTAAAGCTCGGCACTGGTGAGGTGGTGCTCTCTTTATCTTTTTTCCAACGTTTTTTTCAAAAATACCCTCCATACAGCCCATTCCTTAATTCTCTTTCCATAATTCCTTCAGTCATTATTTGTTCTCTTCTTTATCTTTCCTTATTTAATTTCTATAAATCCTTCATTTAGCAAATAAACATATATTCCTTATATTATTTCTTAAAAACATCTTTCCATATTCTTCTATCTCCACAATCTCTTAAATATTTATAGATTTTCTTACCTTAAACGTATTACTCAAAAACGTATTTTTATATTCTTTTATCTATAAAATCATTTAAATCTCTAATTAAATTGCTCTAATTAATTAAATGTCTCATTTACGGCTTCTTCTTTCCATAAACGCCTCCTTTACATCTTCTCAATTCCAAAAGCACTAAGGATTTCTATAACGATAGAGATCTCTCTTTAGTATCAATAGAGATTTTCTCATTAAGATCCAAAAAAAAATTTAGAATCCTTTGCAAAGACAACAATGGAGATTTTCCATCAAAGAACAGATGGCATTCGATCATCGGTGGCTGAAGATCATATTGGAAACCCTGAAATGGTTATCACATGTGTTACTTGAAGCCGTTATTCTCATTTATATATAGCCACACGATCTTCTATTCAGGTTAAGGTTTGAGTTGATTGGCCCTCTCTTTTGCAAGTAGTTATTCTCATATATATTAATTCTTTTTTTTTTCTTTAAATATTGTTCATCTATTTTTGTTGATATGAAAAACGAAGCCACACAATCTGAAAAACGAAGCCACGAACGATCTCTTGCTCCATGAATACGGTTTCACAGCCACTCGCCGCGATCAAATGGACGTTTCTTCTATTTTTTCTTGACAATATTGTTCTATCTCCCTTATTTACTCCATTGATAGCTTAACCAAACGATTTCTACTTATCAGGTATGTTCTTCAATATCAACTTTTTTTTTGAATTGTTTGTATTTTACTGCTTTGTTTTTAATTAGATGAATTTTTTAGTTTTCGTTCCATACTTTTTACATTCTGCTATTATTTATAATTTCAATTTTATTGAAATAATTGCATAATTCCTTGAGATAATTATGTTTTTCATGATTCGTAATTTCGGAGAATTCAAATAGAATTTTATGAGGGCACTGTCATCAGTAATAAATCATGTTTCCAGAGCCCAATATTAATTATGCTACAAATTATCCATCATGTACCACATGCTTCACCCTCTTTAAAATCTAAAACGAATAAAAAAAATCCACTTTTTTTTGCTGATATTTTCAAAATCATTGCACTTAAATATAAATTGAAGAGGAAACTTAAATACTAAACATATGGATTATAACCAATGCGATAACACTCCATGTGGTCCGATACACATTGATATTACCGTCCACACAAGCGTCATTTCCGAGGAGAGAGAATCTATCAAGGCTTTGAAGAAACGGGATAGGACCTGTAAGAGAAATTGACAACAATATGATTATTGAACCCGATTACAACTATCTTCGTACCTTACAAATATTTTTTGGTCTGCCTTTCTTTCTTTTATATTATTTTTTGGGCCTACAACAGACGGACGAACGCTGGAGCTAAAATTTCTTCCATAACAGAACTTATGGGAGCATAAATCTTTGGATAAAAAAATTTTTCTGCAGTCGAACATGCCTCTCCAACAGAAAGTCAGACATTGGGAGCAAAAAACTCGGAATCAATAATATTTCCTTGGTGGCCTCATTTGTTTTGCAAATTACTCTGGCACATTTTATTAAGATCTGGCTCTTCCCGTAACCCTCATTTTCTAGGCCCACATATAAAGAATAAGATTTAAATTGTTGTTTTTATGTGTTTAGCGTGGATTTATTCTCACATACGTTATTATGTATCTTTGTTACTTTCACTTACGAGAACTTTTTAAAGGAAAAGTTGTAACAGGATGGAATCCTATGTGGAGATATTTTCCCTATTTGACTTGAAATTATTTATTTGGGTTACCAAATTATGGAGAAGAGTTTTACATGGAAGGGAGGAGGAAAAGACATTTTGAGAGTAAATATTTGATGATGAAGTTCATCAATAATGTCTTAAGAGTACTGGATGTATATTTGGCCAATGTCTAAGTGGACTTACAAACCATAAATCGGCAAATTTAATTTTAACCAAAATAATGCTTGGATTATATTTATTTTCATGGGTTTATTTTTAACCGTGGAATCAAGCATTATTTTTATGGGTACAGAAATCCAAATGTTAGAAATCAATAAAAATTAGGTTAATTTTTCATGTAATTTATTTTTTTAAAATAAAAAAGCTTTTTTATTAATAATTTATTTTTACTGTGCTCGTGCTTAGCACGGGCTTTTAATTACTAGTTATCTATACTAAAGCTCGGCAATATTGAGGTGGCGCTCTCTCCAATTTTTTCCACTACTTTTTTCCTAAAACACCCTTAACATCCTTTCAAGACTCAAGAGTCAAAACGTACGTCTCTCCATCTCCTAAGATGTTTCTCCAAACCGTCTCTTCTCCTTCCCTTCCTAAAATCTGTCCGCACACCTCTTAAATCTCTCCTTTAATATCTCTTAAAATCATGACCTCTTAAATCTCTCATTTAATATCTCTTAAAATTCTCTACACTCTTAAATGTTAAAACCACTCTACGTCTCTACCCTTCCTATTTTAACTCTTCCTCTCTAAAACCTCTCTCAAGTCAATTAAGTCCTGTAACTTTCCCTCCTCCGCTCCTCATTTGCCTACCAAACTCTACAACAGCTTTGATCTCACGTCAAAATACTCGATCATAAGGTGTGTTGACTAGCTTCATTACTTTTTTTATTTGTATGCTTAATTTACTTGGGCTTTCGAAAAAAAATACTCGATTATGGATTGTTATGTTGTTCCACTTTCTGATTTTAGTGATATATGTCTTCTCCTAATGATATCATTAATGTTTATTTGTTCTATCTTCTCCTTTAGAATGTTGCTGAACTTTCTAATAAAATATCTCTACGTCCTTATTTGTTATAGAGATCAGCATGCTCGCAAGTAAGATAAGACCATTTCTCCCACACTAATAATATATAATCTCTGTTTGGACGGCTGAAAACTACTTTGTTCGTTAGTTGTGGGCGATCTCTTCATGTATTGCTTTATGGCGGATTTCTAATCTGCTCTTTTCAAATATTCAACTATTCTGAAATTCTTTGAATATATATCAACTGTAGGGCTTTTTTTTTTTCTTCTTTCCACTGAATATTTTCGTGTTCTGTTGGTTGTTGATCAAATCGTGTTCTATTGGTTAGTAGTGTACAATCTATAGATCTTGACAATCCCATTGTTACAACACAATTGATGGACAGGACATGAAATTCCTAGAAGCCAATTTTTTTTCTGAAAAACTTCCAGAAAAATATTCTGTAAGCATGGACTTGCCTGACCATCCGTGGACTTGCCTGGCCGTATAGATGTTTGGCCAATCCGTAAGTGGACCTATAAACCAAAAATCAGCCTGATTAGTGATTTGAAACCTTTGGATCTTTGTATGGAAATAATGCTCAAATTCCTACGATTAAAATCAACCAACAAAAATGACTTTAGCTAACGCTTAGAAATAACTGATCAGGTTGATTTTGGGTTTGTAGGTGCACCTAGGGATTGGCCAAACATCTATACAGTCAGTGTCCTCTAATAAATTGCCATGTGGCTTATATTGTGGGTGGTCAGGCAAGTCTTACTCTTAAATATTCTCTCAGGTTTCTACAATAGGGGGATCCTGCAGCCGTCTTGGTTAGGTCAAACATCGTGCATTATAGGACACACATCTTTAGAACCAGTGAAGGCCATTTAATATGGTAGCTTGGGAGACACTAGATTGGCATCATGTATATTAGAAGAAAACACGATTTATTTGTTTGGGAATAAAAAATATGAAGAAAATGGCACGTGAATAGAAGTTTGGAAAGAAGAGTGAGCTGGAGATATCGTGCAAACGATACGGAGAGGATTTGGAGATATCCTTCAAACTAAGGTCCACAACATCTGGCTGTGTACCCGAGGTTTTGTTAACATTCACCAAAGAAAAAATGGGCCTATTTTGGGCCCACTGATCCCATGAATGTTTGGCCTAGATCTTGGTGGACTTGCAAACCAAAAATCAGCTTGATTGCTAATCTCTAATAGTTTCATTTGAGCAATTCTTCATCATGGGCTTTATGAATAGGCCTATGGGTTTGTTCCATGCCCATGATGAAAACGTGCTCCAAAACATCAGCTATAAATCACCAATCATGCTGATTTTTGGTGTGTGGGCCCAACCAAAGTATTCATGGGTCAGTAGGCCAAAGTATATCAAGTAGTCAACTTTCATTACATCATTTCTCTCAAATTTAACAAATCCTTACCCAATCATTACTGTTTTCCAACTAGAGATACATTTTCCGAAGAATTTTTCTATCTCCATCAATGTTTTTCAACTTGGACATGCCATGGAACTGGAGAGAAAACATTGTAGGACAGCTTCAAGATTTGAAAGAAAACAATGTAGTTCTTAGCCAATTAAATAATTTACAAACCTCAAAAACAAAGTGATTCAACACATGTCATTAGTGACAAAGGTCCGTAGCTATCTTCCCACTACTAACAAATGAGTCCATTGATGAATGTGTTGCAACTGAACACCACATTGGATATATCCTACCCAAAATTTTACAAGTCAATGGAATTACACATATGTGTTAGGTTGACTCAAAAAATATATTTGTAGCCTTCACCTTGCATTTGTATAACAGTTTGTCTCAAAAATGGCATGTGACAACTCTTTTAAGCCCACTGGCTCATTAACGTGTGTGTGTGGGTAAAACCTATCTGATAAGGTTAACTGAAAATTATAATTTATTCCTCAACATGACAAATATGATTATATGATGTTCATGGCAAATATTTTATACCAACGAAATGATCTCAACAATTTGATTGTGTTACTTCAAAAAATTTATGCATCATTGAATATAAAATAAATTTTTTAATTATACATTAAGATAATCGTTAATTATAAATGACATTGGCATTATTTTACAATAATTACAATATTTCTTATTTTATAGCACGGGTTAGTCTATACTAAAGCTCGGCACTGCTGAGGTGGAGCTCTCTCCATCTTTTTTCTAATGTTTTTTTTCGAAAACACCCTTTATTTAATTCTCCCACTCCATCTTTTCTTTCATTTTCCAAAAAAAAAAACTTTAATTTTAAGTAACATAGCTAAAACATTATGGATATTTTGAACTATCTAAGTCATCTCACCATTTTTCATTAACATTTTCCTAAAATGTCTTTACTCCTTCCAAAAAAGCATCGTCTATAAACATTGCTCTTCCCAAAATGTCTCTCCATTTACTCAACCTCATTAATTTCCTCCTCTAATATTTTCCACTAACATTTTCCTAAAATGTCTTTACTCCTTCCAAAAACGCAACATCCCAAACATTGATCTTCCCAAAACGTCTCTCCATTTACTCAACCTCCTTAATTTCCTCCTCTAACATTTTCTTAAAATGTCTTTACTCCTTCCAAAAACGCAACGTCCCGAACATTGCTCTTCCCAAAACGTTCTCTCCATTTACTCAACATCATTAGACAGAGAAAATAAAAATATATAGATGAGGTAAGACACTGCACTGGCAGATACATTCACCCCGAATTCAACCAAAATAGACATCGTCGCTCTTGCGGGAACAAGAGCAAGAGCAGCTAATAGAAGTTTCTGATGCTGATGTTGATAATGGTCCGATACAACTCACCAGAGCCAGGGCAAGTTTATTCAGTTCTTCAATTGTTATTTTTCAATGTTTTTATTATATATTGAAATGAAGAACAAATATATGTTAACTTATTATTTATGTTTTATTTTTCTTCTGTTCAGTTTCATTTTTCAGATATCTTTGTTAGAATGGGATTCTGTAATAAAAATAGTTAAAATTTATGTTGTAGAGGAGGATTTTATTCTGCAAAAATCTCAAATATATGACTTTTTATGTTGCAAGAAACCATATGGTGATCCTGAAGCGCTAACTGTTGTATTAGGCCCCAGTTGATTCTAGGGGGTGTTGACTTACGGAGACACCACATCAAAGTAATTCTGAATGATGATCTATGGTTTGCTCATACATTTCTTTTTCTCTACGATGATCTTAGGCAATTTCGGTATAACATGGTGGTCGTTATGGAGGGGCAGTGCGGGTACCCAACGGTGAGACCTTCTTGGTTTGGGGTTATGTGAAGTTCGCCAAGACAAACCAATTTCCATCAGATGATAGATGAAGGAAGGAATAGAGATTGTTGCCATTTTCATGTTTGTCATTTGTCTGGTGCAAGAAGGGAAGGCCAAAAGATGTGGATGACAATTTAGGTACAAATTCATACATGAAGGTGTTTAGCATACCATCAGTTATCCGCCAAGAAAGTTTTCGATTGCTGTCAATTGCAATGGTCGTTGGAGCAAGGTTCGAAGTATCGGATTCTTCGAGAACCATAACTGTATCTAACTGTTGGGAGAAGGGTTCCATTTTTCAATAGGATCCTAAGGAACACCATGTTTTTGTTTCAAGCTCTAATGGCATGATTGAATTGCTAGCAATGTCGTACTCAATAGGGTGGGCCCAGCATGATGAATCTTTGATATTGTCTGATGAGGATAAACACCTTCTCCCGTCATAGCCAGATCCCATTTGATCAAATATCACCACCGTGTTGTAGTGGGTTACCACACCATCAGATCCTTGAATAGATGTAACGATCTCCGGAGCCATAGACACCCCTCAAATCCTTTCATGCCCGAACCCCTTTCTGATATTGTGCTGGCAATTGCAAGAATGAGAATCTCTTCGCTGAGGATCAAAGAATAAAAGGATTTATTCGAAGTTCTAATAGCAGCAAAATAGAGATTTAAGATAAGTTTTTTTTCGGAGAATATACAGAGATCTAGAGATACGGGTTACAAACAGAGATTTTTCCAGATCGCGGACACTATATGTTACCCTTTTATGAAATCCTTTATGAAATTTTAATTAATAAATATCTTAATAAATCTTTAATTTCTAATTGTTTTTATTTTCTCTTAAATGTTTAACTCGGGGTGAGTTTTTGGATCATGACCAATAAAACATGTGAGTTGTCCCACCGTCTTGCACGTGTTCCACACGTGCGGTTATTGCTGAACTTTTGTGGGTAGAATTCTGATGACTACACATGAGGTGACTGCCCACAATATGAGCCACGTGGCAAATTTGTATAGGCTGACCATATGGATGTTTGGCCCAGCCTTAAGTAAACCTACAATAAAAAATCAATCTGATTAGCGATTCCTAATTGTTGGATTGGAGTGATTTCATGGGTTGATTTTAACCGTTGGAATTTGAGATTTATTGGCAATTATTTGAGTACAAGGATCCAAAGGTTTGAAATCAATCACTGATTTTTGGTTTGTAGGCCATATAGGGATTTCCCAATATATCTATACGGTCAGCATCCTCTAAAAGTGCTCCACGTGGTTCATATTGTGAGCAGTGGTTAGCAAAGTTTACCCAGCTTGGCTGCAGAAAACATTTTTTGTGAAGAGTTTATCCGAGAGGAGCACATTAAATGATCCACATGGTATACTTTCGAATCCAGCTGCTACTGGGTGTTGTTTAACTGACAACTCCCACATCTCCCTGTTTTCCACATTCCCAATGTTTTGTGGATCAAAAAATAAACTTGCTTATGCAACTAATGAACATATATTTTCATTTAATTTGCATTACATACGTATGAAAAAAGATATAAATTTACATGCCACCAATTTTATTTTGGGTCGGGCTCCAGGGATCGGCCTTTTTTGACCGGCTCCCGTTACAGGACACAATATGAGCAACTTGGCACACTCTTAGAGGACTGACTGTCTGGATGTTTTGCCAATCCCTAGTTGGACCTATAAACCAAAAATCAGCTTCATTAGTGATTTCAAACCTTTGGATCTTTGTACCTCAAATTCTCACAGTTGAGATCAACCCATGAAAATGAGTCCAATCCAATGCCTATTTTCTTAATAATATATATGTAGAAAATGAACTTTTTCATTAAGAAATTTTAATGGATACATCTTATGATTAGTATTTGTTGTTTATTTAATGGTTATTGTTTTACTATTGAGTTCGATTATGATGAAAATTGAATTTTTACACATGCTAAAAAACTTATTTTTATCTAATAATTTATTTTTATGCACGGGCTTTTGATTACTAGTTAATATATTAAATATTAAAAAGCCTCATATGGAGTTTTCGCCTTAGGCCTCAACTTGCATCGAGACGGCATTCAAGGGGTGCAGTCTCGAACTCACGACCTTGGGAACATACCCAAGTCGCTACGTCTTCATGGGTTGATTTTAACCGTGGGAATTTGAGCATTATTTGGAATACAAGGATCCAAAGGTTTGAAATTGTTGATCAGGCTGATTTTGGTTTGTAGCTCTATCTGTGGATTGGCTAAACATCCATACGTTCGTTGTACTCTAAGAGTGTGCCATGTGGATCATATTTTCGACGTTCAGGCAAGTTTTACTTATTCACGTTCTCAGGGGATTTGAACGGGTCGGTTCAGTTAGGGTGTACCCAGAACCAGCATGCCACCTTAGCAACCATCTGCCGAGAAAAAATTTCAAGCGGATCGCGCAGTTTTAAAACGACCTTTTTAAAAACAACCATGGGTATATGTGGCATGTGATCATTGGTGCATGATTGCCAAAAATCCAAAAATTCTCCTATGTGCCCTACTTAGGGCCTGTTTAGCAAACCCAAAATAAGTTACTATTTGCCTTATAAAATCAGAAAAGATGAAAAGCTCGTTTGGATAACAATAATAAAATTGCTTTTTTCAAGTCAAAAATTTGATTTTCGTTCAAGCAAAATTTTTTGATTCTTGATTCTCATGGAAGTCGAAGCAAAAATAATTAGTGGGGTGCGGGTAACAAGGAAAAAATTAGTCGCACCCAACAAAATTTAAGGGCACCCGACCTGTTCAATGCACCACAGGCACTCTAGCAAACGAGTAAAACTACACAATACGAGCCACGTGGCACACTATTAAAGGGCGTTGACCATATGGATGTTTGGCCAGTTCCTCAGTGGACCTACAAACCAAACATCAGCCAGATTAGTGATTTAAAGCCTTTGGATCTTTGCACCCAAATAACACTCAAATTCATACGGTAAAAATCAACCCATGAAAATTACTTCAATCCAATGCTTAAAATTCACTAATCAGGCTGACTTTTGGTTTGCAGGTCCACCAGGGACTGGCCAAACATCCACACGGTCAGTGTCCAAGAAGAGTGTGCAACGTGGCTCCTACTGTAGGTTGTGACTGCCGTTGATGGAAGTTTTACTCATAGCTACACACGCAGAGAGAGAGAGAGAGAGAGAGAGAGAGAGAGAGAGAGAGAGAGAGAGAGAGAGAGAGAGAGAGAGAGAGAGAGAGAGAGAGAGAGTCATACCATGCACACTGGGAGCACAAAGGGGAGCAAGTCGTTGCGAGTGAAAATAGCACAAGGAGACGTGAAAGAGGAGAGGGTGCTTAAAAAACATTTTAAAGAAAATGCCCTAGCATAAGGGCATTACCGTAATTAAAAAAAAGTTAAAAAAATCAATGGTTTCGGGTGCCCTCACATTTTGTGGGGGGTCGCTCTACAGGCACCCACGTCTTTAAGCTGGGCACCCCACTTGGACCAAAACACCCCTCTCTTCAACTGGGCACCCACCCCTTCTCCTACCACCCTCCTCTCTCTCTACTGTAACTCTCTCCCCCCACTCTCTCTCTACTTTAACTCTACTACCGTGGGGGCTAAAAGCTTAGAGAGAGAGAGAGAGAGGGGGTTACAGTAGAGAGAGAGAGAGAGAGAGAGAGGAAGGGAGAGAGAAGGAGAAGGGACGGGGAAGGGGGTGGGTGCCTGGCTGAAGGGAGGGGTGTTTTGGTCCAAGTGGGGTGCCTAGCTTAAAGACGTGGGTGCCCGTAGAGCGACCCTTTGTAGGGTGCGAATAAAATTTCTCTAAACTTAAGTGAATAATTCAAAATGCCAATTTTGCCCTCTTAAAATGTGTACAGAAAATTAAAATAGCAATTTTGTCCATTTCTCTCCCTCTTGCCTTTTGCATGACATCGGGATTTTATCTCTTCTCCCTGCAAGCTCCACTGGACACTGTCGCCGCTCAACGAGTTGGAGTGCCGCTGGTCAATGACTCTTTCCTCCTCGCTCAAGGTACGAACCCTCCTTCCATCTCTATGTTTGGGCGTTTCTCCATTTCATTCTTATGTTTTAGCTCTTTTACATCTTCTAGACCTGCAACTCTTATGATTTCTCTGTATCACATTCCTTTGCATACCCTTTTTTGGAAAAAAATAAACCAACTTGATGTTCTGAAGTGTTTGATTATATTGATCACCCATTTTTGGAATCAAAGTGTTGGATAACGATTTCATATGGTGAATTATAGAGCATTGGATCTTGAAACCCCATTTGATATGGAGAATCATAGTGTTGGACCTGTTGGTGAATCATAGAGTATTGAATCTTGAAACACCATTTGATATGGAGAATCATAGTGTTGAATCTTGAAACCCACATGATATGGGGAATCAGAGTGTTGAATCTTGATAACCATTTGATATGGTGCATCGTAGAGTATTGAATCTTGACACCCAATTGAAAATTATGGGTGTATTCGTGAGGATATTTGTTGCTAACATTGATGCAGTCTTTGAAATAGAAGTGACTTGTTTTCCCTCCATCTCCCTTCCTTTTTCCCTGTTGTGATGTGACAGGTTCTCGTGGTGGTTTAAGAAATATTATTTGGTGGAATTATTTACCGAGACATTGGCTTATCCATTACATGTGTATAGAGGATTGTCCCCGGATCATTGCCAACATAGGAGTGTACGGTGGTTTAATGAAGGATATGTGCCACACTGCACATACAGTGTATTGGACCTACCTCTGATTGGTCCAACGCATAGTCACTAAGTCGGGATTTAGCAATAAATCGGCAAGGAGTTAAGTCGGGAATATTCGGATAAATTCTGTAGAAATCAGAAGAAATTAGCAAAAAATAAATAAAAAATATATCATGACATTTTAAGTTAGAAATGTTATTTTTAACAAAACACATTTATATGATGAAAAGCACATCTATAATTTCATAAAAGTAAGTCATAACTCATAAGCCTGATCCGTCATTCTTAATTCCAAAATTGACAAAATCAAAATCAAAAAAGGAAAAAATCACTTTTTGACTTAATGCGTGTCTTACTAACTTATTATCTTTTTGACTTATAATTCAATTTTTTTTTTATCTCTGTTATATGTTTTTGGTTCATATTGGAAAAGAACCGTTGTTGTCCCAACCATAGTTTTAAAAACGGCCATTTAAATGGTAACGCTCCAAGCCCGTTTCTGTTAAAACCATTTAAACATATTTTAACGCTTTTGAATTTAACGGCTGTTTTTTTTTTTTTAACGGACATTAGAATCGTTTATACAGCCGTTAAATTCTGAAAAATTTTGTGAAAAAAAACGGCCGTTAAAATCTGTTAAATTTCCGTTAAAATTGGTTTAATTCCATTTTTTTTTCCATTTTTGCCCCTGGCCGTTTCGATCCATTTTAACGGCCGTTTAAACGGTAACGCCCCCAGTCCGTTTAACCGTTAAAACGGCCTCCTTTAAACCTTGGTCCCAAGACTCCCAACTCCCACGGTCCCGCACTAACTGTTGGATTTCCAGAGCTAGGATTTTTTGCAACTTCCTTTCTTGGCCATGGAAGGCTTGGAAATGCACGAAACCTTGTCTTTGGTCGATGAAGGCGAAGATTTCTGCAACTCTCTTCTCTCTCGATTCAGCATCTCCACACCAGAGGATCACCAACACCTCTGCGCAGTCATTGGCATGATGTCTCAAGAGATCAAAGATCAGATGCTCCCTTTAACACCAATCGCTTACTTCGGTGCGACGTTCTCTTCTTTAGATCATCTCTCCACTGAACCTGAACTCTCCAATCCTGGAATTCCGGCTCTTCTCACTCTCCTATCCATGATTCTCCCGAAGATTTCAGTCGCAGTCTTGAGAAAGAAAAGAGGTGCTGTCTCTGAACTGGTGGTTCGAATTCTTCTTTCTGAGTCGGCTTCGGTTGGTGCAGCGACGTCAGGATTGAAATGCATTTCCCATTTGCTTGTCGTCAGTGAAAAAGCCAGCTGGTCAGAGATATCCCAGCTGCATTGAGTTCTTCTCGGTTTCGTTATGATTCACGACCTAAGGTAATTTTCTTTATTTCGCGTTTTTATGATTCATATTATTCTCGAATGAGCCTGTAAAAGTCAAATCCAACAAATATCGTATGCTAATAAAAAAAATTATTATTCTTGAATGAGTTTTATGTGAATTAGAATTCAAATTTCTTCAATTTAGGTGAAAGTTGAGTTTTTTTTGCTATTAATTAATTTTTTTACCGGATTAGCATAGTTCGTGGGGGGTTTGTCTACCACTTATTTTCTCGTAATTGGGCATTTTTACTTTCTTTTTATATTGAGTTAATATTTGCTAATTCATATTCAATTATCTATCTCTATTTTAAGCATTAATCCAAGAAAAATTGGATATTCTAAAGTCTTGATGGAAGTTTTTTATAGACATTTTCTGGACAATTCTCTATACTAGTCTTGACCTTCCAGAGGAATTTCTGAATTGGGTGGTTGAGTTCATCCAATCATGTATGTTTTTAACTTAGGAAATCTTTTAGGTAGGACTCAATGGCCTGCACGTATGCTAAGTTTCCTGACTTTGTGCTTGTAAATGGTTATTTCCTTGTATGTATACTATGAGTACAGGGTAACACAATTAACTGGATAGTGAACAGGTGAGGAAGCAGTCCAATTTGTGTCTCCGTGACGTCCTACAAAGTTTTCAAAGATCAACCGTGTTGTTCCCTGCGAGTGAAGGGATCACAAACATCTTTGAAGGGTTTCTTCTACTTGCCGGTGGATCGAATTCAGGTGCTTCCGAAGGACCAAGAGGAGCTCAGGAGGTCTTATATATTCTGGATGCTCTAAAAGATTGTCTTCCTCTCATGTCCATGAAGTTCATCACTAGCATCTTAAAGTACTTCAAGTCCCTCTTGGAACTGTGTCAACCCCTTGTCACAAAGCGCATTACTGATAGTTTGTATGCACTCTGTTTCCATCCAACTTCAGATGTTGCTTCCCAACCACTACTAGACCTGTTGTGCTCATTATCATCTTCTGTCTCTGTGAATGAGAAATCTGTGGATGGCATGACGTTCACAGCATGATTGCTGGATGTTGGTATCAGAAAAGTATACTCCCTGAACAGACAAATCTGTGTGGTTAAGCTCCCTGTTGTATTCAGTGCACTTGGAGGTGTGATATTTATTTATTAATTTTTTGGGTAAATTCAAATGTGTTTAATTGTTCACTTTCGTATGTTTAAGAAGTAAGCCTCTTCCATGAGTTCAGGTCCTCTCTTATTTTGAGGGACAACAATATAACAGTTTTAATGTATAATGAACATTTCCTGGTTTGGGTCATTGACAGAAATTTTGGCCTGTCAGCATGAGGAGGCCTTATTTGCAGCCACAGGGGCATTGAAGAGTCTAATACATGCTTGCATTGATGAAGGCTTGATCAAACAAGGAGTGGATCAGATTATGGTGAAAGCAGATGGAGACATGAGAAGGTCTGGGCCAACTATCATAGAAAAATTATGTGCCACTATTGAGAGTTTACTTGGTTATCGGTACAATGCAGTCTGGGACATGGCATTTCATGTTATTTCGGCAATGTTCGATAAATTAGGTACTCTCATTGTGAAACAATGAGACAATCCATGTCTTCCTATATTTGAAATTGAAGAGTAGGACTTTAAGCTTTGTCTTATGAGCAACATGGTTAGGCTTTACGCAGTTGCCATAGTGGTACCCAACAAGTTGTTGGTCTTAACATTAATTGGTGAGGTCTTGGATGCTTCCACTCTCATACATTGTCCTTTATTTACATTTGGCTAATTTCTGATGAGGATCTTCCATAACCCCTTACCTGGCCTATCAAAGAAGAGAAGAACTCAGAACTTCACTTGGCACAGTATAATCAAGTGCAAGTGAGCGACTTAATGGTATCATGGTTCTTATATTTGTCACTGAGTTATTTGGATAAATCTTGTTGTAGTTGTGTCTGTTAGTTTGTGCCATCTAGATGTTCTAAAACAAATCCTTTTGTTCGAGTTATGGAAATCACATCTTTATCATTATAAAAGTATAATCATTATCTAAATTCTCAGGGGAACATTCTACATATCTATTGAGGGGAACATTTAAGAGCCTGGCGGATATGCAGAACTTGCCAGATGAAGACCTTCCTTACAGAAAACAGGTAATTGCATTAACATATTTTGTTGGTAAACTTTAATGTTTTTACACTATCTTAATATCTGCTATTTGCAATACATCTAATTGATTGTTTGCAATCTGATTTGGTTATAGCTACCCTACAGCTTTATTTAGATTTTAATGCCACTTGCTGTCAAAGTGGTTCCCATTTCGAAATTTATTTCCCAAATATGTCTGGAAATTCTTTCCTTGAAATAGTTCCAATAACTAGCAGTCGATGCCTAAGCAGTCTCTAAAGTTGAAAGCTATCTAAAGGTTGGCCTTGTAGTGGAACTAAGGGTGTGTAAGTTGGCCAAAGTACTGATCCGATCCAGAACGACTTGCTGGAGTGAACTGACGGGCTGGGGTTTCAAAACTACCACTCATCAGTCTTCGGGCAACTTGAACCAGTCATTGACATCTTTTTTTCAGTGCTTCATATTTGTTAAAACCATGAACATTTTGGCTTCTAGCAGGACATGGACCCTACTTCTGTAGTGGATTGGTAATTTTAAAATGTAGACATGCTACTTATGCTAATTTGTAATTGTGATCAGAGCTGGAATGTCCATATCCAACTGAACGTAGTATTTGTTTGCTTCCCATTGTTTTTTCCCGAAATTTCTTGCTCTTCCAAAAAAATTTAATCTGATTTCTGTTGTGATGTCCTAATGTGAACCCTCTTAAATGCCTTCTTTTGGGGTACACACTCTTGGATATTTATATACTAAAGTTCCTCTACGTGGATGAACCTCCAATATCTTGCAAACATCCTCATCAAGTGGTCTCGCTGGTTCCAACAACATGATTTATAAAATGCTGTATTTGAACCATGTTCTTCAAAGTAACCAAAAAGTGTGTTGCTTGCATCACACAGCTCAAAGCCCCATGGAATGCGGGATCCACAGAGTAAGAACCCTGGTGACAAATTTAATGATGCCGTACGAGCAATGAAATCTGGCCACTTTTTAGTTTTTTACGTTATTTTTATTGTTCTTTAAAGTCTCGTACTTCATTGCATTGACTTGTTTCAACTATAAATTATCGATGATTGTCGTGGTCACTAACAGCTAGATGCATTTTTAATCTGCAGCTGCATGAATGTGTTGGGTTGGTTCTTGGTGCAATGCGACCTGAAACTTTTTTAAGCCTTCTACCTCTTAATTTGGAGTCTGAAGATCTATCTGAGGCTAGTGTTTGGCTGTTTCCTATTTTGAAGCAATATACTGTAGGTTCCTGTTTAAGCTTCTTTACAAAATCAATTTTGGGCATGGTTGGACTGATAAGGAAGAAATCCCTGATGGTATGAACCTTGTCATATTGAGCTGATTTCATGTTCTTTATTGTATGTGGTGTGTAACATCACATTTTACATTTAGCAGCTTGAGCAAGAAGGGCGGATTTTCTCGTCAAGGAGTACAGAAGCTCTTGTATATTCGCTATGGTCTCTGTTGCCTGCATTTTGTAACTATCCTCTGGATACTGCTAATAGCTTCGAGGGTCTCAAAAAAGAATTATGCAGTGCACTTTATGAAGAGCCTGATGTGCGTGGAATAATATGTTCCAGTCTGCAGATCCTCATACAACAGAACAAAAGATTGCTGGAAGAAAATAGTCAGTCTAACAAAGAAATAAGTATTCCTGAGCAGAGAGCTAGGGCCCGTTATACATCACAGGTTGCAGCTGATAATTTGAATTCTCTGAGGTCATCTGCTCGTGAGTTCTTGTCAGTCTTAAGTGGTATCTTCTTGAAATCTTCAAAAGATAGTGGTGGCTGTTTGCAGGTACTTCTAGTTGCTAGTTCCCCACTCAATTCGCGAGTGATATGTAACTGCATGCGTATTGTTGCAGCTTCAATTTGATATTCTTCTTTTATTGTTCTGAAATCCACTTCTTGCTAATATATATTTTCCATGTCAAATATGCGGGGATAGCATTTTCAGAACTTGTATTATGAGATTTATCCAATGTCAAAAACATTATCAATTACATAGGTGGATCTTTTTGATAGAAAACCTTGAACTAGCAGAAAATTGAACTAACCGATAAAAAAAAAGAACTAGCACAAAATTGGATGTGCTCGTGTTATTTCTTTGAACTGTTTTTGGGTATTGATCATCCAGGAAAATACAGCCTATTCAAATGTATTAGCCTACTGGTTCCTTTCCATTAAATGTTTTTCCTCTTTTTGAAAACCATTGGTCTTGTGTTGACTCAGATAATACATTGTAAATTAGGCGGGCCTAAACAAGTGTTATCCTTCTTGTTGACATTCTAGGGACAAAGCCATCAAGCGCTCTCCTCCTTTGGGGAAAGAATCCTCCTTCCCTCATCCCACGCTGCTGGACCACAAAGGCCGACAGACCCCTCCTAGGAAGCGTGTCCAATATAATACCATTCACACACACACGAAATGATTGTCGGACCGGTGGCCAGTAGTAAGGAGATGCTCAGTTACAAGACCTCGTAAGGGACTCCCAAGTTGATGCCTTGGAGTAGAATATCCATTACCCTAGGTCAATTTCTTGGTCTGTAGTGAGCACATCTGCAGCATCAACTCTGGTCCTTGACATAGGGCTGCAATGTGATACTGACATCCCAGCTTTACCCAGTGGGAGGATTAGAATGTCCGAGGTGACAGTAACATATCTAACTACCCTTCCTCGTACCTGAGCTATAAAAAGGCTCAGTTTTGGAAGAGAAGGGGATTAAAAATCTTCCTCCAAATTCTAGGGTCTTCCACCATGCCATCCTAGGCCTTCATTTTTCTCGGTTGCTTTCTCTAACCACCTAATCTGCCACGACTCGTGTCTATTTCCCCTTTGTTTGGTCACAATAAGGGCACTGAATGGCCGGCCAGATGGTTTAGGCAGTGACCTAAGCGTCTCTCTTGACCCAGATCAAACCTCCCTGCTCACGACTCTCCTCCCTCAACGTGCACCAAACCCCAGACACCTGCATCTTTGAGATCCCTAAATCTACCTAGTAAACAATCATATTGGTTACTTTCAAGATCGCTGTAGTCAAACAAGATCTTAAACCTACATCAGCATTATAGCTTAATGCATCTCTCCTCTTCCTTCTTGGGCTCAATAAAAGTGGAACATGATTATATAAATTAGATGGATTTGGGGTGGCTTGAACAATTCAGCCTAAGGCGGATGTAATTATTATACTGGTTCCTTTTCATACTGGTATGATTTGGCTGAGATTTTAAACTTGACTAGATTTGGATATCTGATTCTCATCATGATCATGATGATGATGATGATGATCACCTACTCCTTATCCCAAAGGTTTGGGGCAGCAACATGAATACTACCTTGCTATTCAATTCTATTTAGAGCTATATCTTCCGTCAAGGCACGTGTCTTCAAATCTTTTCTTGCTATTTCGATTCACGACAGTTTCAGCATTCCTCTCTCCCTTTAATAGCCTTCAACTTGCACCAAATTACTCCCCCTGGATGCCATTTTTGGTCTTTGTTATACATGTCAAACCATCTCAGAGGATGAGGGGCTTGGAGATTCTTGACTTGTGCAATGGTCTAGAGATCTGTTTTCCTCACATTGATGGGGGGAATGAGCTCAAAAGCTCTACTTGGCCTCCATAACACCCAAACCCCTTGGCTTGGTTTCTTTTGCATAATCTCAACAGTAAAAAAATAAAGCCAAGAGTACAAGAGCCACATATCTATACCTTACCTACAACCCATGGTTGGAGTTGCCCACCAGATTTACTTGTAAGGAGCAAATAGGATCAATGGATGAGTTGTGGCCTCCGAATCCAAATGAATTAGATCCACACCTTAATGTCGAGCCGTTCTTTCTTGGGGCCCACCAGCACATTTGGGTCCTGATTCAAAATGTTTTCAGCGTCAGACGATCACCATGTGGTAGAACACAATGAAATGAAGATTCACTTCCCAGGATTATTGTGCTTCTTGTGGGGTCCATCTTTAGATACTTGTTTATTATCCTAGGGGAGACTGCTCCTCACAGCTTCTGGGACTTACAGGCTCATGGAAGGAGGCCAAAATAGCACGGAAGGACAAAGATTCCTTTGGATAGTCAAAGTAATGGGAGGATATGGCTTGAGAAGGAAACAAATTTTACAAGCCCATGTCCTCCTTGGAAGTGTGATCAGGGCGATTGTCGCACCACTTTCTTCAGCCTCGTTTGTATCTATTAGTTATACGGCTTTATGCTGATTACTCCAAGACATCTTCAAAGAGATCTTAGTGTAGATGCTTTGACATGTACATGCTTAAGTTGATGCCACATGAGAAACTTAGAGCCACGTAGAATACCTAAAAGTACGTAGGGCAGGATGCATGGTCAGCACTTGGTGACATAAGAAATATAGGTTTCGAGATTGAGAGATAAGACCGCATGACATGATCTTGACGTCGTAAGGAGCCGTGAAGGCGTCTTGTCAACTTCATCCCTTCATCGATATGAAGCATCAACATGAGGCGTCGAGATAAGATGTTGACGCATAGACATGCCTTGAGAATCGACATACTGAAAGAGAAGAGTATACGGATGAGCAACCAACACCTGTAACCAATCATTATTTATCTCCAACTTACAAAATTATAAAATGACCCTTCCTCTTATGTTTTTTACAAGCTATCTGTTGCTAAAACAAAAAAGAAACATCACCTAAGAGTGTCCATTCTTGTCACCCTTATTTGTGCATCTTTCTTTCTCCCATGCTTTCCGTTGGTCAACAACCAATAACCAACACTCCCTATATATAGTTCTTCACTATTCGTACATGATGGGTTTCACTAAAGGCCATTGATGGATCAATGTGCTCCTGATGCAGCGTGAAACAATAAAAAGATACAACCAATGTCAATATCTCGAGGTTTGGAATCCACAAACAGAGAACTCTCAAAGGAGCAAAATAACAAAATCTTATTGAAAAACTGTCTTTACCTTTAGGCTTACAACCTATCTATATAACAAAACAGGACGGTTGTCTCCCCCTCTTATCCAGCTTCATAAAGGATGGCTGAGATCTTATCCCACCAAATGGACGGTGGATCTCAGCCACCCACACCCAATTTTGACAAACGCTTTGTCGATGAGTGCCGTGGGCACGGGTCACCTACTATTTACCTACATATAAGGAATGAAATTGGTTGGATTTACATATAGCCCAAGGGTCGGGCTCAGGAGCCCCACTTTTTATGCCTCGAGAGGGGTGTTACCGTTAGAACGGATTGAAACGGGCAGGGCAAAAATGAAAAAAATGGATTTTAACGGATTTTAATGATTTTAACGGAAAAAAGTGGCGCTGAAATTTGAAAATTAATAAAAAAAAATAGAATTTAACGGAAATTTAATGGTTTTCTAATACCCCTCTTATCTTATATGGCTTCAATAATGAGTGGCTGAGATCTACTATGCTTCATATCGATGGCTGAGAATAACTCTCACCCAATTTTGACAAACACTTTGTCGGAAAGTGCTGCGGGCACGGGCCACCCACGCATATATCAAGACAACTCAGTTGTATATTCTCTTATCTTATCCATCCATCTAATGTGGACGGTTAGATAAAGAGTGGTTGAGATCAAATCCATCGATCTAATGTTGACGGTTAGATTTCAGCCACTCAATCCGCCTCATTTGACCTCAATTTATTCAAAATTTAAATTTCAACACCGTTATTTTTTGTTATTTTCCCATTCTCCCCTGCGCGTTACAATCCGTTATAATGGAAAAACGGTAACGCCCCAGTTCGTTATACCGTTTGAGTGCCGAAGGCACCCAATTTTTGCAACCGCTTTTGTCGGAGAGTGTCGTGGGCATGGGACATTTACTATTCTATATAACAAAACACATTGGTTGTCTCCCTACTTATACCTCCTCTTATAAGCATCAACAAAGAAGGGCCGAGATCTAATCCTCCCCCAAATGGACGGTGGATCTCCGCAACTCACCTGATTTTGGTAAATTCTTTGTCGAGGAGTGCCGATGGCACGGGGCACCTACTAGTATATAACAAAACACATTGGTTGTATCCCTACTTATACCTTCTCTTATAAGCATCAACAAAGAAGGGCTGAGATCTAATCCTCCCCCAAATGGACGGTGGATCTCCGCCACTCACTTGATTTTGGCAAATTCTTTGTCGAGGAGTGCCGATGGCACGTGGCACTCACTAGTTTAATATAAAACACGAAAATAAGCAAAATAGAAAAATTACTAAAATACTAAAAATTGAAGGAAGCATGAAACTAATAATACTAGAGCCTAGAAACATGTAAGAATCAGTGGGTGATTACGACTTCTATAATTAAAGTTATTGTTAAAACAAAACTTTCATAAAATAGCAATTATACTATTTTGACCCACTAAACGATGGAATTTGGCTAAAAAATGACATATGTCACCGAAAAGCAATGAATATTGAAAATCTCGCCGTTTCCTTACAAGAAGTTTGGCCTTGTATGATTCTGACACCATTGACAATTTCGTCAATGCCCATTGTGTCCCGTTTCTATCGACAATTCCGTTAATGCCCATTGTGTCCCATTTAGTACCGTTTGGGCTTTTGACGGTCCAAAAGCTCCAGTGAAAAAATCCGCTACTCGTTCTACATCAGCTAGCTCCTCTCAAATTGAACGTTCTTGACCACTTGTATTCATATCTTGTCATCGATGTACTACCAATCTAATGTCTAATTGAAATGCTACAAGGCGTTTCAAGAGGCTAAATGTTTAATCAACAAGAAGACTTGCACTTGGATGAAACCTTCATCCCGTAGTCAAACCTAACAATTGTAATAAGCCATTGATAAAATTTTCAAGCAATTTTATGTTAACATACCTTCCATCACGATCGACGACCTACTCTCTAAGCAACGTAGGTATGATTTGAAACAGTCTCCCACACGCGATTTGACAATTGCAGCTTCTGGCTACTTGAACCTGGATTGTTTTTTGTTAAAAATCTAATCCATCCATGTACTACATTACCAACATTATATCTAGTTCTTAATCTTGGTGTGAAATGAAAGACCTTCGTGATCTATACTTCACAAAAAAAAATATTCAGTTGAACAAGTCTGACGGTCTATTATGCGCTTGAATATATAAACCATCAGCTTCTACATCCATCTGCTTCCAAATTGTTTATTCAACACAGCGATGATCCTCTATCAGATTTTAAAGCGTATCATAGCATTACGGGTGCACTTATATATGCTGCTGCACTGACGTATTTCTTATCGACCTGCAGATCCTTCGTTACGTCAAGGGGCATACCTCAGTATCCTTCTCCATTTCTTAATAAATTCTGCTTGATAGATGCCTTGGGGCGCGTTAGTTGATTGTACAGAAAATTTTCCTAAGAAAATACAGCTGCGAAATGCCTTAAATGGCTGATTGATTGCAACTTCAATCACGTGAGAAAATAAAGGCGTATTTTCCACGGAAATGAATTCTCATGCAACTATCTGGATGGAAAATGACTTCTCACCTATCTGGACTCATTCAATTTGATTGTTACCAAGTGGGAAAATTGCATTTTCCTTTGGAAAACAAAAATGTCCCTTGTTAGATAGCGATTTTAAATCTGTATAATTTTCCATACCCACCCATTTAATTCTAGTCAGGGGCCCCACCAATCGAAAGCTAACAACTCTCTAGTCGTCGCGCTCGGGACTCCCTCTCATGGAGTCCCTTCGCTTCACTCGCCACAGAGTCAACTATATCTATTGTATAAGACAATTCAAGTTATTTCCTATAGCACAACAATTACAACCGCAAAGACATTATCAGATCTGGATAAATTATTCTCCAACACCCCTTCTCAAATTGAATGAGTCGCAATGCAGATCTCATCTTGTCACGTAATTTTAGCCACAACAATAAGTCGTCACTAAACTCATTTTATTTTAACTAATTCAATATTTTTAGTGACGATTTTATACCTTTAGTGATCATGTGAATGCGTCGTGGACCTCTGATGGATGGACCTACACATAAAAAATCAGACTGATTGGTGATTTCTAAGCGTCAGATTTGAACAATTTTTTCATCGTGGGCTTGGAACCCACCCACGAGCTTGTTTACGAAGCCCACGATGAAAAACACAAAATTGCTCGAATAATCCAATAGCAAAATCACCAATCAGACTGATTTTGGTCCGCGTAGGTCCACGATAATTGGACCAACATCCAAGTTATCAGTGGGCCTGAAAGAGAGCCACGTGCCATTTCCGAGGGATGGTGAATCAAACTTTCATTTTTTTTTTACCGAAGGAGCAAATTTTTTCCCAAATGTAACAACCATTAATGACCGTTGTACCTATTATAACAACCATTAAAACCATAGTATATCCAAGTCATTGTTTAATTATATTTAATAATATAGTAAAAATATTAAAGAGAAATTAACCTAGAATAAAAAAAATAAAAGTAGTTGTAATTTCTGTTTCAGCCATTATAACGGGAATAACTGTCAAAATCTTACGTTGATTACCGCCTCCATTTAAATTATTTTTAAGATTATTAGATTTTATAAGGGACAGAAAACTAACTAATTTGAATAAGTCTTTTTATTGGGTGAGAATAAGTCTTTTTATTTTTATTTTATTTTTTTGGTGAGAATCCTAATAAAGCAACCTCAAAGAAAAATATTAAAAATATTAATTATTTCTTCATTGGACATGAAAAAATCCAACCACCACCTTTTTCCATTTCTTACTTTCTCCCTACTTGGAGGAAAAATCTATGATACTGACTCCTGTAAGAAAATTTTAATGCAGAAGTCACTCTTTCGGACCCACTGGTCCTCTGAATGTTAGGCCCACATCTTTGTGGAACCACACATCAAAAATCAGTGTGAATAGTGATTCCTAGCCATTGAATTTGAGTACTTTCATCATGGGCTTGGAACAAACTCATAGGCCAGTTCATAAAGATCATGATGAAGAAGTGCTCAAATATCCTACTGCTAAAAATCATCAATCATTCTGATTTTTGGTGTTAGCGGAAAGTGGGCCCGAACGAGTCTACTAGGGTTGCAATTTGAGGGTCTTCTACTGCATCAAAGAACAGCCCCTATTTCAATGAAGAGAGACTTTTATTTAATTTTTTATGTCAACCCATGAAAAGACAGAGGAAAGCCGGCCAAACGAAACCTAATGTCTTTATTAAACTATCTCCTTTATGACTTGTTCTTAATCCAAATCTCTGCTAAAAAAATAAAAAAATCATATAATATGTACAGATTCCATTGAAATCTTCATAGAAGCGTTTCAAGAGATTGCTATATAAAGGGTTTGAGTCCTTTGTGCAAAATAAGTCATATTTAATAGAGTAAGAACTTGTGTTAGCGGAAAGAAAGCTGCAAGTTCGAAGGCAGGTTTCGTCATCCCCCAAGAGATGGGGTCACTCGAGAAGGTGCAACTCTGGTTCGCGTTGGTGTTCATCAGTGCGTTAGCCACCAACGTAGTAGCAGAAGTTCCGTACCTTTACATATCGCCGCCACCACCACCACCTCCATACTACTACTACGATTCGCCAGCTCCGCCACCATATTACTATAAATCACCACCACCACCATCACCTTCACCTCCGCCTCCATACTATTATAAGTCTCCTCCACCTCCTTCACCATCACCACCGCCTCCATATTACTACAAATCACCTCCACCACCATCTCCGTCGCCACCTCCACCATACTACTACAATTCACCACCACCGCCATCACCTCCACCACCATACTACTACAAATCACCACCACCACCATCGCCATCACCTCCACCACCTTACTACTATAAATCACCACCACCACCATCTCCTTCACCACCTCCACCGTACTATTACAAATCACCACCCCCACCATCGCCATCGCCTCCACCTCCTTATTACTACAAATCACCACCTCCTCCATCACCCTCGCCTCCTCCACCATACTACTACAAATCACCGCCGCCACCATCTCCATCACCACCTCCCCCATACTACTACAAATCACCACCACCACCATCACCCTCACCTCCTCCACCATACTACTATAAATCACCACCACCGCCATCTCCATCACCACCGCCTCCATATTACTACAACTCTCCTCCACCGCCATCACCCTCCCCTCCACCTCCTTACTACTACAAATCACCTCCACCACCATCTCCATCACCACCTCCACCATACTACTACAAATCACCACCACCGCCATCGCCACCTCCACCAACATACTACTACAAATCCCCACCACCACCATCTCCATCACCACCTCCTCCATACTACTATAAATCACCACCACCACCATCACCCTCACCTCCTCCACCATACGACTATAAATCTCCACCACCCCCATCTCCATCACCACCACCTCCATATTACTACAACTCTCCTCCACCACCGTCACCCTCCCCTCCACCTCCTTACTACTACAAATCACCTCCACCACCATCTCCATCACCACCTCCACCATACTACTACAAATCACCACCACCACCATCACCCTCACCTCCTCCACCATACGACTATAAATCTCCACCACCCCCATCACCCTCACCTCCTCCACCATACGACTATAAATCTCCACCACCCCCATCTCCATCACCACCACCTCCATATTACTATAACTCTCCTCCACCACCATCACCCTCCCCTCCACCTCCTTACTACTACAAATCACCTCCACCTCCACCTCCACCACCATCTCCATCCCCACCTCCACCGTACTATTACAAATCACCACCCCCGCCATCACCATCACCTCCACCACCTTACTACTACAAATCACCACCTCCTCCATCACCATCGCCGCCTCCACCATACTATTACAAATCACCACCGCCACCATCTCCATCACCACCTCCCCCATACTACTACAAATCACCACCCCCGCCATCGCCATCGCCTCCACCTCCTTATTACTACAAATCACCACCTCCTCCCTCACCCTCGCCTCCTCCACCATACTACTACAAATCACCACCTCCTCCGTCACCCTCGCCTCCTCCACCGTACTACTACAAATCACCGCCACCACCATCACCCTCACCTCCTCCCCCATACTACTACAAATCACCACCACCGCCATCACCCTCACCTCCTCCACCATACTACTATAAATCGCCACCACCCCCATCTCCCTCACCACCACCTCCATATTACTACGACTCTCCTCCACCACCGTCACCCTCCCCTCCACCTCCTTACTACTACAAATCACCTCCACCGCCATCTCCATCACCACCTCCACCTTACTACTACAAATCTCCACCACCCCCATCTCCTTCACCACCTCCACCATACTACTAGAAACCACCACCCTACCATCACCGCCACCTCCTCTACCGTACTACTAAAATTGGCTGCCACAACCATCTACACTACGACTTCCCCATACCACTACTAAAATTTGCCATCCCCAGTATCGCCATTGTTGCCTCTGAATACTATTGCATTTTCCTCCACCATCTCCATCACCTCCACCACCATAACATATGAATCATCACCACAACTACCGTGGTCACCTCCTCCACCAACACCTCCATCCCACTACTGTTATAGTATTACAAGCCTCCTTATATCCCTATCCAACTCCTCCATACTTGTGAAAAATCTTGTACTCTTTCCCCTCCCATTAATAAGATTCTCTACCACCTTGCCCAACCAAATTATCAAAGCAAATCGATAAGCTATCTCTGGTGGGACCTAAGTATATGAATTAAGTGGTCTTTCAGTTATGTAATACAGGTACTTAGTTTTGCCTTATAAGAAATAGATATTGGAAATGTTGACTGCCTTTGGGAGTTGGCACTAGAAATGTAGTAGTCCTTTTGTTGATTTTGATACTAGACAATATCATGTTGAATGCAATAAATTTACTACTTTTTTTTGTCGATTCTTCCATTTTTGTATATAGTTAAAGAGATTCTGTGATGGCAAAGTGTGCATGGCCCTGCTCCCAAGTGTAAGAGAACTTTCATTTCTATTACTCCTATGATGGATTTTACAATGTAGCTCTAGAAAACTTGTTAATCTCTTTGTATTCCTTAAAGTTTAATTTTTTCATAAACAAGAGTTAAAATTCAATGACTTCATGGGTATTTTACTAACACCCCCCTGAAATTTGGAAGTAATTTGTAATATCCTCGTATACTTTCAAACTTTAGGATTACCCCCTTACCTAGTTTAACCAAGTGACATGCATCATGTGCCTATTAATGTACCTATGAAAGGACCATAATATTGCAAGTACAATGCTAACAACGTGTGATTAATTAAAGTCTATTTTAACTTAAGTCAACCGCTTTTAAAATTTGTCAAGGGGTTAATCCTAAAGTTTGAAAATATAAGGGGGTATTAAAAATTAAATTACTTCCAAATTTCATGGGGATGTTACTAAAATACCCTACTTCTCTTTCTTTGGGAGGTGGGGAGGATGAGCAGAAAACTTTGCTGAAAGTGTTATAAAAAGTATGGCAAATTTACAGTACCCTAGCCTCTATAACATCAGGGATATTTGCATTACCCCCTTATTATTTCATTTTGTTCCATTCCCCCTTTGACCGTCTCTTACTGTCTTTGACCTTAAACGATCTATTTTGTTTTTTCTGTATGATCAAAATACCATTTTCTTTTGAAAATTCTGAAAATGCCAACCATTTGTTCCTTCTAGTGTAGTGACTCGCGTTCCATTTTTCAATGCAAAAAGATCTTCTCCTTCTCCTCTGAGGGAAAGAAAAGATCTCAGATTCGTTATTTGTTTAGGGCTCTTCCTGGATTGCGGCTCCTGGATTGCCAGTCTTAAAATATCTCACTCGGATTTGTTCATCATCGCTTTTACTCAAAACAATTAATGCGAATTCACTATTTTTTTGAAGCCTTCGAATCCATTTAGTACTAAAATCAAAATGATCACTCTTCTGAGCTCCACTTATTGCCAGAAATCTTGGATACCATCGATTTCCACCATAATTTTATCTGGTGCTGGAGTAGCTAGGTCCATGTTGACTAGAACGCTGGTGTAGTAGCCCAAATCACGACTTGGAGTGGGGTGCCCAAGGTTTTGCCCATCGAGAGGATGATCTTCGGCTCCCAGTATTCCAAACTAAGACTAGGAAAACGGACTAGAACAAGGTTTTTCCGGTCGTTGGCACGGATAGCCCTTAAATCAACATTATTTTTTCAGCTCTTTAATCCTGCAAAAATTTATTTTTATTGATCGAGCAGGGTAAGTTGGATGTCGAATCCACACTCGGGTTAGAAAAGTAATATTAAAGAAAGCAAGCAAAAAAATTGTGAAAATGGTGGAGAGATGAGAATGGTGAAAATGATTTTTAAAACCATTTTTTATAGTAGGGGAATTACCTACAAAATTAATAAAGAAAATAAAAATACAATAACAGAAAATAGAATGCCAAAACAAATTAATTTCATTTTTTAAAAAAAAACTGTAACTTACAATGCTTGAATTAAAAATGCTTAAAGAAATAAAGCAAATAAAAATGTAATTAGAAAGCAATAAAAGAAGAGATTAGAGAGCGAAAGAGATAGAGAAAGAGAAGAGAAAAGCAAACCATGGTTCTTGGACCTGTGTCGAAAAGAAGATGATGGAGCCGTTCGATGGAGAAGGGAAGGCAGAGACGCCAATTTTTTTATTTTATTTTTATTTTTATTTTATCTTTATTTTTCTTTTGTGCCAAAGAGAATGTAAGAAAGAGATGTGAATTAGAAGGGGGGAACCTAAGGGGAATAAGCCATGAGTGACCTTTTATAAGGAGACTGCCATTTGTGGGTTAATGGCATCCATATTTTTAGAAATGTTTTTATTCAAAAACTATATTTGTAATTTTAAGATCACATTTTATTACTTTTGGAAAGTTTCTTTAGAGACAATTATTTTTTTGTAAGAAATTTCATTTTTCTTCTAAGTTTTAGACTTTTCTTGTAAAGAAATATTTTTAACATGTTTCAAGCTTGTGAGTTTCCAAAACCACATGTCATCTTCTTATGTAAAAGTAAACATTCTTTTGATGAAAGAAATTTTTTTAAAATCAAAACCAATTATATCTTTTCAAAATCTTTTTAAATCTGAGAGAAAATCTCTATGTTTTAAAAAATCAACATTTCTAACGCATTTGTGATCTAGACTATTCATTTTGGTGGGCCCTTGATGGACACACCACCCATGCATACTAAAATCACATTCTCTTGGACTACCGTTTATCTTGTAGATCGTGTGGCGATCACATGGTTAATGGGTGTGATAATCAAAATTTAGTGGTTGATCGGATGGATGAGCGGATGGTGAAGATGTTGGTGAGAGATGGGTGGTGATGATCGGCCAAAGTGGGCCGTGGGATAGAGTGATAGTGATGGGAGAGAGGATTGGATGGTTGAGATTGAAAGGAGGGAGGGTTTCGAGAGGGGAGAGAGAAAATAGAGATAAATAAGAGAAAAATATTGGCAAAATATCTTGAACCCTAGTCTCTGAGTTGGTCTTTTGCAAGCTTCACCAATTGAACAAGCCTTCATCTTGTGTTAGTTGTTTATGCTTTAATCTCCTTAGTCTTTTCTCTCGTGGCTTGACTTTCCTACTCTCTTGGTCGTCTCTCTGGTTCTTTGATCCTCTGACTCTGCCCGTGTTCGACCTATAGCTTTTTGCCTTTAGCTTGTTGGCTCTTTAGCTTTGGTCATAAGCTCTAGAGGTCAATTGTGGGCCTGCCATCCATCAAAATTGCCCAAACGATGTCCTGTGATAACAAAAGCACGTAATTAGATCTATTCAAACTAGCTTTGTATTAAACTATCAAAAATGTATATATTTAATACGAATAGTCAATTTTCGTCTAAAGAATGTGTTCTACGCAATGGAAAAAACTCTTACGTTGAAAAGTCGACGAAAATAGAAGTTTTAAGTAGGAGAATGTGACACCGTTAAAAGGATAGTACCTTAAAATAAACACTTTTGAGCGAATATCACGGACCCAAACTATGTCATTGAAGTAAGATTGTTTTGTTGGGTTAAAATTTGGGTACCACTTGGAAACTCTGAGGAGTTGATTGCCAAAAAACTAGGGACCTCCACACCAGATGCGATTAAAGTCATCCTTCGACGTTAATCTGATCATGATGTAGCCTTGCCCTAGAGGGGTTATTTTCCAATCGCCCAATGGCTTCCAAATATCGAAGGCTCTCTTTCTCACATCAGAGATGCCTATTTTTTTTTCCAGATCAAGCCTTCCAACCAATGCATATTTACAGTATTCCAGACCTATCTCTACTGCACACTTGGGGATTTTGATGGAAGGGAAATCACCGCATCGCCCAGGAATCGTAGGTCGAAACCTACCTCTAGCCTTATCAGCATAGGTTGGTCTGATAGGTGATAGGATGGGGTCGGGTTCTAGAGGCACATAAGCGATCCCTTGAGAAATAACAGTCGAAGACGAAGGTCTAATTGGATGTGCAGTGGTTACTAGGCAGTGGCAAAACCAGTTGCACATAGCAACCATCCACGCACTCTAGGTTGCACGCTGGCGCGGACTATGAGGCTAAAGGCCCCAATAGAAGCAAGAGAAAACAGGGGAGAAAAAACAAACTAAAAGGGAAAACGAATCTGACTGAGACGCAGTCTGTGTATGAGGGTGAGAAGGAGGGGAGAAGCCCCAAAGAAGGAGAGAAGTCCTAGAGGTGAGAAGCCCCCAAATGAGGAGGATCCCTAAAACCCTGAATCGCCATCCTTGGTTGTCCCATCCCTGATTTTACTTCTAAATCTGATAAGCATGATGTCTCCATTGCTAATGGATTCACTGTTCCTGTTTTAGGGAGTGGAAAAATTAATTTTTTTACTAACAGTCTGAGTTCAAATGCTTTTGTTGTTCCATCTTTTACTGTCCAACTTCTATCTGTTGGAAAAATTACTAACTCCTTGAACTGTGATGTTATTCTCTCTCCTACCACTGTCACCTTTCAGGATTGAACATCAGAGAAGAGGATTAGTGAAGGAGTTTACTCTCATGGTCTCTAGTTGCTAAATCAAATTGATACATCTTGCCATACTAGTAGCTTGTTGGAAAATCACATTTTGCATGAATGGCTTGGACATCCATCTAACCGTATGTGTTTATCATGTCCTTTTCCTTTTGTTTATATTGAGTCAAGCGTGTGTGATGTTTGTCAATTTTCTAAACAAACTCGGTTACCTTTTGTTAATGTGTCATCTAAGTCTGTTGAACCTTTTGAATTAATCCATTCTAATTTGTGGGTTCATTCGCCCAATGATTCCTATGATGGTTACAAGTATTTTGAGGTATTTATTGATGATCAATCTCATGCTACTTGGTTATATATACTAAAATCAAAAACTGAAGTGTCCTATATTTTCAAGGACTTCCATAATATGGTGATTAATCAATTTGATGCCAAAATTAAAATTGTTAGAACTACAAGAAAATTGCTTTTTAGCGGCAGTCAGAAAAAACTATCGTTAAAAAGGGCTTTAGCAGTGGCCGAGGACAAAACTGCCGCTAAAAGCTTGGAAATAAAATGGCGGGAATAAATCCGTGGACTTTTAGCGGTGGTCAGCTATCCGACCGCTGCTAATAGTGCATATCACAATGGTTTTTTGCTGACCGCCACTAATAGTCCTCTATTACAGGCGGATTTGGCTATGGCCGCCGCTATATGTTCACTTATAGCGGCAGTCAGTGGTGGCCGCTGCTAAAAGGTTTTTTATAAAAAGAAACAAGGAAAAAAATCTCCCCTTTCTGCTTCTATTTCATCTCTGAGTCTCTCCCATCCGAAACCCTCTCCGATCATCTCCCCTCTCCCGGTGTTGCTCCCCCCGTTGAGCCCCCTGCCATCATTCCTCCTTTCGATGTACGCCTTCGCCGTTGCTGGAGTTCGTTCGCCGTCCGCCGTCATCGTCTTCCTCTGCCGCCATAGGTTAGTTTTTTTTTCATTTTCTTTGTTCTTTTCTTTGGGATATCTCGACTATGGATGTTTTTTTCATATTTTTTTTCTTCTTTGTTTGTTCTTGTAATGCTCAAATTTCCACAGTTAAAATCAATGCATGAAAATGACTCTAATCGAACGCTCATAAATCACCAATCATGTTTGATTTTTGGTTTGTCGGTCCATCTAGGTTAGGGCAAACATGCATACAATTTGGTGAGAGAATGCTCCGAGCCCAGGTCCCACTGACCACACGGATTTTTAGCCCACCCCAACCTGATTGATTATCTCTAGCCATAGATTTTAGTACTTTGTAGGACATGATTCTAGCCGTTGGATTCAAGCATGTTTTTTGGATACTAAATCCAATGGCTAGAAATCATCAATCAAGCTGATTTTTATTGTGTTTATCCACCAATCGGTTGGTTGAACATCCACACAATCATTGTGCCCAAAAAATGATCTATGTAAGACCATGAGTACTCTGGATTGATTGCACAAGGCGTCCTCTGCATCTAATTTTTTTTGTAGTTTTTATTATCAAGAATAGTTCTTATAAAAAGATTTCCCGATTAGTGACAAAAAAATTCACACGATTAGTGATTTCTAAGTGTTGGATTGGAGTCCATTTCGGGGTTGGTTTTTAACATGGAATTTGAGCATTATTTGGGGCGTTCAAAGATCCAAAGGTATGAAATCAGTAATGAAGCTGATTTTTGGTTTGTATGTCCACAACCTAGATGGACATACAATTATTTTCGCTTTATTTGAATGGACCCACAAACCACATACAGTCAGTGGACACACTTTAATTTCACACAAAATATTGTCTAGGGCATGGATATATATAAATTACAAGTTTTGGAATGGGATAACTTTTGGTGAGGATGGTCTCTATGGTGAGGAGATTACCCTCACAAAAATTCAAATCATTCTAATATTCATAGTGATATTCGCTCAAAAGTGCTTATTTTAAGCAATTATCCTTTTAGCGTTATTGCATTCTTCTACGTAAAATACTCTATTTACCTACTTTTCTACGTAAGAGTCTCTTGTGTTGTGTAGAACACACTTTTCTGGACGAAATGGTATATTTGCATGCATTAAACACATTTTCGGAAGTCTAGATATTAAGCCGTTCTGATAAAGTCTCATTACGCGCTTCTTCTGTCGCAGGAAACCCCGATGGGACGATTCTTGAGACTTGTGGGCCCAAATCGATCATAAAAGTCCATTATCAAAGCTTAAAGAGCCCACATGCTATGACTAGAAGATATGGGCCAAATATGAGCTGAATAAGAGGACCAAAAAGCCGGCCCAAAGAACGAAGAGAGCAGGAGAGCCAATGACCAAGAGACGGACCAAAGCGTTTAAAGCCACATGAGTCAGCAAAGAATGATAGTCGACTCTACTGGAGAAGCGTGAGGATGGTCACAGTGAAGACCAGGGTTCCAGACCCTCCGCCAGTGCTTTTCTCTCTATTTTCTGATACTTTTTCTCTCATCTCTCCTTATTCTCTATCTCTCTTCATATCTCGGTCCTCGAATCTACTGACCTAACCCCAGAACTCCTGCCCATCGGCTCTATCTCATCTCCCTTAGCTTTCTGACCATTGGATCTTCCATCGGACCGTTGGATCTTCAATCGGACCGTTGGATCTCTCTAGATCTGTCGATTTACCAATCTGGGTCCCAATCAAGTCACCATCCATCCGATCGCCATCAGACTGTCTGTCACATCATCTTGTGAGATGATGGACATCATCAATCCATGTGGGCCAGTAGCCGGGCCCATCATCATTGACCCGCTGTCCGACCAGTTAGTGGACCCCGTGAATTTCCAAAAGAATTTTAATTAAATTTTAAAAAATGGGGGGTCCACTAAATGGGGACATTCCCCAAGAAAAAGTAGCATTTTACTTAAAAAAAAAATATTTTATTTTCAAAAATACCCTATTTCCATTAAAGGAAATAGGGAGCTTTAAAAGAGGAGGGAGAAGGGTTCGTTCGAACCCTAATCCCCCTCCAATCTCTTCCATTCTCTCCCCCTATCAATCCCGCACGGATCCCTTCACCCTTAGCCCCATTTTTTCCTTTTCTTCTCCACCTTCTTCTTTTCATCTTCATCTTTTATTCTCGCCGGAGTTGCAGAACTCCGGCCATCTGCAACTCCTTTTTCTCCCCCTTCTCCCCACTCCTTTGCCCCTGCTGGATCGCCAGCACCTCCACAGAACCCAACAATGGGTTTCCAAGTTATTGCAACTTCGGTTGCTGCCCACGCAACACCACC
The DNA here is from genome assembly GCA_035048495.1 of Euptelea pleiosperma. NCBI lineage: Eukaryota > Viridiplantae > Streptophyta > Magnoliopsida > Ranunculales > Eupteleaceae > Euptelea > Euptelea pleiosperma. The sequence continues at coordinate 20,028,924 of CM068544.1, read as the reverse complement.
TGCGTGCGTCTTCTCCGGCCGCTGCAACACTCCACCGCCTGAACGCCGCAGCACCCTTCTCCGGCCGCCTCTGCGCGACTGCCATCCACACCGCTTCATCCACTGCCCGTGCCTCCTCCACCGCTGCACCGCCTGCCGCTCCGCCTGCCGCTCCGCCTCCCTCTCAAGCCATTACCGCCCCCTACTCCTCCCACGTGCTGGTTCACCATTTTTTTGCCGCCTCCCTCTCAAGCCATCACGCCCAACAACTCCTCCAAGATCATTGGCGGCTTCATTAGTAGCTGGCCAGTCTCTTGGCCAACCGATCCTCATCCATTGCAGATCTCCATGCTCCACGGCTTGGCCTTGAATCCATTCTCACCAACACCCACCGACATCTTCTCCTCCAACAACCACTCTCGGCCTGCAAGTTCTCCACCCCGTTGAGATCACACATCCACAACAGCTCCTCCATGCATCCTCACCAATGTTTTCAGTTGAGAAACATTGCCACCACGCTGCCAAACCAGAGTGCACCTCACAACCAATCGGACAGCAAGTCCAGGCACAAGCACCACATCTCCGGGAAGCAAAGCCATGCGCCCCACGACCATGCCCACGCTTGGCCAAATCATCATCTTCCATGGCTTGGTCGTGAGCCCACCATGCCTCTTACCATTGCATGCACATCACCTTCATATACCACCACTTGAGTCAGGCTCTACAACTATCCCACACATCATTGGCCGAAAACCCGGGCCGAACCACTCACCGGGTCGATCCCGGTCTCAAATCATGGTAAGTGCGCACAAGGTATTTTCTCTTTCTAGGGTTTACTTTCTCTCTCTAGGGTTTGAAAATACATTCTAGATTCTCTCTATCGAACCTTCCCTAGGCTGATCGCCTTTTTGCACCACTGACTCCGTTCGATGAATGCAAGAGGGTGAGTTTTTCTCTCACCTCTACCTTGTCGGCCGGTAAACGACCGAGGTGTGAAAATTCTCTCTCTACCTTCTTCCTTTCTCTCTAAAAAGTTCTCTTTACATGCTTTCTTACATGCTTTCTAGAATAGATTTACCGCTTTATTTATTTCTGTCATTTATTTCATGTAAGCAACAGTTTAATTAATGCAATTTGAGTTTGATGATTTTAGTCTTCTCTGGATCTTTTGGATGTGTTTTTAATCTCGACTCGCCATTCTCATCTTTCCACGTTTCTCTTGTATATTATCTGTCATTTTATGTTCTTATTCGCGCTAATCCGACTAATCCCGAGTGCGGATCGACATCCGACACGAATCCCTATACAAATCTATCAATTTTGCAGGATAATCGGATAAAAATTAAAAATGTGTTGAAGTTAGGGTTTTCGTAACCAACGACGCGGAAAAACCCTACTTTCACATAGCATGGTTTACATGTTGAAGAATTATGGACTATCTATTTTTTATTGTTAACTTGAAACCCACATTTTGATAGTGTTAGAAATTTCAGAATGGGCTGATTTTTTGTAGGTGTGATCTATATGGTGAGGAGATCACCCTCACAAAAATTCAAATCATTCTGATATGCATAGCATGGTTTACAAGTTGAAGTGAACAAGGGTGGGCGGTGTTGTTGTATTGTGATAGCATAATAGAGCTTTGTTAGGTGAAGCCTTAATCTTGAAATTAATTTTTGTTTTTTCTTCAAGCGGCAGTCCAGGTCCATGAATTTCATAGTATGTTTGGCCCATCCTGAGGCGGGCCTACAGTCCAAAAATTAGCTTGATTGGTGATATTTAGTCATTGTAATTAAGTCTTTTTAGGGGTTGTTTATTAGCCGTTCGATTCGAGCAATATTTGGGATATTCAAAATCAATGTCTAAAAATAACCAATCTTGCTGATTTTTGGTCTATTAATGGTTCACCAAAGGGGCTGTTGGTTCTTACAATGACTCATGCTATTCTTACTAATAGATGACTAATAGACGTGGGGCCTAAATGCAAATGAGTTAAGGGCTGATTTTTGGCGAGGATGATCTCTCACCATGGATATCATCCTCACCAAAACTCAGTAATTTTTAAAACTTTTAACCCTATCAAATATGGACCTAAATTTAACTGTGAAAATTAATGGTCCAAATTTTTTCAATTTGCAATCCACTTTTCACAAGGCTGCAAATGTTGGAATGGGTTGATTTTGTGTGTGGTTGATATCCATGTTGAGAAGAATATCATCACCAAAAATTAGCGGTTAACTCATCTTCATGTGGCCCCCACGTCCATTAGTCATTCTATTAGTAAGAATAGCTATAGGCTGGGATACGTTTACTCATGCTATTCTTACTAATATAATGACTAATGGATGTGGGGCCCACATTCAGATGAGTTAAGGGCTGATTTTTTGCAAGGATGTTCTTCTCAACATGGATATCAACTTCACAAAAGTAGATTGTAAGTTGAAAAACTTTGGACCGTCCAATTTCACCGTTAAATTTAAGTCCATATTTGGTAGGATGAGAAGTTTTAGAAATTGTTGATTTTTAGTGAGGATGATCTCCACGGCGATGAGATCATCCTCGCAAAAAATCAGCCCCTTATTCATCTGCATGTGGGCCCCACATATATATATATATATATATAGTGTAATACCCTGAACTTTTGTTTATAATTTTTTGAGTAAATTAATTATAAAAAGTTGAATTTGACTCCTTAATTTCTTTTTCTACAATTTATTTTCAATGATAATTAACTATATTACTATTGTGGTTTATAAGTGACATAGTCGTAATAAATAATTAATGAGTTATACTTGTTCGGTGGGCCCATAGGGCCAATTTAGAGGCCTTTTGGGCTTAATAATAATCTTAAATGAAGCCTACTTGTTACCCATAGGTCTTAGTCTAATTTTTAGCCCATATCCATCTTAAAATAAGCCTTTTAGTGGGTTATAAAATTCACCCATTTTAAAATGACGAAAATCAATTAAAATTAGAAACCCTACTTTCCTAAACCTATTTAATAAAGCATTGGGAGTTTGTGAACTCTTTCAAACCTTAAATTATTATTCCAATATTTCTCTCATCTTTTTCTCCCTCTTTCTCCAATGAAGCACATCCATTAAAGAACTTGAAGAACCTTCGAAGCCCTAGAAACACCATAGCGTGTCACCATTTGACATCATCCATTAAAACAAAAATATTAATGAGACCCTGAAGCATAACATACTAGAAGAATGACTTCATCGACAACAATCAAAGAAATATACTATACATTCTCATCTCTCTCGAATCTAAGAGAAAGTAATAACAAGTAAGTACATTCTACAATGTTGAATATATTCGTCAATTGCCATAGTCTTGTTAATGATTATATGGTATTTTTTGTTTATTCTTTTGAGATTTTAATTTTATTTGTTAATCATATATGGGTAAGCATCATAAATTCATGGTTTTTTTACATTTATTTTGAAAATTATTGCCCTTGGTAGAAAATCGTAGCCCTTGGTGGGAATTCGTTATCCTTGGCTGAAGATTGTTGTCCTTGGTGGGAATTCGTTACTCTTGGTGTGAATGAATGAGGAATATAGTGCATTTAATATCATCATCATGATTGATTATTTTAGATGGTTTGATCTTCTTGATTTTGGGTTAATATGTTGATTAACATGTTAAAGTAATTATGATTGGATTATCTTCATTGTCTTGTGTACTCGTTGTATTTTACTGTGATTTCGCTCACGGTATTACACCGAAACATTTCAGATTTTGTTGATCTCGATTAGGAGGATACTTTGGATGAGACGGAGTCGATGGATGACGTAGAAATTGAAAGAGAGATTTTAATGCTTAAATGATTTAAAGGTTTTAATGATGTAATAATGAATTTTTAACATGGTTGGGGTTGTTGGGACCATCAATGGTTTGAATTGATCACTTTATTTTTATTTTTAACATGTTGGGTTTTCTGACATCCTACGCAGAAATATTCATAAAATATTCATGCGATAATATTTTAATACCAAAAAGGTTAGAACCTGATTTAATGTAATATTTTACTAAATTATTTTGTAATTTTAGGAGTTATATAAGTGGGTGCAGCTTGGCACAAATCTCAAAATTTCTATGCTGATTTTATAGAATCAGCACCCTTATTCTGACTTTAAGCAGCTTTAGTACCTATTAAATGAGTGAATCTGGTCAATGAGAAAATATGAAAGTATTAAGTTTTTAAGTTACATTTTCATCCATATATAATGAGTCAACAGATTCAATAGTACGTATCCTGTAGAGCCGTTTTACTAAGAGGAGGTCAGAATTGCCTGACTGCAAAATATCTAATTTTTACAAATCTTTGTCTAAATATTTTCCTACGTTGTAAAATAGGACCACATAATTTTATTACATGTAAATTTAGTTTATTTTGAGTAGATAAAAACTAATATTTTATTTGTTTGATTTGGATTCCGATCAAAATCGTAAAAATTAATACAAGTGAAAAATTTTACTTTTTACCTATTTTTGACAGTTACCGTTAGGGCTAAATTGAGAGTGGAGAACTGACTCAAAAATTTGTAAATGTCATTTTTAGCCAAAGTGCCTTTGTTAAAGTTGTATCTTATGATTTTTAGAATAAAACCCTCCAAGAAAATAAGTTTTTGACATATTTTGAATTTTGACCAAAAGTTGACCATTTTTTTTTGAACTGCGAAAATCAAGTTTCAAAACTATCTTCAATGGGCATTTTTGCTTAAGTGTTTTTACAAAAGATGTTTGATATAAATTCTAGGTAATTATAGAGATCCTAATTAGTGATATTGACCAAAATTAAAAGTTTGACTTTAATTTTGACTTTGGTTATTCCACCGTAATAACTTATACGCTTTCGCATTATTTGACTACTGGAGTTGAACCGTTCTTTATCAATCATAATAGTGATTCTTGATGTTTTCTTTATTTTATGTTTTTTAGCATTTTATTTTTTCCATACCCTGGATCTTGGGTAAATGGGTTGATCCATAGGCATTTGGGTTCGATTTAGGTGCCTGGATTCGGAGCGTGATTAGGTGCCTTCGTCACTCAAACAGTATAACGGATTGGGGCGTCACTGTTTTTTCCATTATAACGGCTGTTATAACGGATTGTAACGCACAGAGGGAGAAATGGAAAAATAACATAAATAACAAAACATAACGGTTTCGAAATTCAAATTTTGAATAAATTGAAGTCAAATGAGGTGGATTGCGTGGCTGAAATCTAACCTGCCACATTAGATCAATAGATTTGATCTCAACCACTCTTTATCTAACCATCCACATTAGATGGATGGATAAGATAAGAGAATAAAACTGAGTTGTCTTGTTATATGCGTGGGTGGTCTGTGCCCGCGGCACTTTCCGACATAGTGTTTGTCAAAATCGGGTGGGAGTTAATCTCAGCCATCGATATGAAGCATAGTGGATCTCAACCACTCATTATTGAAGCCATATAAAATAAGAGGGGGTATAAGAAAACCACAGTCACTTGTTATATTGACAGTGGGTAGCCCGTGCCCTCGGCACTCCCCGTCAAAGCATTTGCCAAAATCAGGTGTGAGTGGCTGAGATCCACCATCCATTTGGAGGATAAGATCTCGGCCATTCTTTGTTGAAACAGATAAGAGGGGGTATAAGTGGGGAGACAACTTCCCTGTTTTGTTATATAGACTAGTGGGTGCCCCGTGCCATCGGCACTCCTCGACAAAGAATTTGTCAAATTCAGGTGAGTGGCGGAGATCCACCGTCCATTTTGGAGAGGATTAGATCTCGGCCCTTCTTTGTTGATGCTTATAAGAGGAGGTATAAGTAGGGAGACAACCAATGTGTTTGTAGAATAGTAAATGGCCCATACCCACGGAATTGTCCGACAAAAGCGTTTGCAAAAATTGGGTGCCTTTGGCACTCAAACGGTATAACAGACTGGGGCGTTACCATTTTTTCCAGTATAACGGATTGTAATGCACAAAGGGAGAAACGGGAAAATAACAGAAATAATAAAAAATAATGGTGTTGAAATTTAAATTTTGAATAAATTGAGGTCAAATGAGGCGGATTGAGTAGCTGAAATCTAACCATCCACATTAAATGAACGGATTTCATCTCAACCACTCTTTATCTAACCGTCCACATTAGATGGATGGATAAGATAAGAGAATACAACTTAGTTGTCTTGATATATGCGTGGGTGGCCCATGCCCGCAGCACTTTCCGACAAAGTGTTTGTCAAAATTGGATTGGAGTTAATCTCAGCCATTGATATGAAGCATAGTGGATCTCAGCCATTCATTATAGAAGCCATATAAGATAAGAGGGGTATAAGAAAACTATTAAATTTACATTAAATTCTATTTTTTTTTTAATTTTGAATTTCAGCACCACTTTTTTCCGTTAAAATCATTAAAATCCATTAAAATCTATTTTTTCCATTTTTTCCCCTGGCCGTTAAGATCTGTTTTAACGGTAACACCCCTCTCGAGGCATAAAAAGTGGGGCTCCTGAGCTTGACCCTTGGGCTATATGTAAATCCAACCCATTTCATTCCTTATATGTAGGTAAATAGTAGGTGACCCGTGCCCACGGCACTCATCGACAAAGCATTTGTCAAAATTGGATGTGAGTGGCTGAGATCCACCATCCATTTGGTTTGATAAGATCTCGGCCATCCTTTATGAAGCCAGATAAGAGGGGAAGACAACCGTCCTATTTTGTTATATATATGTACTAGTGGGTGTCCAGTGCCATTGGCATTCCTGGATAAAGAATTTGCCAAAATCAGGTGAGTGGCGGAGATCCACCGTCCATTTGGCAGAGGATTAGATCTCGTCCCTTCTTTGTTGATGCTTATAAGAGGAGGTATATGTACGGAGACAATCAATGTGTTTTGTTATATAGAATAGTAAATGGCCTATGCCCACGACACTCTCCGACAAAAGCGTTTGCAAATATTGGGTGCCTTCGACACTCAAACGGTATAACGGATTGGGGCGTTACCATTTTTTCCATTATAACAGATTGTAACGCACAGAGGGAGAATTGGGAAAATAATAGAAATAACAAAAAATAACGGTGTTAAAATTTAAATTTTGAATAAATTGAGGTCAAATGAGGCGGATTGAGTGGCTGAAATCTAACCGTCCACATTAGATGGATGGATAAGATAAGAGAATACAACTGAGTTGTCTTGATATATGCGTGGGTGGCCCGTGCCCGCGGCACTTTCCAACAATGTGTTTATCAAAATCGGGTGGAAGTTAATCTCAGCCATCGATATGAAGTATAGTGGATCTCAGCCACTCATTATTGAAGCCATATAAGATAATAGGGGTATAAGAAAACCATTAAATTTCTGTTAAATTTTATTTTATTTTTAAAATTTTCAAATATCAAATTTTGAATTTTGAATTTCAGCACCACTTTTTTCCGTTAAATCTTTAAAATCCATTAAAATCTATTTTTCCATTTTTTCCCCTGGCCGTTTCAATCCGTTTTAACGGTAACACCCCTCTCGAGGCATAAAAAGTGGGGCTCCTCTGCCTGACCCTTGGGCTATATGTAAATCCAACCCATTTCATTCCTTATATGTAGGTAAACTAGTGGGTGCCCCGTGCCATCGGCACTCCTCAACAAAGAATTTGCCAAAATCAGGTGAGTGGCGGAGATCCACCGTCCATTTGGAGGAGGATTAGATCTCGACCCTTCTTTGTTGATGCTTATAAGAGGTGGTATAAGTAGGGAGACAACCAATGTGTTTTGTTATATAGATTAGTAAATGGCCTATGCCCACGGCACTCTCCAACAAAAGTGTTTGCAAAAATTGGGTGCCTTCAGCACTCCAACGGTATAACGGACTGGGGCATTACCGCTTTTTCTATTATAATACCTGTTATAACAGATTGTAACGCACATAGGGAGAAATGGAAAAATAACATAAATAACAAAAACTAATGGTGTTGAAATTTAAATTTTGAATAAATTGAGGTCAAATGAGGCAGATTGAGTGGCTGAAATCTAACCATCCACATTAGATCGATGGATTTGATCTCAACTACTCTTTATCTAACCGTCCACATTAGATGGATGGATAAGATAAGAGAATACAACTGAGTTGCCTTGATATATGCGTGGGTGGCCTTTTGTCAAAATCAAGTGGGAGTTAATCTCAGCCATCGATATGAAGTATAGTGGATCTCAGCCACTCATTATTGAAGCCATATAAGATAAGAGGGTATAAGAAAACCATTAAATTTCTGTTAAATTCTATTTTTTTTTTAATTTCAAATTTCAAAATTCGAATTTCTGCACCACATTTGTCCGTTGATTAAAATTCATTTTTGCCCCTGGCCGTTTCAATCCGTTTTAACGGTAACACCCCTCTCGAGGCATAAAAAGTGGGGCTCCTGAGCCTGACCCTTGGGCTATATGTAAATCCAACCCATTTCATTCCTTATATGTAGGTAAATAGTTGGTGATCCGTGCCCACGGCACTCATAGACAAAGCGTTTGTCAAAATTGGGTGTGAGTGGCTGAGATCCACCATTCATTTGGTGTGATAAGATCTCGGCCATCCTTTATGAAACCGGATAAGATGGGGAGACAACCATCCTGTTTTGTTATATAATATATATATACTAGTGGGTGCCCCATGCCATCGGCACTCATCGACAAAGAATTTGCCAAAATCAGGTGAGTGGCGGAGATCCTTCGTCCATTTGTGGGAGGATTAGATCTCGGCCCTTCTTTGTTGATGCTTATAAGAGGTGGTATAAGTATGGAGACAACCAATGTGTTTTGTTATATAGAATAGTAAATGGTCCATGCCCACGGCACTCTCCGACAAAAATGTTTGCAAAAACTGGGTGCCTTCGGCACTCAAATTGTATAACGACTATTATAACGGATTGTAACGCACAGAGGGAGAAATAGAAAAACAACAAAAATAACAAAAAATAATGGTGTTGAAATTTAAATTTTGAATAAATTGAGGTCAAATGAAGTGGATTGAGTAGCTGAAATCTAACCGTCCACATTAGACCGATGGATTTGATCTCAACCACTTTTTATCTAACCGTCCACATTAGATGGATGGATAAGATAAGAGAATACAACTGAGTTGTCTTGATATATGCGTGGGTGGCCAGTGTCCGTGGCACTTTCCAACAAAGTGTTTGTCTAAATCGGGTGGGAGTTAATCTCAGCCATCAATATTAAGCATAGTGAATCTCAGCCACTCATTATTGAAGCCATATAAGATAAGAGGGGTACAAGAAAACTATTAAATTTCTATTAAATTCTATTTTTTTTTTTTAATTTTCAATTTTCAAATTTTGAATTTGAGCACCACTTTATTTCGTTAAAATCATTAAAATTTTTTTTTTCTATTTTTGCCCCTGGCTGTTTCAATCCGTTTTAATGGTAACAACCCTCTCGAGGCATAAAAAGTGGGGCTCTTAAGCCTGACCCTTGGGCTATATGTCAATCCAACCCATTCCATTCCTTATATGTAGGTAATATAGTATTTGACCCGTGCCCATGGCACTCATCGACAAAGCGTTTGTCAAAATTGGGTGTGAGTGGCTGAGATCCACTATCTATTTGGTGTGATAAGATCTTGGCCATCCTTTATGAAGCCGGATAAGAGTGGGAGACAACCATCCTGTTTTGTTATATAGTTAAAATCATTAAAATCCATTTTTACCATTTTTGCCCTGGCCGTTTCAATCCGTTTTAATGGTAACAACCCTCTCGAGGCATAAAAAGTGGGGCTCTTGAGCCTAACCCTTGGGCTATATGTAAATCCAACCCATTTCATTCCTTATATGTAAGTAAATAGTAGGCGTGACCTGTGCCCACGGCACTCTTTGACAAAGCGTTTGTCAAAATTGGGTGTGAGTAGCTGAGATCCACTGTCTATTTGGTGTGATAAGATCTCAGCCATCCTTTATGAAGCCGGATAAGAAGGGAAGACAACCGTCCTATTTTATTATATACTAGTAGGTGCCCGGTGCCCACGGCACTCCTCAACAAAGCGTTTGTCAAAATTGGGTGTGAGTGGCTGAGATCCACCGTTCAGTTGGGGGTTAAGATCTCGGCCCTTCTTTATGAAGCCTATAAGAGGGGGATACAACTTCCCTGTTTTGTTATATAGATATATACTAGGGGGACGCCACGTGGGATGCACATGCACCTTACATGTGGCAGCACCTTACACGAGGCACATTCTTAACGATCACATACCGTGTAGATGTTTGGCCTATCTTAGGCGGACCTTAGATGTCATGTAACCTTTTGAATAATTGGGCAAGCGCGGAAGATTGAATTTTGACACGAAATAATTAGTGTTACATTGATGGCACGTGGAACATTCTTAGAGACCATTGACTGTATTGATGTTTGGCACATCTCTAGTTGGAGCTATATACTAAAATTCATCCCGATTAGTGATTTCTATCCATTGGATTAGAGTCTTTTTCTTAGTTTATTTTTAACCGTGGATTTTGAGCATCATGATCCAAAGGTTAGAAATCACTAATTTAGCTGATTTTTATTACATAAGTCTACTTAGATATGGGCCAAACATCTATATGGTCAGTAGCCTCTAATAATGTGACAAATGGCTCATATTGTGGTCGGTCATCAATGTTGAGGATGGGTGCGCACATCAAGTGTTTCCACTTGGAATGAGTTCACGTGGTCTCATTTAATGGTTTACAGTAGGCAGAAATTGTGGTAGATAATATATAAAGGGTCGGACTCCGTTGACAATAAAATGACAGGGACACACTATAAGCAACGTGGCACACTTTTACAGGACTCTGACTGTATGGATGTTTGTCCTATCCCATGGTGGACCTACAAACCAAAATTCCGCATGATTAGTGATTTATAAGCTTTGGATTAGACTTATTTTCATGGGCTGATCTCAACTGTGGGAATTTGAGCAGTATTTTAGGTACAAAGATGCAAACTTATAAATCCCTAATCAGGATGATTTTTTGTTTGTAGGTCCACCATGGGATAGGACAAGCATCCGTACGGTCAGAGTCCTGTAACAGTGTGCCACCTGGCTTATATTGTGTCCCTGTCATTTACCTGTCATTTTATATCTGTCAATGGAGCCCGACCCATATGTTAAAAAGAGTAAAAATTGTGAGATTACTATAAAGCACCTAAAAAGTAAACAATATTAAGAGAATAAAGGAAGTAAGTGAGGGGCAAATGTAGAATACAACCTGTGAAAGTGAACGCCTGAAGCCCTTGTCATCGCCCTCATATATTATTTTTGGTCCACTTTGGGATTGGCCAAACATCCATACAGTCATCATCCTCCACAAATGTGCCATGTAGCTCATATTGTTTGCTGTTATGGGGGCAGTTATTGTGGAGGGTCAGCATAGTTTTTCTCCTAGATAGACACCCATACCAAAAAATAGTCTGATTAGCATGATTTATAAAAGTTGTATTGGAGTCATTTTCATGGGTAGATTTTTAACCGTGGAATTTGACATTATTTGGGTGCAAAGATCCAAAGTTTGAAATCAGTAATCAAGCTAATGTTTGGTTTGTAGGTCCAGTACCCTACATGTCTTAACCCTATATGTATGTTTGGCCTAACCCTATATGGACATATAGACAAAAAAAAATTAGCTTGATTAGTGATTTCTGGCTATATGGATGTTTGTCCTAACCCTATATGTCTAACCGTATGGATGTTTGCCCTAACCCTAGCTGAACATACCTATTGTATGGATGTTTTCCCTGACCCTAAAAATTATTATAGATCATATGGATGTTTGCCCTAACCCTAAATGGACACACAGAGTATGGATGTTTCCCTAACATCAGAATGGGCTGATTTTTGTAGGTGTGATCCATATGGTGAGGAAATCACGACTGCCGGTATTGCCCTTTTATCCCGACGATATTTTATATTTTCCCCACAACTCATGTGTCGGTTGTGAGGTACTTTTTAGCGGCGGCCATTTTGGAGCTGATCACCGCTAAAACCTTCAGCGACCAGGGTATCAGTGGCGGTTGGCAACCGCCATTGAAGCCGCCGCTAAAAGCTTTAGCAGCGGTTTTTTAGACCTTTAGCCCCCTTTTTTCTTGTAGTGTAGGTCTGACAATGGTGCCGAATATACAAATGAACATTTCTCTGATTTCATTCGTAGTGAGGGATATTCATCGAACTAGTTGAGTGGGAACACCACAACAAAATTGTGTGGCAGAAAGAAAAATGCGACACATCCTGAGAGCTACAAAGCTCTCATTATTTAGATGAATGTTCCAAAAAGGTATTGGTCCCAAGGAATTTTGGCTACAACATATTTGATTAATCGACTTCCCAGTCGTGTTATCAATTTTAAGTCACCCTTGGAGGTCCTGAAAAATTGAAAGCCTAATATATCTCATTCGAGAGTATTCGGTTGTGTATGTTATGTGCATCAACGAGCAATTCATAATGATAAATTGGATGCTCGTGCCCCTAGATGTGTATTCTTTGGGTATTCCTCTACACAAAAGATACAAATGTTACGACCTGACATCTCGCAAGCTGATCGTTTCTCGCGATGTTCGCTTTGTTGAAATTGAACCGTATTTCCAAGAACAAAATGGGTTTGGGAATCGATCTCAAGGAGAGTATCTATCTTTGGTACTGCTTCCAACTGTCAACTTCAATTAAATAGTGAAATTTCGTCCATTCTCTTTTATTCCAGAATACCTAGAAGAAGGGGGGGGGGGGGTTGATTAGGTATTAAAATTTACTTTAACCTAAACAGCTTTATTAGTCTGGTAGGGGTAAATAAAATCGCATACCAAAATAAAACAGTTGATTGATAATGAAGAGATTATCTCAACCGACTAGGATCGATCAAATATATCTCTGTGATATATTATTTGTGTCGTTTTAGTTAATCAAACAATAGTGCAGAAATTAAACAACACATAGCACATGTGATTTTTTTACGTGGAAACCTTAGCTAAAAAAAAACCATGGGACCACGTCCAGGCAAAATGTATCACTAACTGAAAAGTTTCGAGTTACAGAAGTTACATACGCAGCACTGTTGCAAATACAACTTTCAACTTTAGCCAAGTCCTACTGTTGGCGCGTCCACGTCCTCTGGATCTATGCGTGCCCTTCCAATCACAAAGCCTTTGCTACTTGTTAAGTTTGGTACACCCCAAACCTACCTTTGATCAGTACACCCCGATCTTAATTCTCAACACTCTAGTCTCTACTGAAGGTGAAGGATTTAGTACACCTTAAACCCCAAGGTTGCTCAAATAGTATTGAGTCACACTGATATTCTCTGTCTTACAAGGTTATGATTCTAAATGGAAAACCTAAGCAGAGTGAAGATCAAGCTCTTTGCTACAATCGAAAGAGAATAGAAAAGCTCACAGATATTAATGGAAGCTAAGGCTTTTTACTCTTTGAGATGGATAACTCTTATTAATAAAATTTCTTTGTTGTTTGTCAATGAGTATTTAATAAAGCCCAAGAGGGGTTTTATTTATAAGAGTTTAGAAGCCCAGAGTCCTACAGGGAGTGGAAAAGTGGAACCATGAAAAATAGATCTAAAAACTACCAATTCTGCTCAGTCCAATTGATTGTACTCTTGGTCCAATCGATTGTACTTGTACGAATGGGTTTTCGTTCGTCAATCCAATCGATTGTACTAATGGTCCAATCGATTGTACTCTTTTAAATTTCTATCCCACAAGGTCCAATCGATTACACTCAGAGAGTCCAATCGATATCGGACTGGTCCAATCAATTGTAGAGCAAACTCCAATTGATTGTACTCAGGGAATATTCTGTCCCGTAGAGTCTAATCGATTGTAGAGTAATCTCCAATCGATCGAACTTCCCTTAGTCTATTTTTTACTTCTTTTACACATTGACTTGGGTTTGTCCTGTAACTAGGTGCGACCATTATATATTTATCTATTAAAAATCTATTCCTATGAACACTAGGTCACTTACTTTCTTATGCGAGCGGACATGATCTTCAACGGATAAGTAGCAGTTGCTTAGATGACTCATATCGTCAACCATCTAATTCTTGCAATCTTTGTCTTTTAGTCTTCACGTAGTCTGCGAAGTATGCTTACCACGACATCTTCGAAGCTACACTGGTGCTCATAGGAATGGTTACAAGAATATTTATGTCACACTGAATCTTTGCCAAAACTAGAATATATATGAATTTATTCTTTAGAAATAGTACCCAGTGCTGAAACTACATCAGACATGAGGAAGTCGGGGTTGTACCTTTAGAAACCCAAGCTCAAGTACCTGAAATTACACCTATAGTCAAAATAGTTGCACTTCTTGTACAACGACGGTCAAGTAGAGAGATTCGTTGTTGGAAAAATCCAGGTTGAAAAACCTGAAAAAGTGACTAACGGGGTCACTTTGGGTATAAATAAAAGTGGGGCCCACTTATATGTTGAGGCAGGTCCATGTTGATTTTTCATCTCTTTGGTATGGAGAATAATGTGGTTAAATTATTTAACCAAGACCCTTTATGGGTGAATTAAAAATTGACTCAAAACTACCCTACTTGTAATGTTTGCAAGTGAGTAAAGTTTGTGAAAAACTTTAGTCTCACATTAGAAAATAATAAGATTGGAATGCAACTTATATATAGAAGTTGTTCCATAGAGACTTGTAAGCACAAAGTGAATAGTGGACGGGCTCGCGCGCATATAGGGGCCCTTGAGGAATAAAAGGCTTTTAAAAGGATTTGGATCTTGGGATTCGAAATTCCTTAATGCGTGCCTGCTGGCGGCGTGCGTCCTGCACGTGTCACCCTCGCAGGGGGGTGCAAATCCCAACTTTAAGCCTCACGTGGGTGCGCAAATACCTATGGGCCAACATTGGGCTTTGGGCTTTCCTTCTTGACTTGGGCGAATTCATTGTTTTCTGTGGTTCGTTGAATATGTGAATAACTATCAAACAGTTATTTTGATTCATCGAACATGGGTATAACCGTCAAGCGGTTATGTAACCGTCTCGAACCACATTCTTCTCTATTTAATCATATTTCGTCCCCTCTTTCAAAACACATAATTTTAATGCTTTAAACAATTTCTCTGGATTTCATAAGTTTTCTTATGTGAGAGTACGAACACAGTTCTGGTTCGCCAGATGTGTGGATTAAGTGCTATTTCTGCACGTTGAGATCGTTGTATCCTAGGAGACAGACGTTCAGAGACCTTTAGCACTGCAATAAGGGGGCGAATTTGTCTTAAGGCTATTGTGTACAACACAAGCCTCGATCTGCCAAACAACAGTGAGTTTTATATTTTGATTCATTTTGTTATTTTATTCTCCTCTCCTAGTCTTGTGGATATATCATACAGATAACACTCGTTCTCCAAGAAAAATGAAGGATTTCTTCACCTACCATGCTGCATCTTATCCTATATATGCTTATGTGACATGACTTGCTATGGGGAGGAAGAAAATCTAGATCACTTGTTGTGCGGATGTGAGGCTACTAAATCATTGTGGGGCTAGATTTCATCCCTGTTTATGCGCCATAAATTCTTTGGGTCCTTCAAATATCTTGGAGTGAATCCTTCAATCCCATTTTGAAAGACCTCTGGTGTGTGGCAGTTCTTTGTATCGCCAACACTATATGGCACAACAGGAATGAGATAATATTCGAAGGCAACAAACCAGAGGAGGCTAGCTAGTAAAAAGAAAATTCTTGAGGATCAAGAAAGCATGGGCTCTTTCTCGGAAGGCTATGTCGAACTCTATTCAGGATCTCATCACTCTATCTCAATTAGGAGTTCGGTGCAAGCTGAGGAAAGCTCCCAGGATTAGACAATGTGTGTGGCAACCTCCTCTAGCCAACTTCATCAAGATGAATTGCGATGGGGCTACTAAAGGGAACCCCGAGTGAGGGTGTCTAGGAGCTATATTTCGAGATCATCTTGGCAACTTCAGGGGGCCATTTGCAAAGGTTTGGGAGGAACTACTAGCTTTATGGCTGAGTGTCGGGAAATAGTAGAGGGTTTGGAATGGGCGATTAACATGGGATGGAAAAATCTTCGGATAGAATCGGACTCGAGAGCAGCAGTCCAAGCTTTTGGTTTGAAGAAAATGACATGGCAAGTCAGAGCCCGTTGGGAAACAGCCATCGCTAGCACCAATCACTGTTTTATCGCATCAACTTGGTGAGAAGTCAACTTCTCAGCAGATCAAATAGCTAACAATGGATCTTCCTCGTTAGAAGATCAGATTGAGACCTTTGTAGAGCGTCCTCCATTCCTTCTAAAAATGGAGGATCCTCACTCCAAATACTTCAGATTTGATTGATTTCTCTTTTTTCACTTGGAGTGGATCATGGGTATGTGGGGAGCCAACCTAGTTGGGTTGCTGTAGATCTGTGTTTCCCTCCTAAGTGATCTCCTCACCATAGAGACCATCCTCGATACCAATATAAATGTATATATATTTCGTTAATAGGGTTGGGCTCCAGTTACTGCCCTAAAATGACAGACTCCCGTTACAGGACACAATATGAGCCACGTGGCACACTCTTAGAGGACTCTGACCATATGGATGTTTGCAGTGGCGGAGCTAGGATTTTGTTCGGGGGGGGTGCACAATCAATTGAATAGAACGCCTACAGTGAGCCACGTGGTATATTCTTAGAGATTTCTGACCGTTTGGATGTTTGCCACAACCCTAGATGAACATATAGATTAAATATTAGATTGATTAGTGATTTCTAGGCGTTGGATTGGAGTCGTTTTCATGGATTGATTTTTAACTGTGGAATTTGAACATTATTTGGGGTACAAAGATCCAATGGTTTGAAACCATTAATCAGGCTGATTTTTAGTCTGTAGGTCCACATAGGCACTGCCCAAACATCCATAGGGTTCAGCGCGCATCCTCTAACTGAGGCAACTAAACTAAAAGGGGGGGGGAGGGGGGGCATGCCCCTGGCTCCGCCGCTGGATGTTTGGCGAATCCCTAGGTGGACCTACAAACCAAAAATCAGCCTGAATAGTGATTTCTGGATGTGGAAATGAAGAGTGGCTAGCATTGTATTCACCAATAAACAATGTTAATATGAAACAAATTTAGCAACCTTTCCAACCACTAAAAATATTAAGAAATTGACAAACCCAATTGGGTTGGGCTCAGGCGGAGAAATCCAGACCCGATCTCAGGTTGGGTTGGGCATGGGTTCACAACCTTGAAGGTTGGGTTGCCCAGCCGAGTTGCAGCCATACTGTTCCCCAGTTGGGCCCCTCACACAGTCATGTCAAAACCCGTGTCAAAATAACTTTTTTCCATCAAAACTCATAAGCTCGCAAAGGTGATACAAATCTTGTGCACCAACGATACTTGTTTTGAGAGTTATCATTAGAAATGCTAGGGAGTGAAGTTCCTCAAATCGTCTCTCAACTCGACAGTCGACACGTATGATCAATGTGAGCGTTCTGGGGGATCAGTTCTCTGTGTTGAGAGGAAAAATCTGCTTACTAATCAGATCAGGATCGAGGTTTTTCTCGTATTGACTTTTGTCTGAGTCAGTACGAACAATGAATCACAATCCATGAGAGCCACTTGTCATTATACAATGTGCTTTCATAGAACGTCATAACTCTCTCCACCCACGATATTCACATGATCTGATTAAACTTAAGTGGTACCAGTTGCCACTACTAAAGCACATCCAAGAGATAATGTAAATATAAACATCAATGGACAAAATTGCTGAATCGTGCACGGAAGTGGTAACAAAAAGTCTCAATTTTTTCTCTAAGCACTTGTTTTTTGAGTGAGGGATGATGTAGCTGCATATGTTTATATATCTAATGCAGCGTCGCCACCGTCTTCCTCGTCTGAGACGTCGGGCAAATATTAAAACTATAAATCTTTTCTGATTAACGCCAAAAAGGAGGCTTAATGCAGATTAAAGAAACTTGTGCTTTGAATACAGCCAAATTCAAGCCTCAGCCGCCATACCTTACAGCACATTGCTTAAAAGTAAAGAAGAAGTTTAAATAATGCGTGTAAAATTGCTCTTCCATCATGGACCTTGGCTATAAATTCATCTTCCAAGGAGAGATCTCTTCATCTCCCTAAGCTTTATCACAGTTTGATTTGCTTCGATCTCCTTCTGTGTTACAAGGTTAACTGAATATGAAGACTTGGAAAAATATCAGTGGCCCTTCTTTGTTTGTTGCTTTGTTTACCTTGTTGTTTATGTCTGTGAGGTCCCAATTAACTTCTGATTTTTACGCGACGACATGCCCGAATCTTATCCAAATCGTACGGCGAGAGGTTAAGACAGCTATCAAGAATGAAATGCGAATGGCAGCTTCTTTAGTTCGCCTCCACTTCCATGATTGCTTTGTAAATGTAAGTTTTAAGTGTCCTACGGCATACGATTCCATACTAACATTCATAGTTGTTGGAGTGTGCTACATATTTGGCTGTGTGGCGCCCAGCACTCCGTCACTGTTAGACCCATCAACCCCCTTTGATATACATTATTAACGTACACCTCCCTCTAACAGCTAAAGCTTTTAGAATAAAGTGATTTTCAACATGGTATGAGAGCGGGTGGTCTTAGTAGGTTGCGGGTTGGAGTCATCGGCAAAGTGCCGAGGGAGTGTGTTGTTTGGCTTGAGTGGCCAGCACTTGCCTCTTTTAGATCCATGAACCCTTTGATATATATTGTTAAGCCTCCCTCTAATTACAGCTTAATTAAGCTTTTAGAATAAAGTGATTTTCAACATGGTATCAGAGCGGGTGGTCTTAGTAGGTCGCAGGTTCAAGTCCTCGGCAAACTGCCGAGGGAGTGTTTTGTTGGAGTACTGTGTTGTTTGGCTTGAGTGGACAACACTCCACCTCTTTTAGATCCTTGAACCCTTTGATATATATTGTTAAGCCTCCCTCTAACAGCTTAAGCTTTTAGAGTAAAGTGGTTTTCAACAATAGAGTATACGATATCTCTTGCCTAAGGTCTCGCCTAAAGTCTGTCTTCCGTGCTCTTCCAGGGTGCCAACCTATTTGGGATGCCGGTGGCTCGTCGGACCCTTTAGTGCGCTTTGTACAGCTGCTTTGTTTTCCTTTTATACAATTACTCTTGGCAAAAAAAAAAAAAAGTATACCGTCCTACACAATAAGTTGACATAGAAACTTGGCATACATAACACCTACATACATACGTAGACAAAAGCATAGATACATTCATATGTATGAAATTCCAGTTATAAAGTGATGGAGACAACCAATCTATTAGTATATTTTTTTGGAAGTTTTGAACTTAAAAACGAGTTTCAGTAGTACTTGTGTTTTTCTTTCCATGTTATCTTTTGTGCAGCAAATTTGAGTCTATTACGTAGAGCTTGTACTCTCTCACTTTCTTTCTTACATCTTCTTCTTCATCCCTATTTATTTACTTTTACAGGGCTGCGACGCATCCGTCCTTCTGGATGGCAGTGACGGAGAGAAGTTTGCCGCTCCTAACTTGAATTCTGCAAGAGGGTTTGAAGTTGTGGACAATATTAAGAGTGCTGTGGAGAGTGCCTGCAGTGGAGTCGTATCATGCGCTGACATACTCGCCATAGCTGCTAGAGATTCCGTTCTCTATGTATGTTCGAAATATTGAATTGCATTTGAAACCTTGTTTTTAACAAGTTGAATCTTAATTGCCACATTAGCAACATCAATACCATGGAAACTGAAGTAACCAGTGATCGTTTTGCAGAGCGGAGGACCGACATGGAAGGTTGTCCTAGGAAGAAGGGATGGGCTGGTAGCCAACCAGACAGGAGCCAATTCTAACCTTCCTTCTCCATTTGAGACGGTTGATCAAATAACTACAAAGTTTGGTGATGTTGGCCTCAACATCACAGACGTTGTGTCCTTATCAGGTATCTGCTAGGTGGTTTTATGTGAGGACACAATTCTTATTATCCATGGTTCAAATAGTAGTGCCCATGATGAATACATTACTTATATCTAGCATCCATTTTTTATATATACAGGTAGTGTTCCTTTGAGTAATCTGAGCATCTATGGGAGATCACATGGATGGGTCAAACTCCGAAAAACATCTTTGTATATACTAATGGCACTAAAATTCATGATGCCTTATTGAATTACATCCATTCATGATCTACTCATTGACGGATGAAAAAAAAAACAGTGTTAATGAAATGATTCGAAATCTCAGGATCGGTGGGCTATGATCCCGATCCGGATCGGTCCGATCCAGAATGAGATCGGCCCATCTCGCCTAAGACAAAGTGAGCCTTCTTTGGGAAACGGTGATCTCAAGGCGAGACGATCCAAAAAGGATCGGTGGGTTCTGACCTTGATCGGGATCAACCGATCCAGAACGGGATTGTCCGAGACTTTGAACTATTGTCAATGGTCTAAAGACAGCTTAAGGATGGTTAATAATTTAATATCACTCAGCAATTTAGATTTCGGTTTCGACTAGGTATATATCGGTCCACGTCGAAACCAAAATTTCGCCTGAAATTTCATTGAAATTTTGGAAAAAACTTCATCTAATCTACCTTCAATCTTATCTAAAGAGATTTTTTAAAAGAAAATCTTATCTCTTTCTCTCTTTATTATCTTCGTAAGATTAACAAAATCTTTATTATACTTTTATTACTGAAAATAGGATCTTAATTATCTATTTTTCGTTAAAAACTGAAATTTAAAATTTGGTTGAATTTTGATTTCGTTATAGATGAAAACAGAAATTTCCGGGCGTGAAATTTAAAACCCTAATATCACTCGAACCATAAATTTTTGGAATATGACCCATCCAAGAGGTTGACTAGATTAAATCTCGATTATTAGGACAAATATCTATTTTGAATAAGGGTTTATGTTGGTCATTTGTGCATGTGTAGGTGCTCATACGATTGGTTTAGCAAAGTGTGCCACCTTCAGCCCAAGATTGTTCAACTTCTCTGGAACGAATGCTCCAGACAGCACCATGGATACTGACATGGTAACCGATTTGCAGAGCTTCTGCCCACAAAATGGAGATGGCAACAGGACTACCTCGCTCGATCGTAACTCGACTGATTTATTTGACAACCATTACTTTACGAACCTGCTCAATGGAAAGGGCCTTCTCTTTTCTGACCAAGTTCTATTCTCTACTAACTCAACAACCCAAACACTGGTTGAGAGCTATGACAAAAGCTCTAACCTTTTCTTCACGGATTTCGCCAACTCCATGATCAAAATGAGTAAGATAAGTCCTCTGACCGGGGCGGATGGGGAAATACGTAAAAACTGCAGGGTGGTTAACTGAATTGAACGCGGTGCAGAGCCTTTAGAAGAAATATTTTCACTTCAACAGCTTGATTGCATTTCTCTATTGTTGAAGAAATGCTCTAGTGTGTAGAAAAGTTGTACTTTAAATTAAGTGATGAATCAAAGTAAGGCAGGTTTAAGTTTCTTGAGATGAACATGGTACTACGTACTGCAATTTTATTTAAGGATTTAAAGCCTTGTAGATTGCTTATCGGGTGTTTTTCACTAAGCATGTTGTATTGTACACATGCAACTGTAATGTAGTTATACATATTATCATGTTGTTTATGCTGGTTTATATCGGGGACATGATCGACGTCGATTATATATGGATGGGATAAAGTTAGATCAGGTTTTTAGCGTGATATCTAGGACATTCTGATCATCACCAAAATTAATGATATGGATTTTTCATGTCCTTTTGTGATCTTTGGGCAAGGTTTAAGATATAGTTTCATATCTTTCTTTCAGTAAGTTGACAGAACGAGACGTATCGATCGAAATGAAACAGAACAAGACAATGGAAAAAACAGTATATTACTTGATAAATTAAACCATTTTCTAATGTTTAATTAGGGTACAAGCTTGTTTTTTAACATTTATGTGTTATAAAAGATATACATCATGAAACTAAACTTTAAAACCAGTTTTAGTACTAAAATTAGGCTTTTGGCACAAGACAATACATTCTGGTACACTACCAAAACAAGACGACTCAGCGAACTGAAATTTTGAACCATGTCTTATGGACAACAAAAGAATAAGATGAGTTGAAAGGGCCATGGAGAGAGAGAGAGAGTGAGTGAGAGAGAGAGAGAGAGAGAGAGAGAGTGTGTGTCTTCTTCCTTTAGGCTGGATTTCAGGGTGTTTTCCAAAATTACCTTGACGTGTGCACTCCTTTCCTTCTTATAGTTTGGGATGGTGGCTGGCTAGGGTGTGTCATGTCTGTGTTTCCTTTTTATGTCAAAGTGCATCGTTTATGTTTTTCATAGTACGAGAGGTTGCTTGTTTATTAGATCTGAGGTTAATTTGTTAGAATTGGTGTCATAGAAGTCAACTCTCTCTCTCTCTCTCTCTCTCTCTCTCTACAGAGTAGAAAACTTAGAAGGAATGTTTTATTCCATGGACCATAGACCAAGTTCTTACATCCAGCGTTGGAGCCCACATGAAGATCATGGTGCACAATCCACCCGCTCAGTACGTTGTTCTCATCATGTTCATCATCATCAGCAAAAATCAATCAATTTTGACGTCATTAACTTTATGAAAAAAGTTGGCCTTGGCCTAAAGTTACGGTATATTTGTATGGTCCAGATTTTCAAAATTCAAGTCTCCTTTTTATGAAGTTAGGAATGTCAAAATGGACTGAGTTTTTGTAATAAGGATGGTCTCACTACAAGAAAATTAGGCAGTAGCGGCCAAGAAAAAACCGCAGCTATAAATTGTTTTAGCGGCGGCCAGGTGGAAAACCGCCACTACAGGTTCCTTAGAAATTTTGGGGGGAAAAATTTGATGACTTTTACTGGCGGTCAGATGATCATCGCCACTATAGAGTCTATTAGCAGTGGTTTTTTATCCGACCGCCACTATAGGTGCGGTATTAGCGGCGGTCAGACAAAAAACCGCCACTAATAGATCTTTAGCAAAGAACACAATCTAGCCGCCGCTAAAACATTTTGACATATAAAAAAATTAAAAAAAATTTACTTTACCTTTCCTCCCCATTTCCGTCGAATTGAACCAGCTGCTGCCTCTCTTCACCCCTCCTTCTCCTCCCCCTTTCCTTCGGTGGTCTCCCGCAACAAAGTTGCCGTTTTGCCGTTGTCGTGCTGTACGAGCTCGAGCCCAAAAACCCCTCCCTCCTACTCCTTCGGCCTGCCTCATCCCTCCAGCCATTGTCGTCGTCGCATCGTCCTCTGCTGTGCCATCCACCGCTGCGCCGTCCCACCGTCGCCTTCTCAGGTAAGGTTTATTTTCATTTTTTTTTTAATTTGAAACCCTTTCATTTCAAACGATTAAACCCTTATCATTTAATTTCAATTATTTCCGTTGATTTTTATTATGAAATCATGGGTTGAACCTATTTTCATGGGTTGATTTTACTGAAACGAAAAGGTTTTATGGGTTGATTTTCATGGGTTCAACCTATTTTCATGGGTTCATTTTTTTTCATTTTTTTTTTCTGAAATTTGAGCATGGGTTGAAATCTGAAATTTCTAAAACCATTTCTTAAATTTCTAACACCATATGGTATTTGAAATTTCTGAAATCTGAGAATGGACCGTCTATTTTTTTTCTTGAAATCTGAAGCTATTTTCATGGATTTATTTCCGTTGATCATTCATTAAGGTTTCTCTCTCTCTCTCTCTCTCTCTCTCTCTCTCTCTCTCTCTCTATATATATATATATATATATATATATAGGTTTCTATTTGTCCTTTTTCTCAGAGATTGTTTTACAAATCAGGGTTTTGATCTATTCTTCTTTTTAAATTGTTCTTATTTAAATTTTTGGTTGGTTTTATCTCTGAAGGTAAATTCATAAATTTAGGGTTTGATTGTGAGGCTTTTTGTAGGGTTTATGGTCTAGGATTTTATATGGGTAAGTGTATGGCTTTTATTTTAGGCGACTTGAAGTGGCATAGGTCCTCTCCATTCAAATGGATTCTTCAAGATTGCCTTCAGTCGAGTAGAAGTTATTATAATACCATGTTCAAGCTTCTGATTGGTAGTATAAATTTTTTTTTGTTATTTTCTGTCATGGGTTTTATGCCATTTGGGTTCTTGTATTTGTGCCAATGAATATAAGAGATTTTATTACATGGTATTGGGATAATTTTGGTCCATTAACATTTTGGGTCATTTTCTTTCACTGGTTTGTTTTTGTGCCATTTGGTTGTTCCCCAGCCAAATAGATAGGTAGAGAGATGAGCAAATGGATTAGTGGCCCTATAAGGACTTGATTTAATTTAAATAAAAAGGGGTATTGGATATAAAAAAGACCTAACATCTCTCTGATTTGAGTTTTGTTTGGGGTTGTTCTTGACCATGAGAAGAGAAGCATCATCA
This sequence comes from Euptelea pleiosperma, assembly GCA_035048495.1. NCBI lineage: Eukaryota > Viridiplantae > Streptophyta > Magnoliopsida > Ranunculales > Eupteleaceae > Euptelea > Euptelea pleiosperma. The sequence goes on along the minus strand of CM068544.1, from coordinate 20,004,538 downwards.
ACTCTCAAGCTTTTATTTTTTCAGTTGTTTCATTTTCTTTAAGGATTTGACACTCCTTGTTGATTTGATTTTAGCTCATTGAAAGCAAGCCTTCAATTTTCTCTTGTTTTTGTATCATCGGGTTGAGTATTTAATATATCTGTTTCATTGTATTGGCTTGTTTAGTTTTTCTTAACTTCTCTATCTTTGATCTTCTCTATTTCGACGCCTGATATGGTTGTTTCATTGCATCTTCTTTGTTGTAGTCTTTCTATCAATCCGTTTCTTCGTTGTTACATGTAGCTATTTAGTATCGAGTTTAAATGCTCCTCTGTTTTAGTCTTTCTATCAATCCATTTCTTCGTTGTAACATGTAGCTTTTCTGTCAATCTATTTTAGTCTTGCTGTTTTGATATTTTGCCATTACCAAACTAAAAATTGGTCACAAAGTCAAACAATCTTCATTCAGGTGTTTTTGGATACAGCAAGATAAGCAGTCTGACGGTTCTATTAATAAGTCAAATAAAGCAGCTAACAAGGACTACAATTATGGGATCCGAACTTAATAGCCGTTACTGATACATCTAGTATGACCAGAATGAATCAAACACGATATGGACAGTTACTCTGAATTCAGAGTTTATTTAACTTGCTACTTGAAGTGAGTTAAGGTTATTAGTGGATGATGTTGAGTCCTAGGCTCTTTTTTGCCTAATTGCATGTAAAATTAAAGACTACATCTTTGTCTCTCTTTAAATGCAGTGATATTTAGGTTATACATCATTGACTTGATCATTTTCCAGAACTTTTCTTTTTTGTTATCAACGACTGGAATGTACATTGCATGGATTCAGGTTCTATGCACCATTTCTGTGGTGCTGATGACAAATGTATAAGTTGGGGCCATTTCTCAATATGGAGAGCTTGAATATGTCCCTAGTGGGCCAAAGTATGTGTTTTACATTTACACCCTTCTTTTTAAAAAGTTCCAATTTTCTGTGGTTAACCTTTATATCTCAACGTGCATGTTTTCATAAATTTAAAGAAAACATATGGTGGCAATTGCTTGTTTAAGAGTAGATGTTCTTGCTACTTGTGAATCAACACAAAATTTTGAAAGGTGTTTATCTTTTCTATTTTGAAGCTGTCCTTGCACCCTTATTAATTTACTTTCTTGGATTCAACTCTTTATTTGCTCAGATTGACAAAGTCAGTGCTCCAGATCAGTACTAGATGTTCAAAGACTAATAAATTGATGCTAATAGACAATAAAATAGAGATGAGATGTTTCTTTAACTTTATAAAAGTTTGCTTATGGCAGCCATTCCTATGGTAGCTAATTCTTTATCATCTTGCCTAGCCTAAAAACCATCATCACTAATGCCTTATCACAACTATTAGGGTGAAAATTCAATCCACTATTTGAGGTATACCTTCTCTTCTTGTATTTTAAAACATTACAACTCCTGATCTACAGAAACACTGCAGTGGTGAGGAAGTGAGTGAACAGACAAGAAAAAGATAGAAAGGTGGTTTGCCGCTTCACACGATAAGGTATGTCCTTGTTTCTACGATTTTCTAATTGGATTTTTCCATCAACATTGAGGGTTTATAAGTGACACCCTTCCCAAGTTTATTTCTTCACCCCAACAATAGTGATAACACACAACCTATGGATGTTCAGACGTAGTCCCAAAATCAGTTTCATTAATGATTTCTGAACATATGGATGTTTGGCCGATTCGTAGATGGAGATATAGACCCAAGATGATTGTGCTTAGTGATTTCTGACCGTATGGATGTTTGGCTAAATCGTAGATGGACATACTGATCGAAGATTAGTCTAGTTAGTGACTTCTGACCATTGGTGCTTCATTTGTAGTTGCAGGTATGGTTCTTAGGACATCTTGATATTAAAATATAGGATTTGTTCTTCATGTCTATTATTTGCATGTGTTTTTGTTAAATTTTTCATGACCTATTATTCTATCTAATTTGATATTCGATTGCTTATGATAATGTTTATTTCATTATTTTACCATCGAATTCTTCATTGTATGTTGATAGTACTGTATGTAATATAAGGCTAGTATTAAAGTGCAAACATTTTAATTTACTTAACGTTTTAAAGTTTAATCATTCCTCACTTTATGTTGTATATCATGTAAATAGTTGACACACACACATCATGCATATACATGCATTGAACCTTAGATCTCCCGTTCAAGAATCATTGTGTGACAATTGTGCTTTATCACCTACATGTGACAGATTAGTTGTACAGTGAACAACTTTTTTGTCTTATTTGTAGTAAGGAGTAATTGTCTGCTGTTGATTCTTGAATTGTCTAGTTTGGACATGTTTGGAAATGCATAATCTCTAGTACAGTCAGTAGCTAAAGTGATTATTTCTATTTGAATGACAGTTTCGGCAAGCATTCATTTTGTTCTCTGAGTATATATTTAGACAAGGTGACATGTTTGTCCCTAGTCTAAATCGTGTACTTGGAGAACTATAGGGAAATGCTGCTAAAATTTTCCTTCAGATGGAAATAACCACTTGGCTATTGAGTGTAACAGAGATTATGCATTCCTGAATGGGATAGGAACCACCCACCCGTTAGAGAGGAGATAGGAAGCATGATGCATGCATGTGCCATTGAGTCGTGTGTGACAATGTGCTTTCCGGTGAAGGTGACGTCGCTCTGAAGGGATATGCCAATGGATAAAAGTTGGATTAAGAAGCCAAGAAATGCCCGTGAGTATCTAGCTGGAGTCGAGCAATTCTTGAATTTTACATTTGCTAATACAAGGTTTGGGGACAAGATTTGGTGTCCTTGTTTTGAATGCAAGCATGTGATCGTAAAGGATAGAAAAGACGCGCATGGTGACTTATTATGGTATGAAATAATGATGGATTACACCATCTGGATTCGCCATGGGGAGGTTATAAATGCAGGTGAATATATGGGGAATGAGATTGATGAGGGTGGTGAGAGTGAGGTTGAAGGTGAGGCCGATGATATGCAAGGAATGTTACAAGATGCATTTGGAATATCCCCTCCTGATCATGAAGAGGAGAATGAATCAACTGAGACCGGACCAGTTGAGCCAAATCAGGAAGCGAATAAATTTTATGAGATGTTGAAGGATGCCGAGACTGAACTGTATCCAGGTTCCACAAAATTTTCGAAACTATCTTTCCTTGTACGGCTATTACACTTGAAGTGTCTAAACGGATGGAGTAACAAATCGGTCGACATGTTACTTGAATTATTAAAAGAGACACTGCCAGCTGGTGAAAAGTTGCCAAAGAATCATTACGAATCAAAAAAGATCCTTCGAGATCTTGGTCTGCATTACACGAAGATAGATGCATGTCCGAATGACTGCATGCTATACTGGAAGGAGCATGAGAATGCAAATGAATGTGTCGTATGTGGTGCGTCCAAGTGGAAATCAGTTACAGGTCAGTCTATTGAAGAAGTTTCCAGTTCGTTTGCAGAGGGTACAAAAATACCTGCAAAGATTTTACGTTATTTTCATTGACACCACTGGTATGTTCAGTTGTTTGTTATTGTATATATTTATAATTATTGTATACTCATTAACGTGTATGTATTTTATTCTTATTTTTGTATTATTGAAACAACTTCGAGCAGCGTCAGGCGATGAGGGCCCACGAAAAGCCTGCCGTGGTTACAGGCTCTATGACAAAAGTGCCCCTGACTTGGAATGAAACAAACCAACCCATAGGCGAAACGGCATCCACGTTTGCCAATCAATTAGGGGTGATTGTCCGTACTTCTAGGCATGCCCAGTTACAGGTAGAAACATGGGGCAAAATGCCTCCCCACAACAAGGAGCTATTTTGGCAAGAAGTCAAGGTAAATGTGTCTGATACCCATCATTTGGTATAACTTGTTTATATTATTTTCATATACATAACTAATGTTTTTTACATACTTGGCAGAGTAAATTTGACATCGACGACGAACGAAAAAGTTATACCTTGCAATCAATGGGCAAGCGATTCAGAGATTGGCGAGGTGATTTGAAATGCCAATATTTCGATGTCATGGAGATACGTCAGGATCGAATCAACAATAAACCTGATGATGTCGCAGAGGAGGATTAGATCTGGCTTGTCGACTACTGGAGTAGTGACAACTTCAATGTATTAAAAAAAGTCATACTTAATTAACTATCCATTAGCCATCTGTCAAGATGTTAATAAAAAATCAACACATTTATACAGGCAGTGTCGGCAAGAAACAAAGCGAACCGCAAGAAACAAAGAATAAATCATGCTGGGGGAACAAAGATATTTGCCCGTTACAGGGACGAAGCGGTAAATTATTTTACTTTTTTAAATTTAACATTCACATATAACTTCTAACGATGGGTCTGTTGTCTACAATGATTTATTCGGAGTAATGACGGTACGCCACCGACTCGGGTAGCACTATTTATTACGACCCATACACGGAAAGATGGGTCACCAGTCGATGAGGGGTCTGCTGAAATAATTGTATGTACGATTCTTATTATACATAATAATATATAGTTAGTTATGTACTAATTAAATGTTTTCCATGCAGTCAAAATTTACGCAGCTCTCACAGACTGGAGAGTCCTCTACTCCCGACCTCGATGCCATCTATACCATTGTGATGGGTCCAAAGAGACAATGTCGTGTACGTGGCTACGGCTTAGGTCCAACGCCTTCTACTGTATTTGGTACTTCCAATACATCTAGTCGGAGTAGCAACAACAGTGCCCTTCAAGAGGAGTTGACACGACTACAAGTACAGATGGCAGAGCATGAGACTCGTCATCAGGAGGAGCTGACTCGTATTCATCAGCAGATGGAGATACGGGACCAGCAGCAGCTAGAGAGAAAAGAGACGCTGCGGAGGGATTTAGAGATGCAGTTTCAGAGGCAGTTTATAGATTTTATTCGAAACATGCAGTCTCCTCCCATGCAGCCTCCCAGCCATTCTGATGATGAGGATCTGAGGCATGACGATCTAGTTGATGACGATGAGGTATGTCCACATTTAAGTACTTTCTGTTATGAAATTGTAATCAGTTGTAGGTTTAGGCATTTAAGAGTTAGAATTGAAATCCATTTCGGGACTTCGACGCCTAAATCGGGCAAACGAGGTCGGAATCTCCCGAAACTTCTTCCAACACTTCAAACGTGTTGAAATAAATGTGTTGGAAGAGACGGGATCAAATTCCGACGTTCGGTTGGGAGATTGTAGTCACTTGTAGGTTTAAGCATTTAAGACTTAGAACTGAAATCCATTTTGGGACTTCGATGCCCAAATTGGGCAAACAAGGTCAAAATTTTCCGAAACTTCTTCCAACACTTCAAATGTGTTGAAAGAGACGGGGTCAAATTCTGAGGTCAGGTTAGAAAACTATAGTCATTTGTAGGTTTAGCCATTTAAGACTTAGAACTGAAATCCATTTCGGGACTTTGACGCCCAAATCGGGCAAACGAGGTCGGAATCTCCCGAAACTTCTTTCAACACTTCAAACATATTGAAACAAATATGTTGGAAGAGACGGGGTCAAATTCTGAGGTCGGGTTAGAAAATTATAGTCATTTGTAGGTTTAGGCATTTAAGACTTAGAACTGAAATCCATTTCGGGACTTCGACGTCCAAATCGGGCAAACGAGGTTAGAATCTCCGAAACTTCTTCCAACACTTCAAACGTGTTGAAATAAATGTGTTGGAAGAGATGGGGTCAAATTCTGAGGTCGGGTTAGAAAACTATAGTCATTTATAGGTTTAGGCATTTAAGACTTAGAACTGAAATCCATTTCGGGACTTCGACGCCCAAATCAGGCAAACGAGATTGGAATCTCCCAAAACTTCTTTCAACACTTCAAACGTATTGAAACAAATGTGTTGGAAGAGACGGGGTCAAATTTTCTGAGGTCGGATTAAAAAATTATAGTCCTTTGTAGGTTTAGGCATTTAAGACTTAGAACTGAAATCCATTTTGGGACTTCAACGCCCAAATCGGGCAAACAAGGTCGGAATCTCCCGAAACTTCTTCCAACATTTCAAATGTGTTGAAACAAATGTGTTGGAAGAGACGGGGTCAAATTCCGATGTTCGGTTGGGAGATTGTAGTCACTTGTAGGTTTAGGCACTTAAAACTTAGAACTGAAATCCATTCTGGGACTTCGACGCCCAAATCGGGCAAACGAGGTCGGAATCTCCCGAAACTTCTTCCAACACTTCAAACATATTAAAATAAATGTGTTAGAGACGAGGTCAAATTCCGAGGTCGAGTTAGAAAATTATAGTCATTTGTAGGTTTAGGCATTTAAGACTTAGAATTGAAATCTATTTCGGGACTTCGTCGCCCAAATCGGACAAACAAGGTCAGAATCTCTCGAAACTTCTTCCAACACTTCAAACGTATTGAAACAAATGTGTTGGAAGAGACGGGGTCAAATTCCGAGGTCGAGTTAGAAAACTTTAGTCATTTGTAGGTTTAGGCATTTAAGACTTAGAACTGAAATCCATTTCGGGACTTCGACGCCCAAATCGGGTAAACGAGATCGGAATCTCCCAAAACTTCTTTCAACACTTCGAACGTATTGAAACAAATGTGTTGGAAGAAACAGGGTCAAATTCTGAGGTCGGGTTAGAAAATTATAGTCATTTGTAGGTTTAGGCATTTAAGACTTAGAACTGAAATCCATTTCAGGACTTCGACGCCCAAATCGGGCAAACGAGGTCGGAATCTCTCGAAACTTCTTCCAATACTTCAAACGTATTTAAACAAATGTGTTGGAAGAGACAGGGTCAAATTCCGAGGTCGGGTTAGAAAATTATAGTCATTTGTAGGTTTAGGCATTTAAAACTTAGAACTAAAATTCATTTCGGGACTTTGACACCCAAATTGGGCAAACGAAGTCAGAATCTCTCATAACTTCTTCTAACACTTCAAACGTATTAAAACAAATGTGTTGGAAGAGACGGGGTCAAATTCCGAGGTTGGGTTAGAAAATTATAGTCATTTGTAGATTTAGGCATTTAAAACTTAAAATTGAAATCCATTTTGGGACTTCAACACCCAAATCGGGCAAACGAGGTCAGAATCTCCGAAACTTCTTCCAACACTTCAAACGTGTTGAAATAAATGTGTTGGAAGAGATGGGGTCAAATTCTGAGGTCGGGTTAGAAAACTATAGTCATTTGTAGGTTTAGGCATTTAAGACTTAGAACTGAAATCCATTTCGGGACTTCGTCGCCCAAATCGGGCAAACGAGGTCAGAATCTCCGAAACTTCTTCCAACACTTCAAACGTGTTGAAATAAATGTGTTGGAAGAGATGGGGTCAAATTCTGAGGTCGGGTTAGAAAACTATAGTCATTTGTAGGTTTAGGCATTTAAGACTTAGAACTGAAATCCATTTCGGGACTTCGACGCCCAAATCAGGCAAACGAGATTGGAATCTCCCAAAACTTCTTTCAACACTTCAAACGTATTGAAACAAATGTGTTGGAAGAGACGGGGTCAAATTTTTTGAGGTCGGATTAAAAAATTATAGTCCTTTGTAGGTTTAGGCATTTAAGACTTAGAACTGAAATCCATTTTGGGACTTCAACGCCCAAATCGGGCAAACAAGGTCGGAATCTCCCGAAACTTCTTCCAACACTTCAAATGTGTTGAAACAAATGTGTTGGAAGAGACGGGGTCAAATTCCGACGTTCGGTTGGGAGATTGTAGTCACTTGTAGGTTTAGGCATTTAAAACTTAGAACTGAAATCCATTCTGGGACTTCGACGCCCAAATCGGGCAAACGAGGTCGGAATCTCCCGAAACTTCTTCCAACACTTCAAACATATTAAAATAAATGTGTTAGAGACGAGGTCAAATTCCGAGGTCGAGTTAGAAAATTATAGTCATTTGTAGGTTTAGGCATTTAAGACTTAGAATTGAAATCTATTTCGGGACTTCGTCGCCCAAATCGGACAAACAAGGTCAGAATCTCTCGAAACTTCTTCCAACACTTCAAACGTATTGAAACAAATGTGTTGGAAGAGACGGGGTCAAATTCCGAGGTCGAGTTAGAAAACTATAGTCATTTGTAGGTTTAGGCATTTAAGACTTAGAACTGAAATCCATTTCGGGACTTCGACACCCAAATCGGGTAAACGAGATCGGAATCTCCCAAAACTTCTTTCAACACTTCGAACGTATTGAAACAAATGTATTGGAAGAAACAGGGTCAAATTCTGAGGTCGGGTTAGAAAATTATAGTCATTTGTAGGTTTAGGCATTTAAGACTTAGAACTGAAATCCATTTCAGGACTTCGACGCCCAAATCGGGCAAACGAGGTCGGAATCTCCCGAAACTTCTTCCAATACTTCAAACGTATTTAAACAAATGTGTTGGAAGAGACAGGGTCAAATTCCTGAGGTCGGGTTAGAAAATTATAGTCATTTGTAGGTTTAGGCATTTAAAACTTAGAACTAAAATTTATTTCGGGACTTTGACACCCAAATTGGGCAAACGAAGTCAGAATCTCTCATAACTTCTTCCAACACTTCAAACGTATTAAAACAAATGTGTTGGAAGAGACGGGGTCAAATTCCGAGGTTGGGTTAGAAAATTATAGTCATTTGTAGATTTAGGCATTTAAGACTTAAAACTGAAATCCATTTTGGGACTTCAACACCCAAATCGGGCAATCGAGGTCGGAATCTCCCGAAACTTCTTCCAATACTTCAAATGTGTTGAAACAAATGTGCTGGAAGAGACGTGGTCAAATTTCGACGTTCGGTTTGTAGGTTTATGCATTTAAGACTTAGAACTGAAATCCATTTCGGGACTTCGACGCCTATATCGGGCAAACGAGGTCGGAATCTCCCAAAACTTCTTTCAACACTTCAAATGTGTTGGAAGAGACAGGGTCAAATTTCGACATTCGGTTGGGAGATTGTAGTCACTTGTAAGTTTAGACATGTAAAACTTAAAAGTAAAGTCTATTTCGAGTTTTTAACGATATATTTATTTTATTATAACTTATAACATATTTTATTCTAATAAGTTTACTAATTTTTTTTTACAGGACCGAGGTGATTATTGATCTGATGAAGACCTAATAGATGTTTGAGCCCTGGACTTTTTTATTTCATTTATGGATGTTTTTGAACAAACGATATTGTATTAATTAATTTTTGAGTTTAATGAATAGATTATTTTTATTTTTGTTTATTTGATTTAGTTAGTATTATAGTAATCAAAATGCTACAGGTCTACAGGTGGTACAAGGACAGGTGGAAAAAAAATCAAATCAAATAGTAAATCAGTATCTGACAGTCGCTAAAAGAAGTATTATGGCCACCGCTGAAAGTGTCTATTAGCGGCGGTCAGTGACCGCCGCTATAAGTATGCAATAGAAGCGGCTAGAGTTTGACCGCCGCTAAAAGGAGGCATTAGCAGCAGCCAATCCCATCACTAATACTCTATTTTAGCAGCGGTGCTAGTCTGACCGCCGCTAATACTGATAACCCCGCCTCTAATATTGTTTTCCACAACGATTGTATCGCCGCTGGTGTGGTACTTTTCAGCGGTGGCCAATTTTCACCTGGCCGCTACTATAAGTTTCAACAACCAGGGTATCAGCGGTAGTCGGCGACCGCCGCTGAAAGTTTTAGCGGCGATTTTTATGACTTTTACCTGCGGTCTCGACCGCCGCTAATACCCTATTTTCCTGTAGTGTCTCCACGATATGGACAACTCACCCTGTGGTTGGATTGCCTAACATGATCTCTACGTAGGCCACACCACCGGGTCTAAGAATTGAATGTAAGAAATGGGTGTAGCTCTAGACGGATTCTTCGTGAAATGGGATTATCATTTCTTTTATGGGGATTTTGGTGTTATTTCTCTTTCTCCTTTCTCCTTGTTGACTTTGCTTTGTGTAAAGAGATTTGAATGCAATGTAGCACTTGACTAGGACTGGGTCTTCATAATCTTAAACTTCTGGTGATATGAGTACAATTTTTTTCAATGATATATGAGTTGAACAAAACCCTACCGTTCATATCTGTGGGCACCGTCTTTTCCAGTTTATGAGATGATGACATGTGTCCTTGACATAGCACAGGATGTGCGCCGAAAATTGACATCTGATACCTCAATAAATGAATCGATGGGACTCAAGAGAGGTACAGCCATCAACTTTTTAGAAATACGTCAGATGCATTAGAGAACGGCACGTGTTAGACAAGACATCTAGGTAAATGTCGGGAAAGGTCAGTATCAAGATACGACAAGTTCATCAATAAATTTGTCGATAAAGGCATTCTACCCTTCCTGGCAAATCCTTCATCAGTATACTTTTCGGTTAAGGCATTCAACCCTTCCCGGCAAGTCCTTCATGAGTGCACTTGTCGCTTAAGGTATTCAACCCTTTCTCGGCAAGTCCTTCATCAGTGCACTTGTCGGTTAAGACATTCAACCCGTCCTGGCAAGTCCTTCATCAGTACACTTATCGGTTAAGGCATTCAATCCTTTCTGGCAAGTCCATCAGTGCACTTGTCAGTTAAGGCATTCAACCCTTCTCTGTAATATCTTCATCAGTGCACTTGTGAGAGAGTTATATATATTTTTCGAAGAAGGGGTATTTTTGGAAGAAACGATGAAAAACGATGGAGAGAGCGCCACCTCAACAGAGTCAGGCTTTAGTATAGATAATAGATGTCAATTGGGACCAATTGGTGGTGGGTTGTGATTCTCTTTAAACTATGTTACCTTCCTTCTCAAGTGTGTCACACAAAAGGTAACTGACCAATGGCTATAGGAGTTAAAGGCTTTCCGAAAAATCGTAGTATTTTATATAGACTTACGACTATAGTTTTGGATAAAACTACAGTCTTTTAGCTATTATGCCCATGGTTAAAAAATGTCGTCTTTTGTGTAGACTTTAGACTAGACTGTGGTTTTTAGAGGTAATTCTAAATTGTAGTCTAAAACTAAAGATCAGCTACAATTTTTAACCATATTCTAAAAGGATTTTTGTAGTACTGATCTCGGATGTGTTCATGAACAGTGTTATCGATTTGTTCGTATATCATGCCTGACTATGTACTGAACATATTGAAAGTCGTGTGACAATTAGAGACTCGTCTAGCATCTATAAGAACCTAGATCTATGAAAGAGAAGATTTTAGATTAGATCTGAGAACATGACAGAATTCAAAAAGTCTCTGAGTTCAAATAGAACCAAAGAACATAAAACCCCTAACCGAAATTTTATTAAAATTGTTTTCTAACTAGCTAGAAAACTTGATATGTTTTCTAAAAGAGCTAAGAACTTGGATTTTATCTTCAAAATGGGGAATCGATAGAGATTTGTACATCTCGTTAGAGAAGTACTGTACATCTTTGAGAATCAGATTGAGTTTTCACTTGTTCTGACTATCTTCAAGATAAAGATGTTTAAGTCCACACGGACAGCAAAAGACCTCAGGTGGCATGATAGTGAAAGAGTAAAAGATGGTCAACTACGTCACCCAGCAGACTCTCCAGCATGGCAACTAGTAGACCACAGGTGGCCAGAGTTTGCAGCAGATTGTAGAAATCTTCGGCTAGCCATTTCAGCAGATGGAATAAATCCACATAGTAGCCTTAGTAGTAGGCATACTTCTTGGCCTGTTATATTAGTCACCTACAACCTTCCACCATGGTTGTGCATGAAGAGAAAATTTATGATGTTAACATTGTTGATATTCGGTCCACGTCAACCTGGCAATGACATTGATGTTTACTTGGCACCACTGATTGATGATCTAAAAACTCTATGGGAAGTAGGCGTTAATGTTTATGATGCATACGCAAAGCAATACTTTATATTAAGGGCGGTACTGTTATGGACAATCAATGATTTTCCTGCATATGGTGTCTTGTGTGGTTGCAGCGTAAAAGTATACTTAGTTTGTCCGATATGCAGTGATGATACTCATTCTTGTAGATTGCAACATGGTAATAAAATAGTATACACAGGGCATAGAAGATTTCTTCCATTGAATCATCAATGGAGAAAGAAAAAAAAGGAGTTTGATGGTACACAGGAGCCCGACCCGCATCCAATAGCGTTAAGTGGAGAGGAAACGTTAAGAAAGGTCGAAGGGATCAAAAACTCATGGGGAAAGAAGAAAGTATGTATACAAGTCACGAAGAAGAAAAAGAGACGTACACCTAAGAAAGATAAGGTTGATGCTGATGACAAGAGTCATTGGAAGAAAAAGTCTATATTCTTTGAGCTTGAATACTGGAAACACCTGTACATAAGACACAATTTGGATGTTATGCACATCGAGAAGAATGTGTGCGATAGCATCATTGGGACATTGCTTAACATTCCAGGAAAAACAAAGGATGGGGTAAAATCTCGTATGGACCTCGTAGAAATGGGTTTAAGGACTAAGTTGGGACCACGATATGATGGGAATAGAGCATACTTGCCTCCAGCATGTTATACTTTATCTAGAGAAGAAAAAAGAAAAGTCTGCAAAACATTATTTGAGCTCAAGGTCCCGGATGGTTATTCTTCCAATTTAAAGAATTGTGTCTCAATGGAAGAATTGAAGCTATATGGTCTTAAGTCCCACGATTACCATACCCTGATGCAGCAATTACTTCCTGTGGCAATTCGGTCAGTGATGCCAAAGCACGTGAGGTATACTATTAGTAGATTATGTTTCTTCTTCAATGCTCTCTGCAACAAAGTGGTGGATGTGGCAGGTTAGACAAGATACAAAGAGATCTTGTAGTCACATTGTGTTTGTTTGAGAAGTACTTTCCTCCTTCATTCTTCGACATAATGGTTCATTTAACGGTGCATCTTGTCAAAGAAGTCAAACTATGTGGACCAGTTCACTTTCGATGGATGTATCTTTTTGAGAGGTAAGTTTATTAAGCCACCATGTCACAAGATATATATACATTATGTCATATTTAGATATCTAAGTTTCATTTAATTTGTTATTTTCATGTTTTAGGTTTATGAAAGTTTTAAAGGGCTATGTACGGAACTGAAATCATCCAAAAGGTTGTATTGCTGAAACTTATATTGCAGAAGAAGTGGTCGAATTTTGTACGGAGTATTTATCTGGTGTAGAAGCAATTGGCATTCCCTTTGTTAAGAACATGCCAACCATTAATACAGAGTATGGAAAGTTGCTCTTGCCTGGCAAGGCTTTATCGAGTGGTCGTTTCTTCGACGTCGACACATTGTCCTTGGAGCAGGCACATAGTTATGTGTTGCAAAACATTGATGATGTTGAACCCTATATTGAGTAAACTCTTTTCTTCCCATCGATCGATGTTATTTTACTTTCTTCAGTTGCATAAGAATTCTAGTACGAACTAATCATTATTTATTTTTTGATATCTTGATAGGAAGCATATCTCCTTCTTGAAGGAGAATAATCCCCATAAATCAAAAAATAGGAAGTGGTTAAACACGGAGCACAATCACACCATTATTCCTTGGATATGTCAAGCGGTTGAAAATGATCTACGCGACTCGGATAATAAAATCTCAGAAAACCTGAGGTGGATTGCACAAGGACCACATTTTCAAGTAGTAAAATGTCATGGTTATATCATTAATGGATGTCGTTATCACACGAAAGAACGCGATAATTCACGAGTCAACCAGAATAGCGGAGTCAGCGTAATGGCCAATACAATGCAAATTGCAAGTGGGAAGGATAAAAATCCTGTGTTTGAAAATGTCTGTTTTTACGGTGTTATTTCTGAAATATGGTTGCTTGATTATCGTATGTTCAAGATTCCAATATTTAAGTGTGACTTGGTCGACACTAATAAAGGCGTCAAAGTAGACGAACTTGGTTTCACAATAGTTGAGCTTGGTAGAGTTGGCCATAAATTCAATCCATTTATTTTGGCTTCCCAAGCCAAGCAAGTTTTCTATGTAGAAGATCAACTTAATTCAAAATTTTCAATCATTCTAGCAGCTCCTACAAGAGTGTACATTTTTTACGACGATGATGAGCTCGTTGATGTTTGCAATGATCACCAGACTTCTGATGTGGTATTGCCAAATGTCGAGTCTTTTGATGTAGTGGACGAGTCTCAGTCACAATATATGCGCATGGACTGTGATGGAACTTGGATTGATCATACATCATCGGACTCATAGGTAGGAATTGTAGTAAAATGAATATTCCTGAAGTTTTTGTTTGTTATGGATAAAACTATCAATCAATCTATCTTTCATTATATTGGTTATACTTATATTCTTATGAATCTTCGTTCTTATATCAGGATAGTCATGGATCCAGCTGGATCGGACAAAGATCACGATCACCATGAGGACAAAGTTCCTCAACAGACACAGAGTATGAATTACTTGTGTCGTTATTCTATGAGATTGTAGATTTAATTAACATTTCTTGCTCTAAATAGAAGTTAATTACTTTTCGATTGATTTAGAACGACGACTAAGAAGAGAACACGGGGTGTTACTATACTACCAGACTTAGTTAAAAGTGCTGGTAGTGTAAAAAAAGGTGGTCGAATTCAATGATAAGTTTCAGCCAGTAGGTGATGTTTCGATCATATTTTCAAGTTACCTTGGTACCGTGGGACATAGTATAGTTCCAATTACTATTGAAGATTGGCGCAAGGTGGATGTTGAAAAGAATGAGAAGATGTGGCAGATGGTAGAGGTATATTATTTTGAATTTTTGATCCAATTTTGTATTATAATTATTCTAGAATATTGACTTTAATTACAAATTATATTATAGAATTTATTTGTAGTACCATCGGAGTGTAAGAAAAAAATTCTCCAAAACATTGACAAAAAATGGAGAGATTTCAAGGGAAAACTGAGCCATAAATATGTGAAGAAATTCAAAAATACATTCGAGCTCCTTCGTCACCCTCCAGAAAAGTATAAATGGATTGGTCAAGAACATTGGGATGCTTTTGTGAAGTCAAGACTTTCAGAAGAATTTGAGGTAATTATTCTAGCTTTTTATTACTTCGTAATCAATATGTTATTCTTTATAATGTACTAATATTTACTTATTTTTCATTATAATTATAAAGTTATTGAGCGCCTCTCAATCAAAGAGGCAGGCAATGAATAAATATCCTCACCACATGTCCAAAAAGGGTTATGCTCATTTGGAAATTGAAATTTTGGTAAGTGTTAGTAAGATTTACACCTTTTATTTTTTACTTATATTTGTTGGTTATAATTTTGAAATCAATTGTTTTTGGTTGTTGGCAACAGAAAGATATAGGGTCATCGTCCAAAAGTATAGACAGAAGTATTTTGTGGAAGAAGGCCCGCCAAGATAAGAGCGGAGCGTACAAAGACGATGTTACTAGGGAGAAAGCTCTTAAAATGATAAGTTTGTATCTATTTTTTTTAAAGATAGATCAGATATTTCTTGCTCTATATGAATATGCTCTTATATATCCATTATTTTTGTAGGATGAGTTAGAGAAATTGACCCAGGAGGGGAATTTATCCACTGAGGGAAGCAATGACATACTCACTATGGCACTAGAGACTCTCGAACATCTTGGCCAGGTTAGGGGGGTGGGGAGTTTTGTCACACCAACCACGTACTTCCACCTCCCTAGATAGCCTCCGAAGAAGGTTGTGGCAGAGATGGACACATTGAAGTCAACAATACACTCACAAGGGCAAATGATTCAAGCATTAGAAGCTAAACTCAATGCCTTTATGCAACAAGGACCAGAAACACCGATGTCGGAGAAAATCGTTTCAAATAATAGTGCTAATAAAGTAACGCCGAGGTCTGAAAAGATTGGTTCAAATACTAGTGCTAATATAGATAAGCCCAACAGTAGAAGGCCAATTGATCTTACACCATTATTTTCCCAAAAGGCCAAGGGGAAGACAAAAGATCTGGTGCCACCATCCAATTTCAGCGCGAGGGATACTTCGGTACATATTTACATACGTCCTTAATATTTTTTCTTCACTTGGTTGGGTAGAAGAGTACATGTACTAAAATATTCCTAATTGAACATTTTATTGTATTCACTTTTATAGACCTTTCCATGTAAATTGGCCATGAAATCGAGAGGTTCTATCATTGCCACTGGTTGGGCCTTCCATCGCATACCCAACGAAAGGTATCACGGTGTCCCATTAGCAGAAGGGCTTCTCCGGGTCTCAATCATAGTTGCCAAAGAGTATGATGCCCTCCTCCCTGTGCCTAACGAGGAATATATCCAAGTGGGTGAGGCTATCGGGAGTATTGTGGCTTGGCCTAGTGATCTTGTTCTACCATCAGACACAGAGGTACTTAATTTTAAAATTAGACTTATCTTTTGTTATAAAGTAAGTCATGGACCGATCACATCAATTATGTTGATTATATCAATTTCTTATATTAGGAAGGACAAACTCAAGATAAGTTCAGTAAGACCGAAAGCATTCGAAAAATTTTCCAATATGTCCATTCAAAGTTGTCACACCTCCAGAATGTTTGCATTCTGATACTACAGTCAGTAGTTGGTAAAATTGTCGATCTTAACCTTAACATAGATGACATTCAATATGTATGTAAAATGCAAGAAGTGTCGGTTAGCTGTATCATGATATGCTGCAGGTGAGATAAAATTTGTTTTGAGTTTTTTAGAGAACCTTTAATGTTTTACTTAATGATGTGTATTGCCATAATAAGTATTTTCATCTTGTTTTAGCTATCTCTATGAGGTGATTGAGGATGAAGACTTGGTGATAAGTACAAATTTGTCAATCCTACCACCATCCATTGGGATGTAAAGAATGATTCCAACCCACAAAAGTTTGCAGATTTATTGATCACAATGAATGACGAGGCATTATATTTTCTTCCTATAATCACAGAGTAAATATCTTTATTATATTACAGTTTCGAACATATTTGGATGTACTTAATTATTCTGTATTAAATTATTAAATTAACTTGTTCTTTATTGTTCAATTTTAGGAGTCACTGGATCCTGGTTGTTATTGATCCCTCAAATAATAAGTTTTATTGGCTCGATCCATTGAGCCTATCGATCCGTCCGAAGGTCAAAAACATTGTCAAGAAGTAAGTTTATTACTATTATGACTCTGTTTCACATAATTCTAATACACATATAATTTGAATGTTTGAACTTCAATTTTTAAGGGCATTTGAAATACTGAAAGAAGATGGGATACAAAGGGCACAACCGGCGTGGATATCCGTGAATTTGCTACTGACCAACTTTGCTTCACAGGCTAAGCTCTAGGTGGAGGAAGCTTTAGTAAAGATGAGGCTCCAAGGTTTGGAACCACCGATCGAGGCCCTCTTAGAGAAAGACCAAATCAAAATGAGGGCATTTTTTAACACCAACCTATTTAATGTTTTAGGTATCCTACTTAAACTGACAAGCAAATGTTGGCTAAACAAACATGTTTATCAAGAAGCCAGGTGCATTGAGGTTAATGAGGACGTAAGTTCTCTTATCACTTCAATTCAGGCACTAATGTTGTGCCACCTTTTGTACTATTGGATTTTCCTTTCACATCAATTCTGTAGATTTTTTGACAAGGATAAAAAAAATTTGAAATCTGGTTCTCCCTTTTGTCATCTTACCCAGGTTGCTGTCTAGAATTTGCTCAGTAGCAGGTACATTCTTGCTAAAATTTTTATTTAAAACTTCCCGTTTGTTTTCTGAAATGCCATGGGAACCTTTGTAGTCTTACAGTCTTGAAATGTAGTCCAGGTAAATTCTTTGCTTACAAATGCTTATTTTGTAGGCAGAAACAGAGATCTCCTTGTTAAAGCAGGAAAATGGGTGATTACAATCACAGGTATGTTATGCTCTTTGCTGTTTTGTCTTAATATTTATGTATTTAGCATAACATGTTGGTAATGGTCTGTATATTCTCTGCTAAGGGATATATTCAGCTCATTTCTTGTATATTCTCTGTTAGCCTAACATTCCCATACCTGTTGCAGCTTCAGAATCTTGTTCTTGTCCTTGCTTCTTAAAATAGAGCAATGTAAAATATGTTTGCAAAATTTACTTCCTTGCTGCCACACCGAGACGTCTTGTGCACCTGCTCATGTTCCCGTAAGTCTGCAACTAAGAGCAAAATAGATATTTGTGTCTTTGCGGTCATAGCTGCTACATGTGATTCCTTAACTACAATGCGAGTCTCCTTCTGGTAGGACTTCTAACTTGTAATTCTGGTATTCTTTTCTTTTATATATTTATTTTGATCTGTAGAAGATAAGATGAATCTTATGGTAAATGAACAAGAAGAGGTATAAATGTTGGATTTTTTGTCTCATTTATTATATTTTTCTTTTACGTATCTGCTTTCATGAGGCTTTCAAACATGTTGATGAACTCGGGTCCATCATAAGGAATATTTGAGTAGCAAAGATTGGTTGTTACTGATATGAGATACAAATGCACTGAACCACATTGATTGAAAAGCTAGCTGATTTCTTTTACCTATTTGTTTTATTAAGGCTTTCAAACATGTTGATGCAACTTGGGTTCATCATAAGGAACCTGATTAGTTAAGATTGGTTGTTACTAATATGAGGTTCTAATGGACTGAACCACATTGCTACTGGGCAAGCCTGATTGCTGCTACTTGGGTTCACAACAAATACCAGAATAGATATTTATGCCATCACCGAACAGTGACAATGAACGACACTGATATGAAGGATATAATAACCATAAATATTTTGGCTAGTGTTAGTAAACTTGTTGTACTTGTAGTTGACAGTACGTCAGTTTTGAACACCTCTTATCAATTTCTAGCAAACTAGTTGTAGGTATTTTTGACCTGTGGAATGAAGGTAAGTAATAGTTTCAATTGCTACAGATATAACAAATTGATTCCTAGTGCAGAGTAATGTATTATGTAAAAGAGATAGCCGTGTATTCCTTTGACTACACCACTCGTGCCTTTCTTAAATTGTTTCTACTCATTTTGCAGCTGCTTTTAGGGGATCAACTGCTACTGGAAAGATTGTACTTGAAGTGGATGCAAAAAGCAATCTTAAGCCAGTGACATTAGAGCTTAGAGGAAATTATAGCCGATGTATGCATCTTATTTCTCATTGAAGAGAATGGTAGATGTGATTCAAGATTAATTGCTCGTGTTGATGAGTGGAGCAAGACATGATGCAATGGCCACGTCTCATTTAATTAACTAAGGTCGGTTTCCTTGAGCCTTTTTTTATGTTAAGGGCCAACATATACTTAAGAATTATGCAAACTATTTTTTAAACTTAAGACCGGTTTCTTAAACTTCATTTTAATGCTCCATTGAGTAAATTTGGTAGTGTGTATTTCAGATACAGTTGTGCTCACATCAACTGTTTTCCCCAATGCTTTCACTTATTGGTGACATCTTGTAACGAGGTCATACATTCCTTTTGACTTGTGGGCGTACCCTTTATACAGATTGTACACATCTTGAAGATGACGATGAAAGAGGGAAAGGTAAGTCTTGATCATTAAATCCATAGTTCATATTGATAAACAAATATATAAATAAACTAATCTAAAATAAAATATCGCCTTGCTTAAACTCTTTTCTTAAATTGGGTCTTGCTCAAGAACTTGTTCAAAGGCCATTTTTTAAGACGATAGCAAGGGCACTAAAGCCAAGTTGTGTACTTTGTAGCATAGTGGAAATTATGTGACTCCAAACAAATTTTATTGAAGATAGGATCTCTACTTGCCATGAAAAATTATTATTGTTATTTTGTACGTATTTTTAAAGTTACTACTGATTCATCAATTATTTCAACAGTTTTTTTAGGAATTCGATCAACAGTTTGTTTTAGTGTTGCACCTTGTGAATTAATGACTTGATAGCAAATTTATATTATAATGATATTGTGAGCTTTTTTGTTTTAAATTGTTTATATTAGTTATTTTAGATCTTTGGCATTTGTTAGTCTATAATTTTTTTTTAAATTAAAAATAAAAAGACTACGGTTTTGAGCAAAACCATAGTTTTCAAAAAAGGAAATGTTTCAATTAAAGAATACGGTTTCTCAAAAAAATGTTGTCTTTGATATAGACTTACAACTATGGTTTTGATAAAAACTATAGTTGTTTCTAGATGTTTAACCTCAGTTTAATTCTTTTAGACCACGGTTGATAAAAATAAAGACTACGATTGTTTTGGAAAATCGATGTCTTTTATGTGGTCTTACAACTACAGTTTTGAATAAAATCGTAGTTTTATAGCTCTTATAGACCACGGCTAAAAATCGTAGCCTTTTTTGTAGACTTTAGACTACGCCCGATTAGACTACGCTTTTAGAGGTAGTTGTAGACTACGATTTTAAAAGAAAGACAACAGCTTTTAACCGTAGTCTAAAGGGTTTTTAGTAGTAGTGTTTGTACATCTCGTTAGAGAAGTACTACACATCTTTGAGAATCAGATTGAGTTTTCGCTTGTTCTGACTATCTTCAAGATAAAGATATCTCCCCTCGAACCTAGAATCAATATATTCTTATTTTTTGGTGAAATTGTTAACTTAAGTTTTGCAGGATAATCGAAATTAACTTCATGTTAGTTCTAAGACAATATTGCAACAACTTTTCAAAATCCAACTCTAGTCTAGTTTTAAGGATAAATTCCAAAAATTAGGGTCCAAAACATAGGCTCCACTTGCCTTCCTAACATAGGCCATGGACCTGGCGGACGGACCATGTGTGGCCCATTTTTTAGGTTTCCAAAGAGGCGCTCAGTGGCATCTTACAATCCCTAGCAACCAAACATCATCTCATATCTTTTTTGAGAGATAAGCTTGGGGTTAGGTTGATCCCTACCTGACCTTAAAACACAAAGTTGCAACCTATAGTACAGATGCCTAGAGGTGTCCTCAGCACTATTACAGTAAGGTCATTATGAAAAGTATGAGGATCTAAGGAGTTGTTTAAAGAAGCAAGATGCCCTTCAGCCTACTAATCTTGCGATAATGACTAGTATCTATATCTTCAAACTGATCCCACGATTGTCGAATGGTGTGTGGACAATCTTCTGAGCTTGCCATGGAATAGTACTACCTCCTTTGATGATAGATACTCATGGCATGAGCTGAGTCAGTCGCAATATGAATCTTTTTGATATCTTTGGATAGAGCTAAATACCACATGAGATTGTATGCAACTCATGAAAAATCACAAAAATAATTTTGTCTCCTCTTGCATAAGCTACAAGAGCGTTACCATCTGATTCCTTCAATATACAGCCATAACCAACTATGTTTTCACCCATGGATCCATCCGTGTTAGGCATCCAATATCCAATAGGCGGGGCTGTCCATTTGCATGTAATCGGAACTCGATGCTGAAACTCGAACTCATGAATACGCCAAGAATTGAAAAAATCTCCAAATCTTT
The DNA here is from genome assembly GCA_035048495.1 of Euptelea pleiosperma. Taxonomy (NCBI): domain Eukaryota; kingdom Viridiplantae; phylum Streptophyta; class Magnoliopsida; order Ranunculales; family Eupteleaceae; genus Euptelea; species Euptelea pleiosperma. Next base: position 19,983,110 of record CM068544.1, on the reverse strand, counting down.
GTGGATATTCAATGTTTACCCTTTTCACATTAAATCTAAGTTTAGTCGTAGAAACAATTTGATGAAGGATGGGTTCCTTCGGTAAGAAGGTATTTTGAAATATCCTTCTTTCTCTCCAGATAAGTATATGGATGCCTTGAACGCTACCTGTAAGACCTAAGAGAGTAATAAATCTGACCCACTGATATTTGTAAGAATCCATTGAGCTTCCTGATCGGAATCAACCACTGCTCTTTGTTAAACCTAGATAAGGAAAGGATCTAAGACCAAATAAACTTGCTATAAAGGCAGTTAAAATAAAGATGTTTGACACTTTCATCTTCACTCCAACAGAACACGTACTTTCTATATATTCTTACTGAGGTGTCTAATTTGAGGTTTATCTTTATCGAGTAACCACCATTCACTGCCAACCAAGCTACAAAGCTCTCTTGGGTAGGGCTGGCTCTACCTAAAGGCCATTAAGGCGGTTACCTAAGGCCCCTTGGTGAGAGAAGGCCCTCAGCCCAGGTCCCACTAACCACATAGATTTTTAGCCCACCCCTTATTGGATATACAAAGAAAAAATCAACCTGATTGATTATCTCTGGCCATAGATTTTAGTACTTTTTAAGACATGATTCTGCTGTTGGATTCAAGCATGTTTTTGGGTAGTAAATCCAATAGAAATCATCAATCAAGCTGATTTTTAGTGTGTTTATCCACCAGTAGGTGGGCTGAACATCCATGCAGTCATTGTGCCCAAAAAATGATTTAGGGCCACGCGAGTTCTCTGCATCGACTGCACTAAGAGTCCTCTGCATCTAAATTAAATTTTTTCTGTAGTTTTTTATTATCAAGAATAGTTTTATATAAAGATTTCCAATAATATTGAGAGTTTAATTTTTTAATTAATATCAAATATATTAATATATTAATATATTAAATATAACAAAAGGGCTATAGAGAGTTTTCGCCTTAGGCCTCAACTTGTATCGAGACGGTCCCGATCTTGGGATTTGGACATCTTAGGCCAACAAAGACGAAACCAGTAAATTCTTTGTTCTCTAGAACAATATATATAACTTCATATGCTGATTTGAGAGAGTAGTCCCCACCCGAGCGAGATGGAATCCAAACGACTTCATAGTAAATCCGACCCACTGATATTTGTAAGAATCCATTGAGCTTCTTGATCTGAATCAGCCACTGCTCTGTTAAACTAGCTAGCTAGATAAGGAAAGGATCTAAGACCAAATAAACTTGCTACAAAGGCATTAAAATAAGGATGTTTGACACATTCATCTTCACTCCAGCAGAACACGCACTTGCTATTCTGACTGAGGTGTCTAATTTGAGGTTTATCTTTAGCGAGTAACCCACCATATATTCACTGCCAACCGCTACAAAGCTATGTCTTGGGCAGGGCCAGCTCTACCTTAAGGCCATTAAGGCAGTTGCCTAAGGCCCTTTGGTGAGAGAAGGTCCTCAGCCCAGGTCCCACTAACCACATGGATTTTTAACCCACCCCTTATTTGATATAGAAGCCCAAAATCAACCACATGGATTCAAGCATGTTTTTTGGGTAGTAAATCCAATGGCTAGAAATCATCAATCAAGCTAATTTTTAGTGTGTTTATCCACCAGTACGTGGGCTGAACATCCATGCAGTCATTGTGCCCAAAAAAATGATTTATGTAGGGCCACGAGAGTCCTCTGCATCGTCTGCACTAGGAGTCCTTTGATTATCTAAATTTTTTCTGTATATAGTTTTTGATTATCAAGAATAGTTTTTATATAAAGATTTCCAATAGTATTGAGAATTAAATTTTTTTTTAATTAATATCACATATATTAATATATTAAATATAACAAAAAGGCCTTATAGAGAGTTTTCGCCTTAGGCCTCAACTTGTATCGAGACGGTCCCCGATCTTGGGATTTGGACATCTTAGGCCAAACCAACACGAAACCAGTCAACTCTTTGTTCTAAAGAACAATATATATATGCTGATTTGAGAGAGTAGTCCCCACCCGAGTGAGATGGAATCCAGACGACTTCATTCGTTCATAAAAATGGGTCAATTTCGACATTAAAAATAATAAAAAATAAAAAATAAGGAACAGTTAAGCTGATCTCAAAGTTGGAAAATGGACTCATGTACAAAAAAAATCAAAAATTCACTGATGACCATTATTTGGCTGAAAAACTATGCACGTAAACCAAATGCATAGAGAGAAAGAGAGAGAGATTCATTTTTATAATCCGCTGTGATGATATCCTTCAACTTGTCCTCTTCATTATCATGATCAATCATGTATCTCTTCCAAAACCAGTGTTGCTTCCAGACTCTCTCAACCATAACATCCATGGGCACATTCTTCGTCTCCGGCAAAAAGAAAAACACACAAAACCCCATCAACACGATGCATGCAGCGAAGAAGAAAAAGATACCGGCACGCATCTGACACATCATTGACAAGAACACCTGCGCTACGAGGAAGGTGAAGAGCATGTTAGAGCTGACGGCGAAGGCGAAACCAGCCGTTCTTGTCTCTAGAGGGAAGGTTTCACTAGGAATCAACCAACCAAGAGGACCCCATGACCATGCAAAGCTCATAACAAATAAGCATACAAGCGCTACGATGAACGCCGCTTCATCACGGTCCAAAGAATTTGTAGCTTTCAAATGTGCTTGTAAAAGAGTCCCAATTGCTAACTACATTACATAGAAATCTAAAATTAATCACTGCAACCAATGTACACATTTAGGGAGACGAGTCTAATTTGCCTACTTAATGAAGGAGGTAAGTAAAAATATATATTTACCTGGGCGACCAACATCTGACAACAGGCTTGAAGAAGCAGTTTTCTTCTCCCAACATCATCGACTCCATAAATTGAGACGACAGTGCTTAAGACATTCACAATCCCAGTGACGACTGACGATAGCAACGAAGCCTCGTTCTTAAATCCGATGGTCTGAAAGAGGATTGGTGCATAGAACATTATAGCATTGATCCCTGTGAATTGCTGAAAGACTTGCAACATTATGGCGATGACTAGCGGGGGTCGACTCGACCGCTTCATGAGGTTCTTAAATGGATTCTGATCCGTCTGGACTTGCCGAGCCTTTTTACTAGCAAGTACAATCAGATTAAACTCGATATCAACCCTTTGGGTACGCCGGAAATTCTCGAGTATTGTTCTTCCCTTTTCAAGTTCTTCATGTTCAATGAGGCTTGTGGGTGTCTCAGGGATGAGCAAGGAACCCAAGCATAGAATGGTGGCCGGTACACCCCCTAGGCCTAAGGATAGCCTCCAACCCCATGGGTGATATTTTGATGCAAAGTAGTTCACAAAGTTTGCACAAAGAATCCCGATTGTTACATAGAGTTGGAACATAATATTTACTCCACCTCGGTATTTTATGGGCGCAATTTCAGATAGAAATAGAGGGCATGCCTGCAAAATAATTAATTTATCAACACTGATCCCACATGTTGGTCATACTTACCAAATATTGCCATGTGGCAAGTACACTTTCAGGCCATGAATATTTGTACCACCCATTGGTGAGCTTACATGCCAAAAATCAGCTTGATTGGTGATTCCATGTCATTGGATTGGAGCATTTTTTGGATATTTTAATGACACCTCCCTGACATTTGAAAGTATTTAGTAATACCCCCTTATACTTTCAAATTTTAGGAATACCCCCTTGACCTGGTTTAACCATCATTTGACTAACATTAAAACGTGACATGCATCATGCACCTATGAAAGGACCATAATATTGCAAGTACAGTGCCAACAATCTGTGATTCAACTCCATTTTACTTGAGTCAACCACTGTTAAACTAGGTCAAGAGGGGGCTAATTCTTAAGTTTGAAAATATAAGGGGGTTTTACTAATTACTTTCTAATTTCAGGGAGGTGTTACTAAAATACCCTTTTTTTTAGAGTAACGGTGTAAAAATCTTGTCAAATTCTTTATATGAATCCGAACTCGCTCGATAAGCAAGCTAATGGATGAAAAGCATCGAGTCCAAGCCCATAATGAAAAATAATCAAATCCAACGACCAGGAATCACCTATCAAACTGATATTTTTGGGCGTCAGTTCACTAAGGGATGGGATACATTACAACATCTATAATGAGATTGAAATCATGAGAATATTTTTTTTTTTTTTTTGAATAAAAAATTAAGTGATAAATATATGATCAAGAAAGTAAGCATACCTCATTGCCAAATCCAACCCCGAAACCAAGAAGGATCCTTCCGATGATCAACATTGCGAGATTCATCGCTGCCGCATCCAAGAAGACTCCTCCCAGGTAGAATATCGACGCAAGTAACATCGTCGGCCTACGGCCATATCTCGAGCAGACCCTCGACGCAATGAAGCTCGAGAAAAGAGCGGCGAGGTATAAGGATGAGGTGAAAAGCTGTAGCCAGTGGTTATCATACTTGCAGTAGTTGTCTTCTACGGCAAAGCGTTTTCTTTTATAAACAGTAGGGAAGAATTTCAGTAAGAAGTCGTCCATGGCTGTCACTCCACCTAAAAACAAGATAAAATCAACAATATAAGGTTGCATATTAATAATTATATAATAGATTATATTATATTTATCATATTTAATAATATTTATTATATATAATAATTATATTTATTTATTATTACATCAATATAATAATTTATATATATATATCTGATTTTCAGATCGGATATTATTAGATATCTAATAAATTAATCGGATTCAAATTCGGATATTGATTCAGAATATCCATCAGATATCGAATCTGATTCGGATATTCGACGTTTTTTTCAAATTCGAATTCAGATATACTTATAGTCAATCAGAATGTTTATGTTGACATCCCTATCCAGAGCGTGCGAGTGTGTTGTTCACACCAAGATTTTAAGTTGTTTGTTATAATGTTATAATGGTCACTTAATGTTACCCTAGAAGCCCTTATAACTCAGTCGCTTAATGTTACCTGACGCTTTTTGGTGTGAGGAAGCGTGATTTTTATTACTCACCGCTCTCCTCTGGGCCCACCAACCACACGGATGTATACCTTGTTACATCTTTTTTTAGAAGATCTCCTAGTTGGAACCCTAGTTAGTAAATTCCTGTATTATTCACGTTTAATGCGCAAACTTTTCATTTTTATTTTTAAGAAACGTTTAATACGGCCATAAAAAAAATTAAAAAAATCACAAATATTAAGATTAGACGAATAAAACACGTATTATATATATTATTTGCATTCAATACATGAATTTTACGTTTTTTTAATAAAAATGTATTAAAACGCCATAAATAATGAAATAAAAATGTAAAATTCAAGCTTTTTAAGGCTAAAAAAATATTACACTTCAACAATGACCAAATTTTTATACCCTGAAACCGAATTAACCTCGAACTTTTCCTGTTTCGAAACTTTTTGTCACATGCCGAATTGGTAACGATGGTTGGAACCCATTGAATGGTGGGTCCCATCTCCTGGATGGTACACTACATCCATATCTTTATAATGTTGAGAGAAAGTAAATATTTATATAAATACCTGAAATTCCAACATCGTAACCAAACATTAGGCCTCCAACAGATGCAACAAACCAACAGAATCTCTCATAAAAATGCGAGTAAAACTTCGGTTTCGGCCTCGACGTTTCTGCGACGACGCCCGACACGCTCGACATGTTTAGTTCTCCAGAAAAACAAAATGTAGACTTTGCTGTAGAAGAAGAAGAAGAAGAGAAACGGTTGAGAGAGAGAGAGAGAGAGAGAGGGGGGTGGAGGTAGAATTCTGAAAATGAAGGGAGGGAGATTTTATAAAAATTGATCAGTACTAAGTTAGGAATGAGTAACGGACACAGCGAATTCAGAATTTCAGATGGGAAAAATGGTAAAGGTTCCAGAGAGAGAGAACCCTTTTTATAGTAGCGTTCGGGATCAGCGGACTCAAATGTTTGACTTCCAATTTTTAGGAAAAATGATGTAACAAGAGGTGTATATATATATATAGGGTCAGGATCGGGGGACAACATTTTTGACAACAATTTTGGCATACCCACATGGAAGATGAATAAATAGCTGATAGTTTTATTGAGGATGATCTCCTCATCATATAGATCACCCCTACAAAAAATCGGCACATCCGAAATTTCTAACCCCATCAGATGTGGTTTTCAAGTTAATGGTAAAAATAGACGGTCCATAATTCTTCAACTTGTAAACCGATCTACGAACATCGAATTGATTTGAATTTGTGTGAAGATGATCTCCTCACTATAGAGACCATCCTCACCAAAAATCATCCCATTCCAAAACTTCTAATTATATATTGAGCCGAACCAAATTGTTGTTGTCAAAAATGTTGTCCCTGGATCCTGACCCATATATATATATATATATATATATAATGTTGTGTTGACCGTCAGGAAGCACGATTTTTATTACTTGCCGCTGTCATCTGGGCCCACTGATCGCATTGATGTTTAAACCACCTCTTGGTGGATATATACACCCAAAATTATCCATTATGGAAGGACCCGTTCGATATCCCCAGTGATTGATTTTTAGCATTTTTTGCACCTTTTTTGGCTGGCGTGCCAGCCATCTTTTTTATCTTAGCCTAGGTGTCATATTTTTTGGTCAGGGCTGGCCGAGGGTGACATAGCAGACTCAGCCTGGCCGAAGGTGCCATGGCAAACTCGACAAGGGCTAGGTGAGGGTATTATAGGGAACCCTCAACCCTAGGTGATCAAGCAGGGGCTTGGCATAGGCAAATTTTTTTGGGTTTTTGCCCTACGTACTCTACTGGGATTAAACCGAGGCATTCCTAGTCTCCTCGGTTAGGTCTGGCCCGAGGATGCCTAGGAGACCTCGGTTAGGGCTGGAAGAGGGTGCTTAGCCAGGCTCGTTAGATCTGGCCATGAGGGAAAATCCAAAAAACATTTGCCACGGCCTAGCCCATGCTCGATCACCCAGAGCTGAGGGTTCCCAAGCAGCTAGCCCTTGCTTAGTCTGTCTAGTCACCCTTGGCCCGGTTGAGTCTTCTATTGTAAGGTTAGATTATGTTGTTGGCTAATCCTGTACAACCAAGCATTGTTGATCATCATCATATTGTGAGGTAGTTAGGCTAGTGAGAGTGTGATTTGAGGTTACATCACTCAAGTACAACCAGAAGAGTACTAGAAGGAATATTGATTCATCTGAAGATTGAAAGTTTCAAGTATGAGTTTGACAAGGATTTGCAAGTGTTTGTGCAAATTTGCTCAAGCATAATCGATTGGACTTACAGACCAATCAATTGGACTAGTCTAATCAATAGCCCAATCAATTGGAGAAAGGAAAGTTATGCCTATGTTTCAACTAGAGACTAATTGTGTCTTTAGAGGGTTGTCCAATTGATTGAACTCAAAGGCCAATCGATTGACTATCGCGAGCAGAAATTTGAAAAATGGTTAAGTTACCTTTTTGGATTCAAACGCTTACCATATTAAGTGTGGGCTTGTTTCTCCTATGTATAGATCATATTAGATCGAAAACCTAAGCTTTTTGATAGAAAAAAACATTATAAGCCCTAGTTCAAAAGAAACCCTGAAAACTCATTGTTCATCTTATGATTTCTCTTGTATGATCTAAGCTTGTGTTTTATGCATTACCCATTACCCATTGAAAAGGCAACTTTACATAACAAGTGGATTTACCGATTGAAAGAAGAACACGACGTTACTAAGCACTAAAAGGCCAGGTTGGTTGTGTAAGGTTTTCAACTAAAAGAAAGCATCGATTACACTGAAATATGTTCTCTTGTTGTAAAGATAACTTTTCAGGAGGAATGGCAGCTTTAGGCCAAGTTAAGGTCCTAAAATATTGTTCTTCCCAGCAGAAAGAATTGGGTCCATAGGCTTCTTTTCAGTATACATAATATAGCTTATAGCTATTGGATTATTTAAGATTAATATGTGACATCGTAATCCTCTCACCATTCTATATTTTTTTCATAAATTATTAGTTAATAATTAAATATGTAATGATGTCATATACCCTAAGAAGTATGTGAAGTTAGGATACACCTTAATTAAGTACACCAAAATAATTATGTATGATCATTTGAAAACCATAGGTTGTTGTACATTAACTTTAAATTAATTTTGTAATTAAACCCAAAATAATAATTAACTAATTATATTATTTTATTGTGTGCCACATAAACTCATTGGGCAACACATTTTTCATGTTGTGGGAATCCCAAAGATTCTAATTAAAGAGTAAATATTCTCAAGAAAACAACTAAAAATGGTCTCAAATAAGGATATATAAAAAAGGAATATATTTTTCTTAATAAAGTAATAAGATTTTAGGGTGGGACGTGGGCCATTTTTTAGCAACAAGCACTACAGAAAAATAGGGCATCAGCGGCAGTCGATGACCACCGCTAAAAGTTAAAAATTGCCGCTAAAGCCTTTAGAGGCGACTTCAACAGTGACCTCCGACCGCCGCTAAAAGTACCTCCCAAACGACAGGTAAAGTCGTGGGGAAAACAATTATTACCGGTATACAAATTAGTTTTAGTGGCAGTCATTGACCGTCGCTAATACCCACTTTTAGTAGGCAGGCTAGCTAAACCGTCGCTCTTGAAGGATCTCCAAGATCCTCTCTTGAATTAATAACCCATAATGCAATGTTTTGAAAAGCTTCTATGCTGAAAATATGAGTTTTAGAAACCTTCGAATGAGAAATCATCATTTAAGCAGTTACGAATTAAAAACTAATCAACCTTTCACTAAATGGAAATAAAAAATTTGACAAAAAGATAATTGAGAACAACTCATAGATTCTTTTTTGAGAAATACTGATTGAATGCAATTTAAACCAATAAGGAAAAGTTTTGAAAAATCTTTTTATATTAATCAACTAACCCAAGAAGAAAATATTGGTAGGGAATATCTTCTCATTTGCCAAAAATGCTAACACACTTTGAAGAAATCGTGAGTCTATTAACTGCAATAAGTGTGAAAACATTATGTAATTGTGAACCCCACATTACTTAAAATTCCTAACACCTTTCTATACTAAGAAATTTAAATATTTTCAAAAAACATAAAAGCCTCCACTGCCAAAAATGTCTTCACCTATTTTTCACTCTTTAATTTCTTCTCAAAGCCTCATTCTCCTCCATTGTTTAAAAAAAAAATACTCAAGACATGAAAGAAGAAAAATAAGGTATGTATACTTGACAATGATTTTAATCCCCATATTATCTCTTTTATTTGTTGATGATCATGTGTTTAAGGATACGTTTGTCATTGTGTTAATATCCTTTGATGATTTATGGCTTGTAACTTAAAATACTTAGTGATCACATGTGTTTGCATCATGAAAAGAATGGAAGTATAGTTGATCAAATTCGTTAAAACCTGCAGGGGATCGCCCTTGGTGGGAATCGTTGCCCTTGGTGCGAAAGAATGAGGAATAGAGTGCAATTAGCATCCCATCATCATGGTTGACATTCTGATGATAGAATTAATTCTCATTGGTTTATATTGCTTGTTAACACACTCAAGAATAATATACTAGATTATGGTTATTGTCGTGTATACACATGATATATTACTAAGCTATTTGGCTCACGGTGTTTCACCAATCATACTTTTAGATTCACTCAATTCGGATGATGAGTTCGTCGCAGTGGGGGAGGAACTTATCACGCATGGCGAGTTCATTGATGGGGCGTAGTTCTTTATATATTATTTATGAAGTTGTATTAAACATTATTTTAGTTGGTTTGACTTTTGTATGATATTAAGATTATGGTTTATTAGTTGATTTACTAAAAACTTTCATATCTGCATGTGTGTTAAATTCTAGCAGTCTAAACAAAAATATTCATAAGATATTCAAAACATTTTATAAAATTACAAGGCTAGTGGGGTTACATCCATATCTTCCCCTAGTATTTTTTAGAACTTTTCCATGAATTAAGGAGTTTTATGGTGACTGTGGTGGACCCACAAATTCGGATTTCTCAGTTCTGTTCTAAGCAAACAGAACAAAATGGTTAGTTTGTTGGCTATTTTCGACTGAGAAGGTGATGGAATCTGCATTTTTGTAAAACACGAGAAACCTTGAATTTTTCGTTACCTTTCAAGAAACGTATGGTAAGGCCTGAAAGTCCTTAAGGGATGACCTGTGGAGCATTTTTATGGGACAATTATCGAATCTGCCAAAACCAAAAAATTAGTTTTTTGGAAAAACATTTCTATGTTTTTCTCTGAAACCCATGACAGAAACATGTTGTTTTTATTACATGAAAATTAAGCCCATTTTGAGTAGATCATGACAGATATCTTACTTCTCCCATTCGGACTTCAAAAAAAATTATTAAAAATACGACAGTGAAATTTTTGTTTTGAGTAATACTCAAAAAGTATTAAAAATACGATAGTGAAATTTTTGTTTTGAGTAATACTCAAAAAGGTGGGTTTTGGACCGAAACGTTAATAAGTCACCTCGATGATTTTAAATGGGTTTGTTTATGATCAATGGTTCTGATTTCACTAGAATCTTTAATTGGAGAAATTCTTGATAGATTAGTATGCGTGCCCAACGTTGATCTCTGGTTGACCTTTTACATCCACAGCTTGACTCCATTGGAAATTGATTTTCTTGGAAATTCTAAACCCTTAGTATTTCTCCGAATGAATAATTATTCATCTTGATCGTCTGATTGTACGACTGGATCTGAATGGATAGTATACTGAAGATTAGTTAAATCATAGATCATGCCTTGTCTCGGATTCTGAGGTCCACCCATGGGTTTTCAAATTGGGTATAGGTGTCCCGGATCGGGGCTAGACAATATCTGCACCTAACATATCAAATTCGATAAAAAATATATGAAAGTAGTTAACATTACTTCCAATCTCAAGCATATATTTCCAAGTCAAAATCGTAGCAACAATTTACAACAAAAAAGTAGATACGTCCACACATATATATTGAGCTAATAACTAATAAAAAAGTAAAATAGCCACCAAAAAAAAAAAAAAATGTTGGGAATCATAATTAGAAGACGAAGTACGTGACATTAACACTTACAGCATAGCATTTTGTTATTTATTTCATTCAATATAAATCTTTAGTAGAGTAGTATAAATAGGATGACAGAATAATATAGGTGCAATATCAGATCACGTGACATAAATGTGTGGAAGCCCACCATATTGTGGGTCCCATTATGTAAATGTAAATTGGAGTACTTAGAAAGCATAAGTAACTGTATTCAAGATCGATTTGGTAATAATATTCTCTTTATTTAAAAGAATAAAGAGGTTTGAAAATAAAGGAAGCACCGTGACAGCAATTAAGTGTAATAATAGGGGGGCCCGAAGAGGAACTACAATGTTAGGTGGGAGATTTTTGCATCTACCAGCATATGGAGAAGGATCATAGTGTTAGAAAAATGTACTAAAGATCTTAAGCAAATTCTCTACAGATTACTCATGATGAATCCGGTTTCAATACATCATTCATGTCAGAAATCAAAATATTGAAATGCATGTTTGTTGTTGTGCTAAAATTGAGATGGTGTATATGGGCACGGGTGATTTACTAGTGTCAAATAAGATGGGATGGGGGGTTATGTCAAAAATTCCCTTACGAAAAAAGTGACCAGAGGCACCTCTTATCTCCTCTGTTCGTGTTCGTGTTTGGTTTCGTTTCAAAAAATAAAACGAAAAAAGAAGAGATCAACCAGGACATGATCCGTTCTGACCCAGATTTTAAATGCATTTGCAGAAGAAGAATGCAATGCGGTATTGCTCTATTTAAGCATCAGAACAAGGTGGTCACTTGGATGCTTAAACAGCTTGAGCACGCTCATTTGGTGATGATGGTTTTTAGCAGGATCCACCTAGAACCTCACCTATCCATCAACAGCAACGCCCTCCGAATATCACATAGAGAGAGGGACGGGGTGTGTGTGTCAAGTCTACGGGCACTAAAGCTAGTGACCAAAAATGGGTTCAATTTTGGGGGGATGGGGAGAGCAAAGAGATACGGAAGAAGAGAGGAAAATGGGTTTCGGGCTTCCTTTTCGTATATACATATATGTAATATCGATTTGATTATTTATTTAGAACAGCAAATGACTCGATCGATGTCAATAAGGCCTTGCTTGGTAGCTGCACAAACATTTGTGCTTGGTGGTGCAACATCCAACAAGTATTTGTATTAGGCCCAATCATTTTTACCAAAAAAGTGGTCTACTGTTTGCAACAAAAAAACATCTGCGAACAATAGGCAAATGACTCTCATCCCCCTTAATCTCCGGTTAAAACCCAAACCAATACGCACCCAGGTGATAGACGTGCGTAAAGCTTAGGTCTTATCCATTAAGATCCTAACATACCACCACGCTTCCGCAGCCAACATCCTCGGCAGTCTACTCTGGTCCAGGTAGCCCTTTCCACATGGTGGCTCTCTCACTCCGGCCCCCCCCTTCTGTGACTCAAACTTGGGACATGGGGTTGGCTCTGATACCAAATGTTATACTTTAATGCTTGAACCCAAAAAATGTCTCTCGCTAGGAGGAAAGAGTCCTTGAAGAATATGAGATTATAAGAAAAAGAGTTGTATTTCATATGTATTCCTTTCCATTACGCTCAACCACAACTCCTAAACAAACTTCAACTCCTATCTTAAAAAAAATAAAGGATACCAACCAGGGACTGATTTGTGAATCTTTTCAAATATTTGAATAAAATGGTCTGAAAACATTGTTCACAAATTTTACTATGGGTTGACGTTGCGCACATAATGGCCGTGTTACCTAAAGATTATTAGTCAGTGTAGTTTGAGAAAGCTGTATAAGCATTAAAATTGAATTGAAAGGTAACACAGGAACTGATCAAACAAACTTGTAGCCTCTCCAACCAAAGAAATTCCGTCTGAATTCATTACATGTGTTTATTATATAAACCTAAGAGGGTTCAACTAGAGAAATCGTGTGAAGGAAAACAAAAACAAAAAAATAGAAAAAGAAATCACTGCAGTCAACTAGCTCTCTGTATTGAAGAAAAAGAAACTGGAGAAAAATAAAGAAAGAAAGTAATGGTGACAAAGCATGGTCTGGAGCAGCCGAAACAACTTCAATTTTTGCTCACCAGTTAGTATTTTAATGCTTGGAGTCTTCACCAAATACCTCAGTGTAGCAAACTGGGCATGCCTGAGAATAAATAAGGTCAGCAGTGAAGCAGAATTCAACAAGGAATAAATAGTTTTAAGGGTCTCGTCAGCTGACCTTGTTGATGCTAAGCCATCTGGTGCAACAGCCGGCATGGTAGATATGTTGGCATGGCAGAGTAATCAGACGCTCTCCTTTTTTATATTCCATCTGGCAAATCACACACCTGTTTGCCAAAAACAGTGAAAAGTCAGCAGTAAAGCCAAAAACAGAAAATAATGATTTCCTCCCATAAAATAAATTTCTAGAGAAGCAAAGTTCTAGCAGTTGCAGCAAGCACTTCATTACACACAACTGAATAATTCGAAGTAAAAGAGCTTTAAGGAAGCCCATGTATCTAATGGTCACGCCAACTCTCCATAAGATGGTTAGTAACTCTTGGTGTAAGGTTACTTGTATTCAAAGATGCTATAATTTCACTGAACGCCCATATTTTTCTCACAACCTCCTTCTTTCCTCTCTTACAACGAACAATGCGTGTATTGTGATCATTAGTTATGAATTTCATTAAGTAATGTCCTCGATAATGTTACTTAGTTTCTTTCAGTGTCAAAACAAGCAATGTTTACTGATCATCATCTTTTTCAGCCTTCCTCTCACACAACATTTGGAACCTTCAACCTAAAACAAGCTATGTCACTAATCACTTAATTCCTAATAATGTTATCAACCCCTTCTAACGTAATTAAGCGATAATAGAGAATTCTAGCAGTTATCATCATATCAAACCCTCTGTGGTTAGCCCCTCTATATTTAACTGAAAATGCTTCAATTTGTATAAGCAAGCACCCAAGACCATGAATGCATGAATTAATATGGGGGGTCTAATGTTTAGTGGTCCAAAGCTTTTCTTGAATGTCGAGGTCCCTTTTTTTTTTTTGAGGATTTTGTGTTCCATTGGTATCTTGTTTGCTCTAGCGAAGGTTTATAGTCTCGCTTCTTTTGTTAGTGTTTGTTTTTGCAGGTCTTGCCCTTAGTAGGTCATTTCAACCTCTTTGGCTGCTTTTGTATTCTCTTTTGGCGTTTTGCCCTTAATAAATTCTACAATTATCAAAAAAATATATGAATAAACAGTGAGCAAATGAGGACTAGTTCATCCAGCTGAAAAGAGTATCAGATAGGCTTCAAAAGAACTGACCAGCAGCCAACCAGCACATATGCACCATGGCTAGCCAAGAAAGTGGCAAGTTCCTAAGTTCAGAATATTGCTAATCTTCAAGCATAATGGGTCTATGGACCAGATGTATCAAGTATTTATTTTCACCCTTAACAATTAAAATAACCAATATTTTCTCCATTTATGTCATATTAACTGAAACAATTATAATGCACTTCTCTGTGGAATGATAGCCTACCTAGCCTGTGACCAAGGGTTCATATCTGGTGCATCACGTGAAAATGAATACATTGAAAAGTTATTCCCTCCCTATTTCCAGGTTTTCTTTGCATCTCTGACTTTATATAACAGTAACTTTACAATGTCATCATCTCAATATTGAAAAGAGGTCTAGTTGGAGCCTCACTACCTCAAGTTTGAGGCAGAGATCAGAGCATGTTCAGCTAAGCTATGCGCTCAAACCTGGGTCTATCTGGAAACTTATCACATATGTGCTTGTGAGATGAGTGAGAAACAAAAAATTAACACATTCCATAAATCAAAAACTGAAATAAGCATCTCAATACATTAACACTGTTCACAGCCAAAGTACACAAAAGGTGAAGACAAGCGCTAATACAATTCCAAAGAGCAGTTAAGAAGCCTGAGTGTTACCGTTCGCCTCGAGACTTCTTTCTTGAAAAGAAGCCACCACATTTGTACTTTGAGATTGGAAGTGATGAAATAAGTTCTTGGGAAAGGCCCCGGCTGTGAGTTCCAACTGTCTCACCTAAATCAAGTAATTCCTGCAGATCATAACTTTTGTTTCCGATTAACCAAATATACATGAGCTTTGAGGAAAATAAATTAAGAGTTCTAAGAAAAGCCACCCAGATCACCATATCATTGATTCCCTAAACATTTGATGACCATTTAATGTTGACTCGTCAAAGTTAAAAATTTACAAGCAAATCTGACTACAAAAAATCAGCGAGCAGAATGAAGCAAAATGCTCTTTAATGAGGATACTCCAGGAGACCCCCACTAACTCTGAAAGGATAAATCAGTTGGAATTTATTCATAGTGCCCATCCAATTAGAAGCAGAATTATAACGTTAGAAGCATATCCATGGCCCCTCTATCACTCTACTAGCCAACATATGATAGCAGATGAGGTATGGTGCTGGCTGGAGAGGTGATTTGCTGCTCCTTTACAAAATTTTCTTACAGCAGAAGTCAAAATGATATCATGGGCATGCTTTTCTTTTTTTGAGAAATCATGACTGATTCTATCCAATGCCATAGAGACCAATAATAGGTAGAAGGAATAGTATTCCCACTGTACAATTTGTGTAAGCTTACCGTGGGAGCTAGAATAGTGAAATGTAAACCCCTAAGGCAAGTTGGATGGTAAATGCAAAAGTTGTAGGTTTTTAATCAGAATAGAAAGCCTAGAAATAAAAGTTAACAGTTGCTTAGTACTTGCAAAATAAGTGTTTCATGCTTAAACAATAATTGCCTAAGGCTTAAAGGTTTCTATTTGAAGTTCATATTCAAATGTTATTATACACATGCATGCTCTACAGGAGATTGTTCATTTACACACTCTCTCGCCCAAGGTACACACTCATAGATTGTTATGAAAATAAATCAATGATAAATTAATTATTTCTCTTATATATATAAACAGTTTATGAAACAGTTTGCAGAGCACAGGAACTGAAGACAAAATCAAAATCTTCTAATGATCATTGAATAGAATAAAAACAAAGAGGTAAAAAGATAATACATATCATCAACTGAAAGTGTTGTTTATACAACATTTGCCACGCTGCACAACCTATAAGGTTGTGGTGTCAACCCAAATGAATACCAAACACAACAATGCTAGGCTTGGTCTAGGTAGCACACATCCCAGCCACATCACTTATTTCTGTTGCATACCAAAGTAACGATGACAATTTCTTTATCTTAGAATGTTAATGAGGATTAGTTGAGGATACCAATTTCTACTTATAACACTGCCTCATGCATGATAATCAGATCTAGGATCCAAAGAGCTGCAAATCTGCCGTTATGCATTCCGAAGAAATGTGGCAGTTTATGAAACTGCTTCAATAGAAGTAGCAACATCATGAAGCAACTGTGGAGTTAGTCCGTTTCAGAATCATAAAGGTGTTTTTAGCGCCACGTGGCAATTGCCTGAATACGATTAACATATCAAAGCCGTAATTAGTCTGTAAACATCAAAGTGGATTTCCTGTTTCTAGAAGATAATGAGGAATGCAGTGGTATACACAGGCTTCAGAGAACGTACCAAGTAGTGAGGTGATTGTTGGTGCACATTCAATTGAAAGTTTTCCAAGTGAGTTTTACATTATCAATGGAACTACTTCTAACCAATGTAACAATAACACAACATCTTTTTAAAGAAAAACTTCTCAAACGTTAAATTTTACAAAGCCAAGCAAAAACTCTTATCTTCATTCATTTATATCAAATTATTAATATATTATTTGCACACATTACATGCTTTTTAAAATTTTCAATCACGTACCCCATTTTGTCGTATAGTTAAATAAGAAAATATGTCTCCTTCTATATCAACATATTGAGCTGTCAGGTATCCCTAGATCGCGGACTTCATGCAAACATCTAAATGAAACACATTCCCATGTCTAATCTTGTATGATTAATAAGCAAGCCTCTCAATACAGGAAGTGTGTTCTCCTCTAGAGACTCAGAAGCAAAGTATAGCCCACTTGATAGGTGGCACCTAAACAATCTAAGCATAAATATTTAAAATAAAACCCATTCTATGTCATCAAATTTCATTATGTATTCAAATGAGTCCTCATACTAGCCCCACATTACTCCCTGCTCTTCTATAAAGAGTTTGCAATTAGGGATCACTCGTGAACAGGTCAGCATACTTTTTAAGTTTCACTTTAACACATTGCATGTATAATGTGATTTAGAAATAAGCTTTTTGACATGTGAAAACAATTGAATATATTTAAAGTCGATACCACTAGAAAAAAAAATTCCTCTCAGAATGTAAGGCGGTCATAATTGCCGACTGCTAATAGCTTGGACTTACTTATTATTACTAATATATCATACTCTTCAGAAAATCAAACATGAATATAAGTTTGGCTCTTAAAAATTTGCACATTTAATACAATTTAAGAAAGAAAATAGTGAGAATAATTATGTAGTAAACCTCGTAAGTCATATTGTCTGGGTCAATATTGTCCTGCCAAAAGACCTGCAATTCATACAGAAAAAAGAAGGGGATTAATTAGTTGTCCTTGTGCAAGTAGTCTACTTATTGATCCTAACTGAGGCATCAATGGAGCAGGACAGATCTATAGCACCCGAGTTTTCCTTCGTGTTCTTAATAAAGTTTCATGTTAAAAAGTAAAGAATAAAAAGAATGGCATTTAACCTGTTTTAATCTAAAACTGGCAAAATGACGTAACATAAATCCTCTCTCTTTGTCAACCCCTAATCATATTCATATCATAACTGTAACCTTCTCCCTTCTCACCACCCTCAACCCAAACCCTATTTATTTTGACTTAAAAATAAAAAACAAAATCTCATGTCAAAAGAAAAGGATATAGATGGCAATTTAACCTGTTTTAACCTAAAACTGGCAACATAACATAATATAAATCCTCTCTTATCGTCAACACCGACTTTTATCGTAACTCTTAACAGTCTCCCTTCTCACCACTCTCCTCTCAGTGCTCTCACCTTCCACCCTACCCTATCTGCTTTTTGAACATATATTTGTGGGTTGTGTTTCTCATTAGGGATTAGGGTTTATGGAGACAAAATTCTGGCTTGGGATGCAAGAGACATGGTAGGGGTGTAAGAGAATTAAATCCGGAGGGTGAAGAGGATTCCTGTGTTATCCCACAATTATTTCTAGTGGCAACTTGAGCATCCATAATGTCAACAAAGAGTGTCAAGACATGGTAGGAATAGGCTTGATGAACATTAATAATTTAATGGTGATTCTTTGAGCTTCTCTTTTCTATTTCTTTATGAAGTTCTTCAAATATTAAACAAAGAAATTAAAAAAAAAATCAATTTTTATACAGAAGATTAAATGATAATTGAAGTTCTAGGGTTTTGCAGATGTGCTGTCCAAAGGTAGATTTGTGGGCTGTTTAGAGTTCTTGAGGGGATAAGGTTTGGTTGCAAATAAAAAAAGAAGAGAGATACCAAGACATCTGGTTTTGGACTCAAATCCAACTCGTATTCAATTTCCAAATGCTATTTGTATCAGACATGATTTAAAATTTCGGATAAAACCGAAATGTTTTAGTTTCATCCTAGGGCGAGGGGTTTCAGGATTCACAGGGTTTTGGTAAGGTTTCAATCGGTTCTGACTGAAACTTAAGAGTTTCGTTGGTTTAGTCCGAATCATTTTGCCTGATTTCATACAAAACTGAAAAAAACCATGTGAAACTCGTGAAACATTATAAAATGTCTTCAAAAATCTGAAAAACAAATTATAGAAAAATCAAAAAATAAAAATAAAAAACATATAAATGTATTAAAGTTTCTAAAAAATTATAGCTTACATTTGATTTACACCTAACAATAGTTACTTGCAGATTTGCAGTGCTATATGAAAATAGAGTGTAGAGTCAGGATTCCGAATGCATTTACAAGACAAACTTCAGTTCAGCCCGATAGCACTTTAAGTCACTCTTCTTGGAAAAATCATACGTATGATGTAGATTTTTACAAAATTCATTGCATTTATAATTTTTATTTCTTTATGAACTTTTTAAGAATTTTTCAGATTGAAGTCATTTTCCAGGGGTTCGTGTGTTTCGTTTGGTTTCACCGGATTTGTTCTGTTTCGTGTGAATGAAACAAGGGTTTTGTATGAATCAAATGTAGGGTTTCGTCTAATAAAACCAAAATGAAACCGGGCACTTTGAACCATGGGATCATATATGATATAATGTTTTTGAATATTGGTCAAATAAGGATCTCGAGCTTTAGATGCAGGTCGGATCCAAACTCGGGTCTAGCATTGTATGTGTAAATTCAGATTTGGACTCCAATCCATGTACATCCAACCCCAACTGACCCATTTCATGCCCTAATCCTAGGGCTCAATCCTACAGATGTAAGCATATTAAATGCCAAACGGAACTAAAATCAACAAACTATGACAATATTTGTATATGAATTATGTATGGAAAAAAATCATTACTCAATGCCAGGCGTATTAGTTGAATTTATAACGGATGGAATCAACTATTGTGACTTGTGACAAGCCTGTGAGTCTGATATACATAATGCCCTCTCTGAAGATATAATCAGCAGCAATTCATTTTGTTAACTATCATTTTCGGAAAATACCATCATGTGTCTTGTTTATAGTAATCAATGCTGAAGATATTTATGTCCATGCTAAAAATATAAACATGTTTAGATCAAGTTATAAATATATGTGTGTGTGTCCATGTCAACCTTGAAGTTAGAGAAAAATTGGTCATTTATAAGTACAATTGCACGATTCAAATACAACTTGTTTCACACTGAGACCACCAATAAGAAAGCTTCACACCTGTGAACTACTAGCATTATGATGACTCCGAATGCCTGCAAAACACGAGAAGCATTAAAATAAAAGTAATAAAATGTCAAATCTCCAAACGCACGTAGAATGAAAAAAATTACGATGACATATAATAGTAGCTGCAAAAAACAGGCTCAATATAAGAATCAGGAATGCTGAAAATCCAGTCATATTGAGACCTATGTAACAATGACATGGGCACGTGTGTCGATGTCCGACACAGATATGAGGTGTCTGATGGCACCTTTAAGAAGCTCGATATGCAGACACATCTGTACACATGTATTGTAATATAATGTTTTAGTTATACTAAAATCAGAAGTTTTTTTTATAATAAAAATATGAAAAGAAATAAGTGAAAAGTGAAAGAAAACAATTCTACAAATCATAAAGCTACCCAATAACATATTAAATATAGGTAGATTTATAAAAGGGAAACGATCAAAAACTATAACTGTCTAATAACTTAAAAAAATATTGTGAGGATGGAACACACCAACCCTCTTTTAGAAATCAATTTTATTAAAATAAAGGGTGACACAGATGTACCTACCCTAATGTGTGTCGGGTTGTGTCGACATGCGTGCTGTGTGTCAACGTGTCCGACATGGCAAAAAACCCTAAAAGTGTTGTATCCTTGTTACATAGGGTGAGAACTATGACTGAGGTATCAAAACTATTGAATTGACCCATGCCACTTACGACAGAAACAAAGTTCTTGAAAACATTATGCTGGATTATCTTTCTGATGAACAAACGTTTGAGAAAATATTTGTGCTAGGTAACATATAGAATTAAGGACCTGTTTGGAAAGCTCATGCTTTCAAGGCTAGCCCAGTCCTGACCTTGAAGAACTAGTTCAATGTTGCAACCCCTTTTTAAAAAGCCAACTCTGATCCTGTTTTAAGGACAAAATCTGAAAAAGTGGAACATAAAAAAGTGAGCCCCACACAGTTGCTAAACACAGGGCAGAACAATTGGACCTGGACTGACCATGGCAGGCCCCATTTTTTCAGTTTCCAAAGAGGGCCTAAAACACCCAATATATGGTTTTACCTACTTGGCATGCACTAGTGTAGGAGAAAATATAGTACCAGGTGATCTATAGAATTAGAACACCCAACACATGGTACTCTGGATACCACCAGGGTATGTTTGATAGGATCAGCTCCAATATATCATCGACCTACATGGTAATGGAAATGCAAAGAATTTCTATGGTCTTACATCCATTGTACTCTTTCTTGGCATATCGCACATGCATGTCCAACTCATTTTTTCATGATCATACATCAAACCATGTGCACCCTCATTTATGCTTTATAGCTTGACAGTTGAAATAGTAGTGAACCTCTCAGTATTGGACAGAGTACTGCTTGTGAAAAACAAATGTGCCTACTGAGGGGGCCACTGAATGTCCCTAAAATATTCATGTTTTGATTTTGTAATTAACATGATGCAGATTACAAAGTGTAAGTACACTTTTGAGCTTAGTGGGATTATGCTGAAATGAAATGGAAGTAACTGAAACTAGAAAGTATAGTTAATGTCTTAATGATATTTAAAAACTATATTTTTTAATTACATATTTTCCTCACCATTGAAAGAACTGTTTCAGGCATATATGTTAATCTCCCTTTTGAATTTAAGAAGATCTGGGACCATATCGAAATATTATTTCAAAAGTTGTCCAAGTTCCAGTGACTTGGTAATCTGAACCTCGTTTAACTAAGCCAAGTTTCTAATAAGAATTTTAAGTTTTTCTCTGAACTTTATTCATCAGAAAGACACATTGATCCACCTAGAAAAACTGAACATGACACTAAATCTTAAAATGATTCAGATGCACATGACTGTCATCAGTCAGTACAAACTAATAACAATACAGTACAATGAACACTACTACAGCTATGTAACTAGTGAACACAAATAGATATACACACTTCCATAAACTAAAGAGTTAGAGAAATGCTTCATCCACAAGTCCACGACCAAAAAAGTTTCAAATCCAATGTCATACAAGAATAGAGAAAAAGCACCGCTGTCCAACGTAATAAAGCAGGAAGCTCCGCCTAATAGATTTATAAACTACAACAGCACATTTAATATGCTTGAGATGCCTGCTTTTGAACACAAATGCACCCACATTAGACAGAAATATTAAAGGAAAAAAAGAAAAGATGAGTTCAAAAATAAGCAAAGATTCATATCATGTATAAATGTGATTCTGAAGCTATCAGTTTTCAGAAGTAGCTATAGAACAACCATCTACAAGTTACAAGTGTAGCCTCAAGGTAGACAATATCCAGATTTCATGTTTCTGGTCATTGAGGTAATAAACACTACTAATGGCATACAGAAAGAAATCAATTTTAGTAACTTTAATAATCTAAACAGTTTATCAGTGTATGGAATTGTCAAATAGCTGTTGTCAGTAGTTTATCAAATTGCCTACACTTGTACATGGATCCATCAATGTTACTCTATCATACCCAACATAAACTGGAATATGTGACAACCACAAAACTCAGAACTAACTTACATTCTTCAGAGCTGGCATGCAGATTTGTGCTGGAACTACCTCCCGCATGCATAACTAGGGGTGCTGGCTCTTCGTTATTCGTCATTGAAGAGTTCTCCCAAATCCTCCTCCCCCCATCCATCCGCGGTACAAGATCATTTACCTCATAAGGATGACCATAGCCATAATATGACATACTTCCTGGACCAGATAATCCAAATTTGTTTGAACCCGCATGCATAGACCAATATGCACTCTCCTACATAGGCAGCAGAAAAAGGACATTGACAAATCAAAAGTGCATTAGAAGGCAAGATTTTCAATTTTTTATTGGCGAGGCGTTTATTGAAACATACACATCACAAAAGAAACACGAAACTGCTTCAAATCTAGAATTGTTTTTAGCAGATCATTAAAATACACCAAACTAGTCTTATGAATGGATAAATATAATAAAAACAAAAACAAATAAAATATGGATTGGAACTTTTGAATTTTCCCTACTATATCTCAACAAATGTTTTTCTGATAATTACTATTTTCTGACCTATCTTTCAAGAGAAGCACACAGCAGAATCCCCATATACATCAATGCAATAACCTTATATCAGGGGAAGCATGGACTTGCCAGCCTTCGATTTGATTGTCACCAAAAGCGTTAGATAAGGAAATCATCAGAATAAAGCAACAGATAAAAATACCTGATCATGCATTGATCCCGCAAAAGAAAAATCTGCCTGACTGTATGTAAGGCCTTCAAACAAATTCATAAAACTTTCGGTAATAGTGTACGGAAATCCAGTATTTATGTAATGAAGCTCCACCTGTCGGTTCATTTTGAACTACTCTTCTGACCAAAATCTGCAGGAAGTACTCTTAAAAATATCAAAAGAATGAAGAAAATTGTCAAGGGCGGAAAATTAGAAAAAAAAAAAAAGTAAGACAAGAAACAAGCTCTACTGC
Source organism: Euptelea pleiosperma (assembly GCA_035048495.1). Lineage (NCBI taxonomy): Eukaryota > Viridiplantae > Streptophyta > Magnoliopsida > Ranunculales > Eupteleaceae > Euptelea > Euptelea pleiosperma. The sequence goes on along the minus strand of CM068544.1, from coordinate 19,959,677 downwards.
ATGAATAACAGCATAAATGCAAACAAGGTCTCAAACTTGGAGAACCACAAAGATCATTATAGATATAATTCGGATTCAATCAGAGAAGACTAAGCAATATTGCGCTAATGATTTTGTGATCAGTCGTCAATTTTCTGCAATTGGTCAAACAAAACAACCAGAAGGTAGACGTTAATGGTAAAAGATGATCAGAAATCAGCAGTAACACCTCAATTTACTGCGTTTAAAGATGACTTGCTTCAGTTTCCATAAGTTTCCACAAATTTTCCGACAGCTCTAAATTATTCAAAGAACAGGACAAATTAGTCCAGAAAACCACTGATCTCAGATTCTCACCACATTTTAACAGAATTTCAAATATGTCGGTTGATCTGTGGTCTTGACTTGGATGATTTAGTTTTAAAAGATTAACTGAGTTTCTCCTCGCAGGGATTGAACCTGCATTGATCTTCTCCTGAGTTTATCCTCCTTAAACCGAAATGAAGCTAAGTATCATAGAATTACAAGCAAAGTAACGCTAAGCTCAAACGTTTTCGCAGAAAGACGCGTTAAAGGAGAAACGCCAAAACGATCAAATTTTTTCTAGGGCAAAAAAAAGGCACTAAATACCTCAGTCAACAATATCTCTGCACATTTCCGCCAAACTTCTCCTGATTTTCCGCGATACAACAAAAGAAGAAAAACAACAAGAATAAATCAGATTTGAGAGCGAAAACAGCCATTAAAGAGCTCATTTAACATTATTTCAATGGATCTCTACGTCTCTGCAATCTCTCCATGAAAAAACAAAGCAAAAAATATCAAATTATAGGGAGAGAAGAGGCCATTAATATACCTCATTTTTTCATCAATCTTCACCGAAAGTTCCCGTTAAAAAACAGAAAAGCTGGAGTGGATCAATCGAAAAACGAAATAAAAAAACAATAAGATGATTGGAAAGACTAAGAGAAAGATTGAAATTATAGGCGAGAAACAATGCGATTTGAGAGATTTAAAACCGACATTTTCTTGATCGACGAAGCTTTTGCTTTCGAGAGAAGAGGTTTTTAGCTCAGAACGACGAGCGTGATCAAGCTGTCTGGGGCTGTGCTCTTCTCTGCAGAGGGCAGGAAAGCGAAAGGGAATGGGTTTTCGTTCTCTCCCCACTCTCTCTCTCTCTTCTCCTCTGAGGGGCGCTTTTATGCTTGCTGAGTTTCAGCAGAGAGGCAGAGACACGCGAGCGATACTGACTGCACGAGAAATCTCCGACATCTCGCGATACAAGAGATTTTATAAAACGACAAAACTGCAATTTCTTCCGTTACGGCGAAACACGATAATATATAGAATACAATGACGAGGAAAGGTTTTCTGGATCGACACTCCAGAACTCTTCACTCCACCTGGATGGAGTAAAACTTTGCTGACATGGCCTGTCATCGAGGCAGATGACAGGGAGCAATATGAGCCACTTGGCATACTATTAGATGACTATAACCGTATGGATGTTTGGCCAGTCCCTAGGTGGACCTACAAACCAAACATCAGCCCAATTAGTGATTTCTAGGCATTGGATTGGAATTATTTTCATGGGTTGATTTTCACCGTGGCAATTTGAGCATTATTGACCATTATTTGAGGTTCTGGGATCCAAAGGTTTGAAATCACTAATCAAGCTGATTTTTCGTTTGTAGGTCCACCTAGGCATTGGCCAAACATCCATACGGTCAGAGTCCTTTAAGAGTGTGCCAAGTGGCTCATATTGCACCAAGCCATCAAAGTTTAACTCACCTGGATGGTTCCTTCAAAAATATGATCCAGACATCCGGGACTGATTAAAATGCCACGTGTCATAATCTTAAAGATCGTTGACCGTACAGATTTTGGGTCTTTTTCATGGGTTCATAGAATTATTTTGGGGTACTCAGATCCAACGCCTAGAACCATCGATCAGGCTGATATTTGGTATGTAGGTCTATCTATAGATGGTGATTACAAACTACACTAGAAATCTTCTCACTATGACTTGGAAAAAAATTTGTAGTTAGGTTTTTTCAAAGTTTCTCCAATTATTAAGTGCCATCTGTACATGGCAGAGTGGTGCCCATGGCACCTTTTTGAATATTCTTATGTTAAATCATGTGGATCCCACCTTGTCATGTACAGATGTATAGATGGCACTTCTTGGTTGGCAAAACTTTGGACACAAAGAAAACTCAAAACTTCAAAAAAAAAAATTCCCATGCATTATACTTTTCCTATCAAAGGTGGCCAATCAAAAATAGCACCAATGCATGTTGGTGGGACCATCTAGATGGTGATTTTTTTATTGGCTGGTTGGCCACTGGTATATGCTGGTTTTCTAGAACATCGATATTTATACAAATAAATAAATAAAATACCACTTTGTGATACATGGCGCCAGAGTATTATCTGTATGACTCAGCCGCCATGTGTGCGAAGAAATCCCCACTACTCCTGAGAAGATTTCTAGAATGTAGCTCTAGAAAACCCGTCTCTAGGATTCAGTAGTTTTCATTGATTCTTCTTCGACTCACATCTTCTCCTTCTGCGGATAATTTGGCAATTTCTTTCTGTTACTCTTTCATGCTTCATGCTTATCTAGGGCATAGACATTATTATTTCTTAAAATTTTAATTTACTTCTAATATTTATTCGAAATAAGGACAAATATTTTAGGCCATTCGATGAAGTCCAAACAAATAATAATGATCAAATCCTAAGATTTCTCCTATACTTGCAAGTATCTATATAACAAAACAGGGAAGTTGTCTCCCCACTTATACCCCCTCTTATCTGTTTCAACAAAGAAGGGCCGAGATCTTATCTCCCAAATGATGGTGGATCTCAACCACTCACACTCGATTCTAAGAAATGCTTTGTAGGGGAGTACCGAGCGCACGGGCCACGTGCTATCAATATAACAAGTGACTGATTTTCTTATACCCCATCTTATCTTATATGGCTTCAATAATGAGTGGCTGAGATCCACTATGCTTCATATCGATGGCTGAGATTAACTCCCACCCGATTTTGACAAACACTTTGTCGGAAAGTGCTGCGGGCACAGCCCACCCATACATATAACAAGACAACTCAGTTGTATTGTCTTATCTTATCCATCCATCTAATGTGGACGGTTAGATAAAGAGTGGTTGAGATCAAATCCATCGATCTAATGTGGACGGTTAGATTTCAGCCACTCAATCCGCCTCATTTGACCTCAATTTATTCAAATTTTGAATTTCAACACTATTATTTTTTGTTATTTCTGTTATTTTCCCATTTCTCCCTCCGTGCGTTACAATCTGTTATAACAGCCGTTATAATGGAAAAAATGGGCCCCAGTCCGTTATACCGTTTTAGTGCGGAAGGCACCCAATTTTTGCGAACGCTTTTGTCGGAGTGCCGTGGGCACGGGCCATTTACTAGTTTAAAAAAAGACTTGGTTTAATTACTCATCAAAGCTAATAATATTACATACTAATTTAATTATTAGTATTATACATGTGCGTGTGTCCTTGATACCACAAGTGGATAGGGGTGGTTGACCTTCGGGTTTGAGCACCAGTAATATTTATTTCTACGACTATATTATTCAAAAAAATTGGTAAAATTCACATTTTTTATGAGGTTCGCTATTATATCCGTATTGGATTAATATTATAAAAGAATGATGATTTATGGGTTGTAACTTAAAATGCTTAGTGATCACATGTGTTTGCATCATGAAAAGAAATGGAAGTGCGGTTGGTCCAATTCGGATTTGAGCACCAGTAATATTTATTTCTACGACTATATTATTCAAAGAATTGGTAAAATTCACATTTTTTTATGAGGTTCGCTATTATATCCGTATTAAATTAGTTGTATATACGAATTATTACTAAATGTATAACATATCTTTTAAATTTTTTTAATACTTTTTTTATTTTAGAAAATTTTTCACAATTTCTGTCATATGCTAAATTGCCAACTAGGGTTTCAGTTCCGATCCTATCGGAGTGCTAATATACCCAAATTATATACTTTAGTTTTAGATCCGCTCAATTCTAGATTTGAGATGATCGAGATCGGGTCGTGTCATGTCGAGTATTGGTTAATCGGGTACCCATTGACATACTTACAAGTGGGGTCCATGTACGATAACTCTCAAACCAAAAGATCATACTAATTTTGTGATCCTAACCATGGTTTAAAATAACGCCTTTTTTAACGAATTTAACAGTCGTTAAAACGCTAATGCCCAAAGCCCGTTACGTTATGAACCGTTTATTTTCTGAAAAAAAATTTGTGAAAAACTGTTTTCCATTTTTGAAATTTCAACTTTGAATTTCCGTGCCATTTTTTTCTGTTTTCCGTTCTTTTTCGTTATTTTCTGTTATTTTCCGTTTTGCCTGTCCATTACAATTCGTTTTAACCGAAAAATGGTAACGGCCCTAGTCCGTTATACAGTTATAACGGCCGTTTTTTAAACCTTGATCCTCTAACCATTTGTAGCTTTAATTAAATAAAAAAGAAAGAACTAAGAGGGACCCACTTATTGGAAAATCCAAATCAGTAAGAATGCGCATCGCACGCTTAAACAAGCTATAATAAGTCTAATAATGCCAAAAAAAAACATCCCATGTTTCCTTAATTATGGATTGGCCAATGCTGTCATTAGTACTTGTGGTACTATAATATAATACAACAAAATATCAGCCATTTGATTAGAGAATAATGACATCATAAAGTATCAACATTACGTTAATATTTCCAAATCAAAGAGCTGATATAAAGGTAGTATTATATTAAAAGAGGGACCGGATGTATGATATCAATAAGAGCAGTTTTTATTTTCCTTTTGTAAGTTGTAAGTTTGTAAGTTGTAACCATCAGCATCTATAGTTCAATGAATAAAACGGAATGTGAAGGATTCTTCATGTGGAGAGATGTATCCGAGATTTTGATTTATTTTCTCACGTCTCAAACGATAAATTGGCGATTACAACGAGAAAGAGAGAGTGAGAGAGAGAGAGAGAAAATTATTAATATTAACACCGAACTAGCGTTGAGCAGATCAACTACTCTCTCTGGCGTACACACACAAACACAACCAAATCCTGTCCGAAAACCGCTCCGCTTATGCAGGTGAGGCACGCTACGTGGCTACTCTCAAATGCCCCCATGGTTTTAAGAACGTCCGTTGTATTGGAAATAACGGCCGTTATAACGGATTCAAACCTCCTTCGTTACGTTTTGTAACGTTTTAACGCTCAGAAAACAACTGGCCGTTATTTTTCTGTTATAACAGAAATAACGACTGTTATTTAATGAAAAATTATGTGGGAAAAAAAGGCCATTATTTCTTTTATTTTTCCCTTATTTTCGGTTTTTTTTTTTTTCGTTTTTGAAATTTTGAATTTCAGCGCCATTTTTCCGTTATTTGCCCCTGAGCATTATAATTATAACGGAAAAATCGGTAACGCCCTCAGTCCGTTATAATGGCCCCTTTTAAACCTGATTTAAGCCTTTAAAGTGAGTTGTTCTATGACATAGAATCCTTTTTTTTTTTTTTCTGTAAGCACGATAGATTACTAAAGAGAGAAGAAAAACTATACAGGGGGAGGGAGAGATTTGGAGGGATTTCCATCATTGAGAATGGCTGACTGAAGCCAAGGCGGAAATGAATCCTCCCAAAACTTCTCCAAGGGCCAACTACTGGCCTTTGCTGCAATTAAATGAGCAGTATCGTTTGCCCCCCGAGGGGTATACAAAAAAGAGATAACACTAAAAGAAGAAGCCAATTGAAGAATATCCCAACAGAAGGCTGATGCTGTCCAGCTAACTTCAGCTGACCCCAAACGAAGAGAGTCTACCAAAACCTTTGCATCTGATTCCAAATCCACCTCCGTATAGCCTGCTTGAAGAGCTTTAGATAAGCTCCATTTCATGGCTTGTGCTTCGGCTTCTTCGGTGGAATTGGCTATTGATTGGATACCCCCTACCATAAGCCCAATATTATCAGTTGTTCGAATAATGAACCCCAGACCTGCCATTCTAGATGACATGTTCCAAGAAGCATCGGTGTTTATTTTTAGCCGATTAGGAGTGGGAGGAAGCCATGGAAAGTGAGGTTTTTGTAGTCTCCAAAATCGGCTGTGCATTTAGAATGTAACCATCGATCGAGTTTAGAATGGTAAAAGGATCACTTGGCCTCGACTAGTGGATAGTATGATTCCTATGAGTCCATAGTTTCCACCTCTTAACACAGCTATATTCAATGACAGGAAAAGAGTTTGATGTGTCAGGAGATGAGTGATCCAACCATTGAATAATCTGATTTCCAATCTCCTCATCCGATCGGCCCTCCCAGCAAAGTGTTAAAGGAGAGGCATACCACACTTTTGCACTAGTGGGGCATTTGAAAAGTGCATGAAAGGCTATTCTCCCAAGGATGAGAACATCTAGGAAATTTCGGATAAATTTCCACATGAAAAATTGGGAACAATGCGGGATTCTAAGAGTCCAGATTTTTTTCCACAGCCTGTCAGGGATTGGAGTTGAGAGAATTGAGTTTGAGGTCGGACGGAAGGAAGCATAGGCTGATTTTACCGTGAATTTGCCTTTTGGGTGTAAATCCCAGAAAAGTCTATCGTTTGACTCATGGCAACTGAGTGGAATCGCCTGAATGGAAGTCGCAATCTCTGGCGGGAACAAATCCTAAAGAGTAGATATACACCATTGACGGTCAGGAGTGATAAGCTCATCCACAATGCGCACCATGCAATTTGCTGGTTTTTCTGAGGTAATTTTATAGCCTGGTATTGAGAATACCTAGGGATCTTCTCAAATATGAATTTCTTTTCCATTCTCAGGGAGCCATATGCAATGATCCAGGCATTCTTTTCGAGCTATAAGAATACTTTTCCAGCACCAAGAATCTGTAGATTTGCTGGGTACAGATAACAGGGATCTGCCTTTACAATATTTTGGCCTAAGGTGCGTTGCAAGGATGGAAGTATGTTGCTCTTGGAGTCTCCAGAGACTTTTAAGGAGAAGAGCCATGTTGTGATGATGGAAAGATCTGAAGCCCAGCCCTCCTTTTGTCTTTGGAGTACAGAGAGAATTCCAATTGGTGAGTCTCAGCACCTTCTTTTCTGTTAAACCACCCCACTAGAAACGGTTGATCATTGCATTCATCTGGGAGCATAAAGTTTTGGGGAAAAGGAATGTGGACATGAGGTAAGTGGGGATGCTAGTTGTAACTGATTTGATTAGGGTCATTTTGCCCGCTTGGGAGAAGCATTTTGCCCTCCATCACTCCATCACGGTTTGCATTCTTTCCACGTAATCCCCCAAGGGTTTTTTCTTGGAACGGCCAGTAAAAAGAGGGGTTCCCAGGTATTTCTCGGTAATTTTCATATTCTTTATGTGCAAGATGTGGGAGATTGCTTTTCGATACCGCTTATGCATTTTGGGGCTGAACATGATGCCCGATTTTTCAAAATTGACAGCTTGACCCAAGAGATGGCAGAATTTGTCGATGATATCTTTTATGATGCGGGCCTCCACGAGATTTGCCTTTGCAAATAGTAAACAATCATCTACAAAGAGTAGATGGGAAATGGGGGGACATCCTCTCCCAATCTTGATACCGTGGAGTTGATTGTTCTGCATTGCTTGATGGAGAAGGAGAGATAGGACATTAGTGCAGATAACAAAAAGGAAAGTAGATAGAGGATCACCTTGCCGGATTTCTCGTGAAGGGCTGAACTTTCCCGTTGGTGACCCGTTGAGCATAATGGAGAAAGACGTAGATGAGACGCAGCGTTCAATCCACAATATCCATCAGTCATCAAAGCCCATAGCTTTCATAGTTTGGAGAAGGAAAGGCCATTCGATTCTATTATTTGCTTTTGCCATGTCAAGCTTTATGGCCATGAGACCTCCTTTACCTTTTTTTCCATTTAATTGTTCCCATAAGCTCATGGGCCAAAATGGTATTGTCAGATATGAGTTGCCTCAGGATGAAAGCCGCTTGATTGGGCATGATTAAAGGGCCTAAGATGGATTTTAGCCGGGCCATTAGAAGTTTGGAAACGATTTTATAACTGACATTGCAAAGGCTGATCGGCCTAAAATGGGATATTTTGGTTGGGGCCTGAACTTTAGGAATCAAAGCAAGGTTGGTTTGATTGATGATTGAGAGATTAGTATTAGAATTGATGAAGGATTGAACAAAATGAAAGATATCATCCTTTATGGTATCCCAATAAAATTGGTAGAAATGAGCTGTGAAACCATCAGGGCCTAGGGCCTTATATGGGCCCATTTGAAAGACAGCATCACGAACTTCCTCCATCGTGACTGGACGGGTCAAAATGGTATTCGATTCCAGGCTAACAATTGGGTGGATGAAATTATTTAGGATTTGCAAATCCTCACCCATAGATGATGTGAAGAGATTGGAATAATAATCGATAAATGCTCCACTGATTTCTTCACATTTCTGAAGTTGTTTCCCTTGTTCGGATTTAATCCATTCGATTTTGTTTTTTTCTCCCTTTGACAATGGTGGATAGGTGGAAAAAACAAAAAAATTTATCTCCTTCATTCAACCATGTTTCCCTGGATTTGTCTTTCCACAACATTTCTTATTTGAGAATAGCTTTTTAGATCTCAGTCTCGTAAGCTCTTTCTTCTCGGAGATTTTCAGATGTGAAAAACAAGGATTGGATATGGCTCAAGGTGGTGGAAAGGTATTTCAAAGTATCGTGTATGTTCCCCATTTGTTCCTTGTTCCATTTTTTGATTTTCCATTTGGTGGTGTGTAACTTTCAATGAATTTGTAGAGGTTTTGGTCCGAAGTATTGTTTTGACAATACTTCCTCGACTATAGTTTGACATTGTGGTTCTGTTGTCCACATGGAGTAGAAATGGAAAGGCCTAGGAAGTTTTTCAGGGTCAGGGGGGGAATTGATAAGGATAGGACAGTGATTGGAAACGATTTTGAGGAAATGGGAGATTTTTGCATCAGGGAAGAGATTTCTCCAAGCGCAGTTTGCAAATGCTTTGTCTAAACGCTCCCTAACGTTTGCAAGCCCTACTCTGTTGTTAGACTAGGTATAAGGGGTGCCCGAGAAACCCAGGTTTGTGAAGTCCCCTTGTTTGATGAACTCCAGGTGGGCTTGATTATAGTGGGGTTACTTTGAAGATCCACCACATTTTTCCCATGCTGCAGATATTTCATTGAAATCTCCCGTAATGAGCCAGGGTCCTGATCGAGATTAGGACATAGACCAAAGGTCTCTCCAAAGGATTTTGCGATGGCTTTGTCTAGGGTCCCCATAGATGCAGGATAGCATCCATGTGCAACCTTGGGGTTCAGAGTATATGTTGAGGTGGATCCCTCTAGGATTTTGTTGTAAAATCTTAATTTGAATGCCCATTTTTCACATAACGAGCAGACCCCAATCCATCCAATAGCTTCTTGTATGCAGTAATTTTGGAAACCCAATTTTTTTGCTAACTGTTCTGCTTTCTCCTTTGTGGCTTTTGTTTCCGATAAGAAAATTAGGTCCGGATTCACCTCACGGATGTGGGTTTTGAGTGCTCGAACTGTAGAGGGTTTCCCACTCCCTCTACAGTTCTAAGCCATAATCAGCATCTATATCCGGGGGGGATTCGAGCCCGCCACCCTCGCCCTTGAACTGTTTGGGAGATGTAGAGAATGAAAAAAGAAGAAGAGACTAGTAGTCATAAGAATGAGACTCCATACCTCATGGGGTGGCAGCAAGTCTGTTGAATTGTGGTCTTCTACCTGGTGCTCCATAGATCCCAGGTGCACTAGTGCTATTGCTTCCATTGTTGCAGCTGCTCTTTTTTTGGTCATAGAGATGATCATGGGATCGTCGGTGTTTTCTGTTTCCCCAAGGCTTTGTGTTTTAATCCCTTGGAATTGTACCGGTGTGTCTTGGATCTGACTCGGGACAGGTTCATCCAATAGCGGGGAGAGAGGTAGAAGCAGTGTGTTTTCAGACAGTTCAGGTGTGTCTGTTGCTTTTCGTTCGATTGGTCGTCGGACAACACATCTTTTTGTATTTCCATGCCGCCTTGTTTTTCAACTTCACAGGAATGCCATTTTTGGTCCAATAGACTCGTGGGCGCACTGGGAGTTGTTCCATAAGCCTCATTGCTTGTAATGGTGTGTTTTTTTTCCTTTGCTTGTTTGACGAGGTGTGATGGTAGGCCATTGAGTTCAAGTCGTAGGCGTTCTTCCTCTGTAGCTTTTGACTTTGCGCGGTTCCATCCCCCAAATTGTTTTGTATTCGGGTCTCTCTAGTATTCCATATTATAATCTAGCTCGAGTTTACTATTATCTGCATGGCATGTGTTCTCCTGATAACCTACTTTTCCACATCTGTGGCAGAAACTTGGTAGTCGTTCGTATTTGAACTCCACCCATGTCCAGTAGTCCTCCTTAGGCATCCAGATGCTAGGCATGATACTTTTCCGTAGGTCTACCATCACCCTGAATCGGAGGAATTTATACCGTCGATAGTTCTCATCAACTTTTAAATCCGTACGTATGAGGGTGCCTATCTGAGTGGCAAAATCCTCTACTGTTTCTTCATCAAATAGTTCAAGTGGAACCCCATGGGCTTGAACCCAGAAGGGGCACTGCCAAAATATTAGTTCAGAACTGGAGAGGGGGTCTTGCCTTTTCTAGAGAACCATACGGTAAGTGTGGATGGTCCAGGGTCCTTCTTCGAGGACCCATTGTTGATGGGTTTGGTTACTAAATAAAAAGGCAAAGCAGTTTCCCCCAGGTCAACAAAGGTGAACTTACGGATTGGGCTCCATGCCGCGCTTACACTCGTCTGAACTTTTGATGGGTAGATCGTTTTGTCCGCCAAAACCTTTCCCACCGCCGCATACTTCCAATCTTCTAGGCCTTTTTGCAATACATTTTTCCTTGGAAGAACCACAGGGCCTTGGCGACATGCAAAGATCATCTTGCTATGAAGAGCATTACTTAATTCATTTATTTCTTTGTCATTGCAGGTCGTGGAAGATGAAGAAGCCATGGTGGGTGAGTGAAGAACGGAAGTAGACGGTTTGTTCTGTTGGATAAAGCGGGCCAATTTTTGTGGAAAGGGATTTGTGCATGTGGTTTTGCTTTGGGAAGGTGGTTTGGTGAGGAGACGGATTGGCGGTGGGTGGTAGTATTTGGGTTCCATATGACAGTGTGATGATTGTCTCACATACTTTTCAAGGATAAACACCAAGGGATGTGCACCATTGATAAGGGCCGCGTGGTGAAAGAGGTAAATCAGCTAGGAAGGGTGGCAGTCGATGTGGACACTCGTAATGAAATATGGAGGCACACTCGTGTCGAAAGTGACAAAAATGGATTGATGGTGTAGCTGGGTCAGTAAAAGGTAGGATTTGGTCAGCAGCCGTCCAGGTGGGGAAGGTGAAAAGGTGGTTTGTTGATGGACATTGGAAAAAAAAAACCGATTGGAAAGGACAGGGGAAACCGGGGGGATTAAAACCGAGGGACCCGATACTGGGATCGAGGGAGCCAAAGGGGAAAAACAGACGGTGGAGCAGAAGGTGAAGCGCCGCTTCCTCAGAATCACGCCACCCCAGAGCAGAAATCAAATCTGATTACGACTGACATTTACGATTCTATGATATAGAATCTTCAATCAATATTTTGATACATAAATCCCTTAAAGTGCCATGTGGCACATGCTTTTGGGCCCAATGACCTTATGAATGTTTCCCCCATAATTTGGTGAACCTACATACCATAAATCGGTTTTATTGATGATTTCTATCCAATGAATTTTAGCAATTTTCATCATAGGCTTCATTTTGGTGAGTTCCAAGCCCATAATGATAAAGTGCTCAAATCCAATGTCCCTAATAATGATGATTTTTTGTGTGCAGGTCGATCAAGGTATAGGTCAAACATTCATGGGTCATTGGGCCCGCAATAGTGTGTCACATGGCATTTGGAGAGGTTTTTATATAAAATTGTGGATACAGAATTTTGTTTCATAGATTTTTCCCTTTGAAATAAGGAGCGCATATTTGCGTTTACTCCTAATGCAGACCCCTAGTCGGGGAACACCCCAACTACCATCTTCGCAGACCCCCAATAATCGCACACCCCATATCTGTTATCGTACACCCCTAATTAGATGAATAATATTGCTATCTTCGCAGACTCCTTATGAAGTTTGATTTTCCTTCTCTTTCTTCCGTCGATTCTCCTTTGTTCTACTTCGATTTTTTAGCATCTTTTTCATCCATTCTCATCAATCTAAGCATTTGTTTGCCCGTAGAAACCCTAATGGATTCGAATGATGGTATTTTCAGAAGCTTGTTTTAATCTTGAATTTTTAGATCCTTAGGGTTTGCTTGCTCCTTTGGCCTTTTTTACCCTATAAATAAACATAATTACAAATTAGCCCTCCTATTATTGTACGTAATAAAAAAACTGTAGTGACATTTTATCAGACATGTAGATTAACAATCACAAACACAACATAATGGCAACCAATAACTAGAACAAAAAAAATAATCAAAGAAAAATTCAACCACTTGGTGGGCACACTTGAAATTAAAAAGAGAAAGAAAAATAAGAACAAGAGAAAATGGTGGGATGAACTTACTTAGTGGGCATAGTTGAAATCGAAAAAAATTGCACGAGGTTGAGAGCTTCTAGAGGTGAAGATATAACGACAGAGGTGGAGAAATCACCGGAGATGGAAAAATCTTAGAGAGAGAGAGAGAGAGGTGTGTGCTCTCTTTTCTATTTATATAGGGGTGTGCTATGACAACTTCTAGATCTGTAGCACAAAAATTCGGGGTGTATGAAGACAGAGAAACACTACATACAAATTAAAATGGGGTGTGCAAAAATTGAAGGACACAAAAAGTAATTAAAATAGATTGGAGTCTGCCTTGTGAGGAAACGGGGTGTGCAAATATGCGCTCCCTTGAAATAATTGCAGGAAAGGAAATTTTTTTGCCTCATGTAATGCTCAACGCAAAGGCCATCCTGCTGCCATCCATCACACCTACCGAAACCCTATTTTCCCCATAACTGCCACTTCAAAAGAATTTCATTGTTTGTAGCCTACAAATGACGGACCGACTACCAAGCAGGGCCTTTCATTGTAAAGGAGATGACTGATAGAAAGAGAGGATTTTGTTATATAGATTTAATATTCCTTAGTGTCTCAATCTATATAAAGTATACGGATTTGTAATTTTTGAGCTTAATTTGTCAATGGATTAAGTTGTCAATCTATCTTTGTAGCTTTGAATCTACACAAGGTGTATCAATTTAAAAACTTTTAAGTTCACTTTGTTTATCTGAAAAACATCGTTTTACCCAAATAACAACAAATATCATCACTATAAATCTCTTGGAAATCAAAGCGCAAAATGGAATTGTTCTCATCACATATTTACCTCTTCTAAGCATTGAGGTGATATACATACATACATACATACATACATACATACATACATAGATGTCAATGTCATTGAGTTGCGATTCAAGATTTGATTGCCACCAATATCTATATAACAAAATAGGGAATTTGTCTTATCTCTTATCTTATCTTATCCTGTTTCAACAAAGAGTGGCTAAGATCTTATCCTCCAAATGGATAGTGGATCTCAGCTACTCAGACTCGATTTTGGCAAACGCTTTGTCAGAGAGTGCCGTGGGCACAGGCCACCTACTAGTATATAATAAAACAAATAACAATTGGTAATTCATATTACTCCTCCACATAAATTAGTGAGAAAATGTAATTAAGCAATGGGTAACGAAAACCTCAAGAACACAACGAAAGGGGATAACAGAGCATGGAAAAAAGATGAAAAAGAAAGACGCGAGAAATTAAGAAGAAACAAATAAGGTCACCCCAAATCCCAACTTACAAAAATTATAAAACAACCCCTAAAAGAAAACTTCAAAAGACTATGATAAGATGCATAAAAATGTATCGGGGAAACCTACTTCTCGACTTTGAAAACCACAAATATATTTTTGTTCTAGGGTGGGCCAGTTGGCTAGTAAATTCTCGAATTATTCGCGTCGTACAAACTATTTGAAAAAAAATAAACAAAAATTGAACAACGTCCTATTCAAAGGTTTGACAAAATTTGTGAATTTTTGAACGTAATCAAATTATTCTCGAAGAATTCACGAACTTTTTTTCGAATTAGTCTCGGAAAATTCAGTTTTGAACCTGAAAAATCATTTTATAAGAAAAAATTATCAATATTTTACTTGTTTTAGTTTTATTTTATTTTTAAATTATTTTGCCGAATTTTATAACGCATTTTTAATGACAAACCTAAATTGTACTCAAACATATTCTGTACCATATTTTTGATGCACTCCGAATTGCTAACTATGGCAGCAAAACATCAGTCTGATTAGTGATTTCAAACCGTTGGATTGGAGTCTTTTTCATAAGAGCATTTTTAATCGTTGCATTCAAACATTATTTGGGGTCCTTGTACCAAAGGTTAGAAATCACAAATGGGGCTGATTTTTGGTCTGCAAGTCTATCTAGGTATGGGCCAAACATCCATGCCGGTCTAGAAAATTTTCGCTGGCTGCGGGAGACTTCAAACTTTGATGTCCCCCTCCCGAAATGTCTGACAAGTACCCCTTTTTGACCACTAACAAAGGGCTTAACCAGGGTTGAGTTAAGGGATTAGAGTACTTGTCAGACATTTTGGGTGGGGAGGGGAGACTTCAAAGTTTGATGTCCCCCGGGGCCATGGTCAGTGGTCTCTAAGCGTGTTGCACGTGGCTCATACTGTGGTCCACTTAGGGATGGGCCAAACATTTAAAGTTAAAAAGAGACTCGAGAGTGCTCGGTTGACCACCTTCTCCGCCACTATTACTGCCTTCAGTGAGAGAAATTCTCTCAACGTTCTTCAGGAAATATGTCCGGCTGAAGCTATTGACCGTGGGATTCGAGAGATCTACGGTCCACGGGTCGTGGACCGTGATCTCTTAAATCCAATGGTGCCTCAACCGGACATATTTTTGTCCGGTTATCCCTAGGGTAGCATTTTACATAAAGTTTTCTAATCGGATAATTTAACGACCAGCATTGCTCTCAGCCTCAGGAGAACAACATCCTTAGGTCTACATCATTAGATGATCATAGCAATTCGCGTTACACGAATCTCGAAATCCATCCAACAGTCTAGATCTTAAAAAGGGCTTTCTCCGGGGCTGACAGCATCATTTCCCTTAATAAAATTACTAACAGAAGGCTTTGTGTGTACGCCACCTGAAAAAGAAAGGACAGCAATTGACGTCCTTTAGCGTCAAAATCTTGACACCTTGGCATCCACTTTACGACGCCGCGCCGTAAAGACGAAAAGATTTTGTCTCCCGTGGACAAGCATGAAGCTTCCTTTCTTCAGTTGGGAACGTGAGTGAATGTTTTTTTAAATGCCGTAACTGCCCCTGAAAGTAACTCAACTTCTCCAACGGTGAGTAAAACTTCTATCACACGAAATTGTAAATCACACAATCACAAGCCAATGAGTTCTCGGCACGTACACAAGTGCTTTTGCAACGTATCATGTGCTTTCTTTTAGGTGTACGTGCCGAGAACTCATTGGCTGTGATTGTGTGATTTGCAATTCGATTGTTACAGAAGTGTTACTCTCCAACGGTAACATTTATATACCTACCCAGCGTGTTTATCACGCCAATTGCCACGTGGTATTTCTTGGCCCACACCTTAGGGCAATAGGGCGTGTTTGCCACATAAGAAAAAGAGATTATAATTGGTAAATTTCTCTTCTCCTCCCTAAAATGCCATTTATATTTTAGGGCGTGTTTGGCTAATAAGAAAAAGAGTTCCAACGGCTAATATTTAGTCAGACATATATTATATTGGCGAAATATCTGAGTATGTCAATATTTAATCACGTTTGGTATGTGTATTAGCTAGCTTACTTTATTTTCTTTCAATTTGCGTGGGTTCCACATATCAAACTAAGCCAAATATGGGCTACATGAGTGTGAGACCTACATATTACGTCACGTGATCCAAACGGTCTCTTTTTTATCTTATTTTTATATTAAAAAATTTATTTTATTGAAAATAATAATTATTCCATGAGAAAATAAAATTTTCCAATCAAAGGTCATTTGGTGTGAAAATATTTACTCTAGGGTGGGTGGCTAGCAAATTAGCAGGCCCAGCTAAATATTTGACGTGGGCAAATGCGTGTCAAACACGTCCTTAGTTTAATCTTCTGGATGTTTGGACAACTTCTTGGTGGTCCTACATAAGGTTTAAAGGAAGCCGTTTTAACGGTTAAATGGATTGGGGGTGTTACCGTTTAAACCGTTTAAACGGATTGAAACGGCTAGGGGCAAAAATGGTAAAAAATGGAAAAAATAGAATTAAACGGATTTTGACGAATTTTAACGGAAAAAAGCCGAAAAAATGGCGCTGAAATTTGAAAATAAAAAAAAAAAAAAAATTAACGGATTTTAATGGAAATTAAACGGAATTAAACAGATTTAACAGGCCGTTTTTTCACAAAATTTTTCAGAATTAATCGGCTGTTTAAATGATTTTAACGGCCGTTTAAACAAAAAAATGGCCGTTTTTTTCAAAACCGTTAAACGGTTTTAACAGAAATGGGCTTGGGGTGTTACCGTTTAAACGGCCGTTTTTAAAACCATGGTCCTACATACTAAAGATCAGCTTGATCGGTGATTTATAACAGTTATATTTTAACATCAAAAAAAAAGGCTCAAATTCAATGGTAAAAAACCATGTTATTAAAATACTAAATCCAACGGATATAAATCACTAATTATACTGATTTTTGATACGTAGCTTCATCAAGAAGTGGACAAAATATCCATAAGGTAAGTGGGCCCTAAGCAGTACACCATGTGGCGTTTTGAAGTCCCCCGAGGCCATCGAACATGGGCTCGTGACCTTACACACCATAATCAGCTTGATAATTGATTTCCCACCATAGGTTTTGAGCAAATTTTTCATCTTCAGCTTCGTATCCTTTTTTTTTTAAACTATAGGCTGCTCAAATCCAACGATTAGGAATCAGACTGATTCTTAATGTAGATTAACCAAGGGGTAGAGCAACACATACAAAGTTCTCTCTTTCCTTCTTGGCAGTGACTCTTGTATAAATAAAAAAAATACCCAATAGCCAATAAGATTCATGGTGCGGGCCAAAATAGTTGGGATAAGACATAGATGATGATGATGATGACGACGATGACGACAAGACTCGAAACTTAGTAAGGGAATTTTTCTTTTTCTTTTTTTTTCTGAAAAATAAGAAATAAGAAAAAAGGGGAGAGAACTAGTTGCGAAGGTCTCCATGTTTCGAAGTACACATGTCACAATTTTATTGGTAACCTTATCGAAAAATAAATAAATAAAATGGTAGAAATTGTCAAATTGGTCTGCAATTATGCTAATTAATACGACGCACATGTAATATCGAGGGACCCATCGGCAAATAAGAATTAATTTTTAAATAATTCAGGAATAATCAGTGAATTATTTGGAAAAATTAATAAGTTCGGCTGTACTATCTGAACAATTAATATGAACTCTTTTAATTACAAAAAAAATAAAAAATAAAAAATAATCCGAGTCAATACTGACCCGACCATAGGGTTCACCAGTTTTCCAATTCAACCGGCCGGTTCGGTCTAAATTCCGAACACTGATCACAACCACAGAAAATAAAAGAAAAAAGAAAAAAGAAAAGATCACAATCCATATGTTTTCGAGTAAAACTTTGATGACAGCCCACAATATGAGCCACATGGCATACTCTTAGAGGACTCTGACAGTATGGATGTTTTGCCAATCCCTAGCTGGACCTTCAAACAAAAAAAACCAGCCTAATTAGTGATTTTAAAACCTTTGGATCAACCCATGAAAACAATTCGAATCCAATGCATAGAAATCACTAATCAAGCTGAGTTTTTGGTTTGTAGGTCCACCTAGGGATTGTACAAAACATACATACGGTCAGAGAGTACTCTAATAGTATGCCACGTGGCTAATTATGAGCAGTGATAAAAGATTGTTAATTTTAGGTGGGGCCGGATCAATCCAAATGTGGGTCCCAACCATTACAAAGTATATGTCTTAGGTTTGTCAGAAATATAAAAAAACTGCAAATCCTAGGATCATTGGAGGTGGAGGTGGAGGTGGTGGAGGTTGACAAGAGAGAACAAAACAAAACTCACGATCTGATCTAAAGGGAGGTTGTGTCGGTTGAGATTCGTTAGGAATCGTTCCCCCCACATTTAAAAACTGCTTTGCTATCTCTTATCTACTGAGGAATCCAGAGGAAGACTTTTTTTTTATTTTTTGGTTGGGTTGGGTTGGGTTGGGTTGGGTTGGGCACATGAAGTGGACTTTTCTGTGCTTTGTGAGTCATAATAAATGAGAAAGCAAGATAAAGAAACAACCCCCCCCCCCCCACCTAATTTGCCTTCAATGAAGACTCTCTTTGGGGATATAAAGCTCTCTAGTTTCTAAATATGGGGAGAGATGAGATAGATGCTTGTGAAGTCTATGAAACCTAGCGTAGAAGAAAGGAAGAAGGATCATTCATCCTTTTTTACTGAACTCTTTTTTTGCTACATGTAAGATGACTATTTGATTTTTAAGTCTACAAAGTATGGGTGTTTGGTAACCAAGTTTATTTAAGTTCTATAGTGCTAACTTGATTCATCTCTAAACACAATTATAGGAGACATTAAAGAACAATAGGAATGAATTAGGGTTTTTTTTTTTTAATGGAAAGTTTAAAGTTAAGGGTGTACTTGGTTTTGAGGGAATGGGAGGAAAAAGACAATGAATTCCTAGAAATTTTCAATTTCCATGGTGTTGTTGTGCCTAATGATGATGCGGCATCTATGTTGACAGTTACCGGTTGTGATGATGTCATCTTCTGAAGATTCTTATTTGCGCGCTGTTGCTGATATCCAACCCGTGTATGACATGTGTCGCACACGGTGGGTAATAATTGACTTGGGCTAGCTATACCTTGGCCTTTAAAACCATGAGTCAACATGTATCAACTCGTGGTTAGACCCTGGTTCCTTTTATAAAAGAGAACCAGTCATAGGCCTACACATGTTAACCTAGTCTTAGTCTGGTAAACTTGACAATACGACGAGGGTCAGCAATTGAATATCTAGTACACAAGTTGTTTCACAACCAAGAGATTCTTTCATTGGAGGAAAGGAAGTTGTACAAACTTATACACGGCACTTCGACTCACCTTATTCTATAAAAGAGTGTATTATTTTTAGGACAAATAGGTCTTCGGTATACATAGGTATCTTTTTTTGTAGAGAAGCAACCTTCTTGGCATACTTTTCATCCAAAAACAAGGAAAAAAAAAGAAGGCGTTGTATGTATCTTTAGGCAAACTCAAAACTCACTAACTGCACTCCCTAAATGAGAATGCATCAATTTCTTCTTTTTTGTTTTTGTAAACATCCCATGTACATACAGGATAATACATAAGCCTATGTGTACCTCAAAAGGAAAGTCATATGGGTCACATATACTCTAGACCGTCCTAAAAATGGAGGTCATGTACACAATGATACGAATCTAGTTCATATCTTGATAATCAAATCTGAAAAAAATATAATTAGAAGGGGATAAATAGATAAGAAAATAATCTGATATGAGACAGATAGGACCTCCTGTGCATTCCGATTCGAGGTGGGAGTGAGCCTCTCCTAAAAGACGTTTCGCAAATTATGATTTTTCATTGATATCCAAAGCTTCGTACAATATTTATTTCAAGAAAATAAATTTTCAAAAATAATCTAATGCAAATCTTTTCATCCTAATCTTAATCACATCTCCAAATTTAGCAATTGACTATACTACCATGTAACCCACCCCATCACATTACGATACTCTCTTCTACCTATATTTTGGTACTTAAAATTCCACCTCCCTTGAAATAAGCCTTGCTCTCAAAGTCAAAGCATAGGAAAGTTACGTTTTTGTAGTTACCTATTTTTGTAATTATTGGTTGTTAATATATTAATTATATATAATTAATGATGATGTATGATTGTGTGGTTTTATTTTTTTGAGTGGGCTTTTAGATCAAATTTTAGAGCATTTTGACTTATTTATGATTCAGTTTGGGGCCCAGTTGATACCCATGGACTTTAGACCCATTTCTAGCCAATTAGTAACTTATTTTAGGGTTTTTTGAATATTTATATAAATATAACTTTTAACGTGACAAAAACCATCTTTTCTCTTTCTCATCTCATTTTCTCTTCTCGCTTTAGAGCAAAAATTGTATTGGGGTTCTTTGTTCAAAATCAAAATTAAAAGGTCGAGCATTCATTTTATTCATCATTTCTTCTTCGTTCTTGGAGCATTGCGATGCAAGTAGAACTCTTTTAAGTCTTTTCTTGATTTGTTTGTTTTTGTTGTATGTGGTTTTGATTTATTAATAGTGTTTAAAATTTTTCATAGTAAGATTTAATTCTTTGTATAACCACAATGTTTAATATCTTATTTTTTTGTTAATAAATCATGTAGAAACTTTTGTTTTAAATTTATAAAAAAATATGCCTTTATCTTTAATTTTTTTTAAATTCTCACATAATTATTAAAAAATAATTTCTTGTCAGAATTTTATCTCATCCGTTTCTTAATATTTTTTATTTTTATTTTTTTTCTAAATTGTGTGTTTCGAATGGTAAACTAAGGTTATATTTCTTGAAAAGGTTTATATAAATCGCAAAATTTTAAAATTCAAAATACCGATTTTCTCTCTATTATTAAAAATATATTTTTGTCAAAATTTTATCTCATTCGTTTCTTAACTTTTTTGAACTCTATTTTTTAAAATTGTGTATTTTGAAGAATTAATAGATGATATTTTTGTGAGATTTAATATGAATCACAAAATTCTCAAATTTTAAAATATCATTTCTGCATTACTTATTTTCTAGGTAATTTTAGTTCTATATTAAATTTTAGTATTTTAAAAAGAAAAAATTAATGTTTATGAAAGAAATCAATGATATTAGAAGGAATAAAAGAATTATAATTATTTTAATATTATAATATAATAATTAGAGTAATCTTAGTAATTGTATGAACATGTTTGATAATATTGTAGATAACCTCAACATATTATCTTTTAATTATTATTATATATGATTATTAAATTATCATTGTGTATGAACATTTATTATTAGAATTATCATTCGTTGATGTTCATTGTCAACCATTATGTATGTATGTCGAGTATTAAGTTATTATTTGTCGAAATTTGACTAAGTGTCCATTCATTCATCTTATTTTGTAGTCAAACTAATCGTGCATGCATACAAATAAAAATATACTCATATCAATACATGATGCAATACTAATGCATTAATGTTAATTAATCCAACGTCTCAGAATCAAGTCAATCGATTCCATTAATCGACATCTCGAATGGTCTAGACAATAAATCTGACATAATGGATAGTTAAGTGATCATTGACGATTCTAGGCTTTGCACCCAAGGGCTGTTCCTTGTTCCTACTTAATTTTTAGAGGCGAACGAAACCACTCAATGACCTATCCGGTGTGCTCGAACACAATCAACACCTTGAATAATCCCTAAATTATAGGTATGCTTAACCTAATTCATATATCACATGCTCTCCACGATAAATAATAATCAACTAAATAGTCTCGTATTATAACAATTAACATGATTTATAATCATCTTAAACAATAATCATATTGTCATACACGTAATAATTATCGCATGCTTCTCAGTTAATCTAAACAATGAACATATTTGATAAAGATGTACAAAATTATCATTGATTAATCATAACTTATACATGAGAAACATACTTTAAGATCTTCCCAAGAATCTGACAAAAATTAATCAATTATAGCCTTAAAAAATAATATGATCACACTTCAATCGATTGGGCATCCAGTCCAGTCGATTAGACTCCCATCCAATCGATTGGGCATTCAGTCTAATCAATTGGACTGAACGGATGTAGGATACCCATCAACTTGTGAAATTCTCCAATAATTCTAAAAACATTTGAAAAATACGATTCCAAAGGAGTTGGAACCTAGACAAACTTAAACTTTTATAAAATATACTAGAAAATATTAGGATTAGATATCTTAGTAAAAAATCATAAGAAATCTATCCCAATTAAGAAAATCCTATAATTTCTAAGGAAAACTCATCCATACCCACATGCTCTTATATGAGTTAAAATCTATGGTAACCCATGAATTAAAGGGATATAAATACCATACAGTCTAAAAGCTAATCATACTCTAATCACATGGCATAAATGAGAAGGATCAATCAAAATGAATATTCTGATAGTTAATAATGATTCTAGAACAAATGTCGAAGATTCTAGAACAAATTAAGAATTTGGATGAGAGGGTAGAACAAGACTTACTAGGGGAGGATAAGTTTGGGGAAATGGTAGAGTTAAAAAAGGAGTTTCAGAAATGGGCATTGTTGGACGAGATCAGTTGGAGGCAAAAATCAATGGTGAAATGGCTCAAGATAGGTGACAATAACACCAAGTTTTTTTACCAAGCGGCGAATTCAAGAAGAAGGAATAACTTCATTTCTTCTATTAAAATTAGAGGGAAACTTTGATAGAGGATGAAGAGATAAAGAAGGGGATTAGATCTTTTTATAAGGAATTGTACACCGAGAGTTCTTAGAAGAGACCTAAGTTAGATGGTTTGGTCTTCGATAGCATCAGTGAGACATCAAGAGGAGATTTAAAGAGGAATTTCAGTGAGGAGGAAATTAAAATAGCCATTTTTTAGATGTCAGGCTCTAGGCCCAGATGGATTTACTATGACTTTTTTCAAGACTGTGGGGATACCATCAAATCAGGCTTGATGAAAGTGTTTGAGGATTTGTATTACAAAAACTTTTTGGAATTTGGCAGCAACCAAACTTTCATTGCCCCGATTCCAAAAATTCCAAGGAGCATAAGATATTTCATACTTCAAACCCATCAGTCTTCTGGGGAGCGTTTACAAGATAGTGGCCAAAGTATTAGCTTCCAAGCTGAAACTGGTAATGGAGGAGATTATTTCAGGAGAACAATGAGCATTTGTGAAAGGAAGACAAATTCTAGATGGGGTGTTAATTGCAAATGAATGTATCAACTCTAGAAATCGCTCAGGGTCGCCAGGTGTGGTCGGCAAGATAGATTTGGAAAAGGCTTATGATCACACTTGCTGGGAATTCTTGGACTATCTACTTGGTAGAATGGGCTTTGGAGATATATGGTGAGAGTGGATGAAAAAGTGCGTTAGATCTCCATGCTTCTCAGTGCTAATCAACGGATCTCCTTCTGGATACTTCAAGAGTTCGAGGGTCTTAGACAAGAAGATCCCCTTTCCCCCTTCCTTTTTATCATTGTGATTGAAGCTTTAGGGATGATGATCTCGAGAGGGGTTAGGATAGGAGAGTTGTCAGGTTTCAAAGCAGGGCCTAGGGGGGTATCCATTTCCCACTTACAGTTTGCTGACGACATGCTTGTGTTTCTGTCAGGGATCCTTGAACAAGCCACCTTTCTGAATAGTTTGCTCTGTTGCTTTGAAGTATGCTCGGGCTTGAAGATTAATTTCAAAAAAGCAAAATTATGAGCATTGGAGAGTTATATAATATCTAGGAGTTGACTAGAATTTTGGGTTGTTCCATAGGTTCTCCTACTTCCTACCTTGGGCTCCCCTTATGGGCACAGTATAGGGCGAAATCGATATGAGACTCGATAGTGGAAAGGGGGCGGCGAAGGTTGTCTAGTTGGAAAGGCAGGTATCTTTCCAAAGGGGGAAAGATAGTTCTTATCAAGAGCACACTATTCAGTCTACCGGTGTATTTTCTCTCCCTGTTGTCTATCTCGATGGGTATTGAGAAAAGATTAGAGAGGTTTATGAAAAATTTCTTGTGGAATGATTCTGGGAAATCTTTTCGATACCACCTCATGAATTGGACTCAGACATGTTTATCTAAGAAGGATGGGGGCCCAGGCTTTAGGAAGATAGAGGTGATGAACTTGGCGTTGCTAGGTAAATGGATTTGGAGATTTGGTAAGGAGAGGGACAGCTTGTAGTGCAGAGTGATTGTTGACATCTATGGGGAGGAGGTGGGAGATTGGGTATCTAAATCATCTAGAACTCCATATGGACGTGGCATGTGGAGAAGGATCCTTAAGGTCAGAGAAAGGGTATGGAGGGATCGAGACTCATTTTAGAGGATGGTTCTAGATTAGGTTTTGGGATGATGTTTGGCTAGGGGACTTGTGTTTAAATGAGACTTTTCCTCGATTTTCTCTCTTTCGCAGTGCAAAGGACAAACAGTCGATAGATTTTAGAACGATTCTTCTTTAGAAGCATCTTAGGACCTTAATCTCAAAATGAATCATTTTGAATGGAAAAATAAACAAATAGAATTGTTACATAACTGTTATAAGTTGGTTTCCTTTTGTACTCTTTGAGATCTTCTCGATTTCCTTTTAATATATACTATTTGGACTTATAAAAAAAAAGAAGTAATATGCTATGAATTAAAATAAACAACCAGAAAGTAATCATAAGCAAGTAGTTCACTTGCTTGTAATTTGCTAATCTAAGTTACGAGAGAGATTCATCCACAAATAGAGGATTTTCTCAAATCTTAAGCTTCAAACAATGAGAAAAAAAAAAAGAATTGAGATTAGATCTTAGGACTAGTGAAAAGTAATTTTCGTCACTTTCACTTAGGCTTATAAAGGAAGAGGTCATAAATCCTAACTTAAGTTTACTAATGGGCTAAAAATATGCCCAAGACCCATGAGTATCAACTAGGCTCTAAACTTGATGATAAAAAAGTCTAAAAGGTCACTAAAATGGCTCCAACAATCCATCCAAACATACATGAACCAAATCAACAACAATTAAGAATTAATAATAGATACACATAATCAATTATTAACTAATAATTAATGTACAGAAAAAGTAAGACATTACATTAATACTGTGCGAATCAGAATAGAAAACAATCTCTTCATCGTCGCACTTCTTTGAAATAATACACTTGATTAGATGCTTATCGAAGTCATTCACCAACAAAACATCAATTACCTCGCATTGATCTTCAATTTCAACGATGTTCTCAATACTTACATGGGTCAACGTTACATTTGCGACAATAATCTAGAATCATGGGCGTCTGTGTTGAGGTTGCTAGAGAAAATGATTGTGAGATCAAACATGAGCACATAGTGAGAGTGATTGAGTTGGTGATGGGTACGGGACCTAGAAAAGAGTTGTTTTAGTGGTGGCTGAGATTTTTGACATTTACAGCCTTACAATGTATAGGCTCCCATCTAATTTGTAACTCATTAAAGGTGTAATCCATTTTTGAACATCCAATTAAAAATCTATTTTTTTTAAATTAAATTTTAAAAAACAACGCACCAAGTTTGTCGCTATCAACGGACATACTATCATATTTTGACGATAGTTGCTAACACGCCGAGTGCATCTATAGGAAATAACAACACTTCTATAAACAACACACCATCCAACGCATTTTGTGTGTCATTATTTCATAAAAATGACACACCTAGTGTATCATTATTTTGCGATTTTGGTACAGTATTATAATAGTAATGTAATAAACTTAAAAGTCGTGATAGGACACTATAGTTGGGATGTTGAGAGGTTGATGATGATATAGTACTATTTCTAATTACTTGTGACAAAGTAATGTAATAAACTTAAAAGTTATGATAGGACACTATAGTTGGGGTGTTGAGAGGTTGAGGATGATATAGTACTATTTCTAATTACTTGTGACAAATTAGTTATTTTCATCTTTAGTTATAAATTTTCTTACTTTATTTTTGTTTCCATGGTTTGAATGCACTTTATTATCACGCTTCAATATAGATTCAGATTTACCTTAGGTGGGTCTAGTAACCCGGATTTGGGGTGTGACAAAAGTATTTTGTTTTAGAAATATTTTTTAAATGCTTTTCATGGTTGGACAATCCATTGGTTGGGATTGGCCTTAAAGTTTCGATTTTCTATAAAATCCAATTGTATGAAAGCAAAATAACTTTTGATCATCTGTAAAAAATTATCTTTGCAATGGATCTTGTAAGCTCTCTACCCTCCTTGTAGGGTTTATTGACAAATCGTATAGATTGTCAAGGATTATACTACAATCTCTCACTTTCAACAATGGTTCTACAACATTGGATCATCAGTATTCTCCATTTTTCATCTCATTTCTTCTTTATTCTACACCAATATTTGCGTTGGCCACAAAATTGGGGCATGTTGTGCCTTGATAGAAGATATAGCCTTAAATAGAGTTGAATGGCAAAATAAGTTTCATGTTGTTGACCCCAAACTTTTGGGATAAGATGTAGATGATGATGATGATGATGACGATGACGTGCCAATTTGGAGAGTGCAAATAATTTGTTGACTATTACATATGCTTACCTGTTATACACCTAATGCTAGTTTCACGTTATACTTCATTGCCAAAAGTATCCTTAGGTCTGGGAGGAGATTGTGTTAGTTGACTTGGGTCAAGCAACATACCAGAGACAGTCTCACCACAGATCTAATTAGTCTAAGGATACGTTTGGAACCGTACATTTGCGGTGTACAAACACGAATGCGTGTGCATTGGTTTCTCAAATGTGTGTGGTTGGCGTGCAAATGTGGATTCGCGTTTGCACACTCATAAACGACAATCACCCTCTTTAGTAAATACTAGTAGGTGCACGCGTGCATTGCACGTGGAGAGTTAGAGTTGGACTGAGGATATGTACATTAATGAATTTTATAAGAGGGCCGAGAGTAAATTCAGATCCATACTTTTAGAAGTGCGATGTTAGACAAGCAAAAAGTTTAGACTCACCAAAAGGAAGAACTTCTGTCCTTGATTGTTTTAATGCATTAAGGTCGAAGGAAAGTACATCAACACTTAAAATCTTGAACGTCAAAGAATTGAGATTAAGGTAGTAACGATCCCCAAAGGTTGAATGTGTACAATTAACCTAGTTTCCTACTACCCTAATCAAGTTAATTATTTATCAGTTGTAATCACTTCCCACCGCAGTAGTCAATCCAGCTCTGAAGATAAGTTCTCCAGGTAATTGTCTTTCTTTAGGCATTTAGCCATGCCAATTCAGTGCGATCATTTGGTGGTGTTGATCATTTGGATAATTCCATGGGCTAACATTGTTGAAAATGGGTTTTGACTTTAAGCACTCTATCAATATGATTTTTCTTTGTGGTGAAAACGGTTTGTCCTCTTTGTTATTGTAGTACCTAGAAATGACGGGCCATGAAGTCTAGCAAGAAAGAATACAAACAACACGCCACTGTGTGATTAAAAGTATAGGACTCTTCATGTGCTTCACCATGTATATATACAGATCTATACAAATCAACTTCGTATTCATCTTTACGTATCATTTTTTACATCAACACACACCACAAATTATTCATCTCTCATACAGAGACGACGAAGGGGCAACTGAGCTTGATGATCCTTGAAGCATGCTCTAGTATGCACAATAAAGAGTGAGAAACGGCCAACCGTTTTGCATATCTTAACATGTCCATGGCTTCCTTGAGATTGTCATAAGTTTTCTACTACAGCCATTTGTTTCCAAGTTTTTTTCAAAAGATCATATTCATGCAACTGAAGAGTAAACATGTGGTCAATTATAACTTATAATTCAATTACTCCTTATTGACCTTAATTCAGCAAATTCTGCTTGGGCTACCCATTTTTTATTTCTCCATACCTTTTACTTTCTAACAGTATATTTCCTTGTTTGATGCCTACAAAGACTGACATTTTGTGTAGTAAGAGCCATTTTTCGTCATAATGAATAATCTACTTACAATTGAAAGAGCTGAGAATTATTTATGATGTCATGTAACTTAAAGTTGATTTATTCAGGATAGAGGAGCCAATGTTTGAAGAATATTGGTAGAGGGATGTGGAGGAATCAATCCGGCAAGGGAACCCAAAACCATTTATGGAGGAAGCAATGTTACAGGTGTCCAATTGGGGTTTCAACCTAGTGGACCTTCAGGTGCAGAAGAAGCGACAGGGGAAAGGCATCCTCCATTGGCTCAAGTCCATGTATAATCAAACCAAATGGGAGTTGGCAGGCTTTCTTGGTCCAATACATTTGGCAGGTCTGCACAAATCTTCCTTTTTATTTGGTCATTCTTTTGCCTGGTTTAAAGTCTAAACAATGTTGGACTCATATAAGGAACTTCTTCGATAAAATGGATTTGTTTTCTTAGTAGGTTCAGAATTCATATATATTAATGCTTAATTCCTTTTTTATTTTTACCAAGAAACAACTTAGAAATGCCTTTATCTTCCTTAGGATAAAAATGCAAGTGAAGATTCTGTCCTAAGTACAGAAATATGTTTTTCTCTTTTAAAAAAAATTCTAAGTTAGAACAATCGAGTACCATGAAATCCAAGGTATTTGTCAATTAGACTATAATGTTGGTCTGCCAACGTAAGCAGTACATATGTATTGCTCATGCAGGGTAGGATCAACCATGATAGATCCCCTAGAAGATCTCATCCCCAAAATCAACCTTACTGGATCGTCCTGACCTCTCATCCTTTTTTCGAAGCACTCATATCTCTTGATTGTCCTATAGAATGCAATAGATAGGACACTTACCATCATCTGATCAGGTTGCTTTTTAGCCCGGGAGATCATTTCATTGGAACTGCTACCTTCACCTGTATACATCTGCCTGATGGGTACCGTAGGTTACCTCGTCAAACATATAGAAATTGGGACAATATTCTGTAACTATGCTCCAGAACTCTTCTCATTAGTGATGGGGTACACCACCTTAGCATATTTCCATGTGGTAAGTTTTACTTTTGTAGCACTCCGCCGCTAGGCAAAAAGAGACATTTTCTTTTGCATTCATTATGTTCTAAAAAATGTTTCAAAATTCAATTGTTGCAATTGGTAGGGTGAAGGCATGATGTGGACAGGGGAACTATCCCCGTGACTAATCCAGAGCATCATCTATCAGATGGACAGTATGGATACGTCTGAAAGAGAGAGAGAGAGAGAGAGAGGAGTGGGTGCCCAAATAGAACGGGAACATTTTGGTCCTACGTGGGTGCCCAGCCAAAAGACGTGGGCGCCTGTACAGTGACCCAAAAAAACATGCTTGGCCCATGCTTTAGCACGAGCGAAGAAAGAAAAATTAAATATTAATAGTCATGTAAAATTAGCAAAGAAATAGTAAATAAAAATAAAATATTAATAGCAATATAAAATTATTATAAGTGTGAGATGTGCAAAAAAAAATGGTAAAACATGAGCAACGAGCAATGAAACTAATTATATTCTGTGCAACTTTGAAAGAGAAAAAATTCAAATGTTTAGCAAATCTAAACGAAAGCAAAAAACTCCATACTTACTATTGAAATATGTTATGCGAATGACTAATGTGACTAGATCAAAATTCAAAACACTGGTAATCCAACTAATTAATTAAAAAAAGTAAATTTTCAAAAACTAATCAATTAAATAATAGCTCAAGGGTTGAACTTTTATATTTTTTAAACCTTTGATCTTATTTTTATTTTGTTTATTTTATTTTTCAAGTTATGAAATAACAAAATAAAAATTATTAATTGAATAGTTAAGAACTCATTGGTATTAATTAAATTTAAAAATATTATTTTTGTACATGGTGATTGTCTAGAGCTCATTTATACTTACTCTCCCTGTGGTAAACACTTCAAGCAATACTTGACACAGTGCATTATGCAAGTTAAGGATGGTCAATGAATGACATTTAAGCCTCATAATATTTTTTTTCAAACTCTCTTTCCAAAAAAATGTGGGTTTCACTTCTTCATGTCTTGATCCATGTCCATATTTTTGACTTTCTTTGGGTCATCATGGACCTACACACTTAAAAATAACCTGATTAGTTATTTCTAACCATTGGATTTAAGTCTTTTCAGATGGTCAATGAATACATAAGTGGCATATAACCCCATGGCACTTTTTCTTAACTCTCCTCTGAAAAATGTGGGCTCCACTTCTTCATGTATATTGACTGATGTCCATGTTTTTCGTGACTCTACTACCACGTGTACACAATCGTCACTGGTGTTGCATTGGGAATAGTAAGCACAAATTCTGTGGCCTTCTTGGGTTCCGGTGACCAACTTTTTTTACCAACACTTTGGTGTAGGGCTGGCAATGGATCGGATCAAACCCGAGATCTGATCCGATCCAATCCGAAAAAATCGGGTCCAGAACTTTATTTTTCGGTATCGAATTGGTACCGAATCACAGATTGTCGATCCGATCTCTTATCGGATCGGTTCCGGATCTACCTTGTTCCAATCCGATATAGACCCAATATCTATACTATATATAATATATATTTAATTACTTAAAAATATATATTATTTAAATATATGCCCAATGGGATTATAAGTGTATATATATTATATACATATGAGATCGGATCGGACCGGACCCAGAACCGATCTAATCATATCAGATCGGTTTAGATCGGTTCCGGAACTGAATTTTATTGCTCCGATCGGGTTCGGATCGATTGGATTTCTTATCGAATCGATACCAAATCAGTACCAATCCAACTCGAACCCGATCCATTGGCAGCCCTACTTTGGTGTACCCTCATAGAAGATGTATCAATGGCTAATTTTTTATGAGGATGATTTCCTCACCATCATATAGATAACCCCAACAAAAAATCAGCCCATTCTGAAATTTCTAACCCCGTCAAATGTGGTTTTCAAGTTACACGGTAAAAATCGAAGGTCCATAATTCTTCAACTTTTAAACCAGTCTATGAATATCAGAATGATTTGAATTTGTGTGAGGATGATCTCCTCACCATAAAGATCATCTTCACAAAAAATCAGCTATTGATTCATCTTCTATGAGGGTACACCAAAGTGTTAGTAAAAAATGTTGGTCACCGGAACCCGACCCAATGGAAAATACTAATATTTTTTTTGTCAAATGTATAAAATAGAATGAACATTTTCTACGTTAGTATTTGTGGCTGATGTGGCATAAAGAGGAGCCATTTTAGACAAAAAGTCTAAAACATGCTTAATTGTTTTTATTAAATAGATTAAAGTGTGAAGGTTGCTTTTGGAACAGATTAAAAAGTTAGAATCAATTCAGATAGTTAATGCCTAATTAATGTTTTGAAAAAAGTTAAGGTAGTGTTTGGGAACGCTTTTCGGGAAGCGCTTCTCCAACTTTTGGATCCGAGAAGCGCTTCCTTAACATAAGACCATATTTGGTTTGCAAAAGTGCTTCAACTTCTGGCGTTTAAAAGAAGCTATGATTTCGAGACGGCCTTGGTGTTAATGGCCCGGTCTCTTTCAGTTTGCTTCCTCTTGCCCTTTTTCATCCCATCCCTACTCTATTAGAAACAAGTTGCTATATTCTAAGATATATAGATTGTTCATTTCAAATGGCTTGGTCTCTTTCAATGCATATTTACCTTTGACAGCTAAAACTAATATCATTGGCCTATCTTGTTTTTTTATAAGCCTTTCAATGATATTGGTGTATTTTTATACCCATGTCTCTAAGTGATTCTATGATCTGGATTTAGAAAATTTTTTGAAGCATTAATGAGATCCTAATTGAATATAGTTGAAAGACTCAAATTCAGGACTTGATGAATTCTTTTTTTGATCATTTTCTTTTAGTTCATTTATTTTCTTTATTTGATTTCATACCATTTGGTGGATTTTATGCTAATGTTGAATAATTGATTTTTATAATATTGTTTTAGAAGATATATGATGCATTGAGGAAAGCCATATTAAATATCTTTTAACTACTGCTTTGTTTTGAATATAAGGTTATTCTTGACATTTTGACAGAATCTAGAAGCTCAGAGCTATTTTGCCAAACAACAATACCAACTTCTACACACGGAACAGCACTTCTCCAGCATGATTTGCCAAACACTATTTTAGAAAAAAGTGCTTCTCGGCAGCTGCTTCTAGAGCTTCTACAGAAGCGCTTTTCTATAGTGCTTCTGCAGAAGTATTCTCAAACAGGGCCTAAATAAATAGGAGAGGAAGTGACACAAACAAAATGTGAGAGAGAAGGTTTAGTTGCTAACCTTTTGTGTAGGGGTATCTTTGGTAAAAAAGTAAAAAAAGATGGATATGAAGGGTAGAGTCGGTAAAATAGGAAAAAATCAAGGATAAAATAGGAAAAAAAAGTTTTTTCAGGATACCGACATTTAATAGTAATAAATTTAGAGTAAAACTTCGATGACAAGGTGCAATAGAGCCACGTAGCATATTCTTAGAGGACTCTAACCGTATGGATGTTTTAAAAATCCCTAGGTGGACCTACAAACCAAAAGTCAACTTGATTAGTGATATCAAACCTTTGGATCTTTGTACCTCAAATAGTGGTCAATAATGCTCCAATTCCCACGGTTAAAATCAACCCATGAAAATAATTCCAATCGACCATCTAGAAATCACTAATCGGGCTGGTTTTTGGTTTGTAGGTCCAGTTAAGGATTGGCCAAATATCCATACGATCAGAGCCCTCTAAAAGTGTGCCACATGGCTTATATTGCACCCTGTTTTATTCAAATATTTACACACCTAGGCATGAGTAAAACTTTGACGACAGGGCACATAAGAGACACAGGGCACACTCTTAGAGGATTCTAACCGTATGGAAGTTTTTCCAATCCCTAGGTGGACCTACAAACCAAAAATCAGCTTGATTAGTGATTTAAAACCTTTAGATATTTATACCTAAATGATGGTCAATAATGCATAAATTCTCACGGTTAAAATCAACCCATGAAAATGATTCCAATCCAATGCCTAGAAATCACTAATTGGGCTGATTTTTTGTTTGTGGGTCCACCTAGGGATTGGCCAAACATCCATATGGTTAAGAGTCCTCTAAGAGTGTGCCACGTGACTCATATTACACCCTGTCATCGAGGCCGGTGACAGGCCCTTTAATTTTATCAAAGTTTTATTCGCTAGGCATGCAAATTGAGAAAATTTGGTATGTCACACATACACATGTATTAGTATACACTGACACTGAGAATGCACTTAATATATGGACCCCATAAATAAAATGGCAAGGTGGGTTCCACACACATCAAGGTAGGTCGCCCAACTCATGTGGGTACATTGCTTTCGAACCTATGTTTTGTGAGGCCCACCTCTATGTGTGATATGTTTAGAGCCACAGAGTTGATGTGTTTTTGTGTGAGGGTGTAGTAATACACATACATGTGTGATACACCCGAATTTCTCTATTTTTGCATGTCTAAATGTGCGAACCAAACACATAAAAAAGTATGTACGTGCATTTGTTTACGCGCATAATCTTTTACATACTAATGAGACACGTGCATTGCTATGATTGATGCCTCAGGCTGTTGTTTTTAGCAAGTTAGATCCTCAAATACTCAGTGCTAACAAATTATAATGTTGGTGGCAAGAGAGAATCAAATCAAAACTTTACATGATCTCTCTCTCTCTCTCTCTCTCTCTCTCTCTCTCTCTCTCAAGCTTCTCTCTTACAATCCCACCTTTTTTTCATCAAAATCAAAACAAATGGAAAGAAGAGAGAACCGAATCTAGTTGCTCCCTAAGTGGGCCAAGACTTAATAAGGTCCATAGCTTTCCTTTTTTTTCTTGGGTAGAACTTGAGAAAGCTGGTCAAAAAACTTAAAAACGGAATAAATGTATGTCATCGCTTACACGTCACTGTAGCGTGAACCCAAATTCCAAAGACTTCTTCTCAGCTAATTTCATAAAATGATTTTAGTTGTTACAGTCAAAATATATGATGGGCTTGAGGTCCATCATCTTCAATGGGCCCAACATCTGATGCCAAGCAAGATATCCATCTATTTCATCGATCAATAAAGGGTTCAGATAATAAAATAATAAAGAAAAAAAACCTTGAATTGACGACACAAATGGACAAGAAGCAGACAAGACCATGACCACGAAGCCAATATTAATCATCTCCACGAAGTGGGTTATGGCACCATGCCGACAAATGCAAGTATATGAGCCTGTCGATGAATAAGGCTCATATTGAGACCTGTCATCCCTAACTGCTGAGAAAACATTCGATGGCCCCGGGGACTTCACACTTTGAAGTCTCCCCACCCAAAATGTCAGACACGTACTTCAATCCCTTAACTCAACCCACGTTAAGTCCCTGGTTAGTGGTTAACAAGGGATACTTGTCAGACATTTTGGGAGGGGGACATCAAAGTTTGCAGTCCTCTCTCCCCCCCGAGCCAGCGAATTTTTTCTGCCCAACTGCTGGCTATCATTGAAGTTTTTCTCCTTGCAAGCTAATCTCTCTGTGCAGGACATGCACTTCTATAGACGTGGTTGCAGCCTCCATAACAACAAATGCAAACACATTTCAGTTCATAAGGCACCTCTTGAACTATACAATATATCAGGCACATGCAAGTGGTGCCTCACCCATTTGTCCATTTCAGTGGGTGGTTGGTGGGACACATACAAAGCATACACAGGTGGGGGGGTCCATCGAGGATGAAGCTCCACCATCATTCCAAATATTTCTCGATAGCAAAAACCATAACAATAGAGATAAATAATGATTACTAAAATTTAAGCATTAAAAAGCTTAATGTTAAACATTTGAGTACGCTGGGCAAAAGACCTCATTACTCCAAATCCATCGAATGTGGAGCCTACCACTCCGATAATTTAAGTTTATGAGAAGAAAAATCCATCAAAAAGAAAAACAAAATAGGCTTGGGAGAAACTCCCTCCGAAGCTAAATTATTCGAACAAAAAAATCGCTTCGACAAACTCTCAAATAAAACTCGAAAAGCTTTTTTTTTTCATCACCATCTATGACTAGATGGATGGGAAGAAATACCATTAGTAAATTAGCCTCCACCAGATCCGTACTCCTTCCCGAACACAACCAGCTGTAGCTTGTCATAACCAGCAAGCACACCAGCACCAGCAACTGCACGGAGGATGTTCGCACCCGCACCCTTGAATAGAGACTTCGCCCCCTCGTTCTTCAGGATCTGAGAGAATGCATCCAGCGAGCTCTTGTACTTGACAGCTTCACCGGAGGTCATCATCATTCTTCTACGAACAGTGTCGATGGGGTAGGATGCAAGGCACCATTTGTGATCAACCAACCCAGGGCAAAACTTGCAAAGTAACTATCCTGCAATCATCAAAACAAAAAAAAAAAAAAGCATGTAATGAGAATGTGGGTTAACTTCAACATGCCCATATTAACAATACAGAGACTCCACTCATAAGGAAATCAATTGCGAAGTTGGCAAAGCCTTTCTCTGAAGGTGCTTGAACAAAGACAGGTGAGCCAGTGGAAGGAACCATTGACAAATCAAGGCTTCCTTGGCATGACTGCATCAAGGGGTACTGCAATCCCCCATTGCTATAATTCCCATATGCAAAGTTCCTCTGATACATGGAAAGCCTATAGAAGCCACCATTGCGAGCCTGCACACCTTGGGAAAGGCTGGACCCAAGATGGAGCTGGCCAGCTACCTTCTGAATGACAGTTGGCCACTGAGGGACTGGCCAAACATCCATACGGTCCGCATCCACTAAGAGTGTGACAGAAGCATCTGTCAGAACGCCGTGATAGAAGTTTTACTCGACTAAGTTCATGTTCAACCTGATCAGTTCATGTCAACAATCAAGCTGATAGAACTTTTCTCTTTGACTGTCGAGCAGAACCCGCAAAGGATGCAACGGATTGGATGGCTATAATCATCCCATTATGTTGACTTTTTGATATAGGAGCTTACCTACAAAGGACCCTTCATGTGATGTGTTACGGCGTCTGCACAGGCATCAGTTAACAAGGAGCAAAAGAGCAAGCGATCGGCGCACACGTGCATTTGAGAGCCACAACGAATCTATCCAACAAGCTCTAATTGTCTTGCTAATTGTATCAAACACTCGTAAATCTCTTGGGATTTTGAGTGTGATTTGTCTCTAACTATGAATTCGTAAACAATGCCATTCACCTCAATGGAACTACAACCAGGAGTCTTCTCTACCCCTTTCTCCCTCATCAACATCCTCACCTTCCCAGCTTTGTCCAACATTTTTGCTTCCGCATACATATTTGCAAGCAACACGTAAATCCCACTGTCCTGAGGGTCTAACTCAAAAAGTTTCGATGCCGCTCGTTCTCCCATTGCAACATTACCATGAATCCTACAAGCAAAGAACAATGCCCCCCACACTACTGCATCTGGCTCCATGGGCATGCTCTTGATTAGCCCTTCTGCTTCATCCAAGAGTCCAGCCCTACCAAGAAGGTCCACCATGCACGAATAGTGTTTAAGTTTGGGTGAAAGGTTGAATTTTGAGCTCATTTGTGCAAAAAATTGGCGACCCTCGTCGACTAAGCCTGCGTGACAACAAGCAGATAACACGCCTATAAAGGTGACTTCATCTGGCATCAAACCAATATCGATCATCTCCAAGAAGTGTTTTATGGCATTGTGAGCATGGCCATGAAGGGCCAAACCACCAATCATAGCTGTCCAAGTCAAAGCGTTCCTCCTAGGGATCTCCTGAAACACCTGAAGGGCCTTTGTTATATTCCCGCACTTGGTGTACATGTCAACTAGAGCAGTGCCCAGGGCAACATTTAGAGAAAAATTGTGTTTGGCGATATAACGATGTATCCATTTCCCTATGTCGAGCGCTCCAAGTTGTGAGCATGCAGACAAGCAGCTAACCATGGTAACCTCATCAGGCTTTATACTCATGGCTTGCATTTCATGAAATATAGCCAGAGCATCCTTCCCACGCTTGCATTGTACATAACCAGCAATAAGGGCATTCCATGGCACAACATCTCTTTCTGGCATCTCATCGAAAACCTTCCGAGCAGCATCCAAGAAGCCGAACTTTGCATAGCCCATAAGCATCGTAGTCCACGACACGATAGTTCTCTTATTCATGTTGTTGAACAACTCTTGTGCTGCCTCAAGACTTCCACACTTCACATACATGTCCATTAGTGCATTACTGAGTGGAATTGTTAATTTTAATCCATTTTCTCCAATATACCGATGAAACTCTCGTCCGAGATGCAAATCTTCCATCTGGGTACAGGATGAAACCATCCCAATCATGGTGACTTCATCGGGATTAACCTTCTTTACCTCCATTTCTCGAAAAAGTTTTAATGCCTCCCACGGACGCCCACTCCGAACATAACCATTTATAATGGAATTCCAAGAAACCAAGTCTCTCAAACAACTTTCATCAAACAGCCGGCGCGCATCCTCCAATTCTCCACATGCCACAAGCATGTGAATCACTGCATTATGAACAAATATATTCGAATCAAAACCCAAATGCAAGACATGAGAAAGGATCTCATAACCTAACCGAATCACCGATAACTGAGCGTGAGCACACGCTTTGAGTAAGAACGGATATGTGTAATTATCTGGTCTTGACCCGCCACATTGTAACATTTGCTTATAAAGCAAGACAGCTTCTTTAGGCTTTTCGCTTTCTGAATACCCTCTAATGGCTATATTCCATGAAAATATATTTAGATTTTGGGTATTGTTTAGAATTGTTCTACAATAGTCAAGGCTACCCAATTCAGAGATCGCACAGAATGTTATAAGACGGCTTGAAGCAAATCCATCTAGGATTAATCCAGTTAAGATCATTTGGGCTTGAATTTGCTTTAATTGTTTCATAGATTTGCATTTTCCCAAGAGAGAGAGGAGGGTAGCAGAGACTCCACCCACAAGGAAATCAATGGTGAAGTTCGTGAAGCCTTTGTCTGTAGGTGCTTGGACAAAGACAGGTGAGGCGGTGGAAGGGACCATTGATAGAGCATGGCTACCTTGGCATGCCTGCGTCAAGGAGTTCTGCATAGCCCAATTGCTATAATTCCCGTATGCAATGTACCACTGATACAGGGCAGGCCTATAGAAGCAGCCATTGTGAGTCCAGCCAGATACTTTCTGAACAATAGTTGAGCAATTAGGCCACCCAACCATCATGTCTTGCATGGCTACAAACCTACAACCACTGGAAATAGTTCTTATCAGAAACAAATGACTAGAAAATGT
This sequence comes from Euptelea pleiosperma, assembly GCA_035048495.1. NCBI lineage: Eukaryota > Viridiplantae > Streptophyta > Magnoliopsida > Ranunculales > Eupteleaceae > Euptelea > Euptelea pleiosperma. The sequence continues at coordinate 19,921,386 of CM068544.1, read as the reverse complement.
CATTGTTGAAAAATGAATTTTAAAACTTAAGTTGCCATCTAGATATCCTGCTATTGAGTTTCACTTTTGAACTGTGGTTTTCGGTTTTTAGAGAAACAATCTCCTTGTCATAGGTTTTTTGTTCTTTCAATTGGTTCTTTTTATTTTAAAATAGTATTAATGCAGCGGCATTTTCACACAGGGCTCGAGTGGGGTAGCCTGCGTAAATGGGGCACACTATCGCCCGTGTGAAATGGGACTCATAAAGGGACGGAGGGCCTAGATCTGGGCTATGAGATAAAGGAATTAATCTCACGCTACCAACAGTCGCTACTTTTGGGGAGTATTGGTTAAATGTCTTGCATCAATTATCATTTTTTATCAGTCTAAACCTTTTTGATGAATTATTAATTGATGGCAACCTTTTTATTCCTTAGGTTAAACTGGGGACTCATAACCTAAAATTTGAGAAAGCAAGATGTGTTCTTGCGGATATTGCACTACCAAGCACACACAAATGTCGCAAATGTTACAAACAGTTGTAGTGCTACCAAGCAAGGCCTAAATGGGACATATCTAAATTTTTTTTACCTTTAGATGATGCTAGCTGTGTAATTATGAGCTAAAATTTGGACGAATGAAAATTTCTGAATATATTGTTTGACTTTTCTTGCAAGTTGTGGTCCGATTAACAGCCCATGTTTCTTTGTTTAGGAGGGTTTGAAACCTTCCAATTCATCAATAGGAACTGTTTGAATCATTGAAACACCTCTTGGGTAGTATACAATCCTTAAATTGGACCAACAGTAGGATTTACAGAACGTTTTATAGAAGAAGGATTTGTATGTCAGAAAGTGTTGATACAGAAAATGTTTTTTGACATTTATATGTAAAAATCATTTCTAGAAAACTTATTGAGGGCAACCATACATAGCCTAAAAAGCATTCTTTCTCAATTGCTTGAGGTTTTCCCATGTTGGTTTTGTGACCATTACGGCTTCCATACATTGGTAGTAATTGATGCATAATTTTTTTTGTCGTGTCTTCAATATGTTTATTGTTATTTCTTTAATTTTGTGATTTCAAGTTATTGCTAGTTTTAAGTTTTACCCATTGTTTGGACTTTGTCTTGGTAGGTTTGGATTGTACCTTTTTGTTACTTCATGGATGCAATGGAGATTTCTGGGTTGTTGCTTATCTCAAGCTATATGCATTCTTCCTTCTCATGTTTGGTCTTTGTTAATTAGATGGATTGAGAAGTCATCTTTTCCTCTTGAGCTACAAATGCCATAATTTGTTTTGTTGTGATTTCAGAAATTCGTTGCTTGGTGAATTTGAGCTACAACTATGATTTTATAAATTACTTGATATTCGTTCTTTTTTAGAATCCAGTTTATTGGAAATGCTTATGTTGGGATTATGCTTTTCGCATTTACCCAGTGTTCAGAAATTGATAGTAATGTGAATTGCTCCATTTCATTTTAAACTAGGAAAATGTGCAGCAACACAATCAATAAGCACTCTATCCCTCTATAGGTTAAATCTACTAAGCTGGCACAAGAACAAATTAGTAAAAACCATTTGTTTCTTTGATAAATGTGTATATTTTAGATTCTGAATGTGCATCTACCCACAAACCTGACATTGACTACCATACACACACACACACACACTGATCACACATCACATGAATTGTCTTTTCATCCATAATCAAAAAATTATCTTTAAAGCTTTAATCATGCCCTTATTGAACCCTTACTTAAAAACTATCTTTACAAAAGACTCAGCTGAGTTGAACTTGGAGATTGAAACACCAACTTCCATATCAAAGTCAAGTTTTTTAATATTGTAACAACACAAATTAACTACATAATAGATTTGGACTTTCATACCTTAGCATCGCTGGCTGCGAAAAGACTCTTCAACTTCAGCAACATCCATAATCCCTGATAAAAAAAACTCGTGTAGTCTTAATTCTGCTGAAATGAACAGAAACATATATCAAAAGAAAATGAAGTTAGTAAAAAAAAAAATGAATCCTCTTCCTTCAATCACTCAATGTTGAATCCAATACCTCAGTGCTATCAACCTCAAGAGAGCAATATATAAATATGTGGGCAAACCAAATTAGTCATATTAACGGGTCCATACTCACATTGTCCCTAATATATAAATCAAATAAGAAATAGCCATTTGGTCAACAAGGACAAATTAGCAGAGAAATCTATCTCTCTGCTATACTTTACTATAGAATAAATTTCAGGATTGAGAGATGGAAATCAGAGAACTGTAAAAATAACATGTTGCACAAAAACTTGCAATTTGATTACAACATTTCGCCAAACACCTTCAATTCGAATAAACAAAATACAACAAAAACAGACTTAGCTTGACATATTACAAGATTAAACAAAAATTTGGATTCAAATAACGCGAACACGTGCCCATGTTCAACTGAGATCTCAATTTGCAATCAGAAATTAACATCCTTCGTAAAGAAAATGAAAATTTAATATTTGTTACAACAACGCGAAACTTTGCCAGCCATGAAAACGAAATTTTCTACACACACAAAAAAAAAAAAATGATAAATGCAAGACCACATCCGAACAATTAACATCCCTATACAAAAAAATTCGTATAAAATTTCCATTTTTACAGATTGAACACCATTAGAACAATTGAACAAACAATAAATCAACAAAAAATAGTGTTTGGGAGAGAAAACTGACTAGAAAAAACCAGATTTTTCCGAGGCGGCTTCATGGACGAGCATTGACAGTGATAATCAAAAACAAATAAGAATGATTTTAGGGTTTGGAGTGTATCGGAACCGTGCACCAGTATGGAAGCACCATTTTCATACGGAGAGGAAAACCTCAGATAAATCCATATGGAGAAAGAAATGAAGAATCCAAAAGCCTCAAAAGGACAAATTTGGAGACGAGAAATTGGGGGAAAACAAAAGAGAAAGAGAAGATGATCATCCCAGACTTCAGAGCTTTCGAACCGACTGCCGAGAGTGCAAGAGAGAAAGAAGAGAGTGTAGAGCTTACCAAGTTTGACGTTTGTTCAAGGGAAGAACCCTCGCAGAACTGTGTCTGGGAAACCGCTTTTCGTGGAAAAGAAAACAAAAATCCGGAAAAGTGTGATTTATGCGTGTTTGGTTTAGGCCTGAAAAGTGGGCCCCACGCAAAACGATTTCCCAAATCCCTATTTTAAATAGAAAACGACTTCCGCTCCTCGTGAAGGGAAGTCGATTTTCCGGCTATTGGTCAAGCAACTCACACACAAAACAGAGTCATCTCTTCACTCGTTTCTCTCCTAATCCTTGCATTCGATCATCTCTTTGACAATCGTTAACACCGTTTCAAGCAGCGCCACCGTATCCTTCATCGTCTCCTTCCAGCAATGATTGCAACTGTATAACATCGTCTTCTTCACCGTTTCTGCTATGAGAGCAACTGTACGGTCTCTATAACACCGTCTCCTTCATCAAAACTGCTGTACCCTAACTGCAATGGTGGCTTCTCTTCCTTCGAAGAGTATGAAAACCCTAGCCCTGGCCCTAATTCCTTCTTTGCCTTCCGTGATAATCCATCTGGTGTCGCCGGATTCTCCATTCTCTTCTCATTAAGCGCCATTGATCTCCAAAGCCCTACCACTGTTTGGTCTCAAAATCTGCTACCGATCGTTGGTGGTTCAAACTGATGGTAGTGGCAGCAGCAGCAGCGAGGAAGTAGGTAAAGAGTTCCACTTGTTGATTTGGTGATACGATTGTTGCAATTCTGAAGGCAAGACATGAGAGATAAGCTTAAGATGAAATGGGATTCACTGATTAATGATTAATGATTATAGATATTGTTTTATTGATTTTACTTTTTGAGTTTTGAAATGGATGTTTGGATAAAACATAGATGTCGGTGAGCAATCGGTGCAAGTTTGCAGCAAAGAGGAAAATAATGCCAAAAAGAAGACGGTGGGGATAAGAAACCAGAACCATGGTTTTAAAAACGGCCTTTTAAACGGTAACGCCCCAAGCCCATTTCTGTTAAAACCGTTTAAACATGTTTTATGGATTTTGAATAAAACGGCCGTATTTTTGTTTTAACGGCCTTTAAGATCGTTTAGAAGGCCGTTAAAATCGTTTAAACAGCCGTTTAATTCTGAAATTTTTTGTGAAAAAAAAGGCCGTTAAATCCTTTAAATTTCTTTTTTTTTTAGTTTTCAAATTTCAAAATTTGAATTTCAGTGCCATTTTTTCCGTTAAAATCAGTTAAAATCATTAAAACCTTTAAAATCCGATAAATTCCATTTTTTTTTCATTTTTGCCCTGGCCGTTTAATCCATTTTAATGGTAGTTTAAACGGTTTAGACGGTAACACCCCCAGTCCGTCTAACCGTTAAAACGGTCTCCTTTAAACCTTGACCAGAACCTTGAAATTTTTCAATATTCTTTATTTGAAAAGTAGAGCATGATCTTGCGATTTTACTATTCTTTAACAATCTCTTCATGTAGGTGGGGTTTTAAGAAACCCCAAAATTGTGGAAAATTTAGTCACAATCTCTCCTCAAAAGTTGGCCTTAGCGATTTTCGTCTCCCAACGAATCACAAAGACTACTTCATCGGTCCCCGGACTCAACCAATTGATCCACAAGTATTGATCCAGCAACTTGTGGAGAACGATCCCAATCGATGCGGCAGTCCATTGGCATCGAAATCTACCGTTGAAGCTCTTCCGACAGTTAAGATTTCCAATGAATTGTTGTTGTCCGACTATGCCCAATACGTGGTTTGTAAAGACATTCTTTGAAAATTGATTAAAAAAATTATACTAATTTCTAGGATTCAACCAAACAACACGAAAATAGATTCCAAGAATTGGGTTTCTAGAAAATGGCACTTCCTGGAAAACCCACTTCCTAGAAAGCCACATCTAACGAACAAACACAGTCAAATAGATGAGGGCTTTGCAAAAAGAAAAGGACAAAAGGGTCAATAACTATGAGCAGTTGTGACGGTAATATGCTTCCCGCAAAAGTGCAGAAGCGCTTTTTTAAGAAACACCCTTTGAGGTATTTCTCAAAAAAGCGTTCTGACTTCTTTTAGACGCTGGAAGCCAAAGCACTTTTACAAACCAAACACAGATTTATGCTAAAGAAGCGCTTCTCAACACGAAAAGTCAGAAGCACTTCTCTGGAGAAGCGCTTGAAGAACTTTAAGAACAAGGTTAGGCAACTTTTGTCATAAATTAAAAATGGCACATGGGGCCATATGCTCCATGTTCGTGACCGTATATGTGTTATCCGGTTCAAACAAAATTTATTTGCTATATATCACTTTTTTTCACATGAGAGGTGAGAATGGATGAGATTAAACTGAATCTCAATCTAGTGTAATTGAAACCCAAACCGAATCAAGTGAATTCCAAAATCCTGAATTGGTCAGTAATCGTTTTGGTAGGGTTGGGGTTACCTGACTAATCCACCATAGTGGTGGCAAGAGGTCAGGTTTGGCACCGGTTGGAATTCACACCGCCTGACCCAAAACAGTATAAAAGGGATGTGGTCCCTCTCTTGCATACGTACCTTTCAACTTGTAATGGTTTTTTGGCGTTTCTCTCAATCTTCGAAAACCAACTTTCTGCATTGAACTTCTTTTGGGCTTTCCTTTTGTTCCCCTTAAAAAAAAATTCTAAATTTTTCTCGTTTTCCCTCTTTTTCTCTGTTTTTTTTTTTCGATTTGTTACCATTATAAGTTACACATTTTCTTGCCTTGTCCATGTCCTTTGTTTCTATGCTTGGTACATAGATTTTCCTCTTGATTCTCAATGAATTCATTCTCCACCACTTCGTGCTCGGCGGCGATCTTCAACGGTGTGGTGGTGGTGGTCCTTCCGTGAGGAAAAGAGAGGGATTTGTGAAAGAGACTGAAAAGGGGGTTTGGGAAAGAGACTATGAAAGAGAAAAGGAAACTGAAAAAAGAAAGGGCTTAGATGAGAAGCATGGGACTTCCTTCGTACTGGGTGAAGGACGAATACGGCTCGTGAATTGGAAAAAGTACTCTGTCTCCAGCTTTAATGCTACCCGTCCGATTTTGCTTAAATCAACGGTGCCAAAATCAGGGAAAAAGTCGGGTGAAAGTTTTTGTCCCCAGATCCAAACCCTAGAATGTATATCAAACAATCTGTTTTGACAAGTTTATGGCCATGTACGAACTACGAAGTAGGAAGAGGAACTTTTTTTGGAACTATTCATAATCTGAATTTTATTCAATGTTGACATAGCCCCAGGGACAACTAATCAGGCTGATTTTTGGTTTAGAGGTCCACCGAGGGACTGGTCAAATATCCATACGGTCAGCATCCACTAAGAGTGTGCCACGTGTAGACCTGGGGAATACAAAATTTCAATATTGCAACTAATAAGAAAATTGAAAAAAAGTGGGCCCATTTTTTAGCTAGCCTAGAATGATCGGAGCTATACTTACCATGGTTGGCCCAACTTTTAGGTATCCAAACAGGCCTTTGTAATACCCACTTATACTTTCAAACTTTTGAATTACCCCCTTGACCTAGTTTAACAGTGGTTGACAGTTAAGGGAATTGAATCACAACTCATTAGCACTGTGCTTGCAATATTGACATTTTAGTGTTAGTCAAATGATGCTTAAACTAGGTCAAGGGGGCTAATCCAAAAGTTTGAAAGTACAAGGGGGTATAACTAATTACTTTAAAATTTCAGGGGGTGTTACTAAAATATCCAAAAGTTCAAAAGGAGGAGTGGAAATCTCTTGGCAACACAGCTTCAGCTGGTGGAGTTTCACGAAAGGTAAAGGAAGAATGATATCATGGAAAGTGCAAAGCATATTTTGACTGATATGATGCTCTTTTACGCAAATAATGAGTTTGTTGGTTTTTCCATTACAAGGGCGGGGGTCGAAAGAAGAACATGTTGGCTCATGCTTCGGCCGGCTTGGAGAATCCACTTCTCATATTCTACAATTTCATGATTTCTTCACCATCTCTCTGGTACTTAGCGATCTCCTGTTTTCGTAGACAATCATATTCTCCATAATACATCATATCTTGACTTGGGAAAAAAAATTAGAAAAACTATAGTACTATGGTTGGATCATAGTTAGACCAAAAGTTTAAAATAATGGTCCGTTTTAACGGTTTAACAGTAAAATAACGTTACCCTTAACGTTATGACTGCTATAACACGAGTCACGTTTCAAGCAAAAAAGTTAGAATATAAATATATTATTTTTTCAGAAAAAAAAAAAACCCCTATTAACAATTGTAGAAAATTGTTATTTTTTCAAAAAGTCATTTTGGAGTCTGATGCAAAAGACCTAATCGATAATCTGAAGAAAAAGTAGGAGAATACTGGGTGGTTCTCTTCCTTCATATGTGGAGAGATTTGCAGGTTTCAGCTGGTTTTGCTGCAGTTTCTTACTCTTTTTCTCGTCGTGATTGTAATATTTCAGCTCATACTATAGCCTCTAAGACAAACATTTTCTTTCTACTCCCTTTGGGATGGGACTCCTTCATGGTTGATTCCCCCACTGTAATTTCCATGAAACTGAGATCCCATTATTTTAAGTTTATGAGATGAAAGTTTTTGGCTCAACCTCATTTGGAAAGTACGAACTCTGTAAGACCAGTTCAGGAGATGTCATTGGGTGTAAGGTTATATGTAGAGAGGTTATCTTTCTACTATCTTTAAGGCCAAGGGGCAGGGAGTTTCTAGGGGTGGGTAGACTTCAAAAAGATAAGAATGATATGGAGGAAGGAAACGGCTCTGTACGCATACCAGTAATACTAGATGCTGAGGAAGGAAACGGCTCTGTACGCATACCAGTAATACTAGATGCTCCGGAGGAAGGAAACGGCTCTGTATGCATACCAGTAATACTAGAGTGAAACCTAAGATTATTATGCGCCATATCTCTCCTGGTGAGTGGTGGAAATTATCATTTTGATTGTTTGATGTATGAGCTTACTAAGCGCAATGCAGCCTCTACATTTCACAATCATCAGTTACTCAGACCGAATGATCAGTTTTCTGTGCCCTTCCAATGGGATTGTGGGTGTCTCATTTGTCTCTATCGACATACTCGTAAACAATGCCATTCTACAGGGGCACGCTCTTGATTAGCCTTCGTACTTCACCCCCAAGGGCGGCCCTATTGATAAGCTTCACCTTGCATGAATAGTGTTTAAATTTGGGTGAGTTTTTGAATTGACAACACAAATAGACAAGAAGCAGACAAGACCATGACCACGAAGCCAATATTAATCATTTTCACGAAGTGGGTTATGGCACCATGACCACAAAAGGCCCAACCACAAATGCAAGTATATGAGCCTGTCAGTGAATATGGCTCATAGTCAGACCTGTCATCCCTAACCGCTGAGAGAAAAACAATCGTGGCCGGGGGACTTCAAACTTTGGAGTCTCCCCACCAAAATGTCACACGTACTTCAATCCCCCTTAACTAAACCCACGTTAAATCCCTGGTTAGTGGTTAACAAGGGGTACTTGTCAGACGTTTTGGGAGGGGGGCATCAAAGTTTGAAGTCCCCCGGGGCCAGCGAATTTTTTCTGCCCAACTGCTGGCTATCATTTAAGTTTTTCTCCTTGCAAGCTAATCTCTCTGTGCAGACCTGTCATCCCTAACTGCTGAGAAAACATTCCATGGTAAAAACCATTTGTCCATTTCAGTGGGTGGTTGGTGGGACACATACAAAGCATACACAGGTGGGGTCCATCGAGGATGAAGCTCCACCATCATTCACAATATTTCTCGATTGCAAAAAACCATAACAATAGAGATAATTAATGATTACTAAAATTTAAGCATTAAAAAGCTTAATGTTAAACATTTGAGTACGCTGGGCAAAAGACCTCATTACTCCAAATCCATCGAATGTGGAGCCTACCACTCCGATAATTTAAGTTTATGAGACGAAAAATCCATCAAAAAGAAAACAAAATAGGTTTGGGAGAAACTCCCTCCGAAGCTAAATTATTCGAACAAAAAATCGCTTCGACAAACTCTCAAATAGAACTCGAAAAGTTTTTTTTTTTTCATCACCGTCTATGACTAGATGGATGGGAAGAAATACCATTAGTAAATTAGCCTCCACCAGATCCGTACTTCTTCCCGAACACAATCAGCTGTAGCTTGTCGTAACCAGCAAGCACACCAGCACCAGCAACCGCACGGAGGATGTTCGCACCCGCACCCTTGAATAGAGACTTCGCCCCCTCGTTCTTCAGGATCTGAGAGAATGCATCCAGCGAGCTCTTGTACTTGACAGCTTCACCGGAGGTCATCATCATTCTTCTACGAACAGTGTCGATGGGGTAGGATGCGAGGCCAGCACCATTTGTGATCAACCAACCCAGGGCAAAACTTGCAAAGAAACTATCCTGCAATCATCAAAACAAAACAAAAAACATGTAATTAGAATGTGGATTAACTTCAACATGCCAATATTAACAATACAGAACCATTTTTCTGTCAACTTTCAAGAAAGAGATAAAAGTTAACAACCAACATATCAAAGTTCGGGAGTGGAAGCAAAACCCCTAATAAATAGGAGGATCTTTTTATCAACATAAATAGATAAAAATAAACAACAAGGGTCTCTTACTAACCTGCAGGTCTCCAGTCAGAAGCACCGGCTTCAGAGAGTCATACATTCCAAAATAGAGACCCCGATAGACAATGATCCCGACACATGAAATGTTGAATCCACGGTACAACCCAGCAACACCATCTGATTTCAGGGTCTTTCTGTAGACATCGACCAAGCCATTGAATTGTCTCTCTCCTCCCTTCTTTGCAGCCTTCGCATCATTTGCGAGACGAGTTCGAGCATAATCCAGAGAATAGACAAAGAGGAGAGAAGAAGCACCGGCAGCACCTCCAGATGCCAAGTTGCCAGCGAACCATTTCCAGTAGCCATCCTTGTCTTTCTTGAAATTAAAAAGCCTCTTGAAGTAATCCTTGAATGCAAAATTCAGGGCCTGTGGCAGATTTCATTCTGTAGTAATCAGTATACAGCACTTCAAAGGAAAGGAAAAACATCTGATCGAAAGCTCTGACAAGACTAGAAATAACAAACCTGAGTGGGGAAGTAACGGATCACATTTGCAGTGTTCCCTCTCCACAATGACCCAAACCCTTCATCCTTGATTGTTCGGCTAAAACACTCACCAATTCCCTTGTAGGGTTCAGAGAGCCTGCCGGTTTTGATCATCTCATCCTGGTTCTGGATTAAAAGCTTCACACGCTCAATGGGAGCAGCAGCCGTTTTTGATACAGCAGCAGAGACCCCACCCATAAGGAAATCAATAGCAAAGCTGGCAAAGCCTTTCTCTGAAGGTGCTTGAACAAAGACAGGTGAGCCAGTGGAAGGAACCATTGACATATCAAGGCTTCCTTGGCATGACTGCATCAAGGGGTACTGCAATCCCCCATTGCTATAATTCCCATATGCAAAGTTCCTCTGATACATGGAAGGCCTATAGAAGCCACCATTGCGAGCCTGCACACCTTGGGAAAGGCTGGACCCAAGATGGAGCTGGCCAGCTACCTTCTGAATGACAGTTGGGCATTGTGGCTGTTCAGCCATCATGTCTTGTCTTGTGTAACTACAAACCCTAAAACCAATAGAAATAGTTCTGATCAGAAACAGATGAGACTAGAACATGTCATTGTTTAAAGATGAATTGGAAAACTTTAATTGGCATCAAAATATCACTTTGAAACTAAAATAACAAACTATTGAATTTGGTTAACTGCTTTCAGAGAAATGACAGTCCCCTTGTCATAGCTTTTTTTCCTTCAGGTATTATGAATTGGAACAGTTGACTATTGGGAACAACAGCTTTTCTTAGAAGTTGCTTACTAACTTCTGAACACTGGGAAATGGAAAAGCCATGATACAGAAGCAACGTATCTCCAAAATCACAAAAGAGCAAATTATGGCATTTGTTGCTAAAGAAGAAGAAAAAAAGTCCTATCAAATCTAATTAGCAAAAACCAAACAGGAAGAGGAAGAAAACATCTAGAGTATGATTATCAAACCTTCAAAGACTAAATCATAAAAGTGTAAAACTAATAAGTAGCAATAAATTGAAATCACTAAACAGCAAAATAAATCGATTGAAGACCTGATAAAATCAGTTGAGCATCAATCATTACCTACATATTGAATCCACAAAGGGAAACAAACAGTATAATATGGGAAAACCTCAAGAAATGGAGAAAATAAACAATTCAATCATTGGTTCCTTTTAACTTTGCTAGGGAGAAAAGATGCTACAAAATGCAAACAGGTTAGCCCTCACTGATCAAAAAATAAATGCAGGTTATTTATAAAAATCTAAAATTAGAATGACTACCTTATCACAGGGATCAGAAGAAACAAACAAAAAAGAAATTTTTTTAATATGCATAATTTCTAAGTTAACGATGCAGATCAATAGACAGACGGAATGATTCTAATTCTAATTTCCAAATCTAGATCTGAAGTTCAGATCCTCCAAGTTGGTCCAATTCAAACAGTCCTGATCTATGAATTGGTAAGGAACAATTTCAAACCCCCCAAAACAAGGAAACCTGGACCTGTTAATCAGACAACATCTTGGATGAAAATACATAATATATTCATTAATTTTCAACCGTGCAAATTTTAGCTGTTGATCATACATTTAGTATCATCTAATCAATAAAATTTAACTGATATGTTCCATCCGCAAGGTAGCCACCGTCGCGGTCAGATCTATGAAACAGATGGATTAAACGTGTAGGTAATAGCAACATAATATCATCCATAACACCAAAGCCTTTTAACTAAAAGAAAAAACTATATGAAACTCTAAAGATGATCTCCCTTTTAGCTATTTCAGGACAAAAAAACGCTACAAAACAGCCAGATCCATGAAATACAAGCCAAAAGCATTAAAAAAAATCGTAGAAGCTACAAGATGAGATATTTCTTCTAATAGGAACCACAAGATCAGATTAAAACTACAGATCCATAATAAACAAGTAAAAAAAATGAATGATTGAACAAAAGAAATCTAAGATCTAACATCTTAGAGATCCAACTGACCTGCGTATGGATCTCTGCTCAAACTCCCCTTCTACAACTCAAAAATCAAAAACAAAAACAAATCGAAACCCTAGAAGAGAACTTCTAAAGATCTCAAACCACATATGATAGTTAGAGAAATGTAACAGTTCAGGATTTTGAACAAATAAATCCCAAAATTTCCGCAACAAAAAACAAAAACAGTTACAAAACCCCAATCAGATCCATAAAAACACACAAGATCCGGACTACTATGAGGCTTCCGATCAGATCGTATAAGATATGTGAGCTAGAAGAAAAGAAAAACCCTAAAACTAACGTGTCAGCTTACCTTAGGGAAAGAAGAATGAGTGGTCACTATGTGCCGCGCTCCGCCTCTCGCCTTGCGAAAGGTGGAGAGAAGAACGAGAGAGAGAGGGAGGGAGGAGGAGGCTCAGTGAGCGAATGAGGTCGCTTTAAGGGCTGACCGAAAGAGATATTTTATAAGAGAGACAAACTTCTATACCTCCAGAGATATCACATTATATAGCCCCGCATATAAATACCGTAAATCTGCACATTTTAATCTTCTTAGCAAATATTGTATGTAGGATCTATGTACTGGAATCGACGATAACGTTTGTAAAATAGATCGTGAGATACTAGATAATCTGCCACTTAGAGGTGTACGGTCAGCTACAAGCCACGTGGCATACTCTTAGTGGACGATAACCGTATGGATGTTTGGCCAATTCCTAGGTGGACCTACAAACCAAAATCAGCGTGATTAGTGATTTTAAAACCTTTGGATCTTCCTACTCCATATAATGGCCAATAATGCTCAAATTCCACGGTTAAAAATGAACCAATAAAAAAACTTCAATCCAAGGCTTAGAAATCGTTAACCAACCTAATTTTTGGTCAGGATGTCCATCTAGTGTTGGGCGGAAACATCCATACGGTCAGAAATCTCTAAGAATATGCCACGTGGCTTATACTGTGGTCGTCCCGATCGTCCTCCTTAGGTTGAGAGCACTTATGGTATAGGGACTCCTCCAAACGAATCTCAAAACTGTCACAGATTTCAAAGAACATCATCCAATGGTTTGATGATAAGGACGACATTGAAACAGTATCGTCCTTTCTATAAATTTAATTTCTCTCCCGATTTCTTGGCAATTTCTCGATACGGACTTCGTCAGCTATCAATATCTCGGTCTTGGAGATGGAAAGAAAATAAAATTTCGAGTAATTTTGCTGTACAACAGTAGTAGTATAAGGATGGTGGGTAGGGCCCACTCAAGGAAAGCGATGATGACACGACCGTATCCTCTGAATTCACACTTACTGGGCACATGCCGTGAAGGCGCACGACTTCGGCCAACGTTGAACGTTTGGCACGAGTAAAACTTTGATGACAGGCGCAATATGAGCCACGTGACTCACTCTTAGAGGACTCTGACCGTATGGATGTTTTTCCAAGTGGACCTACAAACCAAAAATCACCTTGATCAGTGATCTCAAACCTTAGGATCTTTGTCCCTCAAATAATGGTCAATAATGCTCAAATTCCCACCGTTAAAATCGACACAAGAAAATAATTCCAATCCAACGTCTAGAAATCACTAATTGTGCCGATTTTTGGCTTGTAGGTCCACCTAGGGATTGGTCAAACATCCAAACGATTTGTCTTCGATGTCGATCTGGTTCTGCCAAACTTGGTTTACAATCTCCCTGCATTTAGGGTTTTTGAACCAGTTCTGTTCTAATATGAACGGGATAGGACCAAGGGTAGGAGAATGATTAATCCTTCCAAGGGGCGCTGGTCTAATATCAAATTATGATGCACTTTCAGTTTGACCTTGACAAAAGACAGTGCCTCCTCACTTACTAGCATACAATCAATTCTCTCCAGAATTCTATATCTAGATTTGTCCTAGAATCCTCTAAGAGTGTGCCACGTGGCTCATATTGGGCCTTGTCAACAGCCTCGATGACAAGGTCCGGTCATTGAAGTTTTACTCGTTTGGCATGACCAAGTTCTACAACTTCGCGACATGTGCGGACTCAAATTTTTACCTCCCTGAAATTGAAACGTTGCAAGTTGGTGGATTCTGTTCCCAAATTACTTGATTTTGGGTTTCCTTTGCTTCAGCTCACACCGGCGTAGAATCACCCAAGGATTGAGTGCGGGTGGCCAGGACTCCACTCCCAAAAGTAGGAGGTTCTGAGTTCAACTCTCCTTAGGGCCACCTCTGGAAAGAGTAGGGTAATAAGTGGCTCAGTCCACATTAACTCTCTCGGTGCACTCCAGCACGTGTGGAATGGGTGACTATAGTTCCTAGGGGATTGATTAGTCACACCGACGATTTCAAAAGGAAAAGAAAAATAAACAACAACGAATATTTTTTTATAAGTAAAAAAAAAAATATCTTGATATCACATTACTCGAATCCTCGTTCCTCGTTCCGTTCATCGCCAACATCACATCATCAATAATCATTGGAGTCCCGTTGCTCTATCTTTTTTCTTATCGTCTGTTAAGTGTTATGTTAACAATGAACTAGCCAAACCCACTATTCTCATCATCGGTGTTCAACTGTTGCAAGTACCACCAAGAGTTGTGTCCATTTTGTTGAAAAGGAGTAAATTTAGTGTAGAAATGCAGCATTAAACTATCGACTATCTGTTAATATATTTTTATTATCAATTCCATGCCAAGTGTGTGTCATTATGACTTCGTTTTTTTTCTAAGTGGACAGGCACAATGAACCATCTATTAAGAAGTCAAATGTGTTTGATTGTCAATTCTTTGCCAAATATATGTCATGATAATCTTTGTTATATTTGGGAAAGACAAGACATGAGGATCAAGTCTACATTGGATTAAGCATCATTAGTAGATCATCTGATCCAACGCCTTCGAAAATCAAGGAAAGCGTTTCAAACTCCCCAAGATCAAGGCTAGAGCTGAAGATTAGAGATCTCAAGATCAAAAGAAATGTACATCAAAAGTATATGATTTGGACCCAAAGTTCTTTGATAAGAATTCTCTAACTTCTTAAACTTTTATAGGCAAAAATATATTTGAACTTGAGAGATTTTTACAGGTCCATGGTATTTAAAAGTGTTTTTACGTAAGTATCAGGTTGTAAAATTTAGGAATATATAGTCTTATCATTTGAAAGTCCACTTTGTTAACCGAGTTCTTATAATTAGATTTTGTTCTTGAATTGAAAAACCTCTTTTTGATTTAATTAAAATTTATCTTAACTATTTTTATTAAATATAAACATGGGGTCATCTCTTATTTACATTAAAAATATCTTAAGTAAATGTACATGTGGTTCTGCTTAGCCAGTTGACCGTTAAATGTGAGTCGCTAAGACCATACTCAACCCAGCCCAAGACTAAGTAATAACAGGCGAGGCCTTTTGATTTGAGTCGGACCTAAGCTTTATCTATTACTATTTTAAAACTAAAACTTGGGTTGTTGCACGACGTTCGCACAACATTCACTGACCTATTAGATGCCTATTAAAACAAAAAAAACTTAGGCAGATATCAAGATGTATAGGCACCTATTAGTTCATGTTTTTTAGTAGGGCAACTTTTTAGTTCATTAAATGCCTTTTTGTGAAAATATAAATATATAAAAGACAAAAAATAGTTCATTGAATGCCCCTTTCATTGTACTAATCTATTAATAAAATTAAATATTTTATTTTCAAAAAACTGATTTTTTCATGCCACCGTTCTTATTTACAATGCCCAACATTTTTAAATGACTATAATGACCTTGGGTGAGACTCAAATATTTTAAAAAACATTGGGTGCGATGCAAATTGCATCAATAATGCAAGGGGGACAAGCAAAAAATCCTTTTTTTAGGATATTTTATATTTTTTGAGCACAATACGATCCACGTGGCACACTCTTAGTGGAGGCTGACCGTATGGATGTTTGGCCAGTCCCTTGATAGACCTGCAAACCAAAAATCAGCATGATTAGTGATTTACAACCTTTGGATCTTTGCACCCAAATAATGCTCAATAATGCTCAAATTCCTACTGTTAAAATCAACCCATGAAAATAACTTCAATCGAATCGCTTAGAAATCACTAATCAGGTGGATTTTTGGTTTGGATGTCCACTTAGTGATTGACCAAACATCTATCCGTATGCCCGTATATATGCAAAGTTTTTCTTTTCATCCATATGGGCTTTTTGGCTTGTATCGTGCGTTGTGACAAAAGTTTTACTCGCCTTGAGATACATGGACGTCGCATGATCTCTTTCTTATTTTTTTGCTTTTTGTGTTTTTCTTTTTATCATTATTCAGACACATCAGGACTTGTGCGCAACACTAAAGTGTCAAGGACTCAGGGCTTGCAACAGTGAAATTTTCTTTTTTAAAAGTTAATCTTTAGTCACAGTGCCCCAAATAATGCTCAAATTCTATGGATAAATCAACCCAGGAAACACAACTCTAATCCAATACTTAAAAAATTAACAATTAGACTAATTTTTGGTCTGTAAGAGTGGTCTCTGACTCTCTAAGAGTGCCACGGGGCTCATACCGATGAGGCTCCTATAATCATTCAAGTGTAATTAGATCTTAACCATCAAATTTGCAATTCCAAAGTAAATGATGAAAGGTTTTGAGCTGACAATCCTATAAAAAATCCTAAAAAAAAATATTTTTTGCTTGTCCCCTTACTTTATTGATGCAATTTGCATCTCACCCAAGGTCATTATAGTTATTTTTTTTGCTTTACCCCCTTACTTTATTGATGCGATTTGCATCTCACCCAATGTTTTTAAATATTTGTGTCTCATTTGACCATGGTCTACGTCATTGACCACAGACGGTCATTAATGGTCTCCGGATGGACATCCCAATATTTTTTAAATGACTATAATGACCTTGGGTGAGATGCAAATATTTTAAAAATATTGGGTGAGATACAAATATTTTAAAAACATTGGGTGCGATGCAAATTGCATCAATAAAGTAAGGGGGACAAGCAAAAAATTATTTTTTTTAGATATTTTTTTTTAGGAGGATTGTGAACTCAAAACCTTTCTTCATTTACTTTTGGCCAAATCGGAGGTCTATAGACCAAAAATTAATCTAATTGTCAATTTTGATGAGGGACCATAATATGAGCCATGTGGCACACTCTTAGAGGTCACTAACCGTATGGATGTTAGGCCCATCGCTAGGTGGAGCTACATACCAAATATCAGCCTGATTAATGATTTCAAACTGGATCTTTGTACCCCAAATAATGCTCAAATTCTACGGATAAAATCAATCCAGGAAAATGACTCTAATCCAACGCTTAAAAATTAACAATCAAATTAATTTTTGGTTGGGCCAAAAGTAAATGAATAAAGGTTTTGAGCTCACAATCCTCAAAAAAAAAAAATTAATTTTTTACTTGTCCCCCTCACTTTATTGATGTAATTTGCATCGCACCCAATGTTTTTAAAATATTTGCGTCTCACCCAAGGTCATTATAGTCATTTAAAAAATATTGGGATGTCCATCCAGTGACCGTTAATGACCGTCTGTGGTCAACGATGTTGACCATGGTCAAAGGGTAAAAAGCAAATATTTTAAAAACATTGGGTGAGATGCAAATTGCATCAATAAAGTGAGGGGTCAAGCCAAAAAGTCTTAAATTAAACACTGATGCTGTTTGGAAGAATGCTACTCACAGCTGAAGCCTAGGGTTCATTATCGGAGACCACGTTTCGAAGTTTGTGTTGGCGGGAGCCTACACTTTTAGAGCTTTCGGTCATGTATAAGGACATGATAGGGTCTACGTCACGTGAGTAAAACTTGTGTCACAAGATGTTGTGACGGAAGCCGGTCACAGCACTTAATACGGGCCACGTGGCACACGAACAGTGGGCGCTGACTGTATGGATGTTTGGCCAGTCCCTCAGTGGAACGCTACACAAAAAATCAGCTTGATTAGTAATTTCTAACCGATTCCATTGAAGTTATTTTCACGGTTGATTTTAACGGTAGGCATTTTAGCATTATTGAGCATTATTTGGGTGCAAAAATACAAAGGTTGTAAATCACTAATCAGGCAGATTTTTGGTTTGTACTTCCACCGAGGGACTGGCCAAACATCCATACGGTCCGAGCCCTCTGATCGTGTGCCAAGTGGCTCGTATTGAGTGCTGTGACCAGCTTCCGTCACAACATCTTGTGACACAAGTTTTACTCACGTCTCTGTAGTTGTTTTTTGGGGACTTTTATGTGATGTCTGGTTTACAAAAAGAAAACTTCAAAAATTTTTATTTTAGCACAAATTTACAAGTTCTCTTCTCCAAACCAATATCTTCCAGAAGGCCCCCTACAATCACCCACGTGCAGCCCACTAATTTTTACTAAACCAAAGCCCAAGGCTGGGCCTAAAAGCCTACTGGGCCAGCCCAACATCAGCAAAACTCTTTGTTCTCCGTTGTTGGGTCGACAAGGGATCTCTTGGATAGGATCATAGGACACAGCTCAAAAATCAGATTGATTGAAGGACTTTTACCACCCTGATCTAGAGTTCAAACTTGGTCCAATTCGAACAGTCTAATATTGACAAGTTTGTGGGCCATGTACAAAGTATGAAGAGAAAGGTCCATTCAAGATGATGGATCTAAAGCCCAAAAATAGAAACTTCTTTGGAACTATCCATAATCTGGATTTTATCCAATGTTGTCAAAGCCCCAGGGACAAGTTAAACACGAGGTTTAAATGAAGCTGTTATAACGGCATAATGGGTCGCTAATGTTACCGTTATGGTCGCGTACTATCAATATAAGCCATTGGATAGGAGAAGAATAAGATCATTAAAAGAAGGTTATGATGTCATAAATCCAGTGGCTGAGATTGAGGTGGTATTGTATTAATATACTCCAGGGGACATGACATCAGAGTTTCATTGGGAAACTCAACATAGAGATCTAGTCCAATCCACCAGGCAATATCTCGTATGCCAATTATCTCTCGATATTTTATATGCTTAGCTAAGGTGACCACGCGTACGACCGAGATGGGTCGCATAGTTTTGGTCTTCTTAGTTTAATTCGGCGGCTGAGAGAGTTCTAAGATTAGTGGTCTACGGAGGAAGATGAAAAGCCACTTTGGACTTTTCTTTCTCGCATTCACATTTGCTTACTTTTCTTGCACGTGCTACTATTAAACGTGTGCTGTTGCCGTCCTGAGAGATAAATATTTGCTGTCCCGTCGGGAATACAAAATTTGAGGCCCCCCTCCCAAATATGCCAAGTGAGGGTTCGAAGTCTCGGACGATCCCGTTCTTGATCGGGCGATCCGGATTGGGATCGGAGCTCACCAATCCGATCTAAAAATGGATTGTCTCGTCCCGAGATCACTTTCCCAAAGAAGTTTCACTTTGTCTTGGGCGAGATGCGCTCAGGAGGGACGAGGGAGGATTTTGTTCAAGTGTGGGCAACATTGTACACATTTTGCTCCAGGGTAGGCAAAAGGGTAGTTTCCAAGCTGGGCAAAAGGGTACTTTCAAAAAATAAAAAAATTTCTACTAAACTTTTAAATTTGAGGGCGCCCGGAGCCCACCAATCCAGCCTACAATCCCCAGATCTCAAACCAAGAGACTACTGACCTTCTGGATGTTTGTTCCACCTCTTAGTAGACCTAGATACTAAAAATCATCTCCATCGATATTTCTAACAGTTACATTTTAGCATCTAAAAAAATAAATCCAACGGCCAAAAACCAATATATTAAAATTTTAAATCTAACATATATAAATCACCAATAACTCTGTAGATCCATCAAGAAGTGGACCAAACATCCATAAGGTCAGTGGGCCCTAAAGAGTGCTCCACATTGCATTTTGCCGGGGGACCTGGGTAACATCAAACTCAGGCTCCTACAAGGAAGGTGCAACTCTAATCTACCCCTCTTAAATGCCACTTGGCAACTTTCTCTGTCCTTGACTCATGAATGTTGAGAATTTTTTTTTGCAGCGGCGATAATGAGCCAACGGGCGCGCGCACCACATATACCTAGGTTTAGGATTTGGTTTTAAAAAGTAACCAGGGGTATATATATGTGGCACGTGATCATCGGAGCACATGGTTCGAAGTCTCAGCACGTGCTTAGGTGCAGGGGTGCTAATGGGCAAAATGCATGGGTCAACCAGGGGAGTGCATATGCAACGTAGAGTAATTTTGCCTCACTTGGAAGGTTTGGCATGTTTGTGCCGCAGTGTGCATATGTGCCACGCTGTAGTCGGGTGGGACGGAATGAGCCATCCCGAGTGCTCCTAGGCTTGAGTGTGCTCATGTGAGTTGTGTTGGGCGACTCCGTGCACCTGAGGGACAGTTTGTTTGTGACTTGTTCTAGTACATCACTTAAGTATCCATGAGTGCTATGTAAAGATCGATTTGCTCGTGTTAAGTCCCGAGGATGGCGCTGTAATAGGTTGAAATTCGAAGGAGATCGACTAAGTTGAGTAAAACTTCTATTACAACGTTCTGACATAGGCTTCTGTTACAATGCAAATCACAGGCCACGTGGCACACTCTTAGTGGACTGACCGTATGGATGTTTGGCCAGTCCCTCGGTGAACCTATAAACCAAAAATCAGCCTGATTAGTCATTTACAACCTTTGGATCTTTGCACCCAAATAACTCTCAATAATGCTCGAACTCTTACCGTACGTTAAAATCAACCCATGAAAATAACTTCAATCGAATCGCTTAGAAATCAGTAATCAGGCTGATTTTTGGTTTAGAGGTCCACTGAGGGACTGGTCAAACATCCATACGGTCCCGCATCCACCAAGAGTGTGACAGAAGCATCTGTCAGAATGCCGCGATAGACTCGACTAAGTTCATGTTCAACCTGATCAGTTCATGTCAACAATCAAGCTGATAGAACTTTTCTCTTTGACCGTTGAGCAGAACCCGTAAAGGATGCAACGGATTGGTCCCATTATGTTGACTTTTCGATATAGGAGCTTACCTACAAAGGACCCTTCATGTGATGTGTTACGGCGTCTGCACAAGCATCAGTTAACAAGGAGCAAAAGAGCAAGCGATCGGCGCAAACGTGCATTTGAGAACCACAATGAATGTATCCAACAAGCTCTAATTGTCTTGCTATAGTTGTTTCAAACACTCGTAAATTTCTCGGGATTTTGGGTGTGATTTGTCTCTAACTATGAATTCATAAACAATGCCATTCACCTCAATGGAACTACAACCAGGAGTCTTCTCTACCCCTCTATCCCTCATCAACATCCTGACCTTCCCAGCTTTGTCCAACATTTTGCTTCGACATACATATTTGCGAGCAACATGTAAATCCCACGGTCCTGAGGGTCCAACTCAAAAAGTTTCGATGCCGCTCGCTTTCCCATTGCAACGTTACCATGAATCCTACAAGCAAAGAACAATGCCCCCCACACTACTGCATCTGGCTCCACGGGCATGCTCTTGATTAGCCCTTCTGCTTCATCCAAGAGCCCAGCCCTACCAAGAAGGTCCACCATGCACGAATAGTGTTTAACTTTGGGTGAAAGGTTGAATTTTGAGCTCATTTGTGCAAAAAATTGGCGACCCTCGTCGACTCAGCCTGCATGACAACAAGTAGATAACACCCCTATAAGGTGACTTCATCTGGCATCAAACCAATATCGATCATCTCCAAGAAGTGTTTTATGGCATTGTGAGCATGGCCATGAAGGGCCAAACCACCAATCATAGCTGTCCAAGTCAAAGCGTTCCTCCTAGGGATATCTTGAAACACCTGAAAGGCCTTTGTTATATTCCCACACTTGGTGTACATGTCAACTAGAGCAGTGCCCAGGGCAACATTTAGAGAAAAATTGTGTTTGGCGATATAACGATTTATCCATTTCCCTATGTCGAAACCCAAATGCAAGACATGAGAAAGGATCTCATAACCTAACCGAATCACCGATAATTGAGCGCTCGCTTTGAGTAAGAACGAATAAGTATAATTATCTGGTCATGACCCACCACGTTGCAACATTTGCTTATATAAAGCAAGACGGCTTCTTTAGGCTTTTCGCTTTCTGAATACCCTCTAATGGCTATATTCCATGAAAAGATATTTAGATTTTGGGTATTATTTAGAATTGTTCTACAATAGTCAAGGCTACCCAATTCAGAGATCGCACAGAACGTTATAAGATGGCTTGAAGCAAATCCATCTAGGATTAATCCAGTTAAGATCATTTGGGCTTGAATTTGCCTTAATTGTTTCATAGATTTGCATTTTCCCAAGAGGAAGAGGAGGGTAGCAGAGACTCCACCCACAAGGAAATCAATGGTGAAGTTGGTGAAGCCTTTCTCTGTAAGTGCTTGGACAAAGACAGGTGAGGCGGTGGAAGGAACCATTGATAGAGCATGGCTACCTTGGCATGCCTGCGTCAAGGAGTACTACATAGCCCCATTGCTATAATTCCCGTATGCAAAGTACCTCTGATACAGGGCAGGCCTATAGAAGTAGCCATTGCAAGTCTGGCCAAATACTTTTTGAACAACAGTTGAGCAATTAGGCCACCCAACCATGATGTCTTGCATGGCTACAAACCTATAGCCACTGGAAATAGTTCTGATCGTAAACAAATGAATAGAAAATGTCATTGTTGAAAAATGAATTGTAAAACTTAAGTTGCCATCTAGATATCCTGCTATTGAGTTTCACTTTTGAACTGTGGTTTTCTGTTTTTAGAGAAACGATCTCCTTGTCATAGGTTTTTTGTTCTTTCAATTGGTTCTTTTTTTAAAGTATTATTAATGCAGGGGCATTTTCACACCGGGCTCGAGTGGGGTAGCCTACGTAAATAGGGCACACTCAGGGTGGGATGGCCCATGTGAAATGGGACCCATAAAAGAGGGTTCGATGGAGGGCCTGGATCTGGGCTATGAGATAAAGGAATTTAATCTCACGCTACCAACAGTAGCGACTTTTGGGGAGTATTGGTTAAATGTCTTGCATCAATTATAAAATGGAGCAATTCACATTACTATCAATTTCTGAACACTGGGTAAATGCGAAAAGCATAATCCCAACATAAGCAATATTTCCAATAAACTGGATTCTAAAAAAGAACGAATATCAAGCAATTTATAAAATCATAGTTGTAGCTCAAATTCACCAAGCAAGGAATTTCTGAAATCTCAACGAAACAAATTATGGCATTTGTAGCTCAAGAAGAAAAGATGACTTCTCAATCCATCTAATTAACAAAGACCAAACATGAGAAGGAAGAATGCATATAGCTTGAGATAAGCAACAACCCAAAAATCTCCATTGGATCCATGATGTAACAAAAAGGTACAATCCAAACCTACCAAGACAAAGTTCAAACAATGGGTAAAACTTAAAAGTAACAATAAATTGAAATCACAAAATTAAAGAAATAACAATAAACAGATTGAAGACGCGACAAAAAACATTATGCATCAATTACTACCAATGTATGGAAGCCGTAATGGTCACAAAACCAACATGGGAAAACCTCAAGCAATTGAGAAAAAATATTTTTTAGGCTCTGTATGGTTGCCCTCAATAAGTTTTCTAGAAATGATTTTTACATATAAATGTCAAAAAACATTTTCCGTATCAATACTTTCTGACATACAAATCCTTCTTCTTTAAAACATTCCGTAAATCCTACTGTTGGTCCACTTTAAGGATTGTATACTACCCAAGAGGTGATGCAATGATTCAAACAATTCCTATCGATGAATTGGAAGGTTTCAAACCCTCCTAAACAAATAAACATAGGCTGTTAATTAATTAGACCACATCTTGCAAGAAAAGTCAAACAATATATTCAGAAATTTTCATTTGTCCAAATTTTAGCTCATAATTACACAGCTAGCATCATCTGAAGGTAAAAAAATTTAGATATGTCCCATCCATGAGGGAAAAAATTCGCTGGCCCCAGGGGACTTCAAACTTTGAACTCCCCCTCCTAAAATGTCTGACAAGTACCCCTTGTTAACCACACAACCAAGGGCTTAATGTGGGTTGGGTTAAGGGATTGGGTTACGTGTCAGACATTTTGGGTGGGGAGACTTCAAAGTTTTAGGTCCCCAGGGCCATCGAAGCTTTTCTCCCATCCATAGAGATCCAACTGACCTGCTTATGGATCCGCTCAAACTCTACCTATGGTTCTGGATCAAAAGCTTCCCACACTCAATGGGAGCAGTAGCTGTTTTGGGTACGACAGAAGACTCCACCCATAAGGAAATCAATGTTGAATTTGGTGAAGCCTTTCTCTGAAGGTGCTTGGACAAAGACAGGTGCGGAGGTGGAAGGAACCATTGATAGATCAAGGCTACCTCTGCATGGTTGTGTCAAGGGCTACTGCAATCCCCCAATGCTATACTTTCCATACACAAAGTGCCTCTGATGCAGGGCCCATAGAAGCCATCATCATGAGCTTGCACACCTTGGTCTGGAACAAAGATGAAGCTGGCCAGCTACCTTCTGAATGGCAGTCGGTTCTTGAGGCCATTCAGCCCTACAACCGATGATAATAGTTCTGATTAGCAATAGATGAGCTAGAAAATATTACCTTTTAAAGATGAATTGGAAATCTTAGGTTTCCATCTAGATATCATGCTCTTGAGTTTCACTTTGAAATTAAAAAGCCAACTTAGGACCTTGGTTAACTATATAAGAACTACAAAATGAGTATAATCTGAAGTCTCCTAATACAAAGTCTAAATAAAGAGTAGAACTTAAAAGTAGCAATACATTGAAAAATTAAATATTATAAAATTAGGCTCTGTATGGTTGCCCTGAATGAGTTTTCTAGAAATGATTTTGCATGTAAACATCATAAATTTTTTTCTGTATTAACACTTTCTAACATACAAATCCTTTTTCAATAAAACTTTTTGTTGATCACCATACAGAGCCTTAGCACTAAAAGATTGATGACATGACGGAAACCCAATTGTGCCTCAAACACTACCTACATATGAAGCGATAAGGGTCACAAAATGAAATAAGATGGGAAAACCTCAAGCACTTGAGAAAGAATGATTTTTACAATAAATATATTTCTTTTCAATCTTTGGTTCTTCAGTTGCGCATAAACTTTAGAGAGAAAGGATGCTACTAACGAAAGCAGCTCAGTCATTAATGATAAAAAAATAAAGCAAGTTAGTCATCAAAATGCTAAAGATCACATTAGGACTTGAGATTCTGTTTGCCTTTAGTTAAGTTTGCATATAACAATTCTGTCACTAGGATAGTGGGCACGAGTCCATTCTAAGTCGTACATGGGTACAAGGCTAGGACACCTTTAGATCTTATCCCTATGGAAGATACATATAGGCCATCAGAGTCGGCCGATGGATTTGCACAGCACGTCCATTCATTGCATGCTGAGATTAAATGCAAAATTACTTTGAACAATGATAAATATAAAATTGCAGCTAATTCACATCGTAAGTTCAAAGAATTTCAGGTTGGTGATTATGTCATGGTACAGATTAAAACTTGAGTGACTCCTATAATGGGTTGCGAAGAAGCTACACACACGTAGTGCTCGACCCTTCAAAGTTCTTAAATGATATGATTCTAATGAGTATGTTCTATAACTTCCACAAGACATGGGCATCAATCAAATCTTTAATGTAGAGGACCTTATTCCTTTTCTAGGTCCAGCAACCATACCCAATCCTTTCATTGATCCCACCACCGCCCTTGACCCTGACCCGCATCCCTTAACATTACCACCTCCCCCACCTATATATATCTCAAAACAGGGAGGTCATTGAGAATATCTTGGAAGATCAACTGGTCTCTACCAATCAATGAGGATACCAAAAGTATCTCGTTTAGTGGAGGGGATGGGCCAGAGTCAAAGTGTACTTGGATTACAGGGTAGGTTCGAGTTGCAGCGTATTGATCTGAACGTGTTAGAGCAGTATCACAGCCATAACTCAATGGATTCGAGTTCTTTTCAGTTGAAGAGAGTTGATGCGGACATCTAGCCATACAGGGTTTACCAGAGGCGCAGGAAGAAGCAGCAACCCACTTATCATTGTGGGATGATATCATGAATTATTGAAGACCCCACACTAGGTAGATATGTGCACAAGGAAGATTTGAGAGCATCAGAGGAGTACCAGAGAACATCAGGATCGACCACGAGCATCAAAGAGCTTCAACGATCATCTCTATATTATTTTTATTTAGTTCTTTTATGTTCTTATAGGTGTTGTCTATGTGGCACGTCCCATGCTAGTCATACGATATATTGGTCCTTTTGTTTTCTTTAGTTATTTAGTTGTTTTTGTTGGGTTATAACTTCAACCATTGGATCATATCCTATGGCTGAGGTTCAGTTTAGGTTAAGTGGAATCCTTTATATACCTTGTAGTGATAATTTTAGAATTAATGAATGCGTGGAGATTAAAGAGTCTCTTTTGAGTATTCTCCGAGTATTTAGATTGGTGCGCGGCCAAGTGGTTGATTTCTGCAAGTCCTATAGATATTTTTTATGATCTTTCCTACATGTATTTGGATCTTAATCTTTTACTGCAAACCAACATAACCCTGAACTTCTTCTCCATGTATTTGGATTTCATGGCTGGATTCTCTTTGAATCTGGCTAAATTTTAGAAACTCAAAACCCAAACAGGAGAATAGAGATTTTGATCAAACGAACAATCAGAATCCTCCCAAACTTGAATCGATCCTTCATTATGGTGTTCTACAGGGGGCGGCTCCACTAGAGGACCCATAGGGCAGCTCGATCTCGTACGTCCATTTGATCTCCAGCCCGATCTAACTTAATCTTCGATCTGATTGGTCAGATCCCTTTCGAAATTAGATTTGATGATTATTACAGGCCTTGATCGTGTTTTTATTCTGCAAATAATTATTTCAAGGTCGTTGGGTTTCATTTGATTACACTGATTTACTTCGTGCCTTAATATATGAGTTCTGTGCTTACAGATACTTGACCACTTATACGCGGTGGGCTTTAATCCTCCTTCAAATTCTTGGATTAAGGTTCAAGGGGCTATGAATTAATTATTAAGCTGATTCCTTAGGCTAACATGAGCCAAACGACCTTTAGACCATTGATTATTAATTCTGTAAGACCAGAACTACAATTTTATGGCATGATCTTGGCATTGAATAAGATCCAGATTGAATTCTATGTGATTTGCATGATGATTAACTCAGTGTTCTTGATAATTTTAATTAATCTCAGCCTCAATAATTAGGATCATACCAT
This sequence comes from Euptelea pleiosperma, assembly GCA_035048495.1. NCBI lineage: Eukaryota > Viridiplantae > Streptophyta > Magnoliopsida > Ranunculales > Eupteleaceae > Euptelea > Euptelea pleiosperma. The sequence continues at coordinate 19,894,018 of CM068544.1, read as the reverse complement.
TAGTCCTGCAACAATTGTGAGTGAAAACATAGAGTGGTTGTGTGTTAGAATGTGAGTTAATGCTTGGAGTCTATGTTCGTAGGTTGTTTCTTTCATTTATTTCATTGATGACTTCATCGTGTGTGAAGCATATGAACGGGATGAAAGAAAATGTGTGTTTGATAATTGATTGGTTCAAATCTTCATGATGAGGAGTTAAGAGGACCATGAGATTAAGCAAACATAGGTTTATCTTAGATTTCTTCAAAGTTTGAATGATTAGGAGTTCGGATCATTTGAGAGTTTCAAGATCGAAAACTAAAAAACATTTGATATAAAGTTGGAATCTTTAGATTATCACCAAAGTTTATTTACTGGTCTATAACCTCTTCGATTACAATAGAGAAAACCAATTAGATTCATAAATTTATCCTGGTTTTTGCATCTACCATACAATCTCTTTCGATACAACTTTCTTTAGAAGAAAAGAAAGAAATATTGATCTAAAGCCTTTCTGGGAGGATTTGTATTGATTTAAAGACTAAAAAGCAATTTAATATAGGTTATAGGATTTGTGGTCAAGTACAAACAACCCAAATCAAAACAAGAGGAGTTTTGGTTTTCTTCTCTTAATCGTTTATTTGAAATAGTATAACCAGTTCAGATCGATTTACATTAGACACGTGTTGAGCGCAGGTCGGGAACCAAAGGTTGACCTCATTTAGGCACACAAAATAAGTGGAGATCAGTTTCGTTATTTAAAAATGTAATGGGTAATATTGTCATTTCATGCAAATTCTAATGCTCGTGTGATGGAGATTACGTTGGCACATTAGTCAATGATGGAGTGCTCTTGGTCGGGTTGTCTTACCAAAAATCCCAAAATAAAATGCACTGCACAAACGATGTAGTGAGATCAAACAGGAGAAGTATACATTCTCAGTGCAAGAAATAATGGTAAAATGAGGCAAAAGTTTGATGGTTTAACTTTACATGTCAAAAGACAAAAACAAAAAAATTTGATGGTTTAACTTTTAATATATGCAACTTTTCCAGGGTAACTGTGACAATTAAACTAAAAATTGAATCATGGGATTAAATAACTTAAAATTTTCGTTCGGATGATCTAAGAATAAGAAAATAATTACTTGAAAGGAGAAAGGAAACCGAGACGCTCAAGCACTTTGACCATTTTGATTACAACATTATCTATGCATATGCACAAGCTCCCTCTCCTCATTATAAAAAGAGGAGAGATGACAGCACTAGTAATCAACTTAGATCCAATTAAGGTCATACTGCTTACAACTTACTGAAATTCAGTATGTTCTCTTTATTTAGAATACCTAGAAGGGGGTGATTGGGTATTAAAAGTCTCTTTAACCTAACATAATTTCTTGGTCTTGGTAAGGGAAATAAAATCGCATGCCACAGTATAAAAATAGTTGATTGATTAGAATGTGATTATCACAATCAACGTAGATTGAATATATCTCTGATATTCGCTAAAAAGTATTTATTTTAAGCCATTATCCTTTTAGTAGCATCACACTCTCCGACGTAAAACTTTGATTTTTATCAACAATTCTACGTAAGAGTTTCTTCCATTGCGTAGAACACAGTTCTTAGATGAAAATCGACTATTGCATGAATTAAACACATTTCCAGAGGTCTACATGCAAAGCCGTCTTGATTAAGCCTCACTGCGTGCTTTTTCTATCGCATGTAACCCGATCGGACAATTTCGATGGAATACGGGCCCACAATCAACGTCAAGAACCTAGGATCAAAGCTCAAGAGCCAACAGGCTGATGATAAGAAGATACATGCCAAATGATAAGAAAGTCGGAGAGAAGATCTAGAGAAAAGAAGAGCCAAGCGCCCCGAGAAGAGACTAAGGAGAATAAAGCTTAATCAACCAACGCAAGACAAAAGCTTGCTGAGTTGGTGAAGTATGCATAAGACCTAGTCAAAGATTAGGGTTCAAGACCATCTACTAGCATTTTTTCTTTATTTTATAAAATTTTCTCTCTCCTCTCTCAAAACCTTCATTCTCCCTCTACCCTCAATATCAACCATCCGATCCTCTCTCCGTCCAAAATCACTATATCATACGGCCTACCTTGGCCAATCTACATCGTGCGATGTGAAATAAAAATTGGTATGTTCTCTTTAATCAGAAATACCTAAAAAGGTGGGGTTGATTAGGTATTTAAAATTGTTTAATCCTAAACAATTTTACTGGTCTACAGTAGGGAAATAAAATCGTATGCCTTAGTTGTTTGATAAAAGATTATCACAACCGATTCAAATCGAATATACCTCCGTGGTATATTTTTTTTCGTTTGATCTAATCAATATAAATAGCGGAATACAAACAAACAATCACACAAGACAAGAGATTTTTACGTAGAAACCTTAGCCAAGGAAAACCACGGACCACATCCAGACGAAAAGTATCACTAACTGGAAAGTTAAATGAAACAAAGGTTACTTACGTAGCACCGTTGCAAATACAGCTTCCAACCTTAGCCAGGGCCTACTGCCGATGTGTCCACATCCTCTGAATCAACGCTATGAGTCCACGAGGGCCCCCCCAGCCAAGAAGTCTTGTCCGCTTGTTCAGTTTAGTACACCCCAAACCTACTGTCAATCAGCCACTCCGATCTTAATTCTCAACACTCTAACCTTTGCCGAAGGTGAAGGATTCAGTACACCCTGAACCCTAGGTTGCTCAATAGGTGTTGAGTCACACAGGTACACTCAGGCTACTAGGTCAAATATCTATGTGGAAGACTTAAGCTGAGTAATGGATCAAGCTCTTGGCTTTGATCTAAAAAAGAAAAAAAGCTCACAAGATATTTATGAGAACTAAAAAGCTTCTCGCTCTTCGAATAAACACTATAATAATTAAATATTTCTTCTCTCTATTCAATATGTATATAAGTGTGTTTAGAAAATGCATATAAGGGTTATATTTATAAAATTCGTAACCCTGAGCCTTTTAGAACGTGAGAGAGTGGAAACTAGAATTTTGGATTTGAGAAAGACTCAATCCGCTTGAAATCCAATCGATTGTATTCTGGGTCTAATCGATTGGGTTTTTGGGTCCAATTGATTGGCCTTGTACGGATGGGTTTTTCCTTCGTAAATCCAATCGATTATTCATAGTCCAATCAATTAGACTTAAATAAGTTTCTGTCCCGTAAGCTCCAATCGATTTAATAAAGCTCTCCAATCGATTAAGCTTTGATCAAGTTCTGTCTTGTAGACTCCAATCGATTTAACAGAGGTCTCTAATCGATTGGGCTCTGAGCAATTTCTGTCTCATAGACTCCAATCGATTTTACAGAGGTCTCCCCAATCAATTGGACTTATCCAGAAGTCAATAACATTGACTTAGACTCAAGTCTGTCTAATGACTAGGTTTGACCATTATATTTTATTCATTTAAACTTATTCCTGTGGCCACTAAATCACTTACCTTCCTAAGTGAGCGTACACGATCTATAACCGACAAATGGACAGTTACTCAGATGACTCATGTCGTCAACCGTCTGATCCTTGTTGTCTCTGTCTTTTAGTCTTTATATAGTCGACGAAGTATGCGTACCTCGACATCTTCACCCTATTCTGGTGCTCATAGGAATAGTTACATTCATGTTTTATGTCATATGAAATTTTTTGCCAAACTAAAATATGAAAATATTCTTTACGATCTCCCCCTTTGGCAATTTCGTGACAAAATATATTTAATCATATAGAAGGTAAAAACAAAAGAATTACAATCTCACCGTCTTACATGATTCACTCACTATCTCACAATCTCTCAGAAATAATCGAATAGATAATAGAATAGTAGCTTTTGATCTGTTTACTGTACATTCTACCAACAACACATACCATGTAATATCATTGGCAAAAATAATCAATAAAATGCAGTGAGTTAATTATGTACATCACAGACATAGAATTGGAAAAATAATGTAAACAATTTTTCTCCCTCTTAATTTCTCTCCCCCTATCTCATGCATCTACTTGTTTTTACCTCTATGATTTTATCTCACATTTTTTGTCACAGAATGACAAAGGTATAGAAATAGAAGCAGATAATAAGTATGCATTGGAGATCATCATGAAAAATAGGTGCATAAAATATTAACATGTATAAAGACTAAAAGATAAGCATGAAGCATAGTCTAAATACATCAATGATTTAGATCTCTAGTATATCAATATAAAAATTATACATCCAGAACCAAACAAAATCTAACAAATGAAAAATTATTTTCAAATGAATTTTAACCAATTAAATCATCTTTGAAAAGATTTATCAACTCACAGAACTCAAATCAGAGCAATCCGGATTAAGTCGAATAAAAAATCGAATCTGAAGAATGCTAATATGCATGAAAAGTCCAGTTAAATGCAATGCATAATGAGTTTCAATGTGATAGGCACCAACAAATATCAAACCTAGGATTTTAGACTTAACTACTTAGTTTAATCTTGAGTAGTTAAATGCAGTCAATCTAGGCTATTTAACAAAGTCAGTCAGTCAAACTAGTTTACTTTAGTTGAATTTTCAATTTCTTTCACTTGGGTGTATCGTGTTCTGACTTTCCACATCCTAGGGTACAAGATAGAAGTTAATAAAAATCTAAATACTTTACTCAAAATCTAGAGGTATCCTGTATCCAATCATGAAATTCTCACTTAACTCTTTATTTTTATGTGTATTTGTTAATGTGATTTTACATTACTTTTGTAGCAAATATGGCTATTTTTTACTCACTTTATTTATTAGAATTTCAATTTTCAAGTTCTCATCTTTTGACACTTGGTCAGTTTGGTAGCTTTTATACTTGGTCGATATGGTATCCTTTGCAGCATTAAGTAATCAGATTTTTACATAGAACAGGGCCATACAGATTTTACCATGTCCATTTGAGGTAGCTCTTTCCATGGAGAATTATCACACAGGGAGGCCAATAGTCGATTATTTTGACGTTTCAAAATCAACTGAGGGCAGGAACACAATTAATTTGAAGTCATAAAAAGTAAAAGTTTATTCCTGATTCATAAAGAGTACTAGATTTATTACCTCAATCAAATCTAGTCTCAACTAGTGTCAATCAGTGTGCATGTGAATAACAAGTTAAAACTTATGAACATCCACTAACTGAGAATTAGTAAAATAGACTAATTTTTTAAATATTAGAGTTTTCTACAATGATCTAGTCTCAATTTACCTTGTGCCAAGTCCTGGTTCTAAAATTTTCTAGAGTCAATGTCTATCATATTAAAAGTAATTATGTAATGCACAACTCTAAAACAAAATCCTAACAAGACACAAAAAATTTTGATTTTCAAATTTTTTGTATATATATACTTTGAATAGATGATCTCAAAATAATACAAATAAGAAAAGATCTAAAATTAATAGAAAACTATAAAGAAAACAAAATTCTAAAACAAAAGTACACACCAACTCACAAAAAATATAAAATCATAAAATAGAGAAGAGTATAAAAAACCACATTTATTCAATCAATGGGACAAGTGCCACTAAACTTCATAATGAATTCATTTTCCAAATAGAATATAGATTTATCGATCCTTCCTTTCTCATCCATATGGTCTTATACCTTTTAGGTGGGCTCTTTTTCTTCGCCATTAGTTTAGGCGGTGAAGGAGGATCGACATTTCTCTTTTTATTTGTCCTCTTATTCCGAGCCCTTTGAGTTTGAGTGTCCTTGAGTTTCATAAGATTTGCAGTCTCTCTACTCAAGGCATCCGACTTTGGATGCAAGGCTATCATTTTATAGAGAAGATATCCCTGGTTCCCATATGATTTTCTCTTGGGAGGAACCATGGTATCTCTCATCTTTTGGAGACAATTCATACTCCGGTGACCTCTACCCCTACAGTAATTACAAACATGCATATGCATAACTGGTCTAGGTTTAGGTTGATTAACATGTAGTGTGGAAGGAACTTTGGCTTTCACAAATTAGTTCCTAAAGACGATGAGGTATTAACATTATCAACATATCCAATTCTCCGTTTGTCTCAATATCTTTGTCCCACACTTAGAATCTCAGATAATTTCTCAGTGTTTTAAGAAATATACGACAAGTCCTTTTTCAGTTGAACTAGATCAAATTCAAGTGACTTCCTCTTCTCCAGGCATTCCTGATAATTAGATTTAAGAAATTTAACTTTGTCTTAGAGGCTAGCTTTCTCTTATTCAAGCTATCTAAAAATAATTTTATATTTTTCATGCTCACTTTCAAAAGACATTCTAGCATCCGTACAAGTTTGAAACTCGCATTCTAAGAACTTGTTTATCTCTTGAAGAGATTTCTTCTCTTCCCAAGCTGACCAACTAACACAGATAATTCAAAATTGTCTAGTTTACAAGCAGAATTTTCAGAGTCAAGAAATTCAACTCTATTAGTCAATTTCTTATTTGCTTCGGTGAGTCTAGGCTTTCTTTATATAGCTCTTGATAAGCAGTATAAAGATCACCTTGATCTTCACTGTCTGAGTCACTATGACTATTCACAATGAACCGTTCTTTCGGCATCTTTATAAATGAAAAGAATGAACTGGTTTTGTAGGAATCTAAATTCAAGTGATAAAACATTTTATAGAATAACCCGCTCTGATACTAATTGAAATAAAAATCGGTCTGTTCTCTTTAATCAAAAATACCTAAAATGGGGGTTGATTAGGTATTTAAACAATTTACTGGTCTATAGTAGGAAAATAAAATCGCATGCCTTAGTTGTTTGATAAAGGATTATCACAACCGATTCAAATCGAATATACCTCCGTGGTATATTTCTTTTCGTCATTTGATTTAATCAATATAGATAGCAGAATATAAACAAATAATCACACAAGACAAGCGATTTTTACGTGAAAACCTTAGCCAAAGAAAACTATGGGACCACGTCCAGACGGAAAGTATCACTAATTGGAAAGTTAAATGAAACAAAGGTTACCAAATACAACTTCCAACCTTAGCCAAGGCCTACTGCCGATACGTCCACATTATCTGAATCAACACTACGAGTCCGCGCGCGCCTTCACAGCCAAAAAGCCTTGTCTGCTTGTTCAATTTGGTACACCCCAAACCTATCGTCGATCAGCCACTCCGATCTTAATTCTCAACACTCTAGCCTTTGCCGAAGGTGAAGGATTCAGTATACCCTGAACCCTAGGTTGCTCAATAAGTGTTGAATCACACTGGTACACTCAAGCTACTAGGTCAAATATCTATGTGGAAGACCTAAGTTGAGTAATGGATCAAGCTCTTGGCTTTGATCTAGAAGATGAAGAAAGCTCATAAAATATTTATGAGAACTAAAAAACTTATTGCTCTTCAAATGGACACTCTAATAATTAAACATTTCTTCATTCTATTCAATGTGTATAGAAGTGTGTTTAGAGAAGGCATAGAAAGGTTATATTTATAGAATTCGTAACCCTGGGCCTTTTAGAACGTGGAAGAGTGGAAACTAGAATTTTGAATCTGAGAAAGACTCAATCCGCATGAAGTCCAATTCCAATCAATTGGGCTAGGCCCAATTGATTGAGTTTTCGGGTCGAATCGATTGGCCTTGTACGGATGGGTTTTTCCTTCATAAATCCAATCGATTGTTCATAGTCCAATCGATCAGACTTAAATAAGTTTCTGTCCCGTAAGCTCCAATCGATTTAATAGAGGTCTCCAATCGATTGGGCTTTGATCAAGTTCTGTCTCGTAGACTCCAATCAATTTAACAGAGATCTCCAATCGATTGGGCTCTAATCAAGTTCTGTCTCGTAGACTCCAATCGATTTAACAGAGATCTCCAATCGATTGGGCTCTAATCAAGTTCTGTCTCGTAGACTCCAATCGATTTTACAAAGGTCTCCAATCGATTGGGCTTTGTTCAATCAATTGGCCCAAATAGTCCAATCGATTGGACTTTCCTAGAAGTCAATAACATTGACTTAGACTTGGGTCTGTCCAATGATTAGGTTTGACCATTATATTTTATTTATTTAAACATATTCCTATGGCCACTAAGTTACTTACCTTCCTAAGCGAGCGTACACGATCTATTACTGACAAATGGACAGTTACTTAGATGACTCTTGTCGTCATCCGTCTGATCCTTGTTGTCTCTATCTTCTAGTCTTCACGTAGTCGACGAAGTATGCATACCACGCCATCTTCACACTACACTGGTGCTCGTAGGAATGGTTACATGAATGTTTTATGTCATACAAAATTTTTTGCCAAACTAGAATATGAAAATATTCCTTACACGATGATCCAGTTGTTTACCACCAGCCCATCTAGAATCTTGACCGTTAGATTATTCCAATCATTCGATCACAATCAGATTGTCCGAGGATCACCATCCACACGATCACCACACCTTCATCGTATGGCCCATAATAAACCCTGATATTGGTCAACAATGTTGACCAAAGGAGATCGAGAGAGTTTCCTTTATTACAAACTGGAAAGCTAGAATTTTACAAAGGAAAGAAAAGAATTTTTAGTGAAGACAAAAGAGAAGATTTTTGGAATAAAATTAGCCTAAAAAAATAATATTGGATTAAAGAATTACCTTTTGGGTTTTTGAGTCAAAAGAAGAGTTTTGGAAAGTTTTGAGAAAACAAAAGGCAGTTTTAAAAGTGTTTTGAAATACTTCAAAAAATAAAATAAAATTTCTTTTAGAAGGTTTCTTTCTAATGCATGGGAGGTTACGACCTCTCTAGAGAAAAAAGATCCCTCTCCCTTTCTTAAAGATGGGCCCCACGTCCCATTCATGAAAGGATTGGACGTGCTAAATTTGGCGGTCCATATATAACTCCATCTCTCCATTCTTAGAAAAAAAACTCTCCTCCCACGTTTTATGAACGAACCTTAATTTCTCCCAAAATCCCTTCCACTCTCTTTAAACCTAGCCGTTATCTTCTCCATCTCTCTCCAACACCCTTCTCTCATCATCTCCCCTCACCGTTGAAGAAACCGTCCTCACGGACTAGTCAATTTCCCCCACGGATTAATCTCATCTAGCCCATCGCACTGTTGCCACCTAATCTCAGGCCATTCAACAGTGCAGATCTAAAACTGCCCATCCTTCTTGCATCTTCTCCAAGCCATGCTCAGACCTGCAACTGTCCCTGCCCATTCAAGGTTAAAATGTCCTCTTCTTCAGCCTGCAACCGACTGCTCCTCTTCAAATGGCGATCAAAACACTGCCCCCACTTTCCAGCTAGAAACCAGTAGCACCACCGTTTCCCCTTTCCCACGGTCTTCATCTCGTTGCTGCCTCTCCCTTGGGCAGCAACGCAGATCCTTCCAAGAACGGCCTGCAACTCTGGCCAAATATAAATAAAAAAAAAAGAAGAAGAAGAAGAAAAGGAAGCCGTTAAACGGTCAGCAACCACTCACTTGTTGGTGCGCCTTCAATGACTGCCCACATGCTTCTCCTCTAGAGCACATCACAATGCTCTCTTCCAGATTTCCACCATGGGTTGTCCCCTCCGCAAATCGTTACCAGTAGCTTCTCTTCTTCTCCATCAGTATTCATTATGGTTGTAGGTCTGCAACTTTCTAGAACCAGCATCATCGATCATCTCCCATTGGACGAACTGCAACCACGAACCCTTCAACAGCTAGCACCTCTTCTTCAAGAATCTTTTCTCCAACTCCGTCCAAGAGCACCACCACTTGGCCGGAACTTCCATTCAACTTGCTGCCACAAGGTGTTCCTCTTCTCCATGTGCACAGCGTACATCTCTTTCCCGTAGGCACCTTGCAAGCTGTGCCACCTATCCACTATCCGGTCATCTTCATCTCCCATGGTGAGAGTTTCTCTCTCTAGTTTTCTCTTCTCCCTCTATAACTTTCTCTCTCTGGGTTTTAGTTTTCTCTTTCTAGATCTATCTACCTATTTCTCTCTCTACTTTCTCTCTCCTCCTCTCCTCTCTCATTAGTTAGTTTTTAAATACTTTAGTTATTTCATGTAAGTTCAATTCAAGCATTGTAATTGGGGTTGTTAGTTTAATGAAGATAATTGAGTTTTAGCAGATTGTTTCTTTAAGTGTTTTCATTAGTGTTCAAATAATTCTTATATCTAAAAATTCAAGTTTGTTTTAATCCACTCCACCTCTCTCATCTTTCCATCATTCTTAGCATTTTTCGTAATTATTTTTGTTTTTTATTTGTGCAAACTAACCCCGAGTGCGGACGACATCCGACTTTCCACTGTGTAAGAATTGTCTTGATTTTGCTGGATAAAAGGCTAAACAAAAATTAAAATATTGTTGATTCAAAGGTTTCCGATCCGACGACACGGAAAACCTAGTTTCAATCTCTGTGATATATTTTCTCTGTATCATTTGTAATAATCTAAACAAGATGCGGAAGACAAACAATCAACACACAATACATGCGAGTTTTTACATTGAAACCTTAGCCAAGGAAAACCACGGGACTATGGCCAGATGGAAAGTATCACTAACTAAAAAGTTTCGAGTTACAGAAGTTACCTACGCAGCACCGTTGCAAATACAGCTTCCAGCCTTAGCCTAGGCCTATTGTCGGTGCGTCCACATCCTCTGGCTCCACGCAATGAGTCACACGCGCGCCCACCCAATCACGAAGCCTTTGCCACTTGTTCAACTTGGTACACCCAAAACCTACTGTCGATCAGTACACCCCGATCTTAATTCTCACACAATGATCGCTACCGCAGGTGAAGGATTCAGTACACCCTGAAACCCAAAGTCGCTCAAATAGTGTTAAGATGTACTGGTACTCTCTGACTTACTAGGTTAGGATTCCAGATGGAAAACCTAGGTAGAGTGGAGATCAAGCACTAAGCTTTGATCAAAAGAGAAGAGAAAAGCTCACAATGATAGCAATGGGAACTAGGGCCTTTCTTCTTTGTAATGGACAGCTCTTCTTTAGAAACTCACTCTTGTTGTCTGTCAGTGTGTATCAAGTAAAGCATAAGAAGAACTCTATTTATAAGAGTTTGAAAGCCCAGGGTCTTGCAAGTAATGGCAAAGTGGGACAACAAAAATTAGATCTTAAATTTGCCTATTCCTGCGAAGTCCAATCGATTGTACACTTAGTCCAATCGATTTTACTCTTGGTCCAATCAATTGTACTGTATGGATAGGTTTTTGTTAGTCATTGCAATCGATTGTTCTCATGGTCGAATTGATCGTATACTTTGGAAGTTCTGTCCGAATGGTCCAATCGATTGGTTCTCACAGTCAAATCGATTATACATTTGGGATGTTTTGTCACGTAGGGTCCAATCGATTGGTTCTCATAGTCCAATCAATTGAACTTTCCTTAGTCAATTTTATACTTCTTTTGCACATTGACCTGGGTCTGTCCTGTGACTAGGTGCGACCATTTTATTTTTATCTATTAAAATCTATTCCATGGCCACTAGGTCACTTACCTGCCTATGCGAGCAGACACGATCTTCAACGGATACGTAGCAGTTCCTAGCTCAGATGACTCATGTCGTCAACCATCTGATTTTTGCGATCTTTGTCTTTTAGTCTTCACGTAGTCAGCGAAGTGTGTCTACCAAGAGTTTCAATAATGTTTGTCACATGGAATCTCTGCCAAAACTAGAATATGAATTTATTCTTTATAAATCCTTATTTATGTCATTTTATATACTCTATCTGTTCATATAATTGTTATCAGTTAACTTAATTATGAAAGTGTCCTTTTGAGCTTGTTACAATCAGTGACTTAAGGGTACTTTAACATAGACTATATTTCAACATACATAACTTTCAAGGGGCTTACCCTAGGCATCCAGTGCCCTTTCAAATGAAAATGTTTTAAGGCTTTGCTAGCATGTTGAACTGTGTAAATACTATCTCTAATGATTACATGCATATGCAGACTACTTTCATGTCCTCCTTTTGGACCGTTCAAGTAGAGCCATTAATGGACCTTTTTGATCATTCACTATGATGACTATATCATTCTAATATATGCAAATCTAAAGGACTATACACTTTCACACGTTTGCACAAAGAGTACTAACTAATAAAGATGCAACACACATTTCGCAGCCCCAAGAGGCAGAAACATCTCTCGTGAAGGAAAATAAAAGCAAGGAGAGCTCAATGTCAACTGAAAAGAAGTTACACTTATAACCTCAAGATGACAAGCTTCTAACTCTTCCTTTGCGTTGAGCAAAAACCTACCAACATCAGCACCATTAATCTAATGTGTTAGCGGATGATGTGTTCCTGTGCACGTGGTGTTGACCCAATGACCATTTAATATATATAGTTGGTTTACCTTTCCCCAATAGGTCAAACTTTTGGGGCAAATGGCTGTTTAACATGGTATTAGAGCCTTAAGGCCTGGGAGGTCACAGGTTAAAGTCTCTAGCAGAGTGTATTCCCACTGTGGGGGAGTGTTAGCAGATGATGTGTTCCTGCACATGTGTTGTGTTGACCCGACGACCCGTTAGTATACATCGTTGTTTCGCCTTTCCCTAGTAGGTCGATCTTTTGGGGTAAATGGTTCTTTAACATAACGATTATCTATATTTTAGTGACCAGAGTTCTATATCTAAATATCCGAATACACTACCAATATTGAGTACAACAACCCAAAATTTCACATTCGACTCATAAGAACTCTAGATAGAGATTGCATCTGTATTTTATGATGCAAATTCAGTTATCTTTCCCAACTGTAAAGCAAACGAACAAAAAATAGGTGTTGCCATGGATCCCTCAACAAGAGATTGAAATCTACCTTAGTAAGATAGTACATATGTTTTAATAATAACCCAGAAGGCAAAACTTAATAAAAAAATAGAAATCAAAAAAAAAATCCTACAAAAAAACTCTATATTAAACACTAGTTATGCTGAGATCGTCACAATAAATTTTAGAAAGTATTAAAACCCAAAATCCAGTTATTAGCAAGGGGTTAAGCACCCAAGCCAAAAACAAATCCAAAATAATGATGTTGCAAGTTTGAGACGTTTTGTATTGCAACCATGATATCACAGTTTCTATCCTAGCTTAGCTACAGATAAAACAAAAAGGAGAACAAGACAAAATGCTAGAACAAAGACAAGAGTATAAAACACATGCGCATGCAGACTTACCATGAGGTTGAACCAAGGAAAGTGATATTCGCTCAAAAGTGCTTATTTTAAGCCAATATCCTTTTAGCATTGTCACATTCTCCTACGTAAAAGTTTTCTTTTCGTCGACTTTTTCACGTATTAGTTTCTTCCATTGCGTAAAGCACACTCTTTAGACGAAATCGACTATTCGCATGAATTAAACACATTTCAGGAAGTCAAGATATAAAGCCATTTTAATTTAGTCTCATTACGCATTTTTTCTATTGTAAAGACACCTACCGAAAATTTTGATGGAATCCAGGCCAACAATCAACCTCTAGAACTAATGATCAAAGCTCAAGAGCCAACAAGCCAAGGATAAGAAGCTACAGGCCAAATGATGGGAGAGCCAGAGAGTCGAAAAAGCTAGAGAGAAGGAGAGTCAAGCGCCCCGAGAAAAGACTAAGGAGATTAAAGCTTAATCAACTAACACAAGACAAAGGTGTGCTCAGTTGGTAAAGCTTAGACTAAGTCAGAGACCCGGGTTCAAGACCCTCTGTTAGCATTTTCTCTTTATTTTGTAATATTTTCTCTCTCACTCTCTGAATCCTCATTATGTCTCTCTACTCTCAATATCAACCACCTGATCTTCTCTCCTTCCTCAGTCACTCTATCCTACGGCCTACCTTCATCGATTTCTACCATCTGATGATCCATCCGATCATCATCATCCATCTCTACTGTCCGATCGCCATTAGCCCGTCCAATCGCCATCAGATCGTCCAATCATCACTCCAATCATCCATCTCACCATCTTAGAATCTAATGGCCCTCATCATTCCTTGTTCAATCATATGGGCTATAACCAAGCTAAAATAAGGGCCCATGATTATGGACCCCACAGCCTCACTTAATTTCTCAAAAAGACATGGCCAATAAAATATGTTGGAAATAAAAAGAGCTTTTTGGAAATAAAATATTAGAAAAATAGTTGTTTTAAAATCAAACATTTTCAAAATGATGTGGAATTTTATGAAGAAGGGGGCTAGGATACTTTTCGTATTTATTTTGAAAATAGATGATTTTTGGAAATGAATCAAAAGTGTGGACAAGTTGGCCATAGCCGCCATACATGAGATGTCCAAATGGTAACCTTATTTTAGTTTTCAAAATAAAATATGGTTTTAGAAAGATGCAAAGTGTATGTGGAGCAATGAAAAATGAATTATTACAAAATCTAGATGAGCTGAATGAATGATGTCGATTTTCGTCCAAGAGAAGTTAAGGGGTGTCACTAAGAGAGAAGAGGGGTGTGTTGATTGAAAATGTGGACGGTTGACTTATATAAGAGAAGGGAAGAGAAGAAAACCCTAATCTCATTCTCTCCTTACCCTAATCCCTAATCCACCTTTCTCTCTCTCTCCCCACCGTTCTCGTCTTTATCTCTCTCTCCCAGCCTGCAACTCCATGTGCTCCTCCACGCACCTGCTCGTGCCTAAGCGTGGATCTAAAACCAGCAACCACAACAGCCTCCGGTGACCTCCATCTCTTCCATACACTCACTGGTACGCCTCTCACATCTCTCCCTTCAAAGTTCTGAGTTGCACTCCAGCAACTTCAGGGCATGTACACCTTGTCGTGAAGTGCACTCCCCTCCAACTAGTCTAGGCGGTCATTCTCTCCCCAAAAACCCTAACGTTTCAACCCCCCTCTCTCTCTCAATCTCTCCTTTACCCCCTCACTCTCTATCCCTCGAAGAAGTGATCATTCTCTACCACCGTGCACTGCCACCAACCTCCACCTGCTGTGAACGTAGCAACCTTTACCGCATTCAACTTCAATGGCTATCTCCCCACATCTGTTGGCCTCTTCAAGGCGTGTTGTAGACCTACAACAGTAGCTCCTCCCATCTTCTCCAAGCCTCACACAGGTGCGGCAACCGTTGCTGCTAGAAGAAGCAACCTCATTCTCCAGTCAAGACCTACAACTCTTGGCTAGAGCACCACCATCTCTTCTACCACCGGCTCCTTCACAAGCAACACCCATGGTCGGGCTGCAACTCCTCCAAAGGCAACCTCGACTTCTCCTACCTTTATTTTAGCCAGCTCGTGCTGCACCTCACTGGTTCTCACGGTGCTTCTCCAAGTGTGGGTACCAAATTTATGGCATCCATGCAAATGGTCAGGATGATGACATGTGGACATGGCGGAGACCAGCTTGACCGTCCGAGGTCGAGACCAGTTTTGGTGTCCCAGGCTAGGACCAGATTGTGTGACCGAAGCTGGGACCAGCCTGGCTGTCCGAGGACGGGACCAATTTGGGTGTCCGAGGCCGGGACCAATCTGGCTATCCGAGGCTGAGACCAGTTTGGTGACCGAGACCGAGAATTGAGATGAACGGTACAAGTTAGCGAATGCACAGGGCAGTTAGTCATCATTGCCAAGTCACACATCAATCACCGATGGAAATAGATTGATGGGATCTCGCAGGAGTAGGTAGTTATCCATGTCAGTGGGTATAATTAATAGTCGGCAACACACGTGCCTGAATGATAAAACTACTAACAACCGCCACTGACAGGAAGATAAGGAGATTGGCTGTGTCAGATGGGGCAGTCTGCGTGAGAGGAAATGTATTCGCCAGAGGAAGAGTGTAGCAAGAGCAACCGACATGTCAGTAAATAGGAGTAAATGGGCGCATTAAAGAGGTATGGAATTTCTGAGCCAGAACTCTGTCAAATTACCTTGAGAATTCATTGCTAACTTGATCGTCGGAGGCTCTACCAGTGGGATCTCCTCCCCGACTCTCTTCTCGGATTCCACTAGCAAGGGTTCCTGCAGGGCTCACAGAGTTCTCGGATCAGAAGCAGGATACTCGGCTCGGAGATAGACTTCTCAGATTGAGGTGACGAAGACCCCGAACCAATGTAGGACTTCTCGACCAGACTGGGCTTGATCAAATCCGAGGCCGACTAGTCATCAAAAGTACTAGGGCATTAGTCTACATTAACCCTTTGAGGGTGCGGGATTTATCCCCCTCACCAAGTACCACCACTTGCTGCCTCACCAAGTACCCTAAACCCTAAACCCTAAACTGTTCTCTCCACGGCCAGAACCCATAAGTTGCGCTGCACTTCCTTTCTTCTCCATTCAAGTTGGTGATTAGGCAGCAACTCCACTGCAAGCGCTAACACCAACAACACCTCTTGCAACCCCTTGCAGGAGGGCAGTGCCCAACGATCCTCCACAGACTGTTACCATCGTGCTCCTCTTCTAAGAAATTCCTTTGCAAGTTGCAACCCTCACCAAATGTCGGCAACTTTCACTACACCCCCAATGTCTTCATGAGCCCTTCCCTACATGATCTCCATCCACTTTCATCCATCCCGGACTGCCATCATAAAGGTTTGACTTCTTTTTCTCTCTAGTTTCTCTCTCTAACTATCTTAACCTCTTTCTCTCTCTCTCTCTCTCTCTCTATATATATATATATATATATATCTCCCTCTTTTTCTCTTGTTAAATGCTTTTTAGTTAATTTTTACTTTTAGTTTAAAGTTGCTTAATGTATAAATTGTTTCATCATGAATAAAGAGAGTTGAAATTTTATGTATTCATTTTGAGTTTGATTGACTTATGGTTTCTTTAAGTTAGTGGAAATAATTAAGAATCTTAAAAAAAAAAAGAATGTTTTAAATCACTGTCACTCACCATTCTCACCCTTCCATAATTTTCTAGCAATTTTCAGTTATTTTATGTTCTCATTTGCACTAATCCTGAGTGCGGATCGACATCTGACCAACTACTGTGCAAAGGATTATGTACTTTTGCAGGATTTGAGTTAAAGTGAACCAGAATTAAAAAAATATAGTTGAATCTAGGGTTTCCAATTCAATGACACTAAAAAACCCTGTTTCAGAGAGCAGAGGGTGGAGAAGCTCGATATGCCCTTCTTACATAAAGAGCCCCTTTGAATAACACAAAATTTTGCTACCTCCGGTGGACCTACAAACTTAAAATCAATTTGATTGGTGATTTCTAGTAGTTAAGAATCTTAATTTTATGGTTTAAAAATGGCGTTATAACGAAAATAACTACCCTTGTAACGGATTCAGGCCTCCCGTTACATTATGTACCGTTTTAACACCCAGAAAATTACGGCTATTATTATCGTTATAACAGCCGTTATTTTTCTATTATAACGAAAATAATGACCGTTATTTTCTGAAACAAATGTTAAAAAAGTTGGTTATTTTCCGTTATAAAGTTTATTGAAAATTTAAAATTCAAATTCAAGCCGCCATTTTCCATTTTTTTGCTTCTATATGTTACAATCCATTAAAACAGCCATTATAATAGAAAAAATAGAAACACCGTCAATCCATTATATAACGGCCCCTTTTAAACCTTGGTTAAGAATAACGAAAAAAGGGAGAGTTCAATCCAACGGCTAGAATTCCCATCATTAAAATGCTCAAATCCAATGGCTAGAAATCACCAATCAACCCAGTTTTTACCAAGTCCACCGAGAGGTGGCCGATAAATACATGCATAGTACGTGCGCCAGAAAAAGATGTTGGGATGGGGACAGCATGTAAGAAAAATTACCCGGATAGCATGACAAATTAATGTTAAAAATTATGCTCATAAATCATATTGTTCTATACTACTTTATACCGAATGAGTTGCTTTTGTGACGACAAACTTTTAGTCCATTTTCTTCCAAAAATGCCCTTACTTTACTTTATTTGTTCTCTTTAAATTATTTACTTGGCAAGGGTGTTTTGGTCTTTTAGTGCCAAAAGCATACGTCACCTACAGCTCATTAAATGCTCTTCTCCCACTAAAAATAAAAAAATCCGTATTCCTAAACTGGCCCAGAAATTATTTAAATTTCAACTTTACTTATTTCATTTTTAATTTTTTTTTTACTTTTTAGGGGTTATGTTATTACACAAATTTAACATTTCAACTCACATGTGAAGCATTTATTGAAATGTAACAAGGTGCCTGAAGTCCTCTCACTAAAAAATATTTGATGGTGGCATCCATCATCAACGTTGATGACAGACCCACGGTGTGAGCCACATGGCACACTATTAGAAGCTACGAACCATATAGATGTTTAGCTATCCCTAGATCGAAGACAAAAAATTGGCCTTATTAGTGATTTCTAACCTTTAAATCTAAGTGCCCCAAATAATGCTAGAAATATAATGTTAAAATAAGCCATGAAAAAGACTCTAATCCAACAAATATAAATTACTAATCAGGATTAATGTTGGTATGTAAGTCCAACTAGAGATGGGCAAAACATCTATACAGTCTTGGCTGGAACTTACAGACCTGCAAGTTGCATCGTCTGCAACTCCTCCGGCAAACCACCATTGTTGCACGTTGGCTGTACCTCCAATCTACAACTCACTTCTTTCTCTTTTTCCATCACTGTCTCCTCCACCAGCAAGCAGCCCTACAACCCACTGTATGTGTAAGATCTGCAACTCGGGTTGCTCTTGCATGCAGCGATCACGCACCCACTTGTTGCCACCTTGAATCTCCGGTGCTGAACTCCGGGCATCCTCCTTTTGTCA
Source organism: Euptelea pleiosperma (assembly GCA_035048495.1). NCBI lineage: Eukaryota > Viridiplantae > Streptophyta > Magnoliopsida > Ranunculales > Eupteleaceae > Euptelea > Euptelea pleiosperma. Next base: position 19,875,316 of record CM068544.1, on the reverse strand, counting down.
CCACACAGCAAGCTTCACAACCCGATCGTCCTCCAGCACCTCTTGCTTGCTGGTCTGCAAGTCAGCCACCTTCTTCTTTCAAGGACTTGCAACATCTTGTCTCAAAGCTAGTCCACCTTGCTGCCTCTGTGCACCATACAGTGCTGCAACCTCCTCCACAAGCTAATTCATACCATCACCTTGCTATTTTACCACTCACTCCAGCCGCTCAAGCCATTGCAATGCAATTACGGTCATCATCACCAGTTCGTCACCACCATGGCCGACCAAACCATGCCCCATTGAGGTCGATCTGACCTCCATTTCCATGCATCAATTCTCTTTCAAGGGTAGGCTATGTGCAACTCCACCTGGATGTCCTTGCATGCAGCAATCTCCGATTACTCCGGTAAGTGCTCCTAAGGTACTCCTCTCTTCTCTTCTTTCTCTTTCTAGAATTCTTTCTCTCTCTCTAAAAGTTTACTCTCTAAATTCTTTTTATCTCTCTCTCTCTCTCTAAGCTTATGTTTCTCTCCCATTCTCTCTCTAGGTCTCTCTCTCTATTTCCCTCTCTCTAAGTTGCTTTCTAGTATAGTTTCATCTATTTAATTTAAAGACATTGTAAATTCCATTATTATTAATAGAAGTCTGTTTGTTTATTTTCATTTCCTTACTACCTCTTATGATTAATTGTCTTGCATTATTATTTTTGGCTTCATAGATCAAACAAAAATCAAATCAAGAATGTTTTAATCCTGATTTCCATATATCTCATCTCACCATAATCCTAGCAGTATTTTCCTTTAATTTGTTCAATTATTTGCCCTAACCCCGAATGTGGACGATATCCGACACAAGCCACTATGCAAAAAGCTTGTAATTTTTCAAGATTTAGAGTGAATCAGAATTACAAATATTGTCAAAATATCGGGTTTTCGATCCGATGACACGAAAACACCTAACTTTCAGGCCGCAACATTGATCTTATTGACATCATCATTACGTGCAGAGAGAATGGTGTGTTCGGTTAGAAAATTCAGTCAGACCGTAGAAACTTCATTTAACTGGGAATAAACTGAACAAATTGGATCTTGAAGATTTCCACAACTGCGCATTGTTGATGGTAATTGAACAAATTATTTTGGTTTTGTTTCAATCTAAAAGAAAGTAAAAAAAAATCTTATATTATGTCATATACAATTGCAATCGATATAATTAAAGTTAGAATGAAAAATAATTGGTACCTCAATTAAGAGATTTGCAAATGTAGCATTTTCAATCTCAGCTTTATTCAAACGCATGTTTTGTAACAACGATAAAACATGTACATGTTTCTAGAGCAATGACTGTCATAATGATGCTGATACAATTTGCTCACGGACCCCTTTTGGTATAATTGGTAGTATTTTGTGAAAGTCTCCACCAAGAACTACAGTAGTTCCACCAAATAGCTTATTATTGTCAATTGTATATTGAAGTGTGCAATCAACCGCTTCAACACAGAACCTATGTTGCATGGGAACTTCATCTCAAACAATGAGTTTTGTTTCTCTAAAGAGACTAGCATGTAGTGATTGCTTAGAAAACCCGCACATTGAATTCTCCAACACATCTAATTGGATGCGAAATGTTGAGTGTGCAGTCCGACATCCACCCAATAACAATGACGCAATACCAGATGAAGCAACCATAATGACAATATGCCCAAGACTACGACACTTAGCGACAATTGTGTTGTATACAAATGTTTTTCCCGTCCCAGCTGCTCCATTCAATTAGAATAGCATTCCTTTATTTTGGGATACAGAATCAATCACCGCACTGTGAGTATAATTTTGCGATTCATTAAGACGATCAACATTAGCAAGAGTTTGAATATGTTGTCCATCATGTTGAAGTTGTCGTTGCTCCCATATAAGTCTATTGCCAACTACTACGTTCCATACTTCAGTTGGTTGTGGCATTGAGAGAAAATCTTCAAGATTCTTACCTGATTCCAAAAGGATTTGATGTAACAAATATAAACCATAATCTGTTATTTGACTACTGGTTGGATTAGGAATATGAAACACCGTGCGTAACTTGTGTGCCAAATCATCACATATATAAGTTGCAAATTCAGTCCATAATGCATGCGGTCTTATCGGAGAGCAATGCAAGAGAATAATACTGAATAATCTCCTCAACTGATATTCAGTTTTCATTATGACTGCATCTTCTAGACATTGTATCCATTCTTGATCGTCTTCTAGCAGTCCACGTGCAATGCATGCTGCTTAAATGTATCATATAGAACATTGCCTATTGTGTGCACTCATTCGAAAGATTGTAGACCTTGAACAACAGTTAAAAGCAAACAGAGATAAAATCATTCACCCGAATTAGGACTTGTAAAATACATTCGACCAATTGCAAACCCTCGCTTCCTTATAGTCCACATTTTCTGTTGTTTATTCCAAACAAAATGTTGGGGGAATTCCTGATAAGTGAATGCACATCCATCCTGATTAGAAGCATTATATGCAAAGCATACAGTTAAAGTTGACATCTGGTGTTCAGCTCTTGAAAGAATACAATCCATATCTTCTGAAGCATTGAAAAGAACACGGTGCATTCCAGGCAAATGCAGTGCCAAGCGTACAACTATTGGAATCTCTTCATGTAGCTGATGTCCAAATAATCGTCAAGCAGCTTCTGGTGGTCCAATATATCTTGAATCAAGATATTGTTTAATCTCATCTTCTCCATCAAACACCATGGTTGTTCGATCATGCCCTTTATAAATATACTTGTGAATATATTTAATGCATTAAAGTCCTGCGCAAACTTTCACATTAATATGATTGTCGAACATCTCAGAAAGATATGATTATATGGTACAACATCCCTATTATTAACTTGTTGTCCCTTCACAATATGCACTTCACCAGTATTACGACAACAATAATTAAATAGCCATCTTGATCCATAGTCGTTGCATTTGTAAAGGCCCGATGATATCTTTTTGTGCACTTACCATTTTTCATACATGACGCATTAATGTTCCTAGGACTACATGGTCCATGAATCATACACTTTTTCAAATTTTGGAAAAGAACATGATTAATGTTTGGATCTGGAAATTCAGTGCACACTACCTAATCAACCTGAGTCGGTTTTTATGCCGAAGAAAGAAGAGCGCATGCATATGTGGAAGTCCACATTTTTGGAGTTCAATTGTAAAAATATGTGCAACGACTGTACCAAATACACGGCCTTCTCTTATCTCCTTCAGTAAAGCTTTACGCTTTAACTCAAAAACCCGAGAAACTAAATCAGGGCGATCTGTAGCATTTTGATTCGGCAGAAGGGCATTTTGAATTTCTATCCAATTAGGATTCGCTGTCAGAGTAAGAAATATATCTGGGTGCTTGTTGTAAGGCGTGATGCCCATTGAATCTTGGAATATTTCAAACATTTGTCTAGGACTACTAGTAAATGATGATGGTAAAATAACTCGTTGACCAACTTCATTAGCACTCAAGCCCTCTAATGCAATATCTGTCAAACCTTGATATAATTCAGCACAAAGATCACATTGGTTGTTTCTAAAGTAGCGCAAAAGATTTTGTTCAGTTGCAGCCCAAGCATCCAACAAAAACTCTTGGAATAATTTACCGCCGCGAAGAATCGATGAATATTCTGTAGGGCGCTGAAAAAGCGATATGCATAGAATTCGATTTGAGTTAACCGTTGGATCTTACTAATGTTATTGATGACGTCTCAATACGTAAGATCAAGTGCCCATCCAAGTTCTCCATGAGGAAACATGAGAACATAATGCAAAGGTAGATAAGTTGGATGACACTCACTTATCTGCATCAATTCTTGTCTTCCCCTCAGATGAATAACTATATCTTGCGAACTATTGACCTCACTCCCATCTCTTGGTAATATAATCACAATCTCATATGTTGTTAGAAGATTATAAGGACGTCGATCTTTTGCTGAATTGTAATGTAAGCTGGCACATTGTTACCGACTGCAGTCGCATTCAATACCTCATAGACATGTTGATATATTTTGGAAAATGCATTACAATGCAGCATAGTTTCTTGAATAATTTTCAAAACATCCATATTAAAGTACAGAATATGTTGATGGCGAGTATCTAATGTTGCTCTAGGGTCGTAAATATAAAGTTGTTCATATGCTGCTGGTTGCCCTGGATCTAAAATTAAAGCTCCAATTTGATGTCGCAACTCTCCATGAATAGTGAATGATGTAGGACCCCGTCCAGTTAATACTCATGGATTAATTTTGGCACCAAGACTCGTAAATGCATTAGATGCATTATACTCACGAATGTATTTTCTAAAAGACTTTGCCTGCTAATTGTTGCCATCATATAATCTTTGTAGCGCTGGTGGCAATGGAGAAAGCAAAGGAAGTTTATTTTCCCTTGCAAGTAGCACGTTCCAAAAAGAGGGCGAGATACTGATGATTTTGATAATTGTTCATTTCTCTAATGTAGTGCTGAGCAGAAACAACACTTTACATCCATATTTCCTAAGAAATGACTCATGTCTCCATGCGCATTAACTGAGGTATGCTTTGGTTGCACAGTATATATGGGCGTCTCTTGAATGTAAAGATTTTCAACTTTAGGATGTTGAATTGCTTGTATTATGCATATAATTAGAAGTTAAAAGATATGAGGTGGGATAGTAATGAGAAGTTGTGGTATAGTGATCAAGACTTACTGCATAAGCTTTCTTCGCTTTGGTTTCACTTGAGATTCTCCCAATCGAGTGGGTGCAACACTAGACGACGATGTGATCTTGTTGACTTCGACCGTACTGAAGGAATTTTATAGGATTGATTAGGTAATTTTCGTAAGTAGTATTTTTCTTTAGAGTGAAACCAAATGGTAGGAAATAAATTCTTAATAGCAAATTATAGATTAAATCTATAAAACAGAATAGAACTAATGATAAGATAATTCATGTAGCAATAGAAGCTTACTATGTAAGATTTCTTTAGCAAGGGTTCCCCTTGATATTCTCCCAATTAAGTAGGCGATGAAGCGACACAGACAATCGATGTGAGTGGAGTAGTTTTAGCTTCACAGATGTCCATTTGATTGGGTGTTTCTAGAATTATCCCTGTTATTGATGATTGAACTACATACTACGTAAGCTTTATTCGCTTTGGCTCCCACTCAGATTCTCCCGTTTCAATTGGCGTTGCCATAGATGATGATACAACTTTTTCTCTTTCTCTTCGAGCCCATTGTGATATTGATCATCTATTTATGTATGGGTTGGTGGTACCTTTATCCACATCCACACACTACGATAATCCACGTATTGGTATCTCTTGGTAGCCTAACAATTGTACTTCGAAGTCATGTTATCTTCCACCCTCGAGAATGTTATTTCATTTGCAATCATTTTCTATTTTTCTCTTCTCAAACGTTGCGCTAATATACGTTTTGATATCCCCTGGTCGCCCAATATGCGTACTTCAGAAGTCATATTATCTTCCCTCCCTGACATGGTTCTTTCATTTGCATACATTTTTTATTTTTTCCTTCTCACACGCTGAGCTAATGTACATTTTGATATCCCTTGGTCGCACGATATGGGTACTTTAGAAGCTATGTTATCTTATTCCATCGATAGGCCTTCTTCAGTTGATTTATTTTTCTTAATGTTAAAATTAATATAATATCAGATATTTATGGTCAATCAAAAACCCTACTACGCATGGAAGAAATACTACTTAAGCCTTTGGTAGCTTAAAACAACTTAAGTAATGAACTTGCTACGATTTATGTCCACATTACAAATGACTCACTATATTAAAAAAATAAAGAAAATGACGAAAGAAAAAATGAGTTAAGCAAGAATATAAAAAATTCTGGCAATAATTAACACATTAGCCAAATAGTACACATACAACAATTACATTTCAACTCAAAATAATGAAACAACAGTTCTATTATTTTTAGTTAATAATTAGTTAATAAAAAGAAATAAATAAAAAAAATAAAAAACCCACCTTAGAGTTTCGACTATTTGACCGAAGAATTTCCATGTTGTTTCGTCATATTAACTCAAGGTTTAAGCGATTCATCTCAAGTTTATACAAATGTTCCGAAAGAGTATCATTTTGTTGACCATTCATTGATTTTGATCAACTACAAATAAAGAAAGTTAAGTCCCATTAAGTAATAGTGGGTTCAGTAAAGAATTAGGCCAATCATTTATAATTAGTGGGACCAAGAACATGCCACGTGGCAAATACTCGGGAAATAAGAAAAAGTTGATAAGCAAAATTGCTTTGATTCAAAGAGATAATGAAAAGTAATAAGACCTACATTATTTCAATCTCAGACGTTTTACATTCCAATCCTATTGTTTGGGACAATAGACTAAACACCGATTTGACATTTCCCCAAAATAAACATCCCAAAAATATTTTCTTTCAATGTATCATACACTGAAAAATACCTCACAACAATATCCCATAAATTTTTTATGGCTCTCTCTGTATCATTAAGGAAATAATTAACTTCCAAATGCCTCACAATGTATCATACACTAAAAAATAATACATATCTCCTCATTGGAATAAAATGAAGTACAAACAAATATTCATTGTATCCTATTAAATGAGTAAATGCAATAATAAACTTCAAAATGCCTCAATGTAACAAATATTGAAACATAAAAACACATCTTAATTGAATAAAATGAAGACAAATTGCCCAATCCAATGATGAGGACAATTTGCACAATCCAAGTTCGCAGCCCGACAATCGTCGTAAGAATGGAGCAACTTATGGATAACCACTTGGTCCACCTCATCTTGAATGTCCATTTTTGCATATCTGATACACAGATTGATAGACCCAAGAACAAACACAAAAAAGTGTTAAAGATTAGCATTCAAGAATAAACACAAAAAAACCAAATCAAAACCTAGAAATAACAACCCAAAAGAGAGAGAGATAGAGAGAGAGAGAGAGAGAGAGAGATCCATACTACAACAACAGTACTTAGAAAACCCTTCAAGGGCAGCACGAAGTGATAAAAAATTGTTAACCGTGGAATTTGAGCATTATTTGGAGTACTAAGATCTATACCGTCATATGGACGTTAGATGACTCACTAATGGGGAAGAAATTAAAGGAGAAGAAAAAAAAACCATGGAGCCCACTCTTTTGTGTCAAAAGGACATAGGATTAGGAGAAGACAATAGTTTGGAGACTATCAAATCTAAATTCAAAAGGTTACATGGAAGATGTCAAGCAACAACCTATTGGATAGATCTTTAATAGAAAACACAATCAACACTAATAGGGGATAAGAGATAAATAACTTAGATGGAAGAACTTTGGCATTCGCTTGTGGGAAGCAAAGAAGAGAAAGGGATTATAGGCTATCAAGTGTTGAGCATATGCATGGTGGAGTAGGTATTTGGTTTTGAAGAAAAATTACCTCAAAGAAACACAAAGGCAGGTGTCATTTGTTCTCTGCCTATGGGAGTGGGCAAGGATCAATGTTGCCTATTGATGGCGTTAAAAGGAACCATAGAAATCCATAAAAGATTAAAATCGGTACAAACATTGTAAATCATCTTATCTTTTGTTCATAAACTTAAAAAGTGAAGAAAATATTGAAAGTTCTGAATTTCAATATTTTCGGGAGGGTTTATTTTAAACCTAATGCATACAGTCAATGAATTAAAAAGGAAAAGATGAAGTAAAACAGAGAAGGACATTAGTGTTGCTCTTATCTCTCCTATCTGTTAAGTGTATTAAGGACATTGAATTTACTGGAAGATAACACAAACACAAAAGAAACAATCAATGAATTAAATAGCAACAAACGGTTAGAGCAAGACATGGAGAGAGAATGTGACATGGGACTTCAATAATCTACATTTTGGGTGGATCCTAACCATCAACATCAATACCAAAATGTTTGAGCTTCATCAAATGATGCAATAGTTTTGCATTTCCTTGAACCACCTCCTATCATTGCAACCACATGTTTACTTATTGTGCTTATGGAAGATCATTCAAAATGAGTACTAAAAACTGAATCCATGATGAACATAACCCATAAAAAGAGGAAAAGATGTATAATGTTGGCTTTTCTTCTCAACTTCACATGTACAAAAATTTGAGAAAGAAAGTGAAGACGGCAAAGATAGAGTGACATTTGGTGCTAAATTACTTGAAAAAAAGTATCAAATAACCCAAAAAGTGGAGATTATAGAGACTTATTATATCTACCAAAATATGGATACTTCAAAAGTTCTATTTAAAGTGTAAATGTCGTATCCACGCTATATTTGGATAACATAGTATGCTACTTTTGCAAACAATATGCAGATCTAATGAAAGAAGATCTTAAGGACCTTGTCAATTTAAAATAGCTTTTCTATGGCTCTACCTACAATGAGGGCAGTGGTCCGCTGATATGAACTATCCACTTAATATATTGTCTTTGGGATTTGAACTTTAAGAGAACATGGCACACATGGTCCACTAACCCCAACATAATTGAACCTAAAACAAACAAAAACAATAGAAAATATAGAACATTAACTTAAAAGTAATCAACCTCGAAAATGTTTTTTGTTTTCCCCCAAGGGTGGCCAAACATCATAATCATTTCAAATGTTAAGAAAAAACTATAAAATGGGAAAGGATTTCATTTCCATGTTAGGATTCCATTTCAATCATTGCAAATCCATTACCATTCACACCCATAAATAATACCCAATAGCAACAATCCATGATCTGAAAACACCACAGATAACATTACCCAATAGCAATCACCCATATATAAATAAAAACATTACCATTACCACGTTAGGTTCCATTTCAAATCAATTACCATACCCACCCATAATCTAAAAACACTACAATGGCAACACATCATAAAAAATAATACATAAAAAAAAAAAAGCAAGCATTATAAAGTTCAGATTGTTGAACTTGGTTACCATGGCTTAGAACATAAATTACAACGTCTTTTTTTCATCAAAGAAAGACAAACTTCACTTCCCTCCTTGCATGACCTCTAACTTTGCATGATATTCAACAACGTTACATTCATAGTTAGTTATATTTTGGAAAAAAAACTAAAGTATGTTTTATATCAACAAAATAAAAAGCATGGTGTATACTTCTCTCTCAAACAATCCAACCTACAACATGGTAATTGAACAAAAACTCAATACATTTGCTTGAAGGAGGTATGCATCATTTGTTAACTCAATAAATTGAGAGTCGTTATGTTTATGAGTTACAATTATTGGACAACCATAAGAGATTACACCATCATATATAAATTCTCCACAAACGTTCTAACATAGCCCAAAGCAGGTAAGCAGAGATATACTCAATCATAAATGTCTTTTAGGCATTGGATCTAAGTATCCCAAATACCCCAAATCAACCCCTGATTTGATTAAAATCCATCAGTTAAAACATACAAACACTTAGGAATGGGCCCAAAATCAACCTGATTGGTGGTTTACAGGCGTTGGATCTGAGGACCCAAAAATAATGCTAATCCAACAATTAGGAAAGCTCAAATCTAAGTAAAAACCCCAAAATTAGGAATGATCTACATGACAATCAGATCAGATTCATACAAATTACTAGAAAAATAAGAGATAGGAAGGAAAGAAGAGTGAATGATGGTGTGCATGGCTAGGCTTCACCGATCATTAAATACTTTCTTCAAGGGTTCTCTTCTTCTTCTAGGGCTCCAGCCCACATGAGTGTGGGAAAGAGAGACCTCCTCCTTCTTCAGTCAGATAGAGTGGGTTTCAGTGAAAGAGAGACAGACATTTGAAAGGAAATGGGTTTTAGCGAGGAGTGGATTTTAGACAAACGTTGGGGCAACAAATGAAGGGAAATGAAATAGAGATCTATAAATGAAAATAGCGAGGAAATTAAAGGAATAAATTCTAAACATCTACACCAACAAGAAAATGGAGAGAAAACCAAAGAAAATCCAGCAAGCCTCACAATAAAAACATCAACTCATAAAAAAAACACATCCAATAAGCTCAACAACAAAAAATGAAGAAACTAAAGAAAAGAATAGAAAAACATTGAGCAAGCAGAGATCTCACAATGTCATGAATCAACTCATAAAAAGAAGGGAAAAAATTCAGCAAGCTCGAAAACAAATTAATATTTATGGGCAAACATCCAAACCAACATGAAAAAAGAGAAGAATAAAACCATGTAGCCCAAACCCAAACCATGGAACCCACTCTTTTGTGTGAAAAAGACATAGGATTAGGAGAAGACAATAATTTGGAGACTATCGAATCTAAATTCAAAAGGTTGCATTGAAGATGTATTTCACAGCACAGACTCAATGGGGATTCAAGAAAATGAAAAATAATATACAGCAGATAAGTGTTAAAAGAGCAAGATGCATCAAAATAACAAAGTAAATATTTGATAGAAAATGAATTTTTGTTTGGGTGATTTATATGGTGAGGAGAGCATCCTCACAAAAATAAGCCATTGATTCATCTTCTATAGGGATCCGTGGGTGTCAAAAATGGTTCCTCTGAACCCGATCAAAACCACATTTGATAGAAATTTCAGAAAACCCAAACATTTCAAAGATGAATCAGTGGCTGATTTACCCAAAACTTAAAAAAAAAAACCTTCACAGCACTAAACACTTTATCATCCAGCAATATAAGCCAAAATCTTCACCAAAAATCAGCCATTGATTCATCTTCTATGTGGGTCCGTGGTTAGCAAATCTCAAACCCAAACATTTACCCAAAACTAAAAAAATACAACCCTTCACAGCACCAAACACAACTTGAACCCAAAAGACTTTGGAGATGAATCAGTGGTTGATTTACCCAAAACTTATAAAAAGAAAAAAAAAAAAAAAAACAACCCTTCACAGCACTAAGAGCAGCGACCTAAGGAGCCCATGGTTGTTTGCCCAAAAAAATAAAAAAAACCAACCCAAAAGAAAAACCATGGATAAATTTTAGAAGTTGAAGAATTATGAATTGTCAATTTTTACCGTGTAACTTGAAAACCCATGGATGATCTCTATATGGTGAGGAGATCGTCCTCACAAAAAATAAGCCCAAGAGAAAAACCATGGATGAATTTTAGAAGTTGATGAATTATGGACCGTCGATTTTTACCGTGTAACTTGAAAACCCATGGATGATCTCTATATGGTGAGGAAATCATCCTCACAAAAAATCAGCCATCAATTCAAAAATGGGTGTCAAAAATGGCTCCCCTGAACCCAATCAAAACCACATTTGATAGAAATTTTAGAAAACCCAAAACTGATTTACCCAAAACTAAAAAAATAAAAAAACCTTCACAGTAAACCTCAAACCCAAACATTTACCCAAAATCAGCCATTGATTAAGAAATGGGTGTCAAAAATGGTTCCCCTAAACCCGATCAAAACCACATTTGATAGAAATTTCAAAAAACCCAAAACTGATTTACCCAAAACTAAAAAAAAACAACCCTTCGCAGCACTTAAAAAAAACAACCCTTCACAGCACTCTCTCTTGGCAAGACAACACAACTTGGACCCCAAGAAAGAATAACCCTTTAGAGCAATAATGTTAGGACCCCTAAAACCCCAAACCAAAACCATTGTTGTTCGCCCCCCAAAGAAAACCAAACCCAAGAGGAAAACCATGGTTGTTCGCCCCAAAAAAAACCCAACCCAAGAGGAAAACCATGATTGTTCGGCCAAAAAAAAACACCCAATCGGACCCCTAAAAACCCCAAACCAAGATCGTCTGAGAGAGAGGGAGGTCATAGGGAGAGAGAAAGAGAGAGAGAGAGAGAGAGAGAGAGGCTTCCTTGAGAGTCGCCCTCGCTATTTGGAGAAGGAGATGCAGTCGCAGCAGTTGGTAGCAAAGGAGGGAGCCGTCATTCACAGGTGGAGCGAGGAGAAGCAGTGATAGAGGAGGAGACTGAGAAAAGGAGTTTTTTCTTTTCAAGAAAAAGGGTTTTGTTGAGAAAAAAGGCGGCAAAACCCCCGCCAAAAATATAAAATGAGGGCGAGATCTCAGCCGTCCAATGTGAAGCCCCATATAATCTTCCTCACTCGTTTTACAGATAATATATATTATATATGTAATATAATATATTATATTATATATAATTATATTATTATGTTATATATAATAATATAATATAATATAATATTATAATATATGATATATTATTATATTATATAATTATAATATAATATAATAATATATATGTTATTTTATGGAAAATATAATATATAGTAAAAATACTTATTTTATAAAGTGTGATGCACGATGCACCATGAGTGTGCTTTATAGTACATCAGAGCGTGTTGTAACCCGCAATTTTGTTAGTCTTCCAATTCTCAGGGGGTGGGCTAAGTATTGTGATGCGCGCTTCGGCGCACATTTCGATCCCGATGCACATCATGAGTCGCAACCATTAGTGCAACCAAACACACATTTTAGGGCTACGATGCGCACATCAGCACCAATGCGCACGCGTTCGAAAAAAACAAATAGGGCCTTACTCACCTTATTTGTTATGTCAAGACCCTTCCTTATATAACACCACGTTATGCAACAATAGGGGTGTCAACGGGTTGGTTCCTAAGGTGGCCAGAACTGGAACAATCGGTTCTAGTTCTTATCGGTTTGGTTCATTAACAGTTCCGATTCTCAAAGTGATGGATCTGGAACCAATTATGTATTTCTGTCGGTTCCAGTTCCAGGTATAATGGGCCAAATCTTAAGATTATGAGAATTTTTACATTATATTTATACATTGGTACTGGTTCTTATTGGTTTCGATTCCATATTAAACTACCCGGAATCGGAACCATTATTTTCGGTTCAGTTCCAGTTACAGTTCCTTTTTAATCGATTTCCAAAAATGTGGAACCGGAACCGGTGTTTTTCGTTCTGGTTCCGATTCGATTCTAATTAAATGGGAAAAATTGACACCCCTAGGTAATAGGTATATCTTGTTACCTTTTATGGTTTTAATTTTTAAAACCTCGAGTATATAATTTCTAATATATATTATAATATAAATTATTTATTATTATAATAATATATAATTTATGCATTTTTTTACACAAATGTTGGTGGATGTTGCACCTAATTCAGTGCATCGTGTTGCATTGTATAAAATTATACATACGCGTTTTGGACTGCCATGTGTACTCGAATATTTTTATACGGTCTAGATATACGTATAACATATTATATTATTTCTAATATATATAATATAAATTATTTATTATTATTATATATTAAAGTAATATATAATATATTTATTTATATATTATTATTATTATTATTTTATTATATAAAATAATATTATTATATTATATTATGTATATAATATTATATTATATTATATTATATTATAATAATATAAGATATATATTATAATATTATATATATAATATAATATGTTATGTTATGTTATGTTATGTTATATTAATATATTAGTATATTATAATATATTATATTATTATTATATAACATAATACAATAATATATATGTTATTTTATATAATATATAATATATAGTATATAGTAAAAATACTTATTATTTTATAAAGTGTGATGTATAATGCACCATAAGCGTGCCTTATTGTCCATCAGCGCGTGTTGTAACCCACGATTTTGTACGTCTTTTGATTCTCAGAAGGTGGATTGAGTATTTTGATGCGCGCTTCGGTGCACATTTCGACCCTGATGCGCATCATGAGTCGCAGCCATTAGTGCAACCAAACACACATTTCGGGCTACGGTGCGCACATCAGCACCAATGCGCGCACGTTTGAAAAAAACAAACATGACCTTACTCACCGTGTTTGTTACATCACGACCCTTCCTTACATAGCGCCACATCATGTAATAGATATACCTCGTTACCTCTTAGGGTTTTAATTTTTAAAACCTCGACTTGTCCCTTTGCCTTAGTTTAAACCCTCAATTCTCGATCTCTATACTCTCTACTCTCATGTGGATTTTGGAAGAAGAAACCATATTGTCCTATGGAGGAGTCATCTGAATGAGTTTGACTCTGACTAGAGCTGGACTCTTCTTGATCAAGAGAATAATCATATGGTTGAGGCTGACCATAATGATATTAAGGAGGCTGAGCATAACTGTACGGAGGAGGCTGACCATAATCGTAAGTAGGCCGACTTGGATGGTCACCAAATGACATATGTTCCATTTGCTCATCTATGTTGGTGCCTTCATGCCTAGGCCTATATCAGCTATCGGACTCATCATCACTTGGATACGTAGTCAATTCTACCAATCTCCTACGATGTTCTCTAATGCTGTGATTAGTATCTTGTGTGATGATGACATTATCAAAAGGATATGTGTCCCCAGACGACCCTCTTGCTCAGTAGCCTCAGTCCCTCTAACTCCTCCATGGCCACCTCCAGCACTTCCACTTCCACTAGCAACAGCAATAGCGTCACCACCACCACCGTCATCAGAAGAAGCACCTCTAGTGAGTGGCTCATTTAACCATGACAGTCGTCGTTGTCTAGTACATGTGTGTCCTTCTTGCACATCCAAGGGCCCAAGACGTCATTTACATCAAATATATAATCCAAATTGATTAGATTCTAATACTCGTCGTCTTCCTTCTTGTACATCAAATTACGTACTCGCAACCTTATGTTGTAATGTACAAAAACTAACTGCTCCAATCTCTTCATTGATAATCGGTTGCGAGTCCTTGTATGGATAAGAAAAAACGTACTCCAGTTCCTCTCACAACCTGAAGAGGAGCACGTTTGACACAAAATATTGATGGCAATACGTCTCAAATTAGGTGCATCCCGGCTATAGTTATACTATCACTCGGCTACAAAATTAAGAGTAAAACATATTAGTAACTAATAAAATTATAATAACTATATATTTAGATGTACACATACCAGGCATATCAGACTTGCGTTGATTTATTATAAGAGCTTCTTCAAATTTACCCCTTGCCTCCACAAATAATTTAACCTACATATCAGTTGATAAGGTTAAAAGTGCATTATCACCTAATTAAAATATTATATACCAATGACAGTCTTGACAGATACATTATATATACTTTGTTTATTACTTTCATTTGTATGTCCAATGATGGCTCTAACTTTTTAATGACCTCATCCAGGCTTTCTCTTATCTCCTCATGTATTGACATATTGCCATATTGGAATGCAAGGTTCAAGAAATGCGCTAATTTATACCATGTAAAAAATATAATAATAATTAAAAAAAATAATAAAATCCTAACTTGCCCACACATAATCTAAATAAGCAATAATTTACCTACTGCATGTAGAGAATGATGTAGCTGGACATTCCATCTTCTATCAATGATATCTCAATATCTCTTATAATTTTGCATGCAACTTAAATAAACATCTTTGCTCTATCCATTGCCTCGTATATAAAGGCAAGAGTTGGTTTTTTGTCTTGGTCAACCAACTTCAACACCTTCATAAGAGGCTCGAATACAAAGCATGTCTCTTCTGCCTTTGTCCAAAACTCATTTGTCAACAAGTGATTAGACATTGTATCTGCAACTTCTCTCTTCTTCTTATCTCTTCCAAATCTCATCAACAACTTCTATTCATCTGATAGAAAATTTTTGTGCAAAACGTCTTTATGGAGCAAGAGACTTTATATGACGATGTATTCAGTAGCGAACCGTATAATTCTAGGTCTCAACAAATCACTACCTTCAGTGAACTGCCTCATCAGGTTGACGACGCCCTTCCCATTGTTATAAATGAAGCCAGTGATCTTCCTTGCCTTTTCAATTGTCAAAGATATTGACTTTGTCTTTCCAATCTCCTCCAGAATGAGATAGATGCAATGTGCATCACATGGGGCCCAAAACAAGTATTTTCTTCTGGCCATCAACAACTTCCCTGCAAGTTTGAATGATGCTTCATTATCAGTGACAATTTGTACCACATTCTGCTCACCAACCTCCTCCGCTACCTCATCCATCAACTCCAATAGGTACTTAGAAGTCTTTTCCTTTCCAGACGTGTCAATAGACTTGTGGAAAATCATATATCTGTAGCAATACACTATGAAATTAACAATAGACTACCTCGTCTTTGATGTCTACCCATCGCACATAATGGTACAGCCATAGTCAGTCCACTTTTTCTTTAATGTGTCAATATAATCTTGCAACTCAGCTATTTTTTTGTTTAAATATTTGGTACTAATCTGAAAGGGAGAAGGTCCTCTATTCCTAGGACTTGTCTCTACAATAGTATCTATCATTGGCTGGAAGTAAGGACTATTTCCTACATTGAAAGGGATCGAACTGAGTACAAAGAACTTCGTTATAGCTCTTCCTACCTTATCAAAAGGTTTCTTTCCAACCCAAGCCTCTTTCAACTTCTTTTGTGTAGTTGACTTCGATCTATACAAAAATGGATCAAGCCCTCTACCACAAGCAGCTACAGAATCCTTCTCTTTTTGTGCCCTGTGTACGGCACCATCGGCTTCTCGTACACTAAAGGCGCTGAAACAAGGTTTTTCCGCGTCGTTGGTTACGAAAACCCTAATTTCAACAAATTTGTAAATTCTGAGACTTTAATCCTGCAAAATAAGAACTTCCTTGCATAGTAGAAAGTATGTCGGATATCGTCCGCACTCGGGATTAGTTCGCGCAACTCAAGAACATAAAATGATAGAGAAAATGCTACTAAATATGGTGGTGGGATGAGAGTGGTGATAATGGGTGACTTAAAACATTCTTTTTGAGATTCATAGATTAACAAAGAGAGAAATAAAATATGTAAATAACTTCCATGAAATTTTTATTTATTAATCCAAAAAAAAAAGGTTCTACAATGCGTTGAATTTAGAAAATAAAGAAATAACAAATATTAAACAAAAGTTTCAAGAAAACTAAACAAAAGCTAGAGAGAGAAAATGGTAAATGAGAGAAAATAAGAAAAGCTAAAATGACCTAGAAAGGGAGAAAGCAAGAACTATTCTAGAGAGAGAAAATATAAGAAAATAGAGAAAGAAAGAGGGTGTAAGATAGAGAAAGTGAAAAATAGGGTTTACCATGGATGGGGAATTAGATTAGCCTTGATCGGCCAATAGAAGGTGGATCGGCCAAGGAGAAAGACAGCAAGGTTTGCCCACGGTCAATCCAAGGATGTGCAACTGTGGTGATGGACTGAAACCATGGGCAGCACGTGCGTAGTGGAGCACCTCCACGATGGTGATACACTGACCGACTTGCAAGAATGAGAAGTCAGCCATGGATAAAATTGAAGTTGCAGATCCAGCTGGTGATGGTGTGGTAGGCCTAGAGATGGACTTGTTTAGGTCCAGCAGCACACCTAGGTGAAGAAGAGGAAGAACTGAAGAGTTTACGGGCTGAGGAGCAGGCCGTGGAGAGCACAACAATGAGAATGGAATGGTATAGATGACTGGCGTTAACAGAGACAGTGATTGGATTGTAGGTGGTTTTGGAGGGACGTGCAGGCGTGGGCGAGTGGCAGGTGATGATCGGAGTTGCAGACTAATTTTTTGGAGGAGAATGCGTTGCTGCTGTCGAAGAGAACCAGCAAAGGAGAGAGGGAAGAGATGGAAGGGGAAAGATGTGGGGTTGTGATTCAGTTGGAGAAAGAGGCGGTGAGTGATATTCGCTTAAAAGTACTTATTTTAAGCCATTATCCTCTTAGCGATGTCACATTCTTCTACGTAAAACTTATCTTTTTGTTGACTTTTTCACGTAAGAGTTTCTTCCATTGTGTAACACACATTCTTTAAACAAAAATTGACTATTTGTATGAAATATATGCATTTCAGATAGTCTTGTATCAAGCCGTTTTAGTATACTCTCATTACGCATTTTTTCTCTCGCAGGAAATCCGATCGGATGATTCTCGAGACTTGCGAGCCCATGATCAACTAAAGAAGCCCACTATCAAAGCTTAAAGAGCATGCAGGCTAGGACAAGAATATAGAAGTCAAGTCAGAGGATCGTAGAGTCGGACCAAGGACCAAGAGAGAGGCAAAGCTGAAGACCAAGAGACGGACCAAAGTGATTCAAAGCCGCACCAAATGACATAAAATGACAACTTACTTGATCTATTGGTGAAGCTCAAGTGGAGAACATATTGAAGACTAGGGTTCAAGACCCTCTGCCTGCTATTTTATCTTTATTTTTGTATTATATTCTCTGTCATCTATCTCCATCTCTCTAAATCCTAACATCTATCCCTTAAATCATCTCATCCTACCATTAGATCCTCAGATCAGCCGTCTGATTCCCATTTTCATGATCTAACTACCCTCATCTCACCATCCGATCATCCATTTAACCATTAAATCATCATATCCCACCATCCGATCATCAGATCGACCACCCGATCCTCCTATCAATCATCATAACCCTTCGATATCCACCATCTAAACCTCTAATCTCCCCTCCTCTAGATTTATCCCATCTCACATAGCTTTCCCACCGTTAGATTTACCATCGGACTGTTGGATCTCTCAAGATCCGAAGAGTCGCCAAATTTGGGCCAGAATCAATCATCACAATCCTATCCTATCATGGCCCACCTTTCCTCTTTCTCTCTCATCCACCCTCAAGAAAGATAATATTTTCTCTCTCTTAAAGAGAGGGAATATTACCTTTCTTTTTCTCTCTCCTCATTTTCTCTCTATTCTCACACCCAAAGATTCCCTACTAACCCTAACTCTCACCTTGGCCAACCTTAATCCAATTCACATCCCCATTTTCTCTATCCTCACACCCAAACACCCTCTCATTGTCTCACTCTAGAAATTTTAAGGGCCCCCATCCATACTAACCTAGAGGCCCACAGTCTCTATACTTTCTTGGGCCTCTACATCCATTACTTGAACCCATGTAGATGTGGGAAAAAAGGTCTCTCTTGACTAGGGCTGCAACTTGGGCGGGCTCAACCCGACGTTGGGCTCGGGTTGGGCTGACCTTGTCAGTACTCGGGCTCGGCTTGAGCTAGATTATTCTCAACCCGATCAAAATCAGGTTGGGCTCAGGCTAAGACTTGGAAAAACCCGACCAACCCGAGCCCAACAATACATCAAAGATGTTTATATAATATATACATTATTATAAGTCATATACATATATATATATATATATATATATCACCTAATAGTATTAGGGTTGCCGATCTTCTCCTCTCCAGACCCTCTTCTTTCTAACGAAGGGAGAGCTATAAGAGGCAGCGACAGAAACCCTATGTTTTGCTGGATAGGTGAAGAAGACGCCTAAAGGTAGGGCACACAAGAGGATGCAGTACATGCACACAGGTGCTTCGTCACCGCCGGTACACCCCTTTGTCATTTATATACTATTTATGAACCATGTAGAAGGTGAAATAGGTCATGGTTTGTTCACCAACTGGACCAAAATCACCTTAAACTCTCAGTTATCCAATCCCTTCCACTCTATGCAACCTACATGTGCAATCCCAATGAGAGAAGTTCATGGAAGAAATTTCATCCCTCTTCAAATGGAAGCATAATCTGGGCGGCTGGAAGAAAGAGGTTGGGTTATCACTTTCCATCTCTTTTTCTAATTGTTTAGGATTTTTTTTCCAACCCGACGAACCCGACGGGCTGGGCTCGGGATGAGATTCTCAAGCCCGACCTTGGGTTGGGTTCGGGTTCGGGCTAAGAGACTCGAAGGTCGGGTTGGGCTCGGGTTTGCCTCCAACCCGACCCAACCCGCCCGAGTTGCAGCCCTACTCTTGACCACTTCTCTCTCATCCCAAATAAAGTGGATCTCAACCAAGAATTCCCTCTCTTCACTCCCACGTATCTCTCTCTCATTCCCTTCAAAAGGGAGAGAAACCTATGGTTTCATTTTGGTTCCCTCCCCCTTCTAAAATCCTACCCCTTCTTCTCTCAATCCCTTTTCTTTGTCTCTCTATCTCCGCCTCTCAAACCTGCAACTCAGTGAGCCCTTTATAGTTGTTGCCTTAAGCAACTCTAGCAGACCGCGCTTTCCCTCTTGGAATCACAAGTTTGTTGCTCTTTGTTGTGTTGCAAACCTGCAACACACTTGCCACGCCCTCCTTTCTCATCTACCACACCATCAATCATCGTTTGTGCGTCAACACTGAACGACTTGCAACTGCACCTTGCTGCACTTTGACAGTCGGGATCTCCTCCTTCTAGCATTTCACGGTGCCGCAACTCTTTGAATCACCGTGACTTCATCACGTGCACCACATTCCACCATTAAAATCGACGGCCAGATCTCTCTTCTCTCCTCTACCTTGCTGTCCTCACGGACTGGAGATCACATCTCTATCGTGAAAACCACAGAGATCTCCAGCAGGTTTCTCCACTTTCTCCACCACTTTCCGTTATCAACAGTCTCTAGTCCGTCTTCCACCCTGCAATTTCCACGATCTGGGTTCAGGACCTGCAAATGCAATGGAGTCTTTTCTTGCTCCAGCGAGTTCTGTGCGGTCTGCACCTTCTCAAGGCGTGCTTCAACAACTCTCAGCCACTGTCATCTCAGGTCGGACTTGCAAATCTTATCGAAGCACCACCATTCTCCAAAGGGCATCATCTCCAAGATTGATGACCGTTGGATCTTCCCCATTAGAGCCTGCATTGCCCTCAACATCTTCACCATAGCACCTCCTACAAACGGTGTGCATGGACGGGTTGCAGGTGTGCAATAGCGTGCTGCCTTCCATTCACAAGCCGCTCATCATTGCTTTCATCTCGGCCATCACCTCTATCACGACCTAATTTTCGGGTACCTGAGTTTGACCCATTTCTGACAGGTCGCACCGAATCCACATGCGAGTCATGATAATTTAGAATAATTCCTCATGAACCAATCACACTAATAATAATAATGCAAAACAATCTCATCATTTATTTTTCCCATTATTCGTAATACCATTTTAATAATAACTTCATCATAAGCGCGGAAGCAAGGTTTAACGTTTTAATAATAAAATAGTCAAAATATTTCGTTTGACTCTTCAAGATTCATCAGGCCACAAATCGTTAGCACATGGACAGCGCCGAGTTCACTTCTTCATCATCTGTGTTCCCGTCAGATCTCGCCAATGATATCTTCGGGACTACTCCCGATGCCGTTTCTCCAGGCTTGTTACTTACCCTAGACTCGAGGTTAGGATTGACCATTCGTTTTCTTGATCCTCCCATGATGTCTAGTGGACATCCTCAGACGCACTCATCTCACCTTAGTTATTTTACTCCGAGGTTGCAATACTATGAGTGAATCAAGTGCTGTCAGGTACCCCAAATGCCCACGAGCACCAACACGTGTTTCCAAGTAATAATTGTTACATTCTTCATATGTGTCAATACTAGGCATCTGAACCTAATTCTTATACTCAGAGTGAGTCAGCAAGTAACAATCTAAATTCCTTAGTTAATCAATTTACCAATTAAATATTCAGACCTTCCTTCTTCAAACACTCAATGTATATAACAAATTTCAATAGCATGCTGGTATAACATTTTAATTGGTAGCACCACTCATAGGAAGAGTAAAACATGAAAGTACTATCATCATAACTCACAACAAGCCAAGTGTCAGATAGGATGGTTCCAATGTTACACAAACACCCAAACAATCCTCAGTTTCATATGCTGGTAGGTAAGACTTCCAGCACGTTCACTAGCCTTCAGAATTAATATTTTAATTCTCCTCTAAAGGATTAGACCGTTAATGTCCATGCTAAATCAGAAGTTTTACTAATGATGGCACACTTCATAGTCCAGAGGTCGATGTCCATTCTTCTGATCATAGAACGGTCAGTGATGTATCCCTACACCAAGAACCTGGCGAAATCTAATTAGTGTATGACGTACCTTTGTACAGTCGGGTCGAATTAAGGGTCAACGAATCAATGACGAATAGTACATCGTGCTCATTATCTCGACGCCAACAATCGAAACATTCAAGCGAATGAGGGTCCAAACGATACACCCATCACTAATAACAGCGAGCCAATTTAGTATGTCTCTTACTTGAGGTAAGGATAGTACCAGTCTGACTCACTCCCATTCGTGTGAGTGGATCCCAACCTATGGACATCGCCAATCATTCAAAAACGGATTCACTAGAGCACCACCCAAGTTCAACTACACATTAGGACTTAACGTTCCGAGCATTCTCTTCAATCGCAATATCCAATAACAGCCGCATAAAATAATAGAAGTTTTACATTTCCACAACCTTAATTGTTGACCCACCGATCATATAAAATAATGATGAATTCTTATTAAAAGATCCTAAGATGATATCCATTCCATGTTCACACGAGATACATTCTGAAATTTCCATGTCTCAACCATGGATCACCTATTGAAAGTCAAATGCTTAACACATGCTAAAGACATTAGACGTCGTTCCCGATCTCCTCGTCATTTCCGTCCTCATCCATGATCGTACCAACAACTTCAAACGTCCCTTCTTCGTCTGAAAGTTAATCGGTATAAAACCATGAGCCGGAGCCCAGTAACAAGCAACTACATGGTAGTAGTGATGGCATATAGTACATTCATACGCATAAAAGAATGCAACAAGAGTACATAATTAACAACGCAATTGGGCCAACCATCACTGATAATAGAAGAGAGAGTTTCATAATTTCCCTGTCATTGAATCCCACCAAGGGTAGTATCCCCACCAAGGGAAAGTTGATTTAACTCCCGGTGTTGGACCGACCATGTTCTCCTCAATTATCCATGACGTCTTTGACGTTCTATGCATTCCCAGTAACGTCCTCATGATGGACCAACCACAATCATGATAGCAGATATAAGCCATGCGAAATTAACATTTTTACATTCAAACAATTGCATCCATAGTATTCACATCACGATAGATTATAGATAAACGTTCATGCACATCACTTATGCTTATGAATCATCACATATCTCATAACTACAGTCAGTGTTACTTACCTTATGATGGAAGACGTTTACCGATTTGGCGGACGTGGTGTGTTCTTGCGTGTTTGCAGCCTCCCTCTTCTCCTTCCGTCTTCCACGTCTCTTCTTCAGTTGATCCTCTTCGTCCTCTCACTTTTCTCTCTCCCTCCCTCCATTTTTCCTCCTCTGGTTCTATATTAAGTGCTGTTTATTTTTACAGCTCTTCCCTTTGGCAAGAGAGGCCATACAGCCTAGGTAGGGGAAAGTTTCCCTCCATTCAACCTTTCTTTCCTCCTTAAGTGATCATTATCAATGTATGGCTGATTGGTGATTGTTAATTGTTAATTTTCTTTATTGGTTCACACTAAAAAGGTGAGATAATATCGTATGCAGTCAATTAGTATTTCACTTAATATCATGCAAGTGTGTGAGGAAAGTGATGGTGCGTGGGTGTAACTTAGGTAAGATCTATTTTTGGGTGGTGTTGAATATATGTCAACCTTCTTTATTTGCAGGGATTTATTTCTAAACGAGGTGCAATTGATTGGTCAAGTAATTAGTGGTAAGGTGGTTGTATCTTAGGGTGTACACGTTTCAGCCTCTAAAAGGTAAGTTTTCAAGGGATTCCTCATATGCTTAGCTAATTTGTTGGGTTCCATGTAAGGTAAACCCAGATCAGTCCGATGGGTTCACCAAAGTCGAAATTACCCCCGTTGACTCACTGAGTGCATTGGCAATGTCCTAGGCTATGTGGTCTAGTGGGCCAGTCAATGTATGATGTGGCATTACGTCTATACTAGGATGGAGGCCACTTATTTTTAGCATTCTATGTTCTAAGAGTTAATAGCTCTAATATTTATGAGTCTTCTCTTAATGTTCTAAGTGCAAAACGTGTTGGCCAAATGTGGTCCAAGTCGCATGTCCAGTCAGCACTAGGTAAAAAGTTAGTGGTTAGACAACATACTTATGTTAGTTAAATGTCAAAACATAACTAATGAATTGCTAATAATATGTGCATGAGACTGAAATGTGGAAGTGTGTCACAATTATTATTATCTTGTGTTAGCTTGTACAATACGCCCTCGAATTATGTCCCGGAATTCGTCAAGTGTGTTCATTAATCTAGTGTAGGTTCGATTAGAGTTGGTGTTCGTCTAGAACGGGTTTGACTTTTGTGGTAAAATATGCTAGTTTGTGATCGAAGTTTGAGATTCAAAATACTCACAAGCTGAAAATTTACAAAATTGCCCTAGGGTGCGGGTCAGGGTATTACAACCTCCCTCTTCTAGGCGTTGCATGTGCTCCACCACAGATTTCGTCTCCAAGGCCAGCCACCTTGTTGCCTTGCTCTCCATAGTCCGTTCAGAAAACTAAACGCTCCTTGCACCACCCGTCATCATCTCTACTTCCTCCACCGCCTCCATTAACCGGAGTTGCAGGTTTGCAACTCTGGTTTTCTCCACAGCAACTGTCTCCCCCATCTCAACCTTGCTGCCCTTACAAGCAGCTCCACACACAGAACCAGCCACCTACTGCACTTTAAGTTCTTCTCCAAGAACGTCTCCATCGTCTACCTGCCATCACATCCTCTCCAACGGCTAAGCCGTTTTCACACCTTCACAACCACTTCCTCAGATTTGTGCAACCTAGTGAAGAAGCACCTACATCTCCACCATGAAAGCATGCATCATGACTTGCTAGCAGTGTGCACCATGCCGAACCTGCAAAGATCAATGGTTGCTGCACCTTGTTGGACGTACCATCAAGGTCCTCACCATTAACGGCATCCCCTCCTCCAAGCCATGAACAGCAATGCAGTTTGCATTCACCACCACGAAGTCCATGCTCACCACCCATTCCCTTGGCCGAAGACCACTTGGCCGATCGATCACAATGAGCAGCCACAGAGATTGCCTCCATCGTCTATCCACCTCTCGGTAAGTCACGTAGGTATTTCTCTCTCTACTTTCTTCTCTCTCTCTCTAAAATAACTTTCTCTCTCTAAATTCTTATTTTTGCCACTTTCTCTCTCTAGACTTCTTGAGTCAATTTCTCTCTCTAATTTGTTTCTCTCTCTAGCACTCTCTTAAATATTTTTTTTTCATTTAGTTTATTTTTTTGAATGTTGCAATTTACATTATTTTATTTCAAGATTGATGGAAGTACAATTTTTATTCAATAAATAGTTCAATTTAATAATTGTTATTTCGTTTATCATCCTGCTTTTATTATTAGTTTAATTAGCTGATAAAATCTCAACTCAAACATTTTTTTAAACCCTGATTCACCATTCTCACCTCTTCCACCATTATTTTAAGCAAATTTCTGTTAAATTGTTCAATTATTTGCCCTAACCCGAGTGCGAACGATATCCGACATGAGTCACTATACAAATCTACATTATTGCAGATTAAGTGAACCAAATCGGATCAAAATACAAATATTGTTGATTTAGGGTTTTCGTACACGACACGGAAAAACCCTAATTTCAATGATAGATGGCTGGGTGAGAGGCTGGAACGTGTAGGGCTTTTTTTTTTATCCTACAAAAGTGAGAGAAGTCCAGCCATCTAAATATGGTGATAATCCTCTCCTCAAATGACAACTTCAGTAGGTTGCTATTTGTATCCACTACCCAACTTCCTTGAAAAAAAAATTAGCTTCCATTATTCCACACCCTTAATATTCATCCACCGATCCCGCATCTATTTTGATTG
Source organism: Euptelea pleiosperma (assembly GCA_035048495.1). NCBI lineage: Eukaryota > Viridiplantae > Streptophyta > Magnoliopsida > Ranunculales > Eupteleaceae > Euptelea > Euptelea pleiosperma. Next base: position 19,849,613 of record CM068544.1, on the reverse strand, counting down.
TATAAGTTCTTTCCTTTTTTCCTTCAACATACATGCCTTCTTGTTTTGCATCCACATTCAACACTTTTGGAAAGCCATCCCATATTTCAAACACGTTTTTAGCTTCTAACGTATTTCAAAAAAGAGTAGAAATATCCAGATTTGCCACTTGTCCCATGCATAGATCTTCAACCAACCATCCATCTTTGATTTTGTTTTTAAGATATCAAAACCACCACACGTCCAAGCATCTTTCTAATACCACCTTTTGTAAAACCAAAACCAACTTCACTCATTTGGAAAACCATGATTTCTTCTAGCTAAACTTTAGGTCCACGCTGTTGGTGGCTTATTGGATGAGTGAGGGATCGGAAGGCAAGGATGGGAGGGTTAGATCGTGTGGCGATCGCTTAATGAGAATGACAATCAAATGGTGGATCGGGTGATCGAATGGTAGGATGGATGATTAGATGTCTCGGATGGCGATGGATGGTGAAGACTGGCCAGTGTAGAAATTGGCCAAGGTGGGCCATAGGATTGAGTGATTGCAAAAGAAGAGATGATCGAATGCTTGATATTGAGAGGAGAGAGAGAATTAGGGTTTAGAGAGGGAGAGAGAAAATATTACAAAATAAAGAGAAAATGCTAGCAGAGGGTCTTGAACAATAATCTTTGACTTAATCTTCTGCATATTTCACCAACTGAGCAAGCTTTCGTCTTGTGTTAGTTGATTAGCTTTTAATCTCCTTAGTCCCTTCTCAGAGTACTTGTCTCTTATTCTTTCTTGATCTTCTCTCATGCTTTTTTGATTCTCTAACTCTTCCTGCACTTGGCCTACATCTTCTTATCCTTAACCTGTTGGCTCTTGAGCTTTAATCATAGGTTCAAGAGGTTGATTGTGGGCTCGCATTCCATCAAAATTATCTTGCAATAGAAAAAGCACGTAATGAGGCTTAATCAAGACGGCTTTGCATATAGACTTCCGAAAATACGTTTAATTCATGCGAATAGTCGATTTTTATCTAAAAAATGTGTTCTACACAATGGTAGAAACTCTTACGTAGAATTGTTGATAAAAATTGAAGTTTATACATAGGAGAATGTGACAACGCTAAGAGGATAACTGCTTAAAATAAGTACTCTTGAGCGAATATCAGGTGTGATGCATCCCTCCCATAGCAGATGATTTAGCCCTGTCTTGGGAGGAGCCTCTTATATCCCGACTCGGTATGCTAGACACTGAATGTCTCCTCTCCTCATCTTGTAACAGTGACTGCCTACTTTGACGTTGGCCAAACTTCAGCTGCAGCTTTTCAAATCAAGACATGTTCTCATCGGATTCAGTGTCATCATCACTATCTGTATCCGGTACATCATGGGGCTAATCACCACTACCTCTTAAGTCTCGGTCATTAAGGCTCGCATATTTATCTTCTTTCCTTCTTTGCTGAGTAGCCTTTATATTTTTTGATGTAATTAAGTAATTTTTAATTGTCTCTTGCACCTCTCTGGGAACCGAGGGACAAGATTTATTGTGTCTTAGTTTTCCTGTCAGATGTTCTTTCAACCTTGTCACTCCATCATGTACTTCATTATGATAGTATCTACATCTGACATGTCTTTTATCTGCCCCAATCGTTGTACAATAATCCCAACCAATATCTTGTTCCCTAAACATATTCTTTAAAGTTTACTATATCCTGTTAGTACAAATATAAATTATATAATATCATTATATAAAATAATATTGTTCTACTGTCCTATCCTTTACTGAGTTGATAATGAGTTTTTGAGAAATTTATTAATAAAACAAAGCACTAAGTGCGTTATTTTTTCAAGTAACTCATTTCATTAAAGTATTACGGATTGTGTTGACTATTTTTGGTTTGTAGGTTAATTCTAATACACTGTATATGAATGTAATTAGTGCACTAGAGTTTTTCTCTATTATTAATAAATATTTTAAAAACTTGTATGTGTGTATTTATAAATTAATCGATTATCTAGTTAGACAATGACACATGTAACACTTTTTTTTGTTGTGTAACATGTTTTATTTAAGCTACACATGGAATATAGTAGGTGTATATATGCTTTATTTTATTTAATCAAATTAAAGAATAACACATACACATTAAGTATTTATTTTTATTTTGATAAGTAACACATTGTTCTAAGCACAAAAAAAAGTAACACATATTGTTCTAAAAGAAAGTTACATGTGTGAGGGACAACCACATATTTTGGATCATCCGACCACATAGATTTTCAGCCCACCTCTTCGTATATATGCACATAAAAATTCACCCTGATTGGTATCTCTAGCCATTAGATTTTTGTACTTTTAAGGCGTGACTCTAGCCATTGGATTCAACCATTGTTTAGTACATAACAAATGGCTAAAAATCATCAAACACACTAAAAATGCCATGTGGAGCACCATTTGGGCGATCAAACCGCATGGATATTCAGTGGTCCGTCTAGGGATGTGCCAAACATCTATACGGTCAGTGATTTGAAAGAGTGTGCCACATGGCTTATGTTATGGGGCTGTGGAGCACATAAACTGTGCCACCTGGCACAGCTTTTTGGGGTTGTTATTTGATGCAGCCTACTGTATCAAAATTTTGATGCAGAAGTCCCTCAAATTGCAACATAATAAACTCGTGTAGTCCACTTCCCACTTGAATGTTTGTCCCATAAAATGATAGACCTACACACCAAAAATCAGTGTGATTTCTGATTTCTAGCTGTAGGATTTGAGAACTTTTTCATCATGGGCTTTATGAATTGGCCTATGAGTTGGTTCCGAGCCCATGATCAAAAAGTGCTCAAATCCAATGGCTAGGAATCACTAATCACGCTGATTTCTAGTGTGTGGGTCCACCAATATGTGGGCCAAACATTCATGGAGGCAGTGGGCCCGAAAGAGTCTTCTACGTGGCAGACTGTTGTATCAAAATTTTGATGCAGAAGTCCCTAAAATTGCAATGTAGTAGAATAGTTCTACCCCACTTGCCACTTGAATGTCTGGCCCACACTATGATAGACCTACACACCAAAAATCAGTGTGATTGATGATTTCTAGCTGTACGATTTGAGCACTTTTTCATCATCGGCTTTATGAATAGGCCTATGAGTTCGTTCCAAGCCCATGATGAAAAAGTGCTCAAATCCAATGGTGTGTGGGTCCACCAAGACGTGGGCCACACATTTAGGGAAGCAGTGGGCCCAAAAGAGTCTTCTACGTGGCAAATTGAGGGACTTTTGCATCAAAATTTTGATATAGAAGTTGGTATCATAGATTTTTTCCTCCCGAAAGTGTCACCTACGTGGTAAATTGAGGGACTTCTGCATCAGAAGTCGGTATCATAGATTTTTCCATATTTTTGGGCCCACTAAATTGGCCCACCACTTGATGGACGTACACACCAAAAATCAGATTGATTAGTGATTTCTAGCCATTGGATTGGAATGATTTTCATGAGTTGATTTCCAGCCATTGGATTTGAATTTTTTTTGGATACTCAGATTCAATGGCTGGAGATCACGAATCAGCATGATTTTTTTTGTAAGTATGTCCACCAATGGATGGGCCAAAAATTCATAAGATGGGTGGCCCAAAGGAGTGCCACGTGGATTTTTCTGTAGTTAGTAGCTTTAGCCATTTCTGTTAAAGGTCAGGTTCGGGTGACCAACATTTTTGATCAACACCTTGATGTACCCTCATAGAGGATGAATCAATGGCTGATTTTTGGCCATTCTGAAATTTCTAACCTCGTTAAATGTGGTTTTCAAGTTACATGGTAAAAATTGACTGTCCATAATTCTTCAACTTCTAAACCGATCTATGAATATCAGAATGATTTGAATTTTGGTGAGGATGATCTCCTCACCATATAGATCATCTTCACCAAAAATCAGCCATCGATTCATCTTCTATGAGGGTATACCAAGGTGTTGGTCACTGGAACCCGACCCTTTTGTTAATCACCGCTGCCCTATGGGCCCACTGACCGCATGGATGTTTAGTCGCCCCTTGCTGGATATACCCCCAAAAATCACCTTAATTGGTAATCTATAGCCATGTGATAATAGTCGTTGGATTTAACTATTCTTTTGGATTAATCCAATGGCTAGAAATCATCAAAGCTAGTTGATTTTTTGTACCAATGTCTACCAACGGGTGGGATAAACATCCGTGCAATCAGTGGGGCTAGATGGCAGCGTTAAGTAACAAAATTGTGTTTGTGCACGCATCTCAGGTATATCTTGTTATACATCAGACCTGTTCTCATAGGGTTTAACTTTAAAACCCTCAAATTCTAAAAAAAAAACCCCTCGTTCGGTTCGCTACTCTCTCAAGTCTCAGAAGCTGAAACTGTGAGTTTAAAAAAAAAAAAAAAAAACTCACCGGCGACGGCGAGGAGCACGGCGGCAAGGGGGTTGCAAGGCGAGTCGGAAGGCGCACAGGTACTCCTCTTCCTCCTCTCTCTCTCTATCTCTCTCTCTTTGTTGTCGACTCTTCCTCCCTCTCCCCTCTTTTTATGCTTTTTTTTTTTGGGTCGGGTTCCGGTGACCAACAGTTTTCACCAACACTTGGTGTACCCTCATGGAGGATGAATCAATGGCTGATTTTTGGTGAGGATGATCTCCTCACCATATAGATAACCCCAACAAAAAACCAGGGCATTCTGAAATTTCTAACCCCGTTAAATGTGGTTTTCAAGTTACACGGTAAAAATCGACGGTCCATAATTCTTCAACTTCTAAACCAGTCTATGAATATCAGAATGATTTGAATTTTGGTGAGGATGATCTCCTCACCATATAGATCATCTTCACCAAAAATCAGCCATTGATTCATCTTCTACGAGGGAGGGTAAACCAAGGTGTTGGTCACCGGAACCCGACCCTTTTTTTTTTGTTAATAGAGAAAAACTATAAAACCCCGGAACCCGTCAAAAATGTTCACTGTTCTGTAGGTCATTTTTCTAGATCAAAGACAAAATCCTAGTTCTTCTGCGTTCCAGACTCGAAACTCGATCACTTGAACTCTGCAACAGTAACGCAGATGGCTCATACTACGGAGGTATCTCTCTCTATCTTTCTCTCTACCATTGTTGCTTATTATTCTTTTTTAGTGTTCCGCTTGTAAAATTAATGTAATTTCCTTTTTATGTTGTCCTAAGAGAACTTCATAAATAGGAAGGTCTCATGTTGAAAGAGGACTCATTGTTCGAATTTTCAGCTTTAAAAGGATTCTCAAGGGTTTCTAAATGTGGTTTTTGGAGCAGGGGGCGACGGAGTGTGTAGAGGCGGTTCATTTTAGCTTCTTAACGGACGAAGAGGTCAGGAATCACAGTTTTAAAAAGATCACCGACCCAATTCTCTTTGATACCTTGGAGAGACCGGTCCCAAGTGGCTTGTATGATCCGGCATTGGGCCCTTTAGATGACAGGGCACCGTAAGTCCATCGAAATCCTTGTTTATTTTGTCCGTATCTGGCATGGTTATCATTTGTTGCATTTGGGATTCAAATTATGAAACATGTGCTTGTGCTTTTGTATGTGGCAATTCCATTTGAAAAAGTCAAACAAGAAATACAAGGATCTTTAATTTAGTTTGACACCGAAACAATTTATAGCTCTCACGTTATTTATCTTGGGTGTGTCTAGTAGAACAAGTTCTTTAGGAATTTGAGATGTTAAGTTCTTCAATACAACCATGAGCTGACTCATTGTTTTGGTAATATTTTCTTGCAAAGCAAGTCTCATGGTTTGTCCGTTTTAGGGATCACTAGTTTCTTCTCATTGAAAATAAAATAGTGTGCAAACCTCTGAAGTAAGAACAATCTAAGGATGAAAGTATGCTTAAGAATTGACGACGTTGATCTCCTAATAGAAGCTCTTCTCTTTCTCTCTCTCTTGTTGTACCTCGCCCAAAGTTTAAAAATGCTAGTTTGGGAATTGAGGCGTTTTGTCTCATTTGACGGTTGATAACTTGATTTCCAAAAGGATCATCATTGTGGATTATTTCTCTATGTGCAAGCATTGCGAGGAATCTGTTTACCACCTTATGCTGTATTGTGATGTTGCTAGGGAGGTTTTTGTGGTCAACATAAAGGGGATGATGTTTTTGTGGTCTACAGTGTTTTTGGAATGTAGAGGTCTTTTCTTTGAAGATTTCGTTTTCCGCTGGAATATCTTGTGCTCTAGAGATGGTTGACAGTGTGGTGCCTTCCTTAGCTTTGTTTTGCTTGTTTTAGCTTTTTGTAGTTCATCTTGACCTCTTCAGCTTTGTATCCTGCTTCTACTTGGCTTTTGGCCCTTCAATGAATTTTATACTTATAAAAAAAAATTGATATTCATGTAGCTTTTTCTTGAGACTGCATTGTTATATTTACTGTTCAGTTTTGATAGTTGATTGGATGGTTATTGTGAGGGTGCTGGATTGGAGGTTGTAATACTTATTAAATATTTATAAATTTCATAGGAAAATTGAGATCTGAAGATATATGGTTTAACAGAAGATATGGCCCTAGATAATGTGGAATGGAAGATTCACGTAGCTGACCCCAAAAAGGTTTTTTTTTTATGATTGATTGAATAAAATGTGATTCATATTTTAACTTGCCCTGTCATTTTCTTTATCAGTTTATAGCACTCGTCATTTTATATAGTGGTAAACTATACCTATTACACAGACCACTTGGAATTGAGCAGGAAGTCAGTTTTAGTGGTTATCTGCAGTCTGATACTCACCCTCAAAACCATAATGTGACACTGACATCAAACTTAAAATTCATGAAATTCTTTGCTCATTTGATTTTAGGTGAGTGTTTGATCTGTTATGACTTCTGTTAGCATTCAAATTGAAAACTGGTCCCTTTTTTCGGGGTTCAGATTGATTTAATGACTGGCATTGTTCACAATAGCTACCGAGGCATGTTGCTGTACTAAGTGTTATGTGATTCTTTTCCACAAACTCAATACAGTCACTTTTTAAAGAACCTCTGATTACTGGTTGACAGTGATTGATGCAGTGACATTCTTGCTTCTATGCAGTTGTAAATCATGTGGCCAACGTTCATTTCAGTGCCCCGGTCATTGTGGTCATATAGACCTTGTATCACCAGTCTACAACCCATTGCTATTCAGGACTCTTTTCCATCTTCTAGAAAGAACTTGCTTCTTTTGCCACTATTTTAGGGCAAATGAAGAACAGGTAATTTCATATTAGTGGTTGTTTTGGTTTGTGGCAGATGTTACTTTGGCTTATTTTCTTTGCTTGGTAGTTGTAAAAAGTGAAACCATTACTGTCTTTTCTTCCCTGATAATTCCTGTCACCATGTTAAAATATGTAGATCTGTTTTTTAGGTTAAAAAATGTGCTTCCCAACTGGACCTCATTATAAAGGGCGACATTGTTGGGGCAAAAAATTTAGATTTGACATTATCAAGTGAATCATCGTCTTCAGAGGAAAATGATGTGGACCACGGGGCATGTGATCATTCTGAGGTGCACAATTATAACTCCAAGCATCTGCAGCAGCACAAGTGGACCTCTCTTCAGTATAACGAGGCAATGTCCGTATTGAATAAATTTATGCTGGGAAAGACTAAAGAATGCAAGAGATGTGGGGCCAAGAACCCAACTGTCATTTGTGCTTTTGGTTGGTTCGAGATGGTATGTCTATAAGTTGCATTCCCTTAGTGTTAACAGTGGTTAAAGAGCAGAATGCAGTAATATGTACTTTGGCATACTTTGATTTGTGTTATTATAGATTTCTATGTTTTACAAGAAGGTTATCAAGGTTTCCTTTGTCCCTGATATGTTTTCAACGGGGCTTATTGAGCAGATTATTCCTTTATTATTGATTTCTTTTATCATTTTGGTTCTGTTTCTGTTCCTAGTTTCTCAGTCATTTAATATAAATTATTTTGGTAGGCATAGTGTTGTAAAAGTTGAATCCGATTGAAAAATTGTAAGGAGTAGGACTCAAATTGTAAGATTCAAAGAATTTTTCTTTGTGAATTAAAATATGAACTGATATCAAAAAAATTTAAAAAAACTATAATTTACGTGAATCCTCCATAATCTATCACATGACATAATGACAAAGTTTTGTGCAAATACTTTACTCGTAAAAGAAAAATTCTTAGTTATATTTGCAAAGACATATGTGAACTGCAGAGACATTCTTCTAAATTACAACTGTACAGACGGAATTTAATTCCTTGATCAAAACTTAGTTATATATTTGCAATATTTTTGTGGGAGTATTTTGGTGAACCGTAAATATTTTCTATAATTGTTTTTGAAAAAAAAATATTTTAGATATATAAAAATTTACAGAAATTTAACAGATGATAAATTATTTGTAGATATGACTTGTAAATTTCTAATATTCATTCATGAGAAAAAAAAGAATTATGATTAATTAGCTATCTTTATCATAATTGTGAATAAAAATAATTATATTTTAATGTAAAATATACAAAATTTAAAAAATTGGAAAAAAGTTAGGGAACCCCTAGATCAGGAAATGCATATATGATGTTCTATGCAGTCTGAAAATATTAGTATTTTAGTCATGTATTTAAAAAAATAAAAAACATATAATAATGCTTGAACGCAGTGCTTAATTTTTCTTGATAAGTAAAACATAGTGCTTAATAATCCATGCCATGTAAGTGTTTTTCGTATTTCAAGTGTATGCAGTCAATGTTACATGATTTTGATAATTTCCATGGTTAATTATAGCTATTTTTCACTGTTAGGCACACATACTGCATTTCTTGATAAGTAAAACGTAGTGCTTAATAATCCATGCCATGTAAGTGTTTTACGTGTTTCAAGTATATGCAGTCAATGTTACATGATTTTGATCATTTCCTCTTCAACACCCCATATTCTTCTTGATTTTATATGGTTCTTGTTGGCACATACCAAAAAGGCCGGCGCATTCCGGCGACTCCGTCAAGAGCTTAGGATGTCTTGGTTGCCCTATGGACAGAGGAAAGCTCTGGTGAAGCTCCGGTGATCCTGCATCAAGATGACAATCGTAGGGGTACCTCTGGTTGTCGAAGCTAAGAAATTTCATCTGTCGCTGGTTAAGAAGGGTGGGAAAGCTTTCCTCCGTATACGTGAGGAAGGAAGGAGATGGACAGAGGAAGCCGACATGCCGGAAGACGTTCGGACTTGGCTCATTGGGGTACTCAAGGTTGGTTCAGAATCCAAACCCCAGAAGATGTTGTGGCAGTGAAGGGTGATCCATGGATGTACGTTCATCGTGGAGGAGCAACGGAACGACAGGGGAAGGTATCTACGTTTATCGGAACTTACCCCACGCGTTAGGAACAAAGTGTTTTGTTTTCCAGCGGGCCGCGATTGCTCCGGGTGGAGGTTAGTGGCTGACGGACTTGACTCACTGAGGGAGGAGAGAGGCAGAACTGAACCAAGTGTGAAGGATTTTCCTGAGTTGAGAGGGGAAAGGGGTAGTCACCTAGTCTCAAAGCTCGGAATCATACCAGGTAGGAAGGTGCAGCTTGATTCCAGGTATTCTGGTTCGCCGGAGGAGGCTCTGGATAGGTGGAACCATGCGATGGTCTGCGAATCATCCGATGAGTCTACGAGGTGGAAGATCAAGGAGCCCAATTTTTAGTCCGACTTGAGATCGTGGGGACAGAGCTTGCTAGTGCGGATATAGTTGAGCCAAAGAAGATCCAGATAGGATTAGGTAAGACGGAAGCCACTTCGGACCCTTCGTCGCAGGGTGAGGTGAGAAACCCAGACGTTGAATCCTCCAGTGGTATGCTGGTGAAGGCCGTCGGAGAGAAAGCAAGTGGTGGTGCTTCGCTGGAATTAGATGCAGTGAGCGAAGTCCCTAACTCGCAGCCTAGTCTGAACAGGGTTATCATGGAAGGAGACCATAGGGGGAGCTCTGAGGTCGCCAGTACTAGCAAACAAGTGGAGGGGAGGGGAGCCTTAACCGTAGCCCGTACATCAGAACCACAGGCGAAGTTTTTGAATTCGCATTCGCATACAGTGACTTCTGGAGCTCCAAAAGGCGGGACGCGTGATAGAAACGCCACGTGGTCTGAACACAGGGGAGTGAAAGCAAGTGGGAAGGCGACACGTGGTAGGCAGAGGAAGGGATTTTTTTTATGAGGAAACGAATATGGGGTAGGGGTAAAACCGAAAAACCAACAGAATTTAAAAGAAGGGCGGAGGGTTGGAGGGTCGGGTCGGGATTGCCGGGTTGACTTTTGGTGATCGACTTAACCAAGTGGGACCCTCCATACCATATGTGCGATTATTTGAAGGGGGATTCGACTACCACTCCTTTACTTGGTGTCACCAAAGAGAAGGAGCGCTCCTTGAAGAACACGGAAGACAGAGGAGTCCAGCAGAAGGAGGGAGAGACAAGGCAAGAGTGTTTACCCCATCTCCAAGGCTGGATGTAGTCTTACAGCCTTCATTCCCACCCCAGACTACTATACTGTAAGGACGGAATCGCCACGAGGAGCCTTGATGGGGGTGAAGGGGGATCGCATGTTTGTCAGAAGAGTCTGGGGACGTTTGGAAGCCTTGATGAGGGAAAGGTAGAGGGAATGGGGAATTGGTCTAGTACTTTCGGGATGCAGGAAGGTGCTATCTACATGGAGAAGGAGAAATTGTCGCTGGAGGCACTGACAATAATTAGGGAGGAGCCGACGGGATCTCAAGTCCGGATGATAAATGATGGGAAGATCGGATGCGATGGCGACAACGAGGCCTTAGTTCACTACAAGGGTGAGGAAAAGGGGCCTGTAACAGCTCAGGCCATAACCACACAGACCTTTCAAGAACTGCAGCCTATACCGCTAGCGGTATCCAAGCCGGACGAAGATGGGATCCTGGGGTGGTTTCGGAGAAACGTTATGAATTTGGTTATCTCCCTTGGAATCTCAGTGGAGGGACGAGAAGAAGAGGTCAGGAACCTGCTGCTAAACATTATCGAGAGAGCCAAGGATCAACAGCCTGAACTTAGGATGAACCAGATGCTTATCGAGGGAGGCGAGACGGACCATAATACAGAGAGCCGAGACGAGGTGTACTCTACCATAGCTATCAAGAATCCTAGTGAAATTGATAAGGAGACAGGGGAGGAGCATGCTACGCCAGGGGTAGGGGTAAGGAAGGGGAAGCCTGAGGCAGAATCCAATCGCATTATGGGTACACCCAAGGTGCCGAGAGAGATCAAAAGACTGGCCTGCCCCTTTAACTCAGGTGAATTGGTGGTGTATGGAAGCTGGAGAGGGGGAAATACACCAAGGAATCAATGAAGCTCAAAATGTTGTCGTGGAATGTCCGTGGGCTCGGAAGCAAAGGTAGAAGAGCGGTGGTTAAAAGCATGGCGCAGAGAGGGGGGCTATAGTTTTGATGCTGCAGGAGACCAAAACTGAGAAGGTTGAGATATCTCTTATCAAGGAGCTTTGTGGGTTCAGGGAGCTTGGGTGGGAGGTGCTGCCGGCAGTAGGATCAGCGGGTGGTATCTTGATCATTTGGGACAGTAGGTGCATTGAAGTGGAGGATGTGCTGTTGGGGGCATTTTCGGTGTCTATTAAGTGCAAATGTGTGGGGGATCAATTCACTTGGGATTTAACATCGGTATACGGGCCTTCGAACCGTAGATTTAGGCATCAATTCTGGGAGGAATCGGAGGATATCTCAGGCTTATGTGGGACATCGTGGTGTATTGGAAGAGATTTCAATGTTACCCGTTTTGCCTCCGAGAAGAATGTTAAAGGCAAAACTATTAAAAGCATAAGAGAGTTCGGGGACTTTATCAACAGGAACTCCTTAATGGATCTTCCAATGGGAGGGGGCAAATTTACATGGTCTAACAACCAAGAACGGCCCACGCTAAGTCGGTTGGATAGATTCCTTGTCTCCTAGCTGGGAAGACCACTTCCCAGGAGTCTCGCTCTTGGCAATGCTCAGGCCGGCTTCTGACCATGTGCCGCTGATGCTTGACTGTGGGGGATTTAGTTCCCACCCTATCCCCTTTCGCTTTGAGAATATGTGGCTGAGCTGTCCCACCTTCAAGAGGAAGGTGGAGGAGTGGTGGAAGGCCATTGTTACCTCAGGAAGGCCGGGAACAAACTTTAGGCGAAAGCTTAAAGAGGTGAAAGGAAGGATAAAACAGTGGAATAGGGAGGAGTTTGGGAGAATCGACCAGAAAAAGGGTCTCATCCTAGAGGAGATTGTGGGGCTTGATAGGAAAGAAGAAGAGGATACATTATCGGAGGAGGAACGAGTGAAGAGAATTAGATTGAAAGAGGAGGCTCAGAAAGCGGCTCTTATGGAGGAAACGAGTTGGAAACAAAAATCCAGAATAAGATGGCTAAAGGAGGGAAACCAGGACAGAAAATTCTTTCATAAGATAGCCAATGCTCATAGAAGGAGCAACCATATCGCTAGACTCCAGATTCGGGGTAGCACTCTGGTAGACGAAGAGAGCATTAGAAAAGGAGTTGTGGAATTCTATTCAGACCTTTATAAGGGTGTCTCCTCTTTTAGACCAAGGCTGGATGGCTTGCAGTTCAAAGCTATTAGTGAGGAGGACAAGGAGAGGCTAGAAAAGCCATTTGATGAGGAGGAGATCTTGAAAGCAGTGTCCGATCTGGCTTGTGATAAAGCCCCGGGTCTTGATGGATTCTCTATGGCTTTCTTCAAGCAGTGTTGGGACATCATTGGAGGTGACTTGGTTCACGTTCTGCGAGACTTCCAAATGACTGGGTACTTGGATTACACTTCCAATAGTATATTCATAGCCATGATTCCTAAGTTTCAAGGGGCAGAGGACATAGGGGACTTAACACCTATTAGTATGGTGGGAGGGACTTATAAGATTCTTGCCAAGATTCTAGCTACAAGGCTTAGAGAGGTGCTTCCTTCGGTTATCTCTCCAGCCCAAGGGGCATTCGTTAGAGGCCATCAAATCCTTGATGGGGTTTTAATCGCGAACGAATGCATTGATTCCAAATTAAAAGATGGGGACCCGGGGATCTTTTGCAAGCTCGACATGGAGAAGGCTTACAATCACGTGGAATGGAGCTTTCCGGACTATATGTTGGGGAGATTGGGTTTTGGCGATAAGTGGCGGATGTGAATCTACAAATGTGTGTCTATAGCTTCCTTCTCTATCCTGGTCAATGGAGCCTTGGCCGGTTACTTTAGAAGCTCCAGGGGATTGAGGCAAGGGGACCCGTTATCTCCCTTCCTTTTTATTGTGGTAGTGGAAGCTTTGGGCAGGATGTTCGATAGGGCGGTCTGTATGGGAGAGTTGGAGGGCTTCAATATTGCTCCGGATGGTCTAGTGATCCTCTCACCTGCAATTTGCAGACGATACCCTTGTCTTTCTGAGCCTTCGGTGGAGCAGGTGAGGTTCCTTAGAGGGCCCCTCTGTTGTTTCGAAGCGGTGTCCGGACTCTGCATCAACTTATCCAAAAGCAAAGTTTATGGGGTGGGGGAAGTGGCGTAGCCAATACATTGAACTGCCGTATTGAGGTTCTGCCTACTACTTATCTAGGCCTTCCCTTGGGGTCGCCATACAGGTCCAAAGCCATGTGGGAGCTAGTCATAGAGCGGTTCAGGGCAAGGTTATCCTCCTGGAAAGCTAAATACCTCTCAAAAGGAGGCAAAGTGGTGCTAATCAATAGTACGCTCTCCAGCTTGCCTATCTACTACATGTCCCTGTTCAAGGCCCCATGATGTGTGGTGAACGAACTTGAAAAGATCATGCGGAATTTCTTGTGGCACGATAGAAGGGACAAAAGGAAAATTCATTGGGTGAGATGGGAAGCAGTGTGCAAAGACAAAAAAAAAGGAGTGGGGATAAAGCGTATCAAAGAGATGAATAAAGCGCTCTTGGGTAAATGGCTATGGAGGTTTGGAGAGGAGCTCGATGGCCCGTGGAGGGAATCGATAGCGGCTAAGTATGGGGAGCACCACTTTGGATGGGAAAGTAGAGGGACAACACTACCTTATGGTTGCAGCGTTTGGAGAGGTATTCAAAAAATCTCTAGGGAATTTTCTTGTGGAATCTGATATGAAGCAGGGTTGGGCAATAGAATCAAGTTTTGGGAGGACTCTGGTGTGGAGAAGGGACTCTAAAAGAGGCCTTTCCGGTTCTATACTCGCTATCGGACAAGAAGAACTGGACTATCCAAGATTGTGCTCAATGGGAAGGGGAGGGGACGGGATGGAATCTAGGGTTTAGGAGAAACCTAAACGACTGGGAGATTGAGCCTATGACGAGATTGCTAGCCCGTCTCCAGGACGCTACTCCATCTTCGGAGGATCAGGATAAGAGGACTTGGAAAGGGTCGAAAAGTGGGAAGTTTTCGACTACGAGCTCCAGGGAGATAACAATGCGCCCTTCCCATCTGCCTTGGTATGGAAGTCCAGGATCCCGACCAAAGTGGCATTCTTTGTGTGGGCAGCAGCGTTGGACAAGATTCTGACCATTGACCACTTGAGATCTAGAGGGTTCATCTTGGTCGATTACTGCTGCATGTGCAAGCAGAGTGGAGAGAGTGTCAACCACCTCCTTTTGCACTGCCAAGTGGTAAGGGAGGTGTGGTCCGCCTTTCTCAAGGAGTTCAGGATGTGATGGGTTATGCCGGCCTCTGTGATGGACCTCCTGTCTTGTTGGAGGACGTCAGCCTTTTCTCAAAAAGGCCGAGTTTTGTGGAAGCTTCTTCCTATGGCCATTTTCTGGGGAATATGAAAAGAGAGGAACCAGCGTGTGTTTGAAGGAGGGAAGGAATGGGGGCTATCATCATAAATATCAAAGGGCTGTTGTTTCTTTGGTCTAAGCTCTACATTGAATGTAAAGGGCTGTTTTTCGAGGACTTCGTGTTCCGATGGGATCTCCTTTGTCTTAAGGATGTAGGCTAGTCCGCTTGGGGTTGGTTGGGGGAGGTTATCTCAACCTCCCTTGCTGCCCCTTTTGTATCCTCTCTTGCTTTCAATAAAGTCTATACTTATCAAAAAAAAAAATGTGTAATAGTTTGATGGTTATGAGTGTGTTTCATGCTTGTTTTTATATTTCTAAAGCTTCAACAAAAATTTCCATTTGTAAGTTGTATTATTTAAGTGTGTACCCATTTGAAAGTGTTTCTTGAGCTGGTGCATCAGTTTCTTCACACGCATTTGGGGACCTTCTTCATGCTCTGACAAGATATTGTTTGCTGATTCAACTTTTGTACTAGTTTTATTTATTTATTTATTTTGGAGACTTCGCTGACTGAGATACTAGGATTCTCGGCTTTGTTGTCACTACGTAATCTATTTTGCTGGGTTTGGAGGGTGCGTATGCTTTTGTTGAGGCCAGGAATATATCACGGCCGATCACCTGCTTTGATTACAGTTGATGAGGCAAGAATCTATGGCTCGGAAGACAGCAATTTGATTGTTTTTCTAATGATATTTAGTAACTAGTAGGAGACATTGAAGTTGGTCACGAGAGTTGACATATATGAGGAGGTTTAACTTGATAGAAGGATTTATTTATTTTATTCCAATTCAATATATTTACTTTATTACGTGGGCTTGAAATGCAAACATCATATGATAGATAATGGTGAAATATGTTCTTTCTTTCTTGAGCTACAATGGGAACCAATTCTGTAGCTGTTCAGCGATTAAGACCTACTAGGCTCTTTTAACAATGTTTTTTTTTTGATTAATTTTGTAGGAAATGACAGATGCCGCTACTAGAGCAAATATTATAAAAGGGTGTGAACTGGAGCAGCCATTCATTGATGGAGCTGAACGAAGTTCTTCTATTGACAAGGCCGAAAGTTCTAATGATTTGTTTCCAAGGGTAAATGCTGTTGATTCGGCTGACTTGGAATCATCTGGGGATGTGTATGATGGAATGCTGGATTCTGCTACTAAAGCTCATAAAAACAAAGGGATATCTTTGACTCCTGAATTCTTTCAGCAGAAGAAGTTCTTTTCAGGACCCCTCTTACCTTCAGAGGTACATTTCTTGCTAACACTGAAATAAGATCCCATTATAAACGGGTTTCCCTTAAAACATGGTTCTAATCCAAATATATTACAGACTGCTACTCTATATCAAATTTATTTGTACATGTCAAAATGTGCACTTGGAATTATGTTACCACAGGTGAAAGATCATATAAAGCTTTTGTGGGAAAACGAGGCTCAACTCTGCTCACTTATTTGCGACATTCAACGGGAGAGGATATATATGTCTGGGAAGAAAGGGAGTTACTCTATGTTTTTTATTGAGGCTCTTCTTGTTCCTCCGGTCAAGTTCCGACCACCTTCCAAGGGTGGAGATTCTGTGAGTGAACTTTGTAATTGGATGCAATACATCCTCTATCCTCTGTTCAATATACCAATCCCAGTTTCAGAGGTTTTTACAAGCAAAATATATTTACATTTACTCTTTACGTTTTTGAGCAAATTTTGGACTTAAAGTTGTTCTAATCAAGTACAGACCATCACAATTGTGTTTGTATTGATTTGCAACAATCTTGAACAAAATGTGCATTTTCTGTTTGGGTACTTGTGTGACCGTTAAAAAATTATCCTGAATATGTGTTGTGATCTCTGCTATCTTAAGTTCAGAAACTCACCAAGGCATATTTTGTCTTTTTTGTGTGTGTATTACTTTTGTGTATGAAGATGGAGTTGAACCAATAACCAGTTCCCCATTTTGTGATTTTTGCATGTTTTATCTTTCTTTTGTTAGGAGATATTTGCTGTTGTTTGAGGTTGTCACCAATATGCTAAAGAGAGAGAGAGAGAGAGAGAGAGAGAGAATGAAGGTTAGGGAGAGAAGAAGAGATTAGGGTTTGAGAGAGAATGGGGAGATTGAAGTGAATATTCAATCTCCCATAAGTAATATTTATAAGTAGGGGAAACCCCTTCTACAAGTAAAGGAGAAAGCGCCCCCACTTGACCCACTAACATGAAATAAAGAGATTGTGGGTTAAGTGGGTGGGCCCATCACTTAACCCATAAGCAATAGAGAATAAACCCCACGTGGGGTAGTGGAATGTAGCCCACGGGGTAGTGGAACGCAGCCCACTAAGAACACCCCCACGTAGGGTGTACATAGAATCCAACACTCCCCCTCAAGCTGGTGCGAAGATATCCATCATGCCCAGCTTGGCTATCAATGTCTTTAAGATTGACTTGTTGACTCCATTAGTAAGTATATTGGCAACTTGTTCCTGGGTCCTTACATAGGGTGTACAAATCAATCCCTACTGAAGCTTCTCCTTGAGGAGGTGCCTATCAACCTCGGTGTGTTTAGTCCTGTCATGTTGAATTGGGTTGTGAGCAATGCTAATGGCCGCTTTGTTGTCGCAATAAAGGCTCATTGGGTCTGTCACCTTGACTCCCAGTTCTACTAACATGATTTTCAACCATAAGATCTCACACACTTCATGTGTTATGGAGCGGAACTTTGCCTTTGCATTGGATCAGGCGACAACTGGTTGTTTCTTGCTTCTCCAAGACACCAAGTTGCCTCCAACAAAGGTACAATAACCTGATGTAGACCGTCTATCGGTCACTGCACTTGCCCAATCTGCATCACTGTATGCTTCCACCCTGAGGTGGCCATGAACTCCAAACAATATGTCTCAACCTGATGACCCCTTGAGATATCGAAGAACTCTGTGTGCAGCCGCAAGATGTGGTGACCGAGGTGAATGCATGAATCGGCTAATCAAAGTTTAAAAAGGCTAGTTCGGGAACTGAGTCGTTTTGTCTCAAAAAAATGAGGCGTAGCCTCGAGGCGGTACCAAGGCGTAAGCCTCATTTAAGCCTCTAATTTTTTTTTTAAAGTGCTTAAAAATTCTAAAAAAAATATAATTGATTCTACAAAAATAGAAAACAGCATATCATGTGAAAAAAATAACTTAAATAAGCATAAACGTAATTGAGGCTATAACTTTTAACTTAGGAGCAACGTTGTCGGGAATGCTTGAAAAAAAAGAGTTTTTTAGAAAACCCCTCTCACCATCTTCAATCATATTATAATAAAAACAACAAAACTAAACAATTAAAGAAGGAAAAATAATAAAATTTTACATGCATTTATGAAAAATAAGGCAAAAATCCAAAATATCGTCACATACCTTAAAAATTCTTCAATGTTTTAATTTCTTGGTTGAGTTTGGTGAGGTTCCTCACAAGAAAACCATAGGAAGTGACGGATTGCGATTCCGATAAGATTTGAGATCTT
This sequence comes from Euptelea pleiosperma, assembly GCA_035048495.1. Classification (NCBI taxonomy): domain Eukaryota; kingdom Viridiplantae; phylum Streptophyta; class Magnoliopsida; order Ranunculales; family Eupteleaceae; genus Euptelea; species Euptelea pleiosperma. The sequence continues at coordinate 19,831,355 of CM068544.1, read as the reverse complement.
TAAGAGTAGATTTAGGATTTCTCTTAAACAAAAGAGTTTTGGATAACCCAATATAGACCTTTTAGGTCGTTTTAAGCATAGGAGAGTAGTAGAGGGGGGTATTTTGGGAAAACAAAATACCCATAGTTTAGGGATTTACCGCCTAAACTGAGGCTTAAGCCTCAGTTGCGCCTTGAGGCTTAAGCCTCAGTTTTGTACCTCGAGGCTATAGCCTTGAGGCTCTTTCTTACCGCCTCGCTTCGAGGCGCGCCTCGAGGCGTGCGCCTCTTCCGCTTTTTTAAACCATGTGGCTAACGACGTTTACTGCATAAGCAATGTCAGGCTGTGTATGGGCTAGATATAGCAATCTGCCAACCAATTGCTGAAATAAGGCAGGATCACCTAGGAGTGTACCGTCCTCGGAATTCAGTTGATGGTTCTGATCAATAGGAGTATCTGCTGGTCGCGAACCCAAATACCTAGTCTTGCTCAGTAAGTCTAGGAAGTGAAATGAAGATGCCTCTCGCTGACTTGGCAACCTCAATCCCTAGAAAGTATCTCAATGGTCCTAGATCTTTCGTTTCAAACTCAGACGACAAGAAGGCCTTGAGCCTTGTGATCTCTGTCGGGTCACACCCCGTAATGACAATGTCATCCACATATACGATCAATGCAGTGGTACTGGTCTGTAGATGCTTTACAAATAGAGTGTGATCTGCCTGACTCTGTGTAGCCTACCTTTCTCACTGCACTGCCGAACCGTTTAAACCAAGCTCGAGGAGATTGCTTAAATTCATATAAAGCTTTCTTCAGTCTGCACACCTGTCTTCACTTCCAGCAAGCTTCAATCCTGGTGACACTTTCATTTAAACTTCTTCTATTAGGTCTCCATGTAGAAAAACGTTCTTTACATCCAGTTGATGTAAAGGCCATGACCCGTTAGTAGCCAAGGACAGTAGAACCCTGATTGAGTTCATCTTGGCTACAGGTGCAAATGTCTCCTGGTAATCTATCCCATAGGTCTGGGTCAACCCCTTGGCAACTAGCCGAGCTTTGTACCTATCAATGGAACCATCTGCCTTGTGCTTCACGGTGAAGACCCACTTGCACTCCACTGGTTTCTTCCCCCTGGGTAAATAAACAAGATCTCATGTCTTATTTTTTTCAAGAGCTTGCATTTCGTCTATCATAGCCCATTTCCACATTGGGTGACTGAGTGCATCTGCAATGGTAAATGGCAAGGAAACAGACGAAACAGTGCTAACAAATGTCTGATAAGATGGAGACAATGACTGGTAAGAAACGAAGTGAGAGATAGGGTGCTCGGTGCAAGTGCACACACCCTTACGAAGTGCAATGGGTAGATTCTCCTCTGGGGTAGGAGTTTCTGAGGACTCATGAACTAAAGCAAGGGTAGAAACAATACCTGGATCTGGATCCGATGGTAGACTGGCAGGCACAAAATCAGTGACTTGTTCTTTCTTCCTGGATCTGACATAAACTCGCATATCTGCCGCTGTAGTAGTAGAAGTGTCCTTGTCAATAGTAGATATAGATTCGACCATAGGCACAGGGGTGGAGATGGGTACAAGAACCGGCATGGGGACAGGGCTCTCGTCCACAATATCACACTCCCCTAAAGAGAGACCCTACTGCCAAAGAACGGAACATGCTCAGCAAATGTGATGTCCAAAGATGTGAAACGTCGACGCGAACCTGGATGATAGCATTTGTATCCCTTATGAGTAGAAGGGTACCCCAGGAAAATACATCTCAAGGCCCGTACATCAAGTTTGTCACGAGAGTGACGATGAACATGCACATATCAAACACACCCAAAGACTTTGGGAGGAACAATGAAGGCTGAACTATTAGGAAGCAGGACAGAAAAATGGGTCTGAAAGCCAAGAATGCGAGAGGGTATGCGATTGATGAGATACGTAACCAGAAGGATGGACTCAGATAAAAAAGATTTTGGAACCTGCATCCCAAGACAAAGGGCACGCTTAACCTCGAGAAGATGACGGTTTTTTCTTTCAGCTTTCCCATTTTGTTGGGGAGTCGACGGACAAGAAGTTTGATGTACAATGCCATGAGAGGCAAAGTAATCTCTAAGGCTCTATCTAGGTACTCACCCCCATTATCAGATCGAAGAATTTTGAGTGGGGTATTGAACTGAGTGGTGACCATCTTGTGAAAGGTCTGAAAATGGAAGAAACCTCATCTTTCGACTTTATAAGATATATCCAGGTAGAGCCACTGAAATCATCAACAAATGTAACAAAATATCGGAATCCAAATAAAGACATCACCGGGGCAGGACCCCACACATCAGAATGCACAATATTGAAAGGAATAATACTTTTATTTTCACTAAGAGGAAAAACAGTGCGACAATGCTTTGCGAGTTCACAAGTTTCACAGTGGAACGGAACATCGCAAAGAGAAGAGAAAGTTGGAAAGACACGCTTTAAACTGACACGGGTCAATGACCAAACCGGTTTTGCCAAAGTAATAACTGGTCTTTATTGACTCGACTACTGCTACCGATGCTGGACTGATGTGCTGAAGAAGAAACTGAGCGATCCAGGAGGTACAAGCCACCTTCCTCACATCCACTGCCAATCGTCCGCCTCGACTCCATATCCTGAAACACACAGGGGAAGGAAAAAATGTTACACTGCAATTAAGATTCTTGGTAAGGCTACTGACAGATAAGAGATTAGCTGTAAATTGAGGAACGTGCAGTACCGATGACAAGGTTAGTGCTGAAGAGGCATGAACATTGTCCTTCCCGGAAACAGAGGAAAGGGTGCCATCAGCTATCCTAACCTTGTCAAGACCAGAACAAATAGTATAACTGGAGAAAATTGAAGACATACCAGTCATATGATTTGAGGCCCCTGAATCGATGATCCAGGAGGGACTAGAAGGAGCAATGGATACAGAGAAAGCAGATCCAGTACCTGTCTGGGCATAGATGGAGGTAGAAGTGGATGCTTGCCCATTGAGCTGAGCCATCATACGACGAAGTCGCTCAAGATCACTGGAAGAAAAAGAATCCATATCCCCAGTTGTAGGAGGTGCTGAGGGTGTAGTGTCCTGAGCCACAGAAAGTGCTGTAGGAGGTTCCTGTCTCACTGAATATCGCTGACGTGGATTTGGGCCCAGACCTGGTGGGCGCCCATGTAGCTCCCAACAAGTGTCCTTCACATGGCCTAGAAGGCTGCAATGATCACACTTGGGACGTCGCCTGTCATCAACGGTCTTCTTCTGGAAGGATTTCTGACCCTTCTGAGATACAAAGAGGCAAGGGCAGATCGATCCTGAGTGTCACTACCACTGCGTAGCTGCATGGCAGTACGACGACTATCCTCCCCCTGAATTTAGGCATAGACCTGTGCCAATGAAGTAGGGGGAGGAGATCTGCTAAGTATCTGAACACGGGCAACCTCGAAGCTAGGATGAAGGTCGGAAAGGAATTGGAATATCCGGGACTACTCAACCATAGCACGGAAAGACTTCACATCCGCAGCACAAACCGGGGTGTAGTCCTGATAATGATCTATCTCTTCCCATTTGCTTCGGAGAGAAACATAATAGGTACCAAGCTTGAGCTCCCCCTGTCGGAGACAAGCAATCTTTTGCTCTAACTCATAGAGCTTTGCAAAGTTGCCAACCTGTGAATAGGTTTCGGTAACAGAATCCTAGATTTCCTTCGTTGGAAGAAACATGAACCCCCTGCTGATCTGGGGTTGCATCGAATGGAGAAGCCAAGACATCACCGTAAAGTTCTCCATAGCCCATTAACGGTGGGATTTGTCTGTGGCGGCAGGCTAGACTGTCTTTCCTGTGAGGTACTCACTGTAGCCACGTCCTCCGATGTACATGAGTGCCGATGTCTTCCACCCAAGATAGTTGGTCCCATCAAACTTGACCGTAGTGATGCATAATTGGGGGTTGTGGTCTCCATGAGAACATCGCAACAATGAAATCTCTGATGAACTCATCGCAACGAAAGGCCTGGAAATAACCAACTAACGAACAGAAGGTATGTAGAACCTAAACCAAGGTTCGGGGGGTTCCTAGGAGCACTTTGGGAGGTGCGGCTAGGGTAGAAGTGCCATGGGAACCTTGGTTTCCAAAAAAGAAGAGAACCCAAAAAAGGCAAAAATCGGATCCGGGCTAAAAACCCAGACGATTTTTCAAACCGGAGATCCGACAGTCAGAAAAATCCCAAACCAAGCTGTAGATCCCAGATAATCCACAGGGAGGTGCGGTTAGGATAGAAAGCCCAAACAACGCACGAATCTCGAATCAGAAAAAACCCAAAATCTGAGCCGGGGTTCCGATTTTTCGAACCGGAGATCCAATGATCAAAAAATTCTCAAACGAGACTTTGTAGATCCTAGATAATCCACAGGGAGGTGCGGCTAGGGTAGAGAGCCCAAGCAGTGCACGAATCTCAAGAAAATAAAAAACCCGAAATCTAAGCCGGGGATCCGATTTTTGGAACCGGAGATCCAATGATCCAAAAATTCTAAAATAAGTTTCTGTCGAATCTTACTGGCGCTACGAGAGGGGCAGTTTGGGTAGAGAGCCCCAAAATGACACGAATCTTGAGGAAAATCAAAACCCAAAAAACCTCGATATACGTGTTCTCCGAAAAAATTGATAAAAAATCCTGAAGAATGGGAATAGAGTGGATCTCTGATGACTGATAGCAGGTAATACACCAGGAATGATAGATCTCTGGTTCCTTTGCTTCAAAAAAGACTCAAGAACTTCGCAAGAGGGCCCTCTGTGATTTGCTCTAAACTTGTTCGGACTTCGGATGCCCACATATAAGATCTTCGTGGAAACTCCAGGGGACAATGATTTAGGCTCTAGAGTAACCATGCTCTGATACCATGTTGTTGTTTGAGGTTGTCACCAATATGCTAAAGATAGAGAGAGAGAATGGAGGTTAGAGAGAGAAGAAGAGATTAGGGTTTGAGAGAGAATGGGGAGATTGAACTCCTATAAGTGATATTTATAAGTAGGGGAAACCCCTTCTACAAGTAAAGGAGAAATCGTGTGGGTCAAGTGGGGGCCCACCACTTAACCCACTAACATGAAATAAAGAGATTGTGGGTTAAGTGGGTGGGCCCATTACTTAACCCATAAGCAATAGAGAATAAACCCCACATGGGGTAGTGGAACGCAGCCCACTAAGAACACCCCCACGTGGGTGTACATAGAATCCAACAATATTGTTATAGGAGCTTTGATCAAATGCCAGATTATGCGGATGTCCCTTTAAAGAATTTTTTTGGATCGGTAAAAACGATATATTGATAGGCAGGGCTGAGAAAGCCCCACAAAAACTATACAACAACATAAAGAAGAGCGAAAACAAAAACAAGGCCTAAGATCCACAAACCCCAACCACGGCTAAAACAAGGAGGCCTACCCTTACGAAATCAGACGGTCCCATTTGAATACAAAATCTTCGAATCTAAAACCTTTAAGAACAGGAATAATTGAACCCCAATGATACAAGGTGGCTTTAATATGCATAAAAATCTCCTTGAGATCCACCTTCTTATCTTCAAAAGTCTGCCGATTTCTTTCTTTTCACAGTTCCCATCAAAATGGCGAACAGAATAAGCCTCCATAACACCCTACCGCTGGCTGAGAAAGCTATGGAGGGGACAATGATTTAAGAAGAGGAAGAGATTAGGGAGAGGGTAGTTCAGTATTACTCGAGCCTGTATTCGGAACCTTGCACCTTTAGACCGAAGGTGGATGGCCTTCAGTTTGATAGGATTGAGTAGGAGCAGAAGGTTTGGTTGGAGAGACCTTTTGAGGAAGAAGAGATTGTTAAAGCTATCGGGGATCTTGGGGGGACAGTGCCCCAGGGCCAGATGTTTCCTCTTTGGTGTTTTACAAGAGGTGCTGGGACATTATTGGAAGAAACTTCATGAGAGTGGTGAAGGAGTTTGAAGAAGGGACCGTTTTAGATAGGAGCATGAATAGCACCTTTATTACTCTTACCATAAGAAAGATGGCGCTGAGTCATTGTCCGACTATCGCCTGATTAGCCTAGCGGGGAGCACCTACAAGATAATATCTAAGGCTTTGGCGAGCAGGATGAAGGTGGTGATGGGATCGACAATTTCCCCTTCACAAGGTACATTCGTGAAAGGAAGGCAAATCTTAGACGGTGTGTTTATCGCTAATGAATGTATTGATTCGAGAAAGAGAGAGGAGGAGGGCATTGTATGCAAAATCGACATGGAAAAGGCTTATGATCATGTCAGCTGTAAATTCCTTGACTATCTGCTAGACAAGATGGGACTTGGCTGGAGGTGGAGAAAGTGGATCCGGGTTTGTATCTCATCGGCTTCCTTCTCGGTTCTGGTGAATGGGGCCCCGGCAGGTTAATTTAGAAGCTCGAGAGGGTTGAGATAGGGAGACCCCATTTCCCCTTTTTTATTTATTGTAGTAGTGGAGGTGTTGAGCAGAATGATTCGAAGAGCTGTGGGAGGGGGTTTGATTGAAGGCTTCCGCCCGAGTAGCCGAGGCCCGGAGATAACCCATTCACAGTTTGCAGACGACACAGTTATTTTCTCCTAGGCATCTCATCATCAGCTGAGGTACATTTGTTGTGTTTTGAGATGTTTTGAGGTGACGTCTGGTTTGAGAATTAATCTGGCCAAGAGTGAGGTGTTCGGAGTTGGCGAGGTGACCGGGTTGAGACACTTGGCCAGAAGCTTGGGGTGCAAGGTAGGAAGTCTTCCTACTACTTATCATGGCCTTCTGTTGGGTGCCAAGTATAAGGCCAAGCATATATGGGATCCGGTAGTGGAAAGAGTTGGGAAGAGGCTAGCAGGCTGGAAAAAGAAACACCTCTCTAAAGGGGGTAGGGTGACCCTCAACAAGAGTACTCTCTCCAGTATGCCTATCTACTACCTATCCCTGTTCTCAATTCCTGTTGGTGTGGCAAAGAAGCTAGAGAAGGTAATGAGAGACTTCTTGTGGTATTGGAAGACGGACACTCATAAGTTTCACCTTGTGGAGTGGACAAGGATTTGTAAGCCTAAGTTGGAGGGAGGTTTGGGATTCAGCACTATTAGAGAGATGAACTTCGCCCTCTTGGGGAAATGGTTATGGAGGTTCGGTGAAGAGAGGAAAGTTTATGGCAGTTGGTCATTGACAGCAAGTATGGTGAGGTTATGGATAGGAATTTGGTGAATGAGGTAATCCAATCGTATGGGTGCAGCCATTGGAAGGGTATTTTGAAGACCCTAGACCGGTTCAAAGAGGGTGTCCAATTTAGAGTTGGGAGAGGGGATAAGATCAAATTTTGGGAGGACAGGTGGTGTAGCGACGTCCCATTGAAAGAATCTTTACCGTCATTATATCTTATTTCTGACCTTAAAGAAGCCAAGATCCATGAGTGTGTAGTGGTTCCGGAGGGGGAGGCTACATGGAATTTGGGTCTTAGAAGAAGATTGAATGATTGGGAGGTTGACAGCTTGGGAAGCCCCATGGTAAGGATTGGGGATGCTCCCAATCTCACGTTAGAGGCGGACAAGAGGAAGTGGAAATGGGGAAGCAAAGGCGATTTCTCGGTTAGCCCTTTCTTCCAACAGCTCAGTAGGACAGGGCAGAATTCGTTTCCAGCATCTATTGTGTGGTGCGCTTCGGTTCCTACGAATGTGTCTTTTTTTGTCTGGACAGCTATACCTGACAAAATATTGACGGTGGACCACTTGAACAACAGAGGGATGGTTATCCCTAATAGGTGCTCTTTGTGCAAATCCGACGGGGAGTCCGTGGACCATCTTCTGCTCCATTGCCCTTTCTCTTTCTCCATATGGCAAGTCTGGTTTTACCTATTCGGCATCGACTTTGTAGTTCCTAAGCGGGTGAAATCTTTCATCTATGCTATATCAATGAGGGTGTTTATAGGAAGAGGTAGGCTGCTTTGGAGGCTTCTTCCTTTTGCTGTGATGTGGACCATATGGAAAGAAAGGATTCGGCGTATTTTCGAAGGAAGAGAAGAAGACATTCCCAAGACTATATTGAAGATTAAAGCCAACTTGTTCCCTTGGTCATCTATTTCGTCGGACTTTAGAGGCTGCTTTTTTTATGCTTTTGTGTTTAGATGGGAGGAACTCCTTAGGGGGCCCATCCTGGTTTGATGGACCTCTCGTCGTTTTTTTTGGTTTCTCGTCTTGAGAACCTTTTGTATCTTGGTTTGGGGTGTTTTCCTCCTTTTAATGCATCAACCACTATTTATCAAAAAAAGAAAAACATACCAAAGAGGCACAAAAAGCGCTTCCAAATCTTCCTAGCCACACTACAATGGATGAGCATGTTGTTAGTGGTCTCTTCGTTAGACTGGCATAAGATGCATCTACTAGGCAATTGGAACCTCGTTTCTTAAGATTCTCCACAGATAGAATCTTATCTAGCATCGCACACCAAGCAAAAAAGATGACCTTGGAAGGGATAGGAGTCCTCCAAATGCTCTTGGCTGAGAAGTGAATGTGGCCAGGACCCATGAGAGTGGTATAGAACGATTTGATGGAGAATCTACCCTTAGGATCATTGATCCACCATCTCATATCCTCTTCTCTATTTGAAAGATTAACCCCTTCAAGTCTGCTGAGTAAGGATGCCACCGAGTCCATCTCCCAGTCATTAATTCGCCTTCTAAAACCCAAGTTCCAAGAAAGGATGCCATTCTCTATAGAAGCAACATCCCTAATCGACTCCCCGTTTCGATTAGAAATAGCAAAGAGCAAAGGAAATTCTTCTTTGAGAGGAAGATCTCCGCACCACCTGTCTTCCCAAAATCTGACTTTATTGCCATTGCCCACTTTGAATTTACTTCCATATCTTATCTCTTCACGCATCTTGGATATGCCTCTCCACACCCCCGATCCATAAGAGGACATACCATGCTTTAGACACAGTTTGATTTTTGTTTTGTTAAGGATTGATTCCAGCGTTGTAGTTTATTATTGAAAAATGGATGCAGATTTTACGTAGAAAAACCTGAACCAGGAATGATCAGAACCCAACAAGGACCATTAAAAAACTAAAAAATATGACAAGAGGTGATTGAGAGCAAAACTTCTAGTCTCTTAATGCTGATTGAGAAGATCAGGGTGATGTCTCTCGTTGGGCTTTTGCATCAAAAGATTTTTAGGGCATTAATGTTTGTGATATTTTAAGAGATTGGAAGGCTGTAGCATCGTCCTCTCCCTTGCCCCTTACTACTAATACGGAATGGTGGCCCCCTTCAGAGAATATGAGATTAAGCTCAATTTTTCTAGTTGCTCTTTAGGCAACCTGGGTTCAACGGGTTTTGGCAGTGTCTTGCGTAATACTGAAGGGGTGATCTTTCATGTGTTGTTGGGCCCATATTGGAGTACACGACTCAAACAAGGCCGAAGCTCTAGCTCTCTTCTATGGCTTAAAATTAGTTGAAAGGTTAAATGACCAAAGTAGTAGTTGAAGGCAACTCTAGCAGTTGGATTGGGTGGGCATCCAAGAAAAACAAAGGCTCATGGTGAATTTTCCAGTCAAGGAGATCCGATGCTTGGCAACTTGCGTGTCAAGATTGGCAAATGAGAAGGCGGATTCATTAGTTAAAAGTTGGAGCTAAAAGGAGCTCTTTGTATTCCAATGTAGATTGGCTTTGGTAGTTCTGTTCGTGTTTTTGTTTTTTCTCTCTTGTATCTTTCCTTCATTTAATAAAATTTATTGTTGCCAATAGAATAAAAGATTATGATTTTTGTTTTCTTGTTGTTAGGTGTTAAACATAAAATCAACAATTTGTTTTTGGAGCTTTCACTAACTGGCTGCTTGTTCACACCACCAAATGCTGTTTATGCTATCTTTTAATATCTTCAGATGTTTGTGGGTTCCCTTGTGTTTGGACAATTGACTGTGCTCCTATAATTGAAGCCACCCGCAAAGTGGCTCCAACGTTGGTGGCCAACTTGGTGAGGTGTTTTTATTCCTCAAAAGTTTCCAGCCCTTTTGGTTTTAGTGCTTGCCAGTTCTGTGCTTGTTCAAACATGCTCTTTTGTGGTGGAGATGTTTCAGTTTCCATCATAGATTCATTTAAAACATTTATGAGTACTAGGATCTAATTAGTTTCAAGATTCGTTCTTTGAGTCTTATTGTTCACAAAGTTCACATCCTTATAGCATAAATTTGATGTCATACATGATGATTCATTTCAGGCCACCCGCAAAATGGCTCCAACGTTGGTGGCCAACTTGGTGAGGTGTTTTTATTCATCAAAAGTTTCCAGCCCATTTGGTTTTAGTGCTCACCAGTTCTGTGCTTGTTCAAACAGGCTCTTTTGTGGTGGAGATGTTTTAGTTTCCATCATAGATTCATTTAAACCATTTATGAGTACTAGGATCTAATTAGTTTCAAGATTCGTTCTTTGAGTATTATTGTTCACAAATTACACATCCTTAGAGCATAAATTTGATGTCATACATGATGATTCGTTTCTGATAGATGGGATCATGAATGTGATTTTATCGCATTTTAAATTAGCGATTCTCGTAAAAAGATCTTTCTATTTCTATTATTAAGAATTATTACAACCAGCCTTGTATGGAATTATTTCATTATTTGTATTTTTTTATCCCGAAATTGTTTTAGTCATAATCAATATGTTTTGTTTGTTATGAACACAGTGTACTGGAGTTTTAACATATCCTCTGCTTTTTTATACATTTAAATTAATGAGATGATTTACACTTTGTAATATGATGTTACTTTTAGGTGATGGAACATCCTCAAACTGTTTTATTAAGTAAGGTATTACAATCCAATATCTCTTTAGGCAAGGCGCACGTGATAAACTCAGAACGCTCGAAGATTCTCCCTAGGTGGAAGGAGCTTCAAGAATCTATAGATGTGTTGTTTGGTAGCAAGACAGACATGGGTGAGTAGTTTTATCCTCTTATTTATGTTGGTTTTTGTTAATCCTTAATATCTCCATATATTTTGGAAGGATGATGTTATAGCTCTGGTTATGGTAATTCCTACCACCTCAACAACAATTATTGGATAATGATCAAGGTTTAAAAAGGCTAGTTTGGGAATTGAGGTGGTCTGCCTCAAAAAGGTGAGGTGTAGCCTTGAGTGGTGTTGAGGGCGTAAGCCTCATTTTCAAAATAAAAATTTGCTTAAAGAATTCTAAAAAAATATAATCTATGCTGCAAAAATCAGAAAAAAAACATACCATGTGAAAAAAAAATTTAAATAAGCATAAAAGTAATTGAGGCTATAGCTTTTACCTTAGGAGCGACACTGTTAGGACTCGGGCTGAATGCCTGACTGTTGATATCAAATCTTAAAATAAATAAATCAAATAACTGAACTAATTACCAAATGTAAGTAGTTAATAAGCTAAGTTCATTGTCTACCACTACTCCTTTGCTTTTTAGAAACCCCTCTCACCATCTAGAGCTCTTTATGAGAATTTCCCTCAAATGGAAAAAACTAGGGATAAAAGCTTAGATTTAGTGTCTCTCCCAAAATAAAAGGTTTTAGATAACAAAATGAAAACCTTTTAGGTCGTTCTTAACATAAAAGAATATTGGGTCGGGTATTTTGTGAAATAAGAGTGGAAAAAGTGAAAAAAAAAGGGTCACGGTTTCAATATATACCATGTAAATAGAGGCTTAAGCCTCATGTACGTCTCGAGGTTATAGCTTCACTGAATTGAGGTTTAAGCCTCAGCAATGAACCTTGAGGCTATAGCCTCGAGGCTTTTTTTGGGCACTTCGCCTTTAGGTGTGCCTTGAGTTGTAGCCTCAAAACGCCTTTTTAAACAATTTAATGCTAATAATGATGCCATCATTCCGAAATCCAACAGTTGGCATTGAGGTGGTGTGTATCCGTTGGGATCTCCTTTGTTCTAAGGATGTTTGACAGCTTCTTTCTTTCCTTTTTTTCATGTGCTTTTTGCTTTGTGTTTTTGGTTACAATCTTTTGTAGGTCATCTCGACCTTTTTCAGCCGTTTCTCTTGTATCTGTTAGCTCTTTGCTTTTTAACGAAGTTTATACTTATAAAAAAAATTACCCCAACATCGAGATGCAACCATGGTTTAAACTCTTGTTCTATTTTGGTAGAGACGTTGTGTTCCATCTTTGGTCGAGACGTCTCTTTACAGTAAGGTATGGAGAAGTCTTGTACCAAAACCCTAGCTTGCATAATTTAAACCTTGTTTTTATAGTATATGTCTCTTTTATAGCACAAAAGATTAGGAGCATATTTTCAGCTTAATTTAGCATTAAAAATTTATAATATAATATATTTATGGGTATCAATTGTGTATGTAGATGTACTTATCAAAAAACTTGTGTATGTAGATGTACTGTTAGTTGAATCTAAGGTTTCTAGGGTTAGAACAAGAGAGAGAAAGAGAAAAAGAGGAGAGAGAAGAGAGCAATTAAGGTAAAGAGCATGTAGAATACATGTCTCTGTAGTTTATTATTTATATGAGTCTAAAAATACTGAAAGTGGACAAGTATACCCTTACAAGCAATAACTAACACATCTACCATATACCGTATAATATGGCTATATGGCTTACATGATAGCACTCCCCCTCAAGATGATGCATAGATATCTATCATGCCCATCTTGCTTAGACAAAAGGATAGTTGGTAGCCAGGAACTCCTTTGGTGAGGACATCTGCAACTTGTTCACTGGTCTTCACAAATGGGGTACAAACTTCGCCTGAGATGATCTTCTCTCTTATGAAGTGTCTATCCACCTCTATGTGCTTGGTCCTGTCATGTTGTACTGGGTTATGAGCAATGCTTATTGCTGCCTTGTTATCTCAATGTAGCCTCATTGGGCTAGTAACAGGAAACCCCAACTCACATAACAGAACTTTCAGCCATAGTGTCTCACATAATCCATATGCCATGGCTCTAAACTTCGCTTCCGCGCTTGACCATGCAACCGCATATTGTTTCTTGCTTCGCCAAGTCACAAGATTACCTCCCACAAAGGTACAGTAGCCGGAAGTAGATCTTCTGTCGTCCTTAGCACCTGCCCAATCAACATCTGTGTAGGACTCAACCCCCATATGACCATTCTTCTTGAAGATGAGCCCCTTGCCAGGAGAGGATTTGAGATATCTCAGAATCCTATACGCTGCTTCCAGATGAATATCCCTTGGCGAATTCATGTACTGACTGATAACACTGACAGCATAGGCAATGTCTGGTCTAGTCAAGGAGAGATAAATCAATCTCCCAACTAGTCTCTGAAAGCTAGCAACATCCTCCAATAGCTCACTAGTCGATTCTCCTAACCTATGATTCTGCTCAATAGGCGTGTCAACTGGTCTGACTCCCAACTTTCCTGTTTCTCCAAGTAGGTCAAGAACATACTTCCTTTGAGATATGAAAATCCCCTTTCTAGATCTTGTTACTTCTATCCCTAAGAAGTACTTTAGGGACCCCAAATCTTTGATCTCGAATTCCCCAGCTAAGTATTTCTTTAACTTAGAGATCTCAACCTCATCATTTCCAGTAACAATTATGTCATCGACATAAACGATGAGGATTGTCGTGTTCTTCCTACAATGCTTCACAAAGAGAGTGTGGTCTGCCTGACTTTGAGAGTAACCCAATGTCTTCACTGCTTTAGTGAATCTCTCGAACCATACTCGAGGAGACTGTTTGAGTTCATACAAGGACTTCTTTAGTCTGCACACTTTATCTTCTCTTCTTGATGACACGAACCTAGGAGGTGGAGTCATGTATACCTCCTTCAAATCCCCACGAAGGAAGGCATTCTTCACATCAAGTTAATATAAGGGCCAAAATTGATTTGCAGCAAGGGATATGAGGACCCTTATGGAATTCAACTTTGTTACAGGGGCAAAGGTTTCCACATAGTCTAGGCCATAGGTCTGTGAATACCCTTTAGCTACCAACCTTGCTTTGTATCTTTCAACTGACCCATCTGCTTTGTAATTGACTGTATAAACCCATCGGCTTCCTACAGGCTTCTTCCCTTTAGGCAACTCAACCAATTCCCATGTATTGTTTTTCTCCAATGCTCTCATCTCTTCAACCATTGCTGCCTTCCATTTAGGGTGTCTCAAACCTTCTGCTACAGAGGAAGGTAATGGAATAGTGGATAGAGAGGTGACATACGATCTGTAAGAGGGAGACAGGGCATCATATGACACAAAATTACTCAGTGGGTGTTGAGTACAACTCCTGACACCCTTCCTGAGAGCAACAGGAATATCAAGTGAGGAAACCTCAATAACAGGATCAGGAATGGGAACAATACCTGGATCCGAGGAAGGTCCAACTGGTGCCTCTGGACATGGAGCAGCTGTGGCCTTCCCTTTTCTGCTATAGACCTTTAACTCCCCTTGAGTCCTAACATTGCAGTCTTGTGGAATAGTATTGTCCACAAGAGAGATAGGAGGTGTAGGACACGGAAGAGGTCAAGGAAGAGGTACAAAGGGACTCTCATTACCTGTAGACTTCTCCCCCTGAGGAGAGGACCGAGAGAAGAAATGGGTGTTCTCCCAGAAAGTGAAATCTAGGGATACAAACCTTCTACCAGACAGAGGATGAAAACATTTGTATCCTTTGTGGGTAGAGGAGTATCCCAAGAAAATACACTTAAGAGCTTTGGAATCCAATTTGGTTCTATGGGGGCCCAACACATGAACAAAGCAAACACAACCAAATATGTGTGGAGGTACAATAAATGAAGAACCAGTAGGGTGCAACAAATGAATGGGAGTATTAAACTTCAATGATCTAGATGGCATACGATTAATGAGATATGCAGCAGTGAGAGTAGCCTCAGCCCAATATGATTTAGGCACATGGTGAAAAAGAAGAAGAGAGCGAGATATCTCCAAAAGATGGCGGTTCTTGCGTTCAGCCACACCATTTTACTGGGGCGTATAGCTGCACGAGTTCTAGTGGACAATACCATGATCAGAAAGGTATTGTTGCAAGCCACCATACATGTATTCTCCACCTTGATCTGAACGAAGTACTTTGATAGGAGATCCATACTGTGAATGAATCATCTTATGAAAACTTTGGAATATGGAATAAACCTCATCATTATTCTTCATAAGATAGATCCATGTACACCTCGTATGATCATCAACAAAGCTAACAAAATACCGATAACCACAGATAGAAGTAACAGGGGAAGGACCCCACACATCAGAGTGCACAATATCAAAAGGGAAAGCAGAAATGTTACTTTTAGAAGGAAAAGAGGTGCGACAATGTTTCGCAAGTTTACATGTCTCACATCTCAAAATAGATAAAGAATTTGCACCAAATAAAGCAGGAAATAGTAGTTTCAAATAAGCAAAAGAAACATGGCCTAGGCGACAATGCCAGCTCATGATGGACTCTAAACTACTACTCGAAGATTGTAAGTCCCGGGACTCAAGAGGTGGTTCATCCAGAATAGAGCCCAACTACTTCACGTCCAGTGCCAATCGTCCTCGTGTCCGAGTCTTGAAAAACACAAGAAGGAAGAAATGTCACACTACAATTCAAACGCTTTATGAGGGAGCTAACAGATAAAAGGTTAGAAGTGAATTGAGGAACATGAAGAATTGAAGCCAAAGAAATATCAGAAGACACATTGATAACCCCTTTTCCCGAAACAGAGGATAGGGTACCATCAGCAATCCGGACCTTATCCCATCCATAACTAACAGAATATGAGGAGAATAAGAATGACATACCAGTCATGTGGTCCGAGGCACTTGAGTCAATAACCCAGGTGGGAGTGGAGGCCACATGATGCGCAGTACTGATAGTATCTGTAGCAGCAAAAGAGGAGGAAGGAGTAGCAGAAGGTCCTTCCATCTGGGCCATG
Source organism: Euptelea pleiosperma (assembly GCA_035048495.1). NCBI lineage: Eukaryota > Viridiplantae > Streptophyta > Magnoliopsida > Ranunculales > Eupteleaceae > Euptelea > Euptelea pleiosperma. The sequence goes on along the minus strand of CM068544.1, from coordinate 19,815,462 downwards.
AACCATCTAATGTTGTCCAGTTCATCCTGTGGCAGAGTCACCATCATAGAAGAAACTAGAGAAGCAGGAGGTCCAATAGGAGAGGGGTCTGAAGTCACACTGTGGGTTGACGAAGGCATAGGAGGTCGGGTGGCACTGGTGCTTGGAGCAGAACGAGGTGGGCGACCATGTAGTTCCCAACATTGAGCTTTCACATGTCCCATTTTTCCACAGTGATCACACTTGGGCCTGTTGCCACTGAAAGTCCTCCCAAAAGGAGCAGGAGGTGTGGAAGTGAAAAGTTAAGGCCGTGGGAAGCGCTGTGGTGCAGAAGTAGAGACAAGAGCAGATATCTCTGGAATCGGAGGAGAGGATGAGATCATAATCCGATGTCGACTCTCCTCACTTTGAATATATGCATACACTTGGCTGAGCGAAGGAAGAGTATCTTTGCTCAGAAGCTGGACACGGGCTAACTCATACTCAGAGTTTAGCCCTGCAAGGAACTCAAAGATCGTCTCCTCCAACAACTTTTTGTACTTGGTGACTGTCTTAGTACAGCCACACACGGGCTGGAAGGGATGGTAGTGATCAAGTTCCTCCCACATACTCCGAAGCAATGCAAAATAGTCAGCCAGAAAACGATCTCCCTACTGGAGATAAGAGATATCATGGCGAAGTTGGAAGGCCCTTGCCAAATTCTGTTGCTGGGAGAAAGTCTGAGAGACAATGCCCTAGATTTCCCGAGCTGTACGCAAGAACATGAAGCCCTGACTCACTTGTGGCTGCATGGAATTGAGAATCCATGACATCACAGTGTAGTTGTCCGACTTCCATCGAGCATAAGAAGGATCAGTAGTAGCGGATACTGCGACACTCCCATTGATGTAACCCATCTTGCCTCTGCCTCCGATATATTTACGAACCGACTGAGACCACTCCAAATAATTTCGGCCATCCAATCGAACCGTAGTGATTTGTAAACCCGGGTTATCATAACCCATGGGGGGCATGAAAGAACCCTCAACACCACTCGAAGTAGCCTCCATAGGCCTTGAAACTCCTCCAGTGGAGCCAGACTGACCTCCATTCAACACATCGGGGATCTCGGTACACATGGCAACCCAACAAGAACCAACGAACTGATAGTGAGGGGTGTTGTACACACAAGAAACCCCCAAAGAGATAAAGAAACAGATTTTGGCGATAAAATCAAGCCCAAATAGCATGCCGGAGACCTCACACACCATCAAACCAGCCCACATGAGTAGGAATCAGGCACAAAAAACACAAGATAGCCTAGAATCCGGATCTTGAGGGATTTATTGCACAGATACCCTGAAAATCTAGCTCTAGAGGGCCCAATTAAGCAAACCGGTGATCAAAATACCCCTAAATTATCACCAAATAGAGTCATCATCATCAATATATCATTAAGAAGTGATGAAGTAGCATAGGAAATCAGAAAGTTGCTGTTAGAGGGACGGGACATGAGAGAAGTTGCTGTTTGGGCGAAAAAATTGCCTAAAATAGGCTACCAGTGGTAATTTTAGAGCTTGAAATCCTCTCACAAGCTTCAATACTTGATGGATTCAAGCAAGACTTGATTCTATGGGTAGGTAATCACAAAACGTCCCAAATAGAAGCAAGAAACATAAACAAAATTGGCAGATTTGAGAGGAATCAAGAAAAAACGAAAAACGAGTTCGTTTTCCACCAAGAACGAGATTCAAGATTTGAACATCAAGACAACATCAGAAAAAATTGAGATAAATACCATAAATCTTGTAAAATCGATATCTATTAGGATCTGAAGTTTCGGGGTCAAATGACCGTACGGTTGTTGACGTCATCTGTACGGTCTGATGACGCTAACATGACGTCAGCACCTGAATCTTGTGCTCCTGGTTCTGAAGTTGTTGATCTTCCTACCCGGATCAAAGAACACAAATTCCGATCGATTCGGCTCTGATACCAAATTGAATCTAGGGTTTCTAAGGTTAGAACAAGAGAGAGAAAGAGAAAAAGAGGAGAGAGAAGAGAGCAATTAGGGTAAAGAGTATGTAGAATACATGTCTCTGTAGTTTATTATTTATACGTTTTTAAAAATACTGAAGGTGGACAAGTATGCCCTTACAAGCAATAACTAACACATTTACCATATATCGTATAATACGGCTATACGGCTTACATGATAACACTGTTTTTGTCCCTATGTCTTGTCTGTATCATCCTGTCTCGGTCGTGAAGTCTTGTTCTGTTGGCTTGCTGAGAAAACGAAAGGAGACTGAGATTTTAAAACCTTGGATGCAATTTTTGTGCAAATACCAAATGACTTGTTAGTTATTCTCCCAAGACATCATGGAAAATGTTTCCTTTAATTCTGTGAAATGCTGATGTATTATTTTTTGTGAAATGCTCCAACTAATGGAAGGGAAGAAGATACACCTTCGGCGTGATTGTGAAACTAGAATGGCCATAGTTCACCGAGTGAAGGTACAAAATTAAAATCTACAGTAGTATTGAAAACCTAAAAGGATATCTCAAGGAAAATGATGTCCTAGCTTTGGTGGTATGCTAATACAATACTACCTTCGCAATAGCTGTTGGATATGGGAATAATGATGTCATGAATTTTTTTATGGCTATTGTATTCTCAAAACCAACAGGTGGCATTGAGTTGATACTCCGCTAACTTACTATTGCCTGTTGGGTCTATGAGAGGTCTTTTTTCCGTTTTAAATAAGCTTTACCCGAGGGCATTCCAAATAGAAATGAAAAGGAAACATCATTTCTAATCACAAAATCAATAGCATATCTTTGCCATTGATTTTTTGGCTAAATATGGCTTGCAAAAGTTTTACCTTATACTAGCCACGTAAGGGCCACAATGTGAGGAGGCAAATTTTGGTACTGATGCAGGAAATGTTTCCTGCATGCTATTTTTAACTGTGAAGATATGATTAGTATAAAGATCAATTGAGAATTGATTGGACGAGTTAGGAATTCATAAAATGGTACTCCACACCAATATGAATGATAAAAACATAGTCAAGTGTCAAAGTTCTTTAATATAGATAGAATCAGGGAAATTTTAGTTAACATACCATAATGAATTTGAGGCGCTCAAATGGTATGGTGCAAATTCTGCATTTGATTGCTAACTTTTACTTTGGAATTTTGGTTCAAATGCCCTTTTACAAATACAGGGTTAATCACAACTATGGATGAGTAGAATGTAATGTTACCATCACCATCATTTTAATCATCATTGATACCTAGTTATTCAATTCCACGTTAAATCACTATATGCTGGATCCGTTAAATCTTTTTTATCCATACTCATAGAAGTGATAACAAGCTAGCAGACTCGTTAGCCAAATACCATGTACATAGATCTTGCTTGTGTATAGGGGATTCTCATCCCTAACTTTCCTTTTTTTGCATTTCTTCTCTATTAACAAATTTTCATTACAAAAAATATTTGAGATGGCAACTACCTTTCTTTTGCTTCCTTCAGTTCCTTGTCAGGTTTGAAACTTTGATTCTAACTAAACATCATAATGCGTAGCCACACTTTCCTAGAAATTTACATTGTTAAATGTTCTTGGTTTTCTTATAGCCAAAACACCATCCTTTTGTTGAGGGTTACAGTGAGCTCATGGGGGAGGAACAAGTGTTCATCAACCACCGTTCTCTCCATGACCATCCCCATTTCTTTAGGTTCTCTTTATATAACAATATTTAGAGAGAGGAACCAAAATATGTAAAATACATGCTCACAATGACAAACTATTATCTACTATGTTCATGCATCTCTGTCTATTTGTCAGTGTTTTAATTTCTAATAGTACATTAAAGATGAAATGAATGTTGCTAATCATTTGTGCATGTATTTGATGGACTTGGGTTTTCCTAGTTCTTATTTATATTTTTAAAATGTTAATTTTATATATGTTTATTTAATTTAAATTATTTATTTATAATCAAATTATAACATTTGCAAAATTTCTATAAATTTTTAAATATTTTTTTTTTGGAAAGATTTTTTTGTGAAAACATCCAGCCAAGTTATTGATCGGGAAAGCCATACAACATGCAATCCAGTTGCTCCATTGGTTTTCCTCCAAATTTGTATAGCATCCCAAGATTGGAAACTATCCAGAATCTCCATAATGTCCCCAAGGACTTTCCTCCCTCACCACGACCATTTGTGACTCCAATTCTATTTCTATCAAACAACTACAAAACCTTTCAGTTTAATTGAGATATTTCACCGATACTTTGCAATTGGGAGAAAACCTCACATTTGGCTTCAATCCACTCTACGAATAAAAACAAGTATTAATTGAACTGGATTGGTTTATTTTTACCCTAAATATATGTAAGCTTTAATTTATGAAGAATCAATGGGTTTTGATGGGGACGGATTATGCAACTAGAGTCAATGCACTCATTTGCTATCAAATCCTGTCCAAAATCTGTCTTCCTTTCACGAAAGCTCCTTGGAAAGGGGAAATGATAGAGTCCAACACCTCCATCATCCTTGAAGCTAACACCTTGAAGATAATTTTGTAAGAACTCCCCTCAAGACCAATGGGACGAAAATCTTTCAAAAGACTCCGCTCCTTTGGGATGAGGGTGATGAAGGTCTTATTCGAACCCCGATCTAGAGAAACCTTCTTGAATTCCTTTACTACTAATAAGAAATCTCTTTTACGATGTCCCAATAAGTCTTTAAAAAAAGCCGAAGGAAACGCATTTGGACACGGGGCTCTACTCCCATTGAGGTCCCTAATGGTACCCATAATCTCTTTCTCCTTGACTGGTCTCTCCAATCACTCATTCTGCGCTTGGCTTATACAGTCGAAGAATACCGTCCACCATAGGCCTAACAAAATTTGGCTTCGTATACCGACTGGAGTAATACTACACAATGGTATCTCTCATCCTGTCTTCTTCCATAACCAAGGTCCCATTGACAAGTCTAGAGATATTATTACTCCTGACATTAGCAACTTGATGAAAGAACTTGGTGTTTCTGCCCCTTAAGCCACCTTACCATCGATTTTTGACGCCAACTCATATCTTCCATACTAGCCCATTTGAGAAATTTGTTCTTCGCCAGAAATAGGATTTAACTACCTTATCCGATGGTCCATACAACCCCGTTAAAACCTACTGCTTTTGATTTTCCACACATCGACAAGCTAGAGATAGAAAAATCTCCTATAAAAGAGTTCTCCACCTTGTTCTTTTCTTGATTCTACATTAACAAAATGCCTTCTACTGATCCCGTAAAGCCAGCCATCTGAAATATTTCCTTCCCCAAATGTGCTCCACCTCCAACTCCTTCAGACTATCCTTCTTTGTTTCCCGTAAAACTACAATGTCCACTTTCTAGTTTTTGAGAAGATTCCCACAAACCACCCTGTATCCTTACCCCCAAGCCCCTCACATTCATTACAATGACTACTAGTTCCCTCTTCCATTCCACCTACTACCTCTCCCCCCACCACTTGAGTCGGATAAACCATGAATTTCTTTGATAAAATTATTCTTGGTTTTAACCTTACTGCCACTGTGAGTTGGTAATACTATTGACTGCACTTCCCCCTCTCCTACACCACCAACTTTGATCTCAGGACCCATCCCCCGAATCTCCATATCGAACCCCCTGTCTGATATCCTCTCCACTTGGTCCCCTGTACCAACCTTTGACCCAACCCCTGTTCTTGGTTGCTGTTCCACCTGATCGATCTCTATTGCCTTGAAGAGGTCCCTTGCCTCTTTCTCTCGCTCTCCAAAAGAAAGACCCGAAAACAACCTGAATTCCATCACCTTGTCAATAGCCGAATCCGACGAGTCCATCCCATCTGGAATTTCTGCTATTCCAACTTAAACACCCTCACCCGAGCCACCTTCTGTCAAGGGCATAAAGGCTGATCCCTAAGATTGACTTGCTTTCGACTTGTCAGCCCCACCCTCACCTCCTTTTGCCAACATATTCCTCCTCAACTTGGTCAGCCCAATTCACCCTCTTTTTGTTGCCACGCTTTGGACTTCTAGAATATTGAAAAGCTGGCAGCGAGCAAATGAGTCTTATCTCCTCTGGACTCATCCCTTCTCCGATCTCCATCTCGTCCCATGCCTTCCTTACTTTTGTAGTATCACTCAGAATCCTCAGTCTCATACAGAAAGCCACCGATGCAAAGGGAATTAATTGAACATTTGTCTCCTCCAACCACATCTCGATGCGAACCATTTGTGGCAAACTGAGATCTTGAAGCTCCTCCAGGGAATGGTCTGACTTTTTATTTATTATTTCTCGGGAATTTAAAAATCATTAAATATAGTATGCCCGGCCCGAATCAGCCCCATATTGACTTGGAAGCTTTTGTGGCGAACTGAAGTCTTGAGGCCCCTCTTCTTCTACTTGTGTCGCCCTCTACTGATAACCCCCCAACACTTCCCTACTGAGTCTACCGAACATTCATCATCTAACTGATTTAGTTGTCTTAGAACACTCTTCCGTTATAAACCCCCTTTTCTGGACCATTTAGCCCCATGTAGCGTTGGACCCACTGGTAGACAGTGTAGGAAATTCACAATTATTAGAATCACCTTGATCTTTAAATAATTAGAATCACCTCCTCCCCATTCTGTAAGAGATTCCTCTCTCCTCTCGAGAAGCTTTGCCGTAGCATGCCCTTTGAGACCTTTAACGTTTGTTCTCTTTAGGTGTTGCTCTTCCAATCATATTTTGGATGCAACACCTCCCTCCCTTCAATTGACGCTTCCAAGTCCAAGGCTATACCTTATCTCTCCTTCACCCTTACATCCTCTAGGGCTTCACTGATGACCAAGGGTGTTTCAAACCATAAACACACGTTGTAGATGATATCGTCGTGTAAATAGCGGAACCTTCAAAGGGTTAGTCGTCGATTCCTTCACCTGAATCCTGGCCCACTATACACATGACAGATCGAGCGCCTCTTTGTCCACCTCCACGATGCCCCCACACAGATCTCCCACGGCCCAAAACACAGACAGACTCCACATGTGAAGAGGCAACCCAAACACTCTCACCCACTGTTTACCTTCTCGTCTAGCAATTCCAGTACACCCTGCTCAATGACTCCAAACGTCGAGATACAAGAAGACTTGGACTAACATTCTATGGCCATCTTTAAGGATCCTGAGAGCCTCCCTCTGAGAATGTGGAATAAAAAGGAATCTCATTGCTCAACTTCCTCACTCTCACTCCTACCGGTACCTTCCTCCTATCTACCCAACTGGGCTAGCTCTACACGACGGACAAGCTATCTAGGTACTCGTCAAACCTCCCTTCCAAGCATGACCTCTGGTCTTGCATTCTCGCTCCCGTTCCTTGAGCATCCGGAGCTAGATAAGTACTTTAAGCTCTAGCTACGAAGGTACAACCTCCATTGTTTGATAGGGTTCTTACACCGGCTACATCTCTGTAGCTTCTTCTCTCATTTTGCACAGGCTTCTCAGACACTTGTGATTCCTTAGGAAAGAGAAGAGGACAATCGAACCGGAAGCCATTAACATTCTCTACTTGATAAGACTTCTGCCTACCCCTTCTTTGATAACCTTCTCTAAACCTGTAGCTTCCCATAATTGAAACTAGCTAGAGGTCAGGCCTGGTGGATCTTAATTTCATGAAATAAGGAAAACCGTGAAATTCAAGTCGCCTTGGCAATGCCTATGTCTAAGTACAACCCCTATTTCTCCACTAGGACCTGATGCTTTGGCTACACTGATACAAAATTGATATTGATTTGAAGTTGCACATCAATTATTTATATTAGCAATTCGTTGATTTGAAGTTGCACTTCAATTCGATGAGAGGACGACGCCAATATTTCCTTGGCTTATTGAAGGTGAAGGTAACTGTTCTACAGGTCGTATGATTAAATTGAGTAAGGTTATTGGGGTTTCTCTGGAACGACAAGAGGATGGGGGTAGAGTGTTATTTAGTCGGGAAGGCCTTCCCAGTAAGGGGTGTGAACCTACTGGAAATACTGAGGTGGGGCCAGACGTGGCACAGGAGAATTTTTCTCTTAATTCCCTTGTGGGTGACGCAGGTCATAGAGAGGTGGTTAGTTCGCCTAGGCCATCGCATTGTGGGGATAGCATTCCATTAGGGGAGAATCCGGATGGGAACAATTTCAGCAAAACATGGAAAATGTTAACAAGGAACTGAGTAACTTGGTTAGTAATATCAATTATGAAGGGAAAACACAGGAGATGCGCAATAGAAGAAAGTCTCGGGAGTTTAAATGAAGCTCAACATTCTCTTTTGGAACGTGAGGGGGCTTGGTAGCAAGGATAGGGGAATGGCAGTCCGGAGCCTTATCAGTAGGTGGAAGCCCAATTCGTTGGTGGTTCAGGAAACTAAGTTAGCCGGTATGAAGGACTACACTGTTTTTGAGATTTGCGGCAAATGTGGTTTGGTTGGAAGCTATCCCAGCTTTTGGGTCTACTGGTAGAGTGGTGGTGGTTTGGGATCCAGAAGTATTGCAGATGGTAGATGTTTTATTAGGTGGTTATGGTTGGAAAGCTATCCCAACTTTTGGTTCTGTTGGTGGAGTGTGGTGGCGGTTTGGGATCTAGAAGTATTGTAAATGGTATATGTTTTATTAGGTGAATTCTCTGTTTCCATCATATGTAGGAACGTTGAGGATGGCTTTTTGTTGGTGTTCTTGGGTGTGTATGGGCCTAATGATAGTGTCTTACGCAATATTTTTTGGGAAGAGTTGGATGGAGTGCATGGGTTGTGGAACCACCATCGGTGTATCGAGGGGGACTTTAACGTTATTAGATTCTCTCATGAGAAGAGTGGGGGTAGCAGTAGTAGAATCACGTCTAGTATGAAGGTTTCTTCAGACTTCGTGGCTAGATATGACTTAGTGGATCTTCCTCTTGCCTGCGCCAAATTTACATGGTGGAACCACCAGGAGCATCCTACGTTGTGCAGGCTGGATAGATTTGTCGTTTGTAGTAGTTGGGGGGCTCACTACCCGGAGGTCATTCAGTCGGCTATCCCCAATCCGATCTTTAACGACCGTCCGATCTTTCTTGAGTGTGGGGGTATCATAAGGAAGGCCTCCCCTTTCCTTTTTGAACTGACGTGAATGGAAGAGCCCTCTTTTGTCAGCAAGGTGGAGTCTTGGTGTTTTTCTGGGGTCTCTGGGAAAGTCGGCTACGTTTTTTGGAGTTAGCTCAACGACCTTAAAAAGAATCTGAAGGTTTGGAACAGGGAGGTTGTAATCACCCTATTTCTAGCAATATTATAGTACTTTTTATAATACTTTGAACATTATATGTATGTCATTTTAAATGTCTCAACAATAGCTTTATATTGGTATCAAGTTTATCCAAATTGGACTTGTGAGTCAAAAGTTATTGTGTTTAGTTCTGGGCAATATTTTAAGTTTTTATATGATTTGGTTTGATATCAAAATATAAAATTTCAAAAAAAAAAAAGCTGTTCAAAATTATAGTCCCACATTGGAAATGAGTGAAAATTTCTGGGTTTTGAACCTCTATAAATAGAGGTGATACCCTAAACTAAAGACATAAGTTTTGGGTATTTGTATTCTAACCCCCGAGGTAAGAATATTTGCGAAAAAACCCCTCAACTAGAAGAAATTCTAGAAAATTCTTAGGAATTCCTGAAAATATTCAAGTCATTTAAAAAGTTTTTTGTGGGGCCCACTGCCTCGAGATACGCGCTACCTCGAGATTCCCGCAGTACAAGGTTCAAGGATTTTGGATTCTAGCGTATTTACGAGTAAGTACATAGTTATTTATTTTATGCCTTTATTTAATTAATTAATTATTTTATTTATTTATTTAATTATTTATTTTTATTTATAAATGTTATTTTATTTGGGAAATAGTAGAAAATTCACAGAATATTGTAGAAAAAATTCTAGAAAATTCTATTATTTTTGGAGGAAAATGTCTAAAAATGTTATTCTTGCTATCTGTTAAATTTTAGCAAGGAAAAATCACAATTCTTGTATTTTCCACATGAAATGTGTAAATGCATTGATGATTCTTGTAATTTTAAAAGCATGAAATTATGATAGATGAGGACATGTGTAATCTATTTAGTTGGATGAAGTCATGTTCAAATTCATTTAAAATGAGATATGCGTTTTTCACCCGTTTTTTGTATTCGCTTTCTAAGATATTAATATGGCTTAAATGTTTTTATTTTTAGTTTCAAAATGCAAAAATATGAATGTTATGCATGTAAAGATGTTTCAACAAACATTACTGTTTTATGCATATAAATACGATTAAGGATATGAATAAGAACGTGATTGAAAATATAGAATATCAGATTAGTTGGAATCAGGCGTTGTCTCATTTCTTCGAGACCCCTTAGTTCTAGTCCCTTAAAGTATCAAGCGTTGTTTTATTTCTTTAAGACCCCTTGGGGTTCCAGTCCCCTAAAGGAGAGGCTTTATCTCATTCATGGGACTCCTCGGGTATTTATACCTAAAAGGAAATTAGGGAATCCGGAGAGAGGATACCTAATGAAACAATTAGTGTGCACATTAGGGAGTCTACTTGTAGGCTAGAAGTGTTGACATCGTACGCTAGAAGCAATAGAATGTTGGGATCGGATACATCAAAATCAATAGTTTGACTGTATAGAAATGGTCATGAGTATTCTGATAAGAGAAATGTTAACTATTATGTGAGAGGTCATCCTTGTATTCGGAGTTATACGTAAATAATTGATAGAAAATTGAGTTTTATCGAATTACATGTGAAACTCATTTGCAAATCGTATTTGTTTTAAAATAAACAAAAGCCGGTGATTTATGTGGTTTCATGCATGATGAATGTACTTATTAGGTCCTAGCTCATGTTTTAAAATGTTTTGTTTTCAGGAAGGGATAAGGAGAAGTTGGTTTGATACTTCCAACATTTCTGTTGATAGACATATGTGCTAGAGACGATGTTATATTTTGCAAAGTTTAAAAAGGCTAGTTCGGGAACTGAGGCGTTTTGTCTCAAAAAGGCGAGGCATAGCCTCGAGGCGGTACCGAGGCATAAGCCTTATTTAAGGCTCAGTTTTTTTTTAAAAAAGTGCTTAAAAAATTCTAAAAAAACTATAATTAATTCTATAAAAATGAGAAACAACATATAATGTGAAAAAAATAACTTAAATAAGCATAAAAGTAATTGAGGCTATAACTTTTACCTTACGAGCGATGTTGTCGGGAATGCCTAAATGTTGATATCAAATCTTAAAAAATAACAAAAACAAACCCTAAACTTCCATGCTAGATCTTTTCTACTACTACCATGCTTCTTAGAAACCCTTCTCATCTTCTTCAATCATATTATTAAAAGAAAAAAAAACCATTAAAGAAGGAAAAATAATTAAATTTTATATATAGTTACGAAAAATAAGGCAAAAATCCAAAATATGGTCAAGAGGGAACCCTAGTTTGCTTTCTTGCTTGAGTTTGGTGATGTTGCTCACAAGAAAACTGTAGTAAGTAATGGATTGTGATTCCGACAAGATTTGAACTCTCTAGGAGGATTTCTCTAAAATAGGAAAAACTAGGGTTCAAAGAATTGATTTAAGATTTCTCCATAAAAAATGAGTTTTGGATACTCAAATATGGACCTTTTAGGTCGTTGTTGGTATAAAAGAGTATTAGAGGTGGTATTTTGGAGAAAAAAGAAGCAAAAAGTAAAAAAAAATGAAAAAACATAGGGCCACGATTTAGGAAATTATCATATAAACTGAGGCTTAAGCTTCAGTTGCGCCTCAGTTAAGTGAGGCTTAAGCCTCGGATAGGTACCTCGAGGCTATATTTGAGCGCCTCGCCTCAATGCGCGCCTCGAGGCTTACGCTTCGAACGATTTTTTAAACTATGATATTTTGTTTAATTCTTCTATCTTGTAGAAAGATACATGGAATATGTAGGTCTTTCGACCGTGTAGTAACATGTAATTGGTAGTACGATACATATATACAATGTTTTTTTATGGGTATATTATGGTTTTGATTGAGGTGAGAGATTATCTGACATTATTAATGTGTCAATGAAGTGCGTTTCATCTTATGGATTGTTTAAACAAAATGAAAAATTATTCGGTGTATTTCCGCTGCATCGTGATACTAATTTTGTTTAACTGCGCGTTTGTATAATCAGATCACGCCTCAAGATACGAGAAAGGTCGACATGACCAAATATCGGATTTGGGGGCGTGACAGAGGTCTTCAGAAGAGTTGACAATAAGATGGGGATGTGCTAGAGGAGATTGCTCGGATAGACAGGCAGGATGAGGATAAGTCTCTCTCGAGTGAGGATTTCAGCAAGAGGATGGATTTGAATAAGGATTTTTTGGCACTGGCTAAGTTGGAGGCAAAAATCAAGGGTGAGGTCGCTTAAAGAGGGGGACAAACACTAAGTTGTTCCACAGGATTGCCAATGCCAGAAGAAGAGCTAACTATATTTCCAAGCTCCGGGTGGATGGGTCATCGTCGAAGAAGAGAACAATATCATAGAAGCTATTGTTTTTTTTCTACTCCAACCTCTACTCTGAAAGTGCTAAGGTCAGACCGAAGTTGGATGGGTTCGACTTTGAGAAGATTGATGAGGATTAGAGCAAATGGTTGGAAAGACCTATCGAGAAGGAGTAAGTGCTAGAGGCTATCAAATCCCTGGGGGTGATAAGGCGCCAGGTCCCGATGGCTTCCCCTTGCCTTTCTTTTCCCAATGTTGGGCGATAATAGGTCAAGACTTCATGAGTGTTGTGGAGGATTTTTATCAGGATTCGTGGCTGGACTGGAGAGCCAATACCACTTTTATTTCCTTGATCCCTAAGTTACATGGAGTTGAATCTCTAGCCGACTTCTGCCCTATTAGTTTGATTGGCAGCACATATAAAATCATTGCTAAGGTGTTGGCTTTCAGATTGATGAGGGTGTTGGGTAAGATTATCTCCTCCTTCCAAGGTGCGTTTGTGAGTGGGCATCAGATTTTGGATGGTGTGTTGATTGCCAACGAGGTTATTGATTCCAGACTTTGTGAACGTTCCCTGGGCATCATTTGCAAAGTGGATTTGGAGAAGGCGTACGATCACGTTAATTGTTCGTTCCTTGATTATATGATGCGTCGCATGTGTTTTGGTACGCGGTGGAGGAGATGGGTATACACTTGCATTTCTACAGCTCGCTTCTCGATTTTAGTCAATGGTGCCCCAACAGGCTTTTTCAGGGGCACGAGAGGGCTGTGTCAGGGGGATCCTTTATCCCCGTATCTATTCCTCATTGTGGCGGAAGCGTTGAGCCGGATGGCCTCCAAGGCGGTTGATGGAGGTCTCTTGGTAGGCTTCAAGGTAGGAGAGGAGGGCCCTTCAATCTCCCACCTGCAGTTTGCATATGACACCATCTTCTTCTTGAAGGCTTCCATGGCGCAAGCCCAGGTCTTGAGAGGGACCCTCAGGTGCTTTGAAGTGGTTTCTGGGCTCCACGTCAATCTAGCCAAAAGCGAAGTCTTTGGGGTGGGTGATGGGGGTGTTTGGATGCGGTGGCAACCAGTTTGGCTTGCAAAAAGGGGAAGCTTCCCACAGTGTATTCGGCCTTCCACTTGGGGTGAAGTATAGATCCAAAATCATTTGGGATCCGGTTGTGGAGCGCTTTCACAGAAAATTGGCCTCGTGTAAAAGAGCGTATCTATCCAAAGGTGGCAGACTCACTTTGGTCAAGAGCACCATGTCTAATTTGCCTATTTACTACCTCTCCCTGTTCTCCATCCCTATGGGGGTCGCTAAGAGAATCGGAAAGCATTATGAGGAATTTTTTATGGGATGACAGAGAAGACATCCAGAAGTTTCATCTTGTTAGCTAGTTGAGGATCTACAAGCAAAGAGAGGAGGGCGGACTCGGGGTGCGCCACATCAAAATTATGAACGCCCTGTTGGGTAAGTGGTTATGGAGATTCGGGTTTGAGAGGGAGAGCTTATGGAGTAGAGCGATTTTGGCCAAGTAGGGAGTTGAGTCTTTCGGATGGGATAGCAGGGTCCCGACCTCTTCTTACGGGACAGGGGTGTGGAGAGCCATCTCCAAGTTGCTGGGGGAGATCAAGAATGGCAACAAATTTAAAGTGGGTAATTGTAACAATGTTAGATTTTGGGAAGACAAATGGTGTGGGGATCTTCCTCTTAAAGATGAATTCCCATCGATCTTTGACATTTCTAATTGTAAAGGCGAGTCGGTCTGTGCTGTTCCTCTTTTAAGGTGGGCATCCTATCTTGGGACTTGGGATTAAGAAGGTGGATCAATGATTGGGAGATGGATACAATGGCCTTTTTATTGAACCAGCTTGAAAGGGTGAAGTTGTCGGACAGCGTAGAGGATATTAGATGGTGGATCGATGATTCCAAGCGGAGATTCTCTGTCAAATCCTTTTACTCCACCCTCAAGGGCCACAGTCACAGTGCTGTCCCCACTAAGATCTTATGGAGGACCCCTATTCCTTCCAAAGTCATCTTCTTCACTTGATGCGCAATGTTGGATAAGATTCTCTCAGTGGAGAAGCTGAGGAAATGTAGACTCCAGTTACCTAGCAGATGCATCTTATGTTGTGGCGCCGAAGAGACCACCAATCATATGCTCATCTTATGCTGTGCCTTTTTGGTATGTCTTGCGTCCTTCCTCATTCTGTGGTCGAGACCTTCGTGGGCTGGTATTCTAAAGCTTTTTCAGCAAGCGGTCGAGTGCTTTGGAGGCTTGTTCCGTTCGCCATTTGTTGGGATTTGTGGAAAGAAAGAAATCGCCTGACTTTTGACGATAAGGAGGCCAAGTTCAAGGAGATAGTGTTGAACATTAAAGCCACTCTGTATCATTGGGGTTCTGTCATTCCTGTGTTTAAAGGGTTCAGATTTGAGGACTTTGTTTTCCTGTGGGATCGTCTGATTATGTAGTAGTTGCCCCCTTTGTAGTTTTGTTTTGGTAAGAGGTGTCGGGTTTTTTTGGCTCTCGTTGTGCTCTTTGGAGCCGTTGTACGGTCTCTCTGTTGGGCCTTCTCAGCCCTTTTATATATATATATCCATCTTTTACCGATGAAAAAAAAATATTCAAGTTGAAAATTTGTTCACTAGCTTTTTCTTAATTTTTTTCGGGACCCGAGCACTTCTTGTAATTATCAGCTTCAACCCATGACATTCAAATATTTTTGTTTTTTTATGCTACCCAATGACACAAAATGTATTTTCCCAGGAAGGTTAGATAACTTGATTGATCTATTGAAATTTGGTTGTCCACCCCAATCAGCATTTGTAAACTGCATAAACTATTTTCTTTATATGACATCTAAGGGGCTCCTACCGTATCAATTGTCATACTTGGTTCGCTGCTGTTGTAATGTCAGGTATTTGCAAAATAGGTATTGCATTATGTTCATGACATTCCTATATCCTATAGTAATCTATATCTGGCTGAGAAGCATACCCCTGACTTGAAAACATTTTGTATTTTCAAATTCTATCCACTAATAAGTGCACCCATTCAACCCCACAAATCCAAAACCCCCTGTTTCTCCACTAGCACCTGATGCTTTGGCTACACAGATACAGAATTGATACTGATTTGAAGTTGCACATCAATTATTTATATTAGCAATTCGTTGATTTGAAGTTGCACATCAATTATTTCTATTAGCAATTCGTAAATATTCAAGTTGAAAATTTGGTCAGTAGCTTTTTCTTAATTTTTTCGAGACCCGAGCACTTCCTGTATTTATCAGCTTCATCCCATGACATTCAAATAATTTTGTTTTATGCTACCCAATGACACAAATGTATCTTCGCAGGAAGGTTAGATAACTCGATTGATCTATTGAAATTTGGTTGTCCACCCCAAGCAGCATTTGTGAACTGTATAAACTGTGTTCTTTATATGACATCTAAGGGGCTCCTCCTACCATATCAATTGTCATACCTGGTTCGCTGCTGTTGTAATGTCAGGTCTTTTGCAAAATAGGTATTGCGTTATGTTTGTGACATTCCTATATCTTATAGTAATCTGTATCTGGCTGAGAAGTGCACCCAATCAACCCCACAAATCCTAAAACTGCTGCCAATATCTTCCTGACTTCTGCACTTCCATACTGATGTCAATCCTCTGTGTGTGTGTGTCTCTCATATAGGCTGCTTATTAATCAAATATAAGCTTTTGAACTCTTGCTTTCATTAATTATTTGGCATACTTTCTTTTTTTGGACCACTTTATATACACTGCTTTGGGCAGTGTTGAATCAATCACTTTTTTTAGTCACTAATTGCTGCTTTTTTTTTTTCTTCTCTCTTGGCAGTTCAAAGAGATAACATGGCTACTGGAATATGTCAGTTATTGGAGAAGAAGGATGGTATCTTCCGGCAGAAAATGATGGGAAAGCGGGTTAATTATGCATGTCGGTCTGTCATATCTCCAGATCCCTATTTAGCAGTCAATGAAATTGGGATTCCTCCTTATTTTGCATTGAGATTAACATATCCAGAAGTAAGGGTGGTGAACTAATTTGCTGACAAGAATAATAGAAAAACATTTGCTTTCATCCATGATCGGCACATACCCACAGATAAAGTCTTGTGTTCGTACCTTCAGCCTGCATACATGCTCTAAAATTCATACATGCCCATTTGCACATCCCAGTATACTTACAAGTGCACTATTACATCCATGGAATTTTGTTCTACTTATGTTTTGTTTGTGCGCATTAATGCATGTTTGAATGGATGAGTGGAAATTTTTAGTAGTATGAGGTTCATCTCAGATTGCTTCTTATATATGATTCTACAGAGAGTGACTCCTTGGAATGTTAACAAGCTGAGGGATGCTATCATCAATGGGCCTGATGTGCATCCTGGAGCTACACACTACATAGATAAATTAGCAACTGTTAAACTACCACCAAGCAGAAAAATGCGTATGTCAATTTCAAGGAAGCTACCCTCCTCAAGAGGAGTTGTTACACAACCTGGGAAGAGTGTAGAACACGAACTCGAAGGGAAGGTTGTCTATCGCCATTTGCAAGACGGAGATATTGTGCTCGTAAATCGACAGGTACGGTGTAATTGGACATGATATCATGTTTTTGTTTCTTTGTAATTTGTATTGCTCACTTTGCTGTTTTTGCATGTCATATTGATGCAAAATAAGGGGTTGGGCACCCCTATTTGATAATGAGGCCTACCTTCTCACCTTTTAGAGCATTTTTTTTTTTGCTTTCCAAAAGACCAAATTTAAGGGGTGTGTTGGGTGCCTCCTTCAAGGTTTACAATCTCGGTCTTGTTCAGTCTCGATTAGCTGATGGATGAGACATAATGAAGATACGTTGCTGACTGATTGATATGAAGATATGTTACACCAGACTATTTTAATGCTTAATCAAGCTAAAACATGGTGTTTAATGAAGTAATACTTATTTTTATAGCAAATAATTCTACACGTTGTTAAGCACTAAAAATTAATTTTCTAGCATGCGTGTTGGTACCTTACTAGAAAGAGATATCTCCAGCCAAGACACTCCAAGACGGGAATGATACTTTCAATGAATAGCCCCATTGTCAAAACCAGGGGGTCCCAAATCACATCCCTATATATATTAGAATTTAGAAGACAAACACTATGAAGTCTTGTAAAATATAAGTAAATACATGACAATGTATGGTCCTGTATAAAAAGTACGTAATGAAATATAATGAACTACAATTGTTATTTGTAGATCCCGATTGTGTCTGTGAGTTACATAAATCAGTTTTGAAAATATTTTTGTGTTTAGATTTTTATTAATGAAACTGGAATTTTAATTCGAAAAATAATGAAAAAGTTTAATCAATTCATACATATATGTTTCATCGGTAAAAACACTATTTATATTCCATAATTTCTTAGTATTGTTTAAATTGATGAAATTATTGACCAATATCAAAATATTATTTACTCTATGAAAATCATGAAAACAAATTTTTCTTGGATTTTCTAGGACTCCCGTTCAACTACTCACTTGTAGTGTCTTTAGTATAAAAACATAGCTTTCCTCTAGTTTTACAGCTATTTAGTTTATTTTCAATAATTAAAGGATTATTCTTGATGGTCTCCCAATTAAAATTGACAACCAAGAAATGCTTCGAAGTGACCAATTTCGTCACCTTGGTGCTACTATTTATAAGGAAGGGGAGATTGGGGAGGATGTTATCCATAGATTAGAATGGGGTGGCTAAAGTGGAGATGTGCTTTTGAGGTGCCATCTGATTGACGTGTGCCAATTAGACTAAGAGAAAAATTCTATGGCGGCAATAAGTCCGCCAATGCTTTATGGTGCAGAATTTTGAGCAATTAAGGAACAACGTGGAATGAAATAAGTATACCCGAGATGAGGATGTTGAGATGGATGTGTGGTAAGACAATGAGAAACCAAATTAGAAATGAACGCATTCGTGAAAATATAGGAGTAGCCCCAATAAGTGTCAAAATGAGGGAAGATCGATTGTGATGGTTTGGTCATGTACAACGAATTCCAATGACAACATTAGTGTGGAGGAATGTGTAAGTCGAAGGGCCTCAAAGAGCGAGGGGAAGGCCAAAATGTACGTTGAGTGAGGTTTTGAGAGGAGATTTTAGAAACCTGCCTTAGCGGAAGAGATGGCTTTAGACAGGATTGAATGGAGGAACTGGATTCGTGCAGCTGACTCCATACTGTTTGGAAAAGGCTTATGATGATGAAAGAATATTTATCTTTGAAAAATAGCACAATATATGGATCTGTTAGAGCAGCCATAAACCTTTCACTTATAATTAACTGAATCCTCATCGTGTACTTCTATTAGGGGTTTGTTTTGAATTTTGTTGTTTGTTTCGAAATTTATGATTTTTCACAAATATTTAAAAAATGCCACTAGATCTCACAATAATATGTGGATTTGGTACATCATGGTTCAATGATCGTACACCTATTTTTGGTTGTATTTAAAACAAATGCTTTAAAATTGGAAAATGAACGCTAGTCACCTGGAAGAAGAAACTGTACCCAAGAGCTTCTAACCTTCAACTCAAGGTTTACATTCGACTTTTGCAAACTCTATTTACACTAATTGTGTCATTTTCGGTTTATCTAGAGGATGATGTGTGTTAGGTCAAATGGGAATGGAGAAAGTGACAAGCGAAGCATAAAAAATGGGTGTGCTTCGGTCTGTATCCTATGATTACAATATGGATCGGATACGTTAGGATACATAAAGAATTCGGATATTCCACTTATGTATTGTATCGTATCTTTCAAATAGTACTTACAATGCATTCAGTATTGACATTTATACCATGCTATGGACCATTTTGTTTATAGAATTAGAGCTGGGTGTCTGGAATGGAGATGCTTTTCTAGATTCTTACTGAATGATTAATGTAGACAATAGAGAAAGGATGCTAATAATAAGGATACAAATGGCTGCAAGCCTACAAGCAACAAAAAGCGTGGGAGCAGGTTCTAGGAAGCAGAAGCAGCCCTATCATCTTACGAGATGCTTGTTGCACACATCTCGAGCTGCACAGTGTTGAGGAACAACAAATAGGACTCGAGGTGTGACCCTGAAGTTGCATAGCCAATGAAGTGTACACCTAAATTTATAGTTCCCAAACTTCCATTCAAATGAAAGAGTTGAGACTATCTTGCTATCCTTAAAATGGCACTAACTCATGTTATTGCAGATCTAAACAAGCTTAAGGAACAGTCCCTGCACCATGCCTACAAGTCTTGTCCCCTATTACTCATTAATATACATCTTTACTTCTTTACTCATCCCCACAAAAAAGAATAATCTGAACAGACCATTTGTTATAGTGTTTTTTAACGTAGGGAATGAGCTTGGGCATGAGGTGAGGTGCTTCACTAGACAAAGCCTTGAGGCATAAACCTCAAGGAGTAAGGCGCAAGCCTCTTGAGCATGCATTTTTAAGTAGATAAATAATTAACGGGCACTTCTTCGGTGCCCCTAGGAATCTTCATGCACTATGCGCGCAAGCTTCAAATGCCTTTTAAAATACTGATCTGTTTGGCTCTTATGTAACTAAAGCATGTGTGGTTGCTTGATGTTTTCTCTACACACTGTAATGGAAAGGGTCAACCATCATATTACATCTTGTATTCATATGTTACATTTTGTTGGATATTGTTTTACAGTTTTCGGTTTGATTTCTTCTTGGCTGATTTCTCATTTACCATGCATCATTATTTCATGGTGATATCTAGCAATATTGGTTTTTGAGTGTTGATAGACTCTCTCATTTGCATTGGTAGCCTACACTTCACAAGCCGAGTATAATGGCACATGTTGTCCGTGTCTTGAAAGGGGAGAAAACACTTCGCATGCACTATGCAAATTGCAGGTTTGATTTTATCTTTTTATTTTTCAATTCTTTTCTAGTTTGTAAGCATGGTTGTGTAGTTGGATAACTGAACTTCAATGGTTGTCCTGTTTGCAGTACTTACAACGCGGACTTTGATGGTGATGAAATGAATGTTCATTTCCCACAAGATGAAATTTCGCGCGCCGAAGCTTTCCATATTGTGAATGCAAATGAGCAATACACTGTACCAACAAGTGGTGCACCTATCAGGGGCTTGATTCAGGTTTAGAAATTGTAAACTGATCATCAATTCTCCATGAGCACTCCATATTTTTTTACCTTTAAAGGGATTTTAATATTTATATTACCATATTTGTCATTTATTCAATGGTCTCCACCATTCATGGTTCTATATTGCTTTATTCTTCAGGACCATATTGTAAGTGCCGTACTTCTCACAATGAAGGACACCTTTCTAACACAAAATGAGTACAATCACCTTCTCTGCAGTTCTGGTGTGTCTGCTGCTGAACGAGGTTCATTCATTAGTAAATCTGGCCAAAAGGTTTCCACAGTAAATTATGAAGATGATATACAACCTATTCTGCCTGCTATTTGGAAGCCAGAGCCGCTATGGACTGGGAAACAGGTTAAATCTAGAAATACGTGATATACTCGTGCATCTTTATTCTAAATGTAAACAATAAAGATTGGATCTAAAGAACCACTAAAAATGGATTTTAGGGAAAAAATGATATCATGCTTTCATTGATAGCACCTTTAAAGTTTAAAATATTCTTAAAACTGTAGATATAGTAATCTACTGGTCAAAAGTTTTGTTGAATCATTTTTTTTTTTGCTTGTTGCTTTTCTAGGTCATAACTGCAGTGCTAAATCACATAACTAGTACTAGAGGTCTTACACCTTTTACTGTTGAAAAGAGGGGGAAGATTCCAAGTGAATATTTTGGAGGGGGGAGTTGTGAAGACAGGTTGCTAATTCATAAGAACGAGTTTGTGCATGGAGTGATTGACAAAGATCAGTTTGCCAAGTACGGTTTGGTTCATACAGTCCAGGAGCTCTACGGTTCAAATATTGCGGGCATTTTGCTTTCTGTGTTAAGTCGCCTATTTACGGTGTTTTTGCAGGTTACATTGATTTGCTTTCATTTTGATTTCTGTTGTAACTGAAATTGATCTTGCTATCTGAATACTTTGTTAGTTCACATATTTAAATTGAAAAATATGATGCTTACCATTCAGATGCATGGATTCACATGTGGAGTAGACGACCTTCTAATAGTACAGAATTCAGACATGGAAAGGAGGAAGAAACTTGAAAGTAGTGAAAAAATCGGTGAACATGTCCATTCTCAGTTCATCGGTTCCGAGGAAG
This sequence comes from Euptelea pleiosperma, assembly GCA_035048495.1. NCBI lineage: Eukaryota > Viridiplantae > Streptophyta > Magnoliopsida > Ranunculales > Eupteleaceae > Euptelea > Euptelea pleiosperma. Next base: position 19,793,678 of record CM068544.1, on the reverse strand, counting down.
AGGATATAGGTTTGTATTGATTTTTAATATGCTGTCCTGTAAATTTCCAATGTTATTTCATGTTAACATTTCGTTGAAATTGAGATTTCAAACTGTTTCAGTGCTTTATTTTGTTTCATACTTCTGCTCTGGATGAGAATGAACATATCATCTCTGTCTTTTGATACGATTGTTTTGCATAAATTCCTATTCGACAACAAAAACTCTTATGAATTTGAAATATATGTGGAACTCTTCAAGCAATTGGTGAAGGTGTGATGGAACTCCATTCAGGCTGTTAGAAAAGAGTTGCCCTTGGAGGATAGGGAGGAGGGAGATGGTCTTTAAAGGAGCTTGAATTGGTGATTCGAAGAGAGGAGACTTTAGTAGTGGTTGAAAAGGTGATAATAACACACCTTTCGCCTAATGACTGAAAGAGAACAAATTCAATAAGAAGAATTCAAATAGGGGAAGATGTTGCTGAGGAAGAAGTTGAAAGTTGAATTTAGGGTTAGGATTCCAAGAGAAGTAGAGGAAGAAAGAAAGAGATTAGGGTTTTTTAGAGAGCATGTGTTAACTAACATGACTCCCTACCTCTTCATTATATATAAGAAATACAATGGACAAAAATGCCCTTACCAAATGTACATGGTCCCTAACAACATAAATGGTACACTTGTCAACACTGCCCCTCAAGTTGGTGCGTAGATATCTATCATGCCCAACTTGCTAAGACACTGATGTAATTGATGATTGGAGATTCCCTTTGTGAATACATCAACTACTTGCTCTTCAGTCTTCACAAATTGAGTACAAACCTCTCCATATAGGATCTTTTCTTGTATGAAATGTCTATCCTCCACTTCAATATGTTTTGCACGATCATGTTTGACAGGATTATGTGCTATACTGATGGCTGCCTTATTATCACAATAAAGGCTAAGTGGATCAATAACAGGAAATCCTAGCTTTGCAACTAAGATCCTTATCCATAACATCTCACACAAGTCGTGAGCCATAGCACGGAACTCTGCTTCTGCACTGAATCGAGCCATAACTGGCTGCTTCTTACTTCTCCAAGTCACGAGGTTGCCCCCAACAAAGGTGCAATAACCGGATGCGGATCGTCTATCATCTTTAGCACCGGCCCAGTCTGCGTCTGTATAGGATTCCACTCTCATTTGGCCATTCTGCTTGAAGAGGAGTTCCTAACCAGGAGAGGATTTGAGATATCTCAAAATCCTATTTGCAGCCTCCAGGTGGGTCGCTTTAGGTGAGTGTGCATATAGCTAATCACACTAACATCATAGGCATTGTTCGGCCTAGTCAAAGAGAGGTAGATCAATCTACCAACAAGTCTCTGAAAGCTCTCAACATCTTGCAACAACGCACCATGAGCATCTACCATCTTGTGATTTTGCTCTATCGGGGTGTCCACAGGCTTGGCTCCTAATTTCCCAATGTCCGTAAGAAGGTCAAGAATATACTTTTTTTGGGAGATGAAGATCCTCTGACTCGATCTAGCCACCTCTATGCCCAAAAAATATTTCAAGGGTCCCAAATCCTTTGTTTCAAACTCATTTGCCAAGTAATTCTTGAGTTTTGCAACTTCTGTAACATCATTACCAGTCACAATGATGTCGTCCACATACACTATAAGAGTAGTGATGCTTTTCACATGGCGTTTAACAAACAAGGTATGATCAGCTTGGCTTTAAGTATAATCCAGAGCTTTGACTGCCCTGGTAAACTTCTCAAACCAGGCTCTAGAGACAGTTTTAGTCCATACAGGGACTTTTTCAGTCTACAGACTCTCTTGTCACTTCCTGTTGGGAGGAAGCCTGGGGGAGGACTCATATATACCTCTTCCTTGAGGTCTCCATGAAGGAAAGCATTCTTCACGTCGAGTTGATGAAGTGGCCATGATTGGTTGGCCGTTAATGATATAAGAACTCTGATGGAGTTCATCTTTGTAACTGGGGTAAATGTCTCTACATAATCAATCCCGTATGTCTGAGAGTACCCCTCGGCTACCAGTCTAGCCTTGTACTTTTCTACTGACCCGTCTGCTTTGTACTTCACTGTATAGACCCATCTGAACCAACTGGTTTCTTCCCCCTAGGCAATTCAACTAGTTCCCAGGTTTTGTTCTTCTCCAAAGCTCTCATTTCTTCCAGCATTGCATCTTTCCATTTGGATGCTTTAATCCTTCCGCTACTGATGAAGGAATCGAGATGGTAGACAGAGAAGTAACAAAGGATCTGTAAGATGGAGACAAGCCCTCGTAGGAACAAAGTTACTAAGGGGATGTTGTGTACAACTCCGCTTATCCTTTTGAAGGGCAATAGGAAGATCAAGAGCACACGTATCAGTAGGAAGTAAAGATATAGAAGGCTCAGGAGAAGGTGTATTACTTGGATCCAAGGATGGAGCAATTGGTACGCTTGGACATGTATCAGTTGTGGCCTTTCCTCTTCGGGTATAGACCTTGAATTCCCCTAGAGCACTACTAGAACTTCTATCAACTCCCACAGTAGGCCGACCAGTCGTCTCGACCAAGACAGTGGGAGGAATAGGAATAGGGAGAGGGACAATTGAAGGCCTCTATTCACCACAACTCCGCTCCCCCTGAAGAGAGGCAGGAGAGAAAAAAGGAAGGCTCTCGGAAGGTGACATTCATGGAAATAATTCATTTCCTAGAAGAGGGGTGATAACACCTGTACCCCTTATGGGAAGAAGAATAGCCAAGGAAGACGCATTTGAGAGCCTCAGGATCCAATTTGGTGCGGTTTGTACTAAGAATGTGAACATAACAAACAGATCCAAACACGCGAGGTGGAACAACAAATAAGGGAGAATCAGGCTTAAGAGTCTGATAAGGAGTGTGAAAATGCAAGATGCGGGATGGCATGCGATTAATCAATAAAGCAGCAGTAAGAACAACATCACAGCAGAAAGATTTAGGTATAGAGCTACCAATAAGAATGGATTGGTAGCGAGATACCTCAAGAAGATGACGGTTCTTTCGCTTAGCGACACCATTTTGTTGAGTATAGCTGCAGGAATGCTGTTGACCAATCCCGTGGTCATCGAGATAATGCTGAAGACCACCAACCATGTATTTACCCCCTTGATCAGTACGGAGGTGTTTGATCAAAGAACCAAATTGTGTCTGGATCATCCCATGAAAAGTTTGGAAGATGGAATAGACTTCATCTTTCGATTTCATAATGTAGATCCAGGTACTCCTGGTATGATTTTCTACAAAACTAACAAAATATCGAAAACCAAGAGGTGAAGTAACTAGGTCAGGACCCCAAACATCAGAATGTACAATATCTAACGGAAGCAAAGTACGATTGCCCCTGGAAGGGTAAGAGGAGCGACAATGTTTCGCAAGTTCACAAGTTTCACAATGCAAATCATTAACAGAAACATAAGTAAATAAAGAAGGATGCAAGAGTTTTAAGTACTGAAAAGAAATATGTCCAAGGCGAGCATGCCAACAGAAAATAGACTTGAGACTACTACTACGACTATGGGATTGAAGGGGGGTAAGCTCCACAGGCGGTCCATCGAGAAGATAGAGTCCATCAACTTCATGTCTAATGCCAATCGTCCTCCTTGTCTCCTAGTCTTGAAATAAACATGAAGAAGGGGAAAAAGTGACATTTCATTTTAAGCTTTCAGTGAGAGAGCTAACAGAAAGGAGCTTAGAGGTAAAGAGAGGGACATGTAAAACAGAAGACAAGGAGAACTTAGGAAAGAGATGTACATTTCCTTTCCCAGAAACAGAAGAAAGAAACCCATCAACAATTTTAACTTTATCTCTACCAGAACAAATAGAATAAATCGAGAAGGGTAAAGAGTTACCCGGCATGTGTTCAGAAGCACCTGAATCAATGATCCCGGCAGGACTGGGTGAAACAATAGACACATGATGGGCATTGCTAATGGTACCTAACTAAGCGAAGGAAGAAGTGGCAGAAGAACCCTCAAGTTGGGCAAGGAACCTCCAGAGGTTGTCGATCTCAGATGGTTGCACAGGCATAGTGCAGGATGGTGAATCCTGAGTAGCCACAAGTGGTGATGTCCAAGTAGGCGAATCCTAGGGAAGACAAATAGAAGCCTTCGAAATGCATTGTGAGCAGCAGGTGCCGCTGGACGGGTGAGGTGGGGAGGTCGATCATGTAACTTCTAGCATTTAGCCTTCACATGTCCAAGACGGCCACAATAGTCACATTTGGGTCGTTCCCGAGTAGAAAAGTGCCCAATGGAGGGTGTAGATGCAGGTGTAGATGGTGCCATAGAAGGAGTGAAGGCACGGTTCTTTTGAGGTCGCTGATTAGTAGGTGCAGACACTAGTGCAGATGTCAAGATCCGATCTCTTCGGTACGAAGATTGGGGTCATCACTCTACGATGACTCTTCTCACTCTGAACATAGGAGTAAATCTGACTAAGGGAGGGAAGCGAGTCACGGCTAAGAATCTAAACACGAGCTAGCTCATACTCCGAGTTAAGCCCTGCGAGAGACTCGAAAATCCGTGTTTCCTAACAATTTCCGATGTCGGGTAACACAGAGAGTGCCAGTACAATCAGGCTGGTATGTATGATAATAATCGAGCTCTTCCCACATGCTCCTAAGCATAGCAAAGTAATCGGATATGCTCTTATACCCCCGCTGAAGGTGAGAGATACTCTGGCGAAGTTGAAAGGCATGGGCCAAATTCTAATGCTGGGAGTAAGTCTGAAAAGCGATGTCCCATACGGCCTTGGCTGTATCCATGAATAAAAAACCACGACTGATATGTGGCTCCAAGGAATTGAGAAGCCATGGCATGATGGTGAGATTCTGTTTCCCATTTCTCTGAAAAAGGGTCAGCTGCAGTCTTAGACTCTCAAGTGCAGTGATACGCCTGTTAATGTATCCCAATTTCCCGCGGCCATCAATATACATCCAAGCTACCCTTGACCACTCCCGATAATTTTTTCCATTTAGCTTAAAAGAAGTAATCTGTCGGCCGGGATTCTCAAAACTCACATGAGTCATCATTTTACCTTCGGTACCACTTGAGACAGCTTCGGTGCTCTTAGAGGACCCTCCAGTAGAGATAGTAGGAGGGTCGGTAGCAGTTGAATTGAAGAATTAGGGTTAGGTTTAGGGTTTCAAAGTAGAGAAGAAAGAGAGAAGAGGGAAGAAAGGATGTCATGTAATTAGGTCACAATGACTCCATAATTCTTATTTATGTAAAAAGGAATTACAAAAGACAAATATACCCCTCAAGGGGAGTATTTACAGAACTACACCTAATACATGAAATATACGTAGAAATATGTATATGATAACACTCCCCCTCAATGTACCTTCTGCATGTTAAATCTTGGCCTCCCTCTAGGGTGGAATTACCATTCTAGGTGTGTTTGGAATCAATGATTGGATGCTTTGAGAAGAGTTTGGCTCTATGAACCAAGATTTTTAATTAGAGGGTAGGATCCTTCTCATTAAGAGCACAACAGCTAGTTTCTCGGTTTATTACAGATCCCTTCTCGAGTTCTCCTCAAATTGGTTGTTTACTAGTCAAAAAATCGAAAAGGGATCTCGTGGCGTGGGAGAAGAAATATGATTTGGTGAATTGTAAAATAGTTGTAGTGGCCTAAAAAGGGGTGTGGTTTGGGCATAAGAAATTTGAAGACGATGAAGGTTCATTACCTACGACAAAGCGTGATATCTAGTAAGTTCGGGTTAAGGAATTGTGGTAGCTTTATCAGATAGAGTACAGGTTTTGGAAGGCATCAAGGAAAGTTTCTGTTGTCAAGGGCTTATTTGTAATACTTTATATGTTACAGGGATCTCCTTGTCATTATGGTGATAGTTCTAATATTATAAATATTGGTGAAATCGTGGAGCTCATTATGCTCTACATGATTTCACCCTTTCTCCCATCTTCTCTTCTCTTTATCTCTTCTCTTCTCTCTCTAACCCTAACTCTCCTGTTCTCTCTATTTCTCTAATTGAGTACAACATTAATCACAACATGGTATCAGAGCATGGTTCTGTAACCATGACTCAACTCTAGAGGAAATCGAAACCCTAGGGATTATGGAATAATAGAAAGGGGCTGACCAAAGGCAAAGATTATCTCTCGTGGTTAGTCACTTGACGCAGAAGCCTGGAGAAGTGATCCCAGGCAATATTGTAGCGTTGTAGGCCTCCAAAGGTTTCGAAAACCCTAGCCGCCACATTGGCAAGTCTCCAGAGGGTTCAAAAACCCTAGCCGCCATAGCTACAGGGATCAAGAGGGTCTAGAAACCCTAACTGCACCGTTTAGGCAAGTCCAGAAATGCCCCCAGGCATTGTTGGAAAGTTTCCAGGGCTAACTGCACCCCTCATAAGTCTAGAGAAGACCTCCCGGGAGGTGGCGTCCCCTTCAGACATTTGGAGAACTCCCTCCAGACCTAGTCGCACCTCAGTGTTTGCCGCACTCTTCAAGACTTTGGAGAACTGCTCCCAGGCATAGCTTCACCCTTCAGAAGCCCGAAATACTACTCTCGGGCCTAATTGCAGGTCCCCAGACCCTGGAGAATTGCTCCCGGGCCTAAACGTAGGCCGCATACCCTGGAGAACTGCTCTCGTGCCTAACCTTAGGTCCCTAGACCCTGGAGAAAGTCTCCAGGAAACTATCCGAGCCTTCGGAACACTTAACAAGTGACTTCTAGTCAGTTTGGGGTGTTTCGAATCCTTTCGGGCCACCATCCACAGCTTCTGGTGTGCATCCTTAACTTGTGTGGGTTGCCCTATTCCTCAGAAAGGGGAATCATGGTGACCACAGTTTGAGACTAAAGATCACTACAGTGAAGCTTGATGGGTCCAACTACCTTGAGTGGTCCAAATCCGCCACATCACTAGACGAGTCACTGCACCCTTTGAAGTTGATGCCACATTTGAGAGATGGGAAGCGAAGAACTCGATGGTTATGTCATGGCTGCTCTATTCCATGCACCCATCGATTAGCTAAGGCTTTCTCTTTCTTCTTTTGGATATTTGGGATGCAGTATCTTAAACCTATTCCCAAGTTGGGACTTTTGTTAAGATGTATGAACTTCAACAGGAGATAGATCTACTGAAGCAAGGAGACCTTTCACAGGGGACATACTATGCTACTTTACGGAGTAAATGGGAAGTGGTAGATCACTACCAAACCTACACTTCTTCCTACACGACTGATGCTACAGATTTTTGGAAGATGATTGAATGGACTTGCATAATTGAGTTTCTGTGTGGTTTGAACCAGAGCTATGAGCAGGCTCATGTCAATAAGGTTTCGGGACATGCACATGAAACATAAGGGTGCGGTTAACATCCATCAGATGACAGACATTGGACTAGGTATGGCACGACATAAATTAGACAATGAAAGATGTCGTAAACAAAAATGCCACTGAAGTGGCAACACAGTTGCACTCGTCGCAGATGCAGGTGCACTAGTGGCCAGATAGTATAAACCATCATTCTCATTCCCCAAACCAATCACCTTCTTTGTCTTGAGATCCTGAAAAACATATGTAAGAGAAAAGGTTGCGGAGCACTATAATGATTTATTGAGTTGATTAACAGATAAAAGAAATTAAATAGAAAGTCAGCAACAAATAAAATGGAGGATAAAGAAATAGATGGAGTAGGGTTAATATCACCTTTCCCCAAAACTTTACGAGTGGACACATCAGCTAAAACAATATGAGATCTGATGGACTGAAGATAGAGAAGATGGAAGGTATACGAGACATATGAGCACTAGCCCCGGAATCGATGATCCAGGACGAAGGAGACTTGGTGGCCAAACATACAGAATTACTTGTATTGGCCATAGAGGCTGTAGGCTGTGAAGAACTGGCTGTCAAGTTGAGCAGTATACTGAGAAGGAATAGCACCAGTGGGTGCCTGAGAGGGTGGATCTGTGGGTGGATGAAAAGACTCATAAGATTCCTTATTGGCCCAAGCAGGCTTGCCCCATTTATCCTAACGATACTGCTCTGTATGTCCAGAGTAGCCACAATACGTACACTTCATCTCACCATCACAACCACCATGATTACCAGAACCACGACTATCACGACCACAAGAACCACCACGACCACCATGGGAGGCATTCTGAAGACGAGAAAAGGCATTAGCTACAGTTGGAAGAGACTCACTGGCCAAAATCTGTTCTTTAATCGAACTGTACTCAAGATTCAAGTTGGACAAAAACAAGTGAAGATTAGTGGTCAGGGGTTGATACTGCTGAAGTCCCTCCCACATACCCTGGAGTGAACAATAATACTCACTGAGGGATTTATCTCCTTGCTTTGTAGTGAACATAGACTCAAAGAAGTCATAAATTCGGGAGACATTCCTCTCCTGAGAGGACATCTCTCAAACTACAATTCAGATTTGCTTGGCGGTATCAATATATATGACTTTTGATGAGACTGACGGCTCCCTCTTGTTCCAGAACCACGTCATAACCATGGCATTCTCACTTTGCCAATCTTCATACTTCTTATTATCTATCGGTGGTGGATCTTCAATGAGAAATTTCAATTTCTTCTTGGCGCACATAATGTTTTTTAATAGAGTAAGACCATGGAAGGTAGTTGGTGCCGTTCAACTCCACAGATGTAATCTGAGCACCAATACTATCCCAAGCAAAAGCAAGAGGCTTTCCATCAACAGAAACACCCGAAACACTCGAACTGGCCATCTGGAAGATGTAAAATACTAACTTTCGCACAAGATGTCAGAAAAATCCTAAACCAAAAGCATACAACCTCTAAAATCAATCTAGGGGAGCGATAAGGGTCGATAGACACACCTGCCTGTGGTTTTTAAAAAAATAAAAAACCTAACAGAGCTTCGGGAGAGAGAGATGGTGGAAAAAGATCCAACTTCTGCTCAAAGCATCAAAAAATTTCTAAACCAGCTTCAAACAACCCCTGAAATCAAGTTTTAGGGAGGGCGGCAAGGGTAGGAGAACACCTGACCTTCAAATCGTAGAGAAACACGAAAACGAAAAAAATATCTCGACGAGCGAAAAATTGAAACCTACATCTTGGGGTTTCAAAACCACATATGGAAGCTCCTCAACCTTTAGACACACCAACAACAAACACCAAAAAACCCTAGATACGCATCTAGGTGTAAACAAACCTCAAACAAATAATTGCTAAAGTTTTGTTTATATCAAAACCTTCAAAACTTTATTCTAACTTGAAGATGATGAAGAAGAAGAACGGATGGAAAAGAAGAAAGAACTAGGGTTTCTTAGAATCAGTTATGCTCTGATACCATGTGAGAAATCAAGTTCTAGGGTTTGAGAGGAGAGAGACAAACTTAAGATTGTTCGGCCTCCTCATTATGTTATATATATCATCAACTTAAGTGGTGTGGGCCCACTTACATTTACTAAAAAGGTATATGGGCCCAACACTCTACATAAAGCCCATTCTACATAACATAATAAAGATAACGAAATAAACTAAGAACTCTTTAACACATGATATGCATGAAACGTAGGGGGAAATTTTACATACTTTATTGTAATAATATATATGAACCAATAGTTATTGATTTATAGCAGGATATGGAGCATTTTTTGTGTTCACTGTGTACGACGACATTTTATAAAATGGGTGAATATTATTGGTCTTAGTTAACTATTAATATATGAAGTACATTTCTTGTCGCCATGCTATTAAAATTAGGCAAAGTTTTGGCGAATTTTGTCAAATTATGACTTGTTGAAGTGAAGTTTACTTGAAACATTTCAGCAGATTTTACCATCTGGACTGGAACTTTAAAATAGATGATAAGTGTTTAAAACACATTTGTCGACATTTTTTCGATATTACCTTTCTTTTGGCAGGTTCTTAGGTGGGAAATAATCACTTTATTAAGAGTTTTTGAGTCAAAAACAACTTGTACGGGTTGGAATCATTATCAAATGCTCACCAGGTTGCGCATTTTCAAGTTGTCCATTAATAAACCTACTTTTATTTATAACTTCATGTTTCTTTTATACATTTAAGCTGTATTAGTATTACAAATATGTAATGCATCATTTCTCCAAACTTCTCTATGTTGGTGAATTTTCACAAAATTTCTGCATGCCGGTTGAACTTCTTCGAATTGATTTTGGATTTTAACCGAGCGAAGTTCAAGGCGAAGTCAAAGTTTAGTACCATGCTTGTCGCATACCACCAAATTGGATCTCAATTGTCAGTACATAGTTTGAATCTTGCACTATTTAATTAAGAGAAGTCAAGGTGGTTCAAAGATGAAATTTACCCTGTGTTTGTCATAAACTACGGGAAGGAACACGAACTTTTATGTTTGATGGAAGTGCAGTGCCTGAATATTCTATTTGCCAGTCTTCATAGGTGTTTAACCTTCAATTACCAACATCTGTTTTAGGCAACTAGTGAACTCTGGGTTGAAAGATGGTTGGAGTATATTGGATAATAGCATTAGTAGATAGATCTGTTGATGGAGAATTCTTTCTGCGTATATTGTCTTGGTAATTGTCATTTATCAAAATCTCAATTCTTTTGAAGTTTTATTTTGTTCTCTTCTTGTTATGGTGACTGTTTGTGCATTGGTGTTTAGACTCTTAGGTAAATTGTTTTCCCTGCAATTGTTTACTAGTTTAGCAATGCAGCACAGTAGTAACATGTAATTGCACGTGCATTGCAAATTTGCAATGTTTAGGCACATGCATGGTGAATTTAATAATGTATGTGACATTGAATGTTTATGCGCGTACATGTTAGTTTTATAAAAGTGCAGTGCCTGAATGTTTGTGCTCGTACATGTTAGGCATGGTGTTTAGACTCTTAGTTAAATTGTCTTCCCAGCAATTGTTTACTAGTTTAGCAATGCAGCAGAGTAATAACATGTAATTGCACATGCATGGTGAATTTAATAATCTACGTGACATTGAATGTTTGTGCGCGTACATGTTAGTTTGATAAAAGTGCAGTGCCTGAATATTCCATGTGCCTTATTAGACCCAGTGAAATTGCAAGTGGAGACTGAAAAAGCTATACGCAGTAATGGAGAAGCTGGAATAACACGCTTGGATAGGTTGATGTTCAATGCTCTTAACATTTTGCCCGATAAGGTTAACAAGGAGTTATTTTCTACGGGATTATTGAAACCCTTTCCAAGGAATTGCCTTTCCCTTATGACTACAACTGGAGCGAAAGGTTCTTTGGTAAGTGGCCATACATATTTTTAGCCTGAATTTGGGATTAGAATTTGGCCATACATATGTTGACATCTATGAGGTTTAATGTATTGTTTGTCATGAATATTTGCATGCGCATCATTTGCATGGATATTATAAAGTTATGGTTAATCCTCCTTTGCTGAATTAAATGCATCCAATCACTTCTCATTATTTTCTCCTGTGTGTGTGTGTAGGGTTTGGCAGACCCCTTTCAGGTATTAACGAATAGTCAAAATTAAAACCAAAATTAAGAGGGACTTAGATGCCTTACCGGAGAGAATCTAGTTACCTCATCAGGTGAATATATAGGACACTGACCTGTTATTAGACGCTAATTGTTGAAAAGTAAAAGAGACTTGTTCTATAGGGGAAAAATGAATATTTAAGGGGATCTTTATGAGACTGATACCAATATTTATAATTATTATTTTTTTGATAAGTAGACTGATACCAATAACTCTGAGAATTGCAACTTAGAGTGGCCAAAGCATAAGCTACTCTGTTGCTTTCACAATAGATGTGTTTCCATTGAGGATGGGGCTTTTGGATGCCTATGTACAAATCTTTCTACGAATACAATGCCAACCAAGGAAGAGTTTTGTTTTCATTGAGAACATCAGTGAGAATTTTGAATCACTCACGAAGATGATATTCAAAATTTGTTTTCATTGAGAATTTTGAATCACTCACGAAGATGATATTCAAAAGTTGAAGCAGCTTCCAAAATCTAGGACCGAGGCATGGACATCAAGGCTATTAAATGTTTGACCATGATAAAAAGCAAAGGCAGCAATTGATCTACTATCCCAATCAGTAACACCACTGTCACCACTAATGCTTGGATTATCTCTGGGTCAGCATCAACACTCAACTCCTTGAGGGGGGTAAATTCATTCGGTGAGAATAAATCTTTTGGTTTTATTAAGAACCGGAAGTGTGCACAGAACATCAAACATAAGGCCAGAACATTAGAAGTGGTCTCCATAATACAAGTGCAATTCTTGGGCCAATTCTAGATCTTTGCAATGGTCCCTTTGAGAGAATTTATCTCCTTATTTTCTGTTGTTGTGCTCCAACCTCCCATGATATGAAGATAGGTATAATGATTATTCAGAATTCTCCCAATCATATAATTCTCTGCCAAGTCTATTCTAATAAAGACATGATTGAAATCTTCAAAACGACTATCAAATGGACACACCTCTTAGCTATATGAATCCTGTATCTCTGAATCTTATTGTCCAACAGTAACATCTCCATGGATAAGTTTCCAAGAGAAGAAGCTAACATGATTGGTGATGGCTTTGCTCCTCTTTTGATGCCATGCCTGCACAATTATGAATAGTGTCCCAAACTGATTTAACTGAGAAAATTTTTTTATGGTCCAAGTTCCATATGATTCTGTTCTCTTTGTTGGATTTTTGAATATCACAATTTTTAATTCACACAATTAGATTAGTTGGGAGAAATTGTTCTATCTAGTGAAGAAGTTCATTGGCAATGGGAAAATAGGAAGGAAAATGGATAGCTTCTTTGATCAAAGGACTGTCAGTAAGCGAATTGTGAAACAAAAGTCTTTGTTTGGTCCACTGTCAATCAACCACTTCAAGCTGGAAGTGAGCAGTCTGACAATAGCACAAATCTCTTTGCAAGTCTTAGAGCAACCTGGTCTTTCACCCGTGAACTAAGTATGTGAGGTGTGGAGATATTTCATTTTGAGAAATTGAGATCACATACCTGTAGCATCAAGTATTTTCCATCTTCGCCAGAAAATCTTTAGATATGTCCTGGAACTTTTGAACAAGACCTCCCTTCATTTTGATGTAAGCATATGTTATCCCAAGACTCCGAGCAAGGAAATAAATTTCACAAAATTATCGAAATATTTCGTGAAATATTTTCATTTTTAGGTTTATGACAGGAAAGAATGCACGTGATACATGAAAAAATGTTAAATTTCACGAACTATTTCAAATTAAGTTGAAATATTTCACGTGAACAGTAACTTTCGATCAATTGACAATGTAAATATGTATTATTTCGGTCGAAATGTTTAGACATGTATGGAAACATTTCGATCGAAGGTAGGAATTATCCCATTTGAGTTCAAAACGGCCACAAATACCATATTTGATCCATTTAATCCCTCTCCACACACATTCACATAGACACACATATATTATAAAAAAGACCAATTCATTGTGGATTTCTTGGTTTGCGGATTGATCGTGCAGACAAATCAAATCCCATTTTGAAAGTTTTTTCAAATTCGAAATGTAAAAGTATAAAATTTCTTACTACAAATATATAGATTAGGTGTAAATGCATCAAATCTATGAATATATGATGCATTTATACTAGATTTGTGCATAGATTGGATATCGTTTACGGTGAAACTTTGGGGAAAACCCCCATTTCAATGGTTTTACCCTAAACATCTATGATTGTGCATAAATTGATTATAGGTTGCATAACTTAGCCCGTTCTACGAGTTTGTTGGGTTAAATGTTTTTCCGAAAAAATATTTAAACATTTAAAAAATTAAGTATATGTTATAACTTATAAGTTAATAGTAAATAGGTTTTTTAAAATTATACATAATCTTAAGAGATTAATGTAAGTGAATAGGATTCATTAATACCTTGATTTATGACTTTCTTTTATAATTAGTGATTAAATAATAAAAGTTATCTAATTAAATAATACCTTGATTGACTATTAGATACCTGTTTCAACATATTACAGACCGCTATAGTCATTCATTTCCACACTACATATGGTTGTATATTATGGTTTTTATAGCTTATGATTGTGTTTTTATGCTTGTTTTATCATTTCCCAAACTTTTCACAAAACGTTTCACAATATTTTCATAATTTCCGTAGTATTTCCATCATTTCTACGAAAAATGTATTATTTCCACACTAGTTGAAATATTTTCATTTTCGGGCTGGTCGAAATAAACCTCAAAACTGAAATTTATTTCCTTGCAGACAAGATTAACTTGTCTGTGTCCTTTAGAAATCCATCCTTGTTAAAGATTTTCTTCAAGCCTTTTTTAAGAATCTCTTTAGCAAGAATGGAAAGAGCCGGAGATAAGGGACCTCCTTCCTGCAAATCCCTTGAACTTTTGAAATGGCCAACCAAGCACACCATTGAGAGTCATTAGGAGAGATCGATTTCCAAACAAGAATTTTTGAGACTTCCAAATTTCTGATCAGAACCAAATATTTGCTGAACATCCATGAGGAATTCCATTTGAGTTGATCATAAGCTTTTTCCATATCCAATTTAAACATGATAGGATTGCCTTGGATTTCACAATCAATATCAAGAACTAATTATTGGGCTAAGGTAATGTTTTCAATAATGTCATTGACTTTCACCAAGCTTCTTATTCCTCAGAAATGAACTCAGGACAAATTGTTGTAATATGATTTGCGATGATTTAAGTGATGATTTTGTAAAGAAATTTGCATAATCTAATTGGCCAAAATCTGTGTTGCATTGATACGCATGTGGATGTCAGTCCCAACACAGTTAAGGGGTGTGAGATTCTGCGAATCCTAAAAAATAAGATTCGTGTATTTGGTAGTATATTCTAGATAATGTAAAACTAAGTAGTTATGGATGATAGTAAATTTTGTAATGACATCTTATGATTTTATCATATACTTGTAATGAAGAATACATGTAATGTTTTATTGCTACATGGAAAATAAATTGGAAGAGGTAGGTTCTTCTTAATCTATGTTAAATTCTTAAGAATTCACAAACGAAGTTTGGAAGCCATAGCTCTCATGTTTATTGGTTTTGGATACGGACAAGATTGGTAGACAGGAGCTCCTAATTTGTAACAGTTTATCAACATTATTGGGGCATCTGCATTTCTTCTAATCGCAAGATGACTATTATACTATACATGATAGAAAACTAAAGTAAAGAACTTTTGAGTGTTTCTTTTGCAAGTGACTGATAATTAATTTCAGAGAATTTAACAGAAATGTAGTATAATCATGAAAGGTTGGCATATTTTAGCTTAGTCATTTAAAAATGGGGAGGCGTGAGGAGCCTCCAGTTGGAAGCTAACCAACCATAGAAAAAAAAAGAAAGTTGGAAGGTAGCCACTGTGGATTTGAAGTAGGAGGCTCCTGTCCCCAAACATTACTTTTGTGTTATTTCAATTGATTCTGCTTATCCAGTTTGATGTGTGGAATGAGACATGACAGCAGTTTGTATCGTGTCAGTAAAATGGTGTGAGACAAATCTCTATTTAAATCTAAAAATTCTTAGTTTCCATTGATTCACAGTATGTAGGGTCAATAAGAGAAAACAGGAATTGTTGTTTGATGTGTCATGATCAGTTCTCTAGCAGATGCTACTTAAGCTAACTTCACTGATTGAGTTTTACTTTGAACAGGTTAATTTCACACAGATATCTTCTTTTTTAGGCCAACAAGAGTTAGAGGGTAAACGAGTCCCTCGTATGGTCTCTGGGAAGACCTTACCCTGCTTTCCTCCTTGGGATTCTGCAGCTCGGGCTGGGGGCTTTATTAGTGACCGTTTTCTGACTGGTCTTCGCCCTCAGGAATATTACTTCCATTGCATGGCCGGTCGTGAAGGGTAAAGCATATTCCAGTTTTTTTCACCTTAAAATGATTACGTTTGACATTTGACCTTCTCATTTGTTTCTTATTTGAAGTTCATTTTTTATTTATTTTTTTTGAAAAGGGATATTTGAAGTTCATTATAATCTGAATGGATTTCAAAAACACTATTTACATCAGCTAGGTTTCCTGGACTGGCAAACTAGGCTTCATTCTCTCTGGTCAGATGAGATTTCCAACACATGGTACTCTGTCATTTATTCGGCACAAACAAAAGTTCATATTAGTTGGATGAATTTTAAGTTCTTAACCATCTGATTGAGAGCCTTCACAGAACAAAATACAGACACAATTCAAAATTAACTCACTACCAAAACAGGTATTCAAGGTTGTCAATCCAAACTGTTCAAATGTTAGGCCACGACTTATATTGCTAACAAACTATACTTCACAGTTCACACTGAATTGACGGGATGTTTTTTTTTTTTTTTGATAAGGTAAAGGATTTTATTGATAAAGGAGAAGAAACAAGTCACAAAGGAGGCTGAGAGGGCCTCCAAAAGGACAAGAGACCCAACGATTAACTGTCCCAACTAATAATCCTCTCCCATCTAAAGACAAAGTCCTCAAATTTCAACCCTTTACATTCTTCAAACAGCTTAGACCAAGAAAAGAGAAGCGCCTTAATGTTGATGACGATGTCTTGGGTGGACGCCTCCTTGCCTTTTAAAATCCTCCTGTTTCGCTCGATCCAAAGACCCCACCAAATTGCAAAGGGCAAAAGCTTCCAAAGTTTGCTCCCATTGGGATAGAAACCTTTAAAAGACCAGCTCTTGATGGTTTGTATGACTGAACCAGGGAGGGTCCAATAGATCCCAAAAGCGCTGAAGAAAATGTCCCAAACTTCCCTAGCAAGACGGCAATGCAAAAGAAGGTGGTTGACGGACTCCCCCGCTTCCTTACACAGGCTGCAGTAGGATTAGGATTTTCAATACTGGTTGTCTTTTGGTCTGTGGCAATCCAAGTCTTGCCCAAGATTTAGAAGATTGGATATATGGACGCAATGTTTTAAATTTCGATACTTCAGTAGATTTTGATCATCTTAGAAATAGAAATATTTTGTAGCAATAAGTTGATTGGTGTGGAAATATTCCAAAATTATATGGAAATATCATGGAAATCATGGGAAACTATTGGAAATGAGAAAACAAGCATGAAAACATTCCTAACTCATCATATGACAATAATCAACCATTTAAAGGAGGAACAAGAACAATAACGTTTTCGACATGCTGACACATTTATCTAAGAGTCAAGACATTTTTTTTTATGAATTGGACTTCAACATTTAAATTTCATGATCATGTCATTTAAGTACTAAGCAAAAAGATAGTTTCCTTCTTACCTGAATGAGTATTTTTTTTCCTTATGGTTTTTATTATTTATTCTTAATTAAAATAAAATTTCAATTGCAAAAATAGATTATACATGTAATTAACCCATTGTAATTTGTATATACTAATTACATGCCTTACTACTAATTTATTAATATCCATATATTACTCCTAGTTATGATATTTTATATATAAATTTAAAATTTAAATACGAAATCAAACGAAAATGTGGAAAAGGAAATATTCCACCAATAACTCAATCTAATACCATGGATTGACGTGTGTACTATACTTATGAGTTGAAAACAGAACCTGTGCTGTCTCCCTATAAAACCTTTCTCCCTCTGTTAATGTTGCTCGAGTTTTATTGCACATATTGTCTTGTATCTAGTGTCAATGCGATGTCTCACTTTTATGGAACTCAAAAATTCCTGGAGCCACTGGCAGTCTGGAAATGTAACTAAGTTGGGCATGCATTAGTAGCATACACATTTGTAGTCTGCTAATATTAGTTTTCTATGTTGCGGTTAAAAGAGTGAGACTGCATAGCTGTATTTTCCATATGTTGGTTGTGTATTTTCAGCATAGATTCCCTAGTCTTTCTTAGTGATAACAAAAGAGTTTCGCATGTATCGTTGCATTTACCTTTCGAAGTAGTGAGAATTTGTTTGTTTTTGTGGACATACGTAATGACCATATGTTACACCAGCATCCCTTGATGGTTGGGGAAAAGTGGAAGCAGATGACCGGGGCAGATATAAGTAGTCTTTTTGAGTTAAGTCTACTCATCACATAGTTGAGATTGATGCTAATAGTCATTGCATTGAGCATTTGGGCATTGTACTTAAAATGCGCACGTTTTGTATGAGTAAATTTGTATAAAAAATAATATAACACTACAGACAACTAGTACATACTATATTAGTTTAACCCGTTAAGAAATTAACATAAGTCAAACATTTTACAAACAATGAAAAATTGCGAAGGAAACAAACAAAGCATTCCAAAGAAAATATAACAAAAGAAGAAGAGGAAATAAATCTAGTCAACCCACGATAATAAGAAATTAGCTGAAAATCTTCAGTTTTATCAAGGGAGCCAGCTATCGTATCTCTCTCCTTCCTCAAAAAAGCCTTTAAAAGAAAACGATAAACTCCAAAAACTAGTCCACATATTTAGCCATTCCTTTTATGTATGTTGCGTAAACTCACTCAAAATACTTAAAGAGTCCTATCCTAGTTCTTCAATAATTCAGAGATGCTATAATTTTAAGTATTAGAAGTAACTTAAAGAGTAAAATCGTAAACATCTAAACTAAAGGATGGGATACCCACATTCTCGAAACAAAAGTTGAAATAAGATCTTAAATCCATGTGTGGCCAGCAGATCTTCATGTTAGTTCACAAATAGGCATGGTTCAAAGTGCATGGACGAAACCTAAATGTTTCCTTGGTTTTGGATAAAACCGAATGAAACTTGGTGAAACTAAGTTGAAACTCACAAAACCCTATAAAAAGGCCTTAAAAAATTTAAAATAAACGTAAAATTTAGAAAAATAAGAAATATATAAATGCAACACAATTTTGTAAAAAACTACATCATATAATTGATTTAGGATGAAGAAGAGTGATTTGCAATACAATTGAGTTGAATCAGTCTTTTTTGTGAACGTGCATTCCAAGGTCTCATTTTGACATTTACACTTTATTTTGATATGAACACATGTTAAACTTTTTCTGCCTATAACACACAATAGGTCCCCTATTCACACACATGATGATTAAATCAAAGATCACAAGGAGATCTATGATCTTATAAAGTTTGGATGAAAAAGGAAAAATAAATATTTTAATTATATTTATTTTTGAAAAAATACTTACAAAATTAAAAAAAAATAATAAAATTAGATTGTACACAATTCCTTAAACCTACACAAATTATTCATGAAATTAATTAGATTCACACATGACCATATGCTTCAGATGAATAAGATCTACATGATCTAAATCCATAAAAATTAAAAAAATTACTTTTAAAAATGAAATATGCATAATTTAACACCAATTTACGCATATATTTTGTAGGGTTCCAGAGTCATCTACAGAAATCTAATGTATGGTGTTGAACAATTAATGTGACTTGATGTATTGGTGAAACATGAATAAGTCCATTCAGAAGTGAATAATTCCATTAAAAATGTATAATTTCGTTATCTAATTTTTCTTAGCTTTTGTAGCATTCCTTATATTTGGTTATGTTGTACTATGTGAATATGTTTGAGCCTTTTCTTTGTTGCCCAAGTATGGCCTTGTCGGTCTGCTTCAAATACATACTGCTTTTAACATTTGGAATCTCTAGTTTAAGTGTAGTTTCACAACTGTATATCACGTGTCCAGTTTTGAAGGATGTGAAAGATACTTCTATATTGGGTTGGTCGATTTATGGATATTAGTCATCCCTCCTCAGTGTATTGGACATATTCTAAATGATGCCATTTTCTTATGTAGATTAGTTGATACAGCAGTCAAAACATCTCGTAGTGGATACCTGCAAAGATGCCTTATAAAAAACCTCGAGTGTCTAAAAGTCTGTTATGATCATACCGCCCGTGATGCAGATGGATCTGTTGTCCAATTTTGTTATGGGGAAGATGGTGTCGATGTCCATAAAACAAGCTTTGTTGATGGCCATGTTGATGTCCATAAAAAAAGCACTGCTGCAGACTTTAAAATACTTGCTGATGTGAGAACTTTAACCCTTTTTTTGCTTGATCGTAATTCCTACTTTAAATATTGGTCTATGATCTCTCCCTTTTTATATGAACACTTTTCAGAATCAGAGGATTGTTCTAGAAAGACTCAATGATCGATGTAAGGATGGACACTTAATGACATCTGATAGCTATATTAAGGAGTTGCCAGATGCACTTAAAGGGAAAGCAATGGATTTCATATCTAGTCTCTCAAAGGAGGAACGGGCATCTCTTCATCTGAGGAAGCGAAAGGACTTTATGAATTTAATGAAGCTCAAATACCTCTCAAGTCTTGCTCAGCCAGGAGAACCTGTTGGTGTGATTGCTGCTCAGTCTGTAGGAGAGCCATCAACACAGATGACGTGAGACTTTCTTTTCTTTCTATTTCTGTTCCCCTTTTAAGAAATGCTAACATTTTATTTTCCGTCTTGGACATCATATAACATGCTCAATGCAGTGTCTTGTTATTGCTGCCCTGTTTCCTGGATGTGGTGCATTCAATTTTTATGAGACGGGGGGATATATGCTTGTCCATTTGGAGCTTTGTAGCTTGTAGGTGTATGTAAATAGATGATCCATTCTACCTCCTAATAATGCAGAAAACTGGCTAAAGATGTTTGACTGCTGGCATGTTTTTAGATTATTATTGATGCCTGTGATGACTCATATCAGTTGCTGGAAAGTCTTTCCTGAGTGTCTAAGTGCAGCAGCACTTACAATTGGCTAAACTTGGTGATTTCTATTAAAGGAAACTTTTATTTATCTTGTTCCATTCTTTACACACCAATGACCAAACATATAATAAAACATTAAAATGTAGTCTATCACGTACATTCGTGCAGTTGCCTAGTCGTTTGCTTTAGTACTTTAGATGAACTGTTGGCAAATATTTGTTCATTTCGGACTTTGTAGTTTGTAGATGTATGTAAAATAGATGATCTGTTGTACCTCCTGATAATGCAAAAACTGGCTAGAGATCGTTGACTGTTGGCATGCTTTTATTTTTATTTTTTATAGATTATTACTGATCCCTGTGTTGAATCATGTTAGTCGCTGGAAAGTATTTCCTTAGTCAAGTGCAGCACCACTTACAAATTTACAATTGACTAAACTCGGTGAATTTTACTAAAAGAAAACTTTTGTTTCTCTTATTGCTGTTTCTTCTCACACCAAACATATAACAGAACCATATAATGTTGTCTATCAAGTACATCCACACAGTTGCCTAGTCATTAGCTTTACTATTTTAGATGAACTGTTAGTGCTTATGATTGTGATGTTGAGTGTGTACATGTCTAGTTTGTCATATCAACTTGTTCAAGTGTGTATGCAATTGCTTGAATATTTAGTACATAAATATTATCAGGCCAAGTAGTTTTGAAGATGATATTTTTTATAGGGTTGGGCTCAGGACCCCCCCCCCCCCCCCCCCCCCCCCCCTTTTCTGCCCTCTCTCAGGAGTCGCTTCCTTGGCCGTGAATTCCGAGAATCCAACGGTGATTGATAGCGCTGAGCTGACATCACTTTTTTCAATTTTTGCAGTGCCAGCTCATTGCTATCAACCACCGTTGGATTCTCGAAATCCACAGCCGAGGACACGACTCCCGAGAAGGGGCAGAAAGAGGGGGGCTCCTGAACCTGACCCTTTTTTATATCCTTGAAGATCATTTAAATTCTGCTCATCAGATTAGTTCAACTGGAATTCACAGGTCATCTGTTAGGTTTGAAGTTTAAATGTATATATTCTATATTCCACTGCAAAGCTGATATTGTGCGTGTGTGTGCTTTTGCTTTTGCTTTTTTTATTTTTATTGTTTTCACATAAAGAATCATTCGTTTTGTCATAATGAACTATTACATTCTCATACTACCTATCTATTTACGCATCCTTCAATCATGGTTCAACTTCAAAGTACATGGTATCGTTCATTGGCGAGAGCGAAACATATTGGAAGTATTGTTCTGTTTCGGACGAAACTTTGTGAAACCGAAACGAAACGAACGGAATCAATTCTAGAGGCTTCGAATTTTTTTGAAAAAATGCTAGAAAATTCAGAAAAAATAAGAAGCTTATAAATGTAAGAAAATTTTAAATTACATTTAAATAAATTATATTAAACAACTAGTTTATGATCTTTTTTTTTGATCGGTAAAAAGATATATATTAAGCGGGGGCTGAGAAAGCCCCAAAAGGACTATACAAACACAAGGGGAACCCAGCCAAAAAAGCAAAGAGGCGAGGCCCCAAGCGAAGCTAAACAAAAAAGCGAAAGGCTAATTCACTAGACGCTCCCACCGAAAAACATAATCCTCAAATCTGAAACCTTGCAGCTCGGAAATGGCGGAACCCCAATGGAATAAAGTGGCCTTAAAAGATATCCTCTATATGGGCTTCTTTGTCTTCAAACGTTCGGCGATTTCTTTCTTTCCATAATTCCCAACAAATGGCATAAGGGACGAGTTTCCACAGCATACAACCACTCGAAGAGAAGGCCTTGGAGTGCCATCCGACAAAAGTGTCGAGCACAGATCTGGGGAAAACCCAAGAGATCCCAAAAAGGCAAAGAAATCGATTCCACATCTCCTTCGAAACGCGGCAATGGATGAGCAGGTGGTTGGTGGTTTCCTCATCTCCCCGGCACAGGATACACCTACTCGGCATTTGAAATCCGCGTCTCCTTAGCTTTTCCACCGAAAGGATTTTATCAAGCGTTGCACACCAAATGAAAAAGATCACTTTACAGGGGATGGGTGTGCTCCAAATTCGACGAGCAGGGAAGTTCTGTCTCGGGCCCATGAGTATAAATGTGCAGTCTTCGTTTGGATTGTTAGAAAAATGTGGGCAACGGGCAGGAGTGAAAATTTAATTAAGTGGAAGTTCATAGATCAGTACTTGAATAGTTTTTATATTTATAATCTTATCAATATTTTAACAATGGGTCGGGTTATTATTAATTTTGGTTGGATGGTGAAGATTATTGTGAATTTTGGTTTATGGCTACTCAAAGGACTAGCCCACCATTTGGATCATCCAAATTGAAGATCAAGTGTGCTCATTGTAGAAAATCTTTGTTGGATAGAGAGAATCGTCCACTATCTCATGAATTCTTTATTTTGCCCATTAAAAGAAAAATATTCTTTGTTTTTTGGACCTATGTGCCTTATGGATGTTAGGTTCACCTCTTGGTGGACCTATATACCAAATATCAGCTTGATCGTTGATTTCTAACATTAAAATTTTAGCATAAAAAAATAGGGTCAAATCCAACGGCCAAAATTCAAGTTATTAAATTGCTAAAGCCAATCACTATTAATCACCAATTTAATTTACTTTTGATGTTTAGATCCATCAAGAGGTAGACCAAATATCCATAAGGTAAGTGGGTGCTAAAGAGGACTTCACGTGGCATTGTGGAGGGGGAACTTCAAACTTTGAAGTCCTCCAAGTACATCAAATTCGGACTCTTATACAGAAATCAGTGTTTGATGTCCCATGGGCCGTTCAAAGTTTGGAGTTTCCCCTTCTAAAATGCCACGTGGAGCACCATTTGGGTCATCTGACCGCATGGATGTTCAGCCCATCTCTTCGTGGATATATGAAGCAAAAATCACCCTGATTGGTATCTCTAACCATTAGATTTTACTTATCTTTAAGGCATGATTTTCGCCATTGGTGTAACAAGGACACCGGCACGGGTGTCAGTGACGACAAACTAAAAAAATACGATACGGAGACACGTTCGTACATATATTTATTAAAATATATTAATATATATATAAATGCTTAAAATTATTAATAAAATAACAAAAAATAGAAAATGAATCAGAAAATATTTTTAGTTTATTATTGTATGGAGGATGGAACACACCAACCCGCTTTTAGAAATCAATTTTATATTAAAAATTATTAAAACAAGGGGTGACACGGCCATAAGTGTCTAGATGTGTGTCCGGAAGTGTTGAGGTGTCCGACACAGCAAAAAATCCTAAAAGTGCAGTGTCCTTGTTACATAGATCTAAACAAGATGATTTTTCGCATGATTGTCTACTAAGGGCTGGGCTAAACATCCATGCGGCCAATGGGCCCAGATGGCAGCAATGAGTGACAAAAATAGTGGTACAACACATCAGGTATTCCTTATTACATCACTACCTTCCTTAGGATAAAAATCTATTGGCTTTCTCCTTCTGAAACGAAAAGGGGGAAAGAAAGGGCGACAAGCGGCAAGGGGAAGAACCTCTCCCCTCTCCACGACGGCACATGTACCTATCCCCCTCCCCCCTCTCTCTCTTTGATTCTATGTTTTCTTCTTCCCTCTCCCTCCTTTTATGCTATTTTTTTTGTAGATTTGGTCTGTTTTTGCATAAAAATGAATCTTACTATTACGATGTTACTTCGTTTAAGTTTCGATCGATACGAACGAAATGACCGAAACATAAACTAAACTACCGAAACTAGACAATACATAACTTATCAAAAAAAAAAACTAGACAATATATAGGGCGATTGTCTACCAAGGGCTGGGCTAAACATTCATGCGGCCAATGGGCCCAAATGGCAGCAATGAGTGACAAAAATAGTGGTACACCACATCAGGTATACCTTATTACATCACTACCCTCCTTAGGGTTTTAACTTGACGAAAACGGGATGGGAGATAAAAATCTCTCGGCTCTCTCCTAAAACGAAAAGGGGGAAAGAAAGGGCGGCAAGAGGCGACAAGCGGCGAGGGGAGGAACCTCTTCCCTCTCTTCTCGACGGCACATGTACCTCTCCCCCTTCCCCCTCTCTCTCTTTGATTCTGTGTTTCCTTCTTCCCTCTCCCTCCTTTTATGCTATTTTTTTTTTGTAGATTTTGTCTGTGATGTATTATTGGTCTGTTTTTGCATAAAAACGAATCTTACTATTATGACATTACTTCGTTTTAAGTTTCGACCGATACGAACGAAATGACCGAAACATAAACGAAACTGTCGAAACTAGACAATACATAACTTATCAAAAAACAAAAAAAAAAACTAGACTATATGTAGGACGAAACTTTGTGTATTCCGATACACACTAGTATCTTATCACGTATTAGGGCGATACCGATACGTTTCAGGCGAACGTATGGGTTTCGTCTGATACTTTGAACCATGCCTCCAATCCTTCTATCTATTTGCGTATTTTTGAGATATTTTCTAATTTATTTTTGCTTCTTATCAAAACCCTACAAGAAACCTGCCCAGTTTCTATAGTACTATATTTCACATTCCTTAATCAAGTTGTGATGCTTTTTCACTACCTATAATCTGAATTAGGGTTTGTAAAGAAGAGAGGAGAAGTGAGAGAATCGATGGGGAGAAAACTAGGGAAGTTGAACTTGTGCAGACATACTCACTAGTGACCCCTTCTATAAAGAGAAAATACAAAAATACCCCCATACATAAACATAATAACCAACACTCGCCCTCAAGTAGGAACATAAACATCATCAAGCTCCAACTTTGAACAAATAAAATCCATGCGTGTCTTGAAGAGTGCCTCTGTGAACAAATCTGTAAGCTGGTCTAAAGACTTCACATATGGAGTAGAGACATCACCACATACAACCTTCTCTGCAACAAAGTGATGATCCACCTCAATATTTTTTGTAAGATAATGAAATTCCGGATTAGAAGCTATATGAATCGTCGCCAGATTATCACAGTACAATAGCATTGGAGACTTCACATTAATAGCCAACTGATGAAGAAGATGCTTCAACCAAGTCAACTCACATGTGGTATGAGCCATTGCCCAATATTCAGCTTCAGCACTCGACCGGGCTACTACTGATTGTTTCTTACTCTTCCACGACACTAGATTGCCACCAAGAAAAGTACAATATCCTGTAGTGGACCTTCTATCAGATGGTGATCCAGCCCAATTAGTATCTGTATACCTAACAACTCGAAGATGTCCACTATGTCTATATAGCTGACCACGACCAGGACTAGGAGCACCCTTCAAATACCTGATAACCCGAATCACAACCTCCAACCCGAGATAACTGTAGAAAGACTGATCACACTAACAACAAACGAGATATTTGGTCTTAATATAGTTAAATAGTTCTGATTTCCAACTAACCGCTAATACCGCCCCGGATCATCAAACAATTCTCCCTGATCAACCACCAATTCGGTATTCGGATCCATAGGCATATCAACAGGTTTTGACCCCATCAAACCTATTTCCTCCAAAATATCCAACACATACTTCTGTTGGGACAAATCGATGCCACTACTTGATCTTGCTACCTCAATCTCTATGAAATATTGAAGTTTCCCGAGGTTTTTGTATGGAAACATGTCTGTAAGAATCTTTTTACAGCTTGAATTCCCGCAACATCATCCCCGGTCACTACTATGTTATGGACATATATAAGTACAACGGTTCTTTTGACTATCATGTGTGAAAACAGAGTAATCCGACTAGCATTGTTGTAGCCCAAACTGAATTACCACCTTACTGAATCGACCAAACCATGCGTGTGGCAACTGTTTTAGTCCATAAACTTCCTCATGTAGAGTACCATGCAAGAAAGCATTCTTGACATTTAGCTGATAAAGAGGCCAACCAAAGGAAGCAGCCAAGGCAATCACAAACTGAAGTTTTGCAACTAGAGAGTCTCACTATAGTCATTGTTGTAGGATTGAGTATCCTTTAGCAACTAGGAAGGCCTTTAAACACTCCAATGACCCATCTGGTAGGAACTTTATAGTGTACACCCAACAACCAATTGCATATTTACTAGGAGGCAAGGTTTAAAATTTCGTTTCGGAAATCATTAAATTATATTTTTTATTTGTTTTTATTTTTTTGGATTGTATCGGATTGTCTCGGTTTATCTCGGCGAAACAAACCGAAACATTCCGAAATTTTAAACCATGCTAGGAGGTAAAGGAGCAAGTTTCCAAGTATCATTTGAGTGAAGCCTCCATTTCATCCATCATTGCTTGATGCCATCTAGAAGAAGATAGGTCTTCCTTGATAGTATTAGGAACAAATAGAGATGAGCAAAACGCATAAAATTGGAAATAGGATGCTGTGTACAAGAGCGAGTAACTTTGCGCAAGGCAATAGGGAAGTCAATAGATGGAACTGGGACCATATGATCTGTAGATGTCGAACCGGATGGTGGAGTACATGGTTAGGAGGCATCCGTTGTTTACAATGTGCATACGTTTGAAGCGGTGGCGCAGTTGAACCCTAAAAATATCAATAAGCGAAAGAGGTGGAGATAAAAACGCATCCACTGAACACATAAAAAAGACAAAACTGCTATAAATGTAATATCATGACAAACATACTGTATAGAGGAAACATGATCAAAGCAACACAACATTTTTGGATTTTAGAGTATCCCAAAAAGATACATTTAATGGCGCATGGGTCCAGTTTGTCCCTTCTAGGTCCCAAACGCTGAACAAAACAAACACATCCAAAGACACGAAGAGGTAGAGAGAGAACAAAGGTCTACCTAGAAACAGAATTGAGTGTGGAGACTAACCCTGAATTGAAACATCTCTATTCTCGCAAGAGGTCATCTCCTCCATGTTTAGTGGGAAATCAGAACCATTCGTTGGAGATACAGACCCCCGA
This sequence comes from Euptelea pleiosperma, assembly GCA_035048495.1. NCBI lineage: Eukaryota > Viridiplantae > Streptophyta > Magnoliopsida > Ranunculales > Eupteleaceae > Euptelea > Euptelea pleiosperma. Next base: position 19,766,051 of record CM068544.1, on the reverse strand, counting down.
TCGGTCAGTTGCCCCCGTCACTCGGCTCGCGCGCAACCCCGCCCCGAATTGACTTTGTTGGTTGAGTGGAGTTACAACCAAGGAGGCATTCTAGTAGGAAGGCCGACCACTAAGTTGCTGGTCACTCGTCACTATCCCTCGTCAGATATTGTTGAGGTGTGTGAACAAGAAGTTTGATAAACAATGCCATGAGAACCAAGAGAGGAACGAAATGGTAATGAGTCATATTCCCTGGCATTATCAGAATGAAGAACCTTAACAGATAAATCAAATTGATTTTTAATTTCAGTATAAAACAATTTAAATATAAAAATAATTCAAATCTATAATACATCAAATATAATTGTCATACGAGAGAAATCATCGACAAATGTAACAAAATATTTCTCATTTCTTGGAGTAACACGAATAGGTCCCCAAATATCTGAATGAACTAAATCAAAAGGCTTTGAAACACGAGGAACAAGCCTAGAAGGAAATGAAACACGATGTTTTACTAATAGGCACGACTCACAATCTAAACTAGACACAATACTCAAAGATGGAACCATCACTTTAAGGGATTGCAAAGAAGGATACCCAAGGTGACGGTGCCACTGATGTGGTATTCGAGATAATGTCTGGAATGCAATAGTCTCTCGTCTGATATTAAGGTAATATAGACCACCAAACTCAGGCAGTCCACCAATCCTCTTCATAGTCTCGAGATTCTGAAATACTAAAAAAGAAGGATAAAACGTAACAGAACAATTGAGAGACTTGGTGAGTTACTAACACACATAAGACTAAAAGGAAATTTCAGAACATATAACATAGAAGATTAGGTAAGGATGAACTAGGAGAAGCAAAACCAATGCTAGACACTTGAGATGTGGTGCCATCAGCCAGGGTTACACACTAAGAGGATGAAGAAGATGTATATATTGAATAGTAGAAAGCACACCTGGGGTCCTAGTCATATGATTCGAGGCCCCAAAATCAATGTCCCAAGGAAAAGAGGCTCAAACACCTAGGAAGCAAGACACACATTACTTGACTGACCAAGAGTGGCAGAGGAGGAAGCACCAGAATGTTGTGGTTGGATGAGCATGGGGTACTCTCCACGCGATAGATTACTAATGGATGTGGGCCCGTATGCAGATGAGTTAAGAGTTGATTTTTTGTGAGGACGATGGCCTCACCATGGAGATCATCCTCACCAAAAATCAGCAATTTTTAAAACTTCTAACCCTATCAAATATGGACCTAAATTTAATGGTGAAAATGGATGGTCCAAAATTTTTCAATTTGCAATCCACTTTTCACAAGGCTGCAAATGTTGGAATGGGCTGATTTTTTGTGTGATTGATATCCATGTTGAGAAGAGCATCCTCACCAAAAATTAGCCGTGAACTCATCTGCATGTGGGCCCCACGTCCATTAGTCATTCTATTAGTAAGAATAGCATGAGTCATTCTATATATATATACAGGTCAGGATCAGGGGACAACAATTTTTACGACAAAAAATTGGCGCGGGCCAATATATAAATTAGAAGTTTTGGAATGGGATGGTTTTTGGCAAGGATGGTATTGGTATCTATGGTGAGGAGATCATCCTCTTAAAAATTCAAATCATTCTGATATTTGTAGATTGGTTTAGAAGTTGAAGAATTATGGACCGCATTTGATGGTGGGTTAGAAATTTCATATGTAATGGGCTCCCCAATACATAAATGCGTTAGGTTGAAAAACATGTAATGGGCTCCCCATTACATGTCCTTATTTACTACTAATTAATTGATTTTCTTGCATAAATCATAATTATTACTTGTGTATTTTTAAGTGCAAAAAATTAAGATAATCTGGTAGAAATGGAAATTTTACAGCAATTTTTCGTTTCATTCCCTGCGTAAATGGAAATATATCCGTATATTTCGTGGTAATATGTCGAAATTTGATGCGGTTTCTTGACGGCAATTTGAGGAAGGAATTTCCCGATAGATCTCAAACTTGTCAACAAGTGCTGAGGCAGTTAACTTTGAATTACTGACATACTGTGGATAAAATAGGCAGCAGTCACAGAAGTAGTGAACCACCAACCTCCTTTCTTGGATTCAAAAATTCTCTACTGAACTCCTCTTTCTGACCTGGCTCTGATCCTGATTTTGTTCATTCTTCTTTATATCCCTCTTGACATTTATCTTACAAGGGATAAGGTTTGTACTCCTTAACAAAGTTGTATAATTAGTTAGCTTACTCTTAAAGTCTTAATAAGGTCATGATAGAAACAGGTTGTACTTCATTGTGGATAAACTGGGAATGTGTATGCACCAGCATTAGGGAGAATACTGTGAGTATTTTATTCTAAATCCAACAATGAGATGGATAGACTCAGTAGACAGTTATTCTTATTTCTTTTTTTTTATGACATAGGCGTCTCCACCCCCTCTGGAAGTAGGGTATTCCCTACGGATATGCCCAGCCACCACAAACTGGCATATTGGGTAAAATTGTGGGGTTTTATCGATTTGTGCAGTACGCTTTATTAATGAGAAACTCCCGAGTCAAGAGCTGTTTTTTGGTTTTGAAATCTCCTTTTTTTACTCAACATCTTCCCAACTTTGAAAAACCTTGTCTATATGCCTCTTGGATATATGTTAAATCTCTAGTCAATTTATTCTGGTGCATGTACACCTTTTGAGGTGTCATCATTGCTGACAGTCTTCTGCTTTTTTCAGACTCAACACTTTCCATCTTGCTGGCCGAGGAGAAATGAACGTGACACTAGGTATCCCACGTTTGCAAGAGATTCTGATGAGGGCGTCAGGGAAAATTCAGACTCCTGTTATGACCTGTCCTTTGCAGAAGGGAAAGACAAGGTAAGTTGGGTATATCTATCTGTATATTTTCTGCCCTTGACATTCTAAACAACCAGGCTGTCTGTAGTCTGTACAAGTAGTCCAAAGAATGCAATTATATCTCTCAAGATGTAGTTGATTGAAGTGTACTTTGTACACGAACATCTGCACTGGCGGTTTTCCTGGTAGCTTAGAGTTTTACACAATGTAGGCTCCGTAAATTCTTTATTAAGACTAGATAATAGCACATGCAATAATTTATAATTCAACCGAAACAAATTTGCTTTAAGGTTCATGCTAACCTTCAATGTGTGCTTTTAACTTTAAACTAATAAGGTTGATGCTGAAAAGTTTTGAGGCTCAACTGGCAAGTCTTTATATCCTTTAGCAATGATACTTCAACACGCTTGCCATACCCGTTTTCACGCAATATGATGCTGATATTTTTACTTTATGGGAGAAGGATTACCTTGTCAGATACAGTGCTCATGTGTCGGACACATGCCAACACACTTCTTCAAATATATGTTACCTTATTCAAATATATGGTTTTCAGCTATTATTTTTATAATTTAATATAATCAGCTTATCTAAAATATTCTCTTTTCTATATTGTATATTCAACATGAACTAAAGTATTTTAAGAAATATAATAAACATAAAGAAGACCTGGTTTAGAAGTTTCATTACAGTTGACATGATGTGAATGTTAACAAATAGTACTGTTGAAAACCTAAAAATTAAAGCATGGTATCAACATATTGGATGGGATACCTGTATCTTTATCCGTCTCCTGAATATCATGAAATGAAGAATGGCATCCCTGTTTCCTGTACCAGTGTCCGTACAGTATCTGTATCTGGGCATCTCAACTAGCTGTCTGTGAATCTCCTTAGGCTCTAGAAAATATACTAAATGTAGTGAGCATTGAGGATACGATTATGGAATTGTTAAACTTCCACGCCCACATTTTGATTGTGCTGTATTTTCTGGAAAGTCGAACTCAAGGCAGCAGATATCAAACTCTTGGCGAAAAGCCTTATTTTTATGCATGTGCAAGCCCACTGACGACATTGTCGCTTAATTCTATGACCTTATGTGTGTGTTTGCGAGAGAGTACATTGTGTGTTTTCAAGAGAGATTTGCAACTTCACAATCGTTTTTGGGTACAGGGATGATGCTGAACGTCTGGCTGCAAAGTTGAAGAAGGTCACTATAGCGGACATAGTAGAGAGTATGGAGGTTCATGTCGTGCCATTCTCTGTTCGAAAGCATCGAGTCTCCACTATCTATAAGCTGAAGATGAAGCTGTACCCACCTGAACTTTATCCCCCATATTCAGATATCACATTAGAAGACTGTGAGGAAACTCTGGAAGTTATGTTTGTGCGGGAGTTGGAGGACTCGATACAAAGTCATCTGGTCATGCTATCCAAAATCAGTGGCATTAAGAGTGCTCAATCTGGTTCTGCAAGGGAGACTGGGGAGGATGAGGATGATTCTGGCAGCAAATCCCAACAAGGAGGGGAAGAAAATGAGGACAATGGTGGAAGTGACAATGATGATGAAGAAGCAGAGGATCTAGGTCTTGATGCACAAAAAAGAAAACAGCAAGCTACAGATGAGATGGATTATGAGGATGGTATGGAAAATGAGTCCTCTTGCATTGAAAATGAAAATGAAGGGGAGAAATCGGCTGGATTTGAAAGTGATGATCAAGTTGAGGTTGAAGATGACCCTAGCATGGATGGTGAGAGTCAGATATTTGATGCTGAGGATGAATCAAAACTTGGACGTGTCTTGAAATCAAAATCAAGGAAAAAACCCGTCTCGAATTCAAAATTAAGTGAAAAGGAGCCCAAAACAGAAGCTAAAAGAAAGACGGCCAGGGCAAAGCGAATCAAGGAGGACACTGATAGAGCAGTCTTTGTGGCAGCTCAGGGATTGGATTTTGAGGTCCATTTCAAATTTACTAATGAACCTCATATTTTACTGGCTCAGGTATTCTTTAACTCTTATATTCATACATGCATGAGATGCTCTCCATCATCTTCTCCTTTTATTTTTTATAGGTAAAGATAAGTTATTGAAAAAGAAAGGGGGAAACCCCCAGAGAATACAAAGGGGAAGAGGGTGGAGAAAAGAAATGGAGAAGATAGTTCTTGAAATGGAAAATGGTCCCAAGCTAATGCATACCGATTGCCACCATGCATGAATAACTCCGAATTAGAGGAGAAGCCGTATAAGGGATCCTATGAGTTCCTTTAGGATCGAGCACCAGAAGAACATCTTAGATTCAGCTTTCTTGATGATATGATCTTTGGGTTCATAGTTTTCTTCAAAAGTTTTCCTATTTTTTTCTTTCCATGTGCTCCAACTAATGGCGAGTGAGAATTTTCCATAAAATTCAGCCACAAAAATATGCAGCCGTTGAATGTAAAGAAAATATAAAATACAAAAAAGGCAGAAGAAACATGCCTCTTTTGCCACACGGCAGATCGCATTTGGGTTAAACTTGCCACCTGAGTATATGCTGAGGTGGCAAAAGGCATGGACATCTTTAAGCCTGCCAACTCAGCTGCCATTTGTAAAGAAACCCTCGTCACTCCCGAGAAGAATTTTGGAGTGTAGCTTCAGAAAGCCCATTACTGGATAGACCTTATAAACTGACCAGAATTCCTTCATTTGTTTCAGAGGCCATCATCATCATCATCATTTAGCTAATTTATTGATTGTGTAAAATAACTACACCAGCGCTTTGAGAAACCTGATTATTGTCACTCCTTGATTTTGTTGCATATTTTCTATTTTCTGCAGTTTTTAAGTGGTTTCATCGATTATTAGTTGCGAGTTTTGAGTCTGACAAGTGATGCAGATATTAAAATGCTATTTTTATTTTATTTTTTATTTTATTTTGCTTTCTATGGGGACCAGCTGCATCAACTTGATGACAGCGTGCTTTTCCTTTTGTAATAGACAGTGTGAAGAGTTCTCAATATTGTGAACTTTCTTTGCATCCACTCGTGCAGCACTTAAAATGGTAACACAGCCTGCATAGCTGGAAAGAAATATCCTGCTTGACCTGCTAGGCTCCCTGTATATTTTGCAACTTAGACTTAGATAATAAATCTATATGTAGCTTTTGCTCAGTTCAGCTAGATGATCGGTTTTCAGTCTCAATTCTCTCAACTATTACCGTATTAGTTTTGAGATTGCAATGTTACTCAAGTGCCTGAAGAATTTGGTCCAGAAAGCTTGGAAATCAATGACAGTTGAATCTATTTACTCAATTTTTTTTATTGATTGCTGTATTTGGTACATACCAAAAGAAAAGCCAGAAAAAGGAAATTTCACTTTAGCGGAATAATTGTGCAGATTGCCCAGAAGGCAGCAAAGAATGTCTACGTCAAGAGGTCGGGGAACATTGATCGATGCTCAGTGATCAAACAAGACAGGGATCCTAATACGCCAGCATTGCAGACAGCGGGACTGAACTTCCGTGCATTCTGGGACATGCAGGATGACCTTGATATCAGGAATGTAGTTTCCAATGACATACATGCTGTGCTCAAGACATATGGGGTGGAAGCCGCAAGAGCCACCATAATAAACGAGGTGAAGTCTGTCTTCATCGCATACTCGATATCGGTTAATATCCGACACCTAACCCTGATCGCTGATTTCATGACCCACTTGGGTGGGTACCGCCCGATGAGCAGATTTGGCATAGCTTCCTCTACATCACCTTTCAGCAAAATGTCATTTGAGACAGCATCCAAATTTATCATTGAAGCAGCATATCATGGTGAGATGGACAACTTGGAGTCCCCATCTGCAAGGATCTGCCTTGGCCTGCCGGTAAAGATGGGCACTGGCTGTTTCGACCTGATGCAGAAGGTTCAAGTTTGATGTATAGAAAGTAAAAGAGGGTAATTCTAGTTCGACGGGATAGAAAGCCTATCTAGGTCATGTAGCATTAATTTTTGTTTTTTTTTTGTTTTAAAATCTATATAATCATATCATCTTCAACACTGAGAAATCCAGGATTTTACTTGATTAATAGATTGCATTTTCTTTTTCGTGCACCGGGATTCAGTATTTAATATTAAAGCGACGGCCTGATGATCCATGAATTGTGGGCTCTCTGCAGAGTGCAAACTCGGGCCACAATTCAAATATGATCCTGCCGTCATTGGCATTAGAGGTCATCACATCGTGGGGTTTTCCAGCCATTCCATTCTAGCATTGACCTTTTAAGCCATGATAACGGTTCAAATACCAGAAGCTACTTTTTAGACGTTGTAGGTTCAAATACTAAACCTTGCAAACCTCGTCAATAACATTAAAAAACGGAAAATAACTGAAAAAAAATGAAAATAATGGCCTTTTTTTTCACACAATTTTTCAGAAAATAATGGTGGTTATTTTCGTTATAACAGAAAAATAACGGCCGTTATTTTTTGGGGTCCGAATACGTTATAAGGGCCATTTTTTAAACCTTGGTCTGGTCCTCTCTTTCAAGAATGCTCAAATTCCTACGATTAAAATCAACTCATGAAAATAACTTCAAATCCAACGCTTAGAAATCATTGATCAGGCTATTTTTGGTTTGCAGGTCCACCGAGCGACTGGGCAAACATCCATATGGTCAGTGTCCTCTAATAGTGTGCCATGTGGCTCCTATTGTGGGTTGTGACCAGCTTCGGTCACAAAACAGAAGTTTTACTTGCAGACTCCCCTTTGGTGTCTGTCTGTCAGTGATGTCAGTCTATCACTGACAGACGCCCTTTTAAAGGGTGCTTAGTTATCTTTTTTACAAATTTTCAGAAGTTTTTATCTTTTTTAATAAATATATCAAAAGTTATTTTTGTTCAAAAAAAATTTCAAAAAATATTTAACTTATTGATTGAGAAACAAATTGACCAATCAAACCGTACCATTAGAATGTACTCAGAAAATTATCCAAGAAAGATAGTATCGGAGTCAAAATTGATCTATAAGTAAATAGATCAATTTGACACCTATATGGGGCTTGGGGGACCCCCATTTGGCGTACCCACGTAGAAGATGAATCAATGGCTGATTTTTTGGTGAGGATGATCTCCTCACCATATAGATCACCCCAACAAAAATCAGCCCATTCTAAAATTTCTAACCCTATCAAATGTGGTTTTCAAGTTACACAGTAAAAATCGACAGTCCATAATTCCTCAACTTCTAAACCAGTCTATGAATATCGGAATGATTTGAATTTTTGTGAGGATGATCTCCTCACCAAAAATCAGTCATTGATTCATCTTCTACGTGCGTACGCCATGTGCCCCATGCAATCACAACAAAAAGTCTAATGCACATGCAAATGGAATCCAAATGCACCTAAAATGAAATGCAGGCTTCCTTTTTGCACCATTGATGAGGCTATTGGAAGAGATATTAAGAGTGTTCTAAAGGCTTCAAGAAGACCTTCATCCCTGCAACAATAATCAGTCATTGATGCATGTATTTTTACCATTTTTGGAGCTATGTATCTTGTCAATTGGAGCATGATTTTTGAGTTTTCTTTGGTTCAATTTAAAGTTTGAAATATGAATATTATCACAGTGCAATAAATTTGGAAAATTAGGTTCAAATATTTTTAAATCCGGGCTCCACAAGAGCCCCAAACGTCCAAGTTAGTGCTGTTAGGATAGCACTGCATGATCATTCTGTGACATTTCTATTTGTAATTAACTTAATGTAATCATTTTGATGTAATGAACTTAATATAAGAAGATTTAATGGTCATAATCATTTTCATTTGTAATTATAGTCCAAATAAACTCCCAAGTAAAATTTTCATATTTTTGCTATGAGAAAGACTAGAACTCTTTTGAGTGGTGCAACATCCCCCATCTCGTCCATGTCTTCACCCACAATGTGAGCCACAATGAATCGATGATAGAATTGCTAGGCTATAGAAGCTTCGCACTTCCATAACGGATTTTGGAGTTGATCATTCCACAATTGTTTAGTCTTCTCTTCATCCACTTTGCCACCTTGAGAAAAGACAATGTAGCCCAAAAAGACTACACTATACCATGAAAGAGCAGTTTTGGGTTGATATATATATATATATATATATATATATATATATATATATATATATATATATATCGCTGGGATATTCTTACTAATGGAATTCTTACTAATATTCTTACTAATGGACGTGGGGCCCACATGCGGATGAGTTAAGGGATGATTTTTGGTGCGGGTGATCTCCTTACCATGGAGATCGTCCTCACCAAAAATCAATAATTTTTAAAACTTCTAACCCTACCAAATACAGATCTAAATTTAACGGTGAAAATGGATGGTCCAAAAATTTTCAATTTGTAATCTACTTTTCACAAGGTTACAAAAGTTGGAATGGGTTGATTTTTTGTGTGGTTGACATCCATATTGAGAAGAATAATATCACCAAAAATCATCCCTTAACTCATCCGCATGTGGGCTCCACATCCATTAGTAAGAATATTAGTAAGAATTCCATTTGTAAGAAAATCTCAGCCCATATATATATATTTTCATACACAAAACTTGTAGCACTTGTTGCGCATGATTAGTACATTCACAAGTTGAAGAGCTAGAAGAATACCGTCGAAATACATAATAACAAATTTCCCAATAAATGGTCTAAGTACCTGATTTATTAGTCTCATGACTTAATGCATTTGACAAGCCAAATGGCATGACTGTCCATTCATAAACACCGTCTTGAGTTTTAAAAGCGGTTTCCACTATCATCCACTTGGATTCGAATTTGGTGGTACCCACTTCTAAGGTCAGTTTTTGAAAATACTTGAGCATGTAACATGTCCAACATGTCATCAAGTCGAGAAATTAGAAAGCAATATTTTATTGTGATCTTGATAGCTCTAGTATCCACACACATCCTCCAAGTTCCATCATTGTTAGGAGTAAGGACGGGAACCTGAGAAACACTTAGGCTTTCTTGAATAAGACATTTTTCAACAATCTTTCAACTTGCCTTTGGAGTTCGGCATGTTCTGTGCGGCTTATTCGGTTATGAGGTAAGTTTGACAAAGTAGCACCCGAAACTAAATCAATTCGGTGTTGAATCTCATGCATAGGTACGTAGTAATCCACCCGGTAATTCATCGAATACATTATCAAAAATCTTATTCAAGAGTTCTTCTATGCATTTATGTATTTCTTTTTGCTTTTTCTCCTCAATTATATTATGAGAAATAAGGGCATAAGCTACTTGACTCTCGTTGTATGTCTCTTCAAAATGTTTGAGAGATAAAAGATTGGTTTGTTTCTTTTTAGAGACACATAGTGGGTTAGCCATACAATCCTTAACACACACACCCCCACCTTTGTTGATCGAAAGTTCGAGTGACTACATTCTTGTCTTTAAAGGGTCTAATATTAGAGGCTTTTTCAATCTGCTTAAAGTTTGACCTTTTCAACTTTTCTTCCACCTTTAAAGTCATTGGGTATGCCTCATCAAGGTTACTTATGTGATTTGAAATTATCTTATCATGGTAGACAATTTTAAACCACTCAAGCATCTTCTACCAATTGATCATTGGTTTCTTGAAAATTTATCCAGCTCATATATTTGTAAAATTCTTAGGTATAATTAGGAATACTTTGATCATTCTTTTACTAGAGATGATAAAACTTACTATATAAAGTTTGAGAATAAACGAGAGAGAGGAATTTGTCATTCAATTTTAATTTCATTTCGGCCCATATCCGGAGACGTCGGCGGGGTCCTCAGGAAGAGTTGTCTTTTCTGTTTAACAGCCTACCCACCCTGGAAATGGCTCAGCCGGAGGTAGGGTCCAGCAGCTGGAAGAGCACCGCACGTCGCGTGGTGTCCGGTGCGCCCCCGGCAGCCCTTGAAAATTCGGAGGACCGAGTGCCTCCCATGCCCGGTCGTACTCAAATTCGTCAATTTCCTTTCTACTCACGACTTAGTTGGTATTGTTGCCACCACACTAAGGTGTGACCTTTGAATTTTGTAGCAATGCATTTAACTTTCTTCTCTTCCCATAATTATTTCCATTCAAAGAAAGTTTCAAGAGAAGCAATCCAATCACAATAAGTTTGGAATTGGGTTTAACATCAAAATTGGATACGTCTACTTGAATAATCTTATTGGCATTTTCTAAAGCTCGTGCAAGGCGCTCCATCGCCCATGTTGGTTGTGGTGGTGCTTGTTGTGAAGTTTCGGAGTCGTACTCTTCATGAATATATAGGGGGCATAATGGTTGTCTTGCAAATGTATTAAGATCCATCGAATTGCTTGTAGAGGCATGTGTGGAAAGCCATTGCAAGACCTATTCCATCATTCCTTGTAGTTATTATTTGCTCATTTTAATTATTTAACTTCCTCACGAAGGTAGACGAAGGTAGGCATATTGAAGTGGAGTCATTTGATTCCCTTATCCTCTTGCCATGATGAATATTAAGCTCGATCCAATGACCGAACTTGCTTTGATACCAAATTTGATATAGAACAAGAGAGAAGGAGACTAAAAGAAACTTTGTTAAAGATTACATAAAAATCTAATTAACAGAAAATAAGATAATGGGGCCGGAACTCACCCTATGAGAAATCACTCACTCAATAGAGAAAAAGAGTTCTCAAAATACATAAGTTTAAAGCAAAACAAGATGCCCAACAAAGAGAGAGAAAACTATTTAAAGGGGGTAGTAAGCCTTCTAACCGTTGGAGCAATTTTTGCAAGTTCCCAAAAAAGTTGCACATTGGCAATAAGGAACTCGGTTGTTTTTTTTAAGAAGTGAGGGCTTTGATTCGGTGCTTCTCAACCCAAATGGATACCTTGGGTCCAAGCACTAGTGTACCAAGAATCAGAACCTACTATTACTTCAATTCTGACGTCTCAAGATCAGTTCCTATCAGATTTCGTTAATTTGGTACCATTGACACCCCTACCCATACCTAATAGAGACATCATGCATGCTATCACATTACCTCTTTGTAGTGTCACTAGCAGACATTAGGACTCCTCTCTGGTCTTTTGGTGATTTTTAAAAATTTTCTAGACTTTCTTCGAGTTTTCGATCTGTATCTGGTATAAATCTAAAGCTCTCTCGGCTAGTTTTACTTTCGATTTTGTGTTAGTTTTGATGATCTAGAGTGAACATTAGCTTTGAGAGTTTTCCTTGCACCTTCTTGAACTTTTATGGCTTTTTTCAAAAGGTTTTTGGTAGTTTTCGGAACTTTTTTTTTGAGGTTTTGGTGTATTTCTAGTGTAAAACCCTAATACCTTTTTAGGCCTTCTTTTACCTCAAGTTGCGTGTTGAATCTGCAACCCAGTGAAAACTCTTTTTCTCAGCCTTTTTAGGCTTGTCCTACCCGTCATACTTACTAATTCACTCAGCCTTCTCTTGAGTTCCCCACCTCCAAAAGAATTGCTTTTACTCATTTCTTGCTTACTTCGATAGTTCTCGTGCTGCCCTCTGTGGGAGAATGGCTTCGGTGGTCGGCGTTCTTCGATTCCAGATCAACTCGGGTGATCGACTTGTGTTACGGTTCTAAGTCACATCTTCGCTTGAGCTACAACAACAACGAGGCTACATTCCTACTCAATACCGGTTGAGAGGTAACTTTATTTATTGAGAGCCTTCTCTTTAGAAAAGCTCTACACATTGATAATAACCATTAATATTGTTACCCTGCTTGAGTCAAGATCAGTCTTGACTGAGCTGGAGTTTGGTTGCGACCTTACTCTTTTAATTATCAATTGACATCGAGATTAGGTTCTTTACCCAATTCAATATGAGATAATGAGTTATAAGTGCTTTAGCATACTTGTTTTATCATATCCTTAAAAATCAGTGTGTTTTACCAATGTTTTGGTAAAAATTCTCCAAACTTCTCTAAGTTAACGAAGTTTTACCAAAATTCTCTAAATCGAATTGAACTTCCCCGAATTAATTTCGAATTTTAACTAACCGAAGTTCAAGGCGAAGTCGAAGTTTAGAACCTTGTCCCCCTCACCTCCAAATATTCACCCACACTGACACAGAGAAGACCTAAAACCATCCTCAAAAGAAAAACATAAATTGAGCTTGCTTGTATCTAACTATTGAGATCACAGCACCTATACCCCTTTTGCCATAGTTAATAAACAAAGAAAAACTCCGAGATGAGAGACAAATGCATTAGAAGACTACTCCGCTCCATTATCAAACTTCAAATCTTTATGGCAGCATCAACCTTAGTGTCGATCAGGTTATGAAAGATTTTGAAGTCATAAACCAAAAAAAAATAAAAAATCATTTTCCTTAAATGTAAACCAACATAGCACAAGAGAAGTCATCCATGATGCAATAAGTAAAAAGAAGCAGGAGAAAATAATGGAAACAAGTCCAAACTTATCAAAATCAATCATATAGAAGGATGTCAGCCACCAATTTTTAGATGCAGTACTAAGGAAACCAAGCTAGATAATTTTAACAAAAATCAGAACTGACAGATTTGACTACTGGGATGACCTAACTGCTTGTACTACAGGTTCTGTGCATATTTATAATTTTTGTCAACTACATAGTCTACATTTAAGAGCCAAGCATATTGTAGTACGGCCCTCTCCTTTCTCTACCCAAACCAATCACTGTCCTGTTGTTGAGGCCCAAAAAGAAAAGCAAAACCATTTAGAGATTTTTTAATATCAAGATAGAGACTTTTATAAGATAGAATATGTACGGAAGGTGGAAATGACACATTTCCTACTGCTACAAATTTTGGATCTATTAGTCCCAAGAAAAGAAAAACAAAGACAAACAACATTTCCTGATGGTACACACAATGGATCTACTAGTCCAAAAAAAAAAGTACTGCCAGCAAGCCGTGGTGGAAAGGCAAAATTGGTAATTTACCAACTATGTGATTGCTCACTCCAATTAGGTAGCCACTAAGAAAGACAGCAAGATACACAGTATTCATGAAATGATCCTCTTACAAAGACTTCAACAATAGCCTCAAAGTTACCATTGCACTTGGTCCATGAAATTGTAGGGCGCTGAAAAACAAGTTGACTATTTCTTGGAATCAATTTCTGTGATATCACTCAAATACAAAGTAAAATAGTGAACACTGCAACCGAAATGCCTAAATTTCGAGCAAAGCCCCAGAATTATCAACTGTTTGACAGGGTTTAAAGAATGAATGCAAATAGGATGTTCAGTATGATTATCCACCTTCAGTTGCAGAGTCTTTTTGGCAAACCAGGCAACTTTTTTGACAGGGTTTAAAGAGTGAATGCAAATAGGATGTTCAGTATGATTATCCACCTTCAGTTACAGAGTCTTGTTGCAAACCAGCTAACTTTTGGAAGGCTACTTAGACGTAATGAGTACCATAAATTATGAATGAACTGACGAAGAAAATCTGAATTGTCAAGTACCTGGTCAACTTATGTGGACAAAAAAGAACACTTTTAAGTACCTTAAATTATTAAGTGCCCTGAATGAGGAATGAATAACTGAGAGCCCTCAAAAGAAAAGAATAAGTAAATTCCTTGGATTAATCATACCTAATTCCTAAAATTCCCCTCAATCTAGAGCATAGATGTTGATAATGCCTAACTAGGAAACGACATAGAGAATCTCTTTGTAACACCTCTCAAAAAAATCAGCCAAGTCCTCAGGAGGAGCAGAGTAGATATCACTTTACTGATCAACTCTGACAGACAGAAACTGGCAACCAACTTTGATGTGGTTCCTTCTTCCCTGGCACATTTGGATTAGAAGAAACGCAGGTGGCAATGCGACAAACATCTTCATGGAAACTCGGGAAGATGTACTATGAGCACTGATAAGAAGAATCATCAATCTAAGGAGTTTCACATTTAACTGATTGAATTCCTATACGTAATGCTTTCCTAAACTTAGGGGTGTTAATGGGCCGGGCCAAGGTATGCCCCGGCCTGCCCCATAAACTATTAGCACAGGCCTGTAATGGGACTAGTAGGTTCTACCCAAGCCCAGCCGATGAATATATCAAAAAGCCTAGGCCGAGCGCAGTCCGCCAATTATTAGTACATGTCGGTTTAGTCACTTTCTATTTCTAATTATAGACACTAATACTGAACACAAAATTTTGAGTTCAGTTAATTTCTAACTCTAATCATGGACTAGTTAAAATAAGAGGCTAACTCAGGCTCGCTATATTTAAGGGTCCATAAGGTGTAGAGGGCCTTGTCAGTCAAGCCCAAGCCCAAGCCCAAGCCCAATTATTTAATGGGCACTAAGGTCAAGCCCAGGATCGGCCTGCTGGGTTTATAGATGCAACCCAAGCCTGACCATGACAGGCTGCACCTAAAAGCCCATCAGGCCATCCCAGCCCACTAACAGCCCTACCTAAACTAGACGATGCAGTGGATATCGAGCCATCTTACTAACCAATTGCTATCACGCAAAAATTTATATGAACCAGCAAGTAGCAACAATTTTTGGTTAAGCATTTCCAAGCAAGAGTTGCCGTTAAGGATCACAAAGGACAGAATCAAATCCAACAAGAAGTCACAGAGAAGAACACTCCAGAGAGCAACATGTATATGTTAACCAGGCACCAAATGAAGACTCGTCAATTCATGAATCCACATCTCTTCCAAAGCATAGCTTGCAGAAGAACAGGGAAAATTAATAATGGAGAGCATTTCTGTGCAAGAATTGCCATTAAGAATCACATACGATAATCCAACAAGAAGTCAAAAAGGAGAAGAACAATCCAGTCACCAACATGAATATGTTAATCAGACTCAAAATGATGACTCGTTATTTCATGAATTTCCACATTTCTTCCGAAGCATAACTGGCAGAACAACAGAGAAAGATAATAAATGAAACCTTCTGTCCTTAACCAATTTCATCAACAATAAGTTTTGGGAGAAAGTGTAATGCTACTAGAACATGAATTAGAAATGAAAATCTAAAACAAGATCAGAAGAAACACTTAGAAGACAAAAATATTGAGTAAAAAATTTAGTTTCTCAACATAACATGACTATATTCGAGCAAATCTTGAAATTACTAAAGGAAACTTCTAATCTATCCTACAACTGCAAATCAATTTTTTCCATGCCTCCAAGCTATTCTATTTACATAATGAAAGCAGTGCACTAGCTCAGGGCTTTGCAAATCTCTAGACAGCATACATAAATTGTATCCTTCACAGAGGTTATTTTGAACAATATATAAAATTAAATGGAGAACGGTAACTGGAACACTCAGGTTCAGTAACAGAATAGAAACGTTTTGTAGTTTATATGGTAACACATCAGCAAAAAGATAGTTTAAAACCTCAAATATATAATTACAAGACAAGTCCCCTTTTATATAGTCTAGACAGAGAGAAACATGTAAGTTAAGCTATCCACACTAACTCCTCAACTTTACAGCAGAAAATTCAGCAACTAAAGAGGATTTCAGACATTAGTGTCAACTAAAATGTAAAAGCATTTAAGTGCCCTGAAAGGTTAGTGCATTTTGATGCTTTAAACTTCAAGAGATGAAAATTAGTAGCATGCCGTGTATCTTCCCAGAAGCAAAATCGTGGTGTTGAAGGAGCTATTGAACTCGGCCCAGTTCAATTTGATCCCTTCCTTGAAGTCTATCCACGCCAAGAGACACAGGGTTCAAAGATGCTTCCGATCTCTTAAAATCAATCTCCAGTTCCTTATGCTTCACTTGCAATGCCATCCGCTCATTCTCTAATCTCATCCTCTCATTATCCAACCTCAACCTCTCCAGCTCCCTATCTTTCTTGCTGCAGAATCTCAGCCACTTAAAACGACGTTTCTCCAGCTCAAAAGCTTGAGCCTGGAAGCTGACTCTCTGCTCCTGGAGTTGCAGCATCCTGCTCTTAATCCATTCCCGCTGCTCCCAAGGCGATTTTGTGGCATCTTGAAGCATCATAGCCATTTCAGCACCAAAACTATCGTGAAAACCAGATTGTGACCAGAAACTCAACTCCTCTTCACTCACCTTCTTCATCTTGCTGAACTCACCCATCCTCTCAGTGTCTTCGTCCCCATTAATTTGAACTTCATTATCCAATTCGTCATCATCGCAGTCCTCATTGTCCTCGTCCTCTGCCTCCTCAAAGCCATTACCATCCTTTGAGCACCTTGTGAAAGGTAAAGAGTACCCTTGTAGATCGAAGTCATTACAATTGGGTATCCTTTGCCCATTGTGGTAAGCGCACATTTCCTTGTAAAACAAGTGTTTAGAGCTCAAGATTTTCCTGACATCATCCTTCATTTTTGCTGAAAGCTGGGTCATGGAGTCCAAGATAACAGGATTCTCCACTACTCTACAAGTAGTCCCCCTCCCAAGAATCTCATTCAGCCGCTTGTATCTCTTGTTCAGGTCATTGAACTTATCCTCACACTGCTGAGGAGACACATAGCAACCCCTCTCCATCATTATCTTTGAGACCGTCTTCCATTTTCCCTTCTTTTGCAGGATCACAGACTTCCTCTTCAGCCCATCAGCACCACCCTCGGGCGTACAATCATCACCGATGCAAGAAATCACCTTTATCAAAAGCTTAACCATGTTATCAGTCCATTTCATTCGTTGCCATGGAGAGCCCTTTTTGCCCCTCACCCCAGCAAAATGTGCATCATTACCATCTTCTGTAAAACTAGGCTCATCCTCTTCACTAGTATTGTTATTGTTACTATTATTATTCGCAGCAGCTGTAGTAGCAATCCCTTTACCTTTACTGCAACTCATAGAAATACCCTTCGAGGCAGGGCCCTTGGTTTCCATTAACCCAATCGAGTGATCACTCTCAAGATCAGCCATTGCATTCATAACCTGTAAATGATGGTGATGGGAAAGCAGTGGCATATGAGCTAAATTGCTCTGTTGATGTCTATGAATCGAAGGTTCTAGTTCTAAAATCCCAGCTGTGGGGCCCGACAAAAGTCCACCCCCCATTACTGAATTATCCATTTTCCAGCACCAATTTCCAACCCAATATCACAATTGGAGACCCAAAACACTCAAAAAAATTCTAAAATTCAAAAGCCTAGCAAATTTCAAATCACCACAACCATGCAAATGTCTAATCTCCGTAACTGAACAAAAAAAGCCCTAGAACAACCAAAACAGCTCCGGCTATCTTCATCGATCTGGAAGAATCCTCACTTTCGAACCAAAAACCCTAACAAAATCCAACCTTTCCATCTCCAATTCTCCAAAAAAATCCAGTTCTAAGCTTTCTCGATAGAGCATCAATTCCACAAATAAAATAAAAACCATATAATCAGCTCAAACAACCAACTCACTATGACTCATCTCGATTTTCTCCAAAACCAACAATTTCAATTCCGTCTAACCGATCCAAAAATCCGATTTCTCTATAAAATCAAACATAGAATAATCATTATAATTTACAAATATTTCAAAGAAAAGGGAATGAAGATTCAGAAACTAAACCCAGAGAGAGAGAGAGAGAGGGAGTAGAAAAACAAAAAAGCTGAATGAGAGAGGGGAGCGAAGTGATTCGAAGCTGACCTTGGGGGATTGATAATGGCGATTTCCGTCGAGACGATACAGATAAAGAGAGGGTTTTTGTCTCTGATAAGGTTTAGAGAGAGAGAGAGAGTTTTATGATTTGTCTCCCTAGAGAGAGAGACTGCGTACTAGTGTAGAGAGTCTAGAGACTAGAGACTAGAGACTAGAGAGAGAAAAGATTCGGACTTTGGAGGACGAGTAGAACTTTGCTAACCGACGTCCGTGAGCAAAGTTACTGACGGACCAAATATGCTCCACGTGGCATTATTTAGAGATTTCTGACTGTATGGATGTTTGACCCATCCTTAGCTGGACCTACAAGCCAAAAATTAACCTGATTAGTGATTTCTAAGCGTTGGATTGGAGTCGTTTCATGGATTGATTTTTAACCGTGAAATATGAACATTATTGACCATTATTTGGGGTGCAAAGATCCAAAAGTTTGAAATCACTGATCAGGCCAAAGCGTTGGATTGGAGTCGTTTTCATGGGTTGATTTTTTACCGTGAAATTTGAACATTCTTGACCATTATTTGGGGGGATTGGCAAAACACCCATACGGTCAGTGACCTCTAAAAGTGTGCTACGTGGCTTCTCCTGTGGTTGGTCAGCAAAGTTCTACTCTCAGAGGCCGCATTTGGGCGTGGCGGGGAGTAAAACTTGTGTCACAAGATGTTGTGACGGAAGCCGGTCACAGCCCTCAATATGAGACACGTGGCATACCATCATAGGTCTCTGACCGTATGGATGTTTGGCCAGTCCCTAACCAAAATCGGCCTGATTAGTGATTTATAACCTTTCGATTTTTGTACCCAAATAACGCTCAATAATGCTCAAATTCCTACCGTTAAACTCAACCAATGAAAATAATTTCAATAGAATCCGTTAGAAATCACTAATCAAGCTAATTTTTGGTTTGTGGGTCCACCGAGGGACTGGCCAAACATCCATACGATCATCGTCCTCTAATAGTATGCCACGTGGCTCGTATTGAGTGCTGTGACCGGCTTCCGTCATAACATCTTGTGACACAAGTTTTAGTCGTGGCGGGTCTGACTCTGACCTTCGCCGTACGGCAAGTTTTATTCTAAACGAAGAGGCCGTTTGAATAACGGACTGGGGGCATTAACGTTAAAACGGATTGTAACGGACAGGAGCATAAATGGAATAAAAATGGAATTTAAGGGGAAAAATGGTGCTGAAATTCAAAAATGAAAAAAAAACAGAATTTAACGGGAAAACAATGGATTTTAACAGAAATATTGGCCATTTTTTTCCACAATTTTTTCCAGATTTTAACGGCTGTTAAAAAGAAAAAAACAGCCGTTTTTTCTAAGCGTCAAAATGGTTTTTAAACGGTGCAGCAAATATAAGGTATGGGAAAAGTTGAAGTATAATTGGATTTGTAATTTGAGATTTTTGGGCTTCTCTCCCTTAGTTTATTAGGCGATTTTGCAAGTCACCCAATCTTTTTAAAATATTCGTGTTTCCCCCCTTTGACCAAGGTCAAGCATGTCGGCTAGAGCTGCCGATGAACAACTTCACGCTGGATGTCCAATACATTTAAGAAATGACAATATTACCCATCAAAAATAGAATCTGGTTTACCCTTGTTTAGAATTTCTTTATAAAACAAGCCTCTAAGATCCGGCCTTTGATTAACTCTGTAATCCTACGGCCATGAATATTTCTTTTATAGTCATGAAACCGTCCATTTTTCTTGGCTCCAAAAATGGTTCTTGTCGGGTATAATTAAAAAAAAGAGCATTGACCAAAAAGATCGAAGAGCCCCTCCCAAGTAAATAAATTAAGAAAAAGAAAAGAAACAATACAGGAGTAATTTTGGTATATTGGGGGGTTTAGCGTGAGGCATCAGACACGCAAGAAGGGCATTCATCCACTAATAAGTAAAATAGATTATAAACTATTTTAACGTTAAATACAATAACATAACGGGTTGCAGCGTTGCCTGTTTTTTTAAAACATGGTTACTAGTTAACCTTAGGGCCTGTTTGGTACGTGAGAAATAGAGTTCCAATGGCAAATATTTAGCCAGACGAATATTATCTTGGCTAAATATTTGTGTATATCAATATTTAACAGCATTCTGTACGTGTAATACCTAGCTTACTTTATTTTCTTTCAATTTGTGTGAGTCCCACATATTTGAGTAAGTCAAATATGGGCTAGGCGAGTGTGGGACCCACATATTAGATCACATGATCCAAAAAACTTATTTTTATTGAAAATAGCAATTTTTCCACGAGAAAATAAAATTTTCTCGTCAAGACTTATTTGATGTGAAAATATTTACTGGGGGGAGGTGATCAAATATTTTCCTGCCGCAGTAGGCAAATTTATGGGCCCGGCTAAATATTCAACACGGGCAAATGTGTGCCAAACACGCCCAGGCGAATATTAGCATGCCCAAATATTTTATTTTACCCACCGTGATGGCCTACCAAACATGTCTTAAGACTTTTAAATTGTTCCACACAGTTACCAGTTACTTGGACAGGGCCGTCTCAATACAAGTTGAGGCCTAAGGCGAAAACTCTATATGGTCAGCGCCCTCTAACAGTGTGCCACGTGGCTCGTATGGTGGGTTGTGACCAGAGCCAAGTTTTACTCGAGATTAGGTATGGATAGTTCTGTTGCTGTCAACTCTGTCTCTTGATTGTGATTTGTATCATGGGCATATTTTCACTGGTTTTATTGTTTAATAATTCATTAATAAAATAGTGTTTAGCAGTAGGACATCAACAAGTCAACGAGCATATTAGGGCCTATTTGGATCAACATTTTGGGACACGAAAATGTCTTTTTTAGGGTATTTAAGTACCTTGATTGTGATTTGTTTCATGGGCATATTTTCATTGGACATGAAAACCTCTCAATACAAGGGACCCCCATTTCTAACCCCCTTTTTTGACCCCCACCTTGGCGTACCCACATAGAAGATGAATCAATGGCTGATTTTTGGTGAGGATGATATCTATGGTGAGGAGATCATCCTCGCAAAAATTCAAATCATTCTGATATTCAGACTGGTTTAGAAGCTGAAGCATTATGGACCGTCGATTTTTACCGTGTAACTTTAAAACCACATTTGATGGGGTTAGAAATTTCATAATGGGCTGATTTTTTGTTGGGGTGATCTATATGGTGAGGTTATCATCCCCTCCAAAAATCAGCCATCGATTCATCTTCTACGTGGGTACGCCAAGATGGGGTCAAAAAAGGGGGTCCCTGGAGCCCAACCCTTTAAGTAATATCCCCATGAAATTTGAAAGTAATTTGTAATACCCCCTTATACTTTCAAACTTTAGGATTACTTTCAAACTAGGTCAAGGGGGGTAATCCTAAAGTTTGAAAGTATAAAGGGGCATTACAAATTACTTTCAAATTTCAGGGGATATTACTAAAATACACTTTTTTTTAGCGCAAAAAGACTTTTTCAAAAATAACATATTGTTTGGATGGCCATTTTTAAAAAAGTATTGATTTCATAAAAATATTTTTTAAAGCCAATTTTTTATATATAAAAAATATCTGAAACTCGATTTTCAAGTAAAGAAGACTTCTAAAATTTTGCTAGTTCAATGAACATATCAAACCAAGAAAACCCTACTGGTGGGGCCCACAGAGAGAAGACAAAGATATTTTGCATTAACTTTGATCCAAACGACTTTTTTAAGGAAAAAATAAACATTTTCAAAAATATCTTTTAAGAAAAATTATTTATTATATAAAATATTAATGAAAATTGGTGATCCAAAGCGTGCCTAGCCCGGCCCATAATTATTAAGTGTGGAGTTGTTAGAAGGACCGGGTTTCTGCTGGAAGAGGTTCGCCAAAGCCTGCCTAGCCCGGCCCATGATTTTTTATGCAAGCTCAGACCTCTAGTCATGTGTTCGATGCTGCGAGGGGCTCCCTCTGGTTGTGTGTTCAATTTTGCATGGCCCTCAATTTACCCTGTTGCACGTAGGGAAACTTCCGAGTGGGTCAGTCTGTGCAGCTGGAAAAATTAGTCCCGTGTATAGGGTCAGGATCAGGGGACAAAAAATTTGACGTACACACGTGGAAGATGAATCAATGGGTGATTTTTGGTGGATGATCTCCTCACCATATGGATCACACCTACAAAAAATCAGCCCATTCTGAAATTTCTAACCCTATCAACTATGGTTTTCAAGTTAATGGTAAAAATAAACTGTCCATAATTTTTCAACTTCTGACCAGGCTACAAATATCGGAATGATTTGAATTTTTGTGAGGATGATCTCTTCACCATAGAGACAATCCTCACCAAAAATCATCCCATTCCAAAACTTTTAATTTATACATTGGCCCGTCCCCTGATCCTGACCCATATAGGGAAAAAAAAAAAAAGAACAAGAAAAAAGAATACAGTAAGGTCAGATGGTTACAATCATCTAATGATGATTTAGCGATATCCTTTGTAGGACCCATCGAATGGTGGGTTGGGGCGCTCTGGATGTGTTTCATGTGTTTGGCATACACATAACCCACTAGCAAAAATTATCTGCATCTCTACACCAACTTACCTAAAATATCACAAACAAAAGCTCAGCCATAAATTGAAACACATGAATTTGAACGTAAAAAAAATCAAAAGCATTTTCTAAAAGGAGCTAAAATTGTCAATTAGTGTCGTTAAGAGTACAACAATTGCAAGAAGCATGCTTTTTTATACTGCAGTGACAAAGGGCAGAAATGCAGGAGCACCCACAAACAGTAGTGGGTCGCCACTGTTTCTTATGTACAAGATTATTTGATAAAATCATCTCTGCATCATTAGGAATACTGACAATACAAATGAAGCTAAAAACTGACTGAATGAGGATTACGGCTCACCACCTACACAGAAATTGAATAGTCAACTGGTCCGCGAGTGTCTTGGACGTGCAAAGGCTTCCTGTAGGACTGCAAAAGGAGAGAGGAGCAGACAACACTTAGTGATGAAGCAGCCATGCAAGCACCAGCAAGCCAAGGTGGTAATCGGATTCCAGTGAAAGGGAACAAGATCCCAGCAGCGATTGGCATGCCTAGCACATTGTAGCCCAGTGCCCACACGTAGTTCAGTCGGATCCGGGAGAGAGTTTTTCTAGAGAGATCAATAGCTGTTACGACATCTTCCAAGTTGCTCTTGATGAGAACTATGTCAGCAGCTTCAATAGCGACATCAGTGCCGGCACCAATCGCCATTCCAACATCAGCTGCAACCAGGGCTGGTGAGTCATTAATTCCATCACCCACCATTGCTACAATCACTCCTTTCATCTGCATCAGATTTAAGTTCATATAGTAAATACATAGTCACACAGTATCCATATATTAGCTTCAAGATCAAGTATGCTCTACATGGTCAGAATCACAAGTTATTGGCAGAGAACTTCTTTACTTTCAATGTGAAAAACCATAGTTACCTGGTTTGCTGGTCTACATGGTTCAGGTTCAGCTTAGTGCTTCACAATTCGCCACTTTAAAAAGAACCCAGTTCATCAGTAATAGGCTTCAATTGTTCAATTTAGTTCACCAAGGTTCGTTCAGTTCAGTTCACATTTTCAGTTTGGTAACAATCAAATTTCAGCAAGGGTTTCATCAGTTTTTCTCCATCTTGATGTTTATGGTCACCTAACTGCACTACATGTGGGACACATTACATCTGAATAAGGTTTGATTTCTGAGATTTTACATGCTGATGCCATGTTAGTTGGGCTGTTTGGCTTTTACAAAACTCTGCAGTTATGGTATTTTTATTTTAGTGGATCTCTCATTTTATGAAAGGTTCTACTACGAAATATTAGGGTTCGATGGAGACATGTAGAAAATAAGTCTTGTTTTCAAGTCTTGTTTTCAATTTTGCAACCTTACAATTCGGCAATTTTACCAAATCAAGATGAACCAGTTATTTACAAACCAGTTTGCAATTCGGTAGGGTACCTTGTGATTTGGTAATGGTAAAAAACTACAAGTAGATCAAGGATCTTAAAACAGTTTAACAGAGAAAAAAAATCATGTTTTCCCTTCAGTAAAGTTATTTGTTTTCAGACTTACTGCAACATCATTCAATCATGACAAGATGGTGGTCCAGCTTGAGGACCACTGTTTTGGGGCTCAACTAGATCATTCCTGATGTGAATTGAAAAGGCCATCGATTGAAGAAAAGGGGTTTTAGGGTGTTGTTTGTAGGGAGGTTATTTCGAGATTTTTGTTTGTAATGGGGTATTTTTGGCATTTTGGTATAATGGAGGGTTAGGACTTTGGGACAATCCAAAGGCTACGATCATTTCAAGGAGAGGAGTTTTTGAGTTTATTTGAGAAGAAAGAGATTGACAGTGAGCCTTTGCTACTTCATTTAGAGACTGTAAGCTTGGGGTAAAAACCCTTCTCAACCACTATAGCGAGTTGAGTGAGCTTGACTCCATTATTAGGGGTGGGGTGGAACCTTAGCTTCTCTCATCATCTACAATTGTAGAGTTTGGGTTATTTGGGTTGAAGCTTGCTCCCCCATCCTCATTCTCACTTTGAGAAGAAAGAGCTTGAGAGTGAGCCCTTGCTACTTCATTTAGAGAGTGTGAGTTTGGAGTAAAAGCCATAGCTTCTCATTCATTGTAAGGATTTAAGTGAGCTTCAATCCTCCATTCTTAAGGTTGGTGGAACCTTAGCTTCTCCTCTCATCATCTACAATTGTAGAGTTTGGGTCATTTGGTTGAAGCTTGCTCCCCATCCACATTCTCACCTTGAGATCAAGGTCCCCATCCTTGTTCTCATTATCTGGTCTCAGAGCAAGTTCTAATCTTAGAATTGCTTTGGTGCTTGGATTGAGATCTTCGGAGTTCACTCTTTAGTTGTTGACATCGGTCAACATCTCCTTGCTGTTGGTTTCGACAGACGTTGTCAACCACCATAGTCTGTTGGGCTAGGATGATTGTGCACATTTCACCTCCGTTAGCAGCCATGTTGTTGCCAGTTTGTGCTCCGACCACTTATGTTAAAAATATTGTGGTTGGGCTCTAACTCCTGCCTCCTCTTCATGGATGTTAAACCATGTGCATTGGCAAAGTCATAGAGACCTTGTTATCGCTGACTTTGGAGCTTTATTTTTTGTTGTCGTTGGAAGCATTTTCCTAGCATCAATCTGACACTAACACCATTGTTGGACTTTCGCCTTTGTCAGCAAACCTCCAATCACCATTTGAGCCACAAATGTGAGTCCCTGGGACTGTTTGTTGTCCGACAAAGAGTCATCTATAGTCACTATTGTGCTCGACCGTGAGCTGTTAGGGAGACAAAGGATCTAGAACCCCTAAAGTACTTCCTGGGCATAGAGGTCGCAAGATCACGTCAGGGGATCTTCAGCTCTCAAGGGATGTCCTTAATCTACTAAAGGATTCTGGAATATTGGGGACACTCCTATAGAACAAAATCATAAGCTGGGTGAGACAAGTGGTGAGTTCCTAAAAGATGTTGGGAGCTTTCAGATACTAGTAGGGAGGTTGATATCTCTCTTTGACTAGACCAGATATTGCATATGCAGTCAGCGTGATCAGCCAGTATCTAAACTCACCTAGAGATATCCACTTGGAGGCAGCACAGGATTTTGAGGTATCTCAAATAATCCCATGGTAGGGGACTTCTATTCAAGAAAAATGGTCACATGAGAGTGGAGTCGTACACTGATGGTAATTAAGGGCACAAGGCGCACTTAAGGCGCTAGAACCCCTGGCCTCAGGCGCAAGGCGAGGCACATGCCTGACTGAAGTGAGGCGCAATAGTAAAAATTATAATAATAAATACTAAAAAATTAAGAAAAATAACATCATAAAATAACAAAACAAGTAATCATTATGTCATATATATAATATAAAAAACGTATCATTTTTTCTATTTTTTAAAAAATTACTAGAAAATGATACACCTACTGCATCATTTATTACTTAATTTTGTTTTTTAAGAAATATTAGCATATATGATGGATATGTCCGAGATACGTGTCGGTACCGTGTCCCATACCCGTATCTGTGTTGTATTGTGTCTAACAGAGGGAGGAGTAACAATGCATATCAAAGGGTCCATAGGTCTAACAGAGGTGGAGTGCTGGCCACATAGGCAAACAACAAACTCTAACAACACCCTTCCTCAACACTTTGCCTAGAACTCGAACCTACGACCTCCCGCTCTAATACCATGTTAACAACCACTTTACTCTAAAAGCTTAAGCTATTAGAGGGAAGCATAACAATGTATATCGAAAGGTCCACAAGTCTAACAAGGGGGGGAGTATTGGCCACACATCCAAACAACAAACTCCAACAACAATTCCAAGAATTAGGGATTGGCATGGTTCAAAGTCGTTGGTTTCGTTTCGGTTTCGGTCGCGGGCGAAACCGAAACGTTTCGGCAGTTTCGGCAGTTTCGGTCCGAAACTTGGTGAAACCATAATGAAAGAGTTTCGGTAGTTTCGGTCATAGTTTCGGTAGTTTCGGTAGTAGTTTCGGAAGTTTCGGTGGTAGTTTCGGAAGTTTCGGTGGTTTCGGTCCGAAACTTGGTGAAACCAAATGAAAGAGTTTCGGTAGTTTCAGTCACAGTTTCGGTAGTTTCGGTGGTTTCGGTGGTTTCGGTCCGAAACTACCGAAACTGAGCCAAAACTTTGAGTTTTCCGATACAAACCTGTATCTTGTATCGGCATGTACCGAAACCGAAACGTTTCGGTTTCGGCCGAAACTTTAAACTATGGGGATTGGGGATTGGCTTTAAAAGCTACTTTTGAGAAGGAGAGGAGTTTTGTATTTGAGAAGGAAGCCTTAAAGCTTGAGAATGAGCCTTTGTTCCACCATTGTAGAGAGTGTGAGCTTGGGGTAGTATCCATAGCCCCCAAACCATTGTGCAAAGTTGATTGAGCTTGACTCCTCCATTGTTAGGGTTGGAGTGGAAGCTTAGTGATGCAGGATGATGAAAATTAGCCTATATGAGTAGGGGTGTCAATTTTACCCGTTTAGCCGGAACTGAAAACCAAGGTTTAAAAAGGCTAGTTCGGGTACTGAGGTGTTTTGCCTCCAAAAGGCGAGGTGTAGCCTCAAGGTGTAAGCCTCATTTTCAAAAAAAAATACTTGAAAAATTCTAAAAAATGCAAAATCAATTCTAAAAAAAATTAGAAATAGCATACCACGTGAAAAAATAACTTAAATAAACATAAAAGTTACTGAGTATATAGCTTTTACCTTAGGAGTGACATTGTTGGGCACTCAGGCTGAAAGCCTGATGTTGATATCAAATCTTAAAAACATAAATCACATAACTAAATTACAAAATCTAAATAGTTAATAAGCTAAGTCTACTAACAAAGTATCAATACTAACAAAGTAACTTCCTTTTGATAAGTAATACTAACAAAGATACAACTAGGAAAATAGTCAAGCAAGTCTGTAATGCTTTGATTCTTACTTGAGTTTGCTGAGGTTCCTCACATGAAAATCGTACGAAGTGACGGAATCAAAATCTGATGAGATTTGAACTGTCTATGATAATTTCTTTCAAGTGAAGAGAATTAGGGATGAAAGCTTAGATTTAGGATTTCTCACAAAATAAAAGGTTTTAGAGAACAAAATTAGACCTTTTAGGTCATTTTTATCATAAAAGATTATTTGAAGGGTATTTTGAAAAAAGGAGTGAAAAAAATTTTAAAAATTGAAAAATAAAGGGTTACGGTTTCGGGTTTTAACATGTAAAAATGAGGCTATAGCCTCATGTGCGCCTCGAGGCTATAGCCTCAGTGGATTGAGGCTTAAGCCTCATAAATGACCATTGAGGCTATAGCCTCGAGGCTGTTTCTTAAAGCCTCGAGGCGAGGTGTAGCCTCAGAAAGCCTTTTTAAACCACGCCGAAAACATAGGTTCCGGTTCCACATTTTTGGGAACTGATTAAAAAAAAACCGAAACCAAACCGAAAATAATGGTCCGGTTCTGGGTAGTTTAATATGGAACCGAAACCGATAGGAACCGGAACTGAACTAATAAGAATTGGAACCGATATATAAATATAGTGTTAAAACTCTCATATTATCAAGATTGGACCCAATATACCCGAAAACGGAATCGGAATCGACAGAAACTACATAATCGGTTCCGGTACCAACTCCATCATTTTGAGAATCGAAACCGATAAGAACTGGAACCGTTAGTTCTGGTTCTGGCCACCTTAGGAACCGACCTGTTGACACCCCTATATATGAGGTGCAGAGATCAGAAATAAATTACAAGGATAAAATAAAACTACTATAACAATTACCACAGATATCCAGATATGCTAGCAAATAATTAACTCAATTGTTTCAAAGGATAGATCTCACAATCAAGTAGTGGAAAACCCCCAATTATTGATTGAGCAGCCCGATGGAAGTAAGTACTTCCACTAGCTAGGGTTCAACCAACACTTGTAGGGGTCAAGATATAATTATGTATTTAGGGTTTAAGAAAGGTTTCAGGGCTTGTTGGGTTAAGAGTGGGAAATTAGGGCTAGGTGGAAACAAAGGAGAACAATTCTTAAAGTGTGCCGCAGACACTAGAACTGTTCTAGGATTGGGCTGCAAGGTTCTAGATGTTGTGGGAAAGGTTACATCAAGGTAAGAGTGGGCTGGAGGGATGTAAAAGGGTTGTAAGGGTTTCTAGGGTTTCAATAGGAGATCAAGGTTTGGGTGGAAGAAGGGTACATGACCATAACCGCATGCTATAATAGGGGTTTACAGTGTTGGCCGAGATGTTGATGGTGTGGGATGATGGGTGGTAGGGTTATGAAAGACTATGGGAGGAGAAAAAGGGAACGGTTGCATTAGGTACAGTTGTAGGCACCAAATATCCCTCAAACAGATGTCGCAAGGCACTGTAATGGCAAAGAATAGGTGTGGTTAGGGTTGAAAGAGTGTTGGTTGCAGGGGCAACGGGTTAGGGTTAGGGTTTAAGGAGTAGATTAGGGTTTGGGTTTTATGAGATAGTCTAAGGTTGTAAATGGTGAAGATGGAGGGAATGTTGCAACAGGTTTCTACAATCCCAAAAAGGGGTGCCGCAATCACTAGGAAAGATAGGGAAGGGCGCGGCAAGGTTGGGTAATGGTTGGGGAAGTCTGGGGCACATTTGGAAATTCTAGAGCTTGTGCTGGAATTCAGCACAAAACAGAAAAAATAATGGAAGGAAAAGTAAGAGAAGGGAGAAGAAGAGAAAAGAAGATAGAGGTAGAGGAGTACCTTCGGATTCACACCAAGTAGCCTGGATTCGCACCAAGGAAGCTTGGATTCACACCAAGAAAGTATGAGAACAATCAACAAGAGATTACTCGAGCAATATCGTTCATCATAATGAAAAAGTACATCTAAAAGAGTTTATATAATAACTCAAAACACCCTAATCTAATCCCAGTCATCCATCTAATCTAATGGCTATAAAAATATACAACTACTTAAAGTAACTTAAGAAAGTACAATGAGCCCCTAACTTTGGGCTAGTTATAAAGACACAAAATTTAAGAAAATATGAAAATAAGCCTAGAAAAGCAATAAAACCTCTAAGAAACTCCCTACACAACCCACATGCATCTTTCCAATGTGGAGTCTTCATGATGCACATGTATGTGGGGTCTTCCGCTCCAATAAATAAGGGCGAACTAAAACTACGGCCCACGTAGTCATCAAAGTATAAAGACAAAGGTATTGGTCCAGTTTTCCTCCTCCTCTGGTACACTCTAGGTAAGGACGTGATGTCCTGATCACTTAGCCTCCATTCTCATCATCTACCACTATAGAGTTTGGATTGTTTGTGTTGAAGCTTGCTACCCATCCCCATTCTCATCTTGATAAAAAGGTTCCCAACCTTGTTCTTGAAAATCCCCCCACCACTGAGCTGACTTGGTCCCAAAGTCAAGTCAATCAAGACCATCAACTCTCATATTTCACTAAGGAGACTAGGGGATAAAATCCTTGAGTACTTACCAGAAAACCTCTATATCTGCCAAGTCCAATATTGGCAAGAAAAATTCAGTGCAAACAAAAAACAAGTCGACTCAATTGAGTCTTTAAACCATGCAGATGGAGAATTGTTTTTACAAGTGTAAAGTGAAGTTAATGTGTTTTAAGTGTTGCAGCTCAAACCTAAACCGGTTAAACTGGCCTCTTACTAAACCTCAATTGTTGAACTACAAGTAAAGAACACTAAATACATACTACTTAACTATGTGCTTTGTGTGTGATTATGTGCTCAGTCAAATTCATAAAGAAATTAACTAAATTGGTCATTGCATTCAATTAAAACCACTAACAATTAATATTGGGAGGTGTGGACTAAGTAAGTTGGTTTAAAGATGAATTTACATGTTTACCTGTAACTCTTTGATTTTATCAGCTTTCCCTAGTGGATCTGTCTCAGCAAACACTTTAACAATTCCAACCTCCTTGGCTATGGCAGTTGCTGTAGCCCAGTTGTCACCAGTCACCATAATGCTCGAGATACTCATTGAGCGGAGGAATGAAACTACACGCTCTGCTTCTGGCTTCACAGGATCCGTTACAGAGATAGCTCCAGCAACCCTCCCATCAATGGCAACCAAAACACAGGTACGAGCGAGCTGTTCACACTCTGACATGAAGTCCTCAACCTCGGGGCCCATTGAGACATTGCAAACCCGCATGAGCCTCTTGTTCCCAACCAATACCACTTTGCCACCAACATTGCCACTCACCCCAGCTCCTGGGTGCACCTCAAAGTCCTTGGCTTCTGTAAGGAGTTCGTTGTAGGAGCCATACTGCTGGCGAAGCTTCTTAGCATGTTCCACCACGGCCTTTGCTAGAGGGTGCTCACTATTTGCCTGCCAACAAAAGGTTAGGAAATCTACTCTAAACTTTCCCTCTCATAAAAACAAAGCAAGCAAACCTTAACAAAATTAGGTGCTAAATAAAGATGCCCACCTCTGTGGAAGCAGCCATATCACAAAACTCCTGGATAGGCATGTCAGAAAAAAGCATCGTGCTAACTACCACTGGTTTTCCCTCCGTTAATGTTCCCGTCTTATCAAACACAACAATTTTCACCTACAGATTTGAGGATGAAGGCCAATTAGTTGCCCAAGTCCAAACTATAATTTGCAACTAAAAAGCATTTCCACAAGATTGAAGATTTAATTGAAACCCTTTTTTTGTAAGTGCATTTTCAAGTGTATTTCTATAAAACTTTTTTGAAGATTTAATTGAATTCCTCGTTCAGATTTAATTGTCTACCACAAAACATTAGGTATTGTTTCTTGCCTTGTGTGCATTTTCAAGTGCATTTCCACCCTTGATGAGAACACCTTGAGAAGCACCCTTCCCTGTGGCAACCATGACAGCTGTTGGGGTTGCCAATCCCAGAGCGCATGGGCAAGCAACCACCAGTACTGAAATACCAAACTGCAATGCCAGCTCAAACCCATCCATGGCTTTTGGAATCCAGTGTCTAGGGTAAACACCAGCTTCTCCAGGGATGAACCAACCCAACCATGTAAGGAAAGCTGCTACAACAACCTGAAATACAGCAGATGGAAAACATGATGGATCTTCAATCAAACAGTAGTTATAGAACTTTCTAACTGTGGGCAAAGTTTACATTCCTGGGAACTAGTATGAAAAATGCTTGTTTTTGCTCCCAACTCTTCAAAACTTGAGAGCTTTCAGTAATTCTAGAACCATGTGATGATTTTCCATAAGGTGAGAGGACATAGGAATATACTCTGTGTCATAACACTGATATCGCACTAAACTGATGGATAAATTACAAAACTACCTTTTTCTCGAGTAACTGAAAGTTTGTTTGGTTTTAGTCAATTTTCCAAGTAGTTGGATTTAGTTAGTTGCCATAAAATAATAGATAACTATTCTCAAGAACATAATGTGTATGCTACCCAACTCGAAAAAGAAAGCTCACTATACCTGTATACTTTCTCCTTTTTCTTATATGTGATTTTTTGTTGAGGAGATTGATTACGCGGCAAGTAGATGTTCCATTATGTATCTCTGTTTATGCAAGTCATCTAGTGTACTTTACCAGCAATTTGTACAAGGGTAACGTGGGGCAGTTTTTCTAGTGAAAGGATTGCTCGTAGGTTACTAAATACTAAATAGTAGTAGTTCACTAGGTCTTTTAGTTTATACTTTCTAGCAACCATCTCTATAGATATTTCTGGCTGTACTGTGTCTATGAGGGTTGTGTTAAACTTGTAGAACTAGGAGTCAGCTTTCTATTTCTTACTCTTGTCTGTTTCCCTTCACTTAAGTGGCATAATTGTAATTACAGAAATCGCTGAGTCAGTAAAATAAAGGTTGACATATTTGACCTAACCTATTTCTTATCATTCTTTGTCACTATATACATGATCAAGAATGCACTTTTCATTCTATACAAATAAAATAATGTAGGTACATGCTGAATTAAGTGACCTAAAAAAACACAATGCTTCTAATTGATTCAAAGATAATCTTTATACAGCATCATTTCTGAATTAAGGGCACGTTTGACAAAGGACAGAGTTCAGCAGCTTTGATGTTCTGACATCTCCTAATTAACAACCAGTTTTTCCAAACCCACCGTTATTTTATTTATTTTGTTTTTTGACTTAACAACCAATTTCAGTTTACTTCGAAAAAGACTAAAATATTGACTCTACGAAACTAAGGTGGCGTTTGGTAAAACTTTTTTTCAGACCTTAAGTCTGATTCAGCTGAAATTAAGTGAGTTTAGTGATTAAGTTACGTTTGGTAAACGACTTAATTTCAGCACTTATCACCAAACTCAAGGAAAAAAAGACAAAAGTAAAAAGTGACCCAGCCTTCACTTTTTGCGGTAAGTGAATGAATCTTTAAAAAAGATTCTTTGATTCTTTTTTAATACCAACAATGCCCTTTTTTCAAACCTTTCTTTTTTAAAAACTTACGAAAGTATCCTAATAAACATTTCAAAATACCCACAATGCCCTTGACTTAATTTTAAGACTTAAGACCTTAGCCAAACAACCTAATTCAGACATAAGTCATTAGGCTACCAGATCTTAAGCACTTAAGCTTTTAGATCTGATAACTAATACCCAACAACGCTGACCAAAGTACACTTCATAGTGAAACAGAAACGATCTTACTGTAGGAACAAAGAACTTGGAAATTCGGTCTGCCAGTTTCTGAACAGGTGCTCTAGAAAGCTGAGCAGCTTCCACTAGCTGAACTATTTGGGACAATGCAGTTTCTGACCCAACATGAGTGGCCTTAACTAGTAAGCATCCATTCTCGTTCATGGTTCCACCAATAACCTGTTTACAATACATTAGAAGAACAGTTGAATTCGTAATTCAGGATGCAGATATATTTGAAAATTGCAAAAAAGAGAAAGCTGGGAAGGAACTAAGTAAAGAAAGAACCTTGTCTCCCGGTCTTTTAGCAACGGGCCTTGCTTCTCCAGTAATCATGCTCTCATTCACATGGCTTTGACCCCTTATAACAACACCATCAACAGGAACCTTTGCCCCCGGAAAAATCTTGATTACATCATTCCTTTGGATCAGTTGAGTGCTTATCTCATCCTCTGAGATCACATTTCCATCCCTATCCAAAGTTAGCAGAAAAGCTGTATCTGGAGCAAGATCTGTGAGCTTTGCTAAAGCATCTGAAGTCTTCCCCTTAGCCACCACCTCCAAATATTTTCCAAGAAGAATGAAGGATATCAACATGGCACTGGTCTCAAAGAAATCCTGTCCCTCAAATGAATCTGAAGTCAATGCTTTTATAATAATATACACAGAGTAAAGGTAAGCAGCATTGGTGCCCAGTGCAACCAGAACATCCATATTAGCAGACCCTCGTTTCAATGCGTGATAGGACCCCACGTAAAATCTGAAATCAACAACCACAGACAAAGGCACACAGTTACTTTCACAAAATTACCTGTGCATCCCTGTTCTTTCACTAACAAAGATACCCCTCAAACGTTGACAACACAACAACAGCAATAACAGTTAGAAGTTAAAACTGAGTGAAATTTGATTTAATACCTTCGGCCAACAATAAACTGTACTGGTGTGCAAAGGATCCATCTTAGAAGCACCCCTGTGGTGAGCATGTTGTAAAGTTTATAGTTTAGCCAGTTACCATATGGAGGAAGCATGGGAAGTACCATGGAGAAAAAAAACACTGGAATAGAAAATAGACAGCTCCAGAGAAACTGATTTCTGTACACCCGAATCTCATGCTGTCGTTCTATTTCTCTTCGCCTTGGGGGAACATACAAGCTTGCATGGTAGAAGTTGGGGATGTGGCCAGCTTCTTGGATGCATTGTATGAGAGACCTTGGACCAGTGAGATCTGGGTCATAGCTAATAGTTACCTTGTTGCCCGGTGCATCCATTTCAAAGTGATACACACCTTCTACTGACTCAAGGGAGGACTGAATAATAGTTAGATCTTCTTTAGAACTGATTCCTTCAAGTCTTAGATGCACTTTGTTCACATCATCCCCAGAGCTTATGAGATCAGCTCCAAAACCAGCTTCTTCAATTGCTTGGATGAGTAGGTCAGAATCAATAAGGTTGGGATCAAAGTGGATTTTCGCTTCTTCAGTGGCTAGGCCCACCACTGCCTTCTTCACTCCGTCAACCATGAGGAGGGCACGTTCTATGGACTCAGAGCAGCTGGTGCAGGCCATTCCTTTAATTCGGAGCCGGCATACTGCGATGTCTTGTTCTGGGAACTCACCAACTTGAAAGCCAAGGTCTTCTATGGTTTCTTTGAGTGTTTTTGCCTGAAGTGAAACTCAACTGTAAATATTTCCAGTCTTCGAGAATGGAAAGATGAAATACAACCAGGAGAAAAGGCCAGCTATTGAACTAATTCTATCAATATTTAGAAAGTTACTCCTCATTATAGAAATTATAAGCTAATTACTTCATTTTAAATTAAAAATTCTACACTACAGTGGTAGAGGTAGAGGTCAACAACTAGAAACCTGCCATCATAACTTCATAGCACATGGAACATTATCTGTGTTTGCATGATTCTTGTAACGTGTCTATAACAAAGCTTCCATGTGGTGGCTGAGCATGACAGTCTAGAGTGAAGTCAGAATCTCATTCTCAGAAATTTTCCGCTAAGGAATCCTCAGAAGAGTTCAAGCTTTTTGCATTTGCTTGTGTTTCTATTAGGAATTCTTCAAAGAATAAAAAATTAAAGAAGATATCTATTTAAAACAGATCCATTCATCTAATTATAAAGCCAGAATCTCGTGAATACCTCACAATATGTTTGGGAGATTTTTTTGAGACATTAAAAAGATTAGGAAAAGAAAAAAGTCAGCTTGAATTATTGAACTTCCTGCAAGAAATTATCCATCATCTTTTGCAAATCTCAGAAAATATAGGATTGTGGAGTGATATAAGAGCATAGAAACAAACTTGATAAATAGGGGAGAAAGAATCTGTTCATACAAGTACTATAATGCAACAGCAGGCATGTGCGCTGAAAACCCAAACTCAAAGTCTATCCCAGACCTGTGAGCTAGATAAGGCATCATACAAAATAGGTAGGGCTTTGATACGGTTCACAGACGTACATCCGCAAGTCGGAAAATGCCTAGGCCAAGTATCTCAGCACTCGTGGAAGTGTTCATGTCATTTGATATGACACATACGATAAACTGGTCCCAAAGAGAAATATTTTGTAACGAGTTAACTATTTGAAAGGACAATTCAATTTAAACACAATCAAGATAATATAATATACAGAAAACAAAAAACAAGTACACGCAAATAATTGAAACAGGATCAAGAACCATTACATTGCAAAGATTCTCAAAATGATCAAAAACCAATTCTCAATAAAGCTGACTTACGGTGACGGATTCTGGTTTGTATCTGATTACAGCCTGGCCTTGAAGGGGCGATACCATGACGCTCTCGATCCCATTAAGCTTTCCTAGAACAGATTCTATAGAAGTTGCACAAGATGCACACTTGATGTCTCCAACTTTAAACATAACCGTCTTGGTTTTCCTAACTCCGTTCGGATATGTTTGAGAGACATCAATTGCAACACTTTCTGAAGGTTGCAAAAGAGGCACCTTAAGATCAATTTTTCCATTCGCCTCCATTCTTCGTCTGGAAACTTCAAATCCTTCAATACCAAACAACAAGAAGCAAAGTCAAACTAGTTACTTCTCATCCCCAACTTCTTAATTTATTTTTTTTAAATTTTCAACACCGACCTTCATAAAAATAACAAAAATTATGCTTTTAAAACCCTAAGTGCCTGATTGAACTTCGCCATAAATGAATTTTAGATAATTAGACTTGGATTAATTGGTCAATAATTACCTTGAAAACCCTAAAGAAAAAAAATTCTTTGAGGAACAGAAATCAGAATTCAAAAGAGCTCACCAGAGGAATCAAAGATGAGCTTCAAGACGGATTCATTTATAAAGAAAAAACAAGAATTCGAAGAGAGAAAAACACGAAAAAAAAAAAAAAAGCTGCAAATCTCTGGACATAAATGAGTACCTTTTTAACGTTTTCGTCGTTTGGATGCAAGGCCAGCACGTGAAGGGGTTCTGAAAAGTCTGGGGTTTCTGAGAGTAGAAAGTGATTTAGGGTTCTTCCCTTCGTTAGGAAGAGAGTTTTTTTGGTTCCTGAAAACTGATGGTCGGCAGCGCTAGAAATGGTGGGGAGGTTTGTTTTCTTGGCTTTTTTATATAGTGCCGTAGCAGTAGTGCGCACTCTTTTTTGAATTTTCGAATCTCTAACGTACCGAGAGTGGTCACAGTGTCACACCTAGGGCACGTAAAATCGAAAATTCCAGAAACTACCCCTTCGATCAGTAGAACTTTGCTAACCGACCACAATATGAACCACGTGGCGCACTCTTAGAGCACACTGACTTTATGGATGCTTGACCAATACCTTGGTAAACCTGCAAACCAAACAGTCAGCCTGATTAGTGATTTCAAACCTTTGGATCTTTGTACCCTAAATAATGGTCAATAATCTCAAATTCCACGGCTAAAAATCAACCCATGAAAACGACTCCGATCACGCTTAGAAATCACTAATCAGGCTAATTTTGTTGTCTATATGCCCATCTGGGGTTAGGCCAAACATCTATACTGTCAGCATCCTCTAATAATGTGCCACGTGGCTCGTATTGTAGCCGGTCAGCAAAGTTCTACCCTTTTTACTCCATCTTTGACGGACAAAATTTTAGGAAATTTTTTTAGATACCCCATGTTCTTTGGAATTTGACATACCCTCGCAATTTGAAATGGCTGACTTGCTCTGGCGACCTCGTCGTTGACCTAAATTAATGAACAAATTTTCTGTTTTGAAAGGAAGAAAAGGTCTCTTTCTTGAACCTTAGGGCCTGTTTGGTAGGCCATATTTGTGGCACAGCCTTTTGGGCCCACTTGAACGCACCATGAATGTTGGGACCCCCTTGTATATCTAACAATATGACACGTGGCACACCTATTTGGGCCCACTGACCATATGGATATTTGGCCCATCCCTAAGTAGACGAACATACCAAAAATCAGGCTGATTATCACCATCAAAATAATAGACTTTGTTATTTAGGTGATTAGTCCATTAATTTGATGGTCTTGGTCGTATCTGCCAATATAACACATGGCACACCTTTTTGGGCTCATTGACTGTATGGATGTTTGGCCAATCCCTAAGTGGACGTACATACCAAAAATCAGGTTGATTATCACTATCAAAATAATAGACTTTGTTATTTAAGCGATTAGTCCATTAATTGGATGGTCCATATCATATCTACAAATATGACAAGCACACCTTTTTGGGCACATTGACCGTATGGATGTTTGCCCCATCCCTAAGTGGACGTACATACCAAAAATCAGGTTGTTTATCACCATCAAAATAATAGATTTTGTTATTTAGGCGATTGGTCCATTAATTGGATGATCCAGATCATGAACGTGTGCACAAAGATTGATCTTGGTGATATCACAATTTTTTTATTTAACAAATAAGAAAGTATGCGATGAGGCGATCCGACACACAAAGTTCTTGGGGGTAAAGCATTTTTAAGGGCACGTTGCACTGTTTCATTATGGTAAGTATCGATCATGGTACTTGTGTAGTGAGTAGGACAACTTCCGTAAATTTGCCTATGCCATCCAAATACCATGAAAATTATGTGGGCAAATATTTTGGCGAGAAAATGATATGATTGCCAAACGCTTTAAAATATTTTATGCACGCGAACATTTAGTTATGAAGTTAATTGGCTGCGATAATATATTCTCTTAGAAATAAATTGCTGACTAACCAAACAGGTCCTTAGATTACAAGAACATGTGAGTTTTGGCCGAAACTCTAACTCCAAATCAAAGGAGGTAGGTTGGCCACCGATCACCAGTCGTGACCAACTTACAAGAGTCTCATGGCTGGATGACCACAACTCCGGTGAACAATTTAAAAACCCAATGAAAGAGAGAAATGTATAAAAACATAAAAGACAAGAGTTTGAAATTAAAATTGCTCATCGGAGTTGTGTTGGCCAACTACGATATTCTAATAGGTAAGTTGCTCATCACTGGCAACCAACTTACTTGAGTTTCATGGCTGGCTAAGCATCACCCCAACAAGCAATTTAAAAATCCAATGAAAGAGAAAAATGTTTAAAAACATAGAACACAAGAGTTTAGAATTAAAATTGCTCGGAGTGGTGGTTGATTGGCCATGAGACTCTGGTAGGTTGATCGCAAGCATAATTAACAAATTGTCAAGTAGCAAAACTTCTTCCATTGAGAATGCAAGTTTAAAACGCCCAAGGTTAAAAAAATATATATTCAAAGAAATTGTCAAAAAAACGAGATCATCAGAAGATCGATGAATGAGAACTTTGGCTTTAATACTTTTGAATAAAAAACTACACGTTCAAAAAACGTAAACGAATGTGCATATACCCATAACGCAATATAGATTAAGTAGTAATATAAGTATAAAACTCCCGACTCTTCCCTTAAAATTGATAATTTAAACAAAGCTCATAGTTTTCAAAACATATATTTCATTTACCAAGGATCTCCAGAAATATAAGAATATTTTTATTTTTCTAAAAATAGTTCTATAAAATAAAATAGGTTACATAATTTTTAAAAACAACTGAGTTTTATTTGAGATTTTTCGAAAAATATTAAAATTACAGGATTATTTCAAATTGTTAAATATTTTGTATTTTTTATGATGTTTTTGAAAACACCATGGATTTAAACTTTTTTTCTAGAAAATGAGGCGTTTCTTAAAAGACGTGTAAACGGGAATTTGCCAACGGCTCGCTAGTGATGGGTGGTTCTCAGAGCCTCATGGTTAGCCGACCACCACAACCAATTGATTTGGGGTTAAGGTGTATTTTCCTCTTTTAAGAAAAATTATTAGTCAATTTGGGTCAACTTTTTCAAATTGTAGGTTGTCAAATTTTTAAGATAACCTTGGGATATGTAAAAAAAAATTAAAATTTTATAACACGTATGACCCAAGAGCGTCACACAATGCTATACGTGCCACATGTCAAACACTTGGAGACCACCAACTATACGGCCCAATTGGTAATTTCTAGTTGCCAAAGAATGGGCAAATGTCACCCCACAACCTAAGTCCTGCACATCTACTGCCAACACAGATCCTGAGGCGATGTCAGCAACGAATCCCCAACACAGTCATAAGATGTAGTGCGAGTTGATAAATACGAGCCATCTAAAGCATTAAATAAAATTTAATATCCAAATAAATCAAATATCTAGAAAAGGTAATCAAATAACTGAATGTAATACAACCCAATCCTCACTACTTGAATCTCTTAAAATAAAAAATACTCTCAAGTAATCATAGTGAATACAAAAAGATCATGCATGCAATCCTATTGTCTATGCTGACCTAAAAAGAAAGTGTTCATGAAGAGTGAGTCTAACTAAATTACAAGTAAAAATTATATTAAACTCTCGATGCACGTGTGTAGGTGTACATAATAATATACTCAACATTTTCTCAAATATAACTAATACATGAACATAGCATAAGGGATATACGAAATATCAATGAACGAATCAACGAAATATACGCGTTAAAGAGATTAACAAATGATATCTACAACAATTATCTCATACCAATTTATAAATATAATTTTTAAACATGTCTAAAAATATATATTTTTAATTAAACACGCAATATGATGATGATAAACACATGAACTGGTTCTTACTGACTCATATCCTACCTTTTAATAATGTTGAACATAACTAATAGTGGGTATTGGCACTAGAGGGATGACTTGGAGTTTGAATGAATCGTCACTCGAAACACCATCAATTTAGGGTTGAACGAATCGTTCTCATAGACATATCCAAGTGCTCATACCCCAACCATCACTATGGATACTCCTACCATTTAGGATTATATATAACTACTTAAGGACCTATCCGATGTGTTCATATACCAACTAACACTTCGAGCGACAATCTCAGAATGCAGGTGTGCGTAACCTACTACATACATTATGTTATGATACTCACTAATCCAATATCGACTTAATAAACACTTGTAATACTAATCTACGTTGCATGATGATCATCAATAGATAGTAGCTCAATACTTGACATATCATACATAATGATTGGCAATAGACATCAACAAATGATAATCTCAACAATAAATCATCATATATACACAATGATAATTCAATAAGTTCAATAATCATACATAATAATAATTAAGAGATAATATGTGGATGTTATATATCTACAATATTCTCAAACATATTCATCATTAACTAATTAATTAACAGATAACATGTAAATATTAGCTACAATATCCTTAAATATATTCATACAATCACTAAGATTATTCAAATTATTGTACTACAATATTAAAATAATAATAATTCTATGATTTACTCTCATATCACTGATTTTTTTTATAAACATTAATTTTTTTTCCTTTTAAAACTCTAAAATCTAAAATAGAATCAAAATTGTATAAAAATAATTAATACAAAAATGATATTTCAAATTTAAAAAATCTGTGATTTATATTAAATTAGTAAATGGCATGTGCCCATGGCACTCTCCGACAAAAGTGTTTGCAGACATTGGGTGCCCTTCGACACTCAAACAGTATAATGGACTAGGGCGTTACCATTTTTGCCATTATAACGGATTGTAACACGGGCAAAAATGGGAAAATAACGTAAATAATAAAAAATAATAGAAAATGACGGCACTAAAATTCAAAATTCAAATTTTGAATTTCAAATTTTCAATTTGTTGCACGCGTGGGTCAAATGAGTAGGAGTGACTGAATGAATTTTAAATTTTCAATCTGTTGTGCACACGAGTCAAATGAGTAGGAGTGACTGAATAAATAAGGTGATTGAGTGGCTGAAATCTAACCGTCCACATTAGATGGATTGATTTGATCTCAACTACTCTTTATTTTATGAAGCAGGATAAGATAAGAGATAAGACAACTTCTCTATTTTGATATATAGACTAATGGGTGGCCCATGCCCATAGCACTCTCCGATAAAGTGTTTGCCATAATCGGGTGA
The DNA here is from genome assembly GCA_035048495.1 of Euptelea pleiosperma. Classification (NCBI taxonomy): domain Eukaryota; kingdom Viridiplantae; phylum Streptophyta; class Magnoliopsida; order Ranunculales; family Eupteleaceae; genus Euptelea; species Euptelea pleiosperma. Next base: position 19,723,998 of record CM068544.1, on the reverse strand, counting down.
GTGACTGAGATCCACCGTCCATCCATTTGGGGGATAAGATCTTGACCATCCTTTGTGAAGTCAATAAGAGGGGGTATAAGTGGGGAGACAATTTCCCTGTTTTGTTATATAGATTCTACAAAAATTATTACCTTATTCTACTATTCAAAATACACAATTTAAAAAAAATAGAGCTCAAAAAAGTTAAAAAATGAAAGAGATAAAATTCAAACAAGAAAATATATATTTTAATAATAAGGAAATTAGTATTTTGAATTTTAGGAATTCTATGAGTCATAAAATTTTAAAAAAAAAAATACCACCTTATTCTACTATTTGAAACACACAATTTAAAAAAAATAGAACTCAAAAAGGTTGAAAAATGAATGAGATAAAATTATAACAAGAAATTATTTTTTAATAATTTTGTGAGAATTTAAAGAAAATCAAATATTATAACATACTTTTTCATAGATTAACAATAAAAGTTTATACATTATTTCTTAATAATCAAATAAGAGATTAAACCTCAAAAGGAAGAAATCTTAAACACCATGAATCAATCAAAACCATAACCAAAATAAATAAATCAAGAAAAGGCTTAAAAAGCTTTACTTCCCTCGCAACGCTCCAAGAACGAAAAAGAAATGATGAATAAGATGAAGCCATGATATCCTAATCTTGTTCTTCAATAAATAACCCCAATACAATTATTGCTTCTAAGGAAAAAGAGAAAAAATGGTTTCTAAATTTGTGAGAATAAAAGTAATTTTTGTCACTTTAAAAGGTGTATTTATATCAAACCCTTAAAAAAATTCTAAAATAAGTTATTAATAAATTAGAAATAGACTTAAGACCTATGGGTATCAGTTGGGCCCCAAACTGGATCATAAATAAGTCCAAAAGGCTCTAAAAGCCCACCCAAACAAATACAACCACACAATATCATACATTATCATTAATTATATACTTAATATATTAATCATGTAATAATTACAGAAGTGGGTTACTACATCAAAACATAGTGGTCTCCAAAAGTGTGACACATGATGCAAATAGCATTGTGTGACCCAAGGAGTTATTCTAATGAATCTTATAAAATTTTCCCACAAATGTTAAATATGCAAGCCCAAAATGCGACATACTCTTTCGACCCACTAATCTCATGAATCTTTGGCCCACATCTTTTGAATAATAATTCATTCTCATTATTCAAAATACCTAGAAGGAGGGGTGATTGGGTATTAAAATTCTCTTTAACCTAACACAATTTCTTAGTATTGGTAGGGGAAATAAAATTGCATACCATAGTATGAAAATAATTGATTGATAACAAGGTAATTATCATAATCAACTTCGATCAAATATATTTCCGTGATATATTATCTCTTAATCGTTTGGATAGATCTAACAGTTACGCAGAAAGTAAACAATCAACAACCGCAACACATGCAAGTTTTTACGTGGATACCTTAACCAAAAAAAACTATGGGACAATGTCCAGACGAAAAGTATCACTAACTAGAAAGTTATGAGTTACAGAAGTTACCTACGCAGCACCGTTGTAAATGCAGCTTCAAACCTTAGCCAAGACCTACTGTTGGCGCGTTCATGTCATATGGCTCTACGCTATGAATCCATGCGCACCCTTCCAATCACGAAGCCTTTGCCGCTTGTTCAGTTTGGTATACCCCAAACCTAACATCGATCAGTATACCCCGATCTTAATTCTCACGCAACGGTTGCTACCGTAGGTGAAGGATTTAGTACACCTGGAACCCCAAAGTCGTTCAAATAGTATTAAGACACACTGGTACTCTTTGATTTACTAGGTTAGGATTCTAGATAGAAAACCTAGGCAGAGTGGAGATCAAGCACTAAGCTTTGATCTAAGGAGAAGAGAAAAGCTCGCAATGATAACAATGGGAACTGAAATAAGACTATTTCTACGAAGTCCAATCGATTGTATACTAGGTTCAATTGATCAGACTTCAGTCTAATCGATTGTACTATACAGATGAGTTTTCTGTTCGTAACAACGATCGATTGTACTCAAGGTCCAATCGATTATTCACTTTGGTAGTTCTATCTCAGATGGTTCAGTCGATTGGTTCTCAAAGTCCAATCTATCGGACTTGTCCAATCGATTGTAGAATAAACTCCAATCGATAGTTCATTGGGAGTGTTATGTCCCGTAGGGTCCAATCGATTGGTTCTCAAATGTTCAATCGATTGGACTTCCCCTAATCAATCTCTTACTTCTTTTGCACATTGACCTAGTCTGTCCCGTGACTAGGTGCGACCATTATATTTTTATTTATTAAAAATATATTCCTATAGCCACTAGGTCACTTACCTTCTTATGCGAGTAGACACGATCTTCAACGGACAAGTAGCAATTCCTCAAATGACTCATGTCATCAACCGTCTAATTTTTGCGATCTTTGCCTTTTAGTCTCCACGTAGTTGGTAAAGTATATATGCATACCATGACATCTTTAAAGCTACAATGAGGCTCATAAAAATTTTCTAGAGTCAATGCCTATCATATTAAAATCAATTATGTAATGCGCAACTCTAAAATAAAATCCTAACAAGACACAAAATAATTTTTTATTTTTGTTTTTGAATATATAAACTCAAAGCAATGCAAATAAGCATAGGTCTAAAATAAATAGAAAACTATAAAGAAAATAAAATTGCACACTCAACTCACTAAAGATATGAAAATCACATAATAGAGTAGAGTGTGAAGAACCACACTTATCACGCAATGGGGCAAGTGTTACTAGACTCCCTAAGGAGTTCATTCTAGATGGAAACGAAATCCGTCAGATCTTCCTTTCTGACCCACGTGATTTATATTTTTTAGGTGGATTATGTTTCTTCACCAATTGTACAGGCGGTAAAGGAGAAGTGATCTTTCTCTTTATATTTCTCTTCCTCATATTCTGAGCCTTTTGAGTCTAGGTGTCCTTGAGTTTTATAAGGTTTATAATTTCTCTACTCAATGCGTCCGACTTTTGATGCAAGGCCGTCATTTTATAGAGTAGATCTCTTGGGTTCCCATATGATTTTCTCTTGGGAGGAATCAATGTATCTCTTCTTTTTTTCGAAGCAATTCTTACTCAAGTGACCTCTACCCTAATAGTAATTACAAACAGGCATATGCATAACTGGTCTGATTCTAGGTTGGTCAACCTGTGATGTGGAAGAAACTTTGACTTTTATAAATTTAGTTCCTAAAGACAATGTGATATTAGCATTATCAACACATCTAAGTACCCGTTTGTCTCAATCTCTTTGTCATGCGCTTAGAATCTTATTTAATTTCTCAATGCTTTGAGAAATATAAAACAAGTCCTTTTTTCGTTGAACTAGATCAAGTTCAGGTGACTTCCTCTTTTTTAGACATTCATGATAATCAGATTCAATAAAATGTTCTTTGTCTTGAGGGCATGCTTTCTCTTCTTTAAGTTGTCTAGAAATAGTTCCATATTTTTTATGTTGACATTCGAAAGATTTTCTAGCACCGTACAAGTTTTGGAACTCGCATTATATTCTAAGAACTTTTTTCTCTCTTGAAGAGATTTTTTTTCTTCCCTAAGTTGACCAACTAGCACAAATAATTCACTATTGTCTAGTTTAAAAGCGAAATTTTCAGAGTCAAGAAATTTAACTCTGTTAGTCAATTTCTTATTAGCTTTTTATCAACATGCGACTTTCTTTATACAGTGCTTTATAAGCAGTGTAAAAATTACCTTGGTCTTCACTGTCTGAGTTACTACAACTATTCACAGTGAACCCCTCTTTCTGCATCTCTATAAATATATAAGAGAATATATTAGTTTGCAGAACTCACTTAGGTGATTAAACCTTTAATGAATGACCCACTTTAATATTAATTGAAATTTAGTTTGTTCTTTTTATTTAGAATACCTAGAAGGGGGGTTGATTAGGTATTAAAATTCTCTTTAACCTATTACAATTTCCTAGTCTTGGTATGGGAAATAAAATCGCATGCCATAATATAAAAACAATTGATTGATAACAAAGTGATTATCATAATCAACTTCGATCAAATATATCTCCGTGATATATTGTCTCTTAATCGTTTGGATAGATCTAACAGTTCTGTGGAAAGTAAACAATCAACAACCACAACACATGCAAGTTTTTACGTGGAAATCTTACTCAAGGAAAACTATGAGACCACCTCCAGACTAAAAGTATCACTAACTGAAACGTTATGAGTTATAGAAGTTACCTACGCATCACCGTTGCAAATACAACTTCCAACCTTAGCCAAGGCCTACTGCCAGCGCGTCCATATACTCTGGCTCCACGCTACAAATTCACGCACGCTCTTCCAATCAAAAAGCTTTTGCTACTTGTTCAATTTGGTACACCCCAAATCTACCGTCGATCAATACACTCCGATCTTAATTCTCACGCAATGATCGCTACCGTAGATGAAAGATTCAGTACACTCTGAACCCCAATATCACTCAAATAGTATTGAAACACACTGGTACTATTTGACTTATTGGGTTAGGATTCTAAATGGAAAACCTAGGCAGAGTGAAGATCAAGTATTGAGCTTTGATCTACGGAGAAGAGAAAAGCTCATAATGATAACAATGGGAAGTAGGGCTTTTCCTCTTCGTAATAGACAACTCTTCTTTAGAAACTCATTCTGGTTTTCTGCTAGTGTGTGTTAAATAAAGCCTAAGATGAGCTCTATTTATAAGAGTTTAGAAGCCCAGGGTCGTGCAAGTAATGGGAAAGTGGGAGCATAAAAATAGATTTAAAATAAGACTATTTCTGCGAAGTCCAATCGATTGTACACTAGGTCCAATCAATTGTACTATTTGGTCCAATTGATTGTAGTGTACGGATGGGTTTTCTGTTCATAAATACGATCGATTGTACTCAAGGTCCAATCGATTATTCACTTTGATAGTTCTATCCCGGATGGTCCAATCGATTGGTTTTCAGAGTCCAATCGTTCGATCAATTGTAGAGTAAACTCCAATCGATTGTACATTGGGAGTATTCTATCCCATAGGGTCAAATCGATTGGTTCTCAGAGGTCCAATCGATTGTAGAGTAACCTCCAATCGATTGGACTTCTCTTAGTCAATATTTAACTTCTTTTGCACATTTACCTAGGTTTGTCATGTGACTAAGTATGCCATTATATTTTTATCTATTAAAAATCTATTCCTATGGCCACTAGGTCACTTACTTTCCTATGCAAGTGGACACGGTCTTCAACGGACAAGTAGTCGTTCCTCAGATGACTTATGTCATCAACCGTCTGATTCTTGTGATCTTTGTCTTTTAGTCTTCACATAGTCGGCGAAGTATGCGTACCACGACATCTTCAAAGCGACACTAGTGCTCATAGAAACGGTTATGAGATTATTTATATCACACAGATTCTTTGCCAAAACTAGAATATGAGTTTATTCTTTACATCTTTGGCACCATATACACCCAAAATAGCCCGACTGATGATTTATAGCCATTGGATTCTAGAAATTTTCATCATGGGCTTCATGAACATGCCTTATTTGGATTCCAAGCCCATGAAGAAAAATTAGTAGAATCCAACACTTAGAAATCACTAATAAGGTTGACTTTTAGTGTGTAGGGCTACCAAAATATTGGCCAAACATTCATGTGGTTGGTGGGTCTGAAAAGTGTCGTGTGGTATTTTTGGGAGCTAGTGGATCAAACTTTTGTCCTCTAAGGTTGCATTTGGTTCACGAAAAATTTTGATTTTGGGTTCTTTTTTTTCTAGGTCATGACTTTTCATGGAAAATTCGTTATCTATAAAATAAATTATGCATTTGGCAATGACAATTAAAAACTCAAAAACTTACTAGAAAAAATGATTACAACTCGATGATGCGGCTATTGAAGAGTGAGGAGAAGCTCGAGAAAATTATGCCATATATATTTAAGGAGAGGGAACGATTTCTCTCCAATGAATGTGCCAAAAAGTACTCTACCATGTCCTATGACCACACATTTTTGTGCGGCTTTGAAAGGGAGGGATGAAAATGAAAGATGTTACCAGTTGGAAAGAGAGGGTGAGGAAGGCGTTGTCATTAGGGTTGGTAATGGATCGGATCGACCTGGAGATTCGATCCAATCCTATCCAAAAAATTTGGGTATGGAACCCTATTTTTACTTTTCGGATGGTACCTAATCGACACTATTTCGATCCGATACTAACCCGATATAAACTATATATATATATATATATATATATATATATATATATATATATATATATATATATATATACTTTTTGTCTTTTGTATAGCATATCGGATTGGACCCGGAACCGATATAATCATATTGGATTAGTTCGGAACTGAATTTTATTGATTCGATTGGGTCGATTGGATTTCTTATCGAATTGATACCAAATCAGTACCAATCCAACTTGAACCGATCCATTGCCAGCCCTAGATGTCGTGGTCAATGTTATTAAACCTAGCTCGGTCGGTCGAATCGGTGACATGGTCACAAAATTGGGTTGGGTTGATCCCGACCTAGTTGTAACCCGCTCGACCCGGCCAGTTGAACCGAAAACACGGTTGAAACCGGTGACCCGAGGTGGCCCACCAAGGGACGGGCAAAACATTCATTGATCAATGGGCCCCAAAGAGTTGTCATGTAGCGGGTTGACCTAATCGGCCCAACGGTTGAATCCGTCCCTTGACCGGTTTGATGACCGGTCTTGGTATGAAAACATTACTCACGGTATTGGGCCTTGAGGTAAAATAAAGTCGTGGTGCAACTTCGAAAAATTAATGGACCGACTTTAAATCGGTATGTTGGTTTTCCTATTTTATTTTCCAAAAGTCTCTTCTTATTTCGGGTTTTTTTTCCTAGAACAAAATAAACAAGCATTTCGAAAATTTGCAGGAAAGCATGGTCTCCAGAATTCATATTTTCCGCAAACCAAACACAGAGCAAACTTTTTTCCCAAATACTTGTTTTAAGAAGAAATGGATCGATGAGTATTCCGAATTGTGCCATGTTAGGAAATGTACATTTGGTGCCTCTTTAGTGTGGGTATAATTGTTTATCAGTGTTTTTCCAAGTGATGAGCGGCGATTGGGACATAGAGGTAGTACTTTCGTACTCCCCATGCCTAGGAACCTGAAGAGTAAAACTTGCCTGACCATCGATGGTCTGGTAGCTACCCGACGATAGGTGCAGTGCTCGGCACATGGATTTCGTATGGGCGAAACAGTGTGGAGTACTTGTGAAACTAGGGTTTTTCCGTGTCATCGGATCGGTAACCCTAATTCCAACAAAATTTGTAATTTCTGAGACTTATTCCTGCAAAATATAACAATTCTTACATAGTGGAAATGTCGAATGTCGATCCGCACTCGGGGTTAAGACAGCGCAATAAGGAACATAAAATAACAGAAAATAGGCGGAAACGATGATGGGGGGGTGAGAGTGGTGAATCAATGGTCGATTGCAAACATTCTTTTGGAATTTTTGAGAGAACATGAACACTAATGATTTTCATAAAAAAAAATGAAGAATACCATAATCACAATAAACCTTTAATATCAATAGAACTCACTTTATTAATAATTGAAATAAAACAACCATTACATGAAATCTTGAACAAAATTGAACTATCCTTAAACTATAAAGCAATAAAGTATTAACCTAGAAAACATGTAAGGGTAGAGAGAGATATGGACTATTAGAGAGAGAAAGAAGAGAGAAACTAAACGAGGAGAGAGAAAATATCACCTTGAACCTACCGGAGAAGCGACTGTGATCGGCCATGATTGAGGAGGTTGAGTTGCTTGAATCCGATCGAGGAGAGGTAGCAAAAGTGGTGGTTCTTGGGAGAAGGAATATGTGCCACGAGTAATGGTGGTGTTGCCGGTAGGAGATAATGAATGGTTGAACCATGCCTGGGTTTCTAGTTTAGTGCAGCATGCACAAGACATGTGATGTCCGTACAATGGAGGGAGGTTATGAAGGCGACGTGGGTTGCTGCCCACGAAGATGATGAACCAGACCATGGGACGGGCGGTGGTCTTTTGATGAGTTACAAGTGCTGCAACTATAAAGGAGGGAAGCGGTTCCTCTTCTCTTCTTATCTTCTTTTTTTTGTTTTTGTTTTTCACTTTTCTTTTGTGGAGAAGGTGATAGCTAAGAGAGGAAGAGAGAGCTTGATGGGTGGTGCTTGGAGGTGATTTGCTTCACGATCGGAGTTGCAAGTGGAAAGAGGTTTGCACGATCTTGAACTCAGGAAGCTTAGACTGAATGACGCCCGGTTGTGCAGCAAGGGAGGAGTTTTGACCGACTGGAGAGATGCAACGTCTAGAGCAGGAAATACACCAGTAGCATGGTGAAGGTGAAGAGGAGGTGGCGCACCAGTCCAACAGTTCGAATGGAGGGTGTTGGCGATCTTGAAGCAGCGAGGTTGCTGCCCGAAGTTACAAAGGTGCATGGCCTCTTGGTTCTCTGGTTTTTGAGGGAGTAGTCGTCTCGTTTGGATAGATGAGAAACATTGGTGGCAGTCTGCAAGTGATGAGGGCAGTGGGAGAAAGGGTTTGTTCCTTGAAGTCGCTTTAATGGTGAAAACGTGAAGGGGCTTGTCCACTAGAGAGTTGTGGGATGGGTCAAGAAATGAGAAAGGAACCAGAAGAACGTCCTACCCTCTTTAGGGTTCGGCTGGGATCTTATATGAGAGGAGGCATCAAGTGAGATATATAGAATGGAAACCATTGGATCTAAAGAGATCCAACGGTTTGGGGTGAGGGTGAGTTAGTCAAAGGTGAGAGATACCAAAAGTGAGAAAAAGGAATGGGAGAATGATCCCATTTACAAAGTCAGCAGCTTCCTCTCTATATTTAGGCCGTTCAGCAACTCTTTCTTTAACAATTCTCAACCATCTATGGTGGGCATCTTCTATTGTTGCAAAATATCTTTCCCATTCAAAAATAGGAACTCTCACATGCTCCACAACCCTCCTCATATGATCTGGGCTGTCCAATTGCCTACTATCATTTTCATTGTTTCAAAGGGTTATCTTTCCTCTTTGGTCACAAAATATATTTCCCACACTTTCCAAGATATCTGTTTGAACCATTCTTGCTTCATGCCCGTTTTAGGTAACTATCCCATGCTTTGGCTCAATGCAACCACCATCAAACCATTTTTTTAATTACACTACAGGAAAAAAGACTTTCAGCGACAGCCGACGACTGTCGGTACAGGGTCAAAATCCGTTGGTATATGTTATATCGACGGCCACAGAGACCGTCGCTAGAAAAAACATCGCTAAAAGTATTACCGACGGCCATCAATAAAAACGACCGTCACAAAAAACACTCCCGTAGGTGGAAATTTCATTTACCGACGGTCACGACCACTGACCGACGTTATAAATCATATATATTGACGGTCGATATCCTTGGCCGTCGCTATAACATATATATAGCGACGGTAATATTTGTTGACCGTCGTTATATACACGTTATAACGACGGTCAATGGCCGTTGCTAAAAGGTTTAATAGTGTAAAAAAAATTTTAATTTTTTTACATAATTTGTTGTACCTGTACCTGTACCTGTAATGTATATAATACCACATTTCCCTATTCTATTTCCATTTTATCTAAACAAAGTGTAGAGAAAATACAAAATTCAATATCTTAAATACTAAAATTTCTACAATATTGACTGTTCAAAATTCGACAATGTTATAAAAGTTTCAAAAATCAATCTGATAGAGTAGAAGACACGATCAATCAGCATCTAGGCCCTACAAAAAAAATAAAAGTAAAATAATTAATATATAAAATGTTAAGATTCAATGTAAACGAAATGAAAAATTAAAGTTAAACTTAAAAGCCTTGAAACGCCTAACTGGCTACAGATTCCAAACTGGACATCTGTTTTTTACCTCATCTCTTTTAGCATATTTGTTTCAACATAATAGAAGTGTTGTAACAGGTTTCAGGAGATCCAGACCTCGTTTGCCCAATTTAGGCGTCGGAGTCCTAAATTTGACTTAACTTAAAACTTTTAAATGCCTAAACCTATAACTGACTACAGATTCCTAACCGAACATCTGTTTTTTACCTCGTCTCTTGCAGCATATTTATTTCAACACAATAGAAGTGTTGTAACAGGTTTCAGGAGATTCAGACCTCGTCTGCCCAATTTGGACGTCGGAGTCTTAAATTTGACTTAACTTAAAATCTTTAAATGCTTAAACCTATAATTGATTACAGATTCCTAACCGGATATTTATTTTTTACCTTGTCTCTTTCAGCATATTTGTTTCAAATACAATAAAAGTGTCGTAATAGGTTTCGGGAGATTCGGACATCGTTTGCCCGATTTTGGCATCGAAGTCTTAAATTTGACTTAACTTAAAACCTTTAAATGTCTAAACCTATAACTGACTACAGATTCCTAATCGGACATCTATTTTTTATCCCGTCTCTTTCAACTTATTTGTTTCAACACAATAGAAGTGTTGTAACAGGTTTTGAGAGATTCAGATCTCGTTTGCCCGATTTGGGCATCGGAGTCCTAAATTTGTCTTAACTTGAAACCTTTAAATGCCTAAACTTATAACTGACTACAGATTCTTAACCGGACATCTGTTTTTTACCTCGTCTCTTTCAGCATATTTGTTTCAACATAATAGAAGTGTTGTAATAAGTTTTGGGAGATTCAGGCCTCGTTTGCCCAATTTGAGCGTCGAGGTCCTAAATATGATTTAACTTAAAACCTTTAAATGCCTAAATCTATAACTAACAACAAATTTTAAACCGGACATCTGTTTTTTACTCCGTCTCTTCCAGCATATTTGTTTCAACACAATAGATGTGTTGTAATAGGTTTCGGGATATTCGGACCTCGTTTGCCCGATTTAGACGTCGGAGTCCTAAATTTGACTTAACTTAAAACCTTTAAATGCCTAAACCTATAACTGACTATAGATTCCTAACCGGACATCTATTTTTTATCCCGTCTCTTCCAGCATATTTGTTTCAATACAATAGAAGTATTATAATAGGTTTCGAGAGATTCAGACCTCGTTTGCCCAATTTGGGCGTCGAAGTCCTAAATTTGACTTAACTTAAAACCTTTAAATGCCTAAACCTATAACTGACTACAGATTCCTAATCGGACATCTATTTTTTACCCCGTCTATTCCAGCATATTAATTTCAACACAATAGAAGTATTGTAACAGGGTTCGGGAGATTCGGACCTCGTTTGCCAGATTTGGGCGTCGAGGTCCTAAATATGACTTAACTTAAAACCTTTAAATGCTTATACCTATAACTGACTACAGATTCCAAATCGGACATCTATTTTTTACCCCGTCTCTTCGAACATATTTATTTCAACACAATAGAAGTGTTGTAACAGGTTTCGGGAGATTCGGACTTCATTTGCCCGATTTGGACATCGGAGTCCTAAATTTAACTTAACTTAAAACCTTTAAATGCCTAAACATATAACTGACTACAGATTCTTAACCGGAGATCTATTTTTTACCCCATCTCTTTCAGCATATTAATTTCAACACAATAGAAGTGTTGTAATAGGTTTCGGGAGATTCGGACTTCGTTTGCCCGATTTGGACGTCGGAGTCATAACTTTGACTTAACTTTAAAACTTTTAAATGCCTAAACCTATAACTGACTACAGATTCCTAACAGGACATCTGTTTTTTACCCCATCTCTTCTAACATATTTGTTTCAACACAATATAAGTGTTGTAATAGGTTTTGGGAGATTTGGACCTCGTTTGCCCGATTTGGACGTCGAAGTCCTAAATTTGACTGAACTTAAAACCTTTAAATACCTAAACCTATAACTAACTACAGATTCTTAATCAGACATCTGTTTTTTACCCTGTCTCTTCTAACATATTTGTTTCAGCACAATAAAAGTGTTATAATAGGTTTCGGGAGATTCGGACCACGTTTGCTCGATTTGGGCATCGAGGTCCTAAATATGACTTAACTTAAAACCTTTAAATGCCCAAACCTATAACTGACTACAGATTCCAAACTGGACATCTGTTTTTTACCCCATCTCTTCCAACATATTTGTTTCAACACAATAGAAGTATTGTAACAGGTTTCGAGAGATTTGGACTTCGTTTGCCCGATTTGGACGTCGGAGTCCTACATTTGACTCGACGTAAAACCTTTATATGCCTAAACCTATAACTGACTACAGATTCTTAACCGAACATTTGTTTTTTACACCGTCTTTTCTAATATATTTATTTCAACACAATAGAAGTGTTATAACAGGTTTCAGGATATTCGGACCTCGTTTGCCCAATTTTGGCGTCGAGGTCCTAAATATGACTTAACTTAAAACCTTCAAATGCATAAATTTATAACTGACTATAGATTCCAAACCGGACATCTATTTTTTACCCCATCTCTTCCAGCATATTTGTTTCAACACAGTAGAAGTATTATAATATGTTTTGGGAGATTCGGACCTCGTTTGCCCGATTTCGACGTCGAAGTCCTAAATTTGACTTAACTTAAAACCTTTAAATGCCTAAACCTATAACTGACTACATATTCCTAACCGGACATCTATTTTTTACCCCGTCTCTTTCAGCAAATTTGTTTCACCATAATAGAAATATTGTAACAGGTTTTGGGAGATTCAGATCTCGTTTGCCCGATTTGGACGTCGAGGTCCTAAATATGACTTAACTTAAAACCTCATTTTGAGTACTTAAATACAACAATCATATCTCATAAATATAGATATACCTAATCATCATTTGCGTAGTCGGACCGATGCTGGTTTTTGCTCGGAGGCGATATGTTAGGTGATTGCATGGCATGAAAAAATGCAATCATCTGCTCTTGTACTATCTTACTCACTTGCTGTTGCATCTGTTCCTGCATCTGGGATTGAGCTTGACGATGCATATCCTCCTGTTTTTGCATCTGCTCCTGCATCTTCTGTATTTGCTCTTGCATTTGCTCTTACATCTGTTGGAACTCATTTTGAAGAGCCTTATAACTGGAACTGGATGAGCTAGATGATGAGCCAAAGACCGAAGTCTGAGTCGGGCTTAGACCAAAGCCGCGTACCCATCCATGTCGCTCTGGGGGCATCACGCTGGTATAAATCTTGTCTGGTGTAAGTGTGGGAGTAGAACTCTCACCACTCTCTGATACTTGACTCTGTGAAAGCTCTCTAAATTTGGACTGCATTCAAAATAAATTAGTTAGTAGAAGACAATTATATTTTTATTTACAATAGACATCTTACGTACCATGATATCAGCAGATGTAGAATCAACTGGCGACCCATCTTTTCTAAGACGGGTTTGGAAGAATAAGTCAACTCGGCTCGGTGTAGTACTATCTGTCCTACTCCAAACCTATTCTTAAAGAAAAAACATATAAATTATTAAACAATAACATGTCTAAGTAACTTAAAAAAACAAGCAGTGATATATTAAAATCATATACGCACCTCCTCATCTCTGTGGCGCGCAAAACTCTTCGTGCCCCTAGTATGTTTCATGGTCTGCTTACTATGGTTCACCTTATTTTGGTTTGATATTGCCTGCAACAAATTCAATGTCATGACATAGAAAATGGTTAATGAAATTTTATTTTTGAAATATCTGAAACTCATCACTACTCCAGTATACGACTAGAGAGGCCCAATCAGCATCTGAGATGCCTATGGATTTATTTTGTAATCGAAGCTCATCTGTGTCCACAGCATCATAATATTTCTTCAAATCATTCCTCCAATCACTGTATTAAGTTCCCATTGACTGCATGACCCACGATCTGTGGTCATCGCTAATATCAACTTGTTGCTGAAACGTTAAGCAACAATACTGTTAAAAATCACGTCATTTACTAAAAGTGAAAATAGATAATAACTAAATCAAAATTAGTAAAAATAATGTTAAAAAATTATGTCATCTACCTATACTTTTTGCCACATCCTCTCCTTCGCAAGATCAGGAATGTTAGACCATCTCTTTAACTGCAACGAAGCGTGACCAGAATGCCTAACAATCGTCCATAATACTTGTCTAAATGAACGAGCCCCATCACCTACAGGTTGGCCTTGTTCATTCCATTCAATTTTTATTTTTTGGTCAAATAGAATGCCAAAATGACCACTCATCATGTGGGCCCTCTCCTTTGGTAGAAACTGTTTCAAAAATTAAAAAGTAAGAACAAAACAAAAATACGTCAATAAGTATACAAAATTTATAACATCAAACAATAATATCAGCAACTTATATCATACCAGCGCTACCAGGCGTCGACTATAGGGCTGGTGATGGGGCTGGCACTGGCGATGGGCCGGCATTGTCGATGGGGCTGGCAATGGGGCTGGCACTGTCAATGGGGCTCTCGAACTGGACGAGGCCACTATAGTCTTCCTAGACACTTTATTTTGTCGATGCATATCTAAATTCTTGCATGAATAAGATTAGGCCATATATGCACGAATAATATTGACAAAGAATAAATCAATGTATAAGAACTCAATTTCATTAATCAAACAGATTACAAAAAAAAATTACAACATATATTAAAAATTACAATGGATCATCCTCATCATTGATGAAAACTTGATCTAGTCCATAACCTTCTACAACAACTCCGTCGACATCATCCCTAACCCAAGTGACATTATCTTTGGAGTTGGGTTCCTGTTGGTACAACCCGAGCTCATTTACTTGGAAATGCTCATCTTCTAGGTCCTCAGTCGACACCATATCGTATGTGTCTCGTGGTTGTATTTTTAGTACAATGCGCCAATCAGCATTGTTGATGTCTTGGACATAAAAAACTTGTTGTGCCTGATTTGCGATAATAAATGCTTCATTGGTATTTAAGGTTCGTTTGACATTCACACAGTTGAACCCATATTCATCTTATCAGAATCTCACATGAGTCAGGACATCATACCAATGACATTTAAATAACACGATCTGATTTTCGCCAAGATACTGTAGCTCAAGAATATCATTTAAAATGTCATAGTATTCGACATTGCCTGTTGTTGAGTTCGTGTCTCTCGCGCTTGCAAAGTTATTAGTCTCTGTAGTTATAAAAACTCCACTATTTTGAGTTTTTCTCTTTCTATCTTTATCTTCTATGTGAAATCTAAATCCTTTTACAATATACCGCTTAAAAGATTTCACTGTCCAAGAAAGACCCAGAGATAACATTTTGAGAGATTTATGTACTTGCTCATCATTTAATCTCATCTGCGAGACCTAGGCATGTTTGAAAAATAAAGTTAATACATTTAAACTATATATAATTACACTTAAAAAATAAAAATGTTTGTATGATATCTAAACCTTACATGTTGTTTAAACCATGAAGAAAACTCCTTAATATGTTTCTGTTCAACATCCCTAAGTTACATACGACTATTATTGGTATTGATTATTAATTTGTGTTGCATGTACAATAAATAACACGTCAATAAGTATCAATTTATATGAAATACATATCGAAAGTAGATTTGGAATGATTAGTCTAACTCAATAAATGGAGCGACTTCGGAGCAGTTGTTATGCACATAGAGATGAGCTAGTTCCCAGTCAAGGTTGCTTAGCATGTATGTTGTAGCCTTCCCTATAGCACGATCCATTCTTGTGAAAATGGATAACTTCCCACGTGATTCAGCATCAATAGCATCACTATTCTGTTGTGGCCAGTTGAACCTCGTTTCAATGTCATGAAAGTATCTCGAGCAAAATATCAATGATTCTTCATAAATATATCATTCGGCAATTGACCCTTCCGGATAATTTTTATTTCGAATATATGTTTTGAGCTTATACAAGTACCTCTCAATTGGATACATCCACCGATATTGTACGGGTCCAACCACCTTGGCTTCACTAGCTAGATGAATGGGCAAGTGCACCATTATATCAAAAAATGCCGACGGGAAGATCATTTCTAATTTACAAAGTGTTACAACAATCTGTGATTCAAGTTGCTCAAATTCCTTCACATTCAACACCTTCGAACATAGAAATCGTGACTCTTGAGCCCCGAGATCTTGCACTGTTTCACTTGAACACATCGTGAGAAATTTGACGAATAACTATCTAAAACTTTTACATCTTTCAAGATTTAATAGAACTTCATTTTATCAACCAAAGACATCGTGTGACATGCAGCGGGAAGTAAAAGTTTTCTCCCATCTGGAATGGGGTGAAATTCATTCCTTATACCCATTAATTTTATATTTAGACGAGCCTTCAGGTTGTCTTTAGAACCCTCTATATTTAACAGTGTCCCGATAACATTATCACGCATATTCTTTTTAATGTGCATGACATCCAAATTGTGCCGCAACAAGAGATCTTTCTAATACGCAATTCAAAGAAAATGCTCTTCTTTTTCTGATTCTTTGGTAAATTGCAATCATCCATTTTTCTCTTCCTCCCAGTTTTATCCTTATCTGACTTCCCAAATGTTATTTGCTCGTAGTCCCGTAACTAGTCGAGCACATCCCCATCGGTCAACGGTTTTAGAGCACTTTTTAATTCTTTTCTGCCATTAAACGACTTCTTATTATGTCAGAATTTATGATCAGTTGGTATGAATCGACGATGTCCCAAGTAACATTATTTGTGTCCTTCTTGCAATCGGACTAAACAAGTATCCTTGTGGCATGAGGGACAAGCAAGTTTTCCCTTAGTGCTCTACCCTGACAAGTTCGCAAGTGCAGGGAAGTCATTAATAATCCATATAACTCTTACATGACACCAAAAATTTTGTTTTAAAGAGACATCGTATGTCTCAAATCCATATGTCCATAATTTCTTCAATTCTTCGATCAATGGTTGTAGGTACACATCGATGTTATTCCCGAGAGCCTTAGGGCTAGGAATAAGCAACGTCAACATGAAAGATATTTGTTTCATAAACATCCATGGTGGCAAATTGTATAGAATAATAATTACTGGCCATGTACTGTGAGGAGTACTCGTATAACTAAAAGGAGTGAAGCCATCGCTCCCTATCCCAACTCTAACATTCCTCGGTTCAGAAACGAAAGATGGGTATTTCTCGTCTAAAGCTTCTCATGCCTTGGAATCTGCTGGATGCCTCAACACCCACATCTTTTGTACGACACTCGACATGCCATCTCAGGTGTTCGGCTATTTTGAAACACATAAACAACATCTGAAGTCTCAGTCTCAATGGAAAATAACGCAAAATCTTCGCAAGTATTTTCTTATCTTTTGTAGACGAAGTAGAAGCATCTTCAGTAGACTGACGTGTAATCAGTTTCCACCTGGACTCACCACATACGACACATTCATTTTGCGGTCTCATACTCCTTCCAGTATAGCATGCAGTCATTCGGGTATACATCTATCTTCATATAATGCATCCCAAGATCCCGAAGGATCTTTTTGGATTCATAATGATTCCTAGGCAATGTTTCACCAACAGGAAGTACTTCTTTTAACAACTCAAGCAACATGTCGAATGATTTGTTACTCCATCCGTTAAGACACTTCAAGTGTAACAACCGTACAATAAAAGATAATTTTTAAGCTTTTGTGCAACCTGGGTACAGTTCAGTTTCGGCATCCTTTAACAATTCGTAAAATTTATTCGCTTCTAGATTTGGTTCAGTCGATCCAGTCTCATTCAATTCATTCTCCTCTTCACAATCAAAGTTCGCCATTCTAAATACATCTTGTAACATTCCTTGCATATCATCACCCTCGTCAGCCTCATCACTCATATATTCATTATCATACTCCCCATGGTACAACCAGACAGTGTAATCCAATATTATCCCAATCAATACTATGTCACAATATACTTCTAGTCGATCCTTTAAGAACGCATGACAATATTTTTTATATGGACACTTGATCTTGTCTCCATACTCTAAATGAGAAAATGTAAAATTCAAGAATTGTTCTACTCCATTTAGATACTCGGGGCTATTTCTTGGCTTCCCAACCCAACTTTTATCCATCGGCATACCTCCTTCAAAATGACACCACCTTCAATCGAAATTAAGCACGTTGTCACACACAACTCAAATGCACATGCATCATGCTTCCTATCTCCTCTCTAAAGGGTGGGTTGATCATATCCCATTCAGGAATGCATAATCTCTGATACACTCAATAGTCAAGTAATTATTTCTTTTTAAAGGAAAATTTTGGCAACATTTCTCAATAGTTCTCCAAGTACACGACTTAGACTAGGAACAAACATGTCAGCTTGTTTAAATATGTACCCAGAAAATAAGATGAATGCTCGCCGAAACTGCCCTACAAATGGAAATAAACACTTTAACTACTGACTGTACCAGAGATTATGCATTCCCAAACTGTCCAAAGGGATAATTCAAGAATCAACAGCAAATAATTACTCCTTATCACCAAAAAGACAAAAAAGTTGTTCACTTAAATTTAGTCTCAAATGAGAACCAAACGTCATAGTTTACAACTAATCTATCACAAATAAGTTATAAGCCACATAATTGTCATAAAGTGATTCTTGAACAGGAGATCTAAGGTTTAATGCATATATGTGCATGATGTGTATGTGTGTGCACAATTCACATTATATACAACATAAAATTAAGATAAATTAACAATAACTAACTAAGAACATAAAACATAGAAACAAAAATCCAATCCAATATCTTGAAAGTTTACTGAAAGTGTAAATTAGGATTCATAAAAAAAGTGTGAAATGGCATAACACTAATCATATTCAAAGCAATTGAAATGGGACAAACAATAACATCATTGAACATTAAACTAACAGTATTACTTAGTAATAAACTCTTGGTAATGTGAACAACTCCTTCAGAACTTCAATGCTTAAGGTCTGTTAGCTTAATGACTTATGTCTAAATTAGGTTGTTTTGTAAAGGTCTTAAGTCTTAAAATTAATTAAAGGGCATTGTGGGTATTTTGAAATATTTATTAGGACACATTCGTAAGTTTTTAAAAGAGAAAAGCTTTAAGCAAAGGGCATTGGTGCACCATCATAGAAGATGAATCAATGGTTAATTTTTGGTGAAGATGATCTCTATGGTGAGGAGATCATCCTCACAAAAATTCAAATCATTCGGATATTCATAGACTCGTTTAGAAGTTGAAGAATTATGGAACGTCAATTTTTACCGTATAACTTGAAAACCAGATTTGATGGGGTTAGAAATTTAAGAATGGGCTGATTTTTTGTTGGGGTTATCTATATGGTGAGGAGATCATCCTCACCAAAAAGCAGCCATTTATTCATCTTCTATGAGGGTACACCAAGGCGTTGGTAAAAAATGTTGGTCACCAAAACCTGACCCATTGATTTTTGATAAAAATAGCTACTAAAGGATGGGCAGCATGGGCCAAACATCCATACGATCAGTGGCCCAAAGGGCAACAGTAACAAAAGGTGGACCTACAAACCAAACATTAGCCCAATTAGTGATTTCGTGCCTTTGGATACTTGTACCCCAGATAATGGTTTATAATGCTCGAATTCCCATGATTAAAATCAATCCATGAAAGTAACTCAATCAGACGCTTAGAAATTACTAATCAAGGTTAACTTTGGGTTTGTAGGTCCGTTTAGGGATTGGCCACACACATCCGGATGTGAGAATTCATTTCCTTCCCATCTAGATAGGTGAGAATTCATTTTCACCAGAAAATACGCCTTTATTTTCTCACATGATTGAAATATGTGTTCTCAGTTGCAATTGCAATCAGCAATCAGCAATTTTAGGCATTTCCAAAGGGCCAGGCTCCGTTAACAGCCCTAAAATGACAGGATCCATTATAGGACACAATAGGGAGCCACGTGGCATACTATTTGAGGACCCTGACTGTATGGATTTTTGGCTAATCCCTAGCTGGACCTACAAACCAAAAATCAGATTGAAAATGACAGTCGAGATCAACCCATGAAAATAAGTCCAATCCAATGCCTAGAAATCACTAATCAGACTGATTTTTGGTTTGTAGGTCGACCTATGGAAGTTTGGCTAATCCTAGAGATAAAAAATCAGCCTGAAAATACTGTTCAAATTCAGACAGTTGAGATCTACCTATGAAAATAAGTCCAATTCAACGCCTAGAAATCACTAATCAGACTGATTTTTGGTTTGTAGGTCGACCTATGGATTGGCCAAACATCCATACGGTCAGATTCCTCTAAGAGTGTGCCACGTGGCTCCCTATTGAGTCCTGTAATGGATCCTGTCATTTTAGGGCTGTCAACGGAGCCCGAGCCTTCCCCAAATGCATTTTCTCGTTGATTTCACCGAATCTACGGAAATTTTCGTAGAAATCAATGAAAAAAATAAACTGATTTTAGGTTTCTAAGAGTTGATTGGAGTCGTTTTCATGAGGTTGATTTTAACAGTGAAATGAGCCTTAACGTTACATGCCCTATTAATATATGGAAAAAAGATTTGTATGCCAGAAAGTGTTGATACAAAAAACAAATTTACAGACGTTTGCATGCAAATTGGAAACGGGTACAGTGGACAGGGATTGCTCACTAGAGTTTCGATAAAGCAGACCAAACTCCTCGCACAAGGACAATGACTGGAAACTGTAACTTATTTCATTGTTTAACACAAGGTTTAAATTGGACCATAATGAATTAACGTTACAATGGACAGGTAACATTACCGTTATATCGGACTCAAATCATAGTAAAATGGTTAAAAAATATTATTTTATTTCAAAATAGCATCGGTAACCAAGGTTTAAAAAACTGCCGTATAACAAAAATAACGGCCGTTATAACGGATTTGGACCTCCCCCGTTACGTTACGTACCATTAAAACGCCCAGAAAATAACGGCTGTTATTTTCGTTATATTTTCCGTTATAACGAAAATAACAACCGTTATTTTCTGAAAAATTTCGTGTCCATCATATTCCATTTTTTCCGTTATTTTCCATTTTTGAAATTTAAATTTGAATTTCAGCGCCATTTTTTCCTTTATTTCCGTTATTTTCCATTTTTGCCCGTGGGCGTTTTTTTCGTTATAACGGAAAAAATGGTAACGGTCCCCTTTAAACCTTGTAGGTAACATTAAAATAATGGATAACGGATGTTATATATAGATATAACGGTAAGTCCATTAAAATGTTTTTAAGCGTTTTTTAGCAATTAACATAACATGTGACTATTTAAACCATAGTTTAACTTTAACAGGCCATGAGCCCCACTTGGAAAATAGTGGAAATTGTTTTCAAGTGTATTTCTAGGCGTTGGATCTTTGTACCTCAAATACTGCTCAAATTCCCCACAATTGAGATCAACCCATGAAAATAAGTCCATTAATCCAACGCCTATAAATCATTAATCAGGTTGATTTTTTGGTTTGTTGGTCCACTTAGGGATTGGCCAAACATCCATACGGTCAGAATCCTCTAAGAGTGTGCCACGTGGCTCATATTGTGTCATGTAACCGGAGCCTGAGGCATGAAGAAATAATAGAATACAAGGAATACGACATTGCCGCGTCCTATATATATGTTCACAACATGACGACACCTAAACTTCCAAAAAAAAAACATGACGACAACTAAGGAGCCTAGATTTGTCCAATTGATGTAACGACACAATTTCGATTGCCTTCGAGCTTTCTAGGTGTTGGGGTTTAAAATAGATAAAGAGGGGGGAGGAAAGCTATTCTGCAAATTAAGGACATGTGTTGAGAGAAGATCAACTTTTATTAACTCCCCCACGATAAAAATTAAAGTAATTCTTCTACCATGGATTCCCTCGTCAATGTTGATGACGGACTACAGGTCGAGCCACGTGGCACTTTCTCAGAAACTAGTGACCGTATAGATGTTTTTTCCATCCCTACGTGGACTTATAGACCAAAAATCAGGCTGATTAGTGATTTATAACCGTTAATTTTAGTCTTTTCGTGGGTTAGATTTCAACCATGGGATTCGAACATCATTTCTCAGATCCAAAGTATATAATAATATAGATAGGTAGGATGGACTCCTCTTGTGTGCAGTGATGTATACATCTCAGGCCATGCAGTACCAGACACGAGATATATCTTCTAAAGAACAAGGCTTTTTTCGAATAAGCCAATTGGGAGTCAAGCGGAGGATTTCGAGAATCCAATGGTGGTTGATAGTGCTGAGCTGGCATTCACTTTTTCATTAAGTATACCTTGTTACATCATTAATAAAAGGTGAGAGATTCTCAACAGGTGTAAGAGTGGCCGAGCTGACCGAGGCCGGGAGTGGCAATTTGGCCCGAGGCCCGAAGCCCAGTCCGAGCCCAGCCCGTTTAAATTGGGCTTAGACCGGCCCGGCCCGGCCCGGCCCGGCCTGATGATAAGCCCGGCCCTGTCTGGCCCATTAATTAGATGGGTCGGGTCTGGGTCCCAAAATACAGCCCGAGCCTGGCCGTGGCCCGGCCCGAAATATGATTTAATCGGTTCTCACCAAATATGATCTTCTCACCACCGCGGCCCGACAGGCCAAATTGCCATGCTTACCGAGGCTGTACTAAATATCTAAGACACGCCATCAACCAGACTGCCAACGCCCCTGCCCCCTGCCCCCGCCCCCGCCCCCTGCACTACCACCTCCTTCCCTGAATATGAACATCCCTCATCATCCCCAATAGGAAATTCGACTGCTAATTTATCCACTCCTAACCTAAGGTTGCCAATGTCAACCGATCCAGAGGAATGGATCTTTCATGCATAACACTTCTAACGCCTTAGTGAAATTCTTTATGATCAATTGGTGGAGATAGCTTCAATCCACTTATCAGGCAAAGAAATTCCATGGTTTCAGTGGCTGAGAAAACCATTGGAAGACCATCATGGCTCGAGAAAAAATCGCTGGTTCCGAGGACATTACAACTTCTAAGTTCCCTCCCAAAATATCTGACACGTACCCTTTGTTAACCAACCTTAACTAACTGACCGAGGAGAAAAGATTCGCTGGTCCCGGGACTGAGGGTCCCCCTCCTAAAATGTCTGGCACGTAGGTAAAACCAGTGGCGGAGCCAGGATTCTGTTCCAGGGGGGGCAAGCAGCAAGCGAGTATCAAAGTAGGGCAGATGGGCCCACTGACCGCATGGATATACCCATCCTTTGGTAGATATTCATACTAAAAATCTGCTTGTTTGAGGCTTTCTAGCCGTTGGATTTAGTTCCCCAATTTTTTTTAATCCAACAGCTAGAATCATGCCTTAAAAAGTACTAAAATCTAATGGCTAGAGATTGGCTATCAGGCTGATTTTTGGTGTGAATATCTACCAAGGGGTGGGCTAAAACATCCATGCGGTCAGTGGGCAAGAGAGCAGCTGTGAGATTGAAGGGGGGCAACATGGTGCATCTCTACCTTGTTGCAGCATTTTTCCTCTGAATTTTTTTTTTGTTATCAATTTTAAAGTTGAGGGGGGGCAACTGCCCCCTCTCGCCCCCCCCTAGCTCCGCCACTGGGTAAAACCTAAACCTAACCCATGTTAAATCCTTGGTTAATTAGTTAGTTAAGAGCGGCTAACAAAGGGTACATGTCAGACATTTTGGGAGGGGACCAAAGACCAGCAATCAGAGCTAGATAAGAGTAACCGGGCAATGGGTAGTAGACCAAAGACCAGCGGTAGAGCAGGGGGGGAGCAGGCGATGCAACACACTGTGCGAGTGAGTAAAACTTTAATTGATGACAGCAGGCTGTCATAGAAGCCGATGACGACCCACAATATGAGCCACGTGGCACATTCTTTGAGGATGCTGACCTTATGGATGGTTGGCCAATCCTTACGTTAACCTACAACAAAAAAATTAGCATGATTAGTGCTTTATAAGCGTTTGATTTGAGTCATTTTCTTGGGTTGATTTTAACAGTGGGAATTTGAGCATTATTGACCATTATTTGGGTACAAAGATCCTATAGAAGAGAGGTAAAGCTTGCAATTATTTTCTTCCCCCTCTTTTTCAGATCCCCTATTTGGGAAGGGGTCTACCCTATATATGGGTTTTGCATGTTGTGGTGAGGGAATCTTCTCTCTTGGGGAATATTTTCTTCTTGGCCGAAGGTTCTACAATTGTATTGGTTGACGTACTGGGCTTGTTGGCTAATGTTGTCGGTCGGTAGCCGGCTGTTGGATCCATCTGCTAGCTATCGGATCCGATGCTGTAACTTTCTTGGCCATTTGTTTTCTATAAACCAGATACGGCCTGATGGTTTGCTTTGATTGATATATGTTTTTAAACTCCTGTATCTTCAAATTATACTTCTAAGACCGTTAGCCCATCTTCTGAGAGCTGAGCTTTTAGACTCGGCAAGTGTCGGTTGATGGGTGGAGTGCTTGAATCATGAGGCGAGTGTTGTATGCGTCCTCGGATCCTATCGAGTGCTGAATGGTTGACGTGGTATTTTGCACAATGAGTCATCTACCGGGAGCTGATCCTTCAGTCTTGACAAATAATGTTTGATGGGAGGGTGCTCTGAGTTGTATTTCCATCGGTCGTGTGACACGTGCTTCAGGGTATAATTTCTTGGTATGCACGTCACCCCCTTTCGTGGGAAGGTATGTAGACCGTTGGCCTACCAGATCTGTAATGTATGGATGGTCGTACATTAATGATTCTCCTCGCGTTATGAAATAGCAGTCGTCGTTCTTAAATGCTTTACACGAGGCTCAAGGAGTTGTTACATCTACACTCAGTAATGATGAGGGGCTTCGCTATGGCCATGTTGCCAATGTGCTAAAACCAAATAGCCACAATATAAATAGAGGGACTTTGGCATTTTTCGAACTACTTGTCTCTGAACTCTTGATTTGCTCCGAGCCTCCTTGCTTCTTAGACTCCCAAGTGCTATTTTTTCAATCTGACAGTTTAGTGTCTCTTTCTTTTCGTCCACGTATCTCTAATCTGTAAGTATGGTGAAGATCTTGTGTGGTCACGTAATTGAAACACCCTGTCCCTCACCCGAACCTGATATTTCAGAGGGAGCAGATGGATCACCTGAGGCCAATGTCTTTTCTACTCTCCCTGAATGGCATTTAAACGTGGAGGCTGAGAGCTCTATGGGATAGCCTGCTGCCGTGGTTGAAGAAGGCACTGAGGACTCGTCGCTAGTCCCATCTGGATAAATTCTCCAAGAGAAATATCTAGGATTGTCCGTGAATACAACATTCCCACTTATGTTCACGTTCAAAGTGGGAACCACCTAGGGGAAGCTGTGATTGGAGCTAGTGAAATTAGTGTGTGCCTTGCCCTGCTAGCAGTAATTGTGCCATATGTGGAGATGATGCGTGATGTTGGCAATCATGGTGACCCTCTAATGTACATTAGTGCAAAGAAGATGCAAGTCATTTATTGACGATCTAGGATTGTATATAGTCAGATCTGACCACCACCGTGCAATGTGAAAGGGAAGAAAAGCACATTGAAAGTTTTGTCTACTTCCCACGGACGGTGCCATTTTCTGGTGGGTAAATCCGTGTATGCCATCAGATTTCCGCTGATTCACACACCACAACCACATAGAGATGAACGTGTAGTAATCACACATGGACATTAATCAAATAAAGAATAGACTATAAAAGAGATAAAGGGGAGAGACAATCTATTTATGAGGTTCGTCGCTAGAATTCGGTCGACTACATCCTCAGCCTCAAAGGTGGAGGCAATCCACTATGATGTATTTGTGTTGTAATGCTTGACCCCCTTCCCCAATTGGTGGATGGTCAAATAAATAGGAAAATACTCTTCTCATCCTATTAGGAATAGAAGAGACAATAGTAGAAAGTTTCTCACCGTGATAAAGTTGTGCAAAGATTAGAATCCCTGCTAGCATAGAAAGTATGTCAATGTAGACAATAAAGAACTGATATGATGATGCCGAAGATGAAATCCAATGACTTGAAATCACCAAGTAGACTAATTTTTGTGTCATTCATGGGTCAATGGCCCCAAAAGTGTGCCTCGTGGAATTTGGGGAGGGGGGACATTGACACTTTGGATTGTTTTATCTCTTTGAAGTAGGACTAGGGTGTAAATCAGGCTCGTGAGTCAATGGCCCGATACGACCTATTTTTTCCAGCCCTGCGCCAACTCGTCTCCTCTAAGGGTCGAGCCTGGGCTTGGCATATTGGAGCCCGACACGACCCACCAAGCCCATCCCAAATCGACACGCCAAGCCAGCACATTTAAGTAGTGTTCCCCCACCATTTGTGTCCAATAGTTAGAAATTTGAAATTTATGATCATTAGACACCTCCAACAGCTATAAAATGGTTACAAAATGGTCAAATACCCTAATTTAACCCTTCAATAGTAAAAAAAAATGGTAAAATGGTCTTTTGACCCACTTTTTTATTTATATAATGCTCAAATGAGCCAATTATTCAACAAAAAACATCTCGCCATTGGATTTCATCTTCGCCATTATTATAGAGTAGGGATTTGGGGTGTAATGATGGAGGTTTAATATGTATAGGATTGCTTTAGGTATTAAGGTGTTTTAATAAAACACAAAAAAGATGGATAGGTTTAGGGCTCAGAAGGCTAAGGTATTGGGAGCCTTGAGGGGATTAATTAAATAATAAAAAATACCAAGCACGAGGACCTTGAGAGGGTTTGGGCCATGGGCCAAAGCCAATTTAATTAGCTATTAGGGAATACCTTACTTAATATTATGTTAATTGATTCTTAAATGAACTAAGGTTCTCTTAATTATTAATTAAATTAATTCTATTTATTTTATGTGTGGCATATAATTTACTTAGACAAATCAATTATGTTTCAAGAAATAAAAGTAATAGGGTTTTACATAAATTGACCTTAAATTTTAAAAAATATTGGGAAGAAATTCCTATACTTTTCCAGACTAGCTTGTATTATGGATCCTAGGTTTAAATTAATGGGATTGGAAATTTTCATAAAATGATCTTATATATCAAAGTGTTAATGGTGTTGATAGTGGCACTGATACTGAAAGTTTAGATGAAATTAAATCAACATTACAAATATAATATTAGTCACAAATAAGTAGTAATTGATGAGCACGTAGTGAAATTGCTCTAGATCATTGCAAGCACGAAATGGAGCATTGGGAATACTTATTAGTCATTTAAACCATTCTATAACAAGTGGTGGTTCATCTGAACTGCAATCTTATCTTAATCAACATACGATCGAAAAAGAAGATAATATTTTAGTATGGTAGAAGGGACACGAAAGTAGGTTTCTTATTCTTTTTACTATTGTTTGTGATTTACTAACAATTTTTGTGTTTACATTTGCTTCAGAGTTAGCATTTAGTAGAGGTAAGCGTGTACTTGATAACTTTAAGAATTGGATGACATCATAAATGGTTGAGTGTTGCATATGTGAAAGTAGAGTTTTTCCGCGTCATTGGTTACGGAAACCCTAACTACAACACATTTTTAATTGATCCGAGACATTTAACCTGTAAAATGGGCAATTTTGCACAGTGACGTGTGTCAGATGTCGATCCGCACTCAGGATTAGTCGGATTAGCGCGAATAAGAACATAAAATGACAGATAATATACAAGAGAAACGTGGAAGGATGAGAATGGTGAGTCGAGATTAAAAACGCATCCAAGTGAGATCCAGAAAATGCTAAATTCATCGAAATCAAATTGCATTAATCAAACTGTTGCTTACATGAAATAAATGACAGAAATAAATAAAACGATAAATTTATTCTAGAAAGCAAGTAAAAAGAGATTTTAGAGAGAGAGGAAGAAGGTAGAGAGAGATTTTTCACCTCGGTCGTTTACCGGCCGACAAGGTAGAGGTGAGAGAAAAACTCACCATTTTGCATTCACCGAACGGAATCGGCGGTGCAAAAAGGCGATCAGCCTGGGAAATCTCTAAAGAGAGAATCTAGACAAAGAAACTCATGGTAGAGAGATAAAGTCACTAGCCTTAGAGAGAAAGTAATGGATTCTAGAGAGAACTTAGAGAGAGAAAGTAAAATCAAAATTTAGAGAGAGAAATTGAGGATGTGAGAGAGATCTAGTGAGAGAATATAGAGAAGATAGAGAAAACTTCGAAGGGAATTAGAGTGAGAGGGAACTTACCACAAGGATCGATCCGAATTGAGGGTTCGCTCAGGTCCAAACGTGAGCACGTGCCACAGCGAAGAGAGGAGGGTGTTGCGCATTGAACCGTTGGCTGGAAGTAGTGTGATCCACAAGAGGGCAACAACAAAATGGCTGGAGCAGGTTGAATGATTAAACAGGGGTGCAACCATGTGATGGTCTACCGGTGGATGGAGACGTAGCGATGGGGGAGTGAACTCCATTTTGGATGGTGTTTCCAAATGTTCAGACCGTTAGAGGATGCAAGGAGAGGTGGTTGCAACCACTGTATGGTGAGTTGAACGGCCAAGATGGAAGCACATGAGCGCTGCTGTGAAGTGCACTTGTATGTGACAAATCGGAAGACGATAACGGCACTTGGAGATGGATGGTTGCTGGGCTGCACAGGAAAAGATCTTGATGCAGGTCATGCTCTAGGGAGTAGCAGCGAGTTGCCGATCGTCCTAGAGAATGAGGGAGAGAACCAGGGACGATGGTGAAGATATTAATGGCTGGACTGAAGTCACGATCTGCTTTTGACATCCATGGTTGTAAAACCGTGAAAGATCAGTGATAAAGCAGCAGATCCACCTCCCAAAGATGGGTCACACGGTGGCTGTAGATGTTGCCAGCGGTGTGGAGTGCACCAGCAGATGATCTCCTCAAGTGAAAGGATGGTAATGTTGACTGCTAGGGGCGGCAAGGACATGATGAAGACGGACAGTAGGGGTGAACAGCACCTTTGACGGATGACTCGTGAGATGTTGCAGTAGCGTGGAGGAACGTGCAAGCTTGGAGAGATGGAGAAGAAGCTTGTGCAAATCGTGGCATGTAAGTTCTGGCAGCAAGGTGCTGTGAAGCGGCATCGAAAGGTGGGCGGTCTGGGTTGCATGGTGGCCAACATCGGTGGTAGCAGGCCAAGGAAGATCGAATGTAAGGCAAGTGCTTTTTGCACTTCGACGATGATGCGCAACAGGTGGCTGTGCGTGGAGAAGCAAGGTGCACACCGGAGAAGTAGATCTGTGCAGAGTTGCAGGTTATTTCTGAGTTGCAGTCCGGCAACACCACTTAGAAGGAGCCCAAGTTGCTGTGGTTGGAGGAAACCTGCAAGGTACAAGTCGTCTGGTGAGGAGAAGTAGAAGGAGACGGCTGGAAAGAGAAGCCGCTGGTTGCCAAGGGGAGAGAGAACGAGAGGAGGAAGTGAGGTAGAAGAGATCATTTTTAAAGGGATGGGGGCTTTAGGGTTTTAACCCAAGAGAAGGGTGGACCGTAGGATAGATGGGGTGGAAAGAGATGCGTGGGGAGTGAAAGGAGGTGCCCACGGTTTCTAATTCTTTCTTCTCTCTCTTTTTTTTTTTTGTATTTCTTTTTTTATTTTCATTTTTCTTGTTTTCCCTTTTTTTTCTTTTGGGCTAATTGATGGGCTGTGGGACATGAGGCCCATGGACATTGTGGGTGAAGGCCATGGGCTACAGCTTGATCATGATATTTGTGGGCCACTTGGCCATGGGTTCTCAAGTGGACCCTATGGACTTAGAGGCCTTGTCGTGGGTTTCTCCATCACTAGAGATGTGGGCCTACGAGGAGATAGGAGAGTGAGGAGAGAGAAAATGTGAGGGTTAGAGAGAGAAATTGTCCTAGACCATTAGATTGAGATGTGAGAAAACATGTGGTGATCGTCTGGCGAATGGGTGTGATCGTTTGGCGATCGTAGGTGGTTGGATGAGAGATCCGAAGATTGATGATGAGAGAGAGTCAATGGGTGCCTAGGTCAGAGTGGGGCTTGAGAATTTGTGAACCGTAGGATTTGGAGAGATCCCATGGTTCGATGGATGATCTAGAGGTCTGATGGAAGATCTCACGGTGGAAAAGCCATGTGAGATGGGATAGAGTTAGATTAGAGGTTATACGATGAAGATTTGAGGGTTAGGATGATCAATCTTAGAATCGGATGGCGAGTTGTGGGCTGTCAGATCATGGAGAGGAGGATCGGACGGTCGATTTGGGGATTTAATGGTGGGATGAGAAGATCTAAGGGTCGGATGTGAGATTTTTGAGAGATGAAAGAGAAAGGATAGAGAAAAGAGAGTGTTAGGGGTGAGAATTAAGAGAGATGAGAGAGAAAATGTCAGATAGTAGGGAGAAAAGTGCTGGCGGAGGGTCCTAAACCCTGGGTTTTCAATATATCCTTCAGTAGGCTCTACCAATCATGTAAGCCGTCATTTTATGTCATTTGGTGCGGCTTTGAATCACTTTGGCCTGTCTCTTGGTTTTCAGCTTTTCTTTTCTCTTAGTTCTTGGTCCAGTTCTAAGATCTCTGACTTGACCCGTACTTGGCCTGCATCTTCTAGTCATAGCATGTGAGCTCTTTAAGCTTTGATATTAGGCTTCTATAGTTGATCGTGGGCCCGCAAGTCTTGAGAATAGCCCGATCGGGTTTCTGGTAAAGGGTCTGGAACCCTGGTCTTCACTGTGTCCTTCCCCACACTTCACCAGTAGAGCGGACCATCATTTCTTATTTATTCATGCGACTTTAAACGCTTTGGTCCGTCTCTTATTCATTGGCTCTCCCGCTCTCTTCGTTCTTTGGCCGGCTCTTCAATCCTCTTGTTCAGCCTGTATTTGGCCCATATCTTCTAATCATAGCATGTTGGCTCTCTAAGCTTTGATAATGGGTTTTCATGATCAATGTGGGCCCGCAAGTCTCGAGAATTATCCAATCGGGGTTTCCTGCGATAGAAAAAGCGCGTAATGAGACTTAATCAGAACGACTTTATATCTAGACTTCTGAAAATGTGTTTAATGCATGCAAATATACCATTTCGTCCAGAAAAGTGTGTTCTACGCAACAGAATAGACTATTACGTAGAAAAGTGGATAAATAGAGCAGTTTACGTAGGAGAGTGCGATAATGCTAAAAGGATAATTGCTTAAAATAAGCACTTTTGAGCAAATATCAATATGCTTAAGGGATTGGTTCAAAGTTGAAAAGAGAGATCAAATATAGAATCGTCGAAGACTTATTTGAGAAGGAGATAGAAAGAATGGAGTTGTAGATTTTTACATTTTTTATTGTATAAATTTTTTAGATGTTAATTATTTTTCATTTTTGAGTAGTGTACATGATAGATGTTATCCTCACCTAAAGTTAGATCAATCTTTGGCTTCCAAGAACGAAACTTCTACAAGAAGGAACATAATCATGAGAGCTCTTGGCACCGGTGAGGTACTGGCGAAGAAATTCTGACGGTCAAGTCAACTACACTCACAATCAAGTATAAACTACTCTCATTTGTATCACATACATCAAGGGTTGAGGTTCCTCTCTCTCTTATATAGTTGGAGGTTTGGTCCTTGGATTAGAAGGTTTCTTGCTGGAAAGGGGAAACCTTCCTCCGATTAGTTCATCATTGTTCTCCATTTATGAAACCTTTCTAATCTACGAAGAGACATTATATTCCCATTGGGACACTTTCCTCACACATCCGCTCTACGCACAAACTTGCTTACCAACTAGACCTAGGTGTCACTAAGGTATAAGAAATCCTAGGTCTACCACGTGTAATCCGCCAGAGCTACCAGTTGGTTCTACGGAGTTATG
This sequence comes from Euptelea pleiosperma, assembly GCA_035048495.1. Classification (NCBI taxonomy): domain Eukaryota; kingdom Viridiplantae; phylum Streptophyta; class Magnoliopsida; order Ranunculales; family Eupteleaceae; genus Euptelea; species Euptelea pleiosperma. The sequence continues at coordinate 19,692,269 of CM068544.1, read as the reverse complement.
TTGAACCTCATGATCGCATCGCGGACCTCCTTGCAATAGATGCCCTTCAGCTCCACGAGCTGTGCCTCACAGAGTAGCTTAGCTCCACATCTACCACCCCAATGTTATCAGGTACAGAATTATGTACCCACAATCGCCCACTCTCAGGCGGACTAGTCGGACCAATTCGTCATAGAACTTCGTACGAGTGGTTGTCTCCTCGAGCGCACAAGTTGCAACCGTTCATGTCTATCTGGCCTATCAACGGTCACATCCGCAATGGCTATTTTTTGTTTCTTTAACGATAAAAACCCTCATTTCCCCTATTATAAATAGGGTTGTAACTTAGATTTTTTTCACTTTTACATTCATAATGTGTCCCAAGGTTTATTTTTCAGTGAATCTTCTTCTTTCCCCCACTAGTTCAAAATCCTCTTTCTCTTGTGTGCAACCTTTCAACACTTTCTTCTTTTCTCATGGTTTCGTATTCTGCGAACCCCGTGTCACTCGAAGATCTGAAGGAAGACTCTATGAAGATCATTCGCAACATGATCGCAATCCCCAACAACTTCTTCATTTGCGTCGGCAAGGTAGATCCAAAAGATGTGGGGAAAAATATTTGATCAATCACACACAATCTTTGAGGAATGAAAGATTCGTATCACGAGGCAAATCTGGCGAGTTGATTGAATTTGGAGCTTCTGGGCATGGACTTCTCCTTGCTACGTACGATCAACCAATTCCTCCAAAGGTGGTGGTGGTGTACCTATCAAAAATACTTCGACGCTCAAGTCAGTGGGTGTTTCTAGGATGACAGATATAACACTAAAGTAATAGATGAAGAGAATCTCTAGATGAGATCTCTGTTTTCCTTCTTTCCTCTCCAGGAGAAGTTGAAGAAGATGAAGTGTAATTCTTTGATTTTTGGATTGATAGATCTGGGGATTCTAGATTTTGGATTTGGATCCTTCTCTCGATTCTGGCCTTCTAATATATATAGCTTGTTAATCACATGTCTTATGTTTCTTTTGCTTACTCCTTATTGGCCATATCTGTTTTAGAGGAATCTTGTTTGACACAATTCCTCCTTTCAGTTAGATATGAACCTCCTCCTTTCAGTTAGATTTGAAATGCTTGTGTGGCAGATAGTCATTTTATGGAAATGGTGGGAGTTTTAGCCAATGGCTAGATCTTTTGCCATGTGGCACCTTTTTATTGATGATGAAGTGCTCATAGTTTAATGGTTAGGATGTTTTACCAAACCGTTTGTCGTAAACTGGATGTCGAAACTTGTGGAAAAAGGTCGAATGCCTAACCAACAAGTTTGCTGATGAAGGCTTGCCGAGAGTGTTGAATGCCTAACCAACAAGTTTATTGATGAAGACTAGCTTGCCGGGAAGGGTTGAATGCATAACCGACAAGTTTGTTGATGAAGATTTGTCGGGAAAGGTTGGATGCCTAACCTAAAAGTTTATTGATGAAGACTTGCCGAGAAGGGTTGAATGCCTAATCGCCAAGTTTGTTGATGAAGACTTGCCAGGAAAGGTTGAATGCCTAACTGACAAGCTTGTTGATGAAAACTTGCTGGAAGAGTTGAATGCCTAATCGACAAGTTGTTGATGAAGACTTGCCGGGAAGGGTTGGATGCCTAACTGACAATTTTGTTGATGAAGACTTGTCAGGAAGAGTTGAATGCCTAATAGACAAGTTTGTTGATGATGACTTGCTGGAAAGGGTTGAATGCCTAACCAACAAGCTAACTGATAAAGACTTGCCGGGAAGGGTTGGATGCTTAACTGGCAAGTTTGTTGATGAAGTATTATGTCATATCATAATATTGACCTTTTTGGGGCAAGTTATGTTTGTTTGTTCAGTACAACTGGATGTCAGAAAGTATTATCCCAAGATCTGATTTCCTTGATATCTTGTCAAAAATGTGTCATTTTCTAATGAATCTCATACATCGTGAAAAAGTTGATGGATGTCTCTCTTTAGTCCCATCAATTCATTTATCCAAGGCAATATCAAGGTGCTAGATGTTAGTATTCGGCGCACACCTTGTCATCTGTCATGGACACACGACAGTATCCCATAGGCTGGAAAATACGGTACCCCTTTTTCAAGAAGATTAAGAATGTCTATCGTTTCTTCTGGAAAAGATCACATCCGTTCATCTCATGTGGCAAATTCTTGATCGTTGGATCTTCATATCGGTACTTCGTCGCATTTAATGTGGCGTCCATTGGCGTGAGTGATGTGCAGACATGTCCGTGGGAGAGTGAAGCCCTATGTACGGCTAATATTCGTTCAAAAGTGCTAATTTTAAGCAATTATCAGTTTTGCGTTATCGCACTCTTCTACTTAAAATTACTCTATTTATCCACTTTTCTATGTAAGAGTCTCTTTCATTGTATAGAACACACTTTTCTGGACGAAATGATATATTTGCATGCATTAAACACATTTTTAGAAGTCTAGATATTAAGCCGTTCTGATTAAGTCTCATTACGCGCTTCTTTTATCGCAAGAAACCCTGATTGGATGATTCTCGAAACTTGCGGGCCCACATCGATCATGGAAGCCTATTATCAGAGCTTAAAGAGCCAATAGGCTATGATTATAAGGTATGGCCCAAAGAACCACGAAAGCAGGAGAGCTGATGACCAAGAGATGATCTAAAGCCTTTAAAGCCAAATGAAATGACGAGATGTTGTCCTGCTCTATTGGTGAAGCCGACTGAAATATATGTTTAAGATCAGGGTTCAAGACCCTCTGCGAGCCATTTTCTCTCTATTTTCTATTATTTTCTCTCATCTCTCTTGATTTTCTCTCTCCTCTCTCTAAACCCTAATCTCTCTCCATACCACGGTCATCCTTCATCCTCTCCCTCTTCATGATCTAACAGCTCACAGCTAACATCCACCATCATCATACGATCATCCGCCCACCATCTAATCCTAACCGTTAGATTCTCCTAACTCTCCTATCACACCACGCGATAGCCACAATCACACTCCCTAACCCTAATCCACCCTAACCATCATCACACCTACCCTAAACACCACACGATCTCCTTATCGGATCACTTGGCCCACCATCTCGCCCTCAGCAACCCCATTCCCATCCTAATCATCTATTAAACCACCTAACCCGCACCCCTTCAAATCCCAACCGTTGGATCTAGATCCAACGGTCCCCTTTACCTCCATCAAACCCACGGTCCATAGCCTAATAACCCAACAAAAAAATAAAGAATTAAAAAATATCAAAAATACCCATTTTCCATTAATGGTGATGGGTATAAAAGGAGAGGGGAGAAGGGGCAAACCCTAATCTCTTCTTCCCCTCTCCCTTCTCTTCTACCTTCTCCTTCTTCTCTTCTTCTTCTTCTTCTTCTTCTTCTTCTTCTTCTTCTTCATTGTCTTCTTCTCCTTGCAACTCCGGCCAATTGTTGCGCTCCAGTCTTCTTCCTCCTCTTCTCTTCTGCTCTCCTTCCCCTATCCTAGCCCCCTTCTCTTCCTTCACCTCCTCCTCCACTTCTTCTTCTTCTTCTTCTTCGTCATCTCTTCCTGGTCGGAGTTACAGAACTCCGGCCATCTTCTTCTCTGGTTCTTCTTCTTGTTTCTCACCTTCCAAGTGTCCTCCACCTCTGCACCTCCCTGCCTCATCTTCCACTGCAAGCTCCACCAGAACAGTCAGCCTATAACGCCTCCACAAGATCGCCTGCAACCTCCTTCTCCAACAGCACCACCTGTAACGTCGCTGCAACCAGACCGCTTGCTCCATGCGAACGGCAACGCCGTTCTCCTCCTCACTTGCAGCACCACCCCGCCTGCAAATAGCAACGGATTGGACCACCACCATCTCCTCCGCCAACCGCTGCAAGCTTGCTCCACCGCCTGAACCTCGCCACCCCTAAGTCCATCTCCACCAGAATCACCATAAATGGCTGCAACTCACCGTTCTTCACTACAACTCCATCGCGTTTGGTGTCCCACCGAACCTGAACCATAACAGATTGGTTGCCCTCTTGTCCTTGCCATGAGCTACGGCCTACAACAGCAAGTGCACACGGACTGCACTCACTTCGGACGTCGAACGGATGGTGAAGCATCTCAGTCTCTCCACCATGGGGTTCTCCTCCACCTCGGATTAACCCCACGAGTTGATCTCGCCTCGCCCAGAAGTTGCTGCACATCCACCTCAAGCACCTTCTCCTTCCCAAGCCAAAAAACCACTTCATGACTCATCACCATCCTCACCATCATCTCCTTCATCCGATCTCCATCTTCATCTCTCCTGGCAGCAACTCCAAAAGACAAATCTTGGGTAAGTGGGTAAGTCATCTCTCTCTTCAATTCTAACCTTCTCTCTCTAGTTCTTCACTCTCTTCTATTTCTCTCTCTAGGTTTCTTTCTCTTCTGTTTCTAAAAACCCTCCTTTCTCTCTCTATTAATATCTCTTTCTTACTTTCTCTCTCTACTTCATTTTCTCTCTCTAACTCTCTCTTTCATTCTTACTTTCTCACTCTTCTTCTTATTTCTATCTTTTGGTTTTTCTCTCTCTAGATTGCTTTTTTTTAGTCTAGTTTTAATTATTGTTCATTTTTATTCAAACATTGTAATGGCATTTTGATTAGTGAATGATGAAGCTTAATTTTATTTATTATTTATTGTAACGTTCCGTCATTTCATGTTCCAGATTATGCTAACCTGACTAACCCCGAGTGCGGATCGACATCCGACATACTTTCCACTATGCAAAGAATCGCTTAATTTTGCAGGAATAAGTTTCAAATAATTAGAAATGTGTTGGAATGAGGGTTACCGATCCGACGACAAGGAAAAACCTTGCTTTCAACGGCCGTTGAATGGAATGATTGACGTGTGCGAATCCCGATATAGGGTGCTATCGAATCGTCAGTTATTATTTGAATTCTGGTGTCCAGGGTTTGTTATCGCTAGACTGGCGGTTTGCTAAACCCTGGTTCCTGCTTTATAAATAGAGGGAACCTGATTCAGTTTTCCCCATTTGCTCTTGTATTATCTACTATGTAGTGGCTTTGCTCCCTCTTCTCTTTGTGCTCAAGTCTCGGTGTTCAAGCTCGCCCCAGTTGTTGAAGTTGACTCTGTGCTATGGTACCCCTCCGACCGTTCAAGTTTCTTCACATCAGTTTAATATTCTTTCTGCTCTTTTATTTGTTTTTCCTTCTATTTTCATCTCTTCTTGATTCAATATGAGGGGCGAATTGTCTTGGAGGGTAGATCTAAACTTAAAGGATGTAAGCCTGCAGGGGCTCACGCTCAAGAAGTCGAATTGCCCTATGAGGACTCACTAGATAGGGCCACCGATTCATACCCTACTGTTCTTGTAGTGGGAGACCTTCAACGTGCCCCTTCATTGTGGGTCTAAAGGTAGAGTTTGGCATCCTTGCCTCTGTCCACGTTACTCGTGGCAGACTCCATGGAAAAGTCAACAACCTGAATGAGATCAGTATAAGCTGGTCTCGATTGAAGTTTGGGCTGCGAATTCCTTTGACTCCTCTAGTGAGGGAACTCCTCCATTTCTACGACAGAGCTCCTAGTCAAATGCGTGAGAACTTTTGGCGTATGATCGGTCGGATGGAGTATATCAATTCTATCAGTCTGATCAAAATCGATCTTCCTGAAATCGATTACCTTTATTATATGAAGAAATGTCCAGATGCCAAATACCCCAATTGGTTCTGGACTCTAGCGGCCCAAGATAAATCGCAGGAGTTCATAGATAGCTTGCCCAATAAACACAAAGGATGCCATGATGATCCTCTGTTGGTGATGGGCGATTGAAAATACGACGAGCGCATAGAAGGGAGCTTGGTTGTCGGTAAAGTGTGTACACGCTTCAACCATGAGGGTAGGCTCCTCTCTTTGTTTGTTTTATTTTCTGTGACTTGCTAGGAAGGGTTGCATGTGTAAAGAATATTTTCATATTCTAGTTTGGCAAAGATTCCGTGTGACATAAACATTCTAACAACCTTACCTACGAGCACCAGTGCAGTGTGAAGATGTCGTGGTATGCATACTTCGCCGACTACTTGAAGACTAGAAGACATAGACAATAAGGATCAGATGGTTGACGACAGGAGTCATCTGAGTAGCTATCCATTTGTCGGTTATAGATTGTGTACGCTCGCTTAGGAAGGTACGTGACTTAGTGGCCATAGGAATAGGTATTAAAATGAATAAAATATAATGGTCAAACCTAGTCATGGACAAACCCGAGCTTAAGTCAAGACTATTGACTTCTGGGAAAGTCCAATCAATTGGACTATTTAGGCCAATCGATTAGACTCTACGAGATAGAACTTAATTGAAGTCAATCGATTGGAGACCTCTGTGAAATCGATTGGAGCTTACGGGATAGAAACTTATTTAAATCCGATCGATTGGACTATGTACAATTGATTGGATTTACAAAAGAAAAACCCATCCGTACAAGACCAATCGATTGGACTTAGCCCAATCGATTGGACTTCACACGGATTGAGTCTTTTGCAGATCCAAAATTCTAGTCTCTACTTACCCCACTTTCTAATAGACTATAGGCTACGAATTCTATAAATATAACTCCTCTCTGGCCTTACAAAATATACTTCTACACATTAGAATACAGAGAAGAAAGTTTATTTATCAAGAGTGTCCATTCGAAGAGCAAAAAGCCTTTAGTTCCCATAAATATCTTGTGAGCTTTTTCTCTTCTAGATCAAAGCCAAAAGCTTGATCTCTTGCTCTGCTTAGGTCTTCCACATAGATACTTGTTCTAGTAGCTTGAGAGTACTAGTGCGTCTCAACACTATTTGAGCGACTTAGGGTTCAGGGTGTACTGAATCCTTCACCTTCAACAAAGGCTGGAGAGTTGAGAATTAAGATCGAAGTGGCTGATCGAAGGTAGGTTGTGGAGTACCAAACTGAACAAGCGGACAAGGCTTCTTGGCTGGGAGAGTGCGTGTGGATTCATAGTGTTGATTCAGAGGATGTGGACGCATCGGCAGTAGGCCTTGGCTAAGGTTGGAAGCTGCATTTGCAACGGCGTTGCGTAGGTAACCTTTATTTTATTTAACTTTCTACTTAGTGATACTTTCCGTCTGGACGTGGTCCCATGGTTTTCCTCGGGTAAAGTTTCCACGTAATAACTCTTTGCCTTGTGGATGTTTAATTGTTGTTCCGCTAAATCTATTGATTAGATCAAACCAAGGTTTAAAGGGGACCGTTATAGCGGTATAACGGACTGGGGGCGTTACCGTTTTTTCCGTTATAACGGCCGTTATGATGAAAAAAAATGCTCAGGGGCAAAAACGGAAAAAAAAGAAGAAAATAACGGAATATAACGGACATAACGGAAAATAACAGAAAAAATGGAAAAAATGGCGTTGAAATTCAAATTTTGAATTTCAAAATTTCAAAAATGGAAAATAACGGAAAATGGAATATAATGAAAAATAACAGGAAAAAATGAAAATAACGGCCATTTTTTTTCACAAAATTTTCCAAAAAACAACGGTCGTTATTTTCTGGGCTTTTTAATGGTCCATAACGTAACAGGGTAGGTCTGAATATATTATAACGGCCATTACTTTTGTTATAACGGACGTTTTTTTAAACCTGGGATCAAACGACGAAAAGACAATATACCACGGAGGTATATTTCATTTGAGTAGGTTGTGATAATCCTTTTATCAATCAACTAAGGCATGCGATCACCTTACCTTGACTAGTAAACTTGTGATAGGTTAGATTAATTTTTTAATAACCTAATCACCCCTCCCTTCTAGGTATTTCTGATTAAAGAAAACGGACCGGTTAGTTTTCAATTGGTATCAGAGCGGGTTCACTTATTAACGGTTCAATCACTCGAGTAATCGAGTTCCTATGTATAGTTTATTTTCTTTTATATCTATAAAGATGCAGAAAGAATGGTTCACTGTGAATAGTCGTAGTGACTCAAATAGTGAAGATCAATGTGATCTTTATACTGCTTATCAAGAGCTATATAAAGAAAGCCTTAGACTGACCAAAATAAATAAGAATTTGACTAATAGAGTTGAATTTCTTGACTCTGAAAATTCTTTTTGTAAACTAGACAATAATGAATTATCTGTGCTAGTTGGTCAGCTTAGGGAAGAAAAGAAATCTCTTCAAGAGATAAAAAAGTTCTTGGAATGCGAGTTCCAAACTTGTACGGATGCTAAAATGTATTTTGAAAATAAGCATGAAAAATATGAAACTATTTTTAAACAGCTTGAAGAAGAGAAAGCTAGCCTCGAAGACAAAGTTAAAATTCTTGAATCTAATTATCAGGAATGTCTGGAGAAGATGAAGTCACTTGAACTTGATTTAGTTCAAATGAAAAAGAACTTACCGTATATTTCTCAAAGCACTGAAAAATTAAATGAGATTCTAAGTGTGGGACAGAGATATGGAGACAAAATGGATATTGGATATGTTGATAATGTTAATACATCATCGTCTTCAGGAACTAAATTTGTAAAAGTCAAAGTTCCTTCCACACCACAGGTTGATCAACCTAGACCCAGACCAGTTATACATGTGCATGTTTGTAATTACTATATGGATAGAGGTCACCTGATGAAAAATTGTCTCCAAAAGATGAGAGATACCATGGTTCCTCTCAAGAGAAAATCATATGGGAACCAAGAAGATTTGTTCCATAAAATAACAGCTTTGCATCAAAAGTCGGATGCCTTCAGTATAGAGATAACAAACCTTATGAAACTCAAGGGCACCCAGACTCAAAGGGCTCAGAATAAAAAGACAAATAAAAAGAGAAATGACAATCCTCTATCACCGCCTAAACAAATGGCGAAGAAAAAGAACCCACCTAAAAGGTATAAGACCATATGTGTGAGAAATGAATGATCGATAAATCTAGATTCTATTTGGAATGAATTCTTTATGAAGTCTAGTGGCACTTATCCCATTGATTGAATAAATGTGGTTCTTTACACTTTTCTCTATTTTATAATGTTATATCTTTTGTGAGTTGGGTGTGTAGTTTGTGTTTTAAAATTTTGTTTTCTTTATTATTTTCTATTTGTTTTAAACATTTGCTTATTTGTATTATTTTGAGTTCATATATTCAAAAATAAAATAAAAAATTTAAAAATCAAAAAATTATTTTGTATCTTGTTAGGATTTTATTTTAGAGTTGTGTATTGCATAATTGCTTTTAATATGATTGGCATTGACTCTAGAAAATTCTAGAACCAGGACTTGACACAAGATAAATTTAGACTAGATCATTGTAGAAATCTCTAAAAAATTGAAAAGATTAATCTATTTTACTAATTCTTAGTTAGTAGATGTTCGTAAGTTTTAACTTGTTAATTCACATGCACACTGACTGACACTAGTTGGGACTGAATTTGATTGAGATAATAAATCTAATACTCTCTGGGATTCAGGAATAAACTTCTACCTTTCATGACTTCAAATTAGTTGTGTTCCTACCCACAGTTGATTTTGAAACTGCAAAATAATCGACTGTTGGCCTTCTTGTGTGATAGTTCTCCATGGAAAGAGCTACCTCAAGTGGATGTGGTAAAATCTGTATGGCCTCAATATATAAAAATCTAATTACATAATGCTGCAGAGGATATCATACCGATCGAGTGTAAAAGCTACCATACCGACCAAGTGTCAAAAATAAGAACTTAAAATATGATATTCTAATAAAACAGTGAGTAAGAAACAGTCATGTTTGCTACAAAAGTAATGTTAAATCACATTAGCAAATACACCTGTAAATAGAGACTTAGTGATACTAGTACATAATACTGTTTAGACTACACTGTTGAAAAATAAACTACGTTTTATTAAAAGATGAAGCCTAAAGGTCTAATTAAAAAATAAAGGCTACAATTTTAATAAAATCTGCAGCCTAAAGTGTTGTAAAACGACCACAATTTTTATTGAAATTGTAGCCTTAAGCATTTACACCATGGCTTATAACTGCATTATTACAAAAATAAAATACTACATTTTAATAAAACCCGTAGCTTGATGTTCCGTAAAATGGCCGCTATTTTTACTAAAATCGTAGCTTAATCCTTTTTAGAGAATTAGGCCCTGATTTTTGTGAAAATCGTGGTCTTAAGCATTTATAATTTACCCGTGCACAAACCCTCTTCCTCTTGATCTTTCCCTCAATCTTCTCTCATTGCACTTAGCCCTAACCCTCATCCTCTCAATCTCTCGCACAAATCCTCTTCATCTCAATCTCTCTCTCCATCTTCTCTCATTCTCCTTAGCCCTAACCTTCTTCCTCTTGATCTCTCTCTCCATCTTCTCTCATTCCCCTTAGCTCTAACCCTCTTCTTCTCGATCTCTCTCCATCTTATCTCATTCACCTTAGCCATATTCTCTCCCTGACGCTAATGCCTGTTGCCACCATTTTGATGCCAACTACCACTATTTCACCGTCCACCGCTACCTGTTGTTGGCATTCCACCGATATAGGTAAGGAGCTTTGGCCTGATTAGTGATTTCAGACCGTATATGGATGTTGGCAAAAGCATCAATTTCTTTTGAAAGCTAATATGCAACTGTATGGTTCCAAATTTGTAGAAGTTAAGGCATATGGTCTTGGGTTCTCCAATGGACTCGTGTTTCTGCTTTTACTTGTTGTTTGTGCAAGATTTAACTGATTTTTGTGAAATCAGTGGCAGAAAGGTTTCATAATTCTCGTCTTATGTTGAAGGTTTTGGTATAACTTAGGGTTTTGGGAACTCCACACCATATAATGTCTTCAAGGGGGAATCTATGTATGTCTTTTGTGACAAAAGAAGCTTTAGAGGACATGGTGCAATCTAGAGCGTTGATCATATATAGGTGTTGCTTTTGCTTTTTTTAGGGGGATTTCTTCTCACTGTTACTGTATATGAGCATTGAGGGCTTTTGAACTCCATCAATCCTTATGCTCTCTCGTCATCTCTGTTTTTTTTATCTAAAACCATGGTAGAATATAGGTTGCATTAAAGAGGTCCTGAAGACCATAACCTAGTTGTAGTCCTTAGGTTGAACCAATCCTTAAGCTGAAGCATGGAAAGTCCAACGACCTTAGAACCCAAAAGAATCAAAACACAAACCACAATTATAGAATGTGACTTAAACTCCAAAATCCAACAACCACTCGAAATTCAAAAACACTAATCTTGGATGAAACGAAGACAAATTCTCAAAAAATCAAAACAAATTCTTAAGATTTAGGGTATGATATGACTCTTACAGGTTTTCACCGTAGATATCCTAAATTTTTACACTGATTATAGTAGAGGCAGGACTCTCAGATCATGTATACCCACTGGTTCTCTACTTAATAGGCCCGCAACCTCTATCTTTTTGGTTTCCGTCACTTTGTTTCTCTGAAATTATATATATTGGTCTTATGGGATATCCCTTGTCATGTATTTCTTCTTCATCTTCCTCTTATATACATGGAGTTTCTATTTTTCTCTCTCAAACCCAATTTTGTTCTTGAGAACCTATTAGCTCTAATGAGAATTTCATGATTAGATACAGGATATCTTCAGATTTTAAGTATTTAGATTTTTACTAATATATATCTTGTACCCTAGGATGTGTAAAGTTAGATCACAGTACAACCAAGTGAATTAGTGAAAGTAGGGTTTTTCCACGTCGTTGGTTACAGAAACCTTAATTCCAACACATTTGTAATTAATCCGGTTCTTTTTCTCTGCAAAAATTAAGAATTCTCGCATAGTGGAAAGTCAGAGTCGAATCTGCACTCGGGATTAGTCGGATTAGAGCAAATTAGAAGATAAAACAACAAAAATTCCTAAAGAACTTGATGGTGCGAATGATGGTAGGGTGAGAGTGGTGATTAATGGTCAAGATTTAAAACACATTTTCTTTTGAGAGATTTTTATATGAAATTATTAACTTAAGCAAATCGGGAATAAAACTAATCACACAGATTGAACATGAAATAATATCTTTTATTGATCAACCACAAACGTTACTTGAATCAAGTGCCTTGTACATGACAAATAAGCAAAAACATGACTAAAAAGCAACAAAAACTAGAGAGAGAAACTGAGCCTAGAGAAAGAAAATGATGGAAAAATAGAGAAAAGTAAAACTAGATAGAGAATTAGAGAGAGAGAGATTTAAGAGTTACCCTTCAAACTTGCCCTTGACGTAGTTGGAGGAGTGAATGATGGCAGCCATGGTGCAAGGAGCATGGTGAAGGGGAGGAGCTGCACGTACAGGAACCGATTCAACTGGTCAGCTGGAATGATGGGAAGTGTGTCGAGGTGCAAGCTGCAGGTAGCACTTAGCAAGGAGGATATACCATTGTCGTGGTGAGAAGGGAGGAGGTTGCAAGCTTCACCGCCCAGCAAAGAGGACCAGCACCGTGGTGCTTTGCAATGACAGATTTGGTGGTGTGCAGATCTGACGTCGGCCAAGATGGAGGCCGAAAGTGAGGGCAATGGTGGATCAAAATCGTTGTAGTGAAACGATCTGTAACTGTGCAAGGTTGCAATGCCCACAAGAGTCCGGCTTTGATGGAGAGAACGGTTGAGTACAGCCGGTCTAATGTAAGGAGTTGCGACGTCGTTGCAGGCAAACATTTTTGAGTTGCTGGACGTGGAGGTCAGCACATGTCGAAAGAGTTGCTCGACGTGACGGGGAAGAGGATGATAGCAGCAACTTTTAGGCGGCCTCACAGGGAGGAAATCGTAGGCGGTGGCGCTGCAAGGGGCACCGGTGGAGGGCTGGGCGGAAGTGGAAGGCGACAACCTCTCCTTCTTCCGATTCTTCTTCTTCTCTTTTTTTTTATTCTTTTTCTGGTTTTCTTTCGGAAAAACAAAAGGTCAAGAGAGGTGAGCGACGGCTTGAAAAGAGATTGGAGAGAGAGATGGATGGACATTCATGGAGGGGGCAGCTAGGGTTGAGTGGAGATGAGGCGCAGACCTGCAACCCAAAGTTGCAGGTGGTAATGGCGGTGATGGTGCTATACGGTGATGTGGTGGAGATGATAGTTGATGGCGGCTCCTCCCTTGGGCGGCAAGGAGAGATCGTGGTGACTAGTTCAGTGAATGGTGAGAATGGGGGAGTGTAGAAGAGAGAGAGATAGCTTTTAGAGACTTTTCCTTCTATTTAAATGAAGAGTGATGTGCTGTTTAGGGTTTGAGAGGGGCAAAAATGAGAGAAAAAATATGAGAGGGAGAGGGGGTTGACGATTGTGGATGATATTGGAGTGTGGACCCCACCCCCCCTTTTGGTTTTCTTTTGAGAGGATATATATATATATATATATATATATATATATATATATATATATATATATATATATATATATATATATATCTCTTTGATTAGGGTTATTCTCCTTAGAGAGAAACGTGGAAGAGATCTTGGGATGGGAAAAAAGAGAGCCACCCATCCCAATGAATCTGGACCCTCCATTCTTGCCAAAACTTATCACTTTCCCTTGGAAATCCCACACGTCCTCCATTTTTCCAACTCTTCATACCCATTCGGTCACCTTTCCTTTTAAAGATTCCAGCAGCTTCAAAAGTTTATTTCACTAAGCTTATGGGCCCACCTGCCTTCCTCCAATGTGTAGTATCTAGCTCCCTTGCAATAGCATGTCTATCATCCAAAAGATATGGAAATTAGTTCCATGTATCTCCAAGTGTAGCTTGGACTTTTTGTTCTTCCCATGGCTCCCATCTTTTGTTTTTCCCTTGTAAGGTCCATCCCAGGGTCCATTCTTATTCGTGATTCACCTTGATTAGTCAACCTTCCTGTAGCAACTATCCAGCCCATGCGATCGTGATCCAATGGTTCACCTCTTTGTCTTCGATAAGTCCTCAACCCTGTCAACTTGATATCCTAGCTCAAGTAATATATGTTGTGCATACACCTAACACGTTAATTTGAGTCTAGCACCCTTGATTATGGCCATCCATCATGTGGATCCACTTTCTTTGACTACGCATTTGATCCCAATTTTATTCTCTGTTGCTTCCTCATGTACATCTATTAAGCTATAACCGTTTGATGCTCCCCTATGTTACATCTTGGACCAACACCTTTGGTCCAACGACCACTCAGTACAATCCATCAACTTGTGTCTTGAAGTTTACAACCGTGGCCCACCTTGGTTCAATGTCGTGGCCCAATGGCCTACTGACCCATCATAGTGGCTCATATGTTAGTCAACCGACATGGTTCGCACTTTGTTGTAGGTTCTTTTCTATGAACTTCTGGTTCGGCTCATACTTGGTCTGTCTCTTGCTAGCATAGCCTGTGGGCTCTTTAAGTTTGTACATTGGGTTCTGGTGGTCGATCGTGGACTCACAAGTCTCGAGAATCGCCTGATCACTTTCCTGTGATAGTAAAAGAAGTGTAATGAGACTTCCACAAAACAGTTTTGCATGTAGGTCAAATAAATGTGTATGAGTGCATGCAAATATACCATTTTGACCAGAAAAGTGTGTTCTATGCAATTGAAGAAATTTTTACGTAGAGAAGTTGATAAAAATGACAGTTTTACGTAGGAGAGTGCCATAACGCTAAAAGGATAATTATTTTAAATAAGTATTTTTGAGCGAATATCAACTAGTTTAACTGATTAGCTCTGATGAATGGCCTAGATTGACTGCATTTGAACTATTCTAAATTAAACTGAGTAGTTGAGTCTAAAATTCTAGGTTTGATATTTGTTAGTGCCTTTCACATTGAAACTTATTATGCATTGCATTTAACTTAACTTTTCATGTATTTTAGCATTCTTCAAATTTGTTTTTTTTATTCGACTTAATCCGAATTGATCTGATTTGAGTTATGTGAGTTGATAAATATTTTCAAAGATGATTTAATTGGTTAAAATTCATTTGAAAAGATTTTTCATTGGTTAGATTTTGTCGAGTTCTAGATGTATAATTTTTATATTGATATACTAGATATCTAAATCATCGATGTATTTAGACTAATATAATTGCATATCTTTATTGTCTTTATACTTGTGTTATATCCTTATGCACATGTGTTTCATGATATTATCAAATTCATACTAGTGATCTACTTATATTTCTGTACCTTTGTCATTCTGTAACAAAAATGAGAGAAAAAAATTATAGAGATAAATAAGTAGATGCATGAGATAGAGGGAGAGAAATTTATGGTGAAAAAAATTATTATATTCTATTTCTAATTTATCTGCCATGTGATGTGCATAATTAACTCACTGTAATGTTTAATTCTTTTATATCTTTCTGCCGATGATATTACATTGTATATTTTGATAGCGGAATGTGCAGGGAACAGATCAAAGTTTTTATTCTATTATCTGTTTGTTATCTCCGAGAGATTATGAGATAGTGAGTTAATCATATAAGAGGGTGGAATTATAATTCTTTATTTTTGTTTACCTTCAATATAATTAAATATTTTTTGTCACGGAATTGTCAAAGGGGGAGATTGTAAAGAATATTTTTATATTCTAGTTTGGCAAAGATTCCGTGTAACATAAAATATTCTTGCAACCTTACCTACGAGCATCAGTATAGTGTGAAGATGTCGTGGTATGCATACTTCGTCGACTACTTGAAGACTAGAAGGCAGAGACAGCAAAGATCAGACGGTTAACGATAGAAGTCATTTAAGTAACTGCACATCTGTCGGTTATAGATCGTGTACGCTCGCTTAGAAAGGTAAGTGACTTAGTGGCCATAGGAATATGTATTAAAATGAATAAAATATAATGGTCAAACCTAGTCATGAACAGACCCAAGTCTAAGTCAAGACTATTGACTTCTGAGAAAGTCCAATCGATTGGACTATTTAGGCCAATCGATTAGAGACCTTTGTGAAATCGATTGGACTCTACGAGACAGAACTTAATTGAAGTCAATCGATTGGAGACATCTCTAAAATTGATTGGAGCTTATGGGACAGAAACTTATTTAAGTTCGATCGATTGGACTATGTACCGATTGGATTTATGAAAAAAAATCCATCCGTACAGGACCAATTGATTGGACCCAGAGTACAATCGATTGGACCCGAAAGTACAATTGATTGGACTTCACACGGATTGAGTATTTTGCAAATCCAAAATTCTAGTCTCCACTTATCCCATTTTCTAATAGACTCTGGGCTACGAATTCTATAAAGATAACTCCTCTCTGGCCTTACAAAATATACTTCTACCCATTAGAATATAGAGAAAAAAGTTTATTTATCAAGAGTGTCCATTCGAAGAACAAAATACATTTAGTTCTCATAAATATCTTGTAAGCTTTTTCTCTTATAGATCAAAGCCAAAAGCTCGATCTCTTACTCAGCTTAGGTCTTCCACATAAATACATAACCTAGTAGCCTGAGAGTACCAGTGCGTCTCAACACTATTTGAGCGACTTAGGGTTCAGGGTGTACTGAATCCTTCACCTTCAGCAAAAGCGGGAGAGTTAAGAATTAAGATCGGAGTGGTTGATCGAAGGTAAGTTTGGAGAGTACCAAACTGAACAAGCGGATAAGGCTTCTTGGCTGGGCGGGCGCACGTGGATTAATAGCGTTGATTTATAGGACGTGGACGCCTCGACAATAGGCCTTGGCTAGGGTTGTAAGCTGCATTTTGCAACGGTGTTGCGTAGGTAACCTTATTTCGTTTAACTTTCTAGTTAGTGAGCAGAATGCATTCATTTACAATATATCAAACAGAGCCCTAGATTCATTGTTAAAGAAAGTCATTTACACTAGTTCACTTAGGTTTAGATTTATAAAAAATTTAAGTGTTAAGTGTTCTGACTTTTTACTGGGGTACATGACAGATTTTAACAATAATAACAAGTACTAAACTAGGATATTGAGGTATCCTGTATCCATTTTATGAAATCTCGTTAGAGATATTAGGTTCTCATACTTCTCTCTATTTTACAAGTGTATTTGCAAATGTGATTTCACATTACTCTTGTAGCAAATATGGCATTTTTTTACTCACTTGTTTTTAATGTTTTGGATTTTGTTTTCATGTTGTCATTTTTTAACAAGTAGTTCTGTTTGTCACTTGTTTCAAATGGTAGTTTTCACATTCTTAAGATACCCTTTATTGTAGCAAAATGAATCAAAAATCATAATTTAACAAGGCCATATGGGTGGCTTTCACTCTATCTTTCATAAAGAATTCTTTCCATGGAGAACTAATCACTCAGGGAAGGTTACTAATGAAATCATGAAGTGAATCGATTTATTCTAAATCTCTGAATAGTACTAGAATTATATACCTCTAACAATTTCAGACTCAACCAGTTTAAAATCAGTGTGCATGTGAATTTTTAAGATAAAACTTTATAATTTTTATCAAATGCAAACTAATAAATCAGACTAATCTTTAAATTTTTTAGAATTATTCTACAGTGATTTAGTCAGATTTTACTGTGTTAAGTTCTGATTCTAGAATTTTTTGTAAAAGTTAATGCCCATCAATTTTAAATTTGTTTAAGTATAGCAAAAACTAATAAATTCTACCCAACACAAATTTTTTATTTTCATCATTTTTCTAAATTTTGTTGTTCTTTTTTAATATAATCTATATAACAAAACAGGGAAGTTGTCTCCCCACTTATACCCCCTCTTATCTATTTTGACAAAAGACGGCCAAGATCTTTTCCCCCAAATGATGGTGGATCACAGCCACTCACACCTGATTTTGGCAAATACTTTGATGGAGTGTCGAGGGCACGGGCCACCCATAATAAATATAACAAGTGATGACTGTGATTTTGTTATACCCCCTTTTATCTTATATGGCTTCAATAATGAGTCGCTGAGATCCACTATGCTTCGTATCGATGGCTGAGATTAACTCTCACACCATTTTGACAAACACTTTGTCGAAAAGTGCCACAAGCAGGGGCCACCCATGCATATAACAAGACAACTCAGTTGTATTATCTTATTTTATCCATCCATCTAATGTGGACGGTTAGTTAAAGATTGGTTGAGATCAAATCCATCGATCTAATGTGGACAGTTAGATTTCTGCCACTCAATCCTCCTCATTTGACCTCAATTTATTCAAAATTTGAATTTCAACACCGTTATTTTTTTGTTATTTCTGTTATTTTCTCATTTCCCCCTCTATGCGTTACAATCCGTTATAACAGCCATTATAATGGAAAAAATGGTAACGCCTCAGTCTGTTATACCGTTTGAGTGCTAAAGGCCCCAATTTTTGCAAACACTTTTGTTGGAGATCGAGTGTCGTGGGCACGCGCCATTTACTATTTACCTACATATAAGGAATGAAATGGGTTGGATTTACATATAGCCCAAGGGTCAGGCTCAGGAGCCCCACTTTTTATGCCTCGAGAGGGGTGTTACCGTTAAAACGGATTGAAACGGCCAAGGGCAAAAATAGAAAAAATGGATTTTAATGATTTTAACAGAAAAAAGTGGTGCTGAAATTCAAATTTGAAATTTGAAAATTGAAAATTGAAAATTAAAAAAAAAATAGAATTTAACGAAAATTTAACGGTTTTCTTATACCCCTCTTATCTTATATGGCTTCAATAATGAGTGGTCGAGATCCATTATGCTTCATATCGATGGCTGAGATTAACTCCCACCAGATTTTGACAAACACTTTGTCGGAAAGTGCCGCGGGCATGGGCCACCCACGCATATATCAAGACAACTCAGTTGTATTCTCTTATCCATCCATCTAATGTGGACGGTTAGATAAAGACTGGTTGAGATCAAATCCATCGGTTAGATTTCAGCCACTCAATTCGCCTCATTTGACCTCAATTTATTCAAAATTTAAATTTCAACACTATTTTTTTTTGTTATTTCTGTTATTTTTCCATTTCTCCCTCTGTGCGTTACGATCCGTTATAACAGCCGTTATAATGGAAAAAACGGTAACGCCCCAGTCCGTTATATCGTTTGAGTGGCGAAGGCACCCAATTTTTGCAAACGCTTTTGTCAGAGAGTGCCGTGGGCATGGGCCATTTACTATTCTATATAACAAAACACATTGGTTGCCTCCCTTCTTATACCTCCTCTTATAAGCATCAACAAAGAAGGGCCGAGATCTAATCCTCCCCCAAATGGACGGTGGATCTCTGCCACTCACCTGATTTTGGCAAATTCTTTGTCGAGGAGTGCCGATGGCACGGGGCACCCACTAGTTCTAAACAAAAACAAGTTTTTGCAGAATCAAATGAAAAAATAGAAAACCTTTGAGAAAAAACAAAACTACACATCATTAACTCTAATAATAGGAATTCAGAAATGGAATAATGATGTAGAGCTCACAGCACTCAAGGAAACAGACAAGTAAGAATACCCATAAGATTTTGGTCATAGGTACAATGAAATAGAAGCTCATGCACAGTGTAGCAACCATCTTTATTTTTGTCTTCTTTCATGATGGTTCTTCCAAACTCATCAAAGATATCGTAACCATACTCAGAAAAATGAAGAATATTTTTCTAGTCGCATATCTAAATAATGCTCAGGATGTTTCCCTCAACACGCTCAATATAGAGAACTTCGTCTAAAGTAGAGATATTGTTTGCAATAACAATTCCTTTTTCAGTAATATGTCCACAACTGCTATCGGCATATATCATCATATCATTCCCTATGAGTTTTTCAATTGTTTTGAACATTTTCATGTCCCCAATGACATACCTAGAACATCTATTATCAAGTAGCCAGGTGCTAACTTTAGGTTTAACCTTTTTGGTGGAGTTCACACTACACATCAGAAAATCTTTTCTTACCCAGAAGGATCTAACTCTAAGAGTCTTGGGTGAAGAAGGAGTAACATTTTTCTTTGTCTCCCTTTTCATTTGAGTCACATGACTCTTAGGTTTTTTGCATTTTTCAAGGAATTTAATTTCCTTACTCAGTGCCTTGGACCTTTTGTGAAGGTCTATCATTCTTTGAGAAATATTTACTTGATTCCTTTTATATTTATCCTGCACAAGTTGACCTTTATTTTTATCTTGCACAAGGATATGTGCTTTTTTTTAGCATTCTTGATCTGGTCAACCTTAGAAGTGGTCAAGACTCTAGCTTTTACAAACTAAGTCTTAGACGTTGATGCAGAGTTTTGGTTAAGTTTATAGCCCAAACCACTTGTCACCGAAGTCTTTACCCACTCGCAACATTCTATCAAGCTTTGCAATGCTCGAAGATAAACAAAATAGATCTCTTTCTAGATTAAACACTTATTTTTCTAAAGATATCTTGTTAGAGTTACAAGTCTGGAATTCGCATTCTAAAAACTCATTCCATTTTTTATTAAGCGACTTATTCTTTTCTTCTAAATGGCCAACCAACGGTAGTAGTTCTTCAGTGTTAAGTTGCAAGGCATTTTTTTTCAGAGTCTAGACTTTTGACTCTTTTAGATAAAACATTATTTGCCTTAATAATTTTCTTCGACTCCTCATACAGCTCTTTATAAGTCGTTCAGAGTCATCTGGAGTCCTCACTGCAGGACTCATCGGAGTTCTTTGCATTGGCATTAGTCTCAAATCTTTGAGTACCATTAGTATATATGACCTAAGGTTGGTCCCAACATCCATACAATCAACGGTCTCAAATTGTGGGTCACTTCAACGATTATGAATACAACCCATCAGAAAAGTTTTAATCCAATGGATAAGTTAAATCTTAGTATTTAGGTCCACAAAGAGAAAGATGCTAAATATCATACGGTCAGTGTCAATGAGCCACTCCGCCCAAACAATGATCAAGATCTGCTGTTACAATCAGACCATAGAAGTAGAGTCCAATCCAATGGTTAGAAACCTTCAATCTATAAGATCGGTGGTCTCAACTAGAGTCCATCTTCCTTAATGCTCAACATCCCCCACGATCAACCTCGAAAAGGGCCCTAATCCAACGGTTGGAAGATCACCAATCAGTCCGAGGCTTTGGCAACAAGGAATATCAAACCGATGATAATGAAGATCAAAATCGATGATAAGGAAGAGAAAATCGATGAAAATGAATGGAAAAATGACGACAAGGATAAGCAAATCGATGACAGGGAATGACAAACCGATGACAAGCATGGGCAATCCAATGACAAGGAAGATCAAAACGATGACAAAAAAGTGCAAACCAAAGTCAAGAAAGGGCAAACCGATGATAAGGAATGGAAAAATGATGACAAGGAAGAGCAATCCCACGACAAGCACGGACAACCCGATGACAAGGAAGATCAAAAGATGTCAAAGAAGTGCAAACCAATGACAAGCATGGACAACCCGATGACAAGGATGATCAAAATGATGACAAAGAAGTGCAAACCGATGACAAGGAAAGGCAAACCGATGACAATGAATGAAAAAATAATAACAAGAAATGCAAATCAATAACGAAGAAGTGCAACCCGTGCACATTTCTGTTCCCATTCTGTTGTAGGGTTTATGTTCGTCCAAGTTGTAGAGATTGTTCTCACTGAGAAGATTTCAAAAGGGCGATAGATTTTCAGAGGAAAAAATGGTAGGGATGAGATTATTTCGACTGAGTAAACATTTGATGATGGGCTGTCATCAAGACCGTGACTACCAATAAGTTCTTAGCACGTAAGCATATATATCATTAAGGTTTACTCGTACGACATGTAGATGTGACTGTTGATAGAGGATGAATGGTAATTTTATCATCTTCAATAGATCGATGATACCATTAGCAATCGGACGATTTACTTTGAAGCCTAAAAAACCATGCTTTATAGGGAAGGATCTATGCGTACGGTTGTTGCAGGTATGTTGTCAGTGCCTTTTGAATAGCATATCCGAGTTCTCCAAAAAACTAAAGGGCAAACTCAGAAATCAACAGACTTTTTTGCCTATTCGAAAAAAATAATTGACATTCTGGTCAGAAATGACAATTTTATTAATTATTTGGAAAATTTCATATTTTTTTAATTTTTAATTTAATATAAAAATTAAGCTTAAGTAGGCCCATCCCAACTTGGCCCTAGGCCTGCCTAAGGGCCTAGGGCGGGCCCGGCCGTTTACACCCCTAAGTAGAAGTAAAACTTGCATAACCACCGACGGTCAGGAAGCCTTGGCCACCCATAATATGAGCCACGTGGTACACTCTTAGAGGACGCCAACCGCATGGATGTTTGGCCAATCCCTAAGTGAACCTACAAACTAAAAATCAGACTGATTTTAGTGAATTCAAACCTTTGGATCGTTGTACCCAAGTAACGGTAAATAATGATCAAATTCCTAAGGTTAACATCAACCCATGAAAATGACTTCGACTAACGCTTAAAAAGCACTGATAGGTTGATTTTGGGTTTATAGGTCCACCTAGGGATTGACCAAACATCCATATGTTCGGTGTCCTCTGAGAAATTTCCACGTGGCTTATATAGTGGGTGGTCAGGTAAGATTTTACTCCCTAAGTAGGACCCACTTCAAGGGATGGATATCCTGCATGTACGCCGCGTGTACCTACGCTCAAATAAGGTTCCCGCTTTCTTTCTGGATTTATCAAAGTTGCTGCTTTTGCTGTTGCAGCAGCACACCTTTGAAAATGGCGGAAAACTAGGGTTCAGCTAGGGTTTATACCCCCGAACCTCAAAACCCTAGAAATTGGTCTTTTCTGAGACCTCAGATCACTCAATAATGGCGAAAAACGAAGGTGTTCGCTTCATATCGTCTTCTCTCAAGCTTTCTCCCTCCCCTTCTTCAGTCCAGCATCCCCTCATCTTTTCCAATTTCTTATCGTGTTCCCAAAACATAACTTCAAATCTGAGCAAAGCCAGAGAAACAATTGACCGTTTCATTTCATCGATCAGAACTCGCACAAAATCTCAACATATCCTCGCCAAATCTTCGCTTCTATGTTCATCTTCTCTAGCTCTGGTTCGATCCGAAGAGTCGAATCAGAACGTATTATTGGAAGGTAAAGAACTTCAATTGAAGGGCCATTCTCCGAGCCGGCATGGAAGAGAAGATGAAGAGAGGGTTTTGATCAGTGAAGTTTTGATCCGGAACAAGGACGGTGAGGAGCTTGAGAGGAAGGACCTTGAGCAGGAGGCAGCAGCGGCTCTGAAGGCATGTCGCTCGAATTCGGCCCTCACGGTGCGCGAGGTCCAAGAGGACGTTCACCGGATTATGGAACGGGGCTACTTCTGCTCGTGCATGCCCGTCGCAGTTGATACCCGAGATGGAATTCGGTTGGTTTTTCAGGTACTGCTGCTTTTAATTTTTCTGCTTGTGATTCTATGATTGTATCGAACATGTATATTCAATCAAAGAAACAGTTGGGAGCTATGGTAATGTGTAATCTATGGCAGTTTGGTGACTGGCGGCATTGAAAGTTTCTTAAGTATTCTACTCTTTTCCGTGACCTTTGATAGAAAATTCAGTGTCGACATCTCACTATCATTAATTGCCTAGCCAATTTTGAACTTGGGTATGTGTATTTTCTTATCTCATAGGTTTCAATATCTTAGGTTAATGGCATCTTCCAATTTTTACTATATTGTGAGAAATTAATTGTTTTCAGTGTGTAACTATGATCTGGGACCAGGTGCAGTTTCTCAACTTAAGACATAAGGAGGTTTTGGTTAAATGTTACTGACTTCAAAGAAAAGCCTTAATTTTTTAAGCATCAATGCTAGGTTGAGATTATCTTGTAATCCTTTTTACATTTTTTTTTTTTGGTTTCATTTTGAGTTGCTGGTAAAAAATGTATAATGTCTTTTAAGTGCATGTAGAAATGCCTAAGCCCTTTGGTGAAGTTTTAAGCCAGCCCGTCTATGGGAGTATATGCTCGCCTTTAGTCCGATTCCCTCCTCTTTCCCTCATTCGAGATAGACCGATGGAGTCCAGGCCTCCCTTCCTTATCGATTTATTGATTTGCCTTCCCACCCGTCATTACAACCCAACTATCACACTTTTTTTTTTGATAAGTAATAAGTATGATTAACAAAAGGAGAAACCCCCCACAAAATATAACCTAGGAAGACCTCTAGAGGAGATCCTCATAACAAATCTATACACAAATCAAATGGGAGAAGAACCTCTTATCAGCTCCCCCCATCTGAACCCAAAAGCATAAAAAAAGCATCCACTCCAGAAGAGGGGGATCAGAGATAGAAATATGCTTTGACCCTCAACAGTACTCTAGGGATATCTTCTTCTATTCCTTTAAAGGTGCATGAATTCCTCTCTTTCAAGATAGCCCACATGATGGCAAACAGAAGGATACACCCTTTGAAGAATTCCAAAGAAAATCCTTGGATTAAGATGATCACATGTTCTGGTCCACATGCTAAATTACATTTTTGTTGAATTCAAAAAAATAACGTGAATTCAGTTTATTGGATCTTCCTTTTTGATCCATAAGAACAATTTCTAATAATATGCTTCAAGGTGTTTCAACGACAAAAAGAAAACTTCCATTGCTGGAAGTTGAAGCTAGGTTCCATAAACTAATGCTTATCTCTCCACTCCCTCTTACTGGAACCCATTGCCGCATTTTAGCCTTTTTATAAACATGATAAGATGTCTCTCTTTATGTGTTTCAACTTCAAAGAAGAGGAGCTTCGAAGAAAATCTTTTTATTCATTTTTCAATGACGGGGAATTATGAAACATTTCTGGGATCTCTTGAGGGAGGATTCTTTGGATGAATCTTCCTTTGACATTTGGGTGTGTGGAAGTCTCGAAGAAAGTGAATGATTAAATTTTCCTTTACAAGATTAAGCCTCGGTGATGCAGGACTTATGATGCGGCTTAATATGCAAGGCTGAGATTTAAAATGAATTACCAAGGGCAATAAAGCAATAAAAAGTACTGACTACTTGTAGCAAAGGAACGCCGTGTAGGTAATTATATAAGGGTCTAGGCCGAATCACAATACCACAATATGAATCCTCAGATAATTATCTGCGAGGGTCAAATGGAATTTCTGGGCTTCTATAGACGTAGGGCCAGTCAATACAGTCCATATGAAGTTTCTTTATGCCTAATCTCGGATTTGAATCAAGGTTCTAAGGCTCAATCCATGATATTACATCTCAACAGTATGTGTGGGGTCATGGTGATGCATTAATAGGTTAAGAATCAGAAAAAAAAAACAGTTCCCAGCAGTTAACATAACCAACCAACACAAAGCAATGTTTAGTTCATATTTAAGTTGGTTCGGTGACCAGTATAGGGGTTAAGGTTTGGGATCTAACAATGTGGATGAGGCTTTAAAGGGTATGGGGACTATCAGTTAGCAGTATTGGTGCGTGAGCAGGCTGGAGTTTCACTTTAAGGTGAAAACGTGAATGATTTGGGGGTGAATAGGGTCCGGTCAGCACATACAAGGGTATATGGAGATGGTGGCAACAAGGTTTAGCGCTGCAGGTGGTGGCGGCTACCAGTGTTAGAGCCGTAGGAGGCACTGGCAGTAGGTTTCAGAACTGTAGAGATTAACGGCTGTAGATCTAGGACCTATAAGAACTAACGGTTTCAGATCTGGGGTGTATGGGATTATAGGTTGCAAGTTTCAGGATTTGGGTGAGACGGCTGCAAGTATAAGGCCTATGGAGACTGACGGTTGGCAGTGTGGTGTTTCGATGCAAGGAAACCCACAAAGGTGGATCAGCCAGCAGGTTTTGGGGTTAGGTTCAAGGGAAAACCACCATAGGTGGCTCGGTCAGGGTTTCACAGGGTTTAGAGGGTGGCAGCTGCAAGAATATGGGGTTTGGGGGCTGGCGGCAGAATGTATGGGGGTCCTAGGCCATGTCTGCAGGTTTTAGGCCTTTAATGGTGGCGGCAGCAAGTTGTGATGCCTTATGGGAGTGACAGCTAGGGTTTCTGCAAGGTATGGTGCAGCAAGCTTGAAGATCAAATAAAAAACAAGAAACGATTGAGAAGAATACCGAGAGAAGATGTAGGATACGATCTCTTGGCCTCTCACCAAACCAATCTCGGGAGCATATTCAGAAGCTCTTCAATAATCATTCATTATCATTAACTTACTCCAAAGAATGTTTAACAAGCATTTAAATGAGGAAGAAACCTTGATCTAATCTGGACCCTTAAAACAAATTCAAATTTCCAATGGCTGAAATAAAATACATCCCAAAAGACATTAACCAAATACCAAAGAACCCAAATCCTAGTCAAACTAATTACAAATTTACAGAGTAAGCCGATGGTGACACCCTCCATAAAGAATGGCCCTTACCCATGTAAATGGACCCAAGTCCAAGATGATCCAACGTGTGCCCCATGTAGCTTCTCCAATCCTCTACGCAACGCCAAGTGTGCGTCCAATCTCTCTCAAATGCGCCAAACATCCCCCATGGGCACATTTTCCCAGTGTGAGGTCTTCAATGACGTGCCACATGTTCCCGAGCAGCCTGAGCCCACTCCAAGTAATTCTTGCCGTCTAATTTTACTGCGGTGGTCTGCAATTTGGGGTTCTCGTAAGCTAATTGATGCGCTACAGTCCCTCTTGCTCCACGGGAGGTGGCTTCTGTGCTCATAGTGGACCATGAGGGATTACCCGGGATGGGTGGTGGAGTATCCATATCTAATCATGGAGGAAGAAGGCAGAGAAGTCACGAAAAAACAATAGGAAGAGGTCTAGCACACACAATCTGACCTCCAGGAAGCATTCGAGAGGCTTGAGGGATCTTTATGGAACCCGAATATACAAGGCATCAACACATACATGGATCGAAATATCATAGATCCAAGCTAAAACATGAAAGTGGTCCTGGAACCAGGGTGGGATACTCTGATAATCCAACCGATCAAAAAGGCTAAAAAACCCAACCGATAGTCTAAAAAACCTCAAATAAGCCACCGGTGATTACTAAAGGGGTAGGAATCATCCCATATGTCTCAAAACACCATCGAGAAGCCTTGGGAGAGCATATGAGTGGGTGCAAAATGAAATGGAAGCCCACTGTAGAGGGTTAAAATCGAGCAACATATAGAGCCAAAAAAGGCTTGATAGATCAGGAGATCGAGTAGAACAAAAAAACCCCAAAAAAGAGCCCGACTGTAAATCACTCAATAGACCACCAAAATGATCTCAAAAAAATTCTTAAAAATCACCATAAATCATAAAAAATGAAGATCTACTAGGTAGAGAAGGATTCAGAGGACCTCGATTTGCGTGTCCATACGGCTGTAGATGTTAGCCGTACAGCCTAATGTTGTCAGCCTTACTTCGGCGCTCCTTCGATTGTTCTCCGGCTGTAGATCCCCCTTGTAGGCTCTGATGCCATGTTGCAATGGTGATTAGGGTTAGGGTTAGGTTTAGGTTCAGAGGGAAGAGAGAAAAGAGAGAGAAGGATGTCATGTGTGTTGCACATGACTCCATAATTCTTATTTGTATGAAGGGAACATTACTAAAGACAAGTATACCCCTCACTAAATAAGGTATTTACAGAACTACTAAATACATCTAAAATACGTATCTGATAACAGTAATATGTTATATTCTGTAGGGGGTCCTTATAATTAGTGAACTGTTCACTTAATATATATATATATATTATGTGAAATCGTGTAGGCTATTCTATGCTCTACATGATTTCTTCTCCTCTTCTCTCACCTCTCTCTAACCCCAATCTCTTGATTGTTATTCTGGTTACTCTTTAAGTTACAACAGTATACTTCTTAGGGTCGTTTGGTTACCCGGAATTGAGTCGGATTTGGATTTTTGATTTTTTTTTGGAGGACCCAATTCCAAGAATTATATTTCCAAATCCGGCTCCATTCCCGAAATTAGAAGTTTTAGGGGGGGAGGAGAAACTTCTAATTTCTGGACTTCTATTTCTAGGAAGAGAGAGTTTTTGTTAGGCTCCAACTCTAACACCTAGATTTTCACTCATCCTTAGGTGGACCTATAAACCAAAAATCAGCAAGATTAGTTATTTGTAATCGTTGGATTGTTTTTTTTTTATTGGTTGATTTTTAACCATGGGATATTTAGCATTATTTGGGGTACTCGGATCCAAAGGTTAGAAAATTTTAATCAGTCTAATTTTTAGCATATAGGTCTACCTAGGGATGGGACAAACATTCATATGGTCCAAGGTCTCTTATAATGTGCCACGTGGCTCATACCGTGGTCCATCATCAAGACTACAAATTTGTAACCGCTGGATTGATGCCTTTAATGGGTTGATTTTTAACCATGGGATATCTAGCATTGGTTGGGATACGAAGATCCAAAGCTTAGAAATAACTAATCAGCCTGATTTTTAGTAACTAGGTCCACTTAGGTATGTAACTAACCGTTGGATTGTTGTCTTTTATGGGTTGATTTTTAACTGTGGGATATCTAACATTAGTTTGGGTACAAAGATCCAAAGCTTAGGAATAACTAATCATCCTGATTTTTAGTTTGTAGGTCCACCTAGGGATGGGACAAATATCCATTCGGTATTAGTGATTTGTAACCGTTAGATTTGTGACTTTTTATGGGTTAATTTTTAACCATGGGATATCTAGCATTATTGGGGATACTCAAATCTAAAGATTAAAAATAATCAGCCTGATTTTTAGTATGTAGGTCCACCTAGGGATGGGACAAACATTAATACGGTCATTGTACCTCTAATAATGTGCCACATGGTTCATAATGTGGTCCATCATCAATGTTGATGACGAATATCCGTATTTGTTGCATCATGTGCCACATAGGCTTTAGCCATTGAGATTTTGACACGGGTTAATCATGGTCAAAAAATTATCATAATAAATTTATTTATTATTTTTCAAAAATTTCAAATTATTTTAACCTTATCAATCACTTCGCAAGTCTACAACAAACTATTTACATGCATGAGATGAAATTTCTCTTATGTACATATAAAATTCAATTCCGTTAGATAGATTCCAAACAGCTAAAATTAAATTTCATTGGGAATTCCAAATAAATTCCACGGTGCAACCAAAAACAAGACATTTCAATTCTTAGAATTCAAATTCCGAGAAATCACAAATTCTGGAATTCTATTTTCAATTCCAAATCCATGACTGATTACCAAACGGAATCATGGCATTTGGGCAGGTAATTTAAGTGGATTTGTGGCCTCTTTGTATGCAATATTCTGTCAAATTTTTTGAAGGAGAGATCTTTTGTGGATAAGATTTGAGGAAAATCCATTTTCCCTAAAAGTGGACGTGTTAACATGGTTTTTGCTTTTCTCCCTATTCCTTTAGATTTGAGGAAAACTTAATTCTCCTTATTATATTAGGTATCTAGAGTCGATGTAATTTGTTGTTGTGGGGTTATTTTTCCCTAATATCATACACACTTTACCCATAAAAAATATATTTTAAATGTGCAATATTTTGGTTTTCTGTCGACTGTCACCGATTCCTG
Organism: Euptelea pleiosperma; assembly: GCA_035048495.1. Lineage (NCBI taxonomy): Eukaryota > Viridiplantae > Streptophyta > Magnoliopsida > Ranunculales > Eupteleaceae > Euptelea > Euptelea pleiosperma. The sequence goes on along the minus strand of CM068544.1, from coordinate 19,662,880 downwards.
CATCAATGTGTACCAAACACTACTGATCTTAATTTTCTTACATGAAATGGTTGTTTATTGTAGTAGGATGACTTATGAATGTGATTTCCTGTAAGTTCTACCATTTTCTAAAATTTCAATGGATATTTCCATAATATTACTATTATTTTCACTATTTACGTCATTTAAAATTTTTTTACAGTATTTTCACTCTGGTCGAAATTGTTTGCACTGAAGATTTTATTTCCAAGCTGACTGAAATAGGCACCAAAATTCCAATTTAAAACCATGCTTCTAAGGGCCTGTTTGGTAACGCACCGCGGCGGGCAAATAAAATATTTAGCCGCGCTAATACTCGCCCGGCTGCGTTTGGCAGCCACTTGCCCTCGGCGAATATTTAGCCGGGCCCACATATTTGCCCTCCGCGGCGGGAAACATTTGATCACCCCCCCCCCCCCCCCCCCCCCCCCCTATGAAAATATTTTCACGCCGATTATGCCTTGGTGAGAAAATTTTATTTTCTCGTTGGAAAATCACTATTTTCAATAAAAATTAATTTTTTAATATATAAAAAAGATAAAAATGAATTTTTTTTATCCTTGACATAATATGTGGTTCCCGCACTCGCCCAACCTATTTTGACTTACTTTGATATGTGGGACCCACTCAAATTGAAAGAAAATGAAGTAAGCTGAAGTGAGCTAGCTCATACATGTACCAAACATTGTTAAATATTGATATGAGCAAATATTTAGCCAAGATAATATTCGCCTGACTAAATATTCGCCATCGGAACTCTTTTTCTCACGTACCAAACAAACCCTAAGATCCTTTTTTTTTGCTGGAAAATGGTTGTTTAGACCATCTTATCTTGAGGTTATCAACAAGCATTGACTGAAAACTTGTTGCTTAACTTGGGTTTGTTTGCTGTGGTACAAGGTAGAACCAAACCAGGAGTTCCAAGGGTTGATATGTGAAGGAGCAAATGTTCTTCCATCAATGTTTTTGGAGGATGCATTCCGTGATGGATATGGTAGGTTTTATTTTAATTTTTAATTTTTAAGTTCTATATTTGTATGGAGTTCAAGTGTTAAAGTATGTTTCCACTGTTTGCTACTTTGCTTTGCCTATGTAACTTGCCATACGTCAAATAATGCTCATAGGAGGCTCTCATTGAGTTAAACTTTTGCTGTCAAGTTGTGCAGGAAAAGTTGTCAATATCCGGCATTTGAACGAAGTGATAAATTCCATTGATGGGTGGTATAGGGAGCGTGGTCTATTTGGTTTGGTTAGTGCTTCCTTTGTTACAACAACAAATTGTGCATTTGCCTTTCCTAGAAAGAGAGAAATGTTATCTTATAATTCAACCTGGTTCTTGACCACATATCTATCTTGTTAACAATCATTTGTCTTGGTAATCATTTTCACAGGTTTCAGATCTTGAAATTCTTTCAGGTGGAATCATTAGGCTACAAGTTTCAGAAGCAGAGGTCAATAACATCACCATACGTTTCCTTGATAGGAAGTCGTAAGAATCATGCCTTCAAATCGCTCATTTATACTGAAGAACAGCTGCAAATTATTCAAGTTTGGTTTTTGTGACTAATAAATGCACATTTATTGGTATGTTCAGTGGTGAGCCAACTACTGGGAAGACAAGGCCGGAAACTATACTTCAGCAACTCACGACAAAGAAGGGACATGTATGTTTTATGAACCTACAGCTTATATTCTTACGGTTCTTGTTTTTTCTTACATGTGCTAGCTGAGGTGGCAAACCAAAAGGTGTACGTGTTTTGGCACCTCTCCCTCCCTCTCCATGTGGCAAGTTTTAGACCACACGACAAAAGATGCACATTCCTTAAAAAATGGAAAATACTTTCCTGTGTGAGAAACCTGCTTCTTTTTGCCATGTTGTTGATGGCAGGGGCTATATGCCTAAACATACCACGTGGCAAGGTATTAAATTTCAACATTGAAATATATTTCGACCTCTCGGTAAAGGAAAATTTTCGATGCAGTGTAGAAAAAAATGCATTATTTAGGGAAATGATGAAAATATTGTGGAAATATTAGGGATTTGTTGAAAATTTAAGAAATGAAAAAACAAGCAAGGCAAAACGCTCATAAGCCATCAAATTATAATAAACAACAATATGGAGTGCGGAAATGAATATTCATAGTGTTCTGTTACATGTTGAAGTAGGTATTTGAAAGCTTGATTAAAAAAGATGATTGCAACTGAAATTGCATAGGAATTTACAAAGAGAACCTAACAAGGTGGAATAGAAGAAAAAACAAGCTCCTCCCATCGAAATACAAAATGCTCAAAAAAATACCCTCTAAACTTCGGAGAGAAGGAAGACCAAGGATATAAAAAAGCCTTCATTCTTGACACAACCCTCGGTTTAGAAAAAAAAACAACATATGGAATGTGGAAAATAATATTCATAACATTCTGGTACATGCTGAAGTTGGTATTTGAAAGCCTAATAGTGAAAGATGATTGAAATTGAAATTGTACATGAAGATGATTATAATTACTAAATAATATCACATCAAGTGTGTGGTCACAACCATATAGAAAGTGTTGCCACGTGGCATTTTAAAGCGGGTTGAACCAAACTTTGTGTGAGGCCTGTTCACATACAACTAATACAAGCATAGCTCATGTATATAGCGTTTTGATAAGCTATGTCATATATAAAGTTGTTGTATTGGTTAATGGTTAAATAGTTGCTAAATTGGGCCATTGGGCCTTCTCTTAAGGTCAATTATATCAATTGCTAAGGCTTACAAGTTATTACCTCTTCAAGGTCCACAGTCCGCACTATTGGATGGTCATTGAGGTTTGTAATGTGAATATCAAGCCCCAGCTTCTACTGGGAGATTTACTGATCAGGACAGGCCAAAGTGTGCTCACTGTGGGCGTTGATAAGTGTTGGGACTTGCATGGTCGTCCACCACGGCCCAATCGATCCGCTACTCATAGTGCCAGCTCCGCCACTCCAGTTGATGCATCCCAAGGCACTATCACCTGGTCTTCTCTCTCTCTAGCTACGCAACATTCCGTTCCCCTAAAGTCCCAGTTCAACAGGCCGAGGTTGATAACAATTGGTGATTTCTAGTTCAGTTGGATGGCCTGCTTGACACATCCACCTCCTCCTTTGCTTAGTCAGGTACCATAAGCACTGTTCATCATGTGTCTACCCCCTCATCCGGTCGCACCTGGATCATTGATTCAGGTGCATCTGTGCACATGACGGGTATGTCTTCATTATTTTCTTCCTATTCTATTTGTTTGGGTCAGGATAAAGTCAAGATTGCTGATGGTACCTACTCTATGTCTGGGAAATGGAATATCAATCTCTCTTCTCATCTCTCTTTATGTTCTATTTTACATGTTCCTAAATTTACTTCCAATCTTTTATCTGTTAGCACCCTTACCAAACAGTTGAATATAGTGTTACATTATTTCCTTCTTCGTGTCTTTCTAGACCTAGGTACAAGGAGGACGATTGGTACTAGACGTGAAGCTGATGGTTTGTACCTCCTGGATGGACACCCTGTTGAGCCCTACACTACAGTCTCGTAGTAGCAGTCGACTCAGTCTTGATTCAATTTTGTGTTGGCATGCTCGCCTTGGTCATGTTTCATTTCAGTACTTGAAACTTTTATTTCTTGCTTTGTTTACTTCTGTTTGTATGTTTGAACTTCATTGTGAGACTTGTGAGCTTGCAAAACATTGTCGTTCCTTTTATTTCTCCAGGAGTAATCGTAGTTTATTCCCTTTGATATTGTGCATTCTGATGTCTAGGGACTTGCTCCTGTTGCTTCTGTTTTTGGCTTTCGTTATTTTATTACCTTTGTTGATGATCACATGAGATGTATGTGAGTCTACCTTATAGGAAGACCAAAGATGAGGTGTATTCTATCTTTAAAGGTTTTCATAAGATGGTTTAGACTCAATTTGGTGCCCAAATAAAGATTCTTTGCTCTGACCAAGGTGGCAAGTATATGTATGGGGTTCGCAACATTATTTGGTTGAGCATGGGATTTGTGATCAAAATTCCTGCAGTTACACACCCCAACAAAATGGTGTAGCTGAAAGGAAAATGCGCCATTGATTAAGGACATCTAACCAATACTCCCAAAAGCTGCGACTGTTAGTAGCTTGCGATTAAATTCCTTTATCTTATAGCCCAAATCCAGGCCCTCGGTCGAACCCTCATTTATGGGTCCCATTTCACGGACCACCCCACCCCACCCCACCCCGAGTGTGCCCCATGTACGCAGGCTGCCCCACACGAGCCTGGTGTGAAAATGCCCATGCATTAATCACCCCTGGTGAAGAGTCTCGTGATACCACTTTGATACTACTTTGATACAGGACATCTAACCAATACTCCCAAAAGCTGCTACTGCTGGTAGCTTGAGATTAAATTCCTTTATCTCAAAGCCCATATCTATGCCCTCAGTCAAACCCTCCTTCGTGGTTCCCATTTCACGGACCACCTCATTCCGAGTGTGTTCCATGTACGTAGGCTGCCCCGCTCGAGCCAGATGTGAAAATGCCCCTGCATTAGCCATGTTCTTGAGGTATCTCGCTCCCTTCTCATTGGTTACAATGTTCCTAAAGCCTATTGGTCTGATGCTGTTCTTATTGCTGCATATCTAATTAATCACATGCCTTCACGTGTACTGCATTGTAAGACCTCCTTATCAATGGTTACACAAGCTGGCTCCTTGTTTTTAGTTCCTCGTATTTTTGGTTGTGTTTTGTCCATATTCTGGGTCCCAATCGTACAAGTTGTTTCCTAAGGCTCTCATGTGCATCTTCCTTGGATATTCTTCTTCCCACAAGGGGTACGAGGTTATCACCCCTTGTCTGGAAAGAAGTTTGTCTCCATTGATGTCACATTTTGAGAGGATACTCTTTTCTTTCCTCCCGCCTCTCTTCAGGGGGAGAAATGGTGGAGAAATGTCTTCTTCCAGTGTTCATGCCATTTCTTAACCATACCATCCTTGGATCTAGGTAATATCTCATCCTTTGAGCCCATTGCTCTATCAGTTTCAGTTCCTGTTATTAACTCTACTACTGATGCCTGTGCTTTTGATCTCCTTATTGCTCTTAGAAATGGTATGGGGAGTTGTACTCAACACCCTCTCAATAACTTTGTTTCGTATGAGGCCTTGTCTCCATCCTATAAGTCATTCGTTACTTCATTGTCCACCATTCCTATACCCTCTTTAGTGGCAAATGGTTGAAACATCCTAAGTGGAAGGATGCAATGGTTGAAGAGATGAGAGCCTTAGAAAATAACAACACCTGGGAAATGGTTAACTTACCTAGAGGGAAGAAACCAGTGGGGTGCAGATGGGTGTATACTGTGAAGTACAAGGTAGATGGATCAGTAGAGAAGTACACGGTAAGATTGTAGCCAATGAATACTCACAGTTTGCTGCTAAAATGAACTCCATAAGGGTGCTCATATCTCTTGCTGCTAATCAGTTGTGGCCTTTACATCAGCCTGATATGAATGCATTTCTTCATGGAGATCTACAAGAAGAGGTGTACATGGTTCCTCCTCCAAGATTCATACCAGCAGAAGGTGGTAAAAGCGTGTGTAGACTAAAGAAGTTCTATTATGGCCTGAAGCAGTCTCTCAGAGCATGGTTTGAAAGGTTTACCCAGGCAGTGAAGAATCTGAGCTACACCCAAAGCCAAGCTGATCATACCTTGTTTGTGAGGTATTATAAAAAGAGCACCATTGCTCTCATTGTCTAGTGGATGATATTCTTGAATTTATTGTGACTGACAATGATGTTGAAGAAATTGTAAAGCTAAAAAAACATCTTGCTAGCGAGTTTCAGACAAAGGATCTATGGTCCCTAAAGTACTTTCTAGGCATAAAGGTTGCAAGATCAAGTCAGGGGATCTTCATCTCTCAAAGGAAGTATGCCCTTGATTTGCTAAAGGACATTGGAAAATTAGGGGCTAGACTTGTGGACACTCCTATTGAACAAAATCACAAGTTGGGGAAGCAAGCGGTGAGTTACTGAAAGAAGTTAAAAGTTTTTAGAGGCTAGTTGGGAGGTTGATATACCTCTCATTAGCCAGATTCGATATTGCATATGCTGTTAGTGTGATCAGCTAGTATTAACACTCACCTAGAGACATTCACTTGGAGGCAGCACAAGATCTTGAGGTATCTCAAATCCTCCCATGGTAGGCGACTTCTTGTTAGGAAAAATGGTCACATGAGAGTGGAGTCATACATTGATGCAGATTGGGCAGATGCTAAGGATGACAAAAGATCCACATCAGGGTATTGCACATTTGCCGGGGGTAATCTTGTGACATGGAGAAGCAAGAAGCAACCAGTGATTGCTCAGTTCAGTGCAGAGGCTGAGTTTCATGCTATGGCTCATGGCTTGTATGAGATGTTGTGGTTGAAGATCTTAGTAGCTGAACTAGGATCCCCAGTTACTTGCTCAGTGAACCTATATTGTGATAATATGTATTGTTCATAATCTAGTTCATCATGATCAGGCAAAGCACATTGTAGTGGACAAGCATTTCATACGAGAGAAGATTGTTAGTAGAGAAGTTTGTACTCTTTTTGTGAAGATTGAAGAGCAGGTAGCAGATGTATTCACTAAGGGAGTTCCTAGTCATCAGCTGCACATGTGTCTCAGCAAGTTGGGCATGCCAGATATCTACGTATCAGGTACCCTATACCCGATGGGAAATCAGGTATTTATTGTTGGTTCTAAATCTAACTATTTCAGAATCGTAAGTGTAAATAATGTGTATTTTAGGTTCTGGTTCTGGGTACACTAGTACCTGAATTGTAACCAACACATAATATAATATAAAGACATGTTTTTAAATAATTAAGTGAATTAATTAGTACTTCTATGTATCTTCTTGGCCTTATTGGAACGAGACATCTTGTCCAAGACGATCGGGGATCGAACGATACTTCGAACCATGTCTTCAATTTGCATTAGCCTTTTCAAAAGTAGAGGTTTCCCACGTTTAACCCTCTTGGGCATATATGCTGAAGCCAATAGACTTTTTTTTTTTTGATAAGTGATGCTGATATATTGAAGAAGGGAGAACCCTTGAAAAACTTACAAACACCTCAGCCCTATCTTCCTGAGGAGGAAGATGGGTGTAACAAGTCATCCCACCTAAATACAAAGTTATCAAAATAGCATCCCCTAAACTCGGGGTTGGAATATGTCCAAAGACATTGGAGAACTTTAACTTTCAGGACTACATCTTGGACTCCTCCTTGCTTCCCATTGAAGATTCTGGAGTTCCTCTCCTTCCAATTGGCCCACGTTATGGCGAAAGTGACCAAGTGCCCTAGTATCCTTCCTTGATTATGGAAAGCATCATCGGAGCAACGTCGGAGGAAGCCTTCCACATGAGGGGGTACCACAAATTGGATGCTGAAAAGCCTGAAAAAGGTTTGCCATACCTCCATGGAGAAGATACAGTGGATAAGCACCTGATCAATGGATTCCGGGCCTTCTTTACACAAAATACACTGTTCGGAATCATCATCCCTCTATTGATCAAGTGATCCATCGTCAGGATCTTATCTAGAACTGCTGTCCGGATGAAAAATTTCACTCTGGTAGGGACAAGAGCCCCCCATACAACTAATGCTGGAAAGTCACCATCTACTCCTGGGAAGCAGTGTAAAAAAGTGAACTAACTGAAAAGCTCCCTTGCTTCACCCATCTCCAGATCCTCCTATCCTATTCCGATTCCAAGTTGGGGATCCCTATACGCTGCAGAAGAGAGGCTAGGCTGTCCATCTCCTAATCATTAAACAGTCTTCTAAAGCCCAAGCTCTAGGACACATTGCCGTCATCTCTTACTATGCAATCCTTTATCAATGTCTCCTTGCGATCTGACATCGAGAACAAAGTAGGAAGGGCCTCTTCAAGGGTGTCTTCCCCACCTCAATATACTTGAGTAGTGAATTTGGGAAATCAACACTGGACTTGTTTTGTGACTGGTTATTGTTGATATGACTAGATTTTCCTTCATTGTGAAATGTTGTACTTGATCGAGTAACCCTTTTCCTATTGCCTTATAGTTATTCTGGCATTTAAATTAAATAGGCTCTATAAAACTGTATTATATATGCCTTTTTTGATCAGTGCTGTATTATATATGTTTCCAATTTCAACTCATGATATGCTAATGAGAAGGATGAAAAACTTAAAAGCTTATCATAAACCATTTGGGTTGTATCAGTAACAGTATTATGTGTCTTAGAAAGAGTCCTTATGTTTCAAATTCTCTTTTTGCAGGTCTACAGTTTGTTTCAAGGGAAAAGAGATGCTGATACTGTATTAACAATGGGAATCATGGAAGATGTTAGCATTATTCCCCAGCCAGCAGGAGGTAAATTGGATTTCTTATTCATTTGAAGTAATATAATGAATGTGATAGTTTTATTTTTCAATCTTTGCTTTCTAGGACATGCCAAACTTGTTTTCAAGATGTTTCTTCCAAAAGTCCAAGGGAACCATTTCAATCATTGCCCATGGTTATCCGTTTGCCTTTTATGAAGATTGAGTCTGGGCTGTGCTGCCTTTTGTGAAAAACTAGTCTACTAGCCCCCCTGTTCTTTTCGAATTTTGACTATGTTATCCAGTTTAAACCCCTTCGTTGTTACCTGTTTATTTCTTTTCTTTTGGACATCCTTATATTTATGTTTCCTGCAAAAGTCATTGTTGTCAAGTTAGCTTATTTTTTCCAATGTATAGTTTTGGAGTTGAACATGTTCTGTTACCCATATGTATCGCTAACAGAAGAAAATCATTGGAAGTGCAATAATAGGATTTTTTTGGTTTTGTTCTTTTGGGCTTGATGATATTTTTAAGACAGTAAGCTGGTGACATCAGTTAATAGTCACAAAACAATAACACAAACATGGGAATGCCTTCCAGTGCCTACATATTAGAGCAGGGAATCATGGCCAAACTAATTAATCTCTTGCAATTTCTTACAAAATTTTCATTTTTGTCCTTTGCTGTCATATTTTGTGAACTCTCTTCTATGCGGCTCTGGAAAATTAAAAGAAACAATAGAAGAAGAAGGAAGAAAGGTTTTAGGTGAAATCGTACTAGGGTCCTAATTTCATTAATCAGACTAGCTTGGTGTTTATATATGAAACAAAGTGATTGATGTCTAATCTACTGTCAGTCACAAAGCAAATAACTGAAGCTATCCCAATTCAACACCACACAGATAACATAAATCTAATGAATAATCTAAAGCTTCTAACAATTACAGAAAAATAATTTGTAATCTGGGCTTCTAACGATTATAGGTAAAAAATACAAAAAAAATCTAATCTGAACCAAGGTAGTTAAAGGCGCAAGGCGCACTTAAGGTGCTAGGACCTCTGGCGCCTGAGGCACAAGGTGCAAGGCAAGGCCCGCGCCTGACTGAAGTGAGCGCAATATTAAAAATTATAATAAATATATGAAATATAAAAAAGAATTAAAAAAAATAACATTATAAAATAACAGAACATGTAATCATTAGACCATAAAACATAAAAGATAGCAAATGTTGAAAATCTCAAGTAACCTAAAGGCAGTTCTAGTTAACATTGTCATTATCTAAAAGCAAAACAAGTAATCAAAAAGCCATAAAATATAAATTGTAAATGTTGAAAATCTCAAATGGCCCACAATTAGTTCTAGTTAACATCGCCATCATCTAAAATATAATCATTAACTTCATCATCATCGGATGTGTTAGTCTCTTCAATATATTCTTCTTCTTCAGTCTCCTCCGAATTGGCCTCTTCCTCTTCTGTCTTATTGAAGCCCTTTCTTGACCTTGATTGTGACCTAGTATTTGATGTTGATTCACCAATTCTAGGAGCTCTCGCAACAACACTCCACGTCAAGTTATCATCCTCAAACACCAATTCATCTTCTACTTCTCCACCTTCTGTTTCCATCTTCCTAAGTAGCCATTCATTGTTTTCATTAATGTCTTTCAATGAGATAGGTTTAATTGTATCTCTCCTATCATACCAATGCTTAATATAATAAATCAAAGTATAGAGTTTTTAGAAAAAAAACATGTATTTTAGTGAGGCGCACGCCTGATGCGCCTGGAGCTTGGTTTGAGGCGCGCGGCTCGAGCATTAGCTTCACGCGTTACTAAATGCGCCTTAGCCCTTACCCTTCTAAGGTGCTTTAGGTGTGCCTTGCGACTGAGGCGCACGCCTTGACTACAGAAATCTTCGCTTCTCAAATTGAGAGTAGTAGATCTCTGATTCCAGCTTGCTAAGAGACACTTAAACTGATGCCTGTCAGTTATTTCCTTAAGCAAATCAACAGTTTGATCATTTTGTTCTTCACAAGAAGTCATGATTATCCTTCCACATCCATCCTCCATTATAAAATGAAATAAATCTCTATGTGCTCTGATATTCGTGAAAAGCAGGATTTGCTGCAATGTGGATGTGCCCTTGTCACAGGGCTTGATAGGGGATTCATCTGAAAGTGCACCTTAAGCAAAACCAGTTCCCTAGCAGTAGGTAACTCTGTACACATCATTGTAGTTTAAAGCTACTGTTTGCTTTTTTAATTTTTCCATGAGAACAAATTGCTTCTCTAAAACATTCAGTATCAAGTTGGATTTTTATCATATCTCGAATTAGCTACTTTGTTTAAGATGTCCTAGGAGTTGGAATGGACCTTCAAAAGAGAACATATGCCCTTTCCAAGGCATGACTTGGTACACCTTAAAATTTACATTTCTTATTGGATGGACCATGCTCCAGTGTTGTTATCATATACGTAGAAATACGTATTTTATATGTATCGGGGGTAGTTCTGTAAATATCCCCTTGAGGGGTATATTTGTCTTTTGTATTTGGGACTTACATAAATAAGATTTATGGAGTCATTGTGACCTAAGCACATGACATCCTTTCCTCTCATCTCTCTCTTCTCCCTTCTCTCTTCTTCTTCCTAAACCTAAACCTAACCCTAACCCTAAATTACTAATTCAACTTGGTATCAGAGCTTATAATCAAGATCTATAGTCGGAGAACAACCAAAGGGACGCCGGAATAGTGCGGATGTCCGCTGACATCATCGTACCGAACAGAGAACGTCATCATCCGTACGGTCACGTACATGAAGTTGCCACCTGGATTAAACTTTCGGGAAGTGAAAACATGGTGTGTAAACTAAAGAAAGCTTTGTATCGGTTAAAACAATCTCCTTGAGTATCGTTTAAGCGGTTCAGCAGTGCGGTTCAGCAGAGTTGGCTATATACAAAGTCAAGCAGATCACACATTGTTTGTGGAGCACCAACAGACTCGCACCACAGCGTTGATTGTCTATGTGGATGACATTGTCATCACAGGTAGTGATCCAACAGAAATCAAGCAGCTAAAGACTTTTTGGTCTTCTGAGTTTGAAACAAAGGATCTAGAACCATTAAAATACTTTCTAGGGATTGAGATTGCTAGATCACTGAAAGGGATCCTTGTATCTCAAAGGAAGTATGTCTTAGATTTGTTGAATGAAAAAGTAGGAAATGCATGCTTCAAGACTGACACAGGGACATGACCAAGCTAGTTATGCAAAGGCATTATCTGTTCTTTATTAACTCAACTTCTACTACTGATGCTGGATTGATGCTTTGATGTGGATACTGAGGAATTCAGGAGGTACAAGCCACCGTCCTCACGTCAACTGCCAATCGCCCTCCTTGACTCTAGAACCTAAAACACATAGTGAGAAGAAAAAAATGTTATACTGCAATTAACACTCTTGGTAAGATTGCTAACAGAAAGCAAGTTAGCAGTAAACTGAAGAACATGCAGAACAGATGACATGATTAGTGCTGGAGAGGCATGCACGTTCCCTTTACCAGAAATAGAGGAAAGGGTGCCATCAACAATCCTAACTTTGTCTTGACCAGAACAAATATTATAATTGGAAAACGGAAGATATATCAGTCATATGATTAGACGCCCCTGAATCGATGACCCAAGAAGGGTTGGAAGGAATAATAGAAACAAAGAAAGCAGACCCAGTACCTGTCTGAGCAAAAGTAGATATGGAAGTGGAAGCCTGGCCGCTGAGTTGGGCCATCATATGATGGAGCCTCTCAAGATCTCTAAGGGTAAAAGAATCCTTGTCCCCAGAGGAGGAAGACGCAATAGGAGCAGTGTCATGAGTCACTGAGTGTGCTGCAGGTGGCCTCTGTCTAGCTGTAGGGCGCTGTTGAGGATTTGGGCCCAGTTCTGGAGGACGCCCATGTAGCTCCCAACAGGTGTCTTTAATGTGGCCCAGACGACCATGCTGATCACACTTGGGTCGTTTTCTTTCTTCACCTGGCTTCTTCAGAGTCGATTTTTGACCCTACAGAGGCAATGGCAGATCGATCCTGAGAGTCACTCCCTCTACGTAGCTGCATAGTAGAGCGTTGACTTTCCTCCCCCTTGATATAATCATAGACCTAGGCAAGAGAGTAGGAATTCGCCCAAGATTTTGAACCCATGCTCCCTTGAAGCTAGGATGAAGGCCGGAGAGGAATTGAAAAATCCAGGACTGTTCAACCATAGCTTTGAAGGACTTCACATCTGGAGCACAAATCGGGGTATAATTCTAATAGTGGTCCATCTCCATCTCTTCCAACTTGCTTCGTTGGGAAGTATAATAGGTTCCCAACTTGAGCTCCCCCTATCGAAGACAAGCAATCTCTTGTTCCAACTCATAAAGCTTACCAAAGTTTCTCACCTGTGAGTAGGTTTGAGAGAGATTCCCAAACCACCTTCGCCATAGGTAGAAACTTGAAACCTTCACTGATTTGAGGTTGCATAGTGTGCGGAAGCCATGACACACACTGAGGTCTCTCATAACTCATTTGACTTATCAGTGGTAGATTGGTAGTAGGTTCTTCAGCTTCCCCAGTAAGATACTCTCTATGACCACTTCCTCCAATATACATAAGAGCAGACGTCTTCCATTCAAGGAAATTTGTTCCATCTAGTCACACTGTAGTGATGGATAACTGTGGATTATGGTCTCTGTGAGACCTATGGGACAATGAACCATCCTCAACAGATGAAACTTCTGATTAATTCATCACAGCGGAAGGCTTGAAAAAATTGAACTGTAGAACGGGAGATTCGAAAAATCCGAAACGAAGTTCAAAGGGTCCTTAGGGGCACTATAGGAGGTGCGGCTAGGGTAGGAAGGCTCAGAAATTTAATTTTCGAAAAAATTAAAATCCCCCAAATTCTACCCGGAGAGATTTGGGTGATTTTTCAAACTGTAGATCCCAAAAGGCTTTATGAGAGGGGCGACTAGGGTGGTTGACACGCATCTCGAGAAAAATCAAAATTCGTTGATATATGTATTTTTTAGAAAAAACTGTAAAAATTCAAGAGAGGGGATGCAATAGATCTCTGATGTAACTGATGGCTAAAAACTTGCCAAGAATGATAGATCTTTGGTCTTTTTGCTTCAGAAAAAAGTCCATGAACCTCGCAGGAAGACCCTCGCAGAAAAGATCAATGATTCCATGTTGTAAACTAGATTGTCACTAGAAGCGTAAGATTGAGAGAGAGAGTTGAGAGATTAGAAAGAGAAGAAGAGTAGGGTTTTGGAGAGAGAATGGAGTGATTGAACTTATTGTTCAATATATATATATATATATGATGGGGAAGACCCCTTGTACACGTACAATAGAGGTAGAAGTGGGTTAAATGGGGGACCCACATATCCCACGAACTAAGAAAAGAGAGTTCGTGAGTTAAGTGGGTGGGACTCACACTTAACCCCCAAACATAATGACATATCCTCCACACGTGGGGTAGTGGGACGTAGCCCACTAAGTGCGCCCCCACATGGGGCCCACAATCCAACAAATTCAACATTATTTATATGGTTAGCAATGTCAAATTGAGCTAATTTTTGGTGATGATCATCATGGCAAGTACAAGTCAATGTATGGTTGGATTGTCCAACATAATCTGTGTGGGCCCTATCACCGGGTGAAGGAATAGGGTGTAAGAAATGGGTGTAGCTCTAGATGGACTCTTGAAAGAAAGCTTATTCAATTAGCTTTCCAATGTGATCATGAATACACAATTCTGACATGATTTGAGGGAGTTATGGCCAAGTTAGGGACAACATACAATTTCATGACAGGATTATTATATTTGGTGTAATTTTCAGCAAATTCTAAGTTTCCTATTTGAGTTATTTCTAAAAGTTCAAGTCCTTTGTATGTTTCCTAATTTAATCTAGTAGGAGTCTCTGGTTAGATCCTATTTTAGATCATGTCATAGTCGCTAATTTGTGTCTTAGGTAGTTTCTCATTTTGGATTGCCATAGTTTAATGGTATTAGAATGATATTCGGAAAGTTTTTATAATAAGTTAAGGAAAGTCAGAGTTCTAAGAGAGCTTCTATTTTCAGTCTAGTTTGAGTTTAGTGAGATTAGGAGAGCTTTGGTGCTGCTGTCCAGCCATCTATAAATTCCCCATGTACTCTTGTTTTTCAAGTTGAAGGAGTTGTAGCATTGCTGCTTTGCTAGGTGTGATACCCCTTATTGAAAGTGATTTCTCAACCGAGTGGTCAATGGTGTGATTCCATCAACTTCTCTTGGTACTTATTGAGTGGTAAGCTCCTTTCATTTCAATTCTTTCCCTTTCTCTACCCTTTCTTCTATCTGTAATGTGGCGTCAAAAGTCCAAGTCAACAGGGTCGCTCCATTGCCTTCGGAAGGTTTGTTGTTGAAAGTTGAGGGCGGTAAGGTTGCATTGTTGATTGTAAAGGGATTTCGATGTACCTTGTTACGACTTCCTTGTGGGTTACGAGGTAAGTTTGATTTATCATGTTTGCAAGGTTCTTCGTGCTACCTATTTAAAGTTTAAAGGAACAAAAGCATGGGTTACAAGGTTGATCTGTAAGATTTGAAAAAATAAATAAATAAAGAGGAACGAATGTTCCAAATATCTCATCTGATGGCAGTATATGGTTTAAACTCAAGGCTTTTTTTTTTCAACTGGAAGGGTTTTATGTAGGTGCATTGTAAGATGAAACTTCTGGGAAACATTTCACAACAAATTCAACGGGAGAATTATGCAGTCCAATTTCGTTACTATATTGTAATCATATTTTTCTATGCCAAAAAGAGTCTAGATGCCTTGATTATGGTATTGAAAGATGATCAATTGGCTTTCCTATGAGACTAGCTTTATGCATTTACGACATGGTTTAAGCAAGTTCAGGACATGATTACCATATTTGGGGTAATTTTCAGTAAGTTTTAAGTTTCCTATTTGAGCCTTTTTTTTAGAAGTTCAAGTCCTTTCTTCAATGGTCCCACTCTGGATCATCTTCGACCTTATATGTCACAACCTGCTGCAATCAAGTGTTCCTTATTGAGTCTAGTAGAGTTCTCTAGTTAGTTTCCAATTCTAACTCTAGTCTTAGTTTCTAATGTGGATCTTTTATAGTTTTTGTTTTTAGATTGACATACCTTTTTCTTGATACCCCATTTACCCTTTTTTTCACTGTAGCATTGTTGCTTTGCTGGGGTGTCACGTCTTTAAGAGGTGATTTCTCAACCGAGTCGTGTGATTCCTCTCCCTTGATTGTGTGACTCCATCAACTCATGTTGGTGCTCATTGGAGTGGCAAGCTTCTTCCACTTCAATTCTGTACCTTTCTCTTCTCGTTCGTTTGCTACTTTTCTTCTTTTATTTCTGTTTGACAGCCCATTAATCCATCAATTGGAACAACCCTTATCCCCTAACTGGCAGTTTTCAATGAAAGTTCTTCCGATCTAACTCAAAAATACCTAGAGGGGGTGAATGAATATGTATTTTAAAAGAATAATCTAGTTATTAACACCCTACTCAAATTACTAGTCTCGGTACGGGGTACTTATCACATGCATATAATCCTAGTATGATCGATTTTAAATATCAGAGGGATTATCTCAACCGAGTCAAATCAAATATATCAAGCGTATATTCTCTCTGATCTATTTGATCAAATCTGAATAATAAGTGCGACAAATAAATAATTCAGATAGACACATGATATTTTACGTGGAAACCTTTCATAAGGAAAAACCACGGGACCACATCCAGATGCAAAAGTATCATAAAGAAGTTACGACGCAACACCATTACCACAACGTACACTTGACTCACTCAAGCAACTGTCGATGCTTCCACGCCTCCTTTTCGTCACACGAACGACTCACTCGAACGCCTTCGTTAGTCAATCCCTTTCACACGATTCAGTTTGGTTTAATCCGAAACCTACCCTTCGATCAGTCCAACCCTGACCTTTCTTTAGCAAATTCGATCCAGCCTCAAATTGCAAGGATTTGGTCCAGCCCCAGATTGCACAACAAACTCAATATGATTGAGTAGTACAAACCATGTGGTTTCTAATCATTTATGTATGGATAGGAATGATCCTAGATGAATAGTATTCAAGCTTAGAAAATAGCCATTAAGAAAAACTTCTCAAGTTTGAATAATATCCAAGGGAAAACTAACAAAAGGTTAGAGTACATAGGGTCTTCTCGCTTGAATCTATGAGGCTCTTGGCTCTTGTTGTGTTAGGTTTTCGAACCTATACTTATCTTCATATAGTAGGAGCAAAGCCACAACAAATTGGGCAAGAGCTGGAGTCGGATTATGAAACTTCCGTAAGTGAAAAAATTGTTCACGACTCGGTCCGATCGATTGAAGGTTTCCTCCAATCGATTGGACACCTCCGATCAATCAGGCATAAGCCTCTAATTGATTGGACAATGCCTTCGATCGACTGGACTGTGTTCAGATAGCCCAATCTATCCTTGGATGTTCTAGGTGAGAAGTTTTCTCAAACCAATCGATCGGATACAAGCCCCAATTGATCGGACATCTTCAAAAACTTTCAGAACAAGCTTGAAAGTCGTGGGAACTCTCTCACAACTCAAGTGGACTTGGAGCAAATATATTTAAGAGTTAATTAGCTATTTCTATGGTCTCTAAGTCACTTACCATCCTATAATGTCTGATTCGTGAACAATCTGATGAATCTTCAATTTTCTAAGGAATGAATCTTCAACGTAGCAATCTACATGCAATTTTTGAGTGATGCAACCACAACACACTCTGAGGCCTAACTAACACACACTAGGATGGTTTAGAGATTTGTTTTGTCAAACGGGATTTAGCCAAGACACAAATCAGAACCTTGCATTCAAAAACCCTACGTCCTTGAACCCAATTTTCCTATCACTGGGTCCATATTTCCAGCACCATTAACATTTAGATTCCTATCCTATAACAGCCCCCAAATCTTTAAATTCCTTACTTTCCTCATCAAAGTTTGTATGAGAGCTTCTGTTTCACCCTTGTTTATCATCATATTTTGGTATTACACCTGTTGTCCTACATCAGAGATTCAAATGAAGGGGAAATCAAATATCTTCTAAGGCTCATGAGTCTTAAAGGACAATTTTCAAGGCCTGATGGGAGGTGGAGGTTGACTCATTAAATATAATTAAGTGGGCGAAAGATGAGGGAAGTCCCTTGAAGACTTGCCAATGTGATTGATCACGTTAAAGAGCTGGTTACCATTATTTTTATCACACTCGAAGAAGGGTGAATTATGTAATGGCTTCCTTACCAAAGGAGGTGTAATTAGAAACTCTTTGGGCATAGGGAAACTCTCTTCCCGGTACTTTGTACATTTCTGTTTTTAATTTTAATACATACATATATACTTGTTAATTATGAAAAAAAAAGGTTCGTCTGGATTACTTTTCGTGGATTTTGGAGGCTTATACTTCACGTGTGCTCTCTGGAGGATACTTCCTTTCACCCTTTTTTTGGCTGTTGGGAGAGTGGAACAACCAAATTTCTGAAGATAAGGTCTTGAAGATTAAAGCTTTTTATCTTTCATTGGTCATTCATCATTGATTGAGGGTTTGAGCTTTGAGGATTTTTTGTTGGAGATTTTTATTGGGGTTAGATGGTCTCCTTGGATTGTATATTTTGTTCAGTCAGGGAGGGCCTTCCTCACTAGCTTTTCACTTCTCCTTTCCCTTATGTAGTGGGGTTTCCCATTTTCTTGATATGATTTATTTGCTTATAAAAAAATATTTTTTTTTATAGAGGGCCTTTTTGTACTTCGGCTTTTCCCCCCGTTCTCTCCTATTATATAAACTTTAATCTTGTTACCATTCCATTATGAAACTGATGATTCACTAGAAAGGTTAACTCCCAATATTAGCAGTCAGGATCTATAGTTTTAGGAAATTGAGATCGAAGTTGATTGACTGCGGATATGGAAAGTTTCTTGAAACATTTGATCCTAGTTGAGGATAATAACATAAATTCTTTCAGATTCCCTTTCCCTCAAGCAACACTCTAGTTACGGATGGGGTCAAAAAGAAAAAACATTTCTGCAGAAATGGAAAACATAAGACAAAAAGCCACCGATGCTTTCCATGGGATTCGGGTGTTGAAACAGTGAGCGTCATCTCCTGAAGCATATGGGTGCTGGGTTTTGAAGTATTACTTATACTGTTTGCTCTGTTTTATCTTGAAGCATGAAATGGATCTTTCTGTAAATTGCAAACAATGTCTATTGACTAGTACTTTCTATATCATTAAACATTGTGCTTTATTATTGTGCATTCACAGATCCCATGCATGTGTGCAGATGGGAGTATTGTTGCATTTATGCAGGCACATATGCTTTGCTCATTTTGCTTTTTCATCTCTTCCTGTCTTTTGAAACTCAGATCCTTACTGAAACGTTGCAGATACTGGCAAGGTTGATTTAATAATGAATGTTGTTGAGCGTGTTAGTGGAGGTTTCTCTGCTGGTGGTGGAATTTCAAGTGGGTAAGTGATGTTCTCATTGGAGGGCATAAGTATTAAATGATCTCACCAAATTTTAACTTAAATTCTGTTCTGTTCATTTTCTTATCACTTGTAACATTTACTTGGTGATATTTTGATATGCAGGATAACAAGTGGCCCTCTATCAGGACTAGTGGGAAGGTAAAAGTAACCGTATCTGGGTTACATGCTATGTTCCAACTTTTCTACTTCATTTGCATTACATGTTCTTGCGTTGCATATCCATGTGTTTCAGTGCGCTACACTTTTTTCTCAATAGAACCCAGGTTTATTTCACGAGGACAAAAATTATTGTTTATTGCTCGTTTGGTCACTCAGATGCATTTTATGTACAATTGGAAAGCAAATATTTATGCATTCTATTATTAAATGTTGTAAAGCTACTTATATCTGACATGGCTTCATTATTTAGAACCCAGGTTTATTTCATGAGGACAAAAATTATTGTTTATTGCTGGTTTGGTCACTCTGATGCATTTTATGTACTACTGGAAAGCAAATATTTATGCATTCTATTATTAAAGGGTGTAAATCTACTTATATCTGTCATGGCTTCAAGCAAAATAATGATCAGAGGAAGCATTGTGGTTAGTTGGGTGATATACATTTCTAGAAGGAAATTTCCATGCTGATAATCCCTTATTTGTGGTCATGTAACTCACATATATATCCCGTGACTAGTTTTTCTTCACTTGACTAGCTTGTATTCCCATAGAATAGCCCACTTTGCATTTATTTGGAATTATTGTTAATATTAACCTTTTTGGAAAAAAAACTGTATGTTTATCTTAAAGAGATCTCCACATGTGCGACTAGTTTTAGTAATGTGCGGAATGAGAAATTATAGAGTACGACTGAATGAATTATGCACCACATGACAACTATGACAACTATGACATGTTAGAAATTAATTCAAAAAGCAAAAAAAAAAAAAATAGAAAATTTTTGTAAAATAAAAAATATTAGTGTCGAGTAGAATTTGTAAGTTCTTTCTATACATGATAAAATTTGTATTTGATGGGCATTAACTTTAGAGAAAAATTCTAGAACCAGGACTTGACATTAATAATAATTTGACAATCACTATAGAAAGTCTAGATAATTTTAAGATTAGTCTGATTTACTGGTTTTCATTTGGTGAGAAATTTATACAGTTTTTATCTGATAAAATTCACGTGTACACTGATTGTAAACTGGTTGGGTCTGGATTTGATAGAGGTATAAAATCTAGTACTATTTGTGATTAGGAATAAACCTATACTGATTATAACTTCAAATTAGTAGTGTTCCTGCCTTCAGTTGATTTCGAAGCAACACTATAATCTACTGTTGGCCTCCCTATGAGATAGTTCTCAATGGAAAGAGCTACCTCCGAAAGATCGTGGCAACCATCTGTATGGCCCATAAACTCTTGATGTATGATTCTATTACTACAGGAAAGGGCTACCTATGCTAGGAGAGTGAAAGCTAACATTATGAATAAGTGAAAAACAGAACTGAAAAAATCTGGATTAAAACAAGTGATTAAAACAACCATATTTTGCTAGAAAAATAATGTTCAAACATTGGAAAGTACACTTGAAATAAAGAGAGAATTGTGAGAACCCAATTGCTCTAATGATGATTTTATGGTCGGATACAGGATACCTCTAGATTCTTTTTAGTAGTTAGAATTATTACTGAAATTTGTCATGTACCACAGTAAAAAGTCAGTACACTTCACACTTGAGGAAATTACTTGATAAATTTAAACCTAAGTGGACTAGTGTTAGTGACTTGCTCTAACAATAAATCTAGCGTTAATACAGTTGGTAAATCTAGATTGAGCTAAAATGGTTAAAGACATAATTTTAGACTTGTTTCGACAATTGGTAGTGCCTGTCAAGTTAAAAAGTTTGACAAAAATTTTAAAAATTTATAACTTTTATCTTGAGAAAATATCTTTTCTTGCTTATTTAATGATTGAATTATTGTGAAAAGGTATGATTGAGTTATTTAGAAAATGATTTATAAAATTCAAAAAGTAAATAAAATTTTCGGAAAAATTTGACAAGTCCCTGTCCAATCGAATGTACCTGCCACCAATCGATCGGACTGGATGTCCAATCGATTGGACAAGCAGACCAATCAATTGGATCGCGCGGTGTTCTGTTTTTAAAACCATTTTTAGGTTCAAAACCCACTCCAATCGATTGTAATCGCTCCCATCCGTTCCCTAATCGATCGCCCATTGAAGATTTGTGATTCTCTTCAAGTTTTTGGGAGGGTTCCTCTCAAATCCTTTAGATTATCTTCTCTTCACCTAGTTTCTCTATTTTCCCCCTATTTCAAGCTTTATTTTGGGGAAATGGGATTCTTCATGTGGTTCCTCCCATTTTTAGTCATGATGGCGAGTGGGACTCTTCGATAGAGGCATGTGGTCCAGTCGGACCCAGAGGATCCCTTGGTTTTCTTTGGTTGTCTTATTCGATTCGAATGTTTGTAGAGAACCAACCAGTTCATCAATCTTGAGTGAGTCAACATCTTTGCTCTCCTCTATGGCTGTAACCTTTGCTTGAAATCTCTCAGGGAGAGATCTAAACACTTTCCTTATCACTTTGGATTCAGGAATACTTTCTTCCAGATTGTGGGCAGAGTTGACTATATCAGAGTTTAGCACAAGACTCAGTGAATGTCTCATTTTCCTCCATTCTGATGGATTCGAACCTAGTAGTCGGTATTTGTAGTTTAGACATTTTCACTGTTGACGTACCCTCGTGGGTGGTCTCCAAAATATCCCACGCCTCTTTAAAAAGTGTGCAGGTAGAAATCCTACAAAACTTGTTTCTATCCACTACATTGAATATGGCCTTTAAACCCTTGCTGTTCAAACAACAATTTTTAAGGTCTTCCCTTGTCCATTGAGTTTTGGGTTAAAAGATGTCTTTATGATCCACAGTTGTAGTGGGAGGGTCCAACCATCCACAACTACCATCCAGACTCTCTCGTCAATGGATTTTTGAGAGGCACGCATCTTGGCTTTCTAATATGCATAGTCTTCTTCATCGAATAGAGGAGGCCTGGAGTATTATGACATTCTCTTTGCATCTTTTCTGATATGGATGAATGAGAGATTCTAAGGAAGAACTCACTCGGGTGATTAAACCGGTAAAGAGTGAACTGCTCTGATACCAATTGAAAATTTGTGTATCCCTATATCACTAGATACCTAGAGGGGGGAGGGGTTGAATATGTATTAAAAATTCTCCCTTTAAACTAATAACCTAATTCAATTACTGGTCCGGTAAAGGTAATCTAATCGCATGTGAAGTAATCCTAAATAGGTTGATTGAATTTACAAGTGATTAGCTCAACCGATAAAGATCGAATATATCTCATGATATGTTGTTTCTTGGTCGTTTGATCTAAGCTAGAAATAGTGCGGAATATAAACAATCAACGACCATAACACATGAGATTTTTATGTGGAAACCTTAGCTAAGGAAAAACCACGGGACCACGTTCAGACGGAAAGTATCACTAACTAGAAAGCTCTAAGCTACAGAAGTTTATGTTACTGATGTGTCAGGATATAGAGCGATGGTACTTGGTAGAATGCCAACATATATTTGAATTTATCACCAGTTTGAATCAGAGCTCAACCATGCCAGAGTTTAGATTTTGGGTAAAGATCCTCCACCTTCCGCATGTTCGGGTAGGCGACTGCTATGTTCTCCAAGTGTGGACAAAAAGCTGTTTCTCATGATCATGGTTTTAAAATTCGACAAAATTCTTCGAAATTAGTCGAATTAATTATGAATTTTGAATGGCCAAATTAAAGCGTACATGTATTAAAAAATTTACAAAAATTCGCCGAATTAATTCAAAGTAAACAGTTAACTTATAGAAGTTGGGAGATTTTTTGCCAAAACATTGGTAAAACACATTGATTTTTAAGGATATGAGAAAACAAGCATGATAAAATTCTTATAACTTATTATATCATAAAAACAACCATTTAGAGTAACCTAAGCAAGATTAATGTCATTTCACTCATTTTGGCAAAAAGTCTTTAAACTTCTCTAAGTTGACGAATTTTTACAAAAATTCTTTAAATCGAATTGAACTTCCCCGAATTAATTTCGAATTTTAACTGAACGAAGTCTAAGGCGAAGTCGAAGTTTAAAACCTTGCTCATGATAAGTCTGCACTTGCGATGACGACTTAAAACGAGCAAGTTGGCTCTCGAAAAAATTCGGGAAGGGTGATGGTAAAGACAAGTTGAAGTGTGAGCATTGTGGGCGATGACGTCACACAAAAGAGACATTTTGAGATCTTCATGGTCGATCACCTCAGTTCAGCTCTAATTCCAGACAGTGGCCATCTGTAGCGCACTTAATAGCCCATGATGCAATTTAATCAATTTCTACATCTCTTGGTCACGTTTTCACGTGATGAGATGGAAAAGTTGGGACGGATGATGTCTTAACTCGATGGATAATCCAGTGCTCCTATTTTCACTTTTGCTTAGGTACTTCTAGGTCAACCCTTCTTGTGTCCTCTACACTTTCGGGCCTTTCTTGGATCATCAATTTTGGGGCCTTTGATCATATGACTGGTATGTCATCTATTTTTTTGTCTTACAGTATTTGTTTTGGTAAGGACAAGGTTTGAATTGCTGATGGTACTCTTTCCTCAGTATTTGGGAAAGGCAGTGTGGCCGCTACACCATCTCTAACTTTGTCTTTTGTTCTTCATGTTCCTAAGTTCACTACTAAATTTGAATTGTAGTGTTACCTTCTTCTCTTCTCATTATGTGTTTTAGGACTTGGAGACGATTGGCAGTGGTCATGAGGACAAAGGGTTGTACTGTCTGGATACAAAGCAATTCTTTTCTCTGGTAGCACAATATTTAAAAAAAGTATTAGTAATAGTAGTACTAGTGTCAATAAAGACCAATTAATGTGTTAGCATAACCGGTTAGGCCATCTACCTGTTTTCGGGTTGGTACCTTATTTCCGCAATAAGAGTCTTTTGCTTTTGTTAAGTTAAATTGTGAAACGTGTGAACGGGCAAAGCATTGCCGTACTTCATTACCCATTATTAAATAAAAGTACTATTTTTCATAATGGTTACTCTGATGTTTGGGGTCCGTTTTCCACTACATATTTGGTTATCGTTATTTTGTCATATTTGTTGATTATTACAACCATTGTACTTGGGGGTATCTGATGAAAGTCTAAAGATGGAAGTGTTTTCCTTTAAAACTTTTCATCAGATGGTTCACACTCAATTTGGTGTTAAAATCCTAATCTTTGTCTGATAGGGTAAGGACATAGGCATGGCATCAATACCAAATTAAGTTGATCCACTGGCATAGGTAGTAGCATGAGCTGCATAGGTGAAAGCAGAAAAAGGAACAAAGCCTAGCCGTAGTTTGCTGGACGTGTTCGCGTATGCATCGATTTTAGAAATCTCAATAAAGCATGTTCCCAATGATGATTTTCTGTTGCTGCACATTGATTTGCTCGTGGACAAGACTATTGTGAAAGTCTGCCTACTATACAACTACTACTACAATTTGCGATCTCGACTGGGTATAGACCCCTCCTTATTAGATCTCGCATTCTAGCCTTAAGCATATATAGTATGTTGAAGTCGATCTAGCAGCTTTCCATCGGTGATGCAAGCAACTCTTCCTATCCTAGCTTATTAGGGTTTTCATAAGATGATCTTTACTCAATTTGGTGCCTTCATCAAGGTCCTTCGTTTTGACCAGGGTGGAGAGTATATGTATGGGGGACTCCAATATTTTTTAGACCATGGGATTTGTCATCAAAATTCTTGCAGTTACACCCCTCAACAAAGTGGCGTAGCTGAAAGAAAGATGCATCATCTGACTGAGGTAGCTCGATCTCTTCTGATCGGCTCCAAAGTCCCCAAATCCTATTGGTCGGATGTTGTTTTGACTGCAACTTATTTGACTAACAGAATGCCCTCCTGTGTTCTCAACTTCAAATCTCCACTACAAGTCCTTACTCCCAATGCATCCCTCTTCGCGGTCCATCTTCGCATTTTTGGGTGTGTATGCTATGTGCACATTCTCGGTCCTCATCGTACCAAACTCGATCCTAAGGCACTTAAAATGTGTCTTTTTGGGTTACTCTTATTCCCATAAAGGGTACAAGTGTTACCATCCCTCCATAGGAAAGAAATTCGTTTCTATGGATGTCACCTTTCGTGAGGATCAACCTTTTTTCTCCGCCTCTCTTCAGGGGGAGAGTAGTAGTGAAGAGATGTGTGATGTTCCTCTTCCTGCTATATTAATCTCTTCTCCCTCTCTTGAGCTTCCACTTGAGAGGCCTCGGACTAGTCCACCTGCTACTGTGATTGATAATGCTCCTGGTACTCAGAAGGAGCTCCGAGTCTATCACAGAAGGCAGAAAGCCACAGTTGATCTAGCACCAGTGGTACCATCCTCGGATTAAGGTAATCTTTCTCCCTCTACACCTGTCATTTCTCCTTCTACTGATGTTTCTGATCTTCCTATTGTTTTACGAAAAGAAGTCAGAAGTTGCACTCAACATCTTTTGAGCTACTTTGTCTCCTATGATGCCTTGTCTCCCTCCTATAAAGCCTTTGTCACATCCCTTTCCACTATTCCTATTCCTTCTTCTGTAGCAGAAGGTTTGGTTCAACCAAGGTGGAAAGCTGCTATGATAGTGGAAATGAGAGCTCTTGACAAGAATGGGACATGGGAACTTGTTGATTTGCCAAGAGGCAAGAAACCTGTGGGTTGCAGATGGGTGTTCACAGTGAAATACCAGGCAGAAGGGGCTTAAGCCTTTCAGATTTGAAGAGTTCGTTTTCCGGTGGGATCGTTTAGTCTTGTAGTTGTTTCTTCTATGGTGGTTTGTGTTCTTGGGGCTTTGGGGGTCTTTTTGCTCTTGCAGCTTTCTTTTCTTTTTGTCTCGGTTGTACAGTTTAGGGCCTTCTCAGCTTTAATTTATATATCCTTTACCGATCAAAAAAAAAAAAAAATACCAGGCAGACGGGTCAGTTGAGAAGTACAAGGCAAGATTAGTAGCCAAGGGGTACACTCAGACCTATGTGATTGACTATGTGGAGACCTTTGCTCCAGTGGCCAAAATGAACTCCATCAAGGTGTTGTTGTCCCTGGTAGCAAATCAAATGTGGCCTTTGCATCAGCTGGATGTGAAGAATGCATTCCTTCATGGTGACCTATATGAAGAAGTCTACATGGTGCCTTCTTCTGGATTCACTCCACCAGAAAATAGTAGCAAGGTGTGTCGACTGAAGAAAACCCTTTATGGGCTAAAGCAATCTCCACGAGCATGGTTTGAGAGGTTCGCCTTAGCTGTGAAGAAGTTAGGTTACACTCAGAGTCAAGCAGATCACACCCTGTTTGTGAAGTATCAAGGGAAGCACACCACTGCCCTCATTGTTTATGTTGATGACATCATTCTCACAGGGAATGATGCAGAAGAGGTGGTTACGCTGATGCGTCAGTTAGCAGAGGAGTTTGAAACCAAGGATCTAGGATCTCTCAAGTACTTCCTAGGTATCGAAGTTGTAAGATCAAGTAAGGGGATCTTCATCTCTCTGAGGAAGTATGTCTTAGATCTATTGAAGGACTCAGGCAAGTTGGGTACCAAGCTAGTGGAAACTCCAATAGAACAGAACCACCAGTAGGCCGATGTCAGTGGTGCGCTACTACAAGATGTAGGGAGCTTTCAAAAATTAGTTGGGAGATTGATCTCTCTCTCTGACTAGACTAGATATTGCCTATGCGGTGAGTGTGATCAATTAGTATATGCACTCACCTAGAGGTGTTCATTTATAGGACGCACATCGAATCTTGATCTCAAGTTAGCTCCTGATAGAGGCCTTC
Source organism: Euptelea pleiosperma (assembly GCA_035048495.1). Lineage (NCBI taxonomy): Eukaryota > Viridiplantae > Streptophyta > Magnoliopsida > Ranunculales > Eupteleaceae > Euptelea > Euptelea pleiosperma. The sequence continues at coordinate 19,636,062 of CM068544.1, read as the reverse complement.
TTTTTGAGAAGAATGGCCACATGCGTATAGAGGCGTATACGGATTCAGACTAGGTATGTGCCAAAGATGATCGGTGATCTACTTCAGGGTATTGCACCCTTGTTGGGGGCAATCTGGTCACTTGGAGGAGCAAGAAGCAACCAGTAGTTGCTAGATTTAGTATTGAAGCCTAATTCAGGGAAATGTCTCATGGCCTGTGTGAGATGCTCTAGTTAAAGGTGTTGGTCTATGATGCCCAGATACGGATACGGACACGGATATGGGCAGCGGGGATACGACTCGACATTTTCCAAACTCAAGGACACGGATACGTATACGAGTATCCTATTTTGAAGTTCAAATTTTTTATTTTTTCTAATTTTTTCAACTTTTTATGAAGGATACGTGGGGATACCTTTCGGTGGAGTGTCCGGTGTCCGTATTCGTGTTGACACGACACTAGTACGAGGGAGTAGTACAGGTATCCGGGTATCATAGGTCTTGGTTGCTGAACTTGGCTTTCTAGTTTCAGGGTAAGTGAGCTTTTACTGTGACAACAAGGCAGTCATCAGCATTGCTCATAAGCCTATTCAGCATGATCGCGCCAAGCACATTGAGGTGGACCGCTACTTCATTAGAGAGAAGATTGTCTCTGGGGTAGTATGTGTTGGATTCTATGTACACCCACTTGGGGGTGTTCTTAGTGGGCTGCGTTCCACTACCCCACGTGGGGTTTATTCTCTATTGCTTATGGGTTAAGTGATGGGCCCATCCACTTAACCCACAATCTCTTTATTTCATGTTGGTTAAGTGGTGGGCCCCCACTTGACCCACACGATTTCTCCTTTACTTGTAGAAGGGGTTTCCCCTACTTATAAATATTACTTTTGGGAGATTGAATATTCACTTCAATCACCCTATTCTCTCTCAAACCCTAATATCTCCTTCTCTCCCTAACCTCCATTATCTCTCTCTCTCAATCTTTAGCATATTGGTGACAACCTCAAACAACAACATGGTATCAGAGCATGGTTACTCTAGGGCCAAAATCATTATCCCCTAGAGTTTCCACGAAGATCTTATATGTGGGCATTCGAAGTCCGGCAAGTTTTGAGCAAATCGCAGAGGGTCCTCTTGCGAAGTTCTTGGATCTTTTCTGAAGCAAAGGAACCAGAGATCTATCATTCCTGGTGTATTGCCTGCTATCAGTCGTCAGAGATCCACTCTATCCCCGTTCTTCAGGATTTTTTATCAGTTTTTTCGGAGCACACGTATATCGAAATTTTTTGAGTTTTGATTTTCCTCGAGATTCGTGTCATTTTTGGGCTCTCTAACCAAACCGCCTCTCATAGGGCCAGTAAGGTTCGACAGAAACTTATTTCATAATTTTTGGATCATCGGATCTCCGGTTCCAAAAATCGGATCCTCGACTCAGATTTTGGGTTTTTTATTTTCTTGAGATTCGTGCACTGCTTGGGCTCTCTACCCTAGCCGCATCTCCCTGTGGATTATCTGTGATCTACAGTCTCGTTTGAGAATTTTCTGATTGTCGGATCTCCGGTTCGAAAAATCGGATCCCCGACTCAGTTTTTCGGTTTTTTTCTACCTCGAGATTCGCACGTTGTTTGGGCTTTCTACCCTAACCGCACCTCCCTGTAGATTATCTAGGATCTATAGAGCTTGGTTTGGGATTTTTATGATTGTTGGATTTTCGGTTTGAAAAATCGCCTGGATTTTGGCCCGGATCCAGTTTTGCCGTTTTTGGGTTTTCTACTTTTTTGGAAACCAAGGTTCCCAGGGCACTTCTACCCTAGCCGCACCTCCCAAAGTGCTCCTAAGAACCCCCCGAACCTTGGTTTAGGTTCTGCAGACCTTCTGTTCGTCAGTTGGTTATTTCCAGGCCTTCAGCTGCGATGAGTTCATCAGAGGTTCCATTAGTTGAGGATAGCACTCCGTCTCATGGTTCTCATGGAGACCACAACCCCCAATTATGCATCACTACGGTCAAGTTTGATGGGACCAACTATCTTGAGTGGAAGACATCGGCACTCATGTACATTGGGGGGTGTGGCTATCCTCACAGGAAAGATAGTCTAGCCTGCCGCAACAGAAAAATCCCATCGGAAATGGGTTATGGAGAACCTTACGGTGATGTCTTGGCTTCTCCATTCGATGCAACCCCATATCAACAGGGGGTTCATGTTCCTTCTTACAACGAGGGAAATTTGAGATTCTGTTACCGAAACCTATTCCCATGTTGGCAACTTTGCGAAGCTCTATGAGTTAGAGCAAAAGATTGCTTGTCTTCGACAGGGGGAGCTCAAGCTTGGTACCTATTATACTTCTCTCCGAAGCAAATGGGAAGAGATAGATCATTATTAAGACTACACCCCAGTTTGTGCTGCGGATGTGAAGTCTTTCTGTGCTATGGTTGAGCAGTCCCGGATATTCCGGTACCTTTCCGGCCTTCATCCTAGCTTCGAGGTTGCCCGTGTTCAGATACTTGGCAGATCTCCTCCCCCAACTTCATTGGCATAGGCCTACATTTAGGGAGAGGATAGTCGCCGCACTGCCATGCAGCTACGCAGTGGTAGTGACACTCATGATTGATCTGCCATTGTCTCTGCGTCTCAGAAGGGTCAGAAATCCTTCCAGAAGAAGACCGGTGATGATAGACGATGTCCCAAGTGTGATCACTGTAGCCGTCTAGGCCATATGAAGGACACTTGTTGGGAGCTGCATGGGCGCCCACCGGGTCTTGGCCCAAATCCACGTCAACGATTTTCAGTGAGACAAGAGCCTCTTGCAGCACTTTCTGTGGCTCAGGATACTGCACCCTCAGCACCTCCTACCACTGGGGATATGGACTCTTTCTCTCCCAGTTTTCTTGAGCGACTTCGTCGTATGATGGCCCAGCTCAATGGGCAAGCCTCCACTTCTACCTCCACCTATGCCCAGACAGGTACTGGATCTGCTGTCTCTGTATCCACTGTTCCTTCTAGCTCTGTAGTTAAGGCGTGCGCCTCAAGTTTCAGGCGCGTGCCTCAGGCGCAAGGCACACCTAAAGCGACTTAGAAGGGTTAAGGCAAGGCACGTTTAGTAAGGCGTGCGCCTTATGCTCAAGGCACGCGCCTCAAACCAGGCTCTGGGCACATCAGGCACGCGCTTCATTAAAATACATGTTTTTTTGTAAATTTTTTGTTCTTTGGCCTATTATATTAAACATCAGTATGATATGAGAGATACAATTGAACCTATCTCATTGAAAGACATTGATGAAAGCAATGAATGGCTACTTGGGGAGATGGAAACAGAAGGTGGACTAGCAGAAGATGAATTGGTGTTCGAGGATGAAAGCTTGACATGGAGTGTTGTTGCGAGAGCTGCTGGAGTTGATGAGTCAACATCAAATACTAGATCACAATCAAGGTCAAGAGTAAGAGCAAGGGCTTAAATAAGGGAGTTGGAAGAGGAAGAGGCCAATTCGGAGGAGATAGAAGAAGAAGAATATATTGAGGAGGCTAACACATCTGATGATGATGGGATGAAGCTTATTATTATATTTTAAATGATGGTGATGTTAACTAGAACTAATTGTGGGCTATTTGAAATTTTGAACATTTACTATCTTTTATGTTTTTTGGCTTTTTTATTACTTGTTTTGTATTTAGATAATGACAATGTTAACTAGAACTGCTTTTGGGTTACTTGAGATTTTCGACATTTGCTCTCTTTTATGTTTTATGGCCTAATGATTACTTATTTTTTATTTTATTTTATGATGTTATTTTTCTTATTTTTTTATATTTATTATAATTTTTAATATTGCGCCTCGCTTCAATCAGGCGCATGTCTTGCTTTAATCAGGCGCGTGCCTCGCCTTGTGCCTTAGGCGCTAGAGGTCCTAGCGCCTTAAGCGCGCCTTGCGCCTTTAACTACTTTGCCTTCTAGTCCCTCCTGGATCATCGATTCAGGGGCCTCAGATCATATGACTGGTATGTCTTCAGTTTCTCAAGTTATTCTATTTGTTCTGGTCTTGACAAGTTTAGGATAGCTGATGGCACCGTTTCCTCTGTTTCCGGGAAGGACAATGTTCATGCCTCTTCAGCACTAATCTTGTCTTCGGTACTGCATTTTCCTCAGTTTACAGCTAATCTTTTATCTGTTAGTAGCCTTACCAAGAATCTTAATTGCAGTGTAACCTTTTTTCATTCTCACTGTGTGTTTCAAGATCTGGAGTCGAGGAGGACGATTGGCAGTGGACGTGAGGAAGGTGGCTTGTACTTCCTTGATCGCTCAGTTTCTTCTTCTGCATATCAGTCCAGCATCAGTAGCAGTAGTCGAGTCAATAAAGACCAGTTATTGCTTTGGCATAACCGGCTTGGTCATGTACCCTTGTCAGTTTTAAAGCGTGTCTTTCCTGCTTTCTCTTCTCTTTGCGATGTTCCGTTCCATTGTGGAACTTGTGAACTCGCAAAGCATTGTCGCACTGTTTTGGAGCTTAAAAGTCCTGAAGGAAGCAGAAATGGAAGGATACCCTTTAGATTAGGATCATGGGTACCATTATGTGCAAGTTCGGTCACTGTGTAGGAACCATCCCTATTTCTATCCCCTCTCATGACGGTTGTTTCAAACTCGTCAAAAATGTCGCAACCATACTAAGTAAATTGTACTATGTTCTTCTGCTCGCAAATCTGACTAATGCTTAGGATGTTGCCCTCAACACTTTTAATATACAACACTTTGTCAAGCATAGAGATACCATTAGCATTAACGGTTCCCTTTCCTGTGACACGTCCACAATTGCCATTTGCATTTATCGTTGTGTCATTCCCGGGGAGTACTTCAAATGAAGTGAACATTTTCATGTCCTTAGTAACATGCCTTGAGCAACCACTATCAATCAGCCAGGTGCTGCCTTTAAATTTATTCTTTTTTGTGGTGCTGGCATTACACCATCACGGAATCATTTGTACCCATATAGATTTCTTTCCTGGGTGGAACATTTCTCCTGTGTTCTTTCGTTTTTTGAGTCATGAGACTCTGAGGAGATCTGAGTTCCTTTAGGGATTTTATTTCTCTGCTTAGTGCCTTTGACCTCTTTTGTAGGTCATTCAATTTCTGAGAAATTTTTACTTGGTTTCCTATTTGTTTTTTCTTGAGTGGAACCTCATACTTTTTCCTCAACTGTAGGCAGTCCTGGACAAAGTGTCCATTTTTGTGAATATTTAGTTGTCTGTGATTTGGCTTTCAAACTCTGAGATATTTGCACTAGCGTGTATCCAATGCTAAGTTCTGTATTTCCATCTCAGTGTATATTTTGGTTGGCTTGGAAATGGAAAAATGTTGTGGTAATATTTCGATTAGTGTGTAAATATTGTAGTACTTTTCATATATTATGGAAATATTACAAAATTCATGCAGAAACATAGAAATAAGGATTGAATTTATTATTTTAATTATAAAAGTAGATTATCCAATTTGAGTTCATATATACTAATTATTGTAAATTATATGTAATAGGTTTCCATTACATGTCTTATTTACTACCAGTTTACTAATTTTCATGCACATTCATAATTATTCATTAGTTTATGTATATAAATAAAAAAAAAATATTTTGTTGAAATGAAAATATTTCAGTATCTTTCGTGTTGGTCCCTTGGAAATGAAAAATATTTTGGTATATTTCGTGGAAATCTGAAAAAATTCAATAGATATCAAATTTGAAATTTAGAACTATCCATGTACCAATCAAACTAAAGAAAATTTTATTAGACAATGGCAAGACCAACCGTGCTTTATAAAACATTGTGTTGGGCAATCAAGACACAACATGCTCATAGAACACGGGTACATGAGATGAGGATGTTGAGATTTATGTTTGGAAAGACTAAGAAAGACAAATGAATGCATTTGAGAGAGTTATAGGAGTACTCCCATTAGTAATAAAATAAAGGAGAATTAATTGAGATGGTTTGGTCATGTACAAGAAACGCCAATGACAGAACCAGTGAAAGGAACGTACAGCGGTGCAGATTGAAGGCTCTAAGAGGTTGAGGAGACGGGGATTGAGGTAGTGAGATTTTGAGACATGGCTCCAAACACAATTGAATAGAAGAACAGGATCCGTGTTGCTGACTTCATATAGTTGGGCTAAGGCTTATGATTATGCTGATAATGATGATGATTATTACTATAAATAATTGGCACTGGCCTTAAGTTTACACTTGGTAGTTCTAATGAGCTGTCTCCTCTTCTTTATAATTGCTTGACCAGTTATTTCTGGTTTAAAATTGTAAATGGAACGATTCTTTTATTATAATGACTATTAGTTAGTTGCGTGATTTGTAAAGTGTTATACAAAATTGTATTCTAGCAGCTGGTTACTCAATATTTCTGTGGACTAACTTATAAAATAAAAAAAGAGAATACTGTGGACTAATGGCAGTATGTTACTAAACAGTGATCCCTTGAGGCAGTTAAACATTTGATTTTTTTTTCGCCCCATCTTGTCGTAGCATCTAGTATTTGAGTTCGGCAGATTTAACTTTTCTTACTTTGCTTTTTTACTCATTTTTCTGAACTTCAAATGCAGCTTTGCATATTCTCATAGGAATGTTTTTGGGAGAAACCAAAAGCTTAATATTTCATGGGAAAGGGGGCAAATTGACTCAATATTCCGCATAAATTATACAGACCCATGGATTGAAGGAGATGATAAATGGACATCTAGATCAATTGTGGTTCAGGTGATCTAAGGTTTTTTCTTTTTTCTGAGCAGTTCTACTAGTGGTATCTGAAAAGGGACTAATTGGAATTGTTCGTTCTCTAAATTTAGAATTCTAGAACTCCAGGAACTCTAGTTTATGGGAACCAACGTGATAATGGTAGCGTGACCATTGGCCGGATCACAGCAGGTATTGAATACAGTCGACCTTTGAGGCCGAAGTGGAGTGGAACAGCTGGACTTATTTTTCAGGTATTTCATAGAAATCATCTTATGTTATCCAGATCAATTCCTTCAATGGTAGATGTGTTGACACAATCCGAATACCTTTTGCGACTCTACCCCTATAATAACACTGTTGATGTTTGTGTATATTGCCATGGTGGTGTTATATTAAGTGCTTGTCGAATCCACTTTACTAGTTCTAATAGAATAACACTATCTGTCTCTTGTTGTATCCTTTGGAAAACCCCAATTTTCTCTTCCACATGTGCTGTTAAAGGGAACAAAGCAGATCAAAGCTGGTTCTCCTTACCCTATAATAATACATCATCATCATAAGCCTTTTCCCAATGGTATGGGGTCGGCTGCACGAATCATGTTCCTCCATTCAATTCTGTCTAAAACTATCTCTTCCGTTAAGGCGTTTCTTGAAATCTCCTCTCAGAATCTCACTCCACATCCGTTTTTGGCCTTTCCCTTACCCTGTTAGGCCCTTTGAATTCCTCCTCACTGGTGCTGTCATCGGTCTTTGTTGTACACTTGTACATGACCAAACCATCTCAATCGACTTTCCCTCATTTTGTTACTTAGTGGCGCTATTCTTATATTTTCACGAATGCTTTTATTTCTAATTTTATCTTTCTCTGTCTTATCACACATCCATCTCAACATCCTCTTGTCTATACTCATTTTATGAACATGCTGTTTCTTGATTGCCCAACATTCTGCTCCATAAAGCATCTCCGGTCTTATTGCCGTCTTATAGAATTTTCCTTTTAGTCTGATTGACACACATCAATCACATATCACTCCGGAAGCATCTCTTCACTTTAGCCACTCCGCTCTAATTCTATAGGAAACATCCTCCTCAGTCTCTCTTTCCTTATGAATAATAGAACCAAGATAACGAAACTGGTCACTTCGAGGTATCTCCTTGTTGTCAATTTTAATTGGCGGATCATGTTTATGCACATTCTTGCAAAAGTTGCATACCATATACTCTTGGTTTGACTTAATTTAGAATCTATAGATTCCAAAGCATTCCTTTAGAGTTCTGGTTTTGTATTTACCTTATCCCTAGTCTCGTCAACTAATACTATGTCATTTGCAAATAACATACACTAGGGGACCTCATCCTTGTGTGGCGGCATTCAATGGTCCACCATACAACCCAATTGAAAATAACTTCTTATATTTTTCCTTGGGAAAGCTCCTGATGAAGAAAATGTGTACGAAATGGTAGCAATAAATGCAAATAACATACACTAGGGGACCTCATCCTTGTGTGGCGGCATTCAATGGTCCACCATACAACCCAATTGAAAATAACTTCTTCTTATATTTTTCCTTGGGAAAGCTCCTGATGAAGAAAATGTGTACGAAATGGTAGCAATAAATGCAAATAACATACACTAGGGGACCTCATCCTTGTGTGGCGGCATTCAATGGTCCACCATACAACCCAATTGAAAATAACTTCTTCTTATATTTTTCCTTGGGAAAGCTCCTGATGAAGAAAATGTGTACGAAATGGTAGCAATAAATGCAAATAACATACACTAGGGGACCTCATCCTTGTGTGGCGGCATTCAATGGTCCACCATACAACCTAATTGAATATAAATTCTTCTTATATTTTTCCTTGGGAAAGCTCCTGATGAAAAAAATGTGTGCGAAATGGTAGCAATAAATTTCAACCCTCTTATCTTTATTCCAGATTCATGTTCTTCATGTTCTTTTTGTATTGTTCAATTCTATAGTAATGTAGAATTTTCTCAGCATGCTGGTGCTCGTAATGAGAAAGGGGATCCCATTATCAAGGATAGCTACAAAGGCCCACTGACTGCAAGGTATGCATGTCTCAACCTGGCAAGTATAACTTCATTTCAGAAATTTGTTATGCTTTAATTCTGCTATATTTTTGCTTCTCATTTTGTGTTTAATTCTGCTTTATCCTATTTTTCAGTGGCAATACTCATGATGATATGCTTCTCGCCAAACTTGAGAGTGTGTACACTGATTCTGGTGACCATGGGTCGTCAATGGTTGGTTTTTGCGTCTTAACAGTCTAGTTGGTGACCAAATTTTGTGAATACAAAATATGCAGTATCTTTAGGTTTCTACCTCATTGGATTCTCCTCACTATCTTCTTGCAGTTTGTGTTCAGCATGGAACAAGGTCTTCCAGTTTTGCCTGATTGGCTCTGTTTCCACAGAGTGAATGCCCGTTCCAGGAAGAGTGTGGAAATTGGTCCCGCTCGCTTTCTTTTGAGGTATGCTATTTGATCTATATTTTGTATCCTCATGGAAGAAATTAAAGGGGCAGAATCTGGGAAAGGGTAGTAGATCAGGACCATTAGACGAGAAATGATTTATTTCGGTTCCCTTGTTCTTTTTGTTTATTCATAGTGAAGTGAAGAAAGGGATGTATGTGTTTTATCCAAGTTCTTACTCTGCTGATTCATTTTGTTTTCATTGGCTTGTAGTTTTTCTGGTGGTCGTGTGGTGGGTAATTTCTCTCCCCACGAAGCATTTGCCATTGGTGGAACTAACAGTGTTAGGGGCTATGAAGAAGGTGCCGTTGGCTCTGGTCGGTCATACGTGGTTGGTTGTGGAGAACTTTCATTTCCTATGGTAGGTTCTGAGCATAAAAAAATTCTTCATGCATTGTGTTTGGCATGTTTCATATGCGCATTGTTACACTGTTTGCTGAGAATTGTTCAACTTACTTTGCAACACAAAGAAGTTTTAAAGCTTTTCAATCTCTATGATATAGTTAGCCACATGGCAACTATTTTTGATGAGGTAAATTGAGGATCCTGGTTTTTTGCTAAAAGGTAGTCTACAACATGCAGAAGACAGACCGGAGTAGGCAGACTCCCCATCCAAACTGAATGATTGAGTGTTTGGTTTATAATTTCCATCCTTGGAACAAATATTTCCCTCATAATTTATGTGCTTTCTTTGTAATAAGCCTTTCTGTTGATAGAGGGAGCTGATCAGGCCCATACTCAATAGGGCTTGTCATGCAGTTCATTTAACTTAGACATAAACCTTAACAAAACCAATGAGCTGGGGCTTCAGTGATTGTTGCATCTGTGATCCATTCTGGTGGAATTCAGAAAGGAGAATAACTTCATGGTTCACTTCTTTAAACCCTTCAATGCTGCTCTCGTCGCAATTGAGCTATATGCACACAGTAAAAGAAACCTACAAAGTACCCTTGTTCTTAATCTTTTGTCCATTTTCCTAGACATTGATGCTTCATTTCAGATTAACTATTGATGTAGCCTGGAGGACTAAAAGTCCAAGAAAAGCTAAACATATGAGCCCAAGATAAGATCAAAGCCCTTGCACAGTTGGTGGATCCCAGAGGATTAACTGGGGATTTATTTTAATTAAGATTGATCTTGTAATTATAGATATGATTTGTTTGTTTTGTGGTAGAGATGAAGTAGATAGTAGTTTAGATTTAGTAGAATATTTTTTTTTAAAGATTGTTAATGTATAAATGATTGTAGGGAGAGACTCCCCATACGTTTTTGTTGAATGGAAGAGTTTTGGGTGTGATATCCAATTTTTATTTGTAACTGTTCCCTGATGTAGTGATTCCATAATCCTTATGTGGAATAGGTTCATCATTCTACATCAACTATGTTAATGACCCTCTTTTTAACTTACCATACTGTGTGTGTAACATGTATTTACACACGTACTTTTTCAAGCAGCTCACTATTTATCTTCCATGGTAAATTAGTTGTGTTAGTAGACTGACATTGTGTTTGTTTTCTAGTCCCCTACATATTTCAGATCATGCGCAACTTTTTAAAGTTATTAGATCATCTGTGAGATTTTATCTGAGCATGGAAAATAAAGATATAAAGATGGAAAGTGAGGCCTATTTTCTTCCTTTTCCCCCAGAAAACCAAAGCCTCCAAGAAATAAAAAACAACTATTGATTAGAAAAGGAAATATGAGGTTATAGAGAATGTGCCAAAATCCTGTTCACTTAAATTGGGAATGTTAAACTGAAGAAAGGAAAACACAACAGAAAGGTAAAAATAAAACTTGGGCTTGCTGGTTACGAAGAAGGAAAAAATAGAGAAAAAAAGAAGAAAGACTAATCTATTTTGTTCACTCAGTAAACTTAGTGATGCTTCATTTTGTATTTTTTTACACTCACCAGACCCAGGCGGGGCACAAACTTTTATTTTTGTATGTTTCTTCCCTCTGCTTGTAAAGTTGTGAACCTGAGACCAGGCGTGTCGCCAGGTTCGGTGCGGGTATATCCAGATCTGAACTGATTGTTGTATGGGTCTAAACAAATGGACCTGGTGTTGGCCAAGTCAATTGGGTATCAAGTATGATCAATGAACTAAAAGCTTGTAGACTAGGGTTGCAAATTATTAAAGCATCCGATGGGTAATCGGGTGCCCATTGACGCCTGTGATTTGTGCTGGAGATTGTTTGTGGCACAGCTGCAACAACTAATGTGCTATGGGCTCAAACTGAAACAAGGTTGTGAAAACATGCTAGTATGTGATAATTTTGAACTCTTGCAAAATTTGATATCTTGAAAGGCCTTCATTATCGTTGTTTATTTGTTCTTCTGTTTCTTCTTTTGCAGTTCAGGCAAATAGAAGGGGCAGTTTTTTTCGACTATGGAAGTGACCTTGGATCAGGTCCAATGGTACCTGGTATGTCATTTTGTAGATTGTTATTACAGTCTCTAGTTTTGGGTGCATTTACATAATAAAGATAGCTATGAGCCAAATCAAGATTAAGGCAGGTACTAGCAAAACCTTGAAAGGGACATACCAGTAGCAGGCCAAAATGTTTTATGCAGTTCATCACGTGAAGGCAAGTGATGTTGCGTGAGTGAGCCGTGAGTGAGCCAAATTAGCTTTTCCAAATTTTTGGTTTCTTGAGCCCAAGGACATGTCACCACAGCTTAGTCTTTAGCAGAATGAATCCATTATTGCCTTGACGATGATGTAGGTAGTCTTCAACGTAAGGGAAGGCATCCATAACTTGCAAGCCACTTTATTAGGTGGTCTTGCCGGGCAGCCTGCATAAAATTGTAGCAACAACAATGGGGAGTCATGAATAGTGTCCACGATTCCTAGAGTAATGTTTTATTTTACTAATAAGGGTAAAATTCCAAGAATACCCGTGGTTACATATGAAGACATAAATATCAATAAAAAAATAAAAGGGAGAAATAGAACTAAAAGCCATAAAGCCATAACAAATACATATGTTAACACTTTCCCTTAAGTTGGTGCGTAAATATTTGTCACGCCTAACTTGCATAAAATCTCAACCAAACGTGCTTTGGGTAACACCGTTAGTAAGAATGCTTCTCAATTGATTTGCCAATTTCACAAATGGAACACAAATCTGATCAGCGTGTAGCTTCTCCTGTATGAAGTGGCGATCCACCTTTATGCTCAGTCTGATCATGTTGTACCTCGAGTTCATCTTACTCAACCCCATTATCAGCATGCAAACTTTAGAGATGTATCAAACTGAGTACAAACCATATGATGAAAACTTTTGAAAATTTGAAACAATTCATCCTTCGATTTCAAAAGCTAAACCCAAGTAGTAGGAGTATAGTCATCTACAAATACCACAAAATAGTGATAACTAAACAAAAGAAGTAACAGGTGCATGACCTCACACATTATGTGATCTCACTAATGGAACTAAGGGTCTGGTACGCAACGCTTGTTGATTCGGTGTTCTCAAGGAGATATAACTCTTGTGGCTTCATGGCCACTGTCAATCACTTTCCCCGATGTTAGATCCTAAAAAGCACAATTAGGGGGAAAGAAGGTATCACACTGTTCAGATTTCCAGTGAGACAACTAATTGATAATAAATTTGTAGATAAGCTAGGGACATGAAGAACGGAGGAAAGGGAGAGATTTTTTGTTAGAGTTCTTAGTTTATTTCCTTTATATTTATATTACATGGCCCATATGTTCTATTAATGTAAGTGGGCCCACACCACTTAAGTGACTAGTATATATCACATTGATGATGCAAAACTACTCTAGTTTGTGATTCTCTTTCTTTCTCTCTCGTCGTCTCTTTCTTCTTTTAAACCCTATGACTTAACTTTTAACATGGTATCGGATCATATTTGATCCTAAGAACCCCAGTCCTTCTTTCCCATCATTTCTTCTTTTTTCCTTCATCTCCTTCAAGTGGGAATAAAGTTTTCTAAGATTTTTGGTACAAACAAAACTTTAGAAATTGTTTGTACTTTGTATACACCTAGATGTGTATCTAGGGTTTGTTTGGTGTTGGTGTTTTTGAAGGTCACAAAACTTCCATATATGGTTTTGAAACCCTAAGGTGCAGGTTTCAATTTTTTGTTCATCTAGAGAGATTTTTTTGGGCTTTTGTGTTTCTCCAAGATTTGAGGGTGGAGTGTTCTCCTGCCCTTGCCGCCCCTCCTAACTTGTTTTTAGGAGTTGTTTGAAGCTGGTTTGGGAATTTTCTGATGCTCTGAGCAGAAGTTGATATTTTTCCACCATATATCTCTCCCGAAGCTTTGTTGGGTTTTTTGATTTTTCAAAAACCACAAGCATGTGTCTACCAACCCTTGCCGCCCTCCCTAGATTGATTTTAGGGATTGCTTGCTTCTCGTTTGGGGTTTTTCTGACATCCGTGTGAAAATTAATTTTTACATCCTCCGGATGGCTAGTTTGAGTGCTTCGGGTGTTTCTGCTGATGACAAGTCTCTTGCGTGGGATGTTATTGGTGTTCAAATTACATTTATGAAGTTGAATGACACCAACTACCTTCCATGGTCTCACTCCGTTAAAAGTTGTGCCAAGAAAAAATCAAAGTTTCTCATTGAAGATCCACTATCGATAGACGATAAGTATGAAGATTGGCAAAGTGAAAACTCATTGGTTATGATGTGGTTGTGGAACAACATGGAGTCGGTTTCTTCTAATGTCATCTATCTTGATATTGCCAAGCAGATCTGGGTTGCAGTTCGAGAGATGTACTCTCAGAAACAGAATGTATCCCGCATTTATGACTTGTTTGAGTCGGTGTTTACTATGTAGCAGGGAGATAAATATCTTGGTCAGTATTATAGTTCACTTTGAGGTATGTGGGTGGAACTTCAGCAGTATCAACCCTTGATCACTGATCTGGAGCAGCAAAAACGACAACGGCAAGAATTTCAAATTACCTTGTTCTTGTCCAACTTGAGTCTTGAGTACAATTTAATTAAATGACATATTTGGCTAGTGAATCTCTTCCAACTGCAGCCAATGCTTTATCTCATCAACGTGCCTCCCTTAGGAATGTGACCTCACAAGGAATCTTTCGCATTGGTTTTGAATAGTGTTTCTGAGTCTTCCTGTGGTCGTGGAAGTCGTCGTGGTAGAGGACGTAGTGGTTTTGGAGGCCGTGGTACTTGTGGTGGTCATAGTTCTGGTTCTCGTGGTGGTTGTGGTGGCGGTCGAGGTGGTGAGATGAAGTGTACGTATTGTGGCTACTCTGGCATACAGAGCAATATTGTTGGGCTAAGTGGGGGAAGCCCACTTGGGCCAATCAGGCGTCTAATAAGTCTTCTTTGCCACCCACATACCCACTCTCTCAGGCACCCAATGGTGTTGTTCCTTTTGAGTATACTACTCAGCTTAGTCAGTTCCTTCAAAAGTTGAATTCATTGACCGCCAGTTCTTCACAGCCTACAAGCACTATGGTTAATACAGGTAATTCGGCATGTTTGGTTGTCAAGTTTCCTCCCTCCTGGGTCATCGATTTAGGGGCGAGTGCTCATACATCTGGTATACCCTCCATCTTTTCTAATTGTCAATCTATTAGATCTCATTGTTTTAGTTGATGGGTCCACTTGTAAAGTTGTGGGGAAATGTGATATTCACCCCACTCCATCTGTTTCTTTGTCCTCCACTTTGCTTGTTCCTGACTTTCCATTTAATTTGTTATCTGTTAGTCAACTCAATAAATTCTTACAGTGCTCAGTAACTTTCTCTCCTACTTCCTGTGTTTTTTAGGTTCTCAAAAACAAAGAAAGTGATTGGTTTGGGGCACGAGGACAATTTATATTACCCAGATCTTGGTACACTTGCATATGTGATGAGTGCAACTGTGACACCATGGTCTACATAGAACCTAAATCTTGGTCCCGGTCATGACACTTTCTCCTCTCTCTGTTAAGTGTATCTTTTTGGGCTACTCTCGTACTCAAAGGGTACCATTGTTATGGTCCTACATCTCATCGTTAATATGTCAGTGCTAATGTCACCTTTTTTAGTCTACTTTCTTTTTTTTTCGTTTTTTGGGGAGTCCTATGATTCAAATCTTGTGTCTCTTCATCTCTCTGGACTTCCTTTATGTATGCAACAACATCCTCTTGGTACTTTGTATGGCAGGACTGATAGTGATCAAACTCCTCCCACATATCTAGGGAAACAAAGTATATGGCCAAAGATTTCTCCCTCTGAAGATGATGGGCGATATCTTGGTTTAACTGATAAGTACGGATAGAGTTCTTCACTTGGCAATATATCGAGTATCGGCATCCCAAACTTCATTTGTTGTCTTTAAAAACAGAAAACCTCTATTCATTTCTGGTTGCATAGAGTTGAGAAGCTACAACATTACAATCCAGTTTTCTGCTTTCCACTTCTCATTGCCAAGATTATTCTCATCAGCAACTGGGATCCTCCCATTACTTCCAATAAACATTTTTGCTGATTGAGACCACTAAGAAATTAGGGTTGAACATCAACCCTGGCCCACCCAAATCCCCAACTGGGTTACTACTAATCTCCAAATCACTACTACTATCGGAGGACGTCATAACATCGATTGGATTAACAACTGTGGTTGTTTTTTCACAAAACAACACTACACCAAAAACTTATATCACAACCAAACAAAAAAACAACCCAAAACAACATAAATTAGCTTATAATACTGCAGACTGATTTGAGAGTGCATTACCAAGAGAAGCCCTTTCTTTGGGGTTCCACACCCTGCTGCAGCAAGAGAAATCTTCTAAGGTTTGAATAAAAAATTCCTTCAGTTGTCCAGTATTGATGAGTAGTAACCGATAAACAGTGACCAGTGAATAGTACTTGATGAACAATGACGACAAACGGTACCAATCACAAACTCTGAAGCCATTTTGCAATTTACATTAGATTAATTGTACAAGGAAAGAAGGAAGGAAGAAGAAAAAGAAGAAGACAGTGGAGTGTGTAAAAAGGGGAATCATGAGTAGTGTGTATGATTCCCAAGTAATGTTTTATTTCACTAATAAAGGTAAAATTTCAGGAACGCCCCTAGTTACATATGAAGATATATAAAGATCAATAAAAGAAATAAAAGGGCGAAACAGAAATAAAAGCCTTAAAAGACATGACAAATACGTACGTTAATAAAAATGTGTTGGAGCAATGCTAGTGTTCACAACCAAAACGTGGACTGCCTATTTAGGTACGTACAAGCAGAGGATTGTAGATCCATCTGGTGAGATCCTGAGCTACAAAATTTGCTTAATAATATTTCCTTTCCTTGAAGGGTCATTTCAGTTAATTTGTGAACTTACATAATACTTCTATATATCAGGTGATCCCGCTGGAGCGAGGTCGAAACCTGGGAGTGGCTATGGATATGGGTTTGGCATCCGCATGGACTCTCCCTTGGGGCCTCTACGGTTGGAGTATGCATTCAATGATAAACAGGCACAGAGGTTTCATTTTGCAGTGGGGCACCGGAACTAATTGGAGTATGGATTTGCATTCAATGACAAACAGGCAAGGAGATTAGTGGGGCACTGGAACTAAGGTGACGGTTTTTTTTTTTGGGTTCTTAACTGGTCTCATCATCGTGCTATTATTCTTTTGGGAATAGCCTAGTTCTGTTGTATCCGGTTTGCAACTTGGGAGTGCTAATTTATTGCCCTCATTTTTATTAAGATTTTTCTGTATAGTTTTTGTTTTGTTTTTGCTTGAACGACAAGGATTGATTCCTTTATAATTTGATTACATTAATAAGGAGAAATCTTAGGTAACCCATGAGAATAGTTTTGCTGCTTGTGATTTGCAGTGAAAATCGATGCCAACTCTCCGAAAAATCTCCATGTCACAAACAATATAAAATTGTGGCTAATCGTTATCAGTAAAATCTTCTTGTACCTGTCTGGCAGGATGGTCTACCGGTATCATTTCTTACAGGTGGGCTGTCCCTACCGAGATCTCCAATTATGAAATTTTTGATTAATCTGATATATTATGCTTTTCTACGTTCACAGAAGCAGCAAATTTGACACCCTTTTCTATATCTTTAGGCTCTAGGTGTGCACAATTGAATGTTGGTTGCAATGGATATGGATTATACATGGAAGGATTTTTGGGAAGCAGCAGCAAAATAGGAAACTTTCACCCCAAAGGACAGTTTGGGAGGGTTAGTTTAGAGGGGCTAATCAGAAAATGGAAATTTTAGTTGCACCCCTTGGATTGTGAGGGTACCCAAATTATACATTCATCCGATTATGTTAAATAATAGACGTGATTTTTTTATGGGCTGACGCTGGACTCGAGACTCTTAGAAGTGAAGACAACTATAATAGGTCCCATGTCGGAACATCTCCATTAGTTCAATAGACAGATGATCACAACCCTATGATATCTTGGATAAATCTAAAAATGGTGTGGGTTAACCAAAATCAAGGTGGGTCTCTGAATGCTTGCATGAAGTTGCATGTGGTGATCTTGAGTCAACTTGTCGAAGGCATTTTTGTAAATTAAGCAAATTGAAGCACAATTTGTGGGGTGCTTTTCGTGGGGTGTAACTAAAATTTCCCTTCTGGAAAATTGTGACAAAATATGAAGTTGGAAAAATCAGATTTGCCCATGGTAGGGCTGTCAAAGGGCTGGGCCAGGGTAGGGTCTAGCCCTACCTTTGCTTATAAGGGTGAGGCTCTAGCCCTTGGAGAACCTGAATTGGCTAGGCTCTAGCCCAACCCTCGAAGGCCAAGGCGGGTCAAGGTAGAGTCAGGGCTTAGAAGAAGAGTATTAAAAAATATAAAAATTTGAAGTAAAAAAGTGGATGCTTGAATAATGTACTTTGCTTGGCATGTTTCCTCGGTTTAATCCATGTAGATTTTTCTATGAATGATCATAAATTTTTAGTTACAAGGCTACGGTTTGAAAATGGAACTATTTAGTCTTTAAAAATCTTGATTAAATAAACGAAATACTATAAATTTACACTAACACAAAATCATTTTGGAACGCTTTTGAGCCATTCTTAAAATTTTCAGAATAGGAACTATTTTGGGCCGTGCATAATTTTTGGATGGCTCAAATCATTTGGAAATTGCCCAAATTTGTATCTTCTTAAGATAATTGTAATGTCCAACACAAATAACATCATGGCATGTGTACCTAAGGAAACCGGGAGGCCATGCCAACCGGTTTTCCCCCCTTTCTTCTGTATGTTTCATTTTTCAAAAAAGGTTAGATTCCTTAGGTAACATGGAACTCTCATTAACACTTGGTCACTTTGTCCAACGACAAGTGACCTTGGAACAACCCATTTTTTTATTTAAAAAAAGGGAATTTTTAACATACCCCCCATGTTATCTTTAAAATTTGACATACCCCCCACGATTTGAAAAAGCTTACATACCCCCCTATGACTCGGTCCACTGTCATTTGACCAGTGTTGACCCGAGTTGACTACAAAATTTTGTACTAAAGGACGAAAGTGCCCTTCTCTTCAACTTTGGAACCAGGGTTTGGGTTTAGGCCCCAAATCAAACATGAAAAGAGGAGATTAAAAATAAAAATTAAAACCCATGTAGGTAAACTTGAGATTTTATTTCTGATTTTTTGATGAATTAAGTGAATGTTGATAAGAAAAAATACCCCCAAACAAAATAGATAAAATTCATGAAGGAATATTTTAAAATTGAGAGACCCATCTTTCCAAAATCCATGTTTCAAAAGCTTAAAATATAAATTGCTTTGTCTTGCTTTAATTTTCATTTATTTTAATAAAAATTTTAAAACTAAAATTTTATGCTGTTTTTTTTAAACCTTGGGTTTTAAATTATTGCCGGAGTGGTGGCCAGCTGACCATGAGACTCCGGTGGGATGGTGGCTGGTGATGGACGGCCAACCCATTGGAGTCCCTTGGCTGGCCGTCCACCATAGCCGTTTATGGGGTTTGGGTTTTTTCTGAAACCCTTGTGTCAAAGGTTGAAGACAAGGGCATTTTTGCCATTTAGTGGTAGTCAACTCGGGTCAAATGACCGTGGACCGAGTCATAATCGGGTATGTCAGCTTTTTCAAATTGTGGGGGGGGGGGGGGGGGGGGGGGGGGGGGAGGTGTCAAAAATTCCCTTAAAAAAAGCAACTTAATTTAGTTTTGAAGATACCAATGGAATATATTTTTAAAAAATAAATAAAACAAAGATGATTTGCTAAGGACCGAGTAGGGCTGGGCCCCCTAGAGTATGACCATGGCTTGGCCCTTATTTAGAAGGGCTTTACATACTTGGGTCCGGCCAAGGGCATGAAATTTATAAAAAAGCCATCTTTTCAGGCGTTTCAAAGGGTAGGGTAGGGTCGGGCCCACTTACAAGAGGGCCTGATTGACACCCCTAGCCCATGGGGCTTGATGGCTTGCGGAGCAAAAACGAAAAAAAAGGAGAAAAAGGCCCACTTAGGCAGTTGCCGATTATTTGTAATTAATCTGTCTTTAGGGTCTATTTGAGAGGTACGCTATATGTCGGCAAAATGTCCATATAGTCTGGAAGATGTTGGGTTCTGAGACTTTCTGTATTCTTATCGTTTGGAATAAGGACAAAAATTTAAATGAAGAAAATTGCACGGCTGAGATAATCTCTGATATCGCGAAGGGGATATCTATGTTGGACCTCATGTGCATCGTCCTCAATGAGCCTAATGAGGACGGGGCGTCATGACCCAAAAATTGATTGTTTCGTTCATCAGAACGGCCTGTTAGGACTTCCTTCTTGACTCGTTTTCAATTAAACCTGAATTGTACTGGAACATTTCCCGTACGGTATTTTTGCTCCTAATTGCTTACTATACACTCGGCATGTTTTGTGCAACATGGCATGTGAATAGAGAGATTGACAGTCAGCGTGTTTTGTGCGGTTTTTTTAATGTTTTTAGTTGTAGGTCACATTTCTTACTATGTTATTGGGGTGAATTCTCAATTCTGTGGTGGAGCATGAACCGGGTTGGGCAGTAGAGATGGCTGTACCTAGCTAAGACTCCCATTAAGACAACACCCCCCCTCCCTGTCCTACAGTCCTAGTGCCCTACAATTAAAAACCTTCTTCACATTACCCCTCTATTGTCTATGAAACCTTCTGAAAGAGGAATTACTTGGGATAAGGACAGATGAATGTATGGTTGATCAGAGTAAGTCGGCATGCACATGGGACACTGCACAAGATTCCATGGACCCAACCCACCAGATTTCCTATGCTTAAGGTGGTCTGATTGGTCGATTGTAACTGTTCTCTTGACTTATGGCTGTATTTCTATATTCTGAAATGTAATTGATTTATGATCATTTTTACTCTTTCATGGGTCTGTTTGGCTGCAAGGATAAAAGAGGGACTTCCTGTTGACAATAACGGTCTATCAGAACACACACACACACACACACTCTCATTTGCTTCTAAGGCCTTGATTGGTATCTGTCTGTAGGGCTGCAACTCAGGGTGGGTTGGGTCGTGTTTGGGGTCAATGGAGCTCAACCTAATCTTCAAGGGTGTAAGCCTAAGCCCAATTCAACTCAAGGTCAGGCCTAGAATTTACAGCCTGAGCCCAATCCGATTGGGTTAGTGGGGGGCTAGGGAAGTTTGGTAAAAATTTTATAGTAATTTCCAATATATTTATTCGTCATCTTTACAAACATAAACCGTACTAAAAATAGGTTAGGAAATATAAAACACATTAACAAAATATGTACATTTATATTTGCAACGGTGTATTGTTGGACTTGGGTTGGGTCGGGTTATCCAAAGCCTCAGCTTGCGCCCAACTCGATTTTGATCCGGTTGTCAAAATTCAAGCCTGAACCCAACCCAAGTGCTGAAGGGGCCAACTCAACCCGAACCCAACGTTGGGTTGAACCCACCGAAGTTGCAACCCTATGTCTGCAGTTTGCAGGAAAATGTTTGTAGGCAACTATTTGATATTCAAACGTTTGCAATGACAAACATTTGTTGGGAAAAATATTCGAATGGTTGGGGAGGGGAGAGCTGTGGGGGATACCAAGGGGGAAGAGAGAGTCATTTGAAATTGTTTACTGCTGTTTGCAGCCGCAAACATTAGACCACTTTTTGTCAAAAAAAAGAAAGATGTGTAATGCAAATATTTGATAGATGTTGCTACACCAAGCACATGCAAATGTTCGCAAACATCTGTGCGCATACATTTGTAGTACTGCCAAGCAAGGCCGAAGTGGCGTTTCTCAGGTGGGGTGGGAATAGTCCCACATTTTATAGAAATAAAGTGACCCTTTATTTCTATAATGTACAGCGCTGAATCTGCACACCAGAGAAAATAGCCCATTTGGAGTGATAGAAGCCCATTAAAGCTGACATTGTCAAGTGCCCCAAAGCCCATGTAAAAGACAACATTCAATTAAATCAAACTTAATTGTTTTTAGAGCATGTCTAGAGCTATACCAATTTCTTACACCCAATGGTGGGACCCACATAACGATCATGTTGGACAATTATCCTTGCCATGATCATCATAAAAAAATAATCAGTTTTGACGTAAAAGTGATTTAAATTAGTGATTTAATTGTATTGGATGGTCTGGATTTCTCAAATTCAAGTCAATATTTCATGAGGTTAGGAATGTCAAAATGAACTGAATTTTTGTGAGGATGGTCTCCATAGTATAGACCATGGTTTTAAAATAACACTGTTTAAATGGTTTTAATGGCTGTTAAAACGGTAACGCCCCAAGCCCGCTACGTTACGAAGCGTTTTGACGCTTAGAAAATAACGTCTGTTTTTTAATTTTGAATTTCACCACCATCTTTTCCCCCTTAAATTCTGTTAAACAATCCATTTTTCTCAGTTTTTTCCAAATTTTGCGAGTCCGTTACAATTCATTTTAACAGTAACGCCCCCGTTAAAACGGCCTCTTTTAAACCTTGGTATAGACAACTCACACTATGGTTGGATTGACCACAATATAGACAAAATGGACTATATATGGTGTACCGTTTCACGGGGACAAAATGGACTATTTTCTATTAAATGGGGCACATTTTCTGAACCATGCACATAGATCGAACCTGAACCTTGAACCCCACTTAAATATGTTTAGTATCTTATCATTGATTTCCTGTGGGACTTTTTTTTTTCTTGTTCTAGGCGAGATTTGCTAGTTATCATGAATGAGAAAATACATTCTCTCTCTCTAGGTAAACTGTGGGACACGTCTCTCTCTATGTAAACTGTGGGACACGTACACGTGTGCTTACCCCTTAAAGTAGAAGGCTGGACCCTACATTTAAGTTGATTGCTCAGTAGCCTCATGTCATGTTCTCAACAAAACTTTAACGGATGGTGATTGTTCATCCAACACTGGCCCCTCCACTTAAATGGCAACAGTAACAAGACCAGAAATAAGAGGGAAGGGTTATTTTCAGGCAATTTTTAATATTTTCAACTCATTAATTTTAGGGTCAGGATCGGGGGACAACCATTTTTGACAACTATTTAATGGACCCACATAGAATATTAATCAATGACTGATTTGATCTCTATGCTGAGGAGATCATCCTCACAAAAATTCAAATCATTCCGATATTCATAGACTGGTTTAGAAGTTAAAGAATTATGGTCCCTCTATTTTTACTACGTAACTTGAAAACCACATTTGATGGAGGTAGAAATTTCAGAATGGGTTGATTTTTTGTCAGGATGATCTATATGGTGATGAGATCATCCTCACCAGAATTAGCAATTGATTCATCTTCTATGTGGGTCCGCCAAAATAGTTGTCAAAAATGGTTTTCCCCCCATTGTGAACTTAATGAAATCTCTATGGATTAGCCTAAAGGCCTTAATTTGTGTTTCAAAGAGTAAAGTAGAAAATATTTAGACTTTGTAAGTCTTTTTATGTATGGTTTTAAACAAGCACCTAACTAATTACATGAAATTTTTTGACAAAGTATTATGTCAAATGATTACAAAATAAATAGAGTAGATGTAAAATGGTTACAATATAAATGAAGTAGATAACTTATAAGTATAGTTTTAATAATAGCTCTAGTATGATTATATGCTTATATGTCGATGATTTGTTTATAATGCGTACTCGATCTCCAGGTACGAGAGTTACATCTATCCATGTTAATAATTATAGCTTTATCATATAAGTTAGAAATTAACAAAGTAGATATACAAATTGCATTTTTAAATGGCGAGCTTAATGAAAACTCTATGGACCAGGTTGAAGGCTTTAAGTTTTAAGGCCTAAAGTAGAAACTGTTTAGACTATGTTGAAAAGTCTCTGTTGTCAATCATAAGAACTCTTGGTTCTTTTGTAATTTAATTATCTCGCTAGTTAAAAGTTTTCTAAAGATTGAAGTGTCAATGATCAAGTGGAATTCATCAGCAAATCGAAGAAGAACCAAAGCTGAAGAAAATCAACTCAAGTGTTAAAGTTCAATTGAAGACAAAGTCAAGCTCAAGCAAGAAGATTTGAAACAAATATTCAATATACGTTCTCACTCAATGAATGTTCAACTATCAGAATCTCGTGTTGATATTACTCGCGTACATCTAAGGGTTCACCACGCATTACCATTGGCTCTCCATGACCCTAGATGTCATTTGCACTTATTCGTAATTGTTTGGAGGATATCCTAGTCTCATAGGATAACTTTCGGTGATTTTTGGTTAAATTGGCGAAGGGTTCAATAGACCGGCCAATCGAACATTTTGAGCTATCAACCGATCAAATTGTGCCGCCAACCGCTCCTTCAGAATGGAAAATATAAGAGTAGTCCTGAGCGGTCGACCGACCACTTTGTGTGGCCGACTGGACCTCGGACACATTACTATCACTAACCGGTCGACCGGTCAAAATGTGCGATTGACCCCTCCTTTATCGGATTTTGTTTTGACTTCATATTATGTATTTTAGTGCACTTAAGCTATTCAAACGACTCTTTTATGTCTGTTTCTATTGTTTGGGAATAGCCATAGATATTACAGACCAAACTCATTAATAGTTAACACCAATCAAGCTATCTCTTGGACTCCCATTATTTGATTAACATCTCTTGAGTCCAGAGATTTAGAATTTGAGAGAGCTTCACCTGAGCAAATTAAACCTAGTGCATCTTTTTGTGAATGCTCTATTTGTTTGAGAGACTATAATCTGTATGATTCCTGCTATCATCTTCTTCTAAAAAGATAATTATCTCTAACAGAGTGTCTCTGTGGTGAATTCTTCTCCGAGGATTCTCCATTTTATCAAATTCATCAAAAGGTAAGTGTCTCTATGAACAAACCTTTAGAGATTGATGGATAAGTTTTTACTCATTGAATTGAGTTGAGGATTGTGGAGTCCAAGATATAAACATGGGTTTTTAGGTCTAAAAAGATCTAACTTGGTAGATGAATCTTTTAGCACAAAGACACAAGCTTAGATCATCAAAAGAGAAACTCAAGAGATTGAGAATCGAATTCAAAGAACTCTCTTGAAAGTCGAGGCATGGATTTCTTCTCACTAGTGTTGCTGCTTGAACATAAGAAAAGCTTTTTACTCCCTTGGATTGCTTAGGATTTTGACCCAAAATGATCAATATATAGAGTGAGTAAGTCTACCCATGAAGAAGCAAGTGTTTGAGTTGGAAAAGGAAACTTAACGATTTCTCAAAAATTTGATTTGCAAAAGTCTGATCGATCAATCTATTGGACTTATCCATTCAATTGGACTTCAAGTCTGATTGATTGGAAAACCATCAAAGTCTATATATAACTGACATACAATTGAAGCATAGGCAAAATGATTATTATTCCAATCAATTGGGCAAGTTTGATCGATCGGCCAAAGTGTCAAATCGATTGGACTGAATAGATTTTGCATAAATGCATCTGTTCTGCCCGTGTTTCAAACACATGCTCAAGTGTGTTTAGGATTTTGATTATATAAGTTATTCATCTAAGTTCTAGTAGAATTTTTCTAAAAGTTAATGACCATCAAATTAAATTTGTTCATGTATAGCAAAAACTTTACAGTGAATTCTAACTAAACACAAAAAATTTGATTTTAAAATTTTCTATATTTTTTTTGTTATTTTTGAATATTGTTTTTTGCTCTAAACAAAACAAATTTGCAGAATCAAAGAAAAAAATAAAAAACTATTGACAAAGCTAAACCAAAACAAAATTATATATCATCAACTCTTAGGATAAGAAATCAGAGTAAGAGTAATGATGTAGGAGTACACAACTCTCAAGAGAACATATAAGCCAGTATACTCATCTGAGTTGGATCATGGGTGCCATTACAAGGAAGCTCAGTCACAATATAACAACCATCCCTATTTCTGTCTACCCTCATGACAGTTCTTCAAAACTCGTCAAAAATGTTGCAACCATATTAAAAAAATGGACAATGTTCTTATGGTCGCATATCTGACTAATGCTGAAGATGTTTCCCTCAACACCTTCAATGAAGAGCACTTCATTTAAGGTAGAGATACCTTTGCTTTAACAGTTCCCTTTCCCGTGATACATCCACAACTGCCATCGGTATATGTCATCGTATCCTTTTCTGTGAGCTCTTCAAACGAAGTAAACATACTTCTATCCCCAATGACATGTCTCGAACAACCACTATCAAGTAGCCAGGTGTTGACATTGCACATCAAAATCTCTTTTTCTCACCCAAATAGATTTAACTTTAGGAGTTCTGGGTGGTGAAAGAGTGATAAATTTATTTCTATTAATTTCCGCTCCTCTCCAATTGGATTGGAGTCGTTTTCATGGTTTTATTTCTAAGCATTGGATTGGAGTCGTTTTCATGGGTTTACTTCTAAACCGTTGAATTTGAGCATTATTTGGGGTAAAAAGATCCAAAGGTGTGAAATCGATCACTAATCAATAAGCCGATTTTTGGTATGTAGGTCCACCTAAGATGGGACAAACATCCAGATGGTCAGGGTCTCTAAGAGCCTGCCATGTGGCTCATACTCTGGTCTGTTAATGACCAACGTCGCGTCCGTCAGCAAAGTTCTAATTATCTCTTTATTCTAAAATCTGGTGCGTATCATGCAGTAGGTTGCCCACGTGACGTTCAGTATAAATGCATGTATGCATGCATTAAAAGCCTTTCAGCCGAAAGAATAAAATAATGAGTAGAATCTCAACGCTTCTGTGATGTTTAAGTTCTTACACATTTCCCCTCTCGAAAGAACTAAAACGGAGTATTTTTCTAGCTATAATCAGCTAAGAAACAATCCTATATGAGTAGAATCCACGTGGTGAATTCATAGAGAACGCTGATCATATGGATGTTTGGC
Source organism: Euptelea pleiosperma (assembly GCA_035048495.1). Classification (NCBI taxonomy): domain Eukaryota; kingdom Viridiplantae; phylum Streptophyta; class Magnoliopsida; order Ranunculales; family Eupteleaceae; genus Euptelea; species Euptelea pleiosperma. The sequence continues at coordinate 19,609,533 of CM068544.1, read as the reverse complement.
CAATCCCTAGGTGGATCTACATATCAAAAATCAGCCTCATGACTAGTGGTTTCAAACCTTTGGATCTTTGTACGTACCCCAAATAATGGTCAACAATGCTTAAATTCCACGGTTAAAAATAAACCCATATGAAAACGACTCCAATCAAACGCTTAGAAATCACTAATCAAAGCTAATTTTTGGTTTGTAGGTCCACCTAGGGTTGGACAAAACATATATATACGGTCAGAAATGTCTAAGAATATGCCACGTGGCTCATATTGTAGTCAGACGTCAGCAGAATTCTACTCATCCTAGCTATATGATATATTTTTTGATAATCTTGGTTGACCCTTCATTTGAAATCAATCTAGTGGGTTGGCTGGGGTCATACCAGGCTATATATCTTGTGCAGGGTCCCACAACTAACAACCATGCATCCGAGCAAAACAGCCTACCTATCAAATAGTTCTAATCTTGATTCTTGACTGATCCATCAATTGAAAACGATATTAGAAGTGGGTCCCACAGCTAAAAACCATATAAACGTAATCTGTCGATCGACACTGGATCATTCCAATTCTCAAGGGAGGGAGACGCCCACGTTGCCTTTTCTCCGTGAACACAAGAAAAATGCGTTCGAACACCAAACTCTTGCATTGATTAACGCAACCTCTTTGTCTATTTTTTTAAGAAAATAATTCAGTAAAAAAAAAAAAGGCTTGGGAATTCGTGATTACAGATCAGGCAGAGATGTTTGGAAATCTGAGAACAGGACATGGACATGGAGACTCAGAAGGGATTACACAAACTCGTGCTGTCTTGGAAACATAAACCTGAAAGAAACATGGAGTCCGGCCGGTCAACAAAAAAGGCTCTTCTGTGTAGCTGTTGATTTGTTCCTTTGGAAAGGTTTCTCACAGCAGATTTGTATAGTTTATTAGACCCAATGCTCACCTGAGATAATATATTTATATTCATGAATGATGTGTTTTATATTGGTAAGAGCGCACCTTATGAATATAGATGCATTCAATGTCCCCCCACCCATGTTCTCCATATATTGAAAATGTGCATAATGTAGGATTTCTAAATGATATTTTTTTTTTAAATTTTTTTCTAGGCGAAAATCTTACTATAAAAAAAATGTTCAAATCCGACGGCTAGAAATCACACCATGAATCCAATGGCTATAGATCACGAATCGGGCTGATTGTTAGTTTGTAGGTCTATCATGTGGTTTGTGCCACACGATAGACCTATATACCAATCGGGCCTGAAAGATTGTGCCAGGTGGTGCATTTTTATGCACTTTACAGCTCAACAGGGAAAAATGCTCCACAGATCTAAATTTTCTAAATCAGCATCAACTCTTCAGAAACACATCACAAAGCTTTAAGCAACAAGGGACCCAGCCCATCGTACATGAATTAAGAAAAATTAGAAGTAACGACCAAATTAAACACCTGGTCCATCCCCAAGCCCACTACAAGAATAACTACATGGGCTTCTCTTGTGATGATGAGACATCGTTCTCATGCCATATGGTCAATTCTTCAAAACCTGTATTTTCCTGGTACACCAAAAAAAAGTCAATTTGCAACGGTTCAAAACCGTTGCCAAAAGTGGTGTTGTAAATCCATTTGCCAGGGTTCATAACCATGCAAACCAACTAAGCAATGGTTCCTTTTTGTTCTTTTAACCCGGTTGTGGAAGACAGTTTTACAAGACGTTTGCAATGGTTCATAACTGATTCAAATATTTACTTAGCAACAGTCCATAACGGTATAATTTTGTTTAGCAACGATTTATAACCGTTGTAAAATTGGAACTTGCTTAAAACCATTGCAGAATCGTTGCAAAACTAAGTTTAGAAACAGTTCATAATCGTTGATAAACAAATGTTTGAAATAGTTATGAACCATTGCAACATTAGAAATGGTTGGGAACCGTTGCAACATTATAAACGGTTGGGAACCGTTGCAAATCTGTTCTATATAGGCCAGAGGACATAAGGATGTGCTTGGTTAGATATGTGTCAACGGTTTTGATATCTTGAAGTGCTTCTTATAAAAACTTGCAGCGGTTCTCAATCGTTGCAAACTTTTAAAAGACAAAAAAACAACAATAGGCTTTAGATCCTCATAACATACGACCTGAAAAGCTACATTAGGCTTTATATCCTCACAACAAGCTACATTAGGCTTTATATCCTCACAACGTACGACTTGATTAGAGGAACATTCAGATAGATGTTAAAGGTTGGACAAGTACATGAGCCATATAAAACTCAGTGTCACATACCCATGTGTTGTGTTCGTATAATTATATTTAGGGATGAGTTGAAAGATTGGGGTAAACCCTTGCCCTGCCTTGACCATACCTTTCATAACCAGCCCTTTTCTTACCTGATCATTTCTGCCCTTTTACCTTTCCCTTTCTTTCTAAGAAATCGATTCTCTCCTGGAAATACAAAAAGTGTTCTCATTCACCAGGGTAGTGTTTGGGAACAGTTTTTGAGAAGCACTTTCCAGCTTTTGGCGTTGAGAAGCGCTTCCTTGGGATAAATCTGTGTTTGGTTTGCAAAAGCTAGCGTTTTGGCATCCAACGTCTAAAAGAAGCTAGAAGCACTTTTTTGACAAACAAAAAATGTCCCACGCTTTTGTGGGAAGCATATCACCGTCAAAATGGCTCTTACTTTTTTACCTTTCTGTCATTTCTTCCATATCACAAAATCTGTTCTTGTTTGACTAAATCTCTTCTTTTTCTGAAAGTTTCTAACTCAATACTCTCTCCATGAAACAACAGCAACGATTGAGATCGATGAACCGGTGGGGCGGCAACGAGAGTCTCATGAACATAATTCTGTAGCATGGAGTTGACGGTGGTGATCCAGGGCCGACCGACGGTGGAGTAGTAGTGTTCGAGATGATTCATATAGTTGTAGTTCAAGTTATCCGCATGTTATCCCACGCAAGTGACTCAGAAGCACCTCCGAGAAATACATACGTACGTTGCCACAACAGAGGATCCCTCACAAGTGATCCCCTTCCGCAACTATCTATATGGATCACATCCACTCAATTTTCAGCAAGTTAGCTGAGTAGTATTGTTCAATGAGCTGTATATAATATGTATAGCTTGAATTGCAAGCGAAAGAAAAATCTTCAGTCCTTAACAAATTAAAATAAACTTACTCTCTTGATCGATTGTTAAGAACCAAAAAAATGGATTTTTTCAGAAGAAGTTACCATCGGAAGGAGCAGTAGTGATGAGAATGAGAGACAGAGTAAGGAGAATTGCGATTATGACCATGGCAGGAGAGAAAGTGGCAAAAATTAGGAAGAAGAGAGAGAGAGTTCACTCTGTGCTAAGCCATTGTCGTATCCAGAGTCAAAGCCCTATTGTTCTAACATGCATGCAAGTCTGCCATGGAAATGCAGAGGAGAAGGAGGAGCTGAGAAAGCTCGGATCTTCATCTTCTTCTCCGATTTTCTCTATTAAAGAAGGAAAAAAAAAAGAGATTCGAAGCTTTCAGGAATGAAGAGAGAGACAACGTGTCAGTCAAAGAAGGAAAAGAGAAGACTTACTTTCATGGAATTCGATAATTACAAGGTTGGTTGAGTCAGATTTAGTCGAAGGGGACACTGGGTATTTAGCAAAATGTCGGAGAGAAATGTGGTTTCATGGTATTGTTTAATCGAAGGGTATGTGAAGTTGGGGTCATGGGGGATGGCACGAGAGTTGTTCAATTTATGATTGTTGGTCCATTGGGTTTGGTCTGGTGGACGATGCTCGTTAGATGTTTGAACAAATGCCTCAGGGAGATGAAGGATTTGATCACTTTCAACTTGATAGTTGAAGGGAATGCAAGAGAGGGGTAGATTCAAGATGTGCTAGAAATCTTTAAATAGATGCAGGTGGCCAAAATTGAACCTAATAAGTTCACAATGGTGAATGTGATTTCGGTTTGTTTTTATGTGGTAGCATTTGAGCAAGGTGAATAGATCCACGCTTACATAGATAGTAATGGGATTGGAGTGAATGATATTTTGGAGACACCTCTTGTAGATATATATGTTAGGAGTAAAACTTATATGACTGCCCTAGATGATTGCCATAAATGACCACCCAGAAAACGAGCCATATCGCATACTTTTAGAGGACTTCGACCATATGGATGTTTGGTCAACCCCTATATGGGCCTACAAACAAAAAATCAGCCCGATTAATGATTTCTAAGCATTGGAATTGAGTCATTTGCATGACTTGATTTTGATTAGTGATTTCCAAGCATTGGATTCGAGTCATTTTCATGGGTTGATTTCAACCGTGTGAATTTGAGGATCATTGGCCATTATATATAGGATGGGGAAACACACTTAAGCAAAGGTTCTAGGCTTTCTCCTAGAAGAGAGGGGCATATCATTCAAATTCCAAGAGAGGGGGATGACCTTAGGTTTTGAGGAAAGCAATTGTGAGTGAATGAAGGAGGGGACATATATATATATATATATATATATATATATAAGTGTTGGGTTGTGTTTTGAGTTGAATTGGGATGCAAGTCATCCAATTAGAAAGCAATTAGGGTTTCTAATTCTAATTATATATATATAAGTGTTGGGTTGTGTTTTGAGTTGAATTGGGATGCAAGTCATCCAATTAGAAAGCAATTAGGGTTTCTAATTCTAATTGGTTACTTGGGCGGAGTGGTGTTAAATGAGTTTTAGTGTGAAGAGGTGAATTAAGATGAATTCTAAAATAATCCCAATCATTATATTATTAATATTAATTTACGAATTTTAGTGATCATGTTCTATAAACAAAAGTGTGGGGTGTATTAGCATACCCAATCATGTTATGGGTATACACTATGGGTATGTGATTTAAATACATATGTAATTAATCAATTAAAATTATAAAATGCACAACTATGACAATATAATGCAACATAATATAAAGCAAATAAATCAACACACATGAGCTTTAAAATAATCTCCTTATCATTGGCCTTACTAAGCCCATTAAGGATCTTACACATAAATTACCAAAGTAATCTTGGGAATGAAAATTTTCAAAAATCTTCTAAAAGTTATAGATAATATAATCAATATAAATGAAATAGTGTTATTCAAAGTCTAAAATACTCCTAATTATTTAAAAGACTAATATACTCTTTAAGAGGTTTTCAAGATCTTACATATAGAAAAATAGTTTGATGTATTATTTTATAAGTTCATAGAATTTATAGTGATATTGTTGATTCATATTCACTTCCTTTATCCGATTTGTATTTTAATTATTTAATCTAATTAATTTTCCATTCTAGTTTTGTATATTTTAAATTGGTCTATAGTCTCATCCTTGTTCCATAGCAATTACCTTATAAAATTTTATACAAGAATCTATGAATGTTATAAAGTATTTTTCCCTTATCTAAGTTTGAATGTTTTTAAGATTGCATTTATCACTATGAATTAATTCTAAAGGTTATGTGGGCGTTTTTGGCTTCTTAAAAAGTTTTCTAGAATACTTTGATTCCATACATATTCCACATATTTGTTCTATGTCCATAGTTGACTTAGGTATTAATTATATGTTCATAAGTTTTTGCATAAAGTTTATCATGATACAGATTAGAAAATCCATTCTAATGATTATATTTTATTTGAGTAACCCCTTAGACAGATGTCCCTTCATAAAGACCCCACTCTTGGTTATTACAGCTTTGTTAGACTTAAAGACAAAATTGAATCCTTTCTTGTTCATAAGAGATTTGAAAACTAAGTTCTTGCATATGTTTAGAATGTGCATTATCTCGTTTAGTCTCAAGACCTTCTTAAAATTGAACTTTAGTGAGAATCACCATTTTTTTCTTGTTACAATTGACTCATACAAGTTACTTATAATTTGTTATTCTCCATTACTTATTGTCTTATAGGATGAGAAAACACTTCTGTTTGCATAAATTTGAATACTAGCCCTAGTGTCCCCCGGTCAATCTTTGACATTATTGATTTGGTTAACTTTTAAAACTAGCGTAGAGAAATTCTCCGTTTTAGTCACATGTGCTTGTGTTGCCCCTCTATTATTTTAACAATTGTCACATGTCTTTATGTTCCAACAGTCCATTGCTTTATGTCCCATTTTTCCACACACAAAGTATCCCTCTTTAAGCTTGTATATGTTCCTTTCAGGTTTCTTAAACTTTAATTTTCTTTGTTGTTTGAGTTATTGTTCTTGAAACTTTTCTTTTGAAAGTTTGACTTGATTTGAATTTTTTGTTCTCATTCTTTTTATTGTGTTCTACTATATCGGCCTTAGACACCATTATCGAGGCTCTTACATCTTTTTCTTTATTTTTTCTTTTTTCTAATATTAAAAGTTAAACAATCACATCTTCTAGTGATATATCCTTAATTTCTTTTGTGTTTTAGTTAGTTTTTATAATTTGCCTAAGAGGGTGACAATTTTCTATGATTGATGACACTTGAAACCCTTCACTTATTCTCATTTTTAGCATGTATTAAAATTTGTAATTCTTGTACTTGTGAGATAACAGATTTGTTGTTATACTTTTGAAATCCAAAAATCGTTCCATGATGAATTTCCTTTCAAATTTTTTCGACAACCTTAATACATCTAATAGATGAATATACATCATATAGAATATTATCTAAGCCACTCAATATGATTTCTACATAAATAATCAACTTTCTTCCATGCATCTTTCATTCCTTCTGTAGTAGGATCATTTTCTTCTTCGTTGACTTTTGTTTCTTTCTCAGTTAAGATAAGAAATGTTCAATCTATTATGGTAAAAGAGCATTTTCTGCTGCCTCCTTTTGAAATTTTGTCCCTTAAAAGTTTTTGTTTCTCTATGTTAATACGACTCTTTTGATTGGTACAATAATAGAGAATAGTCCTTAGGCTACCTTAGATTGTTAGAGTAGAAATTTCTTGTTTACGTAACAATGAAATTTCTTGTTTACGTAACAATAAATAGAATTAACCATTAAAATAAAAGAATCAAGAAGACAAGGTGCAATATATTTTAATTGAGAAAATGTAAACAATAGTAGGTCACACAATTATAGGATTAGAACTATAAATAGGAAGAGATTGAACTTATCGAATTAGTAGAAGAGTCCAAGGAATGCTTCAACACGCTATCCTAAGTAGATTTTGTCGTTGCACTTTTATGGTGTTGTTAGTTGTTCGAATTTAGTCCCCATAGAAGTTTGCATAGATTGTCTGAGTTGCTTTGCAAAACTAGGCTGCGGTGGGACAAAATATCAACCTTAGCAAGAGCAAATTATTCATGAATCATATTGGGTTATCCCGTACTCGTAAGAATGAGGAGCTATTTGGTATGAAGGAAGGAAAGCTTCCCGATAAATATCTCAGCGTTCCTTTGATCCAAGATCGACCCATATTGAAGGCTGCCTTTTACAACCTCAAGGAGAGCATTAGGAGGAGAACGAGTATTTGGTTTGGAAAGTTGCTATCCTTTCAAGGTAGGGTGGCTCTTGCTAGATCTTTTCTCAATAGCATTCCGATATTCAATATGTCCGTCTACAAATGGCCGGTCGTTGTCACCAAGGAATGTGAAAGCTATGTTCAGAATTTCATTTGGTCACGGGATCCCTTGGTGAGGAAAGTAGTTACGGTCAAGTGGGAGAAGTGTTGCAGGCCGATTAAAGAAGGTGGTTTCAATATCAGGAGATTCAAAGACATCAACCTGGCTTTACTCATGAAGATTGGTTGGATTCTCCTTACGGAGACAGATGAGCTAGGTAGATTTTTGAAAGATTATTTTCAATAAATCAGGAGATTTGGCAAGCCACTATAAGAAGTCTTCCATTTGGCATGGCATCAAATGGGCTCTAAAATGTATGGAACCCAACCTTGGTTGGTTTGTGGGGAATGGTGAACGGATAGACATGTGGATGGATAATTGGGGAGCAAATGGAGCCATTCGAGACCTTGTGGAGGTCAACAATGGAAACTGGAAGTAGTGTCATTGTAAGCTTTCGTCAATCATTGTCGAAGGAAGATGGGAAATTCCTAAAGTGGTAGGACAAGTCTTGCAATTGAGCGGCATTCATAGCTTACCTATTATGAACTCACAATTGCAGGATCTTAGAATTTGGCAGCCCAATGCATCCAGAAATTTCACAGTGAAATCAGGATATGACACAGTCAGACACAAAGGAGATAGCGTTTGGTGGGTTTCTTGGATATGGAGACTATACTGATCCTAGAATATCTAACAGTTGGAAATTGATCTGTGGGAGTGCAGCGACGGATTTGGTGATTAAAAGGAAAGGCGTGTCAATGGCTTCGAGATGCTACTTAATGCCACAAGGAAGAAGAATATCTTGACCACCTAATTTGGGGGTGCCCGGTTTCTAAGCCGATGTGGCTCTGGGTCAAGAACATGTTGGGATCTAAGAAGCAACTTGGGTCATTCAAGGAAGCCTTCTCTGTATGCAATCAACTTAGCCCTATCTTGAAAGACCTTTGGAGTGTGGCAGTTCTTAACTTGGCTAACTTCATTTGGGGAGCTAGAAATGGGATCATTTTTTAAGTAATAACTCCTGATTGGGAGGGGATTAAAAGGAAAGTCCTTATTGCTATTAAGGAAGGTGGTAAGCTATCTAATAACTCTATGTCTAATTCGTGTCATGATCTAACCATCCTTTCCTTAATAGGAGTACGATGCAAACTAGGTAAAGCTCCTAAAATTAAGGAAAGTGTTTGGCAACTCCCTATTCCTGGTTACATAAAGATGAACTGTGAGGGGGTTGCTAGAGGTAACCTTGGTAAAGGAGGGATTGGCGTTATATTTAGAGATCATCAGGGAGCCTTCAGTGGAGCATATTGTAAAGGGTTGGGATCTACTACCAACTTATTGCGGAATGCCAAGCAATAGTTGAAGGCATGGCTTGGGCTACCAACAAGGGCTGGAGGAAATTATGGATAGAAACAGACTCTATTGCAGCTATTCTTGCCTTTGGGCAAAGGAAGACTCCTTGGAAAGTGAGACCTCAATGGGAAGATGCAATCAAGAGAACAATTCATTGTTTCATAACATTTACTTGGAGAGAATCGAACTTTTTAGTTGATATTCTGGCGAATCATGGTGCCAACTTTGAAGATGGAATTTCTGAATCTTTTGTAGAGCGAACTCCATTCCTGTATAAAATGGACCCTCAATCCAAATATTACAAATTCACGTAATATTTTTTGTTTCCGTCATGGGTTGGAATTTCAGACTCTCAGGGTGCCAACCAAGTTGGGATGTAGCAGGGCCCTATTTTCTTTCCTTCCAAGTGCAGTTTGTATAGATTTCCTCTTCTCCTTTTAATATATTTCTTACTTTTAGCTAAAAAAAAAGAAGAGATGTATGCCCCCAGGTTCAACAGTTGATTAGAGATAACTAACACTTCTAATACTTATGAACCCATAGTGGTATTACCTTCAAGAAGAGAAAAAGTTGAATAATCACATCAAAAGAAGAGAGAAGGAGAGTAGAATGGTTTATGTGGGGATTTCTTCTATTTTTGTATTTCATGTGTTTTCAGACACTCCTCAACCTCTCTTTACCTAGAGATAGAAGAGAGAGCTGTTTAGCCATTAGTAATTCTCATTAAAGGTTAAACGTTCATGCATTTTAACCCAATAGTTGGTGTGCAACGATAGTGTATTTTAATAGGTATTATTGCGCACATTTTTAGTATGGGAGAGAGGATCAATAGTCTGTAGTTTAAAAAAGAGATAGGGTTGGCTTTTAATAGCCAATGGTCTTGACATGACCTGGCTCAGCTCGATGCATGCGTGCGCATCTTTTTGTAAAGCATGGTTGTGCCCAAGGGCTCCACTCTATAGTTCTAATTCTTTCATATAATAGATTTATATTTTTTGTCTTCCAAGCAACGTGGGATTAAAATGTTTTGGAAAAGTGTAGGGAGTGAGAGAATTCCCGTTAGCTAATTGGAAAAGTGTAGGGATTTAAATTTTAATTCCCAAAATATTTTTATTCAAAAATTTATAAAGTTTAGCTTTAAAAGTTGAAGGAAAAGAGCTCCTCATTTAAATTCTTAATGGTCTAGGTTCAAAACCCATTAGCCTCAAGATTACACTAAATTTGATCTCTTTTGAAGTACTTGAGGGCTTGACTTCAAAACCCTTTAGCCTCAATACATTATATTTATGTGTTATGCTTTATGATTAACAATCTTCACATAATAAACTCAGCAGTTCATGGATCTAATACCATAACAAGATCATCATCCCTTGGTGATCACAATGTCACACCTAGAGAGGGTGGGGCGGTGGAGAGAGAGAGAGAGAGAGAGAGTCTAGGAACGTTTAGGGCTAGAGTTCGTACGTGTGAAACTCTAGAAAAAGAAATAATATATATAAAGAAATGTACAATGGGTCAGGCTCCGTTGACAGATATAAAATGACAGGTAAAATGACAGGGACACAATTTAAGATACGTGGCACACTGTTACAGGACTCTGACCATATGGATGTTTTTCCTATCCCCCTATCCCCTGGTGGACCTACAAACCAAAAATCAGTATGATCCGCAAAAAGCTCTCCACGCCTACTCTTAGAAAGAGCACTATTCTTCTTTAGTTAGGTAGCTCTCCCCTTTTTCAGAGACAATAAGACCGAAGGCCTACAAAACAACAGGGGACCATTTCTCACCCAATCAGACTGATTTTTGGTTTGTAGGTCCACCATGGGATAGGATAAACATCCGTACGGTCAGAGTCCTGTAAAAGTGTGCCACCTGGCTTATATTGTGTCCCTGTCGTTTTACCTGTCATTTTATATCTGTCAAAGGAGCCCGACCCATGTACAATATGCCTGAATAACAACTTCGAAAAAAGAACATCAGTTAAATATAGGAAAAAGATGTAACAGGGTATGGCTGAAACTGTTTCAAATGCGGAAGCACCATTTTGGTTACTTACTGCTGTCATCGGGACCTATTGACCGCATGGATGTTTATTCAACCCCTTGGTGGATATTCAAACGAAAAATCACCCTGATTGGTATTCTATAACCATTAGATTTTAGCACTTTTTTAGGCGTTCTTAGAGCCGTTGAATGCAACATTTATTTTTGTACTAAAAACAACGGGTAAAAATCATCAAGCAATCTGATTTTTGGTACGACTGTCTATTAAGGGGTGGCCTAAACATCCATGCAGTCAGTGGGCCCAGATGGCAGCGGTGACTAGCTACCACAAATGCCGCTTCAGCAATTGAAAGATCTCAGGTATAACTCTCTCTCTCTCTTTCTTTTTCAACTAGGAATTTGGTAAACCTCGCATTCTCATTCACATTCTCTTTGTTCCTCTTTAGCGTATGAAAACCTCCCAAAGAGTATCCCATGACAACTCACATGGAGGACTTCTCTCACAAGACAAAGCTAGAGTACATCACACATGCATGGCAGGATGCGCATGAGTGTGGCATCATGAGCTTTAACAATCTCCCAACAGTCCAACCAGACTAGAACTTTGCTGAGGAAGCACAGTATGAGCCAAGTGGCACACTCTTAAAGACAATTGATCATATGGATGTTTGGCCCATCCCTAGATGGACTCACATGCAAAAAATCAGCCTGATTAGTGATTTCTAGCTAAATAATGCTCAATTTTCACAGTTAAAATTCAACCCATGAACACTATATATCCAATCCAATGCTTAGAAATCACTAATCAGTCTAATTTTTGGTCTGTAGGTCCACCTAGGGTTGGGCCAAACATTCATAAGGTAATATATTTCTAAAAGTGTGACATGTGGCTCGTACTGTGGTCCGGCATCAACTTGATAACAACAGAAGTCCGTCAGTAAAGTTCTACTCGTCCAAACCATTATTATCAATTAATGAAACAAGTAGTACGATTCCTGACTTAAACCAAAAGCGTTTGTGAGCTAGTGTATTCGATCTCTACGTCCAACCATTTTTATATGGAAGTCTTTGGTCAGGGATGTCTGTATGAGCAACGTCAACACTCTGAGATAGTGAGATACCACTGAACCTATGGATGTTTGGTACATCCCTAGGTCGACCTACAGACGAAAATCATCTGTATTTGGTAATTTCTAATCATTGATTTTGAGTCTTTTTCATTGTTTAATGACTTCTATAGTGGAATTTGAGTATTATTTAATTGGGTAATAAGATCCAACGGCTAGAAATCACTAACCAGTATATTCTCGTTGGTCTGTAGGTCGAAGTAGGGATAGGGCCAAATATCCATACAGTCAGCAGTCTCTGAGAGTGTGCCATGTGGCTCATACGGATGTCCGTGCATGAATGTAGGTGTCAAACGCGTCAGTGATCAAAGTCTTCCTTACAAAGGAAGAAAGAGATTTTGGATACCGTCAGGTCTTTATCTGAACAGTTAGTTCCAATCTTCCTTTATTCTAGAGTAGGTTCGCCCACGTGACGTTCAGTATAAAATGAATGTATGCATGCATGCATGCATCAATGAGTGTACCAAACTCTAATATTCTCAAGGGAGGGCGACGCCCATGTTGGATTTTCTCCGTGAACATGAGAAATATGCGTACGTTCCACCCCACACCCTTGATTACAGAGGCAGGGATGGCTCTGGAAATCTCATCAGAACAGGACATGGACATGGAGATTCAAAGGGTTTACAGGCACTCTCTTGTTGTCTTGGAAACATAGAGAGAAAGAAACATGGAGTCGATCTGGTCAACAAAAGGGCTCTTCTAGTGTAGCTGTTGATTTTTTCCTTTGGAAAAGGTTTTTGGTTTTGTGCATGTTCCCCCTATATTGAAAATGTGCATGATATAGGAATTTTAGTTGAATTGCTCCTTCCATTCCCCCAAGAATGTTCCTTAGGTTACACCTAAGCAATTAGTTCAGATGGTTGGTGTGTACTGATGTAGGAATATCCTTGTTTCAGTGCACCTTCTCGACACCAAATCAAACTTCTCAGCAGAAGAGGTGGGCCCACAAGAGAATAAAGAGAAGACATCTACCACGAGATTCTAGGATAAGTAGGTTGCTCCTGGTATCATTTGATCATTCGATCTGTACCATCATTACAAGAGTCAAAATTAGTAATGAGATTTATCTAGTGATTCGCATCATTCCTCACTATCAGTACTGTTGTCTCGTCTTCTACACCATCATCTTTGATACCCATTCCTCCATTTAACACTGAAACCGAACCATCATCGTCTCAAATCAACCATCATCGGACTCACTATTGTCGTCGTGAACATAAATCATCAGCCATGTTCTGACAAGAAATCTGAAGTCTGTTTATTTGAGTTGCTTTACCGCACTTGCCAAAAATATCCTCAATCACCCTCGGCTCGGTACATCTGCATCAAACGGTTGTCACCATTCCAAGAAACATGATGTTCCTACAGTTCACTTTGAACAATGCAATATCGACGGAGTTTGACCCTTATCCACAATAGATTCATTTGTAGAACTTTAGGATTTATTTGATAACTTCGGTGATTACATTGACCTACTCAAGGCTCTTAAACAGAGCATTACAGGAGTCCATTAAAGGAAGGAAATCCTAATCAGATCTAATCTAATCAAATCCAATTTTAACCATATATCAAATCTAATCCTACTTGATACTTATCAACTTGTGCACCTTACATATTCTGATACACCCCCCGGCACAATTGCATGTCTCTTTGAAAAAGAAACATGTGATTAGTTACAAAAAATATGGGCCCTTGCTCTTTATTAAATGAATAGGATGATTGGCGAAACATCCGTTCGTGTGCTTAATGGTAGTCATTGCCTGTCTGTGAAGTCTATCATTGTCGCATCCTGCTCATCTTGGAGTCTGTTGGAGCTGATGGCCCACTAGATCAGGTCAGTCATGATCTCTTCTAGAAGCTTTCGAGGATGGGGTGTGCGGCTAAACTCTCATTGGAGATGGTTTAAGTAAATAGAAGATGATAAAATTGGAGGGATTTGATGAGCTTTTGATTGGGGGTTGCCTCACGGACTTGGGCCTAGTAAGAAAGCCTTTAAATAAAATATATCTTTTTTTATTCACCTTGAGCCAACGAAGGTTTGGTTTATCTTGGGCGTCAAGCAAATCATTTTTTTTTTGTTTGGGCTTAGGTGCTTGAGTCAATTGGGCTTGGACTCAAAAGAATAGCCCATAAAAAAAAAAAAATCTGTCTATTTTTTGGTGGTTTGGTTGGCTTTGTTTCAGCCGAACCAAGGGTTTTGAAAATAAATAGAAGAGGGCTTCATATGGGTTTCTAATGTAGCGGAAGCGTGCGCATCAATAGATTCGGTTGATAAACAAGCAATGTGCTAAAAACTAAGTAGTAGATAACATAAGAGTTGTAGAAGAGGATTGCCTGTATTCGTTTTTGGAGCTCCTTATATAGATAACTCCATTATGACAACTTAGAAACCTTCTAAAACATTAAAAATAGCTTTCCTAAGCTATCTATAACATAATAGCAACTTTCGGCCTAATCCTATTATAACTCAATTTGGATGCTCATAAGCACTCCTAATTATAGCCTAAACAATAAAAACGAATTTAGTCAAAATTAGAAACTTGCTAAGAAAATATAAATTGGAAACTATCTAAAAAATAAAAATAGAAGCTTCCAAATCCTTCTTCTTGCCTTTCTTCATGTAGCTTTTCCATAAATGACAAAGCTAGTTGTTCTACATCAGGCCCCTGTTCTTGAAGAAAACTTGTCCCCGAGTTGGGTACATCTGAAGAAAGTCAATCTTCAGGAAAATAGGGAGAGAGATCCTTCACATTGAATGTTGGAGAGATGTTCATGTCTTTGGGAAGATCCAAAACATAAGCATTATCACTAATCTTCTTAACGATGCGAATATGGCCTATTTTCTTCAACTTGGTCTTGTTGTAGGTGCCTTTAAGAAATCTGTCTTTACTCAAGTAGACCATAGCTAAATCTCCTTCGCCATAGGACTTAAAGCACCTATGTTTATCTGTATCTTCTTTGTACTTGGCATTGGCGGCCTCTAAGTTCTTCTTAACTGTGGCATGGAGCTTTTGGAGGGAATCAATCATCTGATCACCTGCAACATGCGAATTTGGTAGAGAAGAAAGAGTAACAAGATCCAAGGTGTGATTGGGAAGCTTAGAGTAGACAATCTGAAAGGGGCCAAGGCCTGTAGACCAATTGGTGATGGAATTGTAAGCAAACTCAGCTTGGGCAAGAGCTAAGTCCCACTGGCGAGGTTAATCTCCTGAAAGACATCAGATAAGATTACCCATGGTTCGGTTGACAAACCATAATACATACTAGTTTATACTACCCTGTAACACATAAGTAACACAAGCAGAGTATAACCATACACAATCTGAGTTTATCGGTGTACAATAATAACAAAAATAAAAACACCCGATAACTCTCAAGAAGTCTCTCTTTGGGAGTTTATGTAGATGGACCAGTACCATCATGCTGATCAGGGCCATGAGTTGGTGGATGCTGTCCAAAGCCCATCATGGTAGACTGATACTCCATGTAACGCTGCATATCATACATGGAGCCCAACATCCTCTCTTGTCCCTCATCTAAATGGCGAAAGCTCTGAGCCGTCTGCTCCTCATGCGCTGTGAGTCGTTGGTCGAATCCCACCATCTGATGATGAAGAGACTCAAAGGAGTAAGGGACAGGCATCTCTAGAGGCTGGATAAAGGATGGATGTGGCTCTGGAGGATGTATCTCAGTATCTGTCTGCTGACCGCCCGGTTCGGTATCATCTCCCAAGTCTTCATCGAACATAGCGTCAAAATGTGGAGGTACATTAGTCACTCCAAACCTGAGACATGCTCTTCCTGATAGTCGAAGGTCCAATCGATTGGAGATGTCCGATCGATTGGTTCATAAAGTCCAATCGATTGGACTGGTCCGGGAAGGAAAAAAAATTTAAAATTTTAAAAGTTTTAAAAAACCAATAGACTCATTTTCCAGGACCCCCAATAAATCTTTTCAAGCTAAAAATCATTTTTTAAACTTCTCAAGAAAAGATAATACGCCAGAAAAATGTTAGAGTCTAATTCATGAAGTAAATCTTGATAAGCACTAAACATTGATTCTTATTGAAGAGAATTAACTAACACTTAGTTCAATCTTTTGCTTTATCAGAAATATTAATTCTTTTGGATATTAGCGCAAGTCACAAATCACTAGTAATCATAGATTCAAATATCAACAGTAATATTATCAAGTGTAAGTGATCTGAGTCCATCTGTGGTACCGAATAAGATTTCAGCAATAATTTCTCATAAATATCAGAATCTGGAGGTATCCTGTATTCGATCATAAAATCCTCATTAGAGTTATTAAGGGATCTCACATACGCTCATGTATATGGGTATTTGCCGATGGATAAGATTTTTTTTAGCAAATTGGCTATCTTTTACACCATTTTTATTCACTTTGAATAGAGGTAGCTTTCACTCTCCATGTAGATAGCCATTTTCTGCAGCAATGAGAATCAGATTTCAATTTCAAACAGGGCCATAAAGATGGCGTTCACTCTAATTTTTGTGAAGGTAGTTGTTTTCTTAGAATAATAACTCTCATTGGGAAGCCAACAGTCGACTATAGTGCAATTTTGAAATCAACTGAGGGTAGGAACACTACTAATTTAAAGTAATAATCAGTAGAGGTTTATTCTTAATTCCAATAATACAAGATTTCACACCTCTATCAAATCTATTCCCACAGAAATAATCAGTGTGCATGTGAATGTGAGATATACTGTTTCAATAATCTTCTAATGCACACTAATAAAAATTGACCAATCATAATAATTAAAAGATATAATACACAGATTAGCAAAATTTTACTAACAGTTAAGTTCTTTTTCTTGGAATGTTCTCAGAAATTACTGCTCATCAAAATCGTATAATCAAATAATAATTTTAACATTCTTCTGTACAATTGATCTTTTGAAAAATTTTCAATTTTTATTCTTCAAAATGAAGCAAAATCAAAAAGAAAAAAATATCTCTAAAAAATATAAGAATGAAGAACACGAGGGGATACAGAGCACGCTGCTCAGAAATAGGACATTGTCAAATATTTCTCCTTCAGAGAATATTTCCTAACCCACACAGATGTGATTTTGGTAGACGGATCAATTTTCTTAGGTTCTCTCCTCTTTTGAATTACTGAACTCTGAGGTTATTTGAATTTCTCAAGGGACTCAATCTCCTTGATTAATTCTCTAGACTTTTTCAGTAGGTCTTTCATCTTCTTAGATAGCACATCCAAATAATTTATCTCATAATGTGTCTTCATAGGAAATCTCTGACTTTTCACATTCTAAGTGGTATTCACCACTTTTTCTAGAGGATTTTGATGTCCTCTTCTCAACTTGTGACAGTCTCTAATCACATGACCCATATTTTTGCAGTACTTGCACTGACGATTATTTTTGATAATTTTGATAGGGTCATTGATCTGAGTAGGAATAACTTGGGCTTTAACAAAAATCGTCATAGAGGAAGACCCTTTTTCTTGATTGTTTTTGTAACCCAAACCCTGTTTGTCTCCATAGACTTTTCCCACACGAAGAATCTCATCAAGCTTTACAGAGCTGGATAAGAATCCTGACACATCCCTCTTTGATTTGAGAAGCTCATTTTCTAGGGATTCCTTACGTGTCATGCAAGTTTGGAATCACATTCCAGTGACTTGTTCCTTTTCAGTAGAGACTCATTTTCTTGCTCTAAATCAGTAATCAACACTTTTAATTTTTCAGTGTCAATTAATAAGGCTGCATTTTTAGAGTCAAGACTTTTAACTCTGTCAGATAACACTTTGTTAGCCTTAATGAATTTTATCGATTCCTCATACAGTTCTTTCACACCAACTGCTGAGTTATCCGAGTCCCCATTGTAAGAGTCTTCCAAACTCTCATCATCAATTTTCTTGGAATCTCCATGAGATCCACAGGAACTATTGAAACAAGCAACAAAAGCTGTATACTTATCAGTCTTTTCATTGCTATCTAAATTATTAGAATGATCTTCTGATTCCTTATCCCATGTGGCATTGAATGCTTTTGCCTTGTCCTTGTATTCTTCTTTGTTTGGGCACACATTAGCAAAGTGACCCAAACCCTTATATTTGAAATATTAGGGTTTGCTTGAGCGGCTTTCCCTAGGGTTCCTTTCACTTCTGCTACATCTCTCATGAGGTCTGGCATGTTCCATAGATTTATCAAACGTTTTATTGTTCTTAACTCTATCATTTTTAGAACGAAAAAACTTTTTGAATTTTTTCACAAATAATGCCGTTTCTACTTCAGAGTCAACATCCGACTCAGAATCTTGAGCTTCAGAAACTTTAAGGGCAATACCTTTTGATTTATTCGGTTGTCTCAAATTCATCTCATAAGTTTGTAGAGACCCAACCGGCTCAATAACTTTGAGAGAGTCAACATCTTTGCTCTCCTCAATAGCAGTGACCTTAGCCTGAAATCTATTAGGTAAAGATGTTAAAATTTTTCGAACAACTTTGGATTCAGGAATGACCTCACCCAAGTTGTGTGCAGAGTTCACAATATCACTAAGTTGGGCATAGAACTTTGAAAGAATCATTCTCCTCTATTCTCATGGATTCGAACTTAGAAGTCAGCATTTAAAGTTTGGAGATCTTAACAGCCGACGTTCCTTCATGTGTGGCTCTAAGAATGTCCCATGCTTCTTTAGCTATAAAACAAGTAGAAATTCTTCTAAACTCATTTTTATCAACTGCATTAAAAATAGCATTTAGCCTTTTGCTATTAAGACAACAATAATCTATGTCCTCTTTGGTCCAGTCATTTTTAGGTTTAAGAATGGTTTTATCTCCTACTTCCATTGTGGGTGGTGACCAACCATCCACTACAGACATCCAGACTCTTTCATCAATAGACTTTAGAAAAACCCTCATTTTAGTCTTCCAATAGGCATAGTCTTCTCCATAAAACAATGGAGGTCTGGATGTATTTCCACATTCTCTTTGCATTTTGACAAATTAATGAAAATGGACTAGTTTCTCAGAAATCTAAATTCAGGTGATTAAACCTTAACTAGAAATACCCGTTCTGATACCAATTGAAATTTCACCGGTTCGTTCTCTTTAACTCAATATACCTAGAAGGGGGGGTTGATTAGGTATTTAAAATTATTTATACCTACACAGTTTTACTGGTATGTGGTAAGAGAATAAAATTACATGCCTTAGTTGTTTGACAAATAATTATCACAACCGACTCAAATCGAATATACCTCCTCCGTGGTATATTGTCTTTTTGTCATTTGATCTAATCAAGATAGATTGCAGAATACAAACAAACAATCGCACAAGACAAGAGATTTTTACGTGGAAACCTTAGCCAAAGAAAAAGCATGGGACCACGTCCAGACAAAAAGTATCATTAACTGAAAAGTTAAACGAAACAAAGGTTACCTACGCAGCACTATTGCAAATACAGCTTCCAACCTTAGCCAAAGCCTACTGCCGATGCGTCCGCGTCCTCTAAATCAAGCCAAAGTCTTATCCGCTTGTTCAGTTTGGGACACCCCAAACCTACCATTGATCGGCTCCTTCGATCTTAATTCTCAACACCCCTGCCTTTGCAAAAGGTGAATGATTCAGTACACCTTAAACCCTAAGTTGCTCAAATGGTGGTACACTTAGGCTTCTAGGTCGAATATAGAAGTGGAAGACTTAAGCTGAGGAAAGGATCAAGCTCTTGGCTTTGATCAAGAAGCGAACAAGCTCACAAGATGTGAATGAAAAATAAGCTTCTTGCTCTTCGAATGGACACTCTAATAAATAAAACCTTTTTTATCTCTCTTGAGGATTGAGTCATTCTGTGTCTCTGTGTGTGTTTAGAGAAGGCATAGAAGGGTTCTATTTATAGAATTCCAAGACCCTGAGTCGTGCGGAATGTGGGATAATGGAACCAAGAATTTCGGATCTGAGAAGGACCAATTCTGTGCATGGTCCAATCGATTCTACACTGGGTCCAATCGATTGGGCCATGTCCAATTGATTGGGGATAAGTGTCCAATCGATTGGGCTCAATAAGATTTTTGTTCCGAAGGCTTCAATCGATTACACAGGGTTCTCTAGTCGATTTAACTCAGATAAGTTTCTGTCCCGAAGGCTCCAATCGATTTCACAGAGTCTTCAATCAATTTGACTCAAATAAGTTTCAGTCCCGAAGACTCCAATCGATTTCACAGAGTCTCCAATCGATTGGGCTGAAATAAGTTTCTACCTCGTAGCTTCCAATCGATTACACAGAGTCTCCAATCGATTGGTCTATGTCCAATCGATTGGGGATAAGTGTCCAATCGATTGG
This sequence comes from Euptelea pleiosperma, assembly GCA_035048495.1. Taxonomy (NCBI): domain Eukaryota; kingdom Viridiplantae; phylum Streptophyta; class Magnoliopsida; order Ranunculales; family Eupteleaceae; genus Euptelea; species Euptelea pleiosperma. Next base: position 19,589,157 of record CM068544.1, on the reverse strand, counting down.
ACTATCCCATTAGTCAATTTTATTGACTTAGACTCAGGTTAGTCCAATGACTAAGTTTGACCATTATATTTTGTTCATTTTAACCAACTTCTATGGCCACTAAGTCACTTATATTCCTAATCGAGCGTACACGATCGTTAACTGATAAATCGGCAGTTACTCAGATGACTCCTGTCATCAACCGTCTGATTCTTGCTGTCTCAGTCTTTTAGTCTTCACGTAGTTGGCGAAGTATGCGTACCACTACATCTCCACACCACACTAGTGCTCGTAGGAACGGTTACAAGAATATTTTTATGTTAAACGAAATCTTTGCCAAATTAATATAAAAATATTCTTTACAAAATCAACAGTATGGGTCTTCTGGATATAACTCTTTAAGAAAGTCGAAGGCAATGACCTCGGCTCGAATAGTGACTAGCAAAGTCTCTCTAGTGGAGGAAATAGATGAAGAGCATCTACTTAGTGCATCAGCCACCTTGTTATGGACACCAGATTTATGGTGGATAATAAAATTAAATTCCTGGAGAAGATTAATCCAACTAGCATGCATATGGTTTGATGAAGACAAATTCTTTATGTACTTTAGTGCCTGATGATCCGTGTAGAGAACAAATTCCTTTTGAATTAGGTAATGTCACCATTTTCTGAGGGCACGAACCACCGCATAGAACTCAAGCGCATAGGTGGACCATTTCTGACAGGCCTCTGTGAGCTTTTCACTGAGATACTCAATGGGTTTTCCCTCTTGAGACAATACCGCGCCAATGCCAAGAACGGAAGCGTCACAATGAACCTCAAGTAGCTTGTCAAAGCTAGGTAAGGTAAGTATGGGGGCTATGGTGAGCTTCTGCTTAAGCAATTGGAAGCTTTGGTCTGCTTCTTCTGACCAATGGAACTTCTTATTTTTCCAGCTATTAGTAAGTGGGGCAGCAAGAGAGCTAAAATCTCTGATAAAATGTCGATAAAAAGAAGCTAACCCATGAAAACTTTGGGCCTCGGAAGCTGTCCTCGGAGTCGGCCATTCACGAATAGCAACAATCTTGGACTCATCAACTTGAATGCCTTCGGCTGAAACCATATAGCCCAAAAAGAGAACCTTAGGAGTGAAAAAGTGACACTTCTTAAGGTTAATGAACAAGGTGTTGTTGCGGAGGGCATTGAAGACTTCCCATAAATGTGCAAGATGATCGACTTTGGACTCGGAGTATATCGAACGTCATCAAAGTATACGATGACAAATTTGCCAATGAAGGGTTGGAGGACTTGATTCATTAGTCTCATGAAAGTGCTGGGAGCATTAGATAAGCCAAAGGGCATAACGAGCCACTCAAACAGACCATCTTTTGTCTTGAATGCAGTCTTCCATTCATCATCAGGTCGGATACGGATTTGATGATATCCGCTTTTGAGGTCTATTTTGGAGAAAATAATAGAACCAACAAGCATACCAAACATGTCATCTAATCTTGGAATTGGAAAGCGATACCAGATAGTAATCTTGTTCACGGCTCTATTATCAATGCACATGCGCCAAGAACCATCTTTCTTAGGTACAAGTAAGGCTGGCATAGTGTAAGGGCTCAAACTAGGCTGAATCAAGCCTTTGGACAACTCATCAACTTGGTCATGCAAGATCGCATGTTCCTTGTGGCTCATTCTGTAGTGTGGAAGGTTTGGCAAGGTAGCACTAAGAACGAGATCAATATGATGTTGAATATTGCGTATGGGAGGAAGGGAATCTGGCATATCTGATGGCATGACATAGACAAACTCATCCAAAATTGGTTGAACTTGTGGTGACACAGGAGTAAGAGTATCAAGAGTAGAAGGTTGTACCAATATAGCATAGAGTACCCTAGTTTCCTTGGCATCGACAATGATATATGAGGAAATCAAACAAAAATGAGTCTCTTTGGCCTGAGGAGAAGCCTTGGGCGTCGCATACGAAGGGTGCAAAACAATCTTCACACCATGTTGAAGGAATGAGTAAGTATTAGCCTTTCCCCCGTAAGTGGCATCCATATCATGTAACCATGGACGACCAAGTAGCAAATGGCATGCACGCATAGAAACCACATCACAGACCACGGTATCCTGATAAGCACCCACTTTGAAGGAGACAACACACTGGAGATCCACCTTCTTGTGACAATTATCATCAACCCAACCAATACTATATGGTTTAGGGTGTGGTTGAGTGGGAAGCGTCAAGGCATCAACCATGCTGGTAGACACTATGTTCTCACTACTACCACTGTCTATGATGAGTTGACATATCTTGTCTTGCACTTTGCAGGAAGTACGGAACAAACTATGTCGCGTAGGAGCCTCAACATGGGGCACATATAGCAAATTGCAGATGACAAATGCGAGATGCTCACCATTATCGTCATCATAACCATAGGCATCAAGTATAGGTGCTCCCTGATCAGTATCACCATCATCCCATGGCTCACTAGTATCCAATGTCTCAACTGACTCGGCTTCGGCAACCAAAGCCTCTCGGCTCCTGCACACAGCAGAAGTATGACCATGTTTGCCACACTTTAGGCACTTGTCCAATTTTGGGTGGGCTTAAGGATTTTGTGGCTTGGGTTTGGGGGGTAGGGCCTGAGTGTTAGGGTTGTGTCAAGATTGGAATGTGGTGGTGGTGGGGATGGGAGTTGGTGGGACGGGGTATGCCGATTGTTGGTTGATGTGGTGGGGTGAGTATTGGGGTTAGGTGGAGCGGGGTGGAGATGATTGGGGTGAGGAGAATTGCGGTTGGGGTAATTTTGGTAGGGTGGTCTTCTATTGTTAGGGGTAGGGTGGTTTGGTGTATGACATTGGAGTGGACAAGAAGGATTCAACCTTAAGAGCGTTGTTGATGGCTGCTGAGGGGAAGTATACTGATGAGTAGCCAACTTCTCTTGAATATTCCTATGGAGTCCATTAAGAAAATAGCCAATAGTTTGGTCTTCATTCTCATGCAATTCATTGCAGGATATGAGTCTAGTGAACTCGTCAATGTACTCCTGAACTGGTTGTGTGCCTTGGCGACAATTTTGCAAGTTAATGAATAAGGTTTGCACATAATTTGGGGGGAGATACCGTTGTTTCAGTAATTGCTTTATGGCTGGCCATGATTGTATTTGTCGGAAACCTTGGCAAAGTCTATCCCGTTGCAAGTGATCCCACCAAGAAGAGGCGGCATCGGTGAGCTTGAAGGCAACAAGCTTCACTTGTTTTTTCGCGAGGATGCCCATGTACTCGAAAAATCTCTCAATTGTAGATAGCCAATCAAGGAGATCCTTGATGTGTAGGAGTCCATTGAATGGAGGGATATCAGCCTTGAGACAGTATTCAATGGGTTGGCCATTATTGCCTTGAGTTCGAGGTTGAGGAGGGTGAGGTGGAAAGAAAATATTTTCTGCTTCGTCAAAATAAGTGTGTGGTTGATTTTGAGGTGGTGGAAAATGAACATGATGCTGTTGTCGGCCCCGAAAAGGTGGAGGATGAGTTTGCGCATGTGGGGGAGGGTGAAAAGCATCATCATAAGAGGTATTTTTGGTGGGTTGAGGGGTGGAATAGGGATCAATGTCATCCAGAAAATCAAAATATGTTGTTGAATTTTGATTTTTGGAGCAAGTTGGGTGGTGGGAAAAATTATGGGAGGGCAAATCGTGATGGGGGAGGGTATTAGGAGAGGTGTTGGGAGGGTGTGGGAGGGGCTGTTTGAGGGGTGCGGCATGGTGAAGAGGGTTGTAGGCGTGTTGGGAATGATTGTGGGAAATTTTAGCAACCATGTGAAGGGTGTGGGGTTGATGGAAACGGTGTGTGGGTAAATCGGCCGTGAGGGAGAGCTGGTTAGAGGTTGCAACATGGCTGAAACTTGGTGTATTACCTTCCAATAGTTCAACTATGTCTTCTCCTTCCTTCTTCTTGCCATCATGCTTGTCGAATACGGAGATAACAATCTCTTGGATATTCTCGAACAAGTGATCTTCGAATTCCTTGAACCTTTGATCCAGTTGATCATTAATTACACAGGTTGGTGTTCTTCATCAGCCATGTTGAAGGTGGTAGGTCCTCAAGCGAGGCTCTGATACCACTTAACGTAGCGCAAGCGTGTGAATTAATAGATTCGTTTGATAAACAAGCAATGGGCTAAAAACTAAGTAATAGATAACATAAGAGTTATAGAAGAGGATTGCCTGTATTCGTTTTTGGAGCTCCTTATATAGATAACTCCATCATGACCATGGTTCGAAATCTTAGGACTGAGGCTGGATCGGTGGGCTCTAATCATCCAGAACGGGATCCACCCATCTCACCGGAGATAGAGTGGGGCTCCTTTGTAAAACAGTTATCTCAAGGCGAGACAGAGCCTGGTTTGGATCGGATTGGTGGGCACCATTCCCGATTCAGATCGCCCGATCCAGACTGGGATCAACCGAAACTTTGAACCATGATCATGACAACTTAGAAACCTTCTAAAACATTAAAATAACTTTCCTAAGCTATCTATAACATAATAGCAACTTCCTAATCCTATTATAACTCAATTTGGATGCTCATAAGCACTCCTAATTATAGCCTAAACAATAAAAGCGAATTTGGTCAAAATTAGAAACTTGCTAAGAAAATATAAATTGGAAACTATCTAAAAAATAAAAATAGAAGCTTCCTAATCTTTCTTCTTGCCTTTCTTCATGTCTAGCTTTTCCATAAATGACAAAGCTAGTTGTTCTACATCAGTTTCCAATTCCCAAGGAGAAGATGGCCATTCACGGCAACGAAAGTGGCAATGGCGGTAGAGGCAAAGGTGGTGGCTCACGACGAATGCTGGAGGTCGATGGCATTGTGAAGCAACGATGATGGTAGTTGGGGCATGGTCGCAGATGTTGGCAACAATGAGCATCACATGGTTGTAGTTGCTCGGGTGGAGGTGAAGCACTTGACGGATGAATTGATGGTGATGATGATGTCCATAGTAGCAAGGGTTCTGTAAATCAATGGGGGCATATGATCTATTAACCCCTCTTCTCTTTAAATTTCTCTTTTTTATTGGTTTGGTGGCACGACCATGGTCGGGGTGGCACCGTTGTCATTGTCAGTAGGTCGGCCATGGAGGCGGCCAACCATGAAGGAGGTTGGTCAAAAGGATATCCATCTGAAGCAATAGGCATATCGCTTGAGATTTGTGGTGGTACAAAAATGTTGATAAAAGGGACCCTTATTTGCCTTGATTTTTTGTTGGGTTTTGCACTAGGATCTTCCATGATGGAGAGATTGATGAGATGGTGGGCGATGTGATTTTGCAGCAAGGGCAAGGGCAAGGGTAGCAAGATGGTTGGGGTTGACGTACTTTCTATGCTCAATTTTTTTTCTCAACAAAGATGGGGTTGAAAAACTGGCAGAAGAATTGTAACTTGGGCCGCGATTGGTAAGCCATGTTGAAACATGCTCAAGAACGGTAATAGGGCAGGAACAACAATGGTGATGAACAATGCGGTATTTGAGAAGCGACAATGTTTGAGACCTCACGGCAGCAAAGGTGCCAGCCATTGGAAGGACGGTGGACCAAGAAGAGAGGATCAAGAGAGCACAGGTCGTCGGTTGACCTTCTCTGATACCATGTAGAACTTTAGGATATATTTAATAACTTCGGTGATTACATTGACCTACTCAAACTCTTATATAGAGCATTACAAGAGTTCGATAAAGAAAGGAAATCCTAATCAAATCTAATTCTAACCATATCAAATCTAATCCTAATTGATACATATCAGCTTTGGTAAAGATACGGTGCATCTCGTGCACTTTACATATCCACCATTGTTGCCACCACTGGATGCATGTGTTTGTCAACTCCAAGCTTCAACTGTTATTGATGGTTGTGTAAGGGGCTAGCAAGTTCAGATTTTTCTTAAGACGTGGTCGATTGGATTGTATATGCCACCTTATCACCGGACATTAATGTTATTTGATTTCGCATCATTCACCAGTAAGTTGTCTAAGTTTTTTAATCAGCCGCTATGACGAACAAGTGGACTGGAAGACACTAGGGTTTTCCAAAGCCCTCACCCATATTTTCCTATTGAGGTTGAAGACGTAAACTCCATTTAGTTCTTTTGGGTTCCTTTCCTAAAGAGTGAAATGGGCCCTATCTTTTTATCTCTTATGTGCTCAAGTTTAATTATGCATTAACCATCGAAAATGAAGAACCATCAAGAAGAAGTAAATGAAAGTAGAAGCAGGGACTGAAAGGTTGCCATGAGTGAAGAGATGGAGTTTCTTCAGAAAAAATTAGACTTGGGATCATATCTGCAAGTTGAATAATTCATTGTTCATCCTAAAGCAATCACTTAGGTAATTGTACAAGAGATTTGACATGTACATGATAAGGAAAGGCTACACCAAAAGTGAGTATGATAATTGTGTTTATTTCAAAAGGCTTATTGATGGGTCACTTGTTTATTTAATCTTATATGTTGATGACATGCTTATTTCTATCAAAAGTATGTCCGAAATCAACAAATTGAAGGCTCGACTTAGTACAAAGTTTGAAATGACTTAAGGTCGGATTTGTGCTGCAAAGATGATTTTTGTTATGGAGATATACAGGGAAAAGAAAATGGGCAGATTATGTTTATCCTAGAAGTGTAATATTGAAAAGGTCCTTGAATATTTTGGAATGGAGAATGCTAAAGCAGTTAGTACTCCATTGGTTGCCCATTTCATACTTTCAGCTATGTAATCTCCCAATACACAAGATGAACGTAATTATTTGTCTCCAGTTCCATATGTGAGTGCAGTTGGAAACTTGATGTATGCTATGGTTTGCACTCAACCAAATATTTCACATGCTGTCATTGTGGTTACCAAGTACATGGCAAATCTAGGAAAAGAGCATTGACGAGTAGTAAAGTAGATTTTTATGTTCATATGAGATACTTTAGATGTAGAACTATTTTTCGGAGAGATGATGGTACCCATGACACTACAAGAAATTGGGCTTATAGGGACGGATTTTTAGTGACGGCCAGGCAAAACCGTCTCTAAATATACATATAGCGACGGTAAAATACCCAACCGTTGGTACAGAGTTTTGGTGTCCAAAAATATAATATCTGTAGCGACGGCCAGCTAAAATCTGTCGCTAAATAATATTATATCGACGGCCAGATCCTGACTCTCATTATAAGATATATTTACCGACGATTTCGACCGTCGCTATATACATGTTTTAGCGAGGGTCAAGTGCTGGCCGTCGCTATAAGATCGGTTATATAAAATTTTTTTTTTTTGGGTTTTCACAACCGTGCAAAAACTCCTTCTCCTCTAGCTTTGCTGTGCAAAACCCCCTTTGCCCTCTCCTCCTCCCTTCAACCCCCTTTGCCCTCTCCTCCACCGGAGTGCTCCGTTCGTCTGTCGCCGTCCTCCGTTCATCTGTTGCCGTCGCCGTCCTCCGTTCGTCTTCTCGGCCGTTCGTCCAAGCTGTAACAGGTATGTTTTTATCGTTTTTTGATTTTTTTCTTCTCTCGCCTTCCCCATATGGCCGCATGGTTGTTTTTACCATTCCTTAGTGGATATATACAACAAAAATCACCCTGATTCATAATCTCTAACCCCTGTTAGTTTTTAAACCCTCTTTTGAGGGTTTAGGGATAAAACCCATGAAAACGACTACAATCCAATGCTTAGAAATCTCCGATCAAGCTAATTTTTGGTCTGTAAGTATACCTTCCCCAAAATTTTGGTCCGTAAGCTAATTTTTGGTCTGTAAGTCTACCTTCCCCAAATTTTAAACCCTTCGATCAAGCTGATTAGTGCTTTTTGAGCGTTGGATTGGAGTTGTTTCCATGGGCATAGTCAGTGGTTATTGTCTTAAGGGTTGGGCTCCGTTGACAGATATAAAATGACAGGGACACAATATAAGCCATGTGGCACACTGTTACAGGACTCTGACCGTACGGATGTTTGCCTTATCCCATGGTGGACTTACAACCACAAATCAGCCTGATTAGTGATTTGTAAGTGTTATTGGGTTTGTGAATGGTGATCATGCAAGTGACTTAGATAATATAAGGTCCACAACTAGGCTATTTATTAGCGTGTGGTCCAATGAGTTGGAGGTCGATGTTACAACCGACAATTGCATTGTATACAATAGATGTAGAGTACATGGCAATGACTGAGGCCGTACGTGTGGAAGAATTCATATGACGTCGAGGATTAGTTGGTGTGTGTTTTGCTGGCTAGAGTTGAGATGCACTTTGATAGTCACAGTAAAATCTATTTGGCAAAGGATCAAGTTCATCATGCAAGAACCAAGTACTTTGATGTTCGATATTATTTCATACATGAATTATTCTGGGTGGTGCGATTTTCTTAAAGAAGATCAACACGAAAGATATTCTAGCAAATATGTTGACGAAGCTGGTTCCAGCAATCAAGTTAAAGCATTGCTTGGACTTGATTAATTTTCTTCATTGCTGATTCAACACCTTGCGAGTTGCAATGGAGAGGCAGTCAAATGAGTATCTTTGGCGAGGCTTGATAGAATTCAAGCTAAGGTGGAGATTGTTGTATGTGGAATTGGTGTCTTGATGGGTCTACACAAAGTTAAGATGGTGGACGGAGCCTTTTGAAAAGACACGGGTCGAGCTCTAGGGTAAGCTCGTTGAGGGTGCAGGTGGCAACGTGCCCCTGTGCAGGTTACAAATTCTTTTTGGGAAATATCAAAGTTTTCTATTTTATTCAGTTTTCTTTATTGATTTGGGACTAGGGTTTCAAACCCATACATAAGCCATTGTTTTAGGCTTCTTTTGTAACTTTTCAATTCGCATATAGTGAAAAGCTCTTGATCATCTTCACCAGTGGAGGTAGCCCTTAGTGGTGAACCACATAAACTGTTTCTCGTGCGAGTGATTGTTTTTCCCATTTTTGTTTGGTCGATCCTTGTTTCCACAATAGCTCTAAGTAAAAAAAAATGTTACTCGTTGGGCTAAAGGGGGTTGTCGGTCCATATTTATGGTCAACATACGTTCAAAAGGGAGCCCGACAAATACTTGTTAGTGTTTTGAGTATAACCTAAAGAAGTTTTGAGAACCATTTCAAATGTATTGGTTTCAGACCCTTCTCAATCACTAAATTAAAGCCTGTACAGTTGACACGTACCCATTACAACCCATGTTCTAAATTTTCTTTTAAATTGTCTTATTAGGGTTGTCATGGTTGCTCGATCAGTCAAATTTAGAGGCTTTAGTGATTGAGATGGGTCACTAAAGCAAGTGACCAAAAGTGGACAATGATATTTTATAACCAAAGTGGGTAAGTACTCATCAGGAGATCTAAGTAAGTTTAAATCTCAATGTGAAAGGTTGAAATGTATTAAAGTTGTTAAACGTCCTTTTAACTTAATTTGCAACATAGCCTTTACAGAGTAAAAACACCTAGGAAAAAGACATGCACCGACACTACTGAAAGGATAAATATTCCTGAAATTCTTAGAGGAAAACCATGATCATTCAATTCATCAACTGCAGCTGTATCTATGCACGTATGATACATAGATCCTCCCCTCCGCGTGACACGTACTATTTCTAAACTTGCTGTAACCCGCCATTAACTCGGTTCTAAGTTACTTATTTTTACACTGGTTTAGGCAGATTTAGGAGCAAAGGAAGGATCTTGGGAACAATTTTCAACGATCAATAAGTAGGATAGTTTTTGTTGCAAATTGGTTTAAGCCATAATGATTAAAGTTATGAAAAGAAAAAAAGATCAAGTTACCTATATGGGTGGAGGTTTTTTGAACGAAGAAGTTGTGAAACAAATTCTTAATGGGACAAATTGAATGAGTGTTTTTGCTTGGATCTTTGTGTTCTTCTTTAACGCTTAAGATGTGGTGAGATTTACCACATCAATGTTGCTGTTCTTTTTTGTCCACAACGGTGATGCGACGGAAAGTAACTGGAGAGAGCTTTGTGTATGGCTTTTGTCTTTGAGCATGGACGGGGAAAAGTGATGCAGGAGAGGAATCTAAACAAACCCACACAATCACTTAATTTCCAAGAGCATAACTAGAGAATTGGACCAACATGTGGAATGGAGCAGATTCCACTATAAGTACCAGGGATGGAAGGAAGCTCGAAGCATCTCAAGGTCAAGGCCCACTGGATGGAGGAACCTACGTGGATGAGTACACATGAAAGATGGCTTGAATGGTGGACACATGTCAGATGGGTATGGGTTTGTGGAGGTGGATTAGACCCATGTTCCTTCCCATGCACCTTGCAGACTTTGAAGTCCAAAGATTTGCTATCCAAATCCCTGCCTGCAAGAAATTCCCAAACACACCATCATTGGCCAATGAGATGTCATCCTTATTGGCACTGCTGCTATTATGAATGTACTAACACTAAGCCCTACAACTGATCAGGAAAAAGAAAGGAAAAAAACATTGAGCCTTATACATAAGTATCAATGTATGAATGTATTTACACCCTTTGCAGTGAACCTAGAAAATGTGCTATATTAAATATGTTGTCCTTTATCTATTGCATTTGTAGTGAAGACACGTAAAGAGGCTAAGCGTATGGCTATAGCTGATTCCATTTCTGCTGCAAAAGCTAGAAAGGAAGAACTTAAAAAGATTGTACAAGATCAAAGGGCGAGGAAAGATGAATATGCAGCAATAATTTCTCAACAATCACTTTGTAAGCTCCTTTCTTATATTGGCTGGCCTCGACTTCACTTAATATTATTTATGTTATGCATACTATTACTTTAAAAAGGAAGGGGAAGAGAGTTGCCACTTAATTTTGTTGCAAGCATTTACTGCAATCGATCTATTTGACATATTATCCCAACTAAAAATTTCATCATTATGTTATGTTCTTTGATTAGATGTGGTTCTAGATCACGGTTTAAGTCTCGGCTGAGACTGAGTTGACTCGCCCCCGTCAACTCAGCTTTTGGCATAAGAAATCTTCTAGGTGGGACACAATATGAGTGGTGGTTTCTGAGTCAGCAGTACAAGGTGGGAAGCACAAATCGAAAATGAGAAATTAGAGGCGACACATGCTGCTCACACTCTAGAATCAATGTTTCTTTATAGATTATATCATTTTTGGATGGCTGATAGTCTAGTCAGGATGAAGACTTGGTTCTGTGACTGAGACTGATATGAGTTGGTTACATTTCATTTGAGTTAGAACAGACTTGGTTCTTGAGTTAGGATTTGAGTTGAGTTCCTGTAAGGTACTGGTTGGTTGGGGTTGGGTTAGTCAAAGCAGAGATGAAGTAATTGAAGAAAGAACAAGTACTTGGGTATTTTATAACTCTCATGTCCACTACCAATAAAAAAAATAACTCTCCTGTCCACTAGAACAAACAGAAGATGGGTTATGTTCTTAATTAATAAGAGTTTGGAAAGTTAGTCCGTTTCTTCTCCAAGTTAGTGAATCAATTGCCTTTAAGGTTTATTTATTTATTCATGTTTATGTTTATTTATTATTATGTATTATTATTTTTTTTGCCTTCCAAGTGGAGTGATTCTAAGACCACTTGAACTTGAAGTTAGGTCGAGTCTGAAAATGCTGACCTACTGAATGCAACCTATATGTTTTGACTTTTAAAGGTCTTAAAATTCTACGCGAAGCCTTATAAATAAGTGGAGGAAGCAGAGAGATCATTAGCTTACTCACGAGATGCTTTCTTCTCCATCTATGCTGATAAAGAGGACATCACAATCTTAGAATTGAAATCCATTTCAGGACCTCGATGCCCAAATCGGGCAAACGAGGTCCGAATCTCCCAAAACCTCTTCCAACACTTTAAAAGTGTTGAAACAAATGTGTTGGAAGAGACGGGGTCAAATTCTGAGATTTGGTTGAGAAACTGTAGTCAATTATAGGTTTAGGCATTTAAGACTTAAAACTGAAATCCATTTCTAGACCTCAATGCACAAATCGGGCAAACGAGGTCGGAATCGCCAAAAACCTCTTCTAACACTTTAAATGTGTTGAAACAAATGTATTGGAAGAGATTTAGTCAAATTTTGAGGTCCGGTTGAGAAACTGTAGTCAGTTATAGGTTTAGGCATTTCAGTCTTAGAACTGAAATCCATTTCGAGACCTTGACGCCCAAATCGGGCAAACAATATCCGAATCTCTTGAAACCTCTTCCAACACTTCAAATGTATTAAAACAAATTTGTTGAAAGAGGCGGGGTCAAAATTCGATCTCCAGTTGAGAAATTGTAGTCAGTAAAAGGTTTAGGCATTTAAGATTTAGAACTAAAGTCCATTTCGGGACCTCGAAGCCCAAATTGGGCAAACGAGTTCTGAATCTCCTGAAACCTCTTCCAACACTTTAAACGTATTGAAACAAATGTGTTGGAAGAGACGTGATCAAATTCCAAGGTCTAGTTAACTATAGTCAGTTGTAGGTTTAGGCATTTAAGAATTATAACTAAAGTCATTGTAAACAACATATTTATTTTACTATAGGTTTTAATATTTTTTTATTCTAATTAGTTTACTATAATTTTTGCAGGACCCAGCTGATGATTGATCTGCTGCAGACGTAGCTGATGTTTTGCCGTCGAGTTTTCTATTGTATTTATAGATATTTTTGAACTAAGGATATTGTATTAATCTTTAAGTTTAATGAACAGTTATTTTAGTTTTGTTTATTTGATTTGCTTAGTATTTTTAGTAACAAAAATGATACAGATTACAGGTGTATACAGGCAACAGGTGGGATATATTTTAAAAAAAAAAAAAAAATTAGCTTTTAGCGACGGCAAAGGCCGTCGTTAAATCCTATGAACATGAGTACTAGCGACGGTCAGAGGCTACTGCTAATAGTTACTTTTAACGACGAGCTTGTATTGATCGCCGCTAATACCCTCTTTCACTGGCGGCCATAGACAGCCGTTAATACATACTTTTAGCGGTGGTTTTCTTATGATCGCCACTAATACCTATTTTATTGGCGGTCAGAGACCGCCGCGAATACTCATTTTGACTGCCGGTAATAATGGTTTTCCCTACGACTTAAGTATCGGTTGTGAGGTACTTTTTAGCGGCGGCCATTTTGTATCTGACCGCCGCTAAAACTTTCACTAAAGCCACCGCTGAAAGATTTAGTGGCAGTTTTTGGACTTTTAGCTGCGGCCCGTGGCCGCCGCTAATACCCAATTTTCCTGTAGTGCACCTTGCAGACTTTGGAGGCTTCTTGTTTGAGCTATCGATTGCTATGAGAAAAGTATTTGGCTGGATGATGTAAGATCTCCTCTATAGATGTATAGCACTACGTGACACACTTAGCTTATATGACAACTCTTGAGGACGAGATGTTCAAGCGCTATAAGCTCATTTCTCGTCCCCTTATCCGCGCTATAAGCTCATTTCTCGTCCCCTTGATCCATTGATTTACTTAGGTGGATGGCCAATCTCAACTATTGTAATGTGTCAATGTTCTCATGCTGATGGCTATTTTCCATCCTTGTAATGTGTAAGAATGAAATAAATTTTTTTTTTATTTTCCTGTTTCTTCATCATTCTATTTTTAGTCACAAGATGGTGAGTAGTTTATCCTTGTGCTTAGCAGATTGGGGTAGGTAGTTTATATTTGTTCTTAAGAGATTGGGTGAAATCGTTAATTCTCACACTTAGGGAATTGGGTAACTTTTTTTTGCTAAATTAAAATTTATATTAAGAGAAGGGAGAATTGACATGCTCCAAAGGGAGAACAAGAGAAGAAGAGGAAAGGAAATGAGCATTAGTCAACGAATCGGTAATATCAACCTCCAAAAGGAAATGGGGTCGTCCAAGTTGAACTAAATCTAATTCTGATGAACTTACTCTTGATGCTTTCTGATTTGGCTCGAACAATCCAAGGTCATCATTCCTGAATGCTTTGATTGCCGATTCCGAGTCAGATTCTATCAAAATATTTTCCCAACTGTGTAGCAAGGCAGCTGCCGCCCAATCCACAATAGCATTGCACTCGGCAATGTAACTAGCTATGTTCCCAAGTCCCGCGGTCAACACATCCCTAGGGATTCCCAAGGAGTCCCGAAAGTGTACAACTAGGAGGACATTGGCTGAAGTGTTGTCAAAGTATTGCGAGATTTTCAAATCGAAACAAGGCAGTGCATTATTGTAGAGCGCCAAAGCTATTTGAACATAGGGCTCCTATTCCTAAATATAGAGGTCAAGTCAGACCAGTCCCTCATTATTTCCGTCATTAAGAGGGTGTCCAGGACGCCTTTCCACACTTGCTTGCTAAAGCGACATTCAAACAAATGTGCAGTGTGAAGTCACTGCTCGAATGACATAGTCCACACCTGGCTACGAGATTGATGCCTCTATGCTAGAATGCTTCTTCTGTAGGGAGTGCACGGTGTAAGATTTCCATGCCAATGCTCCAAATTGGGGTGAACTCTCGACTTCCATATCCAGTTAGACCAACCAAATTGTGGTTCTTTCCTTCGTATAACATTGTAGGTAGAATGTTATTGATAGATAGTTTCCAAACTCGGTAATCAGGTATCAAACCTTGAAGGTTGGCGCTAAGTCTTGTTCGAATGAAAACATTCCTAACCATTCGAGGAACTGCCCACAGTCCAGCCGAAAGACAGCATAAAAGTATGTTACCCGTTCTCAATACAATGGGATGCCATTAAGATTATCCTTAGCACATGCATCTCTAGTCAATGCCTCATTCTACAACTGAATCCTTTAACCATCGCCCACTATCTAGGTGTTGGGCATGCCCTGGTTAACGTTCAACTGGAGAATTTCTCCAAGGTGATTATGGTTGTGTGATCATGGTGATGGAATTCTCCGAGTATTGTGATGAGTTCATTGTTTGTGTCTTTTGTACATGGCTTCTAAGTTCCTTTGTATGGTAAAAGGAGAATCATGGCTCTGCATGTGAGAATGGGATACTTGGTTACATGATTCTCTATGGTTGTCTCTTTCTTTGCTTTATGTATTTTTGCATTCTTATTTAATCAATGGACTGATCTATCTCTTCTTCCTTATTGCTGCTCTTGTAGGTAATGAAGGAAAAGCTAGGTATTACCTATATCCGATTTCAACGATGCTTGAATCGTTAAGCACTAACTCCCTTCAACTACTCAATATTGTTGTATTTTGGTGAGAAATGCTTACCCAAATCGATTGGAGTCTGTGTCCAATCGATTGTAAGCGTTCAGGTTTTCGTTCCAATCAATTGGACTTGTCCAATTGATTGGATTAATGAACCGAGAAAATTTTGGAGATTTCTATTTCGGGTTCTCTCATTTTGGGAAACCCTAGTCTTTGGGGGTTATTTAAGTGACCCATTGCTAATTGTATTGAGTGTGAGAGACATTTTTAAGACTCTGAAAGGTGTGAGAGAAACATTAGAGAGTGCCAAGAGAGTTTGTACGAGAGATTGAGAGAACAGTCTTTGTAGTTTGTTGATTTATAGTAAAGATCCGATCATCATCGCCCGTGGACGTAGGTTTCGACCGAACCACGTAAATGCTTGTGTTCTTTGATTGCTTTATTTGATTTCTTCTTTTATGTTGTGTGTTTATTGGTGGCCATTATCATTCATCAAGGGATCGCTTGGGGGTTTTCCACAACAAACTGGTATCAGAGCTCAAGGATTCAATATGAATGGCGCCAAAACATACGGAAGTGTCGAATGCCAGGTTTGAGGTGGAGAAATTCGATGGGAGCAACAATTTTGGATTATGACAAGTCCAAGTTATGGATGTCTTAATCCAGTAGGGTTTGCACAAAGCATTGAAAGGTCAGAAGGGTAAGCGTAATGACATGTCGGATGATGATTGGGAAGATTTTGACCTAAAAGTGTGTAGTACGATTTGGTTGTGCTTGGAGAAGGAGATCACGTACAGTGTGATGCACGAGAACTCCGTGGCGATGCTTTGGTCAAAACTTGAAAACCTATTCATAACGAAGTCTCTCAGCAGTAGATTGTACCTTAAGAAGCAGCTCTCTACATTGAGCATGAAAGAAGGGACGACTATGAATGAACATCTAAATGGGTTTAATAGAATTTTGTCTGATTTATTAAACGTAGATGTTAAGTTGGAAGATGAAGACAAAGCCCTAATTTTTTTGAGTTCTCTCATTGATTCGTTTGAGCATCTCGTTACAGCGTTGCTATACGAGAAGGATACCATTGATTTGGCAAATGTTACAATGACTCTTCTGTCCGAAGAATATAGGAAGAAGACCCCTAGTAACAGTTCTCAGGTAGAAGGCCTGATGGTTAGGGGAAGATCAGAAGCCAAAGAGTCTGGAGAAGGTAGTTCCAGATCGAAAGCCAAGAAAGAGGCGGAGTGTTATTTCTGTCACAAGAATGGGCATTTTAAGAAGGATTGTCCTAAACTCAAAGCAAAAGAGGAAAAGAAAAATAGAACCTCTAATGCTGTGAGTGTTGCTGAAGAGACTTCAGAAGACGATGAAAATGCATTGTCAGTAACAGATCAGAAACATCTTGCGAGTGATGGCTAGATTCTTGACTCCGGTTGTTCCTATCACATATGTTCCAATAGGGATTTGTTCACCAAGTACAAGACTGTAAATGGTGGAACAGTTTTGATGGGTAATGGTCTGACCTGCAAAACAGTTGGGATGGGGATGGTAAAGCTCAAGATGCATGATGGGATCATTAGAACGTTGACTGAGGTTAGGCATGTTCCTGATCTGAAGAAGAACCTGATATCCTTGGGATCCTTAGATTCTAATGGCTACAAGATAGTGGCGAAAGGTGGAGTCTTGAAGGTAGTGAAGGGTGCTCTAATTGTGATGAAAGGGATGAAGGTTGGAATGGCCTGTATACTCTTTCTGGCTGTATAGTTATGGGGCGGGCGACCATATCGATATTAGATGATGGGTCCTTTACACGCTTGGGGCACAGGCGTCCAAGAGGACTTGTAGAGTTATGCAAGCAGGGTGTGCTTAGTGGAGCGAAGACAGGAAAACTGGACTTCTGTGAGCATGGTGTGTTCGAAAACCAATGCAGGGTCAAGTTTAGTGCAATGGTGCATCGCATTAAAGGTACTCTGGAGTACATCCATTTGGATGCTTGTGGCACATCGGTGCATGTTTGAGCGCCTTAGGGGTGCATTGGAGATCGCGATCGGATTGGAGGATCTTTTGGCAGATGGTGTGTTTGCAAAGCAGTTGACGAGTGGCTTGTGGTGTTGGCTCGCAGAGTAGTTGAGCAAATGCTCATGGTGGTGGCTCGTGGAGTAGTTGAGCAGTGGCTCGTGGTGGTGGCTCGTGGAGCAATTGAGCAGTGGCTCGTGGCAGTGGCTTGCATTCACACCAAGGTGGAGATTATTGTATTTTAGTGAGAAATGCTTACCCCAATCGATTGGAGTCTATGTCCAATCGATTGTAAGCATTCGGGTTTTCGTTCCAATCGATTGGACTAACGAACCAAAAATTTTGGTGATTTTTATTTTGGGTTCTCTCATTTTGGGAAACCCTAGTTTGTCTTTGGGGTTTACTTAAGTGATCCATTGCTCATTGTATTGAGTGTGAGAGACATTTTAATGACTCTAAAAGGTGTGGGAAAAACATTAGAGAGTGCCAAGAGAGAGTTTGTACGAGAGATTGAGAGAACAATCTTTGTACTTTGTCGATCTATAGTGAACATCCGATCATCATTGCCCGTAGACGTAGGTTTTGACCGAACCACGAAAATGCTTGTGTTCTTTGATTGCTTTATTTGATTTCTTATTTTTTGGTGTCTATTTATTGGCAGCCATTGTCGTTCATCGAGGGTTCGCTTGGGGGTTTTTCGCAACAAATACCTACCATGCTTTTGCAGCCAGTTCAAGATATTGAGGAGATGAAGGTTTGAAGAATGCTTTGGGGGGTAGGTGTCCCCTCATTGGACTGGTCATCGATGTAATCAAGATTAGGAGAGGGGTTGTATAACCATGAAATCATGTAATATTTTATCCATTTATCCCCAGTATGGTTTGTTTATGTAATTATGGAATGATTAATAAAGGATTCAGCCTAAGGGCGTTCATTTTATAGTTGTTCTTCTACTCGATTCATTTTATGGATTGTTGCACTCATTATTCCTTGTGCAAGATTTAATCTAATAAATCGTATAAGTTGGTCTGGATGGTGGCCTAAAGGTGCACTTCTAGGGTTTTGATCCATTTTCCTACTATGGATGAATCTTCTAGGAAGACAACCCACCTAAGGCAGGCTCATTACTCACATCATAAAGACTCCTCATATGCATTATCACAGTCGGTTAATCCTTCCAAGGTAGAACATGATTGTTTGTGCTAGAAGATAAATAAGAGAAAATGAAAAACATTCTCATTCCTGTGCTACCTAATAGAGCCTAGAAGGACTAATTTTCAACCCTCTCAACAATTCAATAGAGTAATGACTATTTTCGAAGAATAGGAGCCTAATCCTATTTACTCCCCCCAAGGCCTCTATTTATAGAGTTCTAGAAGGGGAGGGGTTAGATATGTATATATTTACAAAAATACCCTTCTTTTTCGAACAAGGCATATCATGAGGGATTTTGCTACCTTTATGATCCGACGCGGGCCCATTCAATGTAATTGACCTCGAATTATTGGGTAACAAGTACCCATTGATGAATAATCAACTTGACATGCCTGAAGTCCCATCTGAATTGCCCGCAAACTGATGATCTAAGGGCCAAGAATCAATCTGGACTCCTTTACTAATGTCTCGAAATCCATGACGGAATTTCTCAAAGGTGGGCCCATACGCATGGTCCCTAGGACCCATGGAGTGTGCTTATGGGATTGGTTTTTGAAGATGGGGCCCAAATCAGAGAGATTTGGACCATTGATTTCTGGCCATTGGATGATCTTCTGATCCACTACGACTGGCCCTCTAAAAGCAAACATGACCCCATATGCACAGTCCTTAGGACCCATGGAGTGTACGTATGCGCTTGATTTCTGAAGATGGGGTCCAGATCAAAGAGTTCTGGACCCTTGATTTCTGACCGTTGGATGATCTTCTGATCCACTACGATCTGGCCATCCTCTTGCAAATGTGACCCCATGCGCACGGTACCTAGGACCCTTAGAGTTTGCGTATGGGCTTAGTTTTTGAAGATGGGGCCGAGATCAGAGATATTTGGACCCTTGATTTTGGAGGTAGCTGTTCTCTTAGAATAATAACTCACATTGGGAGGCCAACAGTCGACTATAGTGCAGTTTCGAAATCAACTGAAGGTAGGAACACTGCTAATTTGAAGTCACATGTAGTAGATGTTTATTCCTTATTCCTGAAATAAGTTCTAGAAATAATATTGAAATCATATTTATTCTTGAAGAAAAATCGATTAGTGTGTAGTGTGTGAAACATATGTTTATAAGAGATAATTTTATCCACTGACAAAGACAAGATATAATGGACTAATCATTACAAACAATGAAAATTATATATCATCATGATATGATCTTAATAGTAACTATGTCAAGTCTGAATTTATATAATTCAAAATCAGTTCTAATCAACCAGACTACTATGAATGCAAAAAAATTAAAATAAAAATAAAGTTCAAGATCAATCAATAAAACAAATACCGATAGATTACGAAGAAACTCGAATCTTACAACATCAAGAGGTTTTGTAAAAATATCAGCTAATTGATTATCTGTAGCGACATGCTCCAAGGTGATAATTTTTTCTTCAACAAGATCTCGAATAAAATGATGACAAATGTCAATATGTTTAGTTCTAGAATGTTGAACAGGATTTTTAGATATATTTATGGCACTAGTATTATCACAATAGATAGTCATTAAACCTTGATTGATCTCAGAATATGTCAACATCTGCTTCATCCAAAGCAGTTGAGTACAACAGCTGCAAACTGCAATATACCCGCCTTTAGTAGTAGATAAGGAAATACAGTTTTGTTTCTTGCTTTGCCAACTAACAGGACTGTTACCAACATAAAAACACCCACCACTGGTGCTTTTTCTATCATTAACATTTCTAGCCCAATCAGCATCAGAATATCCTGCCAACTCTGCAGTAGTATCAAATGAATACCAAAGACCATATCCTACAGTTCCGCTAACATATCTGATGATACGTTTAACTGCTAGTATACGGAATTCTGTGGGATTAGCTTAAAATCTAGCACATGCACCGACACTAAAGAATATATCAGGACGTCTAGCAATGAGATATAGTAAGCTTCCAATCATGCTTCTATATAGAGTTTGATCAACATCCTTTCCTTCAATGTCTCTACTCAGCTTAGTAGTAGTACTCATAAGAGTACGATGATGTTTAGCTGATTCCATACCAAATTTTTTCACTAGGTCTTTGCAATATTTGGATTGAGAAATAAAAATTCCATTATCCAACTATTTAACTTGAAGACCCAAAAAATAACTTAGTTCCCCTACCATACTCATTTCAAAATTATTTTTTATTTGTTCTGAAAACATGTGATCATGATCAACAGATGTGGACCCAAATACAATATCATCAACATATATTTGAGTAATCACATAAATTCCCTGAATAGTTTTAACAAATAAAGTTTTGTCCACTTCTCCTCTGATGAATCTTTGATGAAGAAGAAAAGTGGTCAATCTCTCATACTAAGCCCTGTGAGCTTGTTTTAAGCCATACAGGGCCTTTTTGAGGTGATAAACTTGATCAGAAAATTTTGGATCCTCAAATCATTTGGGTTGTTCTACATAAACTTCTTCTTGAAGAACACCATTCAAGAAGACACTCTTGACATCCATCTGAAAAAGTTTGAACTTAAGATAACACGCAACAATAAGCATGATACGAATGGATTCCAATCTAGCAACAGGGGCAAAAGTTTCATCAAAATCATTGCCTTCAATTTGAGTATAGCCTTGAGCTACAAGTCTGGCTTTGTTTCTGACAACAGTTCCATTCTCATCAGATTTGTTTTTGAAAATCCATTTAGTGCCAATAACATTAGTATCTTTAGGTCTGGGCACTAAATACCAATTATCATTTCTAGTAAATTGGCTTAGTTCTTCCTACATGGCACCAATCCAATTTTTATCAGTAAGAGCTTCAAAAATATTTTTTTGTTCAATTTGAGAAGTATAACACACAAAATTAACAACATTTTCAATTTATCTTCTAGTTTGAACTCTACTTCCCACCTCACCAATGATGTCAATACTTGGATGATTTTTTTTAACCCATAAGGGAAGAGATTTATCAGCATGAGAATCACTAAAGGGAGGAGTAAGTTGAATGTTTTCAAAACTCGGGCAGATATCATCACAATTGTCATCCTGTGAGTAATTTTCTTCAATATTTAAATCATTAATAACCACATTAATAGATTCCATGATAGTTTTGGTTCTTTGATTTAGAACCCAATAAGCTCTACTATTGGTGGAATAACCCAGAAAAATTTCTTCATCTCATCTTCTGTCAAATTTTCCCAGAGATTCTATATCTCTAAGAATATAGCATTTGCTCCCCAAAACCTTAAAATATTTGACATTTGATTTTTTACTCGACCAGATTTCATAAGGAGTGTTTAAAGTTTCTAGTCTCAGATAAACTCCATTGAGAGTATAAGAAGCAGTATTCACTACTTCAGCCCATAAGTTCTGGGGTAAATTTTTGCTGTAAAGCATCACCCGGGCCATTTTCTAAATCACCCTATTCTTTCTTTCTACCACACCATTCTGTTGTGGTATAATGGGTGCAAAAAATTCATGCTTAATGCCAATGGCATTACAGTACTCAGTGAGACGAGAATCTTCAAATTCTCCTCCATGGTCAGTTCGGATCTTGACTATACTATAGCCCTTTTCATTTTGAATTTTTTAGCAAATCTTTTTACATTTTAGAAAGTATATGATTTTTCTCTAAGAAAAGCAATCCAGGTAAGTCTAGAGTAATCATCTACCTGTCAGGCCTCAAATTCGGATACCCAGATACGACCCAAAAATCCATAAATCGACCCGTACCTGAACCCAGAGGTGATCCATGAATGTCCCCTAGTGGTCCAACTAGGTCAATTAGACTACTAAGGTTCATTCGAAAACCCACTAAGTAAAAAAAGTATAGATGTAGAAAATAAATAATTAAAATAATTCATAACTCAAACAATTCAATAAATCAATTAAGTATGGAGAGATGGAGGTGAGAACATGCTCTCAATCAAAGGACTACATGTCGTGAAAATAAATAAGTAATGTTTTAAAATAATCAAAATAAAGTTTTCTAAAGTGTGGGGATCGACTTCCAAATCCTCGTCGATCTCCTCGAATGCACCGGAGTAGTATCGGTGTTAGCACCGTGAGCCAAGGCCCAATAATACAACAGTGTGCATGGTATGATGTCATATTATACAAGTTTTTAACCAAGGTATGCATCGACATGAATATGAGGGTGAATGCAAGTGAGTACGGGATGCAAATGCAATTAGTACCCATAACCACATAGGGTCTCCATCTCCTTCCCGCACTGGGAGCGGTCTCATCGACCCATCTGATCATCAAGAATAATAATATGGGAATGAACTAGGGTTAAACAACACGAATAACATGTAAATGATCACTAAATGTCATGATCAACATGGATGAACAATATAAGTGGAAATCACAAGACAATACAACACACCATGGTCAAACCCTATGAGGGATCCATGACACAAGGTCGAACCCTAAAGAGGGATCCAAGACACTTGGCCGAACACCCTATGAGAGATCCAAGACATATGGGTGGGATCCCT
Source organism: Euptelea pleiosperma (assembly GCA_035048495.1). NCBI lineage: Eukaryota > Viridiplantae > Streptophyta > Magnoliopsida > Ranunculales > Eupteleaceae > Euptelea > Euptelea pleiosperma. The sequence continues at coordinate 19,566,373 of CM068544.1, read as the reverse complement.
ATGCATACAAGTATAGGTCAAACCATCTAGGGTTTAGTCAAACAACAAGGGCTAAACCCCTTAATAGTTAATAAGTCATGACCGAACCACTAAGGGTTCCCAAGGCCATTAATTGTCTAAAATTCAAGAAATAGTTAGTTCACAGAAAATATATTTCCTTATAAAAATCATAACTAAATAAGTATAAATTAGCAAAATACAAACTCAATGGATTTGAAGATTATATTCACGGATGTTTTTATGAAAAATAAATTAAAAAATATTTATTTCTAAAATCAAAGTCGAAATTCTTAAAAAATTATAATGCACAAAATCTGAAATTCTGGGTTTTGCAAAAAAAAGTCAGTACCTTTGAAAAATTACGACTAAATAAATACATATCCTAAAAATATAAAAGCAATGGATCTGAAAAATAGATTCACATAGGGTTATAAGAAAAATAAATAGAAAAATATTTAGTTTCAAAATATATGTGTAAATCCTTAATCAACTGGACCGCACTGAATCTGGAATTCTAAGTCTTGTAGAAAAGTCCAGCAAATTATAAAAATTATAACTAAAGAAAAAAATCAGAAAAACAAAAACTCAACTAATTTAGAAACTAGATTCATAGAGGTATTTATGAAATAATTATAAAAATATTTCGATTCAAAATATAGATTGAAATCTTTAATGAACTGGACTGTACAGAATCTAAAATTTGAGTTTTACAGAAAAGTCCAGTACATTTGAAAAATTATAACTTAATCAATACAAATCATAAAAATACAAACTCAAAGGTTTTAGAAACTAGATTGATAAATGTATCTATGAAAAATAATTATAAAAATATTTAGATTAAAAATATAGATCGAAATTCCAAGTGAAGTGGACTGTGTAAAATCTAGAATTCTGGGTTTTACAAAAAAGTCAAGCATATTTGAAAAATTATAACTTAATCAATACAAATTAGAAAAATATAAACTCAAAGGTTCTAGAAACTGGATTGATAGATGTATTTATGAAAAATAATTAAAAAAAATATTTAGGTTAAAAATATAGATCGAAATCCCAAGTGAAATGGACCGTACAAAATCTAAAATTTTGGGTATTTTTGTAAAGTCCAACAACTTAGAAAATTATAATTAAATAAATATAAATCAAAAAATATAAACTAAACGGTTTTGGAAATAGATTTATAGAGGAAGTAAAAAAAATAATTAAAAAATTATTTAAGTCTTAAAAATATCACGAAAATTATAAAGAAATGGCTATTTATTAAGAATGCCAAATAAGTCATGGCTAAACCCATCATGGTGGCACCAAACAATAATCAACTCAAGAAAAATATGCTAAATCATATCTAAATTAATTTATAGTTAAGATCTACCATTATATAATGAATGAAAAGTAATAACTTGAAGAAGAACAAGCATAGGATGGATCAAGCACATTTACCTTAAGATTTCTTGAACTTTAATTGAAATTGAAAGTTTCTTCAAATTTAAAAGTCATCCGATCATCCTCTCCTTGGAGTATGTTCTTCTATTCGGAGTCCCTGTCAATTCTCCCTTCTTGCTCGAGTGCGATCGATGCCCGGATGAAGGTTTAATGGAGATTTTTCTATTCTTTAATGGAGTTTGGTTTGTGAAAACTTCTAAAGCTTTAGGGTTTTCATAAATAGGTTTAGGAAATGATTATGATTTCTATTTTAGTGGAATTCGTAATTATCAAAGGGA